>JAKSZU010000015.1:77141858-79776858 GCA_026018925.1 Tupaia tana
GGTCACACCACAATCCTTTTTCTTCACTTTTGCCATCCTGTTGAGATTTGGGGCATGGATGCACATACCCAGTGTTTTTTAAGCCAACAGAGTCAGGACTCAAACTACATTCAGCCATGTGGGATCTGGTTCCCTTAACCATTAGGCCACGGGACAGCTCTGGACTTATAATTTAACTAGTTTCCTTTGATAATCATCTTAGACTAATTGTGAGATTTAGTATTATAAACAATATTGCATATACGTATATTTTTATATGTAGCATGGCAGTATATTCAAAGGGCATATTCTTAGCAGTGGAATTGCAGGGTTTGCCTGAACTTTGTTATCAACTCAAAGGTAAATATTTCCAGGAGATATAGCTCACTGGAGGTTGCTACTCAGAATAAACAAAAGGTTACATGTATCTCCACAGCCTCTTTTGTCTAGACCTTTGGCAGAAGGAAAAAAGGCCTTGGAAGCAAAGTTTATTTTTAATATATTTAGCCTCCTTTTGCCATCTATAATTCACTAATAATTAGCATCTTTAACCACCTTCTGGAACAGAAGACAGCTTTTCTAGACTACACTATCATTATATTTAATTCAGAATCAAATCTACTGCAAGAAACCAATATGTTTTTATAGTTTTGGTGTTATTGTAAGATAAAACAATAATGTTGATATTGCCAAAATGAACTGACTTGGCACTTGCTGTCAAGACAACAGTCAGGAAAGTTGCCCCATTGCTTGCTGTTGACTGTCTCAAACATATTCTCTGCCTATTTCCCCAAAGGTTTTGAGAAAGCCTATCCTGCGGGTACAAGTGTTTTAAGACCAAACACCGTCAGCAGACTAATGGATAAAAGGTAGTAAAAGGCTGAGTAAAAGAATGAGTACAATATTTTGTGGGGCCTTGTTATTATCTTGAAGTGAGGTATATAGATAATATAGTTTATCTACCCACATCATTTAAAAATGAATATAAAGTCATAACTAGTGCAATAGAGAAATTTAAGTAATGTATAGTAAAACAATGTATATTTCAGCATGGATAGGTATAGAGATGACTATACTGGAAAACACAGTGCAGACACTACAGGCATAAGCCTGTAGGAAGAATCACAATGAATATCCCAGCTACAAAAGCAGCCTGGTACAGGTATGTGGAATGCTCAACTACTACCTGCCTCATTGATGACAGTGATAAAATTTTCCTAAATGGTGAACACTTCTTTTTTTTTAATTTATATTTTTTATTAATTAATTTTTTGAGAGGTTTTTGCTATAGGGCATGTGCTCTCGCCAGAAAGACAGAGAGAGACAGAGACAGAAAGTGAGAAATCACCCCTGTGGGTATGGCCACGCCACAATCCCTTCTCCTCCATTGTCCTCATGGGATCTGGGGCACACATGCACATGCTCCAGGTGTGAGTTTAAGCCACTGGGTCCAGGACTCGAACCATGGTCAACTACATGGAGTTCAGTGACATAGCCATTACGCCAGCTGCTGATCCCAATGGTGAACTGTTCTGAAATTATGTAACTAGAATCATCTTCCCCAATTTACTTGGATTTTGAATTTCTAGAAATTTAAGTGATACTGAAATTAAGCCCAAACTGTATTTACGGTAAATGTAAACTGAATTTTTCCTCCTAGCCTCTACAGCAGCTCTTTTCTGTGTGTTTGTTTGTTTACATAGAGTTTTGATGAGACAGTCACAAGTGGTGGAAGATGAGGAACAATCTTCATAGTGTAGGCCTGTTTTGCACATGGCAGGCCTCCTACCATCCATTGTCTCTGTCTGTACTACTTCCTGAAGTTTCTCCCACCAGCTACCATCTTTGGAAATCTGCTTTGGCAAGTTTCCCGAACTGCGTAAAATTGATTATATGCATTGTCCACGACCCACTGATCTATATTAATTATATACACATGAGAAATGAATACAAGTTTTGTATGGGAATATTTGCATCAGCATTATTCCTTACAGTCTCAAGGGAAGCAACTCAAATGCCCAAGAGTGGAATGGACGATTGTGCTGTATTCCTGTGAGGGAATGCTAAGCAACAGTGAAATGAACAAATACTCACCCAGAAACCATGGCCGAATCTCATATGTTGAGTTACAGCCAGACACAAAGAAGGCACACTGTATGATTCCAAAGGCAAACTAACCTGTAGTATGTGTAGGGAAACGGTGCATTTCTGTGGTCCTGATGGCCATCTATTTCTGGACTGGATGGGGTTTACCCTGGAGATACTTATCAGCAGAGGGGAGAGATCGAACACTATTTGGTCGGATGAGATTCGACGTGAATAAGGAAGGGAAACAAATGACTGATTTTTTAAAAAGTCAACTCCCTCCTCCCCAGTTTCCAGCTCTCCATTTCCTAGGCCAGGAGTTCAGGAAAAACTAACACCAAGAATCAAACGCTCAGATCCGAGACTCATCAAATATCCATCACCCTGGGCAGAAGGCATTCCCAGAATTGATCACAGAAGCCATCACCTTGACCTCCAAATCTCTTCGTTGCCGGAGAGAGGAGAGGAAGGGAAAAACGACATTAAAAAATTAACGGATTACTTTGCAGCCTCGCCCAGTCTCAAGTTCCGGGAGAGCCTGGGCAATCTGCCCCCCCCGCCCCCCCCCCCACTTAGTGGGCGGGGCCGAGTCCCTACTCGACGCCCTAGCAACCGCGGGAGCCTTTGTCGCATCCCAGCAGCGCGCAGCCTTCTGCTGAGTCGGCCCGCCGGCCCCCTCCTCTCCTCGAGACTGGTCAGTTCTTTCACGGGGTCTCTCACGGGTCGGCTCCACTGTGCGCTGATTTGCACTACGACTCTGGGCCAGGCTCGGAGTTCCTGCAGGGGAGCTGCTGGAGTGCCAGAGTAGGACAGAGGCACGGCGCGACAATGTTTTAGTTTATTTAAGAAAGAAAAGAAGTCAACAAAAAAAAAAAAAATAGAAGATTTTGGTCAGTTTTATTTTTAAGCACATCCAAAGCTCTGGGAAGAAAGGGCTGGCGAATAGGGAAATTAATTTTGAACAAACTCCAAATAAAGAAGGAAGAAAAGAGACTCTTCTAGGATCCAGCACGGAATCGACTGGGGACTGGAGATGTTGGACACTGTCGTCCCAGCCCTGCAGAATCTGGGCAGGCAGGTGCTGCCCACCCTGCCCTCACTGAGTCAGGAGGGTAAGTGACACGTGGTGCGGGTGGGGATCTGGGAACTGGACCTGCGGTGAAAGACCTTTCATCTAGTCCCTGTGGGTCTGACCCCTGGTGCTTAGGTTGTTGGCAACAGCTGGTAATCACACCAGGCCCAGGCTGGATGCCCAGTGAGCTTTTTACTGGCTGCCTAAATGAGGGTAAGGGGACAGCTGAGGGTTTTGATTAGACGAGTTAATGGATATACAGCACTTAGCTTGGGGACCAGCTCAATGTGCTCAAAAGATCTGGCTAAAAACAGCCACTTCCACCTGGGCAGGTCACAACCCTCTTGCCTACCTAGAGAAAAGCTGTTGTACAGGCCTCTAAGTGGCTGAGAATTCATACAAAGACACAGTTGCTTTTGTTCCCCCTGACATCTTATAGTTTTATTTAAAATATGAGATGATCCTAAAAAAATATACTAGGTAAGTGTTTGGAAGGATCCGGATCTGACCCAGCCTCTCTAAAAAACTCGCTAGACTTGGTTAGTAGGCAGACACAGTCTGTTTTTAGCATGGTTTCTTAGAACACTCATTCCAAAGTGATATTGAGATCTGTGTGCAAGGATAGGAGCTCTTTGGAAGAAAGGTGTTCTGGAAATGCAAGCTGGTGCTGTTTTCAAGCCTTTATAACTTAGAGCTGTTGTCCAGGCTTTAATCCAATGATTTTAGGAGTCTAAACAGGAATAGAAGCCTCTTCTCTCTCCTCTCCTGTATTTTTTATGTTTTTCTGTCAAAATAATTCTAAAAGAACCATTAAAGATAATACTTTTATAGATTTAAAAATTATTTGCATATTTATAAAGTTATATGTATATATTGAAATAATTTTTTTTTGGAGAGGGTTTTGCTATAGGGCGTCTGTGCTCTTCAGAAAGACAGAGAGAGACAGAGAGACAGAAAGCGAGAAATCACCCCCCAGGGAAGATGGCCACGCCACCATCCCTTCTCCTTTATTCTCCTCTCGGGATCTTGGGCACACACGCACACGCACTCGTCGTGAGTTTAAGCCACGGGGTCCGGGACTCAAAGCGCAGTTGACTACATGGGAGTTCAGCGACATAGCCATTACACTAACTGCTGATCCTGAAATAATTTTGAAACCCTATTATACAGTAGGCACTGGGGAACTTATGGTGAGCAAAATTGCTGATGAGTAAAAACCTTGGAATCTACAGTATAGTAGGGAAGATAGACATTAAATAAATAATGACACAAATGTAAAAATAAAATTGAGGTAAATTCTGCCAAGGAGGAGATAAATGATACAATAAGAACTTTTTTCCTCAAAGACTATTATTTTAAAAGAGCAATTTTAAATTCACAGTAAACTTTTTTTTTAAGAGAGATTTTTGCTATAGGGCGTGTGCACTCGCTGGAGAGACCGAGACAGAGAAAAGGAAAGCAAGAAATCACACCCCAGAGGGGATGGCCATACCTCAATCCCTTGTCCTCCATTCTCCTTTTGGGATTTTGAGCACACACACACACACACACACACACATGCATGCCTGGCATGAGTTTTAATTAAGTCACCAGGTCTGGGACTGCAACCATGGTCAACTATATGGGAGTTCAGTGACGTAACCATTACTCCATCCACTGGCCCCAAATTCACTGTAAACTTAAGGAGAAGGTACAGAGATTTTCTGCCTACCCTCTACCCTCATAAGTGCATAGAATCTGATTATTGCCACCATCAACATCCCCCATGGGAATAAAATATTTGTTACAGTTGAGCCTTTGTTGACACTAATTATCCAAAGTCCACAGTTTACATTAGGGATCAGTCTTGGTATTGTATATAGACAAATGTAACACCATGTATCCATCATTGTAGTGTATATGGAGTATACACTAAAAAATCCTGTGTTCCTCCTATTCATCCCTGCCCTCGCCCACAAACCCTGGCAGCCATGATCTTTTTACTTACGATCTCTATAGTTTTGTCTTTTCTAGAATGGTGTATAGTGGGAATCATGAAGTTAGGAGTCTTTTTATATGGCTTTTTTTTTACTTTGTAATATACATTTAAGTTTCCTCCATGTTTTTTCATGGCTTAATAGCTCCTTTCTTGGGACCAGCAGATGTGTAATGGCTACGTTTCTGGACTCCCACATGGTTAACCGCGGTTCGAGTCCCAGATCCGGTGGCTTAAACTCACACCGGGCACATGTGCGTGCGTGCCCAAGATCCCAAGAGGAGAATGGAGGAGAAGGGATTGTGGCGTGGCCATCCCCTCTGGGGGCTGATTTCTCACTTTCTGTCTGTCTGTCTCTCTCTGTCTTTCTGGCGAGTGTACACGCCTTATAGCAAATACCTCTCCAAACCCCCCCCCCAAAAAAAAAACCCCAACTAAATAGCTCCCTTCTTTTTACTGCTGAATAATAGTCTATTATCTGATGTACTGCATTTTTTTATCCATTCACTATTGGAAGAAATCTTGGCCTACTTTAAATTGGGTTTTTGTTTTCTTATTTTGAATATTAAGAGTTATTTGTTTTAGATATAGTTCTTTATCAGATATGTCTTTTCTCTGAGTCTGTGGCTTTTCTTCTCATAAGAGAATGAGACATTGTCTTTCACAGAAGCTTTACATTTTTTGAAAAATTTTATTTATCTTTATTTATTATTATTATTATTATTATTTTTTTGAGAGATTTTTTTGCTATAGTGTGCATGTGCTTGCCAGAAAGACAGAGAGAGACACAGAGACAGAAAGCAAGAAACCACCCCCCAGGGGAGATGGCCACGCCGCAATCCCTTTTCCTCCATTCTCCTCTTGGGATCTTGGGCACTCACACTAACACACATGCGCTCATTGTGAGTTTAAGCCACCGGGTCTGGGTCTCAAACCGTAGTTGACTACATGGGAGTCCAGCGATGTAGCCATTATGCCATCTGCTGGTCCCAATTATTATTATTTTTATTGTTTTAATTTGACCAGAGAGTGAGAGAGAGAAAGGGAAAGCAAGAAAGCAAGCCACCAGGTCTGGGACTAGTACCACGTCCCACTATGTGGGAGTCCAGCACTTTAACCACCACACCACTAGCTGGCCCAGGAATTTTAAATTTTAATGAAGTTCATCTTACCAATTTCTTCATAGATCATGCCTTTGATGTTATATCTAAAAAAATCATTACCATATCCAAAACTTTATAGGTTTTGTCCTATATTATCTTATTTCTTTTTTAATTGTCAGAGGGTATGTACTCACCAGAGAGAGAGAGAGAGAGAGAGAGAGAGAGAGAGAGAGAAAATACTTGCCAGCGGGGTATGGTCATACTACAGTACCTTCTCCTTCATTTCTCCATTCCTTCAGGCTTTGGGGCATGCATGCATATGGTCCTAGTATGTTTTTCAAGTCCTTGGGGCCAGGATTTAAATTATAATTGACCACGTGGGATCTGGTTTTCTCTCTCCAGGAGAGTTATGCTATAGGTTGTGAGTGCTCACTGGAGAGACAGAAAGTGAAAAATTTTTCCCCAGGGGGAATGGCCATGCTACAATCCCTTCTTTGTTCTCCTTTCAGGATTTTGGGTGCACCCACACAGGCATGAGTTTCAAGCCTGCAGGTCCGGGATTTAAACTGTGGTTGACCATGTGGTAGTCTATAAATGGAGAGGACATAACCATTACGCCATCTGCTGGTCCCAAGATCTGGCTCCCTTACCACTAGGCCATAGGACCAGCCCTGTTCTACGTTATCTTCTATGAGTTTTACACTTTTGCATTTTACATTTAGGTCTATAAACCATTTTGAGTTAATTTTTATGAAGGACATAAAGTCTGTGTCTAGATACATTTTTGCAAGTGGATATTCAGTTGTTCCAGCAAGATGTATTAAAAAGACTATTTTTGGGACCAGCAGTTGGTCTAATGGATATATCGCTAGACTCCCATGTAGTCGACCACACTTCAGGTCCCTGACCCGGTTGCTTAAACTCATGCCAGGCATGTGTGCATGTGTGCCCAAGATCCCGAGAGGAGAATGGAGGAGAAGGGACTGCAGTGTGGCCATCCACCCTGGGGGGCGATTTCTCGCTTTCTGTCTCTCCGTCTTTCTCCATCTTTCTGGCGAACACACGCACCCTATAGCAAAAACCTCTCCAAACAAAATAAAACAAAACAAACAAACAAACAAAAACCCAGAAAGATTATTTTTTTGCTCTACTGTCAAAGATTAGTTAACTATATTTATGTGAGTCTATTTCTGGACTCTCTTTTCTGTTACATCAAACTATTTATCTGTTTTTTTGCCAGTACCATACTGTCTTGCTTACTGTAGTGTTTTTTTAAATAATTATTTATTTAATTTTATTAATTCATTCATTTACTTTATTTTTAGATTTATTTATTTTTATTTATTTTACTTCCCATTTAAAATATGTAATGCCTTCCTATCAGGCTAAATATTAAGGCCATCATACTCAGTATGACTTATAATCCCTGCATATTTTGGCCCCTTCCTTTCTCTCCAGACTCCTCCATCTACAAAGCAGCTATGTTTTGTGTCTTGGAAAGATGACTCTGGTTGCCACGTGAAGAATGAATTGGAGGGTTAAGTGTGCCTGTAGCAGTAGAATAAGTAGGAGCAAATGTTAGTCTGGTCTAAATTGGTAACTAGAAATGGAAAGAAGTAGACAGATTGGGACAGAATGTACAGATTGTGGCGATAGACTGGATTTTTTTCCTTTCTGAGGGAGAAGGGAAGTCTAAGGATGACTTCTGAGTTCCTGGCTCATATAATTAAATGGATGGTTGTGCCATTCATTGAAACTGAAACTCTGGATCTATTTCAATCATGTGTTATTTTACAGTTTACATAATGGGCATTTAATCCTTTTTTATAATAATTATAGATAAAATACCATATTCCTGCTCTTTGGTATTGTTTTTTTTTTTTTTTTTTTTTTTTTGAGAGGTTTTTGCTATAGGGCTCGTGCACTCGCCAGGAAGACAGAGAGAGACATAGAGACAGAAAGCGAGAAATCACCCCCCAGGGGGGATGGCCACTCCACAATCTCTTCTCCTCTGTTCTCCTCTTGGGATCTTGGGCACGCACGCACACGCGCCCAGTGTGAGTTTAAGCCACCGGGTCCGGGACTCGAACTGCAGTCGACTACATGGGAGTCCAGCGACATAGCCATTACGCTAACTGCTGGTCCCTTAGAATTATTTTTTATTTAACCATATTTACTTGTTTATTTATTTTAATTTGACCAGAGAGGGACAGAGTGAGAGGGAGGGAAGGAGAGAGAGAGAGAGAGAGAGAGAGAGAGAGAGCCGCCAGGTCCAGGACTTGAACCGTGGTTAGCCATGTGGGAATCCAGCGCCTTAAGCGCCACGCCACCTGCCGGCCCCGGTATTGTGTTTTAAAATATGGTTTTAAGTGTATAAAATGTTTAGAATTTAAAGTCAAATGAAGGTTGAACTCAATATAAAAAGTGTATCTAGTTCTTCATAATAGAGATTTTTTGTGTTTCAGTGTTTGAATCAAATTAATAATCCCAATTTCCCTTGAAATACCTAAGAAGTGTATTCTTTATTTTTTGGACTAGATTGGAATTCATTCTGTTTTGAGATTTAGTGATGCCCTCTCTGACATTTTGGGATGTGAGAAAAGATATGATAAAACAATAAAAAATAATAATAACAACTTGGACCGGCAGTTGGTGTAATGGCTATGTTGCTGGATTCCCATGTAGTCGACCACGGTTCAAGTCCCTGACATGGTGGCTTAAACTAGCTCCGGGTGTGTGTGCGTTTGTGCCCAAGATCCCGAGAGGAGACTGGAGGAGAAGGGATTGCGGCATGGCCATCTCCCCTGAGGGGTGATTTCTCGCTTTCTGTCTCTATGTCTCTTTCTGTCTTTTCTGGTGAGCACACACACCCTATAGTGAAAACCTCTCCCACAAAAAAAAAAAAAAAAAAAAAAAAAGAAATCAATCACAATCTGTAAGATTTCCACACATATTCCAACTGAATTTAGGAACCTCTAGCTCCATAAGAGGACTGATATGCTTGCTTTCCTTTGATTCAGTGAGAAATATCAGATTTCAGTTTAGAATAAATATCTCTGCTCTTATGTAACCTTGCCAGTTAGATATAACAGAGTAAATACGGCAGATTTGAATATATCATTCAAAAGAGGAGAGACTCCTCAAATTTCCAGTTTAGCTCAGTCAAGTCCTTTCACTAGGTTTGGTCCTAAGCTATACAGTTTCTCTTGGCCCCAGTTAAATCATTTCCTCTTTGATGTAGATTGTTTTTCTGAAATCTGAGCTGCATGTCATGAATCTAAGTGAAAGACTTAGAGACAGAACCGTCCCAGTTTTCACTTAATCACTTTGACATGTCTCAATGTAAATCTGAATACTAAGATTTTGTATTACTAGTGAATTAATAGCGTTTCTGTTCATAATGAAGATTTTAGTTCAGTATACAGTTGGGACTGGTTGAGAGGCCTTCTTAGTTCATAGTAGCCAGCATCGATGTTTTTTTGGCTGTGAGATTGGAAGAGGTGGGGGTGTAGTAGGTTGAAGCAGGCTAGGGAAATCACCTTGGAAACTCTATATCCCTGGTTTGGAGTGGGAGGCAGAGTCATGGCCTTCCTGCTCACAGAGGCACACAGCGCAATTCTTTGGTGGCAAGAGACTTTCTGTCTCCAAACCAGTTCTAAAGTGCTTGAGAAAGTCACAGCTACTTCTCACCCACCAAACCTACCTCTTCCCTTGAATAGTAATTACAAATACTTACAACTCTGATATATACCAGAATGAAAGGATCACAATGTGCCTGCTTTAGTGGTTTAAACCATTAGAAAAAATAAGTTAAACCAGGCCAACTGGAGGCATGGTGGTTAAGGAGGCTGGGTTTCACATGGCCGACTGTGCAGTTTGAGTCCCAGACCTGCAGGTTTAACAAACATGCTGGTTATATATGCATGTGTACCCAAAATACTGAGAGAAGAATGGGAGAGAAGGGATTGTGGTATCGCTCTCCCTCTCTCCATTTCTCCAGTGAGTACATGCATCTGATAGCAAAAATTGAAAAAAAAAAAAAAAAAAGTTATACCAATAAATCAGTTTCCAAAGTGGGAAAAAAATTGGTCTCTTGTCACCAACTACATATGTGTCCCAAAGTGGCAACCTGGTACATCTGTTTTTAATCTTGATTTTGAGAATTAAAGCTTAACTTTCTTTTGATTTGTAATATAAAGGTATCTTTACAAGCACATAATTAGGTTTAGAATGGGCATGTCAACACAAACGTAATTGTCTATATTTCTAAGTATTACTCATACCTAGGGTATATGTCCGTATTGCACAATAATACTTTAGTTATTGGCAACCACTTATTTTCTGTCAGCTTTTGGAAACACAGCTTAGAACAAGAAAATAAAGATGGGGACCAGCAGTTAGCGTAATGGCTATGTCGCTGGACTCCCATGTAGTCGACCGTGGTTCGAGTCCCAGACCCGGTGGCTTAAAATTCACGCTAGGTGCGTGTGCGTGCATGCCCAAGATTCCAAGAGAAGAGAGAATGGAGGAGAAGGGATTGCGGTGTGGCCATCCCCCCTCGGGGGTGATTTCTCGCTTTCTGTCTCTCTGTCTGTCTCTGTCTGCCTGGCAAGTACACACGCCCTATAGCAAAAACCTCTAAAAAAAAAAAAAAAGAATTTAGCATAAATAGAAGTATAGGGACAGTGAATGTACAGGTGACAGTCTTTCATGCCTTAGAAGCCTTTGGCTTTAGTCCTGTGTGAGAGAATGGTGTAAGAATGATCATCTCATTCTGGTGGCACAGAGTTGACACTTGATCGGTTTTTATTTAATTAAGAAAAGACTGGTTTTCTACTGCAAAATCTATTAATCACTATTAAAATCATGAATTAAAAAAATAAAAAAGAAAAGGCTGGTTTATACTTGGTTAACTATAGAATAAAGGGAAATGTGAGACAGAGTTCTCTTTATTCTAGAAGGATTTTCTTAAAAAATGTATTGTTGTTGTTTAAGTCACATCTTCAGTATTTAATGGGTAAGTACTAGAATTTCTTTACTAGAAAATTAACTTTGGAGAATGTCCTTATTTTCTATTAATTCTAAATTAATTAGGAATTTTCTTTTGAGTCTGCATTTCATATTTACATTTTTACTTATTAGCACTAATATGCTGTCATATGGATAGGCATATAGATTAATTTTGATTTCTGTTGATTTTCAGAAGTCTGTACTATCTGGGGGAATGTATCAGAATTTGTGGAACGGCAGCTCACCCTGCACAAGGTAGGGTCTATAATTTTCATGCAGGAGTCCAAAGGATCTGTCCTCCATAGTCTTACAGATAGATAGACTTTTGCCTGAAGCAGAGCAGTAAACATAGAGCAACCCATTTAACTTTCAGTCCTGTGATTTTATGCTACTCACACTTAGATTTGTGAATACTGGATTTAATAAATGTGGATTTTATCCTTAGCTAACACATTTGTAAGTTGTGCTCTTTTAGTGATTAGAGTGCAGTGCTAACAAGCCTGGATTTGTGCAAAGAGACTAGATGAGTTCTATTTGTCCATGTTCTGACAGTTCCTGGCATAGCTGTAGAAGGATATAAGCTTCTTGGCTTGCCTCCTTGTAGGAAATGGATCTTAATTAAAATAGAGGAAGACAATTAGGAACTAACCTCAACCTGCCAAAATGAGAAACTTTGCCCGGGATTGTACTATCCTTTCTGTCAGTCTTTGATTTAGATGCCATGGAACAACTGAGAACTGGACAGAGATTCTGGGAGGAACTTGGAGGGAGCTGGGAAGTTGTGGGAGTTTAGCACTTTACTCAGAGGTCCCACTATGATAACCCTTGGGTGGAATTCATCCTTCTTACTTATTTTGTTTCACTTGAGAATTTGAATTAGTTGTCTTCACTTAGCATTGAGACAATTTACGTAACATTTAGGGTTTTTTGTTTGTTTGTTTGTTTTTTGCCTTTTCTTGAAAAAGCAGATATAACAATATTGGTCTTGTACTCTTGGTGATAACATAGCTGAAACCGATGATGGGCTCTGCACTGTAGATGGGAAATGCATGCTCTAGTCATCTGTCTCTGGCTGGTTACCTTCACTCCTTCCCATTCTCTTTTGGTCTTGGTAGGCATTTGAGTTTTTTCCCACCCCATAAAGAATTATTTATTTATTTAATTCCATCATCATCATCATCATCATTATTATTATTATTCTTTCTTTCTTTTTTTAATTTGACCAGGTTGGGTGGGGGGGGGGGAGGGAGAAAGCAAATTGCCAGGTCCAGGACTCGAACCATGATTGGCCACATGGAAATGAGTTTAAGAGTGAAAAGCATTTGCTTTATTGATCAGTCAAGATCACTTCATACAGCACATGATTTGGATGCTGGATTGCCTGATTTTAAATGGGAAACATAAAATATGAAAAAGGGGATGAGAAAGCTAAAGATTCTTATACCTGCTTAAATTCCCATACTTTACTGGCAAATAATTAAAATGTAAAATGTCATACAGTTTAGGACAAAAGTAATCTTAGATCTAGATGAAAATTAGATCTGAGGGTTTCTTAGTCCTCATAGCCTTTTAATGATATGAGGGGGTCAACACATTACTTTTTTTTTTTTTTTTTGAGAGATTTTTCGCTATAGGGCGCGTGTGCTCGCCAGACAGACAGAGAGAGACATAGAGACAGAAAGCGAGAAATCACCCCCCAGGGGGGATGGTCACGCCGCAATGCCTTCTCCTCCATTCTCTTCTCGGGATCTTGGGCACGCACGCACACGCACCCGGTGTGAGTTTTAAGCCACCGGGTCCGGGACGCGAACCGCGGTCGACTGCGTGGGAGTCCAGCGACATAGCCATTATGCTAACTGCTGGTTCCCTCACTTTTTTTTTTTTTAAGAACTATTTTATGTAACTTTATTATTTACTTACATACTAACTAACTAACTTTGACTAGAGAAGGACAGAGTGAGAGAGAGAGAGAGAGAGAGAGAAAGTGAGAAAGCAAGCTGCCAGGTCCAGGACTGACAAACTGTGGTCGGCCATGTGGGAGTCCAGTGCCCTCAACCACTATGCCACCTGCCAGCCCCAACACATTACATTTTACAATAGACATCTTTGAAAACAATCAGGCCAGTGGGTGGTATGGTGATTTAGGCAGTTGACTCCCACATAGCCAGTGGCACGGTTCAAGTCCCAGACCTGGGTACTTGAGAAACACGCTGAACATGTGTGTATGCATACCCAAAATCCTGAAAGGAGAAGGAAGAGAAGGGATTGTGGCATGACCATCCCTTATTGGAGAAGGGTAGTGTTTTCTCACTTTCCCTTTCTCTAGTTAGCGAAAGTGCTCTCTGGCAAAATTAAAAATGAGAACAAAAACTTACAATCATAAAATGTTACAGCTATAAAGGATTTCAGAGATCATTGAAATTGCTCTTAAATAATTATTTATTTATTTATTTTATTTGCCTTTTTTTTTTTTTTTTTTTTTTTTAAATTAGACCGGAGAGAGGCAGAGAGAAAGCAAAAAAGCAAGCCACCAGGTTCAGGACTCTAACTGTGGTTGGCCATGTGGGAGTCTAGTGTCTTAATTACTACACCACTTGCTGGCCCAGAGATCATTGCATTTTTAAAGCCCAAGTTTAATTATTTTTATGTTTTTTGGATAAGAGTATTAAGGAATAATTTTTTTCCCCTTTAGTAAATTCTGTTTATTACTCTTTTTTTTTTTTCCCTTCTTTTTTTCCTTTTCAGGGGGTTCAGATTCCAGGGCTTGGAACTTTCACATTCATGAGGCAAAAGCTTGAGGTAGGAAACAACAAGTTTATTCTAATCCAGAGGCCCATGTTTATTGTGGCTGAGAAGTTAGTGCAGACCCACGGACTCAAACAGAACAAAGTGTATACTCCTGGTAAGTCACTTTCACATGTACGACTTTCTCAGCAGATTACTGGCCAGGAGATAAAAATAAAAGGGTGAAACTTGGCCAGTGTTGCTTTATTAGTTTCTAATGTGAGGGTATTTTCACAGAGTACTGTTGGCAGAGGAAGGGGTCAAGATCAGAAGATAACAGAGTCTTCGTCAGGCCATTCTAAACCCCAGTAACAAGAGACAGAGAGTTGTACAGACTTTTTGCTTAGATTTCAGATTCTAAACTTAAAGTGGTTACAAAGGAGAGAACATTAACTAGCATCTCTGGGAGAATTACAGTCAGTATCAACTGTGGAAAAAAGAAGATAACTAAATATGTCTCTAATATATGTATATATATGTATATATATATATATATATATACACACATATATATATACACATATATATATATAATTAACATTTAAAATGAGCATTTAAAAGTTTACTAATTCTATAAAGACTTAATCATACCTAATGTACCTTTCTCTCCCCCTAAAACCAACCATCATTCCTTCCTCCTGGTAATATTTACTCAGGGCCAACTATGAGCCAGGCCTTATTCTTAGCACTTTGACAAAATAGTAAATAAGACAGATGTATTTCTGCCCTGGTACACTCACATTCCAGTTTTCAAGTGTGGGCTCCGTGGCACCTGCCTGTGTTACTTAGGGACCTTTGGAGTTTACTTTTGGATTCTCAGGTGTGTTCCTTTTGACCTTATCATCCCCTCCTGAATCAGACCTATACCTCGATGAAGAGAGAAATTCGATTCCCAATGCTGGCAAGTGAAAAGGCTATAACTTCCCTTTAATTTTCCTGAAAAGTAATTTTCTTTTTTTTTTTTTTTGGGGGGGGGAAGGTTTTTTTTTTTATTGCTATCGGGCGCGTGCGCTCGCCAGACAGACAGAGACAGAGAGACAGAAAGCAAGAAATCACCCCTCAGGGGAGCTGGCCACGCCACAATCCCTTCTCCGTTCTCCTCCTGGGACCTTGGGCACGCACTCACACGTGCCTGGAGTGAGTTTTAAGCCACCGGGTTCGAGACACGAACTGCGGTCGACTGTGTGGGAGTCCAGCGACATAGCTATTACGCTAACTGCTGGTCCCAAGATTAATTTTTATAATAACCTCCAATCAAAGAAATTACCTGTTGGAAAAACAAATACCAATAAGTTATACTTACAATTAATTTTGTGTATTTTTGAATATAGAAGGTTTAATGAACTTTTCAGCCATTTTTATCTAGAGATTTATGAGAGAAGAAATGTAATATAATTAATTTTAAAAAATGGTCCTGCTATGGTAGTGTGGAAAAAGGGAATTAAAGTAAAAATTTATTTTGGTACAAAGTTTTTTTTTTTTTTTCTTTTCTTAGTTTTTTGCCACATGGTGCATGCACTTGCTGGAGAGAGAGAGAGGGAAAGGGAGAAATCACCTTCTGGGGGCATAGCCACGCCATAATCCCTTCTCTTCCATTCTCCTCTCAGGATTTTGGACATGCATGTACATGTGCCTGGAATTATTTTCAAGCCACTGGGTCTAGAACTTGAACCTCAGTTGGCCATGTGGGAGTCCAGTGCCTTAACTACCATCCTATCCACTGGCTCTGGTACAAAAAGATTTTGAAATATGTACATAAGAAGCTTATTTAGGGAGTGGTTTAGAAAGCTAATAGCTTTTGTCCTTTATTTTTTATGATAGAGCACATGCATGCACACACATGAGAAGAGGTAGAGAGAAGGCACCCATAATGGGGGCTTGTCACACTAGAACCCCCTTTCCCTATCCCTCTGGCTTCTCAGGATCCTGAGTTCCTGCCGAGCATGTTTTCCAGGCTGACTCAGGACCTGAACTGCAGTCACTATGTGGCTTCCAGCACTGTAGAGTGTTGGCGTTATTGCTGTGCCACAGTGGCTGGACCTAGAATGCTAATTGTTTTTATTTTGAGCATAAAAAATTATATTTTAGGGAAAATTATACTGATTAACGTATTAATAACTGGTTGTGTTGGTTGTCTGCAGTATTATATTGGGTACAAGTAAAAGCATCACATGAACAATTCTGTTTTTGAGTTTTAAGTGAGAATCAGATAATTGTGAGTTATATATAATATTTCCTTATTGTAATCTTCCTTTCCCTCCACCCTATCTTTTTCTCCTGTAGGTGATATCCCAATTGTACCACTTAATTTTGTCATGATTTCCCTGGAGGGTCCATTTAACAGGGATATAGTGGAAGGATGTGTGAAAGAGACCTTGCTTTTTTTATCACGATCCATTTCCATCAAACAAAATGTGGAGTTTACATTCAAAGGAATTGGGGTCCTCATGATCAGAGACAGCAAAGTGAAGATGAGATTTTATAAAGATTTCCTTTGTACCATGGATGGAAGTGGGACTTTGGTGAAAGCCCTAGCAAATGTAAATGAATGTTTTATTTCTTCTAATTCCTCTCCTAGTCATAGCTTAGAATCACCTATAGTTGTGTCATTATTAAGAAAAACTCAGGTCAACATATTTAAATTACAATTGCCCATGGAAAGTACTTGTTCATAGATGATTACTTTGACCAAAAAAGACTAAAAGGACAAAGAACTTTAAGTTTTGAGTCAGTGTCAAATGAAGAATATAGAATATAGAGTATAGAAGATTATTAAAGAGTAATAAAATGTCTTACAATTATAAATATTTTATAGTGCCTTAACAGTTCGAAATGTCCTTCCACATGCGTCATTACATTTGAGTCTCAAACATTATAAAATCAATATTAATATCAGCCTGATTTTTTTTTTGGGGGGGGGGAGAGATTTTTGCTATAGGGTGTATGCGCTTGCCAGCCAGACAGAGAGAGATAGAGAGACAGAAAGTGAGAAATCACCCCCCGGGGGGATGGGCATGCCTCAATCCCTTCTCCTCCATTCTCCTCTTGGGAACTTGGGCATGCATGCACACGCGCCTAGCGTGAGTTTTAAGCCACCAGGTCCGGGACTCGAACCGTGATTAACTACATGGGAGTCCAATGTCATAGCCATTACGGTAACTGCTGGTCCCATCAGCCTGATTTTGTAAGTGAGAAAAGTTGGCTCAGAGAGGTCAGGGTGCTGATAATGGTAGAACTGGGCTTCAAGCCCGCAATTCCTGATCACTTAGTTTTTGCTAGTTCTACTATTTTATTTTATTATTTATTTACTTTTTTGAGAGAGAGAGTTTTGCTACAGGAGAGACAGAGAGAGACTGAGAGACAGAAAGCAAGAAATTACTCCCCACCTGGGATGGCCATGCTGCAATCCCTTCTCCTCCATTCATCTCTCAGGATTTTGGGCACACACGCACATGTGCTGGGTGTGAGTTTCAAGCTTCTGGGTCTGGGACTCAAACCGCAGTTGTGTGAGTATGTGGGAGTCCAGTGATGTAATCATTATGCCATCTCCTGGTCCTCTACTATTTTATTTTATGAAAGTGTGCAATAAAGTCTAATTCAAATTATGGAAATGTATCTTTAGCTTTAAATTTTTTGCATTACAGAACAAGTGTTATAATTGGCGCCATCATTGTTAACCTGTAAACAGAGTTACTCCATTGTTAGCTATACATAATTGGTATGATCTTCATGCCAAGTTGATCATATTGGGCTGTTGGAAAAGTCAAGACATATTTTTTCTATGCAAATATGCATCATGACTTTCCTGATAGCTCAATAGAAAAGTTAAAGAAGGCAATGTTTATTTTTTAAATTAATTTTAAAAATTATTATGATTACTTAAATTATTTATTTAATTTTATTTATTATTATTATTTTTAAAAATTTGACCAGAAAGAGAAAGAGGGAGAGAGGGAGATAAACAGAAAGTGAGAAAGCAAGCTTCCAGGTCCAGGACTTGAACCATGGTTGGCCATGTGGGAGCTAGTGCCTTAACTGCCACGCCACTTGACAACCCCTTATTGTTATTATTTTTAAGAGAGAGTTTTGTTATAGGGTACTTGTACTCACCAGAGAGACAGAGAGAGACAAAGAGACAGAAAGTGAGAAATCACACCCCCGGGGCAATGGCCACACCACAATCCCTTCTCTTCCATTCTCTTCTTGGGATCTTGGGCATGCATGCATGCGTATGTGCCCAGCCTGAGTTTTAAGTCACCTGGTCTGGGACTCAAACTGCAGTAGACTACGTGAGAGTCCAGTGACTTAACCATTACGCCATCTGCTGTTTTCAGGAGGCAGTGTTTAAAGATTCAAGGGAAGGATTTTGGAAGACTCGATGTGCCTCAGGTACACCTGTGAGAATTAACAAAGTTGCCATGAATGAGTTGGGTTATCATTAAGTGTTATACAAGGAGTTTTCAAAAGTTCATGAAAAATACGTTATTTAAAAAAAAATCTATTCATGGATTTCACCTTTTTGCACCAAAGTAAACTTGTACCTTAATTCCATTTTTTGTGCCCTTTTTGGAGCACCCTTATATAATTTTATACCCCATAGTACAAAAGCCTGATTTTTAAATGAAAAGGCTGTGAATATAGCCTGGGATGGAGCTCTGGGATGGGATTTAAGAGATGGGTTGTGCATGACTGTCGGCATTCGCCCCGGGGCTTGGGTCTAGCTGAATCATGATCAGAGGGCTGCTGGTGAGGAAGAGAAAGAGGACAAGAAAGAGGAAGCCCTCTATCTTGAGAGGACCAGGGAATTCGAAAGAATGAGACAAAGACATAGAGTAGAAATGGAAACACACAGCCTGAGCCTGTGTAGCCCAAGCAACTTGTGTCGTACTTGAGCCATCCAGACAAACTGGGCCTCTTTATTTATAGTACAAGGAAATATTACACATGTATGTTTCATGACACTTCATAGATTTGTTGCCAGGTTACAGACAATAAGAAGCAATTAACAAATCTGTAAGAGCTTAGTCATACTGGGCCAGGTGTATCCCTCGGTGGGTGATAATCCCATTAAGAGAAAGTCTCATCTTTTCTAATGCAAAGAAACCTTGCTGTACGTGGGGGGAAGGAGGCTAAAGAACTTCTCCATAAGTTGTGCACCACCACACTCAGAGAAGGCTAAAGAACCTTTCAGATGCAGAGCAGGGATTGGACTTTGCTAATTGGGGTCAAGATGTTTCTTGAAGTCTATGAGATGTGTCTGTTGGAATGCCCCTAGCAATTTCCACCCTTGCTCTGTCTGCAGCGAGGGTCAAGGAAAGCACAAGTTATCAGGTTCTGCCAAAGCCCAAAAGGACAGGTAGTATTTGCTCAGTGCATGTCCCCAAACCTCAGGTCTCTCTCTAAACGTGTCCCCACACATGACAAGGCTCTCAGGTTTTTGTTGTTGTTTTTAAGGTTTTTGTTATAGGGCACCTGTGCTCACCAGAGAAAGAGAGAGAGAGAGAGAGAGAGAGAGAGAGAGAGAGAGAGAGAGAGAGAGAGAGAGAGAAAGTGAGAAATCACCCCCCACAATCCCTTCTTCTCTATTCTCCTGGGATTTGGGTGGGGTATGCATGTACATGCTCCCAGAGTGATTTTTCTATAAACATTCTGATTTCATACAGGGTGACTGAGAGAGATGCCAAGATGTGTGAAAAATGGAAACACATACTGGTATAACCTCTTTGCCGTGAAAGCAGAGACAAGATTTGCAAGTCCAGAAGCAAGGCCAAAGTGGCTAGGTCATCTAATCTTCAGAGAATACTGTTGAACTTTGTAGTTTCAGTATGCATTTAAA
This sequence comes from Tupaia tana, assembly GCA_026018925.1. Taxonomy (NCBI): domain Eukaryota; kingdom Metazoa; phylum Chordata; class Mammalia; order Scandentia; family Tupaiidae; genus Tupaia; species Tupaia tana. The sequence continues at coordinate 77,161,703 of JAKSZU010000015.1, forward strand.
AGAGAGAATATCATTTTACTTGGCTTATTGAAATCTAAAGCATAAATTTCAAGGAACATATTTTAAAAGAACTAGTCCTAAAATATTCTATGAAAAAAGGCTTTAGAGGCTGAAGCAGATTGAGAATTGGCAATTACTATCAATTGCCCTTGTGGACAGAGGCACAAGGGCAGCACATGAGTATGTTGGAGGAGCTGAGAAGTCTGGTTGTGAAGCAACCAGTTGAATCATGAAAGCCGGGTTAAGGGGCCTGTAGGTGGCATGGTGGTTGTGTACTCCCACATGGCTGACCATGGTTCGAATCCCACCACATGGCTGAGCATGGGTTGAGTCCCAAACCTGGCAGCTTGTTCTCCCTTTCCATGTCTCTCTTTCTTTATCTCTCTGGTGAGTGCACATGCCCAATAGCAAATTAAAATAATAATAATAAATAAAATTAAATAAAAAATCTAGGTTAATCTAGTACTAATACTTTACTAACTCTATAAAACATATTTTTGGAAACTGCCATACAGTGGTGGGAGTGATGGTTTTATTCCCAAATGTGCTGTCCTTAGACTCAGTAGTCTCTTGGAAAGCTGTATGCTTATTTTACTGATAAGCTGCTTTTGTTTGAAACTTATTCTTTGTTTTCAGTTAACAGAGGGTGTGTGCACTTGCCAGAGACAGAAATAGAGAGAAATGGGAAAAGCACCCTCCATTGTGTTGTGGTCACACTGCAATTGCTTTTCCATTTCTCCATCCTGTTGAGGTTTTTGAGCACACATGCACATACACCTGGCATGATCCCCAGGCTGCTGGGGCTGGGATTTGAACTATGTGGTCAGATATGTGGGATCCAGCCTGCTAACCACTAGGCTATGGGGCTGACCCTTGAAACTTTCTTAAAACTTTTATTTTCCTTTCGGGAATTCCCTTCAAAGCCTTTTATAATATGTAGTATTTATATAAAAATAAGTCATATATTTTGTTCCACACTGATATAATATAGTAATGTGGTTATTATATAATACAATTAGAATAGTTATTTGTTGAGGGCTTACTGTATGCTCATCACTTACACAGAGACCTCCTGGAAGCCCTATGAAATAAAATGCAGTGCAGCCACAGAGCTCTTAGCAGTGTAAGGTTCTGAACAGAGCTCACCTTGCTCCAGATTTCCTTAACTGCCTGCTTTTAGAGTCACTTGGGTTAAGGATGGAATTAGTCAGCTTGGTCATTTTCCTGACTGCTTTAATAAGTCAGCTCTTCTTTTAAAGATATCTAAAAGAAGCTGTCAACTCTGCAGGCAATTTCAAAGGTGGAATGATTTGAGAAAAGGTAACCTGGATAGAATTGCTGTGCAACTCCCCAGGATGACTATTCTGATAAACGAGATCAGTCTTCATTGGAGTCTATGCTTTGGGCTTTGAGCGCTAACAAACCAACAACAGAATATCATAGTAGCTTCGCCTGTGAGACAGCTTGCAGCTTTGACTTGCCTGTGTCCAGAACTACAGCCCAGTTGTAACCCTTCTCTGTCCCTATCCTCTAGAGGCCTGGCACTGTGGACTCAGTATTGTCTAGCAGAGAGGCCTTTGGGAAGCAGCCCAGCAGCACGCTTGCATTTCCAAGGTGAGTGCTTTGTGTGTGGATTCCTCCAGGCCCAGTGCTCATTGTTGATTTGCTGCTCTAATGGGGCAGTGTTCCTTGACCCTTTGCAGCTCATGCTCCTTTTGGTGCACTCTCTCCTCTGTCTCTCCTAAATACAAAAGAAAAGTTTGTTGCATACATTATTTATAGTTAAAAAGTGACAATGGGCTTTAGAATATTCCTTTTTAAAACTACTCTTGGCTCCCTGGAAATTCTGGTACCACCCGCCATTGTTCTTTCTGTGGCACAACCTTGCCTTTCACATTAAAAATAAATCAGTGATTCAAAATAAATTTAGTTAGATTGTTTTGGTAGGCAAATTTGGTTATCTCTTTTGACATACTTTGGCTTAAGCACTCTAGGAAGAAAACAATTGCAGTGGGTCAAATAATTTTTTATCTTTTTTTTTGGAGAGGTTTTTGCTAAAGGGCATGTGTGCTCACCAGAGAGACAGAGAGAGACAGAGAGATAGAAAGCGAGAAATCACCCCCCAGCGGGGATGGCCATGCCTCAATCCCTTCTCCTCCATTCTCCTCTCGGGATCTTGGGCACGCACACACACACACACACACACACACACACACACGCCTGGCGTGAGTTTAAGCCATCAGGTCCGGGATGCGAACCGTAGTCGGCTACATGGGAGTTCAGCGACATAGCCATTACGCTATCTGCTTGTTCCAAGAATTTGAGAGCCTAGAAATGGACAGGGGAACTCAAATGCTCAAAACAATCATTGGTGTTTTATTTATGTAAAGTTTGATCCCTGAATTTATATCAGATAAAATAGACTTTAGGTTAAAAAAAAAATCTGTGAAAAGAGACAAAGTCATTTTATAATGATAAAGAGATCAATTTAGTAAGATGATATCATAATAGTAAATACTGGGTCATCGAAAAAGTCATGACACATTTTTGCATAGAAAAAATACATCATGACTTTTCTGACAACCCAATATATATGTACCCAAACACCTAAAGCAAATATTAGTAGACCTAATGCGAACAATAGACTTCATTGTAATAATAGTTCCAACACCTCGACACCCTAATCTCAGCATTGAAGTGATCATCCAGACAGAAGATAATTAAGGAGACATCTGAGTCGGGAGCAGACACCAGGACTCCAAGATGGTGTCAGTCATACCAGTGAAGGAGAAGAGACTCATGGATGTCAAACTTGGGGAGCTGCCAAGCTTGATACTGATGTGGGATTTTACCCCTAAAGGCATTGCTGGAGCATTTCAGATAGGTTACTACTGATATTACAAGTATGTCAACGTGAAGAAAGGGGGTGTTGCTGGGGTTTCTATGGTGCTGGCCGCTTATGTGCTCTTCAGCTACTGCCTTTCTTCTAAGGAACTCAAACACAGAGGCAACGCAAATACCACTGAAGAGGACCAGCATGGAGGTCATACACTGAACCAGACCATCATCTCCTTGGCTTAGCATCCCTCCAAAGGAACTTGTTTAGTCCTTTCATATCCCAGTCGAGAATTCACACCCAATAAAAGATGACTGGTATGTGTTAAAACAGAAAGAAACATCTAAGTCAATTTGTACTATAGACCAAATGAACCTAATTGACATTTACAAAACATCCCATCCAATATTTACAGAATATATACTATTCTAATCATTATATTGGAATATTCTCCAGGATAGACATGTTAGGCCACAAAACAGGCTTCAACAAATTTTTAAAAATCCCTGTCAAGTACCTTTTCTGACCACAATAGAACAAAACTGGAAATCAATAATAAGAGGATCTTTGGAAACTGTTCAGATATATGGAATTAAACATACTCCTAAATGACCACTAGGCCAATGAAGGAATTAAGAAGGGATTTTAAAAATGTCTTAGAACTAATGGGAATGAAAATACAACTTACTGTATTATGGAATACAGCAAAAGTGGCACTAAGAAGTTTATAGCAATAAATGCCTACATTAAAAAAAAGATTTTTAATAACATAATTGCACTCCAAGGAGCTAGAAAAACAAACACAGAGAAACCTAAAATTAGTAGAAGGGAAGAAATAACAAAAAATCTTCCCAGTGGGGCTAGCAAGCAGTGTGGTAGTTAATAACTAGGCAGCTGGATTCCACATGCCACGTGCATGTATGTGCATGCCCAAAACCCCAGGAGGAGAATGGAGGAGAAAGGACTTTGGCTTGGCCAACCGCCCTGGGAGTGAGTTCTGATTTTCTCTCTCACTGCCTCATTCTCTCTGTCTCTCTGGTGAGTGCACATGCCCTAAGGCAAAAATCTCTTAAAAAGGAAAAAAGAAATAGGTAAGGAATTTTTGTTAAATAGATCTTAGCTGTTTTAATCACATATCTACACAAAGTAGCAATATGAGCTGATGTATATGTTAAAATGCTTCACCATTGTGCTATCTATATGTATTTCTGTACCTTTATATATTTCATAATGTCTTTATTTTTTGCCACAGGGCACCTGTGCTTGCCAGAGAAAGACAGGGTAGGGAGGTGGGATTTTGGGCATGTATACTCATATACTTGGCTTGATTATAAAGCCACTGGGTCTAGGACTCAAATTGCATTGTCGACTATGTGGGATTCAGCTGCCTTAACATCCATGCTACCTGCTGTACCTCATATTTCATAACATTATTTTTTTAACCTCAAATACACACAATAAAATTTACAGTTAAAGGGCAGAAAAAAATGCTATAGTTGGATTAAGTTTCCACTTTGTGTGTGTGTGTGTGTGTGTGTGTGTGTGTGTGCGCACTTGCTGGAGAGAGACACAGAGGGAAAGTGAGAAATCATCCCCGGAGGGATGGCCACACCACAGTCTCATTTCTTCCAGTTACCTCAGGAGTTTGGGCACACATGCACATGTGCCCAGCATGATTTTTGAGCTGCTAGGTCTAGGACTTGAACCCTGGAATTGGCTATGTGGGATCCAGTGTTGTACCTCTCCATGTCATCTTCTGGCCTTCCACCCTCTTTTTAAGTTTAATTTCCTTCATGACACAAAGAAATACAGAGAGAGGCACACATGGCAGGGTCTCACCCAGCTTCCAGGCAGCCAAAATTACAGGCATGTGTGAATGTGCCTGGGCTGTTCAAGTTGATCCAGGATCAGAACCTAGGACTCCCAAATAACTCTAGCATTGTGCAGCGTTGCCCTAACATCTGTGCTACCATGGCTGGGCCTCCATTCTCTTAATACTGTTGCAATAGCAACCAAATGTTAGCATGAATTTTGGGGGGACATATTCAGACCATAGCAGCCTCAGAGAGAGTCAGCCCATGATATATACTCAGCAAATCAAAACACCCCCTTTGAAGGAAGTGAACCAGTCATAATCAGTGAGCTGATTAGGTTGCCTTTCACATGGTCATTTGTTCAGGTCCATTGCAGTGGACAAATATCTTCACTTATTCCTAGGATTGAGCTTAAGGAAACAGAAAACAAACCACCCATGGAGACCATTGTAGAAGAAGGTGGAAAGAATACACAAAGGAAGTTACAAGACCAGGTAGACAAAGAAGGCATCAGAGGTAGGCCAATGGTTTCAGGATATAATCTGTCATTCTTTACTGCTTATGAGCCCAGTCATATTGCTCAGTATCTTATATGCCCCAAAGAAATAAAATTAGGTTCAGGAATAATCACTGTGTTCTTCTAACAAACATCTTCTGTGCCTGAAATTCTGTATTTCATCTTAATTATTTTATGAGTTCTAGATCTTTTGACTTTCTAACTCTTACATTGTCATCTCTTTTCTGGTTCTCTATTGCTTACAGTGGTAAAAACTCAGATACTAGGCCAGCAGGCGTGTGAGGTTAAAGGTGTGGAGTTCCACATGGTCAGCTGCAGTTCGAGTTCCAGATGCGGAACCGTGAAAATCATGCTGAGCATGCCCAAAACCCCCAGAGGAAAATGAAGGAGAAGGGATTGCAGCGTGGCCTTCCACCCTGGGACATGATGTCTCACTTTCCCTCTTTCTACCTGTTTCTCTCCTGCAAATGCATGCACCTTATGGCAAAACAGAAACAAAAACAAAACAAAACAAAAAAACAGAAACAAAACCAACCTCAGATACATATAGGGTCCAGTCAGGTAACATAAAGGCACGAAGTAGAATAGATGTAAGAAGGATAGACATGTTTGATTAAGATTTTTAGATAAAAAGTGAAGAAGTGCCAGTTTTATATCTGATGTCTGTTGCTAAATTCTCATATCTGTATCTGTATTTAATCAATTGTGATATGTTGTTTAGGTTGAAACATAGGAAGGCAATTCTAGGTCTTTGAAGACATATTCCAGGGGAGCTGGCCCCATAGTGCAGTGGTTAAATGCCGTACATTGGGAGCTGGATCCCATATGGTCAGCTGTAGTCTGAATCCTGTTCCTAGAAGCTTGAAAAACACACCAGGCACATGTGCATCCCAAATCCTGATGGGGTAGAAAAATGGAGGAAAAAAGTATTGTGTTATGGCCATGACCCATTGAGGGGTTCTCTCTCTCTCTTGGAAATGTACATGCACCCTGGCAAAAAAGAAAAAAAAAACAAAAAAATGATTCCAGGGCTTGCCAGACCACACTTTGAAGGTCTGTTCCTCTAGCAGATTGTTGCTTTGTAGATATGTGGGCCAAGAAACTTTAAATCTGATTTTTCAGGAGAAGCAGGGATTCTGACTTTGATGCGAATCTCCTGATTGTTAAATGTTGACAACTAATTGCTCTTAAAATAAAAAGCTAATTGGACCAAGCAAAACATATCAATGGGCAAACATTGGTTTGCTGCTGTGGGTTTTGATGTGTGGCCTTCAGGATCACAGATAAACTCTTGTTAATGTTCATGTGCTTTTCTTTCTCTAGTCTCATATTCTACCATTTCCTATGCAGCTCCCTTCTTTGAACAAAATTGTCTATTCATGTTCTTCTAACATGCCTTTTCTTTTCCACACTTTATCCTTTTGTTCATTCTTTTTCTTTAATTGTCTAAAGTCCAGTGCACTCACCAGAGAGAGAGAGAGAGAGAGAGAGAGAGAGAGAGAGAGAGAGAGAGGAATGCCCAATTCAGTGTAGTCATACCACATTCCCTTCTCCTCCATCTCTTCATCCTGTTGGGATTTGGAGTATACATGTGTCCAGCATGTTTTTCAAGCTGTTAGAGCTGGTATTTAAACCACAGTTGCCCATATGGGATCCTGTTTACTTACCCATTAGGCTACATATGGAGCTAGTCTTTTGACTATTTTTCTCCAGCCTGGCATGCCCTTTGTATTTTTTTTTTTTTTTCAGTTTATCTCAATCCGATTCACATTTTTGTATGCTTTTCACATCTGACTTCTTCATGAAAACTTCTCTTATTACTGGATTCTGAAGTGGCTTCTCTTCTGTACATGTCAGACCCTTATAGCTTATACCATTTGGTTGGGATTTAGAAATTTTGTGTCATTGTCCTAAGTTGTTATTTGTACAGTGTATGACTGTTAGCACCTAGTAAGACCTTCATAAATAGGATTATTTTTTACATATCTTATTTTTTTCTAACTACATTTATTGAAAGGTCTTTAATGACAAAGAGTTGCCTCTTTGTACCTACTAAATGCTAAGCATGTTGTTTTTGTTGCATCTATACTGCAAAAACATGCTTTATACCATAGCAGAGAAAAGGACAATTATTTAAAGATAACAAGAGTGTATCTTCTGTGAAAATTTTCCTTGGATAAAGCTATCAGAGTTTATCTGTATAAAGGACATGCTACTCATTTATTCTTTATTCTACAGAAATCTCATCACCCAAGAGACTTAGAGATAAACAAACTGTCTTCCCTACTAAAGTGACAAGTGTCAGCTTGCTGGACAAGTTTGAGCAAAGGGGGAATGGTGAGAAGAATATGAGCCCTGAACGGTAATGCATTGACATTTTTTCTTTTGTACTTTACTATTATATATAAAATATATATGTGATATATATATATAATTATATATAAAATATTTTTATTGGGTCATTAGAAAAGCCATGACCTATTCTATGTCTTTCTATGCAAAAATGTATCATGACTTTTCTGATGACTTATTTATTGATTTGTTTATTTATTTATTTGCAGTAGGGCACATATGTTTGCCAGAGAGAGAGAGGAAAAGTGACAAAGTATCTCTCAGCGGGGAATGGCCACACTGCAATACCTTCTCTATTCTCTTCTTGGTATTTTGGACATGCACACAGAAACAGCCAGAATGGTTTTCAAGCTGCTGGGTTTGGGACTCAAACTACATAGTTGGCCATGTGGGATCCAGGTGCCTTACCCTCCATACCATCTGCTGGTCCTTCGTTAAATATATTTTTGAGTCATTTCTTGATGCAGGGAATTTAAGCAATTGTTCATTCATTCACTTATCTTGTGCTCTTGGGAAGATTTTGTGTGCTAGGTAATGAAGATAATAAAGATGATGAAGGCTCACAATCTAGTGGGAAAGCTAGACATAGAGGGATAAATTATGACTTTGTAGTGTAAATGCTATCACAGAAGAGGGAACATCGAACTTTCTTTATAGATTAGAGAAACTACTCCCCAAATCTCTAAAACCTCTCTTATCCTCTGAGTGCTTCGGTATTAAGATGTGACACAGTTTTATTTACTTCCTTGGTATCTGTGGATAATTGGTTCCAGAACTCATATGGATATGCAGATGCTCAAGTTTCTTACATAAAATGGGATAGTATTTGCATGAAACCTACACATGTCAGCATAGAGAGGAACCAAAAGTCTTGTACCCTATCAGAAAATTCTATCAACTTCACCTTCAAAAAATATATATCCAGAATGCAGCTACTTCTTTTTTTTTTTTTTTTTAAAGAATTAGTTTATTTAACTTTATTTATTTATTTATTTTAATTTGACCAGGGAGAGACAGAGTAAGTGAGGAGAGAGTGAGAAAGCAAGCTGCCAGGTCTGGGACTCGAACCGTGGTCAGCCATGTGGGAATCCAGCGTCCTTAACCACCAAACCACCTGCCGGCCCCAAGAATGCAGCTACTTCTTAACACTCCTTTTACTACCATCCTGCTCTAGACCATTATCTCTTTAAGTTATTGAAATAGTGTTCTAATTGTTCTCCCCACTCCTACTATTGTCCTATTTTCCCTATTAAATTTATTTTCAATATTATAGCCTAAGTAACTTTGTGAAAAAATAAGTTAGATGATTTTGTCCATTGCCCACAGCCCTCCAGTGGCTTCCTATCTCATGTAGGGTCAAATAAATAACTCCCTCCCAAACCTTCAACTAGACCTGTACATGCAAATGAAGGACTGGAACTTGTCCAGCTCTGAATGGTCAATTCAAGCAGCAGTCCCATTGGTCATTATTGAAATTGGTGGTGTTTTTATTGTTGTTCATCTGCCCTCCCTTCTTGCAGTAAGGGGTCAGCCTTGGGTCCCTTAGCCTTCCTGGTATATGCATGCATCCTTCAAGCAATATTCAGCGGTCAGCCCCAGGTTTCTGCTTCCCAGACGAATTCTGGTTACACTGGCTTGGAACGCCTTTTCCATTATTTATTTACATCATTGCTTCCTTACTTCCTTCTGGTATTTACTCAAATGTCACTTTTTAGATTAGATTAGAACCTCCCTTGCCATTCTATTTATAAATACTCAATTCCTTCAGCATTGCTAGGCATTTATCATCATGAAACTTACATCGAGTTGCTTATTTGTCTTGTTCTTGGCTGTCTGTCCCTATAAGATGTGTGCATGTATGTGTGTCATTTTTCTTTGCATCTCCCACACCTACAACAGTTCACATGGTAAGTACTCAGTACATTTTTGTGGAATGAATAAATATAAATGTATATGTGTGTGTGTGTGTGTGTGTGTATACCTATATATACTTATACCTATAAATGTGTATATATGTATGTGTGTGTATATATATACACACACCTATATATATAGGTATAGGTGTGTGTGTGTGTGTGTATATATATATATATATACACACACACGCACACACACACACACACACACATATATATATATATATATATATATATATATATATATACACAGGTATAGGTATATATACACACACACACACCCCTATATATACCTATACAGGTATAGGTATATATATAGGTATATACACACACACACACATATAAAATATAAAATATATTTTCAAATTATTATATATTTCAAATTATTATTACATTTATAATTATTGCATTGTTTTTATAGCTTCTCATCTCCAGGTTGTCAGAAAAATGACAATGAAATGAAGCCCAGAACTTCTCCAGCCCCTCCTTGCCAGGATCATAATAAAGCAGGACAGGTAAAGTGGCTTCAGATAAAGCCCAGTTGAAATCTTCTGTTTCTCAAAGAAAGACTTGGGAATCTCTCTTTCTTCATTATAATTTATGGGTATGGGTCAAGTAGTCCAAACCCCAAACTGGACTGTAATGAATCTATTAGTCAAGATCTACTAGTTAACAGAAATAGGGTCTGGAAATCCATTTCTAATTTTCAGTTGCTATAAATACTCCAGGTCAAGTGAGAGTTCAGTAAATCCTTTTGATTATCTGTGGGATCCATTCTACAAATCTCATTTTGCTAATTGTTTCAACTATGTCCTTTGATAAAGTATGTTTCTTCACATACCCAGCCTCTGGAGACCTTCTGAAGAGAATCAGAAAGTAAACAAGTAAAATGTAAAAATTAATTTGTCCTGAAATCTGGGATTTGTAGGAAATGTGTTATTTATGTTTGCAACGAGCACAGCGAAATTCCCCGCTGTACTATGGTGAAGAGAGGAGGAAGAGAGAGATAGACGATGAGCGGCTCATACAGCAGTACCAAATACTGAAGGACCAAGAGGCTCTCCTCAAACACCAGGTAGTCCAACAGCTCGATTAAAGAGTGTTTAATATGGGGCAGTAGAACATGATTTTACAACACCATTTAAACTGTTCCATCATATGCCTGTGCTATAACATATCTAATAATTTATTTACTCCTGGGCTAAAACCTAGGTTGTGTTCAAGTTTTCACTACTAATAAATAACACTGGGAGGACTATCCATGTATATGAATGTTGGCATATATTACTGATTTTTCCTCCACAAAGACTGAATTTTAAAGGTAAAACTGTTGGATTTATATTGATTCATTTTTATTTCTGATGAAACATAATTATGGTCAAGGCTTTTACCCTTCAGATTCATGGCTTATCTCAAGCAAGCAAAGACAGAATGGCACCTTTACATTTGCTTCCATCGGATTTCTGTGGTTGCCAGTAATTGGTCCTACTGTCCTTTCGGGCATTGGTGCTGACACCTTCCATTCCTTCCCAAGATTCTTATAGTGGTGATGCCTAAAGCTCAAGGACAGGGAAAAACAAACAAACAAACAAAACTTCCCAATGCACTTTTATAAATCCATGACGATATCAGAAAGTACTATTGTCTTCAAAGGCAGGATTCTACCTTAGATGAATTATTTTAATGTACTAGAATTTAAAATTGTAAAAGCTCTATTTCAAATCAAAAACTTTTTTTTGGGTAATAGATGAAACGTCTGGCTGCTAGAGAACAGAATCAGAAAAATGCTGCCTATAATCTTGGAGTTGCTGAAGCTATAAGAATTCATAAGAGTGAGAAACCGGAATTTTATGTAAGAGTCATTTAAATTTTTCTATTGCCAACAACTGCCCCATTTTTGAATATTAGGTTCCATTCCCTGTGTTGTAGATTGCATCATTTTTTAAGTGGCAGAGTTGAAAAGTGGGTTGTGCAAGGTTAAAGCTTTCTTCTAGGTATTGTCTAGTTTCTGCCTCCATACCATTCAAGTTCACAGTTAAGTTCCTATTAGTCACTGCAGCTCTTGTTAAGTATAGTAATTCTCAGCCAGGACCTGAGACAGTGGTGGGCAGCAGCATGCTGGAGTCTAGCCTCAGGATCTGAAGAGAAAACCAGCAGCATCTTTGTACACACCTGTATTATTCTATGAGTTATGTCAGTACTAGCTGGTCTGTAGGTTGAGAGCTAGACTAGTATTAGAAATGAAGTCATACTTTCTGATTGAGTTTATTCTTCTAAATTATTAACTTCATTTTTTGGTATTCTAGCATAAATGAATTGCTTCTCTTTCATTCTAGAAATCCTTCCTGTTTGATAAAAGGCCACTCAGTCCTGAGCTTAATGCTTTTAAGCAAGAAGAATATTCCCAAAGTCTGCTGAAACAAATGGATAACAGACGGGAAAAAGAAATAAAGCAAAGACAAAACAGAGAATTGATGGATCGCCTAGAGCAAGTGCAACTCACAGAAGAGTGAGTCTGTCAGACTTGCTCTGACACACAGATCCACAATTTTCACATGAAGTTATTTTCTGTGTAGGATTGAATCAGCATTGGTAGTTTCATTAATGTGAAAGTAGCCAACTGAGTTAGCACACAGTACCCAGTTAACTCACTCAGTTAACAAACAATACCCTAACATAGGTTATCATTAGAAAAATAAAAAAAAAGATTGTCATGATTATCGTTATAGTAATGATTGCCAATCTATAGTTCCCATAATTATTGAGTGTCATTTTATGATGTTTTATGGTCACTAATGCTGGTAGATGGAGAAAAGCATTTATCTGGGTGAAGTATCATTTCCCAGCTATTAGATGTCCAGGTGACCACAGGCAAAGGTGAGGTTTTCAGTATGAAGGTGTGCCCCATGGAACCTGAGGGCAGGAATATATGGAGAATGCAGGAGGGACTGGAACCGGAGACTAAAAAGCCATGTAGAGTGGCTTTCCTCTGCTTATAGCCACAGCTCCTTAGTCGACACCGTTTTTATTCCAGCTCAAACTTTGAGAATATTTCTTTCAATTCCAAACTTTCAGGAAAGAGGATTGGATTCATCCTGATCAGTTTATATGAAGTCTCAATGCCATGGGGTTCATAGAAGTGAAAAGGGGCCCATGTTTCTACTGAGGCCACCAGAGCAATTGTGGAGGCTACCATAGTGTTAGCAAAGACACCTAAAACAAATAGTAAGCTAGTTTCTGTGACCAAAAAAATGTGTTTCTATAAAATGTACATATTTCATTACTCACCTTACAGACCACATGGAATCCCTGGAGACTGCTTATAATAAAATTATAGTTTATAATAGGGTTATTCATTTATTTATTTCAGTTTGACAGAGGGGGATAGTGAGAGAGAGAGAAAGAGAGAGAGAGAGAAAGCCGCCAGGTCTGGGACTCAAACTGCAATCAGCCATGTGGGAGTACAACACCCTTAACCACCAAGCCACCTGCTGCCCCCAGGAATCTATATCTTTCTTTTTAGAGAATTTTTTTTTTTTTTTTTGCTATAGAGCATGTGTGCTTGCCAGAGACACAGAGAGAGACAGAGACAGAAAGTAAAAAATCACCCCTCAGTAGGGATGGCCATACCAATCCCTTCTTCTCTCCATTCTCCTCTTGGGCCCTTGGGCATGTATGCACACATGCCCTGCACAATTTTTTTTTTTTTGGAGAGTTTTTTTTTTTTTTTTTTTTTTTTTTTGCTATAGGGTGCATGCACTCACCAGAAAAAACAGAGAGAGACAGAAAGACAGAAAGCGAGAAATCACCCCTCAAGGGGGATGGCCATGCCACAATCCCTTCTCCATTATCATCTCGGGATTTTGGGCACACACGCACACATGCCCGGCATGAGTTTAAGCCACCGGGTCCGGGACTCGAACCGCAGTTGACTACATGGGAGTCCAGCGACATAGCCATTACGCTAACTGCTGGTCCCTGCCCTGCAGAAGTTTTAAGCCACTGGGTCCAGGACTCAAACCAAGGTTAATTATGTGGAAGTACAGTGATGCAACCATTACGCTGCTGGTCTCAAAAAGGAGTATTTCAGTGAATCAGTTTATAGAATGAATAGTCACTTCGTGTGTTCCTACCTAGACTTTTAAGAAACATTTGTTGGGGTGGTGCCTGCTGTTTTAGTAGTAGTACATTTGGACAATTGGGTGAGCCACCCACTTATAGCTGTCCTGTCTGTCCTGTGTTCAACACAGTGTCAAATCCCCCAGCCTATGGATTTGAATGACTGTTACTATTCTTGAAGTGAAGGTTGACAGAAAGAAACATAAATTTTTGTTTACTAGGCTTTCATTAATATTCACTAAACATATTTTGATGATATTAATGGATTACTAAAGACTCCGTGACACTGTGCCCCCCAACCTTCTCCTGTTCTTAACTGCCAGACTTGCTGCACAAAGAGCCAAATATTTAAAAGACAGGATGGAAGAAACACAGTGTTATAAGAGAGCACTGGATGCACAGGTAAGGGGACAACTTTTATTTTCAAGTTATGCTGGGCCTAAATAGTATTTTAAAAATATGTAAAAATACTGTAATTCTGTTATCAATTGCTTAGATGTTCTGCATTTGGTTGTGTTTGAGCCCCTCATTCCTTCTCACAAGGTATTGGTGATTTACTATATTGTAGAGCTGTGCCTAAAATTTACTCCTTGGTAGAGTTATAATCCACAACATGTGTGTCCCTGTTTCAGGTAAAGAACAAACCGTCCCAACTGCCCGTGTTTGAGCCTGACTCCTCTGAGCCCATTTTTGGTAAGAATGAGAGTGAGCTGATGGCAGACAAGCGAAAGAGAGACCAGAGTTATATGAAGCATCAGTTAGAGACCGCTGCTAGCCACAAGAAAAAAGCCATTCTGCATCAACTCATGGACCAGAGGCGGGATTTGCAGATGCTTCAGCGGACACAAAGAGAGTAAGAAGGATCCTGATCTCTCTCCTCTTCCTTCCCTCCACTCCTATCTCCAATCTCTTCCCACTTCTCTTTCTTCTACAACAGCAGAGAAGTAAGAATAACAGCTAACACATTGAGGAGTTACTTGGGCATTCTAAGCTCAAGAATAATAGATTGATAGGTTGCCCAGTGTGCGTGCATATATTTTCCTCCCATTTTTGTAAATGAAAATGAAGTCTATGAAATCTTACATAGTACTCTGCAAAGTAAGTTCTTTTTAAAGAATTATTTTATTTTATTTTATTTATCATCACTTTATTTTATTTTATTTTTTTTAATTTGACCAGAGAGAAACAGAGAAAGAAGGGAGAAGTGAGAAAGCAAGCCACCAGATCTGGGACTTGAACAATAGTCAGCCATGTGGGAATCCAGATCCTTAATCACCACACCACCTGCTGAGCCCAAAGTAACTTTTCTTTAATCTAATTATACATCATTAATTTATATCCAGACCAGTACATATATCCTAGATTTATTATTCTTCAATAGCAGCATAATAACCTTAATATAGGTACACTGCTGATGAACTCTTCTTTCCAGAAATTTTATTTCTAAAATACTTGTGTATTATACATTTTTTTTATAGGGTGTGTGTGCTTGCTAGAGCGAGACAGAGACAGAGAGAGGGAAAGCGACAAATCAGCCTCCAGGGGCGATGGCCATGCTGCAATTACTTTACCTCCATTCTTTTAGGATTTTGGTCACACACACCTGGTGTGATCCTCAAACCACTGGGTTCAGGACTTAAACTGCGTTAGGACATGTGGGAGTACAGCACCTTAACTACCATATTACCTGAACTTTTTTTTTTTTTTTGAGAGATTTTTGCTATAGGGCACATGCCTGAGAGACAGAGAGACAGAAAGTGAGAAATCACGCCTCAGGTGGATGGCCATGCCACAATCCCTTCTCCCCCATTCTCCTCTTGGGATTTTGGGCACACACTCACACCCAGTGTGAGTAACCCGCCGGGTCTAGGACTTGAACTGTGGAACTCATAGTCCAGACTATGTGGGAGTCCAGCAATATAACCATTACACCATCTACTAGTCCCTGAACATTCTTAATATATATGTGTATACTGATTCTCTTTTTCCATCAGCTAAATTCCTAAAAGTGGTGTTGCTGGCTCAAGTATATGGCACATGTAAAATATTGCCAGATACTGACAATTTTATTTCATAAAGATATAGCAGTTTGCCTCCCAACAGTGTTGTGAGAATTTTAATTGCCCCCTTACCCCATCTCTGCCTCATTTTCTTACTTTTTAGGTATTAAAATTATTTTCACCTGTCTTTTAAACAAATAATATAACAATGACTAACAAGCATATAAAAATGCTTAACATCTGTAATCATTATAGAAATGCAAAGCAAAGCCACAATGAGGTATTATGTCACACCCATTAGGAAAGCTACTATAAAAAAAGAGAAAATGGGCTATAGCAGGTGGCAATAGTGGCTAAGGCACTGGACTCCCACCTGGTCAACCACTGTCCGAGTTCCGGACCCAGTGGCTTGAAAATCATGCCGGGCATGTGTGTGTGCATGCTCCAGATCTCAGGAGAATGGAGGAGAAGGGATTGCAGCATGGCCATAATCCCTGGGGGTTAATATAAAAAAAAAAAAGAGAGAGAGAGAGAGAGAGACAATAAGGCCATCCCTATGGTGCAGGTTAAGTACAGTGCAAAGGAAGCCATATCCCACATGGCCAAGCAGGGTTTTGTCCTAGCTTTAGTGGCTTAAAAAACATGCTGGCCATGTGCTGTGCCTAGAATATTGATGGGATGAAGTGGAAGAAGTAAAGATTTTAGCATGTCTATAACACATGTGCCCTTGGGCATTTGAGAGAGAGAGAGAAAATAACAAGTGTTAGTGATAATGTGGAGAAGCGGGAAGCGGGAGCCCTTGCTTACTACTAATAGGACTGTAAAATGGTGCACCCACTATGGAAAACAATATGGTAGTTTATGAAAACATTAAAAATATAATTGCCATATAATCCAGTCGTTCTTCTTCTAGGGATAAATCCAAAAGAATTAAAAGTTAGGTTCTCAAAGAGTGTAGATTTACATACCCATGTATATGTTAGCATTATTCTCAATAGCCAAAAAGTAGCAGCAACCCAAGTGTACACTGGAAGTTGAATAAATAAAACATGATATATACATGCAATGGCATTGTTATTCAGCCTTAAAAAGGAAGAAAATTCTCGGGACCAGCAGTTAGTGTAATGGCTATGTCGCTGGACTCCCATGTAGTCGACCGCAGTTCGCATCCCGGACCTGGTGGCTTAAAACTCATGCCTGGTGTGTGTGTGTGTGCATGCCCAAGATCCCGAGAGGAGAATGGAGGAGAAGGGATTGCGGCGTGGCCATCCCCCCTGGGGGGTGATTTCTCGCTTTCTGTCTCTGTGGCTCTCTCTGTCTGTCTGGCAAGTGCACGTGCCCTATAGCAAAAAAAAAAAAAAAAAAAAAAAAAAAAAAGGAAGAAATTCTGACATGTGCTACAACATGGATGAACCTTGAGGCATTATACTAAATGAAATCAGCTAGTCACAAAAAGGTAAATATGGTATGATTCTACTTAAAGTATCTAGAGTAGTCACATTATAGAAACAAAGTAGAATGGTGGTTGCCAAGGCTGTGGGGAGGGGGAAATAAAGAGAAGTTTAATGGGTAAAGAGTGTTATTTTATTTACTTATTTATTCATTCATTTTTTTAAAAAAGTTTTCTTAATAGGGCACATACACTCACCAGAGAGAGCAAGACAGTGAGAAGGAACATGAGGAATCACCCCCCAGAGGGGGATGGCCATGCTGTAATCCCTTCTCCTCCCCATTCTCCTCCTAGGATTTTAGGCATACACACACATATGCCTGGCATGATTTTAACACTACCAGGTCCACGACTTGAACTGTGCTGTTGCCCATGTAGGATCCAGCTACCTTAGCCACCATGCCACTGTCTGGCCCTCAACCATAATTTAAAAACAAAACAAAACAAAAAAACTACAAAGAGGAAAAAAAGCTTATGAAAAAAGGTACAGTGGGTTCATGCAGTTCCCATCTTGTGATAGACATTGGTACTCTGTATAGTACGTCATTTGATCTTTACAATAAACATACAATACTATTGGGTTGCTTGTTAGATGAATAGGTAGCCACATTGTTTTAGGAAAAAGTGAATCAGTAAGGAGGACATAACTGATTTTTATTTTCTGGGTTTTTGCATAGGGTACATGTGAGAGAAAGCAAGAAATCACCCCCAGGGGTGGATGGCCACACTGCATCTCCTCAACTCTCCTCTCAGGATTCTGGATACACAAATATGTGTCTGATGTGACTCTTTTTTTTTGAAGAGGTTTTTGCTATAGGGCGTGTGCGCTCGCCAGACAGACATAGAGAGACAGAGAGACAGAAAGCGAGAAATCACCCCCCAGGGGGGATGGCCACGCCGCAATCCCTTCTCCTCCATTCTCCTCTCGGGATCTTGGGCACGCACGCACATGTGCCCGGCATGAGTTTTAAGCCACCGGGTCCGGGACTTGAACCGCGGTCGACTACGTGGGAGTCCAGCAACATAGCCATTACGCTAACTGCTGGTCCCCTGATGTGACTCTTATGTGCCAGGTTTGGTACTCAAATCACAGTTGCCCATGTGGGAGACCAGCGCCTCAACCATCATGCCACCTGCTGGCCCCAACACAAATTGATTTTTTTATTGAAGGATCCTGACACTTAGTGGCTGATGTTACCTTTAACACAAAGCCCTTGGAACATACTAAATCAGCACATTTAATAAAGCTCTTTCTAGTATTTAATGACAACTCATGATAAAAGTTTCATTTTGGGTCTAGCCCAGTAGCATAGCAGTTAAGCCCTGTGTGTAGGGGACTGGAACCAAAGTTCAAGTCTTGGCCTCAGCAATTTGAAAAACATGCTGGGTACATGTGTGTGCCCTAAATCTTGATGGGATAGAGAAATAAAAGAAAAAAGACTGGGGCA
Organism: Tupaia tana; assembly: GCA_026018925.1. Lineage (NCBI taxonomy): Eukaryota > Metazoa > Chordata > Mammalia > Scandentia > Tupaiidae > Tupaia > Tupaia tana. Next base: position 77,180,155 of record JAKSZU010000015.1, read on the forward strand.
TGACCAAGCCCCATTGGGGCATGCTTTCTCTCTCTCTCTCTCTCTCTCTCTCTCTCTCTCTCTCTCTCTCTCTCTCTCAAGTGCGTATACCCTCTGGAGTAAAAGAAAAAAAGAGTTTCAGTTTGGTATAGACACACATAAAAGAATAATTTGAAGCAGTTTTAGGGTGATTGCAACAGTAGCTACAGTGTGTTTATAGACCAGTGATAGAAATACAACAGTGGGATTACTGAGACTTTGTCTTTTTTTCTTTTTAAAGAATTATTTTATTTATTTATTTATTTATTTATTTATTTATTTATTTATTTATTTATTTATTTTTTGCCTGAGTTTTGCCAGAGAAAGACAGAGGGAGAGGGAGCAAGCATGCCACCAGGTCCAAGACTTGAACCATGGTTAGTCATGTGGGAATTCCAGTGCCTCAACCACCATGCCACCTGCTGGCCCAACTGAAACTTTGTCTTTGAGGAGAGAAACTATACTCTGGTTGCTTCTTTACTGATATAGTCTGCTGTAAAAGTTCCTGTTTTCTTCCTTGGATTCTTCTCAGTATTAGATGTTTTCTCTATTTTCTTTTCTCTTGCTTGGTCACTTGTGTTTCTTTCTCTCTTTCTAGACTTTTATTGTTATGCCTATCTACCTTGTCTTGTAAAATACCTACCATAACTAATAGGTTGATAATTGACAACAGAGAGACTAAAAGAACCACACAGTATTGGAAATACTGTTGGAATGATTCTTTTTATGAGTTAAATTAGACTCAAAGGACATTAATGGCTTTAAAGGCTGAGGTAGTTAATTGGAAAAGGTTGCAATCCTGCTAATTTAAACCAGGATTCAAGATAAAAGATTCTAGACCCAGAAAGTATTTTAGAGCTAAGAGTTTCACTATGCTTTTAGAGTGCTCATGCCTTTTAGTATATGTCAAAGGTAAACAAAATCTGAACATTTTCTGTTTAATTTACATAAAAGGAATGGAGTCCCAAGGTTGGGCCATGCCCTTCCAAGTGTTAGGGATATAGTCAGACTTTTCCTTTCTCTCCAGGTACTTGGCTGACAGAACTGCTGAGCTGGAGCGAGTAAACAAAATCAACCAGTGCTTACAGGAGGATTGGGAGAGGAGTGCTGTGATGAAGAAGCAGCGGGACCTGGAGGAGAAGGCTTTTGAGCGGTAATACCTGACTGGAACCAGACAATCTTTGTAAAGAAAATCTCCTCTGTCCCTTGTTTACGTTCCTCTAATTCTGTAATTGCAGATAGGTGTCAAATGCCAGCTTCAGTTGATTAGTAGTGGCTGCCTAGAGAACATGGTGGAGAAAGCAAGTCTGTATTCAGTGGGAAATACTGCTGTGATTGATTAGAATGTCTGTTACAGATATAGGATTGAAGATTGCTGTGTTGTATGTTACATATTGACCCACCTTGCCCTAATCTTTGCCTCTGCTCAGGGTGGCTTTAGTTTTAGTTTCTTTTTGTGGAGGGTGGAGATTCCCTCTGGAAATAACTAGTTGGAAATAGGAAGAGTGAGTTTCTGACCTAACATGTTCATAGCTTATGGAATAGTCATTCATTTAAGAGCAGAGTCAAGAGGTTGTAGGTAAGATTGACAATTGGGAAAGTGAGATGCCCACTATGGACCCAAGCAAGAACATCTTCCTGTCATTCTACTCCTGCCATATCTCCCCAGCTATGTATTTACAATCTCAAGTCAGGAAATCGAGGTTATAGTTCTGACTTTGATAATGAACACTAATGTTGGGGAAGCAGCTATTCTTTTTGTTTTATTTTCTTAGGTGTAAAATGGGAAAGCAAACACTTGTCTAACCAAGCTAACATAGGAATTTTAGAGATCAAATAAAGAGATGGGAAAGAATTACACTTTGAAAAGTTAAAGTACTTTGTAAATGGAAGGTATGATTTCACAGAATGTTAAAAATACAATGAAACAGATCAAATCTATACAATCAAATTATTAAAATCTGAATATATATATATATATATATATATATATATATATATATAGTTTAAATTGTCAGTTAACTAATTTTTATTATGGATGAAATTTGTAACTCTCCTTTTCCTTTTAGGTTTTATGGTAAGGCATTTCTCACCTGTGTTTAAATGGATAAAACCCATATTTTGTGACAATAAAAGTGTGAAGGATGATGTGAAAAATAGGTTCCAAAGTGAAGTGGGTTTTTTTGTCCCAGAGAAGAGGAAAGGAAAAAGGAATGGGGGATTTCAAGCCATTTTCTTTCTTTCTTTTTTTAAAAAGAATTATCTATTTATTTAATTCCATTAAAAAATTATATATATATATACATATATATATATATATGTATGTGTGTATAGTATATATACACACATACATATATATATATATGTATATATATATATAATTTTTTAATGTGTATATATACACACATACATATATATAATCTCCAGAGATGGGCAGAGGGACAGAGTGAGAAAGAGAGAGAGAGAAAGTGAGAAACCAAGCCGTCAGGCCCAGGACTTGAACCGTGGTCAGCCACATGGGAGTCTGGCACCCTTAACCACTGTGCCACCTGCCAGCCCTTATTTAATTCCATCTGTTATTATTATTTTTAAAATTTGACCAGACAGAGGCAAAGAGAGAAAAAGGGAAAGTGAGAAAGCAAGCTGAGAGGTCTGGGACTCAAACCACAGTTGACCATTTGGGAATCTAGCGCCTTTAACCACCAGCCACCTGCAGGCCCAAATTTCAAGCCATTTTCTGTCTTGTGGGAAAGCAGGTAAAAGACAGAGAGGCTAATACTAGGGAGACTTTAGCTGAATTCAGGAAAAATGCTTGGCCAACATGATGATAAAGGAGAGAGGAGACAAAGGAAATACTCTGGAGAGGTATGTAACAAACCTGTCCTGGGACAGAGTGGAGCAGACCAGTTAGCTGAGTACCTGAGGCAGGGACTCAAGCAGGCAGCAGATAGGAAGAAGGAATTGGTTCGTTTAAAAAGTAAGTGAAAAGGTTTAGATGTGTGCAGTCTGCACCTGACACTCTCTTCCCATACCAAGGCAAGCCTCACAGCTCGTCTCCTGCTTGCCTCTAAGGTTATTCTTTTTCCTTTTAAGGCTGTCCTTGATACTACTTTTCACAGAATTCCACCCATGCAGAAAATTTGAAGGAGTAGGCAAGCACACCTGGGACTGTCTTGCCTAACTGAGAAAAAATTCTGAGTGGAAAATCAGTCCCTGATGCCCCTTCTTCCCTACTCGATGCTGGCTTTGTCTCCTCTTTATCTCCAGTCCTCCCACCCTCAACTCTCTGGAGGCTCTGGCTTCCTCGGACTTCTAATTGCAAGTCTACTTTTAACTCTGCTAGTGGTGACTGCTAACCAGCAGCATAATTGCCTGACCTCTCTCTCCAGGACGTTTCTCCAGGGAGCTGGGCAGGTAGACAGAGGTACATCTACACTGTGAGGTGTGCACACCAAAGCTGGCTGTGTGACCTTGGTCAAGTTCTGTGTCCTCTGAGGGCTTGACTGGGTGTGGTTCAGACTACTGTGAAGCACCAGGTCTGGGCCTTCTCTTTGGTGCAGGAGGAGACAGTGGAGGTTTGGGAGGAGGGAATGTCAGGACTGGGTAAGATGCAGGGAGCAGCAATGTGGGGGTACAGGTAGGTTGGAAGCTCCTGCAGAGCAGGGGCCAGGTGTAGCTTTCCTTATGTAGCCCTTGCAGTGCACCTACAGGTGCCCATGATCATCTTCGCTCTCCTCTCTCCAGGGCCTCAGACAAGCTGTTCCTCCTGGACCAGTGCGAGAAGTACCGGCGCTGCAAGCAGTGCCAGAGGCGCACCTCCAACCTGGGCGAGAGCAACCTGTGGCCTCTGAACAAGTTCCTGCATGGCTCCCGGTTGCTCGTCTAAAACCCAAAGTCTGGATCTGAGTTTTCTGGGAGAAGTTTTTATTTTTTATGTTTGGGGTGATTGTGAAACTGCATATTTATACCTCAGAGGAAAAAAAAGTTACTGTTTGGGTTGGGTGCTTTTAGTAGATTGCTTTTTAACCGCTTATTGAATTCTCCCTGGCAGCTTCTCCTCACCTGCCTCTCTCCCACCCTCCGACTTATCCTCAAGCTTGTCCCTGATGGCAGAGAAGGTGCCTGAATGTCCTGAGGCTAGAACCCGCTGCTGCTGGGGCTGGGGATAGGACTCAACTTTATTCTGGCTGCTGGGCTGCTTTGGATCCAGCCCTGCCATTCCTCTGTAACTCTGTGAAAGAAACTTCATCTGTTTTCATCCATAGCAAATAATAAATATTTTCCACATATCTGTGCATGACAACTTATAATGGAGAATTTATTGCCACCCCAATCCTACACTTTCCAAAGGGTTGTATGTGTGGGTATCAGAAAGGTAGATTAGGCTATTTACTTCAGGTTAGAGCAATGTTTCTTGAGTTTTGTTTTCTTTCCTTTTCTCATTGCCAGAGAGCATGCATGTTCATATGTGCGTATGTGAGAGAGACCAAGAGAGAGAAAGAGAAAAAGAAGCAAGTCCCCTAGTGGGGCATGGTCACGCCACAATTCTTTCTCTAGTTCTCCATCCTGTCACGATTTGAGGTACAGTCATACATGTACCTTGTGTTTTTTTCAAGCCACCAGGGCTGACAGTTGAACCTTGGTTTGACCTGTGGGATCTGGCTTCATATGCATAGCACTTAACTGCTGCGATAAGGGGCTGGACTTCCTGAGTTTTCTAACTAGTGATATGCCTGCCACTTTTTGGAGATATCATTCCTCTGGTGACTTCCCAGTCATCCATTCCATTGTTCAGCCATTTCTGTACCCTAATCAAGTGTTTATTGGGGGAGCCAGACTGGCTGGGCAGGTGCCCCCTTCTCACTGCTTCACTTGCAGCCATTCTTTGGCAGTAAGTGCTGCTGAAGAGGACTTCCCTTCTGGTCAGAGGACTGATTTTCAGTAAGGGTATAGGTATTCCCAACCAAAGAATTTCTTCATTTATCTTCACCCTTTTCTCTCCCTTCTCCTTGCTCCATCCTACCAATTCAAGTAAAACAAACTAGGGAGAAGTCTATTGGGTCATCAGAAAAGGCCAAGTGGTGTGGTGGTTAAGGTGCTAGATTCCCACTTGGTTAACCATAGTTTGAGTTCCAGACTTGGCAGCTTAAAAATCATGCTGGGCATGTGTATATGCATGCCCTAAATCCCAGGAGTAGAATGTGTGTGTTGGGCTGGGGGGCGGGGGGGGGGGGGGGGGGGAGAGACTGTGCATGACCATCCCCCTGGGGGATGATTTCTTACTTTCCCTCTCACTGTTTGTCTCTGTCCCTCTCTAGTGAGCGCATATGCCCTATGGCAAAAACTTAAAAAAAAAAAAAAAAAAAAGAAAAGAAAAAGAAAAAAAATGAGGAATATATACGGGGAGATGTTTGTGAATACTTAAACATTTGTTTTGCCCTACAACCAATACAAAATAGGAGTATGTTGAGTTGAATAGCTAAGGAGAAAATACTCAAGCTGATATGTAGCATTTTTTTTTTTAATGTTACCTTTATCTGTGGAAACAAGCATACCTGGCTGATGATTGGACCTTAATTGATAGCTCTTCCCCAACCTCCCTACATTTCTGCCTCTTTCTATTTTCTTAGAAGATTCTTCCAAGGAGGTCCAATCACCATCAACCAATATTTGAAATAATAGCCTTTCCCCCTTCAGACTGCCTGCCCTGCCTGAATCAATACCTGCTGTACCCTTGGAATATTTATCTCTAATATTAGATAAATTACTATAATTGATATGTTCTGGTGAACAGTTTTAACTTCAAAGACATCTTTACATTTTTTTTAAATGGTAACACATATATGTGCACAAGAGAGAAAGGGAGAAAGAAAAAGAAGCATCCTCAACAAGGTCTCATCATGCTGAAAATCCATTTTCCATACTCTCTAGCTCCTTAGGATTTTGGGTGTCAGTACAGATGTGACTGGAATACTTTCAGGCAGACCCAGGGATCCAAAACCATGGTTGGCCACATTGTTTCCAGCTTTGTAGTCCAGTGCCCTATGGACTGTGCCACCTTGGCTGGGCCAACTTTGTGCGTATTTTTACTGGAGCAACTGATCTTAAACTTTTCTACCATGGGTGGCAGTAGTGACTCTTATAGCCAAGAACTAAGCTAATTTTTGATGACTTGAAGATTAAGACCTCACAGGGAACCAGCAGTTAGCGTAATGGCTATGTCGCTGGACTCCCACATAGTTGACCATGGTTCGTGTCCCGGACCAGGTGGCTTAAAACTCACGCCGGGCGCGTGTGCGTGCGTGCCTAAGATCCCGAGAGGAGAATGGAGGAGAAGGGATTGCGGTGTGGCCATCCCCTCTGGGGGGTGATTTCTCGCTTTCTGTCTCTATGTCTCTCTCTGTCTGTCTAGCGAGCGCACGCGCCCTATAGTGAAAACCTCTCAAAAAAAAAAAAAAAAAAAAAACAAAAGAAGAAAGATTAAGACCTCACAGTCCCGGGTTTTCTTCAGTTTACTTTCTAGTGCAGAGGTAAGATATGATTAGAAAATCTCTGAATAACAAGGTAAAGAAAGACCTATAGTGCTGTGGAAGAGCAAGGTGGAGCCTTTGTAGTCAGTTTAGCCTGGCTGAAGAAGGAAGGCTTTTGGAGATGAGGTCAGAGCTTTATTTTAAGAATAAACAGGTAATGGCCAGGTGAAGAGTGACAGGGAATCATGACAAAAGATGTCAAGGTTATGTGCACCAGTTTGTCAAGGCCAAGATAGACTGGTTGTGAATTAAACAGATGTAACTTATCAATAGCGTGTTTTTGTATCATTCTACCATTTTAAGAATCAAACTTGATTATATAGTCTTTTGTTAAAAACAGCTGATTCCATAAATAAAGAATGGACAGTCTCACACATACACCTGTCTGTAAATACTAGAATTTATCTTTTTTCCTTCCCATATTTGTAACTACTGTCTCTGAGAAACCTGATTGCCATTATCCTCAGTGTATTACTGGATGAACCATTATGTAATCTCTGATCACTACTACCCCTCACTCCTACCCAAGGTATATACCCTTTCACTCTGCTTGGGCCATGATGCTACTATCACTATCACTATTGCTTGAATGCCCTTTTCATCCCACCTCAGACTCTGATATTCTGTGCTGCTGCCTCTGCATCCTTATCTCCTCCATAAATAGCTATCTTGCTCTGCTCTATCCAGTAGACTCAATTATTAAAGAAGAAATGAAAGGAAGGAAGAAGAATGAAGAGGAATGAATGAAGAGGAGAGAAGGTAGTAATAAGGTTGTACTTTTATGCATCATGCACAGGACAGGAAGCAAAATTTGGATATTTTTAAAAATTTTTAACTATTAGAGAAGAAACTTGAAGGAATAATATCTTCAAAGGCTCAGAAGAAAATAAACATCAATGTAGAATGTGTACCCAGCAAAACTATTAAAAATAAAGGCAAAATAGGGACCAGCAGATGGCATAATGGTTACATTGCTGGACTCCTACATGACTGACTGCAGTTGGAGTCCTGGACCCTGTGGCTTGAAACTCATGCAGAGTGTGTGTGTGCACCCAAAATCCCAAGAGAAGAATGGAGGAGAAGGGATTGTGGCATGGCCATCCCCCTGGGGGGTGATTCCTTGTTTTCTGTCTCTCTCTGTCTGCCTCTTGGGAAAGTGAACGTACCCTATAGCAATAATCTCTCAAAACAGAACAAAGAAAAGAATAAAGGCAAAATTAAAGACCTTTAGAAAAAAGTTGATAAAAAACCCAACGGGGGAAAAAAATCAAAGGAACCTTCTGGATGAAAAATAATAATAACCCCAGGAAAAAGGATAAAGATGCAAGAAGGTATAGTAAGCAAAGAAAATAATTTGTTGGAAAATTTTAATATTCATTTTCATAAACATCTAATTCATATTTTAAAAAGCTGACTACTAGATAAAACATGCTGATTTTTTTCAAGTATTTAACATTTGACTTTTTTAAGCACTAAAAGAATAGAAATAGCTTGTATAATAGACTATATGATTTGGGGCAAATTACTTAACCTTTCTGTGCCTACGTTTTTGAAATTAGTACCACAGAACAGTAGTAGTATCAAACTCATAGGGCTGTTGTATTATGTGAAGCTATTTAGAGCAGTACCTAATCCATAATACTTGATTTTTTAAAAGTGTTAGTCATAGTTACAACTTCGAGGATAGCAAAAGGAAAATATGAAGCTAGGGGAAGAAAACTCAAAAGAAATGAAGATAAAAAAATACAAAAAAGAAAAAACAAAAATGGATCAAATAGGACAAAATTAAAAGGCCAAAAACTCAAATGAGCCAAGTTTTTCAGTTAAATGATAGTCTGTGGGGCTACCTGGTTAAGGCAGCTGAATCCTACACAGTTCTGGTCCTGACACTGCGGCTGCAAACACAGGCTGTGTGTGTGCGCGTGGCGGTGTGCCCAAAATCCCGAAAGGAGCATGGAGACGGGACTGCCCTGGTCATCCCCCTTGAGGGGCACATTCTCGCGCTCTCTCCCTCTCCCTCTCTGTCTCTATCCATGCACAGGAACCTTAAACCAAAACCCCAAAGTTTGTCAGACATGGTGGGACAAAAAACAAAAACAAAAACCAAACAGTATGTTGTTCCCACGAGGCATAGTTAGAACCGATAAAGAAAATGGAAAAAGACCAGTCAAGAATCAATGGCTGGGAGTCGTCTTTGGATACCTTCCCTTTCGGTCCCAGTGTACCCCTCTCCCCTTCCATATTCCATCCCTCACCACCACCACCCCGTGGCCCTCCTCAGTCCTTAGTCTCCCTAAGGTGAGGCCTGGCAGTTCACATTCCAGCGCCGTCCCAGCCAACCACGGCTTCTCACCTTTGGCGGCTGTGGTGACGTCAGCGAGGGCGGGCCTCATGCGCATTGGCTTCTGGGCCGCTGACAGCGATTGGTGAGGACGTTCGCTCGTTCGCTCGGCGCGCCGGCTACAAAAGGCAGCACTTGTGACGCACGGGCGCTTCATCGCGCGTGTATTTGCTCGGTTGAGGCGCTTGTTTCAGACCTCCGGGTTCACTGTAGAGCTTGGTGTCCCGCCGCTACCGCAGCCGCTGCCCCGCGACAGCCTTACAGCTCTCTGCCCTGCAGCCGCCCGTGTTGCCTCCGCGGGACCAGCTGTATGCTTAGGCCACAGTCTTTCATGAGTAAACTTCTTTTCTGTGGTACTCTTGGTCACGCGTTTATGGAGTTTCTGAAGGGCCCTCGAGATTATTGCCAGGCACAGCACGGCCTTTATGAGGACAAGTGAACTGTAAAAAGTCATTCCTCCTCTACCAAGAAGCCCCCATAAGAGCTGGTGACCTGGACAGAAGTGCTGAATTGAAACCAATAGAGGTTTAAACAAGAGTTCTGACCTGGATGGGGTAAACCACCTGCATTTTCTTCCTTTCCATTGACTCAAGTATTAGTGAATTGAAGAACTGCTGTTTCTTGTTAGTAGGGTCATTTTATTAATGTTACCCTAACTTTATATTACAGATGCTTAGACGTTGAAGTAGAGCATATTAGACCAGACTTCAGTTTCTTGACATCATTTCTATATCCAGAAAGTTTAAATTTTAAATTTTTTCACAGCTACGTTGAGTGTTTTTTAAACTAGCATGATTCCAATGAACCATCTAGCCCCTGTGGAAGTCACATACAGGAATATGAGATTTCTTATTACACACAACCCAACTAGTGCAACCTTAAACAGATTTATAGAGGAACTCAAGAAATATGGAGTTACTACAATAGTAAGAGTCTGTGAAGCCACTTATGACACTGCTCTTGTGGAGAAAGAAGGCATCCAGGTTCGGGACTGGCCTTTTGATGATGGTTCATCACCATCCAACCAGATTGTTGATGACTGGTTAAGTCTTGTGAACATTAAATTTCGTGAAGAGCCTGGTTGTTGTATTGCTGTTCACTGTGTGGCAGGTCTTGGTAGAACTCCGGTGCTTGTTGCTCTGGCATTAATTGAAAGTGGAATGAAAAATGAGGATGCAGTACAATTTATTAGACAAAAGCAGCGTGGAGCTTTTAACAACAAACAACTTTTGTGTCTGGAGAAATACCATCCTAAAATGCGACTGCACTTCAAAGACTCCAGTAGTCATAGAAACAGCTGTTGTATTCAATAAACTTGTCTGCCTGAAGCTTTTGCCTTGGAAGTAGAATTTAAGACAGAATCTAATTTATCATACATATTAGCTAACATATAGGTTTACGGAATAAGTCGAATGAAGCTTCCATTGAAAAGCCTTGACAATTCCGGCCTTTAAGTTTGACTTACTACTATTCCCATACCATAAACAGTATAAAAGAATTTAGAGAGATTAGTTGCCAAGAAACCTAGCACAATACTTGTATAATCTTAGAAACATACAGAATTAAAATCCCAGGAACTATGAACAGCATTCTAGACCTTCTGTGGTTTATTCCTTAAGTCACTTCAAACATTGCAATTAGGACCTGTGTGGTTATTTGTCTGCACCTTTATGTTTACCACCCTGCATATGTACTGGTATACATCAGGTATGTGAAACAATTGGTTTTGTTGGATTCTTACCAGGACTTGTGATTATTTAATATCTTTCTAGAAATCTCATTTTGCATTTTGTGTAAAAATACCGCCATTTTGGAAAAGTCAACTTCTGGTTGAAAGTTCATCCCAGCCCTCCTTTACTTGGCGGAGAGTGGGTCTGTGGTCCTGCTCCCTGTTATGTAATATATGGAGGAAGAGGGAAAGGGGCTCCAGCCCCCTTGGTGTCATGTCTTCGGTGCCACCGGTTCTATCCTCAAGCACTGGGACACGGGAAAAGAAAAAGAACATCTCAAATCCTCTCCTCACTGTACAAAAGCATTAGTGTCTTCAGACAAAAAAACCTTACAGTGCCCTGAAGACAGAATAGGAGGATGCTATGAGATATTTTTAGTAAAATGTTCCTTTTGTCATGTGCAGGATGTATAGAATAGATGTATAGAATACCTTTTTTTAAGAGAGATTTTTGCAATATTGCATGTGCACTCGCTGGAGGGAGGAAGGGAGGGAAGGGGGGAGAGAGAGAGAGAGAGAGAGAGAGAGAGAGAGAGAGAGAGAGAGAGAGAGAAATCACTTCCCAGGGTGTATGGCCACACCGCAATCCCTTCTTCCTCATTTTCCTCATGGGATTTTGGGCATGCGTGCATAATGCACCCAGTGTGAGGTTCAAGCTTCCAGGTTCAGGACTTAAACTGCAGTTGGCCAAGTGGGAGTCCAGCAATGCAACCATTACGCCATCTGCTGGCCCCTAGAATAGATCTTTTTTTTTTTTTTTTTCTTTTTTTGGAGAGGTTTTTGCTATAGGGCGCGTGCGCTCGCCAGACAGACAGAGAGAGACAGAAAGATAGAAAGCAGGAAATCACCCCCCAGGGGGGATGGCCACGCCGCAATCCCTTCTCCTCCATTCTCCTCTCGGGATCCTGGGCACGCACGCACACGCGCCCGGCGTGAGTTTAAGCCGCCGGGTCCGGGACTCGAACCGCGGTCGACTACGTGGGAGTCCAGCGACATAGCCATTACGCTAACTGCTGGTCCCCTAGAATAGATCTTTTAATTGAGTAAATATTTTTTTAAAAGGTAGAGAGAGATGCTTTGTATTTGTAGCTGAAACAATGTTTAATTATAAAATTCCTGAAAATCTTGTAATTCATCCCCATACCTGTGAGAGGTTGTTTATTAACTATTATTTTTGTTTGAAGTATGTTTTTTTTGGTCTTCCCAACCAAGAAAGGGTGGGTTTTTACTAATGAATTTATCAGAGGTTTAATAGTTTACATAGTTTTTGAACTGTTATCTTAAATTTGGATACTTGCTAATTAGTTTTATTATGTAACTGGTAAACTGGTGATGTGTATTAATGTTAGTACAAACATATATTCATACTATCTGGGAATATATGGTTGTAATTCTGTGGGAGAAATAATTTGTCAGTGTTTACCATTTGCCAGCTAATACAAGAGCTTTAAATAAACACCTGAAGAAATAACAAATTATAAAAGAGAGAGATTTCTAAAACGGTATAACTATTGCTAGTACCAGTAAAAGTAGAAACTAATACATTAGTAGAGACAAAGAAGATTGCTATTTGAAAGTTTCAAAAGTTTGAATTCACCAGTAAGCTACAATAGTTCTCAACTTTTTGTATCTAATAACATTGATTCAAAATATATAAAGTAAATGTGAATGGAACTACAAGGAAAAGTGACAATTTACCATAGTAGTGGAAAGTTTTGCAATCTTTCTTTCAGAAACAGATCAAAGTAGGAAAAAACAAAACCACAGGATTTTCTTTCTTTTTTTTTTTTTTTTTTTTTGAGAGTTTTTCGCTATAGGGCGTGTGCGCTCGCCAGAAAGACAGAGAGAGACAGAGAGATAGAAAGCGAGAAATCACCCCCCAGGGTGCAATCCCTTCTCCTCCATTCTCCTCTCGGGATCTTGGGCATGCATGCACACGCGCCTGGTATGAGTTTAAACCACCGGGTCCAGGACTCGAACCACGGTCGGCTACATGGGAGTTTAGCGACATAGCCATTATGCTAACTGCTGGTCCCGAGATTTGACTTTCTAATTAAAATTTTTTTTTTAAATTTTTTTCCCCCATAGGCTTACTGGAGAGAAACAGAGCAAGAGGGAATCACTCCTCAGGGGGATGGCCACACCATAATCCCCTCTCACATTCTCTCAGGATCTGGGGTACATACACACACACGTACCTGGCTTGTTTTTCAGACTGCCAGGTCTGGGACTCGAACCACAGAATCAGCCATGTGGTATTCATTGTCTCAGCCACTATGCCACTTGCTGGCCCATAGAGATTTGACTTTTAATTAGGATGTATTAGGTTGTCAGGAAAGTCATGACATACTATTCTATGACTTTCCTGAGGACCCAATAGTAAGTCATGGCATCACAACATGCTCCTCAACAACCAGAAAAATATGGAAAATAGCAAAAGTCATATGTTTAAAGATATGTGAGAACTATGAAAGCAATGAGGGCTATTTATGTAGAAATTCCAGAGAGAGAGATGAACTCTTCTGTGAGGACTGTCTTATTTTCTTTTCTGGGGGCACTACTATTTCTAAAAAGGATTAGGCTTGGTTCATGCAGAGGATCTTTCCTGAGGGTAATAAAAACACAGCAAGCCTTTTAGTGGTTATGTGGGGTTGGTGTAGTAGATTAGAAAATTGAGGTTTGCCAGTTTTTTCCATTTGTTGCAAGCTGGGTTCCCCCCAAAATACACTGAATCTGAGACTTGCATTCAGAGCTACTGGAGAGTTTTCTTAGAGTATAACACTTTTAAGGCAGCTAGAGAAGCAAGATAGGGCATAAGAAGTTGAATAGTGATACATACAGTTGGAACAGTAGCTTCAGTCAAACTCATGGGTTCTCTGAAGACAGGATAGATAGCCATTTAGAGATGTCCACAATTAAGGCAAAAGAGTTGGGCCTTTGGACTTCTGAGTTAGTCATTGCTTGCAGGATGTTCCCAGGGATGATGGCATAACCTTGACTGAAGCAAAGGCAGTTGCTAGAGAGGATGTGGTTGTGAGCTTTCACCTAATAGCTGGGGGATGAGTGTTTCAGAACTGAAGAGGGATCTAGGAGGTGCAAACCCAGCATCCACTATACTAAATGACACTTTCTGAGTTCTGGGGCTATGTATGGGAGACTGGAGTTAGAATGAAGAATTAAAAGGTAGAGGAGACATCTCCCCTAATCTTACAGTGTTTAGGAGATAAAGTCCTAGAGGAAGAGGCTCTCATTTCTCCATATTATCACCAACACATAATCCTTTTTATTACAGCCATTCTGGTGAGTGTGAAGTGATATCCCATTGTCATTTTGATTTTCATATGACTAATGATGGTAAGCATTTTTTTTTTTTTTTTTTTGGAGAGGTTTTTTCGCTATAGGGCGCGTGCGCTCACCAGACAGACAGAGACAGAGAGACAGAAAGCGAGAAATCACCCCCCAGGGGGGATGGCCATGCCACAGTCCCTTCTCCTCCATTCTCCTCTCGGGATCTTGGCCACGCACGCACACGCACCCGGCTTGAGTTTAAGCCACCGGGTCCGGGACTTGAACCACGGTCAACTACGTGGGAGTCCAGTGACATAGCCATTACGCTAACTGCTGGTCCTGGTAAGCATTTTTTATGTGCTTGTTAGTAATTCACAGGTCTATTTTTTTTTCTTGTAAAGTTTTGATCCAGATGTTTTGCCCATTAATGAAATAGGCTGTCATCTTCTAATTGAGTTGTAAGAGTTTTTTTTATATATACTAGATCCCATGCTTATCAATCCAATGCTTATCCAATCAGATATACGATTTGCAGATATTTTCTCCCAGTCTGCTGCTGGTCTCCCCCCCCCCCCCCCCTTAATGGTGGGTTTCACAGTAGAAAAGTTTTAAATTTTGATGAAGTATGATTTATTCCTTTATTCCTTCTAATGAATTATGATTTAACAGTTATATTCAAGAACCTTCCTGAACCCAGGTGACAAAAGATTATCTGCTATATTTTCTAGGAATTTTATAGTTGTAACACATTTAGGTCTGTGATGCATTTCAAGTTAATTTTTGTGTATTGTGTGAGGTATCCAAGTCAGTTTTATTTTTGCAAGTGGATGTCCAATTGTCCTAGCACCATTTGTTGCAGACTATTCATTCTCCCAGTGAATTATTTTGATAGCTTTGATGAAAAAAATCTGTAAATATGATGACTTAATTGTGGATGCTCAAGTCTATTCTATGTATATGATCATACAGTCTTGGTCATTGTATCTTTATAGTAAACTTTTGAAGTTAAATAGTATACTTTGTCTTTTAAAAAAATGTTTGGCTATTCTAGGTATTTTGCATTTCCATATAAATTTTTGTCTCAGCCTGTCAATTTCTACAAAAAAGTTTTTGGGGTTTTGATAAGACTAGTGCTGACTTCATAGATTAGAAAACAATTGCAATTTTGACCATATTGAGTTTTTAAATCTGTGAACATGGAATAGTTCTCCATTTATTAAGATCTTTATTTTTTTATCACATGTTCTGAAGTGTTCAGTGTACAGGAATTGTACTTCTTAAATTTCTTTTTTGTTGTCAGATGGCATGTGCACTCACCATGTGAGGTATGGCCATGCTGCAATAGTTTTTCCACCATCTCTCTATCCCACCAGGGTTTTGGGCATGCATGCGCATGTATAAAGCATGGTTTTCAAGTTTCTAGGACCAGAATTCATACCATGGTCAGTTATGTGGGACCCAGCTCTCTAAGCTTAGCACTTAAATGCTAAGCTATGGGCCAGCCTTAAACTTATTTATTTATTTATTAACATAAATTAACCCATTTATTGTAGGCTAGTGATATTCCAAATGTCTATGGAGCTTCTGGTCTTTCAATTCCTTCAGTCTTCTGATGGCAGACTTTACTCTGACAGCCGAAGTGGTGGTGCAGGTCCAGGGACCACCAGCTACCATTTTTATGCAGGAACCACAGTACCAGATCCCCACAGCCCATCTCTTCATCTTAGTTTTGCCACAGAAGGAGCAGGTGTATTTGGCGTGCTGGCTGATTTCAATTTTCTTCACCATTTTCTGGAGGGAGGCACCATGGCGGGTCCCATATTTACCGACGATGCCGAGCTTCTTGGTGCATTTAGCCATACCGCTGCCAACTAGGTCCGAGCCCAGAGAGGAAGCTTAAACTTATTTCTAAGGTTTTTGTTTTTGTTGTTCTCTTTTTGATGCTACTGTGAATAGATTTACTTTAATTTTTGTTTGTAGATTGTTTGCTACTAGCATATAGAAATGAAATTGATTTTTATATATTGATCTTGTATCTGGTGATCTTTCTAGATAAATTTATTAGTTGCAGTAGAGTGAGAACATATAAGGAAAATCTAACAGAAAAGGGAGAACTCCAGAGAAAAATAATCAATAGCCTCTATCTCAATCTCTGTATCTCGCTATCTATTTAGAAAAATAGATTGATTTATTACAAAGAGTTGGCTTGGCTCACAGGATTATGGGAGCTGGCAAGTCCTAAGATCTGCAGGGTGAGTCAAGAGCTGGAGACCTGGGAGAGTTGATGGCAGTGTTTTAGTCTAAAGCCAGGAAAAAGCTAATATTTCAGTTTGAAGGTTGTCAGGTAGGAAGACTTCTCTTATTCAAGGAAGTCTTTTATTCCCTCTGCTATTCAGCCCTTCAACTGATTAAATGAAGCCCACCCAAACTGCTTTACTCATTTACTAATTTAAGTATTAATTTTATTCCAGGAACTAATTTCATCAGTCACAGAAAAAAAACAAAACAAAACAGAATAATGTTTCACCAAATATCTAGGAACACCATGGTCCAGGAAAATTGACACATAGAATTAACTATTACTAACTACAGTTAAGGCTACAAAGTTTCCCTTTAAGTACTGCTTTAGGTACATTTCATTAATTTAGATACTTTTAAAAATTCAGTTCAACCTACATACCTTGTGGTTTCTTTTTTGATCCATCGGCTGTTTAGAAATGTGTTGTTTAGGGAACCAGCAGTTAGCGTAATGGCTATGTCGCTGTACTCCCACGTAGTCGACCATGGTTCGCGTCCCGGACCTGGTGGCTTAAAACTCACGCCGGGCATGTGTACGTGCGTGCCCAAGATCCCGAGAGGAGAATGGAGGAGAAGGGATTGAGGCGTGACCATCCTCCCGGGGAGTGATTTCTCGCTTTCTGTCTCACTGTCTCTCTCTGTCTGTCTGGTGAGCGCACGTGCCCTATAGTGAAAAAACCTTTCCAAAAAAATAAATAAATAAATAAATAAAAAATAGAAATGTGTTGTTTAGTTTCCCAGTATTTTGGAATCCCTCCCCCCTTTTTTTTCTGTTGTTGATTTTTTTTCTCTTTTTCTTTGTTATTATTTATTATTATTATTTTAAAATTTGAACAAAGAGGCAGTGAGAGAAGGAGAAAGTGAGAAAGCAAGCTGCTAGGTCTGGGACTCGAACCACGGTCAGCCATGTGAGAATCCAGTACCTTAACCACCATGCCACTTGCTGGCCCCCTGTTGTTGATTTGTAATGTAATCTAGAGTCAGGAAGACTTTAAGAGCCAATTGCATTTTTTTTCTTTCTTCTTTTTATTTTTTGAGAGGTTTTCACTAGAGGGCGCGTGTGCTCGCCAGACAGACAGAGAGAGACAGAGAGATAGAAAGTGAGAAATCATCCCCCAGGAGGGATGGCCACGCCGCAATCCCTTCTACTCCATTCTCCATCTTGGGATCTTGGGCACACATACACACGCCCCCGGCGTGAGTTTAAGCCGCCGGGTCCAGGACTTGAACCGCGGTCGACTACGTGGGAGTCCAGTGACATAGCCATTACTCTAACTGCTGGTCCCTCTTTTTTTTTTTTTGGAGAGGTTTTTGCTATAGGGCGCGTGCACTCGCCAGAAAGACAGAGAGAGACAGAGAGACAGAAAGTGAGAAATCACTCCCCAGGGGGGGATGGCCACGCCACAATCCCTTCTCCTCCATTCTCCTCACGGGATCTTGGGCACGCACGCACACGCGCCCGGCGTGAGTTTAAACCACCAGGTCCGGGACTCAAACGGCGGGTCAACTACATGGGAGTCCAGCGACATAGCCATTACACTAATTGCTGGTCCCTCAATTGCATTTGAACTCTAAGGGTGAATGATATCTCCAGGGAGAAAGCTGGAGTAAATAAAAACTTAATTAGTAAAGGACACAGATGGAGAGAAAAAGACTTCCAAGTGGAGAGAACAAAAATGTATAAGAGCACAGGCTTGAAAGTGCATGTGCTTAATGCTGGCAAGATGTTCAGTATGGGTGGAACAAAAGCTGTGTAATTTGTGTCTTCTTTCTTTTTGGCTTGGTCAGTATAGCTAAAGTTGTTAATTCTGTTGATCTTTTCAAAGAATCTGTTTTGTTTTATTTTGTCCTTTTTTTTTTTTATTGCACTGATTATAAAGAAAGTGTAGTGATGTATAGAGGAAGTTGTGGGACACAATGTAGAAAAGGTAGTGTAAAAGCTTCCCTGGTGTTCAGATTTCAGCTTTATTCTTCAAACTCTCTTCTGAATAGTTTCTTATTCTCTGTAATCTCAAGGGTCATCGAGAAGGGATGTTTTCTTAAAATATTCTCAGTTTAGCACTGGCAACAAGGAAGCAGATATTGGAAGAAGAATAAGACCTGGGCAAGAGGTGACTGATGGTTCTGCTAATAACTTTTTTAGGAACCCAATATTCACTTAGCCTGTCACTGAGAGGTTGTCATATGTGACCTACTCATTGTGGTAATGGGGGTCCTAAGGCTGAGGTAGCAGCAGGGTTAGGTCCCTAAGAGTGATTCTTTGTTTCTTCTACTGTACAGTTAAATTAGAGATTGGAAGCTGCCATCCCAGCAGATCTTAGCAGGGTCTTTAGTTACAGGGGTTTGAAAGCTCTTTCCCTACTCCTACCCTTATAGGATAATCTGCTGGACACTAAGGAAGCAAAGGCTCATGCCAAATTTGATCTGAGAAATACATAACATGAACCAACATCAACTCTTGGAGAAAGCTGCTCTGAGTTTCTCAATTACTTCAGAGAGTGAAGGATGGAAGACAGAGTGTTTCAGAGCCAGGTAAACAAGGTTAAGTTTTCCTTGTAACTTCCCAGGGTACTCTTCCCACTACTGCCATTTTTTCCTCCTCCCTGCGTAGCATGGGCCCTCTCCACCCACATTTCTCTGACTTTCTCAGTAGTAGTAACCACAAAAGAATGTCTAGTACTCAACAGCCCATAAGGCAGTAACCATTCCTGACCAGTTCGCAAGCTGCCTCCAGCCATTCAGCCCTCATACCCTGCTGGATCTTGAAGGGTTTGTGTTCTTCTGACAGGGACTGAACTCCACAATGGGTGGGTCATTCTTACTGGCTAGTAGCTGCACTCACATTCCTCTTCTCCACATGACTCCCTTTACTCTTGGAATTTAGTACAACACTCCTCCTCTGAATCCTTTTCCTACATCCTCATGGGAAGTATTCTCTTCCTTCTCTGAGCACTCTTAACTTTTATCTGCAGTTTGTTCTTAGACTTCCCACATTCTCCCTTATGGCAAAAGGAATTGTCTTCCCTTTGAGCCCCCCAAAAAAACTCTGTGCTCTATAAGGTCAGGGTCCCACATTGCCCACAATGCCTACCCAATAGTTGAATGAATTAATGGATGAAGAAATGCTTGGGAAAAAAGTCTGAAGAACTTTCAGTGAACTTCCAGGGTCTTCAGGTATGAGGTTCTCATTCACTGCCTTTCCCCTTATACCAGAAAGTTCAAAGGAAAAAACACAGTCACAATGACGGTTTTGGAACCCATTTATATTGTGTATTACTCTGGCCCCCTACCAGCCCTTGAAGTGCATCAGACTGTCTGAACATTCATGGCTTCCTTGGGCCACGTGTAGCTGTCCAGCGTAAAGGAGTCATAGTCTGGAGTGTAGACCAGGGATCTTACAAAAGCCTCCTTGTCCTTGGGCTCTGGGTAGTAGGAGGCCAGGTTGTGTTTGTACGCGTAGTCGAGGACCTAGGAAAAAATATGTTTGGCTGAGAAACTGGATCTAAAGGGAAACCAGACTTACAGGCTTTTGCTTGGGAGCCTGGTGATGGAGAATACCCAAACCGGAAGTTTCTCTCATGACTGGCAACCCATGAAGTCATGGGATAGGAAGGATTTTAAACTTTCTGTATAAATGATCAGCTGTGACATAGTGGAATAAATATTGGACCAGGGTCAAGAGACCTTAACCTAAAATCTACCTGCTTCAAACTCAGAGGTAACATTATACTCTTTCCCCCATGCCTTAGTTTCCCCATCTGTAAGACAGAGGCCTTTCTCTGGAGTGGCATGAGGATAAAATTAGATAATAGGTAGAAGTGTCCAGTATCTGATAATAAACAGCCTAGACACTGCTCTCTGGGTGTTAGTTTTAGTTCAGAAAGGTAAGAACCTAAACAGGAAGGAACTGGACAGGGCAGAGCTAGACTGTCAGCTGAACTGTTGGTCTTAAGTTCTCATTCTGGATCCTGCACTGGATAACTCACAGGGAGTATGTACTGTTTGAAATGCTTTTTCTGAAATTATTTTTAAAAGTTATATAGAAAATGTAAAACACATACACTAATAGAATGCATAATAAACTCTTATGTACCCATTACTCAGCTTTAGCAGTGATAAATGTGGGCCCAGTCTTTACTGTTTCATGTTCTGATTCAATGTAAAGCATCATCTCTGCAGAGTATCATGGAATATTCCATGTACCTGATCACCCTTATGGTCTAGCCATTCTAAGCAAAAGGGGAAGAATGAGTCTCTTCTCTCTAAGCAGGCAATGAGTGTAGAGCTTTCTCACTGTTCTATTTTAATCTTTCCCAAATTCTGGGAGAGAAGAATTAATGGCACCTTTGGAAAAGGAGGAATCTGAGGCAGGGGGGAGTGAAGTGATGGACTGGCGAAGGTTATGCCACTGCTGATCTTCAGAGTTGGAACTCTAAGTCTGAGCTCTTTCCGTGATCCTGTGTAAGCTGACCTTTCTTATAAATGGGCACTTATGATTCATTTTTTAAAAATTCCACCCACATTCTGGTCCACAAGACCATGAACTTCAGTGACCTTTCTGCTCGGTGTTTGAGGGGAAACCCAGGAGCTTTCCCAGATCTGGTGTGGGTGGGCACTGGGGGTGGGGCACTGGGGGTACAGGCAGAAGTTTTTCCACCAGCCTGTCAGTTGCATGTACTGCAGCCCAAGGAGGCATTGTGTCTCCACAGCTGCCATCCTCCTATCCCTCCTAACGTCACACAGAGAGAAAGTGGTTGAGCTGCACAACTCATGTTGTGGGGTAGGATGCTCCTTACTTTGATGGCAATTCTTAGAGACACGTCTCTAATGGTGCTGAGTGGTGGGTACAGTCTCCCCTGGGACAGGTGCTGCTCAGAGACCTCCTGGGCAATTTGCTGGAGAGAGGGAAAGAACCAAGAGAAGTAAGTTGAGTTTCTGCCTTCACAGAACAATGTCAACCCAATACTCCAGAGACTCACCTGGCCCTGCATAGGTGTTCAGACACTGAGGTCTCCATTGTTAACTCTGCTGTCAGAGAGCCCCAGGGGGAACATGATGGTTGGGCACATTATTTCTATTCTGTGAAGTTCTCTGAATTCTAAGGGCAAATCACTAATCCCAATATGAGTAAACTCATGGTCTGCAGAGCAGGGACTATGGGGTCTCCTCTTGACTGGTCCAGCCTATTGCACAGGGATCCCTGGGTCCCACTTTGTGGGTCCCAGCCTCCTTTCACATGCTTGGTAACAACCTGAGTACCCACGTAGACAATATTATCTTTGTGCTCAGAGCTCCTTAATTTCTCCCGTCTGGCATTGCTTCCAGTCTGAGGAAGGCCTTTCTTCCAGAATGTGAATATGAGTTATGCCTTATCTGAATAAATGCCCTAAGTATATCATCCTGAAAACAGAACCCCCTGAGCTTCCTTCCCAAGTTCAGATCCTGCCCTGAGGGTCAAGCCTCATATTCCAGCCTCTATTGCCATGCCCAGCTAGCCTTGCAGACCAGGTTCTTTGATGTAGTGACTCTGAATCTGCTCCCACCCAATCTTCTGGTACCAAATTTAAATCAGGGAAAAGCCACTGGTGCTCTCTGAGAACTTTGTTTCTGAGAGAAAAGGCAAAGGAGTCTGTCTGTCATCAAGAGTTGGCAGACATTAGGGAAGTAAGCCTTCCCTCTCCTTTGCCTCTTCACACTCCTCATTTCCATTCATTCAGTCAAACTTTCACAGAGCTCCATGATGTGCCGGGCTCTGTGGTAGGTGCGAAGGATCCATGGTGAAGAAGCCATAGTCTTTCCCCTCAAGATGCTTGGTGTCAGTAGACAACAAAGAATTTTAGCAATTATAATGGGAGACTACCATGAGAGGGGTCATAAAGGTATGGAGCAAGGCAGGGCCCCTTTTGCCATGTAAAGAATTGTCATTTGCAGGATAAAGTTTGAGTTACTTGGAAAAGGACTGAGGGAATACATGCAAATGCTTGGAAATGAGGGAAAGCAAGAGAGCATGGATACAAGATTGAAAATGGCACAGTGGATAGGTCAGTGGTAGGGAGAGGCTAAAAGTGAGGCTGAAGAGAGGAGGGAGGCCCCTGTGATGAAATGCCTGGTATGGAAAGTGTTGTAAGGGGTTTGGGTTTTGCCCTGTAAGCACCAAGGAGCCATATAAAGGTCTGCAACTGGAAGAGAAACTTGGTCTGATCTGTATTTCAAAGGATCCTCTTTGTGGAGGTACTGAAGATGGTTAGAGGAGGCAGGATTCCCATAGCTAGATTTACATCTGGAAAGGTTATCCTGTGAAGAGCTGTATCACGGTATGTGTGATCACTTCTAAGATATTGTGCACTAGGAAGGTTCTGCTGCAGTGAGCACTCAAGTTTTCTGGGACTGGCCTAGTACTATCACCCAAATGATCAGTGCCTTTGGGCAAGTTACTTTGACTTAATGTGTCTCACTTTTCCCTGTCTATAACATATAGATAAGCATTATTTCTGTTATGAAGTTGTTAAGGTGAAATGAGGGAATATGTGTAAATCCCCTAAAACCTGTTACAACTTTCCATAAGAAAATAAAATCCACCTTAAATTATCTTTTTTTTTTTTAAGAGAATTTTTTGCTCTAGAGTGTGTGTACTCACCAGAGACAGACAGACAGTGAGAAGTCACCCTGCAGGGAGGATGGTCACACTGCATTCTGTTCTCCACAGGATTTTGGGCACACATGCACACATGAGTTTTAAGCCTCTGGGTCCGGGACTCGAACTGCAGTCAACTACACAGGAGTCCAGCAATGTAACCTTTAGCCATCTGCTGGTTCCACTTAAATTATCTCAACTAAAAGCACTTAACTATAAGGGCTTTATACTAAAATTTCTAAAAGAAATATAACTTGCCAGGATTTTAAGACTAGACTGTCCACTCCCAAAGTGGCAGCTCCCAGTACACGCTTAATAAGGAGATTGAGGAGAGTTTCCTGTGTAATTGGTTGATGCCATTCATGAAATGGTGGATCTGAACAGCTATGGGGGGGGGGGCGAGTATGTAGAAGTCTCATGGGGTTACATAAGGAAGGCTGTAGCAACTGGGTTTCTGTACAATAGAATTTGCTTTCAGGTTGATTCTAAGCTGGAAGTCACTCTTCCCATCTAATGGGGATTTCAAAACAGCTCTGTCTGTAGCCACAGGAAAGAACACCCAAGATAGCACTCAGACAAGAGGAACAGAGACCTGTGGCACAGTTATAACCGGTGTGGTAGGGGTTGGCAGAAAAGCCCTTGGTAGAAATTATTCACCATACCTTATAGAGCCAATGCTCAAAGACCAGACATAGTAGGAAGGGACCTAGTGCATGAAATATTTCCCTGTGGGACTCTGAGAAGTAGATCCCAACAGGACTTTGTGGAAGCCATGCCTGTATTTCACTGATTTGAGGCTCTCACCAATGCACTGGTGAGGAGAAAAATGCAGAAGGATGTTAGCAGTCACAGGAGAGACTTTGGAACTGGATGAGTAGAAATACATTTCATATTTGTATGTAGTTTTGATTGCTTATCTTCCTAACGGACATATTGATGCCTCAGTGTCTTTGGAGTGAGGATAAATGTCAGATACCTAGCACTTGGTAAGTATTTGATTATGTCAGCCACTGTCACTGTTACTAATAACCATTACTATGAATGTGGGCTGTTCTTAATGGACTCTTTCATTGTTTTCATCATATCCTATAAACAACCCTTCTGGGAGTTTTCCTGGTAATATATACCTGGAATACAGGTATATCCTCAATATCTCTATACTGGTGCTTAAGATCTTCATACTCACAGCGGGCAAAGCCAGGTGTGTAACCTGCTCCCTCCCTAACTGTCACCAGTTACTGGAGAGATTTAGCCAAAGCTTGTGGTTGGAAGAATCTATCACCTCACCTGGCCTACAAGACCCAGTTTCAGGTAAGTGGTGGCATCTTCTCTGTCTAATAATCTAAATGCACTGCTGGGAGACAGGGAGCAGTATGAGATGTGTCCTCTTGCTGCCAGTGTTTCCAGCTAGCATCCCACTAACTATTCCCTTTCTTCCCTCAAAAATTCTATGTGTGATTGGACAGAAGGGTCATCATGCCTCAAGGTGATCTTGAGAGAAGCTTGTGTTTAAGCACATTGGGGATTTACTGATAGGGTTGGGGCAAGATGAGTAGAAGAGATGAGAGAGGAAGGTGGTATAGGACCATGAAGACCTGGT
The DNA here is from genome assembly GCA_026018925.1 of Tupaia tana. NCBI lineage: Eukaryota > Metazoa > Chordata > Mammalia > Scandentia > Tupaiidae > Tupaia > Tupaia tana. The sequence goes on from JAKSZU010000015.1 coordinate 77,204,593, forward strand.
ATAGTACCCAGGGTAGACCCAGACCCTGCTGGAAGCATTTGAAAGAGCAGGGATAGTGATACCTCTGCTGTCAGGAGGAAGATCTCATCTGGGATGTGCCGGATCCCACCGGCAATGACTCCCAGTGCCACCCCAGGGAACACATAGGCATTGTTTCCCTGTCCAGGAATGAAGGTCTTGCCATCTTCCAGAGTCACGCTCTTAAAAGGGCTTCCACTGGCAAAGATTCCTCGGCCCTGGAAATAGAAAGAAAACCAGAGATAGAGCTTGGAGATGGGCTTGGGCAGTAATGGTGGTCTAGTCTTTTCTCTCAAAGATTGGACTCCTCCTTCTCCTAAATGCTCAGCATTGTGCTGAGAGTGTAGCAGGTACACAAAGCACATTTTTTCATTTGACCAGAGGGCTTAGCCCCCACTTGAGTTTATCTAGCCATCAAGAGATCACTGAAAGGTGATGGGGTTCACAGAACCTTAAACCTCTGACCTCCAGGGAGGACGAACCCAGGACATGGCAATTAGGGAAATGACTGAAGTTTGTAAGTGCCTTGGGTTCTAGGTTCTGGTCAAAGCTTTATGTCATTTAGAGGGACCCTTGAGCAGGATACATAATGGTAACATCTTGGGCGGCTTTGGAGTTAGACCTGGGTTTGAGGGCCAGCTCCATTTCTTATTAGCTCAACCTTGGGCAATTTACTTCATCAGTCTGAGTCTGTTTGCTTATCAGCTATGTGGGGATTTTCACCCTCATAGGGTTACTCATAGGTATTGTTACTATGTCCTCTCAGCTGGGGGAAGGAAGGACTCCCCGCTGACCTCGGTGACCCGGTAGCACTTCTCAGCCGTGCACTCGGCCTTGCTGGTGGGGTTGCTCAGGGCAAAGATGATAGGGCGCTCGTGGAAGGAGGCCATGTCCCTCAGAATCTGCTCCGTGAAGGCTCCTGCGATGGCAGCAACACCTACAGGGAAAAGGTGGGGTAGTGGGGACGCCTACTCTTCATAAATGACCCATTCCTTTTCTGGTGGTGGTGTGGGACTCAGGTATATCATGAAAGAATCAGGAGTATTGGAGATGAGTGTCTGCAATAGAAACTGAGGGAAAGGGGGTTTCCTGCTGGAGCTACCTGAGATCTATTCATCTCTAAGGGACTACTGGCCCAGTTAAGGTCCCTGCCTGTTAAGATGCACTCGAGGAGGCATTTCTTGGCATTGGCATGGAGAATGCATTGCTCCTTCTCCAGCACAGGAAGAGATGTCAGGACCCCCTCCTTAGGAGAAGAGGCTCATCTGACCCTATGCTTTTCCAACACACTATATAATAATAAGTCCCAGCTCTGCTGCTTTGGATCTGTGGTTTTTATACAGTAACTCAGTAGAAGTTTGGCATTAAATTGGACAGGGGAGAAGAGACAAAGCTCTGTTTTCATGGGTTACTTATGCCCCCTTGCTGGGCCTCAGTCTCTCCATCTGCAAGTCAAGAGGGTTAGCTGAGCTGGCCAGTGGGTGGCCTTTCACCTCCTACCTATTATGGCTGTGGGCTTCACCAGCCTCACCACCTCCTCCAGGGAGTTCACTTCAGGATGGTCTTGGGCAAACATCTCCTTTTCATGATTCAGGTGGCTCCTCCCCTATAGAAAAAGAAGACACATGAAGCAGGTATAGTGGTGGTGGCCTGCTGAGTAGGGGTGTGGATATGTTTGGAAACTCTGAGAGAACTCCCTGCTGGATACCATACTTTTGTTGAAGCTATCAGAAGCCTTGGGGTCTATTTCCTTGATCAGATTCTCTGGTAAAACCTAAGAACATTAAGTATTTTCAATATGTGCATATGAGCATGTGTATGTATTTATTTAACTCAAACCACATATGGAGGATCCATGAGGAATTTCTCTGAGCTGGTGAGGTTTTGGCTTTCTGGATCAGGATAGAAAGACTCTCAGGAAAGTCTGAGGCTAACCAAGGTCCTTGGCCCCAAAATATCTAGCACCCAGGCCCAGTTGAGGGATAGGGGTCTGAGCCACTCAGGGTCAAGGAACTGATCTGAATGTATTTACAGGAGTCATTAACCTCCCTGTGGATAATACTGAGGTGAGCTCCAGGACAGAATTGCAATGGCTGTGTATGCCCAACCAGCACAGATTCCTTTCATTTCTTCAAATACATATCAGTGGGTGACAGGCTGACATGAATCCTAGTAAATGGCTACAAATACTTCTGATAATTCCTTTGGGTCAGCTGGACTGATGGGAACCAGAGAGAAGATGTCAGCTTTGAGAGCTCCCTGTGGGAAGGGATGACCTGAGGGGAGTGAGCAAAATAATGTTGAAAGATGGGTAGGAAGGAAGAGTGTTAGTCTCTGGAAGCCTATGTGGCCAGGTTATACTCTGGAATGATGTGGTGCCAGGAAGAATTTCCAGGCCCAACTTCTTTCCAGCAGTAATCCAGCGGCATGTGGAGCAATAGGAAGGCCAGTTTCTCCTGAGGGTCTCTGCTGTTCTTGATTGATGGCCCCGTGTACTTCCTCATCCCCATCTCTGATATAATTTTTTTGTCTTTCATTGATATTTTATCTTAGTGGAATTGTAGCAATTGAAGCATAGAGCACTGAATGAAGTCCAAAAGAGGGGTCATCCAGTTGTTTCCATCGCTATATTATAGTAAGAAGCTGGGCATTTTTTTCTCATTCATTCTTTCAGTCATACTGCAAACAATATTTTATTATTATTTAGCTAGTTTTTGAGAGATATTTTCGCTACAGAGCATGTGTGCTTGCCAGGGAGACAGAGAAACAAAGAGATAGAAAGTGAGAAATCCCCCTTCTAGGTGTGTGTGTGGGCGAGGGGGGCGGGGGAATAGCCCTTGTCCTTCATTCTTCTCGTAGGATTTTAGGCATGACCTGAGTTTCAAGGCACTGGGTCTGAGACTCAAACCATGGTCGACTGCATGGGAGTCCAGCGATGTAACCATTACACCATCTGGTACCAACCTCAAACATTATTTATGTGCTTGCTATGTGCCAGACATTGATATCAGGAGTATATAGCCTAGTGGGAAGAAAGACAAGTAGAGGGACAATTGTCTTACAGCATGGTAAGTGCAATGTATGAAGGAAGAAGGCCTATGTGAACATGGACATAGGAAATTAATTGAGACCTCAGAGAAATCTTCTTGAAAGAGGTAACATTTGAGCTTAATCAGAAGATAAAGAAGAAACTGGAAAGGAGTTAAGGGTTGAGAGCAGCCATGTGGAAAAAGGGAGAAGAGCTTTTAAGGAAAAAGAAAAAAATGTACAAAGATGTGGAAGAGAAAGCATGATACATTTAGGGAACTATAATTCAGTGTGGCCCAGAGGTTAGTGCAAGTCAGGAAGCCATGAGAGGTAAGGGTGGAAGGGGCACACATACACATACTTACACACTTATTAAAAACTTTTGGACAAGAGAAATTAAGGCTACTTTGGGATGAATCTTTTGCTTTGGAGCTTAGGCCAGTAACTTCCTTTTATTCTCTATTCTGTCTGAGCAGTTTGACCCCTCTTCCCATCCAGTTCCTGGGAACTGGAGGTGTCAGAAAACTTCCAGATCTCTAGACTGACAGTACCTTGACAATGAGCCCCTTGGAATCCACCATCCAGATCTTCCTTATGGCCTCTGCCTTGGGTATGCCTTCTTTCTCTAGGGCCATGACAAGGAGGTGGGCTATGCCCATGGCTGCCTAGGGGGTAACATTAAAAAGTGGATGTTCAGATATAGGGCAAACAGATGCTCAGCATTTATCAGCTGCTTCATCAAATTGAGCCCCTCTTCTTCTGCCTCTATAGTTCCCAAGAGGCCCAGTCTATGATCACAATTCACCTGTGCTGCTGCTGCTTCTTAGAACCCCAGAACACCTCCCCTTCTTGATACTTTTCCACCCACCCTTATTCTCCTACTGGAACCATAGTAGAGAACCCCTGATGACACCTACCTCACCTGCACCTTGGAAAACAAACACATGATTGGAGAGCTTGTTCTTGGTGATTCGCAGAGCAGCCAGGATCCCTGCCACAGCAACCGAGGCTGTGCCTGCAACAGTGGACTGAGATCAAACTCCAACCACTGGTTCCCCAATACCTAAGAGACCTTTGGCAGAGCTCCCCAAACCAGAACCTGTAGGAGAACTAGTAACTTTCCTTAGCCCTCATAGAAGTCAAGCCTGTAGGCATGCAGGTTTTGGAACAAAGTCATGTGCTTTATTTTTTTATTTTATTTTATTTTTTTTATTTTAATTTTATTTTATTTTATTTTATTTTATTTCCATTTATTTATTTGCATTCATTCACTGAACATCATTACAGCATACAAAATGAGATTTTCCATCCAAAGTACATTATATTGTCTCAATCAAGCACATCAACAAACATGTTATTGTCAGCAAATGATCTTCCATTTCTTGTCTTCTGTATGTTTTGCTTTTTTTCCCCCCATCCTTGATTCCCTATCTCCTACCCTCTCCCATCTCCCACTCTCCTCCCACACTGTCTCTGGTATCTATGTTTGCTTTCTATACTGTTTTCTCCTCACATTTTATTGTATCGCCAAAGACCCTAATCAATCCAAATACCCTCATAACAAACTCAGGTGATACACACATTTCCATGAACACAAGTCTTACTTTACGCATCCTATAAAGTAGCACCTAGCTGGGGCTACATATCCTACTGCAGTCATTGAATAGATATATATTTTTTTTCTGAAACTTTTTTTTTTTTTTGTAACTCAATTTACATTCCTTCCCTAAGCTTCATCACAGTATACAAAATGCAATCTCCCATCCAGTACACACTGCATAGTGACACAATCATGCACATTACAAAAAATTTTCTATTACTAGTTCCTAGAATTACTTCCACCCCTCTTTCTGACCCTCTGTCCCTTCCCACCCTCCTCTCACACCACCTCCGGTGTCTACAATTGTCCTTCATTCCCTTCCCACCCATGTTGCATTGATCACACAATTTCCTACATAATCTAACTACTTTCAATGGTGAGTTCACTCATTACTACTAAGAAAACCAGTTTTAACTTAACTCAAAGAAGTGCCAAGGAACTTTGCCAGGAAACATTCTGTTCAAATGGTAGGTGCATGAACCTATCAGTCTCATGTGCTTTTATCTTCTGTTCTGGTTCAATTTTCCTGATTAAATTCTGGGATATAATATTCAACTCCAGACTTGTCCCTATGATTAAGTTGGCCACTTTCATAGTTTTTGGACTCTTATTTCCATGTGTCTGTGTTTAATTTTCTTGATACAACACACCTTTGAGAACTTGGAGATCTGGTCTGGTGCTGGTAAATTCTTTCAGGTTTTGTTTATCTGAGAATGTTCTTGTCTTTTCATCCCACCTGAAAGATAATCTTGCCGGGTACAGTATTCTTGGCTGAAATTGCTTCTCTCGTAACACTTTGAATATATTTTCCCATTCTCTCCTCGCTTGCATTGTTTCCGATGAGAGATCTGCTGTTAGCCTGATAGGATATCCTTTGTAGGTAACTTGATGTTTCTCTCTTGCCAATCTTAGTATCTTGTCTTTGTCTGTGGCTTTGGTCAACCTGGCTATAATGTGTCTTGGAGAAGATCTTCTTGGGTTGATTTTATTTGGGGTCCTTTGTATTTCCTGGGACTGGATCTTCGAATGCCTCTCTAGGTTTGGAAAGTTTTCTTGCAGGATTTCATGGAATAGATTATCAATGCCTTTATGGATCTCTTCACCTTCTGGAATGCCAATTATCCGGATATTTGGACGTTTGATGGTATCCAGTACTTCTCGCATATCATTCTCAAATTTTTGGGCCATTTTCTCAGTCTTCGTGGTGGATTTTTCTAAGCCAGCCATTTTCTCTTCTACATCTGAGATTCTATTTTCTGAATGATCTAGTCTGCTTTTAATACTTTCAAGGGAGATTTTGACTTCTTGTATTATAGACTTCATCTCTAGCAGTTCCGTTTGAGTCTTTTGTAAAGTGTGTAATTCCTCTTTTAGATCTTGCAAGAATTTCCTCATCTCCTGGAACTCGGCAACTTCTTTCTCCTTTCTCTTGAGCAGTTCATTATCTCTCTTTTCTTCCATCTCTGTTAGCTTCGACATTATGAATGCTCTAAATTCCTTATCAGACATTTCCATGACTTTCACCGAACTGCTTGTGGATGAAGGAGAGTTACTCTTTTCTATTGGAGGAGAGGTATTTTCTCGTTTTCCCATATTTCTCGTGATCCGACGGTTATTTCTTGTCATCTGATGGATGGTGTGTTTCTTTCAAATTCTTGGAGTTAAGCCTCAATGTTCAGGAGCAAGCAGACAGAGGTGTTCTAGAATCTGTTTGCTGTTCTGTTGTGATTGCACACTAGCTTTGCTTGCTGGAGGCTGAATTATGAGTAGAAAATCTTCATTTCTCCTGTCCCCTGAAATATCTAGTTCCCAGTAGCCATGAGGAATCCTCTGAAGGAAGGGCTCAACTGCTTTATTTTTTTTTAAGAAATATTTTAAAATTGGGACCAGCAGATGGTGTAATGGTTATATCACTGGACTCCCACATAGTTGACTGCAGTTCAAGTCCCAGACCCAGTGGCTTAAAACTCATGCCAGCATGTGTGCATGTGTGCCCAAAATCCTGAGAAGGGAATGGAGGAGAAGAGATTGCTGTGTGACCATCCTCTCTAGAGGGGGGGAGTGATTTCCCACTTTCTCTCTGTCCCTCCAGAGAGTGCACACACCAAAATCTCTCTTTAAAAAAAAGAAATATTTTAAAATTAAATTATTATTTTAATTTGCTATAGGACATGTGTGCTTATGAGAGAGAGAGAGAGAGAGAGAGAGAGAGAGAGAGAGAGAGAGAAAGTTGCCATATCTGGGACTCAAACTGCAGTTGGTCATGTGGGAGTCTAGTGCCTTAACAACAATGTCACCTGTTGGCCCTGACATGCCATCTTTTAAGGAATAGCTCCTGGATTGTTATTTGAGCCTGGAAGAAAGGATCAGATAGCAGGTGCTACTACTACTGCCATTATTCATAAGTGATGTGACAAGGATAAATATAACAGAAGAGAAAAGCAGTATGAACCTCATAGACTGGTATGTTTAAGGGAAGAGTGGATAAAAACATTTCTAAAAAAAGGAAAATACAGCCTAATTGTGAGATACTGAGTTACTATGTGAGCTGAGCTGTGTATCTTATCCACCAAGTCATAACGTTGGATGTGTCTGATAGTATACTATCATCACATGCCTTGAGTATGTCCAGGGGGACAAGTAAGTTGCACGAGTAGGCTTGTTCTCATTCAGGCCATTATTACATGACTTTCTTTACCTTAATTCACATCTAAGGCCTCATTGGGAATTAAGACCAGCTGACCAAGGAGAAGCAAACTTGGGGTTGGCTTATAGGTTGCTCTTGATGATACACTGGCACCAACCAGGTTGCATATTCATGACCTCAATAAATTCACCAGTGTCAGGTTGCATATTCACAACCCCAATAAAAGGTAGCCTTAGAGGGTAATGGTGAAGAATATGACTTCATAGGATGTATTTGATGGTTCATTTTGGACCAAGAGATGGCTAGATCTACATTGATTCATGGGCAGTTGGTAATGGTTTAGATGGATTGTTAGGGACTAAAAAAGAACAAAATAGCAAGATTGGTATGAGGAGATCTTGGGGATGGGTGTGGATGGACCTCTTGGAATAGATATGGAATATGAAGATACATGTGCCCTATATGAAAGCTCACCAAAAGACACAATAAAAACAGGTTCTTAATAATCAGGTGGATAAAACGGCATGACCTGTGTATGTCAGATAGCTTCTTTCCCCAGCCACCCAGGGTTTGCGCACTGGACTCACTTGCAAAGTAGCCATAGTGGCAAAGATAGAGGATATGTATTGTCCTCCTTTCACCAAGGCTCATCTGTTAACTGCTGCTACTGAATGAGGAACCTATCAATGGCAGAGAACCATACTGAGCTCCTGAAATGGGGGGGAACCATCCATCTGATGACAGTAAGAGTACATTAAGTTCTGTCGCTGTTAGGAGAGATCTATCCTCACTGGAATAGACACATTCTGGATAGGGATTTCTCTCCCTGTCTGTTATGCTCCTGCCAGCACCATCATCTGTGGATATTTGGAATGCCTGTTCCCCATCCCCATTATTCTAGACAATGAGGCTTCTAGTTAAGGAATTCATTTCACATTAAAAGAAGTGCAGCAATAGGCTCATGATCAAGTAATTTACTAGTCTTGACATGTACTTAGGCACTCAGGAGCAGCTGGCCTAATGTATCAGAAGAGTGGCCAACTGAAGACTTATTGGAGTTGAACTGAGGCAGCAGTCTTAGGAGCTGATGAATTCTGTCTTACAAGATACAATGTACGACTTGATTAACAAACAGTATATTGCATTATTTCTCCCATAACCAGACTACAGTGGGCCTGGAAATCAAGGGATAAAAGTGGGAATGGGTCCTCTTACCAGTTCACCTAATAACTCACTTATAGATTTCGTGCTTTTTATCTCTTTAGCTTTGTGTTTCTAGATTGGAGTAGTTCCCAGTTAAGGAGTACTTCTTCAGAATTTACATTGTGGTTCTATTGAATTGGGATTTGAGACTGCTGCCTGACCACAAAAACAGTAAGCAAAAAAAGAGGGTTACTTTTCTGGCTATGATGATTCATTCTGACAACCAAGGGGAAATTGGAGGCAAGAGAGACTATTCCTGCAGCCCCGGGATCCTCTGGGGTTGTCTTAGTACTTTCATGGTTAATAGTAAATATTAATGAATACTATTATACCTAAGGAGAGTCAAGTCTCCTGAGTAATCAGATTCTCCCAAAACAATGATTTGGGTCACCCTACTGGGTAAAGAACCCTGGCCACAGAGGTCCTGTCCCAGGATCAAAAAATATGGGATGGGAGGTTGAGGAAGCTGTTAAAGATCAACTTTGGCCTGTAATGATTTGTTGCCTGTTGATGATAACGTGTATAGTATTCTCAACAGGACTGGTCTGAGGGGTATTTCATGTTGGGTAAATTCTCTTTACAAGCCAAATGAAATACAGCAATCAAATATTAAAAAATTTTTTTTTAAAAGCAACAAAAAAGAAAGAAAAATATGACAGGCATGCATGCCCAAAATCCCCAAAAGAGAGATGGAGGGGAAGGAACTGTGGTGTGACCATTCCCCATGGGGGATACTTTCTTGTTTTTCCTCTCTCTGTATCTCTCTTTCTCTGGAGAATGCTAGTGCCCTCTGGCAAATTTAATAAAAAATAAATAAATAGCAGTTTTCAAGGGGGGAAATAAAGATCAACTGTGGCCTTGGGACTGGTTTCAGACATGTAGCAGGCAAGCATATTTTCTTCCTTGATTATATGTGACTATGTATAATGGTATACGTTAGCTAATTCCTTCTTATTTTATATAAACTTTTTTGGAGGTCAGTGCTACACTTAAGTCTTAAAGTAACAGAATTTCCAAGCGTGATTGTGACTGAATGTTAAGAGCAATAATCATCTCTAAAGATAAATAGTGTGACCATTTTCCAGAGACAATTAAAACAATTATTGCAACTTTGTTGCTTCCCATTTGAAAGAGAAGACAAGAATGTCTTAATTTGTAGGAAAGATAGTTGCAGTTTGTTAGTTTTTTTTGTTTTTGTTTTTGTTTTTGTTTTTAAGGTATAGCAAGGCAGAGAGTTTATTGGAGGAAAGGGAAGGAAAAACAGAGCTCCCAAAAAGAAGGGGTCCTAGAAATTGGGTTGCCAAACAGAAACTGGAGTGAGAATTTCTTTTTGTTGTTGTCTGGAAGTTCAAATGTGTAGGGCAGTGTATATAGATACTGAATACCTAAAAGGGTGGCCTGGGACATTTATTGGGTAATTGTTTCTCAGCTTCAAATCCACTTTTTTTTTTTTTTTTTTTTTTTTTTGCTATAGGGTGTATGTGCTTGCCAGAGAGAAAGTGGTGAGAAATCGCCTCGGGGGGTGGCAACATCACAGTCTCCTCTCATTCCCCTCCCTTCTACTCTACTCTCCTCTTGGGATTTGGGCACACATGCACACGTTGCCTGGCATAAGTTTTAAGTCGCCAGATCTGGGATTCGAACTATGGTCAGCTATGTGGGAGTCCAATGCCTTAATCACTATGCCACATACTGGCCCCAAATCCACCTTAATACCGTCCTTTTGTCTGCAAACCTCTTATTAGCTTTGCCAACTGATTCTATGCTGGTCTTTGCCAATAGGGGGCGCTAGAAGGATACTGAAAGGCTTTATTTGTGGGGAGAAAGAGAATACCTTTCTTCCAGTATTACCCTAGTCTTGAAGTCTTGCCACTAAAATACAGGACACTTAATAAAATCTGAATTTTAAATAAGCAACACTTTTTTTAGTACAAATATATTATATTCCAATATTACCATAAATATTGGAAAAGTGTTCATTATTTAACATGGAAATTGAACTGGGCATCTTGCATTTAGTTTTTGCTAAATCTGGCAGCCCCACAGGCTACAGCCCCAGTGTATAGCAGTGAAATCCAGTTTGCAGTTTGTCTATCACTTAGAGAACCAGCCTCGCAGCACGCTCCTCAGAGACAGCGTCAGCCAGCTGGCACCTCCTTCCTTTTGTTCCCTCCAACTCAGACGTAGGTGCAGATCTTTACTGTTTCTTTTCAGCTCTTTAATATATCATTAGCAATTCTTTATATTGTGTTTTCTCTGTCAAAGCAACTGATATAGACCCTGGCTGATTCAGGGTCACATTATAGTAATCACAATTGGCAGTATTAAGCCTCTATGATTGTCAAAGAAAAAGAAAATGAGACTGTTTATGGCTTACTAAATATATAAAAATAAATAAAAGCACAATGTTATCTATAGCTGGTGAGAAAGCGGTGAGAAGTAAAAAGGTCCATCATACAGTACATTAAAGGACCACAGGCTTTCTGGGAAAACTATTTCCCAATATAAACTAAAGCATAATTTTTTTTCCCTTTGACTTCATTCTTCTACTTCTGGGGATCTACATATGGAAAAACATGAAGGATATTTATGACAGTGTTATTTATAATAAAGAATGACTGGAAGTAACCTAAACATCTAAGTTAAGTAAATTAGCTAGTGTAACCCCCAAAGAGAATATCTTTTAGTCACTAAAAATGATCATTTAGGGCAAGCAAGTGATTAAGGACTGGATTCCCACATGGCTGGCTGCAGTTTAAGTCCCAAATTCAGTGACTTGATGACCACAACAAATAGACAGATATCTATCTATCTATCTATCTATCTATCAATCAATCATCTGTCTATCATCTATCTATCTATCTTAATGATTAGTGCAGGTCAGCTGGTGCCCTGGTGGTTAAGAAAGCCAGAACTTTTGTGGCTGACTGTGCAGTTTGAGTCTTAACCCTGCAACTTGAAAAACATGCCAAACCCGTGTGTGAACATACCCAAAATCCTGAGAGAAGAATGCAGGAGAAGGGATTGTGGCATGGCCATCCCCCCTGGGGGTTGCTTTTTACTTTGTCTCTCTCTCCTTCCCTGCCTCTGGTGAGCACACATACCCTGAAGCAAATTTTTTAAAAAGAAAAATCGTTATGAAGTTGTAGCAATGTAGAAAATGCAGTGAAGTTATTAACTAACATCAGGTATTCTAGGTGCCTTCTAAATCTTAATGTAAATATGCACATTTATTTAATCCTCATTATTACCATCTCCATTTTACAGATTGGACAATGAGGTACACAGCAGTTTTCTGAGTTGTCCAAGATCACAGAACCAAAATTTGAACACAGAGAATCAAATTCTAGGGCCCGGACTGCTAATCATTAAAATATGATTATGATTTTCCTTCCAATTTAGTTGGAAGGAAGCGAACTTTAAATAGTATTTGAGGGGGGTCTTCAAAACATTTACTGAAAATGCATATTATGAAGAAACTGCATGAATTTTGACTTTTTTGCACCAAAATAAACATATACTTTAATTTTCCCCACAAACATTCAAAAGCTTCTTTGTACACTTCATGACAGGCCTTTTGTTTATGTGTAGAAAGGACAGTATATTGTCAACCTACCTTCGCCTCCCCATGTACTCTGCAACTAGTTGCATTATTCATTGTTTCCTTAGCATGCCATGTATTTTTACACTTTGTGCTCTTACCCATGCTGCTCCCACTATTATTTATTTATTTATTTATTTATTTATTTATTTATTAATTTTTTGGGAGAGATTTTTGCTCTAGAGTGTGTGTGCTCGATAGAGAGACAGAGAGACAGAAAGTGAGAAATCAGTCCCAGGGGAGATGGCCATGCTGTAGTCCCTTCTCCTCTGTTCTCTGGAATTTTGGGCACACATGCACACATGCCCAGCATGAGTTTTAAGCCTCCAGATCTAGGACTTGAACCATGGTCGATTATGTGGGAGTCCAGTGACGTAACTATTACACCATCTGCTGGTCCTGTTTTCACTATTGGTAGGACTCTTTTGCAGTTCATTATTTATTCCTAATGTAATTACAATGAAATATATATACAGAATCCAGAAGGAAATAAAAAATACTAATGGTTGCAGGGTGGTAGAAAGAATGAGTTTTCTATTTCCTCTGTTTCTAGTTTTCCAACTTTTAAAATTCATTACTATTGTTATTATTATTATTATTATTTGCTGACTCTAAGGTGAGGTCTTCTCCCAGAACATGAGTTGGATTTAGTTTGTCTTAGAAGCTATGTGTTAGGCATGGCAAAGAATTGGAGCATAATAAGTTCACACTCATTGTGGACATCAAAAGACAGGTCTTAGAGAAGCAGGAACAGACTCCCTGGAAGATGGGTTGCAGCCTCTCCAATCTGTGCACAGCTGAGGCTTGGGAGGTCTGCTGACCTGTCCACAGCATCCCAGAGGAAGAACTGAGGGCTACTGGAATTTCTTAATGTCCTTCTAAGGGTCCCCAAATGCTTACTGAGCATTTATTAAGGGTATACGGACAGGCATCATCATTCCAGGCACTGAGGACGACAGAGATCCAACATGGTCCTTGCCTCAGGGAGCTCCCACATTACCAAGGCTTGGGCATGGATAATTACAATGCAGCCAGTAGTCAGGGGTCATTGAAACTGTTGCATTATTAATTGAGCATCAATTTTTGTAAAAAGCTTTAATCTACATTTATTTTGTGCTGACTTTATTCCCGTGCCATAAGCTTTTGTCTCTTCAGTTACTTCTGGGTTATCTTTTTCTTCTGTATGACCTCCTCTTCTGGTTTAGAAACAATTTGCTCCTTTTCAGTGAGGATCATCTCAATGTTGCAGGGGGAACTCATTTATGGGTTGATCTGTCCATGAGCTCTGTAAGTAGGACAGCACATCTTGGATGCCTTGTTCACTTGAATATGCTCAATGACCAGAGAAACTACATCTAACCCCTTGAGTTCAGCATTACTCTCTGCATTCTTAAGCATGTGCAGCAAAAATTCAGCACTCTTTTTAGCTCACTGACCTTGTGTCCAGCCCCACTGTTTGGCCTGGGCATATCTACCAACTCCACCGTTGTAACCATGTAATGGCACACACTGCTTCTGTAAAGTGACATCCTTCAGGTACTTGGTGGCTTTTTGGATATGCATACCCTTGATGGCTTGGGCAGTTTCATGTGTGTTTTAAAAGTGAACACGAAGATTTTAACCTCTTGATTTGCATGACTTTGTGGGGTTCTCTGGGTCAAGTGACTAGTGAACCATTTTCAAAGATCACCTCAGGCTGTTTACAAGAAGAGCTTGAGCATCGATTTTGAACCAGACTCTTGGTACTGAGGATGGATATCATTGCTAACAAAAGAGACTCAGTTCATTCCTATTTGTAAGGATAGAAGTTATTAGTTGATTTTAAGTGTGATGACAACTCAAAAGAGGTTTTCATTACAGGTTTTTTTTTGTTAGTTTATGTGTTGAAAGGATGGCATATTATCAAACTACCTGTCATGAAAACCTGCATTGTTGCATTATTGTTTCCTGAATATGCCACGTATTTTTATTTTTACACATTGTGCCTTTGCTCATGGTGCTCCCATTAGTGATAGGACCCTTTTGCATTATTTATTCATTATTTATTCCTGAAGACTCAGCCCAGGGGGTTGGATGGTGGTATAGCAGTCAAACTTGGCTCTCTCTGAAGCTGACCCACGTGGGGAGGTTCTGGGTTGGCATTCAGAGACATCCCTAGGTAGTCCAGGTATGCGTGTGCCTCTGAGCTGGGGCTGGCTAAACTGAAGCTGGAGATTGTTCTCAGTGTCAAGACCCTGTTGGGGATTCTCTCTCTCTCTCATGGAAGAAATAAACTAAAAAGCAAAACAAACAAAAGAAACCTCAACCCAAATGATTTTTTCCCATGAGGCATTTCCTGCTTCTCACTAGGACATCATTAACTACTCCTTCTTTCCCATATCTTCGTTCTTTTTAATTGCCAGAGGGCTTGTGCACTCACCAGAGAGGAGAAAGCTCCTCCAATGGGGCATGGTCATGCTTCAGTTCCTTCTCCATTTCTCCACTCTGTTGGGATTTTTGGGCATGCACACACATGTGCCTGGTGTGTTTTTCAAGTTGTCAGAGCTGGGATTCAAACCATGGTTGGCCAAGTGGGATCCAGCTCCCTTAACCATCAGGCTATGAGGCTGGCCTATCTTATATCTACTTTTTATCTAACCTGAATAAAGCCAGGCTATATCATGGCTGTACTCAGCATTGTATTGCATTTAAAATAAGTTCCAGACTATCATTCAAGAAAGTATGAAAAAGCAATTTAAACAATTATTCAAATCACTTGAAGGGGTGGTGAGGAGAATTGCATTATATTACCCTCCCCCCAAACCCCAGATGCCCTTTGGTCCATGTTTTCTCCAAAGTCCCCTTACTATGTAGCTCTTCATTTCTGTCTCCCTACAGAAAACTCCATTTCTCTTACTCTCTGCTCTTCAAAACACACTTTTATTAGTTTTATCGTGTCAAAATCTGTATTTCAAAAGATCTCCAGGTGATTTGTGTGCCCATTCAAATTTGAGATGCACTGAACTGGACAGCTTATCTAGGTGAGGTCCTAGTTACTGCCTTGAATAGAGAAGTCTTCTCGTTGGAAATCTATTTCATGACAGTTTCTGCTTCCTAAAAGGTGGTGATGTCAAAACACAAGCCACCAGATGGCGCTGAAGATATTCCATCGGTGGTATCCCCAAAGACACCAGGCTCTCCATGGGCCTTTTCTTTTGGGGTATCAAATATTTTCTGGGGTTAGAACCTGAGGGTCGAATAACTGAGCTTACCTGCAGAAATTCAGTTCTAAGTGGATGCTGGAGGTCATGATATCCCACAGTCATACAGATGAGAAAACTAAGGTCAGAAAGAGAGGGTGGGCCAGTCCCCACTGGAGTGCCACTTCCAGCACTTCATAGTCTCCGCAAATCTGACAGCCTTTCCTGACTAGAGCTGAAGGCAGCAGGAGAGGCACTAAAGGGTCTCCTTGGGGAGAACTGAGGGGTGGGTGGTAGTGATGGCAAAGCAGTGGACTTAGGCAGGAGGTGTCAATATTCAGCTATGACTCTGGGAGGGGTGAGGAACACAAAATGTGGGAAAATTTGATAGGAAAAAGTCACAAATTTCAGCACAGGGGTGGCTATCATATTGATCACTCTTACTGTGACCTTGGCTCTATGCTACAAGCTCACCTGCATTTAATCTTAATAACTCTGTGCAGTAGGCACTCCAGTATATTGTGCCCCTTTCTCCCTCTCAGAAGAACAAAATGAGATGCAAAAGGAATAGACCCAATGAGAAGAGAATTTCTGAGTCTTCTCACCACCAAGTCTATAAGCCTCTGTTTCCATGTGTGTGTACCATGCCTTTCCCTCTGTTACCCCTGCTCTGGCCGCGCCACCTCCACTGGCACCCTGGAGCACATCATTTCTGTCTACTCAAGGAATTTGTCTTGTTATTTTCCCCTCTATTTCCTGCACACAATTTCTCCCTCTCTACTGGATCATTCCCATTGGATTAGCATGGAACAGACAATGTATTATAAAGTTTCTACCTTTAACAAACCTCCTCTTGACCGTATATAGTTCCCACCTTATTTCATACCCTCCTTTTTGGTGGTTAAGATGGCTGAATCCCACACGGTCAGCTTTCCTGTTTGAGTCCCAGACCCGGTAGCTTGAGAAACACACTGGGCACACATGTGTGCATGCCAAAAATCACAAAAGAAGGGAGAAATGGAGAAGTGATTGCAGCCATGGCCATTGCAGCCATTGAAGGCTGCTTTCTCACTTTCTTTCGTGGTGAGCAAATGTGCCATCTGGCAAATCAAAGGAAAGAGAGAAGAGGGAAGAAAAGCTGAATATAATTACTGCCTCCATTTCCTTTCTTCTTGAACTCCCTAAAATTCAGTCCAGTCAAGTGAGTGATCTGCCTCTTGTCAAAGTCACTAAGCACCTTCAGTGACAAAATCCAGTGGTCAGTCCTCAGCCTTCCTCTTCCTTGACCTCTCAGCAATAGTCGATACTGTTGATCACTCCCTCCTTTAGGAAACTTTCTGCACATGGCTTCTGGGGATGCATTAGTCACATCAGTGGCTATTTCTTCTTGGTCTGATTTGGGGGATCCTCCTTTGAGGACATCCTCTGAGGTGACAAGCTACCTAATTACTTAAGAGGAAAGGCAGCAGTTCTTAAGCCCCAAATTATAAAGCTTGGCAAATAAAGTTATCATCTTCATTGTTTACTTATTTTTGGGGGGCTCTTGAGCTATGTACCAGGGATTTTAAAATTCTTGGAGAGGTAGGGAGCATTTTAGCTTTTTTTCTTCTTGAAAAGAAAATCCTGGAACTGCTGCTCAGTTCCTGGACCACCCTGACAAGTCCAGAGGTCCAGGAACATGCTGGAACATGGCTTGTACCCATAAATGCCACAGGCAGCTGGAAGCGTGACTGGTTGTTCCCATTCGTGATGAAAGAAAAACAAATTTTCTTTTGCAGAGAGAGCTTTCCATAATTACATTTCCTGCAAACTGAGTTCTTAAGGTTGCAAGTTCAGGAAATAGCACAAAAGGACAAGCTGAAAATGTAGTTTCTGCTTTTAATAGTCACATTTGACACTTAAAGGAGTTTCCATGCTCCACAACAGCTTATTGGAGGGAAGGGAAAGAATCTGAATCGGGTGCTTTATCAGATGAATGAAACAGTTTTGTGCTCAAGGAGTTTCCAGCATAAAAGTTCAGAAAATTCAGATTCTCCCAGTAGGAATGCCAAGCAAAGGCCATTCAGACAATTTCAACACTATTTCTGTGAAATAAAGGAATTATCTGGAGCTTTTGGACTCCCTAGAAAACAGTTTCTGTTTGGAGAATGTGGGGTTAGTCCTCTTCTGCCACATTTGGAAGGAACCAGAGAGAATAACTACCATCTTCTTGGCTTCTCTGGGGTTTTAGCTGTTGCAATAGGTAAAAAGGGAGGGTCTCAGAGGCACGAGGGTCAGGTACATGAGGCCCACATGAACATTCGAGCTGGGGTAGCCCTGAAACTGAAGAACAGCCTCAGAACACAGAACACAGGATAAGGAAGGTTTTGGAAATTAGGGAGAGAAAAGGTTGAAGAGAACAGGGGAAGTTTCATGGCCAAGTTAGAGAAGTGGGGATTCAGAACTAGAGTTGTCAGTCCATTGTTTGACCGTTAAGCACCCTGGTTCACAATTAAAACTTCAAAGTGTGAGGGAGAGGGTGATGATGTCCTGACAGCACACACGGCCACCCTGACAAGCTGTCTGGCCCTGGGGATGTACCAGGGCTGGGGAGCAATGCAGGTCTAGGGAGGGTGGTGGAATGGATATTCCAGAGCTAGTGAGCCCACTTGGCTTTCCTGTCTCTGGCCACAGGAGACAGTGGTGACACTGTGTGGTTGGCCTGCATGTGGCGGCAGCGCCTGCGGTCACTAAGCTGGTGGCATTCTGGACCTGGCTCCTAGTTTGTGGTTCTTCTTTCCAAGAACCCAGCTGGCCTGTCCCCCAGCCTGACCATTTCTGCTGCCTTTCCCCTTCCAGACCTCTCTTTCTCTGGTCCCAGCTGAAACAACAAACTCACCTAGGCCTCTGCCTTTTCCCAAATTCCTGAGAAGTTGCCAGTGATGAGTCAGTGCCTCGGCAGCCCTGCTCCCAGGGACCAGTGTACTTGGGTGGAGGTTTTCTTTGAGTCTGAGCTGGGGTGGGAGCAGAGGACACCATCAGAGCTCTGGGGAGCACTTTATCCTTCAAGCCCTTGGGTTCCAGAGGCCCAGCCACTTGGCTGGCCCCACAGGGTCAGTGATTCCAAGATGCATGGTACAGTGGGATTGGCAGGGAACAGTTCCAGCAGTGCACCTGCCTGCAGGGAGTTCAGTCTGCTTAGGTGGAGGACTTCAGATCTGTGTCTTCTGTTCTAGGGAGGAGGAGAGGCTGGGCTGGGGTTCAGAGCGGGCTATTCAGCCTATCTAACGTTCATGTGGGCTGCTTGGTTGCTGTTCCTACTGTATGGGTTCCAGGCAGATTCCGAAACTCTGTACCCATGTCCTGTTGGGGTGACTGGGCCTGTCCCAACTCCCACATGGAGTGTGGTTTTTGATTCTGTTTGCCATTTTGATTCCTTATTACTTCCCTTTTATCTCTCTCTTTCCCCCTTGTTCCCAACCCTTTTCAGTTCTGTACATGGAGGTCTTCCTTTCTTATTTGTGATCATGGCCATGTAGTCTTATATTTCATTTTTCTTTTGTATTAGAAGATGAAGGGGGATAACTCTAGCAGGAGCTGAATCTTCCATATTGTCACTAGTTTCAAAATTTCTCACTAGAACCGCCCGTTTAGCAATGACAATACCTATCATAGGCTTCTGATCCTGGGTCCGTCACTAACCAGCTCATGACAGGCAAGTTCCTTCCCGTCTGGGCCGCATCTTTTTTTTTTTTTTTTTTTTTTTTTTAATTAATTAGGTTTTTTTTTGGAGAGGTTTTTGCTATAGGGCATGTGCACTCGCCAGAAAGACAGAGAGAGACAGAGAGACAGAAAATGAGAAATCACCCCCCAGGGGAGATGGCTATGCAGCAATCTCTTCTCCTTCCTTCTCCTCTCGGGATCTTGGGCACGCATGTACACACTCCCAATGTGAGTTTAAGCTACTGGGTCCAGGACTAGAACCGTGGTCAACTACATGGGAGTCCAGCGACATAGCCATTATGCCAATGGCTGGTCCTCTGGGCTTCATCTTTGGACCTGGAAACTGTAGGAGTCAGAGAAGGGGATGAGGACAATGAGGAGGTGAGAACAAGAGCAGGATGCTGGTGGCAGTGACATCCACCCACATGCGGGGTCCAGAGTTTAATCTTCGGTGAGACGTCCTGCTCCACTAACTTACACGGGAACAACAGGCAACCGGACATCACTGTGAGTCAAGAATTCTGAGTCAGAAATAACTGGGTTCTGGTCCTAGCTTTGTGCCTGACTGCTGTGTGATCTTGGACAAGCCTTAACCATTTGCACCTTAGTTTTTTCTCAGTGATATGGGACAGCGTGGGGGCAGGGTGTTGCCAGGAACTTGTGAGATAGTGTGGATGAAAAGCACTTTGCAAACCTAAAAGTTCTCTGTGCATGCACAGTTTTA
Source organism: Tupaia tana (assembly GCA_026018925.1). Taxonomy (NCBI): domain Eukaryota; kingdom Metazoa; phylum Chordata; class Mammalia; order Scandentia; family Tupaiidae; genus Tupaia; species Tupaia tana. Next base: position 77,224,294 of record JAKSZU010000015.1, read on the forward strand.
TTATTTGGCACAGTCTGGGTCCTCTGGGAAGCAGATGCATAGACATAATAGTGTTCAGGATGTTTTTAAAAAGTGTCCTTGTGGGAAGGAAGGGAAGGAAGCAGGACAGGGCAGAGGGGGAGGCCACACTGAGATGGAGGCCCCAAGGCCTCAGCCAAACCTACGTGGAGCTCAAACAGTCCTGCATTGGGCCTTTATGTCCCTCATCACTGGGTAAGGGTGATGATACTTCTGGCAGGGCAAGACAGTGGGCCCAATGTGCTGACAGCCCTGCCACCAGCTGGGGTGATAAGTCTTTCTGTGAAGGAGGATCTGGGTGGTGTACTTCCATGCTCACCTCTTCATTGTTCATTATATGGTCACTCCTAAACATCAGGCTGTGTTGATCAAAGGCTGGAGCGCTCTGATGGGGCTTCTGCTGCTCTGGTACTATTCGCCAGCTACCCTCGTGAGTTCTATATCAATGGCTTCAGTCTTTAATTTCTGAGAATAGGATAGGAAATTCCTCTTCTGTTTGCTCTGGGATCCAGAAACCTATCCCACCTGGTTTTGCCTTGGAGTGAAATAGACTCTTGAGGCAGGATATAAAAACCAGTGAACTTAAATAACTTGATTTAATTAAAAACAAAAATGCTCCCTGTGTATACATGCAGGAGTACACCTGTGAATATGTACGTACACCTGGGTATGATCTCATGTTGGGTGCATTTACATGTGAGTACATGTATAAGGCTCTGGACAAGAGAGACTGCAGGGCAGGTGTCCAGAGTAGATGCACTCCCACAAATGGGTGGTGTGCTATGAGAATGTCAGTCTGTGTGTAGATGTCATTTATTCATTCTTTAATAATGAAGCATATAATGTGCCATGTCCTGTGCTGGGAGTTGGAGACAAAAATAGCTAAGACATGGTTTCTGCCTCCAGAAACTTATCATCTTGTGGGGAGACAGAGAAAGCAGTACAGGCATTCTGGGTAGGGTGAGGTAAGAGAACTTGTAGAGGGGAGCCCTGGTGGGTACCTAATTCAGACCTGGGGAGCAGGAGTGATGTTCCCTGAGCAGAAGGCCCTAGAGTAGAATCTTGCAGAGTGAGTGGGAGTTACTCAGCAAGGATGGTGGGAAAGGTGAGCAGGACTTTCACACACAGAGCAAAATGACTGTTAAGGGAGTCATGGGAGTCATGAGTTAAAGTGAAGGGGCTCAGAGGGCAGAAGAGATTCTCCCAAGTCTTATATTTTCAGTGAAGGCATGTGAACTTTCTTCGGAATAGAAGGTGGCATAGCCAGTCATATTTTCATCTTAGAGGCACATTCTGGCAGCAATGTAGGGGCAGATGGGAGCTGCTGGAGCCCAGGGTCTGGACGCATCCCTGTGCCTGTGTTTATGATGATGTACACACATGCGGCTGCCTGGCTGTCTGTGCCTCTGTAGTCTATGCACCAGGTGTGCTGTCCACAAAGACTTGTTTCCTGCCTCTACTCTCTGGCCTTGGCAGTCCAGTGGGCCCAGAGGATGGCTATCCTGCTGGTGATTCATGAGTGAGTGCGTGATGGGGAGCCAACTGGTCAGGAGCTAGCTGGCAGGTGCTTCCTCAGGGCCACAGTCACATCCCTGCCCACTGGACAGATGGTGAGGTGATTGGCAGGCAAGGGGAGAATGCTTCCTTACCCCCTGCCAGTCTTCCTGAACTGCACTCCTCCATCTGTGCAGAGTATAGATGAAGCTTGGCTAGCCCAGCTACTGCCTGCCCTGACCTGTGCATCAGAGTGAGGGGGAGACGGAATAAAGACAAGCTGGGAGGATGGATTGCCACACCCCATTGTCCCTTTTTGGCTCACCCTGTCTCTCTCTGAGCACATGCTATTCAGGCACTGAAGTCATGCATTTTGATATTAATCAGCTATAACTGTGTTATCCTGCAAAAAATAAGTATTATATATCATATTTCTTAAACTCTATAATGTGACCCATAAGGAAAAAAAGGCATTTGGTTTATAATAAAAAATATAAGGATGGCGTGTTGGTTTTTAACTTGGAATTTAGAGTCCAAATGTGTGGGCTCAAATCTCAATTCATTTCTTAAATGGCCATAGGATGTGTGTGCTTGCCAGAGAGAGACAGAGACAGAGAGAGAGGGGGGGAAGGTGCCCTGCAATGAGGTGTGATCATGCTGTAATATCTTCTCCTCTAGTTCTCCATCCTGTCAGAATTTTGAGCAGGCACACACACGTGCCCAGTGTATATTTCAAGCCTCCAGGGCTGAGATTCAAACCACGGTTGGCTATGTGAGATCCAGCTCCCTTAATCAGTAGGCTACATGACTGGCCCCCAAATCTCAGTTCTGTGCTTACTGGCTATGTAGTTGCTTTTTCTGTGGCTAAGCTTCTTCATTTTTAAGATAGAAATGCTAGTATTTCTATAATACTAAATGTTTAAAATAATATTAAATGTGTAAAATGCTCAGAATAATGCCTGATGTATAAGTGCAGCTATACACTTTAGCTACTATTGCCTGGATTCGAGTCCTCTTAGGTCTATCCCCAACTCACTTAGTGAAAATCTGTAGCTTCTTTGGGCTTCTAGAAGAACCCTGCAGAATCTAAAGTTGGCCAGTCTTTTATCCCCAAGGACCAACACTATTTTCCACCACCTCGTTCTTTTTCTCTGACATGGATTTTTGACTTTAAAAGATTTTGGTTGCTAAAATTCATTTCTTAAATATAAACCTATGGGGACTCATCAAGGTTTCTCTTGGATTTTATAAAATGCTAGGAGTTGCTCACACTGCTCCTTACTAAGAACTCTTCAATCAGGTGAAATGATCCCTGAGAGGTCCACTCCACTTCAGATACTGTCACCTCCACAGCAGGAAGCAAGTGACCTCAGATATTTCTGAGCCATAGAGTTGGTAACTCAGTGAACTCTGAGCTAAAAGAGGCTTCATGTTGGCTCTTGAAATGTTCCCTGCCCCTGGCATCGGTGTCTCTCAGGGTATCATTCAGAGAAGCACGCATTCCTGCCAAGTTCCATGACTCTCTGATGGGGATAAGCTGTCTGGTAAATCCAAGAGCAAGATATGGCTAGGGCAGGCCATTTTTCTGGTGATCACTGTTTTGATCTGATGTGCTAGCTTTTCTATGTATTAGCTTTCAAGATTTCCACAGTACTCTTCCAAGGCACTTGTTATTATCCCCATGGAATAGATGATGAAACTATGGTCAGAGAAGTGATTTGTCCAAGTTTGACTAGCTTGTAAATGATGGCATTGTTTAGAATTTCTCCCATATATTAAAAAATTATTTTATTTAACTTTATTTATTTGTTTTCTTATTTTAATTTGGTGAGAGAGAGAGAGAGAGAGAGAGAGAGAGAGAGAGAGAAATCAAGCCGCCAAGTCCAAGACCCAAACTTCAGTTGACCATGTGGGAGTCCAGTGTCCTTAACCATCAAGCCACCTGCTGGCCTCCTCCCATATATTAAATCACATAGTTCTTGCTTACCTTTGCAATTGCCATGATCTCCATTTTGTAGATGAGAAAATTGAGGCTTAGCAAAGTTAAAAGACTTGTGTGTCACAGAGCTATGAATTGTCAAATGGGTTGAATCCAGGTTTAATTTTTCTTTTTTTTTTTCCTATGCGCAACCAGCCTCCTCCCCACTCACTCACCCGATTTGGTGCATGGGTGAGACTGTGGAAAGCTTCATAGCTTTCCTGTTAATCTCAGTGGTTTTGCCAAGGAAGGTAGAAACCTACCTTGGATATCATCATTGAACATGCAGTACTTGTTGCGGTATTTGTTGAGCAGGCGGAAGGCATTGGCATTGGCAAAGTCTTCAAACTGGATGAGGCAATTTATTCCAAACCTGTGGGGAGGGAAAGGAAAGAATGCATGATTGCCTCCTCCAGGCACATCCCTGGCAGATCCCAGCCTGTGCTGGGGAGTGGAGCAGTGTAGGCCACGGGATGGGGGGTGGCACAGCTTCTTCATCTGGGTGTTTGCCACCCAGATGACTTCTGGGCTTGGAGCTCTGCATGCCCCATCATGGACTCTTTGATCCTGGGGTTTTATTGTTTTGTTGGTATCTCTTAGTCTTTCTGAAGGAAGCATGATAGGGATTATTAAAAATTACTTAACATGTGGACAAATACCACTTTTATCACATAGGTCAATTTGTGACTGAGTAACAGTATCTGAAGTTATGTTCATTGAAAAAAACAATGTCCTGATTGATTGTTAAGGAGTGTCAGGGCACGTGATTTGGAGAAGTGTGCCATTCCCAGCCTGGTGTGAACTACAGGCATGGGGACCAGCTGTGGAAACATTCATGGCCTTGCTAGAAAAGTGAGTGGGCACATACTTGGTAGGCTTCCTGCACTCTTGGGGGCATCTTTGTGATGACAGCTGGTGGCTATGAAGGAGTGTATAGTATTGAAATGGCCCAGGAAATGTTTTTTCCACTTCATAATTTTGTACATGGCTTCCTTGCCCAGCAGAAATGCCAGTAGGTGGGCAAATATTTGCTCCTGCCATGTCCTTCCAGAGCCTTACCTTGTCGGGGCTATTTGTGGGGGGCTAGGAGATGGGTTCATGGGATGGGGACACAAACAGAGAGGCAATAACTTTCCAGCATGGTTGTTGGCCTGACCTTGCTCTCCACATACAACTGAGTGACCTTTTGCATGTCATTCACCTGTCTATTCTGCCTCGGTTTCTTATCTGTCAATGGATGATAATCTCTGCCTGGCCAACTGCTGTAGATGCTATGAGGATTAACAGCTGAGGGTTACGTTTTTCTTCCCAGTTTAACTGAGGTATAATTGACAAAAACTGCACATATTTAAAATGTACAATGTGATGATTTGATATATGTATACCTTGTGAAATGATGACCACAATCAAGCTGATTAATCTGCCCATCATTTCACACAGTTACCATTTTTTTTGGCAAGATAAACTTCAGATCTATTTTCTTTGCAAATTCCAAGTGTACAATACAGTATTATTAACTATAGTCTGAGGGTGAATTTTAGATTGTAAAGTGCTAACCACTACTGTCATTCTGGACACAATTCTTTTTTCACAGTCGTAGAGCAAGTGATGATGGGGTATTTGGGGGGCTGGCTGTGTCTCCTGACCCATCATCCAGCCCTCTTCTTCCTGTACTATGAATAGAAATGATAAATAAAAACTCCCATGCACAAATATAATGCCATGCTCACTAAGCGAAAATTTACTGTGAATTTTTGTTCAGGGTGTGAATTTCAAATATTTGGATTATGAGGGTAGAACGGAATGTCTCTGGTTGCTGGTGACATTTTGCTATATTTAATTCCCACAAGACTCCCAGTGTTGCTCTAAAACTGGCCTGGGGCTAAAATACCAAAAAGGTCAGACAACAAAGCAGTATGATGCATGTTCTCTGTCTCTCTCACTCACATAAACACATGCACACACAGGACCTATAAGGCAATATACATTTGTTGAGGTGAAAAAAATAAGGCAAGAATTATAAATAAATACTTGTGTTCAGGGTATAATTACTATTTCATATTTAATTTAGTTTTATATAAGAAATCTCCTTTCCTTTCATGGTGCAATTTGATTGAATATTGATTAAAACATCATTCAGGTCACTTTAATTCCAAGTTGGAATTGTTGAAGAGGCCATGCGGATCACTCATTTAATAACCTGGGCTCAGAGTTCCTAGAATGCCTTGTATTTGAGGACCTCCAGAACCCCTGTCCACCTCAAAACTCATTCCCATGCTGCTCCCTGGAAATTCAACATCAGGAGCTACTAGGAGTGGCTTCAGGATTTCACAGTGTCCCCTTTCTGTCTCAGATCACAGCCTCTTCTTCCTTCTCTTCTTACTTCCTCTACACCTACTCTGTGAGATCAAGACCTCTTTTACCCTGTATCCCAGTCCCTTGGCCTGTCCTTTAAGGCTTTTCATGAAACTAGACCACTATCCAATCCAAACCAAGGGTAGTTACTTCAGGCATTGCCATGGCACCATCCATCCATTTATCTATCCATCTTATCTCCATCCAAAAGCATCTATTGTGCATTTCTGATGAGCTGATATGGTAATTTAGTAATGTTTTAGAAAGGGCTGAATACAGAAAGGTATGTGTGCCTCAGATTCTAGTGGTCTAGAGAACTGGAGGAAGGATGTGACTGAGCCCTGTGGAAGTTGCTTCTCTCTCTGTGTGTGTTTCTCTTTCTCGCTTTCTCACATGCATATATGTTCTGTCATTGAAAAGAAAAATTTTAGGGACCATCCAGTGGCCTACTGGTCAAGGGAGCTGGATTCCATTTGGCCAACTGCAATTCGAATCTCTGTCCCAGAAGCTTGAAAAACCTGCCCAGAATCCCTGCACAATAGTGAAATGGAGGAGAAGGGATTGCAGGAAAACCATGCCCATTGAGAGGAGTGCTTTCACTCCCTCTCTCTGTCTCTTATTCTCTCTCTCTCTGAACTTGCACCCACCCTCTAGTAATTTTTTTCAAAGTGAAAAATCTAAATGGCTTTAAAAATTATTTAATTTTATTTATTCATTCATTTATCTTAATTTGACTGGAGACACACACACACACACACACACAGGGAAAGTAAGAAAGCAAGCCACCAGGTCCGGGACTTGAACCATGGTCGGCCATGTGGGAGTGTCCAGTGCCTTAACCATCATGCCACCTGCTGGTCCCTACATACCTAAATTGCTTTTAAAAACGTTCCTTGATTCATCCATGTACATCCAAATTTACCATGCCCATTGAGAGGAGTGCTTTCACCCTTGATTTCAGTATTAATGTTCAGTTACCTTTATGTATTCATTAAAATACTAATGGCAATGGAAATAAAACTAACTCACTTTTATTGAGTATTTATTACCTAGTGGACATCATGTTGAGCTCTATACATAAATTATTTCAGCTAATCTTCACATGACCTAATGAAACAAGTGTTATTTCCATAGAAAGCATCCTGGGCTACCAGAGTAAGGTATGATTTACCTAGGAGTTATTTTATTGTACTTGGCTAGTGGCAGAGGTAGAATTTGAATCTGGCTCTATCTGACTAAAGTATCTTAGTTTAGTTTTAACGGCAATACAAATTTGTAAAAGATAAAACTAAATAAGAAATCTACATTTTTTTCTTCATGAGCATAGACAATGTCATGAGATGAAGAAAACACTGAACAGGAAGACAGAAAAACCATGTCTTTCTCTGTCTCTGACCAACAATGGGAACCTTGGCCACACCTCTCTGTCTTTGGGTTTCAGTTTCCTGGTCTGAGAGTTTGGGAGGATAGCATACACTATTTAGTATATGGGGTTTGGGTTAATCTTTAGAAGTTTCACTCAATTATTTCTACAAGTCCAAAACATGAGGTCTGACCATTCTCAGTAGTGGGAATCTGGAGGGTCAGTATCTTAGAGTCCTCCTGTGCTTACACAACTGGGCCAGTTGAGTAAGCTGTCACCCTGCAGGACACACTGTTAGAGCATCAGCAGGACTCCCTCCAAAGGCCCTTGGGGCTCTGGGAACTTTCCTGATGTTAGTGTGAGAAATCTACTGCTGTCCTTCTATCCTGAAAACAGTTCTGTTACTGTGAATACACCACTTATCTGTCCCCTTCTGCATGTTTAAACTCTTACCCCCGAGCTTTGGGAGTGGCTGAGGAACATACAATACATCTTTAGTGGAGAATTATTGCAGTGGAGAAAGATGCACCTCCCCAAGTGATACCCAGAGGTCCCCAGACTTCTCAAGCCTGGAGACTAGGCTAGAAATGGCCTTGGAGCTGCCAGGGAAGGCATTCCAAGGTCAGGGCTTACTTAAAGGCACAAGGCTGATGGGTGTACATTTGCTTTTTTCCCCCAGAACTCAGACAAGGGGAAGCCTGCAAATGTGACCTGTGCCTGGGAGTCCTAGTGAACTTTGTGTGACAGCATGAATAGACCTCAGTCACAGGGCTGGGCACTTGCCCTCTGGACACAGCCTCCCAAGGGTCAGGATTGTTGTGCCTTCCCCCCAGCAAACTGACCAAATACAAAGTGAAGGATATGGTGACTACCAAACATTCCAGGAACTGTAGACCTAGTTTTTCTGTTCCCTAGGTCAAACACTTACATCTGACCTCTTTCAGGCCTGAACAAACACTAGGAACCTGGGAGGATCAGGGGAACTCACTCAGCCTGTGTCCAAACAAAATGACTAAAAACTACCGTTCATATTTCCATGAGCATCCACTCTGTCCTTCCAGTGAAAAACTCACACATAAGAATCCCACAGCAGATTGTCCAGTGAGAATATCTATTGTTTTCCAATGGAAAACTACTTTTATTTTATTTTTCCTTCCAAGAACTAGAGCTGACAGAATCATGAAAACTCTAAGCCTTTTTTCTTTTTACATATTCCATGTAAAACTCCAGACTCTTGAAATGTTCTTAGAAAGAGGTTCTTGGGTTAAGTAAGTTTAGAAACTTGATTAGGACCATTGAAGACCTTCTGCCCAGACTTCACCCTCCTGCCCCCCAGTTCTAGCCAGGAGCCAGGGAAAAGAATGGTACTGTTTAGAGATTGCAGGTCACCTCCTCCTGCATGCCTCTGACTACTCAGATTTAACTCTAGAAACTAGGAATAAAGTTATAACTCATCAGATGACCAGACACCACTGCAGAGGTATAAGAAATATGAGAAACCAAGAAAATATCTCTCCTCTAAGGGGAAAAAATAACTCCTCTTCCTCTACAGACAATACAAGGTAATTTGTGGAAATGTCAGATAAAGAATTTAAAATGTTCATAATGACAAAGCTAACAGAGAAGAGAGACAAGGAACTCTAGAAAATGCATGAAAAAAGAGACAATGAGTTCCAGGATGTGAGGAAGTTCTTGCATGATCTGAAAGAGAAGATATGCTTCATAAGAAGAATCAGACAGAATTGTTAGAGAGGGTGTAATGCAGGAAATGAAAACCTCCCTTGAAAATATTAAAAACAGATTAGATCATGCAGAAGATTGAATCTTAGATGTAGAAGACAGAACCTCTGACTTAGAAAAATTCACCAGAAAGACTGAGAAAATAACCCCCCCCCCCCAAATGAGAATAACATATGAGTAATACTAGGTACAATTAAACACCCAAACATCCAGATCATCAGTATCCCAGAAGATGAAGAAACTAAAAAGGGTATTGATAATCTATTCCATAAAATCCTGGAGGAAAACTTTCCAAACCTAGAGAGGCACTCAAATATCCAGACCCAAAAAATACAAAGGACCCCATGTAGAATCCACCTAAGAAGATCTTCCCCAAGGCACATCATAGCCAGACTAACCAAAACCACAGACAGAGACAAGATACTAAATTTGGCAAGAGAAAAATGTCAAGCTACTTTCAAAGGATATCCCATCAGGCTAACATTGGACCTCTCATCAGAAACAATGTAAGTAAGGAAAGAATGGAAAAGTATATTCAAAGTGTTAAGTGAAAAACCATTTCAGTCAAGTATACTATACCCAGCAAGATTATCTTTCATATGGGGAAAAAAGACACGAACATTCTCAGATAAACAAAACCTGAGAGAATTTACCAATACCAGACCAACTCTCCAAGAAGTACTGAAGGAAGTGCTATACCAGGAAAACTAAAGTCAGACAAACAGAAATAAGAGTACAAAAGACAACCAAGAGAATGGCGTGTCTAATGGTAGGGACAAGTTCAAAGTTGAATGTTAACTTCCAGAGTTTAAATGGAAAGATTAGACCACAGTAACACTGCCAATTCAATAGAAGAGAGATTAACTACATGAGACTGAATTAGTGAAATAGAATTTTTTGACTTTAGACTAAAATAATACTGATTTTCTTCAATGCATTGATTTCCATATTTAAGGATTTTTGTCTTCTCTTGAACTATTGATTGGTTCATCTACCTACTATTTGAACCGAATCCTAAACTTTTTTCTGGCTTTAAGTTTTAAGCAAATTTCTCTTAACGTTTTTTGATTTTGATCTATTAAAACTAAAACTGCTTTTCTTGGAATTACATAATACATTAAAAATAGAAAAAAGTAAGTTTAGAAATTTTATATTACATAAGCCATATACAGTGTATATATAAGGGGACTCCAAATGGTTTATGGAAACATGAAATTAAAGTACAGCTTTGGAGGAGAAGATTCCTCATGGCTCCTGTGAAGTAGTGATTTCAGGGTAAAAGAGAAATGAAGATTTCCTACTGATAATTCAGCCTCCAGTAAACAAGCTAGAGTGGAAGGAGAGGTGAGAGGCAGGCCTTCAGGAGAAGATTCCTCATGTCTCCTGCAAAGTAGTGATTTCAGGGTAAAAGAGAAATGAAGATTTCCTCCTAATAATTCAGCCTCCAGCAAACAAGCTAGAGTGATTGAACTTCAAGAATTAGGAAGACACACACCATCCATCAGATGACTAGAAATCACTGCAGGACCACAAGAAATATGGGAAAGCAAGAAAATACCTTTCCTCCAAGGGAAAAGAATAACTCCTCTTCATTCACAAGCAGTTCAATGGAAATCATGGAAATGTCTGATAAAGAATTTTAGAACATTCATAATGGTAAAGCTAACAGAGATGGAAGAGAAGAGAGACAATGAACTGCAGAAGAGAAAGGAGAAAGAAGCTGACGAGTTCCAGGGGGGTGAGGAAATTCATGCAAGATCTAAAAGAGGAATTACACACTTTTAAAAAGAATAAAACGGAACTGTTAGAGATGAAGGCTATAATACAAGAAGTCAAAGTCTCCCTTGAAAGTATTAAAAGCAGACTAGATCATATAGAAAGTAGAATCTCAGACACAGAAGAGAAAATTGTTGGCCTAGAAAAATCCACCACAAAGACTGAGATTGCCCCCAAAATTGAGAATAATATACGAGAAGTACTAGATACCATCAAATGTCCAAACATCTGGAAAATTGGCATTCCAGAAAGCGAAGAGATTCATAAGGACATTGATAATTCTATTCCATGAAATCCTGCAAGAAAACTTTCTAAACCTAGAGAGGCACTCAAAGATTCAGTCCCAAGAAAAGCAAAGGACCCCAAATAGAATCGATCCAAGAAGATCTTCTCCAAGACACATTATAGCCAGGTTGACCAAAACCACAGACAAAGACAAGATAATAAGATTGGTAAGAGAAAAACATCAAGTTACCTACAAAAGACATCCCATCAGGCTAACAGCAGACCTCTTATTGGAAACAATGGGAGCGAGGAAAGAATGGGAAAATATATTCAAAGTGTTAAGAGAAAAGCAATTTCAACCGAATACTGTACCTGGCAAGATTATCCTTCATGTGGGAAGAAAAGGCAAGAATATTCTCAGATAAACAAAACCTGAAAGAATTTACCAGCACCAGACCAGATCTCCAAGAAGTTCTCAAGGGAGTGCTATATCAGGAAAATTAAATACAGACATACAGAAGTAAGAGTTCAAAAATTAAGAAAATGGCCAATTTAATCATAGGAGCAAATCTAGAGTTGAATATTATATCCCAGAATTTAATTGGGAACATTGAACCACAACAGAAGATAAAGTACATGAGACTGAATTGGTGAAGCATAATTTTATGACTTTTGACTAAAACATTGTTGATTTTCTTATAGACTTTGTTTTCTGGTTGTAAGGATTTGTGTCCTGTCTTGAGATATGGATAGGTTCATGTACTACCATTTGAACAGAATCCTAACCTGTTTCCTGGATTTAAGTTTTAAGCAAATTTCCTTAGCATTTCTTTGATTTAAGTTAAAACTGGTTTTCTTAATGAACTTGCTATTGAAAGTAGTTAGATTATTTAAGAAATTGTGTGATCAATACAATGTGGGGGAGGAAGGAATGGAAGACAACTGTAGACACCAGAGATAGTGTGAGAAGAGGGTGGGAAAGGACAGAGGGTCAGAAATAGGGGTGAAAAAATACTAGAAACTATAAATGGAAAATTTTTGATAACAACATGCATGATTAAGTCACTATGCAGTATATTCTGGATGGGAAATCACATTTTGTATGCTGTGACGATGCTTAGGGAATGAATGTAAATTAAGTTAAAAAAAAGGTTCAGAAAACAAACTGTTTTTCTTGAAATTGAAAAAAAAAACTCATTAAAAATAACTATTCAAAAAAAAAAGTACAGGTTTGTTTTGGTGCAAAATATTTTGAGATTCACATCTACTTTTTATCATAATACACAATTTCCATTAATTTTTGAAGACCTCTCCTCATAATAAAGGCTCTGAAAAGTCCTACATTATGAAATCGGTTTCATCCTGCTGTGTTCCCATCCTCCCCACCTATGGCAGAGTATCTTTTGGGAGACATGACTTTCTGTAGAAAGAACTTTGTACAGGTGGGGCTGGGTGTATTCAAGGTTAAATCTTCCTAAGATTACTGTAGTTGTTGCTTCTGGCCAGGATCCTAAAATAACTGATCTCATCTCTTTCAATTGTATTCCCCCTTCCAAATTTATCCTTCACATCTTTTTTTTTTTTTTTTTTTTTTTTTTAAGGTTTCACGGGAGAGAAACAGAGACAGGGAAACAGGGAAACAGGGAAAGCAAGAAATCATGCCCTAGGGGGGATGGTCATGCTGAAATCCCTTCTCCTTTCTCCTCCTGGGATTTTGGATGCACGTGCACGTACATGCAGACACACACACACACATACACACACACACACACACACACTGATTTTCCAGCTGGTAGGTCTGGGATTCAACAGATCTGTTGTGCCATATAATAGCAAATTGGCATGTGGAATCCAGTGCCTTAACTACCATACCACCTGCTGGCTCCAAGCAGACCTAATTACTGTGGCCTTGAGGGAAGAAACAGAGGCACTAGGTGGATGTCAGAGGGACACAGATCTCAGTGCTGCAGATCTCATGTAAAGCAGATTCCACACACTGGGTAGGAAATGGCTGCTGGTCACTGGAGGTGATTCTGTGGTTGTTGGAGCCCTACCTGGCACAGAGGTTGTGGAAGGGATTCCAGCTGGCTATGAGGATGGACTCTGAGGCCCTTCCCTTCCCAGCTCTCATACTGATGTACCTGGACCTGGGCAGCCAGACTGGCAGGCTCCTATGACTGGCTGGCTGGCCTAAGAGAGAAAACTCCTATCTGCTAGCAAGATAGTCACAGGAAGCAGCAATTTCTAAGCCAAAGTCCCAGGATAACGTGGCTATTCCTCAGTCCCTGCTCTGACGGCAAGCCCAGGCCAGACGGAGCTCACTTCAAGAACAGTTTGGATTTCCTCTTGAATTTCCCTATTTGTCTGAGTTCCTGGGGAAGCACGCAAATGGCGCCAGAAATCCCACTGCTGGGAAGAGGATGGTGGCTGATCTGTGACCTCTTGATCTCTCAAAGGTCAATGGCCAGTACAAAATTTTCCCTCTAGGCATAACAACTCACTCGTGGACCTTTTAGTGATAAAATCCTGGTACTTTTTCCAGTCACCAGCCCACTGGCTGACTTGGGGGCTTTGACATTTATGCCAGCTCATGTTGACCCCTAGATGGTGCATGATATCAAGCTGTCATGAGATCATTAATGTTTTCTATGAAGCTTCCTAGTCTTAGTCTGGCCCATCTGACCTTTCTCTTTGGTGTATCTTTGTAGTATTTATTTATAGCATACTGTAGTAGTTATACGACTACAGTATCTTTACCACACAATCATATCTTGAACCTTAGTCTAAACTGACCCTCTCTCATAGAACTGGCTAAATTCTACCTTGAATTATGACACTTAGTCTGGGAATGGAAGACAGGATAGTTGGAAAATCCAGTCTGTGTTTGTGGGCTTTTGGGACGCAAGTGAGTCAAAGTTAAAAAGTGGAAGTAAGGAAGGCAAGGTTAGGCAATGGAGTGGACCAAAACAGGCACTCAATGGAGAGTCCTTGGAGACAGAAGTGGTGTCTAACTTGGCACAACAACTGAAGAATGAGTTTCAAGTGACCTCCCATTCCTCTCCCCGTCCCTACTCTCAGAATCAACTGCAGACACCTGTGGAGGACCGAACATCCTACTGTATCCCCTGTGCCTGCTCAGTATTTGTTGAACAAATGAAACTGTGAATGAATGCATGTCAGAAAACAGTCCCTCTTAAAGGAGTACCTAGTTGTACACATGACATATAACATCAAGTGCTTCCAGTAGAGCCATGCTCTCAAGAGGCCACAATGGCGAAATATCTCTGCGTTACAACACCTGAGGCCTCTTGCTTTCCCCAGAAGGATTCAAGTTAGTACAAATGGATACCACCAGCAGCAAACATCTTCCCAGTGTAGCTATAGGAGCAGGCAAGAAGGGGGTCGATAGTTGAAGACCTCAGGTTTTGGAGTCTATAGATTTGGGAGTCTAGCTGGGTGATTTTGAGTAAGGTACTTAATCCTTCTAAAACTCAGTTTCTTGATCTCTGAGTCTTGCTATTATAGTTAAAAGCAGAGCACCCAGCATAATATAGGTGCTTTGTAAAAGTCAGTTGCTTGCTCTTTCATGAGAATAAGACTGCCTTCTTAAAATCAATGCAATGTCCCAGGTCCTTTGACCTCTTTATTCCCTCTATCAGCCTAGATGAAGGCAAGACCATTAGCTAGGCACACATTAAATCTACACAAAAGCAGCAGTAATTATTTGAGTGGCTCGCTTTTTACCTCCTCTAGTAGATTATAAGCTCGAGAACAAAGTCTGTTTCTGAACTGTTGCTATGTTCCATAGATATTGATCCAGTGAACAAATGAATAGGTGGATGAATATGTGAATAAATAAATAACTGCTGTCTTGAACTACTTTCAGATTATATGGTCATATTACATTTCCAGGGAGAATTCTTCTTGACAGTTCTATTGGCCACATTTGTGGTGCACAGGGAAAGCAGGCTGATAACAAATGTGAAGGAAATTTTATGAGTTATGTGAATAAGAGCAAATAACTGGTTGGATTTCCCTAACCTCTCACTGTGTTTCTTATTATCTATCCTTGGGGATTTGTTCTTTGGATCTTGGTTCCTCATCTGTAAAGTAAGGTAGCTGGATCAAATGAGCAGGCTGTGTTTTGCTCAGGTATTCTAAGACTGTGGGATTACAGTCCTATAGTGGGCCAGGTGGGAAAATGATAATGGAAACATACAGACTGAACTATAGAAGGCAATTCCTAAACTTCAGTGTATATAAAAATACTGAACAGTGATTATCTCTGCTGAGAGAGACTCAAATTGCAATTGGAACATTGCAATCAGGGTTTAGAGCTAATAGTGACATTTTTTACAATCTTTTGAAATTAGAATAAAATCCTCAAATTTTCTCTGTGGCCTGAATGCCAGAGCTTAGGGGTTTTCCTTTGCTTATATTGCTTTAAAACAAAAAGGAGAAGCTTGTCACCAAAATAACCTTAGCTACCCTCAACCCCTGCCCTCAGGGATGGGAAATAGGGGTCAGGGTGGGCTGTGTTGCCTGGGTTTTAAGGTTTATTGAGAGAGGCCTGTAGGGGGCACCCAGCTCTGGTGAATGATGGGAAAAGGGGTTAAGAAGGAAGAATCATGAAGCATCAGCTAACAAACCTGAACTGTGATGAATTAAACGAGACTTTCTTAACTGTTGGAAGCTGAAGATTTTTGAAAATGGAAGTTGATGACTGGTCCCTCCATAGCTCCCCTTGTGGTGAGGCTAGGTGGCTCTATAGAGCAGTTTTCATAAGACCTGCTTCTCATTCATTCTCCTTGTCTACTTTATCAAGAAGGTGTCTGGAGTATGTTGGACAGTCTTTTATTTCATGTAAAAGAAAATAAATGGAGAACATTCCATTTTGAAGATGGGTTCTAGAATTAGATCACCTGGGTTCACAGCTTGGCTCTACTGTTTACTAATGGTGTGACCTTGGGCAAGGTTCCTAACTCTTTGTACCTCAGTTTGTCATCTAAACAATGTGCAATTTCTTAATAATTATTTATTCAGTACTCACACTTCACTAGGCATTATTCTGGATGCTTGAGATACGGCAGTGAACAGAGACAAAGATCCCTCCCTGGAACTTATGTTTTAGTGGGATAGATGATAATTGTATAACTGTAGTAGGATTGTTGTGACTATTAAGTGAGTTGATGTAGTGAATGACTTCATTGTCCTCAGGGACCTAAATTAGCCCAGCACTCAGTTCAACAGAGGGTGAAGGGTAGGATGCTTGCTTGCTTGTTATTTAGACTTTCTTCTTCTTTTTAAATTTAAAGTTCTGTTTCTGGGCAAGAATCACTGCTTAACTCATTTGCCAAAAACAAAACAGCTCACCACTGTTTTGATTTTTTTTCTAATTACAAAAGAAATATCTATACATATACAATCAAACATTATAGAAATGAACGACTTGGAAAGCCAAAATCCCTGGCAATCTCATCCCTTAACTATAATGACTGTTAAGAGTTTGGTGTATATATTACATATCCAAATATTTTTTTTTCATTACTATAGCTTATATTGATGGAATCATCTGTTTTTAGAATTTTTTTAGTTATCCAACTTTATTAAAAAATAATCTGGTTAAGACTAAATGAGTTAAGTAGTATAAGAGGCTTGTGTGTCTGTACGAACGAGCAAGACATAGAGACAAAGAGAAATGGTAATAAATGTACCATGACTTGGGGCTGGTGGGAATGCTGCATCCTTTCTGGCATGGAATGACCACGCTTGGGTCTGGGAATCACACACTGTTCATTATACCCTATTCATCTTTTCTTTCCCTCCAGAAATGCTTTTTTATTTACAGAAGCTCAGTAAAACCCTTCCTGATAAGACATATTATTGTCCCAGTTCCTTTCTGGACATTGAGAAGTAAGAATGAAGGATCTTTTTGAAATATCCACAGGCAGTGGTTTTTGAGGATTTGTGCTTTCGAACGATGTCTTGCCATAACACTGGTGCACTCTTCTGGATTCTCATGACTGTTTTTTCATTTTCTGAAGTAGTATTTGGCTCTTTTAATATGTGCTTGCTATTTTATTCAGAATTGAATACTTTTCTTATTCATTCTTTAACAAACAAACAAACAAACAAACAAACAAACTATAAATAGGGCCAGCAGATGGCATGGAGAGTAAGGTGGCAGGATCCACATGGCCAACTGCATGGTTTGAGTGGTTTGAAAAACATACTGGGTGCATGTGTGAGTGTGTGCCCAAAATCCCAAGAGGAGAATGGAGGATAAGGGATTGCATTGTGATATCCACCCTCAGGAGTGAGTTCTGGTTTTTCTTTCCTCTCTCTCTGTTTCTCTCCAGTGAGTGCATGTGCCCTATAGCAAGACTAAAAAAAGCAAAAAACATTAAATAATATTTTAGTAAATATAAGTATAACTTTTATAGTCTCTTTCAGAATATTCCTTTTTCTTAGGATCCTGATTATTTTGGTTGCATATCTGGTTTTCCAACATTGTAAATTATTTTCTATGTGGATTGTTATGAATCATGAATTTGTTTTCATTGGGGAATTTAATTCCACAAAGCATGGATTATAGGAGTGTCCCTACAAAAAACTCTTAGTTTTCGTTCTGCCAGGTTCCCCAGCAATATAGCTGGTGGGGAGAACAATATTTTATATTTACCTTTTTTTTTTTGAGAGGTTTTTGCTATAGGGCGCATGTACTCACCAGGCAGAGAGAGACAGAGAGACAGAAAGCGAGAAATCACCATCTGGGGGGATGGCCATGCCGCAATCCCTTCTTCTCCATTCTCCTCTCGGGATCTTGGGCACGCATGCCCACGTGCCTGGCGTGAGTTTTAAGCCATTTGGTCCGGGACTTGAACCGTGGTCGACTACGTGGGAGTCCAGTGACATAGCCATTATGCTAACTGCTAGTCCCTTATACTTACCTTTTTTTTTTTTTTTCGGAGAGGTTTTTGCTATAGGGCGCGTGCGCTCGCCAGAAAGACAGAGAGAGATAGAGAGACAGAAAGCAAGAAATCACTCCCCGGGGGGATGGCCACTGCAGTCCCTTCTCCTCCATTCTCCTCTTGGGATCTTGGGCATGCACGCACACGCGCCATGTGTGAGTTTAAGCCACCAGGTCCGGAACTCAAACTGCAGTTGGCTACATAGGAGTCCAGCGACATAGCCATTACGCTAACTGCTGGCCCCCTTATGCGTACCTTTAAAAAATATTTTTTTGCCATAAGGCACGTGCACTCTCCAGAGAGAGAGACAGAGACAGAGACAAAGAGAGGGAAAGTGAGATATCATCTCCCCCCAGGGGGGATGGCCATGCTACAATCCCTTCTCCTCTATTCACCTTTCAGGATTTTGGGCATGTACGCACATGCACCAGGTATGTTTTCATGTCATTGCGTCTGGGACTTGAACTGCAGTCACTATGTGAAAGTCCAGTGCTTTAACCACCATGCCACCTGCTGGTCCCTATACCTACTTTTTAATGTGAATTTTTATGTCATGTGTATATTGTAAGTACAGATTCTAAATCCACATGTGGTAAGGGCTTGGCATTATGGGTTCTTCCAAGAGACATTTTTGTTTTCCTTACAAGTTCATTGTCATTTCCCTGAGTTGGTGAACAGGGTTTATTTCTTCTTGGAGGCACAGTCATTTGAGGTTTCCAGTTTTCAGTAGAACTCTCCATTCTAATGTCTAGTCTTGTACATTCCACACTTGATTCTGCCTGGGTGTGGACCTCCTCCATGCCTGAATGATAAGAAGGGACTGGAGAAATGAAAGGACATTCAAGGTTGGGGAATCAGCCAACAGGAAGGCTCAACAGGGGTGATGTGTCCAAGGAGCAGCAGGAAGACTGGTGTGACTAGAGCTCTGGGAGCTAGTGAGAGGCTAGTAGGAGGTGAGGTCATCAAAGGCTTCATTTCAGCTCTAAGAGCCAGTACAAGGCTGCTATTTGTGTAGTCTCTCTCTCTTTGCTATAGGGCACATGCAGTCTCAGTACAGAGACAGAGAAAGAGAGGGAAAGTAGGAAAGAATCCCCCCAGAGGGAATGACCACGCCACAATCCCTTCTGGATTTTGGGCATGCATTCATATGTGTCCAGTATGTTTTCAGGCCACCAGATCTGGGACTCAAACTGGCATTCAGCCAAGTGGGATCCAAGTGCCTTACCTGGCATGCTTCTTGCTGGCTTATCCTTTCTTTCTTTTTCTTTTATTTAGGTTTATTTATTTAAGTCTTCTGAGAGAGTACAAAAGAAAAAGAGAAGGCATCCCTAAAAAAGTCTTCTAATTGTGATCTGCCTCCAGCCTCAGGATCTCAGGTATGTGCATGTACATACAGCATGTACAGGGAGACCTCTGGACTTGAACCCATGGCTTCAGCATTGCAGAGCATTGCATTACTGCTGCAGCATCGTGGCTGGCCTGTGTGTCCTCTTAGTAAGTCACTCTCAGCTGGGTGATCTCAGTGCAATTTAGTAACTTTCTATTGGCCAAGTTTCTCTTTCTCTTTCTTTTCTTTCTTTCTTTCTTTTTTTTTTTTTTAAAGACAATCAATATCCTTTTACTTTATCTGCATTTATTTTATGCTGACTTTATTCCCGTGCCATAAGTTTTTGTTTCTTCAGTTTCTTCTGGGATATCTTTTTCTTCTGTGCAACTTCTTCTTCTGGTTTAGGAACAATTTTCTCCTTTTCAGTGAAGATCATCTCGATGTGGCAGGGGGAGCTCATGTATGGGTTAATCCGTCCATGAGCTCTGTATGTACGATGGCGCATCTTTGGTGCCTTATTCACCTGAAATGTGCTCAATGACCGGAGAATCTACATCTAACCCCTTAAGTTCAGCATTACTCTCTGCATTTTTAAGCATGTGTAGCAAAAATTCAGCACTCTTCTTGGGCCACCAACCTTGTGTCCCGCCCCACTGTTTAGCCTGGGCACATCTACCAACTCTACCATTGTAACGACGGAATGGCATACCCTGCTTCTGTAAAGTGACATCCTTCAGATACTTGGTAGCTTTTTGGATATGCATACCCTTGATGGCCTGGGCAGTTTCACGAGTGTTCTTAAAGTGAATATGAAGATTTGAACCTCTTGACTTACATGACTTTGTGGGATTCTCTGGGTCAAGTGACTAGTGAACCATTTTCAAAGATCACCTCAGGTCACTAATGAGAAAAGCTCTTTTCTTTTTTATTAAGAGGTTTTTGCCTTAGGGTGTGTGTGCTAGCCCAGAGAGAGGTAGAAAAAGAGAGAGAGAGAAAGAGAGAGAGAAAGTGAGAAATCATCCCCCCCCAGGGGGGATGGCCATGCTGTAATCCCTTCTCTTCCATCTCCTCCCAGGATCTTGGGCATGCATGCACTCATGTCCAGCATGAGTTTCAAGCCACTGGGTCCAGGACTTGAACCAGCATCAGCCATGTGGGAGTCCAGTGATGTTATAGCTAAACCATCTGCTGGCCCCCTGTTTCTCATTTCTGTAGTGAGAAATGTCCCATAGAAAAATGTTTGGTTATATGAGAAGACAGCTCTCTCAGAGTGGTGGGTGTGCAAGGCTCAGATGATACTCAGCTTTAAACAACTACAGAAAATTTGAGAAGACCTCATTCCAATGAACAGATGAACCTTGACATATACACATAAATACACACAATGCCTCTCCACTCAGGGCAGGGGTGAGAGAGTTGAACTGAATAGGTGTGTGTAGTGGAGTGACATGGAGGACAAAGATCACACAATTAGTAATTGCACATGCCAAGAATCTAAAAATGGAGATGGTCACCCAGGGTTGTTTTTTATTTTCTTCTTAAGTTTAGCATCGTGAAAGAGGAAATATTGAAATGGAGGGGACACCTGGGTGGGGGATTATGGAAGGCAGTTCTGGAGATATTAATGGCTGTGTTAACTTGATATGAATGCATAGATACGGGCACCATTGAAACACTGTCTAAAGGAGAGTGACCTTGGAGATCATCTGCATTGATAATGATAATAATGGAAACCAGTTAAGTGTTTACTATCACCCAAATTAAGCATAGATTGTCTTATGTGTCCATCACAAACACTCTACAAATTGTCTTACAAATGCATTTTATAAGTGAGGAAACTGAGGCACAGATGGGTTAGGTGGCTTGGTAGTAAGTGTTATTAAGTAGCTTGTTAATAAGAGTTTCAAACTTCAGCAGTCTAGCCCTAGAGTTTATGCTTTTAAGAACCCTAATTAGTGGGTGAAATTTTGAATAGAGTTTCTTTTGTTAGGAGAGGTATCTACTCTTTATAACCTTCAGTTTCTTCATTTCTTAAAATGAAACTAATGATATCATCTACCTCAAAGGGTTGTTGTGGGAATTAGATGAGTTAATATTCTATGAAACGCTTATATGTCTGCACATAGTAAGTAATTAAGTAAATAAGAGTAGTTATTGTTACTATTATTAATCCATTACGGGATCAGATTGCACTCCAAGCCCCCACACCCTTCTTTTCCTTCATCTCCTTTGCCATAATCTTGAAGTTTCAGGTCTGAGCATGATTTTGTTCCCATTTTTGTTACTAGGTGATAAAATCAGGCTGCTAAGAAAAAATGAAAAGAAAATAGCCAGTTGGCTTCCTTGAACCATATCCCCAGCCAGAGCATTTCTTCCAGCACATTTGTCCTCCGTCCTGAGGCAGACCTTACTTAACTAGTGAACTGCAGACCCTCTCAATTTACTGTCTCCTGGGCATGATGGAAGTGAATAGGTCCTAGAGAGTTAGGTGCCAATTTGCATTTTGATCCCATCCCTTTTGGTGACTCAGGATGCAAGCATGAGAGGCTGTCCCCATGCAACATCTGGCTCCTATTCTGATGGGAACACGTAAGAGCTGGACTGCCAACAACTAGTTATGTCAGGCTGGGACTGGAAAATTATCCTCCTTCTTCAGAGGACAGACAAGCTATAGCTCATAATGAGGCCAAAGCTTCCTCAGGTGTGGTTGGATTCATATCCTTTAATCTATTCTAATTGACAGCTAATCTGGTGAAGGCTCTTGACCAGCTAATCAATCAATCTATCCACCTCCACCCTCACTGTTTACGTTGGGCCCACCATAAGTAAAGCCATGCCCCCTAGGAGCAACTAGTCTGGTAGAAAAAGTAACAGTGTCCAAGCACCTGAGGTAAAGAGAATTTGTAACACCATCTACTCCAGACTATGCCAATACATAAACCTTTTACAACACATCTTTGTGCATTCTTTCCTCTGACTGTGAAAGATTAAAGACCAAATAAAGTTTTAAAGAAAAGCACTAAGCCAGTATAGAAGAGATGTCACAATGCATGATTAATTAGCAAATGAGTTATACAGGTGATAACATTACAGAGAAAGAGTTTCAGTCCAGGCTGGTCAGGATAGGTTTCTCTAGGGATGAAAGAATTTGGATTGGAACATTGTTATGGCTTCTGCCTCTAATCTCCCACATCCTGTCAATTTCAGTACCGTGTTCCTGTTGATCAAGAATCTACCATGGCTCCCTATCGTTCACAACATCAAGTCCCAAATAAATTATTGTGTAGATTGATGGTTTTAGGACATTTTTGGGAGAAGAATTCTTTAATTAATGAAAATTTGAGCAGAAACCTGGTGCAGAAAGTGATGAAAAACAATGAAATGATCACTCAAGTGATTTAACATTCTTTATGGTTGATGGAAAATATTTTATTTTTAGCACCCCATGATACACATTGGTAGAGCCCTGGGGCTCAGGGGGACTTGGTTTAAAAACCACTGGATTACATGTGTAGAAGCCCTTTCCACTTTACAGTGAATTTGTACAATTCCATCTCTTTCCAGTCATCCATAGTTGTTCCTGTTTCTGTTTTTCGATTGAGCCAAACAGCTGAGTACTTTTCTCTAATTATTTCTGGTTCAAACATTTTGTTTTCTTGGAAGGACTGTAAGGTTCTTTAGGATACAACCTTTGTCTTTTTTTCTTTTGAATCTCAATTAACATGCCTAATAGGATACTAGACATGTAGTCCTTATTTTTAATGTGTGGTTCGGTCATTATTTGTGCTGCTCCTAGCTTTCTCTCAGTTTTTTTTTTTCTGATAAAATATTATAGGTTTATTTAGAACTTAATTCTCACCTGGAGTATTCAAAATATAAACTCCACAAAATGTTGAATTTTTTTCTTTTTACTTTGTAGTTTACAAATATATAAAATAGAAATTTACTTACCTTTGTACTACATATTTATTCAGGCAGGGAACTATGTAGAAAAACTTTGTTCTGCTTTAGGTATACTTAGGAATAAACCATTGTACAAATGAACACACCACTAAATTATAGTGCATAATAAACTGCATAAAATGTTAAAGAAGTAAAACAGGTTTATTTACCTGACTTAGGTCATAAATGTAGTTTGGAATACAAAAATAGATTCTCCTTGTCAAAGTATACAGCAGTTTGAGAACTTTGGCTTTCTTATTTGGTACCTTTAGAACCAATAGCCTTTAGGCTATTTTTTTTTTCCCTGATTTTTTTTTTTTTTTTTTTGCCATAGGATGCATGCACTCACTGGAGAGAGTTAGAGAGAAACAGAGAAGGAGGGAAAGTGAGAAATCACTCCTCAGGGGAAACAGTCACACTGTAATCCATTCTCCTCCATTCTTCTCTTGGGACTTTGGGCATGCATGCACATGTGCCCAAGTGAGAAATTACCCTCAGTGGGAATGGCCATGCCATAGTCCTTTCTCCATTCTCCTCTTGGGATTTTGGGCACATATGCTCATGTTTTTCAATCTGCCAGATCCTGAACTTGAACCACAGAGTTGGTCAAGTGCGACCCAGTACCGTAACCACTATGCTACTTGCTGGCCCTAGGCTAATTTTCTTCCAATATTTTTAGTTTTGCTGTAGGGCATGTAAGCTTACTGGACAGAGACAGAAATAGAGAAAGTGAGGAATCACCACCTTCCCCAGGGAGGATGCCTATGCCACAGTCTCTTCTTCTCCATTCTCCTCTTTGGATTTTGGACATATATGCTCACATCCCAGCATGTTTTTCAAGCTGCCAGGTCCAGTTCTTGAACTATTCTATTAGTCATGCGGGATCCAGCTGGCTTAACTTCTGTGCCACCTGTTGGTCCCTTTAATCTATTAAAACACGTTTTCCGTAGCTAAATTATCTCCTAACACCATGATCTCTGAGCTTCTATGATAAGTTTTCTGACCTAGGTGATAAACCTTAGTTGTAGGGACTACCAGACGGCATAATGGTTACGTTGCTAGACTCCTATATAGTTGACTGTGGTTTAAGTCCTGGACCCGCAGCTTAAAACTCACACTTGGGGGTGGTGATGGCAGGTGGCATGGTGGTTAAGGGTGCTGGACTCCCACATGATCAACCACGGTTCGAGTCCTGGACCCGCTTGCTTTCTCACTTTCCTCTCTCTCTCTTTTACTCTTTCTCTCTCTGGTCAAATTAAAATAAATAAAGTTAAAAAAATAATTATTATTTTTTTAAAAATAAAATCACACTGGGTACATTTGCATGGATGTCCAAAATCCTGAGAAGAGAATGTAGGAGAAGGGATTGTGGCATGGCTATCCCCTTTAGGGGGGTGATAGCGTGGTTTCTTTCTCTCTGTCTCTCCGGTGGGCCCATGTGGCCTATAGCAGAAATCTCTCTCTTAAATAATAATAATCATAAAAAAAGCATAGTTGAGAGTTCTGGCTGCAGCACCTACTGCTCCTACCTGCTAGTAAAATGCAGCCCCTCATGGGATGGACTTGACCTTTCCAGTTGGAAAAGTTGAATTCCCAAAAATAAACATCTTAGTAGAAATTCCCTAAACAAAGCAGTTACCACTGTTTTTACCTAACTAATGTGTTTGCCATCTCCCGCTTCTAAGCTCCTTAGCCATCAGTAAGTCAAGTTTAGGCTGGGGAATCAAGCCTGAATACACACCTGCCTGTGAAGAAAGGCAGGCCTGAGTCTAGCTGTTAATGTGCCCTCTGGAACAGGGTGCCCAGATGTGAGTGCTTTCTCCACATGTGGAAATGCAATTGAGCCAGGAATGAAAACAGCTCAAGTTCCTCAGGGCAAAGGGGGCTCTAGCAGACTCAGTGGGCACAGCTCTGTTGGAGGTTTCCAGGCCAGCAGGCAGTGTCAGAGCATCAGGTGTATTGTCTATATGGACCACCACAGCAGGGTGAGAATGTACTGGAAAGACCTGTAGAAAAGTCTCTTAAACCCTCACCTCAGGTTCCAGTATGACAGAGAAAGCGGGGAACTGAGGCTGCTCTTCTGGGGATGGGGCCCAACAGAGTTTTTCAAACTGCATTCTGTACATAGCTCTACACAGAATCATTAGGAAAGCTTAAAAAATACACATGCATGGCCTCAACCCAGGTCTCTTGTAGCTTAGGAGCCTGGAGTCTGTATTTATTTATTTATTTTTTTTTAAAGAGAGAGAGGAACTGTAGGAGGAAAACAGAGGTGGCAGAGAGAGCAAACAAACAAGAAAGTGAGATAGAGACAGGTATTTTTGACAAGATGTCATCATAGTGTAATCTTCCTGCCCCAGTCTCCCAGTTAGGACCACAGACTCACACCATCATGCCCAACCTATAGGTTGGGATGGGAACCAAACCATGGGCTGTTTAAAGAGGGAGAGACTGGGAACCAGCAGTTAGCGTAATGGCTATGTCGCTGGACTCCCACGTAGTCGACCGCGGTTCGCGTCTCGGACCCGGTGGCTTACAACTCACGCCAGGCGCGTGTGCGTGTGTGCCCAAGATCCCGAGAGGAGAATGGAGGAGAAGGGATTGTGGCGTGACCATCCCCCCTGGGGGTGATTTCTCGCTTTCTGTCTCTATGTCTCTCTCTGTCTGTCTGGCGAGCGCACGCGCCCTATAGCGAAAAACCTCTCAAAAAAAAAAAAAAAAAAAAAAAGAGGGAGAGACTGTGAGACTCTATGAAGAGAGATGGGATCCCAACATTTTCAGAGTCCCAGCTGAGCCCCCTTCTGGCTAATGTGTCATCTGAAGGCATTCATATACATAATCACTGGCAAGACCAGAAGACCTCTCCAGCTGAATCAACTTGGCTTACAATAATCAAGAGCAAAGAAATGTGGAGTCACTAAGATTCAGGGTGGTTTGTTACACAACAACAGAAGTGGAGGTGTGCCTTGACACCACAGACCAAGGGGTAGTTATTAGTCTTGGAGCCTCACCTCCTTGCTTCTAGCTTGAGCTCTGATGTGCCATTTTGTACAAAGGCCTGATAAGTACCAATTCCTTTGCTCCTTGGTGATGTGATCAAGGCACAGATGAGACATTTAGTTTTTTTGTTAGTATATCTGGATGGACACCTTTAGAGGCACTCTCCAAATGTAAAGGCAGAAACACGTGGGATGAGGAGCAGAGGGGAGAAGGAATGGGCAGGGTACACGTAGGCTGAAGTTACACAGGAAGGCATGCTGGAGCACGTGGGGCTGGCTCTGGAAGGAAGGGCAGGGCACACAGCAAGTTTGGAAGGTAGCATTAGAGTGTGCTGTGCAGCATTTGGCTCCAGAAATTGGGCTCAGGTCTGCTTGGATTTCTCTGAAAACTAGAACTTTCTACAAACGCCACTAATAGTGAAAGAGTAACTTCGATGGTGTGAACCTTGGGCGTTTTGCATGTGTGTACATGCATGTGTGAAACAGAAAGTGAGTACAGAGATAGAAGGCTGGAGAGACTCAAAACCCAAAATATTTTCCTGGAGCTGAAAAGTAGATGACTTTTTTTAAAAGTAGAATTTCTTTAACTTATTTCCATTCTTCTTTATCAGCCTCATCTTGGCAGCTTAAGAATCTCTGTATTTAGGGTTTGATTTAGGGTTTGGGGGACTAGAAAGGAGGGAGGTGTTTTTTTTTTTTTTTTTTTTTTTTTTTTTTTTTTTTTTCTTTTTCTTTGCCTGCCTAAGGCTGTTAAAGCTACTGCTAATATTGAGTTCAGTCCAGCCAGGCCAATTATCAGGTGGTGCTAGGGCTGCAGGTGCAAACTTAAAACAGATGATTTCCATCCATTCTACTCTCAGTAATGAAACTGAAAAATCTAAGTGGAAAGTACTGGGGAGAACTGGTCACACCTGGATATGTGCTCAGGTGTGATGCTCCGGGTCCGCTGCACAGCAGGAGAAGGGCTGGAAGAATGGAGTGGGAGGGCTCCTCTTGGCCATAGGAACCTCAGTCTTCATCTCACCTTCAAGCAGGACACTTCCAGCTAGCTATTGCTCTGGTTCATAGACTCAAATGGAGATTTCTTCTGTCCTAGTAGGTCCTCCCGGTGGCCAATTTCCAGGACACGGAGAGAGCCATGGTGAGTTTATTCAGGCCAAAAAAATTGAAGACGCACTCCGATTAGTGGGTTAGGGTAGGAAAGTGGAACTTTTTGTGAGCCCAATGTTTGGACAGAGATGAGGATGTTGAGGGCAGGAATCAACATTTCCTAGAGTTATTTTTTAAAATATGTTGTGTTTGGCTTTAGAGCTCCTGATTTACTCTCAGGCCAGGCATTCCATCTAGGGGTTAGTGTTTTCTTAAGAGTGCCTGGGGAGACCAGCTCAACCCTATCTACAGTATTCATACAAACATCTGCTTTTTGCTTATGAGAAAGTGAAAACAAGCACCCATCAATCCATCATCTTTTCCGATTAAGCACACATTCCTGTTGGACTGTTGACTGGTGGATACCCCTCCCCAAGGGCTCATCCTCCGACTGCCTGTGTATGTCTGCAAAACTGCAAACTGATTTTGATGATAATTTGAAGAGCTTCTTACATCTGAATTTATTTAACCTTTTCACATGAATAGCAAGACTGCTTTCTGGGGAATCATGGGATGACTACTGACTAATGAGATCAGTAGTGAACCTGAGGAAGAGGAAGCAAAACAGGCTCTTCCAATTCCATTCCCTTCTCCTTTCATCCACAGGTAACTCAACATTATAGAAAGTAGTCTGGACTTGGAGTTAGCAGACTAGATTAGATCTGTCCTGCTGGTTATTGAGTGACCTGACACAGGTGCCTTCACGTTTGCAGGGTCCCAGTTTACTTTTCCATTAAATGAGAATAATAATACCACCCTGTCAGCCACATAGGGCTCTTAAGAGGTCAAAACTGAATAGAAGGCATCTTAAGGAGCCTCTGATTCTTGAGTTCCTTCCTATAAAGTGAGTCACTGATAAGCCTTGCAGCCTATCCTTGAACAACTCCTGCGACAGGGAGCTCTTTCCTACAGAGTCCATTCGTTGTGTAAGAGCTTTAATTTATTTTGTGCCTAAACCTGCCTGTATTTGGCATCCCACCAAATAGTTCTTCTCCACAAGAATATACAGAAACAAGCCCAACCCTCTCCTGGAAGACCAGCTTTCAGGTGCCTGGAGATAGTACTCTGTCCTTGGTATAAACATGAGTCTTTTTTCTGCCAGGTTAAGCCTTTGATTCCCTTCACTAACATGATTGTTGTTCTCTAAAGGCCCTTTAGGTCATCTTTGAACCTTAACATATCTTGTCTAGATTCAAATGTGTTATCAGTGGTCTAAAAGGGGCAGAATAAAGTGTAATATTCACCTCCTTGTTCTATATGCTATTCCTCTATTAATGTAGCTTGAATTAACTTCTCTCTCTCTCTCTTTTCTTTCGTTTCTTCCTTTCATCTTGCCAATGTTGTGACACTTCTTCCACAGCTTCCTGGAGTCTCCAGGATTACAGGTGCATACCACTGTGTTCAGTCTTTTGAAAATAGCTTCTCTGGTGGCTGCATTCCAAAGGCATCACTTTCTTCATATTTTAGCTGCACACATCTTACTTTCTGCTCATCACCACTTTTCTTCTTTTTTTTTTTCTTAAAATCTTACGTGTGTATTTGTGGTTTACAAAATGATATTATGAAATACATAAAAATAGATAAACATAGCTACAGATAGATGAACATATGCATTATCCTACATTGTTACTTTTTTCTTTTTTAAAGTTATTTAATTTTATTTATTCATTTACTTTAATTTGATCAGGGGGAGAGAGAGAGAGAGAGACAGACAGACAGACAGAGAGAGTGGGAAAGCAAGCCACCAGGTCTAGGACTCAACCGTGTTTGGCCATGTGGGAGTGTCCAGTGCCTTAACCACCATGCTACCTGCTGGTCCCCATTGTTAATTTTTCTATGTGTGATGAGGAGCTAAAATCTTTAACAAAAATCTCTCAACTATGTTATAATCTATATTCTTTTAAAGCAAAGACCTAACTTGTTTCATAGATCTTTTGAAATTTTTTAAAGTTTCAATTCATTGATTTCTGCTCTCCTCTTTCTTTTTTCTTTCCTTTTACTAATTTTAGGTCTGGTTTATGCTTGCTGAGCTCCTTGATGTGCCTTGTTAGGTTAATTGAAATCTTTCCATTTTTTTGGTGTATCCACTTATTGCTATAAATTTCCTTCTTGGTGTGCATTTGCTGCATTGCATAGGTTTTTTGAATGTTTTCATTTTCATTTGTTTCAAGAAAAAAAATTTTAGAGAGATTTTTGCTATAGGCTTATGCACTCTCCAGACAGAAAGAGA
The DNA here is from genome assembly GCA_026018925.1 of Tupaia tana. Lineage (NCBI taxonomy): Eukaryota > Metazoa > Chordata > Mammalia > Scandentia > Tupaiidae > Tupaia > Tupaia tana. Next base: position 77,253,861 of record JAKSZU010000015.1, read on the forward strand.
CAGAGAGACAGAAAATGAGAAATCACCCTCCAGAGGGGATGGCCATGCTGCAATCCCTTCACCTTCATTCTTCTCTTGGGATTTTGGGCACTCACACACACTTGGCATGAGTTTTAAGCCTTCGGGTCTGGAACTTGAACCACGGTTGATCACGTGGCAGTCCAGAGACATAACCATTATGCCATCTCCTGGTCCCTGTTTCAAGAAATTTAAAAATTCCCTTCTAAATTTATTCATTGGCCCATTTAGGAGCACTTTGCTTAATTCCATGTATCTGTACAGTTTCCGAAGTTCCTCTTATCACACATTTCTAATTTTATTCCATTGTGGTCAGAAAAGTTACTTGACATAGATTTTGAAAATTTGTTGAGACTTGTTTTGTGGCTTTACATATGGTCTGTCCTGAAGAATGTGCTAATGTACTGATAAGAATAGTGTATATTCTGTAGCTCTTGGATGGAATGTTTTGTAAATGTCAATTAGATCCATTTGGTTTGTGGTATAAATTACTAGGTTGTTTCTTTGTTGATTTTCTGTCTGGATGATCTCTCTAATGCTGAGAATGGGAGTTGAAGTCTCTTAACTATTATTACATTGTTGAAGTTGAAGTCTCTATTATTACATTGAAGTCTACTTCTCCCTTTAGATCTAATATTTGCTTTATATATTTGGATGCATTATCATTGTTACATTGTCTTGCTGAGTTGATTTCTTTATATAAGGACTTGTCTCTTCTTACAGTTTTTCTTTTTAATTGCCAAGGGGGCATGTGTTTGCCAGACAGAGAGTGCATACACTTCCTTCCTCTCTAATGGGTGTGATTACACTGCAATCCCTTCTCCATTAGTTCATCCTGTTGGGATTTTGGGCATGCATGTACACATGCCTGATATGCAAGCCACTGAGCCAGGATCCAAACCTCAGTTGGCCATCATCACCACCTTTCTTTCCAGCTCATTCCCAGCTCAACAATTCTCAGACCTCATCAGGACTTACTGTTCATTGATTCTACCACCTTTTTACTGTTCCTTACCTCTTCTCTTTATCATGTTCTTTTATTCCTTCTTACCCAGCCTAGACTTTGTAACATAATTCCCTTGAATACAGCTCCTTTCTTTTTCCCTTGGCTGGCAAAAATCCCAACTCTAATTATATTCTACTCTGTCTCTTTCTGCCTTGTACCTGAGTGGTTGAATTTGGTTGGATAAAACATAGAAACAGGTTAGCTGACATAAGTTAAATTCATGACTAGTAACCATAAGAGGACCCATATAACTGCCCTAGTCTGGACATTCTCCCACTCTCCTTGGTAACTAAGTCACACCTCTTCCATCCTTAAATCATCCCCATCCTCATTCTCACCCGATGACCTTGTTTTGAACCACATGGGACTTCCTTAAGCTCCTGTCCCCGTATCACCAACCTCCCTCTTCAATGCCCAGTATTCATTCTGCCTTCTTGCTCCCTGTGGCTGTTTTCTCTGCTCCTGAGACTAAGCTGTCGAGGTGTGCACTAGGTCCTTGCCACTCTTGCTCAATGAAGAACTTTTGCTTCCTCCCTACTCCATCATTCATTACCTCCTTTTACAAGACTACTTCCATCCCATATTTTTAAAAAGAATTATTTAATTTTAAAATTTATTCATTTATTTTAATTTGCCCAGACACACACACACACACACACACACACACACACACACACACACAGAGGGAAAGTGAGAAAGCAAGCCATCAGGTCCAGGACTCAAACCATGTTTGGCCATGTGGGAGTGTCCAGTGCCCCAACCATCATGTCACCTGCTGGTCTCTATTTAAAAATTTTTTTAAAGAATTATTTTGTTTAACTTTATGCATTTATTTATTTATTTCAATTTGACCAGAGAGGGGGGGTAGAGAGAGAGAGAGGGAGGGAGAATGAGGGGGAGAGAGAGAGGGAGGGAGAGGGAGGGAGAATGAGGGGGAGAGAGAGAGGGAGGGAGAGGGAGGGAGGGAAAGAGAGAGAAAGTGAGAAAGCAAGCCGCCAGGTCCAGACTCAAACCACAGCCGGCCATGTGGGAGTCCAGTGTCTTTAACCACACCACCTGCTGGCCCACAATATTATTTTTCTCTCATCTTAAAAACAAAAACAAAACACTGCAACAAAACACTATTCTTACCCCAGAGAAGGAGACTGAAAAGTTCAGCAACTTGCCCAAGGTCACATATCTGAAAGTTGTGGGATCAAGGGTCAAATGCATTTTACCCACCCCCAAAGCCCACCCAAATGAGACTTCGTGGGCTGCAGAGGACAGAATGGCTCTCTCTGTGTCCACTGCCCTGCTTTGAGTGGCTGAGCTTGGGCAAGGGAGTGCTTTGCCCAGGATAGGCCATCTAGCTCTGCCATAACCTGTGCTCTTGGGACAGCAAGAAAGGCTAGAGCTTTTTGAGAAGGAGACCTGCTTTGTCTTAAGAGGCCCGCTGAGTTGCTGAGATTCTGGCGTGACCAGCTTGCCTCTCATACTAAACATGGTGAGTGGGACTGTTACCTGGATTCCATCCTGACAGCATGCCAGCCACAACAGGTGGGCAGCTGGCCATGATGGCAGACAGATGGGGCAGGCCTGGAGGTGAGTGGAAGCCACCAATATCAGGCGTCCTAGTAAAGAGACAAATTCCTCTCTAGTCTTTTTTTTTTTTTTTTTTTTTTTTTTAGAGGTTTTTTTTTTTCTTTCTGCTATAGAGTGCATGCGCTCGCCAGACAGAGAGAGACAGAGAGACAGAAAGCGAGAAATCACCCCCCAGGGGGGATGGCCACGCCGCAATCCCTTCTCCTCCATTCTCCTCTCAGGATCTTGGGCACGCACGCACATGCGCCCGGCGTGAGTTTAAGCCACCGGGTCCGGGACTCGAACCGCGGTCGACTACGTGGGAGTCCAGTGACATAGCCATTACGCTAACTGCTGGTCCCGAATTCCTCTCTAGTCTTGCAGGCCTAGAGCCCATGATCTACCACACTTTTTCGTCTCATGTAGAGATGGAAAGTGACAACAAATCTGGCACACTACCCTCCAAAGCCATTTCATCAAGGACATACACCTTTCCTCCATCTCTTGTAACATCTTTTTTCATGCTGAGAATCCTCAACAGCTCAGACCAAGGGGGTTTTCCTCCTGGGATAAAAGATACTTAACTACCTACAGATCACAAGGCCCTCAGTCATCAGTCCTCTTCCCTCCCTGCTCCCAAAGGTTCTTCATGACAATGAACCCATTTTACATCCAGTCTTCCAAATCCATGGGGGTAAGATGGAATTTTCAGACCACCTGGAAATGCATGTATACACTGCCTCTTGTTTGTGAATCTGACAGAACCAGGGTTGACTGCAGCCATGGTGTCTTTTAAGAGTCCCCTTTCAAAGGGGCAGACTGGCCAACTTACTTGTCTGTCACAGCCTGCATGAACTCGTCCAGCAAGTCATCATACTCTTTCCCACGCACACGCTGGTGTTTCAGGCCAATGTACAAAGGGTCTCTGAGCAGCTCCTGGAATAGACAACACCTATTTACTGGGCCTGCTCCCAGTTTGATTTTATTCAGCAAGTGTCAAGATACAGTAGAAAGGACCAAGAAGTATGAAAGAAGGGATTATAAAGCTGGTTGGAGTCCTCCTATCTGCGCCCAGATGTCAAGTAGGGATAAAATATCAGCTACATAGGGTGACTGTGATGACAAAGTGAAATAACATATGTGAATTATAGCACATGCTAGAAAATGGTGGTAGTGGCTTTAGCACTCATTGTGCTTCCTTTGTGTCATGTCCTGTCCTAAGTGCTTTAATTACCCTGTGAGGCCATGGAGTTGTGTGGTTCAGAAGTCTCAAGTCTCCTGCACGGAGGGGAAGGTAGTTAGATAACCTTTAGCTGCCACTCCCTCCCCAGGCTGCTCCAGCCAAAGCTGAGCACAAGTAGGGGCCAGGCAGCCCATTCCCGCACAACTGAGATCATCTGAGGCAGCCTGCTTGGGGACTTCCCACTGGCCTGTGACTCTCCAGGACTGTGTCATAGCTAGGGTTCTACTACTTAGTTCTCCTTCCTTTCTTCTCTTCTTTCACTGGTGTCTGATCTGTATACATGCTTCCAACTCACAATGGTTCAACTTATAATTTTTTGAATTTACAGTGGTACAAAAGCAATATGTGCTCAATTTGAATACCTACACTACCATTTTGTTTCTCACTTTCAGTGCAGTTTCCTTAAATTTCCTGAGAGATTTTAACGTTGTATTACAAAATGGGCTTTGTGTTAGATAATTTCGTCCAACTTTAGGCTAATGTAAGTGTCCTGAGTGTGTGTAAGGTAAACCAGGCTAAGCCATTCTGTTTGGTAGATTTGGTATTAAATGCCTTTTCAACCTTTTGTATTTGCAACGTATGATGACTTTATTGGGATGTAATCACACTGTAAGTAGAGGGGCATAGAGGCGGAACAGTCATGGAGTTGGGAGGCAGTATACTGTAAAGGAACGGACACTGTGGGCCTGGGGACTATGGGCAGGATGTTCCCTTCTGAGTGCTTTAGTGTGGCCTGAGGGGCTCTGAGCTTTGGAATCAAATGGACCTGGGTTTGAATTCAGGCTCTGTCACTTAGGTAGCACTGTGACTTTGGGCAAGATATTTAGCTTCTCTCTGCTTCATTTTTTAAATTCTCTGCTAAATAAGCATGATGATTATATCTATCACTTAGTGCATGCTCATTGAGGGTCTGCTCTTTATCCATTAGCGTTCTCCCCATGATTTGTTCAGTGTTGGCTCATGGTGAGCTCTTAAAAGTGTCTATCGCTAGAAGCTGCAAAAATCTTGGGACTAGGCTCAAGAGTTACTGAGTTATAACTAAGAAGGCCTTAGCAATGACTTGGTTCAACTTCCTCCCATGAGTTTTTGAGACTTGGGAAGGTTAAATGAGCTGCCCAAGGTTGCAAAACACATTGGTGGGAGCAATAAAAATCCTGCCTTCTAGACCAGGGCTCATCCTACAGTGGGGACCAGGGCTCATCCTACAGTGGGGACCAGGTTTATTACTTCCCAACCCTGCACCTAAATTTTAATTAAACAACAAAATATTTCCCCTCTTGGATAATTACTAAGTTCCCTTTGGAACTAAATAGTCACTGACTATGATTGTAGGCGAAGGCATTTGTCCAAAGCAGGTGAACCAGGACTTTCTCCTCTGCCATAGGAGTTAGAAGGTTGAATATGCCCTCTATGGTTGTTTGCCCAGCGTTTCCCTCCTAAGGTTTTTCTTGGAGACAAAATGTCATGAAGAACAAAATCATTTCCTTCTCTTCACTACTCATATCATTACATGTTGGATTTAATCTGGAAGATAGATAAACCTTTTGGCTGAATAATATTTGTCTTGCCTAGCAGCAGGCACAAAGATGTTATCAGAGCACTTGTTGTTGGGGGGGCTTGAGTGGTCATGGGATTCACATTGTGGACACAGGGCCCTTCCCTACTCAGGGTGTGCCTACGTGCATTTCTTGGGAAGCTCTGGGTAGCTATAAAGGTCCTAGGAAGGCATCCTTATCCATAACATACGTATTGAGTGCTCTGGCAGTAGCACATGGTGAATGCTGAATATTTATTCATCACAGTGAAGATAGACTTGCAAGGTAGAACCCAGCTTTGTTGCTGACCCCTCTTCCTCAGCAGTCTATTAACCACCAAGGCAACAATGACCAGCCTCTGCTGATAGTCTACTCCTATGTTTGTCTTTCCTGGCAGACATGTGTTCTCCCTCTCTGCCTGTTAGTCAGTTCCAGAGCCTCCCACCGCATCTTGCGGTGAGGTGAATTTCTAGAGGCTCAAGACTCATGTAGGAGAAGACCTCCAAGGCTCAGGATGACCATTTTAAAGCCAATCATCTTGGGGTGCCCTGGAAAACCTTCTCATTGGGTAGGATGAGCTCTGAGCTATCTTGGGGAAAGCCATTTTTGCTCTGGCCTTCTTTTCCCATGTAGACTGAGGGGATTGAACGAAATAGTATTTTAGGTCCTTTCTCACTTGGGTAGTGTGACTGGTTGGTTGTGTACAGATGAAACAAAATACACAAACTCATCCACACACAGCCATGATGGAAGGCTGAAGAGGTGCTCAGCACAACTCAGGGGCTCCCTTCCCCTTCCCCCTTGGAACTTAACCACAGATGTCCCTTCTTCATGGGATCACTGGCTCACATATTTATTTTCCCAAATCTCCTTAGTGTTGGCAGGTAAAAGTGACTCAGAGTTTTAGGGTTGTAGACAGCAGATGTTTTCCTTCAACAGGAAACCTGAAGGGTGTTTCCTTTGACTGAGTAAAGCTTCTGTTGCTTTAGGAGTTTTTACAGGGACATCCACACAGATGGTGTAGTTATTCTGACTCTAAAACCCCTCACAACAGCACCCTCCCTGCATCAACATGTGAGATAAAAGTGGCTTGGCCTCCCTCTCTTTTAATTCTGGCTTACTTTGAGTCATACATGCCCCAAGACTTCTGGGTAAAACATTTTACAAATGTATTCTTTTTATTTTTTTTTAACAAGTTTATTTATTTATTTATTTCCTGAGAAAGAGAGATACCTTGACAAGGTCTCATGCCACAGTGGTCTCCCCACCCTGCAGCATCCCTGAACTTTGAGTTAATCCCAAATGTCCATGGATTCCACCTGCATGAGATATCCACTTCCTCAGTCTTCATTCCTCAGTCTATAACACAAACATCTGACTCACTGTGGCTAGCAACTCCAAAGTCAGAGAGAGCTGAGTTCAAATCCCAACTGTAACACTTAGGGCTGGGGTACCTGAGGTAAGTATTGAACATGTATCAGTCTCAATTTCTTCATCTGTAAAATGGGGAGAATAATATCTCATATAATTGTGGGAATTAAAAGGAATAAAATACAGAAAGACCTAGAACAATGCCTGGCACATTGCAGGTGCTGGATAAATGGCAGCTGGTATTGTTCTTACTGAACTGGTGAAAACTGCTTATCTCTTGCCCTCATGATGTGGGGATGGCAGGTCTGGCTGTGTTCCTTCTTCTCAGCTATGGAATAATTTCTGGTTTCCCCCTGACACAAGGGAGTAGACCCAGAAGAAGTTCTTTCCCTCTATACCAACGACGGAGCTTGGTTCTAGAGGCCCAAAGCCTTAGGAGGAAAAGCAGACAGTTTTAGGAGACATAACACATGACCCATTAAAATGATGAGTTAGGTGACAGTGTTGAAATTAGAATACCCACCCACGTCTGGCCCTCATTTATCTCCTTCATGCCTAGCAGAGTGCCTGATACCTACTCAACTTTTATTAAAAAGTAAATAAAAAGTGTTCATAAAATAATCTTAATTAGAGCAAAATTATGGGCATGCTATGACTACAACTAGGTCATAACTACTTCTATTTATATGCACAGAAAAATACTGGAAGGGAACACAAATGTAGCATTGTGGGACAAATGCCATTTCCCTTTTCTTTAAAAGTTCTGAGTAATGTTCTAAAGTTATATTGGCAATAACAATTTTAAAAATTAAGAAATGATCTTGACATAAAAAGTAACTGAAAGCCAGGCAGTGCTGTGATGTAGTGAGAGGAACATAGGCTTGGAGTAGGATCCCAGCTCCCCCATTTCTAGAAGGTCCTCTTGGGTAAATTAAACTCTCTGGGCCTCAGTTTCCTAAAGTATAAAAAATAGGGCAATAATAGGTCCGCCACTGAAAGAGCAATTATAAGGCTAAACCAGGTGATCTTTGAAAAGGGCTTGAACCATGATTATTGCTAGCTTTTTCTTTTCTGGTGGGTTTGTTACTAGGTAGGGCTAGCTAACTTTAGCTGAACTTCAGCACATTGTTGCTAGGTGCTGGACTTTCACTGACAAAGGATTCTAATGTACCTGCTAGATGCATCAACACCCTTCAGGGGATGCAAAGGTCTCAAAATCAAGCTTGAGCTATTATATCCTCACCCAGGGCCTTTTAGAGAGGGAATGAAGGTTTCGATGAAACTCAGTCAGAACACAGAGGGAGATGTTGGATGGGAAAAATAACCAAATCAGAGGTTACTGAGCTCATCTATTCACGGAAAGATGCACTCTTTAAGGCCAAAGGAAAGTTTTTTTTAGCAAAATCCATGTTTCTGGTTGGGGAAGGGAGTCAGTGTTCAGAGCAAAACTTGAAGACTGGTCTTGATGAACAGTTGTAAGGCTCTTGGTATCTCACTTTCTGTCTACTATGCTGATGAGGAGGCACATAGAAAAGAAGAGTTTTGGGGTAGAAGGATGCTCTAAGTAACCTTCTAGTCCAGGCCTCTCACTGTACCAAAAGGGAGTGAAGTTTATTGGGTGCAGTGACTCACCTGGCCCCTCAGAGCCTGGGGACCAGGATTTCTGCTTCTCAGTCTAGTACCTATCCCAGTTCCCCTGCCTGCCTTCATCTTGCTTCCTCCCCTGTGTCTAGGGGAGAGAAAGACTATACAGAGTCTTGGGCCAATTTTTTTTTGAGAGAGATCACTGCAGAATGTAAATAGGAATAACCTTTTGACAATGATAGATAAATGTCATTAGGAAGGAATTCTTGGATTTTTTTTTCACGTTTCCTGACACAGAGTCACAGAACTGAGAAAAATAGGCACATACACTGTGTCCCACAGTGGTGCCCAGAGCCGACAGACCTGGCTGGGGTTTGAGCTCCTTTAATCCCAAACCACTTAGAATCCTACAGGTAGATCTCACCCACAGCGTGATTCAGTTTCTCTCTCTGGGTGTGCAGGATTCTTACGTGCCTGATTCTGACATGTCAGCCCCTGGCCTGGTACTTTGAATCCTTCCATGGAGGCAATTGGCTTTGAAAATATAGAGAGATACAGCCCGATAGTCACACCCCCTTAGCTGGCTGCCTTCTCCACAGGTAGGTCAGACACTGGCCTCAGGGGAATGGAAGCTGCCTAGGGTCAGGAGGTGAGGTAGGAATGGAAACTCAAGAAGAGGTTCTTGTGAGCATTGGAGGCAGAGGGGCAAGAGGACCCAGAATTGGGAGCAGGGAGAGAATGGGGCTGGATGGAGGTGGCTGGGCAGTCAGGAAGAAGGGAAGTGCTTTACTTTACTACAATGGAGGGGAAGTGCCTGGCCAAAGGCATGACAGGAATAAAGTGGTCTGTCGCACTGGAGTTATAGCGGCCTGTAAAGGTGCTTCCCACCCCTCCCACCTTCGGGCCCAGCAGCACGTTACCTCGTTGTTAGTGCCGACGTCCAGCAGGACAGGGAGGCACTGCTGTGGGTTCACTCCTCCGCACGCCGTGTACAGGGCCAGCTTGCCCACGGGGATGCCCATGCCGTAGCAGCCCAGGTCTCCCAAACCCAGGATGCGCTCCCCATCAGTCACCACCACAGCCTGGAAAACATGGCATGGCATCATCAATGAGGGACTGTGCCTCCTGGAACACAGTGTTTTTAAACAGCTCTTGCATGGCAGGCTTGAAGACTGGACACTCACAGACTTTGCCAGAGAGAAAAAAGCTTGTCTGGGATAAGCCAAAGGATTAATTCACCTGCAGGTGACTGGTGCTTCCTGGCAGGCAGGTGAGAAACCCCAGTGAGGTGAGATGACAGGACACCTGCCCTGCATTCTGAGCTTTGGGTGGGGGGTTGCAGAAACACCTGGAGGGAAAGTGTATTTAATCACTTTCCTTCAAAGAAACTGAGACTTTAGGGGTGGGGCAGGAGGGGAAAGACATAATGAAAGGAGAAAATGGAAAACAAGTGTTCCTGCTATTGTTATAGCACCAGTTTAGACCACTGTAAGTGTTCTCTGGCCAGCACCTGGGGGATGACAAATCTAGTTTGTAAAAATTTGAAATCCTGGTGATAGATATCTCTTACTCACAATTTCATGTGAAATCAGGAAGATTCTTAAGCTGTACTGGGATTACCTTTGGCATTTGACAAAGACTCACTGAGGGCCTACTATGTACTAGATGTTGTGCTAGTTTGAGGCCTTGCCCTACTGGGAATTCACAGATGCTGTGAAGCCAATAGTGATTGTAGAAATAATTGTATGATTGTGATGAATATTCATTTCTTTCTTTAATATATATTTATGAAGCACCTACTTTGCATAAGATCCTGGGGGAAGGAACTTCAATTTGGTCATCTATGCATGGACACAGCTCTTAAATCCCTTATATGGGCCACAAGAGAGATGGATTATGTGTGCTAATAAGTATAACCTAGGGAGAGAAGCCTGAATGCAGCAGAAGACACACAGGGCAGCAGAGATTGAGAGACAGAAGAAGTACTTCCTTCTAGGGTAACCTTTTTGTAGATGAGGAAACATATGTGCCATACTTCAGACAGGTGGCAATCGTGGGGGTGCAGGTGGGGAGAAAGGTATTTGATGCAAAAAGAAGTTAAGATTCAAGGTAGAGGTGCGGTGAGGTATAGGATGTGTGTGGGGTAACAAGGAACTGCAGGTTGCATGGAAGGAAAGAATGGAAAATCAGGTAGGATCAGATTGTGACTCAAATGTCAGACAAAGGGGAACCCCTTAGGGTAACAGGAAGTTGTAGGTCACCCCAACCTGCTCATTATCACTGGCTTCCTCTGTCTCTAAAGAGCTGAGTTTATAGGTTATTCGTATCTTCATGGATACTGTCCTTGGATTAGGACTTAGAACCAGCTCTGAACTATGGGTGGCCTGGTTGGCCTCAAGTGTGGTACCTATGGGCACCACAGAATTTAGTTCTATCCAGGCTAGCTCAATGCTGGGCATTGGGCATAAAGAGATGAAGACCATCCTTGCCCTGGAAGAGATTATGATCTAGTTCCCGAAAAGCCCATGGTATCTTCTAACTTCTTTTCTCTCTCTCCAGGGGTGAGAGCACACTCTAGGAGTGAGGCTAGGGCTGCCTTCTGGTAAAAATAATGCAGAGGTTCTTAAAAACACTCCTTCTTTGGACAGGGGGTTCTGGAATACAACAGACCCATGAAAATCATGATATTCTCCCTTAGGTTGGTCTATAGTCTCCATGGAGAATGCTCACAACTCACATTGCATCTGGTCCTCCCTTTATGCTAGCTAGACAGCTCTGAGATATCTCTGTTTCACAGGTGAGCAAACCTAAGACCTCATATTGTACATGTATTTGTTAAGTATTAGCCATAAGTCAGGCACTGAACTGGAGTTTCCACACTAGTTATCTAAGAAAGATTAGATAGATGACTTATCAAGGTCACCTTGCTTGTGTATGTGGCAGAACAGGAGTCCAGTCAGGCTTTGGATTCCTGGTTCTGGACTCCACCTGCCACCCCCTTCAGCTGGCCTAAAACATCTGTGCTCTGGCAAAGTCATACCCTGCCTTGGTGACAATATTTCCATTGCCTGCTTCTGACTTCCCCTGGCAGCTCTCATTGTTGGAACCTGTGCCCCCATGTGTCCCTGGATGCCCAAACTCTGGCCATTTCTCTACCATCTCTCCTCATTAAAGCTTTCTTATTCTGATTCCTGTTCTTTCTGAATTCTTCTCTCTGCTGAGAGGCAGGTGAATGGCATGAAATTAAACAGAGAAAATCACTTACTCCAGGGTGTTATCCCTACAATCCTAGAGCCTTTCAAGATGGTGACAGGGTTCTGCCGTGCCACCTCCCAGCTTGGAAATGTCCAAGGACACCCTATTGCATGCCTGCCTGAATCCTCTGAAGAACTGTCTCACTGCCATCTGTGATCCAGTCTTAATCCTGTGTTTACAGTTGAGTTATTGCCACAGCTTCACAACCATAGTGCTTGCCTCTTGCCGTTCTTTCTTCCAATCTCTCCTACCAACCGAATAGAAAGCCCATTTTCACTATACCCCTCGTGGGCTCAAAGACTTAGTGACTTCTAACTGCCTATAGAGTACAAAATGCTTAACTCTTAAATGACCTGTACCCAACCTACTTTTTTTTTTTGAGAGGTTTTTCGCTATAGGGCACGTGCGCTCGCCAGACAGAGACAGAGAGACAGAGAGACAGAAAGCGAGAAATCACCCCCCCCCCCCCCAGGGGGAATGGCCACGCCACAATCCCTTCTCCTCCGTTCTCCTCTCAGGATCTTGGGCACGCACACACATATGCCCGGCGTGAGTTTTTAGCCACCGGGTCTGGGACGCGATCCGCGGTTGACCACGTGGGAGTCCAGCAACATAGCCATTACGCTAACTGCTGGTCCCTACTCAACCTACTTTTGAAACTTATGCTCCACACTTGCACACAATTGCCTCTTTTTGCCAAACTGACCTCCTTACACCTTTCTGACACACTCAGAATCTACCTACAGTATCTCCCTCTCAGCCTCTATGTTCTTCTCTTCTGGAGGGTCCTTCTCATTTGCCAGCAGTGCAGATCCTGATCATTCCAATCCAATGCCATTTCTCCTTTCCTGAACTACTGGTATTTGCTATTTCCACCACAAATACTTGCTGTCAACTGCCTCCTTCCACAAATATTTAGTAAGTACCTACTGCATGCTAAAACCCACACAAAGGTGCTACTAACAAATTTGATAGTGATATCATTTGTGTTCTTGTTTAACATTTTTTTTAAAAATGTTGTTTGGTCTCATCAAACAGCCTAATAGGCTAATGGCAGGGGCTTTGGAGTCTGATAAACAATATTTGGATCTAGACCCCTTGATTTGTCATTCCATGTGTAATTTTAGATAAATAGACGACTTCTCTAAGGTTCAATTTTCCATAAAGTAGATAATAATAATACCTAATTTATCAAGTTGTTATAAAGATGAAGTAATATGGGACCAGCAGATGGTGTAAGGGTTACATCGCTGAATTCCCATGTAGTTGACCATGGTTCTAGTCCCAGACCTGGCAGCTTGAATCTCAAGCCAGGTGTGTGTGCATGCATGCCCAAAATCCCTAGAAAAGAATGGAGGAGAAGGGATTGTGGTGTGGCCATCCCCCTGGGGGATGATTTCTCACTTTCTATCTCTCCATCTCTCCAGCGAGGGCATGCATCCTATAGCAAAAAAATTTCTCTAAAACAACAAAAAAAATTTTAAAAGAGGAGGTAATATGTCTTTTTCACATATGGTGCCTCGTATAAATTAAGTGGTCAGTAAAGGGTTGCTGTTCTAATGACTATAATTATTATTATTTGGGGTAAATATTAAGATTTTGAAATTATTTATTTCTTCAGTTCAGCATTATCATAGAAAGGCCATGCAATGATTATAAGTGAATGTATGAAAGAAAAGCCAAGGAGAGACCTTGGCAAGTGCAACTTTTGGGAAAGTCTGGCTATGTAAAGTTTAATTGCATTCTAACCTTGATATCTTCATCCATCACAGTAGCTTCTACTGTCATCTCTAAGTAGATGACACTTGTAGCTCACTCTCCACTGGACATTGCCACTGACTTTCCAGTTGCCCAATTCCACAAGTTCGTAATCAAATGAAGCCTCTTTTGAGCCTTTTCACTTGGCTGTCCTCCCTCCTTCTGTTACTCCTTACCTCCCAAGTTCAAAAGCGTACAATCTGCTTTTCCTAGCTCCATCATTAGTCAGCCACAGCCAGCTGGTCAACAAGTTCTGCTGATGTTATATGTTCCATATTTCTGACATCTGTTCCATGATCTTCATGCCATTTCTCCTGCCTCGAATCAGCCCATCCACTTCTCACTTGAGCCACTAGTAATCTCTTTCTACTCTTGAATTTTCCCCATTCCATTTCACTTTTCCAAAGCATATACAGATATATCACTTTCTTATTATCCCTAAATCTTCAACGGCTCCTTATGCCCAAAAAATAAAACTCAAACATCTCAGATTGGCATTTAAGATCTTCCAGAAGTAGGCCCAGTATCCCCTTTGAATTTCTCCATCTTCTCCATGCTCCATCCAAATTAAAATACTTCTGATTTTTGTACAAGTTTTATACTTTTTTGAACACATGCCATCTTAATCCTCAATCCCTTTATCTCCTTGATCCATATTCTACCATTCTTGCATGTTTCAAGAAACAGTTCAAAAAGCAACTCCCTCCATGAAGCTTCCCTTCTAGAAATTATCACTCTCTCCTCTGAATGCCCATAGAATTTTTCTTACCCAAAGCATTTGTTACTCTCTCTCTCTCTTTTGTATTATCATTACATACATTTCCTTATCTTTCACAGTAACTCTGAGCTCTTTAGAGGTACTGCCATCTTTGGATCACATCATCTTAGATTCCTCGGCACTTTGGGGAATCTTTGAGCTGCAATGGGATAGACAGTAAATGTTGGAGTGTGTGATCCAACACAGCATAAAGTGTCTTCTGCACTGAACAGAGTTCAGACCTGGTGTAGATTAACCTTCAGAGAGAAGATGCTGCATCTTGTTTTCTATGACGTCAGTGGAATTAATGCTGGGAGCTACTAGTACAGTAGAGTGTCAAAAGACTAAGGGCAAATCTGAGCAGCATCCTGGGTTGTAAAGCCCAACTATAATTTTCTGGAACAATGGGCTCTCATTTTCCTTGGGTGGAAAAGTTTATAACTCATAACTTCCTTGTGTTTCAGATGACTGGAGGGGAATTCAGGGACTGGCGGGCCATGTTCTTCCTTTGCCTGCCTATTCAGACTTACGGCCTTTCCTGACTTATTGCCTCCGCCTCTTAGCTCAGGCAGACTGACGCCAGAGTGACCTGAGGATTGTGATTCCTTGCTTGCTTTCACACATACATGTCTCTTTCCTCTTCCTTTTGATTTACTCTTTCCTCTCACCTCTCCTTTTATCCTCCTCTTTGTCCCCTTCTGTTTCTCCACAACATAAATAATGTACAATCCTTTATTTCAAATCTGGGTTCTACTCCTCACTTGCAAAACACCCAACCTCTCAGTTTTCTTGTCTATAAAGTGGCGCTGTGGTTGGGGCAACTAGGTCTCACATGTCCATTTGTGTGGTTTGATTCCCAGACCCAGCAGCTTGAGAAACATGCCAGGGACATGTGAGTGTGTGCCCAAGTTCCCAAGAGGAGGAAAAAGTGGAGGAGTTGGGGTTGCGGCCTGGCCATTCTCTTGTGAGGTACTTTTTTTACTTTTACCTCTCTGTCTCTGACTCTCTCTGGTGAGCATACATGCCCTCTGGCAAAATAATAATATTACCCCCAGGGTTGGCAGGAGAACTTGATGAGTCAATCAACACAAAGCACTTAGCACAACATTGCTTGAGGTGATGTGTGGCCCAGACCCCCTTTAGGCTGAAGGAGTTACTTCCCCAGCTGAGTGGGCTTTTACTCAGAGTGGGCCTCTGTGTGATAGGCAGACACTTGGCACTAGCAATGTGGCCCATGTTTAAATGCCTCTGTGACTGGTGCCCAGTGCCAGAGGATGTTCTCTGGGCTCCACTACCTAGCTGCCTCCCCAGAAGCTGATGAGACTGGGGCAAAGGAGAGATTTCGGAGCTTGGGAAAACTGCTGGAGAGGACTGTTCTCAGCTGAGGCTTCCTCGGGGCTCAGGCTGTGGCTGCTGTGGGAAAGAGTCAGAAAAGCAGTTCTCATCCTCTTAGTGATTTATGCAGGATAGCTCTGGGCAGCCTGGCCGGCCCGCCCCCTCCTCCCTGAACAAGGGGCTCACAAAGTTTCATGGGCTCCCCAGCCCTGGGCTGTGGCCCCGTTTTCCTCACTGCCTACTCCTCTTACATCTCAGTTTGCAGCTCTTCTTTCTACTCAGGAACTTTTTTTTTTTAACCTTCTGAGTCAATTCAGAATCCCTTCTCAACCACCCTTCTCTCCAGCTGAGTAGCTAGCAGTGTCAGAGTCCAAGGACTTCTGTGCCTTAAAAAGCTCTCCTCTCCTGCTCAGCCACTGGTAAGTCAGCAGTGGCCTCTGAGCTGGGCACCCACAGTTTTTTGTGGATAACTTTGGGCAAGTTTTTTAACCTCAGTTTGCTGATCTGAAGATACTCCTACACATTTTCAAAGACCCACCTTGGGGGTTTCAGAGCAGTCCTGGCTCCACTCTGAGCACATGACTGAGCCCCTAGGAAGACACAGTGAAGGAGGAGTCCTGCCCAAAGTGACAGGGGAGGGATAATAGCAGAGATTCCCCACCTAGGTGGGGAGGTCTTTATCTCCTCTTTTCAAGTCAACTAGAGAATACAAGACCGCTACCTGAAATGTTCTGAACCTCTGAGAGGGCACCCTGGGAACGAGGGTAGAGGGAGCTCCAAGAAAAGACCCATGAATAGGGCAGAGTAGGAGCTGGGGAAAGGGGCAGTCCAATCAGCCCTTGTTGACTTGTTTCCACGCCAGAGTACAGTGCCAAAATTCAAGCTCCTGGTTTTCCTAGAGAAGCCAGAAATCTAAGTGTTTTGATGTTTACTTACTTGTTTTCTAGTGAAGTCTCTTGACTTTAAAATGTTACCTACAAATTAAAAACTTTCAAAACCACTGAGGGCCAAAGCAAATATGTCTAGGCACCAAACTGCCCATTTGTGGTCAGTGATTCCCAGGTAAGGACTGCCCTTTGGCCCTGCTGTGTGTGCTATAGTCAATCCCACCACCTTTAGTAATGATGTTTGTTCAAGTGTCCTTCAATATGCACAGACATTATTGTAGTTAGTCCTCGCAATAGGAAAGCAAAAATTAGAGAGGCTGTCTGTACACACAAGTAAGTGAAGGATTGAGACCAGAACCCTGGTCTGTGTGATTGCAAAGCCAAGGTTGATTCCTTGGCATAGTCACCAAGACTGACCTCCTGGTTTTTTCAGAGTGAGACAGGAATAAAGGTGGAAGTGGCCTCAGGCATTCACCTGTTTACTCTGGGGTGCCACAGGGTGGTGGGCAGCCAGTAGCAGGTCTGCTGCTCACCCTCCAGGCTCCTCTCTGCCTGCAGCACAGGCATGGTGTACTGTCATTGTTTCCAGGCCAGTCTAACTAGACTGTAAGCTCCTGGAGTCTGGAGTCGTCTTTATCCCCAACCTCCAGGGACCTCTCACAGAGCAGATGTTCACTAAATGGTGCTTGATTGCAAATGAATTAGATGCCACTGGCCTAGATCTGCTCAGACAACTTATACTCTCCTTAGATGCTCTGGATGTCTCTCTTTATTTGGGGCTTACTTGAGTTTCACATTTCCCCAGGTGACCTGGAATCCCCTGTTTCTCTTCCTCTAAAATCACAACAGTTGCTGTTTCCATCTCTCTGATAATTAGCACCAATATTTAGTAGTTTCTTAAAATATGTTTATTGAAGTCAATGGATATTCAGTTTGTAATAATTTGCATTCATATTTTGGTTTCCCAACCATGATCTGAAGCAGTTTGGAGACAGGGATCATGTTGGGACCAGCAGATGGCAGAATGGTTATGTTGCTGGACTCTCAAGTGGACAACTGTGGTTTGAGTGAGTACTGGACCCAGTAGCTTAAAACTCACACCGGGTGTGTGTGTATGTGTGCCCAAAATTGCAAGAGGAGAATGTAGGAGAAGGGACTACAGTGTGGCCATCCCCCTGGGGGGGTGATTTCTTGTTTTCTCTGTCTCTCTCTGTCTCTCCAGCAAGCACTCGAGCCCTGTAGCAAAAATCTCTTTAAGAAAAAAATAGAAATGGATACAGGAGCCACGTTTTTCTCACTTTGAATGTCTCACAGCAGGGCCCTGGGTGCAGTTGTATCAAGTGTTTCCTGAAAGAGGAACAATGAAAACCTGAAAAGCATCATGAGCCTCTCACCGACCTCATGCCAACATGGAGGAAGGGGTGCCTTTTTCATACTGGTTAAGGAGCTCGGGATGCCTTTTCATAATTCCTTCTAATTCCTTGTAATTTGCACAAAGGCATCATGTGGATTAATGGGGACCCCATCTCTCTCTCCCACACAGTGCCTGGTACACAGATGATGCTCAGCATGTTAATTTACTGAGTTCATTCAGCTCAGCAAGAATCTGCCGAATGCATAGTGTGCACAGATTTCCCCAAGGCTGAAAATCTAGAGATGTGGCACAGATGAGTTTGCAGGACCCTGCATCATATTCACTCAGGTTGGCCTGGTGCTAACTCCCCATCAAGTGAGTTGGTTTTCCTTAATGTCCTTGAAGATTTTTTATGTATTCATCCTAGGTAGGCCCTGAAAAGTTGCTTCTCTAGGACTGGAACCAAAACCTGCAGAGTCAAGACCTATATGTAACTGGAGTCTAGGCAGAAAAGCAGGAATGAGAAGTACAGGGAAAATTACACCCAAAGATGAATAAAATGAACTATCATGTGGCTAAGACTGAAGTCCAAGTGCTTTGTCTATAGCTCAGGCCTGGCTCCTGCACCCTCTGCTCTGATTCTGAGTGCTAACATTCCCTCAAGAGGGTCTAAAGCAGGTGGGGCACAAGAGAGGTAGGTAGGAAGAAGCAGTATTTGGTGCCTTGGTGCCCGGCTCAGAGAACTGGCAGACAAGGAAGAAGGGAAACTTGGGAGAGAAATCAGTGGTGGAGTGCCACAGCCACCCAGTCATAGCACAGTGGTATGAGCACTGGGTCTGGGAGTATAGCCAGTCAAAGCTAGGCTTGGATGGCAGAGACCTGGTGCTGACTGCTGTTTTGTGGAGGATGCATGTTTGGGGAAGACTGAGCCATCAGAAGTTGAACCTCACTGTAGGGAGGAGGCACAGATACTGTGACTGTAGCAGTGGCCAATCAGAAAAGTACCAGTTTCAATAATGGACCAATGGGGTTGCTGCTTGGGTTGGCCATTGAGAATTGCCTAAGTTTCAATTCTGTATTTGCATACAAAGACCTCACTGAAAACTTGAGTGGGAATTTTGTCTTTGTAAAAGTATATTCCTGAACACATTTGGAAAAATGGCCTTTTGAGCAAACTTGGCTGTCTCCTGGATGAAGTCACCTGTAATAAAGCTTTCCTCCTTGACAAACGTTGTGGGTCAGAGTTTAGCTTTTCTGGCGGTGAGTGACTTCTCTGTCTAGTCTTTACGTACTTTGGTTCAGTCACGAGAGTTACTTATACTGTACTTGATAGGCTTCAACCTCCTCCTTGGCTAACGGGCTAAAAATGTACTTATCAAGCAACCAGTAGATATTTTGCACTTTTACTTCACCTGTTTTGTTTCCAGAAGTGATAATGATGCCAGAGCCCTTCAAACTCTTCCAAAGAAGGCCTTGTGACAGGAGGAAATCTGGGGATTAGCCAGAAGCTAAGATATTTCTACAAGGTTACATGTTTTATATTTAAACATTAACATAACTCCTGCATTCCATATTATATTCTGTTTGTTATATAAACATATTTTCTCTCTAATTATTTCTTAGTAAAATTGGCACTCCTGGAAGAAGCGCCAAATTTATCCTGTCATTTTGCATAGATACTCCTACCCGCCTCCCCCTCAACAGTACACACACACTGCTATGTACATCTGGGGTTCACATACAACAGTGTGAAGATATTGTTTATCATAATCTTTTCCTCTTGGTGCTGAATGTCCTTACCCTATATCCTAGACTCTTCAATACTTAACTGTCCAAACTCTACCTACCCTGCAATTCAAGACCCAGTTTCAGTGTACCTTTTCCATAAAGATTCTCCTTAGGCTAAAAGTCCTTTCTGCCTTTCTGTACACCCTCAACTTTCTCTTTGTATCTTATTCATCTCTGATCAAACTCTACCTTGGTAGGCTTTTGTGTCACTGTCTTATTTTCCTCATGACAAGTCAACCACTTGAGAAGAGGGCTTCAGATTTCCCCATGTATCCACCACAGAAACTGGCACCATATATTTAGCAGGGGCCCAGTGTATGTCGAACATACTTCAGACTACTACTACTAATGGACAGTTTCACATGGGTGCCTTGTAAATGCAAACCTCTGCTCTGTGGTGCATTTGTGCTCAGCTATATTAGGTCTATGGTCTGGGCCAAGGAAAGGGGAGTGGTCAGTTGACTTCACTGTCATAAAGACTCATTTTATAGTTGGAAATGACTGGTTTAGGGAGATGGGTTCACCCAATAGTGTAGAAGTAGCAGTGAGAACAAGATCATACCTTAATATTGTCTTCTGGCCAAGAGTTCAGCATTGTTGCCAGGTGGCCCTTGTCATGAATGGTGATAAATAGCCCACTAGGAGAAACAAAACATGCACACAGAGAAACCAGTAAATCAGGCTAGAAATAAACAAAGACTAGGCATACTGTGCCTCATTGTATAACTAAGGTTTTCCCATAGACCTGGGCAAGAGGGATCTCGGCCCCAAGCCCCATCAGTTTAGGGGGATCTGCTCTGACCCTCTCCACAGGGCAAGGAGTTCACAGGGCCAAGAGGTGTACCCACTTGGAGCTTCTGCTTCTTAATTTGTTTCCTTCCTTCCTCTCTCTAGATCAGGACCCTAGGATTCCGTGACCAAATTGTCCCAAAGCTGCTGTTAAGAACTGTGCAGGCCTCTTCTCTAGGTCCCTCTTCCCAGGTACAGACCACACTGCAGTGTCTAGAAATCTAGGTCTGGGCTGTGATTGGAACTTGGACACACTGGGATGTCCAAATGCACCTGCATGAAGTCTCTGGATTGGTGGTTGGAGCTACAATGGGAATTGGGGCAGTGGTGGCCATGAACCAGTTTGCACTGCAGACTGGAGTCTGAGAATTCAAAATTCAAACTCAGCCTTTGAGATATTCATAAAGGTTTATTTGTAAAGGTAGGAACATGGAATATATTTCATTTAATAGCTTATTAGTCTGGTTTAGCACTTGGAATGCTAAGACCTAAAGTATGTGGGCCTGAGTCATCAGTGCTGGGATCAGGACTAAGGGAATGTATGGACCTTCATTCTCTGTTTGTTCATCTATAATTTCATGCTCTGAAGAAATCATGCCATAAAAATAACAACTTTGAGGACTAGCAGTTGACGTGATGGTTGTGTCCCTGCTGAGCACAGTTTAAGTCCCAGACCTGGTGGCTTAAAACTCATGCTCGTTGTGTGTGTGTGTGCATATCCAAAGTTCTAAGAGGAGAATGGAGGAGGATTTGGTGCGGCCATGCCCCTGGGGGGCGATTTCTTACTTTCTCTTACTTTCTGTCTTTTCTGTCTCTCTAGTGAGTACATAGACCCTATAGAAAAAAAAAAATCTCTCTCTAAAAAATATTAACAACTTTTTAAATGTATTAAAAGCTTTAACCACTTCTCAAAGTATTTTTCTATTATCTAACCAACAGCTACAAATGGCCCCAAAGGATTGTCCTGGAGAAGGATGTTAGATGTCTAGTCCACAGACTTCATTTTATGGACAAAGACATTGAAGTTCAGAGTGGTGAAGTGACATGTTCAAGGGTCACACAACTCATAGGCAGCAGGACCTGCTTGAATCAGAATCCCAAGTCCAGTGCTCTTCTCACTGCCTCAAGACGACATGTTCCCCGGGGGATCTGTTTCCTGACAGATAGCTAAAGGGGCAGGGTACAGTGTCCCAAACAGAATGTGTATGGGGGATGCTAATGAAATATTTTTCTTTGATGTATGTTGGTGAGGAAGTAAAGTATGCAGGGTGAGGGCTTATGATGATAAACAAATGGACTGCAGGTCTCGGCAGGGTCCTGGGGTTCGGGTCCCTTGCCCATCCACCCATTTCCTGGCAGAGCTGCATCTAGATTAGCTCAGGAAGAAGGTATTCTCAGGGAAGAACATTTTTTCTTCAAGGCCCTCTACAATGTATTTTTAGGTTTAGTAAATTTTCAGTCAAGGAATACTATTTTCTCTAGCAGTAACTGGAGCTGGTTTTTAATCTATTTCCATAAAGTTCTGATCAGCTGAAGTCTGCAGGCAGTCTCCCCTCTGCACTCCTTTTTAGTGGTTTCAGAGAAATATCCCAGTGCCTGAGGAGATGCCCTTACCTAGTCCTGCTTAGTTCCACTCTGAGACCTCAGACCTGAAGAGTCCCAGAAGCTAGAATGGGGATTTTCAAGTGATTTCCAATAATACAGAGCCTGACAAGTGGTAAAGCTACAAAAAACTCAAGTGGGGCTTTAGAGAAATGTCAGTGGGAAGGTAGCTTAGAGGAGGTGTTAAATGAAGGTGCTTTTTAATTACAGCGCCTAGACTCAAAGCCTGGCTCTGCCACTGACTGACTACATGGCTATGGGCAAGTTATAACCAAGGGTTGACTCCTGATGTGAGATGGTGGAAGTGACATCACCTTCTTAATACCTTTGTTATGTCAATTAATCAAGACAACGCATATTTAAAGGCTGTATTACTGAGACCTGGTGGGGGTACAATGGTAATACAACTGGACCCAGATGAGAAAGGTCCTGGATTTTTGTCCAGATCTGGGCTGCTGAGACTGAGGGTGGATTCAGGCATAAAGAACCTATTAGGTGTCTCTCTCTCTCTGTCTTTCTCAGGAGAAATAAATAAGATAACAATAATAAAAGAGTACATCATAGCATTTGCTAGCATGTTGTAAATACTTAACAAATGGAAGCCCTTAATGTTGTTGATTTAGTGTAATGGTTTGGAGTGTAGGCTTGGGGTCAGCCAATGGCCTGGTGGTTAAGAGAGCTGGATCTCACATGGCTTATTTTATGGTTCCAGTCCTGGACCTACTGGCTTGGACACACTGGGTATGTGTATATGCATACATGCCCAAAATTCTGGAGGGAAGGAGAGATGGAGAAGAAGGGATTTCAGTGTGACTATTCCCCTTGAGGGGGTGTTTTTCCTCTTCCTCTCTCTCTCTCTCTGGCAAGCACATATACCCTCTGGCAAAATTTCAAAAAGAATATAAGTTTAGGGGACGGCTTCGTGACCTGGAGATTAAGGCAGCTGAATTTCATATGGCCAACCATGCAGTTCAAATCCTTGCCTGGAGAATTGAAAAACATGCCAGATGTGCATGCCCAAATCCCAACAGGATGGAGGAATGGAGGAGAAGGGATTGTGGTATGACTGTTTCTCGCTGGAAGGTGCTTTCTACCTCTCCTTTCTCTTTCTGGTGAATAAAGGTGCCCTCTGAGGGAAAAAAAAGTTCAGGCTTGGGTGTCAGATTTTCTAGATTCAAATGCTGGCAGAATGTCCAGTGAGGCACCTGGCTCATGGTAAGTGCTTGGTAAATGTTAGCATCTAATTAGACATTAGCTTTTCAGCTGTTATAGAATTACACTATGTCAATGTGCCTGATTGTCAGGAGCCATGATTGACAGTTACATGTACCTCTCATTGGTGAAACAGAAAAGCAGTTATATGTGAAGTATGGTAGGTAGAAAATATTTTATTATGTGAATCACTGAGTGGGGGAAAAATAAAAGTATCTTTAGTGATGCACATCTGTGAACAGAATTTTTGAAGTTCCCTGTCAGAGCTAATATTAAATGAGAATGAGATCAAGGGCAGTCTGAAAGGGAAGACAAGTCACAAAAAGGCAACATTCATTCATTTAACTTTTTTGAGTATCTCTGTTCTGGGACCCCGGCAGGCTTTTATGTACTGTGTTGTCACTGTCGTGCAATATGAGGTGGGCATTACCATCATTTTACAGATGGGATTAAGTGGTAGAAATACAGGGCCAGCAGGTGGCATGGTAGTTAAGGGGTTGGATTCCACATGGCAGAGGGCATGGCTGGAGTCTCAGACCGGTGGCTTGCAAAACATGCCAGGCACATAAGTATGCGTATCCAAAATTTTGAGAGGAGAATAGAAGAGAAAGGATTGTTGCATGGCCATCACTCCTGGGAGGTGACTTCCACTTTCACTCTCTGTCTCTTTCTCTCTCCCGCTAGTGTACACACTCTTTGGCAAAAATCTAAAATAAAAAACAAAAAAAAATGTAGCAGGTGAAATTCAAACACAGGTCCCTTAGATCCCAGAAACATAGCCTCTAAGGGCAGGTCACGCTACCTCTCTGTGCGTTAGTTTTCTCTTAGTTTTGGGGACAGTGGCTTCTTCATTATGAAGTGATGAGAGGACTGAACAAGGCAAATTGACGAAATCCCAACACACCATGAAGCCCCGTAGATACAGGAATCTCAGTGTTTCTGGTCAGTCTGAGAGGGATGTGAAATTGAAGCTCTGTCCTTGCATGCAGCTCTGATTTCCTGGCAGCCCTGTACAAATGATCAGGTTAGTAATTTAGGTGCTGAGGAGCTCTCCATGTTCCACAGCTGGTTCTATTTCCATCTTTTTTCCTTGAGAAGGAGCCAAAACCCTTGGGGCTGAATGATGCCCAGTGAGGCACTGCCTTTGACAGCCGGTGTGACGTATTCATGGTACAATGTTATCATTCCTGTTCCAGTTGCAAAGAGAGGCAGGAAGGTGAGAAGCTCCAGGAAGATTGGGGCCTGGGCTTCTCTCTCTGGAGAGAGACAGAGACACTTCCAGGTTTTGAGGGAATTATAGGCTGTCTCAGCCTCCCTGAGCATCCCACAGTGAGCATTTACAACCAGTCTTCAGGGATAATGGATCCTCTGAATAATTAGAACAGAAGGTCTTCACTACTCCTAAGGCTGCTGGGATAGAAGCACTCCTGAGAATCTTGGTGTTAATAGCCACTAATTGGCACAGCATAAAATAAAAACAAAAGCAAAGCAAAACAAAACAAAAAACACTTCAGCTACTGACTACTTCTCTCAAGTTTTTCCTGTTCATATCAAGGAAGCAATTTTAGAATTTGAGGGAATTCCAAAATCCTCTCCCCCTATAGATCCATTGATCTATATATTGATCCACCTATCTATCTGGTGAATATGGCAAGCCATCAGTCTATGGAACTCTGCATTTAAATGAGTACATATCCCGCTTTATATAAAATGCAGCAAATTCCCGAGAAGTTAGGAATAAATAAAACAACTAACCCTAAAAA
This sequence comes from Tupaia tana, assembly GCA_026018925.1. NCBI lineage: Eukaryota > Metazoa > Chordata > Mammalia > Scandentia > Tupaiidae > Tupaia > Tupaia tana. Next base: position 77,278,678 of record JAKSZU010000015.1, read on the forward strand.
ATATTGTATGTGTACAAGGAGGTAACTGTTTAAAGGGATCCTGTAGGGAATTGCCTGGGAACCTACATCACTGTCTCTTGATTTATGACTTTCATAGTTTGGACTTTTCTACTTTAGTTTCTAGACAGAACACAGGTTCTCTCTTAGCTGAGAAGGGGTGGACAGAGGAGTGCACAGCTCCTCTTGCGTGGAGCTTTGGAGTAAGTGTGCAGAGAAGCAGGGGAATAGATTCTTGCTTGACAAAAATTACTTACTCTATTCTTTCAGAAATTAATTTGACCTGAAAGGTGTATTTGTTATGGGCTGCTCATCCTGGAACAAGGTAGAAACTCTTTTTATCCATGTATGGAAGCAATTAGTTCCGCTCCCCACTTATATTCTGTTCTCTCTCTTCCAGGCACAAGGCATGCTGCAGTTGCAGTTGCTGAAATGAAGCACCATCTGATGACCTGCCCTGGCCAATAAGATGTATGTATTTGCAACATGACCTTCTGGGGGTGAGCATTTAAGGGCTGGTGTGTGGTTTACTATCTTCTCTTTATCTCTTTGCCACAGCAACCAAAGGCTTCTTCGATAACCTAGGTCCTAGAGTGAGGGTGATACACAGCACAGTTCCCACAGTTCTGTGGGAGACAGAAGCACATGATGGAGACACACAGAAGGGACTACTTTAAACATCGAGATGCTAGGTTTGTTTGTTCTTCAACCTACCCTAGCCATAGTATACTCTGTTGAACAAAATCTTTCAGAGATGCCAAATATGTTTTTTTCTAAAAAAAATTGGAGGTGTGGTTAAAGTTAAAACAAGGAGTTTTCTTTTTTGAGGGTCTTCTCACTACTTTTCATCTCAGCAGCCATGATTTCCTCAGTAGGCTACTGGCAGTGGTAATAAAGATAAAGAACTTATTGGAAATGGTACTATAGCACTGGGAGTTAGTAACTGATAATTAGGAAACTATCTCTCTCTCTTTTTTTTTTTTTTTTTTTTTGAGAGGTTTTTGCTATAGGGCGTGTGCGCTCGCCAGACAGACAGAGAGAGACATAGAAACAGAAAGCGAGAAATCACCCCCCAGGGGGGATGGTCACACCGCAATCCCTTCTCCTCTATTCTCCTCTCAGGATCTTGGGCACACACACACACGCGCCCGGTGTTGAGTTTTAAGCCACCGGGTCCGGGATGCGAACCGCGGTCGACTACGTGGGAGTCCAGCAACATAACCATTACGCTAACTGTTGGTTCCCAGGAAACTATCTCTTAATGCATATCTTTTCCTAGTAGATTGTATGCTCCATGAAGACAGGACAGAATCTTACTCATTGATGTAATCCCAGGGCCTAGCACAGCACCAGACACATACTAGGAGCTCCATAAGCAATGTATGTGTTAGGCGGGACCAGCAGTTAGCATAATGGCTATGTAGCTGGACTTCCATGTAGTCGACCGTGGTTCGAGTCCCAGACCCAGTGGCTTAAACTCACGCTGGGCGCGTGTGCGTGCATGCCTAAGATCCCGAGAGGAGAAAGGAGGAGAAGGGATTGTGGAGTCGCCATCCCCCCTGGGGGGTGATTTCTTGCTTTCTGTCTCTCTGTCTCTCTCTGTCTTCCTGTCAAACACATGTGCCCTATAGCAAAAACCTCTCCTAGATAGATAGATAGATAGATAGATAGATAGATAGATAGATAGATAGATATGCATGCTAGGTATGGTGAGTGGTTCAGAACATGAATGCTGAGATGAGACAGATTTGGGCCTTTATTTTTGTAGTCAGTAACTACAAAATACCTACCCTGAGTTATTTCTGTGAAGATTGAATGAAATAATATATATTAGGTACATGGCACAGTGTTTGGTATGTGGTAAATACTTTGTAACTAGTAGCCCATATTGGTTACTTATGCTAGAGAGTGATAACACATTGAAATATTGGGTCATCGGAAAAGTCATGACATATTTTTCTGTTTTTTTTTTTTTTTTTAATGCAAAGATGTGTCATGACTTTTCTGACAGCGCAGTATTTTCTGGGTGAGGAAAGAAGTTAAAGACATTTAAATTGTACTCCCCTAAAAAATATTTTGAAATCCTAACCTTGAGTATCTCTGGCCTTATCTGGAAATAGAGCTTTGTTATATTATTATTATTATTTTAATTTGTCAGAGGCTGAATGCATTTGCTAGAGAGAGACAGACAGAGAGAGAAAAGGAGAAAGCAATCCCCACTGGGGTGTGGTCATGCTACAGTCCAGCTTCTCCATTTCTCCATCTTGTCAGGATTTGGGGTATGCAGACACATGAGCCTGGTGTGTTTTTCAAGTCACAAAGGCTGGGATTTGAACGGTGCAGTTGACCATTTAGGGTCTGGCTTCCATATCTCAAGACCATGGGCTGTCCCTGGAAATAGAGCCTTTGCAAATGTAATTAAGTTAAGATGAGGTTAAAGGGTATGCCCTAATCCAATAGTACTTTATCTTCATAAGAGCAAAAGCAGGATTACAGGGAGAAGATGGTCATGTGATGACAGAGGCAGAGATTGGAGTAATGTATATATAGGCCAATGAATGCTGAGGATCACTAGCAAACACCAGAAGCTAGAGAGGCAGGGAAGGAATCTCTCCTATAAATTTCACAGAGAGCAACATCCTGCTGACACCTCGATTTTTTAGAACGGTGAGAGAATAAATTTAAGGCACCCAGTTTGTGGTAGCTTGTTACAGCAACCCTAGGAAGCTAATACACCTGCCATCTGATTTTTGCATAACAGCCATGAGTTGTGGTGATCACAATCCCTTCCCTGTACAGTTTTAAAAACTCATAGTCTGTAGGAATTTCACAAGGACAAGGGCAGGTGAAATTTCCTCCAATAAAGGACTGTAAATTACATCACTATCTTCAGTTTCCATCAGGAGCCAGAAAAACTCTCTTGAATTTTAGAATTTAGTTACACAAGGGAGAAAGAAAAACAAAGATAATGTTCACTTAGGAGAATGTTATTTCTTGAGAAAAAGACTCTTAACCCTTATCTTGGCCTGCAGAGGAGTGACCCTTAGAAACTTCCTAAAATAGAATTGGGAAAAAAAACCCAACCCACTTTAAATACATAACATTCACTTAGGCTTCTTGGCACCAACCCAATGAAAAAAGGGGATTTAATTAAATCAGGGTCAGCAACACTAGGCAAGCCACAGCAGCAGGGCTCAGGAGGAGGGACAGGCACTTTCAGCTCTGCAACAAAGGCTCACTGTTGCAGGCGAAATCACCATTCCACAGATTTTTGGCAGAGAGGGAACCTGTCCTCTGAAAACCTGCAAGAGGCTATTTTTAAAGCCCAGCAACAGTTTCCTGGAGTCAACAGCACAGTAGGGGAGAGAGTAGGTCTAAGAAATCCTCGAGGGTTCTGGGGGCCCAGCACCTGGTGGGGCAGAGCCCCCAAACCTACGTGAGGTAACTGTCCATGCCTTGATATGTCTTCAGGGTAGTGCGACCAAAGTGAGGTACAGGGTGCTGTAGATAACTGAACGTTAGCGGTAGGTTATTCATAATCCTTCTTTAGTGTTATTTTCTTTATTGAAGTACACTTTGAATATTTTAATCCATTGAACCGTCATAGCTAAATTTCCTGCTCCTTGGGCAGCCTTTTCTGTTTCTCTTTGAGGTGGGATGTTACAAAGGGGATGGGTATCTGCCCTCTCCCTGCCCCATGGAGACTCCCTTTCCTTCTGACCCTCCCAGATAAGAAGTAGAAGTGAAGTGCTCCTGTCTTTAGAGTGAGGCCCAAGGTAAGGACAGTGACACTGTCCATGTGACTCTACCAATGAGACCTCAAAGTGGGTGGAGCTTTCTCGATTTCCTGTGCTTGAGGTGACAATCACTTTGACCTTGCACTGGCTTCAGACATTCTCCTTTGTGCCAGGCATTGTACTGGGCTCTTCGAAAACATATATGAAGAAGACTTTATCTCTGACCCAGATGGGTTTTTGTCACCTAGGCAGACTAGAAAAAGAAAATATATTTTATATATCAATAACTATCTAATTAGTTACATAAGAGAGAGAGAGAGAGAAAACAAAAACCAGAAAACAGACCAAACAAGCTAGAAGAGCAAAATCACAGAATGAGAGTGTTAGAGCTGGTCCTTGAGCCCCTATTCTAGGGCCCTGTGGCCTTCCCCTTTCTCTACCTTCCTCTGGCTGCTGTATGGTGGTTTTTCCCAAGTAGAATTGAAGCATCAGCATGACAGGAATCATTTCCTCTTCTTCCATTGACCTCCATGAGTTCCCCCATTACAGCCTTATAAACGTAGTATCTACTTCAGAAACAGATTTCTGAGTAGTTGGTCAAGTCTTTTCTCTTTTTCTCTGAATGTGGTAATGGAACAGTTAGGACAGGGCAATAGAAGTTTTTCTTTTTTTCTTTCTATTTTTTTTTTGGAGAGGTTTCTGCTATAGGGCGTGTGCGCTCGCCGGAAATACAGAGAGACAGAAAGACAGAAAGCGAGAGCCCGCCACCCCCCCCGCCCCAAGGTGGGATGGCCACGCCACAATCCCTTCTCCTCCATTCTCTTCTCGGGATCTTGGGCATACACGCACACATGTCCGGCGTGAGTTTAAGCCACCACGTCTGGGACTTGAACCAGGACTACATGGGAGTCCAGCAACATAGCCATTACACCAACTGCTGGTCCCAACAGAAGTTTTTCAACTCTGAGTTTGGGAAAGTTACCAGATCTCTCTAAGCCCATTTCCCCCTCTGTAAAATGAAGGAGGTAGATCAGATAGCTTCGAAACGTCTTTGATTTTATGACCATGATCTGGCAAGGCTAGCAGTTATCTAAGGAGCAATTGCAAGACCACAGAGATGAAGCTCAACCTAGTTGGGTTCAAATCCCAGAACCAACCCCTATTCACTGTGCAACATTGGCAAATTACTTAAATTCACTAGTATTAGTTGTTCACTGCTAAAATGATGCTATAGCCATTAAATCCAGCTCACTAAGTTAGTGTGTACATTAAATAAAATAGCACATATGCCAATATCAGTCATAAAGTAGCTTTTTGAACTTAGAACTTAAAAACTTAAGAAATGTCTGCCAAAGGAATTAATGTCAGTTCCCTTCCAAGAGACACAATTTCATGCCACGGTTCATGGATGGAACAACTGCATATTTTATTTCCCCTGTGTCTTAACACAATTATTGTTTTCCTTTTTGCTTTCATAAACTCACTGATCTGCAGATCTAGTCTACTAAATTCAGAATTATGAACATTTTTTGAGTGCCTACTATGGAAAGTAAGTTTGTTCTTTCGGTGGAATTGTTTTGAATCCTTTCCCTATGTAGTCATTAGTTAAAATTAACAACACAAAGTCTCTATGTAGTAGCTTGTATCACCCAAATTCTTCTAGTTTCTGTGACTTTTTGGGTAGAGTCTTCAAATGCACTGCTTTTCAAAACCCATGGAATTAATTTTGAATATAGTGAAAAGATAGAGCCTTAAAGATGTTAGACCAGCAAACCTCAAGTCCAGTTCTGGTTGAGGGCCTAATCTTTGACCTCAGGTAGTGTCATGATGAAAAGTAGGGAAGAAAAAAAGAAAAGAAGCCAACCTTTGTTTAACTTTCACTGAGAATATTTCACAAATATTACACCATTTATTCACTGCCACAAATCTGGGAGTCAAGTATTATTCCCATTTACATCTGAGAGTGGGGAGACTCGATAAGATGATACAGTGCTACTGAGATCAAATTTGTGAAGCATTCCATATTTTGTTGTTGTTTACCTGTTCTCCAATTCAAGGACATTTAGGTTTTCACTAGTTTTGGGTGATTATGAATAAAGCTTGTATAAACATGCAAAAAAAAAGTATTAGTACCATAAAGAAAAACTGGAATAGGTTTTTAATTGTTTCTGCTTTTTTTCCTTCTTAAAATTGATAAATATATACTGCTTTAGCCTCTTTGTTGATTATGAGATTTTTTTTTTTTTTTTTTTTTTTTTTTTTTTTTTTGTCAGGAGAAAGTAATAAAATTGAATTCCAAGGGCTAGGGGAATTTCTCCATCTGTTCTCCTTGAATAAGAAGGATTCAGATAAGGTGTGCAAATAGCTGAAGAAGTAAGTGCAGTTTTCATAAAAAGCATGAATACATAGAAAACCTGATAAAGAGTGCTCTGTAGTTCTATCACATCATTAGTTGACTAGACACTTAATAATCAGGGAGAAAGAAAAAGTCCTTATAGATGGAAATTTCAGCTGAAATTGACACCCCTTGTTCAAATAGAAAAAAATAAATCACTTTGGAATCTGAAAATTCCAATTCTGCAACTCACAGATGCTTCCAATTAGAATAGAGGTTAATGTGGTTTCAGCTGTTGCTTGAAATATTAAAATGTGCCAAAAAATCTCAGAGTTGGTAAAAAGGAGTCTCTTTTTCTACTGAAGTATTTTCTCCTCCAGAAATAATAATCATAGAGGCTTTAGGCCTCCTTTTCCATGAAAAGTCACACTTAGCACTCTTCACTTTCTTTCATGGCAATTAACATGGCACAGACCCACATATGCCTCCACTTTATAAAACAAACACCTTCCTGTCGCCTAGGCCTTTAGTTAATCTGGTCTCCGGGCAGTAAGTTTGTCGCAGTGCGTCTCTATTCTAACTTAAACTTTTGATATCCAAAGCAAATAATCATCAAACCTGAAATCCTGGAACTGCCATCCTCCTGACTCAGAGGCACTTCCAGTGAGTCACTTGTTTACATGTATGTGCAAGATAGGGAGAGCAAAACATCCTATCTGCTTGTTTTTTCAAAGCAGGTTTGAAAAGTAGTCACATATATACTTTTCCTCTGAGTCATAAATCTCTGTAGCCTTAGTTTAAGAAAGAGGGTAAGAGCTCAGAACTCTATGGAAACACACAGAAACAATAGCCCCTACTCCAAGGTCAAGCTGAAATTACAAAAGCTCAAATCCATTTTATGCTAGAATTTATGAGGCAATTCTATGGGTAGGCATCTGCATCCTATCTTGAAGCAATTTGTAAGCGGAAGACCCTGCCCTCTTTAATTTATCATATAAACATTTTTGGAGCTATCATCGCATATTAGTCATGAAAGCTGGAATTTAATAAGAGAGAACAGAATGCAGTTTTCAAAGAGGACAAAAGTTCACTGGGAGAACATATCTTAAACCTCAGGGACCCTGATCACTGGAAGCAAATGTAAAAGACAGCTAAGTGCCTGGAACTAAGTATCTAAAGGGGCCACTCATCAGCTGCAATTAAGCAGGGAGACGGGGAAAGAACACATTTGACCTAATTTGTTGTTTTAACTATTTAGCCTCCAAACTACACATCTCTTTAAAGAAAGAAATCTCAGACCATTTAAGATCAGGAATGTTCAAGGCTAAAAAGGTTTTGCTTTGGAAATGGTTGAGAAAACGTGTGTGTGTCTATGGTCGGAAATAAGTCCCAACCACATTTATTCTTGTTAAACTTCAATATTATTGGGAAGCCTAAACTCAGAGGCTCAGACATATTAGATCCAAATTCCAGCCTTTTTGTTTAGATTTCAATTTCCTCATCTGTAAGGGTAATAACACATTTCTAATAAAGTTATATTTAACAGTTAATAGATAATGTACAGAAAGCAGTGAGCACAATGTCTGGAGATTTTGCTCCAAAGAATCTAACTCTTTGAAGAAAATATTTGAAGTATAGCACCATAGAAAATTATCAAGCTGTAAAGTAGGACAGCAAAAGAGAAAGGAACAGAAGGCTGACAAAACAACCAGAAAACAATAAACAAATGGCAGGAGTAAGTCTTTGCCCAACAGTAATTATTTTGAATGTTAATAGATTAAATTCTCCAGTCAAAAAGAAGAGTGGCTGAACAAATTGAAAAACAAGACCCAAATATATGCTGCCTAGAAGAGATTTTCTTCACCTTTAAGGACTTACATAGACTTGAAATGAAGGGATGAAAAAACATGTTTCACATAAATGGAAACCAAAAGAGTAGGCATAGTTATGTTCATATCAGACAAAATAGACTTTAAATAAAAAATTGTAAAAAAAAAAATGGCAAAGAAGGTATTGTGTGATTATAGTCAGTTCATCAAGAAGATGTAACAAGTGTAAATAGACATGTACCCAACATTGGAGTACGTAAATATATAACACAAATATTAAGAGATTTAAAGGATAGACTGCAATACAATAATAGTAAGAGACTTCTGTGCCTTCAACAATTGACAGTTAATCCAGACAGAAAATTAGTAAGGAAACATTGGACTTGAACTACACTTTGGGCCAAATGGACCTAATAGACATATGCAGAACATTCCATCCAACAGCAGTAGAATACACATTCTTCTCTAATGTGCAAGGAATATTCTCTCGAATAGATCATGTACTAGGCCACAAAACAAGGCTTAAAAAACTTAAGAAGGTTGAAATACTATCAACTATCTTTTCTGACCACAGTGGTATGAAACTTGAAATCAATAACAGGAGGAATTTTGGAAAATTCACAAACATGTGGAAATTAAACAGTATGCTCCTGAACAGCCATTAGATAAAAAGAAAATTTAAAATATCTTGGGACAAATTGATATGGAAACACAGCATACCAAAACTTATGGGGTACAGCATAAGTAGCTCTAAAAGGGAAGTTTATAGCAATAAACAAAGACATCAAAAGAGAGAGAGAGGGAGAGAAAGAAAGGTCTCAAGTAAGCAACTTAATGTCACATCGCAAGGAACTAAAAAAAGAATGGATTAAACCTAAAGTTAGCAGAAGGAAGGAAATAACAAAGATCAGAGTGGAAGTAAATGCAGCAGAGACTAGCAACAATAGGTAAAAAAAAAAAAAAAAAGAAAAGAAAAAAAAAAGAAAATAAGAGCTGCTTTTTTTAAAAAAAACTGATATCACAGAAATACAAAGGATCATTATGAACAATTATATACCAACAAATTGGATAACTTGAAAAATGAGTAAGATCATAAAACATTTAACCTGCCAAGACTAAACCATGAAGAAATAGAAAAATTATGCACCAATAATGAGTAAGAAGGTTGGTTCAGTAATAAGTCTCCCATGAAAGAAAAGTCTTAGATGGGGAGACTTCACTGCTGATTTCTACCAAACATTTCAGTGGCCACTATCAGTCCTTCTCAAACAGTCTCGAAAAATTGAAGAGGATGGAATACTTCCAATCTCATTTTACCAGGCCAGTATTATTCTGATACCAAAGCCAGACAAAGATACTACAAGAAAAGAAAATTATAAGACAATAAACAGCTCTTAGTTTCTTTTCTTTTTTCTTTTTTTTTTTTTTTTTTTTTTTTTTACCCATTGTTGCTATAAACTTCCCTTTTAGGGCTGCTTATGCTGTACCCCATAAGTTTTAATTAAAGGAGGAAAGTTGTTCCTTTGAAGACCAAGAGAGGGATTTGGGCCAGCCAGTAGCACAGTGGTTAAGGCAGCTGGATCCAACATGACTGACTGTATGGTTCAAATCCCAGAACTGGAAACTTGAAAAACAAAGCAAGTTGTATACATATGTGCCAAAAATTTCCAAAAGGAGAGAAATAGAAGAGATTGCAGTGTAACCATTCCCCATGGAGGGGGTACTTTCTCATTTTCCCTCTCTGTCTGTCTCCAGTGAGCACATGTGTCACTCTAGAAAAGGAAATAAAGAAAAAGAAAAAAGTTTAAGAGAAGGGTTGCATAGTCTTACCACTTCTATTCAAAATAGTACTGGAAATTCTAGCCAGAGCAATTAAGCAAGAAAAATAAAAGGCATCTGAATAGGGAAGGAAGAAGTGAAATTGTTTCTCTAACTGACATTTAGAAAATCCTAACGATGCCACCAAAAAGTATTAGAACTGATTTTTAAAAATTCAGTAGAGTTGCAGGATACAAAATATATATAAAGAAAATCATTTTCTGTATACTAACAACAGACTTCCAAAAAAGAAATTAAGATAATCTCATTCACAATAACATAATAAAAATTAGAAGAAAATTTAAGGAAATGAAAGAGCTATACACTGAAAACTGAAAATATTAAAGAAAGAAATTAAAGGCAAGACAAATAAATGGAATGCCTTGCACATTTAGTAACTGCTCGATAAATGAAGCTTTTTTTTTTTTTTTTTTTTAAGGGAGATTTTTGTTATAGGGCGTGTACACTCATCAGGGAGACAGAAAGTGAGAAACCATCCCAGGGAGGTGGAGGGGCGATGGCCACGTCGTAATCCCTTCCCATTCTTCTATCAGATTTTGAGCATGCAGGCACACTCGTCCAGCATGAATTTAAAGTTACTGGCTCTGGGACTTGAACCATTGTCAACTATGTGGGAGTCTAGTGATGTAACCATTATATCATCTGCTGCTTCCTAAATGGAGATACTTTTACTGTAGTTATTTCATGAGAAGACCCTAAAAAATTGTACTTTGTATCCAAGGCTGTAGAGGAATATAAAGCAAAAACAAACAAAAGACAAAGAAAAACAAAAACAAAAACAGATTGACTGGCTCTAAATTATGTGGGTATGAGCTATCTGCTTACAATATTCCTGCTTTTTCTCTATTAGAATGCCTTATTGACCTGGTGGTGGCACAGTGGTAAAGGCAGCTGGGCTCATGGGAAAGGTCCTGAGTTCATTATCAGGACTTCACATGTGTGCCCATGACCTGGGCCAGCTGAGACTGGGGGAGGGAGGGGTGGATTGTAGCATGAAGACACTGATGAGGATGCCTATCTCTTTCTTTGTTTCTTTATCTCATAGAATAAATAAATGAACTTAAAAAAAGAATACCATAGGTCTTTACTACTACACCCCTAACAATTCAATGTCAGCAGGGTCAAACTGAGATGTCAGTCTTAATCTGCTGAAGATACTGTGATGTTACTGATGCCACTATGAAAATTGTATATTATTATACTGAGAAACAGAGCAGTCCCATTCTTTCATTTCTGCTGGCTTATATATGCTAAGCACTCATTTACAATTATTTCTTCAGTAATTATTTATTATAGCCCGGTGTGAAATAGGTACTGTTCTTAGTACTTGGCATTTCTATTTCAGAGCAAAACAGACAAAAATCCCTACCCTCATGGAGTTTATATCCACTCCATTCATTCGTTTATCCATTCATTCATTCATTCATTCATTCTTACCATATGGCAATTGCCATAGTAGGAGTCAAAGGGAAAGATAAAGAGACACAGATGAGTCAAACATACTCTCTGATGAGCTCCCTGTCTGACAGAGCAGAGAGTGAAAGAGCAGGTCTGCAAATAGCTAGAAGGATTATAAGGCATTAAGTTGGAATATTAGCAGAGGGCAGTATTATGGACAAAGCAGCTGCAAAGCAGTCTGTGAGTGAGGGAAGGAGGGTGGAAAATAAGAGGTAGCAAGAGATGAAGACATTTAAGGATTTTAATAGGTAAGCAGGGTTAAGTGGAGAGAGTTATCAGGCAAAGCAAACTATTGTTTTGGGTTATATATAAACTAGAATAGCCTATTGGAAAACAACTGTTACCCATCACTGACCAGTCAAACCCTGATTTGTTCTGTTTTGAAACCAGGCCAGAACCAGCAGTTGGAGTAATGGTCTATGTTGCTGGGCTCCCAAACAGTGGTTTGACTCCCAGACCCAGAGGCTTGAACTCATGCCAGGCGCATGTGCGTGCATGCCCAAGATTCCGAGAGGAGAATGGAGGAGAAGGGATTGTGATGTGGCCATCCCCCCCCGGGGGTGATTTCTCATTTTCTGTCTCTCTCTTTCTTTCTGGAGAGTCTACACACCCTATAGGAAGAACCTATCAAAAAAAAAAAAAAAAAAAAAAAGAAAAGAGAAGACAGATCCCATGTGGTGACTGATCCATGTGGTGACTGAGGTCTGGATTTCCAGTTGGTCAGTTTCCAGCACCCAAGTGTACAAAAAAAAAAAAACAATAGAAAAAAGAAAAAAGAAAAAAAAGAAACCAGGTCTAGGTAGAAAGCAACGTTTTTTTCTCCCTATGTCTTTTTTTTTTTTTTTTTTTTTTTTTTTTTTTTTTTTTTTAGAGGTTTTTGCTATAGGGCCCATGCGCTTGCCAGAAAGACAGAGAGAAAGAGAGTCAGAAAGAGAGAAATCACCCCCCAGGGGGAATGGCCACATGGCAATCCCTTCTCTTCCATTCTCCTCTCAGGATCTTGGGCATGCATGCACACACACCCGGCATGAGCTTAAGTCACCGGGTCTGGGACTTGAACCATGGTCAACTACATGGGAGTTCAGTGACATAGCCATTATGCTAACTGCTAGTCCCTCTCCCTACGTCTTTCCATAAGGTGGGAACAGCTGAGTGGGGTCTCTGATGCTTTGTGCTGAGCCAGGGAAATGTTAATGGAAATATAGTCCATCAGTTACCTGTGTGGTTCATATGCTTCCTGTAGGAGAGTAAATTGTGGGTAGTTTTAAAATGGGGAAGCTTGGGCCCTACTCTTGACACAATGAGTCATAATTTTGGGAAAGGGAGCTAGAGTCTGTAATTTTTAATCAGTGGACTCTTAAGAAACTTTAAAACCACTTGCCTTTATATAGATTTACTCTTCAACAATGCTCTCTGATTTTGATAATCAAATTAATTTAATTATCTATTTATTTTCATTATTCTAGCCAGTGCTGTAGCTGTCTTTGTTCTACTCTTGCTTGAATTCAAACTTTCTGCAACTTTTGTTGTAGGAAGAACTTCCTTCTTCTGAAAGAGAGTTTTCTCTGTTCCTCACTGTTGGTTATCTCTACTCTCACTCCCTGCAGTTCAAGAAAATTCACTCTAGTTTCATCTATTCTTCTAAAAGGATAATCTTATCCCACTCTAGCTACTGAATTATTTTCAATTAATAAGGCTGAATTTGATGATAAAGTTATTTTGCAAATAATGGATAAAATCTATTCTTCAATTATCCTAGTGATGTAGAAACTTTACAATTAATTTTTTTTTTTAAAGAGAGATTTTTGGTGTAGGGCACATGTACTTGGCTGGAGAGACAGAAAAACAGAAAGCAAGAAATCCTCCCCCACCCCAGGGGATGGTCATGCTGCAATCCCTTCTCCTCCATTCTCCTCTCAGGATTTTGAGCACACATGCACAGCATGCCCCAGCATGAGTTTTAAGCCACCAGGTCCTGGACTTAAACTATAGTCGACTATGTGGGAGTCCAGTGATGTAATCATTATGCCATCTGCTGGTCCCTACAGTTGCTTTTGCTTTCCCATCATAGCTTTTAATTCTAACAGAATTTCTGAAACATTGAGTGCTAACTATACCCTAGGTGAGCCTTCTTGCTGAAGACCCTTAAATGAATCAAAATACTTTGTACATGAAGGTTAAATAAAATTTAAGATACCATGCATTGTTTAAAAAGTTACAGAGTTATCGCTCTTTGTCTTTTAGCAGGGAGTCATTGAAAATAGCAGCTTGATCATATTGGCAACAGTCTTGCATGTAACATCAAGCAAACCTTTGATGTCCAAGTAGTTTGCAGCCAGGATAAGCTCAAAAAGTGTTCCTTGGTCAACCTTCAGAAATTCTTGGTCCCAAACAGGAATGTCGTCTGTCACTTCTTTGTTCTCATCATCTTCAGGAGGAGGAGGGTCATCCTTGTGGTGGGTACACCACTGAATGACCTTTTTTAATATTGCTGCATTAACATTTGGTAGAGGAACAGGGTCATCATCTCCTTCATCATCCATTCCCAAATCTTCCAACATGGTCTTGATAGTCACAGATTGTTTGGCAATTTCCACATCAACTTCAAATATCTCTCCATCAGAACTCTGCAACTTAATTGAAGGCATGGTGCCCGGTCTCAGGGAGACGGCTGCCTGGACGCTGACGAGAGCGGAGCAGGGGTTTGCTTGATGTTACATGCAAGACTGTTGCCAATATGATCAAGAGAAAAACTCCTGAGGAGATTCGCAAGACTTTCAATATCAAAAATGACTTTACTGAAGAGGAGGAAGCCCAGGTACGCAAAGAGAACCAGTGGTGTGAAGAGAAGTGAAAAGTTGTGCCTGACACTGTAACACTAAGAATTGTTCCATATACTAGTTGCACTGCTCTGTTTATAATTGTTAATATTAGACAAACAGTAGACAAATGCAGTAGCACATCAATTGTATTAGCGGAATATTGTCCTTATTGCATGTGTAGTTTGAGTACAGATTACAAACCTATGGCTGAGTTTCTTCCAGTACGACCGAAAGTTTCTTTTTTCTTTGCTCTGAATAAAACTGAACTGTGGGTTCTCTATCAAAAAAAAAAAAAAAAAAAAGAAAAAGAAAAAGAAAAAAAAAAAAGAAAAAAAAAAAAGAAAATAGTAGCTTATTCTTCTAGTATTCTATTAGAAGTCATTAGGAAAATAAGATTCCATATTTCTTCTGTCTATCTGGTGATCCTTCCTCTATCCTACCTTCATTTAAAAAAAGCATGTGGCGGGGCCATCTGTTGGGTATATGATGGTGAGCAAACAAATATGCCTCCTGCCCATTGGGAATTTACAGCATAGTAGCAGAAAAAGTCCTGAATAGCAAATAGAAAGCGCCAAACCTTGGCCCTGGTTTTATTCTTACTATTTTGTACAGTTATGGGGAGTCAATTGTTGACTTCCCCATTTCCTGATGAAAGGGAGCTGTCCTGTTTCACAGGGCAGTTGGCAGGATTGAATCTGAATTCACTCTGAAACTTGAAAGAATTATGTAAAGAAAAGTTAGGATTGTGAATTGAATTTGATTCAAATAGCAGAGAGAATACCCATCTGTGCACAATGGGTAAATAATGGGGAGTAAGTAATTTTGGAACAGGAGGCAAGAGACCTGAGTTCTAATCCCATGGTTTCCACTGACTTGTGACCCTGGTGGGCATCATGTCACTTCCCCTCTTGGCTTGGCTGGAGCTGTTTGGTTTGTAGCTCCAGGATCCTGTCAGTGTAGGCTGCAAAGGGTGGTAAACCTGCAGAAATGCAGTGCTCAAGAGTCTCTTCAGAGCTAATCAACTCCATCTGTTCAGAGTCAGGATTCTGCCTAAGGCTTCCCGAAGAGATTTGACGGTTTCCAAAGGCCTCTTAGG
Organism: Tupaia tana; assembly: GCA_026018925.1. Classification (NCBI taxonomy): domain Eukaryota; kingdom Metazoa; phylum Chordata; class Mammalia; order Scandentia; family Tupaiidae; genus Tupaia; species Tupaia tana. The sequence goes on from JAKSZU010000015.1 coordinate 77,293,791, forward strand.
AGGCAAATAAACACCTCAGCCTGTCTTGGAGCTGAATGCAGGGAGTTGTCTGGGAGTATTTGAGAGTGGGCTGCAAGGGGCACAGAGGTAACATCTGTGTTGGCTAGGGTGCTCCACAGGCATGCAGGGGGGATTTAAAATGTGGAGGCTGTTAAATATCTTGACACCAGCTCAAGGGATTTGTCATGGGAGCAGGAGCCTCATGAAGTGCTTGGTGTGCCCTTGCTATGTGTCTGAAAGGCTCCACCTGTGCAGGTGTGCAGAACCTGCCCAAGAACCTGGCTTTCTTCCTGAGGCTCTTTAATCAAGTGCCTTGATTTGGCACTGCAATTCCCAGCCCTGTTTCACCCCATCTCCCTGTAGGGGACTCTGGTCTTGAGACTGCTGCACACAAACTCCTGTAGATACCTGTTGCTAATTTTATTCAGTCTAGGAATGGGCTTGCTTTGTCATTATTTGGGGAGGGGGGAGGGAAGGGTAATATTTGTTGGAACATATGTAATTCAGAAAAACTGAGTTTTAATATGGAGGAGTAGGAGTTTCTATATGGAAGGAGGGAAAACCCTAGGAATATGATAGACTCAGGTTTGCATCCGGCCACTTACCAGCCATATGGCCTTAAGCAAGTCTCCTCACCTTTGAACCTCTCCTCTGGGGGCTGTGGTACACTGACTCCTTGGGGTTGTTGAGAGACTCAAAGATAGTAAAGACAACTTGATATGGTGGTACTGGCCACTCAAAAGGAAGTGGAAGTGATAGTTGTCCTAATCCAGCTTACTATCCCATTTGTTCAACTTTCCTGTCAGCCCATCAGAAGTCAGCTCACATTCTAATTACTCTTTTTAACCCATTTGCCTTTACATCCAGGGAGTTTCCATGCACTGCAGGCTGCTTTCTCAGCATCCTGGGTTTTTGCCCTTCAGTTCACATCTAGGACCCCCATTGGGCTCTTCTCTCCTCATACTTCTATGAAGACAGTAATTCCCAATGGGCTCCCCTCTTTAGTCCTCTGAGAATTATCTTCCTGAAATGTGCTCTCATTCCAGTCCTCTTCCATTCAATGGTATGTCCTGATCTCTGACTAAGCCCATCCAAAGTCCTCACTTTGCCTCCAGCCTATCTTCTCACTCATGTCAGTAAGGTGATCTCCTTACACACCCTGCACGTGTGTGGGCTGACGTGGTGGCAAGTCCTCTGTCCTGGAGACAAATGTTCGCCACCAGAGAGAAGAGGCTTATTAAATGAAGGATGCAGGAGGGAGTAGATAAGGATGTATACTCTAGAGCCTGGGTGCAAATCAAGATTCTCCTGTGGACTAGAGGTATAACCTTTTCCAGGTTATTTTAACTCTCAGTGCCTCAGTTTTCTCTTTATGAAAATGGGCCTAATAATATTATGTACCACAAAGAGAAGACATGGGGTGTGAATGAGTAAAGTACCTAGAAGAGTGCCTGGGGCATAAGAAGCTCTGAATAAATGAACTTGAGCTACTGTTTTGTATGAAAAAGATTATCCAAGCAGCCCATCAGGAAAGGAAATTGCTTTAAGTCATAGGTATCAGAAACCTTTGAGTCAGGAGGCTGAAAAAAGGAAATTTATTTCAAGTAACAAGAAGTCCAGAGGTATGGCTCCAGGATTTATTTAGTGGTTCAACAATGTCACCAAACACCCAGGTTCTCCATGTTTCCATTTTATCATCCTTGGCATTATAGGGCTACAAAATGATTGTTGCAATTTCAGGCGTCCCAGGCAGTCATGGAAATATCTAGGGATGATGATGGGGTCTCTTGTGATGAGAAAATGCTTTCCCAGTACGCACTGGAAGATTACCTTCACATCTCTTTGGCTAAATTTGGGTCACATATCTACACCTAAATCAGTCACTGGCAAGGAGAGCAGGCCACTGTAACTGGCTCAGACTAATTGGGACCCCTCATTGGTTTTGGGAAGGGCCAAGACATCCTCAAAACACATAACCATTTAGAGGAAAAACAGGTAACTTTGAAAGTTAAAAGTGGGTTGGGACCAGCAGTTGGCGTAATGGCTATGTCACTGGATTCCCATGTAGTCGACCATGGTTTGAGTCTTGGACCTGATGGCTTAAACTCACGCTGAGTGCATGTACATTCGTGCCTGGAGAAGGAGAAGATATTGCGGTGTGGCCATCCCTCCTGCGGGGTGATTTCTCGCTTCCTGTGTTTCTCTGTCTTTCTGGCGAGTGCATGCACCCTATAACAAAAACCTCTCAAAAAATAAAATAAAAAGAAAAGAAAAGAAAAGAAAAGAAAAGAAAAGAAAAGAAAAGAAAAATAGTTAAAAGTGGGTTTAAGGAGGATGGGGCAATCAGCAGTCCTCTACACTCCCAATACTGAGACTATGATTCTTGGCTTGTGGCAGCCACATGTCTTATCTGTGCAGTTCTACCTGCTTAGAATCCACCCAATAAGTCTTCATATGCCTGGGACTGTGCTGAGCCATCATCCCAACATGAGTCAAAATACTTCTTTTAAGAATTAATAATTAAGGAGTCTGCTCAATGGCTCCTGAGATCTAGACATGCTGGGAGAAAGGAAGATGTCCCACTCCTAACTGGGCCTCCAGCATACAAAACCCACGTGAACAGCCCTTCTTCAAGAGACAGTCTGCTCAATGGCTCCTGAGATCTAGACATGCTGGGAGAAAGGAAGATGTCCCACTCCTAACTGGGCCTCCAGCATACAAAACCCACGTGGTAGGAAAACCCCTTTCATATCTCCTGTCTCTGAATCAATCTTTGTCTCTCTCTACCTCTCACTCTCTCTCTCTCTCTCTCTCTCTCTCTCTCTGTCTGTCTGTCTTTTTTTTTAATTTTTGCTTTTTAGAATTTTTTAAGGTGAGGCGTCTTACAGGGCCCTTTGGCCCCTCCCTCCTAGGCCTTTGTTTTGTTAATAATCCCCTCTGCTCCTCCCAGAACAGCCCTTCTTCAAGAGACAGTCTGCTCAATGGCTCCTGAGATCTAGACATTTCGCGCGGTTTTCTAATTTTTGATTTTCATTGAAATTTTTTTAATATTAATTTTTCTTTTTAAGATGAATTCCAAAGCTTTTCTCTTCTTTTACTCTGTTTCTTGTCTGTTTTTTTTTGTTGTTGTTGGTATTGTTTCCCTCTCTCTGCTTCCTTTTCTGCACACTTCCCAACCCTCATACTAAACTTCAAAAGTTTGGGAAGAAACCGACCATCCACCAGATGACTAGAAATCGCTGCAGGACCACAAGAAATATGGAGAAGCAGGAAAATGCCTCTCCTCCAATTGAAACGGATAGCTCCTCTTCATCCACACACAGTTCAAGGGAATTCATGGAAATGTCTGATAAACAATTCAGATCATTCATAATGGCAAAGCTAACAGAGATCGAAGAGAAGAGAGACAAGGAACTGCTGAAGGGGAAGGAGAAAGGAGTTGAAGAGTTCTAGGAGGTGAGGAAATTCATGCAAGATCTAAAAGAGGAGTTTCACACTTTACAAAAGAATCAGATGGAGCTGTTAGAGATGAAGGCTATAATACAAGAAGTCAAAATCTCCCTTGAAAGTATTAAAAGCAGACTAGATCATTCAGAAAATGGAATCTCTAATGTAGAAGAGAAAATGGCTGGCCTAGAAAGGTCCACCATAAAGACTGAGAAAATGGCCCAAAACTTTGAGAATAATATGCAAGAAGTACTAGATACAATTAAACGTCCAGGGGCGGCAGGCGGGGGCTCCGCTCCGCATGCCGGCGCGCGGGGGTGGGGAGGCGGGCGCGGGGGGCTCCACTCCACGTGCTGGGGTGCGGGGTCAGGGCGCGGGGGCTCTGCTCCATGTGCCCTGTCTGGAGGTCTGGCCCGACGGGCTCTGCCCCGCGTGCCGTGGCCAGGGCTCTGTCCTGTGTGCCGTGGCCGGGGTCTGCCCCGCGTGCCTTGGCCGGGGTCTGTCCCGCGTGCCGTGGCCGGGGCTCTGCCCTGCGTGCCGTGGCCGGGGCTCTGACCCCGCGTGCCGTGGCCGGGGTCTGCCCCGCGTGCCTTGGCCGGGGTCTGCCCCGCGTGCCGTGGCCGGGGCTCTGCTCCGCATTCCCTATCCGGAGGTCCGGCCCGACCGGGGCTCTGCCCCGCGTGCCGTGGCCGGGGTCTGCCCCGCGTGCCGTGGCCGGGGCTCTGCCTCGCATGCCGTGGCCGGGGTCTGCCCCCGCGTGCCGTGGCCGGGGTCTGCCCCCGTGTGCCGTGGCCGGGGTCAGCCCCGCGTGCCATGGCCGGGGCTCTGCTCCGCATGCCCTATCCGGAGGTCCGGCCCGACCGGGGCTCTGCCCCGCGTGCCGTGGCCGGGGGCCTGCCCCGTGTGCCGTGGCCGGGGCCCTGCCCCGTGTGCCGTGGCCGGGGTCTGCCCCGCGTGCCGTGGCCGGGGCTCTGCCCCGCGTGCCGTGGCCGGGGTCTGCCCCCCGCGTGCCGTGGCCGGGGTCTGCCCCCGTGTGCCGTGGCCGGGGTCTGCCCCGCGTGCCATGGCCGGGGCTCTGCTCCGCATGCCCTATCCGGAGGTCCGGCCCGACCGGGGCTCTGCCCCGCATGCCGTGGCCGGGGGCCTGCCCCGCGTGCCGTGGCCGGGGCCCTGCTCTGCGTGCCGTGGCCGGGGTCTGCCCCGCGTGCCGTGGCTGGGGCTCTGCCCCGCGTGCCATGGCCGGGATCTGCCCCGCATGCCGCAACCGCTGATGGCCGTCTCTGCTTTCCTGAGCCACGTTCCTGAAACTGTGTTCCATGGAGATTCACCTACATTTGCGGGGCTGCACGAGACCCACCCTTGGTCCAGCCCTGAGTGCAGTCTACGTTTCCTATTGTTGGGAACTTTATGATCTGATAATTGGAAAAAAAAATCATGTTTATCATAAAAAATAATTAGAATAATAATAATAATGATTGGGGGAAACATAGGAAAGATACTGAATGTTGAAGCGGGGAGATTAATGTCTCTGTACTGACTGACATGCATGGCATTCCCTTTTGAAAAAGCAATGTAATACACTGTAAAGTTTTATGTAATTCAATGTAATAAAAAATAGATAATAAAAAATAAATTAAAAAAAGGTCTAAATCTAAGACCTCAAAATACAAAACTGGAAAAAAAAAGAATAATTAAGTAGAGCGATTTCTTATCACAATTAATTACTTCAAGTCTTACAAAGTTAATTAGATAATCCATATCACCCTTCACTCAGTGGCTTGTATTGCTTTAGAGTTGTTTTCAGTTGGGCTATAAACTCCTCAAGTACAAGGACCGTCATCAATAAACTTCCCTTATTCACATATTGTGTGAAGCTACGTATCTTTCCACTTGTACCCCTCCAGTAATCTTTCAGACAATGCTGATTAAACCTCGCTGGGGCACCTCACCTTGCCTGAGCCTTGTTTCTGTCACCAATACCCAAGACCAGATCTTCTTTATCTATTTTTTCCCATCTCTTTCCCATTCAAACAAACCTATCTTTCCTAAGCCCCAACCCCCACAGGTTTGGGAATGCTGGCTTGAGAGTCTCTAAGGAACCAGTTTATAGATAATTTTTTCAATGTTACACCTGCAGGGCACATGGGAAATGTGAGGGGATTCCTGTAAGTACAATGGACTACTATATTACATTAATATAGTAATAGATTTTAAGAGCTGGCTAGCTGGTTGTGCTTTTCTGGCAAGACAACTTTCATTATTATTCAATAAAATTTATTTACCAATGATCCTTTACTCTTTTTCTGGCCCAGAAACTTTCAACACATTTGCATTGTATGCAGCTTCTCTTATGAAGCCACTCTTTTTGGGCTAAAGATAGAATAAACACAACCTTTAGTGCATTGTACATGGAAATTAAGGTCATCTGAGGAAAGGTCTACTCAACTCCTGCTTGTATGTATGTATTTCCTTCTCAGAGTAAGGAAATTCTCTACACACCTATTCTTTTGATCACCATGGCTAGGATTGCCAGGGACAAAGACAACAAGAACAGAGTCAGATAAAAAGAAACAAAAATCAGTTTGTTTAAATTGCCAGAGAAATCTGCCTTTAGCTTAAAGAAGTCAAACCCAGATCATCCTGTTCTAGTTAATGTTCCTCTATCTCCAGCATGAATAAGTATATGGGCTGCCAAAGCGAGCACTACAGCTTGAATAAGAAAAGTATAATCTTTCATCTGTGTGGGCAACTCTATTATTCCTACCTTCACTCTCTGCCTCCTACACCCAAACCTATGAATAGCCTGAATGTTCTCTGTCCTGCCTGTAGAGCAAGTGGCTACTCTGGATGTTCAAGTCCCAAGCAGGTCACATGCAACTAAGTACAAACTTACTTTTCTGTTGTGTTGTTGGAAACATCATGATACATTTTTGCATAGAAAAATACTTCATGACTTTTACATTGACCCAATATATGTAAATCTCAAAACTTGCTTTAAAAAGAATAAGCCAGTTCCCTCAGTAATAAAAAGCCATGCGATTTATTTAATTTCATTTTATTTTTTAATTGCTAGAGGACACATGGAAGTTAGCACCCCCAGTGAGGTATGGTCACACCAGAATCCTTTTTCTTTCACTTCTCTAACCCATCAAGATTTGGGGCACAAAAGCATACAATTGCTAGGGTGGGACTTGAACTGTGTTTGGCCATGTGGGGTCCAGTTCCTGATATATTGAGCATAACCACTGCACTACAGGGCTGGACTCATGCAATTTATACAAAAAATAAACATTCATTCTCTTCTCTACTTTTCTGTTCCAAAGTATTTCAATTATGTGGGATCCAGGTATAATTTTACTTACTCCGTGTGACATTTTTGTCAAGTAATAGCTAAACAACCTCACACTTTGGAAGGACTCCTCATGTCACTTAGAACTACTCTAACATCTGGGCCCAGCAGGTGGCATGGTGGTTAAGGGCACTGGACTCTCATATGGACGACTGTGGTTTGAGTCCAGACCTGATTGCTTGCTTTCTCACATTCCCTCCCTCTCTCTCATTCTCTTGGTCTCTGGTCAAATTAAAATAAGTAAATAAATAAAGTTAAATAAAATAATTCTTAAAAAAATAAAAAAGAACTATTCTAGCACCAATTCCCAAGCCATGACACCAAACAATCCATGACTAATCCTGGACTGCCCAGCTGGTCAGTGTGGGAAGATGCCTATTGGAATTCTGAGCTCTCAGTAAAAATGATACTTCTGCAGATAAGCCTGCATGCTTTTTCTTGTCAGAAAATGAGAAGTATGTGTTTTCATCTACTTTTGCATTTTTCTCTCTTAAATGCCAAAATCCTTAGAGGCAAATTTATAGTCATAGTGCTCTAATCTTCTCAAGAAACTAGAGACTGTAAGGGTTGGAAAGAGTCCCTGAGATAGTGTAAAATCCTGTCATTTTATCGATGAGGAAATAGTCTAGTAAAAATCCTCTCATTTCATAGATGAGGAGATTGTGGCCCAGAAAGGGAAAGGATATACAAAAGGTCACAGTGCTAGCTGGTGACAAAAACTGGGTCGAGGACCCTTATCTCATGACTCAGCCCATTTTCACTAACATACCGTAAAGTCTTTTCCTTCTGCTTCCTACACACAGTCTTATTAATTTTGCAGTGAGCCATCTTTCACTATCCTTTCGTCCAGTGGTTCTCAAAGTGTGGTCCCTGCACTAGATGCAGCAGCATCACCTGGATCTTGGTAGATATGTAAATTCTCTGGCTTCATCCCAGATTTGTTGAGTCCATGGTTTAATGAGCCCTCCAGGTGATTTTAATGCATGCTAAAGATAGGCCATACATTAACCTGTCAGCTCCATCCAACCGATTAACAAGGAGATCCAGACACTAATCAGATCCATCTGATTGGATAGTGCTTTTACAATTTGGCTCCTCTAATTACCTAAGGTAGAGGTTCATTTAAGTTACTCTGGAGAAATAAGGTTTATTGTAAGCCCTCACTGTGAACAGAAATTTGAGGAGAAAGCTGTCGTGAACTGAGGTAGCTCTAAGGACCAATCCCTCTCTCTGCCTGTGTTTTTCCTTCTCTTTCTCTACCATTCGCCATTTTTCCCCTCTCTCCATAGACTCTATAGTTCTTGCTCTCCTTTTTCTGTTACTTCCTAGGTGGTATTTGCCATTGGTTTACCATGACTTGACCCTGATGTTTAAGTCATGGTATTATTTTTCCCTTAATTTCCCTTCCTATTTAGAAAAATTTTCTGGGCAACTTTTTCCATGCTTCAGTTCAAATACCTGAGACTCCAGTTGGCTCAGTCCTTCTTTGAGATGGGCCATACTAGTCTCATGCTCACCCAAATGATTATTCACCCTTGAGTATAATGCTTGCTCCCATCTAATCAGTTTATGATGCAGACAGATGGACAGTTGTTACTATACAAAGTGGGTAATTACAAGAGGGTGGGTGTTAAGAGAATGAGAGTGTGGCTTGGGAGAGGGGTAACGTTAGTATAGTAATAAGACCTTTGGGAAGAAATTGGGGGAAGGAGGAAGATAGTGATGTGACTCTCCATTCCCTACTAGCTTTGTTACAGTGACCTTCATCTTCAAATATACACTACTCATGCTGGGTTGGCCTAGAAAATATGGGATGCAGGTGATCAGCTTCCTTAAAAGTCATAGAAGATCCAAAGTGGAAGAACTTCAGCAATCACTCAGCTCAGAGGGCCTCAGCTCTGGCTGTCCATTGAGTATCCTCAGGAGCTTTTGAAAACTAAGATGCTTTAGATAGAGATTCTGATTTAAAGTTCCCAAGACACCATAGTGCACAGCCAGGAGTGAAAATCACTGCTCTTAATTTTACTGATGGGAAAACAGGCTGGGTCATACAATGTGATTTTGGTTTGTTTAAAGATCTAATTTCTTTTTTTTTTTTTTTTTTAAAGAAATATCCTTTCTTATTTATTTATTTATTTATTTATTTATTTATTTATTTATTTTATTTTGACCAGAAAAGAACAGAAAGTGTGAGAGAGGGAGAGACAGAAAATGAGAAAGCAAGTCACCAGGTCCGGGATTTGAACCTTGGTCTGCTATGTGGAGTCCGGCGCCCTTAACCACCACACTACCTGCCAGCCCTTAGAGATCTAATTTCTAAATTGGTTATAGAATTTGGCTTATTAGATCATAAATTTTTGGAGCTGGCAGAGCTCACAGAAGACATGCGGTCTAACCCTACCATTTTTATTTAGACTCTGAATGAAGTAACTTGCCTAAGGAGTTATAGGCAGAAAGGGTATGTTAAAGATTAGAATTTTCTGGCTCCTAATCCAGTGCTCTTTTTATAATACCCAATGCTAAAGGACTAAAAGTGATGAGAAGCTAAGCAGACCCAGCTGCGAGCCTTGTGCTTGCCCTAATTTAGGGAATCTTTCCAGCAGCTCATCTGAAACAGCTTGGCAGACAGCTTGGGTGGGATTGGATGTGGAGCAGCCTTGGTCAGAGAAATCAGTGCTTTGGTGTCCTAAGACTGGGAAGGAGTTTTAGTCAGGTATTGCTAATCCTTGCTTTTTGCCTGCATCACAATTGTAATGTGAGTGTGTGTGTGTGTGTGTGTGTGTGTGTATGTATGTATGTACGTGTGTGTGTTACCAATTAACTGACAGCTGAATTGGAATCTAGATTGTGACATGCTCAAAGACTGTGCCTTGGGTGTTAGGGTTTTTCTCATTTGCTGAGATAAGGTTGTCCTAGTGTCCCAGAGTGACTTTGGTTGAGGTGTTGTCACTCATTCATCCTATGAATGCCTAGACATGGCTTCCATGGGTATTTAGGAAACAGAAACATATGATTGTGTCCCAGGGATCCCTCGTGTGTGTGTGTGTGTGTGTGTGTGTGTTTGTGGTGGTGGTGGAAGTAGATAAAGGTGAAAAGGTGCTAATGCAAGAAAATGAGGCTTTTTAGACATACTGAGTGAAAAGTAGGAAACTCCAAGGATGTGAACATGAGCCTTAACTGTTTGCTTGATGGGGCTTGGGTTGAGAAAGAAGAAGAGTTAAAATAAGTAAAGCCCTTTAAGCTTATGAGGATTGATAAAGGATGTTCACATGGATTTAGCTTATCTGACCTTCACTAGATGGTGCCTGTGATTGGAGTAGTGGAGAAGCCAGGTTCTAAGGCCACGAATGTTAGTGGGGGAGCTGACTCACTCCATCTGGACTCCAGTCTCAGTGCTCTGTCCCCCATGGAATACTGCCCCTTCCATGTGTTTATGTGCAAGGAGTTTATGTGAAGGCAAGACTGCAGATGTTTATTTCTGAGGCATAATATTTACCAGGACCATAAGAAGTGACTGTGAACTCAGGAAATCACAGGGAATGGGCTCTATGTCAACTGCCATATCTTAGACAAGTTAGCTTTAGTTTTTTTTGTTTGTTTGTTTGTTTTTTTTTTTTTTTTTTGAGAGGTTTTTCGCTATAGGGCGCGTGCGCTCGCCAGACAGACAGAGAGAGACATAGAGACAGAAAGCGAGAAATCACCCCCCAGGGGGGATGGTCATGCCGCAATCCCTTCTCCTCCATTCTCCTCTTGGGATCCTGGGCACGCACGCACACGCGCCCGGTGTGAGTTGTAAGCCACCGGGTCCGAGACTCGAACCGTGGTCGACTACGTGGGAGTCCAGCGACATAGCCATTACGCTAACTGCTGGTTCCCAAGTTAGCTTTAGTTTTCATCTTAGTAAAATAATAAGCACATCTTGGGGGTCATGCAGGATTTAGATATTATGTACAGAAAATACCCATTGCAGGGCCTGTGGGAAGTATCGCTAGCATGTAGCAAGTGGTAACTGTTACTGTCTTACATACGTATTATTGGCCTGTGTGCAGAAACCCACCTGTTTGCAGATAAGAAAGACAGCAACTGGGCCTTTTACATGTGGAATCCCGTGGCATACTTATAAGTAGCCATGTGAATAGGCTGTATTCCCATTTTGCACATGAAATGACTGAGGGGGTGATAAATTAATTGTCAAAAGTCACCAAGATCTCACATTCAAGACCAACCTTCTTGGCTTCAAAGTCTATGCTCCTTTCAGTACCTGCAACCCAGCCCTCTGACAAAGACTCTCCTTTGAACAGACCTTGAGTAGAGTTCTTTTTGACTAGGCCAGACCTTAGGCTGGCTTCTCTGTGCTTGTAGAATCCAGTTTGAGCAAGAATCCCGCTAAGCCAGTTCAGGAAAACTCTGCACCTTTGCATCTGCCCACAATGAATATCCATCACCCTGGCCTGTCTTTAACAATATTCCTACCAAGTCAGGTTAGCCAGAAACCCCTTATTCTTGTTGCTTCTTCTTTGTAGTTTTTTCTTCCACATACCTCTACCCTACTCCTTAGTTATAAATCTCCACTTTTCCTTATCAGAGTTAAGAGTTGAGTCGAGTCTCTGTCTACCACTGTAAGACCCGATTGCAGTGGTCCCCACACTTACAGTCATGGTCCCCCTTGCATAAAATCTGCCTTGCCATCTTTAACAAATATCATGGATACATTTTTGCTAAACACCTCCATCACTCATTCAGGTTGGATCCCACACAAGGAAATGGTAGGTCTACAGGGGTGTGTATGTTGTTCCATGCCTAAGAGGATGACGAGTGTGAAGACAGGGCTGGTCAGGAGGGAGGTGGGGGGTGTTCACTAGCACCAGATACCACACTGGCTTCCTCCCCTACCCTTCCTCTGTGCTGAGTTTCATCCTGGCCTCTGTCCAGCCTCACCTGGCTTTCGCCTCTTCCAAGACATGCTAGTGACTTTCAGGGGACATCCCTTCAGGCTAGGCCAATGGAGGCACATGCAGAGGATGTGACAAGGAAGAGGCAAGAAGGGGAAGAGAGGCTTGAATGGAGCCCAGAACCTTCTGTTGTATCTGTCTGCCCAAGGACATTCAGGTGCCCAGAGATACTCTGGCATCTTTTTCCAGGTTGTGAAGTGATGTGGAGCCCCAGGCGTGTTGGAGGCTCAATTTCAGCATGGGCTGGACCTAATTAGCTTTGGTAGGAGCCGGTCCTTCTACAGAGAACTCCATTGTTCTCAGGAACCTGGCAGGAATGTTTATCATTTCAGAAACTGAGAAGGCGCTGGCTGTCTCCCTCTTGGCCTCAGGGCTGTCCTCCCTTCAGATGCTAATCCATAAAGCCATTCCAGGCCAGGCCAGCCCTCAGATGAAGCACTGGGCTGGGTGGAGCCCAGACTCTCAAGTCCCTCTGGAGCAAGGCAGGTGTGGAATCAGCACCTGGAAAGCAGCCAAATGGAAACGTAGAGCAATAGCTCAGAATGTCACATGTCAAAAAACTTAATTGGGTAATCACCTGAAAAAAGGTTTGTGCAAAACATATGCTGTAAGTCTGTACCAAGAGTGAGAAAGACTAATCCAGGAAGACAGCTGGGTCTGCCTGAGCCTGCCTCAGCTTCACCCAGGTAGGCCCCGGGACACAGCTGGACCTCTGCCTCCCAGGAGAGGCACTGGAAATGGTACCTTGCAAGCTCTACCTGAGAGCCATGGGCCATTCTTGGAGCTGCCATGGCATCCCATCCTGGATGCCCGCCCAGGGTGTACAGTGCTGGTATCTATGAGGCAGCGTAGTACAATGGATACCTTCCACACTCTGACTCAGATTGCATAGGTTGAGTCCTGGTTTTTCTGGGTATGAACTGTGTGACTTTGGGTAAATTATTTCCCTGGGCTTTGGTTTTTCCAACCTGCAAATGGGGGATAATAGTACCTCCCTCCTAGGAGAGTTGTGCTAATTAAATAAGTTAAAACACGTAAAGATTTTAAGATCGCACCTGGCCTTTAGTATTTTGTTGTGGTTTTCATGCTTTTTCCTGGTTCTAGTTCATCTGTAGGTTCCCTGCTAGAACTGTTGCATTTCTGTTATTTATTAATTTTTTGGTTAAAGTTTCTTTCTTTCATGAGAGTGGGAGGCAGAGAGAGAGCAAGACAGACAAACAGACAAGCAACCTCCATAGAGCCTCCCCAGCCTTCCCTGCTAGTCAGGATCAGGGGCACCCATACCTGGCATGCACAGGGAATGCAAGGAACCAAACTTGCGATCTTAAATATGGATCCAGCATTGCTTAAGCAATGCATTACCACTATGCCCTTGAGCCAGCCCTATTGCATGCTATAAGCTCAGTTTCTGCAGTACCTTCTCGGCCCCTACCCAGGGCTGACCTGGTTCTCTGACTAAGTGCTTGGCAGGGCTCTGTTCCCACCCGTATGGAACTCTACCCTGTGGCCACACCTCTGTCCATCACTGAACCCTTGCAGAACCATGAATAGGGTCTGGACCTGAGTCTGGAACAGCTCCCCATTAATCTAACCCCTTTATATGGTTGTAGTCTAGCCAGGGGGAGGTGAATACACTGGGGTCACTGTAGACAAGTGCTTTTTGTCTCAGTTTTTCACATTCGTCTTTTATGGCCCAGCTCAATGTCACATCATTGGGGAAGCTTCCCTCAATTCCTACAGTCAGGATTCTGACTTCACCAACTGCTCACTGTAGGATGTTAGACAAGTTCCTTTCCTTTGACTACTTCGTTTCCTCATCTGTAAAATGGAGATAGTATAATTCAGCTAACCTATCAAGCCATTGGGAAGATCCATTATGGGCCAATATATGTAAAAGCTTAGTGCCCCACCCTTTCCCCTCCTTGCTAGATGCAGATAATGTGGAAAAAACTAAGTGAGATGATTACCCAGGTGTCTGCAAAATCTATAAAAATCAAGCCCTTCCCCGTAGTAACTGTTTCTTCCTTCTCTACCTTTGGATATCCTATTCAACCTTTGAGGGACAGCTCGAATGCCATTTCTTTTGCAAAGTATCCTTGCTGCCTCCAGGGAAAACATATTTTTCCCGCTGACATGGTACTTGGCATCTACGGTTTGTTCCATAAATGTTGTTAACTCAAATTTAGGTTGATTTCCTGAATTCTGGAATAGACACTGGCAGCAAATTTGACCTTTACAAGCCTGTTGTATATTTTAGATCCTGTCTCTGATACTAGTTTATTTGGAACCAATCATCGAATCCATAGTCTAGTGCACAGAGCCAGTGGAGTGAGGGCTCTCCCATACTTTGCCAAGGGGAGGTGAGAGTGTGATGGCCTCACATTTCTATAAAAGCTCACCTTTATACAGTGAAGGCAGTGAAGGTAATAAGACATTTCTTAAGGGCTAAAAGACCTCATCAGGAAACTGGTTTCTGGAAGAGCAAAATTATGTATTTTTGTGTGACACTGGGTTTGGTTCACCTCTGCAGTTAAAGTGTTAGTTTGTCATACATTCAATGACTGTTTTCTTTGTAAAAATTTAAAAGCACATGTATAGAATATGACTCTACAATATTAGTCTCTTCTTATTTCTACAACAATTACTGAAGGGAACAGACAATAACATCTATCTAGTTCCAATGTTATGCCAGGTACTTAATTCCTATCATCTCATTCTACCCTCATAGTCATTATTTGAGGTAGGTCGAATTATTATTATTATTTTTTTTTGGAGAGGTTTTTGCTATAGGGTATGTGCGCTCGCCAGACAGACAGAGAGAAACAGAGAGACAGAAAGTGAGAAATCACCCCCCGGGGGGATGGCCATGCCGCAATCCCTTCTCCTCCATTCTCCTCTCGGGATCTTGGGCATGCACGCACATGTGCCTAGTGTGAGTTTAAGCCACCGGGTCCGGGACTCGAACTGCAGTCGACTACGTGGGAGTCCAGCGACATAGCCATTACGCTAACTGCTGGTCCCAGAGGTAGGTAGAATTATTACCTTTGTTTCATTAATGTGGAAATTAAGGTTGACAGAGGATAAGCAGCTTGCCAGGGTTAGGGAGATTAAAATTCAGGACTGACTGCAAAGACCTAGCTCTTCAAGGTGAATACACAGGCTACTTTTCCATCTGAGTGATAATTAATTGGCAGGTACTGTTCTGGAATACACAAATAAATGCAACATGCTTCCTGCCCCTCAAGGAGTTTGTATTCTATTATAAGGGTGTTATACAAATAAATAGAAACATAAGATGAAAAAGAAACTATAGAATAGAAGTATGTGTAATGGAATGTGGGGGAGGTTGAGAAGGAAGTAAGCCATTTAGCCTGAGGGGATCAGAGAGGAATCCACAGAGACGTTGCCCCTCGAGGTGGGCCTTGAAGGATAACTGCATTGTGATGGCTGGAGAGTGAGGTAAAGGGAGAATGTAGGAATTTGAGGAAGATGAGACCATATGTGCAAAGGCATGGGCTGGTGTTTAGGGGCATGGAGAAGAGATCAATATAGCTAGAACATTGGATTTTGGAGCTGGGCTCTGACAGGCTTAGCTGTGTCAAAGCACTGGACTTGATTCTTTAAGAACTGAGGCTGCCTCAGAGGAGAGCAATGACATGAGCTGACCTATGTAGGAGGAAGGACCTGAAGGACCATTTCTGAGTAGGAACAGGGAGGTAAATAGAGGTAAATAGATGGTACCTTTCCTTCAGAAAGGTACCATCAGCTCCCAGTGACTCTGGCACTATTGGTTTCAGGGATGAGAATAAGTTGAAAGGAACTGGTCAAATTCAAAAACTTCTATGGGCCAGGTGCCATGGTCTACCACAGGACTGCAAAAGCTTGGCTGTTCCGAGAGATGAGAATAAGTCTGCTACAGGAACTGAACATCCCCATTACAATGAAGTTTGCGGCTCTATCCTTTGCCAGTGGTAACAGTGGGTTCCAGAAGTCAGAGACTGGCATCAGGGACTCCCTATAATCAACTTGTAAAGCTCAAACCAAAATCTGGCTTCCAAGCTAGAAGATTGACTTTCCAAATTAACAAAACCATATAACACATGATTTATAAATGCTGCCTCATAAATTATATATGTCTTGGTCCATTTTTGGACTTAGACATATACAATTAGCATTGCTAACATAAAGACTTGGAATTTGTAAAGAAATAGGGTTTATTAACTTGCAGTCTTGTGGCTAAAAGTCCAAAGACATAGGTCTGGCACCGGGCTAGCCTATGACATAGTTGACAGAAATACAGAGGATAATAGGCATATTCAGAGAGAGAGAGAGACAGAGATCAGCATGCTTTCTCTTCAATAACAACCAGCTCTTATTAGAACTAACCTCTTCTCATGGTCCAAAACTCATTGGATTTTACAAAACACCATTAATCTGTTCATGAGACTTTTGCCTCCATGATGCAACCACCTTGGACCAATCACCACCCACTAGGCCTCTCACCTCTCAACATCAAATTTAAAAATATGAAACTTTGGGGGACAAACCATGGCCCAAACCATAACTGTATATAAATGTAAATTCCACGTCTGTGGGGAGCATTTACATATGTACATATTCCAGCACAGACTAAGACGGTATTCTGTCACATGTAATAAACCTAGGCAACTCTTTCATCATCAGTGCTAGAAATGCGTATTTGTAATTATCAGATACCTGGTACTGAGGACTTATCTGCCATTTTCCCTTTTTAAAAAGATATTTATTTGAACCAATCATAAAACAAGGGATTTCTTTAGAAAAATCCCCCAAATTCTTTGTCTCCAAAAACCAAAACAAAACCACAGTGCCTTTTCCCCCCTCAATAAAATGGTACTTTAATGGAATCTGAGTCAAGCCCAAAGGAAGGTCTACTAGTTCCTTGTGACAGCAAAAGAATTCAGTCTTTGGTGTCCAACGCTGCCATATTCACTGGCCTGAATTGGTAGGAGTGCTATCTGCACTTTGGAGATGATGAGCAAAGTGGGGAGAAGAGGGTAACATGATAGGTAGATCATGAGAGAAAAAAACAATATGAACCTCCTTCCTGGCCACTTGAACAATATTGGTTATCTGGAGGTGGAGATGATCTAATATTCACTTGCTAACTGCTGTCTCAGCTCATTTCTCTGCTGATGGAGTCATTTTCCTAAACAACTGCCTTAAAATTTAAATGTCTGATCACTGGACTACTGACCCAATCAGGACTTAGCTTGCATAGTCCCAGCAAGTAAAGGCAGGAGAAAGAATGTCTTCCCCTGTGTGAAGTACCCTGTCCCTTGGCCCTCACTCCACAGAGCTCACCGGGGCCTGCGAAAGGTCAGGCCGTAATGTTGACAGGCCAGTCCCACAGTGGGCGTGTACACGATCGGCATGAACTTCTCCACGTCCGAGGTCAGCACTCGGTAGAAGAGTTTCTCATTCCGGTCTTGCAGTGTCATGAGAATGATGTACCTTGGAAAGGAAGAGAAGAGACAAGTCTGTTACATGAGTGTCATAGGTGGCAGAAGGACAGATTGTTGTGTGTAGAAAGGGCCAAGATCACTTGGTGTGTGTAAAGACCCAGGGCAGGATGGCACATTCACTCACAGATCACCTGTCTGACATGAGCCCAGGTTTCAACATCTATAAATGCTGACAGTGTGATCTGCCTTATGGTGCTTATTATAGTACCTGGTATAGGTATTGTTTTTAGTATTTCACATGAATGCATTTAAAACTTTCAATGAAGTGAGCCAGATACTATAATTCTTGCTGTCTTAGAGACAAGGAGACTAATGTACAGAGAAATTAATTCACTCAGAGACTCATGGGATTTGAATCTAAGCAGAATGACTCTAGAATCTATGCTCTCAACCACTGTGCAAAGTAGTTATGCTATATTATGGATGTTAATAAATGATAGTAAAATAATACTCAAGGGGTAGAGTAGGTTGAAGGTGCTCTAAGAACAGGTTTTTCCTACCACACTGGGCTGGTTCCTGGCACAGGCTGAGTTAATCTGTGACCAAGTGGCAGATAATTTCAGGAGGCATATTCCAGAAACCATCTTACTTATTCCCCGAAATCCAAATCACTAAGTCAGAAAAAGAACTTCCCATTCACACTCCTAAAAATGTAGAAACCTCTTGGGGGGGGGGGAACAGAAAAAAAAAAAAAAAAGAAAAAACAGGGATTGAAAGTCACAGTGAGGTGACTGTTGATATCACAAGCTTTCTGGTTAACCATTTGGAAGAGAGTACAGAGGTTCTTGAAGCCCTGGAATGGGATGGGGTGAGAGAGAGATTTCAACAGGGCAAAAGAGTGGTGCTGTGGTGGAATGATCCCTAGGCATTAGGGACCTCAGTTTGAAACCCACTTTAGGCATTTACTCGTTGTGTGACTTTAGGGAAATCTTGTGACCTCTTGGGAACTTTGGGAACCTCAGCCTCTTCCACTAACAGCACTAGTCCATAACTAAAAACCATGTACAGGAATAGTCAAGACCTCAGCTCATTGCCAGCATGAAGATTTCCTTACCCAGTGCCTATGTGTGTACATTTCTTCCCAGTTCTACATTTGGTTATGTCAAACTGGTAACCTGAAATTGGCCATGCGTGGCAGGAGTATTTACACTATGGAAAATGACAAATGCTATAAATCCTCTTTCTACAGAGAGCTGGTTATTAAACATTTACCAGTACGCTACTGCCCATACCCAGGAAATGAGGGAGCCATCTTATCATTTCCCCCAAGTAACTGATGAAATGAGAGACTCCTGGGAATGAGTGGAGTCAGAGTGAGCCCTCTCCAGCTCCAAGTAATGGGCATACTCTTCTTTCTCAAATCTGGAATGTCTTTCTGCATGTACGAGTGAGGTCCGTCAAGCTGGGAAGAACTGGGAAGGGAAGGATTTTGGACTTTAACTCTTAGAGTTAAATATCTTTAGAAAGAGAATTTCACTTTGGACTTTTCTTCTTCTTTGTAAGTTTAACATAAAATGGAGGTTTAGATTACTCAAAGTTAGGGCATATTTCGTGCTGTTAGCTGAATTTATTGTGTTGTTTCTGGTTAGTTATTTAGGATGATATGGCTTGACCCAATCTAAGTAGGATAAACCAGAGGGAGGTAAGATTTGGCTGGGTTGCAGTATGGCCTTGGAGTTAATGTAATATCAGAGTTTAGTGTGTTGGAGTAGGAGGTAGAGGTATACACAGAGGCTTACTTGTTCACTACAGCCTAAAGCAATGGATGGTATGGGGGAAGCAAAGAAAAAGGAATGTGGGATGCCTCTGACATGCTGCTGAGCTCTGCCCTGATGAGGACAGCCACACCCTCATGGACCCAAAGGCTTGGCCTTTTAGCTCTATAGAAATAGAGAGGAACCCTTGTCACCTTCCTATACTTCTGCTAGAGTCCATGGCATGGCATATTTATTTAACAAACTCTTACATGCCAGGCACTATTCTAAGCACATCATAAATACTGATGCATCTAATTTTCATACTAATCTTGTGAGTCAGGCACCTTTAAAATACTATTGTATGGGGGATAGTGTGGTGGTTAAGGTATTGGATTCCCACATGGCCGATGTGGTTTGAATCCCAGACCTGGCAACTTGAAAATCATGCTGGGTACATATGCTGTGTGCCCCAAATCCTAGGCGGAAAGGGATGGTAGCATGGCCATCCCTGCTAGGAGGTGATTTCTCACCTTCCCTCTCTGTCTCTCTCTGGCAAGCACAAGTGCCCTATTGGAAAAGCCTTAAAACAAACAAACAAACAAACCAAAAAACAACAACCCACTATTGTACCAGTGCTAGATGGTGACACAGTGATAAAATACCTGTTGTACGATGGGAGAATGAGCCTGACAGCCTAAGTGATTTTTTACAATAAGTGGTAGAGTACAAGTTTGAACTCATTCTAGTACTAGAGTAGCCAGTACTCTGCCACCTCTTAGTTGTGGCATGTCAGAGAAGTTAAAAGCACAGACTCTGGGACCATCTATTTGGTTCAAATTCTGGCTGTGCCAATTCATAGCCTGGGAGGTCATTGCCTTCTTTAATAAAACTGAGAGTGCTGGCCCTGTGATTCCCCATTTGGCTCTTTGTGTCTACATCACCACTGGAGAGAACTCAGAGAAGAGGCAGGGTTATAAATGGCTGCCCATAACCTTTAACATATGACAGCTAGGTTCTTCACAGGATGTCTCCTGTCCATTTCTCTGTCTCTCACTGCTATCTCTTATTCCAGAGACCCGGGTTATGTACCACTTCTTTAACACACCTATCTCTACATCTTTGTTCTGCCTCGTCTCTCAGTGAAAGAACCTCACTGCTGTCTGCTAAAGTCTTATTCATACTTCTTGGGCTGACTCGGCACCTATCAATTCTGAGGCACCCTCTCAGATTTCACTGGTTGGAATTGAGTTCCCTTCCCAATTCTGTGACATGCTGACTATGCCTCAATCATATCAAGCCTGTCTCTTAGGCTTGATCATCTCTCAGGGGTCTCAACTTTTCTTAGTTGGAGGGTTGTCAGAAAATTCTCTGTGAACCATGAGAAACAGACAGGGCAAACCAGGGATCAGGCAGAGATGAAGACAGAGGCACTGACTTGTCAAGGTCACTCTGCTGTCGCTCATAGTATCTCATGATCCGGAGGAGCTGGACGTCTTGGCTCAGGAAGCAAGGGGGGATTAGGCCATGGATTCCGAGCTGCAACCTTTCTTCAAGTGTGAAAGCCATTCCCTGGGAGAATAAGAAAGAAACACATGCACATAAATGGCTGTGCAGGAAACCATGGAACAGGAGGGGTCCCATCCACAAATAGACAAAAGTCAGCGTGACTTAGGAGAAAGAGCCCTGGATTCAGATCCAGATTCTGCCATTTCAGTAAGGGGGCAATCTTTGACTTTCCTGAGCTTCAGCTTCCTCACTGGAAAAAAAGAGGAAAATAACCATTATTTTGTTGTTGTTATTTTAAAAGTATATTTTAATTATTAGAAGAGTTTTAGATGTACAGAAAAATTGATGAGATAATAATAGTGCAGAGAGTTCCTCTATATCTCCTCTCCCAGATTTCCCAATTACTGTCTTGTATTAGTATGATACGTTTGTTAGAGTTAATGAGCCAGCAGTGATCTAGTATTATTAACTGAAGCCTGTAGTTCATGTGGTTTTCTTCAGTTTTTACCCCGTGTTCTCTCTCCCTCTCTTTTTTTTTGTTCCAGGATCTCACTCCAGATCCCGCACTACATTTAGTTGTCATATTTCCTCTTGCCTCTCACAGTCTCTCAGACTTCCCTTGAGTTTAATGACCTTCACAGCTTGGAGCACTGGTCAGATATTTTGTGTGAGAGCTATCCTTCTTTGGAATCTGTCTGATGCCTTTCTCATGATTATCCTGGGGATGTGGGTTTGGGGGAGGAAGACCATGGAGGTAAAGTGCCATTCTCATCACGTCAGATTAATAGTACCCATAATAAACTAAACATTGTTGATGTAGACCTCAATCATCTGGGTGAGGGAGTATTTGACATGCTTCTCCACTATAAAGTTACTCCTGTCCTGGGATTCTTCTGCTGGTTTTATTTACCTGTTGAAGGATTTCTTGGTTGCTTCCAGTTTGGGGTGGTGGTTATAAATAAAGTTGCTATAACCATTCCATGTAGGCTTTTTGTGGACATACATTTTTAGATAAGTTGGGTAAATGAGTAGAATACAATCTCTGGATCATATGGTAAGACTATGTTAACTTTAAAAATAAATAAAAATAAATATATAAATAAAAACCTGCCAAATCATTCTTTCTTTCTTCCTTTTTTTTTTTTTTTTTTAAAGAGAAATTTTTGCTATAAGGGTGTGTGTGCCAACCAGGGAGACATAAAATGAGAAATCACCCCCCAGGGGGTATGGCCATGCCACTATCCCTTCTCCTCCATTCTCCTCTTGGGATTTTGGGCACACATGCAGCCCAGCATGAGTTTCAAGCTGCAGGGTCCAGGTTTCAAAACGTGGTTACTATGTGGAAGTCCAGTGACGTAACCATTATGTCATCTGCTGGTCCCAACTGCCAAACCATTTTCTAAATGATTGTACCATTTTGAATTCCTACAGGCAATGAGTGAGAATGTATGTGGCTCTGCAGTCTCTCTTGCAATCATTATTGTCAGTTTATTAGATTTTAGTTGTTCTAACTGGTGGGTAGTGGTATACCATTGTTTCAGTTTGCAATTCCCTATGGACATATGTTGCTGAACATCTTTTCATATGCTTATTTTCCTCTGATAGGTCTTCTTTGGTAAGGTTCAGATATTTTACCCATCTTAAAATATATTTTTTTCCCCTGTTGTTGAATTTTAAGAGTTCTTTAACCTGCAATTTCAATGCAATCATTATCAAAAATGACATCTTGCTTTGTTTTTGCTTAAATAGAAAAGCTGATTCTCAAGTTTATCCCAAGAGATAAAACACAACACAAGATGTGAAACCGAGACCTTTTCTGTGTGGAATTCAGAGTGGCCTTGCCGAGTGAGAACTGCCTAGGCACTGTTTAGGAGCTCCTAGATACATTTCCTCAGCTTTCACAGTGCAGCTCTGGCCACAGAGACAGTGGTGAGCCTCCAGTGGTTCCATGGGTGGCAGACATCAACGAGCAAGAACAAGAATCCCCATGGGCTGGTGCAGGGAGCTAAAAATTGTTTTAAATTAATTCATTCATTCTGTTAATGATACATTCAAGGCTGGTGGTATCTAGGGCAACTGTGGTAAAACCTCTATTTGTAATAATGTCCCCCCACGCAAGGTTCTTCCTGAAAGTGAAGAGGGTTGTGTGAGTAATAAATGAGACCTCCATTATATGCTAGCAGACTAGCTTCTCCCAGAGTCCCCTGGGAAGGGAAAACTTGCAAAGGTAGGGAGCATCAGAGTGCCCTCATTCTTCTACCAGCTAAAAATTGTCTCATCTATAATTATCCCAAGCTCTTTCGTAAGGGATTAGTAATAACAGGGAGATTTGAACCCATTTATTGATCATTAACACCTCAGAGTTGTTGCTATCATCAGCTCTAAAGAGGCTCTAATGAATATCCTGTCTGACTCTGTACTTTCCTTTCAACCACCTTATGAGAGAAGTTTTACAATCCCCACTTTGCAGAGGAGAAGGGTAAGCAGGAGAGGTTACATAATGCTCCTGAAGTCACATAGCTACTGCCTCACATTGTATTGCTACTTAAATCAGTATGTATCTGATAATAAGTACATTTGATGTGATCATTTTTCCCTGATGATTTTTTTATTAGAGATAATTGACAGAGTCAAGATTTGATCACAGGTTGCATTCCTTCCATTCTAGTATATATCCTCCAAGGACTGAGGTGAGATGCCTCTCAGAAAATGATGGAGGTGGAGAGGTGAGGAAGGGGCAGAAAAAAAGTGAAATAGAGAAAAAGAAGTGAAATAGAGAAAAAAAATTGTCCCACCTCACAGAACTGCTGGGGTTGTAGGAAAGATCTTTCTTAAGATAGGTTCTATTCTGTTTGAGACTATGACTCACAGAGATTTCTCAAAGTATTCAACACATAAAGTTGCCAGATTTTTTTCATCAAAGCCCAAAGTCACCAGTTCATAAATCCCTGTGTCAGTCACCAGGTTTGCAAACTTGGAGCAGCACTGAAGCTGCCCAGTCCCTTGTACAGGAAACCACCTCACCCCGGAGACTGGGCACTTTCGCCAAGCACTACTAGTCAGGCGACTATTCGCTGACTTGATAAAGAGTGTGATCACCTCTCCTGGGGATCCCGGGGAGGCCCAGGCATTTAACTATGACATCATCTTTGCTAATGACCACTGTGGCTTTTAATAACAGTCCACTTCACTCTAGAAGGTTGTTTCTATTGGCTGACTGCCACCAACTTTTGTATTTGAGGAAAATGTAAGACCATTTAGCAACTGGTAATTTCAGGGATAAAAAAAAATTACTTCTAGAAGTTTCTTTTCATCCTGAAGCTAATGTTAAGGTAACCTTGGATTTACAAGTTTGAAGAGCAGACATGTAGGCACATTAGTTTCATGATGGCCTCCAAAATAGGATAGGCACAGATGATTCACTAGGGTGGAGAAGACAAATAATAGAATTTATATTTCTCTGCAGAGGAAGTAAACTATGCTGATTAGCACTTAGGTTCTTGGTCTATGTGTCAAAAAGTCACAGTTCCCATAAAATTACCAGGAACCCTAAGATGAGAGTAGGCATTGTACAAGACAGAGGAGTTGACATGGGGCCCTTATTCATTCTTAGTGCACTGAAAAGTTATAGCTTCAGTGTGCCTAGTAAGAAATTAAAGATCATGTTATCTTGTTTTTAAAAAAACCTCCAAAGTTCAGACAAGTGGCTTTTGAAAACCTGACTGACTCTCCTAGTTGTATTTCAATCTTATATCCTCATGCTGTTCTTCTAGGGCATACCACTTGTTACTAGGTGGAAAAACTTCAGCTGCTACAAAGCCACTGTCCTGACTTCTCCCAGCCAGGTGTACCTCCTCAACTGTTCTGATGCCCAGGGAAACTTTAGGTATCCCCAGACTCTAACAACCAGGGGATTAATATGTTTGACAAAGTAGAGGACCTCAAGATCCTGCTTCAGCACTAAAGGCCTTGACCTTTTTGACTGGTCAGTGCCTAGGCTGTCCACGTTTTAATCTTCTATTGACCCTGACTACCTATTTCATCATATCCCCTGAATGATCATCTTTGGCCCATTCACTGAACTCTGCTTGAGGGCTCAGCTCTGCCCAAGTTTTCAGGATAAAACACACTGACCTCAGAGAGTGGATATTTGAATAGATCCCACCATCAAATGGCAGGGCCAAAGGCAGCAAGCCTCTCAGGTCGTGCCTCTGTTCTAGTCTCTTGCTCTTCAGGAACCCTGGCTTCCAAGTACTCTGTTCCTTATGGCTGAGCTTTCCAAGGGTCGGTCTCTGGGCCTTACTTAGTGATCTAATTACCGCCTCTGGATCCAGAGCCTTGCTTTGTACTTGACAATCGTTTCTCATTCATTCCACAAACATGCATTTCTGCCTTGTGCCAACCCCATGTTAGGCATGGAGAGTCCTAAAAGGAACATGTCCTATCTGTTCCAGTCAGTTTGCTAGAGGAGACATGGGAGATAACATGTAATAGCAAACCTAGATCTGTGCTGTGGGCAAGCCACTCTTCACCCAATAAAACAGTGCTGCTCTTTTCCTCCCTGGCTGCCTAAGGATATACCGCCATCATGAATAACACAGTAATTACAAATGGTCACTGATGTCCTTCACCTCGGGAAGACAACAGTACTTAAGATAGAAATTTGGGAAAACCTAGCAAAGATGGACAAGACCACACTAGATATCATCTTTGTGTTTGGATTCAGAACCCATTTTGGTAGTGGCAGACAACTGACTTTGGCATGATTTACGATTTTTTGGACTATGCAGTGAAAAATGAACCCAAACATAGACTTGTAAGACATGGCCTCTATGAGAAGAAAAAGATGTCAAGGGAACAGTGAAAGGAACATAAGAACAGAATGAATAAAGTTAGGGGGACTGCAAAGGCCAATATTGGTGCAAAAGGTGAAGTGGAGGTTGGAGAACCGTCGAAGGAGTAAAGATTCTGCAATGACTATCTGTGGTGATTGTGTGGGTTTTTCATAAGAGGATTAATAAACTCAAAATTTTGGGGACCAGCAGTTAGGGTAATGCCTGTGTCACTGAACTCCCATGTAGTCGACTGTGGTTTGAGTCCCAGACCCGGTGGCTTACACTCAACGCCGGGCACATGTGCTTGAGTGCCCAAGATCCAGACAGGAAAATGGAGGAGAAGGGATTGTTGTGTGGCCATCCCCCTGGAGGGTGATTTCTCGCTTTCTATCTCTCTGTATTTCTGGTGAGTGCACACACCCTATAGCCAAAACCTCTCCAAATAAGTAAATAAAAATAAACTCAAAATTTTCATAGGAAAAAGAGAGTGTCATCCTTTTCATGTGTTGTGGGATTAAATGCAATAATGTGTGTGAAATACTGCAGACACTGGCACATAGGAAGTGCTCAGAGACTACCAGCTGTTCTCATTACTATTTATGATTTTGTTCAAGGGGCAGGTAGCACAGAAGAACTCATTGGCAAGTGCTGGAGATGAGCCTTGGAGGTTCATCAGTAGCTACCATGGCAAGAGGGGCTGGAAGACAGGCTAAAGTGACATCACCTCATCAAAGCATCCCTGGTTGTTCAAGGGCTCAGGCAAGGCTCCTGCCTCTGCAGCCTCTGCATTCTCTCCACACCCCCGCAGACACTCCTTCTGGCTGTTGTGCTTTGACTCACACTAGTGGCACTTGCCTCCTCTATTTTCCAATCCACAGTCTAGCACCCACCCCAAGGGGCTGTCTCTGCCTCCTCCTTTTCACACAGCTCACCCCCTTTTCTCTGAGTTAGTGCCACACAGTTTAGCAGTGCAATGTGTCTTCTGTTTGATTTCTTGAGCATTGATGACTATGATAGATAACCAACATTACGGTGCAGAAGCAGAAATTTCAAAGAAGCTAACTTTTGATTGTAGCACAGTATTATTATTTTCACCCATAACAACAGCAACGATGCTTTTTATTGACATTCATTAGGTTGGGTCAGGCACTTAGGCACTTTATACTTGTCATCTCATTTGATCCTCACAGTACCCTGGCAGAAAGGTATTATTACCCACTTTTTGCAGATTAGAAAACTGAAGCCAAAGGGAACTGAGGCCAAAGGGTTAAATAGCTTGCCCAAAGTCAAACAGCAAGTCATTGGAGAGACAGGAGTAGAGAACTCAGCCCCAAAGCTCATTCTCTTTATCTGGGCTCATCAATGGTTCCTGAGGCTTGACAGATTTAAAAAATTGTCACCTAAGTTGGCTTTTTTTTTTTTTTTTTAATTAGAGATGTGATTATTCTGCTTCTACGTATACAGTCAGGAATCCTAATGATTTCAGTGACTTCTGAGTGTCCTCTGCATCAGGCCAGTTTGTCCCACTGCAAACAGGTGAGGCTGTACGTCTGGCTTTATGCATTTGGCCCATGGCACACTCACAGCTGTGTTTCCTCTGACTGGAATTGTTACTGGAAGGAAGGATTAGCAGACACATGTGTAACAGCAAAGGTTTTCTGCTCCACATGTCATGATGTCATGCTCTGAGCTGGCTGCTTATGCTGCAACCAGCTTCCTCCATCCATCAACGAGAACAGCACAGGGAGGGCAGCCGTACTCGGGTAGAGCACTCAGCTCTGAGACTGTACAATGAAAACAGATTGGTTGTTAGGGAGCTGGAAGGCATTTCCTCCTCCTTTTGCATATTACTCTCTTTGTTTGGGATTTTATGATTTAGAGTGGCATGGATTATGGTTGGGAGACAGGAAGTGGGGTTACTGAGATTGCTGTTCTCTCACTGACCCCCTAGGTTTATGAGGACTCCTGAGCACACTCCTGGGATGGATATATGGGGGTCTCAGAAACACAAGCATCAGGAAGTCTTTGCAGACAGACCTGAGAATGGCCTTCCTCTCAGACATCCTTCTGGGATCAGGTGCAAAATTATGGATCCAGGAACACATTGTAAATTCCCGAGAGAGGAGTGGAGGACACACTGCTCATTACTGCCAGGAACCAACCCTAAACCAACCTTGGGCTCCAAAGTGGGCTCTGGTGCTGTGGGCTGCCTGTGACCTCCCATCCATGACACATATGCAAGTTCTTATTCTAGGTGGGAGATCCATTCCGTTTTCCTTCTGTGCGACTGCAGCCTGGACAGTATGGGGGAGAGGGAAGGCGATTGGAAGGCAGAAGTTCTATATTCAGGTCCTCCACTGGTTGTGTGATCCTGGGGGATTACTTCACCTCTCTGAGTCTGCTGCTTTCACAGGGTTGTGGTGTCAAATGGGAACATGGAAATTAAAATCTCTGTAAATCTGATGATGTGGTAAAAAAATAAAAAAATGAGTTAAAAGGAGGGGGCAGGGTCAGTAGATAGCATAACAGTTATGTCATTGGCTGACCAAGGTGTCAGCCCACCATATGTGCCTGCCCAAGATCCTAAGAGGAGAATGGAGGAGAAGGAATTACAGGTGAGCATCCCTCCTGGGGGAAGATTTCTCACCTTCCCTCTCACTGCTCTGCCCCCGCCCCCAGCCTCAGCACATATGCCCTTAGACAAAAATCACTAAAAAAATAAAGAGGAGTGGGGAGTTACTGTCATGTTCCTGCAGAGTTCTGTGCACCAGGTTCTCTATACTGTCTTGCAGCTATCTGTGAGTCTATCCTCCCTGAAGACAGGGACTCTGCTCCAACATATCCATCTTCCCCCAACCAGTGCCAGTACAAACTAGGCACTTTATAATATACCCTAATGAATGAAGGTTTATGATACCTATTTTATTAAGGTGGCTGGGATTGGCCCAACCATGGTGGTATGTGGGTGGCACAGTGCTCCGTAATTCTGGAAGCCACATGGAAATCAGGGGTTGGTTCCTGGGTTGACTTAGACCTGACAGGTGGATGCATGCATGTGCTTGATCCTTGCCGAATGGAAAAAGCCAGGGAGTGGATAAGTGGTGTGGATCCTTTTGAGGATCCACTTCTCCCTGTTCCCTCCCACTTCTGTGTTTCTCTCTCATAAAATAAATAAAATTTACTCCCCCCCCCCAAAAAAAAAGAAGAAAGAATGCTGGGGTAGAGGGCACTGAGTGGTTCATAAAGTGGTTGATTAAGAGCTAGGTTTTAGGCCTGATCTATGGTTCAGGTAATAAGCTCCTCAGGGAAGAACAGATGTCAGAATATGACCCTGGTTTGAATTCCTGGCCTGGTGAGCCAAAAACACCAGGCAAGTATATGTGAATGGCCAAGATTCAACAGTCTGGAGATCTGGAAGAAGGGGATCCTGGCATGACCAGTGCCTGACGAGGGTGCTCGTCTCTGTTACTCTCACATGTGCATGTGCTCTGTCATGAATAAAGAAAGCAATTAAAAACAAACAGACAAACAAAAAACACTTTGGGGCCAACCAGTGGTGTGGTAATTAAGGTAGCTGGATCCTACACGATCACCTGTTCAGTTTGAGTCTGGGACCTGGTGGCTTAAAAGACACACCAGGCCTAAAATCCTGAGAGGAAAATGGAGAAGGGATTGTGATATGGCCATCCCCTGTAGGGGGTGATTTCTCACTTTTTTCTCTTTCTCTGTCCCTTTTGTGAGTGCATATGCCCTATAGCAAATCTGGGGGAAAGAAAAAGACTTTTGGAATTAGGCAGCTCTGGGTCTGAGAGTCTGTAACTTGCTAATGTTGTCACACTTGGTACATGATTTAACTCCTGAACATTAGTTTGCTCATCAACAAATCAGAATATTAATACCTGCCTCTCAAGCTGGTTCATAAGGGCTATGTGAAATAAGTATGTGAGGTTGTCTAGTGTGCAGTAAGCACTTAACAAGCAGGAGCTAGCATTATTAATCATCTCTTAGAAATAAAGATGAGGGGCCAGCCCGTGGTGTGGTGGTTACTGAGGTTGAATCCCGCATGGCCAACAGCGTGGTTCTAGTCCTTGATTAAGAGGCTTGGAAAACATTCTGGGTGCGCGCGTTTGTGTGTGTGTGTGTGTGTGTGTGTGTGTGTGTGCGCGCGCACGCACGTGCCCAAAAGGGAGAGATGGAGCAGAAGGAAGGGCAGTATCACCACCTCCCATGGAAAGTGCTTTCTCACTTTCTCCCTGTCCTTCCCAGTGAATGCATGTGCCCTCTGGGAAATTTTTAACAAGTGTGTGTGTGTAGAAATAGGAGGATGGGCAGTGATGTGCTTAGCTCTGTGAGAAGCTTAGAAGAGAGTGGATGGGGTGATGGATAACCAAGGCTTTTTGGAGGAAGTGACAGCTGACCTAAGATCCAGCAGGTGACCAGAGAGAGGATCCTGAATGTCACCCAAATCTTAATGACAACAACATGCAGTGTAGCCTGCCCTCCCCTTCAGTGCCCTCAGACCTTGGGGACAAGAGGAGGCCAGGGTGCAGAAGAGGGCAGGAGTGTTCCATCTGTGGAGCCCAGCCTCTCCTGCCTGCTCATTTTCCATTCTCCTCTCCCTCCCAGAGCCTCAGAGGAGAGCTTAGGAAAACCTCTTCTTGCATGTTGTCACCTGCCTGAGCCAGCACAGAGCAGAGGGCTCCTGCATTGTCCCTGCAGCACGGATTTGTTTGTTTGGTCTCACCTCCTTCCTTTATGTGCCCCTCCTGGAGACACTGGAGAGACGCTCTTTATTTTCCCTCTGGCTTGTTTCCTGCTCTCGGGTGCCCCTCAGTGTGGGCCCAGCCTGAAGTCCCCTTTGTTTTGACCTTCTCATTGTGTGCCTCTTAATTCAGGGCTCATTAACTCACATTGGCTTCAGCCTAGTAGAGCAAGAGTCCCGCCTGGCAGAAAATCAGAAGCATTTGCAAGCACCTCCCAGAGGCGGGTAGTCGGTCTAGGGGATCAGAGACCTATATATTTCTAACTCTGATATCACTCAGATTTGGAAACTGCTGAGCTGAGCCCTTTTCTTTACCTGAATTTTAAGCTCATGCTCAGAACTTAATTCTGCCATCTTTCTCTTCAAATCAGTGGCTGGTGCTCTGGTACCCCAGATTCCTGTTGTGGTAGAACCAGGATGGAAAGCTTTTATTCCGCCATTCTTTGGGCAAGATGCCCCCTCCCCTGCTCCCACTCTAAAGCCTGTTTTAACCTTCAGTGGACACAGCTGTGCTTCAGGACACACACAAAGACCCAATTCTCACGTGAGAAATGAGGTTACTCACACAGCTCTGGGTCCATTTAATCCAGGCCGTTGCCAAAGAGATTGCACAGCTGGGGGAATCAGAACAGTGATGCCGAGGAGGGCCCTGGAGTCACGTGCACTCACTGTTCACATCCTCACAGTACTCTGCTGAACCAGAATGAAAACCCTGCCAGCCCAGATTTCATATTTCTGAAACTCAGGCTGCTCTCCTAAACAGCATCTTCCTTTCCAGAAAGAAAGACCTGCAGCCTATTTATTCATTCAGTTGTTTGTTCAACACATATCGGGTCCTCCCCTGGGTCCTCTACTAGATACTAGGGCTGTTGCTATGTGCCCTAGACACCTTCTAAAAAACCTCACTCAGCATGGAATTACTATTTATAAGAATGTGCCTCATGCAACATATAAATCAAAATAAATTTCCCATTGCTGGGAATGTGCCAAGAATCTTAATTTTGAAAAGTTTTTAATTTGCCAGAGGGTATGTGTGCTTACTGGAGACAGAAAGAGAGAGAAAGTGAGAAAACCGCCCCCCCCCCCCCCCCCGGGGGGTGATTATGTCACAATCCCTTCTCTTTGATTTCTCCTTTTGGGATTTTGGGTATGTGTGTGCACATGCCCAGCATGTTTTTTAGGCTGCCAGGGCTGGGACTCAAACCACATTGTCAGCCATGTGGGACTCAGCTGCCTTAACTATCATACCACTAACTGGCTAAAGAGTCTTTTTTTTTTTTTTTTTTTTTTTTTTGAGGTTTTTGCTGTAGGGTGCATGCGCTCTCCAGAAAGACAGAGAGAGACAGAGATAGAAAGTGAGAAATCACCCTCCAAGGGTCATGGCCACGCCGCAATCCCTTCTCCATTCTCCTCTCGGGATCTTGGGCATGCACGCACATGTGCCCTGCATGAGTTTAAGCCACCGGGTCTGGGACTTGAACCACGGTTGACTACATGGGCGTTTAGCGACATAGTCGTTACGTTAACTTCTGGTCCCATGGCTCAAGAGTCTTAAGTTTTTGTTTTTTTTGAGAGAGAGTTTTTTTTTTTTTTTTTTTTTTTTTTTTTTTTTTTTTTTTTTTTTTCCTATAGGGCACATGGGTTCACCAGAGGGACAGAGAGACAGAAAATGAGAAATCACCCCCCAGGCGGATGGCCATGCTGCAATCTCTTCTCCTCCATTCTCCTCTTGGGATCTTGGGCACACATGCACACTCACCCGCATGACTTTTAAGCCACCATGTCTGGGACTCAAATCATCGTGAGAGTCCAGTGATGTAACCATTATGCTATCTGCTGGTCCCAAGAATCTTAACTTTTAAAAAGCAAACTAATTTTTAATATTTTACATTACTTACTCATTTTGTTAAAATGAAGTTTATTACATAAGTGACTACATGCCTTGCCCAGTATCTTTGCCAGTGATAAAAATACCTCACATATTTGTACGACTTCCTTTGTTTCGCGAATGCCCTCATATGGCTTATATCATTTGATCTTAGACACGGCAGGTATTATCCCCATTTATAGAAAAGGAAATTGGGGCTCAGGAGGGTTAATGACATGCCAAGGGCATGTGGCTAATAAATGTCATTCAGAAGCATGAGAGGATAGTGGCTATTTCAGTTGTTTTGCCATTGGAAAGCTAGTTTATGCAAAGTTGTTAGATAATGACCAGTATGGAAGAGAAATGGAAGAATTTGTTCCTGAAATACTTGGCAACACTAGGATTTTATCCTTAGCAAACAAAGGAACAGAGGTGGATGGTTGGAAAGATTATGAGTCACTGTCTTGGCAAAATTCCTTGTGGCAATCTGAGTGCTTCATGACCCTTTCTTCCCAAGAGACTATTATTTGAAATTTAAATAACATTGTTCTTGGCACCCTGATGGCCCTCTAACTCAGCTGAACTTTAACAGGGCAATGGCTGAGGAAGGTTATGGGCAGGGGACACTGAGAACAAGGGAGCAGCTTCCTTCCTTCAACAATACAACAGCACTTGATGGGCCCAACCTGGGAGGTGGTGGGTCAAAAAGTGAACTATGACCAAAGAAATAAAACTGACATACTTTGGGAGGGTCTCGGAATAGCATTGCACATGCATGCCTAGTGCGTGCAGAGGAGTGCCAGAGCTGGACATGGGGTGGCCAAGGACAAGCTCTTGCCAGGGTCGTCGTCCAGCAGATGGCTGCTAACCTGCTCCACCCCTGAGGTTAGCCAAATTCTCACCTTCCTGGGCCTTGACCTCAACTCTGTCACTTGACCAGATGAACCAGGAACGAGGTCATTTTTCCCTGGAGACAATGACAGTTGTGCACAGGAAATCAGAATGCCTACTCTCCCTCTCTGCCTTGACACCAAAGGGCTGGAGTCCTAAGGTCCAGAGTCTATTTTGAATTGGGTTTCTAACAACTGTCTACATTCATTTATGTCTATTTTATTTGTCCTACTTCCATAGAGTTTTAGTCTAGAGATCTTTTCATGCTAACCAGTGTCCTTTAAACTCCTTTATATTTCAGAATTTATGTGGAATTGTGCAGGCTGGATTAGTACCTCCCAAGTTCGGTGCTCAGCGGAATAGCACAAGTGGTATTTTTGCTGGAGTTCAGGTGTGTGGGCACAGATTTACCCAGGAGAGGTAGCAGGCTATAGAGGAGAGAGATCAAGTCTGGGAGTTGGTTCCTGGATTCAGATTGTACCTCTGCCCCAAACAGCGACATGACCATGGACAACTTTAACTTCTTTGATTCTCAGCTTCCTCACCTATGGAATGTCTGTTTCAAAATATTGTCTATTGTGAGAATCGACTGAAGCTCTCTGTGTGTGAGGTGTCTCAGTAGTGACTGATGCATCTGTAAACACAACTGTGACCGGGCCCTTGGCAAATGTTGGATACTGCAGATTCATGACCTTCATGCTCCTCTGAGGCACAGCAGCCTGGAGGAGATCCTTAGAATTTCTCCTCTTGTTTATGCTTCCTTCTCTAACTGCTACCCTCCATCCATTTTATTAGTCTTCCTTGGTATTCACAGCTTTATTGTTTATTTGGAATCTAATGCTAGAAGCTCAGTAAATTATAGTTGGCAAGAGTGACCTAACTCAGGTCTAAAATTAATGAGATAAACTCAAAGGGGATTGGACTGAAAGTTAAAAGTTCAAGTACTGGGAAACCTTCTGAATGGCATTTCCAATGATTAGATTTGTATTAAAAGAAAGGAAAGGAAAATATGGAACCTCAAACCATGTGGGGTTTTTTTTTGGTCTTACCAGCATTTATGTCATCAACATTGAGTTGTTTTCTCTATTCTCTCCTGAGAGAGAATCTAATCCTTGCACTTAATGAATTTGAGAGTTTTTGTTATTACTATTTCTCATCTTATACACATGATTAGCTCTGGGATCTACAGGCTTAGGGACTACATGTGCCTAGCTGAATGTCTCTTTTCTGTTCTTGATTTCCAGGAAGGTCACTGGAGTTCTCACAAGTGTGGCTCAGTTCTTCTAGATTGATGTCACCTTCTCTGAAGGAAGGAATGCTGACATGCAGAGACACCTGCAGG
Organism: Tupaia tana; assembly: GCA_026018925.1. Lineage (NCBI taxonomy): Eukaryota > Metazoa > Chordata > Mammalia > Scandentia > Tupaiidae > Tupaia > Tupaia tana. Next base: position 77,327,943 of record JAKSZU010000015.1, read on the forward strand.
GTGACCTCTCTTCCTTACACCTCAGAATAAACAACTCCATGTCTGAAATTCTAGTTAGTGCCATTCAGCTACCAGGCTCTTCTAAAACCTATATCCTGTGGTAAGTAAAGTTTATAGTTAAACTCTCCTTTAAATGACCAACTAACAGCTTATTCTCAATTAATGCTGGTTGACTAGATACATCACTGAATGATCAGGTCATTACTGAATAGTCCAGAAATTTTAATTTGCTTTTACAGATGAATAATCAGCTTGTGGGTTGGTCTGTATTTCCTAACTTAGTAAAGATATTAATACTATTTTTAAAATCTTACTATGGGGCAGGCTTGTGGTAGGTGCTGAATGAACCAGGGTACTATTTCAATTTTTTTCTACAACATCCCCATGAAGTAGGAAGTCTATCTGAGATTTATTAGTTAATAAGTTGCAGAGCTGGATTGGGTGCCTGTCTGTGACTACTGAAACCCACACTCATACTCCCTGCTTTGCACAGACTGGTTAACATTGCGTTGCGAGGTTGTGATTTTGACAATCACCTTGGTCAAGTGTAAGACAAGACAAGGTTTGACCAGTCTACTAGGGTAGTGTTCTCCTGGTCAGCCTTATCCCATGTTATACAGCTTAAAAAATTTTTTTTAGAGAGAGAGGTTTTTGCTATGGGGTGTATGCACTCGCCAGAGAGACAGAGAGAAAAAAGTGAGAAATCACTCCCCCCCCTCCCCCCGCTGGGGGAGAATGGCCACATCACAATCCCTTCTCCTTTATTCTCCTCTTGAGATTTTGGGCACACATGCACATGCACCTGGCGTGAGAATCAGGTTGCTGGGTCTAGAACTTGAACCACTGTCAACTATGTGGGAGTCCAGTGACATAACCATTATACCATCTGATGGTCTCCAGTATTTAGCCTTTAACCGTTTTCTTCTCTAGAAGATAAAAGAGAAGTTGGGACTAGCAGATGGCATAATGGTTACATTGCTGGACCCCCACATAGCGGACTATGGCTTGAGTCCTGGACCTGGTGGCTTAAAACTCATGCCAGACATGTGCGTGTGCATGCCCAATATTCCAAGGGGAGACTGGAGGGAAGAGATTGTGGCGTGGCCATCCCCCTTGGGGATGATTTCTCACTTTCCATCTCTGCCTCTCCAGTGAGTGCACATACCCTATAGCAAAAATCTCTTAAAGAGAGAGAGAGAGAGAGAGAGAGAGAGAGAGAGAGAGAGAGAGAGAGAAATAAGCATGTAGCAGTATTTAGTGTTCTCTCCCCAAAGGTAGGGAATGACAAGGACTGGAAATAGAAGTGAAATACTCCCCTCAGGTGAGTGAAATACAGCAGTGTTTATAAAACACAATCAAACTCTGACTGTGAAATAGTCAGGAGCAACTAACATTTTAAAAAATGACATAGAGCTAGTCATGTAGCTTAGTGGTTAAGAGAGCTGGATCCCACATGGCCAGCTGCAGTTTGAATTCCAGCCCCAGTGGCTTGAACAATATGTGAGGTACTTGCATCTGTGTGTGTGTGCCCCAGATCGCCATAGGATGGAAAAATGGATGAGATGATATTGTGTGACCACATCCCATTGTGGGTGCTTTCTCTTTTTCTCTGGTGAATACATACACCCTCTGAAAATTAAAAATTTTAATAACAATGACTTGAGTAGAAAAACCTTTTCCCACTTTTTGTAATTAGTAAGGGTAAGTACAGTTTTGTTAAGCTTTTCTTAATTGTGCATTTGTGTGTGTCTACATGTAATAACATTTATCTGTGGGTGCTGGCTTGTGATATACAGTGTGCTTTTAGCTGCTGCCTGTGGTTTCAACATTTTGAGAAATAGTGTCGTACAGGATAATGACTGCTGGAGTCCAGCCACCCAAAGTCTGACTCTCAGGTGACCTTTCTAGACACGTGACCTTCACTTTTCGAGCTTCAGGTTCCTTCTCTAGAAAACAGACGTGGTCACAGTACCTACCTCATAATGTGTGTCAGACAACAGAGTCGCTGGTGCTTAGTCAGGATTCACTGAATTAACATCAGCTGCTACACTTTAAGTGACTCAGTTTGGGCAAGCAAGACAATGCTTTACATTAAGCCCAGAGTCATTTTAATCCCAGATACACACAGCCATGGCTTCCTGGGCATTTCTGCTCCCCTGGCTGAAGGGCGTGTTAAATACCACATGCCCCAGATTAACTCATCATCCATGCCACACCTCCCTCCTGTGTCCTGGACTCAACAGTGAACATAGGTATCACCAGCCACCAAACGGCCCAGCAGAAATTAAACAGTCATCCTGCCTTCCTCACAACTCTCCCCAGACCTGAGTCATTTCTAGGCCTAGGGACTTCCTATCTCCCGATAGTTCCAACGTTCTCCACTGTTGTCCATTCTCTTTGTGATCCCTATTCCCTTTGACATTATAGTCACTCTCAGTCTGCCAGTAAACCAATGGTCCTGCAACTCCTGGACCTCTAGTCTTGATCATTCCCACCCCGCATGCCCAGTGTCCTGCCCCACAGAATACTACCCAAGCTTGGAAACCAGCAGTTAGCGTAATGGCTATGTCGCTGGACTCCCACGTAGTCAACTGCGGTTTGCGTCCCGGACCTGGTGGTTTAAAACTCACACCGAGCACATGTGCGTGCGTGCCCAAGATCCCGAGAGGAGAATGGAGGAGAAGGGACTGCGGTGTGACCATCCCCCCGGGAGGGTGATTTCTCGCTTTCTGTCTCTATGTCTCTCTCTGTCTGTCTGGCAAGCGCACGCGCCCTATAGCGAAAACCTCTCAAAAAAAAAAAAAAAAAAAAAAAAGAATACTACCCAAGCTTCCAGTAGTAGTTTAGAAAACGCCAGACTGACATTTCCCTAAACTCAAATTTGATAATTTCACTTCCTAACTTAAAACATCTTTAGCAAAACTGGCAGAGCACTTCACAAGTTGTGCATCATGCTTGAGTTTCTTCCTTCCTTCACTCCTCCATGTCCTCAGCACAGGGAACTGCTTTACCATTCCCAGAAGAAGCAGCCTCTGAGTGTGCGTGTGGTAGACCTTCTGTCAGGAATAAGGCCCTTCTGTGCTTGTCTGTAATCACTGTGGTGTGTTAAAGGGTGAAGAGAACACGACTCAAACTTACATTTAATATAACGCTGATTCTCAAAATTCAGTGTGCATCAGGAGCACCTTGGTTGTTGGTTTAAAGTTCTAGGTTTTGGCCGCTTCCTGTGAATGTTGCTCTCAGTAGGGCCAGGGCTTTTCACCTGCACCCCTGGCAATTATGAGAAACTGCACCAGGAGGGAAGATAAACATTTTGCACAAACTCTAATTCTCAACACACACATTCAGTAACAAGGTGACTTCCTTGTCCTTGGAAAATATCTCAACAGGAATTCTCTTAGGCGAAGTTCCTAAGGTGAGGAATAGGTGCTGAATTATTAGTAAAGAGAGGGTTTTTGTTTGTTTGTTTTTGTTTTTAAATAGGTTTTTAACCTTAGGATGCATGCACTGGCAGGAGAGAGACAGACAGACACAGTGAGAAGGAAAAAGAGAAATCACCCCCCGGGGTGATGGCCACGCCACAATCCCTTCCTTCCAGGATCCTGGGCATGCATACACACATACTCAGCATGATTTTCAGGCAACTGGGTCTAGGACTTGAACTTTAGCCAGCTATGTGGGAGTCCAGTAATATAACCACCATGCCAGTAACTGGTCCCAAGATAAGTCTTTTAATTTTAATTTTTTTTTGGAGAGGTTTTTGCTATAGGGCATGTGCGCTTGCCAGAGAGACAGAGAGAGATAGACAGAAAGCAAGAAAGTACCCTCCGATGGCCACGCCACAATCCCTTCTCCTCCATTCTCCTTTTGTGATCTTGGGCACACACGCACACAAGCCCGGTGTGAGTTTAAGCCACCGGGTCCGGGACTCGAACTGCAGTTGACTACATGAGAGTCCAGCGACATAGCCATTATGCTAACTGCTGGTCCCCAGATAGGTCTTTTTTAATGGTTAACAATGACTATAAAGAAAAGATACTGTTATTTAATATTATCTATTCGGGTTATTGCCTTAAAATAGAACAACTGCCTACTGCAAAAGCAGTTATGGCACTAATCTGACACTTTTGTAGCGAGATGTCTTTCTCCCTTGTTACAAACCCCCAGAGAATTCTGCCACTGGGTAAGTTTGTTACAGAGAGAAACTGGCTGCCCCTATGAAGACAGAAGCCAAGTTGTTTCCACTGAGTCTGAAACACAGGACTTGCTCTGCTATTTTTCATAGTAAGGAAAGCAACAACAACACCAAAACAAAAACAGAAGCATCAAATTAAGTGTCTGGGTGTTAAAGACAGTTAAATCTTGGTGAGAAACCAAGATTAGAGGTTGGCTTTTTATAGGGAGCAAATCTCTGAAGATTTTTATGACTGAAGTTAATGCAAACCAGATAACCCAAGGCTTGCGGATTCCTCACTGCTATTCCGTTGAGCTCTCCGCCATGTGGCCCACCCTGCATAGTCCACCTAATCAACATTCATCCATCCATCCATTCATTCATCCCATGAGTGTGACGTGTGGCATGCATAATGCTAGTGCAGGTAGAAGAGAGGTGAAAAGTTCCAAATCCCATAATCTAGTGGGGGGAATTGACACAGATTCACAAGATGAAGTGATTTATCATTCCTACAAAATCACCCAAGTGATGTCATTCATTCCACAAAAATGTTTTGACCACCTACTTTGTATATAGTGTAGTATGCTAAGCAGTAGGGGTATAGCTAAAAATATAGAATCTCACATTCTAGAAGGGAAGACAATTATTAAGTCAAATATTACCCAAGTACTATTTTATTTGAGGCAAAATAGTACAAAGCAGGTACAGGAGATGCTATGAAAGTGTATAAAGGACTCTGGGAGTCTTGATACAGTTTTTCTGTGATGAAGACTAATAAAATATCTTTAAATACAACAGGAAACATGAATTTCTTCAGCTAAGTGGCTGGGCAGGGTTGAGCAAAATGCTTTCTACGTGGAGAAGAAACGATGTTCACAGGCATGGGAAACGGAAGGAGCACAGACAAGACCCAGATCGCATAGCATGTGGGTGACTTTGCTGGGGATTTAGGTTTTCAGCCTCGGGACAGTGGGAAATAACAAACGGAAGAGACATCATGAACTTCGTGTATTTTATGAAAGATCACTTTGGCTGCATTGAGGAGAATTTCTGGAAGGGACTAAGATGTACTGTTAAGTTAGGAGATTCTTGCAACAGTCCAATAAGGGAGTATGGTGGCAGCCTGTCACAGGGATGAAGGCAGGATGGGGGTGGATAAAGTCTAAAACTGGTGCCAGAGTCCTCACTAACTGAAAGGTAGTAAATGACAGTAATGGAAAGGATGAAAGATGAGTATCACTGCGTGGCACAACTCTTTCTTTCTTCCTTTCTTTTCTTTCTTTCTTTCTTTTTTTTTTTTTTTTTTTTTTTTTTTGAGAGATTTTTGCTGTAGGGCGTGTGCGCTCGCCAGAAAGACAGAGACAGAGAGATAGAAAGTAAGAAATCACACCCCCAGGGGGGATGGCCATGCCGCAATCCCTTCTCCTCCATTATCCTCTCGGGATCCTGGGCACACACGCACATGCACCCGGCGTGAGTTTAAGCCACCGGGTCCCTGCAGTCGACTACATGGGAGTTTCAGCAACATAGCCATTATGCTAACTGCTGGTCCCATCTCTTTAAAGGAAGCAGAGAAGCAGTTTTTGTTGTGGTAGCCATCCAGTATTTGAATAATAGACAGGTGAGCACAGTTCTGAAGGTGACATTGTAGAATGAAAGGCTACCTACTTGTGCCCCGACTTGGAGGCTCGAAGACGGGAAAAGATGATCTCCATGTGAGAGAGGTTTGGCTGAAATAATCAACTCAGAGTAAGGATAAGTTTTAGCAGATAGATACAATCGGAAGGGATTGAGGCTTATAATGGAGGGTTGTTCCTGCAAGCTGAGGAAGATGGGGTGGAGAATAGAGGGCTAGATCAGGGGCAAGTATGTACAGACATAAAAATCTAGTAGAGAAATATATGCAAATCTAGGAGTGTGAAGAAGGGGCTAATTGCTTGAGGTTGAGGAAGAACACTCTCCCCACCCCCACCCCCCCCAGTGGGGCACGGACATGCTGCAATCCTTATTCCTTCATTCTCCATCCCTTCAGGATTTGGGGTGTCTGTGCATACATGCCTGGAGTGTTTTTTCAAGCCACCAGGGCAAGGATTTGAACCACAGTTGATCATGTGGGATTTGGCTCCATTAACAGCTGAGCTACAGGACCAGCCGCAGAATGTATTCTTTTTTTTTTTCTTTTCTCTTTTTTTAGAGAGAGAGATTTTTGTTATAGGTTGCATGGGGTAACCAGAGAGACAGAAAGTGAGAAATCGCCATCCACCCCCCGCTAGGGAATGGCCATGCCACAATCCCTTCTCCATTCTCCTCTCAGGATTTTGGGCACACATGCTCATGTGCCTGGTGTGAGTTTTAAGCCGCCAGGTCTGGTACTCGAACTATAGTCAACTATGTGGGAGTCCAGCAATGTAACCATTACACCATCTGCTGGTCCCTGCAGAATGTATTCTTAATACACATTACTTTCTTAAGTTCTCTCAAAATACTGTAACAAGTGTTGTTTGCTAACATGTATTACCCATTTCAGAAAATTTTCAGGGCTCTCACACTGCAACCAAGAACCATCTGAGGCCCAATTAAATACAGATTTGCACTCAGGAAACCATGGCCAAGTGTCTACATTCACATCCTATCAGGGTTCCTAAGTCAAAGGAGACCAAGTAGAAATTGAAAGTATCAGATTCCATATTTCAGCCTCAAAAGCTTTGACTCACTGGAGTAGAAAGTGCAAATATAAGCTAGAGGGTGAACCATTGTCCCAGGACTTGGGCTGTCTGGAGGCAGAAATGGCAGCCCCAAGTGGTGCCTTGGAATGCAGTTACTGAGTACAGAGGCATGACCCTCTCCACAGCCCAGCCATCCTCAGAAATATGAAGGGCGAGGGAATTCCTTTCTTCTATTAATGGGCTCAGTTCATTTCTAGTCAAAGAAAGCCTTAGGTTTCCCTAAGGTTTACTCATGAGTGACAACATTATTTAAAGATCTCTGGGCACAATGCCCTTCCTTCCTAACTCCCCAGTGACCTGGGACAAAAGAATCAGGCTGAGCCCTGTCCCTGCTCATTGTGAGGCAGCAGCTGTGTGTCCCCGATCCTAGAAAGAGATTTCCTCCCCCTGCCCTCCTTCACCTCCCAGGGCCTGCTCTGTACACTTCACACAGCTGGGGTTAACTGCTGAGCCAGGAGGCCCAGGGCCAGTGCAAAGGTGCTTAGCAGAAAAGCTTCCTTTTTCATTCCTCAGTGGCAGCAGGGTAGGAAATCTCACAGGCCTAGGATTTCAGATAACCTTATTTTTGGTTCTGACTGGAGAATCAGTTTTGCCCTCCGATTGCTCTCTCCTTTCTTGGTAACTTTACTGTTACTTGCACAACCTTGGAACTCTAAAAATACAGTACTTGCCAGATTTACTGCCAAGTGTTTACAAGTCTGTCTGCTCCATTTAGACTCCTAGGTTCCTAGGTTTCAGTCTCCAGGGTTGGACAAGCTGATTAAAAGATGCCAACCTGGGACCAGCAGATGGAGTAATAGTTACATCACTGGACTCCCACATGGCTAATTGCGGTTCAAGTCCCAGACCCAGTGACTTCAACCTCATGCTGGGCATGTGTGCCCAAAACCCCAAGAGGAGAATGGAGGAGAAGGGATTGCAGCATGGCCATCCTTCAGGGGGACAGCTGGGGCAGCAGGGGCGGTGTGATTTCTTGCTTTTTGTCTCTCTATCTCTATGGTGAGTGCATGTGTCCTATAGCAAAAATCTCTATCTATTAAAAAAAAAAAAAGATGCCAACCTGGACCTTAAGACCCTAGTCTTGGAGCCAGTGGCATGGTGGTTAAGACTACTGGGTACCACATAGTTAGCTGCATGGTTTGATTACTGGACCTGTTGGCTTGAAAAACATGTCTTGTGCATGTGCATGCATGCCTAAAATCCCAAAGGAGGGAGAAATGAACAAGAAAGAATTGTGATGTGACCATCCCTCATGAAGGGGGTGCTTTTTTACTCCTCTCTCTCTCTCTCATGAGTGCATGTGCCCACTGGCAAATGAAAACAAAGACAAAAACACTAAAATAAAAGGCTCGGTCTCCTTGACAGAGGTGTCAAGTGGGGAATAAGAAAAGTCACGTTGTGAGAAGACTGTAAAAAGTCATGTTGTGGAAAGACTGGGTTAAACTCACTGTAGTTTAACCCAGTTTTTAAAAATAAGTTTATTTCTTCCACAAGAGAGAGTGATAGAGATGGAGACAGAGAGACACAGAAAGTTAGACACTCCCAGCAGGGTCTTCATGCTGCCATCTACGCCTAGTCTCAGCCAGCTCAGACCCAGGAACCCAGGACCTTTCGCTCATGGGTCCAGCTGCCTTGTCACTTCACCACTGGACCCTCAGCCCAGCTTTCATGATGCGCTTTGAGTGTGCCTTATCTGGACTGCTTGAAACCAGGTTTTTTTTTTTAATAATTATTTTATTTGACTTTTATTTATTTATTTTTAATTTGACCAGAGAAGGACAAGAGTGAGAGAGAGAAAGTGAGAAAGCAAGTTGCCAGGTCCGGGACTTGAAGCACAGTCGGCCATGTGGGAGTCCAGCACCCTTAACCACCACACAACCTGCTGGCTCCAAGAACCAGAGGTGTTTTAGATTTTCTTTTTTTTCTTTTTTCTTTTTTTTCTCAGATTTTGGAATATTTTGTGTATACATAATGAGATATTTTAGAGATGGTAATAAAGTCTAAACACAGAATTCATTTATGTTTTATATATATATAATACCTTTAACCTGAAGGAAATTTTATTGTATTTCATATTATTTTGGTAGGGGAGCATTTTGATCATGACCTGTTGCATGAGATTAGGTGTGGAATTTTCTATTTGTGGTGTCATGTTGGTACTCAAAACGTTTCAGATTTGAAGGATCTTGGATTTTAGATTTTTGGATTAGGGATGCCCAATTCGGTTTCTTCTATATTATACATTGTGCTTCCTTATTTGAGATTTTGTTTGAATAAAAGGTTCTGTGGCTGAGAGAACTGTTTGGAAAAAATATTGGGCTAGATTTTCCTTTTCTTTAAGTGTCTTCCAGCTTTGATATTTTCTGGGTAAGTGCTTATAAGTCTTCTGCTTCTGACCACCATTGGAAAACTTTTCTGCATCTTGTTCTTAGAAGGTTGTGTGAGGAAAGACATGAATAAGGAACTTCACTTGTCAGATTTCTACAGTGTGTCCCAGTTGGGCCAGAGCTCTGACAGCTAAGCTGCTGCTGCCTGGCACCCGTGTGTCCTAGTTCTCCCTAAGCGTGTGTTGTCCTACATCCCAGTGTTGGGACTTTCGAGGTGAGTGGTGTTTTTAGCCTCTATATCCAGCTCTGTCTTCTCACATCTAATTTTAACTTAACTTACACAGCATTTTCAGCAGCTCTGCTGACTGTCCTGAACCAAGAGCTGACTGGGCCTATGGAGGACTGAAGTGCTGCTGCAGATGGGTTGGTCATGAACATGATTGGTCTTAGTTCATTTTGTGTTGCTACACGGCCTGGGTAACTTAGAATAGAGATTCACTTCATGAAGTTCTAGAGGCTGGGAAGTCTAAGGTCAAGGGGCCCGTGTCTTCTTGCTGTATCATCCCATGGTGGAAGGTGCAAGGGCAAGAGAGTACATGGGCAAGAGGGTGCAAGGGGGCTGAACTCATCCTTTTATCAGGAACCCACTCCCAAGGTAACTAACCCACTTCCATGAAAATAGTGTTAATCTATTTACCAGGGTAGAGCCCTTACGATCTGATCACCTCTTAAAGATCTCACCTCTCAAAACTGTTGCATTGGGTGTTAAGTTTCTAATACACTACCTTTGGGGAACACATTTAAACCATAGCATTATACAAAGGGAGTTTGTTATTCAGGTTGGAAAAGGATAGCATCAGACAACCTAATAATTCCACAGCATGACCATCAACAAAGTTAGGGAAAGACGTCTGTGACTTCATCTGTCTGCTTATTTAGGACCTACTAAGGAGCACCTACTATGTGTGGAGCTATGAGGGACACTGGAGATACAGAGATGGCTAAGAAAATGGGCCTTTGTTAAGGAGCTCACAGTTTAGACAAAGCTAAGAAGATGATAAAATTCAAGATGATAAGCACAGACACAGAAATGCATTAAGTGCTATGGGAATCCAGAGCAGGGAGAGAATAATTCTCCTTGATGTCTCAGGAAGCAGTGGGGAAGGTTTCACAGAAAAGTAGCAACTGAATTCAGTTTTAGCTTTGGATGGCTCATCAAGGCTGGTGGTAGGAGACGGAAAGCAAGACAGGCATGAGGCACCAGTAGTAGAGACCTCAGGGAAGAGAATTGGGGGAGCTGGGGATCTGGGAGCTGGGGCTGATGGGACAGCAATGCATCCATCCAGCAAGGAGGCTGGAGGGGTAGGCCACACCAAATTGAAATGGGCCCTGCAAGCTTTTCTACTTGTATTACTCTTGAGGCAGTGGGGAGCTACTGAAGGCTTAAAATCATGGCCTAATTATCCTGAAAGCAATGCAGAAGGCAATCAAGAAAGCATGGGACTGATCCCATTTTCACTTTAGTGAGTTCTCTGGCAGGAAGGGGCAGAGACTGGTGGTTGTAAGGCAATGACCAGGCTGTTGCTATGGTCCACATGGAGGAAAAAGATACTCTATACTAGGACAGGGCAGAGGAGATGGAATGGAGAAGGGATGGATTCAAGGTACATTTCAGGGGAAGGCAGGGTGGAAGGTAGAAGACATGGAGCTTTGAGAGCTTCAAGTCCAAAAGACTAGAGCAGGCCCCCATTTCTGTTCTTTAGTATTGCTTTGGCATCTGTGCCAGGGTCCTAAAGGTCTCTAAAATGCTTTTCCTTTCTGGGTGCAGATTAGCTGCCTCAGCACTGAAGGAGGTGCAGAAATCAACCCTCATGGTTTGGGATGTGGCAATGCAGTTCTATGATGAGTCTCGTCAAGCCCCCATAATGGGCTGAATTGTGTCTTTCCCCTATGCCCGAATTCATAAGTTGAAGGCTTCTCTGCCAGTACCTAAGAAGGGGAGATTAGGACTCACACAGAGCGATGAATGTGTGAGGACATGGAGGGATGACAGCCACTGTGAGCCAAGGAGGAAGGTGTCAAGAGACACCAGACTTCTGGCACCTTGACCTTGGACTGGTAGCCTTTAGAATTGAGAGGAAAGTCATTTCTGTTGTTTAAGACACCCAGTCTGCGGTATTTTGTTATGGCAGCCAAGCAAACAAAGTACTCCCTGTGAACAAAATCTCAGCAGGGGTCAAAGCCTGCCTGGTCCAGGGAAGAAGGAGCCATCTCCTTTATTTCTCCAGCTAGTCTAACTTCTTCATTGGCCTGTTCCATTTTCATAGTCACAGGTACCACAACAATGGATGGGCAGGAGAGTCAGGAGAATTCAGTCACTTGACGGAATGTCGCTGGGTTATTCTATCCAGGTTGCTGCTTTTTTCTAAACAGCCAGTCAGTTGGTTCACAAAGCTCACAGTAACTCAGCTCCCAGCACTAGCTCAAAGCCAGTTTCTTAGGCCTTGGAAAGGGGGACTATTCCATTTAACTACAGTGACTCTTGCGCTTTCTTGACAAAAGACCACTTGAATAATAGAAATGGAATCCATCTTCAAGGAGGCAACAGCCATCAGGGAGGTCAAGGAGCACTTCACAAAACCCAGTTCCCTCTAGCTGTGGTGACTTCATTACTACACCCAAGGAGAGGGAAGTGTGGGCCTGTGGCCTTAATTAGGCAAACAGAGACATTGTTTGAGAATCTCATTGTAACCAATGGGAAGACAAGGTTTTCATGGACAATTGCTGGATATGACTCCATCAGTCTCAAGATCTGAGATAAGCCACTTATCTAAGGTTGCTCTTTAAGCCAGCCACAAAGGCGCATTTCACTCAATTCTCATCCAGATTTAGAGATGCCAAGTTTTCCTTGTTTCTGGCTAGCAGCAACAGAAAAGGTTAAAATAGTGCCACCTGGAACGCTGGAGGAAAGCCCCTAAATTAGCAAGAGCTGGGGAATATCCTGCCTAGTCCCTTCTCTGGAAAGGGATACAGGGAGGGGAAAACGGTAGAGAATTTAGGAGCAGGCCTGCATTTCAATCCTGGCTCCACTGGTTACTAAGTATGTGACCTCGGGTCAGTTATTTAACCTTCTGTTGCCCTTAGCGTCCTTATCTACCTCACATAAAATAAACTCCTCTGCACAGGGTGATTATGAGGATTCAGTGTGACTATATGAAAAGAGAACAAAGAAGCTATGTGGAGATGAGGGTGATGGGCTTGGCTCACTGCCAGGAAAATGACTCACTTCTGTACACAAGTGCTATAGCTGACTGTCACCCTGACAAATGGATGTGGGAGATGAGCACAGTTAGTAAGGGAGAGCCTGTAGTCTGGCAGGCACTATCCAACAAGAAACAGACAGACTTCCATGCAGGAACTGACAGTGTCATTCCCAATCTGTTGGAAAATTTTAATGCCTTTATAAAAGGATCTCATGACCCTTTGGATACTTTCTCAGAAGGTGCCACATGCTCCAATAGCACTGAGTCACTGGAAAACTCATGATGCATTTTTGCATAGGAAAACAGAAAAATAGATCATGACTTTTTCAGTGACCTAGTAGTATGGACAATAACAACATCGATCATAGGTTTTATGTTTAGTATTTTGCAAAATGCTTGCTCATATACCATATGAACAAAGACTTTGGAACCTCAATACACAACCAGCAGATTGCAGGACTGGATCACAAGCATGATCTCCATCTTCATCTTCCTGCATTCAGTAAGGATTTTGCCACATTTTGTTTAAAAATAAATGTGCTTAGGACACACAGAAAAAATTAAGAAAAAGATAAAATAAAAATCCCACCTTATTCTCATCACCTAGAGATAACCACTGAATCATTTTGGTTTCTTCTGATCTTTTCTGTGTGTTTAAAAAATCTTTGTTAAAACAAAGTTCAGATAATGCTATATATATAATTTCATATTCTTTTTTTAATGTAAAAGTATATAATTAGCATTTTCCCACATATTAAAAATTGAACCTAAAATATTATTTAAAAACTAAAAAACACTCCAGCAAATTATCTAATAATTCCCATTTTATATAATGATTTCCAAACTTTTGCTATTATAAATTATGCGGTGACAAACTCACAACTTTGCATTTCTGTTTTTTTTTAACCATTGAACTACTAAATGGATTGAAGAGACTGATAGCTCTTTTATTCATTAATTCAACAAATATCTAAAAAGCATCCACTGGGTGCTGGACATCATTTTAAACTGGCAATACAATAATAAGCAAAAAGGTTAAAAAAAAAAGACCAAATATCCTTACTGTTATGAAGCTTACATCCTAGAGAGATATAAACAATTTCCTTGGGCATATTGCCCAATCACTTCTGGAAAAGCTGGAGAAGTTTACTTCTCCACTAACTTACATAAGTAGCTGCTTATTTTATTTTCACTAGGACTGAGTATTATGGTTTGTTTGTTTTGCCAACTTTATACATTCATTTTTTTTCTTGTTTTATTTACATTTACTCACTGTACATCTTTGCAGCATACAAAACCAATCATTTCATACATTTAATATCAATGAGGATTAAGGAATTTTGCCCTTCCCCTTCCCCCCCTATGCGTTCACCCACTCATGAAACACAGATAAGTTCAAGAGACATTTAAGTTCTCCAGGTTTGTTCTTTCTAAAGAGCAGAAATCTGAAAGTTTTTCCCCTCTCCAGTGAGACAGTAATCAGCCCAAGTGGGAATGGCACCTCCTATGCTTCGCAAGGAGGTAGGGAGCAGGAAAGGATGATGATAAATCTGTGTCCTGTTAGGGCCTGATAGGACCTGTGAGTTTCCCCAGCCAAACACCACACCTTTTGGAGGGACAAGTCAGGACAAGCCAGGTGGGGGTTTCTGCAGCAATACAGAGATCAGGATCAGGTGAGGCTCTTTCACGAAAGTATGGGACAAACTATTCAGTATTGAATAAAATTAGAGAGTTGTGTTTGTTTACATTGGAGGCCTTTGGAGGATGTTGAAGATCTTTAAAGGGGCTTATTAAAAAAAAGGGCATAAAAATATGTATGGAAATACATAAAAAGTAATTAAAATGTTAATAAAGAAATAAACATACGTAATATTTTCAGAGTATTTATCATGTGTTAGAATTTTTCAGAATATTCTATTTATTTTATTCTTTTTATTTATGATTATTTATCAGGCTATGGATTTAAGTACTTTTGACTTACATATTTGTAATTAGCTTATGAGGTAGATACTATTGCTATTTCCATTTGACAGATGAAGAAACTGAAGGATAGAGAATTAAGTAACTGTAAAGCCAGGATCTGATCCCAATTAGTCTGCCTTTAGAGACTGTGTTCATAAACATTATACTATAAGAAAAAAAAATGATGATCAGATCAAGTAAGTCATTGCCCTAGTTCAACAGTTCAGTGAAGAGGGATTTATTGACTGTCTTCTGTGAACTGGCCTAATGTCACAAAGCCCATGAGCAGGAGGGCTGGGACCTTGGATCTGGCTCTAGAACCGTCTGAATCCAGCCCTCACTCTACTATATCCTGCTTAAGGGAAAATGTTTTCTAGTTCGGGTTGATGTGTCAGAGGCAAGGCTGGCAGAGGGCAGTGTTTATGGAATAAAGTGCCGAAGCTAGAAGAGCAGAAGCTCTCAGGCGTGCTGTGCTTTGGGAGGATGGCTTGTCAGGGGGGCACCTGGTTACCTTCTAGCCTCAGACACTTTAATATGGTCCAGGTGGTGCAGAATTTACCTTTTGGGTTCAGATGCCTCCATGCAATGAACAACAGTCTTAAGGAATTCCAGGAAGCATTATTACACCCCCAGACTTTGGTATTAGAATCTGTTGAACCTTTAGTTATTAAAAATTCTTTTATATTTTCCCCTTGACAACTCATACTGTACTCCAGACTGCATTGATAGCTCCCTTAACAGTTGCCTTCATATTTCAAAACCTATGAAATTACATATTTGAAGGGATTATTCATTTTTTTCCCAATGGAAAGCATGCACACCTCATAATGCTTTAAAATGATAACCAGATGGATTGAGGGGTCTTTGACAAGGGGTTTCTTTAGCTAATTTGAGAACATACTGAATTTCGGTCTCTTATGACTAGTGCAAAAATGGGCAGAATGTAAAGTGCCCTATAAATTTCCTGGCTGTGCAATTTTAATACTTTCATCGTGGTCAGATGAAATATATTTAAAGATAACTCTGTCTCCTCTATTTTGAAAGTATAGGCTTTATTCAGTAGAGCCCAGGAAAATGTTTAACCAGAATTGGATACTCCTAAGCAGTTCCCACTCAAAATTCTGTCAAAAATACCTCTAGTCAGAGTTCACACCTTGGCTTTTTCTCCCTCACTCTTCAAAGAACCCAAAAGACTTTAAGAAGCAACTTAACTACCTACATGTAGGATTGTTAGGTGCCAGGGCTAGAAGGTACCTTAGTGATGATCATCTAGTCTACATCTTTCACGTTACAGACGAAGAAACTGAAATTTTAGAAAGGTTCAGGGACTTTGCTGAGGTCATGTAGGTAAGAAACGACAAAATTTAGACTTCAACTTCATTCTGTGTGTGAGATCCACTCATTATATCATTTTCCCTTTCTTAACACTTTCTTTCTCTTTTTTTTTCCTCCTTTTTCTTTATGTTATCTATTTTCCCTATCAAAACCAGGTCTCGTATGGTAATGAGATAGGCCAAACCATGGAGGTCAGACAAATTCAGTAAGGGAGAACAGGTAATAGAGGGAAGGTTCTGGAAACAAGCAGTCACAAAATCTGGCTGGGAATTTCAGCAGGAGGCAGAAGCTCAAGTTGGACAAGTGCAGAGCAAGGAATTTCACATCAGGTTATAGAAGTACGGTGAGCAGATTAGGTGAGTGACAGGTACCAGGGACCCATACTAATAAATCATAATTCAGTGGCAGTAGTCTACTTTATATGAACTGCAGTATGGTGCCAAGGAAGGCCTATGGCCACAAGGGCCCTAGGAGGCTGGAATCAAACTCTGGAGCTCGGTTCCAAGGAACAAGTTTACAAGGTCAAGGCAGATCCTAGAGTTCCTTAAATTATCCTTAAATTATAGTTTAGAGTTCCTTAAATTATCCCAGAACAGTGTGGAGACAGTAGCTTATCAAATAGCCCAATTTACTTCTATGTATCTCCCAACTTTCTTTGTAGCTAGATTAAGGCCATGAGACCATTTCTGGTCAAGGAACCATGAGGGGCAGTAGAGATCATGGAAGCCACACATCTTGTTGTGGAGGAGAGAGGAACACTAGAAGGCTTTGAGAACAAGTCTGCTGTCAGCTCCTTTTCCACCCTGCCCCAGCTCTGTGAAGTCTACTGTCTGGAACATGTGCAGCCTTAGACATGACATGACCTTTTCACCTAAGGATTTAATATCTTCACAGAAGATGACTATGAACAAGAAAGTGTACCTTGCTACATAGGGGTTGTCTCCCAGAAGAAAAAAAACAGTGCCCCCTGCTCATTTTGTTGAGAAATAATTGAAAACTGGATAAGGAATTGACAACCATATAAAAAAGCATGATATAGGTATACATTAACTTATATCTATAGCTCATTTAATCTTCTCAACAAATGAATGAGGCAAATACTATTATATTACTAATTATATTTTACAGGTCAGGAAATGAGGCTCAGAAATTGTGAATAATTTGGGATTCAGTTAACACAAAGTGATGAATTTATCCATTGCTCTCTATTATATCTTAATAGACAGTTGAGAAAATTATTATTGAATATTTAGATACCAGTTACCGTAACTTAACTTGAATCAGTCTATTGTATCTTACATACTTTTTAAGTTTAAAATTAGCCATTTTAAAGATAAGTAACATTTAGTGTATTCAATGTTATGTAATCATCCCCTCTATATAGTTCTAAAACATTTTCATCCCCATTTCTCCTATTCCCAGAGTCCTAAGCAAACCCTATCCCTACACAACCACTGATCTACTTTCAGGCCATAGAGTTCTCTATTCTGAATATTTTATATATAAATGGAATCATAGACGAGGTGACCTTTTATGTCTGGCTTATTTCACGTAGCACAATGCTTTTGAGGTATACGCACATTGTATCATGTATAATTTCTTC
Source organism: Tupaia tana (assembly GCA_026018925.1). Classification (NCBI taxonomy): domain Eukaryota; kingdom Metazoa; phylum Chordata; class Mammalia; order Scandentia; family Tupaiidae; genus Tupaia; species Tupaia tana. The sequence goes on from JAKSZU010000015.1 coordinate 77,345,333, forward strand.
AGTCCTTTTTTATGGCTGATTACTACTGCATTCTATGTATATAAGGGGTGTTCAGAAAATTCATGGAAAAATGTATTATGAAGAAACTGTGCATTGATTTAAATTTCTTTTGCATCAAAATACACTCATATTTTAATTCTACTTTCCACAAACTTTTTGACATCCCCTTATATGCTACAAATTGTTTATTCATTTGTTGGTCAACAGGGCTCAGGCCCAGTTGTGCAGCACAGTTCCTGTCTGCACCACTGTTTTACCTTGCAAAGCACCATGCTGAACCACAGCAGTTAGAACCTGCATATGCTTCTGAGTCATGGAGGCTTTGAGGTATGAACACATGGCCAGGTATTAGTCCTAGAAGCATTGTAGGGATGTGATGTAGAGAAAATTACTCTGGCATGAGAAAACGTTTGATGGAAGGGGGTCAGCTCTGCTACCAATAACTGTGTGTCTCTGGGCCATCCTCTCCAGGCCTCAGTTACCTCACTGATTAATTCAGGTGACCTCACAGTCCTTTCTAACTTTGAGAATCTATGACCTGGGATTTTCTCTGTGAATAATTTTTTCTAGTTGAATTATATTGAGTTCAGTGGTCCTTAATTACAGTTGATATTCATTGATGTTTTCTGTTTTAGGCTCTATTTAACTATATCATTTTAAATCTTTATAATAACCTTTTAAGACAGAGTTATTAAAAATAACACCCATTTTACAGATGAGGAAACAGGCTCAGAGAAGTTGCTCGCATGTGGTAACATACCTGGCTCCCAGTACAACATTTAGCTTCAGGGCCTTTGCTTTGTTGGGCTAGAGTTTGGAGAAATATCTCAGGAATAAGACTCACTATGGTTTTCTTTGGGGACAGCAAAGGGATTAGTACAGTTCTGGCCATTTATAGCCATACATACAGGTGCCACTCAGAACACTGGCCCTGACCCTAAAAAATTAATCAGTGACCTGCCTCTACTGGAACTATTTTCATGTCCTTTGGGTGTTGTTACATTCCACTACACAGGCATTCCCATTTGCCTCATGAGCTTGGTAGTCCCACCAAAATACCCTTTCAACCCAGGGTAGTGAATGATGTTCATCAGATGCTACCCTGGCTTTGTGGTCTCACGTGGGGATAATGGAAAATGCCTCCATTATACACTAGGAAGTGACAGATGTCCTCAGTGCTGTCTCCCCCAGTATAGACAGTGGAGGAGCTTCTGTGGAGTGATGTGGGGCTTTTAGTTTGTGACTAGTTTTGATTTGGAGGTCATTTGCCTGGAAAATCTGCTTTGGATTAACTGATGCTTAACCTTCCTGTCTTAATCATCTCTCCTTTTTCTAATCTGTGTGTCACCAGGAGAAAAAAATGTAAATATGTGAAGTTGCTGTTTTCAGCAAATTCACCATCAATCAGTGCCAAACCAGGCTTTGCCTGGAAACCAGCTTGGCACCAACAACTAGAGAAGATAGAGTTACATTTCTTGTAAACCAACAGCCTGATTATCATTTTGGCACATTGTGGGTTTTGTTGTTGCTATTGTTGTTCCGAACCGAGGAAGAGGCTTATTTTCTTAGTTGGATTTATAATTAGATGCAGCATTGCTTCTTGGAACAACTTGCTGAATAAATTCTATCAACACATCCATAACCATTAAGAAATCTACCAATCTATCCTCCCTTCAGAGTGGTCTTTCTAAGTTGTAAATGTGATTGTGCTGTCCTTATTTAGAACATCTTTTTCAGACTTATTGGTAGGGCTTATATTCACCTCATATTTCAGCAGCACTTTGAATTGGCTGGCCTCCATTTTGATTGGTTTAGATCCATACCAGCATTTGTTAAATATTTCATTATACCCCTACTTACTAACCTCTAGTTCTACCTCTTCCCTTATGATAATATGTCAAGTCATTCCAGGAGATACACCATGCCTTGAGTAAACCAAGTTCTTTTACCTTTTCGTACCTTTGCCTTGGTAACCTCCAATTTTCTTTAACTTTTTTCATCAGTCTCAGGTCTATAAAAGTTTCTGTAATTCCATACTCTTCCCCTTTTCCTACCACCCACCTTGTTGATAATTTCCTTCTCTGTTTCCATAGTATGATACACGTATCAATGGATTGAGACATAGGTTTTTCTTCATTTTTGTTTTTGTTTTGTTTTTATAGAGAGATTTTTGCTATAGTGCACATGTGCTCACCAGAGAGAGGCAGAAAGCGAGGAATCACCCCACAGGGGGCATGGTCATTCTGTAGTCCCTTCTCCTCTTAAGATTTTGGGCACACGTGGACATGCGCCCTGTATGAGTTTTAAGCCACCAGACCTGGGACTTGAACCATGGTCAACTACAGGAAGTCCAGAGGTGTAACCATTACACCATCTGCTGGTCCTGAGACATAGATTTTTTTTTTTTTTTTGAGAGGTTTTTGCTATAGGGCATGTGCACCCACTGGAAAGACAGAGACAGAGACACAGAAAGCGAAAAAATCACCCCCAAGGGGGGATGGCCATGCCACAATCCCTTCTCCTCCATTCTCCTCTAGGGATCTTGGGCACGCACGTACACGTACCCAGCATGAGTTTAAGCCACTGGGTCTGGCAGTCGAACCGCAGTCGACTACATGGGAGGCCAGTGACATAGCCATTACGCCAAGTGCTGGTTCCGAGACATAGATTTTTTACTAGAGGAAAATATTCACCCAAAGAGCCAAGTTTATATCATCATGGGGGAAAAAAGCAAACTAAGAAATTTACAGAATCTTAAAGTCAGAGGGTATCAGAGAGGGCATTTCCCACTTCCTCTGCAGTATCCTTGATAGGTGTTTTTTTCCATTCCCAATTGAGCACGTCCAGAAATAGGGACGTCAATGGTTTTGTTTTTAGGAAGATTTTCTTTACTTTGAGCAAAAGTTGATCTCTCCATATGCTCTACTTGTATGTCCTTGGCCTGCCTTCTGGAACTATGTGGAATGTCTGCTATCCATTACTTGATCATCCTTCAGATGTTTGAGGAGGACTTTCATCTGTCTTCTGTCCTTCAAAAGGAAAATGTGGGCCCAGAATCATCCTTTCTGGCATGCTAGGAAAGGATCATGGTATGACTTTGTGTATGCCAAATGTACCTTGTGTACTTCCCAAGTTCTTGGCACCAGCCTGTTGTTCGGGGGAAATATTGTATTACAGAATTAATTTAAATATTAGCAGTATACTCCTTAATATAAGGTTATGATTGCAAACAAAACACAAACCCTAGAATGTATTTCTCAGAGAGACAGAAGTTTCCAAACATTCTAAAATGGACTGAGCCGATTCAAGTTCAGCAGAAGTTCATTATTTATAAAAGGCTATGTCTGTTTCTTCCGAAGGGACTAAGAAGCAGCCAAGAGATAAGGCCTATGTACTTAAGAGTCCACACATGCTTGGTTAATTTAGGCAAAAATTCCTAAGAGGGGCCACTGTGGGGAGCTGGAGACCACTTTGCAGTGAAACCCGATTCCAGTAAAACTAAGTCTGCAAGAGATGGAAGCAATCCGGGCACTGTCTGAATTGATTTTGGAAAACAATCCAGGAATTTTTTCTCTGAGGATCCACTTACAATAGTGATGTTTTCAGGTATGATTTCAATGCAGTTTTGCTGGGAGTCAGAGCAATGGACTCAAATACCCTTCAAGCTCCCTCTAGAGGTTAAAGGGTGCAGCTGCCTGCAAAGCTCCGGGGCTTGGAAACCTGCCCCTGTGTCTAGAGGGATGCCAAGATGAACAGGAGGAGTTATCAATTCTTTCTATTAATTACAGGAAAATTGTTGGTCGAAAAAATGAAGAACAAACCATTCTCTAAGCAAAGCAAGGGTAGGGTCAATTGCTTTATTTTCATGCAGTGAATAAACTGGGGACTGGGATTTAAACCCAAGTCTGCCTGCCTTTAAAGACTATTATAGTTCTGCAAAGTGCTTTATAAATGCTATTTTCACCACTCATGTAGAAGTCAGAAGCCCATCTCAGCTAGTTAAAATATCCTCTCTTGAATTGACCTGATCTGGGATTAATTTAAACCCCAAATACACAAACTTGATTATGACCTTGTTGTGAATCCAGAAACCTCTTTTGCTCCATATGAGCAGACAGAGGCCTGCTTTCCTTTCTCTCTGGGCCCTTGGAAGGCCTAAGGGACATTCAGGGCTCCCTAAACCAAAACAACCTTGTCTGGGGAACCTACACCTCACAATTCCCAGGATGGTACTCTCACCTTGGACCTCAGTTCCTATCCTCTCAATCTTGGCAACAGTCATCAACTGGGTGCTCAAAGATATTTTTCAGTTTTCCAAAACTAAGTCCTCTAATCCCAAGTATTCTTAAATTCACCAAACATTTCCCTCAGTTAAGTACCCTGGCAATTAGGCTTTTCAATGACTTCTCTGTATCTAAGCCTATAAACAGGTCAAGTCACTTCTCTTGACTGATATTATTTTTAATATTGAATTAAATATTTAGGCATTGGCATTCCCAGTGCCACAACGCTTGCCATTTCAAATAAATTAATGAGATGCTTCTTTACAAAATGTCCCAAATGTTAAATCATGTCATATGGAGCCACAAGAGGAATTTTAGGATTTTTTGGCTTTAGGAGTACACCCATTCTGGTGGAACCAAATTCTTTTTTTGTTTTTAAAAATATGATCCAGTGTGAAAAACCAAAGACTATGGCTTTCAGTTTGAGGTCCTTTTGGGACATGCTTTCTGACTTTGGAAATCAAAACAGAAATTTAGGAACTATTTTTCCACCTGAATGAAATGTTAGTGAGCTTCTGGCCACATTTGGAACCTACCAATATTTTTCAGGACCACAGTTTGAAAAACTATAGATTCTAGATCATAGGAATTATGGCATTTTAGAACTAGAGCTTACCTGAGAATTCATTAGTACAGAACTCTCAAATTCCCAATGGATAAGAATTAACTGTTTAATCACAAGTCACTGTATCACATACTGTTCACTGATTACCTACCACAGGCCAGGAACTATTCTAGGCACTTTCCATGCATTAACTTATTTTGTCTTCTCCCAAATCTCATAAGGTATATACTGTTATTTTTCCCATTTTATAGATGAAGAAAAAGAGAAATTTAAATGACCTGTCCAAGGTTCAAATCCAAGTAGTAGTGCTCCACTTAATCACTTCTTCATACTGTCTCTTGATCAAGGTAAAAGTAGAGGGTTAAAGTGGGGTGACTTATTCAAGGTCATAGAGCTAATAAGAGTCCACCTTTGTCTGAGTCTGCACCTTTTCTTTGGAACGCAGTTGAGGCGTGAGAGTATGTATATGGGGGTATTAGTGGTGACATGAAGTGAATAATTATGAGGGTTCTATGGCTTAGGAGTCGGGAGTGAGGGACAGAATGAATCCTAATTCATGGGTCTTGCTCTCAAGGATTTTTTTGTATAACCACCTCTTCAAGTCACGAAATAGTCTTGCAGTGGTTTAAGAGCATGCTTTTCTTTTGGGGAAAAAAATGTAAAAAGAAAACAACATAAATACCCTAATTGTGAGGAATGCATGGGAAAGTAGGAGGAAGTAAAACTTAATAATCCCACCACCCAAGGACAACACTGTTGACATTTTGGTTATTTTCTTTCACTTTCATTAGTTTTGACTGAAAAACAAAACAACACTGCAATGTTATATTCTACTTTTCCCACTAAATATTTTCTATATTATTAGTCATCTTTTGTAAACTTCTTTATTTTTTAATTTAAAAAAAATTAACATTATTTATTTATTTATTTATTTAAATTTGACCAGAGAGGTACAGAATGAGAGAGAGAGAAAGAGAGAGAGAGAGAGAGAGAGAGAGAGCGAGCGAGCAAGTAAGCAAGTTGCTAGTCCAGAACTCAAACCTTGGTCTGCCATGTGGGAGCCCAGTGCCCTTAACCACCATGCCACCTGTGGGCCTCTTGTAAACTTCTTTCTAAAAGGTTGTATTGGGTTGTTGGAAAAGTCATGATGTGTTTTTGCTATGGAGCAGGTACATTCTCCAGAGAGAGACAGAGAGAGAAAGAAAGTGAGAAATCAACCCCCTTGGGGGATGGCCATACTGCAGACCCTTTTCCTTCATTTTCCTCTCAGGATTTTGGGCATGCACACACACGTGCCCAACATGTTTTTCAAGTTGTTGGGTCTAAGACTTGAGCTGAAGAGTCAGTTATGTGGGATCCAGCACCTTAACCACTTTACCAGCTTCTGGTCCCATTCATTCTATTTTTAAATGTTTCAATGTCCTAAATAATACTAAGCCCCCATTCCTTCCAAATAAGGCTTTTGGGATATTTAGTCCTACTTGTCTTGAAAAGATTTTTCAGTATGAAAATACTAAAACCATCACTTCATTAGGAACTTCTCAGTGCTGACATTAAATATCAAACTGTTAATTGGCAATATGGAAATAAGCATTAAATTATCTTGTCTTCTTAAATCAACCATTTTTTCCCTCCAAGTCATACCAGAAATATAGCTTATTCTATGGTAGAATGACAGATGGAGATACCCTGCCCACTTACAGGCATGTCTGAGTGACACTGCATCAGGGAGTGGTTAAGAAAAAGAGTCTACCAGAATCAGCAGATGGCATAGCAGTTACATTGCTGGACTTGCACATGGCCAACTATGGTTCAAGTCCTGGACCTGGTGGCTTCAGACTCACACCAGGTGCATGTGCATGGATGCCCAAGATCCCAGGAAGAGAAGAGAGGAAAAGGAATTGTGGTGTGGTCACCCATCCTGGAGGGTGATTTCTTGCTTTCTGTCTTTCTGTCTCTGTCTCTTTGGTGAGTGCATGCACCCTATAGCAAAAAATCTCTCCTCACACACAAAAGACCAAGAGTCTACTTCTGTGATATATATATATATATATATCTCCACATACATACACACACACACACACACACACACACACACATACATACATGTATCTCCATATAATCTATTTTTAAAAACCAATAATCCCAGTCTAATCATGAGAAAAACAGACAAATCCAGGTGGAGACATTCTATAAGACACCTGGCTAGTATACCTGACTGGCAAGCTCATGAAAAATAAGGAAAGACTGAGACACTGTCCTAGACAGAAGAGATAGGGAGACATGATGACTAAAGGCAATAAATGTATTGGGTCATCAGAAAAGTCATGACACATTTTTTTTTCTGAGTTTTTCTATGCAAACATGTGTCATGAGTTTTTTGACTTCCCAATAGTACCCTGGATTGAATCCTGGAACAGAAAAGGGCATTAATGGAAAAATAAACAATGGAATTAATGGAAATCTAAACAAAGTCTAGAGTTAGTAGTAATATACCAATATCAGTTCTTTAGTTTTGACAAATGCACCTTGGAAATGTTAATAATGTGGGGAAACTAAGTGAGAGGTACAAATGAACTTTCTGCAACATCTTTGCAACTTTTCTGTAAGTCCAAAGTATTCCAAATGTTAAGTATGTTTTTTTAGAAAAGAAGAACAATGGCTCTGGAGCCAGTCTGATTTGTTTTAGAGTCCTGGATCTGGCATTTATTACAGCCGAGTGGCCTTGAACAAATTATTCCTTTGAGCTTCAGTTCATCCATTGTATATGAAGAAAATTACCTCCTTGGGGTTGGGAAGTGTGAATAGATCTTAGCCGGAATAATGCAGATATAGTACTTAGTGTTATTCCTGACACAAGGTAAATATTCAACAAATGTAAGCCATATACTTATTTTATTTAGTTTGAGGGTTCTTCTTTCTAATTCTTAGTTTCCTCTAAGGTAACTAAGAATTTAATAAAACAGAAATGAACAGCTATGAAAAAGTAGAAGATTTAATAGCTTCATTAAACTTTTAAACTCAACATAAAGGAGACTGCTCCATTAATCTGGAAATGGAGACTGATGTGGGCTTCCAGATGATTGCTCTTGTTTTCTGTGTAGCTATTGGGTCATTTCCTAAGGGTGGTTACAGAGAAAAGATGCAAGATTTTGAAGGGACTCCATATTCTAGAACTTTTTGCCCCCAAATAACCAACTTACAAGTGCCCATTGTAACATGTGGAAATTCGTTCATTTGAGCTACTTAGAAAAACAATCTTGTAGAGAATTGAAAATGGTCTGTGCTTGGCCTATACCCAGAGGCGAATTATTTTAGTATGAAAGTCTAAGAAAAATAATTTAACCACAAGCCATGTGAGTAGGAAAGGAAAAATAACCAAAGGATAAAGAAAAATACATCTTGGCTCTTTTATGTATAAAACTTCTTTTTTTGGGTGTTAAACTGCAGTATAGATGCAGAACCTGATCTACAAGTTAGGGTTTTAGTGACAAAGGGAAAATAAATAATTCAAAATCTAAAAAATATTTTTAGATGATGTTAAACTTGTACTCAAAGACAGTGAATGGACATGGTTAGAATCCATTATTCCGTACCAGTGGACCTGGAGTCTAGGAACTATGATCCACCTACAAGTGTAGGGCTATAAATTATCTAACATAAAACATCTAGCTTCAGTTTCCCCACTGTAAAAATTGTGGTTTGGGACCAGCAGTTGGCGTAATGGCTATGTCGCTGGACTCTCATGTAGTCTACCATGGTTCAAGTCCTGGACCCGGTGGCTTAAATTCACACTGGGCACGTGTGCGTGCATGCCCAAGATCCTGAGAGGAGAATGGAGGAGAAGGAATTGCAGCATGGTCATCCCCCCCTGGGGGATGATTTCTCGCTTTCTGTCTCTCTGTCTCTGTCTTTCTGGCGAGCGCACGTGCACTATAGCAAAAACCTCTCAAAAAAAAATGCAATATCTTCATTATAAGATTCTTGTAAGGCTAATACATAGCTTAAATGAGATAATATATATATATATATATATATGTATAAATGGCCTTGCACCAGAGCTCATATGTATGAGGCAAAGAAGAAAAATTAGCCATATCTAAGTATGAACATACATGGCATTGGGCTGCTCACATATATGATTTCATTTCTAATGTTAAAGAATCTACAATTGTTTTGGTGAAAACTCAAATACTAAAGTATAAAATAATACTAAAACTGCATAATAAAGTGTTCAATTAAGGGTTTAAAATATAGCATTGATTAACTTCAATTTCCTTTTGGCTACGAAATTTGACCATGTCAACACGATACCTTTTGAAAGTAGAGAATAGGAGGGGTTTGGATTAAATACCATATGTTAATTAGGGCAGCAAATTCATCCCTTGGGTGTGAGCCTGATGTGCTTCCAGCTATGGGATTCACAATAATTCACAGCAGTAAAACATTTATCCTGGAATGAGCTCTTCCATATAAGCAAATTTTCCAGTGTAAGTAATCTTATCCTCTAAAGTGCTAAAAGTTCAATATTTTAAAAAAAATCTAAAATAAAATAGTTTACGTTGTTTCACTCCCCAGACTTCAAACACATGCCTTGTCTTCCCTTAAATCTCTAGTACTTAGCACAGTGCCTGGCACCCACTAGATGTTCAAGAAATCCTTTATTAAACTGAAGTGTATGACACACATTTCTATTGTCTTAAGCAGATCCGATTTTATCTTAATGACCACAATTATTATTATGAACATAAGAACCAAATATGTGAGCAAAGTCCTCTGAAGGAATTTGTCTTTATAAAATAGTCTTAGACATGGAAACTTTTATATTTTTCTACCTTATTCTAAAAAATCTTTCACTTCCACTCTTGTTGGAAAGGCCTCAGCAGTGGCTGCTAGCTGTTGTCATATTATCTTTTTTCTAACATGTTGTATACTAAGAAACCAGGGAGTCATTTTTTAGGATGGTATATAAATATAGGAGTAAACAGGCTTTATGCAGTGGACTTTGGAATCAGAATCTGAATTCAGATCTTTGGATTGCAAATGCATTCCTTTCCCATCATGATGCAGAATTGCAAAGAAGATATCAATCACATGTAAGGAATTACCCATTCAAGGAGTTCATCTCTTGATTTATTTGCACGTTGATTCTGCTGCTTACAAGTGTTGGTGTTTATTCCTTTGAGACATAGGTACCTTCACTAAGTAGCCCAATTTGAGGAGCTAATTTTAGCTACTGATGTACCTTAATATAATACATCTTTTTTTCTGATTACATAATTTAAAATTCAGACATTTTGCTAATTCAGACATTTTGCTAATTCAGTCAATCTGCTCTCCAGGGTCTCAGTCCAATTTCCTTAGTTTTCATAAAATGGGCCTCATCTGACTTAGGACCACTTGTCTTTGTGTATTTTCCTATCAGAGTGCAGTTTCTTATGCCTGTGATTGGTTAAATAAAACAACATGGTCCAAGCTTCTTCCCAGGCCTCCTCCAAAGTAGGGTCTGGGTTTAGATCCAGGGGAAAGTTAATATTGTGGGAACTCTTCCAGACCTCATAATGAAGTATCCATACCAAAATGGTTCTGTTTTCAATCTAGAGCAGAAAATTCAATACCACCTACATGTGCCATCTCCAAATTTCTCTATAATTGCTTTGGGAACATTGTTTACCTACTTGAAATACTCACTGTCTATCCTGACACAATGTTCTTTGAGGTTAATAAGTAGGAAAATCACCATTTTCATCAATCTCAACCCAGGTCTAAGGCCAATGGAAAGAAAATGATGTTTTTATTGGCATAGAGTTCATGGGACTTAAGAACAATAAAAGTCAACTACACCATATTTAGAATTTTTTTCCCCTTAGTATTGGCTGATTTGTAAGCATGATTCTCAGAATTCTTAACCAAAAATGTAGAACTCTGAATTACTTACAACTGGCCTGAGAATTTCTCTGAAGTAATCAACAGGCCAGGACTGGTTTAATCACTTCAGAAAGTTTTTATTTATATATTTTTCATAAAGTATTTTTAAAATAAGGTTTTTTTTTTCCTTTCTTCCCTCCCTCCCTTCTTTCTTCCCTCTCCCTTCCTCCCTCTCTACATTCCTTCTTTATTTCACAGCAAATTTCCAAACTTTTTTTTTAGAGAGAATTTTGCTATAGGGCATGAGAAGAGACAGAGAGACAGAAAGTGAGAAATCACCCCCTCCCCCTGAGGAGATGGCCATACCACAATCTCTTCTCCTCCAGTCTCCTCTTGGGATCTTGGGCACACATGCACATGCACCCAGTGTGAGTTACAAGCTCCTGGGTCTGGGATTTGAACCATGGTTGACTGCATGGGAGTCCAGCAACATAACCATTATGCCATCTGCTAGTCCCCAGATTTCCAGATTTTAAACTTGTGTTTGTGAATAGAGCTATATTCAAATTCAGGCTAACCTAAAGTGTAAGTTTAAGGTAAAGTTAGTCCAACAAATTAGCATAATTTAATAATGAAGATTTAGAGGATTTTCAGAACAAGCAACATTCAAATTATAATTGCAATGTAGATGGTAATAACAAAAAAGAAGACCCATGTGTGACTTTAAAAAAGGAATGAATATTTGGGGCCAGCCCTATAGTCTAGTGGTTAAGGGAGCTGGATTCCACATGGTTGACCATGGTTCAAATTCTGACCCCAAACGCTTGAAAAACATGCTAATGTGTGTACATGTGTGCCCAGAATTCCAACAGGATGGAAAAATGAAGAAAGGATTGCAGCCACACCCCACCAGAGAGTCCTTTCTTTCTTTTTTTTTTTTCTTTTTTTCTCGGGAATGCAGGTACTCTCTGACAGTCAAAAAAATGATAAGAATGGATTTTTAAAGTACAAATTAAACCCTTAAATGCAAAAAAAATTAAAAAACCTTTTTACTTTAATAGAACTATGAATTTTTAGTTTATATGAGCTTTATGGATAACCTCATCTTGAGATAACAAGTAAGCTTCAACTGGAACCTGACTCTGATTTTTATGGATGCCTGAGGCACTGTGTGAAATATTGGGAAGCCACATCAGGGCTCAGCCAGAAGTGTCATGATTGATTAATGATGTCTGCCAAGTCAAGGGAAGATAAGGGAGAGTTGCAGGACTTGTGGAAGGACATGTGTAGAAGAACATGTTCCAGATACCCTTCACTGACTCAGTCTAACCTGCATCCTTGACAGAAGATAAATTTTAGACTGCAGAGAAATTTTCTGCCAATAGTCACTCAGCTAGTCTGTGACAGAGCTAGAATGAAAGCTCAGCAGTTTGGGTTCCCATTTTAGACCCTCTTATCAATGGGAGTCATTAAAAAATGACTCACACTTCCCTGCCATCATAATAGATTAAAGACAGATATTGCCTTATACCCTGCGATGACTTCAGGGGTAGTGGGGCACAAAAAAGAAAGGCTGTTTGCTGCTTGTAGAGAGTGGCACAAATCTGACCAAACGTGGTGACCTTTAGACACAGGCAGTTCCATGGGCAGTCATATGCAGGGCAATGAAGTCATTAACATGTGAATATGCTAGCTGCCACTGTGTTTCTGAAACTGCAAGGCAGTACCAGGTTAAAAGAAGCCACATTTGTTAATCAGAATTGGCCTGAAAAGATTAGAGAAAACTTACATAGAACTACTTGGTGCCAGGTGTTTTTGCATCTTCAGCCAAATAACATCTGAAAACAACTGGCTTTCATTCCATTTCCCCTTCTCCCATTTTCTGCCCTTCTTTTCCGGATAGGTTTTTGCTATAGGGTGCGTGCACTCGCCGGAAAGACAGAGAAAGATAGAGAGATAGAAAGCGAGAATTCAACACCCCCCCTCCCCCCAGGGGGATGGCCACGCTGCAATCCCTTCTCCTCCATTCTCCTTTCAGGATCTTGGGCACACACGCACACGTGCCCGGCGTGAGTTTAAGCCACCGGGTCTGGGACTCGAACCGTGGTCGGCTACATGGGAGTTCAGTGACCTAGCCATTATGCTAACTGCTGGTCCCCCCCCCCCCCCATTTTCTGCTCTTTAAAATAATAAACCTGGGAGTAGTTCAAGGTTGCAGCTGCCTCCATTAGAGAAGTTGAGATGACCTGATAATTGTTTTTCTCTACCTGTATGTCTTTATGTGTTTATTTTTACATTTATTCTCTAATCCACAGCCTCCTCACTCAGAGCACACATTCATTTAGCCATGTGGGACACAGCAGCTGCTCACTCAGTGATCTCTTGAGATAAGAATGCCTAATGGTGTTTCTTTAAAACATGTGGCTTTCTGATAGATTTGATAGATTTGTGATTTAGCAAGAGTGGACTCTTGACAACTGTATTTTTGTTAAGAACACTTTTCTGTCTACACTTCTGTTCTATGGTTTTCCAACTTCACACTGTACTTTGTAGTACATCTGCCTTCTAGTTTCTTTCTCTGCTCTCCATATCTTTTTATGTTTTCTTGTCTCACACTTTTTGGTGCAGCTTTTCTTGTTCCTGGTTCTATCTTTATGAATGACAGGGTCTCCCTTATTTATTTGTTGAACTGATCGATCAGAGGATGTCTTCCCAGCTTTATCTTTGGAGCCTTCAGCTATTCCCAACGACTCCCCTGAATGCTTGTTTCATATACTGCTAGACTGAAGCTGGACTGCTTGAATTCAAACTCTGCCTCTATCTCTTACTGACAGAGTGACCTTGAGGAAATGACTTCACTTCCCCATGCCTCAGTTGCCACATCCTTAAAATGAAAATAATATCTACCCATGATAGCTAATTTTTATATATCAACTTAACTGGGTTAAGGAATACCTATGTATCTGGTAAAACATTAATTTTGGGTGTGCCTGTGGAGGTGTGTTCAATGTGGTAAGCATCATCTAATCCATAGAAGGCCCATTTGAATAGCACAGAAAGGGAAAGGGAAATTTCTCTTTTTTTTCTTCTTTAGCTGGGACATCCTTCTTATGCTTTCAGACATTAGAGCTCCTGGTTGTTCTTGGGCCTTCAGACTTTGGTACTTACACCAATGCCTCCTCTGGTTCTCAGGCCTTTGAACTTGAACTGAATTATACCACTAGTTTTCCTGGTTCTCCAACTTACAGATGGGATTGAGGGATTTCTCAGCTGCTATAATCATGAGCTTACTTTCATAATAAATCTCTTCTTATATATCTATACCTCTGCCTATATCTATTAAGTTGTTGGAAAAGTCATGATGTATTTTTCTATGCAAAAATGCATCATGATTTTTTCTGGCTGCCTAAGATATCTATATCTATCTCTACATCTATCTCTACCTATATCTACATTGATTCTATTTGTTTGGGGGAACCCTAACTAATACACACCTCATGGCATTTTTGTGAGGATCAATTTAAATGAGTTAGTAAAAGTAAAGAGCTTAGGACAGGATCTAGGGATGTTCTCTAAGTTCCTGCTATTATTATTGTTATTATTACTATTGTTTGGTTTCGTATTATTGAAGCTACCAGACAAATAACTAAGTTACAGTGATAGAAATAGCATTGTTAAAGAAATAATAGTTTAGGCCATTGCTCAACATTGTTTAATCTACCAATCATTTTACAAGCACTTTTTTTTTCAGTCTGAAAACAGCCACTCTGTTTATTTACTGACCATATTACAGTAGTCATGGTGGATACCTTAGTTCATCCGTCTAGTAAGTCTGTTGATCTGGTCTTCCCTGTTGCCAGCATCTCTACCTTCTACAAAATGGGTGGTCTTTTTCTTCATTCCACCTCGTGAAGAAAATAATTTGAAGGGCCACAGGAAGTTATTTGTTCTTTGAAGCATTTTCCAACAGTATAGATTTCATAAATCAGATCCTCCATGCAGATGATGCCAAATTTACCAAGAGATTGAGTAATCAAAGAGTTACCTGCCAAAGCAATGCACTTTTTATTGATTTTGCTATAACCACGCTTGTAGATCAGTTCATTTACTGACTTAAGGTTCAGGTACCCCCATGCAATATATGGTTCCACAATTCTCAGCATGTTAATTGAGGCCTTGTTGAGCTTAACAAAGGTGTCTTTGAAGATCTGGCAAAGACGAAGAGGCTGCTACACCTTTAGAACCTTCAAGCTCACTCCATTGATACCTCTGATCCTGATGACAAGTGCTATTTTGGGTTTTGCAGGTAAATAGAAGTTGCTTTGGGTTCTGTAGGTACATAGTTTTTCTTTCCATCCTGACCATACAAATCTCAGTTCTGTACATCTGTCTATATTCCTTAAGATAGTGCTTAGCTTTTTCATAGATAAGCTTCCTCCTTGCCTTCCGAAGCATCTTTTGAGCAGCCTTCTTTCTCAGGCACTTGATCTTCAATTCCATAAAATTCCTTCACTTTTTCTTAAGAGTTTATAGCACAGCAGAAACCCTTTTCTTGGTGGCTTCTGCTGCAGCAGGAGTCTTTTTCTTGGTTTCTGCCATAGCAAGAACCTTCTTTTCCTTCTCTTGAATACCCTTCCATGGTTCCCACCGAAAAAGAGGGCCATCTCACAAGTACTTCTTAAGGCCCTTGTAGTTCAATAGTGAGCAATAATCAAGTGCTCTTTTTCTACCCAAATGTGTTGTGGAACATACTTTTTCCCTCTAGAGGTTATAAGTGCCTTTTTACTAAGGAATATACTGTCTTATTCCCAGAAGATATCTTTTGGAGTGTCTTCCCAACTCAAAACCACCATCACCACCCTGTCTGCAGACATGCCCTTCTGCCCTCTGGCAACAATAAGATAAAACGTGATCTCCTCCCTCCAGCTACTGATTGGACCAGGAATAGTCACCTTCCTGAAGTTGGACCAATCTATCTTTCTCTCATAGTTTAGTTTGAGGACCAAGAGATGGGTGAGTTTGTAGCTCTTTGAGCTGGAAATTTAACATAAACTTGAGAGCTATGGGGCATCCACATTAGCCATAATGAGAAACTAAGAAGTAGAAGTTGGCTTGGTGACAATAAGAGAGAACTAGAGGATTCTGAAGGCTACCCAGCTCCTATTTCCAGTATTTCCCTGGGCCTGCCTGAATTAATACTATCTGGGTTGGTCAGATAGCCCTAGAAACATTCTATTTCTTAATCTAGATCAAGCTTGTTTTTGTTTTAACCAAGAGGTTTAGTATTTACTATCACTAGAAGTAGTAGCCGTGACATTTGTGAATTCTCTGACAAAGTCCGCTAAACCAACAAACCTAGAATCAGTAGAAACAAAATGTCTACCATATACATATAGTTTCAAGACCACTCCTCTATTCTCCCCGCTAATGCCCAATCTGGTTGAATAGGGAACACGTGATGTAGTTTCTGGAGCTGTTACTATTCATAAGAACATCTGAGATGACTAGTTATAGGAAACTGCCTAACATTGATTTTATTGGTTTTTAAATTACCCATGTGGAAAACTTGGCTGCTTATACCAGCTAATTAGATTTTATTAATTGTAAGAAGGTAAACTGAGTGAATGACTCTTTGCAAAACCTACTACTCTTCTGACTTTCTCTGTTATTTCCTTCTGGTTCCTTTGAACTTCTTTGGCATCAGACAATGAAAATGTAAGGGTATGTGGGCTATTCTTTTACTCTCATGGAGTACCTCAATACCATCATTGGGACATTGGCTCTACTCTGAGAAAAACAGTAGTGCAAAAGGCAAAGAGAAAAGAGAAAATGTAGCATGTGGATCCTTGCAAGTTTTTAGAATATGTGGTGGAGAGAAGATGAACCAAAGAAGCATGTAAAGGAGCAAGATTGTTGTCCTGAAGTGATGAAGGGCCATTTAATTATGTTCAAATTTTCTAGAAGAAAACATTTTTTTCAGTCATTTAAACAAAATATTTTTCTGTATTACAGTTGCAAGAAATCCAAGTACTTGAACAGTATATGGAATTAAAAGTACGAGAATTCCTATCCCCATTGCCAAACTCCTCACCAGTCATTATAGTTAATGCAGTATAACTGAGAAAGTTTTGCTAGAAGACCCAGCTGCCTGGATTTCATGATGATATTTACAAAGTACAGTGATTTTTTTTTTCATGCAGCATAATCAGAGAATGGAGAAATATACAACTGATCACACAGTATAAGTGACATGAAGACTAAGGGGTTATCATCTGTTCAAATTATAGAGAACAGTGATGAATTTACAGTACCTTGGTACTTCATCTAGAGCCCCAGGTATCACTGTGTGCAAAGCATAGTCTGCCGGCTCATGACTGGGAACAACATGGGCTCTGGAGTCAAACAGATGTAGGTGTGAATCCTAGCTCTGATAATTACCATTTAATTTATCTTTCTGTGACTCAGATTTCTTTTCCATTTATTCAACCACTGAACAAATATTTATTAAGAGCCTCAAATACCAGATCTGTGGCAGGCATGGGGTGTTCAGTGGTCAACAGAAAGAGATACATGAAGTCAGTCTAATAAGAGGGACAGACATCAAGATTCACCCAAAAAAAAAAAAAAGAGAGGCAGCATAGGATGGCACTAGGAACACACAGACCTTGGAACATGACTGTCTAAGTTGAAGGTCTGGTTCTTCTACTTTCTAGCTTGAATAAATTTTTTCACTTCTCTGTGCCTCAGTTTTATCATCTATAAAATGAAGGAAATAGGAGTATCTATATCCACATGGTTTTTATGAGAACTAAATCTTGCAAAGTGCTTAGAACTCTGCTAGCACATTGATATAAATGCTTGTTGTTTTCATTAATTTTAGTAAATGATACAGATAAAAGATACATAGTGTAACATAGATATGATCAATGGCATTGTTCACATCAAATAATTCAGAGCGAGCTTCTTATGTCCATTATTAAATTTTCTCTTTGCTCCAAACGTACTCCATTGTAAAACAAACAAACAAACAAACAAACAAACAAAAAACACCTTTTACTTTGCAAACAGCAGAAGAGCACAGCAGAGAAGAACTAAAATCCTGGAGGAGGGAGAAGGAACTACTGGGTTGTTGGAGAAGTTATAATGCATGTTTTCATAGAAAAACATGAAAAAATACATCATGACTTTTCCGACAGCCCAGTGCAATAACTTCCCTCTGTCTGCTTCCTGAGTGATTTCTGTGGCTTCAGGTACCTGTGAGTGGCACCCAGGAAATACCTCTTCACTTGGGCAGCACAGTACCTTCCTGTGACAGAAGCTCAGTACAGTTTTCTACTATTTGTAAAATCAGCTTCATCACACCCTACCTCAGAGACATCAGCACTTGCTGGCTGGTGCCTCCTTCTCAGAGATCCAGATCTCAGATTCCTGGACCTCTTCTCTAAGTTTCTGTGTTTTAATAATGCCAACTTTAGTTCCTGCAGACCTAGAAGTGCCAGCTATTTCCTATAATGACTATACTTGTGTTACCTTAGAGAAGAAATCAAACTTTTTCTGTAAAGGACCAGATAGTAAATATTTTAGTTTGTGGGCCATATTTATTGCATTTCTCTCTAACAACCTTAACAAATTTGAAAAACATTCTAAGCTAATAACAAAAATAGGCCATGAGCTGGATTTGGCCCTTGGTTCATAGTTTGTCAATCGCAACTTATTTAATTTTGCTTTTATTTAATAATTCATTATATTACATTCTCTCTGTTCAAACAATCAGTATGGTTTCTGTATTCTGTCTAGACCATAACTGACATACTTTCCTTAAGATCTGAAGGAAGAGTTGGAACTAAGTGGTTAAAGGGCAATTGGGGGCTTTGGGAATGGGAAATGGGATAATATTCTGGAAGAGATAAGTAAGTGTATAAATGCCTGGCAATGAGAGGGAGTGAGACTCACTTAAGAACCACTGTGGTCATAGCAGACAGAACCACGGGCAGCATGGGGCCAGCCAGTGCAAGATCTTGGCCAATATATTAAGGATTATTTGAGTTTCTTATCTAAAAACTCTGGAAAGTCATAGATGCATTTTAATCAGATGGGTTATAGGCTCATATTTGTATTTTGAAAATATCTTAATGCACAAAATAGAGTCTGGCAAGGATTAAATGATTTACCATTTATCAAGCAACTTGTATAAATCAAATAGATGTTCTACAGATCTCAATTTCCCACTTCTGTCCCCTTCCTCTGCCATGGCTATAAGGACTGTTGCTGAATCTCTGACACAGTTGTGAACAAATCTGCTTTTCTCTCTGTCCATATGCATACAAATACTAAGTGTATTTGTTACTTTATTTTTGCCTTGCCTAAGATGACAAATACAATTTTCCCACCAGACACACAGTGAAATTACCAAGGTTCTGAGAACCATGCACACAGCCATTTGGCAAGCACATTCCTGGCAGCTTTTCTGCTGACTTGTAAAGTCTGCCCTTCTCTCTTCGTTCTGAAGGATTTAGTATCAACCTCAAAATCATGACCCTTAGAACTTAGTGAATATCCTTAAAACTGCACCAATGGCATTCTCACTAGCAGATTTGGTATAGGTACAGCCTGTGTACCTGTACCAAAGGAAAGCACAGGAGGCTAAATGTGTGGCAAGAGATCTATGGACTCATAAGGAAAGGGTGGCTTCAGTTACACTGTGTATAAGCATGTTCCTAATTTCAGATGTGAAAGCAAAATGGCCCCCAGAATGAGTGAATTAACATGAAAATATCACCATTTCCAGGGATGTCTATGCCTTTGGCCAACCCAGCCCCACTATCAGTTACCATGTGCAAGGACTTGTGCTGTGCAGCATGGGAGACTACATATGAAAGATAACCATAGGTCCTTCCCTCTAGGGCACACAGTTCGACGGAGAAGGTGGTAGACATCTTTTGGGTGCTAGCATCTTACACTCTAAAGGTGATTACAATCCATTTGAAGAGTTAATATTGAAGTACAAAATTACCTCATGGAAGTGGAAAGATGAAGATTGACTCTTACAGGCTGGAAAGGATGGAGTGGAGGGATAGAGGGATATTGATGAACAGACACAAAAATTACAGATAGGTAAGAGCAACTATGTCTGAATATAATTAGGAACAACTTACTGTTTGACTTAGAGTACCTAAAAGAAGAGAATTTTGAATGTGCCCAACACAAGTGATGACAAATGGTTGACATGACAGATTACTAGTTACGCCGATTTAATCATCACATGTTGTAGTAATGTTCTAAAAGTTAGGTTGTACCTTCACAAATATGTGTAATTATACATTACTAAAGAAAAGGCAAAAGACACAAAATAATCATAAGCCAATATATATGAAAGTCAGCCTTTCAGCTCTCACAGTGACAACCATGGGCAGTTGGTGGGACAGCTGGCTCCAGCCATGTAGTTCTGAGCTCTGTTGCCTGCCCTCATATACTAACACTGCTGAGGTCACTGCATCCCCTACTGGGACTGCTTCTGGGGCAGCAGAGAGTTAAGTAGCTCCAGCCCTACACTCTATGACATTGTTTCTGACTTTCCTAAGCAGTGGTTCTCCATCTTTGCTGTACATTTTGTATTCTTTGGGGAGCTTTTTAGAAATTCTGATGCTCAGGCAATAATCCAGACCAATTTAATCAGAATTTCTGGAGGTAGGACCTGTCATTAGTATTCTGTTTTAATTCATCAAATGATTGTAAAGGACAGTCAAGATTGAGATCCAGTATCCTACAGTGGGTCTGCCCCTGACCTTGTGACTATTTGACACTAGGTCCTATTTTTTTGTCCAGAGATCAGTCTTATCTGGAAACTTTTAATAATGTTTCTGTTCTAGTCACCTGACTAGGAACCAGCTCATTTTTAAGTAATTGGCTAGATAACCAAGTTAGGGGCCAGCAGGTAGCATGGTGGTTAAGGCATTAGATTCTCACATGGTCAACTGAGGTTCGAGTCCTGGGCCTGATGACTTGAAACTCACATTGGGCGTGTGTGTGTTTGTGTGTGTGCCCAAAATTGCAGGAGGAGAATGGAGAAGGGATTGCAATGTGGCCACCTCCCTGGGGGAGGGGTGATTTCTCACTTTCTCTCTCTATCTCTTTCTCTCTCCAGCAAATGCAAAAATCTCTCTTAAAAAAAAAAAAAAGATAACTAAGTCAGGAAATGGGGAAATTCAGATTTTAGATTTATGTAGACTAGACTTTCCAGCCCCTCCATGTGTGGGTCTTGACTACTTTATGAGGCTTTGAGCCTCAGTTTCACAGTCCTACTTACAGAAGAGTCTCTAAGGATAAGGGAAAAAAATTCACAATGGGAGTGAATTTTCATCAAGAACTAGTATTTTCATTCCAAGGTATGAGAAAGATGACATAAAGGAGCTGAGCATGGTTGTCCATCTGATTATCCCCCAAGTATGAGGCCAGTCCCCTCTTCTTCACTGTCCTGCATTAACTCTGCACGGAGAGACCTGGGATCCACATGCATGCCCCTTGCTCCTGTGAAAGCTAGCTGGTGATATAGAGAATTCAATGGGCTGACTGATGATTTGTCTTTTTTTGAGAAAGAAAACCCAGGCCTGGACATTAGAGCTGCACTATCTTTCTCACCGGGGTCATGAGAATGTCTAGCATCTTGAGTTCATGTTCCTGAACTTGTATTCCTTTGTCATAACATTCAGAGCAGCTGAACTATTCCCAGAGGCATGTCTTTGTCTGTGAGGCTTGAAAACACGTTTTTAGAGAAAGACACAGGGCTTGTACTCATTTGTTTATTTTTCTAAAGAAGCCTTTAGCTTTATAAAACAGGGTTTTTTTTTTATTTTTTTAAATGGAATTACAGGCTCTTTAGCTGAAAAAAGAAGGTTGACTAAATGTCAAACTTTGGACAAGCTCTCCCTTCTACCCTGTGGGTAAAGGATACCACATGTCCTCTCACCAGGAACTGAGATACTATCCTAGTTACAATTTCATTCATCACTTGAATCATTAGGCATCGTATGAAGATAAAACCACTTGAAGTTTTTCTCTCTGATAGAAAAAATACCAGCTAATATTAAAGTTGGCTCTTACTGTCTTGGGAGTCTTCCAGCATTAGTGTTTCCATGTTTTTGTCCAGAGGTCCAGAGTGGTCTTCCAGACATAGGCTAGGGATAGCATAGCTGAGGTTCTGAGCAAAGCAATCATTCTTGCCTAATGAGGCAGCCTATAGAACTCACCCTGCTGTCTGGGCTTCCTACCCACCCGCTACTGCCACACACCTCCCTATCTGGCATAGAAATTGTGATTGAAGTTGGATGTGAATAATAGTCTAAATTTCAGCTCTTGAGGCCTAATTCTGCTAAACCAGCACCAGGACACTGAGGCAGTATGAACACAGAAGAGGAAATAAAGTCTGAATACAACACCTGCATGAGCCCTTGTTTCAAAACTTTAGAACTGGAACTTCAGAGGTTCTGCAAACAATGACTTACTTACCACAAATAATGCAGACCTAAAACCCTTGATGAACCTCTTATTGTTCTGATCCATTTTTGTTACAGTGTTTCCCAAGGGGGTTCTTTTGAAGAGGTGAGTTCAAGGCTTAAGTTGCCTCCTTTATCAAAAAACGAAGAAAGAGCAAGCAGAAGTATGGATTTCTGATCAAGGGCCGGCTAACGCTTGAAGCTTAAGGCAGTTTGCAAATATAGGCAGACTTTGCAGGCTCTGGTTTGCTGCTCAAGCGAAATCTCTGGTGGCCTCAGTTAAACACCCAAGTGAGTTTTGTCTCCAGTGACTCCCCCATGTCCCTCATAATGCTATGGATTATGTTGTCTCTGGGTTTCCATGAAATAGATCACTGGACATGTGTTTCTGGTCTTTTCTTTGCTACACAGACAACATTTAAAGAGCGACTCAGTGCTATACACATACACAAGCTTCCTAGCCCAAAAGCAACATTATAATTTTAGGCAAAAACCAAACCTCTCACAGTGTTTGCCTCAAACAAGTCTCACTGCCAAGAGAAATCAACATGATGAAGCAGATTTGGTCAAATCAGGCTTGTGGCTTGGAGGAAATACATGCCTTGGCATCTTCTCAGAATACTAACCTTCAGCATCTCTCCTCTGCAATGTTGCTATTCCTTGCATAATCATGTAAAGAAGTAATATGTTAGAGTCTCCTCTCCATTCAGGGTTTGCAAAGGCTGAGGCTACACAGGGTCAAGTGGCCACAGGGGCCAATGCAGGTCTGAGAGGAAACCACAGTGAAACAAAATCCTGAGGGAGGCTGATGTGGAACCTGGACAGGAGCAGCGCAGAGGCTATAGTGGTTAGGAGGTGTTTGTAGAAGCCTCATGTCCATTGGAGGTAGCAGGGAGAGTGGGAATGGCATGAATTGGGGAGATGATGGGGTGAAAGGACTGAGGGAGACACTGATGAGCCCAGGCCTGGGGCCTGAGGTCGGGGAAGCAGGAGCTAGAGGAACATCTTTGTGGAGGAAGCATGTTAGGTAGTGACTCACAGGTGTTCAATTGAATAAAATGTGTAACAGCAGTTCAAAAATAGTGGTCCTGGTGCTTGGCTTGGGGAGACTAAGCAACTTGCCAAAGGTCACATAGCCAGAAAGTAATGACAGGGGACCAGCAGTTAGTGTAATGGCTATGTCGCTGGACTCCCATGTAGTCGACCATGGTTCGAGTCCCGAACCCGGTGGCTTAAACTCACGCCGGGCGCGTGTGCGTGCGTGCCCAAGATCCCGAGAGGAGAATGGAGGAGAAGGGATTGAGGCATGGCCATCCCCTCTGGGGGGTGATTTCTCCCTTTCTATCTCTCTGTCTCTCTGTTCTTCTGGCGAGCGCACATGCCCAATAATAAAAAACGTCTCAAAAAAACCCAGAAAGTAATGACAGAATGTGCATCTAAACACAGGGATTTCTAGTTCTGAAGTCCAGTGTTCCCAATTACCGTGCTCTCCTACCTCCATTGTCTCCACACATCAGCATCTTGGTGGAATATAGCTTGTAATGAAGGATAGACAAATTAGAGACCTAAGTCAGTCCACCTACAAAACTGTCTTTAACTTGTACGCAGTAAAATGGTGTGAAAGAAAAGGAGGCATGCTGGATAGAAAAACCATGGGGAGGCAGTCAGAGGATTTAGTGGTTCCCATATCCAAATGCATATCAGAATCTCCTTGGTGAACTTTCAGAAAATTCCCTAGGCCCACTGGTGGTGGCACTGCTGGCATAGGTGGCAATGCACTGATCCGAAGTGCTAGGAGCCACATGGCTGACTATGGGTTTGGATCCCAGGTGCACTGAAACACACTGGGTGTCCATAGTCCTTATGAGCTAGAAGGGCTGGGACAGGGAATTACATTGTGTCTGCACTCTGTTAGGGATGCCTGTCTGTCTGTGTATCATGCATGCTGATTCTCTCTCTCTCTCTCTCTTTCACTTTATGAAAGGTTAAATTTCAAAAAATTTCCCACCCCCTTTCCGGACCTACTAAGTTAAATTATCCTGTTTACAAAGCTCCTCAGTAGTTCAGATGTGTCTGGAGCCACTTGCATGATAAAGACAATCTGAGTCTTTATAAAACAGGCAGTAATAATAACAGGCACTGTACTTTGGATGCCCACCCTATGCCAGGTAGATATAATGATTTCATTTCACCTTTACTGTGGAAGATGGCAAAGGAAGAAACTGAAGCTAAAAACAGCTGAGTACCATATGGAAGCTGCAATTCCAGCTCATCCTGCCCGACTCTCAGGCCATGGTGGCGTGGACCAGGCACCTCAAAGTGAGGTGTCTGAGATGCTGGGAGAGGGAGTGTGCAGCCTGAGTAATGGGGCTTTCATAGGACAGCCATTTTTCAACAGCATGCTGGAGAAGCAGCAAGCTGGCTGACCCCAGAGGGTAAATAGAGGGGCTAAGTAAGCAGCTGGACTGGGGCAGATCTGGGAGAGCAGGCTGTGCTGAGCTGTGCGCCTGAGTCTTGCTTCACTGTGCCTATTTCTGTCTATTCCTCACACCATGGCCAGGTAGATTCCTCCTTTTACTTAACTGGGGTTTCCTGGAACGAATACAGACTTGGGGCCAGTCCTTGGGTTTCCAGGCCTGACTGACCTGCTCACAGTCCTGCATCTCTCAGACAGCAGTCTCCACAGCTGCAAAATGAGGAGCTGCCCTGGACCTCACTCCTGTGGCCCCTTCCATTAATACAGACACCAATTCTCTGGCCACATGGTAAGAGATGGCCGAATCTGTGACCACATGGTCAGCCATTGCAAAGAGGGTACCATGGAATTCACAGAGCCAGAACTGCCCCCTGTGGCCTTGGATGGTGCAGGTCATGGGTGGGGGTGAGGTCAGGTGACTGCTTTTAGGGTAACTCAGGGCACTGTGCAGTCATGATACTTGTGGCTTTTCCACAGAAGCCCTAGGCTCTGGAGCAGGCTGCGTTGATGGACACATTTAGGAGCAAGGATATCCAGAGTCTACATCCCTCAACCCTCTCATTCATGAGTCAGTCACCACAGCCGAATGGCAGTGCTTAGTCACTCTCCTCTAAGTACCACACAGACCCTAATGCCCAGGGATGCAGAGCCGGATGTCGAGGGTTCCCACTGAAAAATGCTGTGGGTCTCTCTGATATGCAATACAATAATGACCACTGAATCACCATCAAGCATTGTGGCCTGGCCGGGGGTTTGGTTTCTTATTCTTAGACCACAGAAACTCCTCTCTGTGAAGTCTGAGGCCACTTTACAGTCTTGAGTCTGCTTGTTGACATGCAAGAGAAATGTGACCAAGGACCAAAGCATAGTGACAGATTGGCATTTGGTCACTCACCAGTGCCAGGCACTGTTCTGAGAACTTTGCATGTAATAACTCATGTAATCCTCATAAGAGCCATATGAGGGGCACTAGTAGTAACCCTCTTCTACAGGTCAGGAAGTGAGTATAGCATGCTTACATAATTTGCCCAAGATTGTATAGTTTGGAGAGTCAAAGCCAGAATTTAATGTCAGGTAATGCTAGTTCTAGAGCTTCTCTGGTTAAATGCCATGTCTGCATTGCAATAACTAGAAAGGGAGAATAAACGAGCAATGAAAAGGGGTTAGGCCAGGCTTTGAAAGAATTTAAGCCTTAATTGCCACAGTGGAGTTCTAGTGAAGGAGAGGAAGGTACACTTGCATGGGTATTAGGGCTGCAAATCTAAGTTGATCTCAGTCCTAAATGTACGCTCTTCCCCAGGCCAGAGGGAAACAGAGGACAGTGCTAGAGGGGCCTAGGAGGAAGAGAGCATAATCATCAGGTACAATTATGAAGATTTTCATAAGATAAAACATCCACCATGGGCCTTGGGGTTTTCTAAACACAAATGAAGATGGTGGGTGATCTTGAGAGGTCCTTCCAGAGGGTGGGATGACTTGAGGTGAGACTGATTCTGCCATTACATGCCCTTTGATATCCATACGGGAGGGAAAAAAAGGAACTAGAATTTCTTGCACTTATTTTCCCATGACCCTGGTATGCTCCATTCATTCAATTTCCAAATCCATCTCAAAATACAACTCTCTCCTTCCATTCCAACAAATGGCCATCTTGGCCTGAAGAAGGGAGTGTGAAAGAAACAAAAGAGGGAGGAAGAGAAGGAGGAGGAAAGAGGTGGGAAAACGTAGCTGTTCAGGGAAATTGACGCAGGAGCCCTAATTTAAACCTCCTCCCAAGTGAACTAGAACGTATAGGGCCACAGCCCAGGCAATGTGCCTCCAAATGTGAGCCATTGTCACCTATGACCAGACTATATTCTCATTACGTGCAACCCTTGCAGCTGAGCAGCCAGGAGGCCCTACACCTGATAGTGAGGTTCACATCAGCTAATTGGCAGCATATCTTTAGTGATGACCTCCTAAGCCCTAGGTTACTAGTTTTTTCAGCTTCTACTCAGATGGTGAGGTTGTCTTTCTTGCCTGTCATTCAGCTTACCTGTCTCTTAGCAAAGCTGTGGTTTTTGGTTTGAAATAAATTATCATGCCTCCGAAAGAAAATTATCCAACAAACAAAGGCTGGCTTGTAACATTTTAGTCCCATACCCTGGGCATTATCTGGGCACCATGGCTCAGGTTAGAAGGAGGATCATATTCACATGCTCAAAAAAGGTTCTGGGTTTTTTGTCTGTTCTTGTTCTAAAGAAAGAGGGGAGGAGGTGCATAGATAGCCACTGGTTTGCCCATTGTCTTCTCCCTGGGAAACTTTTCAGCAGGTTCCTTTGAACACTGTCCCTTGGCTTGCTCTCTTAGGACAAACTGAAACTGTGATGGATGATAAGGAACAATAAAAGTTAATTTAGACAGTATTCTCCATTTTTATTGACTGTTTTCATGAGACTAAGAAAAAAAAAAAAACCAAGTGGCAATTCCAGGGCTGAGATTGCATCCTTGCTCTGTGGTGAATGTCACCAGGCACTGTTAAAAAAGTGAGGAACTTGATGACATGTATAGTATTCTCAACTGGATTGGTCTGAGAAGTATTTCATGATGGGTAAAGTCTTTTTACAAGCAAAATGAGAAATAGTGATTGACTGTTTTAAAAAATAATTAGAATAATAATAATAATGATTGAAAAAAGCATAGAAAAGATATTGAATGATGAAGTGGGGAGATTAATGTCTCTGTATTGACTGACATGCATGGCATTCCCTTTTGAAAAAGCAATGTAATACACTGTAAAATTATATGTAACCCAATGTAATATAAAGAAGATTATGATGATAATAAAAAAAAATGAGGAACTGCCCATGGGCTTGAGACATGACAGCTGTACAAGTGACCTTAGTGTGCCTCTCAAAATGGGAGCACTTGGTGACTGGTTCCCCTCTCCCGATCCGATTTACAGTCTTCTTCCTTTTCTCTTCTCTCACCCCCATTAACATCATCAAGATGATTATTGCCAGGCTGAAGGATGCTATGGACTGAATACATCAGATATATACATTGAAGCCCTGATCTCCAGTGTGATGGTATTTGGATGTGGGGTCTTTGGGAAATAATTAGACTAAGATGAGATCATGAAGGCAGGGCCCTCATGATGGGATTGGTGCCCTTGTGAGAAGAGGAAAAGACACCAGAGTGCTCTCTACTCACACACACTGAGGAAAGGCCATGTAAGGACACAGTGAGACAGCATCTACCTACCAGCCAGGATCTCACCAGAGCCTGACTCTGCAAGTACTCTAATCGCGCACTTCTGGCCTCCAGAGCTGTAAGAAATGCCCATGGGCTTGAGGCATGACACCGTTAAAGCCACTCAATCTGTGGTATTTTGTTATGGCAACCTGAGTGACTAGGACAGGGCCTTTATAGATTATAGTGAACCTGTTTCATCTCCTGCAACATCTTAGTGATTTTACTGTATCATTTTACAGATGAGGGAATAGACTTATGGAGGTTAAGAGACAAGCACAATCTGGTTAAGTGGCAGAGCTAGGATTGGAAACCTGATCTTTTTTGCATGATTATTTCTCTCCCTGGTCTTTTTGAGTTGCTTTGTTTAACTCAGTCTTCTGTGTCCCATGGAAGCTTAGGGCTAAAGTTCACACAGCATCAGGCAGAGATGGCAAAGACCACTTCCAGCCTACATGGGTCATAAACAGGACCTGGGCCCTTGTGGAAGCCTGTAGCTTCAGAGGGGTTGAAAGAATAGGAGGCAGTTCTGCATAGTAGCTAAGAGGGTACTAGGGACATGGGGAGGGGTATCTGGCCTGAGACTTTCTGGTTAAATCCCCTCTAAGTCCTTAGGGAATGCCTGTTACGTTCTCTGTGCCCCAGTTTTTGTATCTAATGGGACTAATTCTGATATTTGCCTCTTAGCATTTTTATGAAGTGTAAAATGAGATACTGTATACAAAGTGCTACTTTGAGAACACAGCCTGGCACAGAGTAAACACTCATAAAAAGAAGGGTTGAGGTCATGGCCCAGATTGGAGAGTAAGAGACTGAGCATTGCCTGATCCCATGCACCAGTGCTGGTTCAGGAGAAGTGTTATCCTGGTGCAAGTCCAGAGTGAACATACTCCCCACAGCTGGAGACACAACAACCAGCAGATCATGTGCACAGCCGTCATGCCTAACTTACTCCCCACAATGCTGTGAGGATTCAGATAGGAAAACAGATTCCGAGTGGACAGTGCAGTCAAGTAGAACATGCACAAGTTTTAGAATCAGAGATGCATTTGCTCACTGGCTTATTTGTTTGCTGTGTGTGTGTGATCTCGGGCAAGTTACTTAGCTTCTCAGATTTTCAGTTTCTTCATCCTAAAAAAAGAAAATAATTAATAAATGACTACTTTAAAGAGTAGCATGAGGACTGAATGAGAAAGATGTGAAGGTGTCCCTAAAATGCTAGTTTCTGTCTTTCCCTAAGTGCTTTGTTTGTAGTTATACAGCAGCTGTAAAGCAGCAAATAGGGTCTAAAAATCTAGACTTCTGGATGCCAAGAAACCACAGGAGTAGGTTTGTGAAGAAGCTAAAGATCAGGATGAGGGTGTCAAGGACTTACTGTTTGCCTCCCATTATTCTCAGATATATGTAAGGAGTAGAAGTATAAAATGAGGAGAAAATGAGCAAATCAGTAATGGTGCCTGTAGCCAGAATCCTCAGTGGGTTTTAAGACCAACAGTATATTATGTAACTAATATTTATACATGCACATTTAATGAGTCCTCATTAACTCCTTCAATCAACAAATACTCAATCAACAAATAATATGAAGCATCTGCTAGGTGTGTAAAGCACCAAGCCATGTTCTTAGGAATAAAAAAAAACTGATCAAACGCACTGTCCTTGGAGGATCCTCTTACAGGGGCATTTATAAAAACAAACAAAACAAACCTCATTATAGGAACATAATAAGGGCCAGGAATGTATATGGAGATACTATGGAAAAAACCCATATTTGGTCTGGAGTTGTCAGGGAAGATTTCTAGGGGAAGTGACATTGGAGCTGTCAGAGCTAAGAGAAGTGAAGGAAGAGCAGAGACAAAAACATGAGTGAGAAAAATTCCAGTGAGCACTTGGGAACTATGAGTCCAGTGTAGCTGGGCACAATTCACATACCATGGAATAGAGACGATGAGGCCAAGTTGAAACTCTCCTCGAGTATGTGCACGTTCATGATAAGGAGTATGAACTCTGTACTCTAGGTGTGAGGAAGCCACAAAAAGCTTCTTAAGAAAGAGAAAGAAATCAATACAGAGATTACAGATATGTCCAGGTGAGGAAAGATGAGATCATGAATTACACACATGCATATATACAGCCACTCCAGTGATGATGACAAGCCTGAGTTCAAGATTAGAAATAATATGTAATGAGGGGACCTCAAAAAACTTGTGGAAAAATGGAATTAAAGTATGAGTTTATTTTGGTGCAAAATAACTTGAAACCCACAGATAGTTTTTTCATAATATGCATTTCCATGAAGTTTTGAAGACCACTTTGCATGAATTTGTTCATGTCCTAAAATACATGTGGATGTGGGCAAATACACAGAGACATGCAGAACCTGTTCTTTGCCATGACACCTGGGCATGGATCTTACCTGGCTCCTGGTCCCCAAACCCCCCAGGCCTGGCCCTGGCTCCCTGTGGGCTACCTTAGATATGTTGTATCCTCTTACTTCGCTGCTGCAGTAAACCCAAATGGCTTTTCATTTCCAGAATAACCTCAACCCCAGAGTTTGAGGTGATTAAATGCTTTCTGGGAGGTTGCAGAAACCTCTTCCCAAATGATGTAAGTATAGGGAGCGCGGTGTGCCTGGACACACATGCAGCCCACCAGGGCTGTGCCACTCCAGAGTAGCACAGCTGTGTTCGCTTCTGCAATGGAACCTTCAAATTAACACAATAATTATAGAAACCAAGGGAAAGGGAAATCAGCATTTACCATCATTTTCTATAAACAAATTCAGAAGAAAAAAAAACGGAAAGATCATAGCACACACTGAAAGAAATAAGTACTTAATGTGCCTTTGTTAAAACCCTTTGCTCAAAGTAAGATAGAAACTCGCATGGAGTGTGGGGAGACGGTGGATAACACGTTCTCTTTCAAGTTTCTGGAACTCTTATTGCTGTGATGCTAACATTAGTAAAAGGGAGCTAATTAGCATTTATTGGGTGCCTACTGTGTCAGATCCTGTGTTAAGCAAGCACTTTGAATAGCTGTATTTTCTGTTTTAGCACTCAAAACAACTTCAGGAGGTTGGAATTATTATTCTCTTTCCGTGGATAAGAAACTTGGGAAAAGAAGATCAAGTAGCCGGCCCACAATCACATGGATAGTAAATGGCAGGGTCAGAATGCAAACTCATGTCCTTTGAGTTCCAAAGCCCAAGCTCCTTCCATATTAGTCCTGTGTTTCTTGTCAATGTTAGAATGGAAGGAGCCTTCGAAGTGATCAACTCCAGTCCCTCAATCACAGTAAATAAGTCTCCAAGTCACACAACTGAGAACTAGGGCTACTCACTCTATAACTAATGTTTTCTCTCTCCCTGGCTAATGTTGCTATTGCTACAGCAGGCTGAGGTCTCCTGCCTTAGGAGTAAATGTTTGTTGTTATTGCTATTTTTTTAATCATGAGATTTCTATTCTTGCCTGAGTCTGAAAAGAATCTGGGGAAGTAATACCTTTTTCTTTAGCAGATTTATTTAATGAAAATGCATGAGCTGAGTCTCCCTAATGTACATAATCTGCTTCCACAAGATCCTGCAAGAGAATGAATAAGAAGTGATTAAATCACAGCAAAATGGTTTTATTTACAATTAGTGCTCAGTATCTTTAAATGCAAACCTCCCACCCAAATATTTATTCCAAGGATAAACATCTCCCCCACACATTGCCATAACCAGTTCCTGCTGGCACAAAAATGCATGTAATTATTTGTATCCCAGATATAAATGATACCTTCCATAACGAGAGCTCAGAGAACACACTTATGTGGCAGGGCCTGTTCTATTGGGTTGTCAGGGAAGTCATGATGCATTTTTGGATAGAAAAACATAGAAAAATACATCATGATATTTTTGACAACCTGATAGAATCCTGGACCTGAGATTTCTATTGGGTCTTAATTCAAAGATAATTTTTCCTTGAAGGAAAAAAGATGATGTCTTGAGCAGAAGTTCTCCTATTTTCTCCAAACTGAGATGCTAAATAAAAATAAAGCTCAATATTAAAGCAGAAAGCGGAAAACTTCCAGGTGAAAGAAACCTAATGTCCTTTCAAATTAAGCTACACCTATAGCTTAGCCTTAAAGGTTATGTGGTCCAACGTTCTCTAAGATGAGCAAATAATTAGGACATAGTCGTCCCACTATGCTTGGTATCAGTAGGTGACTAGGGGCAGAGGATGGTTAGGTGGAGGTGTACAAGAATCGAATTAGCTGAGTTGATGGGAATCAGAACCCACCTCTGGGTATGTGATCTAAACATCTACAAATGGGCAGACAGAGTGGATAGGAGGCCGGAATTAAACTTTGGCCTCAAGGTCATACTCTAGACATTGACAGATTTCTGCCCCAACTTCTGACATTCCCCTGCTAGTAAGAAGGGGAGCAATGAAATGATAGCCACTAAGAGGTCCTTTATATCAGAAGGAGAGACAACAAAGACAAGTCTGCGAACAGTCTTTTGGTATTTAGGCCAAACTCCTGCAAGGACATCTTCTGGCACATAGGATCTTACAACAGTAGAGTTCCAGCTTTGTGGAGATCCATAGAACATGTTAGCTTCTGGCACAAAAGACCACTACTGTATGTAAAGAAGAAAGCATGGGGTTTCCCAGAGCTAGAAAGCCTCCAGGTCTTATTTCCTTGATCCTCCATGACCCTTGAAGTTCTACAAGCTGCAGCTGCACAGGGCAACTGCTATGGTCTGTGCAGGTGAGGGACCGTGATTTCAGTGTTATGACTACCATATATTCATAACACCCTCTGGGACCACAGGTTCTTGCACTGATTGGGCAACCCACAGACATCCAGTCTTAAGGAGCTGTCTTATCTCTTTAAGACACATCAAGATGTACCCAAACAACAATGCCCCATAGGAACTCAGCAATCATTCATGCTGATCCCGAACTATCTCAGCTTGCCTGTTGCAGATCTTGGTCCTCATTTTTCCCTCTCTTCAACTCTATTTTTATTTTCTGTGTTATAACTTTAGTTTTGCTCCCCAACATGATACACAACCTAGTACTTCTTGGCTTCTACCACTGGACCATGTCTTTGTTCTAGTTCTTTTCTTTCCTTCTCTGTTTGGTGTTTCCACCATTAATATTCTAGGATACATTTCTCTCTGTGTTTCTCATCCCAGTCCTCAGGGTCTCATCCCCACCATGTTGTTCTTTTTGCATGTCCCCAAAAGGAAATATGGGGAAAAAGGCATTTATAACTCCCCAGAGGCCAACATCATCATGTCCAACAACTAGGGAGTTATTTAAACACACATAAATAATCTGCTCTCTGTTGCACTAAATCAAGGAAAGGTACACATGAGTAGATATCAAAAAAATGGTATACTGCATATTTAAACTAAAGTTAATATTTAGTAACTCTTATGCAATTCTCTGGGCTAAGTACTGTATCTTGACACTAAATCAAGAAAGTAGGAAAAAAAGTCTTTTTCCAACACACTTGGTAAGAAAAATAAGAAAGCAACAATAAAATTAATAAAATAGCTGAAGGCAGAAGAGGAATTATAACACAAAAGCCAAAGGAAAGTTCCATAAAAAAGTTATTTGACAAAATATGCTAATATAGCACTTCCCCTTTGAGTGGGCTGATGAGAACTATACTTCAGAGGCAAACTCAATGAAATAAATACTTCCCCATGGAAAGCAGGGACTGAGAGTCCCTCAGTTCTATAAACCATCAGCTAAGTGGATGCAAATGTGTTTACAGCCTTCTTTCTTTGAAGCTACAATATTATGAAATGTTTACAGTGTTAGACCCCATTATAAAAATTTGCTCTTTTGAAGAGGTGAATTAAAGACAACCACTAAAGTTATACTACACAGAGTAAGTTACATAAGATCAAAGACTTGGGAAACCTATGGTGTAAAACCAAAGATCTTGTACAATTTTATGATGTCTATAGCATCATGGTTAGTCATAACATATGACAGATGACCTTGCCCAAGAGATATTAAAAAAGTGCATGAGAAACAAGTTGGCTTATAAGGGTAATCTTGTTGCTGATTCTATTAAAACTTCACCTTACAAAAAAATCTTAAAACAGCTTTTTACTTAGGCAAGTGGCTGATACAGAGTCATACTAGCCAACAAAATCATTCTGGCAAGCTTCTGAATTTCTATTTTTATTCTGCAGAAATCATGCCTCATAGAGACAAACTAGGACTCAGCAAAGAGAAAAAGGCAGGGGTAACACTCAACCCAGTGGAGAAAGTGCCACTTTGCCCACAGGGAGC
Organism: Tupaia tana; assembly: GCA_026018925.1. Classification (NCBI taxonomy): domain Eukaryota; kingdom Metazoa; phylum Chordata; class Mammalia; order Scandentia; family Tupaiidae; genus Tupaia; species Tupaia tana. The sequence continues at coordinate 77,379,544 of JAKSZU010000015.1, forward strand.
CACACTACTGAAAGGTTCATAGCACATGAACTCTAAATCCCTGTTTTTATTCAATCTAAGCTGTCTCCTGAAAATAGAAGACAAACAAAACAAAACAAAACAAAAACAAAGAGAAAAGAAATTCTTATCTAGAACATATATTTTCCAAACTATGAACATTTTTTACATTTCCAATGTAAAGAATTATTGTTTTCTTGAGGGAACGGAGAAAAAGCAGGAAGTCTCTGGAGCTCTGATAAGTGTTAAAATAGTCTCACCCATGTCTTTGTGATTGGCATGGTGATACTGGTTACTGCATGAAGGCTGGACAAAGTCCCATAATGACAGAAATACCATCTATGTAACCACGTACTCAGCAAGTCGGCGCCTTCTCTCCGCTTTGGTAGATAAAATTGTCACCAGAGTGTTGCTTTGTGAGAACAGACGCAAGCAAGGATGGTGAGTTAAAGGGCAATGGCACAAATATTCACAATAAAATGCTTAAAATTAAAAGGACCCAAGTCTTTAATTCTTCACATTTCACTAGATTCCCAAACACGCCTTCAGGCATTTCAGGTTTTGAAAAAATTTTGTGTTTATGAATAGCTAATTTATTTTCCAATGTTTAAGACACATATTAAGCCAAGCAGAACTTTTGATACTGGCATTTGATAATCAGTATTAATAATTGTATTCTGTCTAATTCTAGGCAGAGACAAAGGAGCACGATACTTGGCTAAGCAGTATAAATTTATGATAGATAAATATAAGGTTTCCATTATGTTTTCTGGTATATAAGTCTCGGAATCCTATTACCATTGTAATGGAGCTCAAGGAATTCTGGGAAGAACCCAGTCTTCTGCTTCCTTTGGCGTCACCATTAGTCATATCAAGTCTTCCTCATCTCCCTCATAGAAGCCGAATTTCTTCTTACTAGTCTTCCTGACTGTTGTCTTGTACTTGGGGCCACTTGATCTGCCTAGAAGTCAAAATCCATAGCTTCATTTGCCAGTGTCTAAGGTCAGAACTAAAGTCAATTCTAGGCAAAGAGCAGCTCCAACCCTCCATCTAGTGTCTTACTACCCAGCTCCATCACTCCACAGACTCTGTCTTCATTCAGAATCAGCCATGGGTCCTCCCAAACCATATGATTGTGCTGTATTTGCTATATTTCCCTTTGGTTTGTCTACCTAGGAAATCCCTATGCGGGCGTGGGGGGTGGGGTGGAAGGAGGGGTTGGGGAGATCTTCAAAAAGTTCATAGAAAATACATATTATGAAGAAACTATGCCTGGATTTCAAAAATTATATATATATGTATGTATATGTGTGTGTGTATATATATACACACACACCCAAATAAACTCATACTTTAATTCCATTTTTTCCATGAAATTCCTGGAGTCCTCTGGTGTATTTTTATTATTTTTTTTTGAGAGGTTTTTGCTATAGGGTGCGTTTGCTCACCAGAAAGACAGAGAGAGACAGAGAGACAGAAAGCAAGAAATCACCCCCCAGGGGGGATGGCCATGCCGCAGTCCCTTCTCCTCCATTCTCCTCTTGGGATCTTGGGCACGCACGCACATGCACCCGGCGTGAGTTTTAAGCCACCGGGTCCGGGACACAAACCACGGTCGACTACATGGGAGTCCAGCAACATAGCCATTACGCTAACTGCTGGTCCCTTGTTTTATGTGTTAGCCTCAATATAGCAAGATAAGTCATCTCAGGAAAGAGGTCAAAGTGACTTTTTTTTTCACTTCATGTAGCAAATTATTTTTGTGATTTCAAAGGTTATCCACTTTCAGAACACTTCTTACCCTTCCTTCTCCCCACCAATGTTAACATTACTTGGAAAAATTATTAATAACATATTTTTAGCCTAATATGAAATCTATTTATATTTAAGAGCTTACAGTCTGTCTCTTTTCTGGACTCTAAATTCCTTGAGAATGAGGACCATGAACCTAGCACAGCGTCTGGAACACAGGAAGTATAAATGAATTTTTGTTAAATAAATCAGTGAAGGGTCTCAGGGAATCTGGAGTTGAATCTTTTTGCTGTCCCTTACCATCTGCAAGACACAGGAGAACAGAAGTTTTCCTGACCTCAGTGTCTTTCCCTATAAAACAAAAGGTAATGACACTTGCCTCACACAGTTTTTGTAGGGATTGAACAAGATGCCCAATCAGGGAGCAGTTCATAAACTCTAAGGGTAAGACACATGTATTCTATTTTCTTATTATTGTGAAGCATGCCGAGGAAGGATGGGAAGTCACTGCAATAAGCAGTGGTGGTAACTGGTTGGGGAGTGGAGGTCGCAGGGAAATGCGAACCAAATGCTGGTGAATCCAAATAAGGACAAGACCCACACCCCATTTTTCTACCATGTGACTTCATTTTCCAGTCTAACCACTCCTCTTCTCTCCTGATACCCCCATGCCCAGCTCCCATCTTCTCTGGCTCCTGTTACTATGCTCACTCTAAGTGGTCTTCCTGCTTCCCTTTTGCCCTTCTTCAATTCATTCTCCATACAGACACCAGAGAGATCTCCTATTAATGTCAATCAGATCATGCCACTTTCTTGCTTAAAATAGTTTAATTGCATCTTGTTCTACAGAGGCTGAAACCCAGCCCACATCCATAGACTCCCAAGCCCTGTACCATCTGATTCCTGAGCTCTCGCCACCCTGATTTTATGTAGTTTTCCCCCCTTGTTCATCACTCTCCTATTAGACTACCTATTTTCATTTTTGAGAACTTGATGTTCCAAGTTATACATTGCTTCACCATCCTATTTCCTCAAACTGATTCCTTTATCTTTAGGTCTCTTCTTAAATATTCCTGCCGTAAGAGGTCTTCCAATACCATCTGAACTAAACCCACAGCTGTTCAGGCAGTGTTATTCGGAATATTTTACAGTGCTTCTTATATAGCAGGCACTCAATAAACAGCTGATGAATGAATGGAGGATGGATGGATAGATGAGTGGATGGATTGATGAATGGATAATGAATGGAAGGATGATGGATGGATAGATGAGTGATGGATAGGTGGATGATGGATGGATAGATGGGAAGGGAGGCAGGGAAAGAGGTATAGAAGAGACAAGATCCAGGGCAGAAAGTAGGGCATTGTAAGATGAAAACATCATCTTAGGCTGGTATTCCTAGGCAGCTTAACCACAATATGCTTGTATCACATGTGTAAGGGAGAGAGGCCATGGAAACTGAATGAGAGAGTTAGAGGCAAAATTTACCTTCTCTACAATTTTTCTTCTGCTTAGAAATAGTATTTATAAGAATACCTGACATGTAGGCATTATATAAATGTTTGTTATTATTATTTCTAATTTTATTATCCCTGTGACTGTGAGACACAGAGGAGGCAGCTGACTCTGGGTCCAGTTAATGGTAGAAGGTCTCAGGACACTGAACAGCTCAATCCACAGGAGAGCAGCTGAGGATGCTCAGGGCCCTACATCTGCACAGCCAATGCTGGTTATGGAGGCAGGACTCTCTCTGTGCTCATCAGGCCCCCTTCTAGCACCCATGTCATCACCTCCCATGTTGGACAGCCCTGAAGCTCCTCAGACAGGAGACACTGCCTCCAGCTCTTGGAGTGTGAGAACAGAGGAAATCTCTCAGCTCTGACAGGTGGATTTTAAAGTCTGTTTCTAAAAATGGCTATTAATAGGTTTATCTCTACACTCACCATCTCTATTTCTGTTTCATCAAGCAGCAGCTGCATTGCTCTTCACTGTTCTTGTGACCTCAAGTGATTTTACCAGTCAAAACAAATAGCTATGGACTCAAAGAGACCAAAAATAAAGGAGATAAGAAAAGAGAGTATGACATGAGGGCTGCACTTTCTGTCAAACAGTCTGTGGACTGTCTTCAAGATCACATTACTGCAAAGAAAACAGAGAATCCGAAAGGAAGGTGGGAGTTGAGAACATGCCCATTCATTAGAAAGGGACAGACAACAATGACAGCAGGAGCTACATCAGCAGGTGTATAGGTTTGCAACATACAATGTTTAATATTAAAGTCTAGAGAGACTCCAAAGCACTTCTGCTTCAAGTGACTGAGGCTGATTCAAGACACTATTTTGGGATGGCAGGCAAAATGCTACCTTTCAAAAGCAGTAGACATAAGAGACAGACACTGCCCAAAATGATGGGTGACCCCCCCCCCCCCCCACCACTCACTTCCTGGGCAGGACATCAACCTCTCTGGTCCTCTGAAACATTATCTGTAAAAGGGTGTTAAAATACCAGGATTTATCTGCCCAAAGACAAAGAGCAGAACAAGATGGTTTCTTACTCTTCTGGGGAAATGCTCACACTACATTTTAACAGAGGAGAGCTGTTTAGTTAAAATATGCATGCATGGGGAACCAGCAGTTAGCGTAATGGCTATGTCGCTGGACTCCCACGTAGTCGACCACGGTTCGCGTCCCGGACCCGGTGGCTTAAAACTCACGCCGGGCGCGTGTGCGTGCGTGCCCAAGATCCCGAGAGGAGAATGGAGGAGAAGGGATTGCAACGTGACCATCCCCCCTGGGGGGTGATTTCTCGCTTTCTGTCTCTATGTCTCTCTCTGTCTGTCTGGCGAGCACATGCGCCCTATAGCGAAAACCTCTCAAAAAAAATATGCATGCATGTAAGCATTTATTAATCACCCATGGCAGAATGAATGAAGATGGTAGGATGGTCTGCAAACTCCCCACCAAATCTGACTGCTGGCTGGGTGAAGTTCTCCCAGCCATGCTCTCGATCGCTGGATTGGAAGTAACATTTTAACTGTTTTTTAAACGCTAAACTACCATTGCAGATATTCTTTTATCTTGCTATCTTACCATCCTAGTCTCATGAGACTGAAAGTCTTATAGTGATGGCAGATAGATAGATGAGGATATTTTTTTTCAGAGTTAGTTTAAAAAATCTTGGTTAGACTGTATCAAAACATTGAAACAAAATCCTGATATCCCTGATAATGGCCACTTTCAACCCCAGCCTCAGCTTCTAGAAGTAACAACTCTTTGAATGGCACTTGAATTTCTGCTGCTAGAGACATTTTCACTCAAGTTCTTTGAAATAAATACCTAGATTATCCAGGCTAAAGTTCCTTCAAATAAAGAGAAATTACCACTGAAATCTCCACCCCAACTCACTCTTCTCTTATCAAGCCTCTACGCTTCATGCCCATGGCGAATGAGTTCTGATCCCTTAGTCTTTCCCTGTCCTTCCCACTGGATGCTCTAAGAGAACATGGACCAGGTCTAAACCCAACAGTGTTTGTAACTTCTGCAACCCACACAGGGCTTCACATTGTAAATGGAACACAAACTTTAGGGATGTGAATTAATAGAGAATTCACTGAACACTTACCATGTGCTTTTTAAATTATTACAGTTTTTGCCATAGGGCCTGTGCACTCACCAGAGAGAGAGAGAGGGGGGGGGGAAAGTGAGGGAAAATGAGAAATCACCCTTCTACCACACTGCAATCCTGTCTCTTCTATTCTTCTCTCAGCATTTCGGGCATGCACACACATGAGCCCAGCATGATTGTCAAGTGGCCAGGTTTGGGTCTCAAACCATGGTTGGCCATGTGGGAGTCCAGTGCCTTAACCACCATGCCACCTACTGGCCCCTATGCTTTACACACATTATTTCTTTAATCATTATAATAAGTCAAGTTGGTGTACTTTATCATCATCCCCATTCATTTGATAAGGAAATTGAGGCTCAGAGAAAGAAAGTAGCTTTCCCAAGACCACACATCTGTTGCATGGCAGAGCTGAATTGTAATCTTGGACTTTTCTGACTCTAATGCCTAAGGTTTTAGCTAGTGCGCCCTGCTGCCCTGTTGCCAAATACCTGGCCACAGACTCTTCCTATCAACAGATTCTAGCTAACTGTTGCTAGTTAGAACAAGTCTAAATGTAATATCTTCAAAGCAGCTCAAGGAATGAAAAGAATTAAAAATCGCATCACAAAGATGCTGTTCTTTAAATGAAGTATACCTGGCACAGCATCAGAGCAGAAAACTCTTTTTAAAATGTGTTTCTAAAATTTATAGGGCTAGAATGAAAGATTTCTCTTGACTTTCAAAATTCTCGAAGTACCATAAAGTGACCTAAAATACTTAATTTTGTTAGATCAGGCTTTTCACCATCTTTTCAGAAGAGATGACAGATGGGGTGGGTGTGTTATTGGTCTTCCCTATAATTGCTTCTGATCTGTCTGAGAGGAGGGAATGTGGAAGTAATTCATGTTACTAATTTTAATTGAGAATTTGCAAGGGGGAAGGCATTGTGCTGGCTATATGATGCCCGAGACAGTCTCTCAGATCTGAAATGACACGTGATGGAGAAAGATGCACACACACACTAATAAATGTACACTGAAGTCAAATGTTGAAAACAACTATGTCTACCTACACATGCTAAATTTCAAAGTGATACAGAGGAAGAATACCATTTCCATGTGGCATAATCAAGGAAGGCAGCATAGCAGAGGTGACCCTAGAGATGCTGAGCCCTAAAGTATGCTGAAGATTTTGATAAGTGGACACCATGTGAATGATGCCCCCTACATTATGTACCAAAAAAATACAAAAGAAAGAACAAAATCAAACTGCATGTCAAATGACTGGAGATATGTCATTAGCTCTATGTATAGAATTAGAGTTTTTAATATCATTTAGCTCTTTGAAAATGGGGCTCCTTATAGAGGATAGGTCTATTGTTCAGTTTCTGCACATCCAACAATAGGAACGGGTGGCTACTCTCAGAATGTCATTCTCTCCCGCAGTCCAATGTAAACAGCTTCTCCTCTGCTACCTTCATATACCAGTTCTGACTCTCCACAAGTATCAGTTCTGACAACAGCATCATCAGAAGCATTTCTACACCCCTCTTCCATGCACCTAGAGTACTTGCGTGAATACTCCTCTCATTAGTCTGCCCATTGAATTAAAACCACCCCCTTACTCATGGTCTTTACCAGCACCCCTCCTACCCTGTAAGCTCCTCAGAGGCAGAAGTATTGTGCTCCCCATGGCATCTCCACTGCCTAAAACAGAATAGAACTCAGCAGATGTCTATAGAATAAGTGCAGTAAATTGCAAATGTGTCAGGAGAATTACATATATTGAAAGGGTAAGAAGACGGCAGTGCTCTTTCAAGTTCCCTTGAACTCATGCCCTTGTGATTCTAAAAGAGACAGAAGAAGTGATAGTAACCAGTCAGAGGCCAACAGCAGGAAGCTGTTAAAACCATGGGAGGCACATCGAACTCAGGCACTAGACCTAAGAGAAGGAGTAAGCACACAGGAAGTCCTCGTGGAGTCCAACACCAGGGTTGAGAATGTAGACTTGAAACCAGACAATCTCGGCTCAAGACCCAGGTCTGCCCCTTTAAGGTGCATAACCTTAGGCAAAAGAGCTAACCTCCTTATGCCCCCTCAGCTTTCTCATCTTTAATATAAGAATAATAGCAGTGTCTAACTCAAAAGCTTGTGGTATTGTACAAAATGACTTAGTGCATACAGACAGTTTAGAACAATTCCTGGCACATTGTGTGTACTGAAACACGTTAGCTGTTAGGATTATTACTTGAATTCCTTTCATAATGCTACCAAAGGAAATTTAATTGAATAGGAATCTGGATTGCAGTCCTTAACACCTCTTTGAAACAGAAACAAGGAAAGGGGTTTGTCCTGACTGGAGACCTAGCTACTACACATGTGGCAGTCCTCTTTCTGGAAAGTGGCTGCACAGCTCAGTAGCTCAGAAGAGATACCATTTTGCAGACATGTGGACTCCCTCCTTCTGTTCACTGAATGAGCAAAACAAAATAAAGGAATCAACAGAGCCTACCTTCTCCAGAATTCCATACCCTAGGGAGTATGTTTCAGGACTGCTTATGTTATGGGCTTCATGTAGCTCACTAGCAAACAACAATGCAGAATTGAAACACAATGCTTTGTAGAAAGTAATATTCTCAAGTTGCTAATTGTTAAACAGTATCCCTTATAGTCCCTCTAGTTTTCAATAACCACTTGTAAAAGCAAATGCAGCTTTGACTTTCTCTTATTCAAGTCTCTCAAAAGCTGATGATCTTTCCATCAAAACCCCCTTTACTCAAATGACTGGGTACATTTTTCTCTTTACTGTGCCTTTTTGCTAGGAACTGTGTTTTAACCAGGCTGCCTGGCAACCCTTTGGGTACAGCATGAATGCACGCTTTTAACCACTGACCTCGGCACCCTCAATTGTAGGATATCCGTCAGATTTTCATCACAGGATCATAGAGTATCTTTTGTGCTTTGTATCAGAGAGGCAGTCGGACACCACCCCAAAGGATTTCCCAATGTACTTTTTACACATCAAAGTGAAGGTTTTTGAAGCTGACTGTAATCCATGTCTTTGCAAACAAAAGTTTTGCACATTAGTGGACCTTTTGCAATGACCATGAGAATCAAAAGGCTCCTTTTCACCTTCTCACTGTATGACTGACATTTGAAAGGAGAGGGTAGATGATAAAAGAAATCTTTGGTAGAAATGACAAAAATGCAAAGTACTAGGTCATTGAAAAAGTCATGATATGTTTCACAGAAAAACACATCATGACTTTTCCAATGACCCAATAAAATAAAGCCATAAACCCCATAGCTAGAGACAACCAAGAGAAACTGGAAACAGAAAGACTGAAAAAAGTCTCCAAAGAAATTCCATATATAGAGCCTAAACTCAGACTGACTTAAGATGTCAGTTGGCCCAAAGTCTGAGTCAGACAACATGTATTTCTGTATAGGATTTGCTCTTCGGGGCTGCGGCTTGCATAATCTAGATATTGCTATTTACAAGTCTTTCAGAACTGGCAGCAGGTTCCTGTATTAACATTTTGTTATTACGTGAATCTAAACTTACTGCCTCTATAAGATAACTAATTATAGAAACTTGAAATAAGCTTGAACTTCAGAGGACTTGGACCCATACATTACAGTTGGGTCAACTTCCAAAAGTTATGTTATTTACTTTCACTCTAAGAACTCAATTCCCAACAGAAACTGTAACCTAAAATGGAAACATCAATGGAATGGTAAAAAAAAAAATTATGTAAGGAGGAAATAAATCTCCCCATAGCCTCACTACCCTAACACAATCATTTTCGCACTTTTACTTTGAAATCTTTTTATAGTAATACTCATGAGGGACAGATTTCACTTACTATTTTGCATTTTGAATTACGCACTCATTGACATAAGCAAACATTTCTGAAGTTTTCATAGTGATCACACAATGCTTTTTTTAAAAACACATAGCATTATTCAAAATTTCTTTGAAGAAAAACTATTTATAACAACATGTCTATGAGAAAACATGTTCTGAGTATCAACCTCAGGTTCCAGGAATGGCAAATCTGCCTCCTATGCTCCTGGCTCCCATCCCATACTTCCTGGATTTTCAGACACTTTGTAGATGATGTTCTCCCTCTATGGTTTCCTTTGTCTTCAACAGGGTTCCTGCAGGATTTGGAATTGGAGGGGTTCAGAGTAGGAATGGAGAGCTCAGAATGGAGGGAGTTCCAGGAAGCTGGAGATGCTGACAGAAACCAGGGTTTCCTGCCTCTGGTCACTTCCCTAGACATTTCACCTTTGTTTTTCCCATAGACCTCAATTGTCCCTATTGGCCCAGCCTTGTGGTGTAGTCGGTAGTAAATATAACTGCAGTGCTCGAAGCTACATGGGCGGCCATGGGCTTAGATCCCCACGTTGGCCTGACAACATGCTGGGGATGTGCACACATGCCCAGAATCTGGCAAGCTGGAAGGCCAGAAAAAGAGGATCACTGTGTGACAAGACCCTGACGGGTGTTTCACTTTCTCTTTCTTGTGCGTGCACACACACTCTTTATCATAAACAGACTTTAAAAAAATTGGGTTATTGGAAAATGCATGATGCATTTTTGCATAGAAAAAAATACATCATGTCTTTTCTGACAACTCAGTAAAAAAACACAAGTTGTTCCTATCCTCCTTTGGTTCCAAGGCACCACATGGATCTTCTGAATAGGACATCTGTCTCCCTTGGGTTCTGCTTAAAGCTGGTAAAACTAGAAATAATTAGGGCAAACATCTCTATGCTGTGCTCCTCCAACACTTCACTCAGTAGTGGGCCTCTGGGCCTACAAAATACTGATATAAGACTTATCCACACTCCAGATGGGCATGCCAATACCACAGATATTGGCATTGGGAGAGGAGAGGCACCAGAGTAAAAGACGGGGGCTTGAGAAAAGAGAACAGGATAAGAGAAGGAAGCCTCAAGAGATGTCCCTCTGAATGACTCTCTCACTCAGTAACAGTTTACTGAGCACCAACTAAGTTAATCTGGGGTACATCAATGAGTAAACAGACAAAAATCCCTGCCTAAATGGAGCTGAATTACAGTATGGATATGGAAACAGTAAATAATAGACATACTAAGTAATCAAATTAGATAGCATGTGAGGCCTATTAAATACTATGGGAGAAAAACAGAACATATTCAAGGGGATCAGGAAGGTTGAGAGGACTGTTTACAACATCATCAGGGTGGTCACACTAGATATTCTTGAGAAAGTGAGACGCTTTGAGGAAGAGAAAGACTTAAATATGTGGCTATTTAGGGAAAGTATGTTCTAGGAGCACGGATATCCAGTACAAAGACTTTAGGTAGGAGCATACCTGACTGGGGGATAGCAAGGAGGTCAGTGTGGCTGGAGGACTGAGTGAGGTAGAGGAGTAACAAAGGATGAGGTGAGGTCAGAGAAAGACATATAATGCAATGCATTGTAAAGACAGACTTAGCAAAGTTTTGAGCAGAAGAGTGACATGATAGAACTTAGTTTTAAAAGGATCATTGGGCCTAACCTCTGTGGTGCAGTTGGTAGTTTATTGGACTGTGGAGCTGGAAACCACATGCCAAACAAGGTTTGAGTTCCTAGCCTAGTTGGCCTTAAAATATGCTGGGTATGCCTGCATATGTCCAAAAACCTGCTGGGGTAGAGAACTGGAGGAACAGGATTAAAATGTGACCAAGTCCTGTGGAGGATGCCTCTCTCTCTCTGTCTGTCTTTCAATCGCTCTTTGTATGTGCATGTACTCTTTTGAATTTTTTAAAGTTCTTTAAAAAAATCACTCTTGCCATTGTGTTGAGAAGAAAGCAAAGGAAAAAATAGGAGCAAGGAAACTAGCTAGAAGCTTTCTACAGTAATCTAATTCAGCAGTGTTGGTGGCTTGAATCATGGTGGGACTTATGGTGAGCAGGGGGTTGGACTCTAGATTTTATCTGAAGATAGAGCAATAGGATTTTACGGAGTCAAGGATATGTCCAAGCTTAGCCTCTGAAGGTGTGGTTCACAGATACATAGGAGTGGATGGAAAATGACTGGAAATTGGAAGGTCAATTATAGACTCTTGCAAAATCTAGACATGAGATGATGAAGGAGTGAACAAGGTTGGTAGTAGTGGGGATATAGAGAAAACAGATGGATTTTAAAGGTTGGGCTAAAATTGACAATAAAAGAAGTTTCATAGCAACATTTTGTAGCAGTATCCCCAATACTCATTCTCCCTTTCTTGAATGGTATTGATTCTTTAGCTGGATACATGAGTACCTGTCAAAGATTACATTTCCTAGGCTCCCTTGCAGCTAGGTATAGCATATGACAAGTTCTGATCAGTTGGATGGGTGTGAAAGTGACACAGCTTCCAAATTTTGCTCTCAAGTGGCATTTCCCTTCCCCACCAACTTCTGTATAAAATGATGGCACAGGTGAGGACAGCTCTCTGCACCATAAAATGTGAAATGCATGCTGGACGTAGAGCAATAAAATCAAACCACACACCAACCCATGGCGCCTTGTCAGACTTATGTATAAGAGAGAAATACTCTTCTATCTTGTTTAAGTCTCTATATTAGCTTTATTGTAATTTCCTAACCTTTGGCAGCCATTAGAAATCTTTCGGCTCTTCCGAGAATAAAAGCTCCAACACCAATACTTACCCATTGCATGAAACTAGGACAGTATTGAGCAGGGGAGAATTTAATTCCAACCTGTCTCTGCTCATTTGTTCCTACAATGTCCAATCAGCATTAAAGCTTCAGTGTCCTGAGTCACCGCACAAGAGGTTCATAACTACAAAATAATTACTGTTTATGAAACTAATGCTTACTTAAAAATCCATTGTTTTTATTTTGATCAGAAGGCTCAATTCTATGTCATATCTGAAGCAGAGGTCTTGGGAAGACATTGTGTTATCTGCCTTCGAGGCAGAAAACAGCCTCCTAGTAAACTTCTAACTCTCAATCCAAGCCAGACATCACCTCCTGATTGATCAATGAGCCAAGTCTGTGATGACAGAATCCCCTCATCCAAAGGAGACAAAATCATATTCTAAGTTGGCACTGGATGAAAAACATGTACTTTATTCAAAGGCAAGTCCCAGCTGTGAGAGAGTCTAATAAATTGTCACTAAATTCAGGGGAGAATCAGCTGAAATCTGTGCAGTCTCAGATGTGTAGCCAATGCTGCTATACAGGCCACCAAGCCTTCACACTCTCATGATCTAATGTGCTGAGTCCTTGGGGAAGACTGTCACCTATGTGCCTGGCAGTGTCAGAGGCCCCACTGCATGACACATACTGGTCCACAGCCACAGTGATTGACGAAGCACCCTTTCATTTGTTATTTCCCTGAAAATCAACCTCAAAAGATTAAAAAGCTACAGAGAAGAAGGTGAAGGGTCAATGGGATTTTACAAGAAAAAATTACTCATTGGCACATGAATCAAAGGGGGAGACTCGTGCACTCAGAAATGAAATACCCCATTTGGTGAAATGTCCTGAAGTCTGGGAAGGTTAGAGTCAAGTAGGTAAATTTTCTCCAAAATAGACCATACAAGTGTATTTATCTAAGCAATGAGAACAGTGGGATAACTGTGAAGTAGTGATCTTAGGATTAATGACATGAAGAAAAAGGGGGCTGTGACTTGATTGAGATAATTTAAAGGACAAATATTTATTGAGCAGACAAGCCATGTCAGAGAGAAGACAAGACAGAATCTCTGTGCTTAAGGTGCTCAGGGTCTAGTGCAACAGACAAAGCAACTAGCCATTATGGTAATGTGCCCAGTGCCAGAAGGAAATGAAACAGAGTACTAAGAAGACAGGAGGGGACTCAAGACTAGGTTGGGCAATGAGGAATAGGACAGTTGTCCCTAAAGAGGCTAGAGATAAGCTGGGACCAGAAACATGTTGACAGCCCACTTGCCATATTTACTTAATGGGGATGACACATGCCTATAAAATAAAATACCCTGATGAAATATGGTTGAGGACCAGATATGGAGGTATAGATGGGAGGCCTGAGTTCAATTCCTGGCCCAACCTCAACACACAGATACAGTCCTGGCTGGTTATGGGGCTAGAGTGGAAGGATTGCAACATAGCGAGACCATGTCAAAAATACCTATCTCTGTCTCCCTGTCTCTCTTTACCACTCTAATAAAAGAAGAACAATGAGGTTAAAAGTTGCCTACTTAATGTATATAAAACATGGCTGATGCAATAGAAGATTTACTCTGTTGCCTCAGTCAACATGAATGATTGAAGAGGTCATTACATAACCTGTAGACAAAAGGCAGAAAGTTAATTTTAAGAAAAGGAAATATAAGGGAACATGTTGGAGAATGTATATCATTTAGAAATTCTAGACTTCAGAAGGGAACCTGGAATCATCTAGTACCAATTGTGTTATTTTCAGGAATATGTCTAAATCCACCAAAGTGGGTGTGAATTGTCATTCCTGCATAGTGGACTTAGCCTCAGGAGCTGGACTGTCTCCACCCATGGCTACCGCCAGTGATAATCTCTGTGGAGTTGTTTAATTTTTTTGGTTTGTCTTTTCTTAAAAGAATGAAGAAGTTGAATGAGAACTACAGTTTTTCCAACTTTTTTTTTATTAATACTGCCCACAGTAAAAACAGGCATTTTATATGTGACCTATTTCAATACTTGATTAACTTCAATGCTCTATTCTAATCCATTTAATTAAAAAAAAAAGGCCAGTTAGACCCACTAAGCGAATTTCATGTTCCATCATTGGTGAACATGTCTGAACAATTAGTCTGAGTAATTCCAGACTAAATCATCTTTCTTTAAGGGTCCTTCCCATTCCAATTCTGGAAATCTTCTAATCTTTTTTTTTTTTTTTTTGAGAGGTTTTTCGCTATAGGGCGCGTGCACTCACCAGACAGACAGAGAGAGACATAGAGACAGAAAGCGAGAAATCACCCCCCGGGGGGATGGTCACGCCGCAATCCCTTCTCCATTCTCCTCTCAGGATCTTGGGCACGCACGCACACGCGCCCGGCGTGAGTTTTAAGCCACTGGGTCCGGGACGCTTACCGCGGTCGACTACGTGGGAGCCCAGCGACATAGCCATTATGCTAACTGCTGGTTCCCCGAAATCTTCTAATCTTTAGCATACTAGTTTTCAAAGGGATTCACAGGGACTCTCTCCCATGATCCTCACAGCAGTGGTGTGACATGGACAAAGGAGCTTGAGATTCATCACAGATCACACAGCCAGGGCATAATCACAGGGGGAGCAGAACCCAGTGACTGCACAACCATGTTCAGTAGCTCTTCTTCCTTCAGAGAACTCTGCCTCTGTCCTCAGGCTTCAACTAAAGTCACGCTGGTCTGTCAAAATGAGATGAACACATTCTAAGAATTCAATGTTTATTCCTAGATCCTTCAGGAACTACCTTGTGCCAGTCACAGGTGCATGAAACTCGGTCCCTGCCTGGAAGAGCTCATATTCTTAACAGGAAAAAAAAAAAATTACCCCCAGATCTATCCACTAACCACAGCACCTAAGACTCTGTCAGGGTGCCTTGCTCTTTTGTTTCCTGGTGATGACCTTATTGTTCTGTTTAACCTCAGAACTACTTTCCCCATCTGGCCAATGAAAACAACAAACCACAAGCTTTCCCTGGAGCCTCTGAGCCTTGGAAGTCAGCAGGCCTGCCTGCTGGGGGCGCTGTAATGGGAAGAGAAGGGCATCTACAGTCCTGCCCAGACAGGGCTGCTCCCTCCGTTTTCCCCCCTCTCTCCTAAGGGTCAGTACTGTGGTTTGAATGTGTCCCCCACACCCTCAAATACATGTATTGAAATTGGAGAGTCATTGTAAAGATGCTGGGAGGGTAGAGGCTTAATCTGATTGTAATGTTGAAAAGTGGGGCCTCTGAGAGGTGACTGGAGTTGGATAAGGTCACCAGGGCAGGACCCCCATGACTGACATCTTGTAGCTTTATAAGAAGAGCAGACACAGTATTTATTCAGCATTTGATGTAGTTTAAAACCTGATTTCAGATTCAGTGATTCATTTGATTGTCATAATAACCAGTGAGGTAGCAATGTGAATTTAGGCTGGAGAAAGTTGAGCCTCAGAGAAGTTAAATGAGGTGCTCGAGTTAATTTAAGGAGCTGAGGGATGATAGATCTCAACTCTAGGTCTCTCATCCCAACCCTCTGAACCAAAAATACTAAACCCTGTTCCCAGAAACAGGTGTGTTCTCATGAGTTAATACAGGAGGCACTCGCAGTAGGTTGAACTTGACCAAGTTGGAAATCTGGCTTCCAGTGACCTGGCCACTACTAACCAGCGAATGACCTTGGGCAAGTTCCCTCTGTCTTGTTTTCAATGGAAAGAGAGGCTTGAACTAGGATCTTGATGTCCCTTCCAGCTCTGAAAGTTCTATAATTCTAGATCTAACTGTCCCCACTCTCAAACCAATCTTTTTCCTAAAATAATAATTACAGCTTCAGTTCTTTCACTGGGTACCAGATACTGTACTCAGAACTCTACCTCCATTTTCCCCTCAAATCTCACAACATTCCAAAGACAAGTATATCTCTTTTATAAAATAGCCTCACAGAAGTTAAATAAAATGCCCAAGATCAGCAGTTCGTGAGCATCACCCAGGAGATAGAAATCCAGGTCAAACTGATCCTGAGGACCTTGACTCTGTCTACATTGTTACCGCGGAAGAAATTAGACGCTCTGCTTACTGGTCACCTCCCTTCAAGCAGAGAGGGCGCAGAGGAAGACAAGAAATCCAAACCAAGTTACAACAAGCCCCTGCAAGGCAAGAACAGAAAAACGCTGGAAGGGCGCCCAGGGGATCTTTCCCAGGCCAAGGGGGCGGGGCGCCCTTCCCCGCCAGCCATAGGATAGTAGCCGCCGCGGCCATCCTACCCTCCCCGACCATTACCTTGTTGAGATGCGGGTTCCTGGTGACATCGTATCCGCGCTTCTTGAGGGGCACAGGGCGCGCCACCCCGGGCTTGGAGTGGCATCCCCGGGTGGACACGGAGGGTGCCGAGAAACGGAGGGCGCTGCAGGCCAGGCCGGGCTGGAAAGGCAGCCGCGCGCGGGTGCTCAGCGTGGTGCCCATGGTCCTTGCACAGACCTGGCACCAGGGAGAGACCAAGTTCAGGGGCGCCTTCCTGTCAGTCAGGACCCACGCGTGCAAGAGGGCCCTGGGCCTGAGCCGGGGACGCGTTCTCTGGGAGAACTCAGAGGTTCACGAGGGGTTAAAGGCGCCACCGCTTCCGCCCCTCCCGCGTCCTCTGCGGCCACCTGCTCCTTTCCCTCTGCATGCAGTATGCCAGGCCTCGCCAGATGCCTGTAAAGCGAAAGCAAGCCCAGGAAGCAGATCCGTGCAGGTGACAGTCTGCGCCACCCCCGCCCGGATCCCCGCGAAGCAGAGGCGACTACAGGGCGAGGGGTCCCAGAACCCTCGATCCTCTGATAGTTTGCCTCGGCCCCTGGTTCCCCAGCCCACCTGCAATGCCCGCGAGCTGATGTCTACAGGGTCTGCTGCCGGGCAGGCGGGGCAAGGCTTTGCGGTCCGTTGTTCCTCTCCCGCCAATGGTAGAATAGCGCGGGTGGCCGGGAACTAAGCCGGGCTGGTGCGTTCTGGAAAGACGTCCCTTAACCTTTGTTCACAGTCCCTGGCTTTCCCTGTGGACATGCGTGGGGCGCCTCTTACCCGCGTGCACGTCCCTCCCAGTGACTAGATGAAGCTCGGTCTCCCCTCCCCCCTTCCTCCCATCTTGATAAGACTGAACGCACTGGGGATGGGGTGTGGGGTGAGCGGTTAGAGATCAACACACCTTCTCACTCTCCCAGCGCTGGGGAAGGCCCAGTTGCGGCATTCGGAAAAGCCCTAGGCATCAGTGTGCAGTGCTGTAGTGCTGTCCAGTACAAAACCCTTAGCCATGTGGTATGCAAATTTAAATACACGAGTTAGAATAGAATACAATTTTAAATGTATTTCCTCAGTCGCACTAGCAACATTTCAGTGTTCAAGAAATGTGAACTTTTGCAGAAAGTTCTTTTGAAAATGGCTGATAGCAGGATTGGATGATAAACGGCCCCTGGGAACCCCATGAGGCCTACCATGGATTATTGGGGCCAACCTGGGATTTTGGGAGTCCATCTAACCTTGAATTTAATTTTATACAGAGAGCTTCAAACAGTTCATTAAAAATGGAATTAAAGGGATGAGCATATGGTGTAATGGTTATGTTGTTGGACTCCCACGTAGTCGTGCACGGCGGTTCAAGTCCCAGACCCAGCGGCTTAAAACTTACACTGGGTGCATGTGCATGCATGCCCATGATCCCCGAGAGGAGAATGGAGAAGGGATTGTGGTATGACCATCCCCCACCCAGGGGGGTGATTTCTCACTTTCTGTCTCTCCAGCAGGTGCATGTGCCCTATAGCAAAAATCTCTCTTAAAAAAATAGAATTAAAATATAAGTTCATTTTGGTGCAAAAATAAGTTTGAAATCCATGTGACAGTTTTTTCATAATATGCATTGCCCATGAAGTTCTTGGAAGATCCCTCATACTTTCCTCCACACAGTAGTCAGGAGATTCCTTTTGAAGCAAACTTTTCATCGTGTGTAGAATAAAATGCGACCTCTTTCTGGGGCCTACACTTTATTTCATAGCCTGGCTCCTGCTAACTTCTCCCAGCTCATCTCACCCTCTCATTGCGTTACAGACTCACTTTTTCTTCCCCGTTGTTCCATCCCTCTCAGTTCTCTCCCAACTCAAGCCCTTTCCACCTACTAATGCCTCCACTTGCCATGCTCAGACTCCAGCCTTCCAAACATTGCCATCTCTCAGGTCTCTACTAAGTTATGTGCTCAACGGCCTTCCCTCTATCCCATCTTACACTGTCCTGCACCAGTGGAGTAATATAGTACCAAGTACTATATAAAGAAGGGATATTTTTCTTCAAAGAACTTAATGTAGTCAGTAATAGCCTGTTTTTAAGATTGTTTATGGTCTGTCTTTCCCCTTGTTATGAAGCTGCATGAAGAGAGGCTTGGGACCAGCAGTTAGTGTAATGGCTATGTCACTGAACTCCCATGTAGTAGACTGCAGTTCAAGTCCCAGACCCGGTGGCTTAAACTCATGCCAGGCGTATGTGCGTGCATGTCCAAGATCCCGAGAGGAGAATGGAGGAGAAGGGATTGTGGCGTGGCCATCGCCCCTGGGGGGTGATTTCTCGCTTTCTTTCTCTCTGCCTCTCTCTGTTTTTCTGGTGAGCACACGCACCCTATAGCAAAAACCTCTCAAAAAAAAAAAAAAAAAAAGAGGCTCTTTGCTTATAAAACCCATGTGGCTTCACTGCCTAGCTCAGGGTCTGGGATTTAATTGTACAGTAAATAGTTGAAATAGTTGTTAGGTAAATCAAGGGAGGTAACAGCCACGTTCCTAAGGATTGTGAATGCCCAGACTGACTGCTCGGCAGATGGCCCAGTCCTCTACTGGTGCCCCTTCAAAGCTAACCCCACTAGCGTGCTAGTCCTGTTCTAAGTACAAGGCAGACATCATGGTGTGTAATGTGCTCGGGGCTGCTCCTGCCTGGGTTCAGGATTCCCTCATCACCTCAGGAATGATCACCTCTTCCTTAGTCTCCCCCTGTCTGACCTAATTTCCAATTTGCAGCTTGATCTATACAAAACAGTACTTTCTAGAACAGAATCAAAATTGCTTGGTAGGGGAATAATGTTAGAGGCAAGATACAGATTTCCAGGCTTACCCATGGAGCTTTCCATCCAGTAGGGCTTAAATGCCTGAAGTTGGATTTACTCTTGTAGTGTATATTTATATAAGCCTATAACTGATATTTTTTCTGGCTTAAACAAGTTTGAGTCAAATTTTTGTCTGCAACCAAGAGTATTAACTAGTGTTCTCAATACTTTTTATGTTTTCACATCTTCCCACCAGTCTATGAATATCTTGAAGGCAGAGATTGTGTGTGTGTATTTCCAACTTTGGTCCCTAGCTCATAGAAAATCATTGAAATAGTTTGTTTGTTGCTCGAGACTGCCCTTGCTCCGTACAATGACCTTTCCCTTGCCTGGAGGATATTTAATAGGTAACCTTGATCATTTGACACTCAGCTAGAAACCAGGATGTAAACAACTAAGGGTTCCAAACAAGCAATATAATTTTTATAGCATCAGTTAACTAAAGCTTATACAGTTTATATGGAAGAGTCTTTCACATGTCCTCACCCATGACCTATATCTCTTAACTGAGGCATAATTCCAGCAATACTATTTTTGTTTTGTTGTCTGTTTGTTCTTTGGCCACAGTAAAGGAGAGGTGCTAAAAGAAGGTCCATCCTGTGCAGCCACAGGACACAGTAGCAAGGAAGTGGCTTCTTGGTTCCAGGCACTCAGGTTCTTTTTCTCCTGCTGCTGTTTTCTCCTCTAGGTATTGCTATTCTCTGCACAGAAACACTGATACCCATCAGCATCCTGGCCCCTGGAAAGGGGACGAGGGGAAATAGAGAGCAAGCAGCTTTCTTTCAGGGAGGTGACTTTGAAGTTGTGCATATTACATATTTCTATTTACATCCTACTGGTGAAAATTAAGTCCCTTGGTCTAAGTCAGCTGCAGAGGGCTGGAACACAATGTTTCCAGTGGAAAAGGCATGTGTGTGCTCTGCTAAAGAGTCTTTTATTAAAGGAAGAAGGGGAGAATGGTTCCTAGGGCCTAATCACTGGAAATCTAGATACAGTTCTCATTTTATATTAAAGTGCTTGGCTCCAAGTGGTGCTCAGAAATTGTTAGTTATTATTATTGGCATGTGTGCTTTCCATCTCTGGTTTTGTGGCAATTTCTTTACTTTTAGAAGCTGAGCATAGGACTTCAGAGACTAGGTTAAGAACCTTTGAAATATACTAGAACTTATTCCAACTTCATATGACTCTGACTTCCATAGCCAGCCAGCCTTGTAGTCTGGTCCAACACTAGATAAAACTGATTAGTCTCCGTAATTTGTCTTGATTCTTCTCCCTTCATTTACTGACTTCGGCTCTCATTTTATGCTGCTTCTTGACTTGACAGGAAAGAAATCACATTCCATCCCCTCCCTCTTGCTATGGGTTCTGTATTTCTTTGCTTTTTCATTGTGATTACAGAGATTTGCTCTCTACCTGTTGCCCCACTAGATTGTGAACTCCTTAAGGACGGCACCAACCCTTATAATTCTTTGCATCTCCAGCACCTGGGACAGTGCCCGACACAAAGAATGAGCTCCGTTTGTTCAATTTAGTAAAATTAATATGTCTCAAATTTGTTCATAACTTTCCAGGGAGTAGACTTAATTGAAACTAAATTTGGTATAATTTAAAGGGCATCATAGTAGTTCCCTGTTAAATTTTTAGTTCAGTCAGTTATCTTGAAACCAGATTTCTTGTCTTCTGAAAGATTTTAATGACTCTACATTTGGATTTTAAACAGGAGATAAATTTAAAATGTATTATTTTTCAGCTAATCCCATTGCTTCACAAATTTATTCTCAATATTCTACAAGATATTTCTTGTTCATAATTGCCCCCAAAGAACGCATTAATGCACATTGCTGCTAGTAATATTGTAAGTACTTTGTCTATGTTTTTACACTAAAGGAGAATAGTGAGGACCATCATGTCCTCCTGGTCTGTATACTCACTAGTCAGCTCACATGCCCCACACTCTGACTCTCTGCTCAAGCAATTTCCTCTACTTCTAGCATTGCCTTTTGGAGCCCTGCAGTTTCTTTATAACTTCGCTCAAGCACCATCTCCTCCAGCCACTATTCCCGGATTCTCCTGTCAGCAGCTTGTTCTCCTCTCCTCATACTCCTCAAACTCAACTAATTGTATCTTTCTCGTTGCATTTTTACAATCTGTCTCTTTCTGAAGTGATGTATTTATGTGCTGGTCTTCTCTGAGCCTCAAATGGGCCCATAGACATAAACAGCTTTGGGTTCAGATGGTTCTGACTCCACCAGCGACTGGCTTCTGTGACCATGGGCATTTTATGTGACCTCTCTAAGCCTCATCATCTTTGTGGATAAAACTGGGATCCTAATATTACTTCACATGTTGATATTTCTTTATATATGTACGTACATTATAATCTACAATACCACATGCCAGACACTGCTTTAAGCACCTTATAAATACTAACTCTTGGGACCAGCAGTTGGTGTGATGGCTATGTCTCTGGACTCCTATGTAGGTGACTGCAGTTCGAGTCCCAGACCCGGTGGCTTAAACTCATGCCGGGCACATGTGTGTGTGTGCCAAAGATCCTGAGAGGAGAATGGAGGAGAAGGGATTGTGGCATGGCCATCCCCCCGGGGGCTGATTTCTCACTTTCTATGTCTCTGTTTCTCTGTCTTTCTGGTGAGTGCACGTGCTCTAAAGCAAAAACCTCTCAAAAAAAAATTTTTACTAACTCTTTAGCCTCAAGCTTTTTCTGTACCATACTGAGCTGGTTATTACATTTTTCTTAGTTCCAGATCTACCTTTTGATACTATGGTTTATAGCTAGTGCTTGGAATCTGCAAACCTGTTCTTTGGCAGCAGGCTTCCTGTTGATTTTGCCACTACTAGTTCCAATGAGGGGCACTAGAGAAAGATTGGCAGCTAGAGAGGGGAGATTTCTGCTTTCTGTTTACCTGTGATTGGCTTCTTCCAGTATCCCTCTGCAACAGCCCTTCACTCAGCATCAGCCAGTGTTCTAGCTTCCAGGGTCCTTCCACACCCTTAAACCAGCCTTCCCAGGCCCCTACTTTCTTAGTCTCTTGTTTCACACACATCCAGCTTCTGATGGTCCCAGCTTCTTTCCTTTGTCCCCCTAACTTCAGAGCTGGAACCTGTTTTCTAGCCATGGCCTCAGCATTCCCTTCTTCTCATTCAGCCCTCTAGCTCCTGCACAACCGGTTATTCATATTAAATTTCTTTTTGTTGATATCCAGCTAGTATAGTTCTGGCTTCTCAACTGGATCCAGCCTGATAAAGGTTGATATAATCATTATCTCCATTTTACAAAGGAGGGAATAAAACCCAGAGAAGTTAAATAACTGGCCTAAAGTGGGCCAGGATTAACACAGGCTCCAGGTGCCATGGTGGGCCCAGGACCCTCAAGATTAACAGTGCGAAGTGCTTGGCCAGGCCTGCTGCATGGCTAGCACTAGATGGACAGTGGTCCTCTGATCCCCAGTCGTCATCCTCATCATCCTCATTGTACTCTCAGTCTTGCATCTGACATGACACCTCGCACAGGGCTGTGTGCAAGAAGTGTCTTCTGAGTTGAGTTTGATAACCTGAACGGGGAGGACAAAGTAGCACAGAGGGCCTAGAGTTAAGAAAGCAACGCAGAAGAGATAGTGCAGCCATGAAGACTTTGCATCCCATCTCTCTGACCTCCTTTTTTGGAGCCATTTCCATGGTAACTGGTTCTCTTCCTCTTATCCCTCTCCCCACCTCCCTGCCATCCCTGTGCCATTATACCTTGGCTTCTTGACTTCACTTTCTGTATTTTCTGAGTGAAAATAAACACTTCTTAGACATAATGAAAATACCACAAAGACAAATAAAACAGCCCTTTTTGGGGGGTAGCAGAAGAGAAAAAAAAAAGTTCCTTATTTTTCTGTTGCATTGCATTTGGTTTCTCTGTGCTATTGCAGTGTTGTAATTTTTTAATACCTAATTTTAGGAAGCAAAGGATATCTTTTAAATAACCACATTTCTACAATTAAGGGGTCTTCAGAAAGTTTATGGAAAATGTATATTATGAAAAAAATCTGTGTATGGATTTCAAAAATTTTTGCACCAAAATAAACTTGTACCTTAATTCTGTGTTTCCCACAAACCCTTTGAAATTCCCTCATAGAGGTGGCCTTGCAGGCTCAGTTAACCCTGCCTCCTGTTTTCACAAAAACACTTTGCAGTCTTTATTTACAAACCCATTCATCTTTCTACTCAAGTAGTCGTTGCACCAAACTTAATTGCTTCCAGATAGAAGGATACAATATATTGCATTTTTCATCAGATTCCCTTCCTGACTCCCACTAGTCCCGTGGCTAATTCTCAACAGGTTTATTTCTCGTCCTAGCCTGACCTATAGGCCAGCCCTTATTTCCATGGCTGGTTTAGGCACAAACAATCGATAATCTATTTCATACATGCCTCCACTTCCACCTTGCAATAGGACTGCGAGAAGAAAGTGTCCTTGATCAGAGAGGCTGGAGAGAGAACTAATAGTATTTCTTATGTATTTTTTTGGCCTCAGGATTTCCCAGAAGTGGTTTTAAAAATCTATTTTCTGTCCTCTTGAAACACTCTATTCAAGCACATGAACCTCTGACAGCCACTGCCGCATTTCCCCATTATGTTCCGGGCCCCTCGGCCTCCTCCTTCCTCACATAAAAGTTAGACAAAAAGGCAACTGTTAGAAAAAGGCGAGTTACGGAAACAGAAATCTATGGCAGCAGCTGCTGCACTAAGCAGCTGACAAAGGGGGAACAAATTTGTGCCCTCGGGTGTTTGTTTGGAGGTCAGGGCGGTGGCCCAGCAGGCTCTTTGTGGGTGAAGCAATTTGCCCATCTGGCCAATTCAGCATCCCTGGACAAGCTGACCCCTGCCACTGGCTGCTCAGAGGCTCCTTCATGGGCTCTGAGCTTGTTAAACCCTAATGAGCAGATCCTCCAGTTTCTTAATTGACTTTGCAGCAGTCCTGACACACTTCCATAGTGGGAAGTTGGCAGTCTTATTTCTTCGTGGGACAGAAATCATCAGCAACCTGAGGCATCCTGAGGTTTTCATTAGAATTTGGATTATTTTGCTGAGTATTTTTTTTTTTTTTAAAAACATGTTTTCTAAATGCATAGTTGGTGAGGTTAAGGAGGGATGTTTATTCCTAGTGAACTAGGGATCTCTTCGGTTCTTCATCACTTCAGTCGGTTTCAGGGTTCCCCTGCTTGAAAGATTTAGCCACTCGACCCCTTCTTCAGCTCCTATTCAGCCTCAAATCCCTTTGCCTGATTCACTGAGTCTTCCTCCAAAAGGCTGTAATTTGTTTCCTTTGTGTACATAGTTTTGGGCGTCAGCCTGTGTAGATTATTATTGTAATAGCTGTCATCTGTGTCACTGGGCAGCCCATAGAGCTGCATGTGGACTCTGCCCAAAAGGCCAGTGTTTTTCCCTCCACATGGTACCAGTTGTTCTCCATAGGCACCTCATTATCAGAAACATTGTGCTTCTAGGGCAGGTGGATTTGTTTCTCCTGAGCTGGAACTTTGGGCTTGTTATCAAATACAGAAGTCTGGCTTACAAAGTGTAAAAGCAGAGCCTGTGAAACAGCGCACAGATGATATGGACAGGAGAGACGCCTTTTTGCTTTTCGAGCATCATAATTAGTTGCATACCTTACTTACTAATCTTTTTTCAAAAATTTTACAGGCTCCACATTGTTGTTTCAAAGCAGATTCGGAGACTTGAGCTCTAACAGCACTTTATTTAACACTTGAATTTGCACAATAGAGAAGAATATAAACCAAGATTGCCTTTTCAGGCTATGGCTCAGCTCTATGCCAGTGTAAATTTCAAGGTCTTTGTATGGTAACTGAAAGCTTTCTCTTTCAAGTCAGGTACAGCTGGGTTTGAATCCCAACTCTGCCACTCACTGGCTGTGTGATCCTGGGGGATTAACCTGATCTTTCTGAAGCTCAGTTTTCTTATCTATAAAATGAGGATAATAATACTACTTAGCTTATAAGCTTATAATTGGTACATAGTAAATCTTCCGTCAATATCAGGTATTACTATTTTAACACTTCCTCTCTATTCCTACAGAACAGTTCTGGGCATGTGTAATAACAATTGCTAGATAAATACTGGTAAATTGCACTTAACTGAATTCTCAAAAGCCTAGCTTTCAAAGTTTCAATGTGAAATATTGGTATATCTTTAAGACAGGTAAGGCCCAGAGGTAGAGACTCAATGTTCATTGAATTCAGTTGTGTTTATGTGATCATAGAACATATACTCTGGTTTCTCTTCAGATCATATAAATGATCATAGAATACACACACACACTGTTGTAGAAACCACGTCAGGTTCTATTAAATGAGAATCACATGTATGTCCCCTTGGCCCCACCTGTCTCACATTGCAGGTATGTTCACTGGCACTACTGGCCTTTAGTTTGCTGAATCTACCTCCTCACCTATCAAATACCAGGATCACAGCTCACCCCAACTTTGGACATATCTAAGAGTCCACTTGGCAGAGAGGCAGGTTTTACATGGTATCCGAGCTGCAGCTGTGGCACCTCTCTCGGCTCCTCTTCTGCTCAACGGGGCTGTGAACATTGTCCCAGCCCCCAGATTCCCAGTTGTGGCCCTGACCATTGTATCTCCTGAAGCTCTCAGATAACTGTGTTTTTGGTCTGCACTGCTCAAAACTCTTTGCTGTTTCTACCTGTCTCTGTATTTCTATAGTGTTCCACTTTTTCTCTCCTGTTGTGGTAGGAGAAAGTAGAGATGAAGGTCTAAGACTCCTTGCAACATGGTTCCTTCAGATTTACCACCCTCTTGGAAGAGGAGAGATAGCCTGTGCCTCTGTGGTCCTAGGGAAAAGGCCTAGGATTCTAGGATAAACTCATTCCGTACGTTGAACCTCTGCTTCCTCCAGTCCCTGATTCTAATTCCGGCCTATCCTGGGAACATTCTTTGTTTAATGTGGTTTTTCTGGGGGAGAAGTGTTCTCCTTCTCTGCATTTGAGCTCTAGTCAGTCCACAGGCTTAATAGATATGGTAAGTCAGTGGGTTGTAACTAGGCTCAAACTTCTCTTCATGAAGCATCAAGGTCCCAGGTAAATCAGTGATGTGACCAGACAGGTATTTATTTAACTGTCTCTGAATACCGTATTACATTTTTTTCCTTATCACATGTGAAATATTTGTCTGCCTAGGGCATCCCAAGGACCTTTGGAGAGAGCTGTGTAATTCAGAAGAAAAGCGTTGTAATTTTTAAGTTTTGCCAGAGGACATCTGTACTCAACCAGAGAGAGAGGAAGAGGGAGAAAGCACCCCTTATGGGAAATGGTCACCCTGCAATCCCTTCTCCTCCACTTCTTCCTGCTCTTGAGACTTGGGGCACACAAGGTCACCCATGCTTGGCACATGTTTCAAGCCATAGGTCCAGGACATGAACTGCAAAGTCAGGTATGTGGGACTGGGCTGCCTTAACCACCAGACGAATGGGCTGGCTCTAGAAAAATAGAAATTTGAATTTGAACACAGACTAGCCATACCCTGCCATACAGCTTTTAAAAATATGTGCTTTAACACGATGTGCATGACAGAGATGGGGGTGGGTGGGACTGAAGATTCTTAATGAACCAGAATTATTCAAGTTGAGCTCTCTAAAACTTCTGGTAATTACAGAGTATATTGAATTACATAATTCTGAAGTTGGAAGGGGCCTTGGAGAACATCTAGGTTTTATAATAAATCAGTGGTGATGCCAAGAATAGAAATGCTCTCTGGAAAGATTTTTTTTTTTTTTTTTTTTTTTTTTTTTTTTTTTTTTTTTTTTTTTGTATAAGAAGACTCAGCAACTCTGTAGTGGTGTGATACCTAATGAAATGGAGAATATCCTTTCCTTTGAGGAAGAACACTGTCCCCTATCATTAAAAAAGGGTAATCACATTTGGGAGCCATCATTTCCCCCTCTTAATTTTCAGCTTTGATCAAGCCTCATATCACAGAATGTTGTGTTTTCCTTCATAAGAATAAGTTAGAGACCAGACTGATAAGTGATCCTGCTGCTGAGCACTGGAAACTTCACTGCAATAAACAGACTCAAAGTTAAGAATTTTTGTAAATAAATCACAAGTCTCAAGAATCTCTAACGAAGTGAAGAAGATGACTATCCTGGACAGAATAAGAGTGGTTGAAAATTAGTAAAGAAACTACCAAATAGGAATAATATGTTTGCATTTTAAAAATATTGCTTACTGTTTTATATAGTATATGACAGGATATTGAGTGAGATTTTCTTATTATCTCAGGATTTCAGATAAAGCCCCAAGCTAAGTTCAATAGGTGGTGTCCAGGTTCTATGAAGAAACTGAAGAGCCACCAGATGTAGCTTCCTGTGTTCTAAGGATGGCCAATGGGATTGTTCAATTCTTATCTCTACCCAATTAGCAGAAGACTAGATTTCATGTTGAGGAGAGTTGGTAGACAAAAAAAAAAAAAAAAAAAAAAAAAAAAAAAAAAAGGAAGAAGGGACCCCACACAGGGAGATGAGGGCTACAATAGGGGGGCAGACTAGTGGCTTGGCCTTATCTAGATGCTTAGTAAGCTGTGCTGGTCCTGGGAGCAGAGAGGTTCTAGAGAAAGGGGGGTGATTGGAGTAGTAGGATGATGGGAAAGGAAAGAATTGGTTTGCATGAGGGGTTGACCTCTCACAATTCACAATGGATAAGATGAGTGGAGATTATTGAAGGCCAAGGGAGTATCACAGACAGTAGCTGAGCCTGAGGCATTTGAGAATATGGCAACTGTGAGGAGAATTCTTTTGGAAGAAGACTATAGAGTAAGTCTGTGGGGTATATCACCCCAGCCAAGAAATGAGAAGGTCACAAGAGGTCACCCAGGGAGATTTCACCTAAGTCAGGTCCCTGTAATGGGTTCCAGGAAAACCTCTTTTGTATCCAGTGATATAGTCAGCTTTGAGAAACTTGCCATATAGAAGGTGTTGACAACCATGAGAGAACTACAAAGAGCATACTGTAAATAAAAAGTCAGTTTTGCTCCTTGACCCCTTATATTAACTTCCTAAGGCTGCCATCACAAATTACTATAAGTTTAGTGGTTTGACACATCAAAAATTTATTCTCTCATAATTCTGGACGCCAGAAGTCCAAAGCCAAGGTGTCAACAGGGCTGTTCTCCCTCTAAAGGCCCAGGGGACATCCTTTTCCTTAGCTCTCCCAGTTTCTGATGACTCCACATGTTCCTTGGCTTGTGACTGCATCCCTCCAATGGCTCTCCATGGTCACACTGCCATTGCCTCTTCCTCATGCATCTCTCTTCTATGTGCTTCTTATAATGACATATCATTAGATTTAATCCAGTATACTCTCAACTCACAATCCTTAACTTAATTTCATATGCAAAGATCTTTGCTTTCTATATAAGTCTATAATCATAGGTTCCAGGAATTATGACGTGGATATATCTTTTAGGGTTTATGATTTAATGCAGTACATCTCTTATTCTTTTTCCTCATCAGTCAGGCAAGAAGCAGAATTAGAATTAGTGAAGGGGAAGAGGAAGGAACCAACAGACTAACCCTTCCCCATATCCCTACTTAGAGATTCATCACTTCATGTGAAACAAGCCCTGGCATTGGAGGAGAGTCTTTGAAAAGAATGTGAGACTGAAATTTTAATTGTACTGCACTAAACTTTCATTACCTCAACGTAACTTTGAAGCTTCAAAATCTTCCCACGACTTTCTCAAGGTCATGACGGAAAGAAGTAACCAACTATAACTGTAGGCCATGATGAGAAGGGGTGAGATAGGTGCTTCCTGTAGTAGTCATATTTTGTAAACTGGCTACACTAATGTTAGTTAATAGTTTATGCTTTTCTCATTGAAGAACTCTGTTTTTTTTAGTTAGGTGGTGAAGCATGTAATTCTATGTTCTCAGCAAATATCACATTAGGAAGGAACTTGCTGTTTGGGACAATATCCATGGAAATCTAAATTATAAAATTGTATTAAATGCCAAACACTAATGTGGAAAGAGTGAGAACAAGTAGCTCTTTTAATAGCAGGTGTTCTTGTCTACCTGCCTGACCACCAGTTCCAGGTGTGGGCTGATAAGGAAAGTACAGTGGGACTAATATCTACCCCAATGCATCAAAATTCTAATAATGCAGCCTCCTATCATTTTTGTTTGATGAGAGCTCTATCATGCTGCTGACTACAGTGATTTGTCATTAGTGGAAACTTGGAGAGATGAACAGCTAAGAAGGCAGTTGTCTGCTTGAACAATTGATTTTTTTTTTAGATTACAGAAAAATTTGTAACTAAATATATCTCATTCTTTCATGCCTTTTAATTGCCATTGCCTATTTCACCCCATTCTTTTCAGCTTTTTAAAATCTCTATAATGCTGACTTTCTTATCTCACATGTTGGCACTCATTCTTAATTTTAAATTATGCACATGTTTGGTAAACTAGTCTTCTTGGACCATGCTAGCAGCAATTTGGGGGATAAGACAGGATCAAAGACAGAGCTCCACAGTGGGCCAATGTAGATCATTGATCCAATATTCAGTATGTTAAAATATCAACACTGAGAAGCATCATTTAGTAATTTTTAAAGAATTTGATTTTGCATTTTTAAAAGTTTTATTTATTTTTATTTGTGATAGAGAGTATGTAAGCATGGAGAGAGAGAGAGAGGGAGAGAGAGAGAGAGAGAGAGAGAGAGAGAGAGAGAGAATCCTCAGCTAAATCTCATCATTTCACTATCCCCTTTCTCCAGGCCTCCAGCTCATCAGGATCTTGGGCACTTTGTATGCCTGGCATAGCTTCAGACCAACCCAGTAATCCAAACCGTCAGTCAGCCATATGGCTTCCAGTGCTGTAGTTCAGTTTGCTACTGACTGTGCCTTTCGTCTGGACCAGAGTTCAACTCCTTAGAGAAAGAAAAATACAAAATAAACTAATAGCAAGGTCAGTAACAAAATAAATTATATACAGGGTTTTTAGGAAAGTCATGATACATTTTTGCATAGAAAAATATGCATGACTTTTCCTATGACCTATTTGAATGGCTGGGCTCTTGCATTCTGCCCATTCTCTTTTTCATTCTATTCTTATATAGGTCTGAAAAGTAAGGATTTCTCCTTAGTTTAATGGCTTTCAATCACTGGAAGGCAAAAATACAAGAGTATTTTAAGCCCTTTCAACAAAGTATGATGCCTCTAAAAGATCTATCTAACCCTGAGTTAACTAGATAAATCATTTGTCCAGATAGTCCATTCTGTGATTTTTTGTAATAATTAACTTAATTCTTCTGTTCATTGTCCTAAATGATGATTAAGGGAATGGTGGAAAAGGGGTTGAAGAACAGAGAGAAGTTAGTAAAAGGAAGAACCTTTTACTAAACGTTCTTTAATAAGAAGTGGATAATATGCAAAGTTCAGAGATGAAGCAACTCTGAACACAGGCATCTAGATGTAGCTTGTGGGCCAGATAGTATCCTTCTGAGTGAAAATTTTAGCCAAAACAATGACTGCTACCCAGTTACATGACACAGATAAACTAGAAAGCCAGAGTTCTACAAACCTGACTAGCTCTCCCTTAGTATACGGTGTCATCCTAGCAGACTTGGACCAATTTATTAGTCATTTGGAAGAAAGTGAATTTATTGCTCAAATTGGAGTTTTTAGGATTCAGTTCCATTATGGCTATGTCATTATACCAGGGCATTAAGAAGTATTATTGAGTATGGGAAAAAGATTGGGTTAAGGTTTTCAATGTGTGTCTCTCATGCTTGAATCTTGTTCAGCAATCCATGCCAGGCATGGATCCCCTTGAGTCACCATTGTTACTGTGAATCATTCTGCAGGCATATGAAAACCTCTGGATGCTTTTGCCCTGGACTTTCTGACAATGCCTAAGATCCTGAACCACAAAGCCTTTTCCTTGTACCCTTGGAGGCCCAAAACATATCTGAGCATAACCCTGCTTAGTTCATAGGACCGGTGCATGGAGAATCCCAACATGCAAAATAGCCCAAATGTGGGGCCAGGAGCTGGCACAGTGGTTAAAATGCTGGATTCCCACATGGTCAACCATGATTCGAGTGCCAGACCTGGTGGCTTAAAATGCTGGGAGTGTGTGTGTGTGTGTGTGTGTGTGCGCGCGTGCACGTGCGTGCCCAAGATTCTAGGAGGAGAATGGAGAAGAAGGGATTACAGCAAAGCCTTCCCCTCTGGGGGATGATTTCTCACTTTCCCTCTCACTGTCTTTCTCCGTCTCTCTTGGGCAAGTGGGTGCATTCTATGGCCAAAACCTAAACAACAACAAAAAGATGCTGAAATTGGTGAAGCAGAATAGATGAGCACATAATACCTCTTAACTCTAAACCTTGGTTGCTATAACACAGGTAAAGCAGGTTTTCTATGCTGAAAAATCATGAACAACAGTGAACTTGAAGAAATTGAAAGTGTTACTTGGTCTTTAGAATATTATAAAAGCTTAGGAAGAAAGACTAAAACAAAATCTTTGCACCTGGATAAATTTAATTAAGATTTTTCTTTTCTTTTCTTTTCTTTTCTTTTCTTTTCTTTTCTTTTCTTTTCTTTTCTTTTCTTTTCTTTTCTTTTCTTTTCTTTTCTTTTCTTTTCTTTTCTTTTCTTTCTTTTCTTTCTTTCTTTCTTTCTTTCTTTCTTTCTTTCTTTCTTTCTTTCTTTCTTTCTTTCTTTTAGAGGATTTTGCCTTAGGGCTCATGTGCTCCCTGGAGAAAGACACACCCAAACACAGTGAGAGGGAAAGTGAGAAATCACCCTCCTGGAACTATGATCACTCTACAATCCCTTCTCCTCCTGGAATCATGGGCACACATGCACATGTGCCTGGTGTGAAGCCACTGGGTCTGGGACTCAAACTGCAGTTGACCATGTGGGAGTCCAGCATCGCTGATCATCTGCTGGCCCCATATTTATCTACTACAATGGAATTATAGCCTATTTTATTTCTTGGAGTGACTATAAACAACAGTGCTTTGAAGACATGGTGTTGAAAAGCTAACCAGCATGTATGTATGTATGTATGTGAAAATATGTATAATTAAATATATAAATAAATAGTATATAAACCAATTATATATTATTTCTTTTTATTGGTTTTGTTGTAGATATAGCTTTTATTATTGGCAGCCAAAAGCAGCAGGTGCCTTAGAAATGAGGATACAAAATAAGAAATACAATATACTCATTGAATTGTTTTGGCATTAACAATTTAAAAAAATTTTTTTAAATCTTTTTTTTCTTCCATTTATTTATTTTTACATTTTTCCACAAACATTTACTTTACATAGCAAAAAATTTTAGCTCATACTCCATACTTCTTGACAGTTTACAAACAACTTTCAAAATTTCAAAATACTGAATTTTAAAGATAATGTTCAAAATATGTCTTATAATTGTGTATAATTTTATAACTCTATAACGACAGAAGCAGTATGGTTTCAAATATATATATATGTATATATATATATATATATTTTTAGAGTGCAGACACTCGGTATATATTAAGTGGGGACATACAATGCCTCTCCTTCATAGCATGGCTTGCTTCACTCAGCAGTAATTCTTCCATATTCATCCACTTCCTTTCAAAAGCCAGGGTTTTGTTGTTTTTTATGGATGAATAGTATTCCATTGAGTATATGTGCCACGGTTTTTCTAACCATTTATCAGTTCGTGGGCATTTAGGTTGTTTCCATGACTTAGCAATCGTGAAAAGTGCCACAATAAACATCGAAGTGCAAGCACTTTTCCGAGTAAGTATTTTTTTTTTTTTCTTTTTTTGGAGAGGTTTTTGCTATAGGGCGCGTGCGCTCGCCAGACAGACAGAGAGAGACAGAGAGATAGAAAGCAGGAAATCACCCCCCAGGGGGGATGGTCACGCCGCAATCCCTTCTCCTCCATTCTCCTCTCGGGATCTTGGGCACACACGCACACGCGCCCGGCGTGAGTTTAAGCCGCCGGGTCCGGGACTCGAACCGCGGTCGACTACGTGGGAGTCCAGCGACATAGCCATTACGCCAACTGCTGGTCCCTCGAGTAAGTATTCTTCTGTCCTTTGGGTAGATACCAAGGAGTGGGATTGCTGGATCATATGGTAGTTCTATTTGTAGATTTTGGAGGAATCTCCAAATTGTTCTCCACAGTGGTTGGACCAATTTACAATCCCACTAGCAGTGTAAGAGAGTTCCCTTTTCACCACACCCCCTCCAGCACTTATCATTTTTTGTTTTTTGAATCTTAGACATTCTGACTGGGGTTAGGTGATATCTCGTTGTTTTGATCTGCATTTCTCTTACAATGAGGGATGTTGAGCATTTTTTCATATGACTTTTAGCTATTCGTATGTCATCTTTAGAGAGTGGTTTTTTCAACTCATTCTCCCATCTTTTAATAGGATTGATTGTCTTTTTCCGGAACAGCTGCTTGAGTTCCTTGTGAATTCTGGTTATCAGTCCCTTGTCTGATGCATAGTTTACAAAAATATTTTCCCATTCTGAGGGCTGTCTGTTCACACTAATCACTGTGTCTTTTGCCATGCAGAAACTTCTTAGTCTGATGTAATCCCACTTGTCTATTTTAGGGATCATAGACTGTGCGTTGGGAGTCTTATTTAAGAAGTTTTTCCCTACCCCAATGTCTCCCAGATTTTCCCCGGTGTTTTCCAGGAGCAGTTTTATAGTTTGAGGTCTTAGATTTAGATCTTTGATCCACCTTGACTTTATTTTTGTCAGAGGTGAGAGGTAGGAGTTCAGATTCATCTTTCTGCAAGTGGAGATCCAGTTTTGCCAGCACCATTTGCTGAAGAGGTTTTCCTTTTCCCACTGGATTGACTGGTACCCCTTGTCAAAAATCAGTTGGCTGTATGTTTGAGCATTCATTTCTGGGGACTCTATTCTGTTCCATTGGTCCACCTGTCTGTACCTGTGCCAGTACCATGCAGTTCTGATTACCACAGCTTTGTAGTATATTTTTGGGTCAGGGAGTGAGATGCCACCCACTCCATTCTTCTTGTGCAGAACTGCTTTGGCAATACAGGGTCTTTTATGATTCCAGACAAACTTTATGATTGTCTTTCCTAGATCTGTGAAGAATGTGTCTGGTACTTTGATTGGTATTGCATTAAATAGGTAGAATAATTTGGGTAAAATTGCCATTTTGATGATATTAATTCTTCCAATCCAGGAACATGGGATGTCCTTCCACTTTTTTGTGTCATTTTCAATTTCTTTTTTTTTATCTTCTCATAGTTTTCTTTGTGGAGGTCTTTAACTTCTTTAGTTAGATTTATCCCTAAGTATCTTATACTTTTTGTGGCTATGGTAAATGGAACAACTTTTTTCAGTTCTATCTCAGTCTGCCTGTTGTTCGTATACAGAAATGCTATAGATTTCTGGATATTAATTTTGTATCCTGCAACGTTACTGTATTCATCATGTATTACTTCCAGAAATTTTTTTATGGAAACCATTGGGTCTTCTATGTATACAATTATGTCATCTGCAAATAGAGAGAGTTTCACCTCTTCTTTTCCTATTTGAATACCTTTTATTTTTTTCCTCTTTTCTGATTGCAATGGCCAAGACTTCTAGTACTATATTGAAGAGGAGTGGAGAAAGTGGACATCCTTGTCTTCTACCTGTTTTCAGTGGAAAAGCTTCCAGTTTTTCTCCATTGAGGATGATGTTCGCTATGGGTTTTTCATAGATAGCTTTTATTCTATTGAGAAATGACCCTTCTATGCTGATTTTGCTGAGAGTCTTGATCATGAAGGGATGTTGTATCTTATCAAATGCTTTTTCTGCATCAATTGATATGACCATATGGTTTTTATCATTCTTCCTATTAATATGGTATATTACATTTTTGGTTTTGCGTATGTTGAACCAACCTTGCATTCCTGGGATAAAGCCTACCTGATCATGATGTATAATCTTTTTTATAAGTTGTTGTATACGATTTGCTAGTACCTTGTTGAGAATCTTCACGTCTATATTCATCAGGGATATTGGTCTATAGTTTTCCTTCCTTGTCCTGTCCTTATCTGTTTTAAGGATAAGGGTGATAGAGGCTTCATAGAATGAATTAGGGAGAGATTCACCCTTTTGGATATTTAGAAATAACTTGAGCAGAATGGGGGCTAACTCTTCTTTGAAAGTTTTGTAGAATTCAGCGGTGAATCCATCAGGGCCAGGGCTTTTCTTTGTTGGGAGGTTTTTTTATAACCGATTCGATCTCCTGGCTTGTTATGGACCTATTCAGACTTTCTATATCCTCCTGGCTCAATCTAGGTAGATTATACATGTCAAGGAGTTTGTCCATCTCATCTAAATTATCTTGTTTCTTGGCATACAGATGTTCATAGTATCCTCTAATAATGTTTTTTATTTCTACTATGTCTGTTGTTATTTTGCCTGCTTCGTTGCAGATCTGATTCACCTGGTTCTTTTCTCTCTTTTTCTTAATAAGTCTCGCTAGTGGTGTATCAATTTTGTTTATCTTTTCAAAGAACCAGCTTTTACTTTCATTTATTTTCTGTATAGCTCGTTTATTTTCTATTTCATTTATTTCTGCTCGTATCTTTATTATTTCCTTTCTCCTGGAGTTTTTTTGGATCTTTTTGCTGTTGCTTTTCCAATTCTGTGAGACATGATGTTAGGTGATCCATTTGTCTTCTTTCCATGCTCCTCTCATGTGCACTAATTGCTATGAACTTCCCTCTTATGACTGCTTTAGCAGTGTCCCAAAGATTATGGAAACTCGTGTCCTCATTGTCATTGGCTTCCATGAACTTTTTGATTTCAGTCTTTTATTTCTTCAGTAGTTGTGGAGTCATTCAGGAGTAGGTTATTAAGTTTCCATGTATTTGAGTATTTTTGAGGATTTCTCTTGAAATTAAACTCAAGTTTAATTCCATCATGGTCGGTGAAGCTGCTGGTTATAGTTTCTATGCTTTTGAATCTGTAGAGGCTTGCTTTGTGCCCAATAATGTGGTCAATCTTCGAGAATGTTCCATGTGGCAGCGAGAAAAAAGTGTATCTTGAGGTTTTGGGATGGAAAGTTCTATAGATGTCTGTTAAGTCCATTTGATTTATGATATCGTTTAGATCTTTTATCTCTTTACTTATTTTTTGTCTAGATGATCTATCCGGGGGGATAGTGCAGCGTTGAGGTCTCCAACAATTAGTGTGTTGCCGTCTATCTCCCTTTTAAGATCTAGCAGTCTTTCCTTCACATATTTGGGTGCTCCTGTGTTAGGCGCGTAGATATTAATAAGCATTATGTCTTCTTGATCGATTGATCCTTTTACTACAATATAGTGCCCTTCTTTGTCTCTTTGAACAGTTTTTGTCTTAAAGCCTATTTTGTCAGAGATTAGTATTGCGACTCCAGCTCTTTTTTGGTTCCCATTTGCATGGAAAATCTTTTTCCAACCCTTCACTTTCAGTCTATGTATATCTTTATCCATGAAGTGGGTTTTCTGTAGGCAACAGATAGAGGGTTTTTGTTTTTTAACCCATTCAGCCAGTCTGTGTCTCTTGATTGGAGAATTTAATCCATTAACATTCAATGTTATTATCGATGTTAATGGATCTGTCCCGACGTTTAAGTTGGCCATTGTCTTAGTTGCCTTTTACTCTTTTGTTTCTGGTGTTACTTCTTTAGTTTTCCTGGAACAGTACTTTCTTCAGGGTTTCATGGAGAGCTGGCCTGGTGCTGGCAAATTATTTCAGGTTTTGTTTGAGAAGATTTTAATCTTTTTTTCCCATATGAAGGATAATAAGGATACAATAATCTTGGTTGAAATTGTTTCTCTCTTAACACTTTCAGTACATCTTCTCATTCTTTCCTTGCTTGCATTGTTTCCGTTGAGAAGTCTGGTGTTAGCCTGATGGGGTGACCTTTGTAAGTCACTTGTCATTTCTCTCTTGCCAGTTTTAGTATCTTATCTTTATCTGTGGCCTTTGCCAGTCTGGCTATGATATGCCTTGGGGAAGATCTTCTTGGGTTGATTCTACTTGGTGTCCTTTGTATTTCTTGGGTCTGGATGTTTGAGTGCCTCTCTATGCTTGGGAAATTTTCTTCCAAGATTTCATGGAATAGGTTTTCCATGCTCTTATTAGTTTCTTCACCTTCTGGGATACCAATTATTCGGATGTTAGGATGTCTAATGGAATCTAGTAATTCTCGTATGTTATCTTCATTTTTTTTGTTATTTTCTCTATCTTTTTGGTGGTTTTCTCTAGGTCAGAAGTTTTATCTTCTACATCAGAGATTCGACCTTCAGCATGGTCTAATCGGCTTTTAATACTTTCGAGAGAGTTTTTTATTTCCTGTATTAAGACTTCACCTCTAATAGTTCCGTCTTATTCTTCCTCAGCATTTCTTCCTTTATATTGTTGAAGGACTTTTTCATCTCCTGTAGTTCATTGTCTCTTTTCTGTTCCAGCTCATAGTACTTGTTCAACATGAATGTTCTAAACTCTATCTCGGACATTTTGGTAACGTCCTCTATTTTTTCAAGAAAAGAAAGGGAGTTACTGTGTTCCTTTGATGGAGACATATTTCCTGCTTTATTCAGGCCAGAGGTTCTTCTACTTCGAACCATTGGGAGATGTGTTCCCTTTGAAAAACCTTTTACGAGAACGTTTCTTCCAATAGGAGCAAGTGTGTTTCCTTTCTGATGTGGAATGGAGACAGCCAAAGTCTCTCTTCAATTGTGTTTAGTAATGTAATCCAAGAAAAAGTATACTCTTCAGGTGTACAAAGAAATGTATTTCCTTCTTCGCAGGTGGTTCAGTGAAATGGAGGATTCTAGAGAGTCTTAAAATGCTAGAATGTTTCAGAATTGTAATTCTAGACCTATCTAGACAGCCAGGGATGGTGGAGATAAAGGAAGTGAGGACTGAATAAGTGGGAAGAAAATAATACGTAGAATATAGAAAAAGTCGCGCGCGCAATTTCGCCAGGGGTCGAAAGATGGGAGTGTGGTGTGCTAGAACTGAGGGCGTTCCTATATGTTAATCAGAAGAGAGAAATTTACGAATGAAAGACATGGGTAAGGGGACAGAAAAAGAAAGGGAAAACAAAAAAAAAAGTGTACCTGGCTGAAAGAGGGGTGTCTGGCTTGGGAGTCCCGGGGCTGAAGTTACTGGGGGCAGTCCGCCCTCAAAGTACCTGTCCCAGGGATTGAAAGATGGGAGTGTGGTGTGGTAGAACTGAGGGTGTTCCTGGCTGAAAGAGGGGTGTCTGGCTTGGGGGTCCCCGGGCTGAAGCTACTGGGGGCAGTCCTCCCTTGAAGTTCCTGTCCCAGGGGTTGAAAGATGGGAGTGTCGGCATTAACAATTTTATAGTTATCTTTCAAGATGTCTGCAACTTAGATTCATCAAGAAAGGGTTTGGGGACCAGCAGATGGTATAATGCTTATGCTATTGGGCTCCCACATAGTCCACTGCAGTTCGAGTCTTGGTCTCGGTGACTTAAACTCATGCCAGACACATGCGCATGCATGAGGAGAATGGAGGAGAAGGGATTGTGACATGGCCATTCCCCCTGGAGGTTGATTTCTCACTTTCTGTCTCTGTCTCTGGTGAGCACACATGTCCTATAGCAAAAATATCTCTTAAAAAAGGGGGGGGGGTGTGGGATCAGCAGATGGCATAGTGATTATGTTGCTGAACTCCCATATGGCCGACCACAGTTCGAGTCCTAGACCTGGTGTCTCAAAACTCACACCAGGTGCATGTGTACGTGTATGCCCAAGATAACCAGGAGAAGAATGGAGGTGAAGGGATTACAGCATGGCCATCCCTTCTCCCCACGTCAGGTGGGTCATTTCTCACTTTTCCTCTCACTGTGTCTGTCTTTTTCTCTTGAGCTTTTGCCCTAAGGCAAAAACCTCTTAAAAATTAAAGAAAGAGCATGTGGATAAACGAATTCTTCTCTGAGGCAGGAACACCACAGTGCACTTTTTCACTGAGGGCTGCTGCTCTTTGTTACCTCAGGAGTACTCTCACCTGCTCCTCCTCTCCTTATTCAGGCAGTGACCTCTTCCTGGAGCAGCCTTTACTCACTGATGCCTAAATCATGAACGGTCTCCAAAGCCTAGTTCTTCCATGCTTTGATTAGTATAACACATCTTTCCTCTCAGAACTCCCACCCCACTTAAGATTTTGGTCTGTGCTTCAAGCAAACAAGGTTCCAAATCCTGACCCTCTTAAAGACCCCTTTTTCCCTTCTATGAATTCTACATTTTGAAAAAGTGTAAACAGCATTTATTAAAAAATAATTCCATCTATTCAATAAGTACTTTTTGTTTGAGCAGTCATTGGATAACTTTCAATAATGTCATTTTAATTTAGGATTATGAATTGCATAATCATGAGTTACTGTCATGTTGTAGCCTAATTCTAATAATGAGGGAAACATTAAGTCAGTATTTAGTGGCCTAATTCCAGCTGTTGTGCTATACCATGTCCAAGGTCATGAATGTGACATTTGGAGCACTGTGACCACCAACTGTGCATCTGGAAAACCACCAGTTATATTCTATAAATTCCAACGATGTCATCAACAAGTAATCAAAGCTACTGATGAGCATGAACTGAGCAGTGTTAACACAGGCTGATATTATTTTGGCCTAAAAGAACTTGACCTTTTCTGAGATTATATCTGGAGTGACAAGCTTTTGGTTTCTGCAAAACTGAAATAGCTTTAAACCTAGAGCTTAACTTTTTAAAAACTCTAAGGTTCTGAGGAGGCCAAGAGAGAATGAAGAACACCCATCCAAAGTTCCCTTGATTATTTTACCAAATATTAGCTTCATTCAACACTGTTATAACTTCAAAGGTTCTGGTTCCAGAAACAGTCCAAAATGACAAATAGTAACTGTTAAAAAAGAACACTTTATAATCAACATTAACATCCCACATCTCCAAACCTATACTTGACTGAGTAAAATTTCCATTAAAGAATAAATTATAAGAGTAATAATTTATTGCAGTCCTATTCTGTGCCAGACACTGAATTAGACACTTCACATTCATTATCTCTGTTTCTCCAACAATTGCCCATTGTGGGGCTTACCATTTCAATCTAATGCATAAGGATTTATATTATTGTCTAATTAATGTATTTCTCTTTAAACTTAGTGCCCTTTCTCTTTTTAGACTCAACTTTGATACTGGCTATACACAGAGTAAAGTTATTACAGCAGAAATAAAGAGAGAAGCAAGAGAATGTGGTTCTTGTCTATAAAGTCTAGAGAGTAAACTTAAAGGAATATTTTAAAGTAAATTTTTACAACAAACAGATAAATATTTCTGGGCTAAATGGTCTAGAAGAAAGTCATAAAAATGAGGAATTCCTAATTTCATTATTATTAGAAAAAAAGATTTGGCACTTTCTCTGGCAAATGGTAATGTGTTGCTCAAGAGAAAACAGATCCTACATGGTGACTGTGGTTCTGCTCTCTAGCCCAGTCAGCCTGAAACATGCCCTGGCAATGTGCATGTTTCCTAAGACCCCAGGACTGGAAGAAGGGGGTTGTGGCATGACCAGATCCTATGGAAAGTGCTCTTCTCTTATTCTCTCTTTCTCTCTCTCTCTCTTGA
This sequence comes from Tupaia tana, assembly GCA_026018925.1. Lineage (NCBI taxonomy): Eukaryota > Metazoa > Chordata > Mammalia > Scandentia > Tupaiidae > Tupaia > Tupaia tana. Next base: position 77,420,392 of record JAKSZU010000015.1, read on the forward strand.
GCACTCATATGTGCACATACTTTATCATGAACTGGAAAAAAAAAAAAAAGATTTCCCTTGCTTCTAGTTCATTTATGTCTAGAGTACTGCCCTTTGGGCTCCTTACCAAGCAGCTGAAATATCTACTAGTGTCTCTCATTAGAAGGCCCTGAACTCTACTCTCCATCTTTCACATGGTATGACACTAGAGAAAGCTCATCTAGGTGTCTCCTACCAACCACTTTGTTTGAAGTGACTCAGGATCTGGCAAATGCTTCAAGGACTCATTTCTCTGCACTTTCCTTCCCTCAAGTTCTTGGCAGACCCCTCAATCTCTACCAAAAATACTATAGACATGTATTTCTTGTAGTTCTGAAGCTGGTATTCTGTGGTCAGGATGCAGGCACAATTTGGTTCTTGGAGAGGACTCTTCCTCACAAAGGCAGCCTGCTTATCATATCCTTCTGTGTTGGCATCAAAGAGAGAAACAAGCTCTCTCCTGTCACTTCTTATAAGGGTACTAATCCCTTAGGGTACTAATTACCTCCAAAAGACCCCATCTCCATATAGCATCACATTAGCTATTAGGGCATTGACATATGAATGGGGAGGGATATGTGAGGGGGATGCAAACACTTAGCCCATGGCATTTGGTACCCTTAACTCTAATTGTTCTGTGCTATTTCCATATGACTGTTGAAATTCTGTTCAGGTGGTTTCTACTTACTTTCTGCTCAACTCTCCATACCTCACTGCTTCTGAAGGAGTAAATACTTCACAGGAAACACAGAATAGTATTTTGCTTACTTCCGTGTGTTTTCCTTTTCTCTGAGAACATAGTTCTGGGACCTTAATCCTGACTCCTATATGGCTCTCAGAAGCCTTTAGAGTTGTCCTCATGGAAGAATAGTGGTGTGGATACTTCCTGGAAGGAATATGTTTTCCACATTGATACTCCCTGATGAATGTGAAAATATTACAGAGACAACTAACAATATCTGTGAACAAGGTTTGATTGGCGAATTCTGCCTTTGGTTCTTTGTAAGAGATTCTCATATTGCAGTAGATGTTACTAGGCTGTCTATCATGTTAGCCAGACCAGGTTCAGTATAGGGTTTGGTGCAGTTCTGCCTCTAATTCTGTTTTGTTTGCATGGGAGATCAGTGTAATAACCATAGCATTAAAGATTGCCTCAGGGCAGGAACTTTCAACTAAGTGGCGGCCTGGAAGCCTGGGAATGAAATGTTTTCATAAAATTTCCATTTGCTTGACCTATTGTGCACTAAATCATATGAGTTAGCAATAACAGTTTCCTATTGTTCAATTGGTTTATTTGGATTTCCACCTATGCTTGTTTAGAAGCTCAGATGCGGAATTTGGCAAATTTGCACATCTATAGTAGGGTTCAAGTCCCTACTGTTTTCATCAACTGTGCATAAATATCTCAGGTTTTCAAGACTATGTCAAGATATATGCAGTTATATAAAAATGAAAACCAATAACCTTCAAGTCAGAACATCTGTTTATTCAACTTTATCTCTTGAGCTTTCAGCCTCTGATAAATGAAGTAGTGTATTGTTAGGTGTGTGTGTGTGTGTGTGTGTGTGTGTGTGTATCCATCCATTAATTATTTATGCAATGTCTTCTTTGTGCCAGGTACTATGCTAGACTCTATATACATTTTCACTTAATTCTCAAAATAATCTTTTGGGTTAGGTAGCATTATCTTCATTTTACAGATGAAGAAACTAAGGCTCATGGACCTAAGGCTTTTGTAAGTGGAGCATCTCTTGCTCTCCTCCTCTCTCTCCTCCTTCTCTCTTCCAGTAGCCTATATCTGCAGGAGCTGGGATCTGGAAGCTTATCTTTGTACAGCACTTTGCCTTTTGTCATCATGAATTGGGACTAGTTATGAACATATTACTCACATTGAGCCAATCAGATTTTTTTTCAGGTTTTTGCCATAGGGTACATGTACTTGCTGGAGAGAGACAGAGAGAGGGAAAGTAAGAAATCACACTCCCCTCCCCTGCCAGGGTAGATGGCTGCTCCACAATCCCTTCTTGGGATTGTGGGTACACACACATACACATCCAGTCACTGAGTCTGGGGTTCAAACTGCGTTTGGCCATGTGGGAGTCTAGTGCCTTAACTACCATGTCATCTGCTGGCCCTGCCAATCGGAAATCTGAAATTGAAATTTAGGGATGCATGAACCTGCTTGTGACTGGAATATAGACTTGATGGGCTTGGAGAGACAGATTTTAATAACATGGTTGGAGAAGCATAGGGCCAGAGAAAGCATAAGAGCATGAGAATGAACCTGCCACAAAGAAAAGCAGAGGTGAGAGGCAGACATGACAGCCTTCCAAGTCCTAACTTTCATCCCTTCTTGAGTTCTAGCTATATTTCTACTCCCGATTGCCACAAAGCACTCATATCCTTACAATAATTTTTTATCATAAATTAGTTCAAATTTGTCTCTGTTGCTTGCAACAAGGAATTTTAATTAATACAACCAGTATATAACAGAATTTGAGCTCAGGTACAAGTGCAGGCTATGTTTGTAGCCACTACACTATACTGCTTCTCTGGGCAAAGAATCGCTTAACTAATGGGCAGTGTATTAATATGAATCATGCTAATAACCACTTATTCATTTATTTCAGTGGTAAAGAAAGGATTTCACCAATTTACACACCCACTCATACAAATATAAAGAAGCAAGACAACTAAACAAATTTTGATGGTGAGCTCATGGGCTTGCCAGGAATTCTTTGCTATATTTTCAACCCTACTCTCATTATGGTCATGTTCAACAAACCAGGCTAAATAGGACCATATACCCTAGGACATCTTCAAATGTTTCAAATATTTATCTGGTTTTAGACCACTGACATGCAGTGACTTCAGGGACTAGGACACTACCATGTATTTACCAAATTCATTTCTCTTCCTCCTGTGCACAGAGCGTCAGTCATTTCTCAGGTACTCTTGAAGTCGCTGTGGCCATGAGACCAGGTGCCAGCTAATGGAATGTGAGCAGAAATGGTCTGCGCTACATGCAGGCCTGGTCATCCTCTGTGCCCTTTCCCCCAACAATCTTGGCAACTACGTATCAAAGATGAAGAGCCCCAAATAGAAGAAACCTGAGTTCCTTATTACTGTACAAAACAGAAGCAACTACTAAGTAGGGACACCCTTTTAAGAGAATAAGAAAGGCATTTCAATTTTGTTAAGCTATGAATATTTTGGAATTTATATATTACTAGCATTGCCTTAACAGGGGTTGCCTGTTCAGTTTATGACTAATTAGCACACATCCCAAGGCAGGAAAACTTTATTATTGTATAAATCTTATAATAAGAGAACTTCTTCAGTGCTAGCAGTTTATGTTTAGAATCTTTCTTTTTCTCTTTTAGATTTTTGCCATAGGGTGCATGTGCTCTTGAGAGAGAGAGAGAGAGAGGAAAAGTGATAAATCACCCCTCCCCTCAGGGGGATGGCTATTCTGTAATCCCTTTTTCTTCCAGGATTTTGAGCATGCTTCAAGTCACCAGGTCTGGGACTCGAACCACACTGGGTCATTTGAAGTCCAGAGCCTTGATCACTACATCACCTCCTGGCCTCATAGAATCTTTCCTTTTAAGTCTTGACAGTATGCCGGGTTTGCCAGAGAAATAGGATGACTTCGGTTCATTAGCATCCTGAGCATTTGGAGTTATGAAAGAGCCCTGTGTTTTCAGTCCTTAACTGATGAATCACATTTCCAGTCATTAACACTGCAAAAAAAATTATTCCTTTGTTTCAGCAGACACTGTCATTCTAGAAGAGAAACTCCCCTCTGCCAAGATTCCTACTAGTTGATTTTTCAAGAACGAGTTTTTTTCCCAAAAACTTTGAAGTGGAGGTCAGGTCATAAATAGTTAAGTATTTAGAATAAACTGTGATAAATGCCCAGTAAATCCTCAGATAGGGAAAGTGGAGTGATTCTATGGCTAGCCTATTTAACTATGTAGACTAACATTCCAGATAGTTTAGGTCACATATGGACTCTGGTTATTACTATTATTATTTCTATCAATTTGTATTTTACACATTGAGTACTAATGAGCTCAAATAGGGTTGGTCTTCAGTCTAGTAAGAAACTAGACCTTTTTTTTTTTTGTCTACCATTTTCTTAATCCTTAGTCAGAATATACGTGGCTAGTTTCTGCATTGCACCAATTTTCTGGAGAATGCACAACTCTGCTTTACCCCATCTCAGATCCTTGGTCTGGGTAGGAAACCCCAAATAAAACTGGGGAGAAACAGTAGGTTTCATTGGAATGTAGCATCTCAGGTAAGATTGGATGTCTAAGACTAAGGTAGATCTAGAATGAGATCTACGAGTTGACCTGCTAGAGGAGGAAACAGAGATGTGGGGTGAGAATCAGGGAGCACAGTTCAGGGAACATTGCTCCAGTGTAGTGGGCTACACCTGACTATTCTAAGATGAAACTAAAAAATGAAAATCCAGGAGGGTCTACAAGCAGACTCCAGGGACACAGGCACTCAGCCACAGGGGTTGTGGAGGCAGGAAAGTGCACAAGAATTCAGGCATGGGGGCACAAATTTCTTGTCTCCCTAGAAACCTGTGCTTGCCTTTATTCTAACTTTTATCTTAAGGTCCTGTGATTATTCCTCTTTCCCTCTGGAGACTGTGAACTCCATTAGGGCATGAACCACAGCATTCATGAAAGTCAAATTTCAGATATATATATTGTGGTATATAAAAACCCCATGAATGAAGAAAAGTCTTGGTACTGAAACAATTGGAAATCCTGGGGTAAAAAATGAACTCAACTGAAACCTTACACCATATGTAACAATTAGCTCAAAAAAAAAAAGATTATGCATTTCAATTAAAAATAAAACCATAAAATTTTAAGGGAAAAAATAGAATACCTTTAGGATCCAAGGCTAGGTGAAGAGTTATTAAACCTGGTACCAAAAGCACAAAGCATTAAAAAGAAAACTGATAAATTGGATTTAGTGAAAGTTAAAAAGCCTCATCTGCAAAGGATCTTCTCAATAGAGAACAGAAAGAAAGGCTATAATGAAAGGAAATATTTACAATTCAAAATTACTTAATGTATAAAAGGCCTTTAAAATTCAATAAAACAATATAGTTATGAAGTGGGCAAAAGGAGATACAAATGGCAAAAAAAAAAAAAAAAAAAAAAAAAAAAAAGGCACAGGAAAAGATGTCCAACATCATCACCCATTAGGGAACCACAAAGCACAACGAAATATTTCTACCAACTTACAAAAGTAGCTAAAATAAAAAATAATGATAACAGTAAATGCTGGAAAAGATACAGAGATACTGGATCTCTCTTCCACTGAGGGTGGGAATGTTTCTAGAATGGTACAGTCACTCTAAAAAGCAGTTCGATAGTTTCTAAGAAATACTAATGTGCATTTTCTGTACAGCCTAGCAATTGCACTCTTGGGCATTTATCCCAGAGAAATAAAAATATGTGTTTACACAAAAACATATATGCAAATCTTCATAGCAACTTTACTCATAATGGCAAAAAATGGGGGAAATATCTGAATGTTATTCAATACACGAATGGTTGAATTAACCCTGGTACATCTAAACCATGTAATACTAATCAGCAGTAAAAAAGAACTAATGACAAATATGTAATAATTCTTGTATGGCCTTAAAGAAAGAAATTGGGACTCTGGGACCCTATGATGAGGGGACATGAACTTTGACTTTCTTGAGGAAATGATGCTTATGTTGACTTACTTGCCTTTGCACTCCCAACACCTAACAAAATGCCTAGCTTCTCTGTTGAATAAACGAAGTACAAGGCAAGGAGACCAAAGATAACTTTAAGACAAGGGGTAGGAGTGACACTTTGAAAACACTGGCACAGAGAACAATTGCCATGGGCATTTTATATTTCCCTAAATCAGATTTTGTGAAGTGCTTGGAGCTATATGGAAATGTGGGTGATGGGATTCACCTGCAAAGTTAGGATGGCCTGTACCATAGGGTTAGGAGCCAAGGCATGGAATGCAGGATTGCCATCTCCCACACTGTTTTATATTTTACATGTTTGGCACTTTTTCATATGCAGCTATTATTTCTAATAGCCTGTTCCAGATAATCAAATGCTTGCTAATAATGACACCTATTAGATTGTCAAATTATTGTTCATAAATGATTTGAGTATGTGTGTATGTGTATAACTCTTTTCCTGCTAGCTAGATTGGAACCTTCTTGTGTGTAAACGTTTTTGGTTTTATTTTCTTAATTTTTTTTTTTTTTTTTTTTTTTTTTTTTTTTACACAGAGCTTCTACCAAAGTGTCTACTTTGTAAAAACAGGCACACACATGTAAGCTGGATTGCACCTTAGGAGATAATTCTAGTTCTGTCCTCTGCTCCCCATTTTACAAGTGACAGAACTAAGGCCCAGAGCCAGGAAATATCATTATTGCCTACTCTCTTACTTGAAGTTTTTGTGTATACATTGAACCCAAATCATGGATTATAAAGGTGTTTATATCAAAGAATGCTGGACCTGGAAAATCTCTTCAAGGCCAATGTCACATAGTTGATCACAGAGCCAGGGAAAGAACTATCTCTACACTCCCAGACTGGTATTTCTGTGACCCAGGCTCTCTCTGTGGGTGCTTAATACTCACTATTGACTGATGGGTGGATTGATTTGGAGTCTGTTTGCAAGGTGACAGTTGTTTCTGGCAAGATAAACTTGCTGCCCCAAGTGTGGAGCTTATAATGCAGCTGCCTAGGGCCTTTTATTAACTCACCAATTTCAAGTTGCTTTTACTACTGGTGGAAATTTTCAGAGGGCTATTTGCTGGTTTGACGTACCTGCATTATGCTCCTTGCTTTTAAAACCCAGGCAGGTTTCAGCAGCAATCATTCCTGGGATTAATGGCTTCCGGGACTCTGGGCTGGAAATCCGTGTATGTGCATGTCCATGGCTTCTTGTCAGGTGCCAAACAGGGCTCCCCTGCTGTGAGAACAAAGAGGAGACTCCTTAAACTCACATTTACCAATCTGCTTCACTCCACCTGCCCCATCATGACGTTTACCCTGGAGGTTTGTTTTCCAGGTTTTAATGGTGAAAGAAGAGAGAGCTAAGTTCTTGCAGGATTTAGAATGTGCCAAACTTTCACTGGTGCTGTGATGCTTTTATGCAAATCAGTTTCCATTTGCCTAGGGCTTAAAGAGCTTTCTTCCTGGAGGGAGCTCTAAACCACTTAGATTAACAGATCAGTTCAATTAAAATAACAAACTAAACATTAAAAGAGCACTGTGTGTATGTGTGTGTGTGTGTGCCCATGTGCACATGTGCATGTTCTACATACAGTGCAGCACATTAATTTCCAGAGGATAATCCACGGCAACTATGTATAGACTAATGTGTGACAGTTCATCTTGGCAAATCAGTCAGGTGTGAACAGTTTAATTAGACAAGTTAATTAAGACAGATACAATTCCAAACTGAAGTTATGTTTAGCTCTCAAATAAATAGGGTGTTTTTCTGTCTTAGAGACAAAAAAAATGAGGTGTTAATGTAAATCTCCTAACCACCCTCCCCAGTTCCACCCAGGAAAGGCTTCTCACTTGCTCTGTTAGCTTTCAGTGGGTGGAGGGGAAAGAAGGGAGAAGGAAAAAGTGGGGTAATGACAGAGCAGGTAAAAGAAAGAAATCAGAGGGATAAAACTGATGTAAATAATAGTGTTCAAATGGAGAGAATGGGCTGGTGTGACCTGGTGGTTGAGACAGTTGGATCCTATATAGCCAACTGCATGGTTTGAGTCTTAGACCTGGTGGTCTCAGAAATACTCCAGGCACATGTTCATGCCCAAAATCCCACAAGGAGGGAGGAGATGGGATTGAGGTTTTTCTCTGTATGCTCTCTCTGTGTCTTTCCATTTCTCTCTAGTGAGCACACATTTTCTCTCTCGAAAAAAATAATTAAAAAATAATAAAATTTTAAAAATTAAATATATAGAGAGGAAATATTAGAGCCTAAGTAGATTGCATCAGAGAAAATCTGGAGGGCTTCCAGTAGGAAGGATAAATACTTTGGAGCAGATACCATCTATAAGAGATGGTAAAATTACATAAGATGGGTCAGCAGGTGGTGTGATGATTAAGACCCTGGATCCCACATGGCCAACTTCATGGTTGAAGTCCCAGACCTGGTGATTTGAAAAATAGGTCACGTGTGTGCACATGTGTGTTCAAAATCCCAAGAGGAGAAGGGAAGAGAAGAGACTGCAGCATGGCTATCCCCCCTGGGGGGTAAGTTCTCACTTTCCCTTTCTCTCTGTCTCTCTCTCTCTTGCTCCAGTGAGTGCACACACCCTATGGTAAAATGTAAAAGAAAAAATAGTACATGAGAAAAGAAATCGGGGACCAGCAGGTGGCATAGTGGTTAAGACTCTGGATACTCCCACATGGCCAACCACAATTCGAGTCCTGGACCTGGTGGCTTGCTTTCTCTCTCTTGCTCTGTGTGTGTGTGTGTGATCAATTTAATGAATAAGTACATTTAAAAAAAATGAAATGAGAACATCAAATAATGTTTGGTTTTTGCTATTTCCCCATTTAGTGCTTTCTGACAGACTTTGGTAAAAGTTTCAATTTCTCTTCAGTTATTTTGAATACAGGACTAAATTTTTTTCAATATGGAACCATGTGAAGACGGAGTCAATAGGTAGTTGAGATTTGCATAGTTTACATATTGAATGTTAAATAGCAGACAATTTTTCAAATTAACTATCACCCATATGCTTCCATGTGCACACATATTGTTTTGCCTGATCAATTATCTAAGATATGCTTTCTGATATTCCAGAAGAGCTGACAAGTGAGAGTGAGAGCAAGTCCATCCTTTCTACTGAAAGAAAAAAATTAAAATTTCAGATCTGCATTAATTCTCAGCAAAGCAAAAACAGCATTCTTACATAATATCAAGGGAGTAGAAAAGATACTGATAACAGAGAAACATGTGATTCACAAACAGGAACCAAGTAATGCATTTCATGCTCTTAAGAACAAGCAGTACAACTCTCTATGTATGCACAATTAGTTCAATAAAGAGTCTCTCTGAGCCAGCCATTGTCTGTGGTTAAGGCAGCTGGATCCCAGATGGCTGACTGCACAGTGTGTCTTGGACCCAGCAGGTTGAGAAAAATGCAAGCCTCATGTGCCTACATGACAAAAATCCTGAAAAAATGACGAAGTGGAGGAGAAGGGATTACAACGTGACCATGCCCCATGAGGTGAGGTGCTTTCTCACTTTCGCTCGCTCTCTCTCTCTCTCTCTCTCTCCAGTGAGTGCATATGGCCTCTGGCAAAATTAGAAAAAAAAAAAGAGCCTGGTTTAGTCCATGTATTTGGTTAGTTATTTCTCTAGAAAGTTCTACAGAATGATCTTAATCATTGCCTGAATCAAGAACATCTTTTTTTTTTTTTTTTTTTTTTTTTTAAGATTTTTGCTGTTAGAGCACTTGCACCCACTGGAGAGACAGAGAGACAGAATGCGAGAAATTACCCCCTGGGGAGATGGCCACACCACAACCTTCTCTTCCATTCTCCTCTTGGGATTTTGGGCATGTATGCACACGAGCCTGGTGTGAGTTTCAAGCCTCTGGGTCAAGTTCTTAAACCACAATGGGCCATGTGGGAATTCAGAACCTTAATCATTATGCCACCTGCTCGTCCCTCAAGAACATCTTTGAAACTATGGTCCATTCTTAAAAAATGCACATACATAATAAATACATATCACTTGCAATTTTATAGGTTCATGAGTCCTCTTGGAGACTACTTAAAAACTCTTCCATCTTTCTAGAACATCAAAAGACTATAAAAGAGATGACCTTGTCCCATCATGAGTTAAAAGCTGACCAAGCAATGGGATTCTTCTTTCCTTGTAACAGAGCTTTTACATATAAGACAGAAGAAAAAGTTCTTACATGAAAATACTACTCACTGAGTTCTCACAAATGTTAGTGTATGTGTAAAATAACAATCAGTTTTTCAGTATTATGGAATTTTGAGTCAAGGAAAGACTTCTTAGTACTTGTAAGTAATTGAAAAAGAAAAATACACAGTCCCTTCCTACCCCACACATGAAGAAACTGGCCCAAAATCATGAAATAACATTTGTACATCTTTAGGGTCGCAACTTTTTTGATGAAGCTTAGAATGCATCTCTGTTTGTTCCATAGCTTTAGGGAACATTTAAGCAAACTCTAGGGCTATGGATCAAACTACAAATAAGCATCAGGATTAGATTTCTCTAATTGAATTTAAACACACTTTTTTAAATAAAAAAAGTGGAGTCTTTATAAAGTTGAAACATGTAGTCCTCATTTAAGATCGTACCCCTTGGGTTCAGTCACTGAGTCATGACTAATTTATTGTGTATCTACCGGCTCTGGCACCAGAAAATGTTTGTTATGGGATTTAAATGGGATTCTGTATAGATAGCTTTTAGTTCAGGATCTGGCATGCAGAAAGAACTTAATAAATAGCTATGTTAGGAGACTTTCCTAAGGAGGTCTGACCCATTTTTGCTGCTGCTTTGCAGATGTGGCTACCTCGGCAGATCATTTTTGGTGGCTTAGCTGCCCAGTACAGCCCCTGGCCCATGACTGAAGCAAGGAAATCACAGAATTCCAATATTCAGTTTGTTCCTACTTCTTGGTGTCTGCTCACAGCAAAATACGTACACCAAGATACATACAACATGGTACCAGTATCCTATATAACTCTTCATTCCTGAATGAGAGATCAAGTTCATATACCATTCCCCCATCTGGAGATTACCTGCTGTGTGTTTGTACACGACTTATTTCACATTTAGCTTCTGCCAAGCTGGGAATAAGACCGCACAAGGAGTCTTTGTGAGCCGCATGTCGCCATATTCACCTGTCACTGCCGCCTTCTCTTTTCCTTGCAAAAGGCGCACAATGAAAATGACTTGGAAGGTATGTAGGCATCTAGGGGTTCTTCAGCTTGAGCACACCAGCTTTGTAGACTCGTGGACTCAGGCACTTATTCACAACAATTCACATCTGCTCTGGTTCAGCAGGCCAGTCAGTCATCGCCATCCAAAAGGCTTAGGATACATTTTTCTTTCTGAAATCCCTTAACATGTTATCTCAGACCCATCTTCCCAGTTTTATAATCTGCTGCTACCTTCCCGCACCTTACAGTTTAGCTAAATTAAATATCTCTTCTCAAAGTTTGGTTCAAGTTTCAACTTCTGTCCTGAACTCCAGGCTTGTACATCTAACTGCCTACTTAATAACTCCATCTGGATGGAGAATAGGTGATTTTAAATTCATCATGTCCCAAACTAAACTCCTGATTATTCTTCAGTTTAATATAGAGTTCAGCTTGTTTTCTGAAACAGCAAAGCACCTGTTGTGTTGTGTTCGTTTCCCACGCAGGTGGGCATTCAGTCTTAGAACTGTAGTGTGGGTCTTTTTTCAGCTTGAGGTTTCTCCAGTTGGAGCAATCTGGATTGGTCTCCACTTCGTCACTTACTTGGAATGTACTTCTTTTTTATTGCCTAACCAAATCTTGTTCATTATGTCTCCGTTTTGATGTCATTTCATTTTTGCATTCCTTAGATATTTATTTCCTCACCTACTCTACTCCAAGGATTGGTGAGAAGTTAGGATACAGGATCATGGCCCTCAGAAATCATATGTGCTAAAGGAGGGAGACTTTTACAGTAAAAGAATCTAATAAATAAAATCATTTCAGATCATGAAAAGCAGTAAGTAAAGGTCAGTACAATGGACCCAGGTATTTCTGGAGACTGAACTACCATTCTCTGCCACTCCTTAGATACTGTTCTTTCCAAAGGAAACACTCAGTCACAGTTAATAAACATCCTACACCTCCAAATATATCATTGAACATGTCTTATGTTTATTTAGATGAAGAATCCTGGCAGTAAGAGAGCACCTATGCAAAATGCATTCATTCATTATTTGTGATTTATCCGAGACTAGGTTTCCCTTAAATAGACAAAATCTTTCCCATAGATTTATTCTCTGTGCTTCTGCTGCCAAAATTCCTGATCAACTTTCTCTGGCTACCTCGTTTCTATTTGAGCCTGCTTAGTAGTTCTTGAGTTTTTTTTTTTTTTTGTTTGGTTTTTTTTTTTTTTTTTTTTTGAGAGGTTTTCACTATAGGGCGCGTACGCTCGCCAGACAGAGAGAGACAGAGAGACAGAAAGCGAGAAATCACCCCCCCCAGGGGGGATGGCCACGCCGCAGTCCCTTCTCCTCCATTCTCCTCTCGGGATCTTGGGTACGCAAGCACACGCGCCCGGTGTGAGTTTTAAGCCACCGGGTCTGGGACGTGAACTGCAGTCGACTATGTGGGAGTTCAGTGACATAGCCATTACGCTAACTGCTGCTTCCCAGTACTTGAGGTTTATTTTTTTTTAATTAATTTATTTTTTTACATTTAATCATTGCACCTCTTTACCGTGTACAACATGGTTTTTCCCAGCATGATACAGTGCACATTAGTCAAGAAAATGATTATACCATATACATTATCATCAACAGACAACTTTTCATTTTTGTGTCTATTAAGTGTGTTGTTTGTTCCCTGAATCCCTCCCTTCCGCCCTCAATTACTCATTCCCATTACCTCTCCCATACTGTCTCTAGTATCTGCAGTTGCCATCCCTGCTATTATACCTTCCAGTTCTTTCAGTTTCTTTCTTTTTTTTTTTTTCAATTATCAGCTCATATAGTTTTTAACAATAGGGAGCATAGATTCTATTCAGGGTTGGATTAAGGGTAGGTCTTGTGCAGTTCCACAATTGTAGGTGAGTCTCCATGGAATACAGTTTCAGGAAAGCGGTTCTGGAAAGCAGAGGAGATTATCAGTTGATGCGGCACAGCATCCATCTTGTGATTACCGGGAATGGTGTTGTGGGGATCTGCAGCGTGAGTCATCCTCGGGTATCTGGCTTCCTTAAGAATCGTAGAGTAGTTCTTGTTTTTTCCCTGAGGTAATGCAGGGCTGGTAACCATCATCTTCTCACTGTCCATAGGCAGGGAAAATCCTCCTATACAATATATTTCTCAATTGGTTTAAGACAGCTAAAGTTTCTTTCTGTTGCTTGTAGTTGCAAGTTCTTAATCCTAGTTGTCGGCTTCAGTTTGCTGCCTGTGGCCGGCAGTCACGCGCAGGCGCAGGCCCGGGGGGCCATGCGCAGGCCCGATGGCCGCGCGCAGGCCCGGGGACCACACGCAGGCCCGGCGGCCACACTCAGGCCCGGCGGCCACGTGCAGGCCCGGCAGCCATGCGCAGGCCCAGGAGCCATGCGCAGGCCCGGCGGCCACGCACTGGCTCGGTGACCATGCTCAGGCCCAGCGGCCACGCACAGGCCCGGCGGCCACACGCCAGCCCTGAGCGCGTGAATGTGCGCGGGATCCAGCGCCATCTTCTGCTCGCCCGCCCGGCCCGAGACAGGAAGGACGGTGAGTTCGGCCGGTCCGCGCCGCCGGCCTGTGTCGGCGCCAAGCACGGGACACACCCAGCGCCGGAGAGGCAGCGGGGGCCGCGCAGCCCCGGCCGCGCAGGGGCACGCGAGGTAGAGCCCCAGTGCTTGAGTTTTGATACAAGCTCTTAGCCATCTCTGTCCTCTAGCACATTGTCTAATTATTTGTTGAGTTTGTTGCATGCAGCTTTTGAATGGTAAATTGTTGATGCAGGCTGTTTGGCATCCTTTCCTGTCCTTCTAGTATAACAACCCTTCTACTAAATCTTTTTTTGAATTTATGAGTCTGACCTAGTAGGTTTTTTTTTTTTTTTTTTTTTTTTTTTTTGGAGAGGTTTTTCGCTATAGGGCGCGTGTGCTCGCCAGACAGACAGAGACAGAGAGACAGAGAGCGAGAAATCACCCCCCCCAGGGGGGATGGTCATGCTGCAATCCCTTCTCCTCCATTCTCCTCTCAGGATCTTGGCCATGCATGCACATGCGCCCGACATGAGTTTTAAGCCACCGGGTCCGGGACGCGAACCGCGGTCGACTACGTGGGAGTCCAGCGACATAGCCATTATGATAACTGCTGGTTCTCTGACCTAGTAGGTCTTTTTCTTCATCATGTCTTTCTTCACTATAAATGCATTAGACTTGTCCCAGGGTTCCTAAGCTAGTGGCAATTTTATCTACTATTCGAAGTATGGTGATCAGTGTTGGCTTTTCCACCAAACATATTGCTGTAATTGTGTTTTAGTTAGCTGTGTGAAATTTGCAATTTGGTTATTTATTTTCTATTCAGAAATACTTAGTCTGAATGTGCCAAAGAGCTTTCCAGAGTGGCACTTGGAGAATCTTGGGGGTTTAACTTGGAGGGCTATGTGCCTACCACGTTACTCCTAGTCTCATATTACTCATGATTTGACATGATTGAATTCCTCTAGCCCATTTCATCTAATCATATGGTGGTCAGTAAGGCCTCTCGGACCCTCATCCCATCATATACTCCCACAACACCCTGTACTTTTCCTTCACGGTATTTTCCCCACTTGAAGTACTTTAGTTTGTTCTTGAATGGCTAATCATTTGTTTAAGGAATATCACCTGCTATTCTAATCTCAGTTAGGATAAGGGTTGTGTTTATAATTGGGTCCCCAGGGTCAAGTAAAGTACTAAGGCAAAGTAAATGCCCAACAAATACAGGGTGGCCAACTAGCAAATTGGCTTACATTTTCATGTCACAAAATAATGAAGAGAACTGGTAGCATTGTCCATCACAGCAGTACGCTGGTATTCTGTAGATCATGTCTGTAACCTGATAATCTTTCATCAACTCCTAAAAATCCAATTAATTGAAAGGTGAGGCACATACTGGCTTCCAACAAGGAGGATTTATAGGATCTGTACTTGGATACCACAATCTTGTCACTGTCAGCTTTTTGACTACTTCACTCAGTTCTCTTCTCAAAAGACTTTGGGGATTTTTTTTTTTTTTAATTTCTCCAGCCTGGAAGAACACAACAAATTTATACTCCTCTGCCTTGGGAAAAACTGTAAAGTGGAAAAACATCATTGCTGATGCTACTTCCTGACATCACCCTGTCAGCTATCTCTCTTTCCTGATTTTTTTCCCATTCGGTTCATCTTCTCCACTGTCACCTCTGGATGACCAGCTTCCTCATCTATAATCTTCTGTCTTCTCTCCACACCTCCTATTTTAATGCCTTGTCTAGAGCTTTCCAGAGAGCACCAACCTCTGCAGTTGACCATGGCCACTGAACACTAAGGTGCTGCCCATCTCAGGATGATACATTTGCATTTGGTGAGGGTTCAAAGGGACATGATATATCTTGAATAACTAACTCCACTGTGAGAGTGCCAGGTTTCCAGGATAAAGAAGGAGAGGCATAGGACAGGTGGAGTCCTATAGGAGTCAGTGGGGAACAGCAGAAACATTCATAGACCTTGAAGTCTGACAATTTTCAGTGGTAGGTACCCTAGAGTATTTGACACTTGGAGCAGATAACTTTTTAATACTCTCCTCTATATGAAAAAAGTATTTTAAATAAATAGCGTTAAATTAGCCTATTTTCATTATTTATTCTATAATAAACAGTTTGTCTAAATGGAGGTAAATTCAGAAAACTCCTTGTAGTTTTCCTAACAGTTCAGAATGATTCAAGCACACTTTGGGTGAAGGTCATGTCTCAAGCTCTATGGAAATACATAGTCCCTCATTGAGATAATAGATTCAAAATAAACAATGAGAGCACAGTGATTGAAAAGATAAAGAAACAGAACAGAGTCAGTTCAATTCTGTCACCCTGTGTGTTCATTTGGAATGTTTATCTGTTGAAAATTTAAAACAGAAACTGAGTGGCTGGAGTGATCATTTGAAAACTATGCTCAGTTGAATGTGATCCAGGAGACCCTCTCTGGTTTACATTGTGTGTTAGAGACCACTTGGGCTTTCACAAATATTATTAAAATATAACAGTTACTACACATCAGTTGTTTAGAAATTCTTGGATCAACAAAAGATATTTCGGGGAGGAGTATTTTATCACTGGCACTGTTTGGAATTCTCTAGGCTTGACAATAATGAAAAACAGACCAACATTTACTCAGTTTTATTATAGTTTTCAATTCTCTGCTGCCAATGTACCCCTTCCTTCCTTACCAGCACCCAGGGCAGATAACCTCACAGTTACCTGTGTGCTCACTGAAGTTGATTTGTACTATGACATTTTCTATGCAAACTTGAACAAATTTATATTTTTAAAAAAGTGTTTATTTTTATCATCGTTGAGTGCTTACAAAACTGTACGTTAAGGGTTTTGCACACATTGCCTCATTCAATCCCTACAATAACCCTGTTAGGTGGGTTCTGTCATTATCTCTAGTTTTCAGATAAAATTGGGACTCAGGGACCAGCAGATGGAGGAATGGTTAGGTCATTGTACTTCCATGTAGTTGACCGCAGTTCCAGTCCCAGACTTGGTGGCTAAAAACTCACACTGGGCATGTGTGCATGGATGCCCAAAATTCCAAGAGGAGAATGGATGAGGCACGGTCTTCCCCCCTGGGGGGTAATTTCTCACTTTCTGTCTGTCTGTCTTTCTCTGTCTCTCTGGCAAGCGCACATGTCCTCTCACAAAAATCTCTGGAAAAAAAAAAAAAAAAAAAAAAAAGGAGAACTAGGACTCAGAAAAACTAAATAATTTGTTAGATACTCCCTCAGTGAGCAAGTGGCAGGCCGGAGAATTGAGTTTAGGATTGTCTGACTTCAAATCATAGGCATTTGATCTAATCTCTTTAAGCATCATTATCATCTGCGAATGTGTATAATGATGTCTGTCTCACATTCTCTTCTACCTGGTTCCTGCCTTTCTTTTGGGCTTCATTTCTACATTGTCCTAGCTCCCACTTCAGGATCTGGAAAGACCACATTCCTGTGTTGTCTTCAGTTCTCGGGCTCCTCTTTGCCCTCTCCTATGCAGTTTTAGAGACTTAGCTCCAATACAGTATTCAGAGAGCATTTCTCGACTGTGCTCTTGTCAGTACTGAGGTCCAGGTCAACCGGCCCCCTCCATTGTGTTCCTATAGTGCCTGGCACATAAGCATCTGCATGTCCAATGGAAATGATCTGGCTGTGTATCTATCTCACCAGCCATCTTAGAGGGACAATGTCTTCATCTTTATGTCCTCAACACCCAGCACTGTGTCTGACATAAAAAGGATGCTCAAGAAATGTTTCAGCATGATTTAGGAAAACTAGATCTCAGAGCTGGCAGGACACCTGAAAGTTAACTCACACACCCCTCGTATGTCTGGCTCCCTCTAGTGTGCTGCTCCCCTTTTCCTGGAGACTCATTACTTCTCAAGACATACCAACAGACAGGTAGAACTGTGAGAAGGTGTTTCCTGTATTGATCTTCACCTTGTCACTTTACTCTGTGGAATCAGTCTCTTTGTATTATGGACCATTCATTTGGAGGGCATTTCTAGTCTTGCTAACAAATGTAGTTGACTAACCCATGGGTAAAGTCATCATCTATTTTATTTATTTATTCATTTTTTCCCCAATTAGTAGAAGGCACATGCACTTACTAGAGAGAAAGAGAGACAACAAGAGAGAGAGGGAGAGGAAGAGGAAAAAAACATCTTTCAATGGGGGGTGATCATGCCGCAGTCCCCAGGCTGGAGGAGTACCTCCAGCCTGTTGGGATTTGGGGCACATAGGCATGTATGCCTAGCATGTTTTCTAGACTTCTGGGGCAGGGATTTGAACTGTGGTCAGCCGTCTGGACTACAGCGCTCTTAACCACTAGGCTACAGGACTGGCCCCTCTGTTTTTATTAAATAGAAAACCATGAGAATTGAGGGTCCCATCTCTTAACCAACTGGCCACACTCAAAATTTTAGGATTAATTAATCAACAGTCACTGAAGAAGCTATGTATATCAAGTCATGACGTATTTTTCTATATTTTTTTAATGCAAAAATGCGTCATGACTTTCCTGATGACCCAATATGAGATTTATTAGCTTGGGTGAGTAAAAAGGTCATGGGGATAGTATATATAGGTGAATGGGAGGAGAAGGGGCAGTATTTCCTTATCCTAACCTACATGGCCCTTGTTGGAGGCAGTCTTTACCTAAGGAAGTGTCTTTAACAACTGGTACCGTGGGAGTTTCTTTGGGCAAAGTGTTATTAATCCAAGTTTCATTTGCTGTTTTCATTAGTCCTGAGCAAGTTACTCTGAACATAGCCTGTGGACCTTAGCAGTAAGGAGTACCGTAATTAGATATTTGTCTTTTTAATTTTAACCCAACTGAGATGAATGTCAACGTTTGAGACATTTTCATCCTGGATGCCAAATTGTGAGAAGGCCAAAGAAAGCCCTCCCCAAATGGCTTTCACTGCCACATGGTAGACTGAGTCATAATTAGTTGAGCAAGTGTTTGAAGGAGGCAGAAAAGGGCTTCCAAGTTTCCTCCGCGTACCTCTCCAAGGACCCAGATGTTCAGGCTGGTAAACCCTGCATGTGATCAGCAGCCTTTCTCCAGCCTTATTCCTTTTTCCTCTTCTTGTCATGTTTGCTTTGCTGTGTTTGCCATTGGAACTCTGTGTGTTGAACAAACTTTCTAACCTGTGAGCGCCTATGGGTGTGTTTGCCCTGCTCTGTTTCATACTGAAGGACTAATTACATTCTAGCCTTTAGCACTTCTGGGGGACTATAAATGAATATGAGCCTGGGGCCTTAGGGCTACAGAAGCAGGTACTGTCTGTGGTCAGAAAATGTAACAATTCTTATAGTCCATAGCCAGAATGAGAGCATCTCAGGACTCCTAAATCTGCAATAGTGTCTTCTTGAGGGTCACAAGGAACCTTGAAACACTGACATAAAATACTTCTTCTGGAATAACCATAATGAATGGGCCTCTTCCTGCCCAAAGTAGAGAGCCCATCAATAGTCATGTAACTTCTCCTGTCACCACACAAGCTAGCCTCCTGCTTCTGCCATTTACTTGTAATATCTGGGAAAGTTCCTGAATCTCTCTGTTCTTCAGTTCTTCCATCTATAAAATAGGGTTAATAATTCTTTTGGGGTTGTGACTAGCAAATAAACCAATAAAGGTAGAGCACTTAGCAGAGCACTGATGCACAGTAAATACTTAACAAAATACTTGGTCATCGCAAAAGTCATGACATCTTTTTCTGTTTTTCTATGCAAAAAATGCATCATGACTTTTCTGATGACCCATATAATCATTATTTTATTGTTATTGGCTGTATTTTAAGCATTCCACTTGTATTTTAGACTTCTATGTCAGGGTCCAAGTTGTTTGATAAAAATTTAACAGATTATGTAGTTAAATCACAATGTTCTCTTAACCCACAACATCTTTTCTAATAGGCCTGGCAGGTGATTGGGCTGTGAGGTTTAGAAACACAGGATTCCCCCAATTAAAAAGAAAAAAAATAGATTAGTGCTAGGTATGTGGGTAGTTAATACATGCTTGCCTTTATTATTCCTATGTGACCTAGAAATGATCCCTTGCTGGCAATGAGAGGTTGTTTACACAAAAAGGAAGAAAAAGATTATTTTGGCTTCTTTATTCAGCCTATTTTATTGAATACTGTGGCATATTGAAGTTATAGAAATGAAAGACGATAGCTGCCTTCAAGGAGACCCAATGAGTTGTAGCTCTCCTGAGAAGGGGTTAGTTCTCTTGAGAGCAGGTTCCTGTAAGTGAGAGATCAGTGAGGCCCTTGCTTTCTCTCTGCAGGTGCTCACCATCTTTTCTGCTTCTTTTTGTCATGCTGTAGGCCTTGGACTTTGGACTTTACAGCCTCTGAAATTGAGAGTTGGTAAATAAACCTCTATTTTCTTTATAAAATCAGGTTATTCTGTTAGCAATGCAGAAACAAACTTAAAATGGTGACCTCGCTGTGATAGTGTGCACTAGTTGATACTGCTACGTGGCAGACTGAGGCCCCAAGAGAAGCCTCGGTTTCATTCCTGGCTCACCCTAAAAAACGGGCCCTGTGGTGCATGCTTGTAGTCCCAGCTACTCGGGAGACAGAAGCAAGAATCTCATGACATAGCAAGACCCTCTCTGAAAGAAAAGAATTTTAAAAAAGGTAAATTATGTTTGCCAGTTATTTTCTTTCAAATATATTTACTAGGTACTGCATTTCAGTTTTGCAAGGTAAAATGAATTCTGGACATAGATGGTGGTGATGGTTGTTGTGTAATGTGAATGTACTTAATACCACTGAACCATACACTTAAAAAACAGGGACTAGCCTATGGTGTGGTATTTTAAGGTGACTGGATCCCTCATGGCCAGCCATGTGACTCGAATCTCGGACCCAGTGGCTTGAAAAACACCAAGTACATGTGCCTGAGTGCCCCAAAATCCATAAAGGAGAGAGAGATGGAGAAGGAATTGCTGCATAACCATCCCCGATGGGAGAGGGCTTTCTCACTTTCCCTCTGTCCCTACAGCAAGTGCAGGCGCAATCTGGAAAATTTTTAAAAAGGAAAGGTAAAAATGGGAAACTTCATGTCCTATGCATTTTATCACAATTTAACATATGTAACATTAGCTCTGAGTTTCTGTTAGGAGAACATCACTGTCATATAATTGTTTACTGATAGGCTTTCTTGAGTCAGAAGAGGGGTCACATCATAGCAAGCATTATGCAGTGTGACAGCCTGGACACACCCATGGGTGTGTAGGGGCCAGAAGGTAACACTTTTCCCTCACTCATCATAAGGGTCATGACCAACATCCCTATAACAAAAGGTTAGCAAGAGAAAAGCGTAACTAATTTATTTAACAACATTTTATATAGCATGAGAGTTTTCAGAAAAGAGGCTGAAAGATCTAGGGAAAACTGAATTTTTATATTTCAGTTTATTAAAAAGTTGACAGCTGTGTAGAAATGTGATTGGACAAAAAGAATATGATCTAATGGTAATAGAAGGGAACCCAGCAAGGCCTGTCTGTCCAGATTCTTCTTAGCATCTCTGTGGCAACCCTTCCTCTGTATATCAGGCTGGACACCTGTCACATGAGAATCTTCAGAGAAGGGAAAGAGGTCAGAGGGTGACACTTCTAGGTTTTATGGCTTGCTTTGAGGAAGAGGAATTCTAGTACCTATGACCTGCTTCAGGGGTAAAATGGGGTAAAGAGGAAGGAGGGGAGACAGAGAGAACTTCTTACTTCGGAGGCACTTCCAGCTTCCTTCAGTTCAAAGTACTCAGCATGCTGGGACCAGCAGTTAGCGTAATGGCTATGTCGCTGGACTCCCACGTAGTTGACTGCGGTTCGAATCCTGGACCCAGTGGCTTAAACTCACGCCGGGTGCGTGTGCATGCGTGCCCAAGATCCCAAGAGGAGAATGGAGGAGAAGGGATTGCGACGTGGCCATCCCCCCTGGGGGGGTGATTTCTCGCTTTCTGTCTCTCTCTGTCTGTCTGGCGAGCGCACACGCCCTATAGCAAAAAACTCTCAAAAACAAACAAACAAACAAAAAACAAAGTACTCAGCATGCTAAAATGCCATACTTTGTGGTGTCATGTCTGGAGTCCCAGTATAAGTGTGTCATACAGTGAATATAATCTATCATGAGGGCTGTGAATAAATAGCTGTATGACCTTGGGTGAGTCAATTGACCCTTGAACCCCCATTTTAAAAAAATTAGAAAGAAATAGGATGACCCAAAAGCTAACTGTCTGTGGCTAAACCTAACATAATACTGGGTCATTGAAAAAGTCATGATGCATTTTTTATTACCTATTGAAGATAACATTATAGTATTGTCAACTGGACTGGTGAGAAATATACACATGTTGGAATATTCACTTTGCAAGCTAAGTAACATGTGATTAAATGTATAAAAGAAATTGAAATAAAAAATTAAAGAAAAAATATATCATGACTTTTTAAATGACCCAATACTTAATAAAACTTTTTTAAATTTATATTTTATTATTATTTTTAATATTACATTGACTCACATATATATTTACAGTATATAACATTTCTTTTTCCTGTATTGACTCATATGCATGGTATTCCTTATGGAAAAAGAAATGTAATACATTGTAAAGTTATATGTGATTCAATGTAATGTAAACAAGATTATGATAGTAATAAATAAAATTAAATTAAAAAATTATTTTTTCCAGCATGGTTACATGTATAAAAAGAATTACTATCTACATCATCATCATCAAATAGCCTTTCTTTTTTTTAAGATTATTATTATTATTTATTCTCATTTTTTAAAAACATTCAATCACTACATATCATTTGGCTTATAAAGAGAATTTACCTAATATGAAATACTTCTCAGACCAGTCCAGTTGAGAATATTATACATGTTATCATCAACAAGTAATAAACCATTTCTATGTCCCACTAATGTCATGCCTCTCTATTTGTTCTTGTGATATCCTTCTCCATACTCTTCCCTTTCCCTGCCCTCGTTCCATACTGTCTTCAGCCTTCATAACTATTTTCATTGCTTTTATGTCCTCCAATATTTCACTCTCTACCATAGAGTCTGAATAGTTGGTATATAATAAGTGGATATATATAAAATCTTTCTTTCATAGCTTGGGTTGCTTCACTCAGCAATAAATCTTCCATATTCAACCACTTTCTATCAAATGTCAGGGTCTTCTTGTTTTTTATGACTGGATAGTATTCCATAGAGTATATGTGCCACATGTTTTCAATCCTTTCATCTGTCTGTGGACATTTGGGTTGGCTCCATGTCTTAGCAATCGTGAGTAATGCTGCAGTAAATATTGATGTGCAAGCGCTTTTTAAACTGAGCATTCTCCTGTCCTTTGGGTAGATACCCAGAAGTGGATTTCTGGATAAAATGGTAGTTCTATTTGTAGATCTTTTAGGAACCTCCATATTGTTTTCCACAGTGGCTGGACCAATTTATATTCCTACCAACAGTGTAGGAGAGTTCCCCTTTCACCACAAGCCTGCCAACACTTATCACTTTTTGTATTTTTAATCTTCACCATTCTGACAGGGCTTAGGTGGTTTCTCATTGTGGTTTTAATCTACATCTCTCTTAAGATGAGGGATGTTGAGCATTTCTTCATATGCTTTTTGACTATTCATATGTCTTCCTTAGAGAGATTTTTGTTTAGCTCCTTTTCCCATCTTTTAATTGGGTTAATAATTTTTTTTTCAGGTAAGCCTCTTGAGTTCCCTTTGTATTCTGGTTATAAGGCCCTTATCTGAGGCATATTTTACAAAGATATTCTCCCATTCTGAGGATTCTCAATTCACACTTGTTACTGTGTCCTTTGCTGTGCAGAAACTTCTTAATCTGATATAGTCCCACTTGTCTATTTTATCGATTATTGCTTATGCTTTGGGAGTCTTATTTAAGAAGTCTTTGCCTACCCCAATGTCTCCCAGAGTTTCTCCAGTGTTTCCCACCAGTAGTTTTGTAGTTTGAGATTTTAGGTTCAGATATTTGATCCATTTTGAGTTGATTTTTGTTAATGGTGAAAGATGGGGATTCAGTTTCCTCTTTCTGTAGTTGGACATCCAGTTTTTTCAGCACCATTCGTTAAAGAGGTTTTTCTTTTCCCACTGAATTGATTGGTATCCTTTGTCAAAAGTCAGTTGGCTTTGGGACCAGCAGTTAGCGTAATGGCTATGTTGCTGGACTCCCATGTAGTCGACTGAGGTTCGCGTCCCAGACCCGGTGGCTTAAAACTCACACCGGGCGCGTGTGCGTGCGTGCCCAAAATCCAGAGAGGAGAATGAAGGAGAAGGGATTGCAGCGTGGCCATCCCCCCTGGGGGGTGATTTCTCACTTTCTGTCTCTCTGTCTCTCTCTGGTGAGCGGACGCGCTCTATAGCAAAAAACTCTCCCCCCAAAAAAGTCAGTTGGCTTTAAGCCTTGGGGTTTATTTCTGAGAGGTCTATATTCTATTTCAATGGTCCACCTGTCTGTTTTTGTTCCAATACCATGCTGCATTTATTATCACAGCTTTATACATATTTTGGGATCAGGGAGTGATATGCTGCCCACTCCTTCTTGCAGGATTGCTTTGTCAATATGAGGTCTTTTATGATTCCAGACAAATTCTATGATTGTCTTTTCTAGATTTGTGAAGAATGTCTCTGGTATTTTGATTGGAATTGTGTTAAATATGTAAATTTATTTGGGTAGAATTGTCATTTTGGTTATATTAATTCTTCCAATCCAGGAACACGGGATGTCCTTCCACTTTTTTGTGTCCTTTTCAATATCTTTTTTGAGATTTCCATAGTTTTCTTTGTAAAGCTCTTTGACTTCCTTAGTTAGGTAACTATCTTATACATTTTGTGGCTATGGTGTAAGGAATTCCTTTCTTCAGATCTACCTCATTCAACTTGTTTGTATATAGAAATGTTATAGATTTTTAGATATTGATTTTATATCCTGCCACTTTACTGTATTTATCTATTACTTCAAGAAGTTTTTTCATGGAAACCTTTGGTTCTTCTAAATATACCATTGTGTCATCTGCAAATAAAGATATTTTCAGCTCTTCTCTGCATATTTGACCACTTTTTTTATTATTCTCTTTTCTGATTGCATTGGCTAAGACTTCCAGCACTATATTAAAAAATAGTGGAGAAAGTGGACAGCCTTGCCTAGTACCAGTTTTTAGTGAAAAAGCTTTTAGTTTTTCCCTATTCAGTATAATGTTAGCTATAAGTTTTTCATATTTGGCTTTTATTGTGTTGAGAAATGACCCTTCTATACCAATCTTGCTGAGAGTCTTAATCATGAAGGGATGTTGTATTTTATCAAATGCTTTCTCTGCATCAACTCAATGATCATATGGTTTTTATCTTTCTTTCTGTTAATATGGTGTATTATATTTATGGTCTTGTGTATGTCGAACCACCCTTGCATCTCTGGAATAAAGCCTACCTGGTCGTGATGAATAATCTTTTTTACATGTTGTTGGGTATGAACTGCAAGTATCTTATTGAGAATTTTTGCATCTATGTTCATCAGAGATATTGGTTTGTAACTTTCCTTTTTTGTCATGTCTTTATCTGTTTTAGGAATGAGGATGATGGAGATTTTATAAAATGAATTTGGATGTTTTCCTTCCTTTTCGATCTTTAGAAATCATTTAAGTATAATGGGGATTAATTCTTCCTTAAAAGTTTTGTAGAATTCAGAAGTGAAGTCATCAAGACCTGTGCTTTTCTTTGTCAGGATATTATTTATTACTGATTCAGTTTCATGGCTTGTTATGTGTCTATTCAGGTTTTCTATGTCCTCCTGATTCTATCTTGGAAGATTCATCTCCTCCAGGTTCTCTTGTTTGTTGGCACATAGTCACTCATAATATCCTCTGATGATGTTTTGTATTTCTGTTGTGTCTGTTGTTATGTTGCCTGTTTCATTACATATTTATCTAGTTACTTTCTTCATCAGTCTAGTTAATGATGTGTCGATCTTGTTAATCTTTTCAAAAAACCAGGTTTTGCTTTCATTTACTTTCTGTGTAGTTAATTAATTTTCTATTTATTTCTGCTAGGATCTTTATGATTTCACCTGGCATTTTTTGGATTTTTTGTTGTTGTTATTGTTGCTTTTCTAATTCCCTGAGGCATATTAGGTTATCTATTTGCCACATTTCCATCTTTTTCTTTATCTTTTTTTTTTTTTGGAGAGGTTTTTGCTGTAGGGTGTGTGCGCTCGCCAGAAAGACAAGAGAGAGACAAGAGAGACACCCTCCAGGGGGGCCGCCACACCACAATCCCTTCTCCTTCATTCTCCTCTCGGGATCTTGGGCATGTATGCACATGCACCTGGCATGAGCTTAAGCCACCAGGTCTGGGACTTGAACTGGGTCGACTACATGAGTGTCCAGCGACATAGCCATTATGCCACCTGCTGTTCCCTCCATCTTTTTCTTATGTGAACTAATTGCTGTGAATTTCCCTCTTATGACTGCTTTCACAGTGTCCCATAAATTATAAAAACTCTTGTACTCATTATCATTTGTTTCCATAAATTTTTTGTTTTCAGACTTAATTTCTTCAATAGTTAAGAAGTCATTCAGAAGTAGGTTATTTAGTTCCCATGTGTTTGTGTATTTTTGAGGATTTTTTTTGAAATTAATATTGAGTTTAATTCCATCATGATCTGAGACAATGCTGGACTGAGTTTCTATGCCTTTGAATCTGTAAAGGCTTGATTTGTGTCCTATCATATGGTCAATCTTTGAAAAAAATTTCATGCTGAGGTGAGAAAAATGTATACTTTGTGATCTTAAGGAGGAAAGTTCTGTAGATGTCTTTCAAGCCCATTTGATTTATAGTATCTTGAGGTCCTGTATCACTCTGCTATTTTTTGTCTAAAAGATATGCCTACAGGAGATAATGGGGTGTTGAGATCCCCAACAATTATAGTGTTGAAATCTATCTCTCCTTTTAGCTCCAGCAGTCTTTCCTTCACATATTTAGGTGCTCCTGACTTGGGTGCATAGATATTTATGTGTTATGTCTTCTTGATGAATTAGCCCATTTACTATTATATAATTCCCTTCTTTGTCTCTTCTTACAGTCTTTGTCTTGAAGCCTATTTTGTCTGAAATCAGTATGACAACTCCAGCCCTTTATTGATTTTCATTTGCATGGACTATCTTTATCCAGCCCTTCACTTTCAGTCTATGTATATCTTTATCAATAAGCTGTGTTTCTTGTAGGCAACAGATAGAGGGTTTCTGTTTTTCTATCCATTCAGCCAGTCTGTGTCTCTTGACTGGAGAATTTAATCCATTAATGTTCAACATTATTATTGATATTTTTGGACATATTCCTATCATTAAGTGAGCCATTTTCTTGGTTGTTTTTTTTTGTTCTCTTATATCCATCCATCTGACTTTGTAGTATTCCTGGCAGAGCGCTCCCTTCAGAACCACTTGAAGAGCTTGTCTGGCGTTGGTAAATTCTTTCAGGTTTTGTTTATCTGAGAATGTTTTTATCTGTTATTTCCATAAGAAGGATAATCTTGCTGGGTATAGTATTCTTGGTTGAAATTGTTTTTCATTTAACACTTTGACTATATTTTCCCATTGTTTTCTTGCCTTCATTGTTTCTGATGAGAGGTCTGATGTTACTCTGATGGGATAACCTTTGTAAGTAACTTAACGTTTCCCCATTTTAGTATCTTGTTTTTGTCTCTGGTTTTGGCCAGTCTGGCTATGATGTGCCTTGGAGAGGATCTTCCTGGGTTGATTCTATTTGAGGTTTTATGTATTTCTTCCATCTAGATATTTGACTGCCTCTCTAGGTTTGGAAAGTTTTCTTCCAGGATTTCATGGAATAAATGATCAATACCCTTATTATTTTCTTCCTCTTCTAGGATACCAATTTTCTAGATGTTTGGGCACTTGATGGTATCTAGTATTTCTTGTATATTATCCTCATTTTTTCTTGGTTGTTTTCTCAGTCTTTTTGATACTTTTTTCTAGGTCAGAAGTTTTGTCTTCTACATTCAAGATTCAATCTTCTGCATGATCTAGTCTACTTTTAATACTTTTGAGAGAGGTTTTGATTTCCTGTATCACATTCTTCACCTCTAACAATTCTGTTTGATCTTTCTTTATGGTGTCTATTTCTTCTTTCAAATCATGAAAGGACTTCCTCATCTCCTGGAGCTTGTTGTCTCTTTTCTCTTGCATCTCACTTAGTTTGGTCACTACAAATATTTTGAATTGTTTATCCAACATTTCCATGACTTCTATTATGTTTTCTGTGGGTGACAAGGTATTGATGTTCTCCCTTGGGGGAGAGACATTTTGTTGGTTGCTCATATCTCTTGTGCTTCTGCAATGGTTCCTAGTCATCTGGTAATCTATATGTTTCTTACTAAATTATTCAAGGTATTTCTGAGCATTCAGAGGTGTGCAAGAGTATGAAATTGGCAATTTCTCTTCTCTGCTGTCCCATTGCTCACCAGCACCCTACACTGTTGTCACTGGTCCTGGGTGACGCAAAGACCTCCCTGTTTCTAGAGAGCAGGTATGCCTGAAAATGAGCTGCTAAGCTTCAACTCAGTAACAAAGTAGAGATTGCACCATGTGCTATAAAAAGAATCAGAAGTACTGGGAATTCAAAGGTGAGTGGGGGAGGGAATGAACCACTGGTCCAAGTCATTAAGCCCTTCAGCTGCAGGCAGCCTGCCTTTCAGTGAGGCCCTTCACTGGAATGGGTGTCTGGATGGGTTGGGAAAGGGGCACAAGTAAATCTCACAGTCCTAAGGAAAAAACCTGAGAGTCCAAAGGCAAGTGGGGGAGGGGATGAGCCACTGGTCCCAGTTATTAAGCCCTCCAGCTGCAGGCAGTCTGCCCTCCAGTAAAGCCCTTCACTGGAATGGGTATCTGGATGGGTCAGGAAAGGGGCACAAGTAAATCTCACAATCCCAAGAAACAAACCTCAGAGTCCAAAGGCAAGTGAGGGAGGGGATGAGCCACTGGTCCCAGCTGTTAAGCTCTGTAGCTGCAGGCAGCCTGTCATCTAGTAAGACTCTTACAAGACTCTTAGATGTTAGTTTTCTTTCTTCTGAAAGTATCACTGAAAGAAGTACACAAGATGATTAAAATTCACAGCACAATCACTAAAAATAAAAACAGACGGGTCATCAGGAAAGTCATGATGCATTTCTACATAGAAAAATATGTCATGACTTTTTCTACCGCCCAACACTATTGTAAATACTTAAAACATTGTATAACACAAATGTCTCCAGCCCCACCAACCTTAGGGAGTGCATAAGTTCTTATTTATACCCAAAGTTTGTAAGCTCACAGCCCCACCTACAGGCTCTCAACTTTTCCTTGAAGGCCCTCACCAGTACTCAGGAGTAAGTCCAAACTTGTCCTACCACCTCAGCTTCCTCATGAATGTCCATTGCCCAGAAATGATCAGAATATCTTCATTATTGCCAATACCCTTCCTGACATCCCTGCTTCTCTCTCTGGCTCTCTCTTCCTAAACCCCAAAACCTTGGTGAGTTGATGTCTACCTATACCTAAGTGATGCATTATGGGTTGCACAGAAATGGAAAAGAGCCCTCACAGCAGCTCTTCATCACATTTTGTCCATCCACTGGATGACATGAAAGCCTGCAGTATGTGAAAACAGCTTCTGCCAAGACCAGGTAGAAAAACATACCCTGTGTAACCCCCTTTTCTATCTTGCCATTACTTTAGCTCCATCCACCTATTCATCCATCCAACCACCCATCCATTCATCTGTCCATACCTACCCTTATACCCCTCCATCCATCATCTTCATATGCACCCAAAACACAGTCATTTACACACAGAACTTTCTTCTCTCCCATATCTCTGCTCCCTTGAAAATTATTTTCAACTTGAAATGCTCTTAATATTGAATATATGTTTCAGATATCTTACTATATGCTTTACATATATGAGGGGTCTTCAGAAAGCTCATGGAAAGTGAATACTAAGAAAAACTGCATAGATTTAATATTCTTAGTACCAAAATAGCCTGTACTTTAATTCCCTAAACCTTTTGAAACCCTCTTATACTATCTTTTGTAACTTTTTTTTTTTTTTTAATTGTCAGAAAGTATATATGCTTACCAGGGAAGGGAAGGAATTGGGGGTAAGGAGGGAGAGAGAGAGAAAGCACCCCCCATGGTGTGGTCATGTTATACCCCCTTTTCTTTCATTCCTCCATCTCATCAGAATTTTGAACATGCATGCACATGTACGTGGCACAATCCTCAAGCTGCCAGGGCCAGGACTCATTAGTAGTTGGCTGGGTGGGACCTGGCTCCCTTAACCACTGAGATACCAGTCTGGGCCATATTTTGGTAATGGCAACACTTGGAGGTAAGTATCACCCTTAATCTCACTGTACAAATGAAGAAGTAGACATACAGATATTAAGCAGTTTGCTCACAGTTACAGTGGTGACTAAGGGCAGAGCTAGGATTTGAGCTTAGATTTCATGCCAGTCTCTCTAATTCTAGAGCCCTCAATTTCTGTATAACCATGCTTTTCTTATGAAAAATTTTAAAAGAAAAAAAAACTTTGTGGGAAAGCTACATTTTTTTACTTTTCCCCTTCTCCATGCTTTGAGCTCCTTTAATTTAATAAAAATTTTATTCATTTGAATAGATATTTATTAAGTGCCTCTCGGCCCAAATTTTTCTCTGGACACTTCTTTGGCTTCTTTGCAGGAGCCCTTGCTCCTGTCAGTGCCCAGAACCTATAGTGTCTTCAGCTGATGCATGAAAAAAAGACTAAGCACACACAATGCCAACAGAAATTTCTAGATAAATTAAAAAGAAGTGAAGATACCAAGCTAATTAGCAAATCTCTATTTCCTCCAGACATTCCTTTCCTGCCAGACATTGTAGGTCTCCTCCTCCTTAATAAGGATTAATTCTGTTTTCTTGGTGGAAGAAACAAACTTCTTATGTATCACTTATTTCCCTTTCAGTTCAATAGAGGGTTGAGTCCAAGTTGGCCATCCAAACTCCTGCAAGCACCAACAGCACACTCTCTCTTCAAGGTGAATCACTGCCTTTAATCCAGAACCCAAGTTGCTTAGCACATGATACTTGTGGGGACATGCCTGACACCCCATAGCAAAGCAGCTTATTCTGCACAGAAAGAGGACCTCAGACTGCCCTGGGTGCTCTGAAGGCTACCATAGGTTCTCGACCCTCACAGGCCCTAAAAGGAATAGCTGTTTGTCCCTCTGAGGATTAACGGCTGCCTAACATAATAGTCATGTGTGACAAGGTCCCATAATACTGAGTAAACACTGTTCTTGATTTCTTGCATAGATCCAGGGTTCCAAAAGCTTTGGTATCCTAAAGGGCTGAAAGCATTTCATACCAAAAGATAGCTGAGTGGACTATCTTCTTCTTGTGAAGCATGCTTTAAAAATAAATAAATAAATAAATAAAAATAAAAATAAAAAAATCCCAGTGTCTTTATTCACATAAAGAGCCCAAATGTTTCCCTCCCTCTCAGGGATGAAGCTCTGGTCAGAAGCAGATTTACCAGGAAACTAATGAAATGTAAGCTTCAACCCCCACTCCCCCGCCACCAAATTGGGCCCTTTCCAAGGCTTTGCCTCTGTCTCAGTTTGGAACTTTGTATTCATTCCCTGACTCTCAGCACCCAGGTTTATAATCATTGAACCCCACAGAACTCAGGTCTGCCCCAGCTATAGGCAGGCTTTTTCTATGTACAGAAGATTTAGAGGATTATGGCCTAAAGGCTCTGGATGATCCAGGAGTTCATCTTCTCTGGTGCTTCTGACACTGATTTTAGGAACCATATCCAGCAATGCCCTACAAAATGATGATAAAACCCAATCAGGAGGATTCTTTCCCACACTGAAGGGAAAGCTGAAAGCTTAATTTCCTGTAATTTTCTCAGTAGAGGGGTTTTCCCGAGCTCTGTTTACATCATCCAGTACCATAAAGTCATCTCAGACATATTAGAAAAGACCCATGGATGTTGAAAATGGTTCTGTATGTATTACTCTACCTAGAATTCCTTCTATTTATATAAAATTCCTACAATTCATCCTGTAAGAAATAGTTCCTATACTTAGAGGAGGAGAAGTACCTCCTGTTCATTTTTGTATCATTAGTACCTGCCATTTAAAAATTATTATAATTTCTAATTGACATATAATAGCTGTATATATTTATAGAGTACAATGTAGCTTTTCAACTCAAGTATACATTGTATAATTATGAAATCAAGGCAGTATCCACCATCTCAACATTCATCCTTACTTTATGCTGTACATATTCAAAACCCACTCTTCTATTTTGAAACATACATTGAATTGTTAGCACCTTCACTTTATCCTGTCACAGTATCTGGTATTTTTATAGGTACTTGATAAATTTTGACTTCATAAATGAATAAATGAATTAATCAATGAAGTGTGAG
Source organism: Tupaia tana (assembly GCA_026018925.1). Lineage (NCBI taxonomy): Eukaryota > Metazoa > Chordata > Mammalia > Scandentia > Tupaiidae > Tupaia > Tupaia tana. Next base: position 77,452,442 of record JAKSZU010000015.1, read on the forward strand.
AGAAAAAAATGTTAGAAGAGAATTAACAGGGCCAGCCAATGGCTTGGTGGTTAAAGTGACTGGATCCCACTTGACCAACTATGCATTTAGTCTTGTACTCAGCAGCTTGAGAACTATGCCGTGTGTGTGTGTGTGTGTGTGTGTGTGTGTGTGTGTGTGTATGCCCAAAATACCAAAAGGAGGAAGAAGTGGAGAAAGGATTGTGGCATAACCATTCCCCATGGAGAGTGCTTTCTTGTTGGCCGCCGCCTTTGGCCGCTGAGCCAAGATAACGCTGCTGGCTGCATAGGGAGGCGTGTCTCCAGTACTTGCCTCGGACAGGCAAAGGAACTTGCGGGCGGGGCCGTCGGGAGGATCCTATATATACGGGAGTAAAGGGAGGGACAAGGGGAGAAAGAAAGGAAAAAGTAAAAGGAAACCTGTGAATAAAGACTGTGTGAGGAAGAACCGGGTGTCGTGTCGTCTCTGCAGAAGTGACGCCGACACTTTCTCACTTTCTGTCTCTCTGTCCAACAAGATCATACAACCTCTGGCAAAACTAAACAAACAACAAAAAAGAAAAAAAAGAAAAAAAAAATAGAAAAGCAATTTAAATATTGGGCCAGCTAGGTGACATGGTGGTTATGGCAGCTGACTCCAACATGGCTGGCTGTGTGGTTCGAGTCACAAATCTGGCTGCTTGAAAAACATGCAGGGTGTGTGTGTGTGTGTGTGTGTGTGTGCCCAAATCCCAAGAGAACAATTGAGGAGAAGGAATTGCAACATGACCATCCCCTTGAAGGGTGATATCTCACCTTTCCTCTCTCTTCTCTGTCTCTGGTGAGCACACATGCCCTATAGCAAAACTAATAAAAGTAAAATAAATAAATGAATGTAATTTATTACACTACCAACATTTGTAAAACCTTGCCAAAGCAAACTCAAAAGAAAAATTAAAGCCTTAAATGTACTGTATCAAAAAGAATTATCTAGGTTAAAGGCTGACAAAATTTTTCTGTAAAGCAATAGATAGCTAATATTTTAGGATGTGCAGACCATACTATCTTTTTCACAACTACTCAACTCTGCGATTACAGTTTGAAAGTATCCAGAGACAATAAATAAGTGAATGAGCATGGTTATGTTCCAATAAAACTTTATTTACAAAAATAGTGGCATGCAGGATTTGACCTAAGGGCAAGAGTTTGTCTACCACTTGTCTAGGTTATGCTGAGGTAACAAAGAACCCCCAGATCTTAGTAGCTTATAGAAATAAAGATTGTTTTTCACTCACACTCTGGACTCTCTTTATAGTATAACTTGTACTAACTTTGGAACCAGATTCATAGAGCAGAAATCACCTGAAACATTGCCAGTAGGAGTGGCATGGCAAAGCAGAAACTGGCTCATAAGTTTCTGGCTAGGAGTGACTCAGTGTCACTTTTAACTTGTAATCCATGGACCAACACAAGTTACATGTCCAAGACTAAATCTTCAAGGGATCAGACAAACTTAATCACTCCCAAGAATAGCAGATATTAGCAACTAGTAGTACAATCTCCTGGATGGTTATATTAGAGCAGTTACTTTGTGGAGATTCAGTTTTATTATCCCTTCTGTTATGGTTTGAATTGTGTTCCTCCAAAATTCTCATGTTAAAATCCTAGCCTCCAGCACTTCAGAATGTGATCTTATTTGAAGATTTGAGTGAGCTCATTATAGTAGGCCCTAATCCATTATATCTAGAGTCCTTATAAAAAGGGAAAACTTGGTGATAGACAGGAAGGAAGACAATGTGAAGAGACATATTGTGAAGACTGTCATCCGTAAGTCAAGTAGAAGGTCTAGAACAAAACTTCCCTCACAACCCTGGGAAGGAACCACCTCTGCCAACACCTTTATTTGGACTTCCTACCTCCAATACTGCAAGACAATAAATTTCTGTAGTTTAAGCCACCCAATTTGTGGTGCTTTGTCATAGAGGCCTTAGGAAAGTAATGTACCTTCTAAAGATTTATATAAGAACCCTTTGAAGTCCAAAGTGGTTTTCTGGTAGTTTCTTTGCTGAGGAATAAAGGAAAAACATCTCTGGTTTCTAGTGGAACATCCTACTACCTATAGACATAATATTTCCAACACTAAGTGGCTGTATGATCTTACGTAAATAATTTAACCTCTCCCAATTTCCACATTAAAAATAGGATAAACCTACCCTTCTATAAGGTTGCCACAAGAATTTTTGAGGTTGGAAATTCCCATACTAAGAATAAAGATCTCAAATCCATAACCTATAAAAAAAGAAAAACCTCAAGTCAAGAACAAATTAAACCCAAAGCAGACAGAGGGAAGAAATAATAAAAATCAGAGTGGAAACAAATTAGAGACTAGGAAACCAATAGAGAAAATTAACAAAACCAAAAATTGTTTTTTCAAAATTATTGTCAAAATTGATAAGCCTTTAGCTAGAATGACCAAGAAAAAAGAGAGCTGGCACAAATTACTATAATTAGAAATAAAAGAGGGGATATTATTGTCAACCTTACAAACATAAAAGGGATTATAAAATAATACTATGAACATTTGTATGCAAACAAATTAGATAATATAGGTGAAATGGATAAATTCATAGAAAGCCACAAAATACTAAAATTAACTCAGATTAAAAATCTGAATAGACTTATGGTAAGTTTGAATTAGTAATCAGATATTTTCTTCAAAGAAAAACCTAAAGTTGAATAGTCACTGATGCCCAATCTTTTTAAAAGAAGAATTAATGGGGCCAGAAGATGGCATAACAGTTATATTACCGGACTCTAACATGGCCAACTATGATTTGAGTCCTGAACCTGGTGGCTTGAAACTCAGCACCAGGCACATGTATGTATGTGCCCAAGATCTTGGGAGGAGAATGGAGGAGAAGAGATTGTGGCATGGTCATCCTTCTTGGGAGCTGATTTCTCACTTTCTCTCTCACTGTCTTGATCTCTCTCTCTCTGGCAGATGCCTGCACCCTAAAGCAAAAACTTCTTAAAAAAAGAAAGAAAGAAGAATTAACACTAATCCTTCACAAACTCTTCCAAAAAAAGAATACCCCTCAACTAATTTTGAGACCAATATTATCCTGATACTAGGGCTAGCAGGTGATGTGGTGGTTAGAGGTGCTGGACTCCCACATTGCCATCTGTGGTTCAAATCCCAGACCTGGCAGCTCACTTTCTCACTTTCCTTCTCTCTCTTTCTCTCTCTGATCACATTAAAAATAATAATAAATAAATTTGTAAAAAATATTATTCTAATACAAAAGCCAGACAAAGTCATTACAAGAAGAGAAAATTACAGACTAATATCTTTATAGATAAAGATACAAGAATTCTCAACAAAATATTAGCAAACTGAATCCAGAAATAAAGAAGATCATGTACCATGATAAATTGAGATTTATCCCAGGAATGCTAGTTTAGTCAACATACAAAAACTAAACTACTAGAATAAAGTTTTTTTAATATAATAAATAACAGAACAAAGATTTTTTTAAATAATCGCTTCAATATTTGCACAAAGTGTATTTGACAAAATCCAACACCTTTTCATGAAAAAGCATTTAATAATGGGAATAGAAGAGAATGTCCCCAACCTGGAAAAGGACATCTGTGAAAAACTACCATCATATTTAATGGTAAGAGACTTTCCCTCGGAGATAAGGTACAAGTCAAGAGTGTCTGCTCCTGCCACTTCTATTCAACATTGTACTGGAGGCTCTTGCTATGAAAACAAGGCAGAAAAGAAGTAAATCTATCTCTATTCTCAGATTAAATGAAATTATATATAGAAAATCTTATCTACCCTCCCAAAACTCCAAAAACCAAAAAAGAAAAACAAGAAAAAAAAAAAAAACAAAAAAACCAAAAACTAGTAGAGCCAATAAATAAATACACTGAGATTTTGGAGGTACAAGATCAACATACAAAAATCAACTGCATTCTTAAATACTACTGGCAATGAACAATCTTAAAATTAAGGCAATTCCACTTACAATACAATAAATAAAATACTTTATTTTATAAACTAACACAACAAATGTAAAAGCTAACAATGAAACTTCTAGAATAAAACATAGAAGTAAAATACAAAAGCTAAACATGAAACTTCTAGAATAAAACATAGGTGTAAATCTTTGTGACCTTGAATTAACCAATTTTTAAAAAAAATAATTATTTCATTTTACTTATTATTTTTATTTGACTGAAGAGAGAGAGAGAGAAAGGGAAAGTGAGAAAGCTAACCACCAGGTCTGGGACTCAACCATTATCAGCCACATAGAAGTACAGTGCCCCAGTCACCACACCACCTGCTGGCCCCAGCCAATAGTTTCCTCTTTTTTTTTTTTTTAAGTGCCTTTTGCCTTATGGTGTATGTGCTCACTGGGGAGAGAGAGACAGAGAGACAGTGAAAGGGAAAGTGAGAAATCAGGGGGAGATAGCCATGTCATAATCCCTTCTCCTCCATTCTCCTCACGGGATCTTGGGCATGCATGTACACATGCCCCAAATGAGTTTCAAGTCATTAGGTCTGGAACTCGAACCACAGTCAACCATGAAAGTCCAGCGACCTAATCACTGTGCCATCTGTTGGCCCTCCCAGCCAATAATTTCTTACATGTGACACAAAAAGTACAAGCAACATACAAGAGAGAAATTGAATTTCATCAATTAAAAATTTTGTATTTTACATAACATTATTAAGGAAAGAGAAGGAGGCTGATCCTGTAGTGCAAAGTTTAAGCCCTATACATAGGGAGCAGAATCCCATATGGTCAGACTGCAGTTCAAATCCCAGCCCTAGCAGCTTGAATAAAAACTTACCAGTTGCGTGTGCATGCATACATGCCCAGAATCCTGATGGGATAGAGAAATAGTGGGGAGGAGACCCATAACCAGGCCCAATTGAGGGGGATTCTCTCTCTCATTCTCTCTGTCTCCATCCCCTCCCTCCCTCCTGCCACCCATCTGTGTGTGTTCCTCTGGTGAACACATGCACCCTCTGACAATTAAAAAAAGTAAGAAGCCAGCCACAAAATAGGAGAAAAGTTGGTAAATCATGAATCTGATGAGAAACTAATAATGAGAATATATAAAGAACCATTACAACTTATCAATAAAAAGACAACCCTAGTAAAAGGAGACAATCTGTATTGAATTTTCTCCAAAGAAAATATAAATGCATCATTTTCACTCACATTTTATCATGAATTTTATCATTTTATCATTTTATCACTACACAGCCACACCTAATGCTAGAGGTCTGGGAGATGCAGGCCTTGCCTGAGAAGCTAGAACTCCTTTGGAAATTTTGCCAGGACTACCTCAGTAGCAATTGCTAACTGTATCATACTGCCACCCGTTCAGAGCAGAAAATATGTAATGCCTTAAGAATTTACTCAATTTCACAGTCACTCTAGTTTGGTAATACTCTACTCTGGCCTTTTTGTGTCCACATTGTTATTCTATCTTTGGAGCCTGGAAATCCACTCAACCAGGCGTTTGGTATAGTGGTGACACTTATGTTTCCTTTGAGCCCATCTGGGATGTGTAAACTCAAAGCAAGAAAATATGTGCCTTATGTCACTTATACATAAGACATTTACTCTCTTGGCATCTCTGAGGCTAACAAATGAGACTTTCTCCCCTAAATACTCGTCATGAGCTATAATGAACAGAAATGATGTACTCTGATCTATCTGCTGTAGCACGTGCATACTGAATGTCTTGTCATTAATTATATTTTCTGATTTGTCATAACCCAGGTGATGACAGTATTTCCTTTTTATGCTAGAAAGAAAAGCTTGAGGGTGGAGATGGGAAGCCCAAAGAGCGATACTAACATTCCCAGCTCAGTTTGGTTATATTGAGATTAATTCAGCTATATGATGATGCCAATAACCAAAGATTGACCCAGATCCCCAGACAAGTGCTTAGAAAGTTCATTTACTTTCATGATGAAGCAATATCAAACATACATGATCCTGAAGCTCCAAAAGTTATTAATCTAATTCTTTGAAATCAACATGAAGATAATTATTTTGCAGCTCTGCAAATAGCTTCCAGATCCCCTATTGCAGAGCATGTAGGTTCATTTAATTGTGTATATGTCGTATAGGTGTAGTGAGTACCTATCATGTACAAGGCATTGGCTTAGGCATCTGGTTTCCATATCCTTGTTGTTTATAAGAAAACTGAGGTTCAGAAGCTAAGGTTTGACGAAAGCCACAGTTAGTGGGATTAGAATCCATGTTTTCTAACCCAGGGTCTCTCTTTTTTTTTTTTTTTTTTTTTTTTTTGGAGAGGGTTTTGCTATAGGGCGCGTGCGCTTGCCAGACAGACAGAGAGAAACAGAGAGATAGAAAGCGAGAAATCACCCCCCAGGGGGGATGGCCACACCGCAATCCCTTCTCCTTCGTTCTCCTCTTGGGATCTTGGGCACGCACGCACACGCGCCCGGTGTGAGTTTAAGCCACCGGGTCCAAGACTCGAACCGCGGTCGACTACGTGGGAGTCCAGCGACATAGCCATTACGCTAACTGCCGGTCCCTAACCCAGGGTCTCTTAAATCAAATTATACTAGGTTATAATAGCAAGGGTTGATAGAATATTTACATGTGCCAAGTGAAGTGATAAGAACTTTATTCATTTTAAAAATTTGCTATAAAGTGTGTTCTCTCACTGGAGAGAGAAGAGAGAGAAAGTGAGAAAGCACTCCCCAAGGGAAATGGCCACTCTGCAATCTCTTCTCCTCTATTCTCTTCTTGGAATTCTGAGCACACACGCACACATGTCTGGTGTGTTTTTCAAGCTGCTGGGTCCAGGACTTGAACCATGCAGTTGGCCATCTGGGACCCAGCTGTTTTAATCACCACTCCACTGACTAGCCCCACTAGCCTCACTTTATATAGTACATAGCACATGAAACTTACTTTGTATTCTCTATCTCAATCTTGTGACTAGGTACTGATTTCCTCGTTCAACGGGTGAAGAATTTAAGACTTAGAAGTCAGAAGGAAACTTTCCCCTAAATCACATCACTTATAAGTGGAATCTGTATTGAGATTGGTCTGTCTAGAATCCCCCTTTGCCAGAATGTTGCCTCTACTATTGTCTTGAATATATCTCGACAGGAGAGGAACAATTTCTTAGGTGGGGGCTTATACTGAGAATTAACAATGACAAGAATTTCAGAGTTTATACCTGCTATTTAAAGGCAGCAGGGTGCACATATGTTTGAGGAGGCACTGCTCAGGTAACCAGATTAGCAGACGTTATTCCTGAGTGAAAAACTCTCGGAGACAAGCGCCTTTTGAATAGATTTTTTTGTTTTGTTTTGTTTTGAGAGATTTTTGCTGTAGGGCACATGTGCTCACCAGAAAGACAGAAAGTGAGAAATTACCCCACAGGGGGATGACTACATGGCAATCCCTTCTCCTTCATTATTCTCTCGGGATCTTGGGCATGCACGCACACGCACCCGGTGTGAGTTTAAGCCACCGGGTCCAGGACTCAAACAGCAGTTGACTACGTGGGAGTCCAGCAACTTAGCCATTACGCCAACTGCTGGTCCCTCCAATAGATTTATATGGGGGAGAAACTTACAAATTCTGCAGGAGGAGCATGGACCGGAAGGCATCTATGGTCCAGTAGGCAGTGTAACCAGATTTGAGGGAGGATTTAGCCGAGTTCTGCACAAACCAAGTAGATGACTCAAAGCTACGACAAGGTGACTGTTGGGCAGTTGTCAGTAAGTTCCAGACAGTTGGATGAGAATTTTGTCCGAGGTTGGTTCACAGGAAGCTGACTTCCCTTGAAGACTGTTTGACCATGACAGTTTGACCATGGCGCCAAGGCAGAATAGTTACAAGTCGATCAGTCCAAAGTGTCCAGTAGAATTGTCTGTACATAGCTACAAATGTTCCCAATTCTAAGGCAGTGGTTGGTTCCTTTTATGCAGGTTCGATGTGAATATTTTTATGTCCATTGCGCATGCCTCCTGAGGGAGTGTCAAGTATTTTGGTTGGGACAGTCTTGGTCAAAACAACTTAGTCCGAACAACTAGATCAAAACAACTTTTGGTCAAAACAATTTAGTCAAAACCACCTAGTGAAAACAACTTTCAATCAAAACAACTTAGTCATAACAATTTAGCATAATCAGCTCCATTTTGATTTTAGTGTAAGCAATTCCATTTTAGTAGAGGGTATTACAACTGGTCTCTTCTCTCACCCCCTACTCCCCCACACTAATTGGCTGTGCCCAGGAGACCCTGCTCCTGTGACCACACCTGGCTGAATAAGGATTGATCCCTCCTTCAAGGGCAGCTTTTCTGACAAAGACCAGTGCTCTGTGTAGCACATCACCTGGAGACCATGTAGCCGTACAACTCCTAAAGGGTGTCAGTTGTTGCCACAGTCCTTGCCCATTCAAGATGGGCCACTGAGCTCTGCCTGGCTCTGTAAAGTTCCCAAATCACTTGATGACTGTCCTTGGCATTTGCCCTGATAACCAGGAGGAATCTCCCTTTATTCTTTCCAGTTTTAATTTCTGTAAATGAGTCTGGGGTTTAATTCTCATTAGACAGGACCAACAACATGATTTTTAGGGGCCAGTTAAAAATTGAACTGTAGGGACCAGCAGATGGCATGATGATTATGTCACTGGGCTCCCACATGGCTGACCATGGTTTGAGTCCCAGACCCAGAGGCTTGAAATTCACCCTGGGCGCATGTGCACGTCTGCCTAAAATCCTGACAGGATAATGGTGAAGCAGGGATTGTGGTGTGACCATCCTGCCTGCGGGGGTGACTTCTTGCTTTTAGTCTCTCTGGCAAGCGCACAAGCCCGATAGCCAAAATCTCTTAAAAAAAAAAAAAAATTGAACTGTATAGTTTCATGTTCAAAAAGTATAGTGTTGCAGTGGGAAAATGCTATGCTCTGTGAGACTGACCCACGTGGGAAGGGCTCCGAGTTCCTGAGCAGAGACTTTCCTGAGTATGCCAGGCCTCTGTGTGCCCATAATCCAGGGTGGCTGAAGCAAGGAGTGGATTGCTGCATGTGGACACTGTTGTGGGTTCTCTCTCTCTGTCTGTCTCTTTCTCACTCATATACTCAGAGAGGAAATAAATTTCTTAAAAAGTTATTAAGAATTTCAAGATAGAAGGAAAAGTTCTGGCATTCCGCAGCACAATAGGGTGACTAGAGTTAACAATAATTTATTGTGTATTTCTAGAGAGCAGGAAGAAGGATTATAGATGCTCCTGACACAAATAATGACCAATGTGAGGTGATGGATATGCAAATTATCCTGATTTGATCATAACACATTGTATTTATGCACTGAAAAACCACCCTAAGCCCCACAGCTGTATAAAGTTGTTGTGTCAATTTAAAAATAATTAAAATGAATACAATAAATAAAATAAAAAGGGTTAAAAAAAGAATTTCTGGATGGCAACAACATCATTAAACCCACATGGGGACTTTTTGGGTGTGGGACCCTTAGTAACTGAACAGGTCACACACCAGGAAGCCAGCCTGGGCCCTGGCCCAGTTTTTAACTGAAATTTTTGGAATGGCCCAGATTTTAAGCTCAGATTCTCCTTGTACTGCATTGCACTGTATTCTTTGCTCTAACCTGGAATGAGAGCGCCTTCATTGTGGCTGTTAGGGCTTGGTCTCTTTTCTGTTGACCCCTTGCCCATTTGTTACTCTTTCTCCTATTTCCCTGGCTTCCCCCAGACGAGCCTTACATGTTGCATTCTCATGGCATCTCACCCATTCAGCTGCCAAGCGTGGCCTTGCGATGTGTAGACAGGGGGCTGACAGGGAGAGAGAGAAGACTGTGTTTGGCCAAGTATTTGTTTATAATGATTTCTGGCATGTGGAGCAACTTTGCTTTCTATTAACTATATCTCCGCATTCTGTAGCTGACTCTCTTAACTGAGCCTAAACTTCTTGAGGGAAAATTTGGGATTTTTGCCAAACAATAACAGAGCTTCATATTTATGTTATAAAAGACAGCAGTGCCATCATAGACAACTTCCTTCCTTTGTTGGAGCAATTTTCAAAAACACAGATCACAGCATTATTCAGTACAGTAAACCACACCCTTCTCCTCTTTAATGTTATTGACAACAGCAGGGCAGAGTATAGAAGTCAAATCCAACTGGAAAACATTGGCTCTGATATATCCTGTTGTGAAATTCTCCAGCATTGGGTTACCATACTGACAACGAGGGGGAAATTAAGAAACATCAGAGGGGGGAAAAAAAAAAAAAAAAAAAAAGATTCCAAATGGAGAAAGATGAAAGAGAGAGAAGTTCAAAAACTCACAGCCCAGGAAGTGCTATGCATGCCCAAGACTTTAGTTCTCTTAAATCAATGCTGTTTAATAATCGCAATCATTTATTGACTACTTGTCACATTCAAGGCATGAGATGCTTAGTTAGATAGATAGTCATGGTCTTTCCAACAACCTTGTGAAGTAGATGTTATTTCCCTCATTTGACAGAGGAGGATTATGAGATTCAAGGAAGTAAGGGGTCTTGCCTAAAGTCACAGGTCCTGTAAGTAGCAAAGTTGAATCCATAGTTAGATACTCTGAGCAGCAAGAATCATCCCTAGTCCTCCCCACTCCTTGCTCACTGGTTATGGCCTAGAGGCTTTGGCTCTGATTGGGTAAGGCTTAGCTATCTAACACAAAGACAGCGAATACACAGGGTGGTCTGCAGTCTGTGGCTTGTGTAGCCAGGCTCAAAAATTGCTCTGGGTATGCTGGATAGTGATGCAGCAATAAAATGCTCTGCAAGGCTGACCCATATGGGAAGGCTCCAGGTTCACAGCCAGAGACCTCTCTGTGCATGCTAGGCATGTGTATTCCCATGATCAGAGCTGTAAGAAGCTGGGGGTAGGCAATGGCTTCAAGACTTTGTTAGTGATGCTATCTCTTTCTCCTCTGTCTCTCTCATTCATGGAATGAATGAATGAATGAATACATACGTACATACATACATGCAAACTTAAAAAAAATAGACCTGGACCACTTTGGTTCCTTTCTTATGATGTTAGAATCAGTTCTGGAAGCTGGACTATAAAGGTTGATGAAGTAGACTCAATACTGGGGTGGCCCTTCTGGGCCATGTGCATCCTAAAGAGAGGAGAGCTATAGGCAGCAGAAATGGGGAGACAGAGTAGATGTACAAAGAGAGGCTGAGACGTCAGAGAAGGTGAATGTAAAAATTAGACACAGAGGTACAGCAAGAAGCAGAGAGGAAGAGATTAGAGACAGAGACACAGGGACAAAAGGAAGAGAGCCTAGATCTGGCCACCTTGGTTCCTGACGGAGTCCCTATTTTAGGCCTGAGGAGTCTTGGTTGTACTATGGCACCTATCTGTGGGCTTCTGTGAGATCGCAGTATCTGTATAACAATTCTTTCCACCTGAGCTCATGTGAGTGGGCCTCTTTCTGAAATCAGAAATGCCCCAAATTATGATTCCAGTGGCTTAATGGTAAAATCATCTTACTACACCTAGCCACATGTCCCCCCACCTGGGGACAATGACAATTGAAGTTTCCATAAACCAAGTGGCTTGACTCTGTTGGTGCTTTTATTGCCAGAGTAGAGACTACTCCTGGCTTTCAGGCCATACACACCTCACCCCCAGTCTCATCTTTCACTCTTTTGGTCTGTTTTAGGCCTCTTCTCTCCATGGTCAGGGTGGCCACTATTTCAAGTTGGTGGCCTAGAGCTCAAGGAACACCAATGAGTAGGTGGTCAGCCTTGAACATTGCCTCCACTTTCATTTCTATGAGTCCCTCTCCCAAGACTCACACGTGGGTTTTATAGAGTCTAGGGATTAATCTGGACAGATAAATAAAAAACAGAGGCAGATTAGTCAAGAGATTAAGCATGAACAGACCCTAGCTTCTTACTTAGGTTCTTCATTTAATTGGCCTACATCTCTGAGTCTTTGATTTCCTATTTAAATAGTGATAGAACAGGTAGATGGCATGAGTTGAGGCTCCTTGTAAGATCCAAATTTAAATGCAGTTCCCAGTGATAGGCATTTAGAGAAGGGGGTCTCTGGGTCCTTTTTGAAATTGGTGTTTTACCATCAGAACAGTTCTGGCTCCAAGTATTAAAAAAGCACCACCAGCCATGCTGGCTGAATTTGGAAAAAGAACAGCAGAGAAGATATGGAAGTGTACTAACCAAAGGCTCAAGAAAAGGAAGAGGGTCTATGTCTAAGAGAAGACTTATCTCACCACCAGCACAGGAATGAGTGGGCAACTGTGTGACTCGCAGAGGTGCAAGGGCATGAGCAGTGCTGAATGAGCACATTTCTAGTGCATGTCTCACAGCAGGCTGGGCTTGCTGGCTTTATTTAGGTAAAACTCCCATTGAGCTATCAGCTCCCAGGGCCCAGAGTGACTCAGAGCTTCAGAATTTTGGCCTGTGGTGCAATGAGTCACAGTGATGAAATCTCAAGAAAAAGGGACATTCTTAAAATTAGCCTTGAGATAGCAACTGGCTGTCCTTTTGCTCTGCAAGCACCTTTTCCAGATTATTTTAGTTGGTCTCCTTTCTAAGAGGACCCAGAACGACTGGGTGAGTTCTGCCTCTCATTGGCCTGCTCTTGGACCCTTAAGTCCCCTTAACCCCAGAGCCTCTCTGTGCTGTTCCTTTCAAGGAAGCAAGCCAAGGACTGGGGCACTGACCTCAGGCCTGGTCTGACCTTCGCTCTTCCGCCTGTGATCTTGCTGTAGTTCCAAGAGGAAGTGGAGATTTCAGAGGAGCCCAAGGCTAAGGCTAGGCTAAGGCTTGGCCAGGCTGGGTTGACCAACCCTGATGCTAGAAGTTCCACCACTGAACAAAGATGGAGTGTGAAGGTCTCCTCTTCCCCAACCTAATTCCTCTGACTCTGCACAGGCCCACTTTGTGCCTTTTGACCGAGCCTCCTTCCAGGGCAGGGAATCAAAGCTGACACTGACTTTGCAGTTGGAATATTTCTATCAAGAATTAGATGTGTATGAACAATTTCTCCACTGTTTCCTGCACAACAGACAGTTCTGTTGAAATCTGGCAGGCGGGGCTCAGTTTCTATTTTATATTTACCCTGATGGAGAGTTTGTTCTCATCAATGTCTCCATCCCTCCTCCAGGATATGCTGTCTCATGGGTATAATTGGGATTCCCCTCAGTGAGTCCAAATAGATAGGTCTCCAGGGAATGTGACTGCAACTACTATTGGAGGAACTATGGGCACAGCCCAGCTTCATGATTCAAGAACTCCAAAGGGTCCAAATATATCTCCCTTTTGCCAAGTCCTTCCTAGCAGCATGCATACATTCATTTAGTCATTCATTTAAGAAGAATTGACCACATACCAAACACACACCATTACTGTGCTGAGTACAGGAAATAGTAACATGAGTAAGATACAGTTTCCATCATAAGGAACTCATGGGAATCCTGGTAAACCATCAGTTACAATATAAGATGGTATGATATCATAGAAGCCCATACAAAGTATGAGATAGAGAAAGAAGGAATAAAAAGGTAGAGATATGGTCAGGTTTCAACACAAAGGTAACAATGTTGATTAGTAATTAAGAAAACAAACAATGAAAAACCTTTTGGGTTTATGTAACCAGTAGGTTGAACAAGCATGACCTATAGAAATGCAGCTTCACTATTGACTCCATTTGTCTTGATTCTCCTCCACCCGACTCTCCCTCTGCTGTTTCAAATCCATCATGGTCAAAGCCATTGGTGGGGAGAAATGAGAGGACAGGACAATTTTGATTTGAGCCTGACCTTTGGTCAAAGAAAGCATCTCTGAGTGAACCAAATTAGGATTCTTCTCATAGGTTTTCCAAGGTCCCCTTCTGGAATCTCTGTCCCATAGTTCTCTTGACTCTGGCAGATGTGTTTCTATTTCTGGTTCCCTTGAGACATAAGGAGCAGCCTGTCTCCAGTCTCCCTACCCACATCCCCTCACTCCTGCAGCAGGGACTTCCAGACAAGATCTAAGATGATCCAGCTACTGTATAGTTTTCTTTCTTGAGTGACCTAGTACAGAGGAGACACAGTATCCTTTACTCTGAAAAACTCTAGAAGTGCGGCCTGCATCCACCTAGCATACTTCCCTGGTTCCTGCACTTAGTAAGTCACCTCTCTGGTCTCTGCCTCTTGGCAGCAGGAGCTAGGCCCCAGTCATGGTCTGCTTTCTTAGGCATGACCTGAGCACCAATTTTCTGTGCTCCGTGCTGTAAGGAATATCTGTGCAAGTTCTCCTGCAGCACCTCCACCCCTTCCCAAAGGGAAAGGGCAGTAGCAGCTCTCTCCAGAAGAATCTCTTCACTAAACCTCTCCCTAGTCTACTCCCTCTGACCCTTTTCTCTATTCTTGGTCTGGCCAAAGGCCAAGAATAAAAGTACATGAGCCCTGTCCCTTCAACATTTTGGGGGATACTGTTGTACTCATTTTGAATCTTAGTATTTATCATATTTTTGTCTCGGGTGGACTGATGGCATGAAGAATCCCATTTCAAACATCTTATTATGTCTCATTGTGGTAACAGCTATTGGGAATGGCATCTTCTTAGATACTCAACTGAACTCTGTCTTGAATGCAAGCAAGCAGAGACTGGGGAAATTTATTTTCAAGATCTAGTCTACAGTCCTCATGCCGTACCACTTTTCTCAGCATAACAGAGAACAGTTTTGAAGGAAGCCATGTCTGCTCACACAGAGGATTTCTTCATCTACAGAGTATTGTCCCACTCAGACAGTGCATTACCGCAGAGAGCCACCCACTTTTGGTATTCACTTAGCATTGTTGGAAATGGGGCTGACCTCATTGGTAAGGCCATTTCACTTTCCTTATTCTTGGCACCTCCAGCAGGTTAAAAGATGTTCTTACAAGCCAAAGGGGAGAAGTTTAGCCCAGGTTTCCTGGCCCTGAAGCATAACACTATCCATACGACACCTCCATACAGAGCCATCTCCAGTATCCTAACAGTCATACTCTGAGCCCTGCGTAGGAGGTGAAGACTGAGTCACATTTGGTGACTCACTGGCTTGAGACCACACAATGAGTCAGGCAAAGGAGACTTGGGGACAAACTTTTAAAATCCGAGTTCTCTAGACTGCCTCTGGAGAACCACCCTTGAAGACAAGGCTCCAGGGTAAATGGGTGGGAAGATTTGTCAAGATACCAAACCTCGACAGGCGAATGACGTACACTTGCTTTTTGCAGAGCTTACAGAAAGCTTGGACTTTTGTGCAATAGATTCTAATGTTGCTTTGTAATCCTAGACCCCACTTTCTGATAACAAATTCATCCATCACCCCAGCTCTGCAATTGCCTTCAGTGACTCATCACTGTTCATTAACCTCTGCCAACTGTTTGTGCTTCTGTAGTTGTGAAACCCTGATGCAGGAGGACTGTCAGGGGACAGGGCAGGTGACACAGAGCTGTGGCTAAGGGCACAGGTCTTGTGTTTATCACACAAACCTGGGTCTGATGCCCAGAATTGCAGTTGATAGAATCTCAGCAAGTCACTTGCTTCATGTTTTCCATCAGTAAAACAGAAATAATGGTGCACTTGAAGGAAGAGTAATTGAGATACTATTGAGTCATTGGAAAAGTCATGACAGTTTTCTATGCAAAAATGCATCATGACTTCTCTGATGACCAATATTTGCGAATAGCCCAGAATGTATGATATACTTTGTAATTAACTAAATACTGTATTTTTCATTAAGGATTTGGGTTTTCGTTGATGATTGCTCTTCCTCACAATTTTGCTAATTGATAGAAAAGTTATGTAATTATTTATTAGAGTACAAAAGCATTAAGTTTATGCCAGCATACAGAAGAAAAAAATATCAAACAGTAGCAGGAATCTAAACCAGCCACAGTACATACAAATTCCTTGAGAGAACGGCCACATCTGGTCTGTTTCATATCTTCAGGGCCTGACACAAAGTATTCGTAAGTGCTTATAAATTAAAAAAAGGCAGAATAGTGTAGTTCCACACTAAATGTTTTTGGAGTTTGCAGCATGAATATTTGGACATGTTTATTCATCAAGCAAGAAACCATGCAAACAATTCTGCACCAGACATCAGGTGAGGCACGACTTAGCTGTCGACATGCAAAATAACATAACAAACACAAGCTAGGGGTGCAGGAGATTTGGGGCCACAAAGTGACTCGTAGGGTTAGGATGGTCCTGAAAAGCATTTTTGAGGCAGAGTTAGTGTTTTAGTCCATCCAGGATGCTATGACAAAAGTAACAAAAACTGGGTGGCTTATAAACCACAGAATTGCATTTCTTACAGTTCTGGAAGCTGGGAAGTCCAAGACCAAGGAGCCAGCAGATTCAGTGTCTGGTGAGAGCCTGCGTTCTGGTTCGTAAGTGGTTCCTTCTCCATGTGTGCATGCATGGAAGGGGCAAACAAGCTCCCTCATGCCTCTCTGAAAAAGGCACTAATCTCGTTCATGAAGGCTCCACCCATATTGCCTAGTCACCTACCAATGTGCCCACCTCTTGATATCACCACACTGGGGATTACTATATACAAATTGCTTATAAAGTTACATGATTATTTATTAGGATATTCAACCTGTAAATTTTGGAGGGACATAAACTCAGACCAGAGCAGTTGAGGTTTTAACAGAATCAGTGGAATCTATCAATAGACAAGATGAAATGGGGCATCAGGAAGCAAGAGATGCTCTGGGAAAGGCTTAGGAGCAGAAAATGCTGGACAAATACAGAAGGCAGAGAGGAGATGGGCCTGGCTGGCCAGAGCCAGGGAGTATGTGAGAGATAAGGGTGACTAACAAGAACTATGTAGAGAGACATTTTCACCCAATGGAGATAATTCCTCACCGACATGCTGAGGGCCCTGATGTCTTCATCAGCTGAACCCTTCCTGGGAGAGGATTAGTTTGCTTAGCTTCTTGCTAGGCCCTACAGGAACAAGAAATGAGATAGATGAGATTTTATTGAGCACATATTTTATGACCTTGGTCCAGTCACTTTCCCCTGCCCTGAGTCTCAGTTCTCTCACACACAAAATAAGTGGATTGACCTGAACTGAAGTCCTTCAGAGTATAGATGAATTGCATGGAGAGTGTGCCCAAAATGCATATTTGCTAGATACCGATTGCTAGATCTGGAGTGTATTTTACAACTCTCCTGCCTAGGTAATTCCAGGAAATGCATGCCTAGAATCAAGTTTCACAACCGCTTGGAATATGAGGATGTCCTTTTTAGATCTAAAAAATTTTGAAACACCTCCACATAAATGCAGATTGATTTTTATGTTGGTCATTTGAGAAAATGCATAACTGAAACTATCATGAATTCAATAACATTTTGAGACACATTTATAGTTTGTTAATTTCCATGGGGCTTATATGTTTGAAAAATAGTATTATGTGTATATGAGGGAGAGGGTTGTACTATTTATTCATAACCTAGGTACTGTTTGGCATCCTCTGGATTAGGGTATTATCATCCACAGGGTCTTGGAAATGTAGCTTGCAGTTGGAAACCACTGACCTAAATTACATATAAGTCCTTGCCTCAAAACTAATCATCTGTGGTTCTAGTCAGAGACCTTATGGCTACTTGACCAAGTGCTGTTCCTTTTGCCTGTGTTTGAAGTCTTATATGGAATCCTGGCTGAGCAAGAACCACTGCTTTGGATAGTCCTGGCCTAGAAGAAGAAGGAGGGGAAAAAAAAAAAAAAAGCAGCACCGCTCCTTTTCCCATATATTTATTTTTATCCACTAATTTGCAGGAGGCCTGGAGAATCTACTAGGATGAAAAAAAAAAAGGCCTGAATCCTATTTACCAGTGGGATTTAAGTACAATATGTACAAACTGTCAGATAAGGTCAGTTTTGCCAAGAGAACTATAAATTCTCCTGTAATTGAAGCATCCATCAGAGAAAAAGGGTCCAGCAGGCAGCCCGACCCAGCACAGGCCAGGGCTGGAGGGGAGCCATGTTTCCGGATCCACTGTGTTAGCTGATAGTAGACTGAGGTCTGTCCCAGTAACAATGCGCAGCTGGAAAGGGATTCATGCATGAACATAAATACGTCTTTTACTAAACACATCAACTGATGTGGCTGAAGCTATGGACCCCCAGCTAAGGGTAACATGTAAAGAGCTCTGTCTTTCTCTGTTAGCCTGGTGGCAGCATCCAGCTTCGGGCAGAAGCTGCGATATTTGGCAAGAACCCACCATCACTGCTCCTTAGACATGTGTAAGCATCCCTGGGAGTGTCTCAGAAATGTTTGGGAGGTATGTTCTGCCAAAGACTAGTCTCCCTACATTTAAGTAGGTGGAGGTTCAGTGCCTTAGAGATCTGAGTGTCATGTGCGAATGTGATTGCCTTTGCAACGCCTGGGATGTTTGGATTATAGAAATGCAAGGTGGGGAATGATGTTTGCCAAGTAGGTTATTGGCTTGACTTTGTTCTCTAAGTTTCTTTTGGCTCAGTGATTGTTCACTGTAGCAGTCACTGGGCTCTGGAACAAAACCTGGTTCTCACCCTGGCTACTGAGGCACGCACAACTGCCACCTCTGTATATCATTCCGTTGCAGGGTGATAGGAGGTAAATCCAAGGGGACTGGCCTTCCCTAGAGCCTTGGCCCTCTGCAGATGGCTTCTGGTTTCCTGGAGAACAACTGGCATTTAGCTTCAGGGTTGAGGATAGACCCTGGACACTGACTGCAGTGGATTCCACTGGGCTCAGAGTCACATTCCCTCTGGCTATGCCAGCTCTGGGGTCCACTCAGGCTCTCAGTGAAGGCGGCTGCAATGTATATGGTGTAGCTACACAGAGTGTTCTTGAACTTCTGCCACAAGATGGCAGGGAGGCAGTATAGAATTATGGAAATAATGCAGTTTTTGGTACCTGGGAGATGTGGTTTTCCCATTCCAGTTCTGGTGTTGACCAGCCATGCAGCCTTGCATAAATCACTTAGCCACTCTAAGCCTCAGTTGCTTCATTTGTAAAGTGGACTTGATAACCCCAGCTCATCGGGTCATTATGAGAATTGGCAGAAGCGTTATGTACAGTACCCCGCACAGCTGATGCTCAGGCAGGGTGGTGGTGTCGGGATACCAGCAAGAGAAGCTTATTTCAGAGTCTCACCACTGGACTATGCTTGCATTCCGTCCTTGCTGGTGCATGGGTGCTCTTCCTGGGTGTGTGGTTATAAAGATCATGAAACAAGTCTCCCCTTTGCTCTCCACACCAGGAGCTCAGTCCAGTGACTGACATCCAGTTTCCTGTCTGGTAGCATAAACTACGTCAAACTCTTAATGGGCAGGGCCGATTCTGGATGCTTCTGACTCAGATCATACCAGAAACACCAGTGAAGATGTAAATGGCAGGCTGGAGTAGGGCTGGAAAGCTGTTAACAGGAATGTGAAAACAAGATCTCAGTTGAATAGTTGTGGCAAGTATTCTGGGAACATTCCTCGTCCATTCTTAGGGTGAGGAGGGAGAGCTTGTGGGGTAGAAAATCTGCTCTTCATTAGGGTGTCACTATGCAGAAAGATAGCCTCTCCCAAAAAAAAAAAAAAAAAAAAAAAAAAAAAGATAGCCTCTCCCAGCAGCCCAACAGTTCCAGCTTGGGTGCTAACAGGAGGCCAGCTCTTCTCAGGACTCAGAACCAGGCTCCAGGGCACTCACTGGACAGGGCTGCTCATCATTGACAGAAATTGTTAGGTCTTTCTATCCTTTATTCTGGTGAAAGGCATGTTTCTCTTTGTATTCTCCTTTAACAGTCTTCCTCATCTTGGCCACTGTTAATGATACCTATGCTCTGGACACTGGCTGGGAAACCCTGATATTAGGACCCAGTCTTCAATGTGCTCTCCTATTCCCCACCCACTTTTTTTTTTTTTTTTCTGTCTGATAACTTGCCTGGTCACTCATTGAAAAAATAGATCCCCTTGTATTTCACTATACAAGGGCAGAAGCCCAGATTCTACAAGGAAAGCAATAGTCTTTGAGTATTTAAATCAGAGAAGGGCTATCTCCATGGTCTGGTGGATCTATCAGCTAGTCCCACGTGGCTGATGTGTAGTTCAAGTTCCAGACCTGTAGCTTGAGAAATGTGCCTGGCACATGTGTTTGCATGTAACTAATCCTGTCAAGATGGAAAAATGGAGGAAAAGGGTTTATGATGTGACCATTCGCTATAGGGGAGAGGGTCCTTTCTCCTCTCCCTCTCTCTGTCTCTCTCTGGAGAGCACAAGCATCCTCTAGCAGCAAAACAAAACAAAGAGGAAAAGAGAGACAGAATTTAATAGTAGAAAATGGCTAAAGAAATGAAGATGAGGGAACCAGCAGTTAGCGTAATGGCTATGTCACTGGACTCCCACACAGTCGACCGCGGTTCGTGTCCCGGACCCGGTGGCTTAAAACTCACGCCGGGCACGTGTGCGTGTGTGCCCAAGATCCTGAGAGGAGAATGGAGGAGAAGGGATTACGGCGTGACCATCCCCCCTGGGGGATGATTTCTCGCTTTATGTCTCTATGTCTCTCTCTGTCTGTCTGGCGAGTGCACGCGCCCTGTAGCGAAAATCTCTCTCTCTCAAAAAAAAAAAAAAAAAAAGAAATGAAGATGAGAAAAGTCACACAAGAGATGTGTGGCAGACAAAAATTCAACCTCAACAGGAAGCTGCTGGCACTGTAGGATGAAAAGAGAAAAGGAGAAAGTGGTGTTCCCCAGGCTGAAGTGCTGGGCTCACTTACTGAAGCCAGACCACAGTGGACAGGTCTGCAGGAGGCTAGCTCTATGAGGGAGAAGCTTTGGCTGCTGGAAATTTTGGCGGAAGAAAGGAGAAGGAGGGATGCCTCATTTCTCCCTTCCTCCACTATGCTTTCCTGTCAGTGCCTCCCATTGGCCACATGCCTTAACCTCAAAGTTGATTTGATTTGGTCCATAGGAACAATCACATCTTCAGGAACGTGTAGAAATTATTGTTACCTCATTTTTTGATGGGGAGACAGAGGTTTAGAAGAGTTCCCCCCAAATTGTTCTCGTGCCTTGAAAGCTAAGATATTTTGACATCCTATCTAATCTAAGCTCTATCTGAAATTTAAACTCTCACGGATTTTATTTTTCTCTCCCAACAGAATAGCTGGATAAACTTTAATGAAAGTTAGTCAAATTTATCTTTCAAGTAAATCAAAGCCGTTTAGTTTAATTTTTGAAAACCACAATTAATAGGAAGCACATTAGTTGCAAAGAGGCAACAACTAAATAAAACAAGTCTGAGGCCTGCTGGAACTTGACAGCCATCCAGCCTTGGAAAACAAGCAAGGGGCCTTCTGGCGCTGCACTGTGCCTTGCTAGTGTGGACGGAGCACTAGCAGGGTCAGCTCTGTGTCAGGTCAAGGCTGCCTGAGGTCTCACTAAGTCTGCCAGTGTCCCTGTCTAGTACATTATTCTAGTTTCCAGAGCTGTGTTAGTGACCAGTGAAGCATGGCTATCCATGCCACCAACCTAAGCCTTTTTCTCCTGAAAGCCTTCTCTGACTCCCAAGTTGAATCATTTGATGTCTCCTTCAACTCCCCACTCAGCATTCTGTGCCTGCATCCATAATGGCTTGATGCTCTGCTTTGCAACTGTTTTTCCTCACTTACCTGTCACAGTAGACCGTGAGATCCAAGAGGAACAGCATGGAGCCCATGGTAGATATGCCACAGAAATGTAAGGAAAAAAAGAGTAGAAGGACAGATGGGAACCTAGGATATTTTGAATAGCATGGACTGGTGGAAAGACAATGCAGTGAGATGTTCACTGGGCCCAGAATCACATCCCTGTGTGTTACTCACAAAATGTGTGACCTTAGGTAATCACTTGAGGTGCAAGCTTTAGTTTTCTCTTCTATAAAATGGAATTTGTATTACCTTCCATGAAGGATTGTTGTGACTTTGCAAAAAAACAGCATTGTGGCTATCCTTTCCTTTCTCCCTATGCTTTGAGGGGAAACTATGTAGTCTTTCTTCCTTCAGATGTTTGTGGGATGCCATCAGGATTAACTATTGGGATAGGTGAGCTGTGATTTTGAAGCAAGATGATAATATGAACTAAGATATTCAGTACAGGAGTAAAAATCACTTCAGGTAATTCAAGAAGAAAGGGATTTAATGGAGGGAATTAAATACTAAATTGTTGAAAGGCCTAAAAGGTAGACGTTGAGGGTCATCACAGTCCCTAGAACTCAAGTTCAGGGACTTTCAGTTCATCATAGTTCATGCCAAGAAACTGCTGCTGGTACTATCATATGCCTTGCCACAACTGCCTCATAACCTGTGATCTCTGTAATCTCCTGTGTTAGTTTTCTATTGCTGCCTGACAACTTACCACAACCACAGCAGATTAAAATAATATACTTTTATTTTGTCATAGTTTCTATGGATCAGAAATCCAGGCATCTCTGATACTTACAAGTACTCTCTGATGACGGTTTCATGAAGTACAATCCAGGCATTGACTGGGACTGCAGTCTCAGCTGACTGGGGAAGACTTTGCTTTCAAGCTCTCATGGCTGTTGGTAGCTTTAAGCTCCTTGAAAGCTGTCAGAGTAAAGGCCGCTGCTTCTTTCTGGTTATTGACCAGGGACCATCTTCAACCCCTGGCCTCACGACCTCTTGCTTCCTCAAAGCCAGCAAAGGAGAGAACATCTCCTAGCAAAGACCAATTAAAAAGTTTCTTCTCTCTGATGCTTCCTTTCTTTCTTTTAAGAAAGAAAGAAAAAAAATAAACAAAACAAAAAACAGGTATCGAGTTTCACCATGCCCCAATCCCCACCACCACCACCACCCCTCTAGCCTTCCAGTCAGCCAGGTTCATAGGTGAGCCCATAGGTACACCCAGCAGATTCAGGTCTACGACAGATCTGAATCAGGGACCTCCCCATTTGGCTCCAGTGTCACATGGCAGTGCTCTACCACCTCCACCACCACAGCTGGGTGTGGACGTTAGAGACTAACACTGTATCATCATATACACACACAGTTGTGTCATCTTCTCAGTCTATGGTTAGAAAATAGTCATAGATCTTGCCCAAGCTGTAAAGGAGATGAGGATCATGGGCAAGGTAGAACTGATGAGAGCTGATTCACAATACCAACACCAGTAACATTTATTTGCCACATGATATTAAGTATCTGCTATAGGGACCAATCTCATTAATATGATGCAACATGTATTGACTATTTAGTGTAACAGTCAGTGTTGTAAAATGGTTTACAGCTTGGGTTTACAGTCATATTATAAACCCTTGGTTAAATTCTGATTCTGTGTTAAAATCCTCATCTGTGAAATGAGCATGATAACACGACCTGTGTTGTACAGTGACTGTGCAGGTCAGCACTCAGTAAAAGTTAGATTTTTTTTTTTTTTTTATGAGCCAAGCAATTTCCCAAGTGTTTTAGATACATTATGTCATTTGATCTTCAAAATAGCTTTATGGGCTCACCTGTGTAAAGCCAAAGATCATATAAAAAGGCTCTGGGTTGACATTCCAGGTCCACCTGAGACAGCATGCCCGCCATTCTGGCTGGCTGCAGGGCTGGGGGAGGATCACAGCATGAAGACCCTGTCAAGGGTCTTTGTCTCTATCTCTCTCTATCTCTCTCTCAAGAAAGAAATAACTTTTAAAAATACCCTATAGGGACCAGCAGATGGCATAAAGGTTACTGGTCACTGAACTCCCACATAGTCGACCACAGTTTGAGTCCTGGACCTGGTGGCTTAAAACTCATGCCGGTTGCATATGTGTGCATGCCCAAAAATCCCGAGAAGAGAATAAAGGAAAAGGGATTGTGTCATGGCCATCCTCCCTGGGGGGGCCGGGGGGGTGATTTCTGTTGCTTTCTGTCTCTGGCGAGCACACATGCCCTATAGCAGAAATTTCTTTAAAAAAAAAAAAAAACCCCAAAACCAAAAAACAACGAGAGCAAAAGCAAAAACAAAACAAAAATACCTTATGAATAGCTATTGTCATTATCTCCATTTTACAGATGAGGAAATTGAGTATCAGATAAATTATTTAAATCCTCAAAGGTTATCCAAGTCAATTATTGGCAAAATTTGTGACTCTTAGTCATGAGGCTAAATTGGCTCCTCTTTAGAACATATATTATTTTTTGTAAATGGCCAGTTATTTTTGTTCATCATATTCACAGAAATAATATTTTATTAAATAAATGTATTTAAATTTTTTTTAATTTATTTTAATAAATTATTTAAACTTTATTAAATAAATTCAGTAAACATTACAATTTACAAAGTACTTTTTCATGAGAGCCTTCCAATAGAATGATATAATGTGCATTTGTTGTACTGTTTGAGAATATTCAATTAAGCTATAGAAGAAAAAATACACTACATAGGTAAAATTCATAAAATATGCTAGAAACTATGGTATGCATATTTAACATAGAGATAGAAGGACCACGAGATAGCTAACATTCATGAGACACCTGTGCACTAAATATAAATGATACATAAATATGCATGAGGCACTAAATAGTCTGGAAATACTAAATATATGTGAGCAATCAATGTTCAATTGACCTTAATTCAGCCTTATGTTCAATTGGCCTTAATTCAACCATAAATGAATGAAAACCTTTCTGGCTTCATAAAACTCAGCAGGCTCATTGGTAAGCTACAGCTATTGTTCCTATGTGTTCTTCACCCCAGAACTTTCCATTGGCAGACTCCTTTGCTCAAACTTCAACTCTGGTCCTATAATTAGACCATCAGTGGAGAAAACTGATATGGCCAAGAGAGAAAGAAAGGACATATAAACACTACCTACTCCAGAACTCAGTTAAGGTGGTCCTTGTGCCCCATCACACCCCAACTCGAAATGCTAAGAAGCCCGTTATCATTCCCATTGCTTCTCATTGTGTGAGAATTGATTAAATTGATTGGATAATCCATGCAATTAAAGTATTTTAAGTTGGTTAGAGAGCTTTTTGTATTGTGGCCTCTGGTAGGAAGTACTAGCTTGCCTGATAGTTACCTTGAGGGCTACCACTGTTTTAAGGCAATTTCTCACTTGACAAATGATGGGAGGTAGGTGACAGTCATCCTCCCCTCTTTATAGATATGGAAATTAAGAAATAAAAAGAGTATGTGATTTTTCTAAGGTCACACAGTAGATGGATTAAACTGGAATTCACACAGGTTTCTCCAACTTCAAGCCTAGCTGGGTTTTTTTTGTTTTTGTTTGTTTGTTTTCCCTAAATAAGACCCTCATGCCAAAAAAAAAAAATCAAGGGTATTATAAAATAGTGCATTGGGTGTTTCTTGCAGGACTCTACAAACAGGTTGCAAAGAGGAATCCAAGGCTATTATAAGCGGTTCTGCTGGGGCAGAACTAGATATGACCCTGGCAAAGGCCTCTTTCTGATGGAGCCATGTTCACTTGGCAAGCCTGTGCTGGGAATGTCCTTAAAAGGGCCCTCTTTGAGATTGCAGTCGCCCTTCATCTGTTCCTCATTGATTCTGTAAACACAGGCTCTTATGGGCAAGGCCCCAGCCAACAGACACGTTGAGGTTCTGACATTAGGAATTAAGTCCAGAAAAGGGCAGGCTTGGGCTGGAAAGGGTTCAGTTGTCTTCACATCCTTCCCAAAGATGGATTCCATGCCAGACGCTATCGGCCTCAGAGATTTGGCCTATGTGTTTGTTCTGGCTTTTTTAACTGTTGACTTTTGGATCAACTCTGTATTGGCTTGAGTATGAAAATTGCTTTCCTCAAATTAATAGTTAACTTGAATAAGCACTTTCTGGTCTTTCTTCCATTCTCTTCCTTGCTGCCTTTGAAGCCATGTGCAAATAAATGTTGCCAGCCAAAAAGATTTTCAAGTTGTGGCCATGGCCTTTTTAGAGAGGGAAGTTTCTCAAGTGAGGGCCAGGACTGAGAACTTTATTTCATCTGTGTCAGTTCACAAGCTCTTGTGGGAAACTTCAGTCTTCTCAGTGAGGAAATGGGTAAGCCTCAAAAGAATCATGCAAATAATTTTTAAAAAATCATTAGGCCCTTGAATGTCTAATTTTTCTGCACATTTGCACTAGTTTTGCTTTTCTTTCTATTTCATCCAGTCTATCATACACCCTTCAGTTGCTCATTAAATCACTAGGCTAAGAAAAAGAAACCAAAAAAATTACAACTCATGAATATGGAGGACTCCATCTGTTAAGATGGAAGATGACGGAGGCTGACAGGTGGTGTGGTGGTTAAAGGTGCTGGATTCCCACATGGCCGACTGTGGTTTGAGTCCCAGACCCATACTTGCTTTTTTCTTAGCATTGTGCTTTTGTGCATGTGTGTTTGTGTGCTTGTGCAGACACATACACAAATGACAAGGAAAAATTTTGGAAGAAACAACCAGATGCTTAAATATGAAGAGATTGTAGGTGATTTTTACATGATTATTTTTGTCACTCTGTATTGCCTGAATTTATATAATCATCTTTTGTGGCTTTTTCTCTCTCTTTTTTAAAGCTGCTCTCTCTCTCTCTCTCTTTTTTTATTTTGAATAGAAATAGCAACACTTGACAAGGTCCTTCCCATGATCAAGATCGTTTTAAAAGCTAAATAATTTTAGCTGAGCTTCATAACGTCCCTGGGAAGTTATCTTTATACCCATTTTATAGATGGCTCAGAGAGATAGTCGTGTGCAAGATTACACAGCTACTGAATGGCAAGATGGACAGGCAGGCAGGTGTTAGTGATGTCAGAGCCCATGAACTTTCTACTCTGCCACAACTGCTCTCTGCGGGTGCTTTCAGCATCACATCGCCAGTTTCAACCAACAGTTACTCTGTGGCGTGGTGCTGGGGCCATGAGAATGGAGGTGAAGGATGAAAACTCTGCCTTCCAGGAGCTCACGATCCAGAGGAGGGATTATCAGCTGGAGCACCTCACTAGATTCTCCCTGGGCAGCTTTAGAACTCCTGATGCCTGGGCCACACCCCAGATGTTCTTTGCAACTGTCCAGATGATACAATGTATAGTCAAGATGAGGACAAGTAAGGGGACCTGGAGGTGTGATTGGTGAGTGGCCATTATTGTAGTGTTCCTACATGCTGCCTTTGCCTAGAGATGCCACATGCTATGGTGGTTAAGAGTGCAGTCATTGGATTCGAACAGTTTGCTTTCAGATTCTGCCACTGACAGTTGCTAGCCTTATGACATTGGGTAAGAGACTTCAATCACTCCATGCCTATTTTCTTGTAGGTAAGCTGAGGAAGACAACAATAGGCCTCACCTCATAGGGTGGCTGTGGTGATGAAGCATGGACAGGTCGACAAAGCCGTGGCACACGGCAAATGGTCCTGAAAGCTTTCTGCTCTTACTTCTGCCCCTGCCTCTCTGTAGGTGAGGGAGCTGCTTCCCTCTTCAATGTAAGGCAGCAACCATTGTCTCCCTCTTTTCCAACATCACCATCAGACTAACTGCAAACTCTTAAGGATTTGAGCATTCCACTACTTCATTGCAAATCAAGGGGTTAAATTCATTTGTACTGGCTATCATTTAGCTCAGTGGTCCCCAACATATTTGACAACACGGACCATTTTCATGGAGAAAAATTTTTCCATGGGGGGAGGGTGGCAGGGGAGACGGAGATGGTTTGGGGATGCTTCGAGCCTCACTAGCCTGCTGCTCACCTCCTGCCATGTGACCCAATTCCTCTGTGGTTTGGGTCCAGGGCTCGGGGGTTGGGGACCCCTGACAGCTCATTCATAAAGTACCCAGCATCTTGAGGGAAAGGCCCAGTTTGGGGCAGGGATCTTAAAACAAGAAGTATGACTTCTGGCCTCAGTGGGCAGAGTGTGCTTCTGTCTTGAATGGCTCCTGTTTCCCTACAGGCCCTGACTCTGGGCTGCCTGACTGAGCATGGTTCCAGGTGAGAGGAGGTTCTGCCCCTAGGCAGTCGCAGCTCCATCTGCACAGAGCAGGTCTCAACTTGCTGGTCTTGGCTCCCATCTGGATTCATAGAACTGAGGGCCAGAGGGGACCTTGAACTGCTGGTGATTCAACCTGCTGTCAAGTACCTGAGGTGCACAGACTCCCTAGATCAAGATTTACCTGTGACTTGTTCTTCAGAATACAGGACTTAAGCTTTCTCCAAGGCAGCTGAAGCATTACTCAGCAGTCTGGCCCAGGGCTTTAGAGTCAGGCAGACACTTGTTCAAATTTCTCTACCGATACCTCCTAGCATCATGACTCAGGGTAAGGGGGATAACCTCACAGAGCCTCAGCTGTTTCTTCTGGAAAATGAGACAGTATTATCTATTGTACCTTATAAGTTTGCTCTGAAGATTAAAAATATGTATATATAAAGCACCCAGCGCAGAGTCTGGGTATTAATTAGGTAGATCAAATGAAATAACCTATACAAAGTACCCAAGAGTGTGTGGTACTCAAAACAATGTTACTTCCCTTCCCATATCAGGGTGAATCTAGGACTGAGGCTTTTCATTCATGTGTTAATTTATTCACTAAAACCCTGTTAATCCTGCAGGGAGTGACAGAGATCTATCAGATTCTAGACTATCAGTTCTATGAAGACAGCAGCCTGCCTTTTGCCCCCCTCATTGTTTAGAAAGCTGCTAGTAAAGTAGGACAAGTTGGAACACAGTAGGTATAGAATAAGTGTCTGTCTTTCCATTTTCCCCCTAAGATGTCAACAAATCACCTCCACAGATTCTTTGGATGAGACAAGACTACAAGACTGGAGCTTTTTTTTTTTTTTTTTTGGAGAGGTTTTTTTGCTACAGGGCACATGAGCTCGCCAGAAAGAGAGAGACAGAGAGACAGAAAGAGAGAAATCACCCCCCAGGGGGGATGGCCACGCCTCAATCCCTTCTCCTCCTTTCTCCTCTCAGGATCTTGGGCATGCATGCACATATGTCTGGTGTGAGTTTAAGCCACCAGGTCCGGGACTCGAACTGCAGTCAGCTACATGGGAGTCCAACGACATAGCCATTATGCTAACTGCTGGTCCCAAGACTGGAACTTTTAAAACAACTAAAGATTAGGGGACAGAAAAAGAAGACCAGAAGAGTGCAAATTAATTGTAACTTTCAAAGTGCAAGGCTTTGATTCCACCTGAACGAAGTTGTCCTCAGATATTTTGCCTCCTCCTTTTTATGGGGGCTCCGTGAGTAGCTATGAGCTCACTCTTGAGGGGCTGAATCATTTCTCCAGCTTGGGGCCAGGACCTCATGCCAAAGCACCCATCCTGCTGCCACACTCCCCACCTGGGGCCTTTTCTTAAACATCTGACTCTTTCCATTCACAAGACCAAAGGAATTCCTTCTCATACCTACCTAAGCTTGGTTCTGAGACACATTTCTTCCCCAGGGATTGCTGAGGATGATTTCATTATTATTTTTTTAAAGAATTATTTTATGTAACTTTATTTATTTTAATTTGATGAGAGAGGGATAGAGTAAAAGCAAGATAGAGGGAAAGTGAGAAAGCAAGCCTCCAGTTCAGTACTCGAACCATGGTCGTCCACGCGGGAGTCCAGCACCCTTAACCACCACACCACCTGCTGGCCCAGGATGATTTCATTCTTCAAGGCAGATTGTCCACTATGAATGATGGTATGACTTTACCCTTACAAGTCAGAATCTACCTTTATCTTAATGCTTTTATAACAAGATGGGAAAATTGTACACCAGGACTCCTCTTGAAAAAAGCCTGTTTTGCCCTGAGGTTGTGGGAGGTAGGGGAAAATGTTTTTATAAATGCCAGGGGCTTAAAATTTATCTTAATCCCTAACTCTCAGTCCAGTTCTATCCCTGGGCCTGGGCAATAGACGCATGTTTCAATAATAAAGAGAAGAATTTGAAGTTCCAGTGGGTAACCCAGGAAGTAAGGAAAGATGCCTTAGGTTTGGATACTGCATGGAGGAGGATCTGGGGAGAGCAGGAATGTCTGAAAGTGGACTTCGGCATGGCTGCTGTAAATTCTTTCTCTAACTCCTCCATAAAATATTCAGTAAAGTGTGCAGTGCACATTTATACTTGCGTGTGAGCAAATTTTTGTGGCCATTGACTTCCATATGTGTTAGGTCAGCCTTGGCGCAACACAATGGCAGCCCTGGAGGAAAACAAAACCTGAAGGCAAAAGTACCACAACAGGGTAAAGTCTCAGGAAACCAGTGTTGGGGTGGAGGGGTGACAGGGATGGGGACAGGGCTTCCCCGAGCTGTGACATTGGAGATGTGAGGCGAGTTTAGCTGGATCTTGTGGGTCGAGGCTCTAGCTGACTTCAGAGCTATAGTGTGACAAATGAGGAGTGACAGCCCTTTACTGGCTGCCCATCGTCCACTGTCCATGTGGGAGAGGCGCTGCTCCTCCAAACATCTATATTTCTTCAGATGTCTCTCCATTTTCCTCCTAAAATGGCAACAAATTCCTTCCGCAGATTCCTCAGCTAACATTGGAATTTTCAAAACAGCTAAATATTAGGGGAGAGGAAAGGGGAAGAAAACATGACAATATATTATGTAAATGATGCTACTTCTAAGCATAGGGCTCTGTGTGTTCTCACACACTCAGAGCCCTTCACAATCTTGCTTCCCAGCGGCCCATTGTCAGCTCTCTGCGCATTTCTACATATCACCATATATGGCAGCATCACCTAGAACAAGCCTAAATGGTTGCCCTCTTCCCAACCAGGTAGAACTCATCACTCCTCCCTCTGTGCCTCATTAGATCTTGCTGTTCCAGCACAGTATGTATAATATGCTCGTCTTTTCCAATAGACTGTGAGTTTCTAACTCCAGAACCTGACAAGTACTTAGAGCGTTGTAGAATGTCAATAAATGTTGAATTTCAAGAATCCAGAGCTGGATGTGAAAATGTCAGCAGACAGACTAGACTGGTTGGTGTGCCGGTACTGCTACTCGCTAGTTGGTGAACTTTGGACAGGTTCCTTAATCCCTCAGAGTCAATTGCATCTTCATCAGTTGCGGCTACTTTGTAGAGCAGAGAGAATTTTGAAGTATATAAAGTAGCTAGGTGCATAATAAGAAAATGGTAATCATAGATCAGTAAGCTGGTGATTTTCGACATTTTTCTTTTCAGCAGTGTAACCCTTTAAAGAATGAAATGTTTTATAGAACCAGGTAAGAGCAGAACTGCTTTAACTTAGGGGTGCAGCTTCAGAGCCCCATCTTCTTAGCTCTTTTCCCATCTTGACCTAGCTCCCACCTACTCCAGAAGAAGCCCAGGATCCCCAGAACATAGAGTGAGACCTACTGCCTTACACTGGCATGGGAGGCATACAGCTGGTAGTATGTGAAATGATTTTAAGTGTCAAAACAACATAGCATTAAGTAACATAGAGTCATTATTTTAAAAGTTATTCCCTCTTCAATTCTTTTTCATTGCTTTCTGGGACCAGCAGTTAGCGTAATGGCTATGTCGCTGCACTCCCATGTAGTCGACCGTGGTTCGAGGCCCGGTCCTGGTGGCTTAAACTCATGCCAGACACATGTGTGTGCATGCCCAAGATTCCAAGAGGAAAATGGAGGAGAAGGGATTGCGGCATGGCCATCCCCCGGGGGGTGATTTCTCGCTTTCTGTCTGTCTCTCTCTGTCTTTCTGGCGAGTGCATGTGCCCTTTAGCAAAAACCTCTCCCCCACCAAAAAAAAAAAATGCTTTCTGACTCTTTAGAGAAAGATACATTCAGTTTGGAGTTAATGTGTCTTTAACTCCTCCTGTGGCTCTAATATTAAAAGAGCAGTTCACGGGTCAGAACCATCAACAGAACATAATGTCTTGCTAGAGTCATTGCTTAGTTTTCATGTCTACCTAAATCAGGCTCTGTAAGTTTAGACTAATCAATCATTAACAAGTTTCATTTTTTTTCTATTTGTAAAATGAGGGTAATGCTTACTTATTTATGAGAATTAACATGGATTCATTCTAAATATATTTATTGAGATAGTTCTATGTGCTAGGTAGCCTTGCGGAATATAGTGAACTACTTATCCCTGACCTGAGATCTTTGAGATCATTACCCTTGTGGATCGTCTAACCTAAAGGGATATACAGTTTTAGAAAGAGAGTCAGTTCACTTTTATAGTGTATTAATTGCCACTGGGGCACACTTCCTCTTCAGAATGCTGGAGAAACACCTAAGAGGAAATGCTGAGCTCAGACTTGCAGACATAGGAAGTCAGAGATTTCTTGGAAAAAATAGCAGTTTAGTTGAGTTCTGAAGCAGAATATTCAGTAAAGAAAGAGAAGAGGGAACTACATATGCAAAGATCTAGAGGCAAGAAACACTGAAAAAACATGTTGGGTTTCTTAGCATAACATCTGGCACACAGTCAGTATTCATCAAGTGGCAGAGGCCTTTAGAACTTTGATAACGTCCTTGGGCCAGTCCTGTAGTGCAAGTCAAGCCCTCTGCTGTACATAGGAAGCTGGATTCCACTTTGGAACTCCAGCCCTGGTGACTTGAAAAAAAAAAAAAAAAAAAAAAAAAAACACATCAAGTGCATGTGCATACGTGCCCAAAACCCTGACAGGAAAAGGATTAGAGAAAAAAGAATTGCAGTATGACTACCCCATTAGGGGCACTTCCCTCTCCCCTCTCCCTTTCTTTCTCCCTCTTACTGTCTCTCCTCTCTCTGGTGAGCACATATACCCTTTTGGCAATTAAAAAGAAAAAATCTATTATAATGTCCTTAACCTTGAGAGATACTAGATTTTTCTCTGTAGCCTCAGCATCAAAGAAGTTCCTGGTATATAGTAAATGCTACTAAGTGTTAAAAATGAATGATGAGAGAAATAAATAAATGAGTGAATAGATGAATAAATGAATAAATTTATTTATGTCTGTTCCTTGGAATCAGTTCATATCAGAAGCCACATTCTTACTGATACTTCACTTAGTAAAGTCTGAATTCCAACACTGTAGAGAAAGCAATAGTGCAGCCTGGTTCGGACTTTAGATTTCCACTGGGTGCAGCTGGAATCACATGGCCCATAAGGGGCCATGCTTCTCCCTCTATACAACACTGATGCTACTAATGAGGCCTATGTAACTGATTCTTATTTCAAAGTCTATCTGAATGGCATCTATTTGACATCCTGCAGAGCTGGGCAACCTGTATTACAG
Organism: Tupaia tana; assembly: GCA_026018925.1. Taxonomy (NCBI): domain Eukaryota; kingdom Metazoa; phylum Chordata; class Mammalia; order Scandentia; family Tupaiidae; genus Tupaia; species Tupaia tana. Next base: position 77,485,676 of record JAKSZU010000015.1, read on the forward strand.
TAAACGTCAACATGACTGTGACTGCTTTATCTACTAGAGCCATATCTGAGTGTAGGTCATGAACCAGTGGAGCAGGTTAGCAGGTGGGAGGTCTTTAACTAAGAATGAGTTATAGAAAAGTCTATATATTACATATATAAATGAAGGATTATAATATATATATTATATATTATATATATATATATTAATGCTTATATATATATATAAAATCCTAACATCTATATATAGATGTTAATGCTTATATATATAATCATATAATTACATATAATCATATATATAATCACAGCAGATGTAATGCCTATATATATATATAAAATCATAGCAGTTATATATACATATATAATCATAGTAGTATATATATATATATATATATATATATGTGTGTGTGTATGTGTGTGTGTGTGTGTGTATATATATATATGCATTAACATCTATTGATTGCTGTCTATCTGCCAGGCATTGTGCTAAGTGCTGTATATGTCTTATCTTATTTAATCCTTGAAAAGACTCTTGGAAATAGATACTGATATGATCCACATTTTACAAGTCAGAAGACTCAGGCTTGGAGAGTGATGTGACTTGGCAAGGTCACATTTTTAGTTTGGGGTTGGTGGAGTCAAATCCAGTTCCCAGAGAATGCAACATCAGAGCTAGCACTCTGCCACATTGCCACAAGTAGAAAATAAAGGGGTGGGGAGGCCCCAGCATGTCGCTGCATGTGGGAATTTCCAACAAACTCAGGGATGTGCTGGGCTGGCCCCATGGCCTAGTGCTTAAGGGAGCAAGATCCCATATGGTCAATAGTGTGGCCTGAATCCCAGCCCCAGTGACCTGAGGAACATGCTGGGTGCATGTGCATGCATGTCCAAAATTCCAATAGGGTGGAGAAATGGGGGAGAAGGGATTTTGGCATGACCATGCCCCATGAGGTGTCAGGAGGTGCTTTCTGCTTTTCCCTCTCTGTCTCTCTCTGATGAGCACACATACCTTCTGATAAATTAAATCAATCTATCTATCTATCTATCTATCTATCTATCTATCTATGTATATATATATATATCAAGGACATGCTAACAAAAATCTAGTCCAAACTTTATTTTGTTTTCTAGTTGACTCTTGGAGTCTACTAGAACACTGAATAAATATTTATTTAGAAAATGGAGAAAAAAAGAAACAAATTGAAGTAAAGCTAACCCCTCAACTAATCCCAATAAAGAATCTTTCCTGTTTCTTCTATTTTGAAACTCATCACCTCAGGTTGCAGTGTGGCATCAACTTTGTCAGTCTCAGCTTTCTTAGTTTGCAGTTCGTCCGTTGTCACTGTGACAACTGGGTCAGTCCCTAAAAGCAGAGCCTGAGTTTGAAGTTGTTTCTGCTCCTGGAATTATAACATGGTCCCTTACTTGTAATTTTTCTTATTTTACAGAACTAGCTCTTCTTTCCAAATCTTACACAGATGGTAGAGAGCAATGTGTAAACTAATGAATCTTTCCTTTGGACATCTGCCCTCAAATCCTTCTTTGTGATTAGCCTTCAGACTCATCACTGCACCCATCCAGGACTTGATTCCTCTGCTCCGTTTATTAAAGCCTCATCCATGTGCATGGAGCAGGCCAAACTGAATTAGGAAACTCAATTGAAGCCACTGAGGTCCAGTGGGGAGCCACTGACTCAGAATCTGAAGCCTTGGTGCAGTCAGGTACTCCCATTTTTCTCCACTGACTTTACTCTCCACTCCCTGCTCAGTGTCAGTCAAGGGGGAAAGTCAAGCAACTGCTATGATTAGCAATGACTACAAATCCCTGCTACCTAATCTCGGCTGGACCCTCCGTGCCACTCAGAAAGCCTTGCTGATCCTTGTTAACTCCCCATTACATTCTGCAGAGCACATTTCCAACTTTTTCTACTTTTCTTAAGCCCCAAATCTACTCTAGCCCCCTTACCCACGTCTCTTTCTTTGATTAGAAGATTGGGGCTCTTGACTTCTTTCTCCATTAAAACGGCCTCATTTCTTCCCAGCCTTTCATCTCTCCACCCTGCCCTCTAAGGGAGTCCCTCCCTCAGGCATTAGGAGGTACCCCACCCACTACAGCTTACCTTAGTCCTAGAGATCCTCTTTCCCTTGTTCAAGCACATTCTCCTATTTCAGCTCCCCGGGACTACCACCTCAGTATATAAACAGTTTTGTTCTAGTGTTCTTCAGGCAAATAAATACATAAATAAATAAGCAAACTACTTTTATTCAACATAGCTTCTACTCAGAACACCACCCCACTTTTGTTTGTTTGTTTGCTATACAGTGCATGCACTCACCAGAGAGAGAGAGAGATAAGGGAGAGATCACTCCCCAGGGGATGGCTGTGTTGCAGTCCCTTTTCCTCCATTCTCCGCTCAGGATTTTGTGCACACATGCTCATATCCCCAGTGTGTTTTTTAAGTCACTGGGTCCGGGACTCGAACCACACTGTTGACCCTATGGGATCCAGCCATCTTAACCACCATGCCACTGGCTAGGCTCTCCCACCTTTCCTGTTAGTGTCTGCTTCCTCTTCTTTACCTCTTGGACTTCATAGTTTCGAATTACAGTCAACCCTCTGTATCAGTGGGTTCCATACCCAAGAAGTCAACCAACCACTGATCAAAAATATTAAAAAAACAAACAAACAAAAATAATATAAATTTTGAAAATAATGCAATGCAACAACTATTTATATAGCATTTGCATCATATATATATATAAATTATATACATATATAATTCAGAAATTATTTAAAGTGTATATGTGAATGAACATGTTATATACAAATATTATACTACCATTTTATATAAAGAATTTGAGTATCTGCAGATTTTTGGTATCCAAGATCTTATGCTTATGGCATTGTGGTTGAGTACCAGCTCTGCTGCTGGCTTTTCTAGGAACCGAGTTTGAACCCCCCCCCCCCCCATCCTGGCTAAAAGTTCTAGGGGGTCCTAGAACTAATTTTCCACAAATAATGAGGGATGACTGTATATTAGTAATTTACGTTCATGGAAGCAAAATTAGAAGCTGCATATTAACAAGAAGAAAAATTCTACTGTCGTGACCCCTCAGAAATAAATGTTAGCATCTCGAAATGTATCTTCCAAATATTTTCTCATGTATACATGTATATAAATAAAGTTAAATAGATTTTTAAATAGAAATAAACTCATAGTGTACATTGTGTTCTGTAGCTTTCTTTCCTTAGTTTGTATGGTACTTTTAGCATCTTTTCATAGGCTTATCCAGAAAATGCAAGATAATCTCCCATCTGAAAATTCTTAATTTAATCCCACTTGCCGTGTTTCTTTTGCCATGTAAAGTAAGGTAAAACAGGTTCCAGAATTTGTAAAAGAGCATCTTTGGGGTAGGGGCCTTATCTGAGGGGAGGCATTATTCTGCCTGTCACAAGTAGCCTTTATCCCAGAGAACTGAAGGGGAGCACAGTGGTAGGTGGGGGGATTCCAGGCACTGGAAACAGCAGAGCTCTGACGAGATCCAGTCTCTCTTCAGTCCCCAAACCTCTGTAACTGTAAATAGAAAGCTATACATTTAAAAATTCAATTTATTTATTTCCTCCATGAGAGAATGAGATAGAGAGAAGTAACCCCAACAGAGTCTTCATGCCATGATCCACCCTCAACCTCAGTCAGCCCGATCTTGAGCTTGCTTGTGTACCTAGTATGTACAGGAAGACCTTGGGATATGAACCTGGGACCTTTCCATGTTAGCGCAACATCACAAACCATTGACCATCACTGTGCCCCTAGTTGGTCCTCCACGCTGTCTTTAAAAAAAAAAGTTTACATTGTAATAGGTTTTGTTTGCTGGTTGGTTGGTTAGTTGGTTGGTTTGGTAACTTACTTTCTTTCTTTCTTTCTTTCTTTCTTTCTTTCTTTCTTTCTTTCTTTCTTTCTTTCTTCTCCCTCTCCTTTCCTTTCCTTTCCTTCATTCTTTCTGGAAGATCATACCCCTTCAGCATGTGATTCTGGTGGGTTTGTCAAGGAAAGCCCATGTGATCAAGCTGACAAGTCACAGTAGTCCACCCCTTTGGGTATAGCAGTTGCCTAAAGAATGGGCAAGTGACCTCAATAGAGCCCATCTAACTCTTTGGGGGAGGGGTCTGCTTAGATGTGGGGTAAGAAAGTTTTCTGTTTTGTTGAGACTGGCTCTAGTAATGATAGAACCACTGGGGATCATCTTTCCCACCATGCGAAGACATCCTGTCTGAAAAGGAAGCCATGCCAGAGGAGAGGTGTTAAGAAACATTGAGGGATAGAAAGGGGGCAGGTGAGGGAGAGAGAGAGACCAATTGATCCATCAGATGACATCACTTGAGCATTTAGTTCTGAACCTGCCTAAAGCCAGGCAACTTCTAGACTCCAGTTACATTAGCCAATAAAGTCCTTTTTTTCCCCTTTCTTTGCATGAACTAGCTTGATTTACTTAACATGAATAGTATTTTATACTGTTCTATTACTCTACAATATGTATGCATTAAAATAAAACTAACCAAATTTCCTAATCTTTAGTGTTTAGGCAGTTTCTAATTTGTTACATTTTAACATGTAATATCATGGTAAACATCCTCATTTATATCCTTAGGTATATGACTGACAATTTAGAATACTCAAAGAAATATCTTTAATATACATTCTAACATATTCTTTAGAATACATTCCAAAAAAAATATATCAGTTTAGCCTGAAGTCTGACTGCAACCACACAGTTCTGCTAAACTTCTGTCCACTAGGTAACCAAATACCTCTAGTTGCTTACTCCAGTAATTATTTTCTCCATCCTTAGTCAGCATTTCCCCCTTACATCCACTTAGAAAATCCCCTTAGACTTCAATGAATCTTTCTCCTAGCTCTTCTTTCTACTTTCAGGATTCAACTTGGGTGCAATTTTTGGACTTCTGAAGGTACTGTGATGAGATAGATAGGTGTTTTGAATTTCAACCAAGCACAGCAAGAGGATATGGGATAGGTTAGTAATGTTTCCCGATGCACTGGTACACTGAAGGCGGAGGAGGCTGAGATGAGTCATATAGATTGTAGCAAGAGAACCAAATGTTTGCCATTATTATCACGGGAGATTTCTAACCCGGAGGACATCTTGGGTCATCAGAAGAGTCATGATGCATTTTTGCATAGAAAAACATAGAAAATATGTCATGATTTTTCCGACAACTCAGTAGATCAGGAGGTTCTCTGGGGGCTGCAAAATGACCCAGGGGTTTCATGAATCTCCTGGAGTAATATACAGATATTTGTGAGATTGTACATTTTTCTGGGGAGGAAAACCATAGCTTTTATTAAATTCCTAAAGGGATCTGGGACACCCTACCCCCACCTCCTCCTCCAAAAAAAAAAAAAGATTTAAGAGCCACTCTATGAACACTCTCCTAACCTGGGTTTTTCTCAAGTGGCCTTGTGGAAGTCAAGGTTTGGAGAAGAAGGAAGTCAAGTAGCCCAGTAACTACTAACCTGCCTGACACATGCAATAACGTCTTGAAGATACAGAAGGCCCCTGTGAGATTGTTCCGGGAGAAACAATCCCCTTACATGGCGCTTTGGGCTGGCCCAGCATGATTTAGCTGAGTGGGAGGAAGAGCTGCCCTCCATGACGTGCATTTCATTCCTTAATCCTGTTCTCCCAACCCTCTCCCGTACTACTACTCTGTCTCAGATCTCCTCAGAACTATTCATAGTTCTCTAGTAGCCAGGCAGACAGCACAGCATGTTGTCAGAGGCCTGGTATGACCCAAAGCTATGCCCCAGAGCACAGAAGTTTGTAACATCTGGGAATTTGCACATCTGGAAAGCCACCTACCACATTTCACTTGAAATATGATTTGCTTCTGGCCTTCCTGTTTCATGTAGGCCTTTTTAATTATGGTGGTTCCATCCAGATCTCCTTATCTTTGTGACTAGCTATGTTCTTAATTCCTTTCTTTTTTTTTCCCTCCAAGTTTAATGGAAAATATTTCCTGTCAACATTTCTGCTGTCCTCTCTGGTGACTGTAATTTCAGCCATTTTGTTACCGTCAGTGAAGTTCATTAGAAAGGGTGAATGTCTCATGTTCCAGTATCACTAGTGGAGATGTTAAATCAGATTGAATCTCGAGCTCTATCACATCCTCTTGAGACCTCCCACAAGCCAGTCTAGAAACTATATTTCTGCTTATTTTATGGTCTTAGTTCCACAGTGCGCCTTAACAGACCACTTTGGAACCCTTCCAAGAATATAATTTCTTGAGATTAATTCAATGTCTCATGAAAATTTTAATATGTCTCCTATTACTCATGAAAGTTTCTGACCTGTGCTTTCCAAATACCATTTCCTGTTTTATGAAGTATCTGTAGTTTAGATATTTTTCTCCTCACGTGATTGCATAGAACATATAGACTATTGCTGCACATAAAAAAGACCCATGCATCTCACCTTGGCATTGAAGACTATGTATTTGGATGACCTTTCTTTCTGAAGATATGTCCTCTACAAGTACATGTGCTGAGTTTAAATTCTGGCCTTTATACTGCCTAATTGTGTGACTTTGGATGAGCTAATTAATAACTCAGGGTCTCAGTTTCCTCTATCATAGAGTGACTGACAGAATTAAACTCTGCAGAGTTATTGAGAAAATTAAATGAGATAATATATGAAAAGCATTTAGCCAAGTGCCTGAACATAGTAAGTACTAGTGGTAGGCAAAACAAACAAACAAACAAACAAACAAAGATGTCAGTACCATAATCCATGGAGCCTGAGAGAAAAACGGCTCAGACATAATTAAAGTTAAGAACGTTCAGCTGGGAGGTTATGCTGGCTTATGTGAGTAGGCCAAATTTAATCACATGAGCCTTAAAAGCAGAGGAATTTCTCCCATTAGAGGCAGAAGAGATGCAGAAATTGGAGAGACTTGAAGCATGGGAAAGACTGGCCTTCGTGGTCTGAAGAATGCCATGTCCCAGGTATGAGGACTGCAGATAGTTTCTAGGGTCTAAGAGCAGCTCTTAACTAACAGCCAGCTTGGAGCCAGGGACCTCAGTCCTACAACCATCAGGAACCGATTTGCTGACAACCTGAATGAGCTTGCAAGTAGATTCTTCCCCAGTGCCTCCAGCAAGAAACATACCTGCTGACACATTGATTTCATTCTGGGAGACCCATGGTAGACTATGTCCTACAGAAACTGAGATAATAAATGCATGCTGTCTTTGCTGGCAATTTGTGATGGCAGCAACAGAAAACTAATACATTGCTCAGTAATATTGGCTATGATCTGCCAGCCGTGATGACCTGCCTAAGATTCCCCAACTCAACTGTGTTCTTTTTCCAGTCTTGGGCAAGTCCCTTTTCTCAAGCAGCTACCTTTAAGGCCTTGTTCAAATTCACCTGCTCTCTGTTGTCTTTCACGATCCTTCCATGATAATCAATCATCCTTGAACTTTCAGAAAACAATATTACACACTTTTTTCCTTCCAAAGTTTGCTTTCTGTTAGAGCTACTTTCTTTTCTTTTTTTCTTTTCTTTTTTTTTTTTTTGCTATAGAGCGTGTGTGCTCACTGGAGAGACAGAAAAAAACAGAGGCAGAAAGCAAAATATCACACCCCACACCCGGAGGATGGCCATGCTGCAATCCCTTCTCCTCAATTCTCCTCTTGGGATTTGGGCACAACACACACATGTGCCCAGCAAGAGTTTTAAGCTGCTGGATCGGGGACTCAAACCACAGTCGACTACATGGGAGTCCAGCAACCTAACCATTATGCCATCCATTGATCCCTGTTAGAGCTACTTCCTACCTATCATCTTCTCAATTCAATGGGAAGACTCTGTCATACTCATTTGTATTTTGCTCTGTATATTTATTAGACTCCCTGCTGAAATAGCTGGGAAAGGAAAGGAAAATAACACTCATTGAGAGACTTCTCTGTGTTGGGCCCTGTGTATATCAATTCTTTAACTCTTTCAAGAACCCTATGGGTAGAAAGATATATATAGTTTGAGACAAACTTGCCCGATGTCTTGTGTTGTTCTTTCCACTATATTAAGGTGTTTCTCGTAATCAACACCTTTGCCTTCATCATAGTGGATATTCATTTTACCCTTTAGAGAGCAGTTTATGCTCGCAGTAGCCCTAAGAGGAAGATTTTATTATCCTTATTTTAAAGGTCAGATAGTCCCTGAGAGACACAAGTAGGGCTTGAGTTAAGTATTTCTGATGGCAAAAACACTTAAGTGTTCTTTCCACCATACCACAGCTAGTTCCCATCAATGTTGACCAATGAAATGCTGTGTGCCATCAGGCTTCTTTCTAAAATTATTGCAAGGCAGTATTTCTAGCATCTCTGAGTCAGATTTCAGTTATTTCTCTGTCTTGATTATACATGCCACGCCTCCTAATGCTGGGTCAGTTGCAGATTACATTTGGGTCACACTGACTTATTTCTTCCAGATTACACACCCAGAATGAAACATTCTGACACCAGCTTCTAAAGTCTCTAGGGACCTACTTTCTTCTCTCTCATCACAAATAATCAGCTTGAATTCCTCTTCGTTTAGGATCTTTTGGTCTATTTTTAAATCGTGTGACTCTTTAAATAATTGTGGTAAAATATACATAACATAAAATGTTCTATACTGACTATGTTTTAGAGAGAGTTTTACTATAGGGCATATGCCCTCACCAGAGAGACAGACAGAAAGCAAGAAATCACCCCCCAGGGGTCACGTTGCAATTCCTTCTCCTCTATCCTCCTCTCAGGATTTTGGGCATGCATGCACATGCACCTGGCATGTGTTTTAAGCCGCCAGATCCGGGACTCGAACCACAATTGACTATGTGGGAGTCCAGCAGTGTAACCATTGTGCCATTTGTTGGTCCCTATAATGACCATTTTTAAGTGTACAGTTCATTGGTATTAAATGTATTTGCATCATTTTGCAAACATCACCACTGTGTGTCTCCAAAACATTTTCATATTCCCCAACAGGAAATTCTACAATCATTAAAAAATAGCTTCCCATCTCCCTTTCTCCCAGCCCCTGGTAAGCAACTTTCTACTAGTGTGTGTCTGTGTAAATTTGAATACAGCCTCTCCTCGCTTAATGACTTACTTGTTGACCTACCTGTTTAACCACTCGAATATGACCAGTTCTCCAGCACAAGGAATCCCCTTTCTCATCTCTGAGTCCCAGGAATACCATTTTTCAGTCTTTGTTCCTATAGTCAGTTAGTATTCACTACACAAAGTGTTTCAATCATGCAGGACTGCTATGGACAGGAAGTGGATGAATATTGAAGATTTACTGCTGAGTGAAGCAAGCCAGGCTATGAAGGAGAGGCATTGTATGTCCCCACTTAATATATACTGAGTGTCCGTGCTCTATTACTGAAACTGATTGACTAAAGGATATAGAAACACAGTATATAGATGTAAATACCAGATACAGTGTGTGTGAAAGAGGAGGGTTTGAGGAAAGACATTTAGAAAAAAAATAGGGAGGCAAAGCATTAATGGGACAAAGAAATGTGGCATTATCTGTTGGAGATATTTTATAATTTTATCAACTGTACTAGGGAGAAATGGTCACCTGTTGAAATATTCATTTTGTAAGCTAAATAATGTGATTGAATGTATAAAAGAAAATGAAATAAAAAATTTTTTTAAAAATTAAAAAATATTCTGTTTATAAGTTTGTACTTTATTGTACACCCAAGATATCACTCAGAATAAATAAAAATGATTGCCAGATTTATATTGTGTTGTGGTATATCTTCATTTCCCAGTGCTTATTTAATATCTGCTTTTTGTATGAATAGAGTTACATTATTCTAGTATGGTGTCACTTGGTAGCCATTGAAAAATATACACCCTATGGGACCAGCAGTTAGCGTAATGGCTATGTCGCTGGACTCCCATGTAGTGGACCGCGGTTCAAGTCCTGGACCTGGTGGCTTAAACTCACGCTGGGTGCATGTGCGTGCAAACCCAAGATCCCAAGAGGAGAATGGAGGAGAAGGGATTGCGGCATGGCCACCCTCCCTGGGGGGTGATTTCTTGCTTCCTATCTCTCTGTCTCTGTCTTTTTGGTGAGTGCACCTGCCCTATAGCAAAAACGTCTCCAAAAAAAGAAAAAATATATATATATATACACCCTATGACATCATGACAGACCACAAGACATCTGTTTTTCAGGTCCTAACTTGTTGACCAATTTGCATAACGACCTAGTCATAGAAACTTTGTTGTTAAGTGATGAGTAGCATCTGTACTCTTGGTGCCTATATAATAATATAACAAATATCATACAGTATTTGTCCTTTTGTGACTTGTTTATTTCACTTGGCATAGTCTTCAAAGTTGATCCATTTTATAGCATGTGTCAGAATTTCATTCCTTTTTAAGGCTGGATAATATTTCATTGTATGGATAACACCATATTTTGTTTATCCATTCATCTGTCAATGGACACTTTGGTTGCTTTTACCTTTTCTTTATCATGAATGATGCTACTAGGGTCTCCTTGAGTTGCTGCTTTCAGTAGGTGAGTCAGGTCACCCATGATCTGCTGGGTCTTATGGTAATTTTGTTTGATTTTTTTGAAGAACTGCTCTACTGTTTTCTACAATGACTGCACCATTTTATATTCTCTCCACAGTGCACAGGGTTCTAACCTCTCCACATGCTTGTTAAGATGTTATTTTCTGTTTTTCTGATAATAGCCATCTCAGTAAGTGTGAAGTAGTATCTCATTATTGTTTTTACGTCCAGGTCTAATGATCAGTGATGAGCATCTTATCATATGGTTACTAACCACTTTTGTATCTTCTTGGGAGAAATGTCTATGTGAGTCTTTTGCCCATTTTTTAAATCATTTTTTGTTGTTAATGTGACTTTTTATAAGTAAACTTTTGCTTACTTTTAATTTCAAAAATAAAATATCAAGTGTTGAGGAAGAATTTTTTTTTCTTTTACTTTAAATTTTTGCCAGAGGGACATGTGCTCTCTGGAGAGAGACAGACACAGAGAGAGATTGTATACCCCTCTTACCCCCATATGGGACACAATCATACCAAAACTCTCTTCTCCTCCCTTTCTCCCTTATTTTTAGATTTGTGGCACACACACACATGTGCCTGGTAGATAGCTCAACACACTGTGTCTGGGACTCAGTGGTATCGTTAGCCATGTGGGATCCAGCTACCTTAACCACAGGCCACAGGCTGGCCCAAAAAATAATTTTAAATCAAGTTGAATGATACAACCCAAGAAAAAAAAGGAAGTTACTTTTACATTAAAACATTCCTAGAAGTAGCTTAAGAATTCTATACATATACTACAAAATGAATACATTAAATTCATAATGTCTTCCTTTGCTGATTAGGAACCTAATTAAAAAACAATTTCTTTGGGGAACCAGCAGTTAGCATAATGGCTATGTCGCTGGACTCCCACGTAGTTGACTGCGGTTCGAGTCCCGGACCCGGTGGCTCAAACCTCACGCCGGGCGCATGTGCGTGCGTGCCCAAGATCCCAAGAGGAGAATGGAGGAGAAGGGATTGCGGCGTGGCCACCCCCCTAGGGGAGTGATTTCTTGCTTTCTATCTGTCTGTCTCTCTCTGTCTGTCTGGCGAGCGCATGTGCCCTATAGCAAAGAAAAAAAAAAAAAAAAAAACCTCTCCCCCCCAAAAAAAAATTCTTTGGTTTGATACATTTTCTTTGAAAAAAGAAAATCCTATTACATTTGGCTTATTATGTGTTCTTCAAAGTTTCCAGAGTTACTTTGTTTATTTTCATAGTTGTTTCATTAAGTTTACCAGATGAAACAGGATCTACATTCCTCCTTAAATATAAATCAGTTTCTTAATTCCATCCTCTATAACTGTCTTCAGTTTTCTTTACTTTATGCAGTTCATGCAAATACTCTCCTCCCATGCCCCTGAGAACATACATCCGGCTCTGCTGATTCTGCGTAGTTCTCATTTGCTCAGTGTTCCCAGCCTGTTTTCCATCGGTGTTTTCATCACCTCCTTATTCTCTATACTACTGGCTCTGGGTTCCTTGTGAACGGAAGGAAATAATAATCTATGCAATAGTATTTTCCGTTATTTAGCTACTATTCCTTCATCCATGGGGGTAGATATCATGCAGCACTTTCTGTTTTTGTGATTACATATAACACATCTTCTCAAAGCCCTCAACATTATGCTGTTGATGCCTTCATTTTTTGGTAGTCTCTGTTCTATGCAAAATGCATCATGACTTTTCTGACAACCCGACAGATCTGTGATCAAGAAGCTCCCCATTGTCTGCTTCCTTTCCTCCTGGCCTGTTGGAACTTGGTTTCCCCACTGAGGTGACAGCTGTTCCTGTAACCTCTCAACCGTGTTCTCTCCTGTACCAAGAGAATTTCAGTGCTGGCAGGTGGAGCCTCTTTTTTTGTTTTTTTCCTTCTGTTACTGTTTTTTCGTTTGCCTTTTTTTTTTTTTTTTTTTTTTTTCCTTTTTCCATAGAGAGCATGCACTTACTGGAGACAGAGAAAGAGGGAATATGAGAAATTAGCACTCAGGGAGAATGACCGCACCACAGTCCCTTCTCCACCATTCTCCTGTCAGGATTTTGGGCACACACACACACATGTGCTCAGTGTGATTTTTAAGCCACCAGGTCCAGGACTTCAACCACAGCCAACCATGTGGGAATCCAGCCCCTTAACCACTATCTGCTGGCCCCTCCTATTGCTATTTTTTTTTTTTTTGGAGAGGTTTATTTGCTATAGGGCACGTGCACTCGCCAGACAGACAGAGAGAGACAGAGAGACAGAAAGCGAGAAGTCACCCCCCAGGGGGGATGGTCACACCGCAGTCCCTTCTCATCCATTCTCCTCTCGGGATCCTGGGCACACACGCACACATGCCCGGCGTGAGTTTTAAGCCACTGGGTCCGGGACACAAACCGCGGTCGACTACGTGGGAGTCCAGCGACATAGCCATTACACTAACTGCTGGTTCCCCTCCTATTGCTATTTTAAACTATGTCCCTCACCCTCTCTCAAAAACTATAGCTCCTTTGAAGTGCTTGCCTTCAGACCACCTGAGTGTCTTATAGTTATCAAATATTTGCTCCTCTATTCACATGTCCCTCCTCCTTCCTCTGGTGCTGAGGTCTTATTCTACCCACCCCCCACCACCTCTGTCTTCTCTGATGTCTTCAGCATACACATAAATGCACTATGCAAATTTCTGGCCTTTCTGTTCCTTGCCTTTCTCACCTTCCTCAGCTACAAACATCCTCTCAAACAGTCACCCTAGACCTTGCCATTGGTGTGCACCTCCACTCTGACCTCAAACACCCCATCCCTGACAACCACGTTATCAAAACTACCAGTTTATTAACCCTATCAATTTTCTACTGTCCTTCACCTCTGTCCCAACATCCTTCCTTACCCAATTTGAACAACCTCTCACTTGCAATCCCTTAATCCTTTGCCCATACTCACCTAGAAAAACTTCAGCAGTCAAGTTGCCAACCTTTTCTGTGTCTACAACCCAAAAAGATGAACAGTCCTGCAGGGGAAAAAAAAGAGCACAAAACCAAGCCAATTGGTTTCCCTTTCAACTCATGTCCACAAACCTCAAATGAACACTGCTTAGAAAACCTACTAAGTTTCTTGGGACCAGCAGTTAGCTAATGGCTATGTCGCTGGACTCCCATGTAGTCGACTGTGGTTCACGTCCCAGACCTTGTGTCTTAAAACTCACGCCTGGCGTGTGTGCGTGCATGCCTAAGATCCCGAGAGAAGAATGGAGGAGAAGGGATTGTGGCGTGGCCATCCCCCCTGGGGGGTGATTTCTCGCTTTCTGTCTCTCTTTCTCTCTCTGTCTGTCTGGTGAGTGCCCGCACCCTATAGCAAAAACCTCTCAAAAAAAACAAAACAAAACAAAAACCCTACTAAGTTTCCCCAGAAAATTCATTTCCCCCTCTCCAAGCTAACCAGTCATATTTTTCTTTGTTCTTAGACTTCCCATATCCATTGTCACCACCTTCCCCCCTCAGTTGAAGATTTCGACTTACAGTTCACTGAGAAAACAGATACTCTCCAAGAGGAATTGCCTCAAAATTACCTCCAGTGCATTCCCAGCCTCTTATCTCCTCTCTCAATTGAAGGGTAAGAGCCTTCACTTTACTATTAATGCCCAACCCCTGTACCTGTGCTGCCCACCACATTGCCTCCTGACCTTTTTAAGGTCCCTATGGGCCTAACATCAGCAATTCTCAAAGTATGATCTTCAAACCTCTGGCAGGCCCTGAGTTACCCAAACATGTTCTCTCCCCAGTCTTCCCTACCCCGTTGTAAAATGGCACCAACTTGAAACCCAGGACTCATTCTTGATTCTCCCCTTTCCCTCAGTTCCTTGCCTCAAATCTGTCACAGCATGTTGCCAATTCTCTTCCCATTGTGCTGTGGCAGCTAAACCCTCCTCTCCATCTCTGGTCTAAGCCACTACCCACTCTCCTCTGAGTTTGCATAAGAGTTTCATGGCCTAAGAAGTGTCACTGCTCATAGCCCCATAATCTATGTTCCACGCAACAGCCAGGGTGATCTCTTAAAACCCCATGTGAATCAGTTGATAGGTGTCCATTGTTCATAGGAAAAACACATACACAAGTATTAGAGACGCTAGCCTCCGCCCAACTTTCCCATCTCATGGCCTTCTAGTCTCAGATCTCAGTCACTTGCCTTTCTGTGGAGTATATCAAGCCCTTTCTATCTCTTGCCATTGGTGCTGTTTTCCTACCTGGAATATTTACCCACCAGTGATGTAGGAAAATTATGATGCAGGAAGTTGAGGTGTGTGGGCCTGACACACAGTGCAGAAACGGCAGCCAACGAAGAATTAGAGACATGAAAACAGAGAAGGAATAGTGACATGGAGAGTTTATTAAGTCAGAGAAAGCAGATCAGAGCTCCCAAGCAGGAAGTGGTTCCCAGAAAATGAGTTGCCAATGAAAACCTGAGGTAAGGGGTTTTTACTTATATCAGACAAGCTTTGTTTGAGCTTCTTGTTTTTATTTAGGCTTGTTCAGTCTCTTCTTGTTGAGAAGCTGATTTTATGTGAGAAGAGAGAAGTGGTTTGCCAAGGGCTGGCTATTATTGAGAAGAGATGCCAACTCATTGACAAGCTTAGCGGCTGCTCAAAAAGAGCTTGTAGGGAGTGAGCTGCCTGCAGGGAGTGCTGCCATAGGATGAGGGAGCTGAGCTGCATTGTGTAAATCCTAGGTTCTTTAAGTCCAGATTTCTTGGAGACCTGTCCTGAGATGCAGAATAAAAAGCCACAGACACATGTGAAGTAGGAAAAGAGAATTTTTTTTCTTTTTTTTAAAAAATTATTTTTTATTTAATTTTACTCATTGTCATTATTATTATTACTATATATATATATATATATTTTTTTTTTTTTTGGAGAGGTTTTCACTATAGGGTGTGTGCGCTCGCCAGACAGACAGAGAGAAACATAGAGACAGAAAGCGAGAAATCACCCCCCAGGGGGGATGGTCACGCCGCAATCCCTTCTCCTCCATTCTCCTCTCGGGATCTTGGGCACGTACGCACACGCGCCCGGCGTGAGTTTTAAGCCACCGGGTCCAGGACACGAACCGCGGTCGACTACGTGGGAGTCCAGCGACATAGCCATTACGCTAACTGCTGGTTCCCATTATTACTATATTTTTTGAAGTTGACCAGAGAGAGACAGAGAAGGAAAGTGAGAAAGCCCTGGAACTGCTCTCAGCCGTGTGGGAGTCCAGCTGCCTTAACCATCCTGCCACCTGCCGATCCCAGAACAGAAGTTTTAATAGACAAGTAAAGATTTCTAATAGGAAGGAAATACAGTCCCATGACTTTCAGCTGCCGGAGAAGGACAACTGCATTGGGCATGAGATTAGGTGTTGCTTTCATCCTAGGGGTTATTAATGAATATTTAGTAGGGGAAGGTCTGTCATAGTATCTGGCTTCTTTGTTTGGTTTCCCAGGCTTTATCCTGTGCTTTTACATCTCTCAGGTGAGGAATTTAATTATCTCATTGCACAAGCCCAGGGTGGTCTGTGAGGGAATTAGCATCCATATCTGGATGCACTGGTGGGATGTTGATTTAGTGTCCCATCCCAGTCGTGAATTTTGTGTCTATATCTGGGGCAGCAGAAGAAAGATAACAACCTTCCTGTTGCCAAGAGACAGGTGCGGGGGGGGGGGGGGGGGGTGGGAGGAAGGAATCTTCCAAGAGGATCTGGTTGCATTTCCTGATAGACTGTGATTGATCAAGCAAGCTGTAAAACAGCTCTGCCTTTCTTCCTTCCTTCCTTCCTTCCTTCCTTCCTTCCTTCCTTCCTTCCTTCCTTCCTTCCTTCCTTTCTTTCTTTCTTTCTTTCTTAATTTAAATTTATTTATTTACATTCATTCACTATACATCATTACAGCATACAAAATGAGATTTTCCATCCAGAGTACACTGTATATTGGCTTAATCAAGCACATCAACATACATGTTATTGTCAACAAATAATTTTCCATTTCTTGTTTCCTGTATCTTTTGATTTTTTCCCATCCTTGATTCCTTATCACTCACCCTCTACCATCTCCCACCCTCTTCCCACCCTGTCTCTGGTATCCATGGTTGCTTTCTATGCCTTCCTCCCCCCCACATTTTATTAATTGACTAAAGATCTTAATTAATAGAAATATTTTCAATAGCAAGCGTAGCTGATATATACATATCCATGGACACAAGTCTGACTTTAGGCATAAACCTCAGTGAGTAGAATGAACATACTATAAAGTAGCACTAGCTGGGGCTAGATAGCTTACTGCAGTCATCAAATAGGTATTTTTAATGCATTTTTTTAAATTTCAAGAAAAACAGTGTGTGTGTGTGTGTGTGTGTGTGTGTGTGCATGTTAAGAAACTCTGAGCAGGCAGGCAGAGCTAATATTTGTTTTTTAGTGAGAGCAGTAAACGACCCTTCTCAAAAATTTGAATAATTCCTTTTCATAAGTCAGCTCTATCTTAATATATGTGTGCATCCATTTTCTATCATAGTGATCTTTCTTGGGAATCCTTGCCCTATTTACCTGCTCATTGGGTCTAATTCCTGCCTCACCTGCACCCAGAGAATTGTCACATCCTCAGTCTTTAGGTCTCAAGTCCAGTATCTTACTCAGAAAAACCTTCTCTGATCACTGTGTCTCAAGTGGCCTCTTCAGATTACTTTCTATCTTATCACACAACTATTTTCTTCACATTTCTTACAGTCCACAAATATTTATTTGTTTCCCTGAGATCTGCCAACCCAAGTAGACTGTGAACCCCTTGAGAGCAGGGACCTTATTTCTGTTGGTCATCCCTGAATCTCCAGCACCTAGGACAATGCTTGGCAGAAAACAGGTACTCAGTCAACTTCTGTTACAGAGATGAGTGGATGAATGAATATTTTAATATTTGTTATATACTGATCTATTGGCTATGCTCTTTAAATGAATTATCACATTTAATCACCACAACATTGTCTGAGGTTGTCTTACTATTATCTTCCTTTGGTAGATGAGAAAACAGGTTCAGAAGAGTTATTTGCTCACAGTTGTGGAGGTAGTACAGACCGTGTTAGTCATCCTGGGCTGCCATAGCCAAACACCACAGACTAGAAAGCTTAACGCAAATTAGTTTTCTCACAATTCTAAAGGCTACAAGTTCAAGAACAAGATTTCAGCTGATTTGATGAGGGCTGTTTTCCTGGCTTGCAGATGACCACCTTCTCAGAGTTTCACATGGCCTTTCCTCATTGTGTGCATGGAGGGAGAACAGGCAAAGTTCTTCGGTGTCATATTAAGACACTAATCCTACCGGTCAGTGCCCCACCCTCATGATTTCGTTTAACTTTAATTATTTCCCTAAAGGGACCATCGCCAAATACAGCTATACTGGAAGCTAGGGCTTCGACATACAAATTAGCGGGGGTGGGTGGTGGGAGCATAAATGTTCAGTCTATAACACTGCCAGAGCCAGGATTCATACCCAGACTTGCCCCTCTCCAAAGCTCATACCCTCAGTTGCTGAATTGGGGTGCCACATTGCCTCTGAACCCCTAGTTCTGCCCCTGCCCTGAGCCTCTCTGTGCCAGCTTTGTACATTGCCAGAGGTTGCTTGTCTGCTTGTCTGTCTCACACTTTCCCTGAAGTCAGGAGCTAATGGTTCAAAACCTGGCTTCATCCTTCATGATCTTTATGACCTGGAGCCAAAAACTTAACAATTCTGGGTGTGCCTCAGTTACCCAATAATAAAATATGAATGGTAACAAAAGATACTTCTAGAAACTTCCTTCAGGCGATGAGAGAGAGAGAAAGGAGAAAGCAGTCCTCAGGCAAGTCCACTAAATGCTTTAGAGCAAAAGCACTGTATGATTCCAGTGTCGTGTTGTTAGGAACATTTCCCTGAGTAACATCAACAGCTGTATGTATAAGGGTGTGCGAAAGCTGCCTCAACCCCAGCATGGTGATACAGCCTGAGGGCGTGCACTTACATGGCTGTGACCAACCTTCTCCCCTTCTTTCTCATGTTGAATCATCCTGCTTTTGTTCTGTTTGGGTTAGGTTTTGTTTTGTTTGTTTTGTTGTTTTGCTCATTTGCTCAACAGGCTAGGAGGAATCACCTCCTAGGGCATCATTCCAGTAGGTCTGATCCCACTGAGATGGGTGCCACCCTGTCTGGATGTTCTCAGAACATAATTTATTCACCGAAACAAATGAATATCTGAAAGGAGCCCAGATAATAGTAGCTAATGACTCCACAGCAGTATGTACCAGGCATTGTTCTAAACATTAAATAGATATTAATGCCCTTGTTCTTCACAATGACCACATCTAGAAGCAGATGATCCTCTACGCAGGAACTATAATAATCCTTCCCAAAGCTAGTTAGCAGCCAAGTTGGGGTTTGAACCAAGGGACTTCGGCTCTAGAGCTCATGCTCAGAACCAAGACTACTCAAGGCCTCTCTTAACATCTGTAGTTCTTCCCCCTGACCTGTGTGCTAAGTGCTGACAGGTGGGACCATCCAAGAGGACAGAGAAAGGAAGCACAGGGCTCTATGAGAGGAAGGCGAAAAGTCAGGGAATGCTATCGAGGAGCAGAGGGGACACCAGAGTCCTTAGGATCTGCAGTCACCAACTAAGACGGTTGGGTTTGGTCCCTCCCCAGGGCTCCCAGGTCACTTTGTGCTTTCCCTTCTCATGGGACCAACTTATCCTGCACTATAACTGTTAGTTAAACTATCTCCTCTAGAGCAGGGCTGCTGTCTAGGTTACTCTGACCCTTAGCCAACAGTGCCCAGCAGCAGGAAGACAGGGACCTGGGCCATAACCTGGGCTACTGTGATCCTGGGCTCTGAAACAAAGCCCTTATGGAATAGGTGCTAAACTAGGAAACACCACAGTAAGAATGTGTATAACATCTTTTTAGTAGTTCTATTTTTTTTTCAACCTTTTGTCTGTTTTCCCTTAGCATTAAAGTCCTCAAACTTGAATAAGATGAGGATTTTGGTAAGAAGGCATATTCTCAGGCCACAAACCACTGAGATTCTGAGTCAGCTGGTTCACGTGGTTTTTAGAAACATGTTACTAGGATATAATGTACATGAAAGTACGCATATCATAAGTGTCCAACTTCTCTTCACAAGCTAATATACTGTATACCCAGCACCAGTCAAGAATCAAGATATTATTAGAACAGTTTTGAGGGCTTGCTTTTTAAAAATATTTTTTTTAATTGCCAGCAGGACTGTGTGCTCTCTAGAGAAAGAGAAAGCACTCTCCAGTGGAGTAGGGTCACACCGCAATCCCCCTTCCTCCATTTGTCCATCTTATTGGGATTTTGGGTGTGCACATGTACATATGCACAAACATTCATTCATGTTTTCCATGCCACTAGGGCTGGGATTCAAACTGCAGTTGGTCATGTGGGATCTAGCTCCCTTAACCACTAAACCATGGGGCCAGCCCAGGAATTTTCTTTATAATATAAGTTTACTTATTTATTTCTTCCATAAGAGACACAGAGAGACAGACAGACAGACACAGAGACAGGCATCCCTAAAAGTATCTTCATGCCATGACCCATACCCATGATCATGCTGTGATCTCAGCTAGCTCAGATCATGGGCAAACACTTGGCATGCTCAGGAAATTCTCAGAAAATGAACCCGAGCCCTTTCTCATGTGAACCCAGTTGCATTATCCCCATGCCCTAGTTTGGGGAACTTTAAACACATAATGTTGGTAATTCTCATGCTGGTCTACTGAACACTGAGAAACCCTGCAGGAGAGACTCGTGGTTAAACTCTTTTTATTTATTTATTTATTTATTGGAGAGATTTTCGCTACAGGGTGCGTGCTTTCGCTAGACAGACGGAGAGAGACAGAGAGACAGAAAGCGAGAAATCACCCCCCAGGGGGGATGGCCACGCCGCAATCCCTTCTCCTCCGTTCTCCTCTTGGGATCTTGGGCATGCACGCACACGCACCCGGCGTGAGTTTTAAGCCACCGGGTCTGGGACGCGAACCGCGGTCGACTACATGGGAGTCCAACAACATAGCCATTATGCTAACTGCTGGTCCCTCGTGGTTAAACTTTTAAAATGGAAATCCCCCATGTGTGCATCTTTGAGGATAACAAGACAAGAGAATTGGGAAGAGTAGTTGCTTGGCCACCTAGAACTCCAGGGACAGAGTGGGTGGCCCGGTCTTGTAGGGAGTGGGAAAACCAACCAACTCACCAGCTGGCCATTTGGAAACAGAAGAAGCAGAGCTCGTAAACTCAACCCTGAAAATAGACCTGAAGTCTCAATAGGAGAAATGTTATAGATGCCAGGTGCAGGCCTTCAGGTTTTTAAAGCGCCAGCATTCAGAGCAAAGATAGAGAGGCCTTGAGGGCTGTAGGCATTGGGTCACCTGTTTCCAAATAGTGCATGTCCCTCCTGATGTTCCATCTGAACCAAACTGGATCAAGGCTGTCAGAAATCCCTTCACTTCTCTCTCTCTCTCTCTCACACTCTCTCTCTCTCTCTCTCTCTCACACACACACACACTCACACTCACACATACACACCCCACCCAAGACTTCCCTTGGAATATTCTTTCCCATGCTCCAATTAAGGTCTTTCATTATGGGTAAGGCTCACTTTAATTCTTGAAATACCTCTATCTTTTTCTTCAACATTCTTTGATTCCTGATGTTCAGACTTAATGACTAAACTGGAAGTTGTCAATTTGACTCTCTACAAAATTTAAAATATTGAGTGGTAGAGAAAGAAGAAACAGAATTATTCCGATTATCTTTTATCCTGGTAATTACCCATCTGCAGATCTTCAGAACACTGAACTCAGTCTGTGTGTGCCATGCTGTAGCTACGCTTTCCCTCCTACAAGTTGTCCTCCAGAGCCCAGTCTTTTAACGAGTACAGCTTTAGGGAGAAGAAATGGGGAGGGGGGTCATTTTGGCAATTTCTCTAGTTTTCTAAAGTTTAATCCCGAATAACCTCTCCAACATTCATTCATTCATTCAGAATGTTGTATACTCAACATAGAGTTGAAAAGTTTTTTGTTTACTGCATTTGGCTCCTGAATTCTTTCCTCAGAATTTGTTTTTCTTTGGGGAAAAAAGCTAAAAGAATTTCAAAATAAGTTTGGAAAGGACTTGCCTGGGCCCTGGAAAGATTTAAGAGGAATAAGACATGTAAAGTTTCAGCATAGCTCCTTGTTTTCCAATTGGTAACCATGATGATGGTCTCCATTGGTGGTCCTCTGGCCATGTCTGCTCATATAGCCCACTCCTAGAAAAGTCACAGAAAAGGAACTTTTCACATTCTGCTCTTCACTCATTTACTCACTCATCCATGTATTAGACCAATTGTTATTGAGCGTGTACTGGCTTGTGTCAAGTCCAATGGTAGGTTCGGGTCACCATATGCAAACTCCCTTCCCTGGTCTTTCCTTTTTTTTCTCTTGGTAGAAGCATTCAGAGGAAAGTAGGGCATACAGATCTCTCAAATCCTCTTCTTTCTCCTAAACAATCCCTAGTCTTTCCAGTTAGCCCAGTTAGAGAGCTGCATAATTGAGGGAAAAGTGACTCCCTCCCAACCTGGGGTTTCTGTCAGTGTCATTATTAACTTCTGTGCTTGCTTCAGGGTGACATCTATGAGTTTAATGAGGGTCAGAGTTTCCTTTGGCTTTGCAGACTCAGGTGACATGTTACAGCCAGCCCACAGCCTCAGAGGAGCTGTTGACTGGACCTGTTGATTGTGTCAGGACAACCAGGTCTGCCTAGACCAGTGTGACAGTCTGCTCTGCAGAGCCAAAAATCAAGTGTTCCACCCAGATGGTCTTTTTCTAATTCTCAAACTTGTTACCTCTTTCCGGATCACATGTTACAGCAGTTTGCATCAGCAAGATGATGGTCATTCTGGAAAAGTCAAAGAGTAGCTCTACCGTATGTTTAAAGCATGCACGTGGCAGTGTGGTTTTTAGTAACAGCTTGATTCCGACTAAATTTATACCCCTAACACTTTCCAAATTGACATTTTCTCCACCATAAGCAGATCCCAAATTTAAAAGTCTTATAATGGAGTTTAGCATTTTTCATTTATGCACTTCAGGTATGTGTACCTGGTTTTAAAGCAAATCCATTATGTGAAAATAGATGTACCCATGTCCAATTGTGGGCAAGAATTCCACATTACAGAATGATTGATTCGCTTTATAGGATGATTCTTTACCAAAGGAATTTTCATAGTATTCTCTAAGGGCATGCTTTCCTAATGTCTTTAAATACTTTGTAAACTTTTAATTTAGAGACATTATTCAGTCATCCCATGCAGTGAGTAAAGAGAAGACTGCTCAGATCAGGCAGATGACTCATGCTATTTCGGGAGCCATCTCCTACTTCAGACCGAACCCAAATGACTTGTCAGCCTCTGGTTGGCATTCAGTGCCCCGCCTGCATGGTTCTAAAGCAATGTTGTTTCCAGGCTTCGGTAAAAAGTTACTCCTTTGTCCAGTCCTTTCATACAGGCCCCATTTCTCTCCCAGGCTTGAAATCTTTCTAAAATGGAGGTGGCATTTGTACAATCCATTTTGAACACTGCCCTAAAAATGATCTTGGCTTTCTTCATTCTATAAATTCAGCCATGTGTGAGGTCTTCAAGACTTGCCTAAAACAATGATGGCAGTTAATGAAACAGGATGAGAAGGAGCCTTCACTCTCCTGAAGTAGTGCCTTGGTTAGCAAGAATTCATCAGAATGAGATTTGGTTTGGGTCCTAGGGCCCAGCAACAAGATCTATTACAAATTCACTTTGCATCCCAACAGTCCCCCATGGTAGTATTCCATATATGTTCATTAAATTGGTACAAGTTAAAGGATGGGAAAGATTCTTTAATACTATAGATTCTCAGAAAAAAAAAATTAAGGTTTTTGCAATAGGGCACATAAACTCACCAGAGAGAGAGAGAGAGGGAAAGTGAGAAATCATCCCCCAAGGTAGATGGTCACACCACAATCCCTTCTCCTCTATTTTACTCTCAGGATTTGGGGCTCACACACCCATGTACCCAATGTGGTTTTTAAGCCTCTTGGTCCAGGTCTTGAATTATGGAGTTGGTTATGTGGGATCCAGCACCTTAACTTCCACACCACCCTGCTGGCCTGAAAACTTGCTTTTTGATTAATATAAACAGCACAAATAACCTATCCTAACTTATAAATAAACTTATTAAGGTTCACAAGGATGCTTGAAAATTGGCTTTCTTAAGTACTGCATTTCATACTTCCTCCTATTTTACACTATAAATTTACCAGCACAAAAGTGAAATTGTGTATATCTGTTGTAAAACTCTTACACATTCTAAGTTATCATCTTGATAAGATCAAGTACTGGGGCCAGCAGGTGGTATGGTGGTCAGGGTCACTGTACTTCCACCTGTCTGACCTTGGTTTGGGTCCTGGACCTAGTGGCTTACTTTCTCACTTTCTCTCTCTCTCTGGTCAAATTAAAATAATAATACTAATAATAAATAAAAAGTTAAATAAAATAATTCTTTAAAAAGTAATAAAGATCAAGTATCACATATGAGTATGATGAAAAAGTGTCTCACCACCAACAGTTCTCTTTGAATTACATTAATAGAAAGAATAACATGCACTTCAGTGTGTGTAACAGTTTACCAAATGTTTCTACAGACACGACTTCATTCCTGTTTCACAACAACCCCATGAGATCAGTGGAGTAGGAATCGTCAGCCTTGTTTTACTAACAAGGACACGGTAAGGTCTAAGAGAGGTTAAGCAACTAACAAGTTTCCATAACTAAGTAAATGACAGAACTAGGACTAAACTCTAAGATTTCTGACCCCCTAGTCCAGAGCTCTTCCAATTATTCCATGCTACTTGCTTTTGGCTAACTAAGGTAACTTCATTCCCTGGCCAGTAACTGACTTAGCCAGGGGTTTATGACTACTGAATTCTAGCCACTGCGATATGGGGAGAGGTCTGGGGAGTGGTTTAATGTTCTTGTTCCTAAAGACACATAAGAAGAGTAGCACCCTTATATTTTTCCTGGAAGTGATAACATGTGGCGTTTGCTTGTTATTTTTTCCTCCATCTTGCCACCAGCCTAGGGGCAAAGCCTTGGGTTCTACTCACCTAGACTCACTCAGTCCTTGAACTTCTTGGTACATGAGATAATCCCTTTCCTTATTATTAGTTAAGCCAGCGTGAATTGAGGTTTTCCATTATTTGCATCTAAAAGTATCTTGACAAAAACAACATGGGAGACTTTTTATGATATGTGGATTTGAGGTAGAGTCTAGGTTTCAATCTTCTCTTCAAAATTCAAACTGGGAATGTAATGTAACTGTCTAGAGCCTTAATTCTTACTAGTAAAAAGAGGACTAGGAGTTGCCACTGCTTGGATTTATTTGATCAAATGCAATAGGCAGTGGAAAGAATCTGGTACACAGTAAATTAGAAACGGCTATTGTCATTAGGGTGGACTTCAACTGCGAGAGATCATCAAAAAGTTCACAGTAAATGTGTAGTATGAAAAAAATGGTGGATTTCAAAAATCTTTTGCACCAAAATAAACTCATATTTCAGTTCCAGTTTTTCCACAAACTTTTTGAAGTGCCCTCAAATGTCAATACCACAAGTACTCTTTAAAAGCTTGTTTATTTTATGAGAGAGAGACAGGGGAAAGAGAGAGAAAAAAGAAAAGGGAAGGAGGGAGAGAGGAAGAAAAAAGGAGGAGGAAGGATGGAGAGAGACAAAGAAGACAGAAGGAAGAGAGAGACACGGACAGACAGACAGAAAAGCACCCTCAATAGAGTCTCGTGTCATGATGTTCTCCCCTGGCTTCCCAGCTGGCCAGGATCACAGGCATGGGCAGGGCTCCCAGCCTGGGAACCAGACCCCGGGGTCTTACATGGCTGCCAGCACTGCAGAGTGGCGTGCTATCACAGCACCACCAGAGCTGGGCCAACTATAAGTACTTTTTAAAAAAGATACTTTTTAACTATAACTTTACACAAAACAATTCTATTGTCTCACTCATCACTTCTCTTCTAGTCAGTCAGGTATTCGAGTAAGTACAAAGGTCCATTCCTATCACACTTACATCAAACTTGCCCAGCCTCTGAGTGAACTTCATTTTCCTGAAGACTGGAGATCATTGGGCAGGGCTGGGCCAGGGATGAAAGAGTTGATAATAAAATCATGGATTGAAGCTGAGTTTGGGGGCTGCTACCAAGGATGGAATTTGCCTTGAAGTCAGCGGTCAACCCTTCAAAGGATAGTCTAACAAATCAAAGGCTTGTCATCTATTTTTAATTTTCCCACAGAAAGGTTTTTTTTAAGGATTTAATAGCTCAACTTTATTGCTCTGTAAAGAGAGAGAGAGAGAGAGATTGAGACTGCCATCTCTTGTCCTGAAAGAGAAGATAGCTGAGATAACCTCACTTTACCAAGAGACTGTTTATGTAGCTGAGAGGTCAAAGTGGTACATAGGTAGCTTTGACTTCCTGGGCCTACTGGATTGGAGCCAAGTGCCTTTCTCATTATAATATTAAAACAAAGATGTCTTATCATCTTGGAGTGGTGTCTCATTGCTAGCCTAATTTTGTTGGCAGCATAACTCTCTAACCACATTATTACTACTACCCCTCTGTGTGAGAGAGTGGACCCACTCCTTTTTGGGAGAGTAATAAATACTCAGGATCTACAGTTGCCCAAGCAGGGTCTCAGTCAGTCCTGGGAAAAGAGACAAAAATGTCTACGTGTCTCAGGAAAAGCCAGAGGACCCGAGATCAGGCCTGCTAGGAGAGCATGAGGTGCGTGGGCGAAGTGACTCCAGTGTTATTTATTACCGGTTTTGGCTCAAGCCTTGATTTTCCAGGGGCAGGGATAATAATATGAACAACTACTCACAGATCCCACAAGATCTGGAGGCTGAATGTCCTCCTCACTATTTTAGTCTGCTGGAAACCCGGATAAAAAGTCACTCGTCCTTGAAGGAAACCTCTACCTGCAGCTGCTGGTGTCAGTACTGAAATCTCCCAGCGTGACCTTCAGTGCCTCTGTCCGAGTGACAGGCTCCCCAGAACGGTCTCTGCCCATGCTGACTCTTCCTCCAGGAGCACAGGCTCAGAGCTGCAGTGGAGGGTCTCTGTGCAGCTGCCAGGGTTGACCTCAGTTTGCCTTCATGTGGTAAGTCCCACCTCACTCCCCACAGCTCCCAGGAAAAGGTTTTTTCCTCGAATCAGCACAGCATGACAAGGGCCTTCTTTGTCCCAGGCAGGACAGCTAGCCTTGGGTGATGTGTTGTAGGGCTTTGACATGAAAGGAACACAAATGGTTATTCTTGTGGTTTCCCTGGTCGGTGTACTAGGCAGTGGGAGCCAGGCCACCCTGTGTTGCCTAAAAGAGCAGGAAGCAAATTGCTTCTATAGATCTAAACCTTCCTGCTTTAGCCTTGGGCTGGCCGCCTCAGGCTTGTTTTCAAAATGTGAGGAACTGCTGTCATTTCCAGCCATGGTTATGGGGCGCTCTTCACAAGCTGGTTTGTTGTTCAGCAACTCTCACCTCCACAGAGACAAAAGAAAACACAGACCGCAGACTGTGTCTAAGAAGTGCTGGAACAATCTGACAACAATGAAAAATAAGCCTCAAATTTAGCTCATCGTCTGTTTTCAAGGTCACATGGGCCAGTGAGTTCAGTTAAAACAGCCAAACTAGCTTCCTTGCTACCTCTGTTCAAAATGGCTGATTGCCTTCACCATAATGTCATTCCTGCTACACATGGGTTTTGTGCTGGATGTGTGAAGTCTGTGAAGTAAGCAATGCCTGTACCTTCCTCAGTTAGCTTTTGCACTAGTAGCTATCCACAGAGTTATTGTCATCATTATCATCATCATCATCATCAAACAAATAGTTAAAATAATTTGATAATCAGGCATTGTACTACATTTTCTTTTTTTTTTTCTTAAGAGTTTTTTTTTTCCCTATAGGGAGCATGCCCTTACCAGAGAGACAGAGAGTGACAGAGAGACAGAAAGCGAGAAATCACCCCCCACAATCCCTTCTCCTCATTCTCCTCTCGAGAGCTTGAGCATGCACGTACATGTGCCCAGCATGAAGGTTTAAGTTGCTGGGTCTAGGACTCGAACCACAATAGACTACGTGGGAGTCCAACAGCATAACTATTTTGCCATCTGCTGGTCCCCTGCATTTTTTTACTTTAATCACTACACTTCCATGAGGAGGGTACTGCTCCTATCCTTATTTTGCACATGAGGACCCAGGCTTTCCCAGTGGGCCGTTTTTCTCCACCTGCCTCTCTCTCAACTCTCTACCCTTCGCTGTCTTGTCCTGTGTCCAGGAGGCCAGTCCTTTCAGACAGTATGCTGGACCGCCTTGTGAGCTGACTTTGGCAGTCCTGAGGAGATCAGAGGGTAGGAAGAGAATTCGGGGTGTTTCTTTCCCACTCCTTCCCTCCTTGAGGACCAATTTCTTGCAGCAGCAGCATCTCTCCATGAACTACTCAGCTCTTGCCAACAGGCTTCCCTCCCTCCATGGTGCTCATTCTCACTGGGCTCTAGTATGGCATTTCTTCCCTCTACCTTCTAGCCTACAAGTATAATGATGGTGTCTCACTGCTGCTAGACTCTCGGTGACTCTCTGTCCTTGTTTGTTTCCTCAAGCTTGTCTTCACCTCCTTAAGTAGCTGCTTCATTCAAGCCTCTTCATTTGAACCAATCTTCAGTGACTTGTGTTTCAGTCAGAACCCTGACACCCAGCTGAAAAAGGTACAGACCAGAGAGATAAATTCATAGTCTTCAGAAGTAACAAAGAGAAATATAAACTGATAATTAAAAAAATAAAATTATAAGAGGAGAAAGTTGTAGAAAGTACTATAGGAAATCAAAGGCCAACAGAAATACTTTATAGAGGAGGTGACAATGTGTTAGGCCTTTAAAAATGCATAGAATGTAATGTATAAATATGAAGGAAAGAGTTTCAAATAAGAACAAGGAAGGGAGAGACAGAAAAGCACAAATCACATTTCAAGAATAGAAGTTGTTCAATTCCAGAAGTGGAGTAAGTTCATAGATGTGTTATGATTTGGATAACGATTTGCCCCCAAAAGGTTCATGTTTGAGAATTTGGTTCTAACAGTGATGACTAGGTCATGAAGGCACTGGCCTCATGAATGGATTAATGCTATCTCTGGGATAGAGTGAGTTCTAGCTCTCTTGAGAAGGGATTAGTTCTCATGAGAGCAGGTTGTTATAAAAGAGTTGTATAAGGAGCTGCATTTCTGCCTTTGGACTTTCCAGTCACCAGAATCATGAATCAAATAAACCTCTATTTCTTTATTGATCACCCAGGCTCAGGTATTTCTATTAGCAGTGAAATAATAGACTAAAACATAAGGTGTTTCTCAAACTACATTCTGTTTTTTCTGGGGGGAGAGGTTTTTCTTTTTGCTATAGAGCGCGTGCGCTTACCAGACAGACAGAAACAGAGACAGAAAGTGAGAAATCACCCCCTAGGGGGGATGGCCATGTCACAATCCCTTCTTCTCCATTCTCCTCTCTGGATCTTGGGCACACACACACACACACATGCCCAGTGTGAGTTTTAAGCCACTGGATCTGGGACTTGAATCACAGTCGACTACATGGGAGTCCAGCGACATAGCCATTACGCTAATTGCAGGTCCCCTCAAACTGCATTCTTCAGAACTCTACTGTTCTATGAAGTATTACTACTATACTGAAAAATGATTACATGGTCAAATAAGATGGGGTAACTTCAGATCTGATTTTTTAAATAAGATTTTATTTATTAATTCATTCAATTATTTACTAAATAAAAATTAATAGACCTCCTACTGTGAAGCAGATCCTCTTCTAAACTGTAGAAAAAAGTTTCAAAGACTATAAAGGAAAATGAGACAAAGTTCCTTCTCATAAGGAGCTCTGGCCCACTTGAAGTTGAACATGTAGATATATACAATTACAAGATAGCATATCATTTCTAGCGGCCAGCAGATGGTGTGGTGGTTAAGGCACTAGATTCCCACATGGCAGATTGCATTTTGAGTCCCAGACCTGTCGGCTTGAAAAATATGCCAGACACATGTGCATGTGTGCCCAAAATCTCAAGAGGAGAAGAGAGGAGAAGGAATTGTGGCACAGTCATCCTCCCTTGCGGGGGAAGGGGGGAGGGTTGATTTCTCACTTTCTCTCCGTCTTTGTCTCCTGTCTCCCTCCAACAAGCACACACACCCTATGGCAAAAAACCTAAAAAAAAAAATAATAATAAAGATAACATTTCTATACAATGTTCTGAAATTTCACAAGAATAAACTTACATATTTAGCACTGAAGGGTTTGGAAGGCTTCAGAAAGAACCTAATATTTGAGCTTGAAGAATGCCTACCATGGGACCTGCAATCAGCAATTAGCGTAATGGCTATGTCGCTGAACTCCCATGTAGCTGACCGTGGTTTGAGTCCCGACATGGTGGCTTAAGCTCACGCCGGGTGTGAGTGCCCAAGATCCCGAGAGGAGAATGGAGGAGAAGGGATTGCGGTGTGGCCATCCCCCCTGGCGGGGGAGGGGGGGTGATTTCTCGCTGTCTACCTCTCTGTCTCTGTCGCTCTGGCAAGCGCATGCACTCTATAGTAAAAACCTCTCAAAAAAAAAAAAAAAAAAAAAAAAAAAAAAAAAAAAAGAAAAGAAAAAAAAGAAAAAAACAGAATGCCTACCACAGGGTCCTGGACTAGTGAAGAATGTGGAATTCTGGAATCAAACTGACTTGGATTCAATTTGCCAGAAGAAAAAAAAGAGAAACCCCATGAAAGGCACTGAATTTGAATATCCAGACCCCATATTTAACCACATAAAAGCTTACTCCTCATATTAGAAGAGAGAATTCAATATTCATGGATATAAACAAAAATTAAAAACAAAGAAATTTCCCAGAAAGACTTTTTAAAGTTATTGAGGTATAAAAGAAAATATTATAACGTAAATGAAAAGAGAATATAAAAAGGTTCTTAAAGCTTCTCCTTGAGTTAAAGGAAGGAAAAAGAAAAATCCTCATTTTCTCTTTTGTACTTGATGGTAAGACCCAATATGCAAGTTGGAGCACATGAGAGAAACCCAGGACTGGCCTCTGGAGACTTTTCAAATGTGCCCAGAGAAAATGAGAAATGCATAATTTGTTCAAAATGTTTCTAATTTTTTCAGTTTAGAATAGTGCCTGCAATATACAGGAAACCGCTAGTACCAAAGCCTGCTTTTCTTCCTAAAATTTTAGATGGTTAAACTCTTTTAAGTAGGATCAGACTAAAGCTTTTCCTTGCACTGCAGCTTTTTTTTTTTTTTTTTTTTTGATTGCCATGTATACCAATGTGACAATTTAACTCTACAACTACTTTATACGTTAAGGTTTTATATATTACACCTTTACATATCTATATTGAGAGTGTGATGACTACTTATATTTCCAAGCACTTAAAATAAGTAATCTATACTTAACAATAACAAGACTTTTTCAAAAGCTGTAACTACAATATAGCTATGTTTGTTTAATTTTATTAAGTACTGTTAAAAATATTGTTGGTGGTTCATTTTGTTAGGTCTTTTCTTTAATTACAGGTGTATGTTGTGGTTTTGTTTATTTCTGTGTATAAAATTTTAAATCCAGCAACATTAGATAAAAATATCCAGATTTGCTCTTTAAATACTGACGAACATAGAGATCTGGCAATACTAATGGTTCAATATATATTTATTGAATGAGTAAACTAATGGTTCCATAGAGGAGATTGAAAAATAAGACAAAAAGAACAAAACAAAGCAATTTGGCTCCCATATAAAGCTGTTATTTTTCTTAAATTCAATTTTAAGAAATCTCCTATTGCTTATGGGCAGACCAATGACATAAACACTTAGGAATTGAACAGCAATCCTGAGATAAATTTCTCCTTACCAAGCCTGGATTAAACTCTTTAGCATTGATAATATGACTGAGTCATTCATTCTCTCAACTTTTTTTTTTTTTTTTTTTTTTGAGAGAGAGAGTTTTGCTATAGGGTGCGTGTATTTGCTAGAGACAGAGTGATTGAAAGCAAGAAATCACCCACTAGAGGGGATGGCCACACCACAATTCCTTCTCCTCCGTTCTCCTCTCGGAATCTTGGGCACACACCCACATGCATCTCATGTGAGTTTTAAGCCTCCGGGCCCAGGACTCGAATATGGTCAATTATGTGAAAATCGAGTGATGTAACCATTACACCATCTGCTGGTCCCCACTCAACATTTTTTAAAAGTTTATTTATTTGTTTCTTCCAGGAGTCAGAAAGTGAGATAGAATGCACCCCCAAGAGGGTCTCGATTCTATTATCCATCCCCAACCTCAGCCAGCCCACGATCATGGGCAGGCATGTGTCCAGTGTACTCAGGGGACTTGAACCAGGAACTTTCCAATGTAGGATTGCCTCACAGAGCTTCAAGTTGCACTACTATGTCACTGGCACTGTTAATTCAACTATTTTTTTTTTAATTTTTTTAAGATTTTTTTTTTTTTTTTTTGAGAGGTTTTTCGCTATAGGGCGCGTGCGCTCGCCAGACAGACAGAGAGAAACATAGAGACAGAAAGCGAGAAATCACCCCCCAGGGGGGATGGTCACGCCGCAATCCCTTCTCCTCCATTCTCCTCTCGGGATCTTGGGCACGCACGCACATGCGCCCAGCGTGAGTTGTAAGCCACCGGGTCCGAGACGCGAACCGCGGTCGACTACGTGGGAGTCCAGCGACATAGCCATTACGCTAACTGCTGGTTCCCTTAATTTTTTTTACAATATGGTGCCAGAGAGAGACAGAGCAATAGAAAGTGAGAAAGCACCCCTCTGGGGACATGGCCATGCCACAGTCCCTTCTCCTTCAGTCTCCTCTTGGGATTTTGGGCACACACACATACACACACACACACACACGCCTGGTATGATTTTCAAGTTGCTGGGTCCAGGATTCATACCATAGCCATGTGGGAGTCCAGTGCCTCAGCCACTATACCATCTGCTGGGCCCCATTCAACAATTTTTAAAAACATTCACCAGGAGACCAGCAGATGGTGTAGCATTTATGTCACTGGACTCCCTCATGGCCAACTGCAGTTTGAGTCCTGGACCTGGTGGCTTAAAAATCATGCTGGGCACATGTACATGCATGCCCAAGATTTTAGGGAAAAAATGGAAGAGAAGGGATTGTGACATGACCATTCCCCCTGAGGGATGATTTCTCACTTTCTCTCTCACTGTCTCTTTCTTTCTTTCTTTCTTTCTTTCTTTCTTTCTTTCTTTCTTTCTTTCTTTCTTTCTTTCTTTCTTTCTTTCTTTCTTTCTTTCTCTCTCTCTCTCTCTCTCTCTCTCTCTCTCTCTCTCTCTCTCTCTTGCTCTCTCTGGTGAGTGTACACAACCTTAGGCAAAAATCTCAAAAAAAATTTGCTAGGTCCTCACAGTGATAGTAGTAGTAGTTATAATAATAATAATAGTAGGATAATAGGTAATGTCAATTTATTATTTTAATTGTTTATTGTATTTATTATTATTATTATTATTATTTTTTTTAATTTGACCAGAGAGAGAGACAGACTGAGAGAGAAAGAGAAAGTGAGAAAGTAAGCCAGCAGGTCCAGGATTCAAACTATAGTTGACTGTGTAGGAGTCTAGTGCCTTAACCACCACGGCACCTGCCAGCCCTGGTAAATACCAATTTAAATTTCATTTTTGTGAGCCCTGTGCAAGCTGCTTTGTACTGATTATTGCACTGAGTTCTTAGAAATGGCCCTAAATTATTAGCCCAGATGGAAAAAAGGAAGCACACCAATCACATAACTTGCCCACAGTTGTCCAGCAAGTAAATGGATTCTACACTGAATCCAAGTCAGAATTCCTCATTTTTCCCTACTCGGGGACTCTGTGGTAGGCATTGTACATGTCCAGAGATTAAAAAGTGATATGGATCCTTTTCCATAAGGATTACAATGTCATAGACACAAAGAGCAGGCATCTAGGCTTGCTTTTTACAGACAAGAAATCAAGAAGAGTGAGTGTCAAAGGGCACCTTTAAGGCCAAGTTTAGAACATCCCTGTGTTGTCGCTGATCAGAATTCTCTTTAATGCTAGATGGAGACAAAGACTTCCACTTACTGAATAAACTGCTAGATGCATACAACACTGTTATCACCCATAAATAAAAAATCATATGGAAATAATTTTTAAATATGCAAACTTATGTTCTCAAAAATGATCCATATGAATAACTTTCAAACTAACATTGTTTTTTTTCCTTTAATGATTTTTTTCCTTTTTTTGATTTACATTCATTCACTGTACATCATTATAGTATATAAAATGAGATTTTTTCCATTCAGAATACACTGTATATTGGCTCAATCAAGCACATCAACATATGTGTTATTGTCAACAAATAATTTTCCATTTCTTGTTTCCTGTATATTTTGTCTTTTTTCCCATCCTTGATTCCCTATCTCACCCTCTGCCATCTCCCACCCTCCTCCCACACTGTGTCTGGTATCTATTGTTGCTTTCTATGCCTCCCCCATTTTATTGTTTCACTAAATATCTTAATAAATCTAAATATTTTCAATAACAAGCACAGCTGATATATACATATCCATGAACACAAGTCTAACTTTAGGCATAAACCTCAGTGAGTAGAATGAACATACTATAAAGTAGCACCTAGCTAGGGCTATATAGCTTACTGCAGTCATCAAATAGGTATTTTTAATGCCTTTTTTTTTCTTCTGAAAATTTTTTTTATTAATTTACATTCATTCCCTGAGCATCATCACAACATACTAAATGTGGTTTCCCATCTAGAGTAAACTGCATAGTGGCTTAATCATACATGTTATCATCCATAATATTCCATTTCTACTTTCATATATATATGTTTTTTACCCCATGTCTGACCCTCGGCCCTATTCCACTCTCTTATTACACTATCTCTGCTGTCTACAGTTGTCTTCAATTCCTTTTCCCCCAACATTTCATTGATCACACAATATCATAAGTAATCTAACAACTTTCAATAGCAAGTTCAGCTGATGGTTTCAAGAAAAGCAGTTTTGGGACCAGCAGTTAGCATAATGGCTATGTCGCTGGACTCCCATGTCGACCGCGGTTCGCGTCCCAGACCCGGTGGCTTAAAACTCACGCTGGGCGCGTGTGCATGCGTGCCCAAGATCCTGAGAGGAGAATGGAGGAGAAGGGATTGCGGCGTGGCCATCCCCCCTGGGGGGTGATTTCTCGATTTCTGTCTCTCTCTGTCTGTCTGGCGAGTGCACGCGCCCTATAGCAAAAAACCTCGCAAAAAAAAAAAAAAAAAAAAAAAAAGAAAAGAAAAGAAAAGCAGTTTTGAACTGCTAAGGATATTTCCTTGAAACTTAAAGCCTAGAAACAGGTTAGTATTCTGTTCAAATAGTAGGTACATGAATCTATTGACAGCTGAAGACAGGACAAAAATCCTTAAAACTGGACAACAAAGCTTAGAAGAAAAGCAGCAAGATTTTAGTCAAGTCACAGAATGCTATTTCATCAGTTCCGTCTCATGTACTTAATCTTTCTTCTGTTTCTGTTGAGGTTTGATCTTACAGATTGGACTCTGGGATATAAAATTCAACTCCAGACTTTGTCCCTACAATTAAGTTGCCCATTTTTTTAGTTTCTGAACTCTTATTTCTGTGTGTCTGCATTTAATTTTACTGACATAGTACTCCCTTAAGAACTTCTTGAAGATCTGGTCTGGTGCTGGTAAATTCTTTCAGGTTTTGTTTATCTAGGAATGTTTGTGTCTTTTCTTCCCAAATGAATGATAATCTTGCTGAGTACAGAATTCTCCATTGAAATTCCTTTTCCCTTAATACTTTGAATATATTTTCCCATTCTTTCCTCGCTCGCATTGTTTCCGATGAGAGGTCTGCCGTTAGTCTGATGGGATACCCTTTGTAGGTAACTTGCCATTTTTCTCTTGCTAGTCTTAGTATCTTGTCTTTGTGGTTTTGGTCAATCTGGCTATAATGTGTCTTGGAGAAGATCTTCTAGGGTTGATTCTATTTGGGGTCCTTTGTACTTCTTGGGACTGAATCTTTGAGTGCCTCTCCAGGTTTGGAAAGTTTTCTTGCAGGATTTCATGGAATAGATTATCAATGCCCTTGTGAGTTTCTTCGCCTTCTGGGATGCCTATTATCTGGATGTTCGGACGTTTAATTGTATCTAGTATTTCTCATATATTATTCTCAAATTTCTGGGCCATTTTCTCAGTCTTTGTGGTGGATTTTTCTAGGCCAGCAATTTTCTCTTCTACATCTGAGATTCTATTTTCTGTATGATCTAGTCTGCTTTTAATACTTTCAAGGGAAATTTTGACTTCTTGTATTATAGCCTTCATCTCTAACAGTTCCATCTGATTCTTTTGTACAGTGTGAAAAGCCTCTTTTAGATCTTGCATGAATTTCCTCACCTCCTGAAACTCTTCAACTCCTTTCTCCTTCCTCTTCAGCAAGTCCTTGTCTCTCTTCTCTTCCATCTCTGTAAGCTTTGCCATTATGAATGTTCTGAATTCTTTATCAGACATTTCCATGATTTCCATTGAACTGTGTGTGGATGAAGAGGAGTTATCCTTTTCCCTTGGAGGAGAGGTATTTTCCTGCTTCCCCATATTTCTTGTGGTCCTGCAGCGATTTCTAGTCATCTGGTGGATGGTGGGTTTCTTTCCAAACTTGGAAGTTCAATCACGGGAGTTTTGTATGCTGGAGGCCGAGTTATCAGTGGGACTTCTCTGCTTCCGCCAAAATGGCTAGATCGCAGGAGCCTTGGAGCTGTCTCTTGCAGAAGGCCTGTTCTGTTCCCTTCTGCCTCTCCAGACTAACAAATTGTTGAAGCTGTATATGGATCTTGGTCTCCTGATTAATAAACATTAAAATTGAGTTTAGCATTTTCAAGTTAGTGTTGGGTCTCTCATCTTCCTGATACCCTAAGTCTCCAGTTATCCTTAAGTCCCTTGTCATCTTCTGCTGTCAAGCTGATTAACAGGTCTTTATTAAGTTATTGCACAACTGGAACCAAAGCAAGATGGAATTCAAGAATGTTTCCAGCTGGGGTAAATGCCAGGTCTGGAAAGCCATATACCACAGCAGACCTGCTAAACACTAGGACAGATTAGACTCAAGTCACAATGGTGTTCCTTAGTAGAATGGCACCAGATGTCCTGTTTGAACACTTTGAACTTCCATCTCCCTTTGCAAAGTGGAGAAAAATCCTAGTCCCTCCTTTTCTGTTTGTCTTGAAGGCTGTATCATGAAGTATATTCCACAGTACTTTACACATAGATGCCTTCAACAACCATAGCAAAAATTATAACAATATAGTTCTAGTTCTTTGCCCTTAATTCAATCATTGATTTGCTCATCTATACAGTGAAGATTTTTCTTCTTGTCTGTTACAAAGTAGTTGTGCCAACCCAGTGAGATAATGTATCTTAAAGCCTTGCCCAGATCTTCATCCATTGAGCTTCAGCACAAATTCTGCCCTGGGGAAGACTTTAGCACCTGCCAGAGTGAAAATGATTGATTCCTTCTTCCATGTTCACTAGCTCATGTCTATACCCTGATCCAGCCTATAGCTCACTCCTTCCTATATTTGATTTTGTTTCGTTTATGTCCGTAGCATAAATTCCTTGAAGTGAGGGGTATTTGCTTTCTCCTGCACAGCTCCAGTAACCATCTACAGAGTGGGCAGTCAGTACATGTTCGGCCCTGCCCTGAATACATTTTCAATTAGCAATAATCGCGCCTCGGATAAACCTCATTGGCTACGATACTGCCACTGCGCAAAGCTCCCTGAATACATTTTCAACAGCTCAGTTGGTAGGCACATACAAAGTATTTGAGAATTACAGTTATGGAGTCAAATTGAGATCTCAAGCAGTGAGGGGCTAGGGATTGTTTTAGGTTTTTTTGGAGGGGAGGAAGGATGGGGCAAGCACTAAAGCAAAAGCCAGTTAGACTCAGCATGAGGACACCTTCTATTTACCCAGGACATTTCTCTGAGAGGTCAAAGTACTCCACAGATCTATC
Source organism: Tupaia tana (assembly GCA_026018925.1). Classification (NCBI taxonomy): domain Eukaryota; kingdom Metazoa; phylum Chordata; class Mammalia; order Scandentia; family Tupaiidae; genus Tupaia; species Tupaia tana. The sequence goes on from JAKSZU010000015.1 coordinate 77,523,485, forward strand.
ACAGCTATTGTCCTTAGGGCAATGGCAATGGCAGCCTGCGAGCCAGGTAGTATCCTCTCATTATGACTGACAGCTCTAGAAATAATAAAATCCATCTGTGTGTGTTCAAGTCCTCAGCCCCTATGGGTCATCTGCAGTTTGAGCTCATGTTGTTAGCTATTTGGGTAACAGGTGACAGGCCCTGAAACTGGCCAAGGGAGAGCCCTCTGTGCCTCCATTTCTCTTTCTGAATGACAGAAGTATCCATCTTATTCTCCCCTACTGCCAGGAAACAGTGTAACTGCTAGGAAAACACTGAATATCAGACTGGGATGGGTGGGGCTGGAGGAGCCTGCTCTAAAGCAGTCCTAAGGCACATTCTTTTTGCATAATAGATAACAATAGCTAGTATTTATTAAGGGCTTACAATATGGAAGGAATTGTTCTAAGCACTAGATATGTATAAATTCATTCAATCTTAAAACAATCTTCTAGAGACCAGCAAATGGCATAATGGTTATGTCGCTGGTCTCCCATGTAGTTGACCTCGGTTCAAGTCCCAGACCCGGTGGCTCGAAACTCATGCCGGGTGTGTATACATGTGTGCGTGCATGCTCAAGATCCCAAGAGGAGAATGGAGGAGAAGAGATTGTGATGTGGCCACCACCTTGGGGAGGGGGGGGTGATTTCTCACTTTCTGTCTCTGTCTCTCTCTGTCTCTCCAGTGAGCTCACATGCCCTACAGCAAAAATCTCTCAAAGAAACAGTCTTCTGAGGTAGTCCTGAGTTTGCAGAGGAAACAACTCAGACATCAAAAAGTTAAGTCAAAAGCCACAACAAATAAGTGGCAGACCCTAGAATGATACCACAGCTGGATGCCACCGTCACACTCTTAATTATGTTCCTATCTTGTCTTCTGATGGCCAACTCTTTAATTTTATACCCAGTACAATATTTTCCACATTTCGTGCTCAGTAAATATTTGTTGCAAGTAAATCTGATAAAACTTGAGCATGGTTGAGAAGTCTCTCTCTTCTTCCCCATCTCCCAATTTTTCTGCATGCTCCTCTACTAAGTGAGGTACTTGACTTTTAATGGTTTGTTCTCCATTTAAGACCTACAAACTCTTGGAGACAGGTAATTTTTTTTTCACTTTTATGGTAGAATGAATATAAGCACATTCTGGATCATTGGAATGACCATCTCATCCCAAGTACTACCCCTTGATTTCAGCACCTGTGCATGCTATTCCTTGGCACAAACAGGCAAATTATCCCTAAATGATGTAGTAGAGTCCATGAAAGCCACATAGCACAAAGCCATAGGGTACGAGCAGAAGTGGTGTGGCAGATAAAAGCAAAGAGGTGAGAGAATTGAGTCAGTCTTGGGCACCTTGCACATCAACAGAGACAGTCAGAACCACAGAGCTCAGAAATGCCCACACCTTAGTAGAGAGTAGCATGTTTTAATTTAAGCTGAGACTGGAGAGATCTAAGAAAATTTTACCCTTACATGGTAGATGTCAGTTTCCCTCATACTAAAGAAACAGCACAATAATGTGTTCAGGTTTCTCCTATTTAAAATCAACGGTAACTATAAACACATTAGGTAAGTCATTAACACCTGGGTGTGAAATAGTATGTTAGAAGTTACTAATTTAAATTTTATTGTCCTGGGAGTTTTTATATTTAATTCATACATTTGTTTTGGTTTTATTTGTGAGTTGTTTAGAGGTTGTAACAGGGTCCAGCTGCTGTGGAACAGCAGTAATACAAATTCCCTGCAAGGCTGGTAGCCATATGACTGTGCACAGGTTCTACCCCTGGGTGGGTTTGAAAACACTGGGTTGGTGTGCAGTGGCTGGGATCCTAGGAAGCTGGAGGGCTGGGGGAAGGCAATTAACCCAGGGAGAGCCCGGGTTGAAGGTGCTTCTCTCTCTTGTTCACTCATACATCAAAAAAAATTGCAATCTTAAGTTTTTATCTAGTTTTATGTCTCTCTCTATATATATCAATGCAATATTATAAAAGAAAATAATGTAAACCAATATGGGGTGGTTCTAAGAAAATTTTGCCATTAAATGGTGGAAAATATCAATTTCCCTTATATCCAAGAGACCCTACAGTGTGTTCAGGGCTTTTCTATTAAAAGTCGATTGTAAACACAAACAGATTAGGTATGTCATTAACACCTTGGTGTGAAACAGAATTGTATAATAGGCACTCCCTTTCTGAGAGCAAGCTTTGATAGGAGAAGGGATAGCTAAGTGGCTTGATAGAAAAAACGTGGCCTCGGTCGGCAGCTGTGTGACTCTGGGCAGTTCATTAAGCCCTCTAAAACTCCTGTGCCTAATCATAACTTAGTGATCTCTGCCTTTCCACCACTGGCCTACCTAAAGCTGCTTCACAGAGGCGCTCACTGTGTGGTAATGGAATTCAATACTAACGTGCTCGGGCAGCGCACAGGAAGGTCGTCGCACTCGGTCTTTAAATGAGGAGGTCACCGGCCTGGCTAGAAGACCCTGAGCTGTGGCCCTCTCAGAGTGACTCAGGGAGGAGGCCAGTCTACCAGCTGGCGTCCCACAAAGGACTGACGCCCGTGGGCTCACCCGCCAGCCCACCATTCAGAAGCTGCCCCAGCCCCACGCAAAGAACTGAGTGCTGTAGGGGACTGAAGGCACTGGTGGGTTTGCCACCTCAGCGCGGGTTTCTGTTCCTCGAGGCGCCTAGAGAGACACAGCGTGAAGAAGGAAGGAGCTCGATCATCACCTTAGAGCGCTCAAATAGTACGTGGGGTTGGGCGCCAACGCCTCAGATCTGCCCTGGGGCTCCCTGTGCACCAGGTGCAGCCCGCGTGCCTAGCTCTAGGCTGCTGGGACGCGGGGGGCCGTTCCGGAGGGACACCTGGTCTCTGCGAGCTGGCAGTGGACTCCAGGCGGCGCAGGCCGTGCCCTGGCTCTGCAGGCTGCTTCCCAGCGCGGGCGCGTGGTGTTCGAAGGTGCGGCGCGCGGATCCGGCCAGGGCCTGCGCTCGCTGGCGCAGAGAGGCCCCAACCCGCGAGTGCTGCCCCCGCCAGGGCCCACCTGAGCACTGGCCCGCTCGGCCGCCCAGCCCTGCTCCGCCAGAGGCTGGGCGGTTAGGGGAGGGGGTGCGGTCGGGCGCGGTGGGGCGGGAGGCGGCAGCGCAGCTTCCCCGAGGCCGGAGGCGGAGCGGGCGGGCCTCGGGAGGCGCAGGGGGGCGGGCCCGCTGCTGCCGGCGCTGCTCCGCAGCTCTCAGGCACTCGGTAGCGACGCGGGCAGGCAGGCATGGGAGCCGCGCGCGCCCTCCTGGAGTCCACACCTGTCTGAGCGGCTCAGCGAGCCGCGGCCCGGCGGGCTGCTCCGCACGGGTGAGTCGGGGCGCGGGCTGGGAGTGTCTGCTGGGCGCTGGGGAGCGAGACGCTGGGAGAAGCCGGACAAAGGCTCGGGTGCGCGCGGGGTGGGGTGACTCCGGGCTGCTGGGGGCACCGGGGACCTTTCCGGGGCAGCCCTGCTGGACCGGAGGCCTGAAAGAGTGAGGATTCACGCAGTGTCACCCCTGAAGCGGGCTGGGAAAGGTTCTGATACTGCTATCTTGGATGCTGGGTGGGAGTAGGGACAGGAAGCCCTCTGGCTGGGGTGCAGGCAACTCCCCTACCCTCTGGGCACGCACACACCACCTCCACTGCTTATTTTCCTTGAGTTTTGCATGTGCATAAACCATAATTCTGAGCATTAATTTTTAACCCTGGGCACATGATCGTGAGGCACACCTTAGGACGCACGAAGAGTGCAGTAAACACAGACTGGGGAAGTGGAGCCTTATTGATTACCCTGTGCTTCCCTCCGGGTGCTAAACTTGGAAACTGCAGTCCGAACTATCAACAGTTGTCAAAGAAAATACTTCTCTCTCAGCCTGTAGGCATTCTTCTCGAGTTGTTAGCTTTTAAATAAAAGTTTATTTTATAAGTTTTAGGAGAAGGAAAAGATTTATTTAGATCAAGGAACACTGCTCCCCTCCAGAAAACAAGTGAGGGTTGCTTTCCAGCACCTCATGAGAAAGCAGCTGGTAAGAATCTTGTTTGTTACTGCGTTTCGGGCGACACCCATGAGAATTCAGAAAGAGCTAGTGGCTGGTGAAAGCTCTTGGTTGTCCAGTACCAGTGTTGAAAAATAATTTGCTTCTCTAAACTCCTGAACCTGAACTTGAGGGGTCCCTGTGTGCTCCTGAGGAATCAGAAGGATCGAAATCCTCTTCACTTGGCCATGTGGGAAAGCGTTGAATCTATAGTTGAAGTCAGCTGTGACCAAAAGTCCTATATCAAGTTAACATCAGTATATTTATTGCTCATGATGTTTCAAGATCCTACTTGTGCATGAGACATTGAAAACAGGCCCTTATGATTGTCTCTCCAGAAGTGTTAGGAGCTGACTGGAGGTGGAGTGGAGAGATGGAATTTAGAAAATGCCTCAGAAGCTGCTACATTTACTTGGGAAAGTGTCTGTGGTCATATGCACACTGTCTGCATAGGAATACATTATTTCCCTTGTATTTTTCTCACTGAAATAGAATCAAGCGGTAAGTTGCCTTAACTGGAAAGGAAGAGGTTTTCCAAAGTAACTAATGTGTCGTTCTTGTGACACTGATGACCTATTCAGGTCGACAGTGAATACCGGTGCATTTTTCTGTCTGTAGCACAAGTGCCAAAGTGCCCATTAGTGTGTCTGAGAACATGATTGGCCCCAGTCTGCGGCGGTTCATGGTCTCAGGTTCTCACGTACCTCCCTTCTCATAGATCTTTTAGAGTTTAATCCACCAGGCATTATTCATGCATAACTCCCTCTGACTATGGGAATTCGTTCTCATGGTCTCACCATTGACAGTTTTATGCACTCTGTTCTTGTTCTTTTGCCAGGTTTGGCCCAGGCTCACTAGGGTAGTTCTTTTTGCCCAAAATCTGATAGAAAGTTAAACTTCATTTGACCACAAGATTCTGTTTAGGGTTGCTGGACTTGTAAGTGCCCCACGGTTTCCTGCACAAGACTGGAATTCATAAACCATTTTGTGACTAGGTCTGTTTTGCTTTAACGGGTTCTGTGACTCTGGAAAATGAGAGCCCAGCTGGCTGCAGAGTATTCCCAGAGCTTTGTTCTTCTTTAGGCATTTGCTTTAGGAATTACCGTGGTTTCACTGTTCGTTATCCCTGGCTACAGATTCCATGGAAGACCCTTTGTCTTCTTTCCCAGTGGTGTCCAGAGCTGGTGTCTTTGCAAACTGCCCTACCATCCTTTCTGTCATTACTGCTTATAGCGGTCCTGGCAATTCATATGTTGTACAATGGAGAGTGTGTGTCCTAAGGATTAGGTTTTCACTCCCAGCACTTGTTTGGTGTGGGAGCTAAACCATTCTTGCAAACCCTGGCCCTCTTGAGGAGACCTGTGTTGCTGCAGTTCTGAAGACTACCATGCAGGGCAAGAGCACAGTCTCCAAGCAGATGATTGTTGTTTGCACATCTGATAATATGCAAAGTCCTTCCTCTGTAAGGTTGCTAAGGACCTATGAAGTGGCAGCATCCTTATAAACATTCTTAAACAGTGGGCAGGAGGACAGTGGTTCATACTGACAGGGAGTGTGGAATTTGTAGTCCTTGGGTGAGTCAGATAAGCCAGAGTTGGAAAAGGAATACAGTTTCTGTATTACTAAGCATGGTGTAAAAATATTTGCTTACCTTAGTTTTCCGTTCTGCTTCACCATTTAGGTGAAGCGATGTATGAAAATACTTAACTTGGATTCTTTAAAAGATAATTTGGGACCAGCAGTTAGCATAATGGCTATGTCGCTGGACTCCCACGTAGTCGACCGCTGTTCAAGTCACGGACCCGGTGGCTTAAAACTCACGCCGGGCGCGTGTGCGTGCATGCCCAAGATCCAGGAGAAGGGATTGCGGCGTGGCCATCCCCCCTGGAGGGTGATTTCTTGCTTTCTATCTCTCTGTCTCTCTCTGTCTGTCTGGCGAGCGCACGCGCCCTATAGCAAAAATCTCTCAAAAACAAAACAAAACAAAAGATAATTTATGGCTATTAGGACTCCATCCAGCAAAGGTTTATTCCTAGAAATGAAATCAACTTTTCCAGTTGTGGGATTGTGAATGTTTTTATTACATCTGTTTATCTCCTGGAGTGTTTTTGTTTACATAAACTTACATGGGCATAGTACAAGCTTACCTAGAGTTTATAAAAATGGAAATAATAATTACTTGTCTTCTGGGGAATTATTTTCTTATTTGGTTAGTTGAAAATTAATGAAATTAATGCAACTAACCAAATGAATGCAAAGCCACCAAACTGATTTTAAAGCATCACAGTGCCCTTTGTTGTGTTAGTAATGGGGACTAGTCAAGGTAGGGTGTAAATTCCTCAGGGTATACCCTTAAAGGACACCAGTGTTGTTTCTCCTCTTTTCTTGAGGACCTGTTCACAGTCAGCTGTCCCCCACTCAGTCCTTGAAAGCCGCCCCCTGCTGGAGTCCTTTGCTCCCTTTGTAAGATCAGAGAAATCTTGTTTCACAGATCCTTGGGAGATTAGTATAAGGGATATTGTTTTTCCTTTTCCCCTTTGCCTCCAACCTCCATAATTCCAGAGTAGTAAATGACAGTATAGACACTGTTTGTACATGACAGTCCCTAACCTGGATTTTTGTGACCCTGCAATTTTATAAAATTAGAAAAATCCAAACCTGAAAAGATCAGAACTGAAGAGATCAGGTGAAGAGATGATCTGGTTCAGAGCAGTTTCCAAACCACCCTAAATAAACACTCAGTAAAGCAGTGAGCAACTCGGGAAGCTTGTAACTTTAATACAGACATCAGTTTAAACGCATTTGAGGACTTGAGAACCACAACTTTCTCTGTTTCTGATCAGATATTTAAAAACCTAACCAATTTGAAAATTTTTTACCTGCTTTACTTGCAAAAAGTGTACATTCGTCTCTCAATTTGAATGAAAGATTTTCTTTTTTTAATGCAATTTAATCTGAGAGTTACTTTAAGCAATACTTAGAATACTGTCAAGAGAAGGTATTTTCATGCAAGTTAATAAATATCGTTTAAGTAATATTAGAGGATCTTTAGAATTTCACGGAACACATATGAAAAAAAATACATGGATTTTAATTTTTTTTTTTTTTTTTTTTTTTTTTTTTTTTTTTTTTTTTTTTTTTTGCACCAAGGTGAACTTTTACTTAAATTTCATTCCCACACCCTTTCTGAAGTCTTCTTATAGGGAACTCGTAAGCAGTGTTTTGTAAGCAGTGTTTCAAATTCATAGGAATTAGTGCTTTCAAAGTATCCAAGTTTATTCTAAGAGATGAAAGCCTCACCCTGCCCTGTTGATGTAGCAGTCCTTTTCCTAAAAATGACTCTCTGCTTCAGTCCTGGCTAAATGACCTGAGTTAACTTGTGAGGTCTCTGAATTACCGTAGTAATATTCTATCATGTGGTAGGCTCTTCAACATTCTCTAGCAGGATACTGTGATTTGTAAGTGATCCCAAAGATTCTTGGGACTTCCCTCATTTTCTCCCAAGAATACATTTGATCCCCTGGATCAAACGAGAAGCTGGAATGAGGTTGTGGCCAGTGAGAGAGCCTAGTTGACAGCTCAGTACTGAGATCCCAAGAAAAGACTGTTCACATTTCTCCAAACCCAATAGCTCTCATGAACTGGTTTCTAAAAACATTGTTTCTTTTTGAAACAGAGATTAGAGAGAGAGAGAGATGCTCTGGTGGCACTTGTGAAATGGAGCATGCTTCAAGGCCTTTGAAAATATTTCTTAAATAAACAAGGGTTTACTATACAGGCAAAGCACTTGGAAAATTAGGGTTCATTTTGCCTGAAATATGACTTAATTCATTTAGTTAAGGTTACTAGATGGATTTTTTAAAAGGTCTTTGTACCTGTTTCAACCATTTTCCTGCTCTTTTCTTCCCTGACACTGTTGCCATGGGCTATTTCAGGTTGTTTTGTTTTTTGTTTTTTTTTTTTTTGTTTTTTTCCTTAAGTTTTGCTTTAGGGTACCTGCACTCATGAAAGAGAGACAGAGGGAAAGTGAGAAATCGCCCCTGAGGAGATAGCCACATCACAGGCCCACCATTCTCCTCTTGAGATTTTGGCACACACATGTGCTTGTGTTTTTTTTGAGCCGCTAGGTCTGGGACTTCAACTGCATGGTCAGCCATGTGGGATCCAGCCACCGGTTGGCCCTATTCCACTTTTTGGGTAAGTGGATAAAGCGAAAGACAGATGCCATTGGAACAGTTTTGGTGCAGTTGATAATTCAAACTCCATACTCCCCAAATCTAATTAATATACAAATTTCAGATTAGGGGTTTGAAGATCTATGCTCTAGATGATAATATGATGAGCATAATTGTCATTTTTCATATTGAAAATATTAGCTACAATGCAGAATAATACATGACATCTCATCTCTTACTCTCTCCCCCAAGAATCATATTTTAAAAATAAGAACACTTGGCAGCATGGACCTCTGGATTCTGTGGCATTTTTTCTTAAGATAAGCTAAAGTAAAACTTGGTTTAACATGTTGACTGCTCAATATTAGCATTACTTTCTCCACATTAGTCAAAGGGAGGAGGAAATGGTATGTTAGGGCTTAAGATACAGCCATGTGGGAGAGACACAATTCTTCCTAGTACGTGTCATGCTTGGCAAGGACTCTGTGTGAGTGAGGCATTTAATTACCTAGACGGCAACTTACATAGAGAAAAGGCTGTCCAATCCTAGATCAGCCCAAGGGCTAGGTCCTCAGACAACAAGAATAATCAGGCAAGGAGCCTTGCCCCACAGACCTCCAAAGGATCTTTGCCTGTCCCACTGCCAAGTTCCCCATTGAGAAGAAGGAGTCAGTGAGCATCCCCTCCCTGGTCCATCTTGGAACCTTGAGTCTGGGCAATGTCTACAAAAAAAAAAAAAAAAAAAAAAATCTACAAACACGTGTGTGTGTAAATGGACAGACATCCCATGATTCTAGTGATTTAAAGAAATAATTCAAAAATGCTCAGGGACCCTTCCTATTTGGAAAGATAGAAGTAAAGTTTCAAGGAATCATGAAGTCCTAAGGAATGGGTTTCTCAGAACCCCCTTTGTTTCTTTCCTCATCCTTGTTCTCCTTGACAAAAGTGGAATCCAGAGAATGAGTCAACCAAAGAGGTCTCAGAGGTGGGTGGGGCACACATACAGTTTAGAAATTCAGTGTGTGGATATGGGGCGCACAGATTGGCACACCCAGCTGGATTAGACCAGATCAGTGGGATTTTTCAGTTTTATATGAAGGCAAGCCAAGGCACCCAAGTTGCCAGCAGATCTGTACCCTAAAAGAGGAGGAGAACACACGTAACAAATATTTTTCTTCTTCTCTCCTACTTGTGTGAGGCTAGCCTCTTGAGACCTTCCTTCCTCCTCGTCATTGCTGTCAGAGGGTTGATTGTTAATGAATCACCCTATCCTTTAAATCAGTTTCTCTTGAACCAGAAGATTTAAAACCCGTAAGAGTCAACTGATGCTTAAGCATTTATGAAAGTACATACAGGGCTAGCCCTGTAGCCTAGTGGGTAAGGGAGCTGGATTCCACAGGACTGACCACAATTCAGATACTACCCTGGTAGCTTGAAAAACATGCTAGGTGCATGTGTGTGCTATGCCAAAGTCCCAACAGGACGAAGAGATGGAGGCGACCTGATTGTGGCATGACCACACCCTTTGGGAGGGCGTTTTCTCTCTTGCTCTTCCCCTCTCCCTCTCTCCCCTTTTCTCCCTCCTTGGCAAGTGCATGTGCCCTCTGGCAATACAATGAATAGAAAATAAAGTATTTCAGTCTTTCTTGTCACTCTAGTATGGTTTTTGTGGCAGGATTGATCTTGGTGTTCAAGCATACCTTTCAGGATAGAGTCACACTCCTTTGTTTGGTGCCTACAACCCATGATAATCTAGCACTTGCCTGCTGCCTCCACCACTTTTTCCACTCCAACCTCGCTGAGCAAAGTATAATTTCTGAAATGACACACTTGTACATCTCCCCACTCTTGCACAAACTATTGTTCTCTGTCTCTCCCCACTCTTGCACAAACTATTGTTCTCTGTCTCTAAGTGTCCCCTTCTCTCTGTGTATACCAGCCAACTTCTTGTCAACCTCAGTGCCATCTGAAGCATCACCTTCTCTGGAATGCCTCCCCTGTTCTCTCTCCTGCCCTGTCTCTGAGCTACCACACTTTCCACATCCATCTGTCAAAGAAGTCCTCATGTATCATTCAAAAAATCTATTATTTCAACTACCCCATTCACTCACTCTTCCATTAATACAAGCATTCGTTCAATAAATCTTTGTTGGGTGCTGGCATAAGCCAAGTTCAAGGTATTTTTTAGACCAGTTGGAAACATAAATATAAACATTTGAAAAAAAATAACCACCAGTCACAGTCATAATTTATACCTGATGCGGTCAATAATAGAGCTTTAGATTTTTGTCAGAGACCTGGTTGGTATTACAGCATAATCCAGAGAAAGAAGGAATTTTTTTGTTTGTTATATATTGGCTATTCTGAAACTAAAAATACAGCTAAGGTTGTTCTAAAGTCAAAGGAAAGAAAAAAAGTCTGGTACCGTTTTCTGAGTGTACCCACCAGAGACCGTAGAAGTCTAGTGAAGTGTGACACTGTGGAACCCTCCAGATGCCTTGGGCATTCAGTAAGCTCCGTCATTTAAATTTACCCTCTAAGTGAGCAAGTTATACCCAATTTTCCAAGTATACATGGTAATGAGAATGAGAGGGAAGAAGGAAAGGAAGGTAGAGGGACCAGAAAAGTGGGAGAGGACAAGATTTAGAATCAAACACAGGGGCTGGGTGGTGGTACGGTGGTAAAACACAATGTTCTGTAAGGCTGATCCATGCGGGACAATTCCAGGCTCCTCTCTGGAGACCTCCCTGAGTACACTGAGCATGTCCATACCCATGATCCCAGGTTGGCTGAGGCTGGGTGTGGGTTACAGCATCGACACCCTGTTGCAGGTGCACTCCCCCTGCAACTCCCACCTTCTTCCCCCTGCCCACTCTTTCTCTGTGTCAGTCATGGAGGAAATAAGCACGTAAATATAGATTCAAGCAGAAAGAAGTTACAAAATTACATGGAAACTGACTGGCCAAGCGCTTCACTTAGGGACTATTGACTATGTGCTGCTTTTCTGCAAGGGGCCATCATTAGGGCCATCTTAAACATAGAAGGGCGTGGGCACCCAGTTTCATACTGGGCACCCAGCCAGAGGAGCATCCGCAAGGTCAACCCCTGGAATTGTGAGACCGTTATCTAAGGATCCTTTCCACACCCTGATTCCTAAGGAGGGTTCACAGGCTTAAGAACAATGACAGGCCGGTTGCCGGCCTCATCCTTCCGTCAGCTGTAATGAGCTTCCGTCAGCAGTAATGAGCTTGCATGTTGTCCTCCTGACCTGCTTGTCTTTGTTTCTGCAGAATGGTGCTCAGTATGGAGGGCATTCCAGGGCTGCTCTACCTCCTGCTGCTCTCTGCCACTGGGCAGGTGAGCTCTTACGGTGCTCCCTGGAGACCCACTTGGCCTGCTTACCGCCTCCCTGTCGTCTTGCCCCAGTCTACCCTCAACTTAGCCAAGCCAGACTTTGAGGCTGAAGCCAAATTGGAAGTGTCCTCCTCCTGTGGACCCCAGTGCCATAAGGGAACTCCACTGCCCACGTATGAAGAGGTCAAGCAGTACCTGTCTTATGAAACGCTCTATGCCAACGGCAGCCGCACGGAGACGCAAGTGGGCATCTACGTCCTCAGTGGTAGTGGAGGCGGGGCCCAGCACCGAGATGCAGAGCCTTCGGGAAAGTCTCGGAGGAAGCGGCAGATTTATGGCTACGACAGCAGGTTCAGCATTTTTGGGAAGGACTTCCTGCTCAACTACCCCTTCTCAACCTCTGTGAAGTTATCTACAGGCTGCACTGGCACCCTGGTGGCAGAGAAGCATGTTCTTACAGCTGCCCACTGCATCCACGATGGAAAAACCTATGTGAAAGGCACCCAGAAACTTCGAGTGGGCTTCCTGAAGCCCAAGTTTAAAGATGGTGGTCGGGGGACCAACGAGTCAAACCCAGCCATGCCTGAGAAGATGAAATTTCAGTGGATCCGGGTGAAACGCACCCACGTGCCCAAGGGTTGGATCAAGGGTAATGCCAATGACATTGGCATGGATTATGACTATGCTCTCTTGGAGCTCAAAAAACCTCACAAGAGAAAATTCATGAAGATTGGGGTGAGCCCTCCCGCTAAACAGCTGCCAGGGGGCAGAATCCACTTCTCTGGTTATGACAATGATCGACCAGGCAATTTGGTGTACCGCTTCTGTGACGTCAAAGATGAGACCTACGACCTGCTATACCAGCAGTGTGATGCCCAGCCTGGGGCCAGCGGGTCAGGGGTGTATGTGAGGATGTGGAAGAGACAGCAGCAGAAATGGGAACGAAAAATCATTGGCATCTTTTCAGGGCACCAGTGGGTGGACATGAATGGTACCCCGCAGGATTTTAACGTGGCCGTTAGGATCACCCCTCTCAAATATGCCCAGATTTGCTATTGGATTAAAGGAAACTACCTGGATTGTAGGGAGGGATGATACCGTGTCGCTTCCTAGCAGCTCTTAATGGTCTTTATGCACTTATTTTAGGAGCAGCCAAATTTCGTCATTGGCATGTGTGTGTATGTATGTATGTAAAATGTGTCTTATCTTTAATTTCTTAAAACTGTAAGATGACTACCTTTATTTGAAAACTGTTTTGCAAATCACATTATATCATTTAAGCAGTGTGAAGGCATACTTTTGCTTATAAATAGCATAGTGATGTTTGGGGACATATTTGGCTATTAAGTTAATCTTTCACTTTCTTGAGAACTTTGATTTTTATGCCATCTGAACTTGTTTCAAAGGTTTATATTAAATATGTGGAGTATAGGAGATATGAATTCTTACATGTGTGTATATATGTGTGCTTTATTGTGAGATTCCTCCTATTTTTTGATTTAGTTTTGTTTTTCCATTGCCTGATCATCCATGCTTCTCAATGGCAGGGTATTCCACTGCGTAGGATTCTTAGGGGCTTTAACAACACTTTAAAGAGATAGGGAGTTATAGTATTTTGGATTTGGTGGCATTTGCATAGTAGTCTTTGAACAGTAAGATAGTTTTGTTGTCTGTGCTGATAGACACATATAATTGTATCTTACAGTAAACCAGTACTCCAAGCTGCGTTCAGTTTTGAGATCGTTTCCGGTTCATCCAAAGGCAGTTGGTGTTCACAGACTTGCTTATGGCTCTGCCAGCTTTGCCGTCCCCACCAGAGCAGGCAAGGCTGTTTATCCCAGTCCTTCCATGCGCAAGATTTCACTTCCATTTCTAGAAGTAGCTGTTGGTCTGAAGACAATAGTCAGGGCCTAATGAGAGCAGGCTGTAGTGCTTCCCAGCTAAGGCATTGAACACAATCAGAGCTTTTCTCCCCCGGAGTGTAGCACATCTCATGTTTTATCATTTGGATGGAGTAATTTAAAATGAATTAAATTCCAGAGAACAATGGAGGCATTGCTCGGCAGATGTCACAGCAGAATAACCACTTGTTTGGAGCCTGGCACAGTCATACGGCCTTGTCCAAATTTATTCTGCATAGTTTTCAGTGTGCTTCCAGGGAACTGTGCACTTGTTCAGTTCGGAAACTTTACTCACGGTAAAAATACTTGCAAGTTGCTTGAAGAAAAACCAATATGGACTTTTTTCCTTTCTCAGTGTGCTCCTTTGCTGGACTGCTGTAGCCTACAGGCCCATACAACCCAGTATTATAGTATGAATGAAGATTGGGAGAATGCACAATGGGTCAGAATGTAATCTAATTAAATGCCTTTAAGAATGTTTTATCAATGTGATAATCACAGCATATGAAACTGACTGATTCTACATTCTCATTTAATGGCTCTCAGCTAAACACTTGCTAGTTGTTACTTACCAGTGGAGGAAAAAAGCAAATGGACGTGCCAGCAGATGACATAGTGGTTATGTCACTGGACTCCCACATGGCTGACCAGTTTGAGTCCCAGACCTGGTGGCTTGAAAATCATACTGGGGGGTGCTAGTGCCTAGGTGCCCAAGATCCCAGTAAGACAATGGAGAAGGGATTGTGGTGTGGCCATCCACCCAGGAGATGATTTCTCATTTCCCTCTCACTGTTTCTCCCCACTGTGCACATGTGTCCTAAGACAAAAACTTCTTAAGAAGAAGAAAAAAAAAGCAAATGTACTATAAGGCAGGTGTTTGCTGTGCTTGCATAGGTAATTGAAACCTGTGTTGTGGCTGTTTGTGTGAAAATTCAAACACAGAACTGTAGCTTAAGCATCTTCTGGATGACTTTTGCTGTTTCCTGGATCCTTGATGAGGCACTCAGGAAACAGATAACCATACAGCTGCCTCCAAATCGTATATAATGTGCATAGCAGGGAGATGCAGAGCCTCCAGGAATTTACTGAGTTCTAGTAGTTTGTGCTGGAATCTAATAGGAATCATACCTGAGGAAGATGAGAGGTCTCCATTTCTGTCTGGTATTTGGGGATTTTGTTTGGTTTTGCTTTTTCACTTGGTGCAAAAGAAGTTCACTGAACACTTACACCAAACTGATTAAAAAAAAAAAAAAAAAAAAAAAAAAAACTTACATGAAGCACCTTGTGTTTTTGCAGTTAGTGACACAAAGTCGGTATCAGTTTTTATTTCACAAGTAGGTGTAATTAAAGAATAGTACCCACATGCTATATCAGGAGTCTTCAAAAAGTTAACAGAAAATGTGTATTATAAAAATATTGTGCACAGATTCCAATTTTTTTTTTGCACTAAAATAAACTTAGAGTAACTTGTTATAGCTGGTCTGAACTGGTTCTATATAGTCTGAGACACTTGGAAAAATAAAACATCAGTTTGAAAAGAGCGCCTATGAGAGCAATGTGAATTCTGCTAGAATTGAAGTAAGAACAAATACCAAGTTAATAGTTAAGCCAGGATGGAAAAATGATGACATAACGCTTTAAAAAAAAAAAAAAGTTTATGGGGACAATGCCCCCCAAAAAACCAGTAATTTACAAATGGATAACTTGCTTTAAGAAGGGACAAGAAAATGTTGAAGATGATGCCTGCAATGGCAGGCTACCACATCAATTTGTGGGAGAAAAATTTAATCTTGTTCATGCTCTAATTGAAGAGGAGCAATGATTCACAACAGAAACAAGAGTCAACACATAGACATCTCTGTTGGTTTAGTTTACACAATTCTGACTACAAAATTAAAGCTGAATAAAATTTTTATGATGTATGAGTGCACAAAAAAGAAATACCCTTGGTTGGGTCCCATCCTAACTATGGGGCCCCACCCCACCCCGTCCCTCTAGCTCCTCAGGATCACAGGTACCCACATGCATGCCCAGTGTGCTCTCAAGCCAGCCCAGCAATGTGAACCCACACTGGCCATCTGGCCCCCAGCTCTGCAGAGTTCTTGTACTACTGCTGCACGACAGCCACTAGGTCAAATTGAGCACTTTCTATATACTTGATGCCAAAACTGTTGTGCCCAGATCAGCTGGACTAGAGCACAGCTTTCAATGGAAATTTTAAATGTGAGATCAAGATCCTGAAGCACTTCCTTAAAGAATTGTAATAGATGACATAAAGGCTTTACCAGTAGAGTCCTAAAGACAAAGTATGACCAAAGCAATGGATACCAAGAGGTGGAAATGATATAATCAAAGCAAAAGTAGACTCAGCAAGGACAAACCTCATGGCAGTGGTTTTTGGGGATGCTCAAGGCACTTGGCTTGTTGACTTTTTGGAGAGCCAAAGACTATAAAATTTGCTTAGAGGAGTTTTGGGAGAAATTTAGCTGAAGCTTTAGCAGGAAAATGTCCAGAAAATCTTTAGCAGAGAGTCTTTCTCCACCCAGACAAACTCTTTGCTCCTGGTAACTCATCTTATCAAACAAAGGCTTAACAAGGGTTTTGATAGGAATTCATTAAGCATTCACCTCTTTGTCCTCTTTTGGCTCCTTCTGACTTCTTTTTCTTTCCTAACCTTAAAAAAATCTTTGAAGACACCCATTTTTCTGCAATTAATAATGTGGAACAAAGTTGTAATGACATGGTTAAATTCCCAGGACTCTCAGTTCTTTAGGGATAGACCAGGTATTTGGTATCCTTGTTTGCAAGTGTCTTGAGTTTGATAGACCTTACGTAGAGAAATACAGTTTGTATTTTTATCTTTTAATTCCATTTTCCATAAACTTTTTAAAGTTCTTTTGAGGTTCCTCATGTACAGCAGTACTCATAGGCCTATAAAAGAAAATTGTAAAATAATTCAACTTGTTTATCTTTTCAATGGTAATAGAAGAAAGCATAGTATTAAACTATCATGGTAATTGAGTGAAAAAAGTACTCAAGATATTATTTATGTGACTAATACGTTTTTCCTTTTTTGAGAGATTTTTGCTCTCCAGCGCATGTGCTCACTGGAGAGACAGAGACTGACAGAAAGCTAGAAATCACCCCCAGAGGGCATGGCCATGGCCATGCTGTAGTCCCTTCTCTTCCATTTTTTTCCTTGGGATTTTGGTGTACACACACTCGTGCCTGGTGTGAGTTTAAGCCACCAGGTCTGGAACTCGAACTGCAGTTGACTACGTGGGAGTCCAGCGATGTAACCATTATGCCATCTGCTGGTTCCCATAACTAATACTTTTGATGTGTGCAGTTATATACATTATAAATACATATTCCTGGTAGTATTAGTACATTTCCTAAAGAATGTTCCTTAAACACCTTTCCCTCCAGATTTTCTATCTAAAATAAAAAGGGTACTTAAAAATAGGAGAGAGGTGCCCCTCGATCCCCAACTTCTTTATTAGGAATTCACATGCCTATTTACATTTTTTAAAAGAATTATTTTATTTAACTTTATTTATCTTAATTTGACCAGAGAGGGACAGAATGAGAGAGAGGGAAAGTGAGAAAGCAAGCTGCCAGGTCTGGGACTCAAACCATGGTCAGCCATGTGGGAGTCCAGCGCCCTTAACCACCACGCCACCTGCCAGCCCTGCCTATTTAGATACTAAAGCTCTGAAATGTCCTGTTGTAAAGAGACATGTTAATGTTTTAAAATTTACATTTCAATAAACACTTGATCATGGAACCTTATATTCTCATTAATGCCTAGGAGCAATCCAGCATTTTAATTAACACATTTTTGGAGTTGCTATAACAGCCTTTTGGTAAAGCTATGATGCAGAAAGTGTTCTGAGCTCCTAGTGGCAGTAGGTGCTAGTGCCTTTGGAGTTTAACTAGGTTCCTTATCCATGATTTGGAAATGTTCACAGAGTAGAATGGGAAAGGATAAATTTGAAAATCATTCGTTGCTGAGAATCAGAAGATGGTGGAGGTCTGGCTCTGTGACCTTGTGATTAAGGCAGCAGTTCCTACATGGCTGACCATGCAGTTCGAATCTCAGACCCAGAGGCTTGAGAAACATGCTGGGCATGTGTGTGTGCGTGCCCAAAATCCTGAAAGGAGGGAAGGATGGAGGAGAAGGGATTGTGGTATGACCTTTCCCCACATCTTTCCCTTCTCTGCTTTCTCTGTCTCTCCATCTCTCTCTGCCAAGTGTATGCACTCTCTAGCCAACAACAACAAAAAAAAGTTGAATGTGGCCAAATTTGGGACACATTTTTTACATACATGTTATTCAGAATTTTGAATTTTTAAAAGGAGTAGTGTACAGGCCAGCAGGTGACATAGAGTTTAGGGAGCTGGGTTCCACATGACCAACTGCATGGTTCACATCCCAGACCCACAGGATTGAAAATCATGCTGGACACATGTGTGTGTTTTCATGCCCCAAATCCTGAGAAGATTGGAGGAGAAGGGATTATAGTGTGATCATCTCCCAAGAGGAGTGATTTGTCTCTCCTTCTCTCCCCCTCCTTCTCTCTCTTCCTCTCTCTCTCTCTCTCTTTTCCCCTTACTGGTGAGCACACACTCTCTATGGTAAAAACTTGGGGGAAAAAAAGAGGGATGAAGGATGAAGGCCAGTGCAGCCATGGCAGAGTGAACAGAGAAGACAGGGCCTCGGAAAGATAGTTTCTGGCCAGCTCATATGGGAATTAAAGATCTGGCAAGGGTTTTGGAATTCATTCTACTTGCCCAGGGATATGGTGGAAGGACTTTAAGTAGAAAACCTAGCAGGGTTCAGTCAGAACCAACTTGTCCATGAGGTCCAGCAGACATAGTACCTAGGGCCCACAGTAATTTTAAGGATCCACGAAAATGTTTTACTGTCTTTTAAAATCTAAAGGGGGAAAAAAAACTTTTGGGTCTAATAAAATGATTTAGTGCATAATTTTAATATATTTATGCCAATGCAGTCATAAAATACAATTTTTAATATTGTTTTAATGAAAGATGCCTATGAAGGCAAAAGTGTCTGAGGCCCTCAGAAATCATAGTGCACCCCAAAACTGATGCATATTTTACAACATCTCTTTAGATCTTTAGTGGATTTTAGGAGATAGAAATGAAAAAGCCAGTGATCTGGTAAGAAATAGTGATGGCTTTGACTAAGGAAGTAGAGAATAGCGAGTAGTGGTTCTACTTGGAACAGAGATTGTGTTTGAAAGTAGAGGCCACATGAATAGGCTGTGATTAAAAAACAAGCAGACCCCAGAATGACTCCTAAGTTGGGGCCCGAGCTTCCACATAGATTGCAGGTGCCACTTTCTGAGATGGGAAAGAGGGTTAGGTTTAGGACGGGAAAGTGAAAATAACTAATTCCTGTGACACAGTGGTAAGGCCTTGTATAGTGGGAGCTGAATCCCACACGTCTAAATGCAGTTCAAATCCTGACCCTGGCAGCTCAAAGAACACAGTTTATGTGCGTTTATGTGTGCCCAAAGTCCTCATGGGAAAAAAGGAAGAAAGGGGTTGTGGCATGACCAGATCCCACTGAGGGTGCTTTCCTCATCTCTTGCTCTTTCTTGCTTTTTTCTTGTCTTTTTCCTTTTTTTTTTTTTTTTTTTTTTTTTTTTGAGAGAGAGGTTTTTGCTATAGGGTGTGTGCCCTCGCCAGAAACACAGAGAGAGACAGAAAGCGAGAAATCACTCCCAGGGGAGATGGCCACACCGCAGTCCCTTCTCCTCTCAGGATCTTAGGCATGCACGCACATGTACCCGGCGTGAATTTAAGCCACTGGGTCCAGGGCTTGAACTGTGGTTGACTACATGGGAGTCCAGCGATATAGCCATTACGCTAACTGCTGGTCCCTTGCTCTCTCTTATGAATGTGCGCATCCTTTGGCAATTAAATTTGTGTGTGTGTGTGTGTGTGTGTGTGTGTGTGTGTGTATGTTGGTCATATTAGGTTTAAAAATGTCTGATAGACACCCAGTGGCTACATCAAATAGATGGTAGGATCTCTGTGAAACTCAGCAGAAAGATCTCCAGTCAGCATGTATTAATAGATGGAAAATGTGATCTCTCAGAAGCCAAGGGAGAAATGCTGGAAGCTGTGTTAGGGAAGGAGGGCAGGATAAGATCAGGTTGTGTTTAGAAATATCCTCTGGCTGTGGCGGGTGAGGTAGGGTGGAGGGCAAGAGACCAAGGGGGAATTTATCTAGTCCTCCAAGTTCCAGACTTTTCCATGATGAGCAGAATCTCATCTTGGGCATCTTTGTACCCCAAAGCACAGGGCAGGGCCTGCTCACCAGGCGTGCTCAGTCCGTGTCTATGGATGAGTGATTGATTAACTGAATTCTCCCATGGAGACTTGGGACAGCTCTGCCCACAGAAAATGCAAGAACCAGGGTCAAATTCTCCCTCAGTGAGTTCAGGCTTCAACGGGCCATGAAAACGTGGGCTCCAGGAGGCCATTCCCCCCTGCATGGCTTGATGTTTTTGGAGGGCAGCAATTGCAGGATGATTCTTCAGTGTGGTATTTGCGTGTGTGCACAGCAAGTGTGTAAAAATACCGAGTGCTCACTTAGTCTGATTTATCACTGCCCTGGTCTTCAGACTATTAAAAGGACTAAGGCACTGTCTTCCACAAAGAGCAAGGATAGTTTTGAGAAGCAGCAAGTTCCAATCCAATGAAGCAAGACGGAAGTATTTGCATTGGGGAGAATGAGGAGTCTCAGGAAATGAAGTAAACAGAGCAAGTGGCTGAAACCAGGCAGCAGCCGTGGGAACGGCAGCTCGGTTTTGCCATCCAGTGAGCTGACTTCTCAGGAAGGTCTTCCCTGGCCGTCTTCTCTGCAAGTCCAAGCCCCTCCAACCCTTGCCTCAGACAGTTCTTTCCCTTCCCTACTTTATTGTCTCTGCTTAGCGTTTGTCACTCTCTCATATATTATTCTCTATTTATCTTGGTCGTTCTTCTTTGCTGCTGAAATGTAATTTCCTGAGGGCAGGGGTGTTTGTCTGTTGTATTTCCGGACTTGGAACAGGGCCAGGCACATAGGTTCTCAAAAAATAATGGTTTTAGAATGAATGAGTGAGTGAATGACCCCAGTGGGTTTTTATAACCTATAAATACCAGGACTTGGGATACTTAGGCTTAGATATTCTTTAGGTCCAAGCATATTCCAGGATAAAGCTCTTGTGCTGTCTTGTAGATATTTTATTCTAGCATGTATCATATTGCTGATATTTATGTCTGTCTCTGTTAGACTATGAGCCTTGTAAAAGCAGGCGCTAAATTTGAGTCTTGTTTGTCTTCCAGTGTCTGTCCTATGAGCTAGCACAGAAATATTTGGTGAGAATAATGAATGGGTGTCTGTCATAACTCAGCCCGGTGTGACCCAGTGCCTCCCTCTCCCATTATCCCACTCAGAACTAGGCAGACAGGTCGCTTAGAGGTCTGTGCGATCCATCTCCTTCGCTCCAGCTCCTCTGCCACATTCTGCCTCCTTTATACTTTCACAGCAGGGTCGGAACTACATCCTGAGACTCCCAGCTGCCCAAGACATGTTCTGAAGCAAAGACCTGAGCAGGCACCTCCCTGGAGTCCTACTGACCAGACTGTGGTCACTAGAGGACCAACTTCAGTTTTCTTAGCCTTGAACGCATGACCCATGCAATAGTCAGGCTTATTTTTCATTGTGCTCCACAGTCACACAGCCCGGCCCCCAGCCCAGCGGCAGTGATGTATCGGTGTCTTCAAGCCTCTATCACTGTCCTCTGCCTAGGTTCCCCTTCCCCGTCTCTCCGGTTATTTAACCAGTTATCCGTAAGTGACTTCAAGCCAGTCTCATTGGTCACTGTGCTCCACCTGCGGCTGCAGAGATGGTTGAGACACACCCTGTGCTCGTGATGTTCACGTGTCTTCTCGCGAGGTCCGCATAGTCATCCAGCACTCTGGTTCTGCCTTCCACAGTGGGGAGGCTCCGTAGCTGCTCTCCCCACAGAGATGATCTCAGCATCTGTGAAATGGAATCACCACTTCGCAAACTGAACTAAGTGAATGTTCCCCTACATTTTAGTTATTGAGTTATTGTCTTGCCTGGTTAGTACATTTCCTTTATTGAATGATTAATATTTGCTCTATATCCAGTTCCCTGATAGAAAGTGCCATGTTTGGTAAACCAGTACAACCCAAGCATGACTAATATCCTCTGTGATAAGTCTTTCTAGGACATAAGGACATTGTCCTTTAAAAGTGACCTGTTTTACTGCCCTAGGAAAATTGCCAGACCGGTCAAACACAGAGCTAGAAGATTTCATAGAATTGCTACCGTTTGGGATTTTCTTATCCTAATAAGAAAGACATGTCCGTTGTTCAACCACAACATGACATCAAAAAGGATTTGTGAGATTCTTTTATCACAATTATATTTTTATTTTTTACTTTATTTTTAAAAGAATTGTTTAATTTTATCTATTGTTATTCTTTTTTTTTTTTTTTTTTTGAGAGGTTTTCGCTATAGGGCACGTGCGCTTGCCAGAAAGAGAGAGACAGAGACAGAAAGCGAGAAAACACCCCCCAGGGGGGATGGTCACGCCGCAATCCCTTCTCCTCCATTCTCCTCTCGGGATCTTGGGCACGCACGCACACGCGCCCAGCGTGAGTTTTAAGCCACTGGGTCCGGGACACGAACCACGGTCTACTACGTGGGAGTCCAGCGACATAGCCGTTACGCTAACTGCTGGTCCATATTGTAGTTCTTTTTAAAAATCTGACTAGAAAGAGACAGAAAGGGAAAATGAGAAATCAAGCCACTAGGTCTGAGACTCGAACCACGGTTGGCTATGTGGGAATCCAGTGCCTCCATCACCATGCCATCTGCCAGCCTCTATATTTTTATTTTTCATTCCAAAAAATGTATACATGCACATGAAAGGGAGTGAGGAGGAGAGAAGAAGGAGGAAAGAGTACGAAAGAACTGCCATGGGGCCTGGTCATGCTGAAATCCTGCTTTTTCCCCTTCATTCTCTGTTCTGTCAAGATCCCATGCATGCGCACATGTGCCTGGAATGTTTCAAGTTAGGTCTGGGATTTGAACAATAGTTCGCCATGTGAATCTAGCTACCTTTACACGGTGCTAAATTGCTGTACTATGGGGCCACGCTGCATCATATTTTTCGTGATCATTAGGCTCTTCAGGCTGTTTAATCTGATGTCTCAAGAAGTAGAAAATGCAGTGACCATTCATCTGGGAAAAAGTAATTGGGGGCTAGCCCAGTAGTCTAGTACATAAGGGAGCTGGATCTTACATGGTCAAACATGGCTTAAATCCCTGCCTGCCAGCGTGAAAAAAACACCAGCTCTGTGTGCATGCATACCCCAAATCCCAGCAGGGTGGGTAAATGGTGTCCAAAGTATTGGACATGCCTCAGTGGGGAGTATTTTCTCCCCTTCTTTCTCACTCTCCATCTCTTTCGCTGGCACACATCCCTCTGGCATTTAAAAAAAAAATTGGGGCCAGTCAGTAGTGTGGTGGTTAAGGCAGCTAGATCCCAACAGCCAATTTCATGGTTCGAGTTCTGGACCCAGCAGCTTGGGCATGTGTGCATGTGTGCCCCAAATCCTGAAGGACAGAAGAAAGGAGAAGAGATTGTGGCATGACTGTTCCCCTGATCCCTGGGGTGGGGGAGTGCTTTCTTGTTTTCCCTCTCTCTTTCTGTTTCTTTCTGGTGAGTACACATGCCCTCTAACAAAATTAAAAAAAAAAATTTTTTTAGCTTGATTTGGTTCAGTGGCACAGTGATAACATGTTGCTCCAGTAAAACTGCATAAGTGGAAGGTCACAGGTTTAGTTTCCTGGTCGACCTGTACGCACTGGGCACATGTGCCTGTGATCCTGGCTGGTGGGGAAGGCTGGGGAAGGGAGATCGTGGTGTGAGACCCTGTTGAGAATGTGTCTCTCTGTTTCACACTCATGAGAGAAAGAAAGAAACATTTTTTAAAATGTAGCATCAGGACCCGCAGATGGCGTAGTGGTTTTGTCACTGGGCTCCTATATGGCCAACCGCAGTTCAAGTCCTAGACCTGGAGGCTTGAAACTCAGGCCAGGTGTGTGTGCTTGTGTGTCCAAAATCTTGGGAGGAGAATGGAGGAGAAGGGATTGCAGCATGGTCATACCCCTGGGGGTGTTTTCTCACTTTCTGTCTCTTTGGAAGTACACCCACCATAAGGCAAAAACCTTTTAAAAAAGAAAAAAAAAAAGAAATAAAAGAAAAACTATCTTGGTTAATATTTTCCTTGACTCTGAAGTTCTATAACCTCTTTGTGTATTATTTCTTTTAAATGCCATTTTAAAACCCTTTCTTTTGAAATGTTATCTGTTCAGAGTCGAGTTAATGATTTGGCTATTTTTAGATGGTTACTATTGAAAAGAAGAAAAATGAAGCAAGATATTCTGTGAGTGCAGATAAAACCTTCCTAAATGGCGGACTGGCGTTTCTGAGATAAAAGTCTATACTTTTACTGAAGCACTCTGTATTTCTGGTTCATGATTGTCACCACATTTGAGAGGTGAGACACAGAAGCTTGTCTGGTACACTTGAACACCAATTGGAGTTTCTTTTGTAGGAAGTATTACTATTCAACTCTCCTGTTTGTCACTGGCCCTTTGACTGTTTATAGCCAGCAAAAAAAAAAAATCCAAGAATCCTGCAGTTTTTCATGAGTGTGTTCCTGTAATGAATTTATACCGGATGGAAGCTAGTATCAGTTCATTCATGGAACTAACAGGCATCTACTGAGTGCCTCCCCTGTGCCAGACACTTATTTTCCTTTTTGAAATTTGCTCTAGGACCTGAGTGCTTGCTGGAGAGAAACATAAAGAGAGAGCGAGAGAGTGAGAAAGCATCCCCCAGAGGGATGGCCATACTACAATCACTTCTTCATTCGCTTCTTGGGATTTTGAGCATGCACACACATACACACCACAAATCTTTCAAGCTGCCAGGTCCAGGACTTGAACCACACAGTTGATCATGTGGTATCCAGCTGCCTTAACCACCATGCCACCAGTTGGCCAGAGACAGACACTTTTATGAGAACTTTCTACATAGAAGTTCAGTTACTTCTTTTTATTTATTTTTTTTTAAGAAGTTTTTGCTATAGGGCGCGTGCGCTCACCAGACAGAGAGAGACAGAGAGACAGAAAGCGAGAAATCACCCCCAAGGGGGATGGCCACACAGCAATCTCTTCTCCTCCGTTCTCCTCTTGGGCTCTTGGGCGCGTACGCACATGCGCCCAGTGTTTTAAGCCACCGGGTCCAGGATGTGAACCACAGTCGACTACGTGGGAGTCCAGCCACATAGCCATTACGCTAACTGCTGGTCCCCAGGTACTTCTCACTACAAATCTAAGAAGTAGGCACTGATTTTTATTTCCATTTCAGGATGGGCAAATTGAGGCAAGGTAATCTGCCAAAAATACACAGCTAAAACTGGGATTCATATTTTAGCAGGCTGCTTCTAGAGTTTCATGCTCTTGTTCTACTAATAGCAAGATAACATGGCATTTCTGAAAATGGAGCAACCAGTGGTGCCTCTTGGTTGAGGGAGAGGGGCATAAGGAAAGGCGGTACAGAGCAAGAGATATCTGATCCCTGATAAAGTTAGCAGTTGGTTCGCCTACGCTGAGTTAACCAGAAAGATCATGCACCAGAAAAAAAAATAGTGCACCAATCTGCAAAACGGTAATACATACCTAAGAAGTTCATATCATCAGTACAGGTGTAATACAAATCAAGATTCAAATGAACAATTCTGTTCATTTATGCTAACCAGATATTCACAAATTTCCTTTAGACTGTCACATCACATGCTTTATTAATTAAAATCTTATTTTAAAAAGTTTATTTCTTCTGAGAGAGGGTGAGAGAGAAAAAGAGAGAGACAGCTATCCCAACAGGGTCTTCATATTACCGTCCACCACCAGCTTGAGTCAGCCTGGATCAGTGCCATGGCCATGCCCAGTATATTCAGGGAGACCTCCGGATACAAATCTGGGACTTTCCCACGTGGCCTCAGAGTTGCAGAGTGTCGCATTATCATTACACCAGTGTAGCTGGCCAAGATCTATTTTATTTATTTATTTATTTTGGTACTCTTCAAAATTTTATTTCACTAACTTCAGTCTAATTTCCACAGCTGTTTTCTGATCAATTAACTATTTTTGCTTGGTTTCTCAAAATAGTAGTACCAAACGATTGTGTGGTTGGGACCAGCAGTTAGCATAATGGCTATGTTGCTAGACTCCCATGTGGTTGACCGTGGTTCGAGTCCCAGACCTGGTAGCTTCAACTCACACTGGGCGCATGTGCGTGCATGCCCAAGATCCCGAGAGGAGAATGGAGAAGGGATTCGGCATGGCCATCTCCCCCCCGGGGTGGGGGGGGATTTCTCGCTTTCTGTCTCTCTGTCTCTCTCTGTCTTTCTGGTGAGCGCACGTGCCCTATAGCAAAAAAAAAAAAAAAAAAAAAAAAAAAAAAAAAAAAAAAGATTGTTCAGTCATGAGAGGAGACCACTTTAAGAAGCACCACATTTACTCACTAAGATCTGTATTAAATGGCCGACATTTAGGTGTTTGTCCTTAGAGAAGGGATATACGTTTTCCCCCTTCCTTTTTTTAGTTTTCTATAGGGTCCGTGCACTCACCAGATAGAGAGAGAAGTAGAGGGAGAGGGTAAGTGAGAAGTCACCCCCCAGAGAGGATGGCCACACCACAATCCATTCTCCATTTTCTCTGGATTTGGGGCACATACATACCTGTACCCAATGTGATTTTCAAATTGCTGGTCTGGGACTTGAACCACAGAGTTAGCCACATGGGATCCAGCCACCTTAACTCCCTGTCACCTGCTGGCCCTGGGATCTATAGTTTTAAGAAACCCGGTTGTACTTCTGTTGATTTTTACAATAGCATGATTCTAATCCATTCTTACTTGTCGTTTCTGGTCATTTAGGAAGACCTTTCCTCTGAGTCAAAATATGACCTGAAAAAGTAAATTGACAGTTCTAAATATCACCTTGTTCAGACTGATCTCAGATTTCTTTAAGTGCTGGAAAATATACTTAAAAAAAAAAAAATCTCTCCCTGAGGCAACTTTTCTTTGCCAACTCGACTGACTTTTGCTCATTCTTGGATCGCCCTCTAGTGGATTATTTAACTTATGACTGTTTCTCAGATGCTGATATGATCATGATATATGCTTATGATCACTTTGAGCATTAGTTTGTAGTTTTATGCTTCCCATATCTTCCTCCATTTGCACATACGGACCTCTAAAGACAGCGCGTTTGACTGAAAGTGGGAAACATGTGAAGTGTTGCAGATACTTAGTGGTGGTCAGTACATGATATTGGCGATGGTACAAAAGTCCTTCATTCTCATTCTGGGCTCTGGCTTTCCTCTCCATGCCATGTTTCTTACTTGCCCACTCCTCACCTTCTTCCCTTGGCCAGCCTCCTCCTGGAGTGGTGCCAGGTAATCTGGGGATGCACTAACGACTTACAAGCAATGCTGTGCCTTGAGAGTGCCACTTGGGCATGTTGATTGCTGCTGGGTGAAAGCAGTCAACACCCTGCTCTCACCCATGTGAACAAGTCCACATGCGTTCTAGAGACCTGGGTCAGTCCTAGGCTTGTTGACTCCTTTGAGTCACTGGGGCTGTCACTCACTGGCCCAGCCACTTGAGTGTCACCCAGGTAACATGAGAAGCCTTCAAGGCTCTGCAGAAAGCTAGGGAGAGGCCCGCCAGCATCATGGAGCGGATCCTCTGCTGAACATGCATCCCAGTCACCTGCGCCAATCAGACCAGCATCAGGAAACTCAATGCAACACACATTATTCATCTAAAATCCTTAATAAGCAAAAGCCAATTATTGGCTTAAGTCAGTAAGTAAGAATACCAATAGTTTTTTTTTTTTTTTTTTTTAAGTAAAATGGTTTTATTGAAGGATTTTTAAAGAATAAAATACTTGCTTTTTCTGAATTAAAAAAAAAAAGAATTGATAGCAGATGAAATAAAGATGGTGGCATGGTGGTTAATGGTGCTGGACTCCCAGATGGCTGACCTTGGTTTGAGTCCCGGACCTGGCTTTCTTATTTTCTCTCTCTCTCTCTCCCTCTCTGCCCCTCTCTGGTCAAATAAATACAAAATTAAGTAAAATAATTTTTAAAATTAAAAACAATAACAAATAAATAAGATAAATGAGGAGAACAGGATTCTTCTTTACATGAAAATAATAACTATAAAATGGGATTAGGAAATTTTCCAGGAAAAATTGTTAGGAAAATTAGAGATACCGGACGTAAAGGGACCAGTGAGTAATCAAGCACATTGAAGTTCATTTACCTACTCGTTCATTCAGCAAAAACATATTGAACACATATTATGTGCAAGGCACCCATTGAGGTAAAGCCAAAAGTACATGTGGCCTTGTGATGCTTACATGGCAGTTTTTTTATGCTGTACTCCTGAGAGATACCTTAGGGGAGAAATGACTGTGTCTTTGAGGGACTTGTGGCATCTTATAGGAGAGGGCTGTTGGAGAGGGCTGTTGTGTCCAACACAGCTATAGAGAGCAGAACTAGGACCAACGGACAGACTTTAAAGGATAGCCCTTTTTATTCAATGAAAGGAAGACCCCAGTTACCATCAGTGCTCATGAGAAATGGGGTCAAGGAGGTCTCTGGGAGCAGAGAGGCCCAGTGGACTGGGAGCTACTCTGTCGTGGAAGTATTTTTATAGGGAATTTAGGACTTAGTTCAAAGATCTCTGAAGTACGCCAGGCAGGAATCCAGGAATTTCATGTTTCCTTCTGCCCCTTAATTCCAAGATGCTGGGACCCAGATGGAAAGTCAAGATCACTGGCCAGAATCAGAACTAAGGTGGGAAGGGTTGGAGGGAGTTTGAATCCAGACTCCAAGTTGGCTGGATAGCCGTGGATTCCTGTCATCTTCCACCTCCAGGCATCCAGCACCTCAAGTCTGGACCTGAGTATCCTGAAGCTGGGGAAAGCCCGTCAGGAGATTGGGAGTGAGGGAGGCAAGTTACTTTTCCTGAAAGTCAGAGGCTGTATCTGGTGACCAGGCACAAACACGGGGGCAGAGAGTAATAATGACTAGACATACAATTTATTCAGTTCCTCTTTCTCTTACTTTAGTATTTCTTACTTAGTATTTCTGTAAAAACACCATAAGAAGTTGGTATAGTCAATCCCACTTTATAGGTGCATGAACTGATGGTCCGAGAAGTTAATACATTAACCTAAGGCTTTGCAGCTTTTTCAGTAGTAGTGAAGTCAGAACTTGAACTCACTGTCTCTGTGCTTCTCTCTAGATGCCTCCCCAGTGAGTTAGAATAAGCACAGGACTGAGACAGGAGACTCATTTCCCACTCCCACCCTGGACCTCACTCTCCCCATCTGTGAAGTGGGAGGGGTGGGCTCAACCATTCCTAATTGCGTTCAACAGCCACCTTCTGATTACTTACTAGGTTCCGGGACCTGGCTAGAAGTAGAGATACCAGGATGAAGAAGACCATGGTTGTCCTAGTGGCTCACAGAGAAGTGAAAGAGGTAGGTTCATACACAGACCATCGTTGAAAAGCAGTGTGCTTGGTGATGCTTAAGTTTTCTTAAGCTTCTACCCCGTGTGATTCATTTTAATGAAGCAAAGAAAGCTCACTGTCGGTTTCATCAATAATTCATAACCAGGGGCTTTGGGAAAAAGAGATTGAAGCTAGAAGAGGGCCCTGCCCAGGACAAGAGAGGGGACATTGAGAATGGTGGATGGAGCAGGGCTTTGGAGCTCTGAAACTGAGATGGGACCCATTCATTTATTTGGAGTTCCCAAGCCCACAGATCTCAAAAAACAGCAGCAAAGGCCTGTGCTTGGCTTATCTGATCCTCTTTCCAGTGCCTCATTTATATACTTGGTTGTGATTTATATCTCCCCTTCTTCCTATGATGTCTCTTTTCCAAAATCCTACATCGACTCCTAGCCCACATGGGGACTACATATGAGCACTGGACTGAGACAGACACTGGGGTGCCAGGCCTGCCAGGGGTTGCTTTGATTGGATGCAACCCCTTGACTCTGTCTGTGATACAAAGAATTGCTGACCCAGTAAGCCCATTTTGCTGAGCCTTTGCAGAGTAGGAAACCATCTCTTCACTCTCTGAACGTGACCAAGTGGGGCTGAGGTTGCAGTTAACTATCTACATCAGCAGAACAACCCTGCAAACAGATGGGCATATGAGAGGGTTTCCAAATGGGAGGTATAAGCCTTGTCGATTTTGGCCCAAATTCATATAGGGAGTATCATCTCCATGGCATCATTGAATCTGGAATGTCAATATTTGCCTTAGTATATTATGGAAAGCCATTGAATCATAAATGATGTCCTGAATCCGCACTCCCAAGTACAAGGCATTCATTGTGTTTTTGAGAAGAGGGAGGTATTATGTCTCTGTCACTGTTCCTTAAACTGTGTCTCCAAACCTGCCCTTTTTTTTTTGTATGTATTTACCATTTTTCTCAATCTGGCATCTGAATTTTCTAGAACATTTTACAATTAATTATCTCTTCTGCTCCCCTCCCTTGACAATCCTGATCGTCACCTTCATAATCAGATTTTCTTACAATTACATATTGCTCTTCACAGCTCGTAAAACACATATTCATGATCTCACGAATCCTCACAAATCCCATGAGACCAATAAAGTGGTTATTATACACATTTTTCAGGTGAGAAAACTACAGGCTAAAGAACTTAATCATTTGTTCCAGGCTATTAACTGCGTAGTTGGGCTTGGGATGGACCCCAGCTGTCCATGGAACTCTGGACTTCAGCTACTATCCTACACCAATGAGGTCGCACAGTTGGGCTGTGACATACCTTACTCGGGAATTAAATTCTTCTTTTGTAAAACCTTAAAAAACTTAGGTTAATGAATGGTGTGTGATGTATATCCTGAAACTTGCATAGGAAGAGAAAGTGGGCCAGCCCTGTAATATATTGTTTAATAGCGGTACATCGGAACTGGATCCCACACTACCTTTGAGGTTCCAGTCCTGGACCCAGTGTCCTGAAAAACATGCCAGGCAAAGGTGTATGCAGGCCCCAAATCCTGTTAGGATGGAGAAGAGAAGAAAAAGGATTACAGTGTGACTATTCCTTGCTGAGGGACTACATTATCTGTTTCTCTCTCTCTCTCTCTCTCTCTCTCTCTCTCATTCTCATTTTCATTCTCATTCTCATTCTCTTCTCTTTCTGGTAAGCACATGCACCCTCTGGAAAAAAAAAAAAAAGAAAAGAAAGAGTTAGTTACGTGTTTGGTTGCTAAATAAACTGTTTATGGAGTAAACAAATCTCCATGATGGATTAGCCACTAGTCATTATTCAGCACTGTGTAGTAAGTGTTCAGTAAATACCCTATTGGATGAATAGGTGAATGGGTGATAGACCCAGGATTAATGACATTCTGGGCCCTGCAGATAAGCAGTGAACAAGGCAGGCAGGTGCCATCCTCCATGTCACTCATAGTCAAATGTATGTATGTATGTGTGTGTGTGTGTGTGTGTGTATGTACATATATATATATGTATATGTATATGTGTATGTGTGTGTATGTATATATATACATATATATATACGTATATATATGTGTATATATATGTATATATGTATATATATATATGTATATATATATACATATATATATATATATATATATATATATATATATACATGTATATATAGTCATAGGACAAACCTCATACATGCAGTCTCTATTGAATGTGACAGTGTTAAGGGAAGTACCAGTTCTGAGGCACAGACCAATGGAACCTAGTCTAGTCTAGGGTCAAGATGGACTCCTTGAGGAAATGCTATTTACTCTGAGACCCACAGACCAAGTAGAGGAAGGAGGTGGCGGGGGGGGGGGACAGGTAGGGAGAGTTTTAAGCAGAGAGAATAGCAGAAATAGTAAACACGAAGCTCCAGAGGAGAGGAGAGTGCTTTAGGAATGTAGAGTTTCACTGTGGACACAGAATAGCAGTGAGTAGGGAGTGATGCTGACTGGGTTGAGAGGCAGGAAGTACCTGTAGACAGTGTTGAGGAGTCAAAGCTACAAAAAGAAGGGTTTTGGAAGAAGACTTGTGCAATCTTGTGTCAAAAAGCTAGTTGTGGTGGTATGCACCTGTGGTCCCAGCTACTTGGGAGGCTGAGGCGGGAGGATTACACAGGGAGACTGCCTTTTCTTTTTTTTCTTTTTTTTTTTTTTTTTTTTTTTTTTTTTTTTTTTTTTTTTTTTTTTTTTTTTAAGCAAGAGTGATTTCGCCAGAGAGAGAAAGAAATCATCCTCCAGGGGAACTGGCCACGCCACAATCCCTTCTCCTCCATTCTCCTCTCAGGATCTTGGGCACGCACACTTGCCCAGTGTGAGTTTTAAGTCACTGGGTCCGAGACTTGAACCACTGTCATCTATATGGGAGTTCAGTGACTAACCATTATGCCATCTGCTGGCCCCACAGGGAGGCAGGGAGACAGTCTTTAAAATTAAAAAGAGAAAGAAAAAGAAAGTTAACCTTTGATGTAACTGCTGCCCTCAGTGGTAGTACATAGGAATACCAAGTACAAAGAAATTAGTTTCTAGAACACGGGTTTGCTCCCAAGGGCATGGCAGACATATGGTTTCCTTTTCAGCTCTAGTATTGATAACCGGATGATTCAGACACCATATAGGGATCAGCCCAATCCAGGACCTAAATAGCACCCCATCTGCAATGACAGGGAAGGTGTTACAGGATTATTTACTTAACTGAGCTCTTTGTTGGTGACAGAGCAGGAAGCAGGGCTGGAGTGGAAGGAACAGTGGGATTGGTCACCCACTCTGGACAACCTCCAGATTAGAGGAAAGGAAGAAAGGCAACAGCACAAAGCTGTGTGTAATCCTGGATGGATCCTCCCTGGGAGAAAAAAGAGTCAGGATGGACATCATCCCAACCATTACTGAAATTTGAATATGGACTGTAACTTATGGTACTGTAGCAATGTGCAATTACTTATACTAATAGAGGATGTCCTTGTTTCTGGGAAAAGAGCACTCAAGTATTTAGGAGTAAAGGTACCTTATTTGCTACTATTCTAATAATAATTATACTGTAATCTCCCCTCATCCACGGTTTCACTTTCTGTGATTTCAATTATCTGAGATCAACTGTGGTTTGATATTTTGAAAGGTCAAGACTATAGTCACCTAACATTTGCTAAAGTATGTTGTTGTAATTGTTTTTTTTTTTTTCATTATTAGCTACTATTCATCTCTTACTGTGCCTAATTATAAGTTAAACTTCATCATAGGAACGTGTACATAGGAAAAAACATAGTATATATCAGGTTTAACTCTATCCACAGTTTCTGGTATCCACAGGGGGGTTCTTGGAATATATGCCCAGAGCATAAGGGGGAATATTAATTGTAATAGTATTAATGAATGTAATTAATGTAATTAATGAATGTAATACTAATACAATTAATGAATTGTAATAGTATTAATTATAAATGTATTAATTGAATGTAATATTAATAATAATAGTAGTAGTAGCAGCAGCAGCAGCAGCAGCAGCAGCAACAGTATTTCTTATAAGGAATTAGACACCCTCTGGGACCAGGAGATAGCGTAATGGTTATGTTGCTGGACTCCCATGTAGTTGACTGTGGTTCGAGACCTAGACCTAGCAGCTTGAAACTCATGCCAGGTGTGTGTGCGTGAGTGCCCAAAGTCCTGAGAAGAGAACGGAGAAGGGATTGTGGCATAGCCATCCCCCCTGGGGGGTTATTTTTTGCTTTCTGTCTCTGTTTCTCTCTGTCTCTCTGGCAAGCCACTTATATTATAGTAAAATAATCTTAAAAGGAAAAAAAAAAAGAAATTGGACACCCTCTTGTTGGAGGTTGGTGACAAGGAGAACACATCTCTTTGTGTCTGTGGGTTCTATACTTCCTGGACCCCAAAGCCCACCACATTCATAGTTGCCAGGAGCAATGACTCAGTGCATCCTAACTTCTATCATAGTGTGACTTGCTGAGGAGGACAGTGGGTGGGGATGTTCTGGAATTTGAGAAGTGAGGCTAGAAATCCAGACACTCAGGGTGGTGAAAGTAGGTCTCTTGGTCCTAACAAGTCAGAGTTTGTCAGCAGCAGGGACTTTTCTGGGAGTGGAGAGGCAGAACAGGCCATTTCAAGGAGCACCCTCTGTAAGGAGACAATGATCTCACCTTGGTGACAGGAGTGGGACCTAAGGTGACTAAGATTTAGTGTTACCTGTGGTCGGCTAAACACATCCTGTGTCATCTTACAAGCCCATTTGCAGACGAGGAAGCTGTGGCTCTGAGCTCTCAGGTAACTCATTCGAGTTCATACAGACAGTGTGGATGGCAGAATCATGTCCGAACCCAGCTGTCTGACTCCTCAGTCCAGTCCATGCCTCTAACAGGCTTACGTGCAATAAAGACCTAGTAGTCTAATGTGTATTTGAGAACTTGCCTTCAAGTAACATGGCAGGAATCCAGAAAGTCCGTGGAAGAAAACAAAACTGGAGTTTCCCCCGCAGTTTTGAAGGCTTTCCAGAACTGAAACTAGCAAACTGAGTCCATCCACAGCAGTTGTGTCCCACAGGGAGAAAACAAACCCCAAATGCTGGCTGAGACTCCTGTGTGGTCACTGCTTGGACAGCTCCCAAGCCAACAGTGTAAACAAGAGCTCGGGTGAGTCCTTTTGCTGTGAAAAACAGTGAGTGCATTGTCAAAAGTATGAGGCCCAGGCTCTGAGAGCAGGTGAGAGTCATCCGTTTGCAGTCCCCCAGCCTGAGGGCCGAGGGTGTCAGCCAGGAGAGAGCTCACTGCACCTAATTCACTCTTCCGCCCACTCACATAGTTACTAAACATTTACCAAGTGTCCACTAGGAGCCAGGCAGTGACATAGATGCTGACATGGAGCATCCAAGAACTAAAATTGAGCCTCTGTGTTTTTGGGGGTGAGGGGGGTAGTATTTACAGAACCACTGAATAAGAAACAGATGGGGATCAGCAGTTGGTGTAATGGCTATGTTGCTGGACTTCCATATAATTGACCGCAGTTCAAGTTCTGGACCCGGTGGCTTAAACTCACGCCAGGTACGTGTACGTGCGTGCCCAAGATCCTGAGAGGAGAATGGAGGAGAAGGGATTGCGGTGTGGCCATCCCCTCTGGGGGGTGATTTCTCGCTTTCTGTCTCTCTGTCTCTCTCTTTCTGGCAAGTGCACGCACCCTATAGCAAAAACCTCTCCCCCCCCCCAAAAAAAAAAGAAAAAGAAAAGAAAGAAACAGATGTAATACAGAGAATAATAGCTATACTTTATTAAGAGCACATTATTGCCAAACATTTTCCTAAGCCATAAATATATGCGTATATATTTCCTCTCTACAACACCCTGTTAGATATTGTTATCATACCTAATTTACAGATGTGGAACTTAAAACTTTGTAAATAAGCATAAGTTATTTGTCCAAGGTCACAAAACTACCAAACAACAGAACTAAGATTTAAAAGCAAGTCTGCTCCACTCTAATACTAAAAACCTAGCATTCGGTATATGAGGACTAAGAGATGGTGTAGGGAGTGATTGAATGAACTGAACAAATAGTGTGAACTCTGGAGGAAAATTAACTGGGTTTGAATGCCAGTTCTGCCATTTTCTGATTGTGCGATCTTAAGCAGATTACCAGCCTCCTTGAACCTCCGTTTCCTCATCTATAAGGACAAGAGTATTATATGCTCGTTAGCTTGATATAAGATTGAGATGAGTTAGTAAATGTAATGTCTTAAAAGGTACTTATGGGTGGGGGGCAGGAAGTAGCATAGTGGTTGAAGTGCTGGACTCCCACATAGCTGGCCGTGGTTCAAGTCCTATATCTGGACTTGAAACTCATGCCAGGCATGTGTGAATGTGTGCCCAAAATCCCTAGAGGAAAATGGAAAAGAAGGGATGGTGGCATGGCCATCCCCCTGGGAAGTTATTTTTCACTTTCTGTCTCTATCTCTTCAGTGAGTACATGTGTCCTGCAGCAAAAATCTCTCTCTTTCAAAAAAAAAAAAAAAAAAAAAAAGAAACGAACCCAACTGAATTTTATATGATTTACATACTATATTCAAGAGAAAGAAAACCGATTGATGTAACTTTTGACACAGTACTTTGAATATATAAATTAGGTCTGGGGGAAGAATTGCAAATGAATCTTGAACTCTTTCTGGTAGGTTTGTTTTCTCATGGTCATGTAACAAATCTGAAACTGTGTTGTATGTATTGTAAGACTGAGCAGTTGTGTTAATATTTGATATTGTTAAGAGCTTGGTTTCTCTGTGAGACAAAAGGAGTATACAAATATAGAATGAGAAGATACCAAGGAATTCAGCAGTTGGCATAATGGCTATGTTGCTGGACTCCTATGTAGTCAACCGCGGTTCGAGCCCCGGCCCCAGTGGGTTAAACTCCCAATGGGTACGTGTTTGTGCATGCCCAAGATCCTGAGAGGAAAACGGAGGAGAAGGGATTGTGGCGTGGCCATCCCCCTGGGGGGTGATTTCTCACTTTCTGTCTCTCTATGTCTGTCTGCTGAGTGCACATGCCCTATAGCAAAAATCTCTTCAAAAAAATAAATAAGTAAAATAAAATAAATAAAAAAGAATTCTCTGAGGCTGAATTGGAATTGGAGTTATCAGTAGAAATCCATGAAATATCTGTATCTGTGTCTATATTTACCTATCTGTGTATATATTTACACCCTCTCTCCATCCAATTATATGAGATATACATATGTGTGTGTGTTTATATATATATATATCATATGCCATATATGTGTGTATATAGGCATATGTGTATATGATATGTATATATCCTAGCTTTTTTTTATAGGTTTCTTTTTTTAATAATTATTTTATTTTAAATTCATTTATTTATTTAAATTTTACCAGAGAGGGACAAAGCGAGCGA
Organism: Tupaia tana; assembly: GCA_026018925.1. NCBI lineage: Eukaryota > Metazoa > Chordata > Mammalia > Scandentia > Tupaiidae > Tupaia > Tupaia tana. The sequence continues at coordinate 77,560,117 of JAKSZU010000015.1, forward strand.
CAGAGAGAGAAAGTGAGAGAGCAAGCCACCAAGTCCAGGACTCAAATCGTGGTCAGCTACGTGAGAGTCTAGTGCCCTTAACCACCATGCCACCTTCTGACCCCTATAGTAATGATAGATCAAAAAACACAGGAATATAAGACTTTACTATCCTTAATCAGGATCCTTAGACATATTAATAATTGAAAAACTCATATTAATTGAGGATGGTAAAGACTCACAATTTTTAAAAATATTTTATTTTATTTTATTTATTATTATTATTATTTTTAAAATTTGCTATAGGGCACACGTGCTCACCAGAGAGAGAATAAGACAGCCAGACACACACACATACATACACAAAGAGACAGAGAGACACAGAAAGAGAGAGAGAAAGAGAAAGTGAGGAAACAAGCTGCCAGGTGCAGGACTCAAACTGCAGTCAACCATGTGGGAGTCCAGGGCTTTAACCACCATACCACCTGCTGGGCCAAAATTTAGAATTTATTGAACAAAATTCATGAAGCCTTCATTAGCTTCTCTAGACTATGGCTGTCTCTTTCTCCTCTGAACTCCAACGTACACTCTGTTCCGTTCATACCAGCTGAATCCTAGTGGCTGGCCTATGGTGCAAACACAGACTTGGAAATCAGACAGGCTGGTCCCAGATCCTGGCTCCCTCACTTACTCATTGAGTCACATGGGCAGAGGACGAGTGCGTGCCTTAAATAGACAAAGGGAGTAAAGTGCTGGCTCGCAGTGGTGCTCAGCAAATGTTAGTCCCCATTATAGGCATCCGTAGTGCTGCCGAGAATATCACTTCTGCTTCGTGATGCTTTTTCAATGCAATTTGATTCCCTTACTTTCAAAGAACCCTTTCCTCACTAGAGATTTGCTGGCAAAGAGAATCTTGACTGCACATGTTCAGATGCCTTCCCAGCACCCGGCAGGACCCAGGATGTGTACCAGGTGCCCTGAGTGCCCAGTGGAAGGCTTCCTGTGGGTCACCCCGCAGTCAGGTGGGTGTCAGGAAGACCAAGCATCTGGGTAACTCAGTGCACTTCATGCTGCGCCTCAGAAAGAAGATCTCTGGAGACTTTTAAATATTTGAAGTCAAAGTGACAGTTTTCATGTCCCTAACTTTAAGAATGTAAGGTCCAACGGCAGCTTAAATGCCTGCAACACTAAATCTCTTTTCTCTTTATCCCCCACTTACCAGATTTTCCTAGACCTATGTTCTCTTCCACAAAAGCTCTTAATAGACTTCAAATATTTCAGCAACCTCCCAAACTATTTGTTTTTTTAAGTATTGACTTCTTAATGATTAACAGAAAAGAATAAAGATAGGCCCAGCCACATGGTGCAGCTGTGGGGGCATCACTGCATGATACCGGAGTCATAAGGGAGGCCTGGACTTGGAGCCCGGGTCATGCCCTTGTACATCCATGATCCTCGCCGGCTGGAGAGCTGAGATACGGGGACTGTGGTGTGGCAGAACATTGTCAACATCTTCCTTCTTCTTCTCATAAAAGAAAAAATTAACTTAAAAAGAAGCAGCAGCAGAAGAAGAAGCCAAAATATCAAGTGTGGGTAGAAGAATGAAGATCCAAATTTAATTCTATATTTTAAAGCAAGCTCGCGTTGTGGCTCTGTAATGCTGTGCTGCAGAGCAGCGTCTGACACAGAGGAAAGGCTGCCTTCCAAGAACCTGTGCGGTTATGATGCCTGATGTCACTTTGGAGACCATGCCTGTGATTCATGCTCACAATGCATAAAAGCAATAATAGCCGTGGGCTATGGGCAATTGACCTTGCACCTCACGCTGTGCAGTATACTCAGCATAAATCACCTCGTTTCTATCCTGACAACTCCATGAGGTATGTGTTCCGATCCTCATCTTACAGATGAGCTCACCAAGGGCGAGACATGGAGAACCTGGCATTGAGTCTGTGACTGCAGCCATTACACATGCTGCATAGCCTGCGAAGCTGACTATCTTAACTTTTTTTTTTTTTCTCTCAAAATTTGTCCAGGACCAGGCAAAGGTGCAGAGGCAAGGGATGGAGAGCCAGTGCCAGAGATCAGCCAGCTGCAGCAGGCTCGCTCTTTGATGAGAGAGGCAGGGCCACAGGAGGGAGCCAGGGTCAGTGCCAGGAGGCTGCTGAAACCTGAGTGGTAGAGGAGCTGAAGCCATAACCCAGATGAGGTATTACGTAGTCATGCCTGAGAAGCGTGGCCAGTGGTGCCCTCAGATCTGATCAATGACATTGATCTCTCTGGGGCTGCCTCAAATGATCGCCAGCCCTCATGGTGGCTCCTGCCCAGCAGCGACACTAACGGCACCTCTAGTCATGTAGCAATGAATACTTCTCAGGGTGGATGCGTTTCCTATGGCTGCTATAACAAGTCACCACCAGCTTACTGTTAGACAGTACAAACTGATGAGCTGACAATTCTGGAGGCTCAAAATTCCCAAATGGTTCTTACAGGAAAAAGTCAAGGTGCAACAGAGCTGTCTCATTTCTGGAAGCTCTAGAAAAGCTTTCTCAGCTTCTAGATGCTGGCCTCATTCCTTGGGTCGAGGCCCTGTCCTTCATCTTCAAAGCCAGCTGTGTTGCATCTCCCAGTCTCCCTCCCTCCCTCCTTCCCCCCCACCCCCTCTCTGATTCTGCTTCCATCATCTTATTGCCTTCTCGTATTGTGACTCTTCTGCCTAGACCCCGTGTTTACATTTGGCCCACTCAGAACCAAGATTTATTTCACCATCCTAAGATCTTTAACATAATCACATCTGCAAAGCCCCTTTTCCGTGTAAAGTATTAAATAAAATATTCCCAGGTTCCAGAGATTAGGATCTTTGGTGGTGATGGGAAGGGACAAAGGCTATACTTTGTCTACCACACAAGCTCTTTCTGAGTTTCAGTACCCTCCTGTGGGAATGACTATTGTATGACTAGAGTTATTATACACTTTGAGGATAATACATAAAAAGCGTCTGGCATACGAAGGACTGGGCCAGCCTTATAACCTAGTGGTTAAGGGAGCTGGGTCCCACATGGCTGACTGTGGTTCAAATCCCAGTCCTACAACTTGAAAAGTATGCTGGGCACCTATATGTGTATACCCAAATCCTGACAGGATGGGGAAATGGAGAAATGGAGAAGGGATTCAATGTGACCATGACCCATTGGGAAAGCTTTTTCCCTCTTCTTCTCTCTCTGTCTCTCTGTCACTGGCGAGTGTTCCTGCCCTCTGGCAATTAAAAAAAAAATGAGGAGCTATCATCTTTGCCATTTTGATGTTGTTTAAGCAAATGTTGTGAATGTAGTGATGGAAATGCTAATTCCAAATGTTCTGAGGTGGTCAGGAAAGCCAAAAAATTCTCACATTGGAAACAGCGTGGCCAGACTGAGAAGAGAGCTGGTTACAAAATCATTTTCCAGGCACCAAACAAATGGAAAAAACCAACAGCTTACACACAGCCTTTAAATTGAAGTAGCAAATGCTTCCCTCAGAAGTTTATATAGAGTTAAATAACCATAGGCATGCCTGGGAAACTGGTCATCAATCATCTCTCTTTCATTTGACAAATGGGGATGTCTGGGAGTCATGCTCCCTGTTGCTGGAACAGGAAAGACACCTACCTACTCTCCTCTGCTCTTGCCTGGCCTCCTGGATGTAAATGCAGCTGGGATATTTCAAAGGTTGAGAACCAGCCTAGCTGGTTTCTTTCTTTCTTTCTTTCTTTCTTTCTTTCTTTCTTTCTTTCTTTCTTTCTTTCTTTCTTTCTTTCTTTCTTTCTTTCTCTTTCTCTCTGTCTCTCTTTATCTCTCTCCCTCTCTTCCTTTCCCTCTCTCCTTCCCTCCCTCCCTTCTTTCCTTCCTTTCCTCTCTTTCTTTCTTTTTAAAAGAGGTTTTTGCCTTAGGGTGCATGTGCTCACTGAAGAGAGAAAGACAGAGACAGTGAGAGGGGTACCAAGAAATCACTCCCCAGGGGAGATGGCCACACGCAATCCCTTCTCCTCCATTCTCCTCCTGGGATCTTTGGCATGCTCATGCATGTACTCAGTGTGATTTTTAAATCACTGGGTTAAGGAATAAAACCGTGGTTCCCCCTATGAGAGTCCAGCAATGTTAATGCTAAGCCATCTGCTGGCCCCCCAGCCTGGTATTTTTCTATGTATTTTTCTTACATTTAAAAACAGAGCCACAAAGGGGATGGGATCCAGCCTGTCAGTGTGACAAATTATCCTTAACCCCATCTTTTTTTTAAAATAAAATTATTTATTCCTTCCATGAGAGAGACAGAGAGGGAAAAAGAGAGAGGAAGAGTCGTCCCCAATAGGATCTTCATGCCTCGATCCATCCCCAGTCTCAGCCAGCCCAGATCACAGGCACAAATGTGCATACCTGGCCCACAGAGGGAGGACCAGGGATGGGCATCCAAGATGTTCTCATGTAGGTCCAGTTGCATTACTACTGCATTACCACCTGGCCCACCAAGAACCCATGTTGATCATGCAGTATAACCTATATAGTTAACCCAGCATGGCGGCACCACACCCCTCCCAACCAGGGATATATAAGTGAAGTGACCACAATACTGTGAGAACAGGGGTGCAGAGCTGTGGTCAGTAAGAAGGGCAGGGTACAGGAGTAAGGGTCAGGGTATGCAGGAATAGGATGGGATTGAAAGAGATTGGGCTCTCATAACTACCTAGAGAATTACTGCACATTTAAGCAATATCATGCTATCCCTAAATTCATCTTTTTAAACTCCATTCATGTATTCATTCCTTGGGACCAGCAGGTGGCGTAATGGTTATGTTGCTAGACTCCCACATGACCGACAGTGGTTCAAGTCCTGGACCAAAGACTTAAAACTCATGCCAGGTGTGTGTGTGTGTGTATGCTCAAGATCCCAAGAGGAGAATGGAGGAAAAGGGATTGTGGCCATCCCCCCTGAAGGGTTATTTCTGACTTTCTGTCTCTCTGCCTCTCTCTTTCTCTCTGGTGAGTGCACGTGCCCAATAGGGAAAAAAAAAAAAAAAAAAAAAAAAAAAAAAAAAAAAAAAAAAAAAAAAAAAACTCTTAATAAAAGTATTCATTCTTCAATGAGCTTTTCAATTCAGTGTTTATTGAGCATCTTCCATATGCCCCACACTGCACTGAATTCTTGTTACTTCAGGGTGAACAAGACAGCTGGTCTTTGCTGCCTTAGAGAAGGAAACTCAGTACACTAGAAGTGTGGCAGATACAGAGCCAGGTATCTAATATATCCTCATCCTAGAGCAAAAATGCTGTCTTATGCCTTAGTGAGTTTCTATGCCTTTGTTTATCTTGTTTCATTTTCTAGAATGCCCTTCCCTACAACTCCTCTCTGTTAAAATCATCTTCATCATTGAAGGCTTGGCATAAGGCCTCTTCCATAAAGGCTCTCCAATGCTCACTCTCAAAACTGTTCTCCCCTTCTGTGTACTCCCATGATGCCTTGCACCTGAATTTAGGCTGTATTAGGACTGACATTCATGGGATCCGTGGTTTACAACTATTCCCTAAATCAGGTCCTTGGGTCTCCAGGACAGACTGTCATGGGAACAGGGCCCTGCCTTTGTCATCTTTGTAGAGTGTATATGTAGCAAAGGGCTGAAGAAGCGTGGTAGGACCAGAGATCCTGCTGCATCCAGAAACGAATGACCACCACATAAGAAGTTTAGGGTAGCTATTTCCTGCTTCACATTTCATCCCTGTTTATGCCTTCATTGAACATCAACTGGGCACCTACTAGGGGATAGATACTGTATTAGGAGCAGGGCATACAGCTGTGAATGAGACAGACATGGGCCTTGCCTTTAAGTTGCCCAGAGTCTATTGCAAGAGGCAGATGAACAACCACAGAAACCCACTCTGGTAGTGCTAGAAGTGGGAAAAAGCATTGTCCACAGGGCACCAAGCAGAAGAGGTTCAACTGCAGGGGGACTGGTAGGAGGAGAGAGGCTCAGAGAAGCTAAATGACTTATCCAAGGTCACACAGTAGACTAACTGCTCCAGCTCCTCTCAAAGGTGAAGGTTTAACTCTTCATGCATCCCAGTAACACGATGCTCACTACCATCAAGTGCTATGTCTCAGGAGTCAGGGGCCCAGGAAACTCCCAGACACACACTCAGCCTGGTGTCTGCCACCAGGGTGGGAGCAGTTTGAGGCAAGGACCACATCTCTTTCATCTTTGTATTCTCTCAGAACCTAAGCAGGGTATGGAACATCATAAGTGTTCAGTAAATAGTGACCATTAAACTGATGAATGAATGGTGCTCATAGAGGTCGCCTGACTTTTTCAAGATCGCCTGGCTGAGAAGCAGCAGGCCTGGCCCAAATCCCAGTCCTCCAACTCCAGCTCCAGGCTTTCTCCTCCAACACAGAGTGAAGGGAAAAATGTACAACAAAAAGTGGATAATCATTCCTGGGCTGGAGACCTGTGAGCAGAGTAAAATTTAAGAAGAGTATAAGACTCAAGTGACATTTTTTTTTCCAAATTTTCTTCACATATGACTCCATCTGACCAGCAGAGGGCGGGCTCGGATGAAACTAGCATCCCAGCCTCCCTGGCCAGTCTTCACTGAGCCTTGGCTCTGCAGAAACGATGCTTTTTAAATTTTACTTTACTTTTATTTATTATTATTAATTTACTAGAGGGCATGTGATCTTGCCAGAGAGAAAGAGAAAGAGAAACAGGGAGAAAGGGAGAGGAGAAAGCATCCCCGCATGGATGATGGTCACATTGCAATCTGTTCTACGTATTTCCCTCCTTTGGGGATTTTGGGCATGCACGCTCATGCATGTCTCTCAAGCCACCAGGCCCAAGACTCAAACTACGCTGTTGGTCACATGCGATCTGGCTGCGCCAACCACCAGAACACAGAGCCCCCCAGATGACAGGTTCTTAACAAAAGAGAAAAAACTCACTAGACATACAACATCTTTTCCAAGTTGCTCCTCGGGTGTCAGCATCACCTCTCCCGTTTCTCAGAGGGCTGCCAGTAATGTTATCCTTTATTCTAGCGATCTAACCATTCGATGGTTAACAACCAGCTCAGGAATCTCCTTTCTCTGTCTCACTCCTGCAGTCAGTTAGTAGTCACCATATGAAGCACTCATCATCATGCAATATTTCATATTTTATTTATGAATTTGTACTTTATTGTGTGCCCAAAGTTGTATTCAGAATAAATAAAAACGATTACACCAGATTTATGTTACTGTGGTGTGTCTTGTCATTTTCTGGCGCTTATCTAATGCATGCTTTTTGTATGAATAGGATGCCCTTACTCTAGTGTGGTGTCGTGTGATATATACGGAAAAATACATACCCAGTGGTACCACGTGGCACGCCACAAGATGTCGCCTTTAAACTCTTGGCTCATGGACTAATACGCGTAATGATCTCCTAGTAGTAGGAATGGAGCTTCGGTGTTCGGTGTAACGTAAGCAGGTGTTGAGAGACTCGCGTTCCTTTTTCTGTGTGCGTAGCCTAAAGTCTGAAGGTGACGCAGTGACATGGTTAACTAGCTCACAGCATGGCTGCCACAAGGTAGCTGGACCTTCTACTTGGTGACTTAGCACCCAAGCAAGGTTGTTTAGTACCCAAGGCAGAAACTGTGTGGCCTTTTAGGATGTGGCCCAGAAATCATAACGCTGCACCTTGCCTCTATGCCTCTGGCCTATAGGCCAGAGCAGTCACAAGCCATGAGAGGTGACCTAGTCCTTAACTTTTCTATTTCTTTATTCATGATAGACCATGTACATGCACCTATGAGAGAGGGAAATATGCCCTTCACCGGGTCTGGCCATGCCATGTTCTTCCACCTCTAGTCCTGCACCTGGCATGTTTCAGGGTGACCAGGACAAGGAATCTGAGCCATAGTTGCCATGTGGGATCTGGCTTCTCATGAGCAGTACATTCCCACGTTGTGGAGCAGACCCCAAAACTCACCTTTCAATGTAAAACAATGCTTATAATAAGCATATTTTTAAAGTACCACATTAAGGGCCAGCAGGTGGCATAGTAGTTACATCACTGGATTCTCATATGGCCAACCACAGTTCAAGTCCCAGACCCGGCAGTTTGAAAATCATGGTGGGCACATGTGCATGTGTTACCAAGATCCCAGGAGGAGGATGGAGAAGAGATTGTGTTATAGCCATCCTGGGGGGTTGGTGATTTCTCACTTTCCCTCTCACTATCTCTCCAGTGAGCGTGTGTGCCCTATGACAAAAACCTCTAAATAAATAAATAACCACACTAATTAGTTGGCCCCACTCAGAACATAATTTAAATAACTCTTCTTACCTCTTCTGCCAAGCACCATCCTCTGGAAGGAATTCTAGCACTTTCACAAAGCAAGAACTCAAATGATTACTGAATCTGTGGCTACAGTTTTTTGTTTGTTTGTTTTTGGTTTTGTTTTTGTTTTTCCCCAAACATCTATTCAGATCATCCCCAAAGAACTAACAAGACTAATAAGTTTTTCTGAACTATTTCCTGACTAAATCTTTGATTAAAAATTTAAGCAGCTGCACAGCATAGCAGGAACATCACAGCAAACTTATTTTTTTATCATCGGAGACCCCATCAATTATTCCCTGTCATTTGGTGTAAAGCTATGGATAGAAGTTGCAGCAGCTGTGAGGAAGTGCAGAAGGAGAACGGGAACAGCTCTTTTTATCTTCAGAGATCTTGGGCAGATCAATTGTCATTCTCATGATCAAGTTTCTAAAGATTTGTGACAACCTGGATCTCACTAATAAAGGCATAATTGATTGAAAAGTATTTCTTCACTGTATGATGAGTGCAAGACTCTATGACTAAAAATATAAAAGAAAAACTTTGGGCTCCTTTGTGAGGCAGACATGAGTTTAAATTCTCCTCTTTTTAATGTTTTATTGAGGAAGACTTGGGTCTCTCCACTTCTCTGAGCCTTTTTTGTCCCATGCAACATGCAAACAACCTTACCTAAGAAAGTTATTGCAAGGATTAGATTAATAAACATAAAACGGAGGAGGCATAACGTTGCATAGTGGCTATTAGAATATAAAAGTAAACTGTGGAATATATCATCATGGATGCTCGCCGTGTACTGAACACCACACTAAAAACTGCTGAAGAGACAGTGGTGATCCAGACATATTTCTTTTACCAGAAATGTCACCACCAATTAATGGAGTGCCTACATCTACTACACAGGAGTCAGTCCAAAGCTGAGTTCTTGTTAAGGTGCTCCCAAGCTTCCTCTGGTTGGTCAGTATGTACCTCAGTTTCCTCATCTATTATAAAGGTAATGATAACCACTTTGCCTATCTCTGAGAGTTATAGTTTTAATATTACCTAAATAGTAGGTAGGTGTTAAAGTGCTTGGTAGATGTTAACATATTAAAGGTATGATGTTGCCTCACTAGCCAAAATGTGGCCCATGGGCCATCAGAACTGGTATCTCTTGGGGCCGGCAGGTGGCGTGGTGGGTAAAGCACTGGACTCCCACATGGCCAATCATGGTTGAAGTCACAGACTTGGTGGCTTGCTTTCTTACTTTCTTTCTCTCTCTCTCTCTGGTCAAATTAAATAATAGTAGTAAATAAAAATTAAATAAAATAATTCTTAAAAACAAAGAATTGGCAGCACCTAGGAGCTTATCATAAATGTAGACTCTCAGGTCCCACTGCAGACCTACTGAAGTAGAATTTATAGTTTTAAAAGACCATGGGTTATTCCTTTTTTTCCTTTTTTTTTTTTTTTTTTTGGAGAGGTTTTTGTTATAGGACACGTGCGCTCACCAAACAGACAGACAGACAGAAAGTGAGAAATCACCCCCCAGGGGGGATGGCCATGCCATAATCCCGTCTCCTCCATTCTCCTCTCGGGATCTTGGGCATGCACACACATGTGCCTGGTGTGAGTTTTAAGCCACTGGGTCCGGGACGCAAACCACGGTCAACTACATGGGAGTCCAGCGACATAGCCATTATGCTAACTGCTGGTCCCAACCATGGGTTATTCTATGTGCGTTAATGTTTGAGGGGTGGTGATCCACACAACAGTAGCACATTCTGATTATTCAGACACGATTTAATGGGCTGGCTTGGAGCTTAAGGCAACTGGATTCCATGTGGTCAACCACGTGCAATGATTCAAGTCCTGGACTGGGCTTTGAGAAACATGCTGGTCATGTGTGTGTGCACAAAATCCCAAAAGAAGGGCGAGATGAAGGAAGAAGAATTGTGGGTGACCATTCCCCATGGGGGTGCTTTCTCTTCTCTCTCTCTCTCTCTCTAGCTAAATAAATACATGTGAGTACGTGTGCCCTCTAGCTAAATAAATGAATAAAAATTAAAAGATTTAGGACCCATTACAGAGCAACCTATGGGCACAAGCAGAATTATCTAATAAAAATTAAAAGCATAATTTCTAAGGATACTAGAAGTGAGACAATAAATAGGGACAGTTATGTACTTTTGAAGGTTGTGGAATTTTGAAAACATGCTTCAGTCTTAAAACCAATGGTGTTGAAAAAAAAACCCGAAAACCAAAAAACAACAGTGTCAACCCAGTAAAGGGTCTCCATTTTAAGAAAGATGTGTAGAGTCTTTCTGCCTGCATGGCTAAGCCCTGGCCAAATAGGTCATTTTAGCTACCTCCATGAACAGAGCCCCTCATGGTACACCAGTCTTGTTGTGGCAGTTGCAGTCAAGCCAAGTTAGGCGTGTGCAGTGCAGGTAGCTAGCTCTCGCGGGGCGGAGGTCCCCTCTCTAGTATGACCTTTCTGTGTACTCTGTTATCTGTGCTCAAGTCTGTCTCCACCACTGCACTGAGAGCTCCTTGGAGGTCAAAGACAACGTCTCTAGCTTCTCTGTAATCCCTAAACTCAGCAGAGTGCCACTGCAAAACCGACTGGAAGTATTAGTGGGAGATTAAAAAAAAGGGCTCATTCTAATTAGGTTGAGTGTGGGCATTTTTCTCTTCTCATTACACGATTCCAGTTCTTCTGGTCCTCTTCTGTGTATGCATCTCAAAAGTTCTTATTTTTACAATGGAAAGCACACAATTTTAAGTGCATAATTTTTATAAACACATTCTCTTGAGGCTTCTCTATATTTAAGTACACTAAACAATTCTGGATTCATATGTTTCAGTATTAAGCAAAGAAAAAGTGTATGTTTCAACAAGAAAGAGTTAAAACAGTTTTAGATTACAAAATCAATTCAAGATTAGAAGAGTATAACAGGGGAAGGTGATAATTACTTAGATAAGGAATTGCAACAAAAAAAACCTTCTACCACCCTTAGTGATCAATGATGTGAACATCTTTTCATGCTTATTTGTAATCTGTAGCTCTTTAAAGAAATATCTGTTTAGATCCTTTGCTGTTTTTTAGTTGGATTATTTGTCTTTATGTTGATGTGTTGTAAGAATTCTTCATCTATTGTGGATTCTTCAGATATTTGGAATTCTTCGTGTATTTGGAAATCTAGATATGGATTCAAATCAGGTTTATGATTTGCAACCATTTTCTGTCCCCCAGGGGGGGATGGCCACGCCACAATCTCTTCTCCTCCATTCTCTGCTCAGGATCTTGGGCACACACGCACATGTGCCCAGCATGAGTTTAAGCTAGTCCAGCAACATAGCCATTACACCAACTGCTGGTCCCCATCCCTTCATTTTATTAATACTGTGTGTGTGTGTGTGTGTGTGTGTGTGTGTGTGTGTGTGTGTGTAATTTTTTGAGAGAGATTTTTGCTATAGGGTGCGTGTATTCACTGGAGAGACAGAGAGAAAGTGAGAAATAAACCCCAGTGGGGATGGCCATGGACAGTCCCTTCTCCTCCATTCTCCACTAAGGATTTTGGGCATGCATGCACTCATGCCTGGTATGATTTTTTTTTTTTTTCCAGGTCCAGGACTTGAACAGCAGTCAGCCATGTGGGAGTCCAGCACCTTAACTGCTATGCCACATACTGGCCCCATTAATATGATATATTACACTGACCAATTTTTTTTAATGTTGAAATAAACGTGCATTCTTGAAATAAATCACACTTGGGCATGATGTATAATCCTTTTTATATGTTATTCAATTTTCTAGTATTTTGTTGAGAATTTTGTGTCTGTATTTAAAAGTGATGTTGGTCTGTGAATTTCTTTTCTTATGACATCTTTGCCTGGTTTATATGTCAGTAATATTGGCTTTGATAAATGAGCTGGGAAGTATTCCCTCTTCTTCTACTTTTGTGGAAGAATGTGGGAAAGACTGGTGTTAATTCCTTAAATGTTTGATAGTGAAACCATCTGGTTTTAGGCTTTTCTTTGTGGAAAGTTTTTTATTAGTAATTTAATCTATTTATTTGTTATGGGTCTATGCATATTTTGTATTTCTTCTTTACTCAGGTTCAGTAGTTTATGTCTTTCTAGGGACTTGTCCATTTTATCTAGGTCATCTAATTTGTTGGCATAACATAGTATTATCTTATAAGCCTTTTTTGTTTTTGTAAGGCTAGTAGTAATCTTCCTTTCTTGGAAAGTATTCCCTTTTTCCCAAAATGAACTTAGATGCTTCTTCTATGTTCACAATAAGCAGTGTTTGTATCTCCATTAAAGTCATTATTTTATTGTATTGTAACCTTGAGAGTGTTGGTTTCCCAATTAGAAAATAGCTTCTTGAAGAAAGGATGCATTTTAATTTCTGTATTTTCAGTATCGGGGTAGGATCTGACCCCAAACAGTTATTCAGGGATTGGATCTACTGTTGTTCAGCACCCTACTCACATATTCTTTAACAGCATTGCTTGAGATTTGAAATCCAGCAAATATTCAAACAATAGGATTGTAATTATTAAGCACCTAAAACTGTAGATATTTTTGTTATCTCCAGCTTACAGATGAAGAAAATGAATTTTAAAGATCACTCAAAATCACTATGTAGTAAAACTCAAGGTTCGTTTATAAATCCAGATATGACTGATTTCAAAATCCTGTTCATCAGGAACCAGCAGATGGCTTAATGGTTATGTTGTTGGACTCCCATGTAGTTGACCACGGTTCGAGTCCCGGACCTGGTGGCTTAAAACTCAGACCAGGCATGTGTGCATGTGTGCCCAAAATCCCAAGGTAAGACTAGAGGAGAAGGGATTGCAGCATGGGCATCCCCCGGGGCAGGGGTGGTGATTTCTCATTTTCTGTCTCTCTCTCTCTCTCTCTCTCTCTCTCTCTCTCTCTCTCTCCAGCAAGTATATGTACCCTGTAGCAAAAATCTTTCTCTCAAAAAAAAAAAAAAAAAAAAAAGTGGGACCAGCAGATGGCATAATGGCTATGTCACTGGACTCCCATGTAGTCGACCATGGTTCGAGTCCTGGACCTGGTGGCTTAAACTCATGCCGGGCACGTGTGCGTGTGTGCCCAAGATCCCAAGAGGAGAATGGAGGAGAAGGGATTACAGCATGGCCATCCCTGCTGGGGCGAGGGAGTGATTTCTTGCTTTCGGTCTCTCTGTCTTTCTGGCGAGTACATATGCCCTATAACAAAAACCTCTCCCCTCAAAAAAGAAAATTACACTCATCTTAATTAGGCTATTGTGTTCTTCTTCAAAAATCAGTCTGGAAACTGCAAAAGCAACATCTGGAAGAAGGTACGTGGCAGGTGGGGCCTGGGTTGTTGAGGTAGTGTTCAGTATCAGCCTGGATGGGGTAGTGAATGACAATGAAATGCCTGCTTTGCCCCAACTATGAAATGGTAAATGGGAAACAAATGAAGGAGAGGGAGGACATGAAATGGGGTAGGGAGACAGAAATGTAGAAGTCCTGGGAGAAAAGCTAACTATCCTAGGAGAAAAATTTCATAGCACCAGAGGTGAAAATGAGGAAATAAATGAGAAGATTAAACAAATATTCCCTGCAAGCTGTTGGAACACACGTTTATGGAAGCACCTGAAAAAATAAGATAGGGTCAGCCAGTGGCATGGAGGTTATGGTGGTTAGGTCCCACATGGCCCACTGTGTGGTTCAAGACTTGGGCCCGAGGGCTTCAGAAACACACTAAGGATGTATGCATGCATGCCTAAAATTCCACATGGAGAATGAAGGAGAAGGGATTGTGGTGTGACTATTCCCCATGGAGGGTGCTTTCTCACCTTCTCTCTCTATCTCTCTCTCTCTCTCTCTGGCAAGTGCATATGCCTTATAGCAAATTAAAAATAATAACAAAAGTCAAATATCCCTGACTCCCACTTTTTCTTTTTCTTTTTTTTTTTTTTGGAGAGGTTTTTGCTATAGGGCGTGTGCACTCACCGGGAAGACAGAGAGAAGACAGAGAGACAGAAAGCAAGAAATCACCCCCCAGGGGGAATGGCCATGCCACAGTCCCTTCTCCTCCATTCTCCTCTTGGGATCTTGGGCAGTCATGCACACATACCCAGCATGAGTTTAAGCCACCAGGTCCAGGACTCAAACCGTAGTCAGCTACATGGGAGTCCAGCAATATAGCCATTACGCCAACTGCTGTTCCCGACTCCCACTTTTTAAAAAGTTATTGCTATTACCAAAAACTGCATTCATTTTCACACATAAGATTTGCTGTGCACCTATGTGATCTCTGCCCTCATGGAGCTCATAGTCCATTATTGGGAGTGGTGTGAGGTAGAATGAGGGGAAAGACACACATGCTAGACAGCTGAATATTGTACATGCAGCTGGGCCTCAATTAGTAGGAAGACCTAGCTGCCCCAGAAGGCATGTTAATGCTGCCCAGGAGGACACTGGAAGGCTTTACAGAGGAGGTGACAATTAGACAAGAGCTTGAAGGGGAATAGAGCTTTCTGCTGTTATGGGGGATTTTAAGACTGGATTATCTTCTAAGAGGAAGAGAGAACACATGCGAACACATGCTCTTTGCTTTCCTCCAGAGTATAGTGAGTACTCCATAAGGTATAATCATTGTATTGTCTTGTAGTAGATCATGGACACTTTTTTTTTTGCCATATTTCAACAACCGGGAGAAAATCCTCTGGGATAATCATGATATATCCAAGCATGTCACCCTTTGATAGGCTTGTCAGGGGACAGAAGTAATGGTCCTTTGAATTCACATGGCATAACGCCTCAGCAGGAGCAACATGTACGGGGAAGGCAGCCTATTTGGTGGAGTTACCATCAAAAACAGATGTTCTGCTGTATTCTGAGAGATTGTTGATCATTCCTGAGAGAATGTTGAGAGATTGTTCAATCATTTCTGAGCCATGTCCCCAAGAGTTAAAGGCAGGCCCCATCTGTAAGTCCCAGTAGCAGGCGTCTGTGGCTAGACTGTAGGAATTCTATCCTCAGGCTCTGACACTGGAGTGCTTGAAATTGAGACGGTAGCTTCACTGTGACAGCTTTTACCAACCAGATTCTTCAAAGTTGAAGGAACCCACTGGATTGCTTCAGAAGGAAGAGTTTTTTAGTTTCCAGTGCTACCTAATAGGCAGCAAGGGTGCACTTGGGAAACCTTTGCTGCCAGTGTAAAGTGATGTCTTTTTATTTACTGTCTCATTATTTTAATTTTAAGAGATATTTTTGCTATAGGGCACATGTGCTCACTGGAGAGACAGAGAGACAGAAAGTGAGAAATCACCCCCTGGGAAGATGGCCACTCCACAATCCCTTTTCCACCATGGTCGACTACATGGGAGTCCAGCAATGTAACCATTACACCATCTGCTGGTCCCCTCATTATTTTTAATGAATGTTGATGGGATATACCAGTTTACCTGAGAAGGACCTGGTAACTCATGGTAAGGACGTGCCTGGTCCTAATCCCTTTTTTTTTTTTTTGAAAGGTTTTTGCTATAGGGCTCATGCACTTGACAGAAAGACAGAGAAAGAGAGATAGAAAGTGAGAAATAACTCCCCAGAGGGGATGGCCATGCCACAATCCCTTCTCCTCCATTCTCCTCTCGGGATCTTGGGCACACATGCACACGCGTCCGGCATGAGTTTAAGCCACCGGATATGGGACTTGAACCGTGGTCTGCTACATGGGAGTTCAGTGACATAGCCATTATGCTAACTGCTGGTCCCCCGGTCCTAATCCTCAGGAGGGGAAGTTTTGTTGTTTTCTTTTTTAAAGAATTAATTAACTTTTAATTTGTTGTAGGGCACATGTACTCAACAGAGAGAGACAAAGAGAGAGAGGGAAAGTGAGAAAGCAAGTCTCCAGATCTGGGACTCAAACTATGGTTGGCCATGTAGGAGTCCAGCACCTTAACTACCACATCACCTGCTGGTCCCAAGAGGGAAGTTTTAAGGAAGTGAAAATGATATTTTCTAACCATTTTCACTAATAACTAGCAGCAATTAGTGGCCTTTGATAAGTCCTTTAGTTACTCAAGGAAACTTGGTGTGGAGAGCGGGAACCTCTGGAGCCTCACAGCTTTTGTACAACAGTGGTAGGTGTGAGCAGAGAGGCACGGCAAGCAAGCCTCCTCCCTTGCCATTCAGATCAAGAAGCTCTGAGACAGAGAGATCAGGGCAGTTTGGGCCCTGTCTTAGTTCGTTCTTGTGTCTGTAACAAAATACTTGCTTGAGACTGGGTAATTTATAAAGAACAGAAATGTATTTCTTACCATTCTAGAGACTGGAAGTTCAAGATCAAGGCACTTGCAGGTTCAGTGTCTGGTAAGGGCCTGATCTCTTTTTCCAAGCTGGAAACTTGTTACTGCATCTCCCTGGCAGGTATGATCACTGTGAGTCACATCATGGAAGAGGCTAAAAGGAGCTCACTTGAGCCTTTTTTTTAGAGTTGCTAACTCCATCCATGAGATAAAACCCTCATGACCTTGTCTTTGTTTCTTGTCTTTTTTAAAAATTTGTTAAGGACACATGAGAGAGAGAAAGAGAAGGAAAGTGAGAAACACCTTCCATGAGGCATGGTCACATCACAATCTCTGTTCCATTTCTTCTTCCTAACAGAATCTTAGGCACACACATACACATGCCTATCGTGTTTTTTAAGCTACTGGGTCCATGACTTGAACCATGCCGGCAGCCATGTGAGATCCAGCCACCTCAACCACCAGGCCACAGTCTTGCCCACTCCATCTTTTAACACTATTACACTGTGGATCAGTTTCAACCTGAATTTTGGAGGGACACAAGCATTCAAATCACAGCAGGCCCTTTCTTTCTTGAACTCTGGGAGGAGTAGGCTAGATAGACAGATAGCTTCCCCTGTCACTCTTGAGACTTACTTATCAGCCATGTCAAACTCTAGATATAACTATCTGGTGACAGAATCCCTCTCTGAGTAGCTTTCTCTGACATGCAGTGGTTCTTCCCATTAGAATCATCCAGAGAGCTTTCTTTTCCCCCAACATTTTATTGATTCACAAAACATCTTAATTAATATACTTTAAGTAGCAAGTTGAGCTGATATATAAATATCTGTGAACACATGTCTGACTTTAGGCATAAAACTCAGTGGGTAGAATGAACATACTATAAAGTAGCACCTAGCAGAGACTATATAGTTTACGGTCATCATTAAATAGGTATTTTTAATTTCAAGAAAAGCAATTTTAGCTTTAACAAATCAAAATAAAAAAATGTTAAGAGAAATTTGCTTAAGACTTAAAGCCAGGAAAGAGTTTAGGATTCTGTTCAAATAGTAGGTAGATGAACCTATCAACAGTTCAAGAGAAGACAAAAATCCTTAAATCTGGAGAACAAAGTATAGAAGAAAATCAGTAATGGTTTAGTCAAAAGTCATAAAATTCTATTTCACCAGTCTAGTCTCATGTAATTAATCTCTCTTCTGTTGTAGTCTGATCTTTCCATTTAAATTCTAGAAGTTAACATTTATCTCTGGACTAGTCCCTACCATTAAGTTGGCCATTTTGTTGGTTGTTTTCTGGACTCTTATTTCTGAGGATCTGTCTTGAGTTTTCCTGTTACAGCGTTCCATTCAGTACTTTTTAGAGAGCTGTTCTGGTGTTGATAAATTCTTTCAGGTTTTGTTTATCTGAGAATGTTCTTGTCTTTTCTTCTCATATGAAGAATAATCTTTCCGAGTATAGTATTTTTGGTTGCAATTGTTTTTCACTTAATACTTTGAATATGTTTTCCCATTTTTTCCTTGCCTGCATTATTTCCGATGATAGATTCACTGTTAACCTGATGGGATATCCCTTGCACGTAACAATGTTTCTCTCTTGCCAATTTTAGTATCTTGTCTTTGTCTGTGGCTTTGGTCAATCTGGTCATGATGTGCCTTGGAGAAGATCCTCTTGAGTTGATTCCATTTGGGGTCCTTTGTATTTCTTGGGTCTGGATATTTGGTTGCCTCTCTAGGTTTGAGAAATTTTCTTCCAGGATTTCATGGAATAAATTACCAATGCTCTTGAGGGACCAGCAGTTGGCATAATGGCTATGTTGCTGGACTCCCATGTAGTCGACCATGGTTTGAGTCCCAGACCTGGTGGCTTGAGCTCACGCCAGGTGCATGTGCGTGTGTGCATGCCCAAGATCCCGAGAGGAGAATGGAAGAAAAGGGATTGCGGCATGGCCATTCCCCTGGGGAGTGATTTCTCACTTGCAGTTTCTCTCTCTTTCTGGCAAGCGCACACGCCCTACAGCAAAAAATACTCTCAAAAAAAAATTATCAATGCTCTTATTAGTTTCTTCATCTTCTGGAATACCTATTATCTGGATCTTTGAATGTTTAAGGGTATCTAGTATTTTTCGTATATTATTGTCATTTCTTGGGGTTATTTTCTGAATCTTTGCGGTGAATTTTTCTAAGCCACAAATTCTGTTTTCTACACCTGAGATTTGATCCTCTGCATGATCCTATCTGCTTTTAATACTTTCAAGGGAGGTTTTGATTCCCTGTATTACAGCCTTCATCTAACAGTACCATTTGATTCTTTTTTATGGTGTTTATTTCTTCTTTCAGATTGTTCAAGGACTTCCTTACCTCCTGGAACTTGTCTCTTTTCTTCTGCATCTTCTGGAGTTCATTGTCTCTATCCTCTTGCATCTCTGTTAAGCTTTGTCACTGTGAATATTTGAAATTCTTGGTTTTTTTTTTTTAGTTTTTTTTTTTTTTTTTTGGAGAGGTTTTCGCTATAGGGCGCGTGCGCTCGCCGGACAGACAGAGAGAGACATAGAGACAGAAAGCGAGAAATCACCCCCCAGGGGGGATGGTCACGCCGCAATCCCTTCTCCTCCATTCTCCCCTCGGGATCTTGGGCACGCACGCACACGTGCCCGGCGTGAGTTGTAAGCCACCGGGTCCGAGACGCGAACCGCGGTCGACTACGTGGGAGTCCAGCGACATAGCCATTACGCTAACTGCTGGTTCCCAATATTTGAAATTCTTTTTTTCTTTTTTTTTCTTTTTTTGGAGAGGTTTTTGCTATAGGGCGCGTGCGCTCGCCAGACAGACAGAGAGAGACAGAGAGATAGAAAGCAGGAAATCACCCCCCAGGGGGGATGGCCACGCCGCAATCCCTTCTCCTCCATTCTCCTCTCGGGATCTTGGGCACGCACGCACACGCGCCCGGCGTGAGTTTAAGCCGCCGGGTCCGGGACTCGAACCGCGGTCGACTACGTGGGAGTCCAGCGACATAGCCATTACGCTAACTGCTGGTCCCAATATTTGAAATTCTTTAGCTGACATTTCCACAAGTTCCATTGTACTGTTTGTGGATGAGGAGGAGTAGTTCTTTTCTCTTGGGGGAGAGATATTTTCTTGGTTTCTCATATTTCTTGTGCCTCTGTGGTGGTTTCTGGTCATCCGATGGATTTTATGTTTCTTCCTAATTTCTTGAAGTTTAATCTTCATTCAGGGGCACGCAGGAGGAGGTGATCTGCAATCTCTCTGCAGTTCTGTTTTTCTCCCTTTGTGCAGCAGATTCAGTGGGAATTGAAGATTATTCTGATCCTAATAGTATTCATATGTTTTGCTACTGTGCACCTAGACCTGTCTAGACACTCAGTGTGGGGAGGCTGGGCAGCAAAGTGATAAAAGTAAAAGGAAAAGAAAACATAATTTTTTAAGCCAAAAAAAAAAAAAAAAAAAAGCAAAAAACAAAAAACAAACAAACAAACAAAAAAACACAAAAAGCCCTACCACTCTAGATTGGACTCTGGAAGGTAAAGTCTGAGCAGAAAATCTTCAGTTGTCCTAGTCCCCGATAGGGACTGCCCACAGCTCAAATACAGATGACTTCTCCTCCAGAGAGCTTTTTAAAAATACCTGTCAGGAGGTCAGTAGGTGATGTGGTGGTTAGGGGCGCTGGACTCCCACATGGCCAACCATGGTTTGAGTCCAGGACCTAGCAGCTTACTTTCTTACTTTCTCTCTCTCTCTCACTCTTGCTCTATCATTCTCTGATCAAACTTAAATAAATAAAGTTAAATAAAATAATTTAAAAAAATTTACTCATGTCAGGAGCCCCGTTCCAGATATTCAAATGTATTTGGTCTGGAATGAGGCCTGAGAAATCCTCTAGTTTGTAAGTGCTCCCCAGATGGATCTAATGTGCAGCAAATGTTCAGAGGATTGCCCTGGAATCTCAGACGCTGGCATAAATGTTTTATCACACTTTATGCCAGAACAAAAGTTTACATCACTTATTGACACCACCAATGAAAAATATTCTTAATAATTGCTTAAATTGTACCAGTAAGCAATATACAGTTTGCTATCCTCAAAAATACCCTTTGGTTCGAGGGGCCAGCAGATGATATAGTGGTTAAGGTGCTAGACTCCCACGTGGTCGATAGTAGTTCAAGTCTTGTACCCTGCAGCTTGAAACTGACACCAGACATGCATGTGTGCATGCCCAAAATCCTGAGAGAAGGATAGAGGAGAAGGGATGTGACCATCCCCTCTATGGGGGGCGATTTCTTGCTTTGTCTGTCTGTCTCTCTCTGTCTCTCCAGCAAGCACACATGTCCTACAGTAAAATTCCCTCTTTAAAAAACAACAATAACAACAAAAAACCCCTTTTGGTTCATAAGCTATGGTGGCCTACCCAGAGTAAACAGATTGGAAGTCTTAGAGCTTAGTCTAAAATACCCAGGTTTCTAATTGTTTGAACTGAACTCCTTCCATTGTTTTTTCTGTGGCTTCTCAATTACCAAACCTGTTTTCAGTTATCAGCCTATTTGAGGCCCAGGAGGCATTTATAGCTGGCCCTCCACCACCAAGCTGAAGCGGAACATTGAGGTAATTATCTGAGTAATTCAGGCAATGGCAGTTGATTTTTCCCTGAATTACCTGGGTAATTACCTCAATTCTAATAAGATGGAAAGAAGCCAGAGCCAGTTCTGATGGTTTTATTGCCTCTTCAACAATGCATTTTGATTTAAAGGCTCTGATTTAAAGAAATGAACTGCTGAAGCTTGCCTCTTCCTCATTTGGCACTGGAGACCCCATTAATCATGAGGGAAGAGAGCGATTTGTAATTGTCCAGCCCTGTAGCTGTCAAAATCTCCTCAGGCTGAGGAACACAGCTGGCCTGGATTCTTGACCTGTACTCTGAGTCTCTGGGAGTTGTCACCTCAACTAATGAAGTGACAAAGAGAAAACCTCTGGGTGTTGGCTATTTGTTTCTGCTTTTCTTTTTGTGCTTTCTCATGTCACTTTCTTCAACAATGTAACCAAATGTGTTGCACTATTTCCTGTTCTCCTTTGCTCAACTTGTCTTGATATACAAAAATGGACCACTTTGTCCATGAGGCAAGGCTTGTCCTTTCACATCAAGACTCACCACCAGAAATGGGGGAGCCTCGGCCAACTACTGCAACAGGAACTCCCTAGTTCTGCTGTTGTCACTACATCCACTGTTAAAATGAGTAAGTGTCTCAGAGGAAGAGGCATCTGTCTTCTTTCTAGGGAGAAGTTCTCCTCCTGGGCATGGCATCACCTCTCTGGAGCCTTAGTTCATTAGCTGCTCCCTCTCTTTTGTCTGTCTTTAATCTGTGCTGCCCAGTGGCTCCTTGCATTCTGCCCACAGATAGAATTAAGTTCTCTCAGCCCATATAAGTAGAAAGCAAGGAAGGGAATGAGACTGACTGAGTGGGAGCAAGCCATGGTCAGGGGTTGATAGAGTAACAACATCAGGAGACGGGAAGAGGAAAGTTGAAGCCATAAAATAGAGCCAGGCTAGAGACACCCAGATCCATGTAGTAGTATGGAAGCCAAGGGATATGAGAGTCCAAAGAAACATGAGGTACCAGGGAAACACGGATGTGGGATCGAATCCTGGCTCTTTCATTTTCTGACAATATGATGTTAGTATCTGTAACAATAAAAAATATTATTAAAACCCACCTCCTTAGGTGTTATGAGATTGAAATGACTTATTTCATATAAACTTACTTGAAGAGATTTTAATTCATTATTACTTTTATTATTGCAAGAAAAGGAAAGCTGGTCAGCTATACTAAATATGTCTCAGAATCAGAGTGGAAAAGGCACTTCAGGTCTTCTAGTCCTGTCCTGTAAAATTTTGAGACCTCGTATCATGACCCAGAAAACATTTATATTGTGACCAAGAACGTGCACACACACAGAGAGATTTGTGTGCATGTATATGGACAGGATCTTCAAAAACTTCATGAAAGCTTTTTGAAAATTTGTAAAAACCCTATGTATAGATTTCAAAATATTTTTGTCCCCAAATGAATGTGTAATTTACATTTATTCATGAGCTTTTAAAGTCCCCTTGTATATAGTGGGTTAAATAGTACCCTTCAAACTTCATGTTCACTCTGACTCTCAGAATATATTTGGAAATAGGGGCTTTGAAAATGTAGTTTAAGTGAAGTTAGAAATGAGATCAAACTCTATCAAGTGAGTTCTAATACCAGTGACAGTATCCTTATAAGAGACAGAAAAGGACAAATAAGAGGTGATGAAGGGCCAGCTAGTGGTATAGTGGTTAAAATGCTAGACTCCCACATGGTCAACCATGGTTCAAGTCCCAGGCCTGGCCACTTGAAATATACCTGGTGTGCATATGGCATATGTGCGTGCCCAAAATCCCAAGAGGAGGATGAAGGAGAAGGGATTGTGGTGTGTCCATTGCCCCTGGAGTGATTTCTCACTTTCCCTCTCACTGTCTCTCTCTCTGGTGAACATATGTGCCCTGTAGGGGGGAAAAAAAAGTGATGTGGCAACAGCCAGAAGCATGAAAGCATGATGGTTAAGGCAGCTGGATTCCACATGGTTACATGGTTAGAAGCTTGGACCCATGGCCTTAAAACCACTCTGAGTGCGGGGTGTGTGTGTGTGTGTGTGTGTGTGCCCCAAAAAACCCTGAGAAAAAAATGGAGGAGGGTGTAGCCACTCCCATGGGCGGGTTCTTTCTCATCCCGCCCCTTCACTTTCTCTCTGTCTCTCTCTGACAAGGGCACGTGCCTTATAGCAGAATTTATTAAAAATAAATATTTTTTTAAAAGAAAGTAATGTGAAGATGGAAGAAGAGATTGGAGTTATGCTGACACAAACTTAGGAATGCCAGGAGCCACAAAGCTAGAAGAGTCTAGAAAGTATTCTCCCTTAGAGAGTCTCCCCTGCCACACCTGATTTCACATTTCTGGCTGCCTGAACTGTGAAAGAAGGTTTCTGATGTTCTGAGCCCGTTATTTTGTGGTCATTTGTTACTGCAGCTCTGGAAAACTAATACTGTACACATACATTTGAATTCAGAACTCCACAGACTACGCTTACTACATGTGATGCACTTTGATATTTTTGGTTCATGCTGTCTATGACCTACTTGATTTTCTGACCTACCAAAGGGTTGTGACCCACAGTTGGAATAAACACTGTTCTATTTTGTCTCTTACTGAGGTTGAATGATGACTGGGAAGTCTTTGGATTTGTGACTAAGAGTCAGTGCTGGGCCAGTCACAATGGCATCATAGTACCACAGTCCTCTGATCATGAACCCACATGTAAAGGCCCCAGGTTTGCGCCCCGAGGTCTCTATGTATATGTTGGGTGTACCTGCGTATGCCTGTAAATCCCAGTTGGCTGAGGCTGCGGTTGGATCATGATGTTAAGACTCTGTCAGGGGTGCACTCCCCTCTTAAATGGCAGAAATAAATAAATAACCTGTTTTGTTGTTGTTGGTATTTGCTATAGGATGTGTGTGCTCACCAGAGAGAGGTGGGAAGAAAGTGAGAAATCACCTCCCAGGGGAATGGCCACACCACAGTTCCTTCTCTTTCATTTTTTTCTCAGAATTTTGGGCACGCACTCACATGTGCATGGCATATTTTCCAAGATACTGGCTCCAGGACTCGAACAGCGAAGTCACCCATGGGGGATCCACCTGCCTTAGCCATCATACCACCTGGCTGGCCCGTAAATAAACTTAAAAATAATAATAATAATAATCAAAATAAGTGGTGGAAACTAACCTAGTTAAGAAAGAGATTTGATCATTATAACAAAAACCCCAAACCGCAGTAGCTAATATGATAGAATGACATTCTTCTTGTTAAGAAAGAGTTGTGTTTGAATAAAAGGTGAGTCTTGGGCCAGCTCTGTGGATGATAATGTGCTGCTCAAGAAAAGCTGGATCCCACATGGCAACCACAGTTGAATCCCCAGCCTGGTTAGCCTGAGACATGCTAGACACACACGTGAGTGCCCAAGATTTGATGGACTGAAGCACTGGTTGAAGGGAATCATGGCATGAGCAGACCCTGTAGAGGGTGCTCCTCCCTCTCTGTTTCTCACACATGTATGTGCACACTCTAGCATGAGTAGAGAAAACACAAAGGTTAATCTTGACTCCAACAAACATATGCATGTCAGTGATTTTAGCTTATTAACTAATGAAGAAACAGTAAGGTGTTACTACCAGTTTAAAGGAAAACATAAAGTATTCCACTTACGTAAATAAATTGGGACTGTGGAAATGAATTTACAAATAGATGGAAAACTAACTTTTTCCAAGGGGCAGGGATTGGGGAGAAAGGATTGTTTCTCTGTGGAAAAGCAATAGTCATATGCAGTGCTATCAATTATCTACAACTCGGTGTTGTTAAATAGTTCGAAGACAGTGAATGGTAGAGACCATGTGGCTGGGTAATCTACTCAAGATGCTCAAGAATCTTTTTTGTTTTGCTCATTTCAAACTCTTTCACAAGTTTTTCTGACATTTTCTTATATAATAATGTGGAAGTAAGTATTCTAGAACTAGTGTGATAGCTCCCAGTGTCAGGGACCAGCTCATAGTGCTACTCCACACCCCTTTGATGACACTTTCTTCTCCACGGACCAAAATGGCTCACCAATGCCACAGCCATGGTCCTGTGAAGAGGAAAGGGAGGAGAGAAAAGGAATCCCCCTTCTCTTTAACTTTAAGGGTATAACCCAAAGTTGCACACATCGGTTCTGGTCATATCCATGGACAGAACTCACTGTATAGCCATACTTTGCTGCAAAGGAGGCTGGCAAATTTAAGTTTTTATGCCATGTGACCATTCTGTGCAGCTAATATTTAAGGACTCTCTTAAAGAACACAGAGGATAGTAGAGGCTATTGGAAGACAATTAGCAGTTTTAGCCCAAGGGTTTAAGTCAGGATTTGGGGTTTAAGGATTAGTAAATAGTAAAGGGATTAGTAAATAGTAAAGGGATGATGGCAGAACATCCTCATTATTCTTTGGAGAAGTTTGGCAATGAGGGGGAGGAGAGGTAGACTAGGAACCGAAAGAGAAAGCTAGACTGCAAAAAGGAAGAACTTACCTTTATTGGGTGTTTTCTTTAACTCCAAAGCAAGCAGTGCAAGTACTGTCTCTACCACCAGCCTTGTCTAATCTTCACAGCTAAAAATCTTGTGCCAGTCAGTAGTGTGGTGGTCGAGACGACTGGATCCTCCATGGCAGACTGTGCAGTTCAAGTCCTGAACCTTGACAACTTGAGAAACATGCCAGGTACGTGTGTATGCATGTCCTAAACCTGAAAAGGGGAAATGAAGGAGAAGGGATTGCAATGTCACTGTCCCCTAGGGGGTTGATGTTCCTCTCTCTCGCTCTCGGGCAAATGTATGTACCCTTTAGCAAAAATGAAAAGAAAAAAAGTCCTCTCACAGTGACTATTTGTGAATATGTCTAATCTTCCTATAGATTCTAAGTATCTCATTTATCTTTTTAACCCTCACAGCTTCTAGTAGACTGTCCTGCCCAAAGCTGACATCTTTCTCATGTATCACCTTCCTCTCTATTGGGCTATCTTTCACACAAAGCAAAAGAAAGGGTCTATGTATTACCCGCCCTTCCAACAGCACAGAGGGTTAACAGTACTCTTGGAATAGTAGTAACATGAAACTTTGTAGGCCAGCTATCCTCATAGCCTGTTGGTTAAGGGATCTGGATCTCACAGGATGACCATATGACCGCAGTTGAAATACTGGTCTTGGTAGCTTGAAAAACACACCAGGTACCTATGTATACACGCCCCAAGTCCCAGAAGGATGGAAAAATGGAGAAGAGGTTGCGGCATGACCACCCCCCATTAGGGGGCACTTTCTCTCTGTCTCTCTGGTGAGCACATATACTCATTGGCAATTTTAAAAGGTGAGGTTTCAGATACTAAGTTTGAGAATTATGGCATTAAGTTAGATTCCACTTTGAGGAGACTTGAAAAAAGTTTGTGGGAAAATGGGATGCGCAAAAAAAGTTTGAAATCCAGGCATAGTTTTGTTTTTGTTTTTGTTTTTATATAATGCAATGAAGGAAAAAAGAGGTAGACTGGGAAACGAAAGAGAAAATTGAACTAAACTTTCTGAAGACTCCTCACGTATAAGGATTTATTCAAGAGTTAAATGATGTTTTAGCACATAAGAAGTAAGAAGGGGCCAGGATTTGTGACATTGTCATCCCCTCCGGAAGTATGACATCTCACTTTCTCTTTCTCTCTCTCTCTCTTTCTCTTTGTCTCTCCAGTGAGTGCATGTACCCTATAGCAAATTTAAAAAACAAAAAAAGTGAGAATTTTGAATATCACAGAGTAGGGTACTGATCCCAGTTCTGCTACTTACTAGCATCTGTGACCTGGGCATGTCACTTAACTTCTCTGGGCTTGTGCTTTCTCATTCATTAAACAGGGATAATAAATCTGTCTTGCAGGGTCATTGTGACCTACAAAAAAATTGTATATGCAATGTATATTATAAACCCAATAACATGCCTATTAATTATAACACTAGACCGAGAGTTTCCGGGTTTTGTTTATTGCATTTCATCTTTTTAACCAGATATTTGGTATTATTATGCAATTGCAGCTAGTTAGCAGAAGGGAGTCATATTTATGGCAATTACAGTTAGTCATTTCAGGGAAATTAATGGGAAGTATCCCGATCCTTGTTTAACACAGCTAACTGTTGGTCTTTCTTTGAAGTGTGTGAGGTGGAGTTCAGTTTATGAGAATAGCTATAAAAATAAAAATCTGCCTTTGTTTCTTATTTACTTTGGAAGAGGTGTATACCAAAACCCTTTTCTCTTTTCCAAATGCAATTATAGGCAGATATTTCAGGATATGTAATGAGTAACTATTCTAGAACTACTATGGTGGGTCCTTTTACCTTATGTATATATGTGCGTGTGCCTGTGCATGTGCTCACACTAGTAGTTTAATACTTTTGTTCAGCTTTGAGGTATGGTATCATATACTGCCCATATCTTCCAGTTGGAGGAGTTGAAGAAAATGAGGAAAGTAGAGTGAAATGACTTTTTAGGGCTTCCCATTCTCTAATAATGCATTGACTTTTGTCAAGAGAAAACACATATACACACGCGCACAAACAAGGACTCCCATTTACCTTGCTTTCCAATTTAAATGATGGTATCCGGTCGTTCATCTTTGTCACATCCTCCACAACCGCTTTGCAAGAACATGTTTCATAAACAAGCGTTCCTTTCAGCATCAGCCAGGAAGGTTAAGGTTTAGATCCTGTGTGATAGAAATCCTTTTTGTAATTCTCCCCGAAACATCTGTTCAGTCGCTCATCATTAACATCTGTCACCCATTTCTAGGTTCAACCCAGACAAAGCAATGTTTTTCTAGCAAACTCCATTCCAAATTGTTGCCAAGTGATTCCTACTCACACTAATCTCATACAGGATTGAGAAGATGTCTTATTGGATCAAATTTGTCTTCCGCAAAGGCAGTATCTAGCCTGCAGCCTTGGCAAACACCCAGTGGCTCAGAGGAAGGGAAATTCCTTATAACCTGCTAACACTTTTCTGCTTGGAATTATTACACTGAAAACTTTTAACTCTCTTTAACCCTTCAGAGTTAGCAAAACATTATCCTGTACATCCTAGACATATGTATATCTTTAACTCCAGCCCATCATTTACCCTATTCAAGTTTCACCTGTGTTGCTTTGCAAACTAATTAAGAACATAAAAATCAGTCTCCAATACTTTGCCCAATTATTTACATAAGATAGATAGGAAATATTGACTCTTTTGGAAAAGCAACATGGTGGTTAAAGATACAGAAAAAAGGGCCAGTGAGTGGCATGGTGTTTAAGGCCCTGAAATCCCACTTGGCTGACTGCAGTTCAAGTCCCAGACCCGGCAACTTGAAAATCATACTGGGTGCTTGTGCTTGTGTGCCTAAAGTCCTGAGAGGAGAACGGAGAAAAAGGGATTGTGGTATGACATCCTCCAGGGGTGAGTTCTCACTTTCCTTCTCTTTGTCTCTCTCTAATGAGTGCACACACCCTGTGGCAAAAACCTAAAACAAAAGCAAACAAACAAAAAACAAAAGGGCCAGAAGGCACAGCTATAACACAGAGCTCTGCAAGGCTGATACTTATGAGGAGCATAGAGCTCCCTGAACCTGCAGAGTTTGTGAGTGCTTATGATCCAGGCCTGGCTGAACCTGGAGGTAGGTCATGATCTGAGGACTCTGTTGCAGGTGTCATTCTCTCTGTCTTTTTTTTTTTTTTTTGGAGAGGTTTTTTTTTGGAGAGGTTTTTACTATAGGGCACGTGCGCTCGCCAGACAGACAGAGAGAGACAGAGAGACAGAAAGCGAGAAGTCACCCCCCAGGGGGGATGGCCACACCACTATCCCTTCTCCTCTGTTCTCCTCTCAGTATCTTGGGCACGCACGCACACGTGCCCGGCGTGAGTTTTAAGCCACCGGGTCTGGGACGGGAACCACGGTCGACTACATGGGAGTCCAGCGACATAGCCATTATGCTAACTGCTGGTCCCGTCTCTCTCTTTTTTCATGTGCAGTCATAGGGGAAATAAATAAACTTTGAACAATTCAGAGAGACTCTAATTAAAATCTTGGAAATGTCACTTCTAAATCAAGTAACCTGGGGCACTTTGGCTAATGACCCTGGACCCTCATCTACTTACTAAGAAAAGTGGGTATTTCCTGAGATTATAAGAGTTAAAAAGGACGCTACATGTCAGGTGCTTGACACAGTGCCCAGTGCCCACCATGCAGTGAACAGTTCATGGTAACTCATGCTATCATCATCACCATCATCATCGAAGAAGAAAAAAATGACCTGATGACCTTATCTTTCTTTTTCACTGTCAGCATATCCTCTTCCTTGTTTAACCAGCATTTATTTAGCACTTCTTATTTATGGGCTCAACAGTGTTCCAAATATCACCATAAACGTGGTAAATTCCTCGTCCTCAGGACCCGTCTTTAGTAGAGAAGATAAATAGACCTAGGCTTTACTTCCACTCAGGCTGTATAAGTGCTATCATGATCACCACTGATTATTGGAGGAAGTTTTCACACCAAATCTCTACTTTTTTTTTTATTAGAAGTCTTTAACTGGGGGCTCATCTTACACCTAAGTTAGGAATTTAAACCCCAGGGCAGACTTTTCATTTCCATGAGGACCTAATGGTTATAATTTAGGTCAATGTTTATAATGTCAGTAGTGCAGTGAGGAAGAGGAGAAAGGCAGTCACCCCTATTTCCATGCATGTTAAAAAAGATAATAATGAAGAGGGGACCCAAATGGAACCAGATGGGACAACTGAATTATTCCAACTTATTTATTTCCTTCATGAAGCACAGCATAAAAATGATAGAGGAAAGATTAGAGCCTATTTTGTATATAAGGATGCTAAATACTAATATCTGTATCTTTTGGGTTGTTGGAAAGGTCATGATGCATTTTTGCTTAGAAAAACATAGAAAAATACATCATGACTTTTCTGACAACCCAGTATACACATACACACACACACACACACACACACATATATATATATATATGTATGTATATGTATATATATATGTATATGTATATATATATATTGGAGATTTGGATGCTATCAACTCCATTTTTCATCAAGTGTAGTCAATTGGAAAGAGTCCTTTTGGGAATTCCATCCTGGTCACAGCTATGGGTCCCTTTCCTCTGAGGAAAGGACACATTGCATATCTCTGCTCTCATTCTTTTATGGGTCCCTGTCCTGGGAACATTTGTCTCATGTAGGAGATAAGTGTGTCACACTGAAGATATGACATATCTGTGTTGAGACCACAGAAGAATATGAGTTCATTGGCCTAGGACATTAGGGAGAGCAGAGGCCTCCCAGGCAGAGGGAATTGCATGGGTGGCCGTGGAGGTGTCCTGAAAACAGGTCTGTGGGGACCAATGCAGAGTAGGGATGGGGAGCAGGGTGACTAAGACTGGGAAGAGTGGACCAGGAGTAGCTGTCCCCAGGAAGAGCACACATTTTAGTGATGGCTGGAAAGCAAACCCAGGTGTTCTGACCACTAGGTCATACAGGTTCCAAAGCATCGCTCTCCTTCGAGGCACACGAGGAAGACAAAGCACTGGTAGGTCCCAGCCCTCTGGCCACCATGTTTACACCCTGAAGTTGGGAAGTATTTGTCCTTTCAACCCCCAGCCATTTCAACAAGCCCTGACCTTGCTGGACACATTCCTGTGCTGATCCCTTCCCCAAAGCCCAGACCACACCCGTGGGCTGCCCTGTGGGAGGATCAAGCTAACTCTAAGACATCTAGAGAAAAATCTTCCCAGGGGAGGCCTGAGCCATGAAGTAAATTAAGAAGGGAAACTAACGACAAGTAACAAGATGTTTTTACTTGTGTGTGTGTGTGTTTTTTTTTTTTTTTTTTTTTTTTTTTTTTTAATACAAAGGCACATCAGATAACCAAAGAATGTATGGTCTGTGGGGGGAGAACTAGGAAATTGAGTTAGAAAAGGGAAGGGGCTGACTGAACACCACTTTGAAAATAGAGATGAACCTAAATCAAATGGCCCCGAAGGACAGATTTCCTGAGATACTTACAGCCAGTGCGTTCCTGTCACTGAGAATCAACTGGAGACTGGAATCTTGTTCTTTAAGTTACTGAGATTTTGAAAACTTAATTTATTGTTTTCCCCTCAAACCCTTTCTGCCCTGAAATGGCAGATACTTTGTACTCAGTCTCAAGGTCTATAAGCCACATTCTGCCTCTCAGGACGGACATTTGTGGGGGAGGCAGGAGGAGGAAGTAGACTGTATGTGCCCAGAGTATGCCCACCCTCTGCGTCCACCTCACCACAGAGCCTGGCAAAACTAGTTACCCAGAGTTCAGTTCAGGTATGTAGTACACATATGATGACCCAGCCTGTATACTGTTTTTCTTAAAAGCACATCTGAAGCTGGCCCTGTTGCCTAGTGGTTAGGGAAGTCAGCTCCCACATGACTGACTATGGTTCAAATCCCAGCAAGGGCAGCTTGAGGGACAAAGCCAGGCACATGTGCATATGTGCCCCAAATCCCAACAGGATGGAGAAATGGAGGAGAAGGGATTGTGGCATGACCATGCCCCATTAAGGGTGCTTTCTCCTCTCTTTCTCTTTTGTAAGCATGTATGTCCTCTGGCAATTCTTTTTTTTAGCTAAAAAAAAAGCATGTGGTAGCTGGAGAGAGACAGAAAAAGAAAGTGAGAAAGCGCCACCCCGACACACACACACATACACACAGGGAACATGTCATCATTTTTTCTCCTCCTTTTCTCCCTTCTTTCAGGATGTTGGGCCTGCACACCACGTACCCAGCATGTTTTTCAGGCTTCTGGGTCTGGCCCTTGAACTGTGCCGTCAGCCTTCTGGGATTCAGCTGCCTTAACCACCGTACCACCACTGGCCCCATCCTCTAGCAATGGAAAAAATGTTTTCTTTTAAATAAATGAATCCCTATCTTACTAATTCTGCACGCAGAATTCAGAGATGTTTTTCAAGGTGAGCAGATCAGGCTCCTTCCCTTTTTATGACTCCCGGTGACTTTGTATGGCACCCAGAATGAAATCCAGGCTCTCTACCAGATGTTTCAAGGCCCTGCATGGTCTGGCCCTGAGCCACCTTGTCATGCTCATTTTGTGCCATTCATCCCCACAGGATTCTGACATAGCCGAGTGTGCCTTCTGAGTGCTTGCAAGTGACACCTCCTTCTTTTCAGCTCAGAATCTACA
The DNA here is from genome assembly GCA_026018925.1 of Tupaia tana. NCBI lineage: Eukaryota > Metazoa > Chordata > Mammalia > Scandentia > Tupaiidae > Tupaia > Tupaia tana. The sequence goes on from JAKSZU010000015.1 coordinate 77,592,618, forward strand.
CATTTGCCATTCTCTCTGCTTGGAATCTCTTCCCCAGACTCTGCCTGGCTAGTGCTCACTCTTTCAAATCTCAGCATTACTGTCCCTTTTAAAAAGAAGCCTTCCCTGCCTCCTAGTCCAAAGTGGGCCCACCCCTATTAATAGCCTAGTCTTTTATTTCTTTATTTTTTAGCACCTATTATAATCTGTGGGCTTATTTGCTTAATGTCTGACACCTCTCCCCAGTAGATCATAAGCCCTATAGGGCACTGGCCAATACACATCTGTCTTAGTCCATTTTTTATTTGTGCTAATGGAAATACCTGAGATTGGGTGATTTATAAAGAGAATAGAGGTTATTTACCAAACTCATGATTCTGGTGGCTGGAAAGCCCAAAGACATCATAAAATGATGGAAAGCAGAACTTTTTTTTTTCCTCTCTCTCTCTCTTTTTTTGTTTTTTTCATAGGGTGCATGCACTTGCCAGAGAAAGACAGAGAGAGGAAAAGTGAGAAATCACCCCCCAGGGGGGATGGCATGCTGCAGTCCCTTGTCCTCCATTCTCCTCTCAGGATTTTGGTCATGCATGCACAAGCACCTGGCATGATGTTCATGCCATCATGCCCAGGGCTCAAACTGCAATTGATCTTGCGGGAGTCCAGTGCCTTAACTACCACACCACCTGCTGGCCCTGAAAGACAGAACTTCAGCAGAGCTGAGCATGGTCTGTATCCATGAATTTCTCTCTTTTGTTCTGGTCCCATTTTTTTTATTTCGGGCGCACTAGAACTCGTAATCATAGGACATGAAGGAATTGAGTTTTATTCAACAATGTTACAGTACAATCAATTCCCAACACACAAATTTCTAGGGGACATGTAATTACGATCCACTAAGGCCAAATCCAAAACATGTACCTTTGGTGGACAAACCATGACCCAAACCATCTATTTTTTGTGTATTATGTACCAATTCAGCATAGTGCATGATAAATGTCTGGAGAAAGAATGAATGGCTGGCTCTAGGAAAACTATCAGATTATCTACTCCTGTAGCCAGAAATGAGAGTATAGATGGTTTCTAATCAAAACAGCTTCACAATAGAATACCAGATTTTTTTTTTTTTTTTTTTTTTTTTTTTGGAGAGGTTTTTCGCTATAGGGCGCGTGCGCTCGCCAGACAGACAGAGAGAGACAGAGAGACAGAAAGCGAGAAATCACCCCCCAGGGGGGATGGTCACGCCGCAATCCCTTCTCCTCCATTCTCCTCTCGGGATCCTGGGCATGCACGCACACGCGCCCGGCGTGAGTTGTAAGCCACCGGGTCCGAGACGCGAACCGCGGTCGACTACGTGGGAGTCCAGCGACATAGCCATTACGCTAACTGCTGGTTCCCAATACCAGATTATTAAAAGTTGTTTTTTTTTTTTTTTTTTGGAGAGGTTTTTGCCATAGGGCACGTGCACTCACCAGACAGACAGAAAGAGACAGAGAGACAGAAAGCAAGAAATCACCCCCCAGGGGGGATAGCCATGCCACAGTCCCTTCTCCTCCATTCTCCTCTCGGGATCTTGGGCACGCACGCACACGCGTCTGGCGTGAGTTTTAAGCCACCGGGTCCGGGACACGAACCGCGGTTGACTACATGGGAGTCCAGAGACATAGCTATTACGCTAACTGCTGGTCCCAAGATTATTAAAAGTGCTTGAAAGCAAGTAAAATTGAGTCAAAATAGTAGGTTGACAGACTTTTTCTTTTTGTTAAGGAACTGGTATAAAGGAAGGTAACTGGTCTGAAAATTTATTAAAACTTTTGAGAAAAATAAAGCCCATTTCACAAAAACAGGAAGCTTCTAATCCTATGTCTCCGGGTTATGCTAGTCATACAGTCAGTCACATAAATACCAAAACGTCGGAGTACAAAGTTGACATTTGAAAGAGAAGCAGCTGTCCCTCCAGAAAAACCTGGGCCCTGCAGATCCTTACAAACATGGCGTAGTGTTTTCCCGTTATCCTGAGAAGCTCAGCTGTTCCCATAGCTAAAGGCAACTTCCAGTCATTCTTTTGGTTTTCCACTGATTATACATTTTATCGTAACAGCATAACATGTCAGATCGTGGTCATTCATAAAAACCAGGCCTCTTCCAGGAAAAGTAAAGAAAGAAACTTCTGTCTTCCTCTGCTGAACCAGACATTCCTTCTAGGCAGAAACTGGGCACTGCTCACCTTTGCTTACCTGGAGCCTGGAATGGTGCTGAACAGAGTGTAGGTCACGTCTGCTGAATGTACACATGAATAGCAGGTGGGCGAGAGTGTGTCTAAGCAAGTTGTAGAGTTTTGTTTCACTGAAACAAGCTTGACACATACCTTGAAGAAGATACTACACTTTTTTTTTTTTGAGAGGTTTTTGCTGTAGGACGTGTGCGCTTGCCAGAAAGAGAGAGACAGGGAGACAGAAAGGGAGAAATCACCCCCCGGGGGATAGCCACACCACAATCCCTTCTCCTCCATTCTCCTCTCGGGATCTTGGGCACGCACGCACGCATATGCGCCCGGTGTGAGTTTAAGCCACCAGGTCCGGGACTTGAACTGCGGTCAAGTGGGAGTCCAGGAACATAGCCATTACACCAACTGCTGGTCCCAATACTACACTTTTAAACTGACCCACCTCAGATCCTGTAGGTGCATCCCCCAGCATTCCCCTGTCTTTACTGTCTACTTCTGCTAATACCTTCAGAGAAAAGCAAATCTAAAACCTTCTGACTATGACTGGAATGATGAAGATCAGGGGAAGTAAATAGATTTGAATGTGTAAGCCAGCTCTGATTGATGAATGGAAGCTGCCTGGAGTACACACAGGCCGCGCTGACCTGTGATCAGTTAGTACTGTCTGTTGTGGGCATGGGAGGAAGGAGTGACAATTCGTAGTCTGTGCCTCTGGCGTCCTTGCCGCTGTTGTAAATACATAGCACTGCAAGTCAGGACACTTGGGTTTTAGTCCCGTCCCACATACGCACACAGCCTCCTGTGAATCACTCGGCTCAAGACTGATTTTCTTATCTGCCATAGTCATATCCTAATAATCGTAAACCACTTAGAGTTCTCACTGTACGTTATTCTGTTTTATAACTTCTTGATCTTCCTTTGTCCAAGATGCCCATTTTGTCCTCCTTAATCTCACAGTTGCTACTTACATGTCGGCTCTTGGCTCAAGCAGATCCTCGCCCAGGAAGCATTTCCAAACCCCTGGATGAAATGAAGTGTCCTGACTCGGAATGCCCAGCCATCCTAATCATTATTCCTCAGTCCTATGAATTGGCAAACTTTTTCTGTAGCTAAATAATTTAGGCTCTGTGGGCCAGATAGTTTCTGTCACAACTATTAATCTCTCTTATTATGCAACCAAAGCAGCTGTGGGCAATATAGAAATGAATGAGCATAGTGGACCGCCAGTAAAACTTTATTTACAAAGAAGAGAGTGGGCTGGGGCCAGCAGGTGGCATAATGGTTATGGTGTTGGACTCTCACATGGCTGACTGTGGTTTGAGAACCAGACCCAGCTACTTGAAGCTCAGGCCAGGTGTGTGTGTGTGCACATGCCCAAAATCCTGAGAGGAGAATGGAGAAGAGATTGTGGCATGACCATCCCTCCTGAGGGGTGATTTCTCACTTTTTCTCTCCCCATCTCTCTCTGTCTCTCCAGGGAGCACATGCACCCTATAGCAAAAATTCTCTTAAAGAAGAGGTGGGGGGAATGGACGAGATCTAGATCTAGCCCATAGGTAACCTGTCATACTGAAAATACATATTGCATGTCTTTCTCCCCTGGTGGATGGGAAAAGATGGGGCTTTATTTATCTTTGTATCTCCAACACTCAGCACAGGGCACCTCAATATCTAAAGTAACAATGACTGGAAAATGAGAACCATCATGTCTTTCCCACCAAATGTGTGGATGCTCTTATTATGAGCACAATATTGATATCTTGTTCCTACATCTCCAGGAGGGTGGAGAGTCATTTATGAGCATATTTCCTCTCACAAGCAGTCACAAAATAAAATCCCAGCTGAAAAATCCTTACCTCTTTCAGACTTATAACTGCTCAGAAGAAATGGATGCAGTGCACTGTGTTTTAAGGGCCCAGATTAAGTCCTATGCTGAATTGAAGCATTTTTAACCATTGCAAGTCCTAAAGTTCCACTAAATGCATAGAAAGGCTAACAGTGTCTGAGTATTGGTCTCCCTTAAGCTTCTCTTTACAAATTCCCTCACACTTATTTTTTTCTAAGTGTCAACATTTATATCTGTTGAGTTTGTTGTCAAACTTAATATAATAGAGGGCAGGAATGGATGCTGGGCTCCCAAGAGGTGACAACCAGAGAATTCAGGGTAAATAGGCAGGCAGGACAAAGCCCCGCTGGGCCAGGCATTCTCTCACTGTCAGTACTCCTCTTATCTGAAGGCAGAGCCCTCTGTACCAACCCGCTGTGACCAATACCACCGTGAAAGTCTTGCACAGCTGTGAACAAATGGTGTGAACAAGGAAGGGGATGATTAGAAATATGAGAACTGATCTCTTGGTGCCCTAGGCCAGTCTCCAACGGTGAGAATGGATGCCGACATCATTTAATCATTCATTTATTTTTGGGAAGCCTGCTCCATGCCAAATTCTGTGCCAAGCATCACTCTGGTCCAGAGGATGAGGCGCAAGGCACCAGCAGAATTTCACAGGAGCATTTTGGCTCCAGAGCAAGGGCTCTGGGGGAGAGGGCCAGAGGAAAGCTAAAGCTGTTGTATTCTGTCTGCCACTCCAAGGAGCCACGCTGGGATTGGAGAGAGACAGGCTCGGGCACCTCCCACCCCCATGTCCCAGGGAAACCAAACCTTGCAGTTATTGTTCTCATCAGTACCCTAAGCCAGGAGGCCCTGCCCCACCCCCTTGCAGCTCTTGGTGTGTGCTTGGCTGCCCACCTCACACCATGGACTCCTGCTTCCAGGACACCTGGGTGAGCTCTAAATCCTCCCCAGGGTAAGGGAAGGCACAGACGACAGACCCTGTAAACGTTTCATATACATTATTTCATTTATTCTTCTCAGCCCACCACCAGAGGTGGAATTTATATCTCTAGAGGAAACCAAGGCACAAAGAGGTCAAGTGGTATCCTAAGAAGAACAGGAAACAAATAGCCCAGTGAGATTTCTATCCTCTCTGGCCATTGATTCCACTGATGTCAGAGATGCCTTTCAGGTATCTTCCTGGTTTTTGTGAACTTTGTGATACTTGAAGATGCCTAAAATAGATGGACTCCATCTTTTTTTCATACTTGTATACGCCCACAGGGTAGAATTCAATTGCTCGCCCATCAGAGGCGTAATTAATAATTTTCTTGTCTTGCTGTTCACAGAAAACATTGTGATTAAAATCACCTTGTAGTGTTCATCTGTACCTATGTATTTTTATATTACATATAATTTTCTTGTATAGATAAATAGGTTTGCACATACGCCTAGACAGGAAGTCTGGTCCCTGCAGTGTCCTCAATGTGATGCCCTGTGCCAGTCACGTTTCAAGTGTACAATAAGTGTTTATTGAACAAGTTAATGTCTGAAAAAAACAAAGCACCAAAATTGTAGCAGTGTTTTTAGGGCAATTTTTATACCTTTCTATAGGGAATGTGTATTTTTTAAAATTATGGTGAGAATACTTAACTTGAGACCTACCCTCTTAAAATTTTCGGTGCACACTACAATATTGTTAACTCGAGCAGATCTCGAGAAAGAATTCATCTTGCGTAACCAAAACTTTGTACCCTTTTCAGTAGCCGCTCCCTCTTTCTCCAACCCCCAGCCCCTGACAATTGCCGTTCTCCTCTGCGTTCATGAGCTGGTTATTTTAACTACCTCACATAAGTGGAGTCGTGCCGTATTTGTCCGTCTGTGATCGCCTTTTTTCACTTAGCATAATACAATACCCCAAAGGTACATTCAGATTGTCACATATAGCAGGATTTCCTTCCCTTTTTTAAGAATGAAAAAATTCCATTGTCTGTTTATAATATATTTTCTTTATCTCTCATCTATTAGTAGACATGTACATTGTTTCTTCATCTTGGCTATTGTGAATAATACTGCAATGAACATGGGAATGCAAATTCCTCCTTAAGATTCTGATTTTAGGGACCAGCAGTTAACATAATGGCTATGTCACTGGACTCCCACATAGTCGACCGCGGTTCGAGTCCCGGATCCGGTGGCTTAAACTCATGCCAGGCACATGTGCGTGTGTGCCCAAGATCCCGAGAGGAGAATGGAGGAGAAGGGATTGTGGCGTGGCCATCCCCTCTGGGGGGTGATTTCTCGCTTTCTATCTCTCTGTCTCTCTCTGTCTGTCTGGCGAGCGCATGCGCCCTATAGCAAAAACCTCTCAAAAAAAAAAAAAGATTCTGATTTTAATTCTTTTTAATAAATACCAAACAGTGAGATGACTGGGTCATGTAATAGTTATATTTTTGAGGAAACTCCATTATATTTTCTATAGCAGCTATACCATTTTGCATTCCCACCAACAGTGCACACAGGAATCTTTTAAAAGTTTGTGAAAAATGCATCTTATATATATTTAAAACAACAACAACAACTATGTATGGATCTAATTTTTTTTTCTTTTTTTGGAGAGGTTTTTTTTTTTTTTTTTTTTCTTTTTTTGGAGAGGTTTTTGCTATAGGGCGCGTGCGCTCGCCAGACAGACAGAGAGAGACAGAGAGATAGAAAGCAGGAAATCACCCCCCAGGGGGGATGGCCACGCCGCAATCCCTTCTCCTCCATTCTCCTCTCGGGATCTTGGGCACGCACGCACACACGCCCGGCGTGAGTTTAAGCCGCTGGGTCCGGGACTCGAACCGCAGTCGACTACGTGGTAGTCCAGCGACATAGCCATTACACTAACTGCTGGTCCCGGAGAGGTTTTTTGTTATAGGGCATGTGCGCTTGCCAGAAAGACAGAGAGAGACAGAGAGAAAGAAAGCGAGAAATTACCCCCACGGGGGGCGGGGGGATGGCCACACCGCAATCCCCTCTCCTCCATTCTCCTCTCGGGATCTTATCTTGGGCACGCAGGCACACGTGCCCAGCATGAATCTAAGCCACCGGGTCCAGGACTGGAACCACAGTTGACTACATGGGAGTCCAGTGACACAGCCATTATGCCCACTGCTGGTCCCTGGATTTCATTTTTTATATCAAAATAAACTCATACTTTATTTAGTCCATTTTTCTATGAACTTTTTGAAGTACCCCCATAGAAGCAGAACAGGTATTTTTAATAATCAGAATATGTCCATATCTATAATTTTGTTGACCTTTTGGAAAATAATACATCAAAAGTAAGAGGAGTTGATGAAATATTGATGGTCTTGGACCAGTTTATTCTTCCATACTGTTCCCAGGGAGGAACAGGAGGAAATGGGTCCCAGGAGCACACAGCTTTTCTTGTAGCCATTCCCTGGGATTCAGTGGTCTGAACCTCAGGAAAACACATGGAGAAGTGATGCCTTTTTAACACTACGTAATATTGTGCAACCTCTTAAAAACAATAACGACATGGGGCCGGCAGGTGGCATGGTGGTTAAGGGCACTGGACTCCCACATGGCCTATTGTGGTTTGAATCCTGGACCCGGCTGCTTGCTTACTCACTTTCTCTCTTTCACTCTGTCCCTCTCTGGTCAAAGTAAAATTAATAAATAAATAAAGTTAATTAAGTAATTCTTTCTTAAAGATGACAGAAACTTTGCATTCTGTGTAATTTGTAGAAATATGAAAAATGTTTCCAATGCAAATTTAAGCGAAAAACTCAGAAGTGAAAGTAATAAGAGGGTGGTGGGGCCTACATGACTTCTCATTTTTGTTTTCAAACATATGATTGGTTTCTCTTCTGGCTCATCAGGATGTGGCCCATTTGAGCAGCCCCAGAACAAGCCAGTCTCACCTGGAGCTTGTTAGAAATGTAGAATTGGGGGCCAGCTGGTGGCATGGTGTTGGAGTAGTTGGATATCATATGGCTGCCTTAGCAGTTCGAATCCCAACCTGGGTCTTGAGAATGCACCAGATTCGTGTGACTGTGTGACCAAAATCCCAAGAGGAGCATGGAAGAGAGGGGACTAGAATGTGGTTGTCTCTTCTGGGAGGAATCGTTTCTCACTTTCCCTCACTCTTTTTCTCTCTCCCTCTCTGGAAAGCACATACATCGTATTGTAAAAAAAAATATTTAATGCAGAATTTTTAGACCACCCCAGATCCACAGATTCAGAATTTGCATTTCACCATGATTCGCAGTTGATTTCTATGCACATTATAGCTTATTTATCTTGTTAAGAAAAAAATCCTCTCAAAAAAAAAAAAAAATCCCTATTGGGAAGGCCAGATGGCAGTGTGGTGGTTAAGGTAGCTGGATCCCACATGGCTAAGTGTAGTTCAAAGTCCCAAACTTGGTGACTTGAAAAACATGCCATGTGCACATGCAGAATCCTCAGAGAAGAATGGAGAAAGAGGGCTCTCCACCCTGGAGAGTACTTTCTCTCTCTGTCTTCGGTGAGCACACATGCCCTGTAGCAAATTTTTTAAAATAATAATAATTATAAGGGGAAAAAAAGCCTCTGATGGCATTACCCAAACCCCCAACCCCAATCCAAGAGGCTCAGGAGACTTACTGTTTATGAACCACTTGGGAGCCATGGAGAGGCTAGTAAGGGAGAGAGGGTTACCGTAGGTCAGTGTGAAGCCCCTGGCTCTCATCTAATCCAATCCCATCTATTTCTAGAGGGACAAACAGACTCACAGAGGGAAATGTTTGTCCCAAACAGCAAAGCTAGTAGCGTCAGAGCTGGGAAAAGAGGTGAGTGTGGAGGGAAACTTGGTATGGGACAGGCTGTGTGGCTGGAGGCACCTGCAAAGGCTCTGCCAGGAACCCTGTCCCTCCTTGCCAGGTTGGGAAGGAGATAACTCCAGACCACTCCCTACAGAACAGGTCTGCATTTTCTCCACAATGTTGTGACATTTTGTCACTCACGTACCCACTTCTGATCAAGTTTATCCCAGTGCTCCACACTGAGAAATATTTGCTCTCCTGTCCCATGGGTTGTGCAACCTCAAGCACTTTTAACCTCAACCACTAACAGAGCAGAAGAAGACTTATTTAAAGGGTAGATTTAGGGTCAGCCAGTATTGGGTTGGTTGAGATAGCAGGATGATCGACTGTGTGAGTTTAGTCCTGGACTTGGCAACTTGAAAGACACACTGGGCACATGTGCGTGCTTGCTCAAAATCCTGAGAGGAGAACAAAGGAGAAGGAACTGTGGTGTGGCTCTCCCCAACCCCCATGAACAACAGCAGCAACAAAATGCAGAATTTTATTGTATGCCTGTATGTGCAGGTGCTGTGCTACTCATAAATGCTCATTCCAAATAAACCTAGAGACAGCTTCTCGGGGAAGAGAGAATAGCACATCCAACTAAAAATGTTTTTAAACATTTCAACTATTTTGAATTAGTCTCTGAGAGAACTTCTGTACAACCCACAGGAAATAAAGGTTCATTAAAATACATAATTACTTGGGGAAAAATGGAGAGATGGAGTAGTAATTAATATTGCTTGAGCTCAGATTGCTTCCATAAGATCTACAAAAATTGTATGACAAGGCTAGGTTTTGTAGAAAAATATTTCATCAGGAGATAATAGCAGTATTTTATTAGACTAAAGGGAGATGATAGATGATGGAAGATCAATTTTCAATGTAGCTCTTCTCTGTTCATAATAATACCTTGTGCTTTCTCGAAATGACAGAGAAGCAAATTCACGCTCCATCTAAATAATGGCAAACACTGAGTCAATTCAAGGTTTTAAAAAATTGGTCTGAAATTGCTTGGCCCCATAGAGAGACTCAGCCACAAAACTGGTATGGAAACTATGTTGGATATTTTTTAACATTTTACAGGTAAAAAAAAAATGTATACTTAACTATAAGTAATGGGTCTAAGTGCACAATATTTTTATCTTTAATATTTGCTACTTGAAGGTAATTTCTAAAGTGTCCAGAATGACTTAAAACTTTTTCAGTAAAAAAAAATGCTTTCTGTAAGTGATCCTATATTTAGCATTCTAAATCATCTATCTCTTTTTTTTTTTTTTTTTTTTTTTCTTTTTTTTTTTGGAGAGGTTTTTCGCTACAGGGCGCGTGCGCTCGCCAGACAGACAGAGAGAGACATAGAGACAGAAAGCGAGAAATCACCCCCCCAGGGGGGATGGTCACGCCGCAATCCCTTTTCCTCCATTCTCCTCTCGGGATCTTGGGCACGCACGCACAAGCGCCCGGCGTGAGTTGTAAGCCACCGGGTCCGCGACGCGAACCGCGGTCGACTACGTGGGAGTCCAGCGACATAGCCATTACACTAACTGCTGGTTCCCTAAATCATCTATCTCTTATATTTTGTCACAGTTAACTCTTATTTTCTTGAAATTCCCATGTCGGATATTATATTATATAATTATTTGCTTATTTTCCTCTTGTGTGACTCACCTATTAGGGTAAGAGTGATTGAAAAAAATGTTGTGTCCCTGGTACTAAGGGACCAGCACCCTGACACAGCAGGTGCTCAATGAATAATTATTGAACAATAAATTATCTCTCTTTTGCTTTCCTATGTGTTCCATTGTAAATAACCTGTGTATTACTTTTGTAATAAAAATTAAAATAATAAATTTTGTTATAAAATAATGAAATCCAAGTGAGCAGTATGAATCATAATGTGATGAGTTCTGAAGGTCAGAGTTTCTATTTTTGTCATCATATCCTCAGTGCCTGCCCCTTCATAGGTGACTAACAAGTTTCATGCTTAGATGAATAAATTAATTAATGGGAATGATCAGCAATAGGAAAAAGGAAGTGGAAAGCACTTTATACATCATTAGCCTATAAAAAAAAATCTCATCCCTTTCCATTATATCATTTCCAAACTTATTTTATCATTTCAAAAACATTGCTATGGAACCAACGGTGTTGCTTGAATCCCTGTGAAAAGAAATAGATCTTAAAAGCGTTTTCTGGGGACCAGTAGTTGGCATAATGGCTATGTCACTGGACTCCCATGTAGTCGACCGCAGTTCGAGTCCTGGACCCAGTGGCTTAAACTCACACTGGGTGTGTGTGTATGTATGCCCAAGATCTAGAGAGGGAAATGGAGGAGAAGGGATTGCGGCAGGGCCATCTCCCCTGGGGGATTATTTTTGCTTTCTGTCTCTCTGTCTTTCTGGCGAGTGCACACGCCCTTCAGCAAAAACCTCTCCAAAGAAAAAAAAATATTTTCTGTATATGCAGCTCCAGAGAGTGAGAATAAGAAGGTGGGTGATGATATGTAGAAAAAGACAAGAAGGTTATGCACCATAAGGTTATAGACATGACCATAGACTTTGTTGTTATTTACTACCAGATTATATGATGACTATCTTTGTACTTACCCTGTTTAGGAGTTCATTGAGCTTCTTAAATCTGTGGATTTATACCTTTCATTAAATCTGGGGGGCTTTTGGGACCACCAGATGGTGTAACACATAGCTGACTATGGTTTGAGTCCCAGACCCGGTGACTTAAAACTCACACTGGGCGTGTGTGTGTGTGTGTGTGTCCAAAATCCTGAGAGGAGAATGGAGGAGAAGGTATTGCCTCATGGTCATCCCCTTTCAGGGGGGGGGGGGGGGGTGATTTCTCACTTTTCTGTCTCTCAGTATCTCTCTGTCTTGCTGGTGAGCATCTGTGCCCTATAGCAAAAATCTCTCTCTAAAAAAAATTAGGGGGCTTTTAGCTATAATTTCTTTATATATATATATATATATTTTTTTTTGTCTCACTTTCTGTCTCCTAGTCTTTGAGACTCCAATTACATATATGTTAGACCCTTGATATTGTCCCACATGTCCTTGAGGCTCTGTTACTTTTTTTAAAAATCGTTCTTCTCTCTGTTCTTTCTATTTACCTTTCTTCAAGTAAACCAACTCATTTCTTCTGTCGCCTACAGTGTTCTATAAAGTTCTTCCAGGGAATTTCTATTTTGGATATTGCATTTTTTCAATTCTATTAGGTCCTTTTTTAAAAACAATTTCTAGTTCTCTGCTGAAATTTTCTGTTTGTTAATTCATTGTAATTATATTAGGTTGTTGGGAAAGTCATGATGTATTTTTTTGGCTTTCTATTCAAAAATGTATCATGACTTTCCCAGCGACTCAGTATATGACTCGGAGCTCAATCTTACTGAGCCTCTATTATCTAGCAGAAGTAATAATAATGATTAACAACAATATCAGTAGTTAAGTATTTATATGTTTATTATTTGCCAGGCACTGTTGTGCTTTACATGTAATAAATAATTTAATACTGCCAACAGCTCTATTGGATAGGTAGTATTACTGTCCCCATGTAAGATGAGAAAAATAAAGTATAGTTAGATTAAGATATTTGCCAAAGCTCACAGAGCTAAATGCAACAGAGGTAAAATTGGAGCACAGGAGTAAGTTGTTTAATATACGACAACTGATAGTGTTATTATTACAAAATATAGTGAGTGAGGCCTTAAAAGGCAAGCATTACACAAAGATCTGTTTATACTGGAGAATAAAAATCTAGTCCTTGGTCTAAGCAATTCTGAACTATTGGGTTGTCAGAAAAGTCATGACACATTTTTGCATAGAAAAATACGTCACAACTTTTCTGACAACCTAATAAGGGAAGTGGTTAAAGGATGAGTAAAAAAGTAAATATGTAATTGCAATTCAGCATAGTGCTATGAACAAACAAGATGGAGTAATGAAGAATAATGGGAAATTGCTTGACCCTGATAGAAAGGGAAGACCTCTCTAAAAAGATAGGTATTTAGGGACCAGCAGTTAGCGTAATGGCTATGTCGCTGGACTCCCACGTAGTCGACCGCGGTTCGCGTCCCGGACCCGGTAGCTTAAAACTCATGCCAGGTGCATGTGCGTGCGTGCCCAAGATCCCAAGAGGAGAATGGAGGAGAAGGGATTGCGGCGTGGCCATCCCCTCTGGGGGGTGATTTCTCGCTTTCTGTCTCTCTGTCTGTCTCTGTCTGTCTGGCAAGCGCATGCGCCCTGTGGCAAAAACCTCTCCCCCACCCAAAAAAAAAAAAAAAAAGGAAAAAAAAGAAGATAGGTATTTAAACTGATGTCGGCAGAGGAAAAGGATCTAGCCATGACAAGTGTTAGGAAAAGAGTGTACCAGGCTCTTCATTGTGTAGTCTCCAAACATGTAAGCCCTAGGAGGCCACTTGGGCAAGGAAGAGTAAGATAAGCAAAGATTAGTGAAGGAGACAGGAGCCCAAATCTTGCCAGGTTTTGCAGGCTGTCATAAGCAGCTTGAGTTTTACTCAAAACATAATGGAAAGTCCTTGAAGCAGAGAATTAGCATAGTACCGGTCTTATTTTTAAAAGGTCTCTCTGATTATGAGGTAGGGAGTATTTAGAGAAAGGGGAAGGAGCTGGAAAGAGATCAATTAGGAGGCTAACGAAGTAGTTCAAGTAAGAGATGTTGGTGTCTTGAATTCCCGTGGTGGCAGGGTAGATTGAGAACCCTAGGGCAGAAAGCATGAGACACTCGGCTAGGGCTAAAGTTGTAGCATGAAACACTGATTTGGAAGTGTCGAGTTTCAAAACATCTGAGTAGGGGCGTCAATGAATAATTCCCAGTCTAAAATTCAAAAGAAAGTTTTAAACTTTATGTATTTTTTAAGCTTAGTGTCCTGTTTAAAATGTGCTGAGTTGCTAAGAGTGCCTCAGATCTTGGAAATTTGGAGGAATATAAATGGGAATTGGAATGGGGCACGAATAACCCTGAGGGCTTTCGTGATGTATCAGGATTCATTCTCCAATGTGGAGACGTGACTAGCCTCACAGCCTGCCTATCTGAGAACAGCTGAGAAGGAAGCAGGAGGAGCACATATGGCACAACAGTTGGGAACCATCAATCGCATCAGCCCAGCTGCCTGGGAACTTTACAATGAAGAGCGTTTCATTGGAAAGACCTGAATATTACTAAGGAACGGGGGAGCCATGAGAACATGAAAGGACTGAGACCAGGATTAAGGTTTTTGGACAATGAAGAGTATAAGAAAACTCTTCTGTTGCAGGCAGTGAAGCTCTGTGAGGGTAGAAAATTCATCATGGTGTAGACAGAGCCATGCACATCCAGGGTGCAATATGGTAAGGCTGACTTAGGGGAGGGAGAAATTGGATTTAAAACCTGGATTTGACTTTGGGACAGTTTTTCTCTTTATACCTCAGTTCCTTCATTTATAAAGCAGTGCTAATGTCTACCCGGGAAGCTTATGATGAGGAAATGAGATAATGCGAGAAAAGAGCCCTGTGATGTAACTCAGTAAAGCAAATGTCTTCTTGGAAATTTAATAATATAGTAACCAAAAACAGGAGGGGCCAGCCCCTAGCCTAGTAATAAAGGGAGTCAGATCCCATATGGCCGACTATAATTCAAATCCTGGCCCAGGTGGCTTAAAAAAATACAGCAAGTGCATGTGTGTGCATACGCCTGATGCCAACAGGATGAAGAAATGAAAGGGAAGTGATTGTGGTATGACCATACCCCATTGGGAGTGAGAGTGCTTTCTCTCTCTCTCGCTCTCGCTCTCGCACACACACTCTCAGGCAATTAAAAAAACATATAAGAGAAAATTTAAATGTCTAACAATAGATTGACTAAACCACAGAGAAACTGAATAATGGAATATAATATAACCATTTACACTTATATTTTTAAAAATAATTAATTAGGGGACCAGGAGATGGTGTAATGGTTACGTTGCTGGACTTTCACGTAGTCAATCATGGTTTGAGTCCCAGACCCAGCAGCCTGAAATGTTCATGCCAGAAATGTGTGTATGCGTGCCCAAGATCCTGAGAGGAGAATGAAGGAGAAAGGATTGCAGTGTGGCCATCCCCCCGGGGAGCCATTTCTCACTTTCTGTCTCTGTTTCTCCAGCGAGTACACACATCCGGTAGCAAAAATCTCTTTAAAAAAGGGGGGGGGGGGGGAGGAACTAATCATCTCTGTTACCTGAACAAAGAAAGAGAAAAATTAATGCAAATATAATTTTTTTTAAAGTATACACATCGAGATGTTAACAATAGTTCCTGTTAGGTCTAAGAGATTATAAGTGACTTTGGTTTCCTTTTTATAAAAAAAAAAAAAAAATGAATTTTTGTGGTTTTCCAAGTTTTCCATGATAAGAACGAATTGCTTCTCAGAACACGGAAATTTCGCTAGAGATAATAAATAGGGAATGTTTTCACGTCAGTGGTTGCATCTCTTATTGGTGTGTTGTTCTTATTTGCTGTTCCCCAAATCCATTTCTGGCTTAGCCTCTGGGAAACTGGCAACAATCCAACAGAAACCCAAAATGTGCACCTAGAGGAATTAAAAGGATTTTGTTTCATTTACTTTGGGTGGTTTTGTCTGGCCGGGTGTGCCTCACTCTGACAGGAAGTGTGTGTCACTAGAGAAGAATTTAATTCTTTGCAACAAAAGAGATGGTTCGCTTGTGGGAGAGAGACGCACTCGTACGTGTTTCTCACAGATTCCGCCTGTGGCCACAGACCAGCTCTGCCTCCTGGCTGCGCTCAGGAAGGAGATGGGCTCACAGCCGCCCTGCTGCACCAGAGCAGGAGCACAAAAGCCTCCTGTTGCACCAAGGGACAGCTTTGGTTGACTCCTAACTTTAATCCTGGCTTTGCCTCTCAGGAGAGTCACTACCTTCTCTCAGCCTCAGTTTCTCATCTATAAAACCAAAGGCATCTGTCACTTCCACTAGAAAGTGAGGCCCTTTGAGGGTCGAGACTATGCTCTGCTCTAGTCTCTATCCGTGGGGCCTTGCCTAACACCTCAGCTCAGTAAATGTTTGACGACTGCAATGACAAAGTCATTTTTATTTTTTGTTTTTATTTATTATTGCCACCAGGCATGTGTATTTGCCAGAGAGACATAGAGAGAGGGAGAAGGTACCCCCTCCATGGGGTGTGGTCATGCCACAACCCCTTCTCCTTCATTTCTCCATCCTGCTGAGATTTTTGGATATGCACACACATCTGGCATGTTTTTCAAGCCACCTGGGCTGAGATTCAAACTGCAGTCAGCCACATGAGATCTAGTTCCTTTAACCACTAGGTTACAGGGCCAGCCTATTTTAAATGGCCTTTTTAAAAAAGAGTGTATTGGGACCAGCAGTTAGCGTAATGGCTATGTCACTGGACTCCCATGTGGTCTATCCGTGATTCAAGTCCCAGACCCGGTGGCTTGGACTGATGCCGGGCACATGTGTGTGTGTGCCCAAGATCCCAAGAGGAGAATGGATGAGAAGGGATTGCAGCATAGCCATCCCCCCTGGGGGGTGATTTCTTGCTTTCTGTCTCTCTGTCTCTCTCTGTCTCTGTCTTTCTGGCGAGCGCACACGCCCTATAGCAAAAACCTCTCCAAGAAAAAAAAGAAGAAGAAAAAAATTTCATGAGAGAGACCAAGAGAAAGAGAAAGAAAGCATTCCAAACAGGGTCTTGAGGCTGAGATCCACCCCTAGGCTTCAGTCAGCCCCTGATCATGGGCAAGCGTGTGCCCCGCATACTCAGGGAGGTCTTCAGACTTGAACGGGGAAACTTTCCTTGGGGGCTTGCCTTGCAAAGCAAGCATTTTTCCTGCTCTGCCACCATCTGGCCCCTTACATGGCTTCTTAGATGCTATAGCTGGGGTTGCTAATTAAATTCATGAGCATGGCCCTCCAGGGCCTAGTGAGGGTGAGGCTCAAGAGCAGAAGGAACCTCAGGAGACACCCAGAGTTGAAGACCAAGTCCCTCCCTCATGACTCTTTCGTGGCCTATTTCTTTGCACACACTGAGATAAATGTCTGGTCTGGGGGTCACTGGCTCACAAAGGATCTTCTGCCCCCATACCTTCCCATCCCCAAACAATGGGGCCCAGAAACTTAGCCTCATCCCCCGCCATCCAGCAAATGTTTTTATCTGGTTCCTACTTAGGTTTCAGCCAGTTCTTTGCTGAGGAGCTCCGCTTTTTTTTTCCTTGGGAACTGACTCTTTTAAAGTTGAAGCCATAAAAAGGATGGAATCCATCACCTGATACTTTTCTATTCAGCTATTCAAACCAGGCCTCAGACGGAGGCCCTGGTGCCACACGCTGTCATTGTGGGCCGTGGCATCTCAGCCCACACTCTGAATAAGGCCTATGTGAAGCGAGCGCTGAGCTGTTTTCATACTCTTCTCGTTCCCGATTTCCCCCCCTCTATTCTCTCTTACTAAAAGCCATTGTCCTGAGTGAATGATTGTAGAGACTGATTGATCCTTAGCTCAAAGTGCCACCCCAGGAGACAGGGGTAGGATGGCCATGCTGGTTTGAAGTTAACAACTTGCTTCTCATAATTGCTCTGCCACCAACCTGGCACTTGATCTCAGTCAGATCGCTGCGTCACCTCTCCATGCCTCCGGTGGTTCTTCACTGGCAAAATAAGGGTCTTTAAAGTGTTTCTAATGTCCCCGCCCAAATACGTTTTGTTTAACTGAGGATCAACAGTGACACCTTGTGGCTTTCCTTGAGCCATGTTTTGCCTTGTCTAGCCCACAATTTAAAGGAACCCAGGACCCCCTTGGCCTGCTCCCCTCTCGGGCCCATCCTCCGCAGCGGCTTGATTTGCACTGCCCTGACCGTGTCTCCCAACAGATTTAGACAAATATTTTCCACCTTTGTTCACAAGTTGCTTCCTAGCCTCAATCTGACTGATATTGGAACAAGGAAGATAAAAGCGAATTCTGCCAATGTCATCAAGCAAGCCCATGCCTTCTGGTGATGTGTGAGGCATGATTTGAACGTGAGGGTTTCAGCCCAGGTGCTCTGTGGGCTGGCAGTGCCGCTCCGGAGACCTGGGTAGTAGCTAGAACAGTGGAACCACAGATCTTATTGTTTTCCTAATTCGTAAAATTGTAAGACTCCACCTTATTCTATGTCTCTGTCTTCCCATTCCAGCCCATGGCCTGGTGGTTAAGGGAGTTGCTTCCCACATGGTCGACTGCATGGTTCAAATCCTGGCCCCAACAACTTGAAAAACTTGCCAAGTACATGTACATGCATGTTCAAAATCCCAAAAGGATAGAGAAATAAGAAGGGATTACAATGTGACCACACCCCAGGAGGGGTTGCTTTCTCCTTCTCCCTCTGTCTCCTGTATCTATCTGGCAAGTGTGTGAGCACTCTAGTAAATGCAAAAAATAAATAAATGCATACAAAAAAAATTGCCATTATCAGTGCCTTGAACTCATAGTTTATTCATTCACTTGCTGATATGCCAAGTATTTAGTGAGCACCTTCCCAGTGCCAAGTTCTGAACACCTACCTGTTCTAGTGATACAAACTTAAGTTATGGTCTTTACTCTTTAAGACTCTGTTCTTGTCTGATGGAGAAGAGAGACAGGAAACATCCATTGCCATGTGTTAAGATAAGCCTTAAGGTAAACACTATGTACACAAAATGGCATGGGAGCCTGAAGACAAACATCTAGCTAGGCCTGGGAAGAATGTTTGACATGACACTTAAATGCAGATCTATGTAGAAAAATGGGTAGAAGTTTGCCAGAGAAAGCCCTCCAGGAAGAGAGAATAGAGTGGGATAAGCAAATAAACATAATCAATATGCCCTAAATTAAAATCAAAACTCTGTTCATCTCAATCCCATCCTCTTCCAGACATCACTTTATTTCCCTTTTCTATTCAAACTTCAATACACTCTGACTTAGCTGCCACCCTTCAGTGACTATCCTGGACAGAGAGATCATGTCACCATGAGACCATTGTTCTGGTGGGTTTTGTTGTGGTCTCATGGTCTTACTTTCCCTCTCAGTAGCATTTACCATAAAGAAAAAATCTTTCCCTCTTTTTTTTAAAAAAAAAAATAATTACTTAATTTATTTATTATCATTATTTTTTCACTTGACCAGAAAGAGAGAGAGGGAAAGTGAGAAAGCAAGTCACCAGGTTCAGGACTTGAACCCTGATTGACCATGTGGGAGTTCAGTACCTTAACCACCATATCACCTGCTGACCCAAGTCTTTCCCCCTTGAAACACTTTTTTCTCTTGGCTACTGTGACATCTATTCTTCTATTTATGCTTGCGGTTCTTTATCTGCTCCTTCTTGAACTTCTCAGCTCCATCTGCTTTAGCCAACATTAAATGTTGATATTCCTTGACACTTGATTCTGGGCCTTCTTTTCTTCTACATAGGGGATCTGTTTGTTCCCATGGTTAAAAATATTATGTATCAGCTTGGGGCTAGTGCCTAGCTTGGAGGGTAAGTCAGCTGGATCCCATAGGGCCAACTGCATGGTTCGAGTCTTAGACTTGGCTACTTGAAAAACATGCTGGGCATGTGTGCATACATGCCCCAAATCCCTACAGAATGGAGGAAAAGGGATTCCAGTATGGGTATCCTCCCTGGGGAGTGATTTTTTACTTTCCCTCTGTCTCTGTCTCTGTCTTTGGCAAGCACATGTGCCCTATAACAAGAACTAAAGTACGCAGGTAGATAGATATAGAAAAATTTATCAGCTCCCAAATTTATATTGGGCCATCAGAAAAGTCGTGACATATTTTTCAATGCAAAAATGTAACATGACTTTTCTGACGACCCAGTATATTCAAACCTGACCTCTGGAATCCAGACTTCTCGGTCATTAAGGTCTCAGCTTAAATGCTTCCTGGGTTGAGTGACCTACTCTGGTATTTTCCTTCTTTATATCTGCCCCTGCTAGACTGAGAGCCCCATGTGGGCAGATCCATCTTGCCTATCTTCAAATGTGTCTGCGTGATTAGAATAGTTGCTGGTGATTACTCTAAAATTATTTGCTGGATGATCTAGTGAATGAAATGTAAGTAAATAAATTATTTCGAGTGGCAGAATACATCTGTGACTGATTTTTTTAAAAAATTCTTCAGTCAGTCCAGTTCAAGTTCAGCCAGGCAGAACTCACAGGGAGTCACGTTTCAGGATATGATCTAATTTTTAATTGTTTCTCAGGGCAAATTATCACCCTGTTTTAGTGACTGGTTTCATTCTCCCCATTGTCTTATTTCCCCAGTAGAAGATTGCCCCATAAAATCTCACCAATCATCTCAATCAGCACATTTTATTCTCCTTGATTTGTCCAGTTCACAGACTTCATCTGTGGCCTTAGGGCAGTTGATATTTCTTCAGGAAACTCTGGCAGCAACAGGCCATGTCCTAGCTTCATGAGAATTCACATTTTTGATGCTTTCTACCCACACATACAGTTCCCAAGGGTTCAGGAGCAAGAGCGGAAACACGGTTGTCTGGGTGGTGGAAAAAGGAAAGCCACTTCCATCTAAGTGTCCGTGGGCACTTGGCAGAGGGAAGCTGGGGGCCGTGTGTTCAGTTCAGAGACACAAGGTAAACCCTCTTCAAGGTGAGCTTCAGGCTGAGCTCTATTCCAGCTTGAGGCCTCCAAGGCACAGAGCAGCTCCCAGAAGCCAAGAGAGACTCACCTAGAAGCAACAATTCTATTTCTCAGTCCCTGATGTGCTCACCAGAGAGAAGAGAGAAAGGGAGAGAGAGGAAGAGAAAGTACCCCCTATGGGGTGTGGTCACACTGCAATCCTTTTTCCTCCATTTCTCCTTCCCATCAGGATTTTGAGCACACATGCCATTGCACTCAGCATGTTTTTGTTTTTTGTTTTAAATAATTATTTATTTATTTAATTCCATTTGCTATTATTATTTTTTTTTTTTAATTTGACCAGAGAGAGACAGAGAGAGAGAGAGAAAGGGAAAGCAAGAAAGCAAGCTGCCAGGTCCGGGATTCGAACCTTGGTTGGCCATGTGGGAATCCACCATGTGACTCCACCATCCACCCTTAACCATCATGCCACCTGCTGGCCCCTATTCATCATGTTT
This sequence comes from Tupaia tana, assembly GCA_026018925.1. Taxonomy (NCBI): domain Eukaryota; kingdom Metazoa; phylum Chordata; class Mammalia; order Scandentia; family Tupaiidae; genus Tupaia; species Tupaia tana. The sequence continues at coordinate 77,613,631 of JAKSZU010000015.1, forward strand.
TTCAACCTACGGAGTCGAAGACTCAAACCCCAGTCAGCCATGTGGAACTGTGCTCTCTTTGATTAAGAGATCATGTTAATGGGCCAGCCCAGAAAGTTGTTATTATTAAAATAAACCTCCAGTCTCATTATTCAGGAGGTTTTAGGAGAGTTTGTATATAGGCAAAAATAGTAACGGCCAAGTTTCATTCTCAACGGGGCAACACTGACCAAGTTAAACATACTTGGTTTCTGAGACTGAGGCCCACATCTATCTCTGATAAATTGCATGACCCTTGGACAGTGACTTAATCCCTTTGAACATTTATTTCCTTCTCTCTAAAGAGAAGGCAAAATAGAGCCAGCTCTGTAGCACAACAGTAACGCCCTACTCAAGAGACGCTAGATCCCACATGGCAACAGTGGTTCAAATCCCCAGCCAGGTCAGCCTGAAACATGCTGGGCGTGTGCACACAAGTGTGTAAGATCCCATGGGCTGGAAGATGCGAGGAGGAGATTGTGGCATGACCAAACCCTGCAGAGGATGCTCATTTCTCTCTCTTTCTCTCTTTGTGTCTCTCTCACACATTAATGCTCTCTGTCATGAATAAAAGAAAAAGTTTTAAATATATAAAATGGGGGCCATCCTCATAGCTTAGTGGTTAGGGAAGTTCAATCATGGATGATCATGCAGTTTAAATCCTGGCCCTGGTGGCTTGAAAACACACCAGGTGCTTGTGCATGCATGCCCCAAATCCCGATGGTAGGGAGAAACGGAGAAGGGATTGCAGCATGACTATGCCCTGTGGAGAGGGATGCTTCCTCCCTCCCTTGCTCTCTTTGTCTCTCTCTGGCAAGTAAAAGCACCCTCTGCCAATTTAAAAAAATAATAATAAATAAAAGAGTAAGTTAAATGGGCAAAAGACAGACACAGTCGCTACGAAGATTGAATCAGACAGTACCTGTCAGGTCAAAGCATACCAACTGACACACGGCAGAGCTTGGGCACCTGTAACCCCCAGCAGGCTAGATGGGGAGTGTCTCCCCACCTTGGATTATCCTTTGTGATTTCCAAAGCTGTTGGCCTAGGCCCCTGGTGTGTTTCTTCACCTTCATACCTGCATCTAAGTGTGTCCAGCATGTAACAGGTACACATAATGCTTGCTAGCTCGAATTGACCCAGAGCCGGACTGTAGCTGCTAGCCTCACATGACCGTTAAGCACTGCAAGTGTGTTGATCATGCAATGAATGCAAAACACATACCATATTTTGAGGATTAAAAACAAAAAATGTAAACTATTTCATTAATAACTTTCATACCGATGACATGTTGAAAAGACAGTAATACCATATATATCGGAGTAAATAAAAAATTAAAGTTATTTTCATCTTTTCTACTTTTTTAAAGTTTATGTATTTATTCCATGTGCAAGAGGAACAGAGAGAGGGAGAAACAAAAAGAGAGAGAGAGAGACATCAACAGGGTCTTAACACCATGATCTGTCCCAGCCCTCAGCCAGTCCTTGGATCATGGGCATTCACGTGTCAGGGAGGTCTCCAGATACAACCCCCAAACTTCCCCACGTGGTCAGCCTTGCAGAGAGCTGCCTTTTACTCTTGTACTACCATTGGGCCCTTCCCTTATACTTTTTAAATTGTGATTACTAGAAAAATCTAAATGACACGTATGGTTTATACATTGTATTTCCAATAGAGCAGAAATGGACTGTAGACCACTGACTGGATAAAAGGTCACTAAATAAATATATCCCAGACTTCACTCTCTGGACCTCCTCTCTTGCAATAGATCCCCAAGTTTTCTGTAAGGCACTGCGTTCCAGCGTTCCATGATTTTACGAACTTTAGGCTACACTTTCTTTAGCATGAATACTGACTAAATTGCTATTATGGGCCAAATACCTTCACATATGTTGCCAGTTAGTGTCTTCAATAAATGTAAGAGGAAAGAATGACTCTTTTTGTTTTCTAAATAAAAAATAAGAAGTTGAGGGACTTGGCTAAGGTCACCTGGCTAGTAAGTGGCAGAGATGGACTGAAATCTTTGCCCTTCTTCTCTGGTTCTTTGTAGGAGGCCCTCACAGAAAACATGATTCGGGAGCCACTGTGGGGGGCCAGACAATGGCATAGCAGTAAAACACAATGCTCTGCAAAGCTGGCCCACATAGGATGGTTCCCAGTTCAAGTCTGGAGGCCTCGCTGAGGATGCCAGGCTCATGCTTGCCCCTGATGCAGGACTGGCTGAAGGCTGGGGTGGGTTGTAATATCAAGACCCTGCTGGGAATGCTGTCTGTCTGCTTCTCTGTCTCTGTCTCTGTCTCTCTCTCTGTTGCTCACATCATGTCACTCATCTTAGAAAGAAAGAAATAAGTAAAATAAAAAGAGTCATTGTGGATTCTTTGTCTCAGTTGTCCTCTTTTCCTTGTTTAGAGGAATCATGTGTCATCAGAATCCTTGTAAAAACATTTGTAAAAGAATTCTCAAAGACTGGGGGAAGCTTGGGTGCTTGTCCAGTTTGGTAGATCATTGACACCAGCTGTAAAGTGTTGGGAGGCTTCTAAGGAAGATCAAGAGCTGGCCAAGCAGGGCTGCTGGTGGTTAATTGTTCACCAGCTTCAGAAGCAGGGTGGGGAGGACGGCAGGGGAGTGAAACATTGACCAGTCTGATTTAGATGCAGGAATGTGTTAGGGAGGCATGGAAAGGTCAGGGGAGCACTGGGCACCTGAGACAGCTCCCATGGGCAAAATTCCTCCCCCAGACATTGGGAGAGGACACGGGAATGTGCTTAGAGGGAGAAAAGGGCCTCTGGCCTCGAAGTATACTTATTTTGCCAGCTCCTTCAACCATCTCCAGGACTGGCTGGTGAGGTCATGTTTGACTTTTTCAATCCACCATACTAAATGTTGGAGAGCTGGGACCAGCGAGTGAGGGAAAGGAAAAACAGCAATGAATTCTTAAGATATTGCCCTTGCCTTGAAGACAAACTGGAAAAGGCAGTAACTTGACGGTCTTTGGACCTGGGTTCAAATCTTGGGCTCCTCCCAGCTATGTAATCATAGGCAATTGAATTAATTATATTCTGAATGTCAGGTCTATTCAGCTGGAAAAGAAAAGTAATAAGACTTACCTCCAAGTGTTTTGAGAGTGATTTCATGATCATGAGAAAGCTTCTGACAACTGGTTCAAGCAATAGTGATTTCAAGAGTTGTAAAGACAGTACCATTATTAAAACAGTCCAAGGACTCCCATTCCCTAACCCCTCAGGAAAGGTTCAAGCTTCCTTCCCTCTGGCTCATCTCCATAGCCTCCCTCCCACCCCTACCCCACCCCCGAAACCCTGCCCTTAGCAGCTTCTGTTCTGTGACCGACCCTTTTAGGACCAGCATCCTGAATGCCGAGGCTCCGTGTTCCAGTCCTTAGCATTTTCTGAAGCCTTTAAAGTCACCCAGGGGAGTTCACCCTTCAAAGCCTGTCTTTTAGCACAACCAACCACCAAGCTACCTTGGTCCAATCCCTGGGTTAGCCCTTACTCCAGTAAGGCTATGCTTGTCACCAGCGACGTCAACTTGACAAGGAGCATGTTGTATTTCTCTTAAAACACAAAACAATTTGCTGGCTGGCTGCCTGGTTTCTGTTTTGCAGACACAGATTGAATTTCTCCTGGACTGGTTTGTAGAGCCACTGGTTACTGAATGGAAAGCAATTTACATTTTCCCTTGGCAGGGAATTACCCAAATGAGAACTGCTTTGGAAATGAACTGTTTAAAGCACATATGTATGTGTGCGTGTATGTGCACATGGGTTATACATGCTCTGGTCTTGTCAAGTTAGTAAGCTTCTCACTGGTTGGTCAGCTTCAGAAGTAGAAAATCAAGAGTCAGTCAAGGGGCTAGCAGTTGGCGTAATGGCTATGTCGCTGCACTCCCACATAGTCAACCGCAATTCAAGTCTTGGACCTGGTGGCTTAAACTCATGCCAGGTGCATGTGCGTGCCCAAGATCCTGAGAGGAGGATAGAGGAGAAGGGATTGCAGCATGGCCATCCCCCCGGGGAGTAATTTCTCGCTTTCTTTCTCTCTTTCTGGCGACTGTACGTGCCCTATAGCAAAAACCTCTCCAAGAAAAAGAAAAAGAAAATCAAGAGTCAGGAAAAAGGGTTTACAAATATGCTGGTCTTAATGGTAACAGAGTAGCTGTGATTAAGCTTTAAATTTGATTCCAGACTCCCTGGCCATCAGGGGAAAAAGAGAAACATAATCAGGCAGATAGCACTTATCAGAAAGGGGACAGGTTCTTCTGGCCCCTCTTGCAAGGATTGAGAATATTATGATAATAACTGTCACTTACTGAGTACTTTTTGTGTGTTGGGAGTATGTTTAGTACTTAAGACAACCTTTCAAGTTAGGTTTTGTTTTTGTTTTTTAATGGTTGAGAAAATTACACACCAAGGTGATGAGTTTTGTAAGACTTCTAAGCTCATAGGGGTTGGAACCTGACTTACTCCCCACATGTGTGTGCTCAGCTACTAAGCCACACCACCTTCCCGCCTGGAATAGACATGTCTATAACAATGTTTTCAGAGCAAAGATAGTAAGTACTTCCTATGGCTGTTTGACCTTCAGATAGAAATTCCAAACCACTAGACTTTGTTTGGTGTCATGTTCAAACTGGAAATGAGTTGAGTGACTGAGGCTAGCAGCTTTGCCTCATCCTCTCCCCCATCAAAAAATAAAAATAAATAAAAATAAACATATAGTAAGTCCACCCATTTAGGTGCCCTTCATTCATTTCTCTGTTTAAATGTCACCAGGAAATACAAGCTATATGGGACCCGCTCCCTCTGTACAGAGCTGAGTCACTATGGGGCTGGCCCAGCTCATTTAACTCATCATTCAGTTTGTCATTCATTTAACAAATATATGTACATTAGTATATGAAGCATATGTTAATGCATAAGACACATGTATATAATGATCATGCTGTATATGAGCATGTAATATTTGGTTGTCAGAAATGTCATGATGTATTTTTCTGTTTTTCTATGCAAAAATGCATCTTGACTTTTCTGACAACTCAATACATATGTTTTGTTACTGTAGCAGTAGACATGTTGTGTATCTACCACATGCCAGGCACTATGCTAAGGAATTAAAAATACAACAAATACAACATACCCTACCAGATGCTTAGCTTCTAACATGAGAAACGCATCTGAAAACCAAGTGTACTGATAAAGATATTTTTCTGCCTTCAGATTGCCAAATGTCCAAACCTTCTGCACCCACCTATGAGAGAGGCCAAAGAGAACAGGTACATTTCTACAGTGAGAGGGGGGTACAACCTGGGGGAGGGCATCTACTAACATTTGTTAAAGTGGAAACTCATATACCCTTTGTGCCAACATTTAGTTTTCTAGGGAATCGTCCTTCAAATGTCCTCACACTCCTAAGAAGTAACACATGTGTATGACCATTATCATTGAAGCATTGTTTACAAGAGCAAGAGATTAAAAATAACTTAATGGCCATCAGTATAGTCCCGGATCAGCCATAGAGTGACACTGGGCGTCAGTGACAAAGAATGAGGAAGCGCTCTAAGTTCCGACATGGAAAATTGCCATGACCTATCAGTAAGTGGAAGGGACAAAAGTGCAGAAAAATATGTGGAGTGTGCTATCATATGTATAAAATTACATATATTAGTATTAGCAATATTGATAATAATATAGTGATACTGGAATGGCTGGTAGGGTGGGGGTTAAGGAGGCTGGATCCCATATGGTCTGGCCATGCCCCCCAGGAGGTGATTTCTCACTTTCCCTCTCTCTTTCTCCTCCCCACAGCAAGCACACACACCCTATAGTGAACTGAAAATAATAATAATAATAATAATAATATAGTGATACTAGTAGTGTTAGTAATGTGCTGGTATAATCTATATTGATATAATAATATATGATAGCACTGGTAATAATAACACAGTTTGTGTGTATATGTTTGTATATTTGTGCAGGTAGAAGCTTGCATAGGCATTTCTTTTCTATTTGTTTATTTTTTTAACATACAGTGGGAAGTCAGACAAATGGGGACAGGGCATGTACATTCCCTGGAGAGATAGGGAAAGACAGAAAATGAAAAGTCACCCCCCCCAGGGAGGATGGCCATGCCGCAGTCCTTTCTCCTTGGTTCTCCTCTTGGGATTTTCAATATGCACGCACGTGTGCCCGGTGTGAGTTTTAAGCTGCTAATCAACTACATGGGAGTCCAGAGATATAACCATTATGCCATCTGCTGGTCCCCTGAAGTAATACTTTTGACACAGTACCTTTTGAGATCTTGTGAACTTTGCGAATGTATTAACCTTCAAAACTGCAACAGAGCCAGCCCTGTAGCATAGCAGTTACGTGCTGAGCATGGAAGGTTGTATCTCACATGGCTGATTGTGGTTCCAGTCTTAGCCTCAGAGCCTTAAAGAACATACCAGGCACATGTACATGTCAGCCCCAAATCCTGATGGGATTGAAAAATGGAGGAAAAAAGATTGTGGTATGACCATGCCCCATGGGGGTGGGTATTCTCCATCTTGAGCTCTTTGGCTCTGGTGAGCACACACGTCCTCTGGTCAAAAAAAATTTAATATTTAAAAATTGGGATAGGGCCAGCAGGTAATGGGGTGGTTAAGACGCTGATCACACAAGACCAACTATGTGGTTTGAATCCCATAACTGGCAGCTTGAAAAACACACCCAGAGCCTATGCATGCCAAAAATCTCAAGAGGAAAGTGGAGGAGATGGGATTATGGCATTTCCATCCCCCATAGGGGGTGACTTCTCTCTCACACAAGCACACATGCCCTATAGCAAAAAAATTAAATTAGGGAACCAGCAGTTAGCGTAATGGCTATGTCGTTGGACTCCCACGTAGTCGACCGCGGTTCGCGTCCCAGACCCGGTGGCTTAAAACTCACGCCAGGCGTGTGGGTGTGCGTGCCCAAGATCCCGAGAGGAGAATGGAGGAGAAGGGATTGAGGCGTGACCATCCCCCCTGGGGGGTGATTTCTCGCTTTCTGTCTCTATGTCTCTCTCTGTCTGTCTGGCGAGCACATGCGCCCTATAGCGAGAAAACCTCTCCAAAAAAAAAAAAAAAAGCAAAAAAACCTAAAATTAAAAAAAAAAAAATACGAACAAATCTATGTAATTTAAAAATGTCAACAATGAATGTTTGGAAGGAGAAGCCCAATGTCCTCCAGGAGCAGTAACGGGGGACCTAGCTTAACCTGCAGAGCCTGGAGAATGTTCCTGAGGACATAACTTTCAGATTGAGACTGCAAGAATAAATGGGAAAAGTGTCAAATGAATGAAAAAGGGTTGTCGCAGGAAAAGGACCTGTGTACAAAAGCCTGAGTGAAAAAACAGCTTCACATTCAAGGAACAGAAGCACATCCAGATGGCCGGGCTGCAGAAAACAAGGGGGCAGGGAGATAGGAAGTGTAGGAGCTGAGAACCCAGGGAGAGGCCAAGTCGCGCAGGCTCTCACAAATGCCTGGACATTATCCTAAGGGCAGTGGGAAGCCATTAAAGGGGGTTAAGCAGGAAAATGATGGGATCAGGTCATGTTTTGACTGGGTTGCTCCGGAGCCTCTGAGGAGTAATGACTAGAAGAACAAGAGTAGCTGTTGACAACTGCTCTATCTGACAAACCATCTGGAGAACTGCGTGGTGGTTTCCTGTTAAAGGTAAACATACCCCTATTCTATGACCCAGGAATTTCATTCTTAGGTGTTTATTGAAACTAAATAAAATGTATAGGGCTGGCCGCAAGGCCTAGTGATGAAGGGAGCCAGTTCCCACATGACCGACCATGCGGTTCAAGTCCTGGCCCTGGTGCTTGAGAAACACACCAGGTATACGTGTGTTTGTGCCCAGGATCCTTATGGATGAAGAGGAGATTGTAGTGTGACCACACCTCACTGAGGGATGAATTCTTTTCCCTCTCTTTTTGTCTTTCTCTGGCAAGTGCATGCTCCCTTTTATAAATAAAATTGAAAAAATAACAAAAACATGGACTGCAATGGCATGGTGGTTAAGGCAGCTGGTTCCCACATGGCTGACTGTGTAGTTCAAGCCTGGGACCCTGGTGACTTGAAAAACATGTTAGACACCTGCATGCATGTCCAAAGTCCCAAGAGGAAATGGAGAAGGGATAGCAGCATCAATCCTCCCCCGTGAGGATTGATTCCTTACTTTCTATCTCGCTCTGTCTCTGTTTCTCTCTGGTAAATGCATACATCCTCTGGCAAATAAAAAATCAACAAAAACATCCATATGTTCATCAAACTATTTGTACAAGAATTTTTAAAGCAGTTGTACTAATAGCAAACTGTATGCTACAAAAATTTCTATCAAAACATAAATCTAAATTGAAAAGCAAATTGTGGTATATTTATCCAGTGGAATATTACCTGGCAATAAAAAGGAAGGAGGCTGTTCCCATAGTATAGTGGTTGAATGCTGTGTGTTGGAAGCTGGTTTCCACATGACTGGCCCTGACAAGGCCTGGTCCAGCAGCCTGATGAACATGCTGGGTGTGTGTGTGTGTGTGTGTGTGTGTGTGTGTGTGTGCATGCCCAAAGTCCTGATGAGATGAATAATTGGAGGAAAAAGGATTGTAGTGTGACCATGCTCTGATGAGCACACATGCTCTCTGGCAATAAAAAATATTAAAAAGCAAAGAATTCTTCTTGATAATATGGAAGATTCCTAAATCTACAGGGAAAAAAAAAAGGCATAGAGGGCGGTAGGGGGCATAATAGTTAAGGTACTGGCCTCCCACATGGCCAGCCATGGTTCAGATCCCAGATCTAGTGGCTTGAAACTCACACTGAGTGCATTGCGTGATGCCCAAAGTCTCGAGAGGGAAACAGAAGAGAAGGGATTGCTGCGTGGTCATGCTCCCTGTGGATGATTTCTCACCTCCTCTCGTTTCATCTCTCTTTGTCTGTCTGACAAGTGCATACACCTTATAGCAAAAATCTCTCCAAAAAACAAAAAACAGACACAGATACAAGGGGAGTCCAAGAAGTTTATGAAAAATGCATATTAAAAAAAACTATGAATGGATTTTTTTTTCATTTTTTGGAGAGGTTTTTGCTATAGGGCGCGTGTGCTCGCCAGACAGAGAGAGACAGAGAGATAGAAAGTGAGAAATCACCCCCCAGGGGGGATGGCCACGCTGCAATCCCTTCTCCTCCATTCTCCTCTCGGGATCTTGGGCACGCACGCACATGCGCCCGGCGTGTTTAAGCCACCGGGCCCGGGACTCGAACCGCGGTCGACTATGTGGGAGTCCAGAGACATAGCCATTACGCTAACTGCTGGTTCCCCTGGATTTTTAAAAAATTTGTACCAAAATAAACTTGTACTTTAATTCCACTTTCCATGTACTTTTTAAAGCACCCTTCTTTGTATATATACTGTATGACTTCATTGATATAAAATGAACATGTAGAGAAAAAAATAATCTATAATAATAGAAATCAGAAAGTGGTTGCCCACGGGAGAGAAACATTGGCAGGAAGAATGAAGGCAGTCTCTGGGATGACAGGAATGTTCTCTGTCTTGGTGTACGTGGCAGTTACACAGTATATACAACTGTCAGAACTCATCAAAGTGAACAGCTGGAATGCTGCTTTTTACTGTCTATTTAATATACTTGATTTTTTTTTATTTTAGAGTGGACATTTAGAAAGAGAGGTGATTGCCAAAATCTAGGAGAAAGGAGATGGTCGCCCATCGCCTGGGCCAAATAAAATGTGTACAAAAGGATAAACTATAAAGTCTCATGCAAGTCATAAAGTTCTCCGCAGACTGAGAAGGTCTATACAAAAGTGAGGACTTAGTGTAACTTAACTCATATTTGGGGGATGATGTGGACCTACAAAATTCCCCCTGAGGCAATCCAGTATGCTCACAGTGAAGGGTTTGGGGGTGATTAATGATGGCCTCCTTGCTGGTTTGTCACAGTTCGGCAGGAAATGGACCCAACCACCACTGAGACTCATCAGAATACTTGACCTTGGAGCCAAAAAAGGAGAGGGGAGGGGGCAGGAGCTACTTTTGCCCCGGGTCATTTTCTACTGAAAATTGGGCTTTCCCAAACAAAAAATGCATTCAGCTGCTGGGCTTGAGTCTTGAATTTATTTTTTTTGAATAATTAGGGTTTGAAGGATATTGCAGAAAGGAAGCAGACTGTCAGTTCCTGAGGCAGGGACCATAACGACCAGTGACACGGCCACCCAGGGTTGGGGGGCGGTGTGCTGGGAGCTGAGAGGGTGTGGGAAACAGACCCGGGCTGTTCAGCATCTGCCTCCGCGTGCAGACAGGTCTGGAGAAGCAGCTGTGTGCAAACTAGTACACAGCCGTCTCCTAGCCGGTCACTCACCATTTAACCACATTCAGTGCTTTTTCATGCAATTTTTTTTCAAAGTTCATAAATCTCTAATTATTTGCTTTATTTTCATATTGATTCTGTTTTCCCCGCACCAATGTTAAAGGCCAGCAGTACTCAAGCAGTCGTTCTCTGTGAAGTCAGTCCTGCATGGCAAAGCCCCTGGTTCACATCTTGAGGTCTCCCTGTGCCCCTAAGCCTTTCATGTGGACATCCAAGAACCAGGTTGGCCGGGGATGGGTTGCTGCATGAGGACCCTGTTGAGGTACCCGTCTCTCCCTCCCTCTCTGTCTCATAGCAGAAATAAGTAAACTTTAGACACGCACACAGTGAATGAGCAGGCACAGCTGGGTCTTCGTCTCCATATCAGCGAATGCCGAATGCCATAGTGCTGGCTCTGTCCGTGCATAGGAGACAGACCGCACAAGGCGGGGCCTTACATTTGTGGTGTTTTATTATCTAGTCTCTCTCTCTCTCTCTCTCTCTCTCTCTCTAAGGGTTGATCTCTATTGTGGCTTCTCTTTGTGTGAGGTAGGACCCACCTTCCACATGAAAGGAACCGGGGCATACACTCATACTTTCACACAAATGCATGCATTCACGCTTTGTCTCTCACACACACACAGAACCCTGACCCTGGCACCATCAGAGGACTAGAAACAACTTGGGCTCTGCCTCTGGGGCAGTCTGCCCTTGAACTGTGGCCTCAGGGTAGTGATGTAGGAGTATGGTGGTGGCGTCCCCTGGGGACAGTTAAGAGTCACCTTTGCAAAAGCTGTAGGGCTGTATGCTGACGAGGCTTCCCCGGGCAAGGCACCAGGGCTCTGGTTCCTTTGGCCTGGTCCTCTGATTCTCCCCTAATTGCTACCCATTTAAAAGCTGCATTCGTTCTACTCTCCAGAATCCCTCCAATAAATTCCCTTCTATTGACATTACCTAGAGCCTGTGTCCAGGAGAGACACGTGAGACAACATCGTCGTAAAACAGCCAGCTCCTTCCTGTCACAGCCTTCACAGAGCCACCCCATGTTTTGTTTATTTTTAAAAACACAAGGTGAAAACGTCTACTGAAAATTTGCAAAAGGAGCACTAGAGTCCTGTTGAAGCCTGTTTTGGTTTAAGTAGAATAGTTCCAGTTCGAGTGTGAATTCGAGAGTGAGTTTGTTTGTGTTCTCTTTTTTTTTTTTTTTGGAGAGGTTTTTGCTATAGGGTGCGTGCACTCGCCAGACAGACAGAGAGAGACAGAGAGACAGAAAGAGAGAAATCACCCCCCGGGGGGATGGCCACACGGCAATCCCTTCTCCTCCATTCTCCTCTTGGGATCTTGGGCATGCATGCACACATGCCTGGTGTGAGTTTAAGCCACCGGGTCTGGGACTCGAACCGCGGTTAGCTACATAGGAGTCCAGCGACATAGCCATTACGCTAACTGCTGGTCCCCAGAGTGAGTTTGTTTGTATCACACTTTTTTATTTTTCAAATTCCTGTCGAATGCCCCTTTCATTTATTTCTCCCACTTCTAGATGGGAAAACTGAGGCCTGGGACTTGAAATGACAAGTCCAGGTGCACATGGCATATCATCGGCAGAGCAAGAATTCGAACTCCTTTTACTTTACTGCCCTACTGTTTTAGAGCACAAAAATGATTATTGTACTAACTAAGCTTAACCAGGTGACTTGGATTGATTCATTCCAATGATTTGATTTAGCTGCTGGGATTATTCATACCTCTGTCCCTATATTCAGTCTGTCTCTTTGGGTGTTTCTTAATTTTTTTTTGTGTTCTGCATTCCACCTCTCCTCTCTCTTCATGCTTCCCTCCTTCCTTTGTCTGTCAAGCTCCTTTCCTTCTCTTCTTTCCTCCCTTCCTCTCTACCTCTCACCCACAAAAACATCTACTTGTCTTACATAGGGTTAGTATCATGTCACAGGGTGGCTAAAATGAGAAGTATCTTTTAAGCTCCTGGAGGCAGACTATTTTCTTATGGATTTTTATTGTTTGGGTTGTTTTGCCAGACTGATGAAGAAAGACCCTGAGGTCCCCTTATCTCAGGCCAACTAGAGGATGCCTTCACGGGTTTTGTTTTTTTTCCAAGCTGGTTCTTTACAAATGCATCCAGAAGGTCACTCCCAGGTCCCTGAGATAGTGATGGGTAATCAATCACATCCAGGACATCAGCATCACAGCAGATAATCTCCTGGATGGGAGGGCTTGGGGAAGGAGAACGGGATTGTGTGCTCAGCAAAGGTGATCTGAAGGATTGATTGCTTTTTCCAGAAGTTGGCTGAGGCAGCCGTAAGTACACTCTAACTCCAGTGGGCATTCTTCCCTTTGGGTTTTTGACTCAAAACAAGTAAATATACACATATATAAAAGGTTCCAACATTTCTCCAGTTAATTTGATAATTGCAATTCACCAAGCAATAAAGGATGCTTTTAATAGCGCCAAGGGCTGATCTCAGGGGGCCCAGGCAATAACTCATCCTTTCAAAACAAAAAGTCACTTCACTGCTCTAGGTCTCAACTTCCTCAACTACAGAATAATGAGCTACTGTAGTTTATTCTTTCAACAAATGCTTATTTTAAGCATCTACTTTGGGGCAGCCCTTGTGTTAGGAACTGACATAATGTTTTTTGAAGAACAGACATAGTCCCTGGTCTTGGGGAGTCCCAAAGTTTAATGAAGGAAAAGATGTGTCATAAGAGAGAAGAATAATAGTACCCTGATTTTTAAAAAATGATATAAGGCACTATGTATAAAGTACTATAAAAAGACAGAGGTAGAGGGATGAGCAGTTGGCGTAATGGCTATGTCACTGGACTCCCATGTAGTCGACCACAGTTTGAGTCCCTGACCCGGTGGCTTAAACTCACGCCAGGTGCGTGTGCGTGTGTGCCCAAGATCCCGAGAGGAGAATGGAGTAGAAGGGATTGCAGGGTGGCCATCCCCCCTGGGGGGGGTAATTTCTCGCTTTCTGTCTCTCCATCTCTGTCTTTCTGGAGAGCATACGTGTCCTATAGCAAAAACCTCTCTAAAAAAAAAAAAAAAAACAGAGGTAGAAACAACTATGCCTACACCCAAGCTTATCTTTAGGTTTCTTCCCAGTCTTCAACATCAGTGTGTACTTTTTTTATTTGTTCCTTTGTTTTAATCTGATTTCACACTGTTTTGTTGTTTCCTGACTAGCTGTTTTTACATTATTGTTGTTGTTATCAGCTATTACCAATTACTGTCTCACAAACTGTAAAGCTTAATAGAAGTTAAGTATTACGATTACCACTATCACCATTTTTGATACATGAGCACTGGTACTCAGAGAGGTCGGTCAATAACCTATCCAGTGTTACACAGCCAGGAAGTTACAGAGCCTCTGAACCTCAGTCAGCCTTAAAGCTCCTGCTTTTTCAGCACATGAGGCTTTAGGTACCTGCAAGCACTCAGGACCAGAAACATAATTTTCAGGAATGGGAGTATGAAATTAAAATAAGGGGCCTTTTGCTCAAAAATTATTTAAATATTAAGAAGGCTGGGCCAGCCACGTGACCTAATGGTTAAGGGAGCCAAATCCCATGTGGCTGACCACACTGTTCAAATCCCAGCCCCAGTGGCTTGAAAAAAGACATGCTGGGCATGGGCATGTGCCCCAAATACTGACAGGATGGAGAAATGGGGGAGAAGGGATTATCGTGTGACCACAACCCATTGAATACTGCTTTCTCCTTCTTCCTCTCTCCCTCTCTCGGTCTCTCTCTGGTGGGCAAAGAAAAAAAAAAAAAAAAAAAAACAAGCAACATCACAAGGGGGGTTGCAGTAGGACAGCCTCTCTGAAATTCCAATCACCTTTCTCTTTAAAATCAACTAGTGCCAGAGGCCAGCCTGTGTCTGGTGGTTGAAGTGACTGGATTCCATGTGACCAAGTGCATGGTTCAAGTCCCCAACCCACTGTCTTGAGAAACTCAGGCACATGCACCTGCATACCCCAGATCCTAAAAGGTGAAATGGAGAAGAGATTGCGGCATGACCCCATCACCATGGGATGGGGCGGAGGGACGGCTCTCTCAGTTTCTTTCTTTCTGCCCTCTAACAAATTAAAAGACAAAAACAAAATCAGCCAGTGCCAAACATCAGAGAACACAGGCCCCTGTAAAGTTCTCTGACCAGCCATCAGCCTAAAATACATCTTCAAGATGTTAGTGAGACAGTCACCCAAAAAGCATCACTGTCCTCCACTAAAAGATGGTTAAATGGGAGGAAACTTCAAAACGACAGGGAAGTTCCTCTCCTGATACACGGTGTGTTTCCTCTGCAGAGCTTCATATTTTTCATTCATTCCTAAAACCAAGCCAGTTTAGCCCTAGGAGGTGGCTTGCTCTGAGGAAACGTTATCAAGAGAACATTGCTAGAAACGCGTAAGGAAAACATGCTCATGTCACTACGTCTTAGAATTCCTAGGCATCAGGGGTACCCAGGACTGCTTATAAGGAGTGTGTTTTCTCCAAAACAAATGCATAAACAAAAAATCAGAATTACTGAGATACTGTATGTATTGTCTGTTATTCTGACCTGAAGTTGTTCTGCCTCTATTCACCACTAGGTGTCGGGAGAAACCCTGTTTTAAAAGAAACAAAGCTTCAGACATGCTGACCTAAAGGGAGTAATTTTCCCATAGTGTTCAAATCTCTCAGTAAGAAAAATGTTTAACGAGAGTAAACATTGCGAATATACCAAACTTACATTTTGAGTAACTACATAATGGTTACAATTCTTCAGACTACCTGCAAATACATTTGTGCTGAAATATCTATGGCAAATGTACATCTCACGGAAATTCCATTGCACTGCCATTATTTATTTAATAGAAGCAATCTCTGCGATTATTTGCATTTATTTCTGAAGGAGGATGTTTTTCCTTCCTCAGAATAAGTTCAGGAAATGGGTGAAATGTTCAGGAAGTTAGCTAAATGCTGATGTAAATCCAAAAGGAAGGTCTGTTGTTTAAAAAAAAAAATGGGGGAGGGCACCAGAAAGAGCTAGGAAGTGGTTCTCTCGTTCACTTATGGAAAATGTTATACAGAATTTCTGATTTAAAAGGAAGAGGACTAGGAAAAAATGTGTGTGCTCATGATATTGTTTTCCGTGGATCTGGTTAGGCAATCCAGACTTTTACTGATAACAGTAGCTGGCAAAGAAAACTGTCAAGAAATAAAATCTCGATGAGAGATGTGACTGGGATTAAATTTGTACTACACTAAGCCTTTGCTATGGAATTCGTATCAGCTCTTCTAGGAAATAAGTCATGATAGGAAACTGAGTCCTGAAGAGCTGACGGGGCCCCCTTAGCACAATAGAAACAAATAAAATTATCCTCACCTCCTAAGGACCCTGTCCCTTCCACTAACAACAGTGTCAGGTCGACTCATGGTCTCAGTATAGGGAGGCCCAAGCCTCCAGGAGACTCGGTCAGTGCTACAGTCCAGTGTGGCCCTTATGTATCTAGCTTGCGAGGTAGGCTGTGCTAGTCAATAGATCGGGTGTACAGAGCAAACAGAAACCCCTCGCCTCTGAAACACTGGATTTTAGAAGCCAGGAGCTGGCTCACTGGACAGAGGACACAGCTTAGTGTGGTTTCTCTAAAAATCGCCCCGCCTTTCCATCTCTCTGCTACCACTTTCATTCAGGTCTTCATGGTTTCTCAGCCAAACTAGTTGTCCTGCCACCGCTGGCCTTTCTTCCAGCACATAGTCCATGTGGGAGCCAGAGCAAGCTGTGTCAAAGTGCCAACATGGGCCCAAACCTTCTGGCTTTCAGACTTCTGCCCACTCCCCTGCACCCAGGATAGGAGAAAATACAACCTCCAAAGCCTTTCACAACTTGACCTCAGCCCACCTCCCCTACACTCTTAAGAATCTTAGGCTCCAGTTACACTCACCAATTAGCTGCTCTGTTTCTCCCTCCAGGCTTCTCTTGAACAAGTTTATCACACATTTATCCCTTTCACTCTGGGTAAATGAGGCCTGACCATGTATTTCTTTAAACTTCTATAGAGCTATCTTTGGATTTATAGAATGATAAATTCTACAGGCCCAAGCATAGCAAATGATGAAGGCTCAGAGGACACAAGCAGACACACCTATAAAAGTGGCCTACTGGGTGCAAGCCTTATATATCAACGCACGTGCCCACAAAAGATGTTGGGATGAAGGCAGTCCTCTAGACCTGATGCTCAAATGCCTCCGATGGCAAAGCATGAACTCATTGTTCACTTTTCTTTTTTATATATTGAGGGTAGTGGTAGTTTAGACAGGTAGACTGTCTTAAAAGAGTCATTGCTCTGAGATCCACACTTGTCCCTTTCTCTTCTTCCCAGAACTCTCCTGTGTATTTACTTGAGGCAGACAGGTCTGAGGCCGGGGGGGCCAGTGGGGGTGCGTCAAACGGTGACAGGACAACCAAGGAACCATCTTCCCATTATGCTCAGTGCTCCCAAGGTGTTCTATCCAAGATAAACCATCAAGGAGAAATGACATCATAAGTATTGGATCTTCGGAAAAGTCCTGATGTATTTTTGCACAGAAAACCATAGAAAAATACATCAGGACTTTTCCAATGACCCAGCACGAGAAGACAAGCAGCACTGATCCTTCGTGGGGTATGAGAGAGGGAGGCACGGTTTGCTGCCCTGAACTTCTGGAGAAAAATGTACCTTATTTATCTCAGCGTCTCCTGCAATGCTTCCCAGGATAGTGACTGACACATGATGGACCCTCATTCAGCTATTCAACAAATATTTACTAAGCAGTAGAGAATTTGTTTTTCCAGGTTCAGAGTTTTAAGCTTGTTAATAATAGCTGGATTCTTTCTCTGTTTTGTCATCTGCACTTTTGGACTTTAAGTTAGACCCTGTCTTTCATGGGTGTTTTGTTGTTTCATTTTATTTCTTGCAATGCTAGAGGTTGGAAGGTTTAGTCACTTACCTGAGGGAGACAGAGAAGGAGTGGGAGAATGCACCCTTCCCCATGGTATACGATCACACTGTAGTCCCTTCTCCATTTCTCTGTCTTATTAGGATTTTCAGCACACACATGCATATACCCATCCTCTTTTTCAAGCTGCTGGGGCCAGGATTCAAACCATAGTTGGCCATGTGGGATCCAGCTCCCTTAACCAGTAGGTTACAGGGCCAACCCCTTTCTGGGTTTTTTTTTGTTGTTTTTTTTTTTTTTTTTTTTTTTGAGAGAGATATTTTTGCTATAGAGCATATGTGCTCACCAGAGAGACAGAGACAAACAGAGACACAGAAAGAAAGAAATCCCTTTCAGGGTTTTAAAAAATCACTTCCTTTCTATCTTCCTCAGACCACTCTGGTATTCTAAATACAGTATATTGTCAGTAAATATTTGCTGGGGGTTGAGGAGGGATTGGAGAAGGTAGAAGAGGAAAAAAGATCATTTACAAGAAATGACACAGTGGGGGTAGGTGATTATCGCTAACCCTAGACAAGTCCATCCTGGCGCTCCTCAGAGTCTAATGCTGCTGCTTATCTGACAGGCGGTAATGTGAGCGATGGGGAGCAGCTGTAAGACCAGATGAAACGTTGGTCCCTGGCCCAACACTTACCTCTTGCTGTATGACCCGTTCCTAGCAGGCCATAGACCTGTAACTGTCTAACCTATCTTTGAGGTTAGAGAATTTTCTCTGAGGCTAGTGTGCTGTCATCCTTCCAGAAAGTCGTGACAATGTGATGGCTTTCGTTGTTACCAGCTTTGATTTCTTACCTGGCCTGGCCACATTTGTCACTAAAACTCCTTCACTAGGTAAAACTCTCCCTCTCTCCTTTCTCTCCTTAGTCCATTCCTCCCTTCCTTCCACAAATATTCCTAAAACTCATGCTCTGTGTTTGACACTGTGCCAGGCTTTGAGGGCACACAGACAAGCAGCTCTGGGTGCTCATAGTCCTGCTTGGGGAGCTCAGCCTCATTGGGGAATGGACACTTGCACAGCCCATTGCAAACAGTGCAGTGAAGGCTCCCGGTGTTGAAAGCACAGAGGCTCGAACGTGCTCGTAGTTGGAAGGAAAGGAAGGCAGGAAGGGGCAAACAGGAGAATCAGGGAAGACTTCCTGGGGGAGATAACACAAGACTTTGATTGTAAAGTAAGAACGGGCATAACCTAGTTGAAGAAAGATGGAAAGGGCTTCCCAGGCAAAGGGAGAAAAAGTACATACGCAAAGGCAAGGGGTGAGAGGAAAAGGATAGAGCTAGAACAGGTTTTTCTGTGTGTCTTATCAATTTCATCTCATTGCTTTATACTCTAGCCATTTATCTCACATCAAGTGAAATGATGAAATTCGGGGACATTTTAGGAAATTTAGATAGCCAATCATTTAATCTCTTTAAAAGGGAGACATTGATAATGTAGGCTGTCCATGAGATTAAGCACACTTCTTGGGTAAAAACAGGATTGGGTGATTACAGGAAACCAGGTAAGATGAATATCAGGCAACTGATGAAAAACATAATACATTTGACTTCTATTCTTTCTCCCTGGGAATTTGTGAAGTTGGATTCTTTTACCATGGGATGGATTCATGGGCTGTCTTAGGGTGAAAAAGACTAAAGGGGCTGGCTAGTGGCCTGGTAGCTAAAATAGCCAGATCCCAAATAGCTAGCCAAGGTTCAAGTCCTGCATCCAGTGGCTTAAGAAATATACTGGACACATGTGTATGTGTGCCCAAAATCCTAAAAGAAGGGAGAGATGGAGGAAAAGTAACCATGGTATGACCATACTCCAAGGGGGTTGTTTTCTCCTCTTCCTCCCTCCCTCCCTCTCTCTGCCTTTCTGTCTCTCTCTGGCCAGTGCATGCACCCTCTGGCATAAAAAATAAAAAAGTAAAATTAAAAAATTAAGAAATAAAAAAGATTAAAAGGTCAGGCCAAAGTGATGCTAGGAATTTCAGGTGGGACCAATGTCTTTTGTATAGCCTTTTGAACTCAACTTTGCAGGCCCAGTGCATTTTCAAAGCATTTAGCAAGATCTTTCCAGTCTTACCAACTTAGCTACATTGTGAAGGAAAGCTGAGGAAAGGACAAGTGGTTTATTTCTCCCAGTGTGGTTTATTTCTGCTCACAAGACCTCTGAAAACAGGAGGCAATGCTGACCTCTTTAGTCAAGAGTCAGCTCAACTTTAAAATTATGATTGCATGTGAAAGCTAAAATGGGAAAGAGAAAAAGTCAGTTCTCAGGACAGAAATGCTAAAAACCCTTGGGCCACATTCCAGTTAGTGTCCGGGCTCTGTACACAGAGCTCCCATTGGGGGTGGGTAGGCAGGAGATGGGCCAAGACCAGTTCAAACCAGTTGAATATCAGGGATCACGGAGTTTACTCTAGAGGTGTCCTAAAAACAGAAACTCATGGCCAGGTCTTGACAAAAGAGTTGCCTGCCAAAACATTTACCCACTCCCAGTGAACTATTTGAAGTCGGAGGGACAGAGAATGTATGTTTCCTAAGGCCACCATTAAAAAAATCACAAACTGGGTGGCTTAAGACAACAGAAATTTATTCTCACACAGTTCTGGAAGCTAGATATCTGAAATAAGGTTCTGTGG
Organism: Tupaia tana; assembly: GCA_026018925.1. Lineage (NCBI taxonomy): Eukaryota > Metazoa > Chordata > Mammalia > Scandentia > Tupaiidae > Tupaia > Tupaia tana. Next base: position 77,633,682 of record JAKSZU010000015.1, read on the forward strand.
ACTCTTCTATGGAAGAATCTTCCATAGAGTCTTCTAGCTTTGAGTAGTGGCCAACAGTCCTTGGTGTTCTGGCTTGGCCTTCATCTAAGTAACCCATCTCTGCCACTGCCTTCACATGGGATTCTGCACTTTGTGTTAGTCCAAATTTCCCTCTTCTTATAAGGATACTAGTTATTGGATTTGAACTCATCCTAATCTAGAATGAGCTCATTTTAACTTCATTGTATCTGCAAAAACTTTATTTCCAAGTAAGATCACATTCTCGGGTTTTGAAGGTTAGAACTTGAGCATATCTTTTGGGGAAACATAATGCAATCCATAGTAGGGTAAAAAGAAAACAAATAAAACCCTTTGAAATAAAACCAAAACTGGGACAGGCAGGTGGCCTGGAGGTTAAGGGCACTGGACACCCACATGCCCGACCACAGTTTGAGTCCCAGACCTGGTGGCTTGCTTTCTCATTTTGTCTCTCTCTCCCTCACTTTGTCCCTCTCTGGTCAAATTTAAATAAATAGATAAATAAGTAAATAAATAAATAAATAAATAGAGTTAAATAAAATAGTTCTAAAAGAATAAAAAATAAAAATAAAACCAAAACCAAAGCCCTGAGATAGGCATGAAAAGACCCAGCTGTCCAGCCTACCACCTTCTGGTTGGGTTACCCTTTTCCCTCTGTCTTGGCTTCTCCTCTCTAAAGCAGCACAATGCTTGCCCTCCATACTATAGAAATGCTATGAGAAAAAAAATGAAATAATGCAAATGAAAATATTTTCTATTTGGATAATGTTTCTACAAGTGCAAGGGATTATCAGGAATTCATTCCAGATTGGGTTGACTTTTTCTTAACTTCATAACTACTTAATAAGTAGGTAAGGGGATGAGAAACTCTGTCTTACAGGGGAGAGAATTTAAATTACATGCCTCCCTTCATTTAGAGTTTGAGATAAAACTATAATAGCACTCTGCAGATAAGGAGAGTTGTATTGCAGATCCTTGCTCACTGGGCTTTTTACTCACACCAGCACAGGTTGGTATTCAAGTGAAGCTAAATGGTGGCCAGCAATTTAAAAGCAAAAAGAGAGCTTGTGTTCTCACCCAGAACATCAGCAGACATCTCCAATGGCAGTGACTCTCCTGTCTGTCTAGCATATAGCACTCGCTCCTATGACAGTATCCTAATAATGGCTTCAAATTTGCTTTGTCCAGTCACTTTTCTGGATATGGGGACAGGAGGTATGCAATTTCTAAAATTAGCTGAAGAAGCCATTTTCTTGACGTTATATACTCCATGTTCATTATATAAAATGGAAGCATTGTGTAGCTAGGAAAAGATAACAATAAAAACCCTGAACTTAAAAAGCTCTTTTTCCAGGGGTTAGCAGGTGGTATAGTGATTAAGGCGCTGGACTCCCACATGGCTGACTGTGGTTAGAGCCCCAGACCTGGTAGCTTGAAAATCATACTGGGTGTGTGTGGGGCGTGCCCCAAATCCCAAGAATAGAGGAGAAAAGAGTATTGCAGCATGGCCATCCCCCCTGTGGTGTGATTTCTTACTTTCCCTCTCTCTGTTTCTTTCTACAGAGTGCACATGTCCTATGGCAAAAACCTAAAAAACAAACAAAAAAAAGGCTTTTTCCCCCTTTTATAATTAATTAGTTTTTAATTGCCAGAGGGTATGTGTGCTTACCAGAGAGATATAGAAATAACCTATCCCCGCCATCCCCTTCACCCCCACAAGGGGCATGGCCACACTGCAGTCCCCAGTCCCCCCCCCCCCCCCCCCCCCCCCCCCGTCCTCCATTCTGTCACGATTTTGAGCACACATGCACATTTATCCAGTGTTTTTCAAGTCACCAGGGCCAGGCTTCAAATCGTGGTCAGCCATGTGGCATCTAGCTTCCTTAAACACTAGTCTGTAGGGCCACCCCCAACCCTCTGCCCTCCTTTCTATTTTTTGAGGACTGAAGCTCCAGCAAGTAAGAGGAAAACATTTTTTCAGACTGTCAGCTGCAGTCAATGGGACTTAGAAGGCAGAGATGGCCACACATATTGGAAATGCCAAAAAGGTCAGTCACTGAGGTAACCACTGGAGAACGGTTACATCCAAAGCCACACGTGACCCACTTGAGTGTCCCGATGACCACAGTGGTAGTACTGCAGTGGTGATAAAAGCTGTTGACCTTGAACTGTGGGGGGTTGCTGACCCAGGAGAAATCCCAGAGGGAAAAAATAGCACCAGCAAAAACAGAACCAAGAGGTTCCCAGAAAACAGCTCTTGATTGGCCCTGCAAACTGAATCCTGTTTCTCATTGTTGGGTGCGGATGTGGACTGCTTCCCAGGGGACCTCATACACCTCAAGAATACTCCAAGTCACACAGCAGCTAATAAACAAAACTTTATTTTCCTTTAATACAAAAATTAAATAGCAAGGTTTTTGTTTTTATTTTTTTATACAGTGATAAATTAGAAATTTACAGTACAGACATCAAATGCACACATACTTTTGTACATCCTTAAAAGCAGGGTTCATTTCCTCAAAGTTCAGCCATTCATTAAGGGCATATGAAGCAGGAATTTGCCTGGTACCTCTATGTCAAATATCTGAAAGTCTCCAGGTTGGCCTCTGGGTTCCTGGAGCTGTGGGGTGGCACAAGGATCCAGGAAAATGCCACAGAGCAAGCCCTGTCCCATGTTTACCTTTCTGCAGATTGCACCTGACATGTGGTCTACCTTTCTTACAAAGAGCTCAAGAGGCCTTTATACTTAAACGTTCTACAGCCTCACAATGCCCCTGTGAGGTAGAAAAACTTCAGAACCACCTCCATGCCCCACTGGGAGAGACCCAGAAAGCAGCTTCCCCTCTCACAGCCACAGCCAACTCAGGGCCGGAGCTTACTCCTAGGACTTGAAACCATTCACAACCAGGGAGAGAGGATAGACCCAACCTCCGAGGGGCAGAGTTGATCTCACCCCTTTTCAGAACCTCCAGATGACAGCGGTCCTGTACTTCGTTGTAGGAGATCGAAGAGGTATGGATACTCTGAGGACATGGTTCATTTGGGACCACAAATAGGCCCTCCACAAATTGTCTGGGTGAACTTGCTGATGCAAAGATGAGAAACAAGGAAAATGAGAACCAGAAACATATGACTATGAGAGCAACTGGGCTTTCCAAGGCGCAGGAGGCAGGTCGGGGGATCCTCGAATCATGTCCCTCCCGGGACTGTCAGGCGTGCCCTCATTGCACAGGAGCATGGCAAGAGGCAGCAACAGAAAACTCTATCCAGGCTACCATGAAACAGAATCCATTATTTAAGACCCTAGTATCTGATCCCTGGTAGGAGCAAAATGCTCTCTGAAGACTTTCCAAGATCTGTGACCCAGCCCCAGAAGAAAAATGATAGCCTGGGTCCTTCTCCAGTCATGACACAAACTCAGATGGGGATGCTGAGCTCAACTCCAATAACTAAACAAGGGGAACTGTCAGAGTCCAGTGGACCGGAGTCAACAGGATTGGCTAGAATAGGAACTCTCTCTGTGCCCTCCATCACAGAACAAAGCACACGCTATAGATTGACTGGAAGAGGTTCCTTTCATTCTGTGCTCTGTGGACCCCTCACCAAAAGCCGAAGATGGCACCATCCTGGTGAAATCCCCTTAAAGTTCCACCTGCCCCTCCAGGGCTGAAGCTGTGGAGTTCACCTCTGGGTCCTCAACTCTTAGATTCCCAACACAATAACCACTTATTTCAGCAACCAAGAGACAGAGGGGGCCTAGCAAGTATAGAGCTGGGGTGCTAGACAGAATCACACTTCAGAATCTAGAAAGACAAGTTCCCCAGATTCTGGATTTGAGGAGTGCAGGTGAGGGAGTGACCTGGGAAAGGAAAGTCAGAGAGCATCTTAGAGGAAGTAAAAACTGTTACCCCTTCTCCAGTTTCAGGCCCCCGAGCAAGCCGCCAGCTCAGAAGCAATCTCAGAGATCAGGAAATGGGTCTCCATAAAGGAAAGAGGAAATGAATCAACCAAGGAGCTCGACCAGATGGTTGTGGCCAGTTCCACCCTAGCCCGTGTCCCTCTGCCCTGAGGTTTGGCCTTTGAGAAGCAGGAGAAAGGAGTCTGCCAGGGAGGAGGTTGGACCTAGTGCTGCTGGGTCCTGTCTTACAAAATCTCAGGAGGCCAGGGGATTTGTGTAGGGAGCTACAATTAGACCTATTATTCTAGAATTCTGAGAAAGAAAAACAGCCCTAACCTTTCCTCTAGTGCAAGGCTGTCCTCAAATGTCGACACCAGTCACATGGAACACCCGAGCCCTGAACTGTCTGTCCCCAAAGCCACAGTAGATGTGGGAGCTTACGTCCTTACAGCCTGTTCTCATAGGCTTCCTACGGGATTTCCATGGAGACTGTCATGAAGTTAAATTGATGTTTTCTGTCAGAACCCCCATAATTAATCTGGAGGGCATCCTGGGAAGGAATGAGAGAAGGCTTAAAAGTAGACAGACTCAGGAAGAGGTTTACGGGCTGGAGACAATGTAACATGGGGATTTCAGAGACCACTGCTCCTTCACCAAACCAGAAGCAAAGTTCAATAGACCAGAGGGCATCCCCTACCCTAGATCAGTTAAAAGAATAGAGCTTACCTCCCCGACATTCCCTAAGGCACCTAATAGGGCTTTACACACAGTTGATACTCAATAAATGTGCTGATAATCAACTTAAAAAAAATTAAGACGATGGAGTCATTGGTAACAGACTTGAAGGTCACTGGTAACTGACTCCTCAGCCACAAAGTTCCTTTCCTGAAACCGTAAACACTCCCCATTGTCTGGAATGTGAAAGGAAAGGCCTATAACCCATGGCATTGCTAAGGCTACTAATCCAGTCTGCGTGGATCACGCGTACTTTCCCCTGAGAAGGTAAGAAGTCTCTAAGAACAGACTTGTCAAAACCCACAAAGCTGTCAGGCACTAGCGCCAGAACTCAGAATTCAGGTGTCCAGATTTGCCCCAGTACTTTTTAATTGTTATTATCATGATTTACCCATTGACACATATTGAGCACCTGCTCCATCCCTGGGCCTCTGCTAGGTGCTGCTTGGTCACAGAATCACTGAAGCATTATAAAGAAAACTGCAGGACAAACCTACGTATTCTAAGGGCAAGGCCAATCCCCCGCTGCATGGTCCTCCTTCCCTTTCCTGGGCCAGAGTCTCTGCACAACTCCCCAGACACCAGAGCAGAGCGTGAGTAAGGGCAGGCTCTGCCCCTGGGTGCGTGCTCCAGGGCCCTGGACAGTTCTGGGAACTGTCTGCAAGCAGCACGGGGAGTTCACATTTTACATTTCATAGGCGACGTAGTTTCAGATGGAGTTAAACTGGTCCTCCCAGGGATCATTTCTCATGCTCCTAGAGCCCTGACCCAGAGTCCTGCCAAGGTACTCAGACTGGGCACAAGGAACCAAAACCCAGTTAGCTTCTATCTCAAAAGCACCAAGACTTTCTCTTCTAAATACATAGCGGACTTTCTATGCATCTGGATCTTGGACAGCTCAAGAACCATGCAAAAAGAAAAGAGGAAAGGAAAAAGGAAAATGTCAAACCAGGGACATAAAGCTCAAACCAAGAAAAAACAAAAGGCATGAATTAATAAATAAATGAGTTGTTGAGTCACTGCAAAGCAGTTGCTGAAGCAAAGATAGGTATGAGTTCCAAAGAGAACAAACCTGTGACATCGTCAGCCATTTGTCCCAGAGATCTGGTGATTAGAAGGCCTAAGGCAGGTTAAGAGAAAAGCCAGTTACAATTTTAAAAGAATTGCAACTTTTGAGAGGCTGCTAGAGGGTACCCCCTTATGAGGAACATAAAGCATACATTTTAAAAGCTTTGGATACCACTGCAAAAGGCAATTAAGACCTGTGCTGTTAGAGTTTGCAGTTCATTTCATAAGGTCTACACTTTATTTCCTGCTAACCAATCAATCTCCTGGCTGGCATTCTGGAGATTCATTAAGCACCATATAAATACTCCAGGCCACACCGCCTCCAATGAAATCCTATAAGGAGCCTTTGCCAATTACTAGGAAACAATTATGTACCAAGTAGTTGGATTAGCTGTCCTCAGTTCCCTTTACAAAACGGAAAAAGTCTCCATTGTGGTAAGCAGACCAGACTCTGATAACATTCTTACACTACAGGAAAAAAAGGCACTATCATTCTGAGAATGTGAGTTGACCATAGTTTTAAAGTCAGTTGTGTATACTATGTCACGGTCCAAGAATGTGCTTTTAATTGTAATTGACACACACAAATTACACAGTTAATCTGTGTGAATGCAAAGTTGCCAAGAAACTGTGAACACTTTAGCTCTTCCAGACTGGCGTCTGCACAGATGCAATCACACAAAGTAAAATATATTAAGTCCCCATTGCTCAATGCAATAGGTCTCTGGGGTCGGTAAGGTAAGTCAGCTTAGTAAATCTCATTTTCCTCTGAATTAAGTGATTGTCAGAAAGTGAATCACCCTTCCTTTTCCCCTCATTAGGCATGCTGCAGTGTAAAAATTCCTATAAAAATACTTTTTTGAGTCATTAGGGTAAAATGAAGAAAACAGCAGCAGCCTAGAACAGAGATGTTGAAATCTGAGAGAGGAAGAGAAGAAAACTCCACTGGATACCTTATGTGTTAGTACAGTACTTTTGTTTGTTCAAACAATTCTGTTTTATGACAAAGGCACTGAAAGATTCTGACACCACCTCTTGGGAGTGCAATCCACCACGTTCTAAACAGCAGACAGTGTGCCACAGATGTTTATGTTAGATCAGCCAAACTATAAAACTCTTCTAAGACTTCTCTGAACCCAGCGTTTCCAGTGTTTATAGATCACTTTGCTATCTGAAAGACCCAGTTAGTATTTAAAACGTTAAAGGGTTAAAAAAGTTCATCTTTCTCCCTGCAAATTACCAATGCACAGCTCAAATCCCACCCTACAGGGAAAAACAGCATCACCCTGGACTTCCTGGAATCGAGGCAGGACCTCCACGCTCCAAGCTGCGACCTGCTAAAGTGATCAACGTTTTGATTTTTTCACAGCTTTGAAAGCCTCTAACTGGCTTTTCTATTTTGGATCATTCCAAAGTCTGCAGCAAAATCACTGGTTTCCTAATGCTGGGGTGGGAGTGGGGGCAGTGTGTTGATGGGGGGAGGGGTCACTGAAGTGTCACTAGTTTGTTCCAACAGAGACTCACTGCATCAACCTTTTAGTAGCATTTCCACCAAAATGTGGGCATTTCTCCTTTCAAAATGAGGAAAGCATGGAGGCTGGCTGGCCTTATACCACAGTCTCATTGCCTTTGCCAGGCTTTGCCCAACCATTCCCTCTCTTCTCTCTCTTTACCTTCCCAGAATTTACCAGTCTGTTGGAACACTTCTGCCATGTGTGAAGAGTTTTGGCAGACCAAATCCACATGCCTGAAGTGATGCCCACCAGCAAAGACATAAAAATTTTCAACATTTCCACCGCCATATTGGAGTCATCTGCTGAATAGCGGAAGAGCGCCCAGTTGGAGATTTCATAGAAATAACAGGCAATCACACAGGTTGCAGGAACCGTGTACAGTACTGAGAAGACCCCGATCTTGACCATCAGCCTTTCCAACTTGTCTGTCTTTGTCCCATCCTTTTGAAGATTTGATCGAATTTTGAACAAGGCCACCAAACCTGCAGCAATGAACAGAGTTCCAATCACCAAATAGGTGAAGAGGGGAGCCACCACAAAGCCAGTGAGGGCATCGAGGTTTTGGTTCCCAACATAGCACAGACCAGTCAGTTCATCGGCATCCACCAGTCTCATAATCAAGATGACAATGGTTTTCACTGCAGGGATGGCCCAGGCTGCAATGTGGAAATAGGAGCTGTGCATTTCAATGGCTTCATGACCCCATTTAAGTCCCGCTGCCAAAAACCAAGTGAGTGTCAGAATAACCCACCAGATGGAGCTGGCCATTCCAAAAAAGTACATCAGCAAGAAAATTATTGCACATCCTGTGTTCTTAAGTCCTTCTTGGATGAGAACAGGTTCTGCTGCCTCTTCAAAATCGCAGGATATCCTCTCCCGGCCCACCGTCAGCCTGACAATATAAGCAATGCTATAAATATTATAGCACATACTGAGAAATATGATGGGGCGCTCAGGGTAGGAGAACCTGGAAGAATCGATCAGGAAGGTTAGCACGGTGAAGGCGGTGGAGATGAAACACAGGCTGGCCCACACGGCCATCCAGATGTCGGTGAACTCCTTGGCTGAGCGGCTGTACAAGCCAGCATCGTAGCCACACTTGAGAACACAGTTTAGGCTCCTTTTCACCCAGATGTACTGATCAGAGTTCATTCCCACAGAATGACACTCTTCCCCAGGCTGGATGGGGGTTTTGTGAGGTAAGGGTACCTCTTCATCACCTGGCCCTTCCATGCACATATGGTTGTGGTCATTCTGTGGTGGGAATTTGCTGCAGTTCAGGCTCTCCGGCCAGGCAAATCCAAATTCCTTCAGGACAGGTTCACAGCGTCTCTTGACTGAAAGACACATGCCGCCACATGGGCCAATGGGAATGTTGATCTTCTCAGTGCACATTGGCACATAAACTGAGCAAAGGAAGAACTGGAAAAGTAATGAAATGAACAAAGAAAACAATGACTTGGAAGTCTGATCAAATGCTTTCACAAAACTGAGTTGAAGGCAGTGCGCATATCTACTTTTAAAGCAGCCTTAGGGAGTCTGTCTTACTCTGAGCTCAAATGAGGGTGTCTAATAATCCATGACTTACACACTTTTCCTACTTTGGCTCAAGTAGTCCTCTCCAGGGAGGCATGCATAAATAAACAAATAAATAAATGAATAGGGTCTGAAGAATTACATACCTTTTCAGATGAGACTTAGGGAAATAAACCCTTCAAAGCTGACTTTGAATCTCCCACCCCCTTTAGCTACTATTTAAGGGCTGGAAAAACTAATCATTGGACTCAGACATTGAGGTGACAGGATGGTTTACTTTGATCCCCACTTCTTTATCACCATAAAAATACATGTAAAAAAATAGACCCTGTTAATAATCTCTTTCCTCTACTTTATCCCTTCAAATGAACTTTTTTAACCAGTCTCACCATGAAACAGAAAATGTCCCAACTGAGACACTGTGAGACCTCATGATGAGATGCAGATTGAGGTCTCTGGTCACCAGGGGTTTGTTTGGCCAAGTTTCCTCAATGAATAATAATGAAACACAATAGGAAAATGTAAATGTTAAGTCCCTGAAACTGCAGTGCCAGAAGGGGAGAGTCCAGTTGCTGTCCTCAATTCCTCCAGCATTGATAAACAGTCTGCTTGGCTCCTTACAGATGTTGTCTACGAAGTCTAGGGTTACAAGTAACTATTTTCCAGCATGTAAAGGGATCCAGTCTTGTCCTTCAAAACAGCTTGGCTCCTTCCCCAGGATACGTGTAATTAAAAATATATATCCCTGCAAAAGCTGTTTCTCCAGCAAAATTGCCACTGATGTCAGGATATGTGCTGTTTCCAAACTGAGAGCCGGAGGATCATTTCTTGAGCTTTTATAACCTACTTCTAAAGTTCTGAAACTTCCAGAGGGACATTTCACCAACATCGGGTCTAATCCTAACCATCTTTCCAAAACCACAATCCAACTTTTAAAATGACCTATGTAAAAACATGCACCTAGAAAGCAAGATGCATGTCTGTTTCTTATCTCTCAGAAGAAACCACAGAGATTTCTTCGGATTTTAGCTTGGACAACCAACCTCTATCCTCTCCACCCCCGCCCCAATTTGTCTCTCTTTTCTAAATTTCTAAAAATCACTCAGCTTCACCAGCCAAAACACAACCAGTGTTCACAACACTTTTTAAATGTTCTTTTCAGTCGTTTTCTCCCCAATGAACTGGCTGCCTTTTTTGTGTTTGTTTTTTCAAGATTATAATCACTCTGTATAACCAATTCTTTCTTCATTTATTATTGTATCATAAATATTTTCTGTATCATTACAAAAGCTTTAAAATTTTTAACGACTGAAAAACAAAAGCCCAAAGCCTTCCAGTATACAAACTACCTTCTTAGAGCGTTTTCTGTTGTCCCAAGCTTTTAAACCTGCCTCAACCCTGAGAGTAAGAAAAAACTCAAGGCAACCCAACTATTCCTTTCCGCATGACCTCTAAAAGCGTGTGGGACGACCTAAGGAGGGGCCATTCCTCAGAAAACGGGGCAGTGATGTTTCATTTAATAAATCACCCAAAAAATATGGGGAGAAAGGAGGTCGGCAAGGGACCGGGAAGGGAGGAGAAGTTCCTGTCTCCTTATCTCTCCTTCCAAGTCTTAGCTGCAGCTGGCTGCGCCGCCGGGACTCGCCCACCGAGCAGCGGCGGCCGGAATCCTTGGCAAAGATAACCCTCAGCTCCACTGGGGTTAGGGGCTTGGCCAGACATGGGTGGGCAGGGGAGAAAACGGAAGGGCGGGGTGTAAGAGTGGGTTCTTTTGCAGGCCAGATGACTTACACAACGTTTTGGCTTCCAGTCCCTGAGAAGGGACAGCAAAGTGGGGGTGGGGATGAAAATCACTTTTCCAGGAGAGTTGTACCCTTCGGGCTAAAAAGGAAGCTGGGAGCTCGGTCTGGCACCGGCTCCACGAAGTTAGTTTGGGATGTTGTACCCAAGGGGTCGCGCCAGGGACAGGGATGGGGGCGCCCACCTGCAGCTGGCTGGAGCAGCCGTACTGGATGAGCGGTGTGAAAGTTGTCAGCTGCAGCTCGGCGTCCGTCTGCAGCTCGTGCCCCACCAGGTTGGGCATCTTGGTCACGTTGTAGCCGAGGTTCTGGCACATGGAGATGCGGATGGGGTCGCAGCGCCGCTCCTCCTCATCCCCGAAGCCCCGCGCCGGCCCCAGGAGCAGCAACAACTGCAGCAGCAGCAACCCCAAACCGAGACCGGCGCCCCCGAGCGCCCCCGGGCCGCTCGGCCACGCGCCCCGCCCGGCCATAGCCAGAGCCCGGGGCAGCAGCGGCGGCAGCGGCAGCCGCTCCACCAGACACCCCCAGTTTGCACCGGGGCGCCTGCTGCCCGCGCTGTTCCCGGCTCCCGGGAAGGGAGTGTGATAAGGCGCCAAGGGCGACGAGGGGGCAGCGGCCGGTTCTCCGGCAGCTGCGCGCAACTGTGTGGGATATTAGACACCCCCGGCGGAGGCCAAGAGACCGGCTGCGCAAGTCATGACTGCAGGCGGCGAGCCCACCACCCGGCGCCGGCCGCGTCCCTCCGCGGCTGCCCGAAGCCCGCCAGCACCCAGCGCCGCACCGCTCGCACGGCCGGAGCCCTCCGCGGCGCTGGAGGCTCCTGGGCGGTGGCGGGGCGGGAAGGACAGCGCGCCTGTCCAATGGCCCGGCGCTGTGGGCAGCAGGGGGCGGGGCCTCTGGGCGGGGACGCTCTCCCGCTGGAAGGGTCGGGTCAGGCCCCCCCGCCCGCCGGCCCTCCTCCGTCCCTCCCTCCTTCCCTCCCCGCAGCACCCCGCCCCGCCCCGCCCCGCCCCGCTTCCCGGCGCTCACTTTCCTCCCACCCTGATCCAGGCGCGCCGGGGCCAGGCGGGGATGGAGCTAAGTCGCTCAGGCTGGGCCAACCTCCCCCCTCCTTTCCCAGGTGAGAAGTGCTCCCTGGTCACTCTGCCCCCTTTTCTTTCCTTCTCCCAGTTGTCACCTCGGCCCGTGGCCACCTCTCCATAAGGCAGAGACTTGTACACAAAGAGCACGAGATTTGGATTTTCACAGATTGTGGCTTCAAATCCCGGCTGGGTGACCTTGAGCCAATCGCCCAGCCTGTAGGCGTCGGTTTCCTCACCCGTAAAGTGACGGGAGGATTAGCGATAAAGCGTAAAGCGCTCAGCCGGTGCCTGGTACTGCGCGAGTGCGCTGCTGTTTTCACTCCTAACTCGCTCGGGTCGGCCTGGCCCCCACTCCCCGCCCCCAGACTCGGCCAGAGCTGCGCCCGGGAGCTGCCTGTCTCCAGCGGGAGTGGGGGAGGCGCCCGGAGCAGCAGACCAGCCGATGGTCTTGCGCTCCGATTTCCTCACCGTATGAAATGAAATTCCACAGGGGGGTTCGAAAGGAAATGAGACCGGGACGCTCCGTGCTTCTCGGCCCGCCGCCCTTCCTGTCTCGGGGACACGGTTTCTAAATAAGGTTGGGAGGGTGAGAGGGCGGGAGGGGAGAGGCCTGACCTGTGCACTAGGGGTGAGGCAGGCGCACAGACACCAGGATTCCCTTCCTCCAGCCTCCGCCACCCCTTCCCTACTGCCGACACCCCTTTCTTTCTTATTCTTCTTCTCCGTAGGGTCCTGGAGATCTGGAGCTTATGCCATATAGATTTTTGTACAACTTTCCTGTCTTTCACTTCCACCCCACAGGGGAGTTTCTCAACGCTGGCCCTCTCTGCTTTCCAGTTGGCCAGTGAAACCCCCCAGCAGGTGGATTCCTGACCGTTTACTCGTTGCCTGATTGTGGTTGAGCCACAGAGTCATTTTCTCTGTGAGCCTCACATTGGCCACCCGAAACATAGGGACTTCATGCCTGCTGCACACACTTGTTCTCCGAGGTAAATAGGATAGCACCTGCAAATCATTTACCATAGCACAGGGTCTGGCACATAGCGAGTAGCGAATAAGTGGGCTGCTGCTGTTCTTTTTTCTTTTCTTTTCTGGGACAACTAGGGGAGGTCAGTCATGGGAGAGTCTCTAGCTTTCCCACCTGATCTTACCTGCAGCCCAGGTCTGAGCATCTGGGTAAAGAGCTTTCTACCCTCTTCGGAGAGCCTTTTGTTCAACATTCTCCATTGTTTTCTTGGGGCTGTTTGTATGTGTTTGTGCCTTCCCATTCAGCCAATTCTGTGGCACATGGCAGGGGTCAGATGGACGTTGGAAGGATGTCTGTAGCTCTTGAGGTGCTGTATTCTCTCTTGTATTTTTAGTTTTCTTTTCTTATACTGGCAACTAGACTTGGCTGAGGGCAAGAATGGAATAAACTTTTTTGGGTATTTGGCTCTGTGCCTATGGCTGTGCTGGGTACATAGAACCTGCATTATCTCCAGTCCTCATCATAACCTCTCCAGGAAGGAGGGCCTTTAAAGAAATTAGGAAACGGGCTAGAACCAGAGTAGTAGTTGGAAAATGACAGGACCTACCAAACCAGGATCCAAGGAGTAAGGTTATTACCTCAGAAAAAGTTCCCAGCCTGAAAGCAACCTAGCTAAAGAGTTGAATCTTCACTGTCCTGTGCTGATTCATGCCCAAGACCATTGGTCTGTAGAAAGAATGAACAGATCAAATGAGCTATTAATTATTTGAGCTACAGGGGCCTGACCATAGCCTAGTGGTTGAGGGGGCTGGATGCCACATGTCCGATGACAAATCAAATCCCAGCCCTGGTGACTTGAAAAACATGCAAAGCACGTATGTATATGTACCCTGAACTCTGACAGGATGAAGAAACGGAGAAAAAGGATTGCAGGGCCAGCAAGTAATGTGGAGGTAAGGTGCTAGATCCCACCTGGCCAGCTCTGCCATTTGAGTCCTGGACACAGCAGCTTGAAAAACATGCCAGGTGTGTACATGCATGCCCAAAATGCCCAGAGGAGAATGGAGGAGAAGGGATTGCAGAGTGGTCATCACTCCTAGGGATTAATTTCTCACGTGCCCTCTCTCTGTCATCGCCTGCAAGTGCACTTACCCTATGACAGAAATTCTTAAAAAAAAAAAAAATCAGATTGGATTGGATTGCAGAATGACCACGCCCCATCGGGGTGCTTTATATCTCTCTCTGTAGTGAGCACACACCCCCTCTGGCAATTAAATAGGTAATTTGGGAAACATATTATTAAATAATTAGAGAAATATAGGGTCGTCGGGAAAGTCATGATGCATCTTTGCATAGAAAAATATGTCATGACTAACCCGACAATTTAATAGATCAAATGAGCAAAATGTTCTTCACCTCTAGGACCTTACACGAGGACACAAAGAGGTGAAGGTAGAGGTAGCTGACTTTGGAGGATTACTCAGCACAGTGTAGCTGGCATGCAGTTGGCACTTCTAGTACACCTGTGGGGTAGGGAAGGGACATGACCTGTGCTGAATATGCGTGTACCCAGTTTACACAGTGGACTCCATGAGGGCGACAAGGGGAGGAGGACTGGCCCTCATCATACAGAAGGAACATCATTAGTGCCAGGTGAAGGAGTACTCTTTTATTTATTTATTTAATTTCGTTTTCTTATGATCGAGCGTACGCGTGCACATGTGAAAGACATGAGCACCTGCTGCAGAGTCTGCTCATGCTGCCATCTCCCTCCAACTCTCTCCTTCACTGGATCTTGGATACTTCCACCCATGCCCAGTATGTTTTAGGCTAACCAGCCCAGAGATTCAAAGTGCAGTCCCCATGTGGGCCCTGGCTTCTCTTGGAGCCCATGATCACTGTGCCATTGAGCTGGCTGGGAATACTTATTAAATCCATGACAGACAACTCATCACGAAGCCTGTCTCTGAGCTAGACACTGTGCTACCTGCCTTATGTTCTTTATCGCTCACAACTTGGAAAAACGGCTCTTCTGAGAGGTAAACTGGCTTGGCTAAGATCATGCTGTAAGTGCTGGAGATGGACTCAGACACATCTCCGCCTGGCCCTAAACTGTGTCCATTGTATCATGCTCGCAGAGGAAACCGCTTAACACCTGGTCAAATCCATAGTTAAAGATGACCCTTTTGTGATCTGGACTTCTTATTCCTAGGTCTGGCATCCCTGCCTCAGCTTGCTTCAAGCAACTGTCTCCTTTGAGAACACTTGAAGAAGCCCTTCCCCATCAGAAGCTTTTCCTGTCAACAGCTTTTCTTTCTAGGCATGGAACTCATGCAGGTATTTTCCCAAAAAGAAAGCCGGGGGAATCACATTTCAGTCTGACTGTGGAAAGCAAACAAAGACCATGACTTAGTGCTGAGGCTGAGTGGCCCCTCAGCCTCCCTCTCATGGAGTGGTTTACACAGTCGACAATCTGCCCCTGGTGACAGGCATGGCATGTTTGTCTTTGTTACAGAAAACACTTCCCTGAGGGAGATCCAGGCAGAGGGACATCAACCTGTGACATGCATAGTTTTCTGAAAAGAAAAGGTAAGGACACATGAATAGGACCTCCAGTTACTGAAAGGCAGGCTGTGGGCCCCTACCTGCTCTATTCTGAGTGCCTGGGCTGGGTCTAGCCTGAGTAAAAAGATGCAGCCACTTTGGGGCTCTCTCTAACCTGACTACAATGGGCTATTGGGCTATTGGAGAGTTCTCTGCATCTAAGGAGAGTCTGGGTTCTAATGAACTCCTGTGATGTGTTAATTTTTTAACCTGATATTTTCTGTTCTAATAGATTCTTATAATGGTTTCTAAATTAAAGGCTACATTCGAAGATTAGCATTTAGGTTAAAATCTACCACCTAAGGGGGAGAGAGCTTTAAACATCCTTTCCCTCCTAAGGAAAACCTCTCATTTGCAGTTCTCTGCTAACCCAATTACGTGCTGAAGTAGTCACTCCAGAGCCTGCTTTTTATTTCCTGCAAAACAATCCAACTGCTCCATATTCAGTAGCTTCCAAGAAAAGTCTTATTCCAGCCACTCATGGAGAAACCAGCTTCTTTGAATCTAGACAGAACGTTTAGAACTCACAAATAGCTGTCTTGATTGGAAATGCAAAAAAGTGGTTCATTATTGCACTGTTTGGTTTTTGAGGGAAAAAAATTCACTGAGACTAAACTCCGATAAGTATTGGGAATACACTGTGGAATGACAGACACTCAGGGAGAAGCCATGTCATATCCATCAGTTTATAAATTGTGTGGGTGCTACATCTTCTCCTGCACCCAAATTGGTCATAAAACAAAAATGTGTCTACTGGGGACCAGCAGCTGGCATAATGGCTATGTCGCTGGACTCCCATGTAGTCGACTGTGGTTCAAGTCTCGGACCCGGTGGCTTAAACTCATGCTGGGTGCGTGTGCATGTATGCCCAAGATCCTGAGAGGAGAATGGAGGAGAAGGGATTGTGGTGTGGCCAGCCCCACTGGGAGGGTGATTTCTCACTTTCTGTCTCTTGTCTCTCTTTGTCTTTCTGGTGAGCACATGCGCCCTATAGCAAAAACCTCTCAAAAAAAAAAAAATGTGTTTACTGGGTGAGGTGGAAGGGAACACTGATCTTGTTCCAGGTTGTGGAATCAGGGGCCCCAAGAGATTAAGTAACAGCTGTTAAGTGGCAGAACCAAACTCCCTCTTATCCCATTACACCATCAGCTAGCAAAAAGAATTACCACCATAGGGCACTTGCACACCAAGGAATCAAAGCCCTGTTGCTTCTCCTACTCATATATTTAGCAAGCGTAAGATAGTACACAGGGGCCAGCTAGTAGCCTAGTGGTTAAGAGAGCCAGATCTCACGTGGCTGACTCTGGTTCAAATCCTGGATCCAGCATATTGATGCCCTAAATCCTGACATGATGGAAAAATGGAGACCGGATTATAATGTGACATGCCCCATTGGGAGGGTAATTTCCCCTCTCTCTCTGTCTCTCTGGTGAATGAATGCACCCTCTGGCAGGTATTTTTTTTTTTTTTTTTTTTTTTTTTTTTTTTTTTTTTTTTAGAAAAAGGTATATAGGACATTCTTATATGATAGTGGTGATGTTTTAGTGTATCAATAGGCAAGAACTTTCATGAGAGAAAGAAATAATGCAAACATACCTTGCACTTCCACAACCTCATTTCATGTTAGTATTTATAAGTCAAACCACTAACAAATGTTTAGTGATGGGTTTTTGCAGACATGTGACAGAGCTGGGTACTTGGGGATATGTAGACACATAAAACATCATCCCTACATGCAAGAATCTTGCAGTCACATTAAGGCATGAGACCAGGAGTGAAACAAGTTTGTCTGTGGTTGCTTTTTCTTGGGCCCCCTTAGTCCCAATCTCTCCTTGTCATTGTACTTAATTAAGGCTCTCTGTATTTTGGTTTTTGCTAATTTGTTTCTCTTTGTCTCCTTCTCTACACTCAGGTCAGAGGCTGTGTGTTTTGTTTTGTTTTGATTTTTAGTTTTTGCTATAGGGTGCATACACTCAGAGACAGAAAGAGGGAAAGTGAGAAATCACCCCCCAGGGGGCATGACCATGCCACAGTCCCTTCTCTTCCATTTTCCTCTCAGAATTTTGGGCATGTATGTACATGCACCCAGCATGATTTTTAAATTGCAGGGTCTGGGACTCAAGAACCATGAAATCAGCCATGTGGGATCCAGCTGCCTTAGCCTTCATGCCACCTGTTGGCCCCAGAGGCTATGTTTTATTCCTCATTATGCTCTGGAACAGCATAGAACAATATTACCTCACCCATGGATGATGCTCAATAATTATTCATTGAATACATAGATGAACAGTTCAGGCTGTGAGTGATCTGATCCTTCAGAAGAAGAGAGCTTTCATTATGGGCTGGGTATAGGCAACCACCTAAACAGAATCTAACCGGTTCAAAAATGTTTGTAAAGTCCAGGGACTAGCAAGTGTTTTAGTTAAGGTGCTGGACTCCTACACGCCAGCTGCAGTTCAAGTCTTGAACTCAGTAGCTTAAAAATCACACTGGTGTGTGTACCTGTGTGCCCAGAACTCCAGGAGAATGGAGAAGGGATTGTGGTGTGGCAATCTCCCCTGGAGAATGGAGAGGTGATTTCTCACTTTTCCTTTCTTTGTCTCTCTCCGGTGAGCACACACACTTATGATAAAAAACAAAAACAGCCACAGCAAAAAAGAAAGATGATGAAGTCTAACTTACAAGCTACTTCTGAAAGTCAGACATGGTTCACAGCTTTCAGCCTTCTTCTAAAGTCAGATGCTTTACCAGTCATTTTTCTTTGTTTCTAAGGTAGAAAAATGTCATGGCCAAAACCATTGTTTGATCCAGAGACAAATGTATGTCTCTACTATGTGAATTAGCCAATTTTCTTACCCCTGTACATTGCCTGGTTGATCATGCTTCTCATTGTTGTTAGTTAAAGCCATTAGGAATTACATATGCCAAAGACAAGTGTAAGAAAAGGGGTCTTAAGCCAAGGCATTGGAAGTCAAGGGATCAACTGTACTTTGGTAAATTTGTAGAAAAAATCAGAGCCTAGCTTAGCTCCAGAAGGTGGTCAGATTACCCATACACTTAGGGAAGCATGAAAAGAAGGCACTTGCAATAATATTCTCACAGGTAGCATCTCCTCAGTTGATATAGACAAGAAATAAATAGGAATCAGAATGACACTAAATAATGACCAAGGGGGTGAAACTAGCCACATGTTGCGCATAACCATGAACTAAACTAAAGAAAGTCCCTAGTGGTGTTGTAAAACATGACCTCAAATTCTTTGACACTCCACCCATTAAAGAGCAGAATCTGTGAGGACTTGAGACTTTCTCGATCAGTAGAATATGCTGTGACATTTGGGGCTAGCAGATGGTATATTGGTTATGTCACTGGACTCCAATGTAGTCAACTGTGGTTTGGACCCGGCAGATTAAACTTATGCTGGGTACGTATGTGTGTGTGCCCAAGATCCCAAAAGGAGAATGGAAGAGAAGGAACCGTGGTATGGCCATACCCCCTTGGGGGGGTGATCTCTCTCTCTCTGTCTCTCTGTCTTTCCGGTGAGGGCACGTGCTGTATAGGAAAAGTCTCTCTTAAAAATAGAGCATGCTGTGACATCAGCTGACTTCCAAAGGTACAAATAAAAAACCATACACCTTCTGTCTTATTTGCTAGAAAACTTACTTTGGGGCTCTGAGCAGCCTTGCCATCACCCTCTAACAATTAAAAAAATAATATTGCCACACATTATCACTCATTCACTAAGAGTGGTTAGGCCCCACCTGACTGGCCAATCACCCCTCTAACTCTGCCAACCCATTGCCCTTTCTTCCTTGTCAAAATGTTGTATTTCGACTGTTTTGAATGACTTTATCATTGCTGTCTTTATGATTCTGGCTAAGCCTCCTTTGGAGATGAACAAATGGGGTCTGAATTATAGTATTCACACTAGGCCAGAGGCCATGTGGTAGCCTCTGAGAATGTCAGACGTGGAAAATACCTTAGATAAGAAGGAGTCTACCTCATCATTCCCTTTTGCAGATGAATGAGGATACACAGAGAAAGGAAGTGTTAATTGACTGTCCTTGTTGATACTGCTGTCTAGATGTATAACTAGCTAGAACCCAGGCCTTCAGACCTCACAGTTCTGTACTTATTAACTCACGCTGGAGCCTCAGCATATAGAGTACAAGGGACTCATTGAGCCCCCAGGAAAGGGTGTTGACCTATTAACAATATCTTTTATCAAAGAAGTGAAGAAATTCTGTCTCTTCCTTAGAATAAAGCTCCACCATAGTACCCTTCTTTAGGAAAAGTAAAAGCAAAATTTCTTTATCATGCTAAGGGGTTTGAGGGAATTAAAGGCATAAGTACATTAAGATCCATTGGGCTTAGAAAATACTATTAACTTTTTCCCTCTAGTTTTATTTATTTATTTTTATTTTTTATTTTTTGAAGAGGTTTTTGCTTTAGGGCGCGTGCGCTCGCCAGACAGAGAGAGACAGAGAGATAGAAAGCGAGAAATCACCCCCCAGGGGGGATGGCCACGCTGCAATCCCTTCTCCTCCATTCTCTCGGGATCTTGGGCACACACGCACACGCACCCAGCGTGAGTTTAAGCCACCGGGTCCGGGACTCGAACCGCGGTCAACTACGTGGGAGTCCAGCGACATAGCCATTACGCTAACTGCTGGTCCCCTCTAGTTTTATTGAAGTATAATTGACAAATAAGAATGGCATGTATTGATGATATAAAATATTTTGACACATATATACTTTGTGATATTTTGATACGTGTATATATTGTGAAATGAGTACCACAATCAAGCTAATTGACATATCCATCACCTTACGTAATTGCCTTTGTGTGTGTGGTGAGAACGTTCAGGATCTTAGCAAACATCAAGTGTACAATGCATTATTATTATTCACTATAGTTGATGCTGTACATTACATCTCCAGAAACTTATTTATCCCACAGAACCGAAACTTTGTACCATTTGACCAGTATCTCCCCATTTCAACCCTCCAGTCTCTGATAATCACCATTATACTCTTTCTGTGAATTTGACTTTTTGACTGTTTATATGAGTTTGACAATTGAGAACCTTTGGTATTTGCCTTTCTTTGCCTGGCTTATTTCACTTAGCATGATGTTCTACAGGTTTATACATACTGTCGCAAGTGATAGGACTTCCTTCTTTTTAAAGACTGAATAATATTCTGTTGTGTTTGTGTGTATAAGTGTGGTAAGGTACACACACACACACACACACTGAATAATAATTCCATTGTGTGTATGTTAATGAAATGTTATTACATTTATTATATAGATATCTATAGATATAAATGGATATATTGGGTTGTTGGAAAATTCATGGTGTATTTTCTTACATTTTTCTATGTAAAAATGCATCATGACTTTTCTGATGACCCAATATATGTATATGTTTATGTATATATATGTGTGTGTGTGTGTATAGATATAGATATCTATATATAATGTAAGATATACTTCTATCTATATATTCATACGCATACATGTCTTACATTTTATTTAACTATTCTCTGTCAAAGGATGCTTAGCTTGATTTCATACCTTGGCTATTGTGAATAGTGCTCAATGAACATGGGAACACAGATATTTCTTTAAAATACTGATTTCATTTCCTTTGGATATATACTATAAGTGGGGTTACTGGATCAAATGGCAGTTCTATTTTTAATTTGTTGAGGAACCTCTACACTGTTTTCCATAGTGGCTGAATTGATTTACATTCTCACCAACAGTGTACAAGGGTCTCTACTTCCTTACTAACACTTATTATATTTTGTTGTTTTGATAATCATTCTTTTTTTTTCCTTTATGAGAGATGAGACAGATAGTGTTTTGTTTGTTTGTCTGACAAGGTCTTGCTGTGTTGTAATTCTTCTTCCCCAGCCTCCCCATTATTAGCTGGGATTTACAGGCACTTACAACCATGTTCAGTATGTTTAGGTTGGTTCAGGAATGGAACTAGGATCTACTGGGGCATGCCTGGGCTCTAAATCTGGTAGAGCCCCAGCCCCAGGGTTTTGGCTTTAGTTTGAGTCCATCGGTGCCAACCTCATGCCTGGGTCCACAGAGGCCAGCCTGGGACTGGGGTGGGCCTGTTAGCTTTCCTTCACCTGTTTGTCGTGGCATTGTGTTAAAATGTTAAAACTTGCCTCTGTCATGGTACTTAAGGAATTTTTCACTCCCATTCTAAGATAAGATACCTGTACCTCTTAGTAAAGGTGGTATTATGTAAAACTCCAGAGCGATCATTTGTTTTATATTCTGGGTGAATAGTGCTCCCTGGAATCAGAAGGCCTGGTTCTTTGTGCTATAGTGGGGCAGCATAATAATAATAGCTCAAGGTCTTACATACACTATCAAAGTTAATATGATACTATCAAAGGTGAGCACTATTGTATTTGTCAGTGCCAGGAAAGACAATCTGGAGGTATGAAGACACTTGCCCAAGGTTACAGTACAAGGCTGAGTCAGATCTACCACTGACTAGAGCAAACGAACTAGAATCAGAGAGATATGGTTAGAAATCCTGACTTAGCAGTTTACTGGCTATGTGACCTTAGTTAACTCAATCTTTCTGAGTCTCAGTGTCTGTATCTTTAAAATGGAGATAATAACAATTACAGCAGACATTGTCAGTGGTTTGGTCAGTACCTGCTCCCCACCCCAGCCCTGGAGAAATCCAAACCTTTTTTTCTTTCAAACAACAAAGTATCAAGTGTCAAGTGTTTCAGAGGATTATAGGCTCTCTCCTAATCATGGGGAGTGAGCATAACTCTTTTTCCCTTGCAAGTGACTGGTTTAGGAACTGGCATCTGACATAATTAAAGCCAAAGAGATGGAAGCAGAAATGAGAGATGAATATAGAAGGCTCATATTTTAGAAATTTTTTTCCTGACGTTTAGAAAGGTTATGGTGAAGAGATCAGTCTTTTACTCCAGCTTTTAGATGCTGTGTGAGGATGTGGTGACTGAAACTGTTTGGCTGCCATCTTGCTAGCAGAAAAAAAAGAATGTAGGCCAACTGCTAAAGATGAGTGTGATTTTTTTTTTTTTTTTTTTTTGCTATAGGGCATGTCCACTTGCTGGAGAGAGACAGAGAGAACACCCACTGGGGGGATGGCCATGTTACCATCCCTTCTCCTCCACTCTCCTCTTGGAATTTTGGGCACACACATACATGTACCTGACATGTTTTTCAAGCAACTGGGTTAGGGTCTCGAACCGTGCAGTCAGCCATATGGGATCCAGCCACCTTAACCATCATGCTACTGGCTGGCCCAATGATGTTTCATTTTTTATGTCAACTTGACTGGGCCAAGGAGTGTCCAGATATATGGGCAAACATTATTTTGGATATTGCTGGGAGGGTATTTTTGGATAAGTTTTACGTTTACATTGCTAGATTGAGTAAAGCAGATTGCCATTCTTAATGTGAGTGGGGCTCATTTGATCACTTGAAGGCATGAATAGAAAAAGGCTTCCCTTCCCCGGAATAAAAGGAAATTCCTTGTGTCTGAACTGCTTTCAAGCTGAGACATGGGTTTTTGTTCGGCCTTCAGACTGGAACTGAATCATTAGCTCTTCCTGGTCTTGAGCCCACTCTCCTACAGACTAGGACTACACTATACTATGGATTCTTTTGGTTCTTAGGCCTTCAGGCTTAGACTGAAACTGCTCTGTCAGCTCCCCTGGGTCTCTGGCTTGCTAACAGCGTGCAGATCTTGAGACTATGCAGCCTCCTTAGCCATATGGGCCAATTCCTTACAATACACACACACACACACACACACACACACACACACACACATACCCTACTGGTTCTTTCTCTGGAGAACCCTGTCTAATACAATGAGAGAACACAAAGACGGAAAGAACCTGGGTTCTCGCAGATGTGATGGAGCTACTGAATTAATCAATCCCAGGGAAATCTGTGTCTAGACTTGTAGTTAGATGAAACTATGCAATTTCTTCCCATCTAAGCTACTTTCAGTTGGATTTTCTGCTTCTTGCACCTGAAAGCATCATAACAGACCCAACAATCAAACCAGTAGAACAGTTGTGAAAATTTAATGATGGGCAGTAAATATTAGTTTTCTTCTGAGCATTTAAAGTAGGGCTCAAGGCATACTCCTTGCTAATGAGAATCCCTTATGTATTAAGTATTCTATGCAAAAATACATCATGACTTTCCCAACAACCCAGCAGTATAGTATTTGTCACAGAGAGCTTCCATAGGTATTCTTCTACCACACTGTGAATTTCTTGAGGTAGAAACTGTTAAATATATCCCTCATTCTGGCTCTTAGCATAGATGTTGAATGTTTCTTAGACTACATCTTTTAATGGATTTGTTCTTCAATAACATTGATGTTCACTTGGAAGTAATTACCTAGGAGTTGAGCAAAGTAAACTTGACACAACTCTGTATGTGTACCTCACAGCATATTGTTTGTCCTAAGAGAGCTCAATCTGATTCCTTGGCTAACCTAAGATTGACAGTGTACTTATAGATTAAGTGCTAATATCTAATATGCTAGATTGGAGGCACCATTACCCGAATAACCAGGTGCCTTGTAATTGATCCCATCATGCACACATTACGTAACTGTTAGGATTGCCATCAAGGGTAGAGCTAGACTGCTTTAAAGAGCTTGGGTTACCTCTGGACTTTGGAAAGAGTGATAGAAACTACTAACTGTGATTCTAAAAAGTAAATGAGAATTTTCAGCATAGACAGCCATTACCCAGACACCTCTGCCTGTTGGAGAGTATGTTCTGTATATGACAGGTAAGAAATAAGAAAGGTAGAGGGGGCCAACAGACGGTGTGGAGGTTAAGGCAGCTAGATCCCTCATGGCTGCCTGCACAGTCTGAGTCCTGGACACAGAGGCTTGAAAATCATGCCAGGCATGTATGTGCCCAAAATCCTAAAGAGAGAATAAAGGAGAAGGGATTGTGACATGGCCGTCCTCCCTGGAGACAGAGGATCCCTATAAGACATAAATGGACTCTTCCACTGGTTTTTGCCAAGAAAGGAGTAGGACAATTTGAGGATTAATTTAAAAATAATAGGGCTGGCACTATAGCCTAGTGCTTAAGGGAACCAGATCCCACATGGCTAGCTACAGTTTGAATCCCAGCCCCAGCAATTTGAAAACATGCTGGGAGCATGTCCACGGGCACCCCTAATCCTGACAGAATGGAGAAATGGAAGAAAGGGGATTGTAGCATGATCACACCCCATTGGGAGGTGCTTTCTTCCTCTCTTCTCTCTCTCTGTTTCTGGTAAGTGCATACACCATCTGGAAGTTAAAAATAATAATAAATATTGTTCTTTGAAGTTCCCAACAGAGCCCTAAATCAAGCATCCTTTCTGACCCAGGGTTAAAACAAGCTGAATAAATAAATAAGTCAAAATATTATCTTGGGGCAGCCCATAGCATGACATGGTGGTTAAAATGGCTAGATCCCACATGGCTGACTGCATGGTTTGAATCCTGGACCTGTAAGCTTGGAAGACATGCCAGGTGCATATGCATGTGCCCCAAATCCACAAAGGAAGGATAAAAGAAGAGATTGGGGTGTGATCATGCCCCATGGGAGGTACTTTCTTATTTTCTCTCTCTTTGTCTTTCTCCAGTGAGCACACAAACCTTCTGGCAGATTAAAAAAAGTATCATGATTAGTGCAAGAAGCTAGACTGTCAGTGCTACAGTTATAATACATGAAAATGACTGCCCTTTATTCACTGGTAGGTACTAGTGCTGAATTAACTCATGTCTAAACCTCCTCCACAACTTTAGGAAGTAAGTACTATGATCTTCATTTTGTAGATGAGGAAACTGAGTTAGTAAGTTGGAGAAGCAGATTCAAACCCAGACCTGTCCAGACCCAAAGCTCCCAGGTTGTTAGTAGGCATTGCCACTTCTGGGGAACCAACTGGAATATCCACAGCCAAAACCCAATTAAATTGAACAACAATTATTTTTTTTAATTTAATTAATTAATTAATTTTTGCCATCTGGTACATGTGCTCCACTAGAGACAGAATGAGAGGGAAAGTAAAGAAAGCATCCCTCCATGGGATATGGCCATGCTGCGATTCCTTCTCCATTCTCAGGATTTGGGGTATGCATCACATGTGCTGGTGTTTTTGTTTGTTTTGTTTTTGTTTTTCCAAGCTGCTGGGTCCAGGACTCAAACTGTATGTGGGATACAACTGCCTTAACCACTATGCCACCAGCTGGCCCTGAGTCAACAGTTCTTAAGGGATTCCCAAAGCTGTCTTTGGCAGAATTTCTTTTTTCTTTCCCCCAAAGTTCTCTTAGCATAAGCCAAAGGCCTGACTCTCTAGCAGATGGAGGAATGAGTAAAGCCTCAAACCCTCCCATTTCAGGTTATTTTTCATTGCCCTAAGGGACACTAGGTCTAATGCCAGCACGGATATACTATTTTGAAACTAAATGCATTTCTCAGAAAACTTAGGCAAAATGCCATTTCAAGGATATGTTTTACATCATCGTCCCCCAGTGCAGCATCATCAGAGCTGTCCTTCAGTCTGGCTTTGCTGGCTCTAGAGGATAGTTGTTCAGTGCTCACCTTCCATGCATGGTGCAGAGGCAGTATTCATATTCATAAAACCCAAAGAATATATTGCTTTAGTGACAGTCATTGCAAGATACATTTTTCTATGGAGCAGTTATCTTAGGTCAAGTTCCCCAGAAGCAGAGCCTGAGATGGGGATTTGTGCTCAAGTGAGTTATTGAGTGTTTTCAAGAAGGGGAGTAAGAGAAACAGGATAGGGCAAGGAAAAGAACTCAAAAAGAATTTGGCCTCAGCTGACGTCCAGTTTTAGTCTGGTCCCATGAGGAGCCCTGAAGCACAAATTGCACCATAGTTAGTCTGCACTAGGGTAAGGGGGAGCTGGCCTTTTGTACCCCCATAACAGTTAGTTACTGGCCACTAGCTACAGACATCAGATGTGTGTGCATGTCACTTGGTCAAGGTGGCTCCCGTTTGCTCACGGCTTCTTTCTTTGGCCAAGGACAATTCTCTAGGGAGGGAGGTGGCTGTATTATCTTAGTCAACTCTCCCAGCAGCTGGTATACTGTCCGGTAAAGGGGGTCTGGGCAGGGCACCACTAGCAGCTCTGAATCACAGGACAGACATCATTTGAATCTGAGTATTGGTTCATTAACTTCAGAGTTCCCATAGATTATTCCTCATGAAATATTCCTTTCTGCATGTTTTATTGGTGAGTAAATCAAAGCCAAAATCATAGTAAAATAGTTCTGCAGTTCCATGTAGCTGTGACTAAAGACACTGTTCCAGCCACATCACTCTATTCCAATATACAGCCAACCTGCTGAAATAGATTGCTTGGACTGTTACTGTGTAAGTCCTATTTTATGTTCATTTCGTGACCTACAGTACTACGTACACTTCAGACTTAGAGTATGACCAACAGGTGGCACCAGAAACACCCTTACTCATTCCAACTGATTTATGTAGTATGTGTGAATGAGGTGGTTTTCAAAACGTTCATGTATATTTTAGAAAAACTATGCATGGGTTTCCACCTTTTTTATACTGAAATAAACTGGTACTTTAATTTCATTTTCCACAAACTTTTTGAAGTCCTCTAATATATTCTAAAATTTCAATCCCTGTGTACTTAGCATGTGCATATGAAAAAGGGACTCAGATTGTCAACTACAAACCCAAACTTGGTAATATACAGTTTCTCATTTCCAATTTGACCTCTTTCTTATAGGGTTACTTGGGTGTGGAAAAAAATAGGGTGATAGGGCCAGTGAATTCAGAAAGAAAACATCTATTCATTAGCAAAAGGAAGGAAAAACAACTGGAGCCCTGCATCCTTTTCCTTCAAGGTCTCTTGAGTGTATAAATGCCGAAGATTATTAGGAAATATTTGAATAACAGGATAAAAAGTCAAGGATACTGCCTCCAAAACATGAACTTTATTCCCCACTGAAAACTGTCTTGGATGGCAACCAAGTCGTTCAAGGATTGCCCTGGCCAGTATCTGACCATGGGGTTCCACTAGGGGAAGGTCTCTGAGTCCAGCATTCACCATTTTTGAGTTTGTTTCTTTTGAAGTTTGTGCTTTATTGTTGGTGAAGGGAAGTAAAGGGGTGGGAGCAAGAGGGGGGGGGGCTCAGTTTTTTTTTTTTTTTTTTTTTTTTTTTTTTTTTTTTTTTTTTTTAAGCTACTCAGCATTGCACTTTACAGCAGGCTATTCCAAAGAACTGAAAGACTTAGAGGGAAAAAAAAAAAAAAAAAAGAAAAAGCTCTGAACTAAGAATTAGGCTACAATATATTTAATAATTATTTTTATAATCTCTTCTTGGCCTTACAACCATGCTAAAAACATGTGGATACTGGGTTTCAGAAAGGTCATTTAGCTAAACAAGACCCCAATCTACTTTATCTGATCCCCAAACCAAGGCCAAATCTAGATGTGCTACCAGCTCACTGTGTAAATTTGAGCAAATCATTTCACTTTACTGGGCTTCAGTTCTGGTTCCACCTGCAACGTGAGAGCTGGGCTGCATGGCCCCCATGTGCTTTCTAGTGAGACATCTCCAGATTCTGGAGAGTACGTGTAGAGCGGAGTGTCTTGTGTACCTATTAGGACTGGAGGTGTGGTTTGGCACCGAAGTCAGTAGGAAGGGAGGGTAAAGCTCACTTTGATAGCGTTCCAACGTGGAAGGTGACACGGCTATTATACAATGTGTTAAACAGCCTGGTTCTTGTATTTTTTGGGGAAAATAAATACCAGCTCCTGATTAGCCTTTCCTTTACCTGTCGTCAGCTTATTATACTGTAAACATTGTGCCTCTGGAGCCTTCCCTTCCAAATGAAATGATCCCAGGGTTTGGGATTTCTCTTTACGTGGCTGGCTCTTCTGCCATGCATGTGGCAAATTCTCCTCACTGTCCTCTGAGCCTTTGCTGTTTTTGCTATCTTTTTGACAACAGGACTGACTAAAGGGAGTTTTCATTTGTTTTAATTTTTACTTTAAAGGTAAAGGCAATGTGAGTCTTCATAGGAGACTACCTATGGATCCCTTGCTCATATACACCTCTATAATACAAATGAAGAAAGTCAAGAAAGAGGAAGGAAGGGGACCAGTTGCTGTAATGGCTATGTCGTTGTACTCCCACGTAGTTGACTGCGGTTTGAGTCCCGAACTCGGTGGCTTAAACTCACGCTGGGCGCGTGTGTGTGTGTGCCCAAGATCCAGAGAGGAGAATGGAGGAGAAAGGACTATGGTATGGCCATCCCCCTGGGGGGTGATTTCTCACTTTCTGTTTCTCTGTCTTTCTCTGTCTTTCTGGTGAGCACACGCACGCTATAGCAAAAACCTTCTAAAAAAAAAAAAAAGGAATGAAAGAAAGAAAGAAAGAGAGAAAGAAAGAAAGAAAGAGGAAGGAAGGAAACTAACATTAAAAGCCTCAATGTGTCAGACTCTCAGCCAGGTCCATATGATAGCTTGTCTCCCTCCTTCCTCTCAGATGGGAGGCAGTGAGGTGCAGTGATTACATGCCCAGGTGCTCAAAGCAGCAGACATGGTTCTCATCAATGGCCTGGTGCTGCCTCTCTATGTGACTCTGGAAAACTTCTGTAGCCTTTCTAAGCTTGGTTTCCTCAGTGAGGTGGTACACATAAAGCACTTAGTATCAACCCAGAGTAAGCGCTCGTTGTTAGCCAACATCTTTTCAACCACCCCAAAGGGTAGATCTCATCTACTTCAGACTAGATGCAAAAACTAAGGTTCTAAGAGATTGAGTAAAGGATGCCAAAACCCATATCGTTGTCACCATAATGGATATCTGGTGTTTCATTTCCCCTAGCACTCCTCTTTACCTGAGAAAACTATCCTATCCACCCCTCCACCATCTCACTTTGTTTTGCTAGAACAGACCCTCTAGAGTTAAGAGCGAAGTCTGGAGCCAAACAGTCTGGTTCAAATCTCAGCTTTATCACTGGTTTGCTGTGTAACTTTTGACAGATTCTGTAGCCTTTCCATGCTTTGGTACTTTTATGTATTAAATGGAGATGATGAAAATCCTACCACTTGGATTCTGACAAAGATTAAATGAGTTAATACAGATGAAGTGCTTATAGCAGTGCCTGATACATAGTAAATGCTCAATGAGAATAAAATATTCTTTCTCTTCTTATTCTACCTATGTCCCAGCTACTAGGTGGGCAACCAGAGGGCCCTATGATTTTTTTGAAGAATTATTAATTTAATTTAATATTATTTTAAAATTTGTTATAGGGTACAGGCACTCACCAGACAGAAAAAGAAAGAAAGCAAGAAAGCAAGCTGCCAGGTCCAGGACTCAAACCACAGTCTACCAATCCAGGGCCCTAATCACCATACCACCTACCGGCTCCTGACGTCATAATTTATTTATTTAATTACATTTGTTATTATTATTTATTTATTTTTAAGATCTTTGCTTTAGGGCATGTGCACTCACCAGAGACAGAGAAAGACAGAGAGACAGAAAGCAAAATAATCACCCCCCAGTGGGATGGCCACACTGCAACATTTCTCCTCCATTCTCCTCTCTGGATTTTGGGCAGGTACGCATAAGTGCCTGGTATGAATTTTAAGCCGCCGGATCCGGAACTTGAACTGTGGTCAACTATGTGGGAGTCCAGCAATGTAGCCATTATGCCATCTGCTGATCCCATGTATTATTATTTTTAATTTGACCAGAGAAAGACAAGAGAGGGAGAGAGAGAAAGAGAGAAAAAGAGAGAGAGAAAGGGAAAGTGAGAAAGCAAGCTGCCTGGTCCTAGACTAGAACCACAGTCGTTCATGTGGGAGTCCAGCACCTTAACCACCACACCACCTGCCAGCTCCCCTATTTTCTTATTTACCACAAATGGACTAGGGGCAAGATTAGAAAAATTTTTCTGTAAAGAGCAGAAAGCAAATATTTTAGGCTTTGCGGGCTGTGAGGTGTCTGCCACCCACTGCCCAGCTCTACTATTGGAGTAGAAAAGCAACCACAGACAATACTTAAACCAATGGATGTGATGATGCTCCAATAAAACTAAAATTAATAAATACTGAAATTTGAATTTCATATCATTTTCAGGTATAATAAAATGATATCATTTTTTGGCTTTTTTCCCCTCTCCCAATCATTCATAAGTGACAAAACCATTTTTAGCTTGCATGCTGTCTAAAACAGGAGGAGGCAAGCTGGATTTGGCCACAGAATTACAGTTTGTTGACTCCTGGTCTGAGGGATGGCCACGTGGCCCCCAAAAGGCCAAAGTCCAGCCGTGAGATTTAGTATGAATGCCTGGACACTGGGACTGAGTATGTGCCTCTTCCTTTTGGACCCTGATTTCCATGGCCATCTTCCTTCCCACGTGGAGATTTCTGTCTGTGGCAAGAGAGAATCAGGCAGCAGCAGAAAGAATGAGAGCCAGTCAGAGCCAGCTGAGGGACCAGGGATGAGAAACCGAGCTCTGAAATCCTCATGTGAACCTCTGGGTCCAGCCTTTTCTATCAGTTCCACGAGCCAATGAATTTATTTTCTCGCCGGACCCCAGCCCCTAATCTAGTTTGAATCCAGTTTTGGAACTACAAAGGAGTTCTGATAGAGACTTAGGGGTTTGTTTTCCTTGCACTACGCAGAACCATCATACACAATTTTTAAGAAAAAGGGAACATTATGGGGTCGGATGGTGGAGCAGTGGTAATGCAAGTGGACACACATGGGAGGGTCCTGGATTTGTGTCCAGTACCTCCCTGAGCACGCCAGGCATGCAAATGGTCCAGGCCTATGGAGATGGGCAGTGGGCGAGAGCTCCACAGTAGGAGGGCCTGTTTGTCTGTCTTGCTCTCAGAAGAAAGGAAAGAAGGAAGGAAGGAAGGAAGGAAGGAAGGAAGGAAGGAAGGAAGGAAGCAAGCAAGCAAGCAAGCGAGGAAGGGAGGAAGAGAGGAAAGAAGGTTGAAAAAGGATAAAGGGAAGGCTAGCATATACTGGGTACTTACCATGTACTGGGCAGTTTGGTAAGTGCTTTTACACTGTCATTTACTTCTCCTTCTCCTCCTCTTCTTTTTGAAAAATTACCAACTAGTATGTGTATTTGCTAGAAAGAGACAGAGAAAGAGGGAAAGTGAGGAAGTAACTGCCCCTTATGCAGCGTGGTCACACCACAATCCTCCATTTTTCACTCCTTTTGGGATTTTGGACACACACACACACACACACAGTGTGTTTCTCAAGCCACTGGATCCAGAACTCAAGCCATACAGTCAGCCATGTGGGATCCAGCTGCCTTAACTATCATGCCATGAGCTGGTCCTCCTGTGTCCTTATAATAATCCTCTGAGGTTGGCATTGTTATCCTCATTTTACCAAGACACACTTGACGCCAGTAGATTGCTTCCTCAGACACTGTTTAATGGCAGAATGAAGCAGTTAAAAGAACTTTCAGGGGAGGGTCATGGCCTATTCAGGCCCTTTTCTCACCTACCTCACTCCCCAAGGAAGAATGATGGAAGATAAACTTGGGCAGGGCACACTTAATCCCTCATCTGGGAACCAGGGTATGTGCTGACTAGGAATCCCCACCCCACTGTTCCCTTTGGCCCTCCCGGGCAGCGGGGAGTGGCAGTCCTGGAGCTCTTGCCCAGCTGCCCAGCAGAGAGCAGATGAGCAGCTGAGGCACCCTGATCTGCAGCCTGGGTTAATCCAGGTTGCAGCTTCCGACTCCTTTGCAGGACCCATCCAGGATTTCCTTCAGAAGTATCACTTCGCAGCAGCTGGCTGGCTTGACTTGCCAACTGCTTGACCTCTGGCTGCACAGGAAACTTCAGCAGGTAGGACTTGGCCAGCCTGAGGAACAGACACACCCTAAGCTTCTTAGGAGAGAACTGAGAGGCTTGCAGGATAGAGGAGGAGAAAAAAGCCAGAGAAAATGACCCTTCACACTCATTAACCCTGCCCTTGATACATCAGCCCCTTGAGATGAAGACAAAAAATAATTGCCATGTTAATAGTTACTGCTGGAGGACCAGCAGTTAGGGTAATGGCTATATCGCTGGACTCCCACGTAGTCGACCATGGTTCAAGTCCCGGACCCTGTGGCTTAAACTCACATCGGGCACGTGTGCGTGCGTGCCCAAGATCCCGAAAGGAGAATGGAGGAGAAGGGATTGCGGCATGGCCATCCCCACTGGGGGGTGATTTCTCGCTTTCTGTCTCTCTGTCTCTCTCTGTCTGTCTGGCAAGTGCATGCACCCTATAGCAAAAAAAACCTCTCCAAAAAAAAAGAAGGAAAAAAAAAAAGAAATAGTTATTGCTGGGGCCTGCAGGTGGCATGGGGGTTGGAATGCTGGACTTCAACATGGCTGACTGCAATTTGAGTCCTGGACTTGGCAGCTTGTTTTTTCACTTTCCCTTTCTCTCTCGTAGTCTCTCTCTGTTCAAATTAAAAAATAAAATAAAGTAATAATAAGTGAATAAATAAATAATTCTTTTAAAAAACATATTTATTGGGCAATTGGCATATCTCATTCCATTTCTTATTAAAATAGCTCATTGCTTATCCACCACTGTGTGCCAGGTCCTTCATCTACATTATTATTAATGGGTTGTTGGAAAAGGCATGATGCATTTTTGCATAGAAAAAATACATCGTGACTTTTCCAACAACCCAATTTTTTTTTTAAGAGGTTTTTGCCGTAGAGTGCAAGTGCTTTCTGCAAAGAGTCAGAGGGTGAAAAAGTGAGAAATCATCCCCCAGAGCAATGGCCATGCCACAACCCCTTCTCCATTCTCCTCCTGGGCCTTGGGGCACACACACACATGCCGCAGCGTGATTTTCAAGCCTTTAGGTCCAAGACTCGAACATGCTCAGCTGTGTAGGAGTCGAACACCTTAACTACCATGCCTCCTGCTGGCCCCACCTACATTATTTTTAATTATCTCAACAACCCTGCAAATTAGACATTAAATATTACCTACCGGGGCTGGCAGGTGGCATGGTGATTGAGACACCGGACTCCCATATGGCTGACCATGGTCTGAGTCCTGTACCTGGCAGCTTGCTTTCTCATTCTCTCTCTGTCTTTCTCTCCGATCAAATTAAAATATAATAATAATGCGGGGACCAGCAGTTAGTGTAATGGCTATGTCTCTGGACTCCCACGTAGTCAACCGCAGTTTGTGTCCCGGACCCGGTGGGTTAAAACTCACGCCGGGCGCGTGTGCGTGCGTGCCCAAGATCCCGAGAGGAGAATGGAGGAGAAGGGATTGTGGCGTGGCCATGCCCCCTGGGGGGTGATTTCTCACTTTCTGTCTCTCTGTCTCTCTCTGTCTGTCTGGCGAGTGCATGTGCCCTATAGCGAAAACCTCTCAAAAAATATAATAATAATGATAACAAATAAAATGAAATAAAATAGTTCTTCTAAAAAAAATAACCTACCAGTTTATGGATGGGGACACTGAGATAAGTGGAGGTTAAGAAATGATGAATACTAAGAGAAAAGGGGAGTTGGCACCTGTCTGTGTCTGTTTCTTCTGCACTCCTGTGAGAGTTGGAGATTGAGTGGGAGGAGAGGAGCAGTCCTTTTCCAGTCTTCAGTGTTGGTTAGGACAAGTCAAGCCAGCAGAAATAGAAATGGAACCCAAAGCATGAATCCCTACCCAGGCTTAGGACTCTGTAAAGGCAGAGAACTTTGTATTCTCCCTCATAGCACCCACCATCAGTTCCCAACTCATACGGAGTCCAGAACAGGAACTCAATACATGTTTGTCGCACAAATGAGTAAATGAGTCCTGGTGTCTGCTTCCAGTAAAACAGGAAAAGACTGGAGGACACTGACTTGCTCATGTCCTCTCTTTGTTTGAGTTCTTTCTGGAACTCCTAAAAGCCATGTAAACTCTTGTGAATGTCTTCACTACCTTTAAGTGCAATGGAAGGACACAGAAGTTTACTCAATTTCACAGGTAATTTGATAGGCATTGCTTTACCCATTAGGTCATCGGGAATGTCATGATGAATTTTTCATTTTTTGTCGATGTAAAAATGCATCATGACTTTCCCCATGACCCAATAGTACCACTCTAGTGTTCTAAAAGAATTAATGCCTCTTTCAAAAATTCATCTCCTACTGGACTTCTGGGGAGTAGCGTGAAGAAGTGAAATAATCTGATTCTATAAACTTCCTTTCAATTGTTTTTTTCTGAAAGTTAACCAGACAAAGGTCAATCACTGGATGCTTAGAAAGTTAAGTAAAGACCACTAGAAGGCAGGTCTTTAAAATGAGGACAGAGGGCAAAGAAGAAAACATTGGGCAAAAAGGTCAAAACTGGAGTTTCGCCTAGTCCCTGCTCAGAAGACAGGCATTGAACTCAATTCCCTTGCTCTTTGGGTCAAGGCTGAGTTAGCACGCTATAAATTCTACTAGTCTAAGTATGAGGAATGTGGAGATGAATGTGGGGAAGTCTTCATTCCAGAGGAAAGGGCACGATAGTGGGCCAGCTGGAGATGGAAGACAGAACATATCCCAAGTGCGAGCCAACGGAGATTTGAAATTAGAATCCAGGCTCAACCTGCATCTGGGTTTTAAGAACTCTGATTGTAAGTGGATAGGGCTGTCAAGTAGTTGGAAGAATGTTTGTGGAGACCTGAAATGACACAGAGTTGATTTGCCAAGAAAAATTATTAACATGTTTATCTAATCATTTGAGTCAATGCATCTTCTTGGCAAGGAGAAGCATTTGTGCAGGGAAATAGTGATGTGGAGAGGAAGGGTAGAAGAAGAAGAGGGTCCTGTAAAGGTGAACGGAGAAGGTCAGGTGGTGCCCAGAGAAGCTGGCTTTGCCATCAAAGGCAACTTGATGTAGACGGGGAGTCGAAACAGTTGGCCAGATTTCCATGAGTTGTGGATAACACCCTCCCCTAGAACCCATGGCCTGAGAGCCCAGGCTGGAGCTTACTTTGGAATTTGCTGTGGAGGATCATTTTTATTGGGAAGTATGGTTTGGACCATGGAGGACTGTCT
Organism: Tupaia tana; assembly: GCA_026018925.1. Taxonomy (NCBI): domain Eukaryota; kingdom Metazoa; phylum Chordata; class Mammalia; order Scandentia; family Tupaiidae; genus Tupaia; species Tupaia tana. The sequence goes on from JAKSZU010000015.1 coordinate 77,669,010, forward strand.
ATCTTTGAAGATCAGGGTTTGCTGGCGCTCACTGAATATCTCTGGGTTTTTGGAAGTTGAACAGCTGCCTCTTTCCTCACCATGATTAGACTAGGTATAAACAATGACTGTGAGAGAACTGAGAATTCAAAGATGATGACCCTCCTTAGGTTTGCTTTTAATGGAAGGATTTAATACTACGTTGTCTTAACATGACTTCACCTGCCGTGTGCATTAATGGCCAAAAAGCGGGGACTCCGAGCTAACTCTGCCCTTAATATGTGAGATTGGCCAAGTCATTTAACCCCTTTGTGTCTCATTTTCTTTACCTTTAAAATGGAAATAATAGTATTTTTTCTACTTCTCATAGAGGTTCTTTTCAAAGTAAGATAAAATGGTAAATATAGTAACCATGTGATTTTTTAAGTATAAAAATTAATTCAGGCTAGCTGGTGGGGTGATGAAGTGATTATGGTGGCTGGTTAGAGTCCTGGACCCAGTGGCTTGAAAAACACACCAGGCATGTGTGTTTGCATGTTCTAAATCCTAAAAGGGGAGAGAAATGAAGGAGCGGGGATTACACTGCGACTATCCCCAAGGCGGGGCGATGCTTTCTCACATTCTCTCTCTCTCTCTTTGTCTCTCTCCAGTGAGTGCATGTGCTCTCTGGCAAATAAAAACAAACATTGATTCAACTGTGTTACACGAAAGAAAACATGAGAATTTGGGTTTAGGGACCAGCAGTTAGCGTAATGGCTATGTCGCTGGACTCCCATGTAGTCAACCAAGGTTTGCGTCCCAGAACCGGTGGCTTAAAACTCACGCCAGGCGCGTGTGCGTGCATGTTCAAGATCCCAAGAGGAGAATGGAGGAGAAGGGATTGCGCCATGGACATCTCCCCTAGGGGGTGATTTCTTGCTTTCTGTCTCTCTGTCTCTCTCTGTCTGTCTGGTGAGTGTACGCATTCTATAGCAAAAACCTCTTCAAAAAAAAAATTGGGGTTTAAATATCAATGGTGTGGGCACCAGCAGGTGGCCTAATGGTTAAGGCACTGGACTTCTACATGGCTGACTGTGGTTTGAGTCCCAGACCTAATGACTTGAACCATGTTGGGTGCTTTCATGCCCAAAATCCTAGGAGGAGAATGGAGGAGATGGGATTGCGGTATGGCTGTCCCCACTGTGGGGTGATTTCTCACTTTTTTCTCTCTCTATCTCTGATGAGTGCATGTGCCCTATAGCAAAACTCTGTTTTAAAAAAAAAATATATATATATATATATATATATATATATATATATATATAAAGAATTACTATCAATACTATGATTTACCACCTCTTTGATCTTGGACATGTTTCTTAATTTGTCAGTGTCTCAATTTCCTGATCTCTAAAAGCCTCTTTCCAAAAGTTGTGATGAGCAATAAAGTATATAAAGCACAAAGCTTATAGGGCCAGCAGGTGGTGTGGTGGATAAGGTGCTGGACTCCCATATAACTGACAGAGGTTCAAGACCTGGACCTGGCAGCTTGAAAATAACACCAGTCATGTGTGCATGCGTGCCCAAGATCCTGAGAGGAGAATGAGATTCTTTGTTTCTGTCTACCTCTCTCCAGCAATCACAGGTACCCTATGGCAAAAACTTAAATACAATTAAATAAATAAAAGTAAGTAGCTTATAGATAAAGCTTGATAATTACATTGATTATGATTATGATTCTTACCAAACAAGAAATGCATGTTAAGTGCTGCACTGGTATGTAACCTGGTGCACGGTAAATGCGGACTACTGTTATTATCATTCATGTTTTTATCAGATACAGAAAGTATCTAGAAGTAGCATTCTTCCTCCTCTTCTTCTTCTCCTTCTCCTTCTCCTCTTCTTCTTCTTCGTCGTCTTCTTTTTTTAGAGGTTTTTGCCTTAGGGCACATGCGTTTGTCAGAGAGAGAGAAACAGAGACAGAGACAGTGAGAAGGAAAGTGAGAGATCAACCCCTCGCCCCCGGGGGGGGGGGGGGTATGGCCACACCAGAATCCCTTCTCCTCCATTCTCCTCCCAGGATCTTGGGCATGTACACACATGTATCCAGCATGAGTTTCAAGCCACTGGGTCTGGGACTCTAACAGCAGTCAGCCATATGAGAGTCCAGCAACATAACCCCTATGCCATCTGTTGGCCCTTCTCTTTCTTCTTGAGAATGGCTGAATGAAACAGAAGGGAATCCAATCTGTGAAAAGCAGCCTGGGCATCAATGGGCCTAGATCTTTTCCCACCACCTCCGGAAATCCTGCTTCACAAGAGTTTTCATTTTATTCAAATGAGAACAATGAAGGGAATAAACCACTAGCAGTATCTAATGCACAGGCAAAACCCAAACGGGATAAGCCTTGGACACGATTCCTCAGCAATAGCTTAGAAGCAACCACAGCCCCTCCAGAATAATGTCCTGCCAAAAGCCTCAAAGCCAGGGTGGTGTCTTTCCACCAGCTCACCGCAAAGAATTGTACCAAAACAGCGGGATAGAGCAGCTCACATTTAAAAAATTACAGGATAAAGAAACAGAAGTCCCAAGTACTCAGAGGCAGAATGTACAGTAGTCTCATAACATCCATAACTGCTAAGAGAGAACTAAGAACCCCGGGATGATTTATCCAGGAAAATCTAAGGCAGGGTAACAAGCTCAGTATGGGCCTGTGAGAAAGCTAATAAAATACTCAGATATTTATTTTTCTAGCCCAAGGGTCTAATGGTTACATCTAAATTTTTTTGTGCTCATTACATCTTTCTGGAGGCAGTTCTATTTTTATGTTTAATGAGTTCCTGAAAACATATATGAAAAGTGTGATATATGAAAATCAAGCTAAGGCATTACGTGTTATGTGAGGAATTTTATCCCCAAGAACTAAAAAAATGATAAATTCCCTAGTACGTGTTATAAATATTTTAATCTTAGATTAAAAGTAGAAACCTGTGTGTTGTACAATATATACGTGTTATTGAAAATGCTCAAAACACAGACATTAAATACAGACAATAAAATTACATATCTGACGTCATTTCTTACTCAAATTCTGCCCTTTCCAAGTTGAAATGACTTTTTGTAGGCATAGGATATTAAAGGAATATTTAAATGACACTAAATCAGTATTAGGAAGGAGGACTTTGGTTTTCTTTTTTAAATTATTTTTCTTTTCTAACTACCATAAAGTGTGTGTTTGCCAGCCAGAGACAGAGAGAGAATGCACTCCCCGATGGGAAATGGTCATACTTTAATCTTTTTCTATTTCTCTATCTCATCAGGATTTTCAGGCATGCACACATACATATATGGCCTTTTTTCTTTTCTTTTTTTTTTTTTTCCTCTTAAAAGAGCTTTTACACTTACCAGAGAGACAGAAAACGATAAATCAACCCCCTTGGGGGGGATGGCCACACCATAATCCCTTCTCCATTTTCCTCTCGGGATTTTGGGCATGCATGCAGATGTACCTGCCATGAGTTTTAAGCCACCGAGTCTGGGACTTGAACCACAGTCAACTACGTGGGAGTCCAGCAATGTAACCATTACACCATCTACTGATCCCACCTAGCATGTCTTTTTAATTCATCAGGGGCAGGACTCAAACTGCAGTTATTTATGTGGGATTGGGCTTCCTTAACCCCTAAACTACAGGGCTTTCCCAGAAAGACAGATTTTGTAACAGCAATGTTTTACTTGAGTAGCATATTTTGGAGGAAAAAGAGCAAACTGATCAGTAGATTTTGATGTTAATTGAAGTGGCTTATCAACCTTTCACTCGGTTCCTTTCTTGGATCGCGATGGTGAAATGGGGACAGTCATGGTGATGCAGCAGTAAGGCAGCATTGAGTAATGTAGGAGTCATAGGGGAGGGTCTCCGATTCATGTCCTTAAGTCTCCCTGCACTCGCTGGGCACTTGCGCATGTTCCTGTTATCCGGGTTGGCGCAGGCTGGGGATTGTCGCAACATGCGGACCCTCTGGAGGGGGGTTGCCCTTCTCTCTCTTTCACTGTCTCCCTCTCTCATGGAAGAAATAAACAAATAAATGTTTTAAAAAAGTTGTTGGAATGATAATATAGGTCTGTTTTTCTTCTCCCATCTTCCAAAGCCCTTATGTTTACTTAAATGATAATAAAAAGGATTTAGGGACCCAGGCTTGGGATGCTGCTGGGTGATATTGGAGCCCTATGAGAGGCCTAGGCTTACACTATCTCGTTCTCTCCCTCTCTATGAAGAAGTAATCAAAAGGCATTAAGGTTGACAGATTTAGGAAAAAAAACAGAGGACACAGTGTTAAATTTGAATTTCAGATGAACAAATTATGTTTCAGTGTAAGTATGTCTCAAATGCAGCGTTTGGACATAACTGTATGTTAATCTGGCAACCATACAAAGAATGAATTCTTTGCACTATACCAACAGTAGAGCCTAATTATGAAGAATTTTTGAATTGGATCATATTGGCTTTGTCCTGCAATTCTGCTTCCAGGTATTTACTCAATAGAAATGAAGTTATGGGGCCAACCCATCTGTAGTAATTAAGGATACTGGATCCTCAAAGCTGATTGTGTGGTTCAAGTCCCAGACCCAGCAGCTTGAAAGACATGCCAGGGGCAAGTGCATGTGTGCCCAAAAGCCCAAAAGAAGGGAAGAACAGAGAAAGGATTCTGACGTGACCGTTTCTCATTCTCTCACTCTTCCTCTCTCTCCAGCAAGCACATTCACCTTGTGGCAATTTTTTTTTAAAAAGAAAAAAATGAAAAGTTATGTTCATTAAAAACACCTATAGAAGAATGTTCATAGCAGCATTACTTATTATAGTAAAAAATCTAGAACAAAACAAATGTTTACCGGCATGATTCTGGATGAGAAAACTGCATTTCTAGTACGTTTTGAGGTTTTGCTGACACCACAGGTTTAAGCACTGTACTTGGAGAACTACTCTTCTAGAGAAAGCTATAGAAAATGAGTCAGAATAGGAACTTCAAAATGAACCCAGAAGAAATAAAAACAATACATCATCTTTGCTTAGGAAGAAAACTCATGGAAGTTCTTCCTTATTCTTTTTTAAAAAAATATTTGCCAGAGGATGTGTGTTCTCATTGGAGAGAGACAGAGAAAGAAAGTGATAAAGCACCCCACAGGGAGACTGGCCAATCCCATCTCTTCCATTCTCTTCTTGGGATTTTGGGCTCGTAAGTACACACACCTGGCATGTTTTTCAAGTTGCCAAGTCTAGGTCTCAAACCACTTAGTCAGCCATGTGGGATCCAGCTGCTTCAGCCACCAAGCCACCACTGACCCTGAAATCTTTCCTTCTATGCCAGCATCAGCCCTTTTTATTCTGGCAAAGAGGGGGGGAGGTGGAGAGGGTAAGGGGGCTTCATCCTGCTTGTCTGTTCTGTGCCCATGCTCCTTCCTGAAGTGATCTCTCTTGGTAAAGGGCATATAGACGACAGCCACTCTTTCTTTTAGGAGAGAGGCCCTATGGGGAGTAGCTGCAGAGGGGCCCCATGCCAGAAACCTAAAACCATGAAAATATGAGCAAACAACTAGGGATTCTCAGACACCTGAGACTCCCAGACATCAAGAATAAGAAATAGCAGGGCTAGCAGGTGGCATAGTGGTTAAGGTGTAGGGCTCACACATCGTTGGCTGTGGTTCATGTCCTGGACCCAGCTGGTGGCTTGAAATTCACACCAGGCATGTGTATGTGTGTGCCCAAAATCTGAGAGGAGAATGGAGGAAAAGGACTTGCAGTGTGGCCATCCCCCCCAGAGGGTGATTTCTCTCTTTCTGTTTCTCTGTCTTTGTGGTGAGCACATGTGCCCTATCACAAAAATCTCTCTTAAAAAAAAAAAAAAAAAAGAAAGAAACAAAAAAAATGAGAAGTGGCAAGGGGCACTAACTGGCCAGGGAAAGCAGAGAGAGCTCAGGGGGCAGAGGAGAACTTGAAGGAAATACTAATTTGTGTTCTAAGAGGTATTTGAGAGACTGTCATGTTCATAAAACAAAATAGGGGCCCAGCCTCATGCACAGTGGTTAGCACTGTGCATAGGAAGATGGCTTCCACACGATGGGCTGTGGTTCAGAATCTGGCCCCAGTGGCTTTAAAAACACATCACGTATGTGTGCGTGTCCAAAATCCTCATGGGATGGAGAAATGGAGGAGAAGGGATTGCAGCATGACCACACCCCATCGGGGAGTGGTTTCTCCACTCTCTCACTCTCTGGCAAGCACATGTGCCCTCTAGCAATATATATATATTTTTAAGGAACAATCATAGCTTAAGATTGCCAAAGAAATGTAATAGAAACTAAACGTGGCTGCAGACATTTTCTCTCTTGTTTTCTTTGCAAATAATAATGGTGAGATGTAATAAAATATGCACAATAACTGCAGAACAGAAAAAGAAGTGACCCTGCCAGAGCAAAGCTGTGGGCTGGCAGGTGGAGCAGCCATGGGATACCTCAAATTGCTCATTAAACTGCAAGTGTGTGAAATTCCAGATTTGGTGTGGGAAAGGCATTTTAGGGGTGGCATGTGTAATGTGTGAAAATTGCATTGTATAAAAATTGACTATGTGAAAGTTAAGAACCATATGTGTCCACATTCCACTTGGCTTTCCCCAGAGTTTGGTAATAGAAATCTTTCAGCTTGCACTCAGGGTTACCATTACAATAACTCATGTCTATACACCCCTTCACCATTTATAGGGCACATTTACTATTGATAATTAGTGTATTTAATCATTACCTTAGAAGGTTAGTATCTCTGTTCCACTCTTGAAGAAACAGAGGCTGCCAACAATTTGTATAGTTTTCTAGGAAATATAGTGTGAAAGCCATTTTACAGATGGTTTCCCAAAGGATGATCTGCATATCGTTGATCCCCTAGGACAGTGTTCTCAAATGTTAGTGCATATCAGAATTACTCAGAGGGCTTGCAAACACACACACACACACACACACACACACACACACACAGATTGCTGCCCGCCTCCAGCCTCCCAGTTTCTGATCAGTAGAAGCCTAAGAATTTTCACTTCTGGGAACCAGCGGTTAGCATAATGGCTATGTCGCTGGACTCCCACGTAGTCGACCGCGGTTCGCATCCCGGACCCGGTGGCTTAAAACTCACGCCGGGCGCATGTACGTGCGTGCCCAAGATCCCAAGAGGAGAATGGAGGAGTAGGGATTGTGGCGTGACCATCCCCCCTGGGGGGGGTGATTTCTCGCTTTCTGTCTCTATGTCTCTCTCTGTCTGTCTGGCGAGTGCACGCGCCCTATAGCGGAAAAAAAAAAAAAAAAAGAATTTTCACTTCTAACAAATTCCTAGGTGATGCTGCTGCTGCTGGCCCAGGGTCCACATTTCAAGAACTCCTGTCATAGATGTTCTCTGAAGAAGGGGTCACATTGAGACATATTTACTATGTACTATAACACAAGTAGCTTCCGCTCTGTAAAGAGTAGGAAAAATAAAAATAGTTATGGCCTGGTGGTTAAGGCAGACAGATCCCACATAGCTGACTGTGTGGTTTGAGTCCCAGACCTGATAGCTTGTGAATCATACCAGGCACGTGTGTCTGCATGCCCCACATTCCAAAAAGTGGGAGGAATGAAGGACAAGAGATTGCAGCATGACCTTTTCTTTTTTAAATAATTATTTTATTTAACTTTATTTATTTATTAAAAGAGGGACAGAATGAGAGAGAGATATGGGGGAAAGTGAGAAAGTAAGTCGCCAGGTCTGGAACTTGAACTGCAGTCAACCATGTGGGAGTCCAGTGCCCTTAACCACTACACCACCTGCCAGCCCAATCAGCATGACCATTTCTTGTGTGTGTATGGAGGTTGCTTTTTCTCTCCCTCTGTCTCTTTGTCCCTCTCTGTCAAGTGCATGTACCCTCTAGCATGCACACATACACACACACACATAAACATACAATAGTTGTATTGCAATAATAGGATTGTGAGTGATTTTTACTTAATAAAGAGATTATTTATTTATTTATTTGAGCTTTTTGCCATAGGGTGTGTGTGCTTGCGAGAGAGAGAGAGAGAGAAGAAGGTAATAAATAACCCTCTAGGGGGGATAGTCACACCATAATGCCTTCTTCTCCATTCTTCTCTTCAGAATTCCTTCTCCATTCTTCTCTTTTGAATCTCTTCTTCTCCACTCTTCTCTTTGGAATTTGGGCATGCATAAACATGCCTGGTGTGATACGTCCAGCATGATTTTTCAGGCCACCAAGTCTGGGACTTGAACTGTAGTTGGCCATGTAGGAGTCCAGTGCATTACCCACCATGTCACCTGTTGGCTCTGAAAAAAATCATTGTTTTCTTTTGTTTTTGGAGAGGTTTTTGCTATAGGGCACGTGCGCTAGCCAGAAAGACAGAGACAGAGAGGCAGAAAGCAAGAAATCACGCCCCCTCCCCCCCCCCCCAGAGGGGATGGCCACGCCGCAATCTCTTCTCCTCCATTCTCCTCTCAGGATCTTGGGCACGCACACACACGTGCCTGGTGTGAATTTAAGCCACCAGGTCTGGGACTCGAACCATGGTAAGCTACATGGGAGTCCAGCGACATAGCCATTATGCTAAGTGCTGGTCCTTGAAAAAAAATCATTTAAAAAATACCATGAGTTTACCTTTTAAACTAAAATGAAGATGGAGGATATAATATACTGAAAAATTAAAGCTTATATATAAAACTGAATGAAAAATTCTTAATAATCTTCATTGTAGCTCTGTCTTTTTCTTAGAGTGAAAGAGAGAGAGAGAGAGAGAGAGAGAGAGAAAGAAACTAGAAGGAACTACTCCAGATGTTTTGCTGTGATTTTCTTTGGAGTTTGAGCTTATGCATAATTTTTGGCTTTTCTGTATACTCTATAGTAAGCACAGTTATGACTTATCTATACAGTTAGAATATATCTGTAATTTTTTTAAATAAACGGTTAGAGTCTGAAGAAATGCATTTTAAAAAAGGGAAAAAAATCCTCTTTTTAAAAAACGTACCTTTAAAATTCCATCACCTTTGTTTAAGCAATCTCTCTGATAGAATTACACATTTCTTGTAACATAATTCATATAAAAGGCAATTTGGAGCCATTTACTAGTGCAAAGAGGGGATTATACCATTAAATCAACTGCTATCAAATTACCACATTTCATTGCATATAGGCTATAATTAAGGCAAGTCTAAACTAGAATAATCTATTTTTTTTCTGCTTCCCATAATACTCTAATTTTGCTTGCCTTCCTCCTACTGTTATGTATTTTGCCCAACTAAATTTGAAAACTGCCCCAAAGTTATAGGCCAATCTGTGATTTTCCTACATAACAATAAGTGTTTTGTGGATATTGGAAGAAGAATGGTAACCGGTGCACGGTGTGGTCTGTGGGTAGCCGCGACCACATGCTGGAAGGATGGGCTCTGGCACAGTTTCATACTGCACAGGTTTGGGTGTAGGGAAAAAAATTCCTTTTAGACAAAAATTAAAACTTTAGCAGAATTTAAAAAACATTTCCCAGACAAACTCCATATATATTTTTCCCCCCAGAGGCTATCTTAATCAGACATCAGTCTGGAACTGTTTAATATGATCCAATGGTTCATATTTTTATATTATGTTTATGGAAATACTCCCTTTAAAATTTAGTGAAGGAGGCAGCAGATGGTGTTGTAGTTGAGGTCCTGAATTCCCACATGGCTTACCACTGTTCAAGCCCCATTCCTGGCAGCCTGGGAATTACTTTCTCTCTCTGTCTCTTGCACACCCTATGGCAAAAACCTAAAAAAAAAAAAAAAAAAGAAAAGAAAAAAGAAAAGAAAAAGGAAAAATAAATTAAGGTCTACCCATGCCCTAGTGGTTAAGGGAGCCAAATCTCAAATGGCTTACTGTGGTTCAAATCCTGGCCCCTGCAGCTTGAAAAACAGGCCAGGCACAAATGCATATGTGCTCCAAATCCCAACAGGATGAAGGAATGGAGGAGAAGGGATTATGGCATAGCCACATTCCATGGTGGGGGTGCTTCCTCTCTCTCTCTAGCAAGCATATGTGCCCTCTGGCAATTAAAAAAATCAGTTAAGGGTAAGCTCTGTGGTGTATCAGTTATATTCTGCTCAAGAGAAGCTGGATGCCACATGGCAGCTGAGGTTGGAATCCCCTGCCCATTTGGCCTGAATCATGTCAAGCACAATACACAGATGCCCAAGATCCAATGGGCTGGAGGATTCAGGGGAGAAGATCATAGCATGGCCAGATCCCATGGACAGGGATGGGCAAACTATCCCCCATGAGCCCAGTCTTGATCCCCACCCAATTTTACCTCTAGGTTTTATTGAACACATCCATGTGCATTCCTTCATATAATTGCCTGTGACTGCTTTCTCTTTATCACAGTAGCTTTGAGTAGTTGCAACAGAGAATTAGAAAAATTCTCACAAAGCCAGGCTAAGACAAGGAACAACTGGATCACTGATGCTCATCATTCACATTATCCAGTTATTTCTAATGACCCATCCATCTTTTCATCCATCCATGACTCATGCTTTCATCAACGTTTACTGGATAGTGCCTTTCTCTACATAGGCACTTTAAACAGACGACACACACACACATACATGCACACACACACAGACACACACACACACACACCACTGTTTTAAGAGAGAGATCCCAGATAGGCATTTGTTTCTCAGATACTGGTTGAACTGTCTAACTCTGAACATGCCCAACCTCTCTTTCTTGTTGCTTCCAACCTTGGACTAATTGCTCTCAGACCTTCCCTTTCCCTTCAGGGTAAAAGCAACTTCTTTTTCCCACAGTGAGTCTAATTCTTGAACAAACAGACTGTGAGAGTGTGATGCAGGGGGAAAAGAGGAAAGGGAAAAAGAGGAATATCTACTGAGGGTTCCTATGAACAACGAATCACATGAAGCACCCTCATGTATCCTGTCTTCACATCTGAACCAGTTGCAGGTGTGAAGAACCTTGGCAAGCAACCTGGAGGGGGATGCAGGAGACTTTCATTAATAGCCACTAGGAGAGGGGCTGCGGATGGTGTGTTGGTTGGGATGCTAGACTTCCACATGGCTGACCGTGGTCTAGGTCTGGACCTGGTGGCTTGCTTTTTCACTTTCCTGCTCTCTCTCTGTCTCTATGGCCAAATTAAAACAATAATAGTAATAATTATAAAATTAAATAAATAATTCATTTTTTTTAAAAAAAATAGCTACTAGGACGGAGTGTATCTCCAATGCTATTGACAGTCATGTGGGATGTTTTTATACTCAGACATTTGCTAAATAGATATTCTTTCTAGTCCTTCCCTTTCCTAGTCTTTCTGAGAACTAGAAACTTGAAATTAAAGTGAAACTGGAGGAGGCAAGCAGGTGGCATAGTAGCTGTGGGGCTGGACTCTCCATGGCTGACCACAGTTTCAGTCCCAAACCCTGTAGCTTGAAACTTATGCCAGGCATATGTGTGTGCCCAAAATCCCAAGAGGAGAATGGAGGAAAATGGATTGTAGCATAATCATTTCCCTGCATGGTGATTTCTCACTTGCTCTCTCTGTCTCTTGGTCTCTGTCTGTCTCTGGTATGTGCACATGCCCTGTAGCAAAAACTAAAAAAAAAAAAAAAAAAAAAAAAAAAAAAAAAAAAACCCTCAAAAAAAAAACCCCACAATTATTATAGGTTCAGTAGCCCAGTAGGTGGCACTGACGTTGATTCAGCTTTTCAGTGATGACGCCAAGGAACTAGTCTCTAACTGCCTTGTTATTCTTAGCAAGTTAACATTTAGTCTTATGTTTATCATTTCATGATTGCAAGATATCCATGTCAGCTCCAGATATCACATCCTCATTTAAGGTGGAACTGAGGGAGATTAGGGCCAGTACATAGTCCTCATTTTATTAGGAAAACAAACAACTTTCCCCGAAGCCTCTTCGCCAGACTTTGAGTTAGGTATCGTGGGCCGCATCTGTGTCACATGGATACCCTTAGTGCAAGGGAGGAAGAAAAAGTAGAGAAAAGGATTGTCAGGGCTGCCTTAGACTAGGGATGTGAAAACAGCAACCAAATCTGGACACTGTCTGCTTTTGTAAATAAAGCTTTATTGCGACATAGCCACACCCATTCACCTGTGCACTGTTTATTGCTATGTTCGTGCCACAGTGGCAGAGATGTGACAGAGACTGAATGGTCTCAGAAGTTTAAAATATTTGCTGTCTGGCTCTCTACAGAAAAGTTTGCCAACTCCCATCTAGACCATTCATGAGCCATCACCAAGGCTAGATACCTCCCCCTTCAAATGAAACAGGGAGAGCTTCTGGTAGGAAAAGGAGGGAAACACTGTCGCTGGGTCAGTTACTAACATTATTGGCCATACACAGGTGTTTTTTTTTTACCTCTGATTCAGATGAGGAAACTGAGGCTCAAAAAAGTTAACCTTACCCCAAATGACAAGTTAAATAAGTACGGTCCTAAGTTTAAACTCGGAGCTCTCTGACTTCATGTCTTCTGGATTGTCTCTTATTTTTGTGAGCTTTCTCATCTGTGGAGGAGCTGAGACTCACCTGTTACCCAATTCAGCCCTTAAATAAGTTATATGACAGGACAGATCTAATAAATCTATCTAGATAGATTTGTAAGACAAGCGGGCATTTTTTTTTCTTTATTCATGGTAGAGTTTATGTACACACACATGGGCGGGATGGAGGGAGAGAAATGAGTACCTTCCAAAGGGTCTGGTCACACCACAATCCTTTTCCTCCAGTGCTCCAACTCATTGGATGTTAGGGACTTGTGCACATACTTGGTGTGTTTCAGGGTGACTGGACCAGAGATTCAGACCATGGTCACTGTATGGGATCCAGCTTCTTTAGAGTAGTGCATTACTATTGTACCACAGAGCTGACCCTGAGCATTTACTTCTAAAGCATTTTAATGCTTTTAAAATTTATTTCCCATCTTGTTCTCTTTTCTCTCTATATATACATGGGCAATGAGAACCCAAACTGGGGCTGGGAGATGGCACAGTGGTAAAGCCATTAGACCCACATGGGAAAGATCCTGTTTTCAAACAGAACCTCCTAGAGCACACCAGGCCCATGATCTAGTCCAGCCAAGACTAGAAGTCACTTGTGGCCAGAAGACTGCTAGGGGTGCCTCTCTCTCTCATGGAAGAAAAAAATAAACTAAAACAAACAAAAAACATGAACTACTTTAGGATGGGGTTTTTTTCCTCCCTTTTTTCTTCCCAGCACTTCAAATACACCTAATACACAATAAAGACTCACTACAACTTTGTTGTATTGCCTACCCCATTATGGTCACATGACCTGTAAATATACACCATTAGTGTTTACATGTGTTAGCTTCCCAATGAGGCTGAAAATTACATCAGTGGATCCCACTCTGCACTCAACATATGCACAATGATAGAATGATAGCCTCAGCCTTTACTGTGACCCCTTGGCATTGAAAATGGTCACCATTGCTGAGTTTAAGGGCAACATGAATGGCCAGTCTCTGTTGGCCTGGGTGGCTAGTCCCTCTGTGTGTGATGGCAGCAGCATCTGTATGGATCTCAGGCCTCTCCCTTTGTTTACTCTGCACTCTTGAAACAGCAGTACAAGGAGGATGAGAGCCAAGAACAACCTAATCTGGGACAAAAGGAAAAGGGCAAAGTTTTAGACAAAGAGGGAGGCTTGCGAAATTGATTCTTCACCTTTTTATTCTCACCTTTCTTTATAACTCAATCTAAGGAAAGCTAGAAGACACTGTTTCCCTTCGTTCTGCCTTTCATTCCAAACGTGAAGTTTCCTCCGATGCTCTCTCCTTCTTTGGGCTGCTGGCTTAGCCATTCCTCACCCTGGAAGATCCCTCTTTTCTTCCACTGCTCTTTAACACGGTCAGGCTAGCTCCTCTGCTAAGATTCTCCTTTAGAGTCAACTTCTTCCAAAAAGCCTTCATCTCCAGTTGAAGGTGCCCCTGATGACAGAGCCATCCAAACCTGTTTGTCACATGTATGAATCTATGAGCAAAACCTGTAGGAAGTCACATCTGGTTTATCCTGTGTACTCAATAAGTAACTGGCAAAGGACAGAATGAGGAAGAGGAGTAAAAATTTAGGGGAGCCTTTAACCCTTCCAGCTCAGGCCAGGGATTTCCTTCCCACGTTTTATTCCCTACTCCCTAGAGGGTTTTATTTGCTTCTCAGACTTTGGAAACTGTTCACCAGAACGAATGTCTCTGTTTAGAGATCTTATCTGTGTGTTTCACGATGGTGTCATTTTCCTCTATCTCCAGCCAGGCATTCCTGGTCCATCTCAGTTCTTTAAACAGTGGAGCCTGTCCTCCTGGATAGAGTGCAAAAGCTATAGTGCAATCTTGCTTCCTTTCAGGGCCACTGACCAGAGGAAACAAAGCTGCACTGATTGGGCTGTTCTGCTGCAGACCTGCCAGTGGCTCTGTAGTTTTTGTCTGTGTTTTAAAATGCCTTATCTGGTATTGCTAGCAAATCAGCAGGCCCAGGTCAACAGGGGATTTATCTCCAGCACTGGCGCTTCAAAGAGATAGACACACACCACTCCCCTGGGTCAGATATACTGTGTCAGTGAGAGAAAGGAGTACTGTGGGGATCAATTAACTTAACACACATAACACAACCCATTAACTTTTTTTTTTAAAGCACAGTTTATTATTGCCCATTATGAAAGTAATCTGTGCTCATTATGAAAAATTTGGCAAATTAACAACAAGTGGAAAGAAAAATTTGTTTTTCAGTTTTATACATGTAATACATTTCTCTTTAGTCTTTTAGTATGTTATTTAATCATTGTGATTACATCTGTTCTGTAATAAAGATACATTTGCATCTTGACTTTTGTAAAATTTACTGTAACAGGAATATTTAAAAGAATTTTACATTATTAGGTAAACATTTAAAATAATAATAATTTATTTTATTTATTCAATCATTCATTTTTATCTTGACCAGAGTGAGAGAGACACACACAGATTGAGAGAGAGAGAGGAAAAGTGAGAAAGCCACCAGGTCCGGAGACTCAAACTGTGGTCAGTCATGTGGGAGTGTCTAGCGCCTTAACCACCATGCCACCTGCTGGTCCCCTAGGTGAACATTTTAATGGCTGAATAGTAGTTCACATATAAAATAATGTATTTAACTGTTCCTCATTGTCAGGCATTAACATGGTTTTCAGTATTTTTTATCTGAATTGTTATGAGTGTCGTTAAATTAAATATTAAGGCTTTTCTAGGGTTATACTTATCTGTTCGATCACTGGAAAAGTCATGATGCATTTTTGTATAGGAAAACAGAAAAATTCATCATGACTTTTCCAACAACCCAATACTTTGGTTGGATTCCTAGTAAAGATAAAATGATAGGAGTATTTCAAGGGTTTTGGTATGTATTGCAAAAACAATCTGACTAATTACCAGCACTGTTTGAAAATGCCAGTTTAGGACTAGCCTAAAATCCTAGTGGTTAAGAGAGTCAAAACTCACATGGCTGACAACAGTTCAAATTTCAGCCTAGCAGCTTAAAAAACATGCCAGGCATGAGTGTGCACTTGTCTGAAATCCCAACTAGGATAGAGAAATGGAAGACATGGGGTGGTAGTGTGACCATGCCCCATTAGAGCACACTTTCTCCTCTCTGTCTCTTTTTGGTAAGCGCATGTGCATGCTGACAATTAAAACAGAAAGAGAGAGGGAGGGAGAGAGGGAGGGAGGAAGGAAGGAAATGCTAATTTATTACACACTAGTCAAGAGGGTATAGTGTCCTTCAATTTTGTACTTTTTTCTTACTCAATAGGAAAAAAAAGTCATCACAGGTTTAACTTGCATTACTTTCATTATTAATAAGGCTAAACATTTTTCCTCAAGCATTGCTTTTTTGAGCATAATCTATTCATTCTGCCTCTCTATTTGGCCCTTTAATATTTTACTTGTTAATTTTTATGTACATTAATTCTTATCTCCCATATACTGCAAAATACCTTCTTCTGGTTTGTTGTTTTATGGTTGATTTTTGGTTTAGGTACAGAATAAAAGTTTTTTTGTGCTTCATGTATTGTTTTTGGCCCTTTAATATTTTACTTGTTAATTTTTATGTACATTAATTCTTATCTCCCATATACTGCAAAATACCTTCTTCTGGTTTGTTGTTTTATGGTTGATTTTTGGTTTAGGTACAGAATAAAAGTTTTTTTGTGCTTCATGTATTGTTTTTTAGCATTTACATTTAAGTGTAATGTTACATTTAAGTATAAATGGCCTTTTTCCTAGAGATTTGATAACCATTCTTTCACTTGTTTGTGTGCACTGGTTAGTTTGGTTAATGAGAGTAGTGGTGAAGAACCCAAAATCTAGAGTCAGACTGCCAAAAGTCCAGTAGTAGCTCAACTGCCCACCAGCTTGATAATGTGGGGACAGATAACTTAAACTCTCAGTACCTCAATTTCTCATTGGTAAAATGGGTACTCTAATGTACACACTCAACTCAAACAGCTGTTGTAAGGATTAAATTCATTAGTATATATAAAGTACATAGAATTCTTAGAAGCTTATTTATGGTAAGTGCTATGGAAATGTTGGATAGTAATATTTAATTATTTTTTTAAGAATTATTTTAAACTGTATTTATCTTATTTTTAATTTGACCAGAGAGGGACAGAGCGAATGAGAGAGAGAGAGAGAGAGAGAGAGAGAGAGAGAGAGAGAAAAGTGAGAAAGCAAGCTGCCAGGGCCAGGACTTGAGCCATGGTCAACCATGTGGGAGTCCAGTGCCTTTAACTATGCCGGCCCCTAATGTTTAATTATTACATATTTACATTGTTTTAAAATTTCATAAAGCTGAGACCAGCAGATGTCCGCTGGACTCCCATGTAGTTGACTGCGGTTCAGTTCCCAGACCCAGTGACTTGAACTCACGCCAAGCACATGTGCATGTGGGCCCAAGATCCCAAAAGGAGAAAGGAGGGGAAGGGATTGTGGCATGGCCATCCCCCCTGGGGGGTGATTTCTCACTTTCTGTCTCTCTGTCTCTCTTTGTCTTTCTGCAAGCTTATGCACCCTATAGCAGAAAACCTCTCTGAAAAATAAATAAATAAATAAAATTTCATAAAGCCAAACTCTATTTTTCTGTTTTTTTCAAAATTGCTTATTTTTAAAAATTTGGATAGTCTCACCTACTTTGTTTTTCAGGATGGTCCTAAAAGTATTTCCAGTAAGAGTTTTATCAGTCTTGCCCCATATCCTTTTGTGCTGAATTTCGAAGGCTATTCAGGGGTCAGCCTATGGATTAGCAGTTACACTGTTTCAAGACCTGGGGAATCTAATCCTTGTAAAATGTGGAGTAGAGACCATTATTAGTCCCATTTTACAGATGAGCAAATAGGCTTTGAGATGCAGGGTGACATAAGGGTCAGGTCTGGGTCTTATTTCCAGACTTGTCTAACATCACAATCAGAAAGAATTTTTTTTAGCTATCTTCTATCCATCTATCTCTCTATTATTTTTCTTTTTAGGTTTTTGAAGTACAGTGTTTGCACTCACCAGAGATAGAGACAGAGACATAGTGGGAGGGAAAGCAAAAAATAAGCCTCCAGGGGGATGGCCATGCCACAATCCCTTCTCCTCCAGTCTCCTCTTGGGATTTTGGGCATGCATGCAATGCAAGCCCAGCGTGATTTTCAAGCTATTGACTCTAGGACTTCAACCACAGTTGTTATGTGGGAGTCCAGCGCCTTGGTCACCATGCTACCTCCTAGCTCCCTATTTATTTATTTATTTATAATTTATACTATAGGGCACATGTGCTTGCCAGACAGAGAGAGAAAGAGAAAAATCACACCCCTCTCCAGGGTGGGGGGACAATGGCCAAGCTAAAGTTCCTTCTACATTCTTCTCTAGAGATCTTGGGCATGCAAGCACATACCCCTGGCATTATTTTGCATTTGCCAGCTTCAAGGCTGGAACCATACAGTCAACCATGTGGGATCCAGGCCCAACCTCCATGCTACCTGCTGTCCCCCAGAAATATATATAATATATGTATATATTTCTTCCTTTCTTTCTTTTTTTAAGTTGCTACAGGGTACATGTGCTTGCCAGAGAGAGAGTGGGAAGGAGAGAGAAAGAAGGGAGAGAGAGAGAAAGAGAGAGATAGAAAGAGAAAAGGTGAGAAATCACTTTCCAGGGTGGATGGCCATGCCACAATCCCTTCTCCTCCATCTCCTCTGGGGCTTTGGGGCACACAGAATGATTCTTAAGCTTCCAGGTCAAGGACTTGAAATGTGTATTCAACCATGTGGGATTCAGCTGCCTGACTCTCAGCTCCATCTGTTGGCCCTTCCCAGAAAGAATTCTTAAGTGCCTCTGCCCAAAATCTGGAGAGGAGAATGGAGGAGAAGAGATTGCAGTGCGGCCATCTTCCCTGGGAAGTTGTTCTCACCTTCTACCCTCTCTGTCTCTGTCTCTCTTGGCAAGCACATGCACCCTATAGCAAAAACTAAAACAACAAAAAAAAAGCATGTATTTTATAATAGCTGTATGTTTTTGGATAATCCTCAGAATCTCAGAGATTCTCAGAATGGGAAAGAATTTGAACTCTGTGTTTCTTGGTTCCACTTTAGTAGTTCTTTCTTAGATCTTAAGGCCAGAATATGTCTCTATTTGGTCCTCTCATATTACTACATTTATTCCACTAGTATATTTGGTTTTGAATCCATTTTATCTTCTGCGTTTTCGTTCTCTTCCTGAGGAATCCCTCATTCGCTCAGCCTTCATCCATTTCTTGTCAAGTGTTGACTTTGCTCTTCTCTAGAACCGAGGCTGTCACACAGCTTTGACTACGTAGAACATGCCATCCCTCTGGTGATACGTTTGGGGTAAAGCTTGCAACCAAATCTGGGTCACAGGCAGCACCTGTGGGAGAGAAGCCCTACTTCTGTTAGAATCTGTGAGAGTAGAGACCTGGAGTTATAGAAAGCTGTCTTCCTGTCACATAGAATCTGAGAGGGAAGCTTACACTAGAGAGCAGATGGGAAAGTGGAGAGATTTGGGGTCCCGATAATATTATTCCAGCCCTTGGATCACCCTTCATTTGAAGCCAGCATCTCTGTACTTTTTTTGTTTTGTTTTGTTTTGCTTTGCTTTATTTTACATGAATTAATCATTTAATTAGTTTGTCGAAGTTAGTTTGAGCAAGAGTTTTCTCTCACTTGATACTGGAATTGATCATGCATGGCTTATCACTGCCTATGGGTTATCTTTCCTCCAACAGTGTGTTATTTATATTTCTCTCTTTTTAAAAGTTTTTTTTTTCTTTCATGAGCAGAAGTGACAAGAATACAGACAGATAGATACCCCCAAAAGGGATCCTCATGTAGTGATCCACCCCCAGGCCCAACCAGCCCCAGATCATGAGCACGTGTGTGCCAGGTGTGTTCAGAGAGGCTTCTGGGTGCAAATCCAGAACCTTCCTATGTGGGTCAGCCTTGGAGAACATTGCATCATGTACCCCACCATCTGGTCCTCTGACATATATGCTCCAGCCTCACCAAATGCCTAGGATGGTATCTTGTATGTAGCAGGTGCTCAGTAAATGCCTGATGGATTTAGTAGAATTGAATGTGAGCTGACTTGGCAACATTGCCTAAAAGTCACTTTAGAAAAGCCTTCTGTCTGCAAGCTTGCAGACTGGGCTGCTTCTGTCCCTTCATCACAAAAGTCATCTGTAGAAGAAGTTCCAAATGTTTGATGTTTCTGTTTGCTTGAATCCACATTAAACTGGAATTTAGTGTAAATATGTACTTGGAATGTTCTTGACATGCTTCAGCAAACAGATTGGGAGATACAGAGTGGCTTGTTCTATCAGTGGCTCAATAAAACGAAATGTTTACTTTCTGTCCTTTGTTAAAAAACTGGCTTCTCTCTGGAGCTTAATTCCTTCCTTTCACAGAAAGTTACTGACATCCCCTCAAATAAAAATAAATAGGACATATTTCTGTTTATTGCTGTGAACGCTTGGCAGCAATTCCGTACCAAAATGGCCATGAGGTATTGCTATTGTGCACCGTGGCGTAACACTGCTCTTTGGGGCTGGGTTTGTTAAACCAGAAAGACACAGAAAGAAATATTTTCAGAACACATTGAGAAATAGTGTTAAAAGATGTGTCATCACTATGGACCTCCAGAAAAATCAAAATCAAATTTGCTTACATTAATAGGTAGAGAGAATCTTTTTTTTTTTTTTTTTTTTTTTTTTTTTTTTTGTTATAGGGCTCAGAGACAGAGAGAGAGAGATGGAAAGCAAAAAATCATCCCTTGGGGGTTAAAGCCACTATACAATCCCTTCTCCTCCATTTGGTAGGGAGAATCTTTTACCATGTTTTTGTAAGGAAAAACAGTGCCAGAAATATAATAAATTTATGATATTTGTGATCTATCTCATCATCACTGTAATTGTAGCTCTTACTGAGTACTTATAATGTGCCAGACACTGTTCTGAGCATCTTATACATATCAGTGACAGGTAGCAACTATTATTATACCATTTTACAGATATGACATTCGATCAAGGTCATACAGGTTGTAATGGAAGAGCTAGGATTTATACTAGGTAGTCTTGCTCCTGCTCCTGCTCCTGCTCATGGCCATTATGTGTTAGTACTTCTCAGAACACTTGCACAGATAAGTTGATAAACTTGTGGGAACTTACTGGGTTGTCGGAAAAGTCATAATGTATGTTTCTATGTTTTTCTATGCAAAAATACATCATAAGTTCTCAGATTATGCAATAGACTGCAACCTTTTGGGAAAGTCATTTAGCAATATCTATTACAATTTTAATTACATATACCTTTGATTTAACAATCTAAGAATACATTCTGAGAAGCAATAGAATGTATGGAAGGATTTATAAACAAGAATGCTTATTGCAAGATTGTTGGTAGGAACTGGAAAATCCCAAATGTCTATCAGTAAATAAAGGTTGAAATAATCATGACACAATCATATTTGTTGGTATATTTTGAATGAATTAGAGCTAGATCTAATGACCTAAAGGTGAATCCATGGTGTATCATTAAATGAGGGAAGCAAAGGGGACAGCAGGTGGCATAGTGGTTAAGGTGCTAGACTTTTACATGGCTGACTGCAGTTCAAGTCCCAGACCTGGCGACTTGAAACTCACTCCTGGGGATGATTTCTCACTTTTTCTCTCTCTGTCTCTCCAGCAAGCACACATGTCCTATAGCAAAAATCTCTTTTAAAAACAATGAGGAAGCAAACACCTCAGAACTATATGGAGTGTGATCCATTTTTACAACAAAGAAAAAATATACACTATATAAATATATATATATTATATATATGCACACACACACTTAGTATGTGGTTTCATAAGAATTGAATGGTAGACCATTAGCATTTGGAGGTGGGGGAAAGAATTGGGCACAAGGAAAGGTAAAAAACAAAGACTAAAACAGCATAAAGCTATAGACATGGCACGTCAATTGAAAATGTCAAGTAGAAAATTCCGTAATATCACTGTAGATATGTAATAATTGAGTATGCATTTAGGAAAAGTTAGACAGTCATAAGGACAAATGTTAAACATTAATTTGATTAAATGATAATTGCAAAAATCTTTTCCCTAGATTTTGGAGTTTTTTTAATATAAAATTTTGTAATAAAGGACCATTAATGGGGGAAAATAATTACAAGCCTTTTATTTTAGGAGAGGAGCAAATCTGGAACCTAGAAATGAAATTAAGTAGTGTGGTCAATTTATTACCATGTGAACTCGGGCTCTGTGAAGTGTGGTGGAGGTAGCATTGCCAAACCTCATGGCTGGCACAAGAGGAAACAGTCACAGTTAGCACTGGACTGGTAGGAAACTGATTCCCACAGACCCGGTATGTGACTTTTCTGGCCTCAGATCGCTGTTGCTTTGGACATATACATGTATTCACATACCCGCTAGCAAGCCCAGAGCTTTGGAGGTTACTTCTCTCTGCTCCAAAGACATCTGAGATCTATCCATTCACCTAGCCGTTCAACTGGCATTGATTGCCTGCCTATTATGTGCCAGGCCATTTGCCAGGTGCTGACTCTATGGTAAGGTTGCTTTTACTATAGAAGATACAAATATTTTCTCCTATAAACCTTATATGTGTGTAAGCATGCTTGTGTGTCTGCTCAGTATGCAAAAGAGAAAGGAAAGGAATGCTTTTAGTTGTTTTTAATTGAGGTCGGAGTGGACATTGGGGAGCCACTTTTTTTCCCTTTACTATTGGGTTGTCAAAACAGTCATGATATATTTTTTTCTATGCAAAAATGTGTCATGACTTTTCCAACAATCCAATAGTAAATTAGGCTCTGGAATTAATTAGGCTCTCATGTACCATGGCACATGAGATTTTTCACACCCTAACCTTGACCTGTTTGCTCAGGACCCTCCTTTACCACTTCCCATCCTATATCAACACAATCATACCAAATTTCTGAGCATTTCTAAACGTAGCATGATTTCATAAGCCTCTTTGACTTTGGAAATGCATCACTTTGCCTGGAAAAAACTCTTTCCCCCTCTAAGAATCAAGTCAAATGTCACCTCTGTGAACTCCTTGTCAGTTTCTCAGAGAATTCTGAATTTATCAAGAATTATATTTGCTGGGGCCACCAAATGGTGGTGTGGTTATGTTGCTGGACTCCCACATGGCTGATTGTAGTTTGAGTTCCAGACCCAGCGGCTTGAAAATCATGCCAGGTGCACATACGTGCATGCCCAAGATCCCAGGAAGAGAAAGGAGAGAAGGGATTGTGGTGTGGTCATACCTCTGGGGGTGATTTCTCACTTTCCCTCTCACTGTATCTGTCCCCTGTCCCTCTCTCTCTCCCTGTTGAGCACATGTGCCCTAAGGCAAAATCCTCTAAAAAAAAAAAAAAAAAAAAAAGAAGGAGAATCATTTTTGCTATCCATTGTTGCTAGTACTTGAGGTCTATGGTAAATTCAGAAAGTTAGAAACCTGTGAAATAAGTCACCTGTGTAATAGGGAAATGCTTAAGAAAATGAATAGCGGTCCTCAGTAGACATGACATTTCACCTAGGTGATAGAAAAGTTCCCAAGCCTATAGGATTTGACTGTAACTTGATTGAAAGAAAACATTTACAATGCTTAGAGAGATTGTTCAGTTGCAAAGTACAGAAAAAGAGTCTGAGAAGCAAACATGAGCAGTTCCCAGCATAGCCCCAAGAGGTGGAACTTCCTTGCTGGAGGTAAGATTAAAATATTTCCAGGTCTGATGACAAAGCTATTCCCAGTGTGGAAGTGGATACAAACGGTTATCAGTTTCAGCCCATCAGCAATACCTTTACTGTGACAATTATTTAACAGAATATCTGCCCAGCCCACAAAGCTGTTGTAACTAGGTTCCTATGTTCCTTAATAAGAACGAACAAAAGCATCCTTCCATGTAGTGTTAATAGTTCTATCGATTTGAGTTTTATTTCTCCTTGACACTTAGTAAATAAGCATGTTGGTTCTATTTTTAGTGTCTTATCATTTATTATGAGTCAGTCTTGCAGGTCCCCATCATCCTGACCACTGCTCATAGCTCATCTGTGGGCTGGCAAAGCAGACAGGGAGGTCTTGGAAACTGACAGTCTTTGAGAAACAAGCTAGTAGTTTTTTGCTTGTTTTTAAGAATTATTTTATTTTATTTTTATGATTTTCTTTCATTTGAGTGCCTAGCAGATGGCAGAGCAGTTACATTGCTGGACTCTCACATGGCTGACTGCAGTCTGAGTCTTGGACCTGGCAGCTTGAAACTCTCGGTGGTGTATGTGTGTGTGTGTGTGTGTGTGTGTGTGTGTGTGTGTGCCCAAGATTCCAGGAGGAGAATGGAGGAGAAGGGATTGCTTTTCACTTTTCTTCTTCTCGCTGTGTCTGTCTCTCTCTCCAGCGACCGCATATCCTACGGCAAAAACCTTAGAATTTTTTAAGACAATTTTAAATATTATTCTTTAATTTGCTATAGGGCATGTGTGCTCATCAGACACACACACACACACACACACAATGTGAGAAAGCAAGCTGCCAGGTCCAGGATTTGAACTGCATTCAGCCATGTGGAAGGCCAGCATTTTAACCACGATACCACCTGCTGGTCCCAAGCCAGTAGTTATTAACCTTTATCTCACAACATCCACAGTAAATGATGTTCACATGAATGGTTCCCATGGACACTCCCTAGCTTATGTGAGATTGCCATGTTCCTTTTCTTAGTCCAGTGCTTTCTTTTCCACTTGATAAAGTACATCAGAATGTAAGTGAGTACAGGGTTGCCATAGAGATCAACTTGAATCTGTTTCTAATTTTTTAAAGTAAATTACTCTTGTTATTATTTTTTTTTATTATTTTTTTCTCCTAGCAATGCCATTCTTTTGAGAGTCAAGTCCAGTTTTGAGGGTGAGGTGGGTGAAATCTGGTAAAGATTTTAGCAGGAAGGTAACACAATTATGTTTATAATTTTTTAAAAAGAGTATTTTATGAGACACAGAAAGAGACAGAGAGTCACCCCAAAAGGTTCTTCATGATGTGATCTACCCTTAAATCAGTCAGCCAGGATCATATGTACATGCCCAGTGTGTACAAGGAGACCTTGGGATCTGAACCTGGATCTTTCCACATGGCCTCAGTATTGTAGTCCATTGTATTGTCACTGTGCTACTATGACTGGCCATCGACTTATATTTTAAAATACAAAATGGCAGCTCTGTAGAATGCTGCTGCAATAATTGGACAAGAAATAATGATGGCCTAAGCTGAGGATTTTTTTCCCCCCAAAATGGTAACTATGTGAGGAAATGGATGTGTAAGTTTGCTTGACTGAAGTAATTGATTCCCTGTGTATATCAAAACATCAAGTGGTATACCTTAAGTGTATACAACAAAGGAACTGTTTAAGGGCCAGCAGGTGGCATGGTGGTTAAGATGTTGGAATTCCCACATGGCTGATGGTGGTTTGAGTCCCGGACCTGGTGGCTTGCTTTCTCACTCTCCCTCTCTTTCTCTCTCTCTGTCTTTTTCTGGCAAAACTCATGTGAAAAATAATATTAACCATAATAATAATAAATAAATAATTCTTTTTAAAAAAGGAGCTGTTTAAAACAAACACACACAAAAATCAATGTGTGGATTGTAAAGGTTTCAAGTAAGGATTAAAGAATGCAGAGAAGAGCTTGGTGATGAAGGAAGCAATCAAGAGTGATGGCTAGGAACCAGCAGATGGTATAATGGTTACATCGCTGGACTCCCACGTAGCTGACTGCTGTTCGAGTCGTGGACCTGGTAGCTTAGAACTCATGCTGGGCATGTGTGCATGCGTGCCCCAAATCCTGGAAGAGAACAGAGGAGAAGGGATTGCAGTGTGGTCATCCTCTCTGGGGGGTGATTTCTTGCTTTCTGTCTCTGTCTCTCTGGTGAGCACATGTACCCTACAGAAAAAAACTCTCTAAAAAATAAACTAAATTAAATTAAAAAGATCTATGGCTAACATTTGTTGAATGTTTATTTTGAGTATGGAATAGTGCCTGACATATAACTTCTTATCTTGTTTTATGAACTATGAACAATTACTATCCTCTATTATACACCAGGAACATACTTTGGAAGTTAAGTGAGTTACTAAAGACCACACAATTGATAGATCGCAGAACATAATTCAAAACTAGTGCCAAGGGCCAGCAAATGGCATAGAGGTTCAGGCAGCTGGATCCCACTAGTCAACTGCATGGTTAGAGTCTTTCTCTCTGTTTCTCTCCAGCAAGTGCACATGCCCTATAGTAAACAAAACAAAACAAAAACAAAAAAACTAGTGCCAACTCACCCTAACCCAAGATCTCAACCCCCACGCTGGGCCAGACGAAAAAGTGAGGCCAGGGAGTACTCTTGTTGATATGGGTGTAAAATTATGAAAATAATGCTTCCTATGAAATAATATATTTATTAATAGTTTTTTAATCGTGAAAATCACATGCACAAACAAAATCACCAGGGACTGTTTTCCTTTAATTAGCATTTGGATCTCATGTCTGGACTCAATTGAGAATGAATGACTCTACTTCTTCAATATCCAAATTTTGCACTAGCCATCTGGCTGGTCACTCATTAACATGTACTGAGCACACACTTTACTGAGTGGTGAACTTAAAGTAGAATTAAAATAGCAGTCTCTACTTCCTAGGCCTTTGAGGAAAAACAACAGGAGAAATACAGAGGAAAGGAGAGTTCTAGATCCACCTTGATGTTTCTGGCATGTGCTAGAGGGAGCCCAGAAAGGTTTTTCATTATGGCGGCCATGTAGCCATTCAGGTTTATTATTATTATTTAAAAAAAAATTAATTGTCAGAGGGTATGTGTACTCACCAGAGAGAGAGACAGAGAGGGGCAGAGGAAGAAAGCACCCCCTCATTGGGACTTGGTTACACTGTAATCCCCTCTCCTTCATTTCTCTATCCTGTTGGTATTTCGAGCATGCTCACACATGAAGCTGGCATGTCTTGCAGGACACAAGGGCTGGAGTTCTAACTGGCTGGCCTTGTAGGATCTGGCTCCCTTAACTACTAGGCTAGAGGGCTGGCCTTCAGGTCTGTTCTCAAGTGGACCTGAGAGTGTGTTTCACATTGGGATTCTGGATTTTCTCCAGACTAATCTGGGAAGATCTGGATTTTCTTTTCCTATCTTTTTTTTTTTAAGAATTATTTATTTCACTTTATTTATTCTTACCATTATTTTAAAATTTGCTATAGGGCACCTGTGCTCATGAGAGAGAAAAACAGAGAAAGAGAGAAGGAGAGAGAGAGAGAAAACCAGCTACCAGGTCTGGAACTTGAATCACGGTCAACCATGTGGGAGTCCAGCACCTTAATCACCACACCACCTGCTGGCCCCATGACCTGAATTCTCAATTCTGTTTCAAAAGTGAACATCTTGAGGTCCCTTGGCTTCATTATATGCCTGATATGCTGAGAGTGCAAAGCTAGCTGCTGCTGCTGATACAAATGAAGAAGATGATAAAACTATTATGACATCATTTGCCATCCTTGAAACCGCATATAATCACATCTCTTTAACTTCTTTAACTGACTGGTTTATCCCATATGCTTTTCTAGCACAAAATCCAGTATCTCTCTCCATTTAAGAATTCAATGCATTTTCTCAGTCCCACTTCCAAACTTCAGGTTGAGAGAAGGCCAGTAAGTTGATCGATACAAAGTTCTCTGTTTTGCCATTCTGAGTCCCTACTGCGCCTTCACCATCTGTCTAGAATGAGATTATTGCAGGTCCACATCCTATCCTGGCTGCAGGATGTACCAAGATTTGCCTTCAAGGTTTTCAGCTCCTCAGTTCACTTAGCACAAATCAATGTGTTCTGTCATTATTTCCCAGTGCCACACAGCTTCAGTTGGGAAGCTTTTCTGGGCCCGGTGCTCTGCAGACAGCCTTTCCCTTATGGAAAGTCCCTCTCTGGGACCCTGGTTTTTCTTTTTTGCCAACATTTTTCAGTGAGTACTATCCTAATCTGTTTGAGGTCTAAAAACCTAGATCCTCAAAGAAAAGGGATCAGAGCTCCTTTTCTCTTCCTCTTGGATAACATCAGGGGCACCATCTACACTGTGCCTTCCAGAAATATTAATACATCCATCAGGATAGATCACAATATGTATGGTATGCCCTGGAGTTTTGCAACTCAGCACTGACTCACCTACTAAACCTCCACCCAGCTTCACTTTCTCATCTCTTTTCTTCTACTTTCTTTCTTTCTTTTATTGCCAGAGGGCACATGCACTTGCCAGAGAGAGATGGAGAAACAGAGAGAAGGAGAAATCACCAAGGAGGCATGGTCATGCCACAGTCCCTTCTTCATTTCTCCATCTTGTCGGTATTTGGGGCATGCACACACAAGTACCTTGCATGTTTCTCAAGCCACTAGGGATGGGATGCCAATTACAGTTGGC
Source organism: Tupaia tana (assembly GCA_026018925.1). Lineage (NCBI taxonomy): Eukaryota > Metazoa > Chordata > Mammalia > Scandentia > Tupaiidae > Tupaia > Tupaia tana. The sequence continues at coordinate 77,697,069 of JAKSZU010000015.1, forward strand.
CATGTGGGATCTAACTCCCTTAACTATGGGGGGCTATCCCTCACCTTCTTTTTATTGTTAGATTTGCCAGAAGGGACTGTGGCATGACCATGCCTCCTCATTGGTGATTTCTCCTTCTGTTTCTCCATCTCTCTCTGGCAAGTGCATGTGCCCTCTGGCAATAAAAAAAAAAAAAAAAAAAAAAAAAAAAAAAAGAAAGAAAGAAAGTAGAAGAAAAGAGATGATAAAGTGAAGCTGGGTGGAGGTTTAGTAGGTGAGTCAGTGCTGAGTTGCAAAACTCCAGGGCGTACCATACCTATTGTGATCTATCCTGATGGATGTATTAATATTTCTGGAAGGCTTTTTATTGTTAGATTTCAAGGATAAGCCACCCTTCTAAGGCAGTAAGTTTCTTGTAGTTGTGTAATTCACTCAAGTGCAAAACAAAGATCTGCTCCAATGTGAATTTGTAGAACTTACTATTTTTAAAAATAAGATATATTTTCTGCTCCTCTGGGCAACCCATTGCACAAATAACAATAGCTATCATTTATTCAGCAGACATAGTACTAATACTTTACAAGCATTATCTCATCTCTCTTGCAAAAGAATACTGAGTCTAGCATGGAGCTAAAATGTACAGAAATTATAACAAGGTAGAACGTGGAAAAGATTTCATGAGTGAGGTAAGTGCAAAGCACCAAGGGAACTCAGAGGAGGGAGGGATTATTTCAGATAGGCTCACTCAGTCAACATCCAACATATAATTATTGTGTGCCTTTTATATCCTGGTCTCAAGAAACTTACAGACCAAAGAAAAGGACAAGGACACAGATTATCTCAACAGTTTGATGTCATTTGGTAATTTGCATTCAGGCCATCAGGGCAGGCTCCTTGGAAGAGGTGGCTACGTGCACCAATGCTATAAGCATTGAAGCATTCAATAAGCATTGAAGGATTTGAGGAGCTTCTAAATAGACCAAGATGGAGATTTCTTGATATCCTGGGGTTGTACCTGGATCTCATTACACACCAGTCTCATCCTCTAGAAGAGAGAGGAAACAAGAGGTTGTAGACTTCCCTATTCACTTGTCCTCTGAGGCCCTAATTTTGAAGTCCTTAATGGTAACCAGCCCTCCACCTCTATCCAACTGGCTTTTCTCCCGCTGCAGGTTGTACTGCACCTTTCCCTACTTACCTCCATTTTCACTGTGACCTCCTTTCCAATTTACCAACTCTGACCCACAAGCTCCACCTTTCTCCCACAGAGAAGAAACAGCCAGCTTTTGGAGTTCCAAATCTCCTGGACAAAGGCCAAGCTTCCATAAGCTCCAGAATATTATTGTGTGAATTAAAATGTTCACATAATATCAACCATGCAGTTACTCCAACGTTTATTTTGGAAAATATTACATTTGGAAAATGGGAAGCATTCCAGAGCATTCCCTTACCTTGAAATATCAGTAGACACAAGGGTATTTTGAGATCATTTCTTGCTCAAAAGTTACCAAATAATAAGTACAATTAGACACATAAAATCGCCTTTAAAAACATTAGTTAAGGACTCTGGGGTCTAAAAAATTCCTATGGAGTTATTTGTTGAGAAATTTAGGACGAAAGGCTGCAATTCTAACTCACTGAAGCAAACTTTCAAATGCCTTTGAGTTAACTCCCAACTGGCTCTTACTGCACATTTCTCTTCCAATCTCTGATGATTAGACCTTGTTCAGTTGTACTTTTTCCAAGATCTTATATGCTTCAAACTCTAGCCCTCTGGCTATAAGAGGAGAGGCAGTGTAGAGGCCTCGGGAGAAGTGTATCTAAAGCCTAAACGCTCAGTTAACAGGGTAGAGGTCCATACATTCCTCGTTTACTCTCCTCTTCCAGCCTTTCCTTTTCAGCTTGGTTTTGTAATACTAAAAGCCACAGAGGACATGGCACAGGGTCACGTGTCCCAGGGGGATCTTACTGATACACCTCTTATTTTAATGAGGCTCAGTATATATATATATATATATATACACACACACACACACACACACACATACATACACACACATACACATACATAAAAAGTAGGAGGCTATATACCAATAGACAATGGTTATCCTTGGGAAAGGAAGTTTAATTAGATAGGGAGAGTGAGGGCAGACTCTTAAATTATATTTATGCATCTTTTTTATATTTAGAATGTATTTATAAACTATGTGAGTAATTAAACCAAGACATGATTAAACTATAACCCCCAAAATTAAAAGAACTAAATAGAATGTAGGTACTAATATAGAAAGAGGTGTAAGAAATGTAAAGTCTAAAAGTGGCAAGTTTGAAGTGGCGTTGTAAGTTGAATTTTGAAAATTTTTGAGCATATCCTACATAGTTGATACTATATCCATAGGAAAAAATTGTGAAGAATATGAAAAAAATTATTTCTGGGTAATGGAATTAAAAGAGTTTTTAACTTTCTACATTATATAGTCCCTGTATTATTTGAATTTTTAATTAGGATGTATTAATCTTTCCTACTGACTTATTAGATGACATAGTATCATGCTCTCATCTACTTGATTTTGGCCTCAAAGACTTACTGGCGGGACCAGCAAATGGCATAGGGGTTGCTTTGCCGGACTCCCACGTACTTGACCGTGGTTTGAAGCCCAGACTCAGTGGTTGTTTAAAACTCACACCAGGTGCTTGTGCATGTGTGCCCAAAATCCTGAGAGGAGATTGAAGGAGAAGCGATTGTAGCATGGCCATCCCCACGCCCCGGAGGCGGGGGTGATTTCTCTCTTTTGTCTCTATTTCTCTCCAGCAAGCACATGCTCCCTATAGCAAACATCTAAAAAAAAAAAAGCAAAAACAAAAACAAAACAACTTACTGGCTATATTTATTAATGGACCAGCATGTAACACCACACTAACCAAACAGGAAATACACACCCCAAGCTAAATGATAGTGTTCATGGAAGGTACTTGTATTTAATAAAAATTCCGGTGTTCACATCTGGGCCTGCCTTAAATAATCAGTTCCTTCTGCTACTAGTTCCCTTCTTTCTCTTTTCCGATAAACTCTTTTTTAAAAAAATATTTCTTCAGGACTAGCAGTTGGTGTAATGTCTATGTTGCTGAACTCTCATGGAGTTGACCGTGGTTCGAGTCCTGGACCTGGTGGCTTAAACTCCTGCTGGGTGCGTGTGTGTGCTTGCCCAAGATCCTGAGAGGAGAATGGAGGAGAAAGAATTGCGGCATGGCCATCCCCCCGGGTGGTGATTTCTCGCTTTCTGTCTCTCTGTCTCTCTCTGTCTTTCTGGCATGTGCACATACCCTATAGCAAAAACCTCTCAAAAAAATTTTTTTTCTTCTTTACATTTCATTGTTGTACACTTCTATAGCACATAATATGATTTTTCAAAAACATGCAGTATGTTACCATCAAATAAAGGATATGACCATATGCATCTTTTCCTTTGAAGAACTTTACTTTTTTTTTTTTTTTTTTTTGGAGAGGTTTTCACTATAGGGCACGTGTGCTGGCCAGACAGAGAGAGACATAGAGACAGAAAGCGAGAAATCACCCCCAGGGGGGATGGTCACGCCACAATCCCTTCTCCCCCATTCTCCTCTTGGGATCCTGGGCACACACGCACACGTGCCCGGCGTGAGTCTCAAGCCACCGGGTCCGGGATGCGAACCGCAGTCGACCACGTGGGAGTCCAGCGACATAGCCATTACGCTAACTGCTGGTTCCCCGAAGAACTTTACATTTTTATGTCTGTCAAGTATATCCTCTCTAAGCCTGTCCCACCCATCCCTACTACTCACTCCCCTCCCTTATAGTGTCTGATATCCACACTTGTCTTTCCTTCTGTTACATCTTCAGGTGTTTCAATTTCTGTCATAGAGTGCAGACATTCAGTATAAATTGAGTGGGGACATACAATGTTTGTCTTCCATAGTCTGACTTACTTTGCTCAACATTAAATCTATGTTCATCCACTTTGTATCAGATAACAGAATCTCACTCTTACACATACTTGCATGCCCAGCTTCATTCGCTTTTCCCAACTTCCTAGATAGCATTAGTATTCTTTTTTAAAATAATTATTGATTTAATTTTATTTATCATTATTATTATTATTATTTTATTGACCAGAGAGAGACAGAGAAAGAGAGAGAAAGGGAAAGTGAGACAGCAAGCTGCCAGGTATGGGACTTGAATTGTAGTCAGCCATGTGAGAGTCCAGCACTTTAACTACCACACCACCCGCTGGCCCCAGTAGAATTAGTATTAATAATTTTCACTTTCAGGGTCAGCTGTTGGTTTGGTGGTTGGGTTGCTGGACTCTCCCATGGCCAACTGTGGTTGGAGTTCTGGACCCCATGGCTTGAAAATCACACTGGATGCATGTGTGTGAAGAGAAGAGAATAGAGGAGAAGGGATTATGATGTAGCTATCCCCCCGGGGGATGATTTCTGTTTTCTCTCTCTCTGTCTCTCTGTGTCTCTCTGGCATGCACCCTATGGCTAAAACCTGAAACAAAAAGGGCCAACAGGTCGTGCAGTGGTGAAGGTGTTGGACTCTTACACAGCTGACTGTGGTTTGAGTTCTGGACCTGATGGCTTACTTTGTCACCTTCCCTCTCTCTCTCTGTCTCTCTCTGATGAGTGCATGTTCTATACAGCAAATTAATTGTTTAAAAAAGTCTAATTTATTACAGTGGGATTTGCAACATATTCTCCTTTCACAAGTTACGCCACGTATTCTAGTTCCCTTTCCAACCTTTGCCTTCTCTGAGTTGTCAGTTCAGTTCCTCACGAGAAGTGATAGTATCTTATTTTTTAATGTATCTGCTTCAGGGTTTATTATGATGAACAACACTTAGTAGATGTTCAGTTAAAATTCTAATTTCCCTGGCCTTTCCTAATACGAGAGTTTTAAGTCCAGTGGGCCCTGGAAACAATTATTATCAGAGTCACCTGGAGGAGCATAAGAGGGCAGTTCAAAAAGTTTGTGGAAAGGGATCAGTAGATGGTTTAATGGTTACTCGCTGGACTCCAAAGTAGTTGACTGTGGTTCTGGTCCTGGACCTGGCAGCTTAAAAAAACTCATAACAGGTGCATGCGCATGCCTGCTCAAGATCTCAAGAGGAGAATGGAGGAGAAGGGATTGTGGCATGACCATCCTTCCTGGGGGGAGATTTCTTGCTTTCTGTCTCTCTGTCTCTCCAGCAAGCACATGCACCCTATAGCAAAAATCTCTCTAAAATCTCACTATGCCATCTGCTGGCCCCACTTCTTATTTTTAATTAATTAAATTTTTTTTTAATAATACACATTTTCCAAAAACTTTTTGAAGATTTTCTTATATAAAAACACTGATGCTGATATCCTACTAGATATTCTTAATCCATATCTTCAAGATGGTTCTTTCTCTCCATCCACCCATATCCTTTCCCTCTGTTTTCCATTCTGAGCAATTCAGTCCAAATCCATTTACCAGATCTGCACATGCTAGCTACATAGTGGTGTTGGGGAGGAAGACCCCTCATGGAATGCCAAAGCCTAAACTGGATGAGGAGGGTCCCTGGGTGGGAAGGGAAAGCTGCATAGCTGTCAGAGCCTGGGCAGTGTGAGGAGGGTGTTCATGCTGGGGTGATGCAGTGGCGGCCTGGGATGGCTTGTCAGAGCCTCAACAGGGTCAGAGAGTGAGTCCAAGCCAAATGAGAAATGTCCTTATCTAGCATCTTCCTTCTTGGATGGAGTGTCGGAGCACTCAGTGGGGTGCAAAGTTTATCTACGTTGGTACTGGGGACCAGGATGAGAGAAGATAAGTAAATAAGTATAGTTAGTGATGGGAAGTCTTAGACTGTGGGATAGTTACAAACATGGAACAAGAGAGAAGGGGAATGAATCTAAAGGTGATGGATTGGAATGAGAGGTCTCAGTGTATTCATTGTAGAAATAGATACAGAAATAGATAAAGTGGTAAATGTGTGTATATACCTATATATTTATGTCTTCAAGTGGACAGAGCTAAAGCACGTGCGTGTGCGTGCACACACACACACACACACACCTTACTTCACTCAAAGGGTTAGAACTAAGAACACCCCACTGACAAGGGGCATACCTAGTATCTTGATTTCTGTATGCTATTCTTCACTAAAAGGAACAAGAAATTTTTTTGAGAATTGGCTGATTCTAGTGCTAGGGCAGTGAAAGTAAAAAAAGTGAATGTGGATATCTTGTGCCAAAAACAGTGTTCAAAGAAGAGTCAGGACATGAAGAGCCAGCTCGAAAGAACTTCTGTTGGCCATACATGGGACAATATGAGCATTAAGATGCTCAGGAGGAGAATGGAGGAGAGGGGATTGAGTGATGATGGTAGTGGATTATAAACCACTAGATAAATAAGAACCCATTGTGTATGCTGATGTGAACAAATAAGTTAATATGTTGAAAGTTTGTTGAAGAACAGGATATTTACATAGTCTTACATAGTTTCATCCTCATAAAAAATATTGACAGAGAGAAAAAGAGTGACTTTGTAGTGAAGAAGCCTGGCAGATACAATCTTAAGCAACCCAAGTACCCACAGCGGCAATGGAAAAAGACAGAGTGTGTGCCACCTATTAGGGTGTCATGAGGAGGACATGGCATCACTACTCTGTTACTCATGGCAGAGACACATAACCAGAATCCAACTGTGAGTAAACTTTGGACAACCAAACTGAGAGTCATTCTAAAGAATGGCTTGTGACATGAAAATGGCCTGCAAAAGTCAAAGAGAGATTGAGGAACTGTGTGGAAAGTGAAAGAGAGTAAAGAGACATGATATAAATACATCCTGACAGGATGGAGAAATGGAGGAGAAAGGATTGCAGTGTAACCACAACCCATTGTAAAACACTTTATTTTATTTTTATTTATTTATTTATTGGAGAGGCTTTTGCTATAGGGTGTGTGCACTCACTAGAAAAACAGAGAGAGACAGAGAGTCAACGAGAAATCACCCCCCGGGGGGATGGTCACACCACAATCCTTCTCCTCCATTCTCATCTCAGGATCTTGGGCATGCACGCACATGTGCCTGGCGCAAGTTTAAGCCACTGGGTCCAGGACTCAAACTGCAGTCCACTACATGGGAGTCCAGTGACATAGCCATTATGCCAACTGCTGGTCCCGGTGAAACACTTTCTCTTCTCTCTCTTTCTCTCTCTCTCTGTGGTGAGCACACATACCCTCTGACAATGAAAAGAAAATTAAAAAAAGAAGCATTACATCATGCCTGCCATCTGTGATCGACAAAATGACACGGCCTGGATTTGGATTTTGTCTTTATCTGAGATGCAAAGATGACTACTGAAATGCAAGCCTTGAGGAGCTCATGGTCTAATGGGAATGACAGATTGTAGATGATGGTGAGAACATGTTCAGAGATGTCCAGAACTGCCTTTCATCATCACTGGTGAGTATGGACTGTCATTCTCTTTTAATAGATACGGTATTTTGTCAGGAAACTCCAGTGGGCCTCCTCATGTCTGAGAGAAGTCAGAGAGGAGCTTCCAGCTGCCTCTGTGGCTGATTGCCCTTCATTAAGATGGTGAGTGGGTGTACAACATGGGAAGGAGACATGGGAATAGGGCGGGGTTCAGGCACTGGGAACAGAGGATCCTGCTGAGTGGAAAAAGGAAAGCAGGTATAATTAAAAGAGGAAGTAGGGGAATGTTTGTTAGTGGGACTATGCAATGCTTTAGGGTCCAGGCCTTGTGACCAAATACTTAGATTCATGCCCTGTTTCCCTTCCTGTTAGGTCTGTGACTCCAGGCAGTCTTCTTGATCAACTATGCCCTATTTCCTCGTCTCTAAAATGGGGATAGTAAGCATACCATCTTCATTGGATGGTTGTAAGAATTACATGAGATGGGGCAAGCCAGTGGCACGGTTAAGGTGGCTGAATTCCACATGGCTGATTGTGTAGTCTGAATCCTGGACCCACTGCATTGAAAAACTCACGGGGGTGGGGGGACAGCAGGTGGCATAGTGGTTAAGATGCTGTACTCCCACATGGTTGACCATGGTTTGAGATTTAGACCTGCATCTTTAAAATCACTCCCAGTGCATATGAGTATGTGCTCAAGCTCCCAGGAGAAGGGATTCTGTCAGAGCCATATCCTCCCAGGCGGTGATTTCTCACTTTCTGTCTCTCTGTCAAGCGCACGTGCCCTATAGCAAAAATCTCTCAAAGAAAAAGAAAAAAAAGAAAGAAAAGAATACACATTGGACATGTGTGTATGTGCCCCAAATCCCCAGAGCAGAGAGGTTTGTAGCATGGCCATCATTTTCTTTTCTTTTTCTTTTTTTTTTTTTGAGAGATTTTTGCTATAGGGCGTGTGCACTCGCCAGAAAGACAGAGAGAGACAGAGAGACAGAAAGCGAGAAATCACCCCCAGGGGGGTGGCCATGCCACAATCCCTTCTTCTCCATTCTCCTCTCGGGATCTTGGGCATGCACGCACATGCGCCCGGCGTGAGTTTAAGCCGCCGGGTCCGGGATTCAAACCGTGGTCGACTACATGGGAGTCCAGTGACACAGCCATTATGCCGACTGCTGGTCCCAACATGGCCATCCTTTTCTGGGAGGTGATTTCCCATTTTCCTTTTCTCTTCTGCTCTTTCTGTGAGTGCACATTCCCCATGGCAAAAACAAAAACAAAACAAAGCAAAACAAAGTATTATATGAGATTGTACACAGTTGGCCTGCGCATAATAGGCTGTGGGAGGGGGCCACGGGAGGACCCGTGTTAGCCACAGAAGGCACACAGGTGACAGGCTGCTCCCCACAGCTCTGCCTTTCCTGTGCCTCCAGGAGAGCAGGAGTCATCTGTCTTGCCTCCTGTTCTCCTCACCTCAGCTAGAGCAGCGTCAATCTAGATTGCAGATTCTCGTGAATTAATAAGGAGGGAATAAATACCTGGAATATGTTTTACTCTTTCATTCATCAGGAAATCTCCCACTGTTTCCTCAAGACTTCGTTCAAATTCTTTGAATCTCCTCTGATCCATCCCTCTAGAATCCAAAGCAAAGTAGGGCGCTTCCGCCTCTCCCCTTGTGTACCAACGTATGTTACATTACACATTTATTTCCATATTTGTCTTTGTTATTACACAGGAGAAATCTCAGAGGCATGGACCATGTTTATTGTTTTTGAGTTTTTTTTTCCCTTTAGGGCATATGTGGTTGCGAGAGAAAGAGAGAGAGAGAGAAATAGACAGATAGACAGACAGAGACAGTGAGAGGAAAAGTGAGAAATTGCCTCTCCCAGGGGTTATGGCCACACCACAATTCCCTTCTCCTCCATTCTCCTCCTAGAATCTTGGGCATGCACACAAATGTGCCCAGCATGATTTCAAGCCACCGGGTTCGGGACTCAAAGTGAGGTAGGCAAGTGGGAGTCCAGTGACATAACTGCTACGCCATCTGCTGGACCTATAGTCCATGTTTTAATCTTCCACAGGAGAATGCCTGAAAGGGACTGTATTTAGTCTTTGGTTTGATAGGACTTGAGGAGTGAATTATTGAGGCACAAAAGCTACAGCCTCTCTGAAGACAATAGACAGGAAGCTTGGGATCTGGAGTCTGGTTCTTGTTCTGGAATGATTTGCATCTGAGACAGCTGAGAACTGCTGCCAGGAGACTGGTGGCCCTATAGACCCCCAAGGTAGCCACTTTAGGGCATGAAAAGGCCTATTGTGTAGGAAAGGAATAAAAATAGCACTTTTGTACTTTCAAATGGAAAGGGGGCTAGCTGTTGGTGTTGCAGTCTGTGAAGAAGGACACCTGAGCCAGCCTGAGTGAAGTGTCACAGGATTGATGGTGAAACTTGAGAGAATGGGTGTATGTGTGACGGGAAGGATTGAGCACCAAATACTACGGACTGGGTGATCTAGCAGGAGACATTCTCTGAGGATCACGTCATTGAGAATATGAAGTCTCTCACTGAATCACCCTCCACTGAAGTATCATGTGGGCCAGTGCAGGTCCCTGGGCAAGCAACAGCATCTCCCAGAGGGCTGTGCCTGGGCCTGCCTGCCGTGGATGACCAGCTGTTCACAGAACACCATGAAGCCTCGAGAAACAGCAGTGGGGGCCTGGATACCAGGCCTGTCTTAGCAGTGGAAGTCAAGTGGACATCATCATTAGATGGGGCACACCCTCCAGGGTTCCCAGAAGATTGAGAAAGGAGGGCCGACCCTGCAGCCTAGTGGATAAGGGAGCCAGATCTCATATGGCCTGCTATTAGAATCCTGGCACTGGTGGCTTTAAGAACACCCCAGGCATGTGTACATGCAGGCCCCAAGTCTCAACAGGATGGATAAATGGAATAGAATGAGTTGTGTTGTGACTGCTCCTCACTGAAGGGTGAATTCTCTCTCTTTCTCTCTCTGGCAAATGCTTGTGCCTTCTGGCAATTAAAAAAGGAGAAAGGCAAGAAGGGAAAAGGGCCCCAAGAAAGAGACACCAGATTCCCCATTAATCTAGAATAAGGGGACTCAAGTCATGTTTTTTAATGAGGAGAAATGGATATGCAATACAATCCTTATCATAAGAGTGGGAGAAGGTTACAACAGCTGCACTCAGTGGATCTGCTTTGGTTTCCACCGAGCTGCTGGGTGCATGGTGGGATTCAGCACGTGATCATTAACAAATGGATGAGCAGAATGTGACTGGAAATGATCAGCTCTAGTTACACAAAGTCAGTTGGCAACACACATAGGCCTTCTTTATATTCTGCAAACCTGAGGTTAAGCAGGTTACGAAGATACAGAGAGGATATTTTATAGTGCGCTCCAAACATAAACCTTGTCTGGCTGGACCTCACCAGGTTACGTAGACTGTGATTAAAGATGAGATCAGGTTCACCTCATAATGTCCAAATTACTGGGGCTCAACCCTACATCTCCTGTGATGACAGGAAGTCGTGTTTTTTTATGAGGCTGTGCTCCACAAGTGGGTCATTGTGCTTTCCTGTCGCTTACCTGTTCCCCAAATTCTTCTTCCCCTGGCCATGCCTATGGGTCCAGATTGCTCTTCTTGGCTCCAGCCCTGTTGCAACTCAGCTCCTGCAGCCCCAGACTGATGTGCCCTGGCTTTGCTGATCTCGAAGAGAAGAATGACTTTTCTTTCCTTTACTAGATGTTCCCCAAGGGTGGTGCAGAACCTTCATTTATTTGCTCACAATGTAATGAGGACCAGGCTGTAACACATTTAGCAAAGTTTTACAGAATGCTTGAGAATACCACAAAGGAATTATATTATAAAACTGGCAAACTTAAACTACCTACTAATTCTGAATGCTTTGAGTTCACAGGCCAGAGCTCAGGCTGTTTCAGGGCTGTGGCGGGTGACTCCCTGCCTAGTTCCCAAGCTGAGGCCACTGGCAGGGTTTGCTTATCTTCTCCCTATGGGGGTGGCCTTCAGTGAGTTCACTGTGCTGAAAATCCAGGCCCCACTCTCTGGACGCCTCGAGAGAAGACCACATTTCTCCTTCTCTCCCACCCACTCCCTCTGAGGAAACTCCAGCCCTCCTCCACTCAGGAGGCCAGGCCTGTCCCTATGGCCTCTGTGAGATCATCACATGAAAACAGAATATCCAACGAGGTACATTCCACAAAGCCTGCTTTTGAGTCCTGCTATGATAGCGGGGGTCCTTCTGCACTGGGGTTGGCCTAGTCTCATTTCTTTTCATGGCATTTTTTTTCCAGCATGAACTCAAAATCAGAACTGTAGTTTCTCTGCAGTCCTAAGGTCTTCACTCCCAATCTCCTATGAGACGCTTTTAAAGAGGAAGCACAAGCATTTCTACTAAAATAAACTACACTCACACATTAAAGGAAACATTTCTCAAAAGGCCTGGTAGATTGCAGAGAAGTGTCTCCACCCATTATAAAGACAGTTTTTAATGTGAAAATGCAGAAGATTTAGCCCTCTGAAGACATAGCAGTCAAACCTCTGTTCCAGAAAATAGTCTGGGTTCATTTAAATATATCTAACCTGATCAATTTAGCTCATTTTACCCAAAACAAGGATCAGTCTGCTTTAAGATAAATCAAAGTTTCTGCCTCTTGCAAAAACGCTTTGAAGATCTGAAATTACAACATTCAAGTCACATCTCTATCCCAGTCTTCAAAAATCTCAAGCCCATTTTGGGTAGGGGCTCTAGTTATAAGGATTATATGATGGTCTACTCCCAAAAGTCTCTGCTTCTCTTTCTTTCTTTTTGAAAATGTTCTTCCCTTTAAAGTTCATTTCTTTACTTCTTCCTCAAGCAAGAGAGACACAGCATGAGAAAGAAAGAGAAAGGGGGCCTTGATGCCACAATCCACACCCAGCCCCAGCCAGCCTTTGATCATGGGCACTCCTGCACCTGCCATACTCAGGGAAGTTGTGAATGTGAACTTGGAACCTTCTCATATGGGTTGGCCTCACAGAGCATCACGTTCTACCCCTGCCCCACCATGCAGCCCCATGAAGCTTAAGTTTATATATTTATGTGTATGTGTTTTAAATTTGAAACATTTATATATATACGTTTTCTTTCTTTCTTTCTTCCTTCTTTCTTCCTTCTTTCTTCCTTCTTTCTTCCTTCTTTCTTTCTTCTCTCTTTCTCTCTTTCTTTCTTCTCTCTTTCTTTCTTTCTTTCTTTCTTTCTTTCTTCCACTATTTTTAGAGGTTTTTGTCTTAGGGCATGTGCTCTGGGTAGAGGGAAAGAAACAGATGCAGTGAGAGAGAAAGTGAGAAATCACTCTCCAGGGGAGATGGCCATGACACAACCCCATCTCTTCTATTCTCCTCCTGGGATCTTGGGCACGCATGCACAGTGTGAGTTTCAAGACACCTGGTCTGGAACTGGAACCATGGTCGGCCCTGTGGGAGCCCAGCAACGTAACTGCTACGCCATCTACTGGCCCCATGTTTTCTTTCTTTCTTTTTAAATGAATTATTTATTTCATTTTATTTATTCATTCTTTTATTTTAATTTGACTAGAGAAAGACACACACGGAGAAGGAAAGTGAGAAAGCAAGCTACCAGGCCTGGGACTTGAACCGTGGTTGGCTATGTGGGAGTGTCCAATGCCTTAAATACCATGCCACCTGCTGGCCCCTATGAAAGAGAAGCATCCCCAATAGAGCTGCTATGTGACCTACTCCATTTTAGCTAACCCAGATCATGGGCACACATCCTGCCTTCTTCCAGGGGACATAGCCTTTTCTTTGCTACATAAATATGGAACTAATTTGGATTTCTTTTCTTGAACCTTAGATACCTGGCTTGTCAACAATAATTCAAAAAGAATTTTATAAAGGTGAAACAATTAGAGTTAGCCAAATTGTGAAATTGAGATTCTTTTGGGATTCAATTTCTGTAGACATAGGTTATGCAGAATTAAATAAATATCGGAGGTGTGGATTTTAGTGGGTTTAGGTTGTGGAGACTGTCAACTCAGATAAATTGAAACAAAAGGTGGATTTTCTCAGTACATTTCTGAATAGACTTAAAGAGTTTATAATTCACAACAGCTGGCAAAGTGCTCCATGTCTATTTCCATTTTTGTTGGCCACTAGCCCAAACAATAAAAGCAGATTTTTGCCAAACTTAAAAAATCAGTAATGGGGAGTGATGCTATTTTTAAAAATACAACTGGATGTACAGTGTACAGAAAGGAGTCATAGAAGAGTTTCTATTGTCTTGCCTTGAGATCTGTTCATCCAAGTGTTTGTTGCCTACTTGGTGCCAGTTGCTGCACAAGTCATAAAGCTGATAGCAAGATGAGTGCTGTGTCCTTACCACCTGGTTGGAGGAATGAGGTGAGTAGTGTGGCAGGAAACACCTTTAACAGAAAATAGTAAAGTAAAAGGTCTGTTCCCAGCTGATAAAAGAGCCATGGACTGTGCACTATGGAAGCACAGAGAAGAGTGACCCTACCCAGAACCTACTCTGTGCTATTCAGCTTCTGTCACAGAGAGGTTGTAGTTGAGTTGGATCATGAAGGTGAATAGAAAGTCTAAAAGATGGGAGAGGACTAAACCCTTTGTTTGAGTTCCATGCGTTTGAAAGTTCCATGTGGTTGGAGACTGGATCTTGTTCAATGATGTACTCCTAAAAGCCCGATCAAGGGTTTGGAATGCATCAAGTTTTCTAAAATAGTTGTTGACTAACTGACCGAACAGTCTTTCAGGCAGAAAGACCCATATGTACAATAACAAAATAAATAACAAGGGGATTTTTCTAGGCTGTGGCTTATAATATCAGCACCACTAGCTCCTGGAAAAGAAAGAGGCATATCCTATGACAGCTGAAAAGGGCAGGTGCTGTAGAAAAAACCAGAAGACCTGCACTCTAGGTCCAGCCTTGTTACTAATTAGCTATATGACTTTGAATAAGAGATTAGTTTGTATCACCCTTAGCTTATACTTTGTAAAATAGCATCGGAAGGATGTATTACTGTAAGAAAAAAAAAAAAAAAACTAATAGAAGAGGAATGAATATAGCACCATGTTTTTCTACATATGAAATAATACATGCATCTCAGCTTCAAGATGGCAAAGTGCATGTATATTGACCATTTCACACACACCCCCACCAAAATTACAGCACTGACAAAGGATAGATTAATAAATATCCAGAACCCAAAAAGAGATAACCCTTGAATCAGAAGCTGTGATTAAATAAGAAACTAGAGCCATCAACTGTGGCTCTCACCACCTCAAAGAGGCTATTCTTGGTCATGTGCTTTCCTGACTGGGAGCCTTCCAATTCTTGCTAACCTGGCTAGAGAGATAATGAGATAGAAAGATTGGAACTGTAAGAAAAGCTAAGAGATGTGGAGGTTACAGAGATTTTGTTGTTCAATCTGCCTGAGGGAATGTGTGTTTGTTGGAGAGAGACAGAGAGAAAGAGACAGAGAAAGAGAGAGAGTGAAAAAGCACTCTACAATCCTATCTTTGCCATCTCTCCCTCCTTTCAGAACTCTGGGCACACATGCACTCACACTCAGTGAATTTCTCAAGCTGCGAGGGCCTGGACTCAGACCACCAGTCGGCCATGTGGGATCCAGGATCCAGGCTTCTGCCAAAGGTTATAGAGAATCGTCCATCTACTGTAGCCATTTAAAAGTGTTTTTGGAGGCCAGCAGGTGGCGTGGTGTTTAAGGCTCTGGACTCCCACGTGGCTGACTGCAGTTCAAATCCTAGATCTGGAGGCCTGTTTTCTCACCCCACCTCAGTCAAATTAAATAATGATAATAATAAATAAAGGTAAATAAACAATGCTTTTTAAAAAAAGGTTTTTGTGTTATGAATCTCTTTGGCAGTTCAGTGAAGACTATGGGTCCCTTCTCAGAGTAATACCTTTAAATGCATAACATTAAATACATAAGATTACACAGAAATCAACTGTATTGAAAGGTAAGTCAGGGGCTATCTGTGCATACATCTACAAATATATACATAGTACTTTTTAATCTTCAAAAAATGAACTCACTCTATATAAAAAATGATATAACAATGCTCCAAATTATTAGGTCGTCAGGAAAGTCATGACATTATCTTTCTGTTTTTCTATGCAAAATGTGTGCTTTTTTTTCCTCCAGTGGAGTATCATGAATGTCCTTTAATATTGTCACATATAGATCCACCTTCTCTTTTGACTGTCTGCATTCCACAGGTTGGACGCATCATAATTTATACATGTCCATTTAACATGGATGCTTAGATTATTTTAAATATTTTTGCTTTTATAAATAATGCCTAGAGAATTTTTTGGTCAGTATTTCTCTCCCCCCCCCCCCAATTTAATATAGACCATGTGTGCTCACCAGAGAGAGAGAGAGAGAGAGAGAGAGAGAGAGAGAGAGAGAGAGAAAGAATGAGAAAGCAAAGCACCCCTGGGGGAAATAGCTACATCACAGTCTTTCTCCTCCATTATCCTTTCAGGATTTTGGGAATATATATACACACTGGCATGTTCTTTTTAAGCTATTGGTTCTGGGACTCAAACCATGAAGCCCACTATGTGGAATTCAGCTGCCTCAGTCGCCACACCACCAGCTGGTCCTTTTTGTCAGTATTTCTATAGGATAGTGGCCTGGAATACAAATCACTGGGTCACAAGATATGGACATTTAAAATGCTGGTAGATCCTGCCAACATAACTTCTAAAATTACTGCTTATAGTCAGACTGAAAGTATGTGTGATGTAATATTTAAGGAAAGAAATCTTAAAACATGAGAATAGATACAAAATAGAATTTGGTAGAGAATTTTTTTTAAAGGCAGAAAATATGCATATTTTGAGTGCATGTGACAGATGGTTTTGTCCAACATTATGTTGATCTTGGAGACAATTTCAGTTTTGAAGAACTTAATGCATTTGATATAACAATGCTCCAAATTATTAGGTCGTCAGGAAAGTCATGACATATCTTTGTTTTTCTATGCAAAAATGCATTATGACTTTCCCAACAGCCTGATACTTTAAGCAAAAAATGCATCTCCATTTTGCAAATGAGTAGGTTGCAGAGAGGAAGCAATAGCATTTATTAAAAGATTATATTTAGGGGACAGCCTGTTGCCTGGTGGTTAAGGCAACTGAATCTTATGTGCAGTTCGAGTCCTAAACCAGGCAGCTTGAGAAACATGTGTGACCAAAATCCTGACAGGATGAAGAAATGGAGAAGGTATTGTGGCATGACTATTCTCCATGGGGGTGCTTTCTTACTTTTCCTCTCTCTCTGTCTCTCTTTGAGGAGTGCATGTGCCCTCTAGCAAAAATTAAAGCAAACAAAAATAAGAATATATTGACAACCTAGTATGAGCATCACCTGTCACACACACAAAAAAATATAGGAGGTGGTTCCTGCTATCAAAGCACTTACAATTTTTTCTTTCTTCTTCTTTTTTTTTTTAGAGGTTTTTGTTATAGGGTGTGTGCACTCACCAGAAAGAGAGAGACAGAGAGACAGAAAACAAGAAATCATCCCCCAGGGGGGATGGCCACACCACAGTCCCTTCTCCTCCATTCTCCTCTCGGGATCTTGGGCATGCACACACACGTGCCCGGCATGAGTTTAAGCCACCAGGTCCGGGATCGAACCACAATCGATTACATGGGAGTCCAGTGACGTAGCCATTATGCCATCTGCTGGTCTCAAAGCAATTACAGTTGTTTTTTAAATTAAAAAAATGTTCTAAGGTTTTTGCCATAGGGTGTGTGTGTTCACCAGAGAGAGAGACACACAGTAGGAGGGAAAGTGAGAAATCACCCCAGGAAGAATGGCCATGCTGCAATCTGTTCTCCTCCATTCTCCTCTCAGGATTTTGGGCACACACACACATGTGTTCAGTGTGATTTTCAAGCTGCCAGGCCTGTGACTAGAACCCTGGTTGGCCATGTAGGAGTCCAGCACCTTGACCATTATATTACCTGCTGGTGCCTGCAGTTGTTTTAAGTATTAAAGTTTATTTTTTTATTTTTAAGAGAGAGATTTTTGCTACAGGGCATGTGCACTTGCCGGAAAGACAGAGATTGAGATACAGAAAGTGAGAAATCACTCCCCAAGGGGATGACCACACTGCAATCCCTTCTCCTCTTGGGAGCTTGGGTACGTACGTACACCCATCCGGCAAGAGTTTTAAGCTGCTGGGTCTGGGACTTGAGCTGCTGTCGACTATGTGGGAGTCCAGTGACGTAACCATTATGCCATATGCTGGTCCCAGTATTAAGGTTTTAAAAAAGATTATTTAAAAAAGCAGTAGAGGACCAGCCCATGGCCTGGTGGTTAAGGTGGCTGGATCTCACATGGCCAACTGTGCAATTTAAATTCCTGACCTGGGCAGCATAAAAAAAACACCCAGCATGTGTGCATGTGTTCCCAAAATTCCTAAAGGAGAGAGATGAGGAAAAGGGATTGCAGCATGACCATGCCCCACGGGGGCTGCTTTCTTGCTTTCCTTCTCTGTCTCTCTCTGGTAAGTGCACATGCCCTCTGGCAAAATTAAAAAAAAAAAAATAGTCCCCTAAATTTTAAAGAGAATTGTATTGGCAGAAGCAATACCTTCTCGGACTGAAAGAGTATGTGTACCTCTCAATACATCTTTCACTGTTTATATAGTAAAAATGTATATTTACACTTTTTTTTTTTTTTTTAGAGAGATTTTTGCTATAGGGAGTGTGTATTCATTGGAGAGACAGAGACAGAAAATGAGAAATCATCCCCGCCCCCAGGAGTGATGGTGATGCTGCAGTCCCTTCAACTCCATTCTCTTCTTGGGATTTTGGGCACACACACACACACACACACACACACACACACACGCCTGGTGTGAGTTTTAAGCCGCCGGGTCTGGGACTTGAACAACAGTCGACTACATGGGAGTCCAGTGACATAACCACTATGCTATCTGCTGGTTGCAAAAATGTATATTTACAACTTTAAAATTAAATTATCTTAAATAAAATGATGTGATAACTAATCTAAATTACATTGCATCAGGGACCAGCAGGTGGCATAGTGGTTAAGGTGCTGGACTCCCACGAAGTTGACCATGGTTCCAGTCCCAGACTTGGCAGTTTGCCTTCTTACTTCTCTCCCTTCCTCTCCTCCCACCACCTCTGGTGAGCATGCATGCCCTGTAGCAAATGGAAAAAGTAATAATACTAACAATGATAAATAAAATTAAATAATTCTTTTTTTTTTTCTTTTTGCTATAGGGCACGTGTACTCGCCAGACAGACAGAGACAGAGAGACAGAAAGCGAGAAATCACCCCTCAGGGGGGATGGCCACGCCGCAATCCCTTCTCCTCCATTCTCCTCTCGGGATCTTGGGCACGCACGCATGCACATGCGCCTGCTGTGAGTTTTAAGCCACTGGGTCTGGGACGCGAACCGCGGTTGACTACATGGGAGTCCAGCGACATAGCCATTATGCTAACTGCTGGTCCCAATAATTCTTTAAAAAGTAAATAAATTACAACAAAAATTGGTGGAAAATCACAGGCCAGCCATGATGGCGCAGCACTGATGGTGTGTTCTGTAATGCTGAACCCACATGAAATGATTCCCAGGTATGTGTTCTGAGGTCTTTTCCTACATGCCAGACATGCATACGTAGGCACATAATTCTGCTGTCTGAAGCCGGGGAGAATGTCAATGTGGAGACTCTGTTGGGGATGCCTATCCTTTTTACTCGCTCATGCAATAAGTAAACCTCTAAAAATTGGTAGAATAATATCAGAATCATGTAGCTATTCTGAAAAGCTTGCCTAGTATTAAAAAAGGGAATGTGTATTTTTTTTGGGGGGGAGAGGTTTTTGCTATAGCATATGCTCGCCAAAAAGACAGAGAGAGACAGAGAGACAGAAAGTGAGAAATCACCCCCTCGGGGGGGGGGGGGGGATGGCCATGCTGCAATCCCTTCTCCTCCATTCTCTTCTCGGGATCTTGGGCACTCACACACACATGCCCGGCATGAGTTTAAGCCACCGGTTCTGGGACTCAAACTACGGTGGACTACGTGGGAGTCCAGTGACATAGCCATTATGTCAACTGCTGGTCCCGGGAATGTGTATTTTGAGCATACCTGGAATTAAGAGTAACCACAGTGTCATTCTTAATGTGAATCATGCTTCGTCATTGTGCATTTGCCAGATAAGCGTTTCTACGATGAGTGCCTGTTGATCTGAACAAGTTTAGTGTTGTTAAATCCTCTGAATGAGATCTTAAGAGCTCTTCCATTCTTTTTTATTGACATCTTCAAAAGCCAGGATATTGTTAAGAACAACAATTTTCAGGTTGGCATCTCTTCAAAGCCTTTGAGTTCTAACACAAATTGTCAAATTATTTTCTTTTATTCACTGTGCGTCGTCTTTGGAGAAACCCTTTGCCTCACCTTGTTGATCAACCCTGAAGTCTTTTTTTTTTTTTTTTTTTTTTTTTTTTTTTACGAAAATGAAATATTGAAGGCCCAAGGGAGTATATGGTTAAGCTACTGTTATAGCCAGCCTGAAAGAATATACAGATGTTGGGACCAGCAGGTGGCTTGGTGGTTAAAGGCTCTGGACTCCCTTATGGCTGATGTGATTCGAGTCCTGGAACTGGCAGCTTGCTTTCTCGCTTTCTCTCTCTCTCTCCCTCTCTTACTTTGTTCCTCTCTGGTCAAATTAGAATAAATAAATAAATAAATAAATAAACAAACAAACTAATAATAGAAAAAAAACCAATTTTTTAAAAAAGAACATACCGATGTCATGGCATAGAATTATGGCAGGGGGACCAGCAGTTAGTGTAATGGCTATGTCACTAGACTCCCATGTAGTCGACCATGGTTCGATTCCCGGACCTGGTGGCTTAAACTCACGCAGGGCGCGTGTATGTGCATGCCCAAGATCCCGAGAGGAGACTGAAGGAGAAGGGATTGCGGTGTGGGGGTGATTTCTCTCTTTCTGTCTCTCTGTCTCTCTCTGTCTTTCTGGTGAGCACACGTGCCCTATGGCAAAAAACCTCTCAAAAATAAAAATAAAAAAAAAGAATTATGGCAGGCACTGCAAGTTGCCACCAATATCTGTTTGTTTAACTTTTTTTTTTTTTTAATAATTAAGCTCCAAATATTGGCAGGCCATTTGTCCAACCAATAAAGAAAGACTACTTCCCAGCATCTCTTGCAACTGAGTGTGGCAATGTGACTAAACTTTGGCCAGTGAATGCAAGGAGAACTGGTTGGTATGGATCTTCTGGAAGGTTTTCTTGGAGAGGAAGTATGTTTTTCTCTTCCCTTTTTACTGATCTTCCTGGCTAGCATGTGGATGTCATGCTAGGTAACATAGTCATTTTAAAAGTCAGGGTGGAAATCATAGTTAAGAGTTGGCAGAACAAACTGTAAGAAAGAGTCTGGGATCCCTGATGGTTATGAAGCCACTATTTTAGACTAGGACTATATTTATCTGAGAAAGAGAAACTTCTTTTTTAAAACCAGTGTTATTCTGGATTTTTTCATCCGATTCCTCTTCAATTTATACCAATCTTATTTTGTTTAGTTTCCTTGCTTATTTTGTGCTATCTCCCTCTATAATGCTAGTTTCACAAAAACAAAAATCTTGGGTTGCTGTAGGGCAGTGATTAAGCACTGTACAGAGGAAGGTAGATTCCATGTGACTGTTCAGAGTTGAAGTCCTTGTCATGGGTTACACACTAGGTATGCATGTGTGTGCCCAGGATCCTGCAGGATGGAGAGATGGAGGGAAAAGACTGGTGCATGACCAGACCCCATCAGGGAGATGTTCTCTTTCTCTTACATACACATGACTTCTTGAGTAATAGAAGAGGAAAAATAATAATAATGAAAGAAAACTTGTCTCTCTCGTTCACATGTGTCGCTCCAGGGCTTAGAGCAGTGCATGGAAAATAGTAATGTGTCAGAATGACTGAATTAAGACTGGATGATTAGAAAAAATTCCTCTAAAGGTAGTAAGTTCTTTAAAACAATTTTTTTAGAATTATTTTTTAATTTAACATTTATATCTATCTATCTATCTATCTATCTATCTATCTATCTATCTATCATCTCTCTCTCTCTCTATTTACAAATTTGACCAGAGAAGGACAGAGTGATAGAGGGAATGCGAGAAAGCAAGCCTCCAGGTCCTGGACTGGAACTGCTGGGGGCCATGTGGGAGTCTGGCACCCTGAACGACCATGCCACCTGCTGGCCCCTAAAGGTAGTAAATTCTTGAAGAAACTATGGAATTTAGAACCCCAAAGAAACTGGAAGATTATTGTGGGTGAGGAAACTGACATTTAGAGGGGTTATAAGACAGGCCACACAAGTCTGTGTGGTGCCAGCCATTGGCCAAGCTCTCTGCCAGTTCTGAGTTTGAACACACTGCTGTCCCTCTGCTGTGTGTATGACTCTTTGGTGAGCACCTGTCAAGGGTGCTGTGGATGGGACTGTGTGGTGGTTTCAGGTGTTGGGACAAGCCCACCTACTGCCCTTTCTTTACAAGGCAGTGTATGAACACAGCTGAGTTACATACAGTGTCTGTATCAAGCCTTCCCAGGCACCACAGAGCTGAGGAAGTCCTGCACCTTGGGAGCAGTTTGGCTGTAACTAGTAGACAGCCTTAGCTGTCTGTCACTTGTCACCCTCTGGAAGGGCAGCTGGCGGTTCTTTGGAGGACATTCGTCTTAGGCCTTCCTCTGGCAACCTTCTTTCTCTATCAGCTTTCGACCCAGGCATTTTATCCCTTTCCTCCAGTACCCTCAGCTCTACTTGGCCAGGTTTTGAGAGTATAAGGACTTAATACAATATGACGCAAGTCACCTTCCGCTGAGCACTTGGAAGGGCTCACTCACGCCCCACCGCGGGCTCCACGTGAGGGCCTTGGAGGCAGGCGCGCTCCCGCACTGCTTTCCTGGGACGTAGAGCGCGCGCTCGGGGGCACAGGTTCAGGCCCGCGCCGCTCAGCGAGCCGCGTCGGATTCCGAGGGGGCGGTGCGCGTCTGGGCCGCGGGAGCGCTCCCCGGCCGAGGCCTCGGGAGGGAGCGCGCACGCTCCGCCTCTCCCCGCCTCCCCGGTGCGCGCCCCGCCCCCTCGGGCTGCGATACGCCGAGCGCTCAACATCCGAGGACTTTGGCCCAGAGTAACCCCGCTCGCGTGACCTTTCCCCTCTATTCCGCACCTCCCACTGCCTGCCCCGCCGGCGGGCGGCGGTTGGGCGTCGCGCCCCTCCTACCCCGGTCGCCTCTCCCCCTCCCGGGCCCTCGGCACTGCTCTTCGTCATGGCGGCCCTCAGCAAGTCCATCCCTCACAACTGCTACGAGATCGGCCACACTTGGCACCCTTCCTGCCGGGTCGCCTTCCTGCAGATCACCGGGGGCGCTCTGGAGGAGTCCCTGAAGATCTATGCGCCCCTGTACTTGGTGAGACGTCAGGCCCTCCCCCAGGGCGAGTTTAGCTAGGAGGCTGGGCCGGGGTGCAGTCGGCGCCCCTGGGGGCTCTGGGTGCTCGCCCTGTTTCCATTTCTCACTTGGAAGTGTGGGAGTGTTTTTCGCGGGGTTGGGATGGAGAGGGGTCGCTAGGGACAGACACTCCAGCTCCTAGCTGGGCGAGGGGGGAGGGGAATCCGAGGCTGAGCTGTCATCCAAATGCCTGTTGCTGGAAAGAGGACGGGCTCCCAACTTTTAGAATTAAGTTTTAGGACACTTAAAAACGTGAATTCCTGCACTGTTTTTCCTCTCTCCTGCCTTGGGATGGAGTGGTGTTTGTAGGTCAGCGAGGCTTTAAGAATGACCTACGATGGTATTTCCTCATACAATTCGTCCGTTTTATTTGCCTTTTTTTTTTTTGGTAAACGAGCAAGGACATATTTGACCCTCAATCCCTGAGGCTTCAGATCTTGTCTTAGTTTGGAATGACAGGATTGTGGCTCAAAGGAATTGCATGCGTTTTTTCGAGTTTACTGAATAGATTCCTGGCTTGGGATTTTGCCTGGCGATTTAAAAGGTGGTTCTAGTCTTTGAGTGAGTGAAGATAATTAGGTCTGACTTTATGTCACCTGGGTCCTTTCACTACACAGCTTTACATGTAGGGCAATTAACAAGAGACAATGCTGAAGTATGAATATGTAACGCTGAGAAGATGCTTGTTCTTACTTGTTCTTGCCATTAAATCTTTTTTTTTTTCACTAACCCCTCATCTTTGGTATTAAATAATTATTGCTTTGAACAGTGAGGTTTATTATCTCATTTCTTGCTTTATAGAGTCTGTGTCCTGAGAAGTGAGAAATCATATTTTTTGTATATTTTCTAAACATTCCATTCAATAGCTAATGGGTGATTAATTCTTAATTTCTTACTGAAGTAATACTTTGGATTTATACCCTAATGTGCCTGAAAGTGTGTCATAGCTATTTCTGTAGTCCTACTTGAAAAGTCCATTTGTTACAGAGATAATATGGGCAAATATGATGACTCTGAAGTTACTGAAGCCAGTTTCATTTTTATCATATATAGACTGAGAGCAATAGGAGCATGAGTTCTCCTATTCCAGCAAGGAAGGGTGAAAGGTTAGGAAAAGAGTTTACTATTAGATCTCCAACTAGTTTAAGTACTTGTTGAGAATAAATTTGCCATCTCCTGTGTGCACCTTGTATCTCTTACAGCTTCCCCCCCCCCCCCCCCCCCCCTCCGCCCCCCCCCCCCTTTTTTGTTATAGGTCGCATGCACTTGGGGGAAGGGAGAAAGAGGGGAGAGAGAGAAAGTGAGAAATCATTACTCCCTCTCCCCCATGGCCATGCCACAGTTCCTTCTCTTCCACTCTCTTCTCCGGATTAAATATACACACATGTGCCTTATATGATTCTCAAGTGGCCAGTTGTGGGACTTGAACCAGAAGACTGTCCATGTGGAATCCCTTGCCTTAACTTCCACATCACCTGCTGACTGCACAGCTGTGTGTTTTAAACTTTGGGTCTCCACTTGTCAGTGGTTGAAATAAAATGTGAACTGACCAGCATTTAATTTTCAGAAGAGAGTAGAATATGTTGAGTGCATTACAGGTACTAAGGATAATCGGTATTCCTGAGTTTTGTTTCAGTTATGGATGTGTGGGTGGAGCTACTCAGAGCATGCAGCAATACTTGGCTCTTTATAAGAGTTGAATAGTTGTTGATTAAATGTCTATCCCCATGAGCCAAGATGCAAAGGAAAGTGATGGGAAGAAGTTGGTCTTTTAAATGGTATCAGGCATACCTGGATTTGAAACTCAGCTGTTTGTACATGTTGCTTTATCTTTCTCTGTGAGAATTAAATAATGCATTGATGAGATTTCATATATTTTCTAGTTCATAATAGGTCTTGAATTATTTTGTTTTATTATTATTTTTTGCCTCTTCCCTGGTGGCACTTACGTTATGAGTAAAGTTCATTGAGGGTGGGTAGGGAAGGCTCCTCAGAGGAAGAAGCGTATGACTTATACTTTTAAGATGAGGATGGAAGGCATTGATTCATGTAGTAAGTATCTATTGATTACTTGTCCCTAATGGAAGGAGGGAGAATAGTGTGAATTGAGGCATACATCTGAAATGTTTTTTTACTTTTTTTAATAATGGGAAAACCTGGGCATATATATATTTTTAAGAATTATCTTATTTACCTTTATTTTATTTGTTTTAATTTGACCAGAGAGGGACAGAATGAGAGAGGGAAAGAAAGTGAGAAAGCAAGCCGCCAGGTCCAGGACTTCAACTGTGGTTGGCCTTGTGGGAGGCCAGAGCCCTTAACCACCACGCCACCTGCCAGCCCCCTGAAATGATTATGTAAGAGAAGCAGTGTGTATTCTGTCTAACATAGGAGGTTTGTATACAAACAACTATTTGTTGTTTAGTCTTTTACATATATTATCTTCCTTATAAAACTTTGTCATATCTCCATTTTATAGGTAAGAAAACTGAAGGTTAGAGAGATGAAATGATTTACAGGATTTGGAGTTCTTAAGAAAGAAGAGTTGATTTCTTGATTTTTTTGTCGTTGTTTGTTTTAACTGAAAGGAGCCATTGAAATTTATTTTTTATTTTATTATTTTTTTTTGGCAAATGGGTTACAAGTGCAAAATGGTGCTTTAAGATGATGAATCTGGTAGCTCTGGCTGGACTTGATGGGAAAGATTGTTTAGGAGTAGATACAGTAGATTGACCAACTGGTGGAAAGAGTCAGAGCACCTATGAATCCCACCCTGCAATTTACTAACAGTGTGATCTTAGGGAACTATTAATATTTCATTTCTTTGAGCTTTAGTCTCCTTGCTTTGCAGAAGATAATCATAACCATCTTCCAGGGCTGTTGTGAGGACTTAAATAGGATGCTAGAGTGTCGGAATAGTAGCTGTCAGTTGTAAGGCCCTAATAAAGTGGTGGTATTGAAGTTGTGCATTAATTGTGATCTTTGTCTTTCTCTCCTGTTAGAATGGTGGTTTGTATTCAGAACTAGCATAGTTCTTCAGTGAGTGCTTAATAAGCGTCTGAGTGCAGGTATGAATGAATGAACTCTTGAGTTGTGCAGGAAT
This sequence comes from Tupaia tana, assembly GCA_026018925.1. Lineage (NCBI taxonomy): Eukaryota > Metazoa > Chordata > Mammalia > Scandentia > Tupaiidae > Tupaia > Tupaia tana. Next base: position 77,723,166 of record JAKSZU010000015.1, read on the forward strand.
GAGGAGATATTCAGCAGTCTGTCAGAGAACAAGAAAGGTTGGTCTAGAAGCATTTCACAGAATGAAAAAGACTTAGAGACTGGTATATTTGGGCAGTGGGAGGACTTCTTTATGCTTTTAGGGTTTCAAGTCTGAATGATAAAATTGTTATCATTGATAGAAATGGAGCAGTTCTGAAGAGAAGCTGGTTTGGGGGAAGATTTTAATCAAGAGAGTTTTCTGGAGCTTATAAAATGAGTCTTATATATCTGCTCTTCATTTGAAGTATCACCCTGTGCATTGTACTGAACTGATTCATTTCGTTCACATCTGTGCTCATGCTTCTTTTCATTGTGGTATTTACAACAGTTCTTAGTATTCACCTTCTACTGCCTTATCTGTGTCATATATAGATGTAGTGTTCCCTTTAATAGTGAATACTTGTGTTTTCACAATTTGTAAAAAAAATCAGTGCTCATCAGTTCACTTGTAGGTTTTGAAAAAAAGATTTATACATATTTTGTGATACATGCTAATGATTTAAACATGTACCAAAACCTATTTTAGAAGTTAGTTTTTATTTCTTGAATGTTAGTTATTGCCACACATACAAAAAAAACATGGTACCCCTTACCACACACATACAAAACAGTTGTAAAACTGTTTAGCCCCCTCCCCTCCCCCAGTTACCATGAAAAATCTGCAAAGTGTAGTGCCCTTGGTTTTTGTCACAAATTAAGGATACGGAATTGCCCCATTTGAGGATTCCTTGCTCTTCAAGTTCTTAGGTGCCTTCCCTAAGAAGAAAAACTGGTTCACTAAGGTCCTAAGACTTTTTTTTTGTTGTTAAAGTTGCTTTCTTCAGGATCTACACATTAGGATACTGGTGTTTACTCTTAGCTGAGTTCAGAGTAGGACCTTTTGAATTTTGGGGAAGAAAATACCTAAAAATCTGATTTTTCATTGACCCTTGGATATTTAGACCCCTCTTTAGAGTGTAAAAATATTTACTCAGTATTTACCCAATAAGTTACTGAAGAACTGAAAGACCAGTTCGCCATCTCTAGGCTTTGAGTAAACATTTATGCAAGAGTTGGAATTCCTACAATAAAAAGTAACATATGTACAGCCTCCAGTTAGCTGCCAAAGACTGGAAAACTACTGACTGGAGACATCAATTGGTGTTAAGGAGTCATGATGACCATGAAGCACTGAAGTAGGGCTACTGTTCTAGAGACATGGGTAGGAGATGGAGGTTTTTGTGTCATAGCATGGAGGTGAAGTTGAGGCTTTGATAGTGGACTAGGTCAACAAGGTCAAGTTTAGAAAGAGAAGAAAATCTGGAGAGTAGAGGGAAAAAGGAAACAGACAGATGGCATGAAGAGATGATATTTAATGAGAATCAGTAATTGAAATGAATGAACACAGAATTTAACTTTGCTTGTGGCAATGTAGGTACTCCATAAATTCAGTAACATGGACCTTAAAGAATTTATGTGTGGGGAACCAGCAGTTAGCGTAATGGCTATGTCGCTGGACTCCCACGTAGTCGACCGCGGTTCGCGTCTCGGACCCGGTGGCTTACAACTCACGCCGGGCGCGTGTGCGTGCGTGCCCAAGATCCCGAGAAGAGAATGGAGGAGAAGGGATTGCGGCATGACCATCCCCCCTGGGGGGTGATTTCTCGCTTTCTGTCTCTATGTCTCTCTCTGTGTCTGGCGAGCGCACGCGCCCTATAGCGAAAAACCTCTCCAAAAAAAAAAAAAAAAAAGAATTTATGTGTGGAGGCGGGCAAGTGGCGTGGTGGTTAAGGGTGCTGGACTCCCTCATGGTCGACCGCAGTTCGAATCCCGGACCCGATGACTTGCTTTCTCACTTTCTCTGTCTCTCTCTCACTCTCCTACTCTCTCATTCTCTCACTCTGTCATGCTCTTATCAAATTAAAAAAAATAAAGTTAAAATAAAATAATTCTTTAAAACAAGAATTTATGTGTGGAGGGAAAAAGTATTAAAGAGAGCAGAGTGCTACATCAAGTATCATCAGATGTGAGCAGGTTAATTCTATGAATGTGCTAAATTTACAGTATTTCTAACTTTTTTATCATTTATTTTATGTCATCTTTGACTCATTACATTTGTCAGGTTGCCTTGGTGTGTTGATTCCTGCTAGTTCTGGGGTCTGGATTGCTATTAGTTCACTTCAGTAGTTTCCTTGAAGGATTCTGTATCTGTTGGCAGTCACTGAAAAAGGCTTGTTTTGATCAACCTTGATTTTTTAAACCTTGAAAAATATAGATATGAGACTGTTTTGATTTGAGCTGTGTCTCAGAAGCTCCCAAGTACATGAGGCACTGAATTAAGCAGGACCAGCTTGAATTACAGAGTGTGTCCATAGCTTCATTTACAGTCCATGGAACTGGGTGTAACTAAACCTAAATCTTCATTTTTTTTTTTTTACTCTCTTTTTACCAATCCTCATTTCATTCACATATCACAGATTGCCGACAGTGAGTCAGGTGGGGGGAATGTAAAGTTTACAGTTAAGGGAAAAGATAGTCTTAAATACACAAAAAATTATTTCAACTGTGATCAGTGCTATTAAAGAGATTTATAGGGTGTTACTAGGGTGTTTTATTAAAGGACCCATTCTTTTTTTTATATAAGATTAATTTATCATTATTACTACTTTTAAAAAATTGACCAGAGAGAGAGACTGAGAGGGAAAGTGAGAAAACATGCTGCCAGGTCTGGAACTCGAACTGCGGTCAGCCATTTGGGAGTCCAGCATCTTAACGACCACACCTCCTGCTGGTCCCAAAGGACCAAGTCTTTTTTTTTTTTATTTTTAGAGAGAGATCTTTACTATAGGGCGTGTGTACTCACTGGAGAGACAGAGAAAGACAGAGACAGAAAGCGAGAAATCACCCAGAGTGGATGACCACGCTGCAATCCCTTCTCCTCCATTCTCCTCCCAGGATTTTGGGCATGTAGGCACATGTGTGCAGCTTGATGAATTTAAGCTGCCGGGTCCGGGCCGCGAACCGCGGTCGTCTATGTGGGAGCCCACCAATGTAACCGTTATGCCGTCTGCTGGTCCCAAGACCCAGTCTTATGTGGAAGATTTGAGAAGTTTTGCTCAAGGAAGCGACATAGTGATTATATGGATATATATTAAGTGAATTTGTATTAGGCTTAAGATTTAAGCACAAAACTAGCTAGTTCCCTGATCTATATCTGCCTATCTTATTGATGGGGTTAGCATTCCTAACAACTCCTAAGACAAGTGCCTGATGTGCCAGGCGTATTTTTCTAGCCACTGAGGCCAGGGCTCAGGCTATAGTTGGCCATTTGGGATCCATTTGCCTTTACTACCACACCAATGGTGGGTCCCTTTGTGTGTTTTTAAAATAAAATGGAAATTCATGTGATAAAATTAAAATATGTAAATTCATATGGCAAAAGCATAAGATTCTCATCTAGTAGGAGCAATGTTACTTCCTAGGAGATACTTGGCAATGTCCAGAGACATTGTTGGTTGTCATGGTTGGGAAGACACTTGGCATTTAGAAAGTAGAGACTGAGGATGCTAACCCTTTAAAAAAAAAATAAAAATTATTTATTTAATTTTGTTTATTATTTTTCTAGTTTGACAAGAGAGATACAGAAAGGGAAAGTGAGAAAGTAAGCCGCCAAGTCTGGGACTCGAACCACAGTTGTCCATGTGGAAGCCCAGCACTTCAACCACCACACTACCTGCTGACCCTAGGATGCTAATCATCTACAGTATATAGGACAGCCCCCTACTATAAAAATTACCTGGTTCAAAATGCCAGTAGTGCTGAAGTAGAGAGATTCTGCTTTAAAAAAATCATTATTGTTTTCTTAAGGTCTGAAAATTCTTTTATTATAATTTTTAATTGACATATAATAGTTGTACATATTTTACTGATACAGTATGATATTTTTCCATTACATGAATACAGGGTGTTATCATCAAAATGGGGCAGTGAAGGGAACCAGCAGTTTGCGTAATGGCTATGTCGCTGGGCTCCCACGTAGTTGACCGTGGTTCGCGTCCCGGACCTGGTGGCTTAAAGCTCACGCTGGGCGCGTGTGCGTGCGTGCCCAAGATCCCAAGAGGAGAATGGAGGAGAAGGGATTGCGGTGTGACCATCCCCTCTGGGCGGTGATTTCTTGCTTTCTGTCTCTATGTCTCTGTCTGGCGAGCGCACGTGCCCTATAGCGAAAACCTCTCCAAAAAAAAAAAAAAAAAAAAAAAAAATGGCGCAGTGAACAACAGTGCCACCATCTCAAACCCTAATGATTGCCAGGGCAGGATGCACTTGGGCTGTGACTCTTTTTCCACAGTGGTGCCATGCATCTGCATGGACTTTGGGTGACTCCCTGGGTTTGAAATCCATGATGGGTATTTGGTTGTCCTATGGGCAGCACTGAATGCATGTGAAGTGGCAAGGGAGACTACTGGGAATGTTCTGCTTACTTTCCCCTATGTTGGGGAGCTCCCTTTGGCACTGGGTTGTTCTCAGTCTAGGGTTTTTCTTCACTATGCCTTCATCTCCTTGCCTCAGAAGTTCCTCATTACTTCCTTGCTGTATGTATTCTGGTGTTCTTCCTCATTTCTCTATTAGAAGCATAGCTGTTTAGTAATTTTGGTCTTTCTCTGAGGGAGGAGTTGCAGTGGGTGTCTCTGCTGCTGTCTTCTTTCTGTTTCTAAGGAAGACATTATCCACTAGTGATTGTTTTAGGAAAGATTAATAGATATAACATAGAATCTACTGTTATTGTGAGCTGCTTTATTTTCCAAAGCAATTAAATTTGTTAGACTCTACAGAAATGGAGTCTTCTAGAGGAGTTAAATGACCAAGCTCTGGGGTTAACAGTGACTACTAATTTTGAATCTGATAATAAGGCTAAGATCTTGGTCAACCCCTTTGAGAGCCAATTAGCTCCGTTTTAGTCCGTGGCTGTGGACTGCAATCCCAATCCCAGTCAACCATCTCTATGGCAAATGTGTGGCGTCATCATATGGGAAACAGACAAAGGAACGATGACAGAAAGTAAATAAATGAAAGATAAATGTGTATTGTCCTGATGAATGTTTGATAGTGATATTCTTGTAAAACACAACTTCTACATTGGGAGCCAGTGCTCATATTTTCGTCACCACTCGTCAATCTAGGGCCTTTGTGTTATTCAGGTTGTTTTCATACCTGCCCTTCCCGAGCTGTGCTTGATGCTGCTTCTGCCTCTTGACTTTTTACCAGAATATTCATGAAGATACTTGCGTATGTTTTCTTTTTTTTTTTTTTTGAGAGGTTTATTGCTATAGGGCGCGTGCGCTCGCCAGACAGACAGAGAGAGACATAGAGACAGAAAGCGAGAAATCACCCCCCAGAGGGGATGGTCACACTGCAATCCCTTCTCCTCCATTCTCCTCTTGGGATCTTGGGCACGCACGCACACATGCCCGGCGTGAGTTTTAAGCCACCGGGTCCGGGACGTGAACTGCAGTCGACTACGTGGGAGTCCAGCAACATAGCCATTATGCTAACTGCTGGTTCCCGCGTATGTTTTCTTCTATATGCATTATTTTTTATCTTCAAATTTAAGTCTGTGATCCTAATTAATTCATTAATTTTTGGCATAGTATGATGCAGGGGTCAAAAGTAATTTTTTTCCCCAGATAGGTATTCAATTCTTCCAGTACCATATATGTATTTTTTTTTCAATTCTTCCAGTACCGTATACATTTTTTTCAATTCTTCTAGTACCATATATATTTTTTTTCCAGCTTTTCATATGATTTTGTTTTCTCCCTTCAGTCATGATAATATGATATCCAAATTTGTCTTAACTGGTGGGTCTGTAAACACAGGCTTATCCATCCCACTGGCAGGCAAGGCAAATGCTGCTTCTTGAAAAGGTCCCACCATGGACCCTCTGGTCATTCCACCCAAGTCGCCCCCTTGACTGGCTTCATCTTTTTGATATTGTGTGGCCACTTCATTGAATCTCATTCCAGTGTTAAACTTTTCCATGGCTTCCATAATTTTGCCATGTTTTTCACGTAGAATGTGTCTGACCTTTATTGCATTGCCACCTCCTTTGGGACCCTGAGCCTTCTTATCAGCACAGGGTTGGCCCATCTTTATAGTATCCTAGTATTTGTTCTGTGTGTTCATTACAAATTACTGCTTTGTGACCTTTTTATTGATACTTTATATCTTCTGATTTATTTTCATAGATCAATAAGTAGTCTTTTAAAACCAGGTAATATAAATTTAAATAATAATGTACAGGTATCTATTTTAACCATAGTGGTCTGACATACCTTGTTTTCCACTGAATCATTTTTTTTTTTTGGAGGGGTTTTTGCTATAGGGCGTGTGCGCTTGCCAGGCAGATGGAGAGAGACAGAGAGACAGAAAGTGAGAAATCAGCCCCTAGGGGGGATGGCCAAGCCGCAATCCCTTCTTCTCCGTTCTCCTCTCAGGATCTTGGGCACGCATGCACACGCGCCTGGCGTGAATTTTAAGCCACCGGATCTGAGACGCGAACTGCGGTCGACTACGTGGGAGTCCAGCGACATAGCCATTATGCTAACTGCTGGTCTCTCCACTGAATCTTTTCATGCTTATAAAAGCTGCTTGGATACTCTGGGTTAGAGCACAGTGATCATAAGGTCTTAGATTTTGCTCTGTGTATATGTCAGATATTCTGTGTTTCATAACAGACCATACAGTTTAGTCTACCAGTGTTATAAATATGTACACTTTGTCCACTTAGCTGTTAATAGACATCTAGGTGGTCCTACTTTTGCTAGTTATAGATAGTAGTATAAATATATCTTTTTGTTGTCATTTGGTATAGGGCACTTATGTTTGCTGGAGACAGAGAGAGAAAGTGGGAAAGCAGCCCCAGAGGGATGACCATGCCATAGTCTCTAATCTTTGAGATTTGGGGCCCACATACACATGTGCCTGGTGTGTTTTTCAAGCTGCTGGATCTGGGAGTTAAACTGCACACTTGGCCATATGAGTTCCGGCTGCCCTTACTACCATGCCACTGGGCTGGCCCATAAACATATCTTTTGATGGAAATAAACACTATTTCTAAATTACTGGGTTGTAGAATAGGTATATATTTAATTTCATTATTTGCTGTTTAATGATTTTCCACCATGACTATACAAGTTTAGATTTTTACCAGCAGTTTGTGACTTGCAGGTGCTCAGCATTTGCATCAGCACTTAATATTATCCAATTTGTTTATTTTAGCCTTTCTGATGTATATGTAATGGTATTTCATTGTGTTATTCTTTGATGATTAATGTTGCCAAGAATATTTCTAATACTCATTGGCCATGTAAATGATGCTTTGTTTTAAAAAAATGAAGTGTTTACTTTGAGATAATTATAGATTCAAAATATAGTTTTAAGAAATAATCGATTGTGTGACCTTTTAAAAAATCTTTTTTTTTTTTTTTTTTAAATTATCCGAGGGCATGTGCACTTACTGGGATGCAGAGGGGAGAGAGAGAGAGAGCATCTCTCAGTGGAGAGTGGTCACACTGCAAACATTTTTCCCTCTATTTCTCCATCCTACAAGGATTTGGGGCATGCACACATGAGCCCATCATGTTTTTCAAGCCATTGGGGCGAGGATTCGATGTTATCTGCAAATAATGGACATATTTATTTACTTGCTGGAATGGAGAATCATTTTTTTTTCCTGGTAACTATTCAAATATATAATGATATGGATTCTGTTTATTGTTAAGTCTAAAATGAAAGCAATATTACATTCCAAATGAAGAAGGTACTAGAAGACCATAGAACTGAGATAGCTGAGGATCAGGGAGGAATGAAAAATGTCCCCTACATTTCGCTTCTAACTGAGGGGATGTGATGCTGTTATTTGAGGTAGGGAGCTAAGAATTAAAAACATATTTGGGGCATACAGTGACTTCTGCTTTGGGAACGTTGATTTTATGGTGTCTGTGGTACTTTTATGTTGACATAGCCAATAGGCTTTTAAAACATAGACTTGAGTTTGGGGGACAGTTTGGGGTCATGTAGGAATTCCTACACTGAGACCATAGATGGTAGTGTGGGAGAGAGTACAAGCACATGCAGAATGAATAGAGATCTGACAAGAAGATGCTAACAAAGGAATAGTGTTTAGAAACATAGTAGAATAAAAAAAATGCACTGTCACAAAAACTGTAGAAACATCTTTCCTGTCAGAATTCTACCTGTTTGATGGGGCAGACAAGTGGCATGATGGTTAAGGGCGCTGGACTCCCACATGGGTGACTGTGGTTCAAGTCCTGGACCTGGTGGCTCGCTTCCTCACTTTCTCTCTCTCTTTCTCTTGCTTTCCCTGTCCCTCTCTGGTCAAATATAAAATAAAATAAAATAAAATAAAGCAAGGAAGAAAGAAAGGAAGAAAGATAAATAAATCATTGGAAGAAAAAAAGAATTCTACCTGTTGTCAAGATGTATTTTAGACTTTTTGGTTAAATCTTACTGATAGCATCTGTTCATCCCATCTCCCTTATACATTACCTAATATGTGTTTCTTTTTTTTTTTTTTTTTTTTTTTGTGGAGAGGTTTTATTTTATTGGGTGTGTGCGCTTGCCAGAAAGACAGAGATCGAAAATGAGAAATCACCTCCCAGAGGGGATGGCCACGCTGCAATCCCTTCTCCTCCATTCTCCTTTCGGGATCTTGGGCATGCACGCACACGTGTCCAGCGTGAGTTTAAGCCATCGGGTCCAGGGCTCGAACTGCGGTCGACTACATGGGAGTCCAGCGACATAGCCATTACGCTAACTGCTGTTCCCCCTAATATGTGTTTCTATAGCTGTTTTCTTCTCCCTTCAGTGTAGAATTTATCACACTGCTATATGATAGCTTATTGTTTGTACAGTGTCTATTTCCTATTAAGATTTTATGTTCTTTGAAGGCAATGGTTAGGTTTTATTGATTATTATTTTTTTCTGTTTACAGAAATTGATGAAGTATGAGATGGTCAGGTCAGAGGCTTCAAGGGAGTGATGTACGAGAAAGACTGAAAAGAGGCCACTTGATTTGTTGATCACTGACCCAAAGGTGTTATTTCTAGAAGGGTAGAGAGTGAATACAGTTTTATTTATTTATATTTTGTTTTATTTTTTAGGTTTTTACTGTGGGGGGAATGTGTGTGTGCAGGAGAGAGGTAGGGAGAGGAAAAGGGAGAAATCACCTTGCAGAGGGACTGGCCACACTGTGGTCCCTTCTCTTCCATTCTCCTCTTGGGATTCCCTCTCTTAGGATTCTAGGCACACATGCACATGTACCTGATAGGATTTTCAAGTCTCTGGGTCTGGGTCTCAAAGTGTGGTCAGTCATGTGGGAGTCCAGCGCCTTAACTACCATGCCACCCACTTGTTGGCCCCGAGAGTGTACAGAGAGTTTTATGGTCTTCCTACTCGCAGGTCATTTTGCCCTTTCTTTCAACACCTCCTCATTTGTCAGTTATGCTTTTCTAACCTTTGTTCCCTTGATATGCTGTCTCATCATGATGGAAAGTGTTCCTTCCCATGACTTGTGAAGATTCTCCTGTTCTTCCAAATCTAGCTCATGTCCCTTTCTCCATGAAACTTCTGCCTATCCCTCTACTAAACTAACTCTGCTAAACTTCTATGGCATTCTGTATTACACACTGCTAATACTTAATCATTCTTCAATATCTATGTCAATTTCTTTTTTTTTTCTTTTTTTTTGCGATTAATTTTCTATAACGTCAGTGGTGTACTCGACAATACTTAGATTTTATGTTTTTATTTATTTTTAAAAATTTTGACAGAGTGTGTGTGCTGACAGGAAATAGAATAAGGGAAAATGAGAAAGCATTCTTCATGCAGGACGGGCACGCTGCAGTCCCTTCTCCATTTTGGCTTTTGAGATTTGGGGTGTACACACACATACATCTGGTATGTTTTTCAAGCTGCCGATCTGGGACTTGAATCATGCAGTCAGCCATGTGGGAATCCAGCTGCTTTAACCACCATACCACACACAGGTTTTTATATATCATTCCTGAATTATGTCAGGACTTTTTTGCTTTGTTTTCTTCTTCCTCTTTTTTATTTTCTTTAAAATTTTGCCAGAGGACACACATACTAGCTGGGGGAAGAGAAAAAGAGAAAATGAGAAAGCATCACATGCACTTGAGGGTGTGGGTGGGGGGAGAAGAGAAAATGAGAAAGCACTCCCCCACCCTTCCACAGGACTAGCCACTGGTCATGCCACAGTCCCTTTTCTTCCATTTCTCCCTCCTTTTGGAATTTTGTACATGCATGCAGTGTGCCTGGCATCTTTTTTAAGACACTGAGTCCAGGATTTGAATTGTTCAGTTAACCGTGTGGATTCCACTATATCACTGGCTGGCCCACAAGATTCTTTCTTAATTTTTTTTGAGAGAGTTTTTTGCCATAGGATGCATGTGCTCACCAGAGAGAAAGAAAATGAGAAATCACCCCCGGGGGAATAGCCATACCATGGTCCCTTCTCTTCCATTCTGCTCTCGGGATCTTGGGCATGCACGCACACACACCCAGCTTGAGTTATAAACCGCCAGGTCTAGGACTTGAACCGCAGTCAAATATATGGAAGTCCAGTGACATAACCATTATGCCATCTGCTGATCCCATGAGATTCTTTCTTTAAGTATTATTTTATTTAACTTTATTTATTTTTAATTTGACCAGAGAGGGACAGAGTGAGAGAGAGAGAGTACGCAAGGGAAAATAAGAAAGTAAGCTGCCACGACGGGACTCAAACTGCAGTTGGTCATGTGGGAGTCCAGTGCCCTTAACCACCATGCCCCTGCCAGCCCCAAGATTCTTAATAGCCACCAGGTCCAGGATTCGAGCCATGGTTGGCCATGTGGGAGTGTCCAGCACCTTAACCACCATGACACCAGCTGATTCCCATTAATATTAGTTTTTCAGGTCTTTTTATCCCTTGAACTTTAGGAGACCAGGAAAATATTAATTTTATTTTTTACTTTTTATATTACTGGCATGCTTTTTGGCACACAGTGGTCATGTTTGAATAGCTGAATTGATTTTTCTTGTGTTTATCACTGAGCTTCTCTAATAGTAGTTTGATAAAATGTATAATGTAGTCTTGTTGTAGCATTCCATTATTGTTTTAATTGCAGTTTATTTTAAAAATATATTTTTCAGTTTAAAACTTTTTTTTTTTTTTTTTTGCTATAGGGTGCATGCGCTCGCCAGAGAGAGACAGAGAGACAGAAAGTGAGAAATCTCCCCCCAGGGGGGATGGCCATGCCACGATCCCTTCTCCTCCATTCTCCTCATCTTGGGCATGCACGCACATGCGCCTGGCGTGAGGTTTTTTTTTTTTTTTTTTTTTGAGAGGTTTTTTTGCTATAGGGCGCGTGTGCTCGCCAGACAGACAGAGACAGAAAGCGAAAAATCACCTCCTGGGGGGATGGTCACACCGCAATCCCTTCTCCTCCATTCTCCTCTTGGGATCTTGGGCACACACGCACGCACGCACGGCGTGTGTTTTAAGCCACCGGGTCCCGGACGCGAACCGCGTTCGACTACATGGGAGTCCAGCGACATAGCCATTACGCTAACTGCTGGTCCCCAGTTTAAAACTTTTAAAGGCATTACAAACTTTTACCTTTATATATGGAGGTTCGTCATCACATGACCCATGTACTTTCTTGCTATATTGCTCAGTAAATTCAAGTGTCTTTGTTTCTGTCTTGGAAATTGTATTATTATGGAGGAGCCAACAAAATGCCAAAATTTTTTATTTTAGTTTTTAAATATATGCTTTTATTTAGCACTTTTTTTTTTTGAGGTTTTTTTTTTTTTTTTTTTTTGCTACAGGGCATGTGCGCTCGCCAGACAGACAGAGTCAGAGAGATAGATAGCTAGAAATCACCCCCCCAGAGGGATGACCACACTGCAATCCCTTCTCCTCCATTCTCCTCTCGGGATCTTGGGCATGCATGCACATGCGCCTGGCGTGAGTTTAAGCCACCGGGTCTGGGACTTGATCTGCGGTCGGCTACATGGGAGTCCAGCGACATAGCCATTACGCTAACTGCTGGTTCCTTTATTCAGCACTTTTCAGGTATGAACTAAATTAAGTTGGAAAAGTTGGTTGGAATAAACAAAAAAACCTTTCTCTTTTCAGATTGCAGCAATTCTCCGGAAACGAAAATTAGACTATTATTTACACAAACTACTTCCTGAGATCCTACAATCTGCTTCATTTCTCACTGCAAATGGGGCTTTATATATGGCTTTCTTCTGCATTTTAAGGTTGGTATTCATCATCACCACTAGATGTGAATGCAGAGTCCTTTGTGGAAATGGAAACAAACAGGTGTTTGCATACATGTAGTGAGGGTCAGGGCTCCTTGTTCTTTTTTTTTTTTTTTTTGAGAGATTTTTGTTATAGGGAATGTGCACAAAACAGAGAGAGGTTGAGAGACAGAAAGTGAGAAACCACCTGTCTCATGGGATAGCCACGCGGCACGCAATCCCTTCTCCTTTAGTCACCTCTTGGGATTTTGGGCATGCACGTACACATGCCTGGAATGAGTTTCTAGCCACCAGGTCTAGGACTTGAACCACGGTTGACTATGTGGGAGTCTAGCGATGTAATCATTATGCCATCTGCTGGTCCCCCCAATTTTTTTTTTTTTTTTTTTAAGACCTGCAATATGACATTTATTCCAAAGGAAGCTTGTAAAACCAGGGGTTGTGGGTCTTGGCCTTGGCCTCAAGATGTAATATAAATGTCAAAATATTGATGTGATTATATGTGACAGAAATGCTTTAACATATCACAGATTTTCTAAGGCCTGGTCTGTTTACCAAATTATTGATCAGAATTTCCTGGCTTTTCAATTGTATAGATGAAGAATTCAAAGCAACTGTTTATGACATAAGCCAGGGCCATATGCAGTGCACAGACTTCAGAAGGACTGTAAAATGTATGTGTTTATGTATAAAACAGTAAGTTAATTGCTGGTATATCCTCCATTGGAGCTTTTGTTCCTGGTTTAGTCCTGCGTACATACCCATGCTGCATGCTTTACACATTATAGATGCAAATCGAATTCAGTCTTCTCAGTACTGTAACATACCTAACACATTTATTAGATACTTACTTCTTTTTATTTGTCTCTCCATTGATTGCTAAAACCCAAACTGGTGCTTTTTTATGTTTGTCAAGTTAAAATGTTATTTTCATCTTATCCTCATATTAGTGTTGCCCAAAATAGTTCAGGTATATTTTAACTGAAATTTAAAATATACTTTCTAAATATCTTTTTACAGATTTTTATTCTTCAGAGCATTAAGATTTATAAACTTTTAGCTTTTGCAGAAAATCATTTGAAAAGTGTTTATACTCTTGTGCAGACATGATTTTAAATGGACTTGAAAATGTACCTATGGAAATTTAGGGTATAAATATTAATAATTTGATAAAAATTGCAGTAAGTATAACTTTCTATTGCAGCATATTTCTTTTACCTGTTAATTTGTTTGAGGGCATGTGTGCTCACTGGAGGGAGACAGAGAAAGAAAGTGAGAAAGCACCTCCACGGGGGATTGTCACGACACAGTCCTATATCCTCCATTTCTCCCTCTTTTGGAGATTTTGGGCATGTGTGTGAGTACACACACACACACACACACACACACGCCTGGTATTTTTTTCCAGCTGTTGGATCCTGGACTCAATCCACATAATTAATTGCTCAGTGGGAACCAGCCACCTTAACCACCATGCCAGTTGCAGTCTGTTTCTTTGTATTCTGTGAACCTGTTTGGTTAAGTTGTAGAGGCATACATACTTATAATAAAAATAACTTCTGTGTTCTTTCTGTAGCCTATGAATCCAGATTTTTTTCTTAGTTTGTATATTTAGTAATTTGTTAAATCCTTTGTGGGTTTTCTGTTAGAGAATGATCCCTAGTCTTCTCAGGCAGATTTCTGTCCACATCAGAAATACCTAAGTTATATGACCTTATTAGCTTTTTAGATCCTATTAAATTTGAGCCTCAGTTAAAAAGATTATTTAACTGGTGATTCTTGATCCTTATCTGCATGTATGTATGCATATAATACATACATGATTTAGCAACTGGTCAACTTTGTTCAGGTAAGTTCTTAAAATTTTTATGTGCTGCTGCTTCCTTTCTCAAGATCATACTGTTTTGAAAGGAGAAAAAAAAATCTTCCTGACATCTCCAAGCTTTTTTTTTTCCTCCTTAAAACTTCAGCAGCTAATGGTTATTTATGTGTGAGGCATGATGAAGATTCATACTATAGGAACATATTCTAGTAAATGAATGATATGCACATAAAACTAAGAACATAAAATACAATAAGAATGGGATGATTGCAGAAGCAAATCAGAAACAGTTGTTGAATAGTCTGTGTTAAAAAATACTAATAAGAGTGATAATGTAATCATACCTAATACCTTCTGAGAACTTACTATGTGTCTTGCGTGGTGCTGGAGAATATCTCATATAATCTTTTAACAGATATGCGAGACAGGTAATATTACTCCTATTTCATAAGGAGGGAAACTGAGAACAAAGAGGGTTTGCATAGTTAGCAGGTTTGAATCAAAGGAATACCTGAATGAGTATGATTGATTACATTATTGGAAGCAGTGATACCCACTAGTTTGTTATTGTAACAGTCTTAATGAGAAATGGTAAGAGACTTAACTAAGGCAGGTGCAGTGGGTTGGAGAGGAATTTTAGAGATTAACTGTATATAGAATGATTTAATGAGGTAAGTTGAGGATGATTCTAAATTTCAGACATTAGTAGGTAGTTGTTGCTGCTTTTATCCTAGACAAATGGAGGAGGGAGAATGAGTTTGTTTTAGATATGTTGAACTTGAAGTACTATGGTACATTTCAGTAGAGGGAGGACTGAGAAGGGGAACTTGTATTTATATAACTTAAACCTCCACTAGGAGTTTCATACAGAAATTCCAAATTTGTTTTCAGGAGAGTACTTGGAAAATTCTACTCATGGAGTCCTGGCTTTGGTGCCGCTCTACCAGCATCTTATGTGGCCATTCTAATTGAAAGGAAAAGCAGGTAAAAATTTACATGTCTGCATATTTAATAGAACTGATTACCTATCTGCCATTCCAACTAGAATTTTTTTTTGCTTCTCACAGATTGTAATATAGGAATGAGAAATATTTTCAGATACATTTTTTTCAGTTCTGTAAATACTTGATAGAAAGTTGTTTTTATACTTATGTTATTTATATTTGTCGAGTCCATAAAAACATGAAGATTGACATTATAGAGCAGTAATACTCATTAGTTTCTGTTTACTAACAAATTAGAAAGTTTTAGGATGTGGCCTAACTAAAGCATAGTATATGTAACTACTAATAGATCTTCTTCATAGTTCAATTCTATTAGCTAAGAAAACAGTTTTCTTTTATCATCTATTAATAGATCTGTACTTTTCTTAGGGCTCATTGAATGACTACTGTTAAGTAAGTTATTTTAAAGGCATCTTGTCATTAGCAAATATTTTGATTGTTATCAAAATGACATTTTTCATGTGAATTAATAAGATTTCTGTAAAATGCTATAAATTTACACCTACTGTTCAGTGAGATAAACAGTTGAAGTTAAAACTTTTACAAACAGAACATTTGCCTTTATCAGTAATTATTTTTCTTAGTGAGAAACTTGTCCACCTTCGTCTCAAAAAAATAGACGGAATCACATTAAAACCTGTCAGTTTAGGGCCAGGCCATGGCGGAGTGGTACCTCAACTGGACCCACATGGGAAAGGTCCTGGGTTCATGTTCTGGAACCCCATGGGAATGAAGAGTGGGTGTATGTGATCCAAGCTAGCTGAGACTAAGGGTTGACTACAGTGTGAGGACGCTATTGGGAGTGCCTATCTGCCTCTCTTTGTTACTCTGTCATGGAAGAAATAAACAAACAAAATGAGAAAAACAACAACAACAAAAAAACTTTTAGTTTATGAACATGCTCATTGTAGCTATTCATAATGCTCATTCATACCTCTTAATAGGAATATGAATAGATCTTATCACACAACCTGATATTTGATCAAACAACCTAAAGCCATTCTTAATGTACTTTTTAATGTGTAATAGCTAATTTTTTATGGTTCTGTTTGTATCATGATACTTTAGAATATTAGAGTTATTAAACTCAAAGGACTGGTGAATGTTAGAACCTCAGCAAAGTTGTCAGTAATGTCAGAAACAAAGGTGACCACCTGAGAGCACTGTTTGGCATGGGAGATAAAGTGTGGATTCTGGAGCTGTACCATCTGGCATGGGAGCTGGCTTTGCCACTTGTGGCGTGACCTCTGTGGCTTATTCCTTACCTGAAAAACGGAAATAGTAATAACCCATTTGTAGGGCTGTTCAGAGAACTAAGTGAAACATCAAAGCACTTAGAACAGTGCTGGAACATAGTGTTTAATAAGTGTGTGTGTGTGTGTGTGTGTGTGTATGTATCAAGTATTGTTTTTTGCCCATCAGTAGTAAGAAAGTTATTTTGATAATTGTACTTTTTGATAAATTAAGAAATGTGATTATTGGTTTTGAAAATATATTTTCAAAATATGTTACTCAAATATGAAACTTTAGAAATGCTATTTATTTTTAGCACTTGAATAATAAGAGAACTTTTTGTAATTATATGCCTACTTTTCAACAAAAATTAGAAAGGAAGGCACATACACCTTTGTAACTATCAAGTAGAGTCAATAATTGTGAACATTTTGCCTTTTTTACTTTATTTGAATGCAAGTGTATGTGTGTGCATGTATGACATCATACATGTGTAAACCATGTAGGAACATGGTGTAGACATCATAATTCTTTACTCCTGAATGGTCAACATGCATTTCCTTAAATAAGAATATTCACCTACATAATTATAACACTATTATTACACTTAAGAAAACTGATCATTATTCCTTCATACTGTACAGTCTGTATTGTCCTAAGTGACTTTGACTTTGGTAGCTAGTATTTTTTTTTGACCCAGAATCTATTCAGTTTATATACATTATTATATTTTTAAATTTTCTTTTAATCTAGGATAGTCTCTACTTTTTTATCCCATGGCATTGACTTATTAAAGGCACTAGGCCAACTTATGTAGTTGGAATATAACACATTTCTGGTTTTGTCTGAATTATTTTCGTATGGAATTATTTAATTGATTCATTTATATTGTGTATTTCTATAAACTTGAAGTTTGGGTTAAAGGTTTGATTAGTTTCAAATGATCCATTTAAAAAATTTTTTTATTTCTTTTCAAAATTTTTCTTTTAATTTTTAAATTTGCTATAGGGCACACACACTCACCAGAGAGACACACAGAGATAGAGAAAGTGAGAAAGCAAACTGCCAGGTCTGGGACTCAAACTGTAGTCAACCATGAGGGAATTCAATGCCTTAACCACCATGCCACCTGCTGGCCCCCAAATGAAGCATTTTTGTTAAGAATATGCTTCCATAGAGGATGCTGAGGCCATCTGCAGGTCCGCAGCTTGATGATGCTAAGACCTGATTAGTCAAGAAAGTAATGATCACTAGGTATTTTCAATAAAATTTTTGTTTAAGATTAATTAGACTAATGGATTTCCTGATATTCCATAGTCCTTGCTTTGCTGGAATAAACCTTACCTGATCATGACATCAGTATTTATTTGCGAGATTGGTTATTCACTGTGTGTGTGTATGTCCGAGTGTGTGTATATTCTTCATTATGTTTGAGTGTCAGTGTCATATTTCATAAACTGTCAGAAATTTTCCTCCTTTAATGGTTTAGCCATGAATTTTCTTGCCTTTGAATATTTGATCATTTTCTCTGTAAAATTTCCTGTACATGTTGACTCTTCTGAGTGGTAGTTCTTAGAAAACGTTACCAGTTTCTTGCTTGGAAACAAACTGTTTGTTTGTTCTTGTTTGGTCTGTTTAAACTTTTAACTCATTCGGTAGAATATGAGTAACTGTTTTTAGGAATTAGAAAGTTGTTTAGCTCTTAGGAATGATCTATTTTCCAGAAATTATTCATTTAAAATATTTTTATACTTATTTGTGTATAATTGCAAAAAATAGTCTGTTAGGATTTGACTGAGTTTTCTGTTTTTGGTGGTTATTTCTAAACTTGTTTATTTTGTATATTTGTGCCAGTCTCTTTTATTTAGTAATTTTATTAATTTTTTGGTGTCTTAATTCAGTTCTTGTTTTTTATTTGTTTTTCTCTTTCCTTTTATTTTCTTTTGTCTAATTTGCTTTTTAAAACTTTTTGGGCCAGCTTTATAGCCCAGTGATTAAGGAAACCAGATCCCACGTTGCTCACTGTGATTTGAATCCTGGCACTGGATTTGACAAACACACCAGGTGTGTGTGTATGTACATGTCAAAAATCTTGACAAGTTAGAAAAATAGAGAAAAAGGATGCTGTTTGACCATGCCCCATTTGGGGGTACTTTCTCCTTGTGTTTCTGGCAAGTGTGTGCTCCTTCTAGCAGTTTGGAAAAAAATCCCAAAACATAACAAAAAAACCTTTGTTTTGATGCTTAATTCTTGAAGTTTGTTGACATGAATACTTAAGGGTGTGAATTTTCGGGACCAGCAGATGGCATAGCAATTACATTGCTAGACTCTCGCCTGGCCTACTGTGGTTCCAGTCCTGGACCCAGTGGCTTCAAAATCATGCCAGGCATGTGTGTGAATGTGCCTAAGATCCTGAGAGGAGAATGGAAGAGAAGGGATTGTGGCATGGTCATCCCCCTTGGAGGATGATTTTTCACTTTCCCTCTCACTGTCTCTGTCTGTCTGTCTGTTGAGTAAGGGCACGCGCCCTAAGGCAGAAAACTCTTAAAAAAAAAAAAGATAATTTTTATTCTGATGACTGCTTTAATTGTATCCCATAGATTATGAATGTGGTATGTTTATTATCACCTTTTTGTAGAGCATTTTATTTCTTCTTTCTAGACTGATTGCCATTTCTTTTCTTTTCTCTTCTTTCATTATTGTGTTGGTACATTCTTGCCTCGTTCCTAAGTATGATGTTAGCCGTAGGGTTTTTTTTTTTTTTTTTTTTTTTTTTTTAATTTAATGTCAAAGAGTGCCTGCACTGGCCAGAGAGAAAGAGAGACAGGAGAGAAAAAGCAAGCTCGTGCACAGAGAACACACATTTTTCTCCCCCACAGTGGGGTACGATCATGCTATAGTCCCTATTTCTCCATTTTTCCATCTCATCAGGATTTTGGGGATGCATGCACATGTGTCTGGCATGTTCTTCAATTTTCATATAGGGATGGGGATTCAAACTATGGCCAGCCGCTAATCTGGCTCCTAGTGCAGTATCTAATCGCTGTGCTGTGGATTGTCCTTGTAGGGATTTTTTAAGATATGCTAAGAATTAGGAAATTTGCAGCTATTCCTAGTTTTCTTTCATTATTGTGTTCGTACATTCTTGCCTTGCTCCTAAGTATGAGGTTAGCTATATAAATGTATAAGAGAACCTTATACATTTAATTGGTGTAATATTTTGTTAAATGTCTCCTGTATCAAATTGATATGATCATGTAATTTTTTTCTTTAGACTATTTGTAGTGGTTTTTTAAATATCAGTGAGGTCAAGTTCATTGATAGTGCTGTTTATCTACAACTGGGTTTCTAAACTTTGGCACTATTGACACAATTTGGGCCAGATATAACTGTTGTGAAACCCGTCTAGTTCTTCGTAGCTGTACCCTCCTTTAGAAAGTACTTTCTTGGGACCAGCAGTTAGCGTAATGGCTATGTCGCTGGACTCCCACATAGTCAACTGCGGTTCAAGTCCCGGACCCGGTGGCTTAAACTCATGCCGGGTGCGTGTGCGTGCGTGCCCAAGATCCCGAGAGGAGAATGGAGGAGAAAGGATTGTGGCATGGCCATCCCCCCTGGGGGGTGATTTCTCGCTTTCTGTCTCTCTGTCTCTCTCGGTCTTTCTGGCGAGCGCACACGCCCTATAGCAAAAAATCTCTCAAAAAATAAATAAATAAAAATAAAAATAGAAAGTACTTTCTTTTTCTCCTCACCAAGGTAACAACAAAAATGTCTCCAGATATAGCCAAATGTCCCTATGGGACAAACTGCTCCTTGTTGAGAACTGCTGATATTTTATTAATTTTTTTGGTCTAATTGTATCAATTGCTAAGGGAAAAAATATGAAATCTCTGTCTATGGTTCTGGAATGATCTGTTTCTGTTTAATGCTGTCAATGTCTGTAAAGATTTGATTCACTTATAAGCATTTATGATTGCTATTTCTTCATGATGAACTGAGCTCATTTATGAACTATGAAGTGACTTTCTGGAGTTTAGATAATACTGGTTCTGAAGTTCTTTTTTTTTTTTTTTAAGAGATTTTTTGCTGTTGGGCACGTGTACTTGCTGGAGAGATAGAGAGACAGAAAGTGAGAAATCACTCTCCAGGAGGGATAGCCATACCACAATTCTTTCTATTCTGTTCTCCTCTCAGGATTTGGGGCATGCATGCAAATGGGCGCGGTGTGAGGTTTAAGCCACTGGGTCCGGGACTCAAACCTCCGTCAGCTATGTTGAAGTCCATCTTCATAACCATTACACCATCTGCTGGTCCCTAAAGTCAATTTGATATTAATGTAGCTACTGAAGCCTTCTTATACTGGCTGTTTAGATAATATATATTTTTCTTTCCACTTAATTTCAAGCATTTTTGTCTTTATATTTTTAGCACATGATATGTACTTAGCTTTTTTTTTTAACGTCTATTCTGCTAGTCTTTGCCTTCAGTTAGATTTTTTTTTCTTTTGAGAGGTTTTTGCTATAGGGTGCGTGTGCTCGCCAGACAGACAGAGAGAGACAGAGAGACAGAAAGCGAGAAATCACCCCCCAGGGGGGATGGTCACGCCGCAATCCCTTCTCCATTCTCCTCTTGGGATCTTGGGCACGCACGCACACGTGCCCGGCATGAGTTTAAGCCACCGGGTCCGGGACTTGAACTGCGGTCGACTATGTGGGAGTCCAGCGACATAGCCATTACGTTAACTGCTGGTCCCCAGTTAGATTTTTTTGAACAACAGAAGTGTATGGTTTCTTGGCAACCTACAAGTAGTGGTTGTCCGTATATTTAAACTACTAAAGCTTTATTGAATAATGAAATCTTGATTCTGAGACTATACATTTTGTACTGAGTTGTATAATCAGTTTTTCAAAAAATATTTAATGACATAAGAAGAATCAGCGTTGATATCTGTCTAGTCTGTGTGGATGCAGATATAGACACATAGGTAAAGCTCTCTCTGTAGCCATGAATATGTCTTTATCTCTACTGGATTGACTCTTTTTCCACCCTTTCTCTAATCCATTCTCCTTCCCTCCCTCCCTCCCTCTTTTTCCAGAATTAAGCATGTTTAGCTGCTAGTTCAGACATCTAGTAAGAGGGCAGCTTACTTAAATCTTAATCGCATCATTGTAGGATTCAGAGAAAGCTTTGAAGTTGTTTCCAGGGTTGCTTAAAAAATTTGTGCACAAAGAATTGTGATCACAGTAGCTCAGCAGGAAGCATGGGTAACATCTAGTTTATCCCTAGGAGGGCTGTTAAGAACTAGTCTTCTCTTTCTTTTTCTAGGAAGCGCTTTGTTTGGGCTTCAGAAAGAAGTTGTTCTAATGGGTTTTGTTTTGTAGAGTTGCTGTGGAATATGCTTTGATTTTGAGTATTAGTTTAGATAAGTTAAAAACCCACACTGTCTTAAAACATGAACATTGATCAAAATATTGAAAATCATACATTTGTTCCATATAGTCAAAGGTTATGTTACTATTATAAATTGCACTACAGTAGTTACAAAGCTCCTAAGCAAATTTGATAGAAATGAATAAACCATGTAACATGTGAATAAAAAGAAACTAATAATTTGGTCTATAAATTCTTGGCATTTTCAAGTTTCAGGAGCTTGTTTTTTCAGAGGAGAAAAATGAAATGACCTTGTAGTCTTCTGAAATGTTTACTCTGCCTTACGAACTATATATGATCATGGTTTCTCGCTCTAGACTGGAAGTTTATTCTTATACTATAAGGAAATATTTTTTGCTCTTCTTAAATATTCAGAGAGATGAAAATTTATTACATCTTAGAAGATTTTTCTGAGATGGTTAAATAGCATTTCTTAGTAAATCATTCATTTGTTTAGGAACTTTCACTTTGTTTTTCTTTTATCTCTAATTTTTCTTTATTTGTGAACAAATAAGTGTGTATTATATAGATATAATGTATGGGATATATTATATGAGATATATTGTTCTTGACAGCATTTTTTTTTTTTTTTAATATTTTGCCATAGGGTGCATGTACTCACATGACAGAGAGAATAAGAGGGAAAATGAGAAATCACCCCCAGGGAGGATGACCACGTCGCAATCCCTTCTTATCCATTTTCCTCTTGGAATTTTGAGCACGAAGGCACACAAGTTTCAAGCCACTGGGTCCGGGACCCAAACTGTTGGATCCAGGACTCAAATTGTGGTCAGCCATGTGGGAGTCCAACAGTTTAATCACTATTGCCACCTACTGGCCCCTTGATATCAGTTTTAAAATGTGTTACTAGTATATCATTTAAAACTTGATGAGAAGGTTAGCTAATGAATATATACATTGGGACCAGCAGACAGTGTAATGGTTACTTCGCTGGACTCCCACATAGTCGACTGTGGTTTGAGTCCTGGAATCAGTGGCTTACATCTCACGTTGGGCATATGTGCACATCTGCCCAAGATCCTGAGGGGAGAATGGAGGAGAAGGGATTGTGATGTGGCCATCCCCCCTGGGGGGTGATTTTTTGCTTTCTGTTCTTTCTGTCTCTCAGCAAGCACACATGCCCTATAGCAAAAACCTCTCAAAAAATGCATATGCATATATATATATATATATATATACACACACACACACACACACACACACACACACACATATATATAAATAATAAAATTTCCAGAAAAAGAGCATTATTGTTTGTGTCTTCAGAAATGATAACGTTGTTAAAGACAAGTCATGCTCAGAATTTCAGCATTATGTGAGTTTTTTTAATTTACTAAAATGTTACAGAAAATTTAATTATTTTTATGTTTTCTATAGGAATGATACTCTGATTACATAGTTCCTACAAGCAGTAGTTCTTAATACTTTTTCGATAAGGTCTCTGGTTGTGCATACTCAGTTATTGTAAATATTGTATGAAAGTTGAAGAGATTTACTGTGTTCCCCAACCAAAGTAAAAAGAAAAAAAAAAAAAAAGAGAGAGAGAGGAAAGCTCGACCACAGTTAAAAGAAATACTGGACTGCTTAGTCACTGAGTTTCTGCACCTTTCTGATCTTTGATTTTCAGCAGACTGTCTATCTTGGCGTCAGCCCCTCTTCCTTGGGCCTGTGCCATCCCTGTTGCAGTAATGTAATATGTAACTTGGTTTCCAAAGAAGATTTTCTCACATGGAGGGGTGTGGCTTGTTTGTCTTCAGAGTTAGGCTGAATATAGTCAAGTGTAAAGTAATAAATGACAGTTAGTTAATTTCTCAGTTTCTTGTGACAGGTAACTGAAGAAGATGAATCACTGTTCTGATTTTGTACAGCTAGAGTTGAGATCGAAACAGAGGATAAAGAAATCACACCAAGCAAATCCCACCAGAAAAGAGTGTGACCTTATAATCCAACATATTGTGCCCTTCACCGATAATGTCCTCTCATTCTTGAGGCTATTAGCTCCAGGTTGGAATTCAGAAAAGCAGAAAGGAGGTGATTTGGGGAAAGATAAATTGAAATTTGAGGCCAGTATTGGGCATAATCTAATAACAATTTATCTTCCATTTTTTTCACATTAATAAAAGCATCATGCCAAGGCTTTATTCATCCTCAAAGCATGGAAGGCTGTTAGGACACCATATTAAACAAGTTATTAAACTCCAGAATTTAAAGGTAGCTTGGTAGTGTAAAGGTAACTTGGTAGTGTAACTGCAGAAGTGGTGAAGGGAATAGAATGTAAAACTGCTATCAGATAACTGAGGCCTAATTCAAGCTCGTTTTTTTACAACCTTTATATGTTTAAGGAAACCACTTAACGTCTCTGTTTCTTGGTCTGCCATAGAATTAGGATAATAATATTAGGATAATAATATGTCTTACACTTTATAGGACTATTGGGAGGATAAAATTTTATTTTGTAATACTGATTATACCTTGTAAATTGTTAAATTTTGTGCAAATGTAAGATAATTGGATCACTTCTTTGCTTACTATTAGCATTATTAGTTGGTCCTCTCTTTTTCTTTTCTTTTTTAAAAATATTTATTTTATTCTGTTATTATTATTATTTGTTATTATTTTTTAATTTGACCAGAGAAAGAGAGAGAGAGAAAGCCACCCGGTCTAGGACTTAAACTCAAGTGCCTCAACAACATGCCACTTGCCAGGCCCAGTTCTGTCTTTTTCTAGTGGCTTTCTTTGCACATGTCCATAGTGTATTATTCCTTTCTTATACGGCTGGATTCCTAGAAACACCTCGATGGTTATATGTCTAGTGATTCCACAGTCATTTGTTTAGCACACTTAAATGCCGGGACTATTGCAGGTTGGAGGAAATTTGAAGGTAAACAAGATAATCTTTGGCCTACACTTAAAACAATTTTATTACTAGATACATGGAAGCTAATGACAGAGTTGTAGGTGTAGTACTGTTGGATATTATAGACTTAGGTTAGTGGAACAGATATTTTTAAAAAGCATTACACCTTAGTTCAGTTCATAAATGACTTTCAGTCCGTGAGAATCATTTAACTTTTTTCTATGTGTGTGTGTGATTTCCTTGTTGCTTTTATCCCAGTTTTTAAACATATGGTTTATTTAAATTAAATGATATTAAAACAGCTTTGATGAGAATATGCTCAAAATTGAGATTAATAAGAATTAGTAAGAAAAAAATCAGTCTATATGGAGAAGTCATAGAAAAAAGTAGAGAAGGACCATACCAGATCATCTTACCAGTGATTTTTTAAACTCTGTTTTAGAGAAGATACTGAATTCTGTTCTGCTGAAGTCCATTAGGACCTGCTGGGGAGGAATATTATTTGGGGTAGGGTATGGTGTACTGCATCCTAGACCTCCTTCCTGGTTTTTCTTTTTCTTTTTTAAATTTACTACAAGGTATGTGCACTTGCGAGAGAGAGAGCGAGAGCGAGAGAGAGAGAGGAAGTAAGTGAGAAAGCAGCCCCCAAGGCATATGGTCATGCTTCAATCCCTTCTCCTCCATCTCTCCCTTCTTTGGGGATTTTGGTCATGCTCGCAGTATGCACCTGGTGTGTTTTCAGGCTACTGGTCCAGGACTTCAGCCATGCCATAGGCCATGTGGGGTCCAGCTACCTTAAACACCATGCAAATAGCTGTTCCCACCTCTTCTCCTTTCAAGCAGAAAAGGTCCACAATTACATTTTATATATTAATGATAAATGTACATTTTTCCTTCAAGTAGCTTTTATGGTTAAAAATATAACTAGATAACTAGTCTTGTTCCCTCATTTTAATGACAAAATTATAGAGTACCACAGAATTGAAGTTAACTAGAACCCTGATTTCCAAACCTCTCTTCTGGACTGTTCAGTTAAATCATGCTGCCTCCATGTGGCTTTGAGAATATTAAAATCTTTGTAAGCTGTTTAAAATAATGAACAATCAAGACTGAATCTTACATAAAGGACATTTTATTGACAATATTAACGTGAAGATTTGCATGATGTTTAAATGAAAGTGATTTGATATTGTTACTTATTTTATATATAAAATATTTTATTCTTTGAGTACTGAAAATATTCATAATTGAAATACAAGTAAGTTTGTAATTTTCAGTTTATTTGGATTTTATCCTTCAGCCCTTAAACATGTTAAAGACCTCATTCTTAGAGAATAGGATGTGCTTCATTCATTTCTCATATACAGTATATTGTAAATAAACTGATAAAGAGTTTTATAGAACATATTTCTTTGATTCTCTACCTGAAGTTTCATTAAATAAATTTAGCAAATAAGTAATTTATTTTTTTAGAGTATCCTTTTGATGTTGGGAACTTTCCAAAGTTCTGACTTGTATTTAAATTAAAACCAAGGTGATATCGTATGTTTCATAATGACATCTAATGGATGAACAACTGCATTATGTGTGAAGAAACAAATAGAAAATCTGATTTTTATAAGTTAGGTTTGCATCTGGTCATATTATTTTGGGACTTAACTTTTTGGCAAGATGGATGAATTAGGATTTTTTTTCCTTTCTTTTTTTTTTTTTTTTTGAGAGTTTCTTTGCTATAGGGCGTGTGCACTCGCCAGACAGAGAGAGACAGAGAGACAGAAAGCGAAAAATCACCCCCCAGAGGGGATGGCCACGCCGCAATCCCTTCTCCTCCATTCTCCTCCCAGGATCTTGGGCACGCACGCATGCGCGCCCAGTGTGAGTTTTAAGCCACTGGGTCCGGGCGGGACACAAACCACGGTCGACTACATGGGAGTCCAGCGACATAGTCATTATGCTAACTGCTGGTCCCTCTTTTTTTTTGAATCTGGTAGAGGGCACCTGCTCTCACTGGAGATGGTCAAGAGGAGAGAGGGAGAGAAAGGGAAAGTGGGAGAAAAAGTGGAAAACACCCTCCCAGGGGAACCCCCATACCGCTACCCTTCTCCTCCATTTCTCCTTTCAGGCTTTGGGGCACACATGCACACGTACCTGGCATGTTCCCCAAGGTATTGGTCCAGGACTGAAACCACGTGGACAGTCATGTGGGAACCAGCTTCCTTAACCACCACACCACTGATTGGCCTCACTTAGGTTTTTTTATTACTACACTTAGAAGTCTTTACCATAAATTAATTATACTTCTCTTCTTAGTAACAAATAACAATAAGGCAATAATATTTTTAGAAATTTAATTAATGACCATTAAACAGAATGACTATAGAATCTGTAAATCTAACTATCAGGATATTAAAAACTTAAGTTTAGCACAACCTACCCTTTATTTTAAATTTAACAGTGTTTCTCAACTCCTGGTCATTCTTTTGATAAATTGATTATAAAAAAGATTAAGTAATTATTAAGTCAAATCAAAGCTGAATCTCACTATATGTCTTTTTAAAATTATTTGCAGGAGAGGGCTGCTCACAATTTATATGGCCAATTTGGTAAGTAAAATTTTTAACCTTTGAGGTTTTCCCATGTGCTTTTAAATTTTTTAAAAATCACATTTCTTTAACAAAAGAGAGAAAGTCATTTTAATTTGAAAATGTTTCTGTCTCTGTGTTAAAGGGTAGAATTAAATGCTTAAAAGGGCTTTGATACCATCTCATTTGTTTCTTTCAGAGGGGACTTAATTTCATTTATTTTAAAAGGAGAAAAGTGATTCACTGAGCTGTGCCCTTCTTGAGTCTGTTTTTCTTTGTGATTAGCTCTTCATTTTTGAAAGATTTCTTTTCTCTCTCTACACACACACATATACCACACACACACATTGAATTTCATATTTACCTCTCTTACTTACCCCTTCTTATCCTAAAGAATCATTTAAAGGTGAGTTTCTTTGTTTTTTTAATTGCTAGATAACATATGTGCTCTCCAGATAGAGTGTAGTCATGCCACAATCTCTTCTCCATTTCTCTGTCCTGTCAGATTTGGGGCACTGACATACTTGTGCTGGGTGGTTTTTTAAGCTGCGAGAACTAGGATTTAAACCATGGTTGGCCATGTAAGAACTAGCTCCCTTAACTACTAGACCACAGGGCCATCCATAAGAATGAATTTTTTTTCCTTCAGTGTTTTTCCATAGGGTGTGTGCCCTCACTGAAGAGAGAGACAGACAGAGACAGAAGGAGGGGAAGTGAGAAATTACCCCCTTAGAGGTGAGGGCCACGCCACAATCCCTTCTCCTCTCATAATTTTGGACACACACACACACACACACATGCCTGCCATGAGTTTCAAGCTACCAGGTCCAGAACTTGAACCATATTTGGCCATGTGGGAGTCTAGCACTAACCATCATGTCCTTGTTGGCCCTAAGAATGGATTTTTATGAGTATGTATTCTTGGACATTAAAACATTGGTACTATATCCAGACTCTGAGTGCATTTAGTATTATAGTTAGCTGGGCTTTCAGATTTCTAAGTTTACAGAAATAAACTTAATCTTATATTCTGATACTATTTACAGTCAATATATAATCAAGGTTATCTAAATTTCATTGCCAAATGTATATTTTTAAAAATATTAACATTTGATACATTTAAGATTGTTTAATGAAAATATATACGCAACACTAAAAACTCAAATTAGAAAATATAAATACTATTATTTACCTGAGGATAGGTGGTTCTTGAATTCTGTAATGGGGTGTATATTTCTGAGTTATATTTAGCAATTTTATTTAGCTATTAAATATATTGATCAGTACTTACCATGTTAATATTTTAGAATTTGGTAAAGATAGAGATAGGCCTTGGCTTTAATAGACTGTACTGTCTAGGAGAGAAATCACAGTAGACATAATCCATGAAAAGGGAGGACTGAACGAATTAGAATACTGTGGCAACCATAAGAGTGGCACTAAGTTATTCTGAGTAGGAGGGGTTAGGTCAGAGAAAAGTAGTTTTAACCCTTTCTCAAAGCCTCTTAATCTAATGATGAAGGTAGACATTCTTCACAGGAAACTGTTCGTGTCCTGAGAGACACTCATATTTTTATACATTGCAGCAGGTTCATGTACCACTGATTAAGAAAGCCTAGAGTATGCCATCATGTAATTTATTTTAAAGTACTATAGCAAACTAATATTCTAAGCTCTTTTTATTGTAACGATGTTGGAATTTT
Organism: Tupaia tana; assembly: GCA_026018925.1. Taxonomy (NCBI): domain Eukaryota; kingdom Metazoa; phylum Chordata; class Mammalia; order Scandentia; family Tupaiidae; genus Tupaia; species Tupaia tana. The sequence continues at coordinate 77,752,171 of JAKSZU010000015.1, forward strand.
GGGACACTAGGAGATCAGAGACTGGTTAAAGGATGTTGTTGGTCTTTATTCTTCTTGAAAGAATTCTTACTAGAATGTAAACTGTATGAGATCAGGGAATTTTTCTTTGCTATTAAATGATGGGAACCTAAAAAGAGTCTGACATGAAATAGAGATTTAGTCAATACTTGTTGAATTGATATTTATTAATCTTTCTGAGTATAGAAGTCTAGGTTGACAGTGATTTAAAGATAATCCTTTTTTTTCTTTTTTCTTTTGTTTTCAAGGTTTTCTTTTGCGTATATAGAGTTCACGAGGACATAGACTTATTTTTATTTAGTTTGATCAGGATTTAGTTTGTTTCTTTAGTCTGAGGACTGATGGTTAGTTCTGGAGTTAAGTTCTTATTTATTCTTTTTGATTCTTGCTTCTTCCCAGTCTCTATATCCTATTATTCTGTAACTCCTATTTTTAAATTTTTTTTTCTATTTTGTTTTGCTGTAAGGCACTTATGCTCCAAGAGCACTTCCGGTTACCTTAGAGAGAGGGAAAGTGAGAAATCACCCTCAGAGGAAATGGCCACTCAGCAGTTCTTCTTCCTCTATTTTCTTGGGATTTTGGGCATGCACGCATGCACAGGCTCCTGACGTGTTTATCAAGCTGTTGGGTCCAGGACTTGAACCTCATAGTTGGCTGTGTGGGATCCTGCCACCTCAACCACCACACCACTGGGAGTCTGTGAAAGTCCTTTTAGCTGTATGTTAAGCTGTCTTGTTTTCCTCTCCATGTTTTCTTAATTGCCTTTTAAGATTTTATTATTTATTTATTTATTTATTTGCTGAATTTGGTCTTCTTTTCTGGAGTCTTCATGTTAACTCATTTACTTACCTGTTTTTGGATGTGCTGTTTAATCTACCCATGAAAAATTCACTTTGGATGATGACATTTTAATTTTGAAAAGGTGATAAATACCTGATACAATATAAAAATCCAGAAAAATTACATAATATTTTAATTAAATAATCATCTAACATACCTTTATAATGTTTTTCCATTGTTTATTGGTTTCATACTTTTCATTCATTTCTTTATATGATGATTTCATAATATTTTCAACAGAGAGAATAGAAAGATAATCTTTTTTTTTTTTTTTTTTTTTTTTTTGGGAGGTTTTTCGCTATAGGGCGCGTGCGCTCGCCAGACAGAGAGAGACATAGAGACAGAAAGCGAGAAATCACCCCCCAGGGGGGATGGTCACGCCGCAGTCCCTTCTCCTCCATTCTCCTCTCGGGATCTTGGGCACGCACGCACACGCGCCCGGCGTGAGTTGTAAGCCACCCGGTCCGAGACGCGAACCGCGGTCGACTACGTGGGAGTCCAGTGACATAGCCATTACGCTAACTGCTGGTTCCCTTTTTTTTTGTTTTGTTTTGTTTTGTTTTGAAGATAATCTTAACTCTTACGTTATGTTGACCAAATATGTTTTTAAATTATTTGCATTTGGAATAGTTAAAGTAATGTGACTTACTACACAGACTTATCACCTGTTTTAAGTACTGTTCCAACGAAGTTGCATACTTTATCTGAGTACCATGATCACAAATTTCAATCTTTGTATATTTTAATAAAAAATGTAACACTAATACTGCCAAAAATATAAAACTAATGCTGCAAGCTTTTACTTTAAAGTGAGGTAAGTAATATTCAAAAGCTTTCATATAAAAGTTTAGATATAATTTGGTATCCTATAAATAATTTTCTTTAATAAAGACATTCATCTATGATTTATTGAAGAATTTATGGCACATAGTACATGGCAGATAGTATTTTAGGCACAATATCACAGTGTATAAAATAGATTAAAAATGTGACATACATAGACCTTACATTCCAGGGCGGGAAGACAGATAATAAACAAACAAGATATGTCACATGCTGATAAATTCCATGAAAAAAAAAAAAGATACATGGATTAGGGGATGCCAGGGTGTGAGAGATCTGAAGGATGGTTGTTACTTTATGTGGAAGGCCTCCCAACAGTGACATGGCAGAAGAGTGTCAGTGAAATGAAAGAACAAGACATCAGGGAATTAGGGGTAAGAGCTCACAACACAGTAGCAAATAGAAAGCCTGGAGGAAACATGCTCATCACAGTCATTGGACACTAAGGGGACGGTGTGGCTGAAGTACATAGTGAGGAGGGGGATGAGTGGACAGAGATCAGAGCTGCATAAAGACTCCTCATTTTCATAGACTCTTTTCAAGTCATGAGAAGAACCTACTATAGCTGATCATGGAGTCAAGGACTTTTAGCCAAAAGTGGTTAAGATCATTATCACTTTATGTTCTGATTTCTCTGTCACACTTATTCTTATGGGGAATAGCACTGGAGTAGCCACAGGCATTTTGAGATCCAACTTACTAGAAGTTGAGTCAGAATACATTTGAAGTTGAATTTAGCAAGATATATTTATTATATACAATTATTAATATGTACAAGGGTAGTTCAGAGGTTGTGGGAAAATGAAAGTTCAAGTTTATTTTGGTGCAGAAAAATATTAAAAATCCATGCATAGGTTTTTCCCGGAACCAGCAGTTAGCGTAATGGTTGTGTCGCTGGACTCCCACGTAGTTGACCGCGGTTCGCGTCCCGGACCCGGTGGCTTAAAACTCACGCCGGGCGCATGTGCGTGCGTGCCCAAGATCCCGAGAGGAGAATGGAGGAGAAGGGATTGCGATGTGACCATCCCCCCTGGGGGGTGATTTCTCGCTTTCTGTCTCTATGTCTCTCTCTCTGTCTGTCTGGCGAGCGCATGCGCCCTATAGCGAAAAAACTTCTCCAAAAAAAAAAAAAAAAATCCATGCATAGGTTTTTCTTAATATTTTTTTCCATGATGTTTTTTAACACCCCCTAATCTATATGCATTGTAAATTATATACAAAAATATCGTGGGGACCAGCAGTTAGCATAATGGCTATGTCGCTGGACTCCCACGTAGTCAACCACGGTTCAAGTCCTGGACCCGGTGGCTTAAACTCATGCCGGGCGCGTTTGCATGCGTGCCCAAGATCTGAGAGGAGAATGGAGGAGAAGGGATTGCAGCGTGGCCACCCCCCCAGGAGTGATTTCTCGCTTTCTGTCTCTCTGTCTCTCTCTGTCTGTCTGGCGAGCACACACGCCCTATAGCAAAAAACTCTCTAAAAAAAGAAAGAAAAAAAAAATATCATTGAAATGAAATCTCCCAACATGCAGAAATTTTGTTGTCGATTATAAGCTGATTTCAACTTACTCTAATATGCAGTATAATCAAGTTATAGTACAAAATTATTTCCTTAGGTTAAATTAATTTCTCTGAAAATGTTTAATGTATTTGTGACACATGTAATTAGATAGTACAGTCTTTAGAACTTTAAGAAAAGGAGTTAGCTTTGAGCTGGGGGAATCAGAGAAGGTATTATGAGTTCCAGGGACTTTAACCTTGGAGAAAGGATGGGACTTAGAGTCATTCACATTTCAGAGATGTGTCTTTGAAACCTCAGGACAAAATATTTGCCCTTCTTAGGATTGCTAAATTGGGATCAAAGTTTAAGAAAATAAGAAATAGCAAACATTTATTGAGCATCTACCTTGTATTAGGCATTGTGAGATTGGAGTTACAACACAGACAAGGTATATAGTTGCTGCTTCTAAAGACCCTATACTTTACAGGGAAAAAGAGATTCATAAATCAATGGAAATATTGTCATCTTTTTCTTAGTTTTAATGGTTGTTTCAAAACAGAAGTGCTAGAACTATGTAATTGTATATAAAATTTTTATCTGTTGTGTTTATGAGTTTGTAAGGAGCAGGGGAAGAAATGTACACTCTAAATAAAGGGACATCACTATTAATGCTTGTGTTATTATTAAGCGACCTTCCCCTGGCCTCCCTTATAGTTACTCTCATTACTTGTGTTTTCTACCGGTAAGTCCTATAGTTTACAGATGAGTAGTTTATCCTCAATGATAAACTAGCATTTTCAAAATGTGAAAATTAGACAGTAAATTAATACCAGCTGAAAATACTGATTTCTTATTATATGTTAGTATGTTTTAAAGAGAAAAGTGTACAAGTTTTAAAATGGTAAAGTTTTCTAGATTTTAATAATTTATAGCAAATTAATTATTAAGTGACTAAAAGAGGGACCAGCAGGTAGCATGGCCGTTATGTTGCTAGATTCCCACATGGCCTACCATGGTTCAAGTCCTGGACCTGGTGGCTTGAAATTCATGACAGGCACTTGTATGTGTGTGCCTGAAATCCCAACAGGAGAATGGTGGAGAAGGGATTGCTGTGGGGCCATTCCCCTGGGGGGAGGGTGATTTCTCATTTTCCCTCCCTCTTTCTCCAGCAAGTGCATGTACCTATGGCAAAAACCTAAAAAAAAAAAAAAAAAGTCTAATTGAGCAAAAAAACAGAAAAGGTATAAAATAAGGTATTAAATATTTAATGAATTTTTTTTTTCTCTGACTTCTGCCAAGATATGGCTATAAAATGATGGAAAATTTTTCCTGAGGCTAATATGCCAGAATCACTTACCCACAAGAACACCAGCTTGCCAGGATTATATTTATTTCAGTATAATTTAAAAGAAAACCCATAGGCAACATTTGCATTTATATATTTTTCAGTAATGTGCTGTAATAGTTATTTTAAAATGTGGTGTCAGATATAATTAGTTCATTTATGTTTAATTATAAGAAAAATAATTTTAGATACTTAAAAATTTGGTGTAACTTCTTTTGAAAACTAATTTTATTTTTGTCACTAAACATTTAACAATATAGACATTTTAAAATTGTAAACATATATCTAGTAGGCTTGTGTCTAGCATTTGTTTTTTAATGTTAAACATGCAGTGTCTTTGATTAAAACATCTGTATTTGATTTTTCAAACAGAAGGTCTGAAAATGTTGATTCATATGTTTTCTTGTAAGGCCACTTCAATTTAATTAAATTTAGCAGGCATTTATTATGTATATCTGTGCTGTGTTGGGCATATGGGGATACAAAAGAAATACAAGATGGATTGTAAACTTGTTGGCAAAATTTGACAGATGAATGCAAAAGAAATAAAATGTGTATATTAAATAAAGAAAACAATTATAAACACTTTCTCTCAAATTGCTCCCTCAACCAATGCCTTTGCTGCAAATCACATCAACCATTCATCCATTTCTGGCCTTGCTTGGGCCAGAAACGTAGGAATTTTAATTCTTTACTTTCTTCCCCTAGTCTAGTATATCAGGAAATCTTACAGTACTTCTAAAATATATTTAGGATCTTACCATGTCTTAGCCACTTTGATGGTTGTAGCTGTAGTTGAAGTCCTAACATTGTTGCTTAAGCTTTATTTTTTTATTTAAATATTTTTTATAAGCTAGAAGGTCAGAGATAGTCAGAGAGACAGAAATGTAGGCAGAAGGAGAAAGCAACCCCCAATAAGGCATGGTCACACCACAATCCCTTCTCCTCCATTTCTTCATTCTTTCAGGATTTGAGACATGCTTGCAAACACCCAGTAAGTTTTTCAAGCCACCAGCACTGGAATTTGAACCACAGTCAGCCATTGGGATCTGCCTTCCTTGACTTCCAGGCCATGGGTGGCCCAACTTGATCATTCTTAATCACCTAACTGGTCTCTGTCTTGTTGCTGTTGTCTTCCTGTAGTCTGTCTTCCACATAGCAGTCAGAGTCATTGCACGTACAAAGTAGAACACATTGATCCTCTTCTTAAAAATCTTTCCCACTACCCCCAAAATCGGATGTAAAGGCCTTGCCGTGGTCTTTATGTTTATGGCAGCTTCTACCTTCTGCCTATCTCCTCCTGCTCTTTGTGTTCGTTCATTAACTGGCTTGCTTTCTGTCTGTTGAACATTCAACAAAGGTTGTTACTTCTTTTTTTCCTTTAAGCAATTTTTGGCTTTGGGAGTGTGTGCTTGCTAGAGAGAGAGAGACAGAGACAGTGAGAGGGAAAGTGAGAAATTACTCCTGGGATGGCCATGCCATAATCAACTCTCTTCCATTCTCCTCCCAGGATCTTGGGCACATACGGACATGTGCCCTGAGTGATTTTCAAGCCACCTGGTCTGGGACTCGAACTGTGGTCATCCATGTGGGAGTCCAGCTATGTAACTGCTATGCCATTTGCTGGCCCCACCTGTTACTTTATAGCCTTAGCACTTGCTTTTCTTTTTGCTTGGAAATCTTTTCCCCTACAGTTTTCTTGATTAGGCTGTGGTGCTTATTTACTTTTCTATCCAGTGTTATCTGCTGAGAGACTCCTTTCTCATAGTAAAGATGGTTCCCCTTATATGTACTCCCCAACTTACCATCTTAGATTATCTTTTTCCTAGCACTTTTAAGAACTGAAGAGTTTCTTTTGTTGTTGTTAAATTTGTCTTTCTTCCCTCATCGTGTAAAGTGTTTAAGATCAAGGACACTGGCTTGTTTACTGACATAGCCCTACTTAACCCTATTATACGCTGAGCCCTATTATGCGCTAAGCCCTATTATATGTGCTTAGTAAGGAATTATAGAATGAATGTAGCTTAGGAGCAAATACTCCTAAAAATTGGCAAAGATGAGAGAGATCGATCCTTCTGTTCTTACTTGGTGACTATAATACTTACTCTTTTTTTCTTCCCCTTCATACACCCCTGATATCAAGCCCTTTAAGCCAACCAAATCCCACAAAGAAAGGTAAGCATAGAATAAGTGGTCCTGACCTTAGCTGAGTGCCTGAACTAGCAGATTCTTTCCTCAAAAGTTTTTTTTTTTATAATTACCAGTTGAGGTTCCTCTATGTGCCGTCAGCTCTCTTGATCACACTGAGAAATGTGCATTTCTGTCCCCATGATGATATTGAGCAGGGTTGTGCTCTTAAATGTGCTTTGTGCATGTTGAGACACTTTGCCAGCCAAGGCGAATAGGCTCCTTTAAGTGACGTGGCAAAGGCTCGCTTGGTCACAAAGGTAGACAGAGAAGGGGGTTTTCCTGGAGACTACTGGTGGGCTGGCAAGTATTGAAAGGACCCCTTTGATAATTCCTTTAAGTTGAGTGTTAGTGGTGACATTCAGTTATATTCTTTTTCTTCATCTAAGACATTTGCTATGATACAGTCACACTTTTTTTTTATTATACATATATTAAGAGGAAAATAGCTTAACTTTTAGCGAGAGACTTCTCACAATGATTTTTAAACATTACATGTCTCTTATTGTGAATAGACACAATTTATCTTCTGTAAAAGGGACCCACAGAGCCTTGCAGTAGATACTAAAGAGGGGCACACTTTGTTGACCTCATTTATAATCAGAAGTAACAGGATTTGTCAAATGATGTTGAAGAGGAAGGGTGGTCTCTTCTAGCCAAAGAGTCTCTTCTTGTTTTTTTTTTTTTTTAATATATTTCATTTTATTTTAATTTCTTTTATACATTCAATCACTTAGCTTATAAAAGAATACATTTCAGAATTTCTTCTAACATAAGATGAAGCTTCATGACAGCGAATAAAAGAAGTATCTTTTTCTTTGTTCAGCTCTGAAGAGCGAGGTCCTGAAGGGGTCTGTATTTTTCTTAACAATTTTTCCTTTGTATGCCAAATTGGCTAAAGAATACAGGAAGACTGTACTTTAAGGAACTGACTCCCAAACCTGATATTCATAAGAGGCATGTGGGTGGATAGCTTTTAAACACACAGGCTCTCGAGTCTAACCTAAGATCTACTGCATCAGAATCTTTGGAAGCTCAGGAACGTTTCTGTCTCTGTCTTTGTCTCTGTGTCTCTTACTCCCTTCCTCCTTTCCTCCCCCTTTCTATCTCTTCCTCTAGATCTTTTCAGGCAGTTCTGATGTATATTTGCTACCTGTTTGAAGATTACTGCTTTAAGAGAATCTCCTGAAACCTTATTTAGAAAAATGTGAATCAATTTGGTGGTCATTAAGATGGAGGCATTTGTTGTTAGAAGAGATTTTCCTGTGGGACTTGTTCTAAGGAGCTTTATTAAGAGATTTAAGACCAGTTCATGTTTAAAAATAAACTACAAAGTCACATTCTGTGTACTTTCCAAAGCAAAACTTTAGATTTACCTTGTTTTGTTAGGTTCTTTTGGTACCTCTCTCAAATAACCAGTGATTGCATGGGGTGGGAACTATTTAATTCTATTTATTAATTTTAAATATAAGGGCTTTTGAGACTTTGCAATACTGTCATCACTAGTGCAGGTAAGACACTCTCTCTCTCTCTCTCTCTCTCTTTTTTTTTTCTTTTGAAGTTCCTTTCGTTCTTTCATGAGCAAGACAGAAGAAACACAGGTACCTCCTATTGACCTCCCCCCCCCCATGACTTTTTTTTTTTGGAGAGGTTTTTGCTATAGGGCACGTGTGCTCGCCAGACAGACAGCTAGAGACAGAGAGACAGAAAACGAGAAATCACCCCCCAGGGGGGATGGCCAAGCCGCAATCCCTTCTCTTCCGTTCTCCTCTCGGGATCGTGGGCATGCACGCACATGTGCCCGTCTTGAGTTTTAAGCCACTGGGTCTGGGACGCGAACCATGGTCGACTACATGGAATTCCAGGACATAGCCATTACGCTAACTGCTGGTCCCCCCCACTGACTTTTCACATCGTGATCCACCCCCAGCTTCAGCCAGCCCTGGATCATAAGCATATATGTGTTGAGTGTGATTCTTTATTTCTGCTTGGTGTGGGGATGGGAGCTTGGTTTCCTAGGTAGTCTGTGCTGTCAAAAAAAAGTGTTTGAAGAAGTAATGGCCACACCACTATCTCTTCTCCTCCCTTCTCCTCTCAGGATTTTAGGCATGCATGCACATGCGCCTGGTGTGAGTTTTAAGCTGCTGGGTCTGGGTCCTGAGGAGAAAGCCTTAAGGTAGACAGAGGAAAGAGAAACATTTTGTACAGAGAAACAATGGTTAGGATGATAGCAAATTTCTCAGAAATAATATAAGCCAGCAAACAGTTAAGCAATATCATTAAAGCACCAAAGAAAGGAGCTGTCAACCTAGAATTTTTTTATCCTGCAAAATACCTTTAAAGAGACAAGAATATATTTTTTTTCCATTCACATGAAAGCTAAAAAATGTATTACAGACTTGTATCACAAAAAAATGTTGAAGTTTAATGGGCAGGATTTTCAGGAAAATGATACTAGTTGAAAATGTAGATCTACACAAAGAAGTGAAGAGCACTGGAAATGATAACTATGTGAGTAAATAAAAAATATACTTTTCCTGTATGTTCGGTTGTCAGATATATTTATTGTCATGACATATTTATTCTGTTTTTCTGTGCAAAAATGCATGACTTTTCTGACAACCCAATATATCTCTTTTACAGTATAATTGAGTGAAAAATAATAGCAGTATACCTCTTATTTCTTTCTCTTGCCTAATTGCTTTGTCTAGGACTTCTAGTATCATGTTGAGTCGAAGTGGTGAGAGTGGGTATCCTTGTCTTGTTCTTGGTCTTAGAGGAGAAACTTGCAACTTTTCACTGTTAGGTGGGATGTTAGCTGTAGTCTTATCATACATGGCCTTTATTGCTTGTCTAGAATTTGACATGAGAGGAAGTTCCAGGGTTTGGATTTGCTGCAGATACCTTATTTACTTGAGCATCGCTGTTTTCTTTTCTAGTTCTGCAATTTTTCACTAAATCTAGACTAAATATGTTTTTGTAAATGAAGTCTTACAGTTTTGTTTTTTCTTCCCACTTGGAATAGAATGTAGGTAGACCAGCGCTAGGAAGTAGGACCCTTTAATAAGGAAGGTCTAGGAAATGCTTAGCTTATTTTTCCTCTTCTCTACTTTCTTAATTAATCAACAAGTATTTTTGATGACTTTTTTTCCCTTTTTGATCATGAATTTAAAGGAAACTTTTTTCAGCTTTTAAATATTTAATATATGTTTTGTCTGTGTTTTTATTTGATTCTCTCTTCTGTGAAAGAAGCTCTGTAGAGTCAGAGATTTTGACTTCTACTCTGTCTTTGCGATTTTCTGTGGTAATAACCTGAATGCTTTGTATTCAGTGAGTAATACCTGCACAGTTCATGTTGGTTTATTGTTTTTCCCACACATTTTTACATTTTATATGTCAAAACCTCTATGTTAAATAGACATAACTATTTTTATTATCTAACTTTTAGATGAGGAAAAGTGAGTATGGGAAGATAGTGTGACTCCTCTGAACTCGTATTGATTGTATTTAGGTCCTATGAAAAACTCAGCACAGATGCTGGATTAGTGCTTTCTCTCAGGCTACTGTATCCTATCTAAATGTTGTTGACTGATGACCTTTTAGAACCTTTAGACTTTTAAATGAGGAGATCAAGAAACAGTCCTTAAACTTGGTAACAGTTACAGCACAGAACATGACTGTTTCATTATAGTCTTTCAATTATGGATGAATCTGGAGGTCTGGAATGTAATGGCAGTGTTTAAAAATATTTAACACCATTAAGGACAGCCTTGGTAGCATGGGACATTAACTCAGTGCACTTCTGTGTTAAATCATTTTATGTCACTTTGGTCTAAAGGGTAAGCATTAATTGTACTTTTAAGAATGAAATTATTCTAATGTATTATGTATTTAAAACTAAGGAAGAAAATTTTATTTATTTTATATTAACTTAACCAAGTATTTTTTTAATCCTAAAAAAACCTTATTTTAGTATTTTACTATATTTTGTAGTTCCTTGGTCATCTAACAATATTTATCAAGTTTTTTTAAAATAATTTTTGTGTTTTTTTGTTTTATTTTAATATCCATAGCTGTGGTTTAATATAATATTTGGTAATTTTTTCAAAACATAAGCAATGAAATTTGTGATATTTATTGAGGTAATTCCTGTTGTGATACCCAAATATAATTGCAAGGTCAAATAACATCTTTATAATCTTGTATATAAAATTACTCTAATACTAAAATCATGTTTAAGGAAAATTTAAAGGTCAGTGGTAGGTACCAGCAGTTAGCGTAATGACTATGTTGCTGGACTCCCATGTAGTTGACTGTGGTTCAAGTCCCAGACCCAGCGGCTTAAACTCACGCCGGGTGCGTGTGCATGCATGCCCAAGATCCCAATAGGAGAATTGAGGAGAAGGGATTGCGGTGTGGCCATCCCCCCGGGGGGTGATTTCTTGCTTTCTATCTCTCTGTCTCTGTCTTTCTGGGGAGCGCACGCGCCCTATAGTGAAAACCTCTCCAAAAAAAAAAAAATAAATAAAAATAAAAGGTCAGTGGTAAGACACATTAATTTAAGAGCTTAAGTTTCTCAAATTTAAAACAATGTGATACTTGTTAAACTTGTGTGTAGAATTGATTCCTAGCACCATAGAGATTGTTATCATTTGTTACATTTTGTGGCAGAATACCATGCAGTAAGAGGGATCGTTATTGTTTGTTTGTTTTACCAGTAATATCTTGTACCATTTAGTGGTACCTCTGTTCAGACTGCCATGAATATAACAGGAATTAGGGCTAACAGTTCATTGTACTGCTTGTCAAAAATGATGTAATATTTGAGGAATTACGTCTAGATATATTCTCTAAAGTATAGATTCTGGGATTCTTTTACATTTTAGCATGAGATACAGTGTAATTCATTTAGTAAAACCAGTTGTACAGTGGTGAAATTTAAGACATATGAAATGAGCATCATGTGTAGGTGAAAAATAGCTTATGTGGACTATGTCTCTAAGGCCTGTCCTTTGCCCTTCCAGTGGCAACTAGCAAAGTAGAAAATGAGAAGTCCTGGCCCAGCTTATAAATGCCATTTGATGAAATAGTTTACTTTGGGGACCAGTAGTTGGTGTAACAGCTATGTTGCTGGACTCCCATGTAGTCGACTGCGGTTCGAGTCCCAGACCTGGTGTCTTAAACTCATGCCGGGCACCCTTGCATGCATGCCCGAGATCCTGGGAGGAGAATGGAGAATGGAGGAGGATGGCAGTGTGGCCATTCCCCCTGGGGGGTGATTTCTCACTTTCTGTCTCTCTGTCTCTGCCTTTCGGCGATTGCATGTACCCTATAGCATAAACCTCTCCAAAAAAAAAAGAAAAAAAAAGAAAAAAATGAAATTTACTTTATATTTTTTGTTTTTACTAAAATGGTATAAGAGGCAGGTAAAGATTATTGATACATTTTTGATACATTTCCTGAAACTTGATCTTATATTTGTGAGGAACTATTGGTATTTATTTGAGGAAAGACAGAAAAGAAAAAAAGGAAAACGTGTTTACCCTGAAGTCTTCTTTGACACCATGGGTCCTGATCTTTCTAATCTGGCACATATTATTTTCATTTATTTCCTGCAGTTCTTTCCATTGTTAGGTGATTTATGGGAACAATAATTTAGTAACGATATTTTAAGGCTTTAACTATTTCATAAAACCAAACACTTGTGACTGAGTCTGGTTTATTGTGTTAATATTAAGTGACTTTCTCCTCCTGAGAGTGTGGCAGCACCCTGGAACAGCTCAGGAGACAGAAAACAGAGAAGAGTGGGAAGCCGACTGGTGTGGAATCTGGAGGCCTAAATTCTGGTATCGGTTTTCACACCAATTAGTATCCATGTCATCCGACTCCTTGGCCCCTGATTTACTAGTGTGGGAATGCTGAGCTCTTTCAGTACTTGTTTTTTTGTCACTAAGAAAGATTTTCTAGCCCCTGCCTGTTATTTACTGTTTGTATGGGTTTTGTCAAACCGTTTTCCTTTTGATGCCTCTTTTTTCACAGCCGCAAGGTGGGGACTCATGAGTACCTACCTCATAGAGTCACACTGTGGGAACCAAGTACTGCAGACACAAGCCTCACTGGCACACAGGAAGATCTCAATCTATGTTTGCCTTTTTCCCTATTAATTTTATTGATTGATTATTTATTGTGAATTTCCTGAGTGTATGTGTCTTTCTGGTGAGCCCACGTCACAAAAAAACAAACACAACTCTCAAAAAAAAAAGTTTGCGGAAAATATGTATTAAAATATGTATTATAAAAAATTGCATATGTGGCCAGCAGATGGTGGTTGAGGGCACAGGAGTGGACGCGAAATCCTGGACCTGGCGGCTTGCTTTCTGTCTTTCTCTCTCTCTCTCTCTCAAAATTAAAATAAAGTTAAATAAAATAATTCATCCTATTCGCAGATTCTGGAGTCCTCTCATAAATATACACAGCAGTACAAGGTAGCTGTGATGAGACAGTGAGCTGTCAGAAAAGTCATGACTCCAGGAAAAATATTTTTTCTGACTAATTACTACAGGATTTTACAGAAGCCACTGGTTGCTGGGAAATGAGGAAAAGCTTTGGTCACAGAGGAGGGGTTTGTGTCAGGCTATGAAGAAAGAGCAAACACCTGGCATGCTACTGAGATGGAATAAATGGGAGAGGAAGCAGGAGTGGCAAGGATAACATTTGCAAAGATGTCCAGGTGAGAAATAAATGCGAGGCTTCAAGGCTCAATATATTTCAGTTTCTCTTTAAAATCTCACCTGCAACTTAGAGCATCTCTATTTCACATATCACTGTGACTTTTTTTTCATTTTAAATGCAATGCAGATAAATATATGTCATCCTCACTGAGATATTCTGAGGAAAAAAAAAAGTTTGAAGAGAAATCAAAGAAAGGGAGGAGGCAGAAAAACAGCTGTTGATGCCTCTTTTTTCACAGCCGCAAGGTGGGGACTCATGAGTACCTACCTCATAGAGTCACACTGTGGGAACCAAGTACTGCAGACACAAGCCTCACTGGCAGGAAGATCTCAATCTATGTTTGCCTTTTTCCCTATTAATTTTATTGATTGATTATTTATTGTGAATTTCCTGAGTGTATGTGTGCTCACCAGAGAGAGAGAGCGAGCGAGAGCGAGTAAGCATCAGGGGACACAGTCATGCTGCAGTGTGTTATACTCCATTTTTCCTCCTTTTTTCAGGACTTTGGGTAAACACACAAAAAAGCCCAGCATACTTTTCAGACCCTCAGGTCCAGGACTCAAACTGCACACTCAGCCCAAGTGGGATCCACCACCTTAACCACCATGCCACAAGCTGGCCCAGTATTTGTTTTTATTATTATTGTCACTGTGATTATAATCAATGAGTCTGTGAAGGAGTCACACCGTGGAAGAATAGGGAAAGCTCACATACTATAAATGTAGAGTTTCCTTAGGTTTAGAACTAAATCTTACCTTAATCTGGTTTTATAGTATCCAGATGGTGAATTCAAGTACATTTAAGTGTCTAAAAAGATTTTTTTTGGAGTTTGCAGGTGGTGTGGAGGCTAAGGCACTGGACTCTTAACGTGGCCAACTATGCAGTTTGAGTCCCGGCCCCACTGGCTTGAAAGTCACACTGGGGACATGTGTGTGTGTCCAAGATTTCAAGAGGAGAATGGAGGAGAAGGGTTTGCAGCATGGCCATTCTCCCTGGGGGTGATTTCTCACTTTCTCTCTTTCTGTTTCTCTTTTTGGTGAGCGCACATGTCCTACAACAAAAACCAAAAAAAAAAAAAAAAAAAAAAGAAAGAAAGAAAGAGAAAGATTTATTTTGACTCTCCCACTCCTTTGTCATCCCCCATCCTCTGCCAAGGTACGTGAGAAAGTAGTAGTTAGATAAAGAACAGTTGTTTTGTTTATATATCTTAATTTCAAATTAGAAATGGATATATGGTCATTGAAACTATTAAACAGCAAATTGTATTTATTATCATTCCTCCAGAGAATTCAAGACATCTTATTGATGTAACTGAACATTTTAACAGCTAACATCTAGATACCATTTTAATTTTATTTATTTAAGAGAGATTTTTGCTTTAGGGCACATGCTCTTGTTGGAGAGACACAGAGAGAGACAGAAAGTGAAAAATCACTCCCCTACCCCAGAGGCATGGCCACACTACAGTCCCTTCTCCATTGTGCTCTCAGGATTTGGGGCATGCATGCTCATGTGCCCGATGTGAGTTTTAAGCTGCTGCACCTGGGGCTCAGAGCACAGTCAGACATGTGGGGAGTCCGTTGTTATAATGATTATGCTATCTGCTGGTCCCTAGGTACCATTTTAATTAATGCTGTCATTCTAGAGAAATAATGGTAGGTAGAGAAATTGAGACGATTTGTCATGTCTGAGAGATCTGGAAATTGGTGTTACAATATATTAATCCCTCAGGAAAGTCTATCTTTTATGCTATGCATGTTATGAAAAAAACTTTATGTGTTTAGAAATTATCTTTTAAATATGATTGAGTCTCTGTTTATGTGTAAAACAACTAAATAGGATGGTGAGGAGTTGGATTGTGCAGGGTAACTTTATCTAAGAGCAAAATTTAGTACAGTGTGTTAAGGAATTGGGAGGCTTGTCTGTTCTTTGCTCATTCCATTGAGTGAAGTCTGCCAGTAGTCACTCTTAGTTCATGTATGTAACTCACAGTTTGCCCACACACAGAGGAAAGTGATGTTGAGTAGAAAATTTCAAAAATACAGTGAACATTTTTGGTGTTTTGTGTGTGTATGTGTGTGTATTTCCAGTTTTTTATTTATGTGTATGATTAGACAAAAAAATACTACCAGACATTTGAAGAAAATGATCAGCACAAATTAGAAGTCCCATGATGAATAAACATTCTATCTTGGAGAAAACAGATAATTCAAAAATAGGAGCAAGCATGAAAAAAAAAAAATCAAATTTCCTCAGAATTTTGAAAAGGTATAGCAACTACAAAGCAAGTATAGATTGTTTTAGAAAAGAAGCACTTAGAGAGATGAAAGGTGTTTTTAGAACTAAAAAAAAAATGCTTTATTAAAAAACTGTAAAAACAGCCTGAAAAATTTAGCAAATGTTACTGACCAGAAAACATAGCCAAAAGCTAAAGATGCATAATGTTGGAAAAAAAATTAATACATGTGGTGGACTGTGTCTGGTTAGGAATTCCTAAAAGAGAAGATAAGATGGGAGAGAAATTGAACAGCTAATAGGAAACAAGTTTCTTGAGCAAAAGAAAGCTGTTTGTATCCACACTGAAAGGACATTTTGAGTATTGAGCATTCAGATAGAATTTTAGAACTTAAAGGATACAGTGAAAAAGCCAGGTTATCCACAATGGAAGCAAAATCAAGTTGGCACCAACAATCCCAAAAAACAGTAGACAGTGGTGAAACGATGTCACAGTTTTGAAGGAAAGTGACTTTGAACCTAGAATTCTATATTCAGTCACAGCGTGAATCAGCATTGGATGAACAGGGAAAATGAGGGTGTTTTTCAAGCATTTGGCAATTCAAAGTTTACCCCTCCTTATTTCATCTCTTTTGAAAGAAAATTATTTGAGAATGTCCTCTAGTAAAATGAAAAAGAATCCAAGAAAGAAAAATATAACAGACCCTGGAAAACTGGAATCAAACCAAGGGTACAGTGAAAAGAAATTTCAAAATAATAGCTTTTCAGCAGATCTTGAAAGGAGTCTATTATTTGTAAACAGGAAGTCAGAGACTCCAAGAAGAATGATTTTGTTTGAAAATATTTGATTTGGGACCAGTAGATGGTGTCATGATTATGTTGCTGGACTCCCATCTAGCCAACTGTGGTTCGAGTCCTGGACCCGGCTGCTTAAAACTCAATGCCAGGGGTATGTGCGTGATTGCGTGTGTGCCCAGAATCCTGAGAGGAGAATGGAGGGAGAAGAGATTGTGACATGGCCATCCCACTGGGGGGTAATTTCTTGCTTTCTGTCTCTTTGGTGAGTGCGTGTACCCTATAGCAAAAGTCTCTCTTTAAAAAAAAAAAAGTATATGATTAAAAATAATTACTCATAAAAATATGCTTGCTTCTATGGGACCAGCAGTTGGCGTAATGGCTATGTTGCTGGATTCCCATGTAGTTGACCATGGTTTGAGTCCCGGACCTGGTGGTTTAAACTCATGCCAGGCAAGTGTGCGTGCGTGCCCAAGATCGGAGAGGAGAACGGAGGAGAAGGGATTGTGGCCTGGCCATCCCTCCTGGGGGGATTTCTCGCTTTCTGTCTCACTGTCTCTCTCTTTCTGGCAAGTGTGTGTGCCCTATGCCAAAAAACTCTCCAAAAAATGAAAAAGTTTTAAAAATATATGCTTCTTCCAGTGAAGAAAAAAATTTAGAAACTCTGTAAAACAGAAAGCTATCCAGGAAAGTGAACATCCAGTATGAAACAGTATAAGATGATTTTGACCAATTAAAGGAGAATGAACCTAGTCCATCGAGCAGCACTGTTTTAGTTCCTGTCATTGTATTGAGTCCAGGTAATTATGAGTCCCATCACAATTTCTGATTCTGAACCTAATGTATTAGTACTTTAAACATTTCTTAGTTTTCAGTCTTTGCACCAATCAACACGCAAAATTTAGGATACTTATAGTTACAGAATAGGTTATAAATACAAACCGTCTTCGCACCAATCAACACGCAAAATTTAGGATACTTATAGTTACAGAATAGGTTATAAATACCATAACAATGTGAAAATAACTATTTGATTAAAACTGAGAAGTGGAACAGAAGAAGAGAGATGAAAGAATATTTAATAATATCCTTTAGAATCTATAAATAACAATAGTTGATTAAGAGGTAGGAGATGAAATATATTATTTAAATTTATAAAACCTAGGAGAATGGGAAATTAAGTAACAAGAATTGGGGGCCAGGGTATTCTGGAGGTAGCATAAAGGCAATACATCCCATTTTCACGTTGATAAATCAAGAAGTAACCATGTAAGCCTATTATGTAGATTTATGGTGACAACCCAGCTGAGTAACTGGAATCATTAATTGGTAAAGAAAGTTTAAGTTGCTGGTTGAGCAAGGGACTAGAAATATTTACTTTTACTTCTCTACCTATCCCATCTTTATTTTATTATTATTTTTTAACTAGGCATGGGTATGGCATGAGGGTTCTCATTATCCAGGTCATTGATATGAAGATATAGAATAACCAAAATTATTATAACATAAATATTTTTATTCAAACATCTTTCTCAGCTTAACAGTGTCATGCCGGTGTCTTTGTCAGTCTTTAGATGTCGCATACAGTGGACATTTGACAATTCAGTGCAGGTCCAGTATTGTTATTGTAAAAAAAGATTGTAGGTCTTGTGGAAGAGGTAGCATTTTGCAAATCCTCTAGAAGTTAGTATTTATGAACAAGTTAATCACTGAAAAATGTGGAATTAGCAGTCAATAGCTTGGATAAACCTTTTAGAAATTTATTTTTCAAGTGAAGGAACCAGTTAAATCCTTTTCTCAACAATTAAAAAAAATTATTTTAAGTTGGTCAGAATTCATTTTATGAGCTCCCTCCTCCCTTTGGATGTTATTATTCTTAGATAATGTGGACCTTCTGAATTCCTTTCTTATAATACTGTTTAAATTAAGGAAAAGAAGTGTTTAGAATATGGCTTGGGAGCCTAAGGAAAGAAAATAGACTCATCATTTCTGCCAGTCAGTATATTAGACTTAGTTCACATGGCTCAGTTGCTTTTAAATAGTTTCCTCCGAGCATCAGTGAGTTACAGTTTATACTGACAGACTGAAAGGAAGTCCATTTTATTGGTGGTAATGCAGGGCTCTCTTAAGTATCCGAATGGTGTATGTGGGAAGAAAGTGCTACAGTATAGCAGAGAAGCTGCTTTTGTTTGTATTAAGCATGATGAGTGGAAGAGCACAGTATTAATGCTAACCAAGAATTGAGGAGCATAACTGTCCAGGAGTTGGAAATAATCTCACATCTCAGTTAATCAAGGCTGCAGTACTTGAAGTGCATTGCTACATTTACAGCAAAGGCTTTGGCAAACAAGCTAGTCCTGCACATAGCTAGGAAATCAGCTGTAGAGCAGACTACTGATCATACGCCAGTATATTTCTTGCAGTTACCCTTATTTTTCATTTTTGAATCCAAATGAAAGCAGAATATATCAAGAATTTTGGAAGAAAGTTGAATGTTAAACTGTGTAAGAGAAGCCCTAGTGGTTAATTTGTCAAAGAGGAATTGATTAAGCCCTTAAAAATATAATTTATAGTGGGACCAACAGGTGGCGTGGTGGTTAAGGGCACCGGACTCTCATTGTTGACCATGGTTCGAGTCCTGGACCTGGTAACTTGCTTTTTCACTTTCTCTCCCTCCCTCCCTCTCTGGTCAAATATAAATAATAAGTAAATAAATAAATAAAGTTAAATAAAATAATTCTTTAAAAAATACGTAATTTATAGTGTAGGTTTTAAAATACATTAGAGGTCTTTGTTTGATTTGATTTAAGAAATTTGATTTCTCATGCACTGTGTAGGCCAGAGCATGAGAAACATTTCACACTGTCCGTCATTCAGATGAATAAATGTTTGTCGTATGCTCAAGGCCTGAAACATATTGTTAATACCTTCTTAATAATGAAACCTAAATTCTTTGTTATTTTAGTTTATGAGTACTTTTTTCTCTCTTTGGAAATAATTGTTTTAGTGACTGTATCTTTAAAGACTCTTAGCTTCATATTTTACGTAAAACTTTTTTTTTGAGAGTTCTTTTTGTTTTTGTTTTTTTGTTTTTACTATAGGGCGCGTGCGCTCGCCAGACAGACAGAGAAAGAGAGATAGAAAGCGAGAAATCACCCCCCAGGGGGGATGGCCACTCCGCAATCCCTTCTCCTCCATTCTCCTCTCGGGATCTTGGGCACGCACGCACACGCGCCTGGCGTGAGTTTAAGCCACTGGGTCCAGGACTCGAACCACGGTCGACTACGCGGGAGTCCAGCGACATAGCCATTACGCTAACTGCTGGTCCCACGTAAAACATTTTTAAAGCTTAAGTAACGTGACTTCATGCCCTTGAGAGCTATAGTCCATCCCTCCTGCATTTCATAGTAGTCTCATTTTTTAAATTTATTGTTACTATTTTTTAAGGTTTTTTTTGCCATTACTGGAGAGAGACAGTAGGAGGGAAAGTGGGAAATCAGCCCCACTGGGGATGGCTATGCCATCATCCCTTCTCCTCCATTCTCCTCTTGGGTTTTTGGGCCCGTTTGCATACATGCTCAGTGTGATTTTCAAGCCTCTGGATCCAGTACTCCAACTTCAGAGTTGGCCATGTGGGAGTCTGTGCCTTAGCCACCAGACCACCTCCTGGCCCTGTATTAATCTATTTTTTAAGACTAGAAATTAAAAGTAGTATTAGTTAGTCTAGCAAATTCAAGGACTAAAATATAGATTCATAAAATCACTTTGCGATTGTTACTCTTGAAGAAAACCAAGTAAGATGTGTTCTGTTATTGTATTTATATTTTTCACCCTCTTCTGGCCAGTGGAGTGTGTGTTTGTATGTGTGTGTGTGTACAGTTGTTTATTGATATGTTGTAAGCACATTTATTGCCATAGCTTGAAATGTAAAATT
The DNA here is from genome assembly GCA_026018925.1 of Tupaia tana. Lineage (NCBI taxonomy): Eukaryota > Metazoa > Chordata > Mammalia > Scandentia > Tupaiidae > Tupaia > Tupaia tana. The sequence continues at coordinate 77,772,600 of JAKSZU010000015.1, forward strand.
CTACATTTTCTACATCTGGAATTGACAGTTTATCTGGATAATTGTTAGCCTTTAAAAAAACCACAGTTTTGTTGTGCTTAAAGTACGAAAGGGGTGATATTGAAAGTCTGTGCTTTTCTAACATATGGCTTCAATTTGCATTTTAATCAGAATATGGAAGTCATTACTCTGACATCTGAAACTGAGGTAGCAATAAAAAATTATCACTAACAGGACAGCAGACACAATTTATTTTGTGTTTATTACTGGGTGGCCTTCTTGAAACTTTCCTGGACTTAATTGATTCCAGATATTAGAAAATTACAATTAAATTATGACATTTACTTTGGATGCATTTAAGTTGAACTATCTTAATAGGGTTGGTATAAATTAATGATTAATATCTATTAAGATTTATAGCATAGATGTACACACACACATGCTTATATAGTCATATGGATATAAATGTGTAGACAAAGGACTATTTGAAAGTGCCAGATGACTTAATAGTTATAGTTAATATCTCTGAAATGGGAATGTTGGTAGAAAAAGGATTTCATACTTTATTTTAAATACTTCCTTTAGCCTATAGTAGGGATATAGCATTTGTATAATAAAATCATTCATAGATGAGGTGAAATTCCATTAATTTCCAAATTTTATTTTGACTGAAATAGATCATTGCAGTGGATCAAAACAATGTCATTAATGCCAACTAAATTCTAGGAGTGGAAAATAAGTAAATGTCCACCATTGCATGATAGACATTATCTTGAGTTAAATTTCTAAGGTAATCATAATTAAATCACCCAGCAACTTTTGATTCCTCCTATGTTCTGTACATTATTTAAGTATTAGGGACACTGATGAATTGAGAAGCTCAGAGTTTAATGAAGTGTAGGTACCAGTAAATACAACACATGCATTTAATATGATATAGTAAATATTAGTTTAATGATGTGGAGGAAGGACAGAACAACTGCTTGGAAAAGCAGGCAAAGGTTTTCTGAGTAGGCTGCATTTGAAGTTATGTGTAAGAATTTTTGGTAGGAAAGCAGAAAAGAGAAAATTCTCAGCAAAGGGACCACTGTGTGAAAAATGGAGTCTTGAGTTGGCTGAACAGTTAATTTTAATCTTGTTTATTTATGAGAGAGTGCATGTGTGCGCACGTGAGACTGAGGGAGGGTGGAGAGCACCCTCCATGGGGTCTGGGTGTGCCAGTCTCCTTCCTCCAGTTCTCTAGCCTTCCAGTCCATGCAGTTAGGGCATTCATTAAGGTGTGTTCCAGGCTGTATGGGCTTAGGAGTTGAAGCATGATGCCCATGTGGTATCCAGCTTCTTTGAGTGTGCATTATTGTGGAGCTGGCCTGGCCTGGCATTTTTATTCATCCCTATTCCCTTCATTTATTCATTCTCTATTCAACTGATACTTATTTTGCACCTGTGTATCTGCTGGGTGCTGTGAGATATCATAGTGAACCCAACAGACATGCTCCTATCATAAAATTCAGTCCAGTGTGGAAGAATAAATAAATAATTAAAATTATAATGGGTACTACAAAAAACCCTGGATTTATTTGTTTGTTTGTTTGTTCCATTTAGTTTTTTAATCTGTCCAGCTACTAATTGGGTATTTCTCACCAGTACTATGTGAATCCATTTTCTGTATGTATGCATATATGTTTATAATCCATAGTGGTGTACTCTCCAGAGAGGGACAGAGAGACAGAGAAAGGGAGAGGGAGAAAGCATCTCTCCCCCGACCCCCACGTCATGGGGCACAGTCATGCCAAAAACCCTTTTCCTCCATTCCTCTCTCCTGTCAGGATTTTGGTGTGCATGCATGCACACACTCATGGTGTGTTTTTCAACCACCAGGTCATGGGACCGGCCCTAGATCCACTTAAGAAACCTCTTATAGGTATTATTTCCTCTCATAGGGATTAATGCTTGTATACGGGGTTGGCACCTTGTTCTGTTTAGTTCCAGGTAGTAGATTATGCTGGCTTTGTGGGTCATATGTTCCCTGTGGCTGCTATTCCACTTTGCCTGTGTAGGATGAGAACAGCCATAGACATTTAGTAAAAAAAAAAAAAAAAAAAAAAAAAAAATGGGTGTGGTCATATTCCAATGAGACTTTTTATGGACACTGAAACTTGAATTTTTATATACTTTTTCACATAGTAAAGAAAATATTGTTTTGATTAATGAAAACTGTATTAATTTTCTAGGGCTGTCATAACCAATTACCCCAGACTTGGTAGCTTAAAACAATAGAAATCTATGCTCTCACAGTTGTGGAGGTGAGGAGTCTTAAAGTGAGGTGCTGACAGGGCCATGCCCCCTTGGTCTCTAGGGGAGAATCTTTCCTTGTCTCTTCCAGCTTCTGGTAGCTGTCGGCAGCCCTTGGTATTATTTTGGCTTGTAGCTGCATTATTGTAATTGCTGCCTCTGTCATCACAGAACCTTCTCTGTATGTCTGTGTGACTTAGTCTCCAAATTCCCGCTCCTTTTAAATAAGACACCAGTCATGGGATTTAGTGCTCACCCTCATATAGTATTACATCGCTTTTGCTTGATTACATGTGCAATGACCCTTTATCCTGATAAGGTCACATTCACGTGTACCAGAATTAGGTCCTAACATTTGTGTGGACAACATTCAACTCACTGTACATATTTAAAGATATAAAAACATTCTTAGCTTGTAGGTCATGTGAAATAGGTGGTGGGGAGGATTTGACCATGGATTATATTTACTGACTCCTACTCCAGCTCACACTTGCTTATTTATTTTTTTTAAGTTAACAGCTTTTATTGTCATTCACATATATCATAGAAAAAGGAATGTAGAGCACCAGGACTGTACCCATGGCTCTATTTACATCTGGAAGCAGGGCTCTCCTGACATCAAGTGCAGCAGCTGCACTTGCCTGGTGCCACTTTGCAGATGCCGCCCAGGGCACACTTGGCACCTGCCAGGGGCAATAGGAGCAGCAACTCTTCCTGCAGGGGGCGCACTTGTATCTTTGCCTTTTTGCAGGAGCCAGTGCAGGTGCAGGAGCCACAAAGGGTGCAGGAGCAGTTGGGGTCCATGGAGATACAGGGGTCCATGGAGAGATGAGGTGAGGTCGCAGGTCCAGAGCAACATGCCACAAGGCGCTTGGGCTGTGGGAGGTGTTGACATTCATTTTTTATTTAGTCTTTAAAAACATCTTATCCTTACTGGAAACAAAGTGAAAATTGACAGTTATTGTGTCCCTACTATTTTCTACACCTTTTGCTGGTGGCGCTGACATACTTTGTTTCATCTTTCAACTACTTTATAAAGCAGATATTACTATCAATAACAGTTCATGAAACAAACTGAGAATATTATTAAATTTACTTGTTTAAGCTTATATTACACAAAATAGTGAGTCTAGGATTCCAGTCAGCACCTGAAACTAAGTTACAGTGATGTTTTTCTCTTTTCAGAAAACTCAGCACTAGGACTTTAACATGGCACTGCCTGCAACATGCCTTTCCTCCCGTCTTGCCTTTTCCTCAAATTTCAGTCCTTTGGACGGAGAATCTGGCCCTTGGGTATAACCTCATTTTGGATCAAACAACCATAGCAGGTGTGGAACAGAAAGGAAAAGGAGAATGGCTTAAATGTGACCTCTGTAGTATTTCTTGTGCAGGAAAGGACAACTCAGATTTTGTCAATAACTTTTTTTATGAGAGATTTTTGCTATAGGGCGTGTGTGCTCGCCAGAAAGACAGAGACAGAGAGATAGAAAGCAAGAAATCCCCCCCCCCCCCCCCCCCCCCCAGAGAGGATGGCCATGCCACAATCCCTTCTCCTCCATTTTCCTCTCGGGATCTTGGGCACGCACACACACGTGCCTGACGTGAGTTTAAGCCACCGGGTCTGGGACTCGAACCGCGGTCGACTACATGAGAGTTCAGCAACATAACCATTATGCTAACTGCTGGTCCCAATAACATTTTTTAATATCATACACATTTATAAGGCTCGTTTATAGTACAGAAGATCACATGGAATATCTTCATTTAATAAATGGTGTGTGTTGTTATTTCCTGGTCACATACCTGTGGCATTGACAAATCTGAACTGAGAAATTTTTGCTCTAGAGTAGGTTATATGCTCTTCTGCTGTCTCCTCATTATTCTAGGAATAATTTCCACTTCCAATTCCTCCTCTTTTTCCTGAGATTTTATTTGGTTATATTTGTCTTTTTTTTTTTTTTTTTTTGAGAGAGAGGTTTTTTGCTATAAGTCGTGTGTACTCGCTGGACAGAAGAGAGAGAGACAGAGAGACAGAAATCAAGAAATCACCCCTAGGGGGTATAGCCATGCCACAATCCCTTCTCCTCCATTATCCTCTTGGGATTTTGGGCATGCACTCACAGGCGCCTGGTGTGAGTTTTAAACTCTGGGTCTGGGACTCGACCATGGTCAACTATGTGGAAGTCTAGTGACGTAAACATTATGCTAGCTGCTGGTCCCAATTATATTTGTCTTCTAATGCATGAAACAGAAAATATTTGTAGTGTGAAATAATAATTTTGTTTCTTTGCTCTTATGTTACTGCTTCTTTCTCTTCACAGAGGCTTACTGAGTATTTGCCGTATGCTGGCATTGTTACTGATTTCGGGACCAGGGCATAAATGAAACAGAAAATACCCCTGCCTTTGTGGAATGTATGTTCTATAGGGAAAATAGGGCAAGAATCAAATAAATAAATAAACAGATAAGTGTGATGGAAGTGTTAAATGCTAGGTGGTAGGGAGTGGAGGCCCTTTGGGTCTCTGAATGATGCAAAGGAACTATTGAATACAGCTTGAGAAAGTTTTCTATAAGAGCATTCAGGAAGAGTGACCAGGGACTGGCAGATGGCATGGTGGTTAAAGGCAGTGGATTCCACATGGCTGACCGCGGTTCGAATCCCAGACCTGGCAGCTTGCTTTCTCTCTCTCTGTCTCTGGTCAAATTTTAAAATAATAATAAATGGAATTAAATAAATATATATTTTTTTCAAGAGCAACCAGTAAGTAAAAAGGCCCTTAGATATAAACAAGTTTGGTTCTTTTGATTTATAGCTAGGGAGGCCATTATGGCTGGACAGATGGTATGAAATGTGGTTGGAAAGATATACAGAAGACAGGTCATATCAAGGAGATTCTAGGTCATGATAAAGAGTTTAGATTTTTATTTTAAATGTAATAGAAAAACCAGTGGAGTCGTGTTAAAGCAAAAAAGTGATGTAACTTGTTTTGCATTTTAAAAATGACTCTAGCTGATTTGGGAAGAAGTACTGTTGGGAGTGGACAACAGTTTTCGAAACTGGGGGATAAGTTCTCAGGCTATTGCAGCAACTTATTAGAGCGCTATAAAGTTTTTTTTTTTTTTTTTTTGAGAGGTTTTTTGCTATAGGGCTCATGCACTCACCAGAAAGACAGAGACAGAGAGATGGAAAGCGAGAAATCACCCCCTGGGGGATGGCCATGCCGCAACCCCTTTTCCTCCATTCTCCTCTTGGGATCTTGGGCATGCATGCACATGTGCCTGGCATGAGTTTAAGCCACCAGGCCCAGGACTCGAACCGCAGTCAGCTATCTAGGAGTTCAACGACATAACCATTATACTAACTGCTGGTCTCTGAGCTCTGTAAAGTCTTGTAAAATTTAATTAAGCTTTTATTGATAATTTATTTAAGTGAAGATAAATTTTGGCTAACTTCAAACTTTATACTAACATATTTTACTCTTTTTTTTTTTTTTTTTTAAATAGTTTGTTTTTCCCTTACCGAGAGAGAGAGACAGCATTTCAACAGGGTCTCAATGCTATGATCCACCCCCAGTCTCTGCCCCAGACCATGAACAGATGCTTGCCTGACATAGGGAGGTCTCAGACAGCAACCTGGAACTGTCCTATGTGGGTCTGCCTTGCAGAATGTCACGGTTTACTTCTGTGCCACCATCTGGCCCAGTTTCACTTTTCTAACAAAAGAAATTTTTCTTTTATCTTTTTATTCATCTTTTTTCAAAAGGAAGTCATTTTTGTTTATTGAATTGACAAAACAATTTTTTTGTTGTTGGAGAGGTTTTTTTGCTATAGGGCACGTGCGCTCACCAGAAAGACAGAGAGAGACAGAGAGACAGAAAGCGAGAAATCACCCCCAAGGGGGGATGGCCACACCGCAATCCCGTCTCCTCCATTCTCCTCCTGGGATCTTGGGCACGCACACGCACGCACACGCACCCGGCATGAGTTTAAGCCACCAGGTCCGGGACTCGAACTGTGGTCGACTACATGGGAGTTCAGCGACATAGCCATTACACTAACTGTTGTTCCCACAATACATTTTTTTCTGTCAGTACCTGGAACATACACCTTTTTTTTCTCTCTGCCGTTCTCATCCACCTTTTCTCCATCTGTTTTTTTTTTTTTTTTTTTTTTTTTTTTTTTTTTTTTTTTTTTAAAGAGAGATTTTTGATATAGGACACATGTGCTTGCCAGAGAGACAGAGACAGAGAGACAGAAAGTGAGAATTCACCCCCCAGTGGGGATGGCCATGCCAAAGTCCCTTCTTCTCCAGTTTCTTGGGATTTGGCGTATGCACACACATGTGCCCAGTGTGTTTCAAGTCGCCGGTATTATATTGAGATGAACTATATGGCTAGTTGTAGAACATTTAAACTTGTACCAGTGCAAATATTATGATCACCTCTTGAATAACATAACTTACCCTGAATTTCATCTCATTGCACTTTATTGAGCGGGACACAAAAAGGTAAATTGTGGTAACATTAACTACCCATAATCTTGGGAACACCTGTAGTGTTAGGTCAGACATCTGATGGATCATGATACAAAAAACGGTAAGAGGCTTGGTTCCAGATGATGTGTAACTATTTTATTTGCTTATTAAGCCATTTTCTTTTAACTGCAGTCAGACAATATCTCTTAAATTAGAATATTGATATGAAAGTGATTTATTTTTTAAGTGAATTACTAAGCTGGAGTATTTTAATTGACATTATCAATAGAAGTCTTTTACGATCATTTTGAGAAAAGAACTGTAGGGTGAACCCGGTAGTGCAGTGGTTAAACCCTGCTCATAGGAATCTGGATCCCACATGGGTGACTGCAGTTCGAATTTTGGCCCTGGCTGTTTGAAAACCATGCTTGGGTACAGATGCATGTATATTCAAAATCCTGATTGGGTCGTGAAATGGCGGAGAAAGTATTGTGGCGTGACCACACCAAACTGGGAGGATGCATTTTCTCCTTCTCTCTGGTGAGTGCATCTGCCCTCTGGCAATAATGATGTCAATTAAAAAAAAAAATCATAGGGAACCAGCAGTTAGCGTAATGGCTATGTCGCTGGACTCCCACGTAGTCGACCGCGGTTCGCGTCATGGACCCGGTGGCTTAAAACTCACACCGGGCGCATGTGCGTGCGTGCCCAAGATCCCGAGAGGAGAATGGAGGAGAAAGGATTGCAGCGTGACCATCCCCCCTGGGGGGTGATTTCTCGCTTTCTGTCTCTATGTCTCTCTCTGTCTGTCTGGCGAGCTCACACGCCCTATAGAGAAAACCTCTCCAAAAAAAAAAAAAATCATAATTTGCATCTTCATCAACAGGATCTTAAAGCAGTTTTTATGGCTGTTTCTTTATATGCCTGGATTACTATACCCATATGTAAATAAAGTAGCATTAAAGCATTTACATATTAACTTTTTCGCATTTATTACTATTTTACAATCTTCATTTAAAAGCTGTTACTTATTCATCTTGTAGTTAAAAATGACAATTATAGAAGTCTATGATTAAAACAATTATGTTATTTAATTTTTTATAAATAATATACTGTGTTGTGCATTTTTAAAGGGAAATTTACTCCTTGCTAAAAACAGTAGATGTAGAAGTACTAAGTTCTTTTTCACATAGCTCACTATTTATATCTATAAGTATATACAGAGTTGCAGAAGAAAGGAACTCATTGTATTATTAGAATGTGATTTTTTTTAAAAAAAGTTTGTTTTCTATTTTTGGTGTTAAAATTTGCTAATAAAATAAAGTCCCCATGAAGAACAACCTACGCATATTTAGAAGTACGAGCAGGAAACCTTATATTTAACGAAGGCTGGTTTTAATTACTAAATAGGGATACGTACTGTATGTGTTGGTAAAATTTATGTTTGGATTTTGAATTCTTATTAGAGTAATTTATGATGGAAATAAAAGTCAATGGTAGAGGCAAACTAGTACAGGAAATGGTGAGAAATTGTGGAATTAGGGGGAATGATTAAAAATTGGAATCTATTACATCCTTTTCAAGAACACACATAGAAGTATAGATTAAAAAAAAAAAAGCTGAGCACATTTATGATATATTTATTAACAGCCCCAGCCTGGTGGAAAGCAATATTGATTGAACAACTTTGGATATTTTCCAACTCCTGTTTACTTTGCAAAAAGCCCTAACAAGGGAATCTGGTTCCTTTTGATTTAAAGAAGACAAAGAATTCAATATTGAGGCACCGTTTATAGGTTGTTAAACATTTTAGTTGGTGTCTGAGGATAATGTTTAGCATTGTGTTCAATTAGTATGAACTAACTATTTGAAGTGCCAGATTCGTAAATGTCTTAACTTCAGTTAATACAAAACACTAAGGGCTCCATTCATTCCAACTTACTTGCTCCATGGGTGCCAGCCACACAGTCTCTGTAAGCGGATCTTTCTCTGGACTAATCAAGATTCATGGCCTCTAGGTTTCATGGTACTGACATTTTAGTATCTGGAACGTTTCTTTTACATTGCTTATGGGTACTGAGAGAGAGAGAAAGTGAGAAAGCACCCACTGGAGGGATGGCGATGCCGCAGTCCTTTCTCCATCATTCTCCTCTTGGGCCTTTGGGCACACATGCACCTGGACGGTGTACTTTCCAAGTTGTTGGGTCTGGGACTTGAAACACATAGTTGGACATGTGGTGGGACCCAGCTTTCTTAACCACCACACCCCTGGGTGGCCCACTTTTCCTCTTTTTTTTTTTTTTTTTTTTTGAGAGGTTTTTGCTGTAGGGCGCATACACTTGCCAGAGAGACAGAAAGTGAGAAATCACCCCCCAGGGGGGTTGGGCATGCCGCAATCTCTTCTCCATTCTCCTCTCAGGATCTTGGGCACGCACGCACACACGGCGGCATGAGTTTAAGTCACCAGGTCCGGGAATTGAACTGCAGTCGATTACGTGGGAGTCTAGCAACATAGCCACTATGCCAACTGTTGGTCCCCCACTTTTCCTTTTGATGAGCTTCTCTGTTCTTATCCCTAGTTCGTTCTCTCATTTTAAGCTATACATGGAATTCGACTTGCATGATACCCTGATGTAGTTAGAAATGAATATGATTTGGTAGAGTGTGCTGGAAAGCTCTTAAATTCAAACAAATCTTCGTACCAAATTAAGATATTAGTATTCAGTAAATTAGATTTCCATTTATTTATGTATAACATAATGGGGTTTTTTTGAACTATTTTATTTAACTTTATTTATTTATTTTAATTTGACCAGAGAGGGACAGAGTGAGAGAGGGAAAGTGAGAAAGCAAGCCTACAGGTATAAGACTAGAACTGCAGTTGGCCATGTGGGAGTCCAGTACCCTGAACCACTATACCACCTGCCAGCCCCAGTAAATTAGATTTTCATGAGTTGCCTATATATGCAAGTTTTCTGTGTCCAGAGATATTTGCAATGCAATAGAAATATTTTTTAATGAATGAAAAAAATTCCAAATGTCCGACAGAATAAAATACTTACATGTGGTTTCAGAGAAAATAATGATCTATTTTAGAAGTGAGAGGAACTTTCAACTTTCCTCAAATCCACTAGGCAAATATGTGTTCTGACTGTCTGATTATACTGGATCTAGAATCTCATGTTGGCTTTATTGTGTCTGGTTCTGGTTAGCTTTTGAATTAGTTACAGATAATAGCACAATTGTTGTAGAAATAGTCGTGAAGTCTAGTAAATTGCTTGGCTTCTAATCTTTCTCAATTATCTATTAAGTGTATTAGGCCTAGAAAACAAAAGTACACCTCTCTACACTTTAATGATACCTTTTTCCTAGCCTTAATTGTCCTTGTATGTGCATGCGTGTTAGCATGAATGATTATGTGCATGTGCGTATGCATTTAGACCTGCTGTTGTTTTGTATTCCCCTCATTCCAGATTTTTGCTCTAGCTATTTCAGCTCTCTGGGTACTCTTTTTTCTTTTTTCCTTATGGGCTTCCTTTACTTGTAATAAGAGAATCTTTGTTGCAGCAAGGATTTGTGACTTTTTGTTTGTTTTGTTACTAAGAGAAGGTCAGAGAAATGCTTTGATTACTGAGTTAACATTATATATATGTGGTACCATTAAGTCGGTAGTCAGTAAATACTGTTTGTTGAACAATGAATGATAGCATTTGAAGTATATTTAGGTTACTTTTGGAATACTTAATGAGCTTTCTTTGTTTTTTTGAAAGAGTGATTTTTGCTATAAGGGTGCATGTGCTCACCATAGAGAGAGAGAGAGATAGACAGACAGAAAGTGAGAAATCATCCCCTGGAGGGATGGCCATGCCGCAATCCCTTTTCCTCCATTCTCCTTCAAGGATTTTGGGCATGCATGCACATGCACCCAGTGTGACTTTAAGTCGCCAGGCCAGGTACTCGAACCATTATCAATCATGTGGGATTCTAGAGATGTTACCATTGTGCCATCTGCTGGTCCCAATGAGCTTTCTTTTGTTCCTTAATCCTTTTGTCATAGATAGTATAAAATTGCTTACATTCTGTTTTTTTGAAATAAATGAACTGTAAATTAATAACATATAAATATTTAGGAAGCTATTTCATAATTCTCCAGACATCTAAAGTCCAGAATATTTAAAAAATGAAAAATGCAGAGTTCCGCTCCAATATAAAGATTTTATTTTAATAAATGCTGATGCAGGTTCTTTACTAGACTTACAGATTTATTTGGATGCAAATAGCAGGATACCAAATGTAAGTAGGTATGTATGTATATATGTATTTATTTATTTGCTAAAGGGCATGTGTGCTCACCAGACAGAGACAGACACAAGGGGGAGAAGGGGGTGGTGATGGATTACTCACCAAATGGTGTGTAGCCATGCCCCAATCCCTTTTTCTTCATTTCTCCATCCTGTGGAATCTGGGGCACATATGTGCATGTACCTGGTGTGTTTTTCAAGCCACCAGGGCTAGGATTCAAACCACAGTCAGCCATGTGGGATCCAGCTTTCCATGTTCACTTAACTGCTATGCTATGGTGCTTACCCTTAAGTCCTATTTCCATCATTCTAGATTTGTAGAAGAGTTTTTATACAATTGTAATGGCTTCTTCCTTAAAACTTTAGGAGAATATACCAGCGAAGCCATCTGCTTGTAAGCCATGCAGTTGTAGCAGTTTTTTGTTTGTTTGTTTGGTTTTTTATTTTTTTGTTTTTGTGGTTTTTTTTGTTTGTTTGTTTTGTTTTTTATTTTTCAATTTGCTGTAGGGCACACATGCTCACTGGAGAGAGACAGAAATAGAGAAAGTGAGAAAGCACCCCTCAGGGGGGATGGCCATGCCACAATCCCTTTGCCTCTATTCGGGATTTTGAGCTTACATGCAAATATGTTTAGTGTTTCCAACAGGTCAGATCTGGATCGTCCATGTGGGATCCGGCCACCTTAATTACGGCCATTGGCTGGCCTGGAGTTGTACGAATTTTTGATTCACATATTTTGAAGCTTTGGTTTTAGATGAATAAATATTTAAGTTTGTTATATCCTCTTGATAAATTGACTCCTTTATTATTAAGAAATGACTGACATCTCATATTACATGTCTATGTTTTAAAAAAATCACTGATAAGAGGAATGATATCATAACTATGGTTGATTTAGTTAAACAAATATCTTTGTAAAAGAAAGTGAATTATCAAGAAAAAGCCAGCATTTTGTTAGAACAGGGGAAGAAAGTGGAGGTAGGATGAGCAATATTGTATAGTCATGCAACAGTTATTTACTGCATATGCTAAGGTTTCTGATTTTAAAATGTATTTTATGTTACTTTACATGAAAGGTCAATTTATACACACACACGTGCACGCGCACACATGTGTATATATGTATTTCCTGCTCTCAAAATTGAAGTTAAAGGGACCAGCGGTTAGCGTAATGCTATGTCGCTGAACTCCCATGTAGTCAACCGTGGTTCAAGTCCCAGACCCGGTGGCTTAAACTCATGTCAGGGACGTGTGTGTGCGTGCCCAAGATCCTGAGAAGAGAATGGAGGAGAAGGGACTGTGACGTGGCCATCCCCCTGGGGGGTGAGTTCTCACTTTCTGTCTCTCTATCTTTCTGGCAAGCACACGCACCCTGTAGCAAAAACCTCTCAAAAAAAAAAAAAAAAAAAAAAAGATGAAGTTAAATAGCCTCTCAATTTTTATATTAGATATTAGTCCCATTTAAAGGTTAAAAAAACTCAGTTCTGGGAGAAGTAATGACTCAACTCTATTTTGTTTTGGAACAATTAAAGTCTAACTTGAAATCATAGTATTTGTGGTTTATTTGTTGTTATCTTTGTTTTGACTCTAGTTATAAGGAAATAGCATTGTTGGAGAAAACATGCTTTTCTGTTAAGCTCTATTATGTTAAAAGTAAAAAGCAGAAAATAATGTAGTACATTATCACATCATGTCACATTGAATAGAACATGACAGAACATATATTTACAAAAGCATACTCTTCTTTAGAGCCATATGACTGCTTTCATATGTGTTTAGAAACAAACCATCTGCTTATCATTTAAATTCCTGGATAACTCACCAACCCACTTCTCTAAACAGGAGTAACATTCTTCATAACCTTAAAACCACTGCTTAGGTCCGTTTGTCTCCATATGTAATGCATATTCCCTGTGTAGTGAATGAAAACAGGTTGGACATTTATGATGTTTTAAAAGAGCAAGTTGATTTCATGAACATAAACTACTGAAGAATGGTACTTTCACCATTTAAATTGGTATAATACAGGGTGGAACTTAAATGTTCACACTTTAGTAAACCACATACTCTAAAATAATAAATAAGCACTTACTTGACATCATCTAAACGAATACTTATTCATTAGCTCTTATAACTTGCATTCATTCAACCTTTAGCGAGTATTTTTCAGGTATTGATGATGAATGAATTTCAACCTATAATCCAGTGGGAATTTTAGATGGATACGTAATTACTATACAGCATGTTGAGAGAGGTTTCAGATGTGACTCTTAGGTTTTTCCGTGTGACTGTTGGTGGGTAGAAATAGGTAGAACACTCATCTGCATGTAAAGGTAAGATTGGTAATGTTTGTGTGCCAACTAGCCAGTTTTTAGATATAGTACTACTTTCTTTATTCAATTAAGTGTACACTAGAACAGTGGCTCTTTCTTGGCCATGTTATGTACAATTGTGTATGGAATGTAGATTTTCACAGACATTTACTTCTCTTGGATCTTCAGTCTGCCTATCAGTGTGACATGCTGACTTTGCTTATCTATCTGTATTATGTATCCCTAGCATTTATTGAGATGTTGGAAAAGTCATATATTTCTTCTATGCAAAAATGTGTCACCACTTTTCCGACAATCCAGTATTACTGTCTTTAGTGTTTCTGCACATTTTTAAATGTTTTCATAACGTTCCACCTCTTTATACAGTTTATATGAATTTAAGATGAAATCTATATCCAAAGCATATAAACCTGTGTCTAAAGAATATAAATATCCTTTGTGAAAACAACTTCCATTAGGGTAGTACCCAGGTTTTTCCTAGTGATTAGCAGGAATTAAGTTACTAAGTAGTTGAAAAGTACTTTTGGGTGAGATGAGGGAGAGGAACAGGTATGTACTGAACAAAACAACACAAACAACCCAGCTTTATTTATATCTAATGAGCATTGCTGTTTTTGAGATAGGAGTTAGACCTATTTATAAGTATATAGGGAAGGGGCCCTGAAAGAAAGTCACTATGTTTTTCTTTTCTTTCTTTCTTTTTTTTTTTTTTTTTTTTTTAAGGTCTCTGTGTTTTTTCTCTATGGTCTGATTAATGTACAATATATACCCCTTTTACAAGTCCCTAAAGAATTTATGACTCCTTGCTAATACAGAAGAAGATAGGGATATTGAGCGCACAGACAGGATAAGGCCAAGATGGAGTCATTGTGGCTAAGTTTTCATAACCAAAAGCTGACTGCATTGAAACTTAAAGCAACTGTAGCTAAGGGCAACAGTTTCTATTCAGTAACTGCATAACCAGAAGTACAAGATCCTCTGACCCCACAAAGAATAGGGAATAAATCATTCAGACTACCATTCTACCATTTTCTAAAGCTCATTTCCTTATCAGAAAGCCAGCCCATTGCTCATACTGCTAGTTGAAAACTTCTCACTGCCAGGTCCTCTTCAGCAACCCATTTGGGCACCCTTCCACTACATTGGAAGCTTTTGCTTCTTCCCTAAGAAACTCTGCTTTCCTCTCCTTGGTGTCCACATCTCTAATTCTTCATGAGTGTAGGAGAAGAACTAGCATGGGTGTTAGGTCTGATCACCCACTACTCCCACCTCTGTTTTAAGTTTACAGTTAAATGAATTTCGACAAATGTTTATAGTCTTGTAACTACAGCATATTGAAGATATAAATATTTCTCTCTTCCTAAGAAAGTCCTCTTTCTCCCTTTCAATCAGTTTTCTCCGTCCATGTTCCAGATCCCAAGCAATCACTGATCTGCTGTCTGTTACTAAACTTTTGGTTTTTCTACAATTCATGTAAATGGACATATGTTTTCATTTTTCTTGGGGAGATACCTAGGGATAGAATTGCTCAGTCTTATGCTAAGTGTTTGTTTAAATTTATAAGAGATTGCCAAATGGTTTTTGAAAATGATAATGTCATTTTATATTCTCAGCAGCAATGTAGAGAGTTTCAGTAGCTCCATATTCTCACTATGACTTGGTATTATTGTTCTTTAACTTTTAGCCATTCTAGTGCGTGTATAGTGGTATTTCATTTCCCTGAAGACTAATAATCTTGGATATATCTTGGCTTTTTGGCCTTTCATAATTTTTGTTTATGTTTTACATCCTAGCATTTATTATTGGGGTTAGTATTTTTGCTAATATTTTTGCTGTTTTTGTAACCTTCTACCTCTTCCCACAGTTTATATGAATCTAAATATCTAAAGCATATAAATCCTGGGTCTAAAGAACGTAAATGTCCTTCCTAAAAAATTACATATATACATGTACACAAATACATATATATGTACACACACACATATATATATATATATATATATATATATACTTTTTTAAAGTGTCTATTAAACTCTTTTGCTCATTTAAATTTTTTAAAATTGTATGTGAGTTATTTATATATTCTGAGTGCAAATGCTTTTCAACTAGCTATGTATTTATTTACAGATATTTTTTCTGAGTCTGGCTTGCTTTTTATCTTCTTAACTGAGTCAGACAGCACAAGTTTTCTGATTTTGATTAGGCACATTTAATAATGTATTTTCTGATGTCATGTAACAAATCACTCACAAATTTAGTGGCTAAAAATAACAGTAGCATTTATTAATGTTTTGCACTAATCCAGTGAATATAAATGGCTTGCCCAAGATAGCCTATTACTACTACACCTGTCATCACTGGTGTACCTTGAAAGCTTAGGACTGGAATCATCTGAAAACTTACCCAAATAACTGGCATTTGAGCTTGATACTGAGCTGTTTTGGGACCCTAGAGTGCCTCTCTATTTTTATATAGTTTCTCTGGCACGGTAGCTTCAAGTTGGTCGAACTTCTTACTTGGTGGCTCAGGGCTCCAAAGTTATGTATAAGGTGAAAGAAAGTGTGAATGTGAGGCAGAAGTAATTTTGCCTGTTGTGACTTACCCTCAATCAGCATCATTTTTCTCCTGGAGTTATGGTTATGAAGATATTTTCTTTCCATAGAAAATAAATTTTTCTCCATAGAAAAATGTGTCACGACTTTTCCAAAGACCCAATAGTTTCAGAGGTCCCAGATTCAATGTTGGGAAACATAAACGAAGGGAACATAAAATGTCAATATCACATTTTAAGAACTACATGTTGGGACCAGCGGTTGGTGTAATGGTTATATTGCTGGATTCCCATGTAGCTGACAGCAGTTCGAGTCCCAGACCCAGTGACTTAGACTCACACCAGGTGTGTGTGTGTGTGTGCTTAAGATCCCGAGAGGAGAATGGAGGAGAAGGGATTGAGGCGTGGCCATCCCCCCCTGGGGGATGATTTCTTGCTTTCTGTCTCTTTGTCTCTCTCTGTCTTTCTGGCAAGTGCATGAGCCCTATAGCAAAAACCTCTTAAAAAAAAAAAAAAAGAAGAGCCACTTATAGGACAGCAGATATATATGTTGGTGGGACCATTTTTGGACAGTTCAGTTTACTGTGATGAAACTTTTTCTTTAATGTTCTGTTCTCTTTTTTTCCCTCCTAATGTAACATATCTTGCTTAAATCAAGATGATAAGGTTTTCTCCAGTGTGTTCTTCCAGAAGTTTTATGATTTCAGCACCAATGATAAATCTGTGATCCATTTTGAGTGAGCTTTTGTGTGTGGAATGAGATACTGTTGAGGCTCATATATATTCATTTGAAAAGTCAGTTGTTTGAGTTCCACTGGCCAAAAAGACTCTCCTTTCCCCACTGAATTGCCATGGTACCTTTGTAGAAATTTAACCGGATGTACAACATTTGGAGTGTTTCTAGATTCTAGCCTTAGGCTAATACTATCCTGCTTGGTACTGAAGCTTTATAGTAAGTCTTTAAATCACATAGGATACATCTGTCAACATTTTTTACATAATTTTAACTATTTTGTGTCCCTTGCATTTCTATATAAATTTTATAGTCAGGTTTATAGTTTCTACAAGAATTTCTGCTAGATTTTGATTAAGATTGCTTTACCTCTCTGGTCAGTATGAGAAGATGTATAATACTGAATCTTCCTATTTATGAACATGGCATGTTACTCCATTTTCTCCATGTCAGACTTGTTTTTCACTTTTAGTGTTTGGGCCTGGTACTTCTTTTGTGAATCGATCCCTAAATATTTGTTAATAGTATATTTGACTTGTAATGCAAGTGGAAATGTATTTTGAAATTTCATTTTAAATAATTCTTTTCTAAAATAGAGGAAATAATTGAGTATTGTATTTTATAGCCTTGGTAAGCTACTAAAACTAGATAATTTTAAAATAAATTTCTTAATTTTTTTTTCAATTTTTTTATTTTTGTCATAGGATGTGTGCACTCACCAGAAAGGGACAGAGACAGAGAGAGAGAGAAAACATAGGGAAAATGAGAAGTCACACCCCGAGGGATGGCCATGCTGCAGTCCCTTCTCTTCCATTCTCCTCTCAGAATTCTTTGGGAATGCATGCACACATTGCCTGTGTGTTTTTCAAGCTGCCAGGTCTGGGACTCAAACCATGAAAGTGACCATGTGGGATCAGCCACTTTAACTGCCATGCCATTGGCTGGCCCTCCTAGGGTTTTCATACCTACACTATTATGTCCTATGTAAATCTGGAAAGTTTCATTGCTTTCTTTCCAAGGTGTATTTTTTAAAATATCTTTTTCATGTTTTGTTTTACTGGCTAGGGCATCCAGAAGAACATAAAATCAAAGTAGTGAGAGTAAATGTCCTGAACATAGTCCTCAGTTTAAGTAGTAAGTCATTCATCTTTTCCTTTCTTTCTTTTAAAAAGAGAGATTTTTGCTATAGGGTGCATACATTCACTGGAGAAGGCAGAAAAGACAGAGAGACAGAAAGTGAGAAATCATCCCTGGGGGGATGGGCATGCTAAAATCCCTTCTCCATTTTCCTCTTGGGATTTCGAGCACGCATATACATGTGTCTCGTGTGAGTTTTAAGTCACTGGGTCCGGGACACAAACCGCAGTCAACTACATAGGAGTCCAGTGACATAGCCATTATGCTAACTGCTGGTCCCTTGGATTGTTTTTAATAAATTTTTCAGTTTTGCTGTTGTAATTGCTAAGAGTGCCTTTAGTTCTCTAGAGATTTTTTTTAATTCTTCATCTTTTTTTTTTACTATAATATTTTATTCTTATTTCATAGTTGCAGTGAGTGGTTTTGTTTTGTTTTTGTTGTTGTTGTTGTTAAAGTTTTTGCCATAGGTCATCTGCACTTGTCAGATAGAGGGAGAGAGAAAAAGAGAGATTGGGAGGAAGATAGAGAGGCAAAGTGAGAAATCACCCCGGGGGTGGGGGGTGGGGTGGCCACACTGCAGTCCCTTCTCCTCTGCTCTCCTCTTGGGATTTTGGATACATGTGTACACCCACCCAGCATGATTTTCAAGCTGCCAGGTCCAGGGCTCAAACTCTGGTCGGCTATGTGGGAGTCCACCACCTTAACCACTATGCCATCTGCTGGCCCTGCAGTGAGTGTCTTTTAAATACATGTAGTTTTTTTTTTTTTAAATGCTTTTGATTTTTCTTTTTTATTTACTCCAAATTTATTTATTTATCTATTTTTATTTGGTCTTTCATGCTACAGGCATTCCTTGAATGTTTGGTGATTATTCCGTGGGTGCTTATTAATTTTGAGACTGGTTCATGCCATGTTGCCCAGGGGACCTGAGTGACTGTGATTACAGGTGCACACCACCGTGCTCAGCCCTAAAGTTGGACCAGGAATTGAATCCTGGCCTTGCATGTGGTCCCAGCCTATGGAACAGTCTCTTAGGAGCATGTACCACCATAGCAGCGTTGGCTTGTATTTTTATCTAAAAATAAGCTACCTACTGTTCTTCTTTAAAAGCTTGTTTCTTTTTGTTTCTTTTTTTAGCTTATCAGGGCACTGTGTGTTTTGATTCATAAGTAGATTTTCTATTTCAGTGTATGACTGCCAAAGATTTAAATCTTGTACGTTTTTTTCCTCTGGCTGACTTTGCTTCTTAGAGAAAGATCTCTTATTATTGCCTACACTGGGAGTGGAGGAAGGATTGAGGTTTTAACCTGGTTCCAGTGTTTTAGGGTTAAGGGAAAGACAAAGTAGGTAGTGAGTTGGGATTTGTGGCATCCTACCATTTACTGTGTATACTTTGCCTTACTCTCCTCATTGGTTATTAATACAGTGCCTCAGTCCTGCTCCAATTTGTGCCTCAGTTTTGCTGACTCAGGTTTAAACCCCCTGCAGGGAATCTTCTACTGAGTGAGGTGGTCAACTTTTCGTGCAGGCAAAAGGAGAGGGGTCTGACTGCTTTTCATTCCCCTTTCCATTCCAGGCTGACAGTTGGCAGTTTCACCTGTATCCCTGGCCTTTGGTACTTTTCTCTTAATGTTTCTAATCCCTAGTGTTCTGTTAAACAAGTTAACATGCTTCTTGCATGACCTCCCCACTCTCAGGTAAAGTTATAGTTACCTTTGTACTAAGTCAGTTACTTCTTGTCCATGCTCCAAAATTTTGTTGTTATGCTTTCAACACCCTTATTGTTTCCTTTTAAAATATGTGGCTCATATTTATTAAATTATGTTTGTCATATTGCAATATTTCTGGAAGGAGTGGAGATAAGTATATATGTTCCATGTAAGATATTTAACCTATGGCTTTTCTTTTTCATCTTAAAACATATTATTCTCCTAGGATTTATCCCTGTTATTTTTTATGTTCTGTTATTACATTTGAGCCTTCCCTGCTATATCCTTTTATTTTACCTGTCTTTAAATATTATTATTTCCTATCCTACATTTTTTCTCTTCCTTTTCACCCTTTTTAATTGGTCTTATCAACTTTTGTGGTTACAATCAACTCTTTATACACCAATGACACTCAAATAATACTGATGTTTCTTACTCATACTCTAAGGTCATGTTCTATAACAGTACCTGTAGGATATCTTTTCATATACATCTCTCACATACATCAGTTTCCTAACCTCTCTCTCAGTGCTCCATGCTGTATACCTTTTAGTTTTTGTTTGATTTATATTAAGTTTTAAATAGAAAGTTAGCTGATGTTTTACTTTATGTACTATCTCTTGATATTTGTATTTAGCAGAACATTCATTGAATTATATTTTTGATTGTTGAAATTACAATGCTTTCATCATATGCCATATTAAAAAATCATAGCACATATTGAACAGATGAATCCTCTTTTATTTCAACTATACTCTCCTGAATCTTTTTCCTTTAGCCACACTGGCCATTTTACTTATCATCAAACATGCCTGACATGATCCTATCTACAGACCTTTGTACTTTTTTGTTCCTTCTGACTAGAACCTCTTTTCTTCCAGTTTTAAATGGTATAGTTTGAATGTATTTCCCCAAAATTTATGCATGGATATTTGGTTCCCCTTTTGATGGTATTGAAGAGGGTAAAAACTTAATCCTACTGTGGCATGGAAAGGTGGAGCCTTTGGGAGGTCATTAGGATCAAGGTCATCAGGGTGGGGTTGCTTTTTTTTTTTTTTTTTTTTTTTTTTTTTTTTGCTATAGGGCGAGTGTGCTCACCAGAAAGACAGGGAGAGACAGAGAAACAGAAAGTGAGAAATCACCCCCCAGGGGGTGATTGGCCATACCAGGGGGTATGGCCATGCCGCAATTGCTTCTCCTCCATTCTCCTCTCGGGATCTTGGGAATGCACGCACACACGCCTGGCGTGAGTTTTAAGCCACTGGGTCTGGGACTTGAACCGTGGTCGACTACATGGGAGTCCAGCGACATGGCCATTACACAAATTGCTGGTCCCAGATGCTCACTTCATTTTGTTATGTGGTGCCTTCATGTTACCCTCGCCAGATGTGGAGCCTGGACCTTGAACTTCCAAAACTGCGCCCTTTATAAACCTCTGTTCTTATAAATTACCCAGTTTCAGGTATTCAATATGCAATAGGAAATGGACTAAAATAATTGATATATAGTCTTATTTTTTAAAAATGTTTTTATTTCTTCCATGAGAGACAGAGATAGAGATAGGTACCCCGAACTGGGTCTTCGGCCTGCTGTATACCCCCAGTCCCCACCAGCGGGAATCCCAAACATACATACTTGTACATGGTGTCTTCAAGGTGGTCCTGGGAAGCAAACCCTGGACCGTCTCCTATGAATCCAATTGTGTTCCTGCTGCGCCATTGTCTGGCCCCAGTACTTACTGAAATCTCTTAGAATGGATTTTGGCAACTAGTAGACATTGAATTAATGTCAGCAATTATTACTGTCATTATCATTGTATATCTGTGTGTATTGTTCGTGTTCTCATTGCATGTAGTTTACTGCCTGACTTTTTTCTAAGAGAGACTATCTTTGATTTTCTCTATTTAAAATATCCCTTTTGCCTTGTTACTCTTCACATACCTACCATGTTTTACTTTAATTAATTGTTGTTGCATGAATGCACATATGTGACCTATTCATGTTCTTGTTTACTGTCACCATACCCTAGATGTAAACTCCTTAGGAATAAGGACTCTGGGCCCAGCCACAGTGGCTTCAGCAGTAGGGGTTCTGGAGGCCACCTGGAAGGGTTCGTAACTGGGGTCTACCTGAATATGCTGGTGTGCCCACAGCTGCACCTGTGATCCTGGCTGAGTGCAGGTGCAGGGGAGGATTGAGGCATGAAGACTCTGTTGAGGGTGCTTTCCCCTACCCCCCATAGGAAGGAAATACATAAATAAATGTAAGAAAGAGTAAGAACTTTGTCCTAATCACTCTAATTCCTTCAGTTTGCTCTTTACAATTTAGGAATTGTTGTTGAATAAATTCTGGAACGGTAAATCATCTAGTCTCTTTCTTTCTGTAGATACTGTTATACACTGTATCAATTTATTTTTCATGAAATATTCTTTGCATGCAATACTATGCTATATTTTATTAGGACTTACATTTCTTGGAAGTTGTAAAATGGATTAGTACTGGAAATAGTAGTAAATCCTTTCTTTATTGTGGTAAAATATACATAATGTAAAGCTTACCGTTTTAGCCATTTTTAAGTATATAGTTCAGTGGCATTAAATACATTGACATTGTTTGCAGACACTACCACTATCCATCTCTGAACTTTTCCTAAACTAAAACTCATTACACATTATATTGATAGTAACTGCCCTTTTCTTCTTCATTGTTAACCACTATTCTACTTTCTCTAGAACAGAAAGTTATTAATTTTCAATTAATTTGCTACTCTAGATACCTCACAGACCTGAAATTATTCCTATTTGTTCTTTGGTTTTATTCATGTAGCATGATGTCTCAGGGTTCATCCCTGTTGTAGCATGTACAAGAATTTCATTCCGTTTTTAAGTCTGAATAATATTCTTTTGAGTCATTGGAAAAGTAATGATGCATTTTTGCATAGAGAAGTATGTCATGACTTCTCCGACAACAGTATTATATGTATATACTACATTTTGTTTCTCTATTCACATGCTGATAGATATTTAGGTTGCTCTCATCTTTTGGCTGTTGTAAATAATGCTGCTGTGAATATGGGTGGGCAAATATCTTTTTGAGACCCTGCTTTCAATTCTTATAGATATATATATACCCAGAAATGGGTTTGTCGAATCATATGGTCATTCTATGTATAATTTTTTTGAGAAACTGCCTCAATTTCTACAATGGCTCTGCCATTTTATTCCTACCTTGAACTCACAAGGGTTCCAGGTTCTCCACATCCTTGCCCAATTTGTTATTTTCTAGTACGTGATAGAAGGTAGAATGCACATCAAGCTTTCCCAGCATTTTTTGTTGAGAAGGTTGTTCTTGGGCTGGCTGGTGGTGTGGTGTTTAAGGCAGCTGGCCATTGGAGTCCTGGAGCCCATGGCTCAAAAAACATGTGGGGCATGGGACCAGCAGTTAGCGTAATGGCTATGTCGCTGGACTCCCACGTAGTCGACCGCGGTTCGAGTCCCGGACCTGGCGGCTTAAACTCACGCCGGGCGCGATTGCGTGCGTGCCCAAGATCCCGAGAGGAGAATGGAGGAGAAGGAATTGCAGCGTGGCCATCCCCCCTGGGGGGTGATTTCCTGCTTTCTATCTCTCTGTCTCTCTCTGTCTGTCTGGCGAGCGCACGCGCCCTATAGCCAAAAAACCTCTCCAAAAAAAGAAAAAAAAAAAAAAAAACATGTGGGGCATGAGTATGTGTATGTACAAAATCCTGATAGGAGGGAGAGGTGGAGAAGGGATTGGGGTGTGCCAATTCCCCATGGGGGGAGGGGTGCTTTCTCACTTTCTCTCTTTCCAGTGAGTGCATACATCCTCTGACAAAAATTTTTAAAAAGATGGCATTTTCCTTACTGAGAGATCTTATTATCCTCGTCAAAATCATTTGATTGCCTATGCAAGGATTTATTTTTGAGTTCTTTATTATATTGGCTTATATGTGTATCTTTATGACAGTACCAAGTTTTTTTGACTACTGCAAGTTTATAGTTAAGTGTTGAATCAGGAACTGTGAGTCCTGTAACTTTGTTCTTCCTGCCCCCAAGATTTTTTTGGTCTTTTTTTGGTCCACATGGATTTTATGAGGGGTTGTTCTATTTTTTTCAAAAGATTATTGGTATTTTGATAGACATGGCATTAAATCTATAGATTCCTTTGGAAAGTGTTGGCATCCTAATAATCTTCCAGACTATGAACACAGATGCCTTTCCATTTATTTGTGTTGTCTTTAACTTCTTTCAGAAATATTGTAAGTTTTTAATTCTTTTTAATGTTGTTGTAAGTGGAATTGTTTTCTTATCTTTCTTTTCTGATTATTAATTGCCAGTATGTACAGAAAGCACTGTTTAGGGGGTATTACCTTAAGAGGACTTCAAAAAGTTTGTGGAAAAATGAAATAAAAGTACAAATTTATTGGGCAGAATTTTGAAATCATGCATTTAAAAAAATAATATGCATTTGCCATGAGGTTTGTGAAGACCCCTTGTAGACATTGCTAAATTACTTCATCTGCCTGTATTTCAGTAGGAGACATGTGATTTATACTGACCTCAAATTGAAACTAAAACTCAGACAATATACTGAAATGATCTAAACACTAAATTTTTATTCATCAAACTAAGGTTTATGTCTATGTAAATAAACTAATTTGAAACTGTAGACCTGGAAGAATACTACCTTGTCAAAATAACCAAATCCTAGCATGTCAAAATAACTTTCTGGAAGAGTTCTGTTAAAATTCTTGATAACATAAAAGAATTGTGAAAATGACATTTCTTGAATATAATTTAGAGCTTCCAGCTCTTACTGTGATTTATTGCTGCTTCTCTGGAAGTTGGTGGATATGTAGTAGTATTTGATACTTTTTATACTTTGGGGGTGGGATATACAGTTGAGTGCTGATTATAGATAATATGTTTTTCTTTTTTTTTTTTTTATTTACAGGCCACAGAAACGCTGTTTAGAATGGGTGTAGCAAGAGGAACCATCACAACATTAAGAAATGGAGAAGTAAGATGAAATTTTGATATAATAATTAGTTAATTCATAATTTACAGTTTTAAAAATGTAAAATGTGAATTTTATGATGGTGTGACAAGTAGAGAAATAACTGGTATATGTGATATTGAAAGCACCTGACATATAAATCTGTTTTAGTTCACAGTCATATTGGAATAGATCTTAGGGTGAAAATAAATATTTGAGTCTTCATCTTTGATTGCTAAAAGAAAATATTTTAATAATAATAATATCTTTACAAATACATATTTTCAATGAAAGTAATCTCTTATCTCCCCCTCCCCTTTTGTATTTTATGTTCAGAGAGCTGGTATTTATTAGATAAAATAATATGGAATTTTGATGTTTACCATAGGCAGAGAGAGGAGAGACAATTTTGTCTGCTCCTTTTTGTTATTGAGGCTCAGTTATAGTGCAGATTCTTCAGTTTTGACTTTTTAAAATGATGCTGTTAGTTCTTAAAATTTTTTTCCATTACCTAAAATAAATTTTTGTTTTATAATTTTTACTTGCCTGATTATCACTGTGTCTGATTTTCTTTAATTATTCCTTTACTTCAGACATATTTAGGTTGAGGTTGAATTTAGGATCACATTGCTATATTCTTTTCTCTATTCTATTAGGAAATACTTAAAGATAAAATATAACACCTCCCATTCTGGAATTAAGTTCTATGCTATTTAATACAATATTTATAATTTAATAACCTAAATATTTAATAATAAGAGTGAATGAATTATCTAAGGAATTAAGTGAAGTTGTGTTATTATATAACTATAAATTTAATTGGTTGATAAATTTGCGCACTAGACAAAAATATGCCATCATTTGAAAAGTCTATATTTAAATATTTAATCATATATTGGCAAATCATTTTGGTATAATTTGTAGCATATATTTTGTCTATGAAGATAGATTTAATTTGTCTAGTTCAGTTTTCAAAAAACTTAAATATATGGTGCCATTTTGAGAAAACTTTCCCAGTAATAGGGTCAGACTTAGTTATTTACCTAGAAGGTCTGAAAATGAATTTCAGATTTTAGTCATTACTGTATATTTTCTCATGAGGGAAAATGAACTTTTGAACTTTATCTTCTGTTATAGGAAGGTTAGAGAAATGTATACAATACAGTTTGTAAATGATTCTCCAAGCATATCAACACATATTGGACATGTACTTATTTTACTTAGTGAGGAAGAAATAGTTAAAGTGGCTGGTCTTTGCTCCATTACTGCCCCAGCTACTGGGTGTCCTTCCATATGACTAACCTCTTTGGTAGGTAATAATGGTAGGCAAAGTGTTGAAGCACTCTCTGACCTTCAGTTCCAAAATGATGTTCTAATTACCACTGTTATCCTTTCATGTGTGTGGAATAATACATGGTTTAAAACGGGTAGAAAAAATACTGACCCTTCACATACCTGTTACCTCGTTGAACGTTTGAACCATGGTGCTGGGCTTTAGAAAAGCATGCATATGCAGTAGCTGAATCTTTGTATCTTGACTGAATTACATAAGCTGGAAAGCAGATTACTTTTTTAATGTGTTTGTCTATTGGAGGGTCTAACTGTTAAAGTAATTGCTGTCAATAGTTACAGAATGTGTATGGCTCAAAAGTGATACTTTTATATTTCCTCAGGAAAGATATAATTCTTTCTTCTGCTTTCCAGATGTTCACATATAGGATGAAACAAGTACCTTGTTAGAACATAAATTTATTCTCTTAAATTTATGTATTTAAAATATCTACTGTTCTTTTATATAAGTGACAAGAGACTAAAACAAATTGGTGTTTATTCACCAGAACAAGCACTTATTCTTAATTCAGAGTTTTGAAAGACAATATGTTTGAGCAACTCTTTACCATGTAGAAAGGAGGGACTTCAAACCTTATATCTTTACTAAATCCTTTACTTCTCTTTATTAGCTGACACATGTGGGTATATCCAGGTCTTAAAATAATGACAGGAATCACTGAGGAGAGTATGCAGTGAATAAATTAAGTGACTTTCTATAGCTAGTGAATTGATTAACCTATTGTGGTACTATTAATTTTTTATAAGTTTCAAATTTTCAAAATACCAGGCATATCTTTTTGTTATTGAAAAGTTGCAAGTTTTTCTATACGTATTTTTAGCATTACAGATGGAATTTTGGAGGGATTCATAAATGGAAGAATGTTTTCTGCTTATTCATTTAGCAAGTATTAAGTACTTCTATATTCCTGATTTTTTTTTTTCCCATGATAGAGAGTGCATGTGTGTGACAGACACCCTTGTCAGGGTCCTGTCATGCCATAATCCCTGTTTTCTCAGGATCCGGGGTGTCTGCGTGAACCTGCCAGGTTTTCACATTGACTTGGGGATCCGAAGCTGTGACTGGCCGTGGCCTTCTAGCTTTGCAGGGCCCTTGTGTTCCTGTCATGAAACAGCAGCTGGCTAGGCTGCTTTAAGTGCCCGTATTTCATCAGTGATCAAAACTGACCAGTATTCCTGCCATTGGGAGCTTATATGCTAGGCCATGAATAACTTATGTTCTAATTATAGAAGAATATTAAAACATATAATTCAGTTAGGAAGTAATTACAGTTACAAAGCAAAAGAAGGTACAGTTGGCTCTTTGTATCTGTGGGTTCTGTCTCTGGGATTCAAGCAACTGCAGTTAGAAAATATTTGGGAAAAAATTGTGCCTTTTCTGAATATGTACAGACTTTTTTATTTATTTCCTAAATAATGCAGTATAACAACTATTTCCATCTCGTTTACACTGTATTAGGTATTATGTGTAATTTAGAGATGATTTGAAATGTACGGGAGGGGCCAGCTGGTGGCTTAGTGGTAAAACCTGACTCAGTGAAGCAGGCCTACATGGGCAGATGGCCAGTTCCCATCTAGAGTTCTTCCTGTGAGTACTAGTGCACATGTAACCTGGACTGGGGAGTGGGTAAGGGGTGGTGTTGGTAGAGACTGAAGGTAGATCGTGGCATCAGGACCATGTCAGGGTTGCTCTCTCTATCTCTGATTCATGGAATGAATAAATAAACTTTAAACATAAAATAAAATGTTTGGGAAAATGTGTGTAGGTTATATACAACTACTGTGACATTTTATGTAAGGAACTTGATCATCTTTGGATTTTGGCATTGGAGGGTGCCCTGAAACTAATCTCTTACAGATCCAGAGGCTGACTCACTCTCTCTCTCTCTCTCTTTCTCTCTCTCTTTAAAAGCACAGTAATTTCAGTAACAAAGGAAGAAACAGATAATTAGGGTAGGCTAAAGTTAACTCAGAAGATTTTTTAAAAGAGGTATATTTTAACCCGACCCTTCAGGAAACTGATGGACATTAATGAAGAAGAGATCTAAAGGCCAATATGAAAAGGAGTGTAGGTGAGAGTTTAGGAGAGGTACTGGGGACTGGTAAACTCTTCTTGTTGCAGAATGAAAAAGGAAAGGAAGGAAAGGGAGGAAAGGAAGGAGAACTATCTCTTATTGAGTGCCTAATGTATACTCTAGGCATGTTACAATTGTTTAGCTAATTTAGCTAATATAAGGCCTTTTCTGTTTCAGGTAATTTTCTTGCCATTTTTTTCCCAAAGGAGATATTTGGGGTTCAAGAAAGGGTAGTGTTTCTTTATAACATTTCTCTGAGAATTTGCTATATATAAGAATGCTTATGATATTGATTTAAGCTTCTACAGAGTCTAGAATTAGTACTCACTCTCTCTCCTTCTCAACAGGAGTAGCCAGCTCCCTGTTGGAGAGAATCCAGTCTTTATGTCAATAGACCTGGGTTCTCTCTTTGCTTTACTTTGTGATCGTGGGCAATTACTTCATTTCCCACAACTCAGAGTCACTTAGAAAATGAACTGATCAGATGATTTTTAAGGTTTAGTATTTTCTCCTTTCAGGTAGCTTTGAATACTTTTTCTATTTTGGTCATTAATGTTGTGGTTGTGACAAGGCATGAGAATTGCCGGTGGAGCTCTGAAACTACCAGTGCCTAGGCTGCATTTCCAAAGACTGTCTGTGAGGTCTAGTTTGTGGTTCCAGTGTCTCCATTTTTTAAAATGTCCACTGATCTTTTTTTTTTTTTTTTTTTTTTTTTTTTTTAAATGTCCACTGATCTTAATGCTTAGTCATTGCTGTAAAACAGTTTTGGAGGAGGGTTTTCCATTATTCTTTTTCCTTGAACTTGAGGAAGGCATAATTTGCTGTTTTGGTAAGATGGATATGGTGTTAGACCCATAACTTTCATTTTGTGTTACTGCATGGTATTAGGTATTGTGCATGATTCACTAGCATGGAGGCCCCCCCCCCCCCCGACTTTTTTTTTTTTTTTAATTCTGGGGGCATGTTTGAAATAATACAGAATATTTAATTTTAGAGTAATCGGTTCAGTGAATGTAGGAGCTCTTCATAATGGACTTCTATTTCTTGAGGTTTAGCACCTGCCTGGTACATAATGAGGATCTTGATATGAGTCAATTGAACAAGTAATAGATACATTTAGAAGAACTTTCGTTGCAAATATTTTGACTTACATCAACTTTCAGTTTAAGATAAATATTGAGACCAGCAGGTGGTGTAATGGTTACTCCTACATGGTTGACTATGTTTCGAGTCCTGGACCCAGTGGCTTCAAACTCAGGCCGGGCACGTGTGCGTGCATATCTAAAATTCCGAGAGGAGAATGGAAGAGAAGGGATTGTGGCATGGCCATCCCCCTGGGGATGATTTCTCGCTGTCTCTTTCTCTGTCTCTCCAGTGAATGTACACACCCTGTAATAGAAATCTCTCTTTAAAAAAAGAGATAAATATCTTTATAGATTTATGTGTATAAATATTAATATAAGTGCTTTTATTTTAATCATAAAGTTTATAATATGGTGATAATTATTTTCTATTAAAATTCATGAATTACATATAATAGCTGTATATATTTATAGGGTACAGTGTGATTTTTCAGTACATGAATACAATGTATATTTGGTCAAGTCAGGGAAATAAATATATCCACTGTCTCAAACAGTTGCCATTAGTATGTGTTGTGAACATTCAGAATCTTCTCTCCAGCTATTTTGAAGTATACACTGTATTGTTAGTAGTTACTCTGCTGTGTCTTAGTACTCATGAAATCAGTTCATTTATCTACTTCCCATTTTGTATCTGTTAATCAAATTTTCCCTATCCTCCCCCATTCATTTAATTTCCAGATTCTAATATCTCCCATTCCACTCTCTATTTCTGTGCAGTCAAGTTTCTTACTTTCCTGTAGTGACTGGAACATGTGGCATTTCTCTTTCAAGGCCTGGCTTATTTCACTTAGCTTCATTTCCTACAAGCTCACCCATGTTCAAGTGACAGGATTTCATTCATTGATTATTTTTGATAACAGTCTTTTTTAATGAATTAGAAGAAATTCGAAATTTACATATTTAGTACTTCATCCTATTCACAAAGCTACTTGATTATTCAGATATTCAGATACATTTCCAACATTGTCAAACTTGTTAAAATTCTTATATTTAATTTTAATATTATACTTAAAAAACTAAGTGTTTTAATTCTTGTTTGAATGTGAATTCCTTATACAAAGAAATGTAGAAGTAAACTTTCACACATTTGTATTTTCTAAACTGCAACTACTTTTTTAAAAAACATTTTTATAACTTTTATAAAACTATTTCTCTTCTGGTAGTACTTCAGGAAAAATGTAAATCTCTGATATGCACAGTGCTAGTATTTCAAATAGTGGAATCTTTGAGACCTGGTGCCTAGCAGAATTCCAGATTAGCTTGCTGTCTAATAAAGCGGTGGTCTGGCCACAGTGGTGCAAGCAGTAGGTTACCATTGCACAGAGGCTGGGACTGCCTGGGAGGCTTGGGTTCAGTTCCTGTCTCATCCTCAAAAAGGCTGGGTGGCCCATCCTCAACAGGCTGGGTAAGGTGGTGTGTGCCTGTTCGCCTAGCTCACTGGGAGGCTGGGATCAGGAGGATCAGGATGTAGTGAGACCCTGTTTAAAACATATTTCCCTATCTCTAATTAAATAAAGAAATCTAGGGGCTAGTAGGTAGCCTGGTGATTAAGGTGCTGGACTCCTACATGGCTGATGAGGTTTGAGTCCCGGACCCAGTAGCTTGAGAACAGCACTGGGTGCATGTGTGTGGCTGCCCAAAATCCCAGGATGAAAATGGAGGAGAAGGGATTGCATTGTGGTCATCTCACCTGGGAGATGATTTTTCACTTTCCCTCTCACTATCTTTCTCTGGTGAGTATGCGTGTCCTATGGGAAAAACCTTTAAAAAAAATCTAAAACAACAAATATTATCAAGAGCATCTTAAAGGCAATTGTGGGGACCAGAAGATGGTGTAATGGTTATGTTGCTGGACTCCCACATAGTCAACCATGGTTCGAGTCCTGGACCCAGTGGCTTAAAACTTACACTTGGCATGTGTGCATGCTTGCCCCAAATCGCCAGAGTAGAATGGAGGAAAAGGGATTGTGGCATGTCCATTCCCCCTGGGGGTTGATTTCTTTCTTTTCCTGAATAATTATTTAGTCCTAGGTATGATCCTAGATGCTGGGTTTTAACTGTTTATAAAACTATTAGTTTGTTGGGAGAGTCATGACATACTTTTCTATGTTTTTCTATGTAAGAAAAAATGCATTATGACTTTCCCAATGACCCAATAATATGATTTCTGCTTCCAGGAAGCTTTATTATCTAGTGACTAAGTCCCTAAAGTCCAACTTAGGAATTGGCACTCAGTGTCTTCTATAAATAGAGATAAAGGCACCCACCTCATCTGTCCCTGTGTGAGAAATAGATTATACAATGTGCAGAAGATATGGTAATTTGCATAATGTCTGACACAAAGTAGGCTATTTGAATCTATCCTAAATTCTAACTATTTTTATTTAATGAAAATATGTTGAAGTGTTCTCTGTATATGTTTGTGTATATGGAGATTTTGTGGTTATTTACAAAGTATGTGTGGTTTTTTTCTAAAGGATTTTTGTCATAAAAAATTGGATTGTTAGTTAGACTTGAAATTTGTGTTGGATCAAACAGGAAGACAATATTTAAGGTATGTTACTCATGTTAATTGCCATTGAAATGTACTTTGGATAACTTGATCAGCTTCCTCGCATATCCCCATGTCATCTAAAGAAAAAAAATTTTTGTGACCATTCTAAGAAGGTTTATGGATAAATTTTAAAAGTGTATTTGTTTATTCCTTAAGGAGTGATTTCCAGATTGGACTCTTTTTGATAAGCTATTCAATAATCTATTAGACTTTATGTAGAGGGGGCAGTGTAACACAACACTTTGTGCTGCCAGATCCACATGAGAAGGTCCTGGGTTCGTTTCTGGAGACCTCTCTGTATGTGCTGGCATGCACTGTGTGTCCATGGACCGCCTAGCAGAGGCTGTGAGTGGATGGTGGTGTGAAAATTCTAGATGGGACCAGCAGTTAGCATAATGGCTATGTCGCTGGACTCCCACGTAGTCGACCGCGATTCGTGTCCTGGACCTGGTGGCTTAAAACTCACCCCGGGCACGTGTGCGTGCATGCCCAAGATCCCGAGAGGAGAATGGAGGAGAAGGGATTGTGGTGTGGCCATCCCCCCTGGGAGGTGATTTCTCACTTTCTATCTCTCTTGTCTCTCTCTCTGTCTGGCGAGCACACGTGCCCTATAGCAAAAACCTCTTATAAAAAGGAAAATTCTACCACAAGTACACCCCACCTTTCTGTCTCTCTCATTCTTTTTCTGTATGTCATTCTCCTTCTGTCTGTCTCTCATGGAAGAAATAAGTAAATAAACTGAAAAGAACTGATACCTACTGAAGGTGTAATTTTTCTTTTTAAGCAGCACCTCAAATACAGCTTGAAAAAAAAAATAAAGCCTTTTGGGAAAAAAGGATAGCATCCAGAGGAGGAGAGAAACAATGAGTAAGGAGAAGACTTGAGCGAAAAGGAAGAGGAATGTGAAGGCCTAGGAGTATTGACAGCCATCAGGGTGTGCACAGAGAAGTTTCAAACCTGTCTTTAATGTGGTGGGAGCAGTGAGTTTTGGTTACAGAACAAAATGTTTGAGAAGCTTATGGTCATTGCTTCCGGATAATGAAACATTAAAAGAGGCTTTTAAGAAGGTTACTATCCCCCCCAAAAAAGGTTGCTATCTTGCTTATGTTTAAAAAAAACATATTTCTTATTACCAATTGATTTCTATGGAGTGGATATTGAACTGCCAGAGTCAGGAGACTGGTTACAATAAACTCTTGATTTTTTTTTTTTTTAGTCTCCAATTCCATGAATCAAAATGACATATTTTGGCAGGTACTGAGGAAGTTTATAATAACCTTATAAAATATTGAGCTTTAGAAATTATATTTTATTCTTGGCTGGAATATTTTATGTTTGTCATCAAATCTGGTTTAAATAGCTCATCATGTTATGTGCTGTGGCATTATTTCATGTACCTGTTGAATAAAGAGTTTATTTAAAAAATTTTGGTGTAGGCAAAGAAAGCCAAGGGCCAAACTGAGGTTTTAAAAATATCAGATGATAATCTTTAAGTTTGTTGGCCTTGTCTGTACCAACTCTGTGTGTGTTTCTATGCTGAGATTATCGTCCTCTAAAATGCCCTTATTTCTTCATAATAGTAACTCTGCTTTTGATTTAAATACAAAAATAAACGTGCCATAATTTTGTTCTTAAACAAAACAAACAATATCTGGACAATATCTGCCTAACTACGGAACACTTAGTTTTACTTTTCAAAAATTGGAAGGGTTCTTAAGATAACATCAATTTGTTTTGATCCTAATAGGAAGAGCTTTAGGCCAGGAAAGCAATTATTTCCACATGGGTAAGCCCAATCCCAACTGCCTCCCTTACACCAACCACCCACTAAACTTAAACTTGTCTACCTTGGTTATATAGTTACTTGTGGTTGAATGTGTTAGAAAATACAGGCCCTATCAAAATAAAGCTTTTGCATATACAGAACAAGTTTCTTTGTACAACTCACACCAAAGGGATTTTGCATACAATGTTAGGGTGAGTCAGCAACAAATAATTTAAACTGTTTCATTGTCAAAGCAATTTAACTTTATACATATGTGTATGTCCAAATATACTTTTTACTAATTTGCTTGTATATTATTTTTCTTTCTTTATTGACTCTTGGCTGTATTGTCAGTGAGTGAGTTTGCTGTATGAGTGACAAATTTGTTTGAGGATGTTCAATGGGGATGTTCTAAGAGAAGGCTTGGATTTAGTGATAAAGAGATGCCATTATTGGGGCCAGTAGGAGGCATGATGTTTAAGGTGCTGGACTCACACATGGCCAGCCATGGTTTGAGTCCTGGACCTGGTGCTTGAAAGTCATGCCAGGGATGTGTGTATGCATGCACAAAATCCCAGGAGGAGAATAGAAAAGGAATTGAGGCATGACCATCTCCCCTGAGAAGTGATTTCTCACTTCCCCTCTCTCTTTCTCTGGCTAATGCGTGTACCCTATGGCAAAAATCTTGAAAGAAAGAAAGAAAGAAAGAAAGAAAGAAAGAAAGAAAGAAAGAAAGAAAGAAAGAAAGAGAGAGAGAAGAAAGAGATGCCATTATTTTCAAAAAAGAGATGATATAAATTCCCAACATTAGAATTAAAAGGAATTGAAATCCTTAGGAAAGATTGTTTAGGTAGTATGGAGAGTGGAGTGATGTGATTTGGGAAAAAAAGTCTGATTTAGCAACTTTTGCTGTAGAGATTTAAGCCCAAAGGTTGGAACTGAAGTCACATTATGGTTGGGATATGACATGAATGAATGGGAAGTAAAGATGAGTAGTTTTCACACATGCCCTCTTTTTTTGTTAGGAGGGTGGCTTCAACAGGAAAATTAGATGTTGGCAAGAAGGAAAGCTTTAGGGGTTGAAAAATAATGAATTTCATACATATAGTAACAACTTCAGTTGTCTGTTTCCTTATTGTTTGAAGTTTCTTACCTGCCAGTGCCTAACCCAAATTCAATTCAATGTAATACATGTAATAGTCCTTTCGATACTTTATGGTAATGGATTGCTCAAGTGAAAGAACATTTAAAAGTCAGAATCACAATCAATCTTAAAATCTGTGGGACTATGTGGGCATATAGGGCATTGACTAAAGCCAGATTAAAGCACTTTATCATTGCCCTCTCCCAACTTTTCTTTTAAAAAAAGTTTTTGTAAAATTATAAATGTAGACATAATCTTGCATGTGTGAGGTTCCTAACCTGATTTCTTTAAAAAAAAAGTTTCTTTCTTTCGGCTCCAACAGTGCTAATTTTGATATAGTTGATGCATTATCAAACACAATGTTCTCAGGACAGTTGAAACATTTATTTATTCCTATTTTTTTCAGTGTTTGGAATATTTAATAAGTATTCTGTATTGCAAAAGTACAGAATGAGAAATATCTGATTGTTATACCTTTTAAAATCCTTTATAATCTTGGAAGCTTGTTGATTATATTTTAGATTTGTTTAAGAAGCTTTATTGAGACATAATTAATGTAGACTATAGTCATTAAAAGTGTACAGTTTAGGGACCAGCAGTTAGCATAATGGCTTTGTCGCTGGACTCCCATGTTGACCGCAGTTGGAGCCCCGGACTTGGTGGCTTAAACTCACGCTGGGCGCGTGTGCGTGCGTGCCCAAGATCCCAAGAGGAGAATGGAGGAGAAGGGATTGCAGCATGGCCATCCCCCCCCCCCACCCCCCCCCGAGGGGGGTGATTTCTTGGTTTCTGTCTCTCTATCTATCTCTGTCTTTCTGGCGAGTGCATATGCCCTATAGCCAAAACAAACAAACAAACAAACAAACAAACAAAAAACTCACGGAAAAAAAGAAGTATACAGTGTAATGAGTTTTTTAAAAAGTACATCTTGGGACCGCTAGGTGGTGTGGTGGTTAAGGGCACTAGACACCCACATGGCCAACTGCGATTCAAATCCCAGACCTGGCAGTTTGCTTTCTCACTTTCCCTCTCTCTCACTTTGTCCCTTCCTAGTAGGTTGGTTGGTTGGCTGGTGAATTAAATAAATAAATACATGAACAGATTTAAATAAAATAATTCTTCAACAAAATTTAAAAAAGGTATATCTATACAGTTGTACAACCATCCTCAATCTCTGTTATCCATTTCTGTTGCTCTGTGGAAAATGCTTAGTGAGGAATCAATCTAATTTTGTCTAAGTAAATGGCTTTTGAGTAAGAATCTTGTAAAAGCAAGGATCTGATTACTTTAGGTATTTAAAAACAAAAGTACAAGCCAGCCTCTTTGTCCACTGGTGAAGTGCTTTGTATTGAGAACCAGTTCACACATGACCAACCATGGTTGGAATCTCCGCCTACCTCTGGTGGCTTGAAGAACATGGTAGGCCTGTGTAGGTGTGTGCCCCAAATTTGACAAGAAAGAGTAATGATAGAGAAAGGATTGCGGTATGACCATGCTTCATGGGGGTGGTTATCTCTCTGTCTTTCTGGTGAGTACATGTAGCCTCTGATAAAAGCAAACAGATGAAAAAACAAGTAAACAAAGCAATACTGTACACAGTGAATTTTAGAATATTAGTACTTAGTTCATATAATAAATGAAGGAGTTTTTATTGCTAAGTACATTTCAGAAACTATAGACATGGCAAATTATTAGATGTCCTTCCCACTTAACCCTTAACTATTCTTGTGTAACATAAAGGTCTTTATGTATAATGAATTATTGTTTTTATTCTGTTTATATTACTTTCTTTATTGAATCTTTGTAGTTTCTAGCATAATGCCTAGAACACGGATGTTAAAAGCACTCTTGTAAGTAAACATTGACTTACAAGGTTTTAATGTACCCAGGATGGAAGTATTAACACACATTAGCTTACCTCTTTTTGTGAAAATTCAGAATATGAACATCCTCTTTACTAAAAGAGAATTTAGAGTATCATCTATTACATTACAAAATAATTCTTCAGTTAAAATTTTCTTTCGATTATGGAAATTTTTATGTTTATTAAGCATATAAAAGATAATGATTCCCAGTGTGCCCACCATCCAGCCTTGATAACTGACAGTGATCAGCCTTCTTGTATTGCAACCCCTTTCCTGTTACTGTTCTCTCAGAAATTTTGAAGCAAATTTCAGACATCATGTTACACAATCTATAACTATACCAGTATGTATTATTTAAAGATAAAGAGTCTCCTTTTAAAATTATACACATGATGACATTTATCTCACTTAAAGACTTTTCCGCAGTTTCTCCTTGTATTCAGTCAGCTTTCAAATAATTTTCCTAGTCATCTCTTTCTTTTGTTATAGTTTGTTAAGATCTGTATAAAGAATCAAAATAAGGTTTATATATTCCAGTTGGTTAATATGTCTTAACATTACTTTGATCGGTTGACCCTCCCACCCCCAACCATTTCTCTTTAGTTTCCTGGAAATGCATTTATTGAAGAAACCAGACTAAAGTTTCTAAAGTTTGGTTTTTGCTGATCCCTGTTGCACTTACTCTTTGTTCTTTTTATTCCCTAAAAATTAACAATAGATTTAGAATCTTGATTAGATTCAGGTTTTTTTTATTGAATATTTTTCTTCTAAGAAATATTTAATAATTGCCTTTGTGTGTTTTCATGAAGAGTTATAATAATATTTGCTTGGCTGTCTTTGTGTGTCTTGTTGGCAGTCATTGTGACCAAACCTATCATACTTACATTTATTAGGCCTGCAAATGGAGATACACTCCCCCCCCCAACCCCCCGAGATTTTTGCTATAGAGTAAATGTGCTCACTGGAGACGCAGATGGACAGAAAGTGAGAAATCGCCCCCCCCAGGGGCGATGGCCATGCTGCAGTCCCTTCTCCATTCTCTTATTCTCCTCTCGGAATTTTGGGCATGCCTGCACATGCACTGAGCTTGAGTTTTAAGCCTCCGATCCAGGATGCAACCCATGGTTGACTATGTGGCAGTCCAGCAATAATGTAACCATTATACCATTAGCTGGTGTCTGTCTCTCTCTCTCTCTCTCTCTCTCTCTCTCTCTCTATATATATATATATATATACACACACACACACACACACACATACACACACACACATACATACATATATACACACACACACTAATATATATTATACATATATGTTAAAGTTTATGTCGAGAGAGATAAGAGAGAGTGAGAGAGTTTTTTTTTGTTTGTAAAACTTGTAAAATTCAGCAATTTGAGTCCACCTGATTTATGACTCAGTATTTTTCACTCAGTTTTATACCAGTTTTTGTTTTATATATAATTGGTATAGGAGTGAACAAAAAATTATTTTATAAAATGAGAGGGGAAAAATTAAGGATAAAGCATGTTTAAGGTAATATACTAGAAAGTGTCATGATTATTGTGTGGTTAATATTGTGGATACTTTGATTTCATGATTTATAATTAAGTGGGTGTTAGCCAAAACAATGTAACAGTCTGACTGGATGATTATATGAGGAGACTTGAAAGTTTGTAATAAAAAAAAGGAATTAATGTACAAGCTTATTTTGGTGCAAAAGACTTTTGAAATCTGTGCATAATTTTTTTAATAATATGTATTTTCCACGAATTTTTAAAGACCTCTCCTGTGGTTCGTTAAGAATATTATCCTGTTGAGATCTCACACTCTTTTTGATTTTCAGATTTTTTTTTTTTTAATGTTTAGGAATGTCAGTGCTTGGTTTGTGTCTCATAGGAGATATTTCAAACCAAGTAAGGGGTCATTAAGAAAACTCTTAGAATTTATTTCTCACAGAGATTTAGATTGAACTTACTTGCTAGAGGTTGCGTAGCAGACCTTCACAGAAAGTCTCTGAAGTAAAGGGCAATAAGTTAGAGGGGGCCAGGCAGGAAAAGTATGTGTAAGAAGTTTACTAAGTGGAATACCTGAGGCCAGATTCTGATTAATGTGTTCAAATGAGATGAGAACAGGGAATGGAGAAATAGTTACTCTCCTGTCATAAAGTAGTGAGGTCGGGTTGGAACACCAACTGCCAAATCTAACAAATCCTGTTGAACTGAGTATAACCTTCCCTTGGGCTTTGGGGATCTTGCAGATCTTGACCTCAACAGCCGTGGATCCTCAAAGCACTCACTCTTTGAGCCCTGTCAGAATGTGGTTTGTTGTAATGAGTGGAGTAAGATGACCTGAAACATCCTAAATATGTGTGTATCTGTGTGCCCTTTTGGGTGCATGTACTTGCCATTTGATTTGCTCGGTGTTTGTAGTATTCTATTGAGTATCTTTTGATAGTGTTCTACAATCTTAGATTTCAAAGACTGGAGCAAATTTCAACCAAACCAGAAAATCGTAAAGACTGCTATGCCATCTGCTGGCCCTATAGTCATCTTTTTATTAACTTCTCATTCCTCAATCTCATACAAATGCTTTCATAAAAAAAAAAAAAAAAAAAAAAAAAAAAAAAAAAAAAAAAATGAAGCCATGAAGTTTCCCCAGGTTAACTGAATAGAGCTGATTTAAATTCAATGTGAGAAAAAGTTATAACCTAGTATTCTGTGTTTTGTTTTATTTTAATCTCCCTCCTCTTTTCCTCATCTTGTCTTTTAATGTTTCCATTGGGTTGTTAAAAATTTAAACATGATGAGACCAGCAGATGGCGTATGAGTGCATTACTGAATTCCCACATAGTCAACCATGGTTTGATCCTGGACCCAGCAGCTTAAAACTCATGCCAGCGCATGTGCGTGTGTGCCCAGAATCCCCAGAGGAGAATGGAGGGAAGGGGATTCTGGCTTGGCCCTACACCTTGGGGGCTGATTTCTTGTACACAGTCTGTCTCTCTGGTGAGTGCACATGCCCTATAGCAAATATCTCTGTCTAAAGGAAATAAATAAATAAATAACATAATGTATGCCACTTGACAAAGTTTTGCTGTATGCAGAAATGTATGCACCTTCACATATATGTGTACATAGGACTGCCTGGGAATCAGTCCTGGCTGCTAGAAAAGCAAGTAACTTAGCCACGAGGTTTAGTGAGGAAGAAGGCTTTATTGTGGGTTACTTATTGGGGAGAAGAGAAATAGGCTAGCCCAAGAGACTGTCTCCTTGAATGCCTTCAGGAATGAACTCTTTTTTTTTTTTAAGGAGATTTTCATTGTGGGGTGCATGCGCTCACATAGAGAAACAAGAGACAGAAAGCAAGAAATCACCCCCCCCACACACACACACACACACTCCCACCTCCGTGGTCACACTGCAATCCCTTCTCCTCTGTTCTCTTCTCAGGGTTTTGGACATGCACGCACACATGTCCAACATGAAGTTCAAGCCACTGGGTCTGGAACTCATAGTGCAGTCGACTATGTGGGTGGGAGTCCAGCAACATAACCATTTCGCCATCTGCTGGTCCCAGGCATGGACTTTTATAGGGGAATACCTGACCAAGTTCTCTACCAGGTCCCTAAATGTATATGAAGGACTGAAACTTCTGCTGTTCCAGTTGGTGAACTCAAGCAGCAGTCTGACTGGTCCATTTATTGAGACTGGTACTGTTCTGATTGGTTGCTCTGTGGCAGCCAGAGCAACCAGTCCCTACTCCTTTCCTTCTTGGGGGTAGCCTTCTCTCACTCAGCCTTCCGGGCTCATATGCCCTCTTAAGCAAATCCACAGGACAGCAGTCAGCCCCAGGTCTTTTCCATGCAGGCTATTTCTGACTAGTTCCTATCCTCTGATTTTTCGATGTTTGTTTTCAGTATTTTATTTCTCTAACGTTAAAGTGAACATTCCTGTGCATATACTCTTTGACACTTTTGTGAATTCTTAGGTAGGATAGATTTCTGGAGTCAAAGAGTGTATATATTTTTAAAAAAGCAATCAGTGGGACCAGATTGCCTTTCTAAGAGTTAGAATTAGTTTACACCATGGCATGTATTAAGAGAATGCTCTTTTCCTCATACTTTTATTAACACTGGTACTTTTAAAAATTTTTGGACTTTTTAGTTTGTACAGGGCATAGGTACTCATGAGGGAAAGAGAAGGATGAGGGGATGGTCACACAGCAATTCCTTCTCAAATTTTCTTTCAAATTTTGGGTATGCACACACACAACACGTGTTGCCCAGTGTGTCTTTAAAGCCACTAGGTCCAGGACATGAACCACTGTATCGACCATGTGAGATCTAGCTGCCTTAACTACCACACAACTCTGGTCTTTTTGCTAGGTCAAAAATAGTACAATCCCCCCCCCCCCCCCTTTTTTTTTTAAAATTTCCAACTATTTACGTTTGTGTTTAAACAGCCAAAGACTAATTTTGCTTATACTTTTTACTGAGTTTGAGGTTTTAGAACATTAATGATTTAAATAATGAAAAAGGAGATCATATATAGCACATTTTCAGAACTTAAAAATTGCTAAAACTTAATAAATTATTTTTTTCTTTCTTGTTAAAGAATTTTAGTCTTTTTTTTTTTTTTTTTTTTTTTTTTTTTTCTTTTTGCTACAGGGCATGTGCATGTGCAGAGAGACCAAAAGTGAGAAATCACTGCCCTGGCGGATGGCCACACCGCAATCCCTTCTCTTCCACTCTCCTCTTGGGATTTTGGGCACACACACATGCACACACTCCCCGTGTGAGTTTGAAGCTGCCAGGTCCAGAACTTGACCTCCTGTCATCTATGTGGGAGTCCAGGAATGGAACCATTATGCCATCTGCTGTTCATAAGATTTCTAGTCTTAATGTTAATTCAGTTATTGGTTTGATGTCTGTTTTTTTTTTTTTTTTTTTTTTTAAGGTTTAACCCATCCATGCATGAGAATATGAGAATATTTCCTTTAATATACCACCTGCACTCATAACCTTCCTGATGCTTCCCTTCTACGAATCCTAGGGATTCTCTGATGTCTTGTAATCATTGTAAACATGTTAACAGTTGGTACAGTGATGACAGAACATCTTGTCATAGGCAACATCCCTCTAGTAACATTTGTTTGGTAAAATTATTTATAGAGCTGGAAAGTATGTATTCTGTAACTATTATTAAAATAGATTCTTAAGAAATCATTTGGAAAGATCAGAGGTAGTGCAGCAGATACTAAGTCATATTTTTTAAAATTGAACAAGGAACTGCTATTTACAATACTTGTAATAAACTTATTTCTGAGAACTGTGGTACAAAATCTCAGAAACTTTGTTATGTAACCTTGTCAGAACTAAAACTAAAGTTGATCTACTTCTCGAATTCTTTCTTTCTTTTTTTTTTTTACTAGAGGGAGGTTTTTGCGATAAGGCGCATGTGCTCACTAGGAAGACAGAGAGAGACAGAAAGCAAGATAATCCCTCAGGGGGGATGGCCACACTACAGTCCCTTTCCTCCATTCTCCTCTCAGGATTTTGGGCACACACACACTTGTGCCTCCCGTAAATTTTAAGCTGCTGAGTCTGGGACTTGAACTGCGTTTGACCACATGATAGTCTAACAACCTAACCATTACGCCATTTGCTGATCCCAGCTTCCCAAATTCTTTCTTGCTTATTCACAGAAATCTCCAGGCTTCAAAACTCTTAGCACTCCCTAATAAACATTCACATTCTTTGTGAAGTAGTATCATTACTCATTTCTAGTTTATCTTTTGCTGCTGTCTGTTAGGATTACTATAGATAATGCCTTGGAAGACAGCAAACCATCTGTGGTTAAAAGAGAAGTGGTGGTGGTGGTGGTTGTGTTGGGAGAGAGAACTTTTAACAAGAATCAAGCAAACTATTTCTTTTTTTGTTTGTTTGTTTTTGTCTCCTTTTAGTGAAAGAGATACACACAGAGAGTGTGTGTGTGTGTGTGTGTGTGTGTGTGTGCATGAGCAAGCAGGAGGGCAGATAGGGAGAGGCAGCCCTTCCAGTCTCAGCCTCCCAGTTAGCTGACTACTGGTGTGTCCCATTGTTTAGGTGGGGCAGGACCCAAACCCAGGCCTTTCATGCAGCCCCATATGCCATCAGCTATGCCCTTCAACTTTTGCCACTGCAGCTGGGCTTATTTTTTTCTTTAATTGTAGTATATTAGTAATTCAAAAACTTGAACTTTCAAAATACTTACAAGTCTTTTGGAATTTCAAAAATTTTTTTTTCTCAAGAAGGTAACTCTCGGGCCAGCTATTGCCTCAGTAGTTAAGGCGGCTGCATGTCACATGGCCCACTGCTTAGAGTCTTGGACTGGCAGCTTGAAATCACACAAGGTGCATGTGCCTGCATGCCTCAGATCTTGACAGGATGGAGAAATGGAGGAGGAGTGGTGGCATGACCATTCTCCATGGGGGATGCTTTCTGTCTCTCTCTCTGTCTCTGGCGAGTGCACATACCCTCTGGCAAATTAAAAGAAAAAGTAATTGTAGACATATGTTTGCAATCACTATAACAAGGTTACCAAGAAAACAAATTAAAACAACTTTAAAGAGCTAGGTAAGCAATTTAGAATAACATTAAAGACTGTCCTATTATTATTAAGGAGCTTCCTGAAGGTACCAGTAAGACACAGTCACACAGATCGTCCCCGGAGAGTGATGTGAGAGCAAAAGATAACAGATTGGGTCCTCTTGATTTCCTGTTATGATCTTGGTTGTACAACTGTGAATTTATTATTTTTACAGTTAGGTATGTGATTATTTTTGCTTCTTGTTTACTTAAATTGAGAAATATGTTCACAGATAGTATGTTACTGCCTTTGTGTATTACCAGTTTTCAGAGAATATATATTTGCAGGTTGATTTAACCACTTCTTTCATTTTATTTAGTTAATTTGTTGTCATATCCTTTATAATTCTACATTAAAGTTAATGATTTGTAAGTTATCTTTTAATGAATCTTGTAAATCCTTATTAAAATCACAATGCGGCCTATTAAAAGAGCACTTAAATGAGATTGTCTTAACTTTCTCAGTGATAAATTTTGCAAAAATAAAATTGATTTTGTTTTTGGACAGCCATTTAAAAAATTTATCTTTGTTTTCTAAAATGTTATTGGTTTTCAATAATTTTACTTCATGTAGTTCCTTATAAATAGATAATATATCAGGTTATTTAAAATCAGGCTCTTGATTAGTCTGTGGTATGTGTTTGTCAGCACAAAAAGGATCTGACACGTAACCAAATATTTTCTTCTGTATTATATCGATATTTGTTTTTTTGAAAAAAATGTCAGTTTGCCCAGTGAATATGAGTATAGATTAATCATTCTGTTATTTTCAAGTAAAACTAAATGGTGTGTGTCCGTGATGAAATTCCTTCAGTTTTAAGAGTGTTCAGTCAGATTACCTCAATTTAATAACACCTACTTCAGGTATGCAAACAAGACTAGATTAAAGTGTTAAAACTCAGCTGTTTTTAGCTATTTCTTTAGCAGCACTTTTACTTTCAGTTTATTTAGCATAATTAATATTAATGGGGATTTCGCTCAACAAAATGTCATAGAAATAAAATCTGATTTATAGCTTACGACTGCTTAACATTAATGGATCTGAGAGTCTGAAAAACAAACTTTTTTTTTAATGTGTATTTTAGCGATGTGTATGCAATATATTCACAATTGAAAGCAATTCAGTATACATTATAGTGGTTCCAGTTTGCCTTTCCTTAGCTTAATTAGAAAAAAATAGCATCTTTTATGTTGACAGTACCTTCATTTTATGAACGTGCTTTTACAGGTTTTAAAATTCTATTTTTTGATCCCACAACATAGGAACTAAAAAGATTTAAATGGTTTTCTGCTGCATAATATTGTAGAGAGCACTTTTGAGAAGCTAAATATTATACTCTGTTTTATTCAGTTAATTT
Source organism: Tupaia tana (assembly GCA_026018925.1). Lineage (NCBI taxonomy): Eukaryota > Metazoa > Chordata > Mammalia > Scandentia > Tupaiidae > Tupaia > Tupaia tana. The sequence continues at coordinate 77,817,006 of JAKSZU010000015.1, forward strand.
ATATTGTTTCTTTCTTCATACTTAACATTATCATATGTAAAACGTAATATTTTTTATTAACAAATATCCAGTCATAATTCATATATTTTTTAAGTGTTTTATGTATTTATTTTATGGTTTATTTGCTTGGCCAAAAACTTAGATAAGGTATTCAGATGAAGATGCCAGTATTGCAAATTGTTGCTACTTGAGGGATCTTTAAAAAGTACACAGAAATGTCTTATAAAAAAAATCTATGCATGGCACCAGCAGATGGTATAGTGGTTATGTCACTGGACTCCCGCATGGCCCTCCACAGTTTGAGTCCTGGGCCTGGTGGCTTGAAACTCACACCAGGTATGTGCGCATGCATGCCCAAGAGCCCAGAAGGTGAACCGAGGAGAAGGGATTGGGTGTGACTATCCACCCTGGAGGGTGATTTCTCACTTTCTTTCTCACTGTCTCTGTCTCTCTCTCTCTGGCAAGCACATGCATGTGCCCTAAGGCAAAAAAACTCTTAAAATAAAGAAAAAGAAAAAAATCTATGTATGGATTTCAAACTTTTTTTTTTTTTTTTTTTTTTTTTTTGCAACAAAGTAAATTTGTGCTTTACTTCTGTTTTTATCTAACTTTTTGAAGGTCCCTCATGTTTTTAAAATCTGGATTTGGTCTGGTCCTACAGCACAGTGGTTGTACACTGTCTACTGGGAGCCAGATCCCACATGGCAGACTGGTTTGAGTTCCAGCCCCGGCTTCTTGAAAAACACTGGGTTCCCAAGTGCACAAAGTCCCAACTTAAAAGGGAAATGAAAGAAAAAGGATCGCAGCATGACAGTGTCCCTTTAGGGGTACATGTGCACGCTCTCTCACTCTCTCCCTCACTCTCTCTGGCAAGGTTATGCACTTCTGGCAATAACAGAAAAATAGAATAAAATCTGCTTGTTTCTTCTCTGGCTTTTTTTTTTTTTTTTTCAAAGAAATAAAATTGTTTTATACTCTAGTGTTTCCTACTATATTTTGGTGAATTGTACCTTTATGATATTTTTAATATATCTTTCTGTGTCCTGCATTTTCTTTTAATTGCTAGAGGTCTGCTTAGACCTAGATTTGATTTTTTTGGCAAATTCTTCATGGATGGTGTTTGTATTTTGAGTTGGGGGGCATGTCATTTCCTTCCTTCTCCTTCCCTCATTCCCTCCCCATCTTCCCTCTTCCCTGTCTTCTTTTTCTTTTCTTTTCTTTTCTTTTCTTTTCTTTTCTTTTCTTTTCTTTTCTTTTCTTTTTTTTTTTTTTTTTTTTTGCCATAGGGTGCATGTGCTCATCAGAGAGACAGAGAGAAAGAGGAAAAATGAAAAACCACAGTCCTTCCTCATAGGGGGATAGCCATGTTGCAGTCCCTTCTCCTCCATTCTCCTCTAGTGATTTTGGGCACATATGCACATGTCCCCAGTGTGATTTTTAAGCCACTAGGTCAGGGCTTTGAACTAAAGTCAGCCATGTGGGAGTCCAGACTTTAACCACCATGCCTGCCACCCACTGGCCCCTTTCCCTTTCTTATTTAAGTTTCTGATATATTTGAGATGTTTACTGATATAACATTTGGAAAATGGACCCATTACTGGTTATTATAACACCATTTATTGAAAAGTCTATGTTTGCCTCTGATTTCAAATACTGTTTATCATATTATAAAGTTTCATATGCAATTGGTCTTTTTTCTGAATTTTAATTCTTTCCTTTATTGTCTGTCTGCCAATACCATAATTAAAGCAGCTGTTAAAAGAAAAATTTTAGACAAAATAAACTTAACAGAGTTTATTTGAGCAAGAGTAACTCATACATTGGGCAGTGCTCAAAACCAGAAGAGTTTCAGAGCCTCTCTGCAGTGTGGGCCTTGAGTTTTTACATATAGAACTTGGAAGTAAAGTATGCACATAGTTTGATTGGTTAGAGCTCATCATTTGCCAGGCTTGGACAGGGTCTGGTCAGTCAACAGCCTGTTACTGGCTGAGCTTGACTGCTTGTGATTAGCTGAGACTTATCTATCACAAAAGAAGAAAGAAAGATACATGCAACTTTAGACTTTGAAGCTTCTGTCTGCAAAATTGCAACTGAAATTTATTTTGTCAATTTTTTTTTGAATGAACTGAATAAGGTTTTGTTGAAAAAAATACATAAAGAAAAAAAATACTCTTATATTAGATTTTTTTTCTTTTTTAAATGCAGGAACTCAAGTAGGAGACAGTCTCAGGCCGAATTTAATTTAACACAGGTATACTGTATGTTTTAATATCTGGTAGGGCTCATTCTATTTATTTACTTTCAAGACTTCCTGGCAATTTTGACCTATGTAAAATTCATAATCAACATGTCTAGCTTCATAAAAATATTACAGCATTTTTACTGAACTCAAGCTAAACTTCAGAGTTAATTTATAGAGTATTGACATCTTTATGATGTTGATTTTTCATACCTAGGAACATGGTATATCTTTCCATTAACTCAGATCTATGTTATGGTCTTTTAGGAATGTTTTATTTGTTTTCTTCATGTAAGATTTGGAGATGTGTTTTAAGTTTACACTCGTACTTTATTATTTGCTGTCATAATTGGTCATCACTTTAATGTATCTGCTAACTGGGTCTTGTTACTTAGATGAAGGCTATCTGTTTTTGGTTATTGGGTTTGCAACCTTTCCTCTGGAAACTTTATTTTCCTAGGAGAGGGGCAGGTGGCAGTTTTGCTTTTTTCCTTTTTTCTGGTTTCTACATATATAAATATATCATTTGTAATTAGAGGTAGTTTTACCTCCCCTTTAAAAATACTCTTTCCTAATTGTGTGGTGAATACCCGTTACACAATTAAATTGAAATGTAAATGGAATGGTCAACTTGCTTTGTTGCTGGTATTACCAGGAAGGCCTTTAATATTTTCTTACTTAGTGAGATGCTGACTTTGAGCCGAGAGGTGCGTGCATGCACGTGTGTGTGATAGAGAAGATGCTGACTTTGAGCCGAGAGGTGCATGCATGCACGTGTGTGTGATAGAGAAAGGGAGAGAAAAACAGAGTGTGTGTGTGCACTAGGGTAATCAGGTTTCCATAAATAATATATTGTTTTTAAAGTCGAATTTTGATGAGCTTTATCGAATGCCTTTCTGAATCTGTGGAGATAATCATATGCTGCGTCCCTAAGCTTTCCCGGTGTAGTAGACCTGTATTAATAGCTTTCATAAGCACTGTAAATACCCTTTGGTCACTGTGTTAGTCACTTTTGCTCCCATAACAAGTTATCCCCAAATGTACTGACTTAAAGCCATGAATATAGATTATCTCACCATTTGTGAGGTCAGGAATGTGGGAGATGGTTTGCTAGGGATTCTGAATATTGGGGAAGGCTGCAGTCCTCTCAAGGCATGATTGGAATAGAGAATTTGCTTCCAAAGTGGCTCCCTCACATAGTTGTTGGCAGAAGACTAATTCCTCACTGGTCCATCACAGGAGGCCTCACCGTCTCTCCATGTTGACCTCTCCATGAGTTTGCTTGAGTGTCCTTATGACATGTCACCTAGCTTCCTGCAGAGTGAGTATTCTAAGAGAGAGCAAGGAGGAAGCCACAATGTCTTTTATGTCTGAATATCAGAAATCACACACCTGCTCCTCCTATGTTCTGCTTGTTAGAAGTAGCTCACTGAGTATGGTCAGCTTGTAAAGGGAGCAGAATTAGGCTCTGCCTTTGGAACAGAGGCATATAAAGGATCTATCAGATGTATTTTAAAGCCACTGCACTCACTATATTTGATTTTTAAAAATTTTCTATTAGAGTCTGTTTGGAATTTTTTCAACTATGTTAATAAACGAAATGTGTGTATAGTTTCTCTTTGATGAACTTGTTCTTAAGTTTGAAGATTTCTGTTTAACTCATTTTGCAGAAATAATTTGAAAGTTTTCTTAATTTCTAAAATATTTTGGGAATAGTTTAAAGTATAATTGGGAGTTTGTGCTTTTAAAAGAATGTTGGTGGAGCCAGCAGGTGGTGAGGTAGTTAAGGTGTTGGACTCCCTCATGACTGACTGTGGTTTGAGTCCCAGATCTGGTGGTAGCTTGCTTTCTCACTTTCCCCTTCTCTCTTTCTTGCTCCCTCTCTCTCCCTGTCTTTCTCTGGTGAGCACACATGCCCTATAGCAGATTTAAAATAATAGTAAAAAATAAAATTAAATAATTCTTTCCTAGGGGAAAGAAAAAAAAAGAACAGAATGCTAGTATTCTACTGAGAATTCTTCCAGGTCTGGACACTTTTCTTGGGAATTCTATTACTACTTTGTCTATTTTTTTCATACTATTTGATTTATATAAACTTTATATCTCTTTTAAGGCCATTTATGCTGCCAATTTCAATCAATTTTAGGATAAATTTCAAAAGCAAATTTATATTTAGAAGGCCTCCTCTTATTTTTGTGTTATATAAAGAAATGACAACTTCAATATTTTATGTGTAAGTAAACATCAGAAATTTATCAGTTCTGAGACCAGCAGATGGCATAATGGTTATGTTGCTGGATTCCCACAGAGGCAATCACGGTTCGAGTCCCAGACCCAGCGGAGAATGGATTACAGCATGGCCAACTCCCCTAGGGTGTGATTTCTTGCTTTCTGTACCTCTGTCTCTCAAGTGAGCGCATGTGCCCTATAGCAAAAATCCCTCCAAAAAGGAAAAAAAATGTTATCAGTTTTTTAAAGAAAAGTGAACTTTTCCTATGCACGTTTGTTTTTTTAACCTGCTGTCAAAGGCATTTCTAATTGGATAAATATAAATCAATTTGCAAAAAATAATTCATGTACTTGTTTTGTAATGTTGTGCTACTTGAACATATCAGTTATCATATAGATGAGAAAGATAAGCTTTAGTAAGTCTGTGTAATTTGGAAGTGATTTGAAATTTTGTTTTTAGATCTGTTATCATTTATAATGTTTTTAAAAGAATAATCCATTTAGTTTTATTATTATTATTATTATTATTATTATTAAATTTCCTTCAGGGCATGAGCACTCATGAAGAGATAGAGAGAGAGAGAAAGTGAGAGAGAAAGCCACCAGGTATGGGGCTTGAACCAAGTCAGCCATGTGGGAGTCCAGCACCTTAATCATCATGCCATCTGTTGGCCCCCAATTATGTTTTGCTTGAATTTATTTCTTTATTAAATGAGTTCACATGGTAAGAATGTAATTTTATGTGTGAATGAGCTATTTATACTGTTTTTGTTACGGTGATAGAGGACAGTAGAAAGAATATAGTACCTACCCTCGAGGAGCTTGTGTCTAGTACAATGTAAACCGGGTGCAGTAAGATAGTAAGTTCTAAATCAAGAAACATCTGAAAATTGCTAGAGCAATTTATAAAATCACTTTACAGATCTCCCCGAGATTCAGAGACAGTTAAATAGTTTAGCCTCTGTTAACGTTTAAACATTTTCTTGGCAATCTGTTCAAGTTTTGCAGGTTCTTCCATTTTATTTGTCCATTTATTTTTCTGTAGAGCTAAGTATTAATGAGACACCAGATATAAAACTATTTTAGTTTAGCAGTAAGAATTGAAAATGAATCTTTTTTTCAGGGGAAGTAACTGTTAATTAATTGCTACTGAGTAACCAGCAAATAATTCTTAAGCTTTTAATTTTGTGGCTATGTCATTAACAGATCTGAATTCTCTTTTTAATGTATAGTCAAAGAACCAAGAACTCAATCAGTTTTCTTCTTATTTTTAAATCTTTATTTTGTTCAAAATTAGGTTTTAAGTGTTCACTAGTATGAATAATCTTATACTATACTTGTTTTAATTATTAATGGGGTAGGACAATGCCAAGACATGGTGATAGCCAATAAATTTCTGTTTAATTTGTGTGTATTGAAGCATTACTGTGGAATTTGATAAAGCATTTTTGTGGTAAGATATAATCGTGTTGTTTTTCCTTTTTTACTTACTGGCAGGGAAGGTTAATATAGTAATGTTTAAATTATGAATTCATGCTTATTCTGGAAAATCTCCATAAAATACTTTGAATTAACTACACATAAGAGTTTGCATCTCTCTGAATTTTAAGCCTTTTAATGATTTTTTAGTTCCATTTTATTTAATGAAAAAGGAACTGTGGTTTCACATAAAAAGCAATACTTTTCCTGCTTAATTTAGGAAAAAAAAGTTGGTAAATGTAGATCTTTGTTGAGTGAAGTGCTGGGAAAGCTGCGATTTCTTGCACATATTCTTAAAATCAACAGAATACTGTCACAAGACAACTGGCAGCTGTGGTTGAATTTATACAGTGTTATTCCCAGAGCCAAGGGGTGCAAAATCCTCCTTCAGTTAACTGCATACTATTCTGCAAATGAAATTCTTGTCTGTTAACAGTATGTCAGTATTCCTCACCTGTGCTTACTTTCAAAAATACTCCATATGTTTGTAGTTTCACTTTTTATTTTTATAGTTCTGTTTCTTAATAATAAACCCATGTGTGTGTATGTATAGTGGAAAACTCCGTCATCATCACATATAGGAATTAAAAGCACCCATAAAATTCTGGTTAAAATGGTCACCTTCTTAACCTTCTACATTGAGCAAGATTCCTCTTGCCATTTATATTCTCTACCAGCTCTCTAGAATTCTTTTTGAAATTACTGGTTGCTGAGAGTAAGGAAATTAAGAGGAAAGGGAAAATGTAACCCAGCATACTTAAAACTCTCATTGAAGTTAGTGACAGTTAGCTGCCAACAAATGTGTCCCTCTTTCAGCACTGAAGTAGCTACAGCATATAACAAGTTTCATGTGATGTGGCATTGCTCTTTAGAAAATTGTATCTTGCTAATTTCCTGATACAGTATCATGAGATTAACTTTTGCATAATATCATAAGTAGATAACATATCTTCTAACTAAATGGATACATGTGATATCTTTTTTAAATGAACATCAGATTTCTGAGAAAATTTAAAGACATTTAAAAATACAGCATTTGGGACCAGCAGTTAGTGTAATGGCTATGTCGCTGGATTCCCACGTCGTCGACCGTGGTTTGCGTCCCAGACCCAGTGGCTTAAAACTCACGCCAGGCGCGTGTGTGTGCATGCCCAAGATCCCAAGAGGAGAATGGAGGAGAAGGGATTGTGGCGTGGCCATCCCCCCGGGGGGTGATTTCTTGCTTTCTGTCTTTCTCTGTCTGTCTGGTGAGCGCATGCGCCCTATAGCGAAAACCTCTCAAAAAAAAAAAAAAAAAGAAAAAGAAAAAGAAAAATAGAACATTTGCTTAATATTGTTATGATGATATTTTAAAATAAATTTCAGTCTCTGGACAGGAATACTTTGTTGCAGTTATAACCTTGTGTAAAACAATTCTCTTCTGTTGGTTAGAATTGTTATTAAAGTAAAACCAGTTTTTAAAATTTCCCTTTTTAATTTTAAATGTTAAAACTTGTGACAGGTTTTTAAGGGAATGTTTTGGGATTTTGCACTAAAATGTGAACTGTATCTTAACCTTTATACTGGCAAAATATCTGCAAATTCTTAGCTTAAATATTTGATTAACTATTACAGGTACATTCGTACTATAACTTTTGTTATGCTTAATAAAATGAAGGCTGTTATAATGATATTAACTATTACTTGATTTTCTTTTTTTAAGGAGTTCACTTCATTGGTATTAATGCTGAGGAAGTAAAATTTAAAAAGTATGATAAAGTCATAGAAGTCAGTATGTTTAATTTTTTTTGGATAGGCTTACTCTAAACAATTTATTTGCAGTAGGTTTACAGGCCTGGCAGATAGAATGTTTTCTTAATCTTTTTTGCTTAATTGGGATCATTGTTTTTAGAGGATTTGATGAGGGGAACCTGAAATTGAGGCTTAGTTTTACCAAAAGATATTTTTAGAATTGTCAGGAAGTTGACTTCAAATATAATTGTATTTAGCCACTTACCCAGTATTTCCTGAATTTCTGATAAGACAAAGGCTAGATTGAAATTTTCAATGAAACCTAAATTTTTAGACTTTACTGCATAATCCTCTGAGTAGGGTAATAGGGTATATATGTTCAGTAGATTTTGAGAATGGTAAGAATTTTTTTGAAAATTGTTATTAAAAGTAATTTAAATTATTTTATGAATAGCTACACATTTTGGAACATGTATTAGCAAAGGTTAAATATTGGTATTTATTACATAGATATTTGGAGCATTGAGAGGATTGTTGATGAAGCAAAGTTACATTTCTGCAAATCAGAAAAACATGAGCAAAACTTTATAGTACAAAAGAAAGGACTTTTAAGGTATTTTTAAGTATCTTTAGTCAAATAAATGAAAATTTTCACGATTTTTACAAGTTTTCTGATATAAACAAGGTGGCTTAGCTACATGAGCATTCTTTTAATTAAATGCAAGAATTTTCAATTCAACATAAATAGAAAACATATCAGACTTGGATACAGACTGTTGCTAAGTAGTACAAGAGGAGCCCAGCCTAGTGGCATGGTGGATAGCTAACTGAAATGCAAGGCTGGAAGCCACATGGCACTGTGGGTTTAGATCCCTGGATCACCGTGGAAACACCCACAATGTGTGTATGTGTTATGTGCACAGCATCCTGAGGGCCAGGGAATGGCAGCGTGATGAGTCCCTGTTAAGGTGTCTTCTGTCTCTTGCATGCATCTGCATGTGTTCTCTGTTTTGAGTGTAATAATAAAAAGAGGTAGAATGGGGACTAGCAGATGGCGTAGCAGTTATGTTGCTGGACTCCCACATGGCCGATTGCGGCTCGAGGCCTGGACCCAGTAGCTTGAAAATCACGCCTAGCATGTGTGCATGCATGCCCAAGATCTCGGGAGGAGAATGGAGGAGAAGGGATTGCAGCATGGCCATTCCCTCTGGGGGGTGATTTCTCACTTTCCCTCTCACTGTGTCTGTCTCTCTTTATGTCCAGTGAGTACTCATGTCCTAAGGCAAAAACCTCTTTAAAAAAGGTTGTATGAAACGAATACATGAAATTCCTTTATGTTATTTCATTAAACAGAAAACACTTTATACTTTCAGTTATTACATGCCTAAATATTTGTTTGTCAGAATCAAGAAGGAAGATGATAACCTGTAGTTCTTTAGATAAGGAATGGTCTCCGAGTTACTAGTGTAATTCCGTACATTCCGGTTGTTAAGGAGATACAGGTTGAGTATCCCTTACGTGAATGCTTAGGATCAGAAGAGTTTGGGATTTTTGAGGATTTTGGAGTATTTGTACATTTGTATCTTGGGGATGGGATCCAAGTCTAAATACAAGTTCATTTACGTTTCATGTGTACCTTATACATACAGCTGAGGGTAATTCTGTACAATATTTTTTATATATGGAGTTTTGACTACAGCACCCTGTCACATGAAGTCAGGTGTGAAATTTGCCTCTGTGGCAAAAATGTTTTCTATTTTGTGGGACTAGGTGGTCACACAGAAGTAAAATGCGGCACTCTATGAGGGTGACCCACATGGGAAGCTTCCACGTTCATGTCCCAGACTTTCCGGAGTGTGCTGGGCACTGGGCACTTACACGCGTGAGGCCTAGGAATACTGAAGCTGAGTAGACTGTGGTATCGAGACCCTGTTGGGGGCATTGTCACTCTCTCTCTCTCTCATTGTCTTGCTGTCTCTTTCTTGCTCATGGAAGAAATAAGTAAATAAACTTAAGAAAGTTTTAGATTTGTAGCATTTTCAGAGTTGGATTTTTGGATAGATTTCTTTATGATGGTATTTGCAGGCCCTGTTAAAATTGGTAGTTTTTCATTATTTTCATGATTGATTCATGAACAGTGTGGTTTTGTATGTTACTTGGCAAAAGAGTGTCACTTGAGCTTTTAAGTTTGCATGGGTCTAAGCTTAAATTCTAATTTCATGTTGATTTATTTGAGTCTTTCTTGCAAATTCATTTATCCATGATGTCTTATAAACACGATGCTAATTAGGATGAAAAAGTTACAAAAATAGTTTTTTACTTACGTATTTTCAGAGAAGAAAATTGACATTTTACTTATTGAGAAAACAGTTAAAGTATAAATTAATTTCATCCCAAAGTACATTATTAAATTTGCTTCATGACATTTGTTCTTTTACATTTCTGTTAGGATACATCTTTTATTTATGTATGTACGTGTGTGTGCGTGCGCGTGTGTGTGTGTGTGTATGATAGACAGAATCTTGCTGTATCTCATTCATCTTGTCTCAGCCTCCAGAGTCACTTGACTGCAGGCCCTGTCTTTCCATGTGGCCTCAGCCTGCAGCACCAGCATGCTCTCTGTAGCTGGGCTAGGATATGTGTTTTAGATCCTTTTTTTTTTTTTTTTTTTTTTTTGTAGTGGGAGGGCGGCATGGCATTTTAGAACAAGAACCTTGGAGGTTCTTGAAAACTGTCAGTATTCTAGGGACAAACAAAATAGAACAAACCAGCAATAACAGAAAAATAAGTTAATATGGGTACTTTCTAAGCTAAAAAACATCTGATGTCTGAGTTTGGTTAGTTGGTTTTTCATTCTTTCATTCCTTCCCTTTTTTTGTTTCTCACCTAACCCCTATTTCCTCTTTCCATCCTTTCTATTTCCCTTTCTTTCTCCTCCTCCTCCTTCTCTCCTTCTCTTTCTTTCTCTTTTGTTCCTTTCAGTGAATGAACAAATTATGATTGAACATCTGCCATGAGAAGGCACTGTGGGAGGTGGTAGGAACAAGTATAATAAAACAGTGAGAGAAAGCTTAGAAATGAAGAACATTTTACTGAGTTCCTGGTTTTATAAATTTATTTAAAAGATACTGAGTGTCTGTATTGTATCTCTTTATACTTTGCAAAGTACTGGGGATTTTTTTGTTTCTTTCAGGAGGCTCATAGTTTAAATCTATCTAGTGTTATAATGGATGTACCAAATGTCATGGAAATATAGAGAAAGGTGCATCTTAGCCTTTGACAAATATTTTTTATGCTTTGGCTTGAAGCCTAGTACAGATATTTATTGTATTATGAATACTTATTTAGTTAGAAAGGTAATTTATGAATTTAAAGAGTTTTTTTTTTTATGGCCACAGGGCATTGTACTTAGCCAGAGAGAAACAGACAGAGTGAGAAACAGAGGGAGAGGGAGAAAGCAGCCTTCCCTCAGTGGTACATGGTCACACAGCACAGCAATCCATTCTACTCCATTTCTCCATCTTATCAGGATTTGGAGCAGGTGCACACATGTGCCCAGCATGTTTAAAGCCATTGAGGCTGGGACTCAAACCACAGTCACCATGTGGTACCCAGCTCCCTTGACCCACTAAGCTGTGGAACTGCCCCTAGAGCTTAGGTACTTTAACCCTACATTTTGACAAAAACTTACCTCAATTAGGAGAGCATAATCAAAGGTAGTATTCTAAAGGATGGATTAGAAGTTGAAATTATTTAAATATTTAAAAGTTGAAAATTTTTAGGCTCTTATCTGGTTCTTCCAGTTATTATATTTGGTAGTACACCAAAGTATATCTTAGTCACTATAAATTTATATATATAGTTTAAAAACATGATTTTTGCCTTTAATGTATTTACTAAATTGACCTCTAATGTGTCTACAATCAATATAGGTATTCTACAATGATGTATATTATTATTATTTAGTTGAATCTTCTTTGTCTCACAAATCAGGAGCTCTCTTCTCCCTGTCACCCTCCCTCTCTCTTTTGAGAGAGTAGAATGGATTTGAAAAGAGCTAGTTTCAGCTGGAAGACAATATTGAATCCATTGAGATTACAGGCAAGATTTTCTTTTAAATCTTCCTGTGGTACAAAACTTATTTGTTAAAGTGCTCTGCAATGTGGTGTGAAATGAACTATTCAATTACTACTGTTTTATAGGTGTATGCAGGAAACATTAATAAACATTTATAGAGCGTTAGAAGATTAGTAAATCATCATCCCTATTCTCTTAGGATCTCAGTTCTAGTGTGAAGAACTAAAATATAAGAAATTCTAATGTAATTCAGACTTTAATTACCTCGGTATTAAGTAGGCTGTAGGTTTTGGGATAGAGTGATGAATGTAATTCTTTTTAATTCTTTGTTTTATGCTTTCCCTGGTACTTAAAGGAATTTGGAATAGAAAAAAAAAGAAACAGAAGAAGGTTGGGAACATTAGTAAATTTATTTCATCAGAGGTTGTATAGGAGTGTATTGAAAGGTAAGATTTAAAGGTTGAGATTCCAGTTTGAATGACCTTGCAATAGATTCTACTGGAGGTATCATTCATAAAGGATGATGTATTAAAGTGAATGAGTGATGATCAAACATTTGTATGTTATAGTGGGTTGCTCTGGGATATATGCAAGCTTAAATCTTTAATTTCTTATATATCTGCAAATATACTTCTGGATAATCAGCTCTTAGTTACTGTGTCAGAGCAAATAACATTGTTAGCTCTTTACTCCGAAGACCTTGGGTAAGTATAAATATTCAAAATAAAGAAAATTAACATAGGCATTAATTTCTTGCTACCAATCATTTTTAAATTCCCTTGTGAGATCAGTCATAAGAATATTTAAAAGATAATATTAGTGACTGATACTAAGAATATAGGAATGCTCTTCATTTAATGACATGTCATTGGGAAGGAAAATAGAAGTAAATCCTAGCCAAGCAGTAAAATTTGTATTCAGTGTACCTCATGCTGATTATTTACAGCAAAATCGTATCTTTGAAGTTTTTGTTAAATGCCAGACGGAGAGAGAGAGAGAAAGGAAGAACCCCTCATTTGGGCGTGGTTATACCACAATTGTTTTCCCCTATTTCTTATCTTGTCAGGATTTGGGGCATGCACACACACCTGCCTGACATGTTTTCAAGTTGCTGGGGCCAGGACTTCAAATAGCCATGTGGGATCCAGTTCCCTATGTACAAAGTTTAACTATTGCTCTAAGGGACTGGCCCCGAATATATTTTACTATCTGTTTTCGTCTTTCTTTAGCTGTCACCCAGTTTTCCTTGACCAAAGATTTACAATGTGAGAAGAAAATTCAAATAAAGATTTTGACTTTCTTTTCTTTTAATAGTGAAGATACAGTCTTCTTTTTTTTTTTTAAAGTTTACTTTCTATTAATTGTATATTCTATTTTATAATATACATTAAATATATGCTACCTTTGTTAAGTATATGTGTCTTCACTTATCTTTATGAATATAATGTAATTGAAGCATAAATGATATAAAAAAGGGCCAAGAGGTGGCTTAGTGATTAAGGTAGTGGACTCCCTCCCACATGACCGACTGCATTTCAAGTCCTGGACCTGGTGGCTTGAAAGACACTCAGGGTGCACATGTGTACATGCCCACAATCCTGAGAGGAGAGTGGAGGAGAAGGGATTACGTCTTGGCCATCCATCCTCTCCTGGAGGGTGACTTCTCACTTTTCTCACTCTCTCTCTGGCAAGCATACAACCCTATGGCAAAAACCTTCCTTTTTTTTTCTTTTTTCTTTTTCTTTTCTTCTTTTAATGACATATAAAAACCTAATTCATGGGACCAGCAGATGGTATAATAGTTACATTGTTGTACTCCCACATAGTTGATCACAGTTTGAGAGCTGAACCTGGCAGCTTAAAAAATTAAGACTGGGCACATGTGACCAAGATCCCTAGAGAATGGAGATGGAATTGTGGTGTGGTCATCTCCCCAGGGGGTGATTTCTCACTTTCTGTCTCTCCAGTGAGCACACGTGCCCTATAGTAAATATCTGTCTAAAAAAATAGAAAAAAACTACCTAATTTATAGCATATTAATACTAAAGTAAGATTTTGATAAGCTAAGCCTTTTGTTTATTTTGTTATAAACTAAGAATAGCATGCTTAATATTCAGAGTAGAGGACAAATAATAAACTTGAAGAATGGACCTGTCAATTATAATTTTTTCAAAATATATGTATTTTATAATATATATATATATATATATATATATATATATATATTTCAAAACATATATATTTTTTCTAAAAGAAATCTTTTACGGCAGTGATTTTTTTTTTTTAACTCACAACCAAAGTCTCAAAAGTCCAATTTTAAAGTTAATAACAGTGTTAGAAGTTTTTATAACTTTATCACCATATTAATCCAAGGATGTTAGTTAAAAGTTGTTAAAATCTATCAAATCTATGTGGGTTTTCTTCCCTAGCATATTAAATTTCCACTAAAAGCTTGCATTAGTGGAATGGAAGGCATATGGTGAATTTTTACAGATACGAAACTAAGGACATTTGACAAAGATTTTGTCAGCTAATGAGAATCACTTAAAGTCATGTCATATTTGAAAACAAAAAAGAGACATGGGGTGAAAATATCATTTACTTTGTAAAACTAAAGTTCTATTTTTAATTAGTTTATTTTGTAATTGTAAAAAGTTCTCTAAAGCTGTTTCATTTTAATAATGGTAACAAGATTTCCTCTGCAGGTAGGCATGTCTTAGCTACCAATATGAGCTTATGCTACTTTACAAAAAGGTTGATTTTATGATAGGAATATAATTTACAAGATAGATGCTTTCTCTCTGTAATTGCCTTTATGTAAATATATATATTTATTTATTTGCATTTTTAATGGTTACCTTGTAATGTGATACTTTTCTGTCAATGTTTTTGTTTGTATAAGAAGGTCAGTTTACATAAGCCATCCTGTGAACAGAACAAATACTTGCTTGAACTGCATTGTTCTTTTTTTCTCTGGAAAAGTAAATGTGAACGGTATAGGAACTACCTTTTGGGAAAATTAACTCATAGTTTGGCACTTCACTGAGTTCAAATTCATGTATCATTTTTCATATATTCATCCTGTGGTATATTAGCATTATGTAATGGTATAAATCATCATCTTTTATCATAGTTATTTTAGTGAAGACACATTATTAATTTATATATAAAAAATATATATAATTATTTTATTTATTTATTTTAATTTGACCAGAGAGGGACAGAGCGAGAGCGATAGCAAGAGAGCGAGAGAGAGCGAGAGAGAGAGAGGGAAAGTGAGAAAGCAAGCTGCCAGGTCTGGGACTCAAACTGTGGTTGGGCATGTGGGAGTCCAGTGTCCGTAACTACCATGCTACCTGTCAGTCCCCTTAATTTATATTTTTAAGGAGAAGAATTTAACCTTAATTCCTAGGTTTTGTCAATGTAAAATTATCAAGCACTGTAAAATATTGAAAGGGGTTTATTCTAAGCTAAATATGTGTGAATACCTACTGCTTGCAACACCTATGAGCATAATTCAGGTAGCCCCAAAGATGATCATGGAAATTCTACAATTCTCTAACAGGTTTTAAAGGCAAAAACCACAAGCAGGTGGGAGGTGAAGAGAGGGGATTATACCAGTTGTGGGACAATTATCATTGGCTACTAGGATTAATAATAAAGGTAGTATCAGTCCAAAGTTGGAAAGATAGTTTCTGGGTAGCTGTCCTTGCAGAATTAGTCTGTGTCAGGTTGTAGTGGTCTTTGTGCAAGGCCGTGATTCTGGCAGAGTTCTCTAAGTAACATACTTGATTTTAGCCATGCTAGCCTGAGAAAACATCTCCTCCGCGGCCTTCCCAGCTCCATTTTAGTCACGACGGACATAAATGACACCATTCTGATTCTGAGAAACTTTAACAGTATACAGTCATTATTCTTATTCTTTCAGCTCTGTTTTTTGCTGAAATAGTATGCACCATCATTGGAAACCTAAGCTATTACTTGATAATAAACTTTTAATTATTTTTTCTAAAAACTATTCATGAAAGGAACATGTTCAGACTACCTTTTGCATTCTAAATAACGAAGCACTGAAGACAGAGAATGTTATTAGAGTCTAGACACTGGGAATTTCTCTGCAATGCTATTACAAGTGGTTTAATGTTTCTAAATTGGGTAGATTAGAGGGCGTGTTAAGAGGATGGGAATCTCCCTGTATTGGCCTCTCTGAGACAGTGCATTCATGTCAAAAACTAATCAAGTGCAGCTGCAAGAGTAATTGTGTGGGGAAGCTATAAACACAGAAAGCTGCGACCTCTGCTCAGAGCTCTGTTTTATGTGTAAGCGTTTGCTTTGGATCTATTGGCTATGAACTTGAATGAACAATAATTGAGTATACAGTAGTAGTATTTAGTAATTACTGAGTTCTTAGGGCCTGATGTGGACATTTACAGATTTCCAATTGCAACATTTGAAGAAACTCAAGTAGACGTGACAAAATGAGAAGAGGGAATAAAATAACTAAAGTTTGTAAAGCCATGAGAGAAATGTACTGTTTTTAACCTTTGAAATTTGGGGGCCTTTTGTTTATGATGGAATTTTACTTTTACTCTCTATATAATTTGCTCCCTTCTCTAAGTCTTATTGATAATTATTAAAGAGCCCTCATTAAAATTGGTGATTATTAGTACTTTAGACTCAGTAATTATCTTAGAAAAGTAAAATGATGCTTTTAAATCATGAGATGATAGTTCATTTTAATTTTAATAGGAAATGGCATGATTAACATGGACATTCACAGGGTTTTTAAGACTTTGTCTAAATACATCTAAAAATTTGATAGGAATGTAACCTAACTGGATATCTAAATTATCTTGTTAAGAAGCTTTTAGTAATCTTACTCAAGATGGTCAGAGTTATATAATAATTTCTTTGTATAATGGATAGGTAGGTAATTTTAGGATTTATTTTAGCTTTTTTTTTCTTTTTAATTAGTAGGGCTTATTCTAAGAGCAATTTTAGGTTCATAGCAAAGTAGAGTGGAAAATACAGAAAGTTACATTATACCCCATTCCCACTCATGTACAGCCTGCTTGGTAGCTTATTCCTTTGTAGTGCTGAAAAATTTCAATGACCCACACAAGAATGGTATATTTGTTGTAATCAAAGAACTTACATAAATGCGTGATTATCAACTAAAGTCCATAGCTTA
This sequence comes from Tupaia tana, assembly GCA_026018925.1. Taxonomy (NCBI): domain Eukaryota; kingdom Metazoa; phylum Chordata; class Mammalia; order Scandentia; family Tupaiidae; genus Tupaia; species Tupaia tana. The sequence goes on from JAKSZU010000015.1 coordinate 77,833,952, forward strand.
TGTTAGAATTCAGTTTTGGTATTTTATCTCCCATAGGTTTTAATAAGCATATAATGGCATGTATCCACTATTAATAGTGTCATAGAGAATAATTTCACTGCCCTAAAAATCTCCTGCGTTCTCCATGCTCATACCCCTTCGCCCTAATCCGCTGGCAGCCATGGGTATTTTTACTGTCTTCATAGGTTTGCCTTTGAATGGTGTATTGATGAATTGTATGGTATATGTCTTTTTATGATTGGCAGCTTTCACTTAGTATTGGATTGTAAGAAATGGTGTATCGATGAATTGTATGGTATATGTCTTTTTATGATTGGCAGCTTTCACTTAGTATTGGATTGTAAGAAAAGTCATGACGTGGGGCTGGCAAGTGCCATGGTGGTTAGAGGTGCTGGACTCCCACATGGCCGACCATGGTTCAAGTCTCTGACCTGGTGGCTTGCTTTCTCACTTCCTCTCTCTCTCTCTGTCTCTCTCTGATCAAGCTGGAAAATAATAATGACATAATAATAAATAAAGTTAAATAAAATAATTATAAAAAAAAGAAAAGTCATGACACATTTTCACATAGAAAAATATAGAAAAAAATACATCACGATTTTTCCAACAGCCATATAATATAAATTTAATACATTTTAGTAATATGTATTTTTCCATGTCTTTTTCTGGCTTGCTGGCTCTTCTCCTTGTAGTAGCTGAAATTTTTTCATTTTATTATTTTTTTAATTGCCTAAGAGTGCATGCACTTACCAGAGAGAGAGAAGGAAAGGGAGTAAAAGCACACCCCTGAGGGTTTGGTCATGCTGCAATCACTTCTCCATTTCCCCATCTTGTCGGAATTTGTGTCATATGTTCACGTATGCCTGCCATGTTCTCATGCTCTTGGGCCCAGAACCCCAAACCGTGGTCAGCCATGTCAGATCTGGCCCTGTCAATCATTAGGCCATGGGGCTGGTTTACCATTATATTCTTCCAGCTTTTAGAAAGGGAAGAAGGTTTATCTATGCCTGCACTGTATTTATATAAAATTTTATTGAGTGTTTTATCCTGCTAAGTAAAGTACAGTTATTCCTATTTGCTAAAGAAGGTGAAATAAAGAGAAGGTATATAACTTTCTAAGATCACGTTGTTAGGAAGTATAAATTCAGGATTTTAATCCTGGAAGATCTTGTTCTGATATATTCTTCTGTCTTGGAAAAGGAATATGTAACATGTGTTGTAATTTTAAGTGTAATTTAATTTTCATTAAAAATACCATTCTTGTATATCTTTCAGGTTTCATTAACATTTTTACATAGAAAATAAATAAATTGCTTTTGGAAAATAACATGTAACGAGCATGGATAGTGTGTATTGCCATTTTACTGAAATTTCAACTAGGGTTTCAGTAAGTACAGTTTAAATTTCACCAACTTTTAAGTTTTTTCATCCAGTACAAAGTGTTCCTTGGCTTCCATCCTTCTGTAATCTTGCAAATATATCTTTTCTGATGCAGTCAGTGACTATAACATGATAATTGTTAGGCCATTGTAACGACACCCGTTAGGTAGAGGACTTAATTCTGTCATACGATGACAGGTAATGTCAGCTGTACCTTATGAAGGCTCCTGTTCTGGGAAATGTGAGAAGTGAATCTGGTTCATATTTAATGTGTCTTTTTATTCCTCATAGTCTCATAAAACTGATATTTGAAAAAATTACACATATAAGTAGATTGAAAACAATCTCATTTAGCTTGCTAAAATATATGCTGAATCTGTACTAAGCCATCTAGTAACTTTAATGACTAATAAAGAGGCATTTCCTGTCATTGTATAATGAAATCTATCATAGGATTACATTTTCTTAGATGTCGTAGATTTAAAAACACACACATATAGGTATCAATATATACTTTTGGTTTTCATTGTAAAGAAAATTCTATAGAAAGATTTCTATCATTGCCAAATTAGTAGTATGCATTTTAAAAACCCCTGTGACTATTGAGAGACAAGTGGCAAATCATGTGTGTGTATACAGCACAGTTTTATATTGTGTGTGTGTGTGTGTGTGTGTGTGTGTGTGTGTGTATCACTGTATGCAAGTAATGGTTGATATTTGTTGGCAGGTACTGTACTAAATAAATTATGTTGATTTTTCTCATCAAGCCTAATACTGACAGCTGTGTAATAGATTCCACTGTTTTCATTTTATTGGTGACTGTGGTGTGAAATTAATGAAATGCCACATGATCACATTTTTGGTATATGGGATCATTGTCAAGAATTGCCAGGGTTCTGAGATTTTACCCTACTTCTAGGCTAACAAATGGGTCTGCACAATTCCATGAATACTGGCAGAAGATATAGGATTTTGGGTCAGAGACAAAAGACTATAATTCATAGTGATAGCAGAAGCTGGTTTGTCTATTGATTGTGATGGTTTCCTGAGTCCCACTTCTCTTAGGGCAAAATGAAGAGGGCAAAGTGACACTTGGAGATGTATTAGATTACATCACAGTAGAAGTACTGGGCTGGGTTTATAATGGGCAGTGAGCATGCCTACTATTTTGCTCCAGAGCAAGAAACTTTCAATCTTTTTTTTAAAAAATAATTATTTATTTAATTTTATTTATTCATTCATTTATTTTCATTTGACCAGAGAGAGAAAGCAAGCCATCAGGTCTGGGACTTGAACCATGGTCGACCATGTGGGAGTCCATGCACCTTAACCACCACACCACCTGCTGGTCCCAGAACTTTCTGTCTCCTAAGGTTGTTCACTTAGCTGTTCACCATATACAGACATTCTTGAAAAATGGTGTAGAACAAATGAGAGTATCTTGCTTGTAAGACACGCAGGAACATGAACAGCCTATGCAAAATTGTTTCTCCACAATCATATATTGCTATCATGACTCCATAGTGAATCTTTTAACCACTATTTGTTATACTGTCTCATGCCATCGAAATAATTTTTTAAAGGACATTATTTATTTATTTATTTGAGCAGTTTTAGGTAAACAGCAAAATGGTGCAAAAGTACAGAGATTTTTCACATACGCTTGCCCCCTTCAACGTATTCATGGCTTCTCCCATTATCAACATCTCCTACCAGAGTGGAACACTTGTTAAAAATGATTAATTGGGGGCCGACAGGTGACGTGCTGGTTAAGGCACTGGACTCCCACATGGCTGACTACGGTTCGAATCCTGGACCTGGCGGCTTGCTTTCTCATGTTCTTTCTCTCTCTGGTCAAATTAATGATAATAATGAATAAATGTAAATAAAATTGTTTTTAAGAAAAGCTGATTAATCTGGGACCAGCAGGGGGTATGGTTGTTAAGGTGCTGGGCTCCTACATGGCTATCTGTGGTTTGATTCCTGGAACTGGTGGCTTGAAAATCATGCCAGGTATATGTACATGCATGCCCATAATCCCAGAAGGAGAATGGAGGAGAAGGGATTGTGACATATCCATCTCCCTTGTGGGGGCAGGGGAAGTGATTTCTCACATTCCCTTTCACTGTCTGTCTCTTTAGTGAGTGCACATGCCCTATGGCAAATAACCTTTAAAAAAAAAAAGGATTAATCTACACTAGTATAATACCACCCAATGTACCTTTAGGTGCATTCTTTATGTGTTAATGGTACATTCTATGGGTTTGACAAAGTATAATGATAGTATGTGGAATATTTTATTGTACTGAAAATTCTCTCAGCTCTGTCATCCCTGTCTATTCTTTCCCTATGCATGTGGAAGTCACTGTTTTTTTTACTGTCTCCATAGCTTTACCTTTTCCAGAATGTTACATACTTGGAGTCATACAATGTGTAGTATTTTTAGATTGGCATCTTATATTTAGTTAAAAACATGTAAGTTTTCTCCATGTCTTTTCATAGTTTTTTTGTCTTTATGGCTTATTACTTTTAAGAGCTGAATTGTGTTCAGTTGTTTGCATTTATCAGTTTATCCATTCAGTTATTTTTTATTTTTTTATTTATTAATTCTAATTATTATTTATACATTTAATCACTATAGATCATTTAGATTATAAAGAGACTTTACCCAGGGACCAGCAGTTAGTGTAATGGCTATGTTGCTGAACTCCCATGTAGTTGACCGCAGTTTGAGTCCCGGACCCGGTGGCCTAAGCTCACGCTGGGCGCGTGTGCGTGTGTGCCTAAGATCCTGAGAGAAGAATGGAGGAGAAGGGATTGCAGCGTGGCCATCCCCTCGGAGGGTGATTTCTTGCTTTCTGTCTCTCTGTCTCTCTCTGTCTTTCTGGCGAGCGCACGTGCTCTATGGCAAAAACCTTTCCAAATAAAAGACTTTACCCAGCATGATATACACCTCAGTCCAGCCCAGTTGAGAATACTATACATGTCCTCATCAACAAATAATAAACCATATCTGTGTCCCACAAATGTCTTACCTCTATTTTTTCCCCAAATTTCCTTTCCTACACTCTTTCCCTCCCATACTCTTTCCATTTTGACTCTAGTGTCCATAACAATTTTTTTGTTGTTGTTGTTTTTTGAGAGGTTTTTTCGCTATAGGGCGTGTGCGCTCGCCAGACAGACAGAGAGAGACAGAGAGACAGAAAGCGAGAAATCACCCCCCAGGGGGGATGGCCACGCCGCAATCCCTTCTCCTCCATTCTCCTCTTGGGATCTTGGGCACGCACGCACACGCGCCCGGCGTGAGTTTAAGCCGCCGGGTCCGGGACGCGAACCGCGGTCGACCACGTGGGAGTCCAGCGACATAGCCATTACGCTAACTGCTGGTCCCGTGTCCATAACAATTTTTAATGCTTGTATGACCTCCAGTCTTTCAATCTCCATTCAGTTATTAAAGAACATTTTGGTTATTTCTAAGTTCTGGCGATTATGAATAGAGCATCTATAAACATCTATACACAAGCTTTTTTTTTTTTTTTTTTGGAGAGGTTTTTGCTATAGGGCATGTACACTCACCAGAAAGACAGAGAGAGACAGAGAGATAGAAGGAGAGAAATCACTCCCCAAGGGGGATGGCCATGCCACAATCCCTTCTCCTCCATTCTCCTCTCGGGATCTTAGGCACGCACGCACATGTGCCCAGTGTGAGTTTAAGTCACGGGGTCCAGGGCTTGAACCGCGGTGAAAACATGGGAGTCCAGCGACATAGCCATTACGCTAACTGCTGGTCCCATATACAAGTTTTTGTGTGGACATAACTTTTCAACATCTTTGGGTAAATTCTGAGAAGCACAATTGCTGGATTGTATCGTAAATGTATGTTTAGTTTTATCACATAATACCAGATTAGTTTTCAAAGTGGCTGTAACATTTTGCATTCCCACCAGCAATGAATGAGAGTTCCTGTTGATCTACATCCTTGTTAGCATTTGGTATTGTCAGTGTTTGACCATTCCAGTAGGTATATAGCGGTATCTTACTGTTGTTTTCACCAGCTGAAACATTTTTGCATTTCTGTTAAGTCTTTTTAGGTTTTTGTGGATCATTCAAAATATATTTTTTTTTGGGACCAGCAGTTATCGTAATGGCTATGTTGCTGGACTCCCACGTGGTCGACCGCGGTTCGAGTCCCGGACCCGGCGGCTTAAACTCACGCCAGGCGCGTGTGCGTGCGTGCCCAAGATCCCGAGAGGAGAATGGAGGAGAAGGGATTGCGGCGTGGCCATCCCCCCTGGGGGGTGATTTCCTGCTTTCTATCTCTCTGTCTCTCTCTGTCTGTCTGGCGAGCGCACGCGCCCTATAGCAAAAACCTCTCCAAAAAAAGAAAAAAAAAATATATATTTTTTTTCAAGAGAGTTATGCTATAGGGCACATACACTTGCCAGAGAGACAGAAAAGTAGAGATAGAAAGAGAAAAATCATAGTCCTGTGGAGATGGCCACACTGCCATCCCTTCTCCATCATTCTCCTTTAGGGATTTTGGGCATGCACACACACGTGCCCAGTGTGAGTTTCATGCCTCTAGATCCAGGACTTGAACAATGGTCGGCCATATGGGAGTCCAGCAACGTAACTATTGTCCCTGCCACCTGCTGCTCCCCCAAATAATTTTTAACATTATCCTTTTTTTTCTAGCTTTACAACCCTTACTCAGTTCTATATCCTTGTCTTCTTTGGCTCACCAATTACTAGTAATTTAGGGGAGTCTTTCCCATTGTACCCCTTCCCGATTCAGTATGTTTTTGTCCCAAATGTGTCTTTGCCAAAATCCTTTATGGATCTATAATGGGTTTACTTAGCCAATCTTTGTTCAATGAATGAATAAATTATATATGAATTCAAATGATCCATATTTGAATTGCCAGGTACTCAAAGCCATCCATAATTTGATCCTTTCTTATTTAACTTTTCTTCCTACTGCTTCCTTGCAGAGTACCATCTGTTCCATTCAAACAATTATGCAGTATGCTCCTTGTTTTATGACTCTTCTTTCTTTCCCCCCCCAAACCAACTGAGTTTTATTTGTTGCATAATAAGTTACCTAAGATCTTTCAGGTAAAAAAATTACTAAATTTGGATAATGATATTACAAAATGAATTAGAGCCCAATTAAAATTACCTTTGAGGAGGGAACACAATTCTACTCAATTAAGGCAAACATTTTTATAGACCATAGATTAGTTTATGTTTAACACCCATCATGCCATTAATTCATAGGGAATGAGTTCCATAAGCTCAGGCTCCTTTCCATTGGTTTTCACAAAATGTGCTTCTGTGGGTGGAGCAGGCTGGTACTTCGGTTGAACCTGGGTACCTTTCTCTTTGGCTTCTTTCTTTTTCTGGTCATTCTTCACACACTTTAGGAAGCTATCTCTGCTCTTAGAATGCTTAATATGCTCAATATGCACATTAATTCTCTTGGCAAGAATCTTGTCCTTAACTTGTTTGTTTACAACAATGCCAACAGCATGCTGGATAATATTGTAGACTCTTCCAGTTTTGCCATGATAACATTTGTGGGCCATTCCTTTTTAAACAGTACCCATTCCCTTGATGTCTACAATATTGCCTTTCTTGTAGATTCACATGTATGTTGCCAGAGGAACAACTTCTAAAAGTTTTCTAAAAGGCCTAGAGCACATATATTGTGTGCCTCTCCTCTTTCCCTTTGTGTTCGTCTTTTTGGTTAATTACTGGAAGATGGAAGTTCTGGCCAAAAGGCTTATGACTCTTCCTTTTTGTCCTTTATTTCCTTTTCCTTTTCCCTTTTCTTTTTTCCCTTCTTTTCTTTTCTTTCCTTTCCTTTTCTTTTCTTTTCTTTCTTTACTTGCCTTGCCTTTTCTCTTTTCTTTTCTTTTTCTTCTTCCTTCCTTCCTTCCTTCCTTCCTTCCTTCCTTCCTTCCTTCCTTCCTTCCTGTCTCTTTTTTATTTCTTTCTGCCTGTCTGGCTTTCTTCCTTCTTTCCTTTCTTTCTTTCCCAGAGGGCATGTCTAATTGCCACTGATAGATGGAGAAAGAGGGAAAGGGAGAAAGCACGTTCAGTGAGGCATGGACATGCCACAGTCCCTTCTCCACTTCTCCATCGTGTTGGGATTTTGGGCATGCATACAACATGCTCTCAGCATGGTTTTCAAGCTACAATGGCTGAGATTCAAACCATGACGTCAGAGCAACTCTTCTTTCTTCATATTATTTCTTCTATCATAAATTTCCTTTGTTACCCTTTTCTAAATTCTATATCCTAATCCATCTTTCTCCATAAAACCATCTCACACTGAATGTTCATTCTGTGAACTTCTGTATTTGTTAAATCAGTACTTTATTATTTACTAACTATTCTCTAAATAAATTCATTTTGCCTTTGGCAAAGTAAGAGATAACATCACCAACAGTCTATGCTTATTTACTGGTGAAGGAAGTGGTAATGAAGAGGTTCCAAAGAAGTGAGATGTTACATAGAAAATAATAAAAATGTGAAGGTAATTGAAAGGAAAACATGTAAAACCTAGGAGCATGATCAAAATATTAGGCTGTTTTATGGGGTAATGTGAGATGAGATTAGAAAAATGTAAGACTGATGGAGTCATGGCTATGGGTTTTTGGTAAGCAGGAAGGAGTTACTGTAGTATTCTTAGTAAGAATGGTATGGTATATTGACCCATACCTGTGTTGTTACTCATGGGTTGGGAGAAGTGAATTCTAAGGAACCTGCTGGAAAGATGCCTGTAGTAATCTGTATAGTGATGGATAGCTATAATCTCATGCCAAAACTAAACTTAAGAAGGACAGAGTAGGGTGGAATCACCATCATTCCGTGGAGAGACATTACTAAACACTGCAGTTTATATACTTTGATAGTTTCAGCCTTTTGCAAAATATTGCTTAATTAATATGTGTGATGTTAATGTCATAGGCCCCAGATGCATATGACACAATCTCTTAATATTTTCAAACCTAAAATAAAAGTTGGCAAAGTATAGTAATTGAGGTTAGATTTTGTTCTTGTTCTGTATCGCCTTGTCTTGAATCTGAACCATATGCTTCAATAACATGCTGTCGGACAGAGGCTAAGGAATTGGGGAGCTGGGAAAAACATTGATAGTAAGTGTCCTGGGGACTGTAAGTCCTCCCTGAGGTCATAGAGATACAACACCTCCTTGGCAGATAAGTTTGGTAGGATGATCATGGGGATTCTGTTTTCTTTCTTACTAAGCGTGATACATTTTTATTTTCTCTGTATCACAACGTCTATCTGATCTATCTGTACGAGTAGTTGTGAACTACTTCTCTAATTATTTCAGATGTGATTTATTTATTTTATAATACTTTTATTGAAATCCAACTTAGTAGCGGCATTTCATAAAGTGAGGAAATGATGTATATCTGCTTTGAAAGGACTAGGCCATGTTTCAGATTGTTGGCGCAGCTTCAGAAAATGTATCTGAGACTAATAGGTAATTTGTGAAATATTGTGATTTAGTGTTCAGAAATGCCAGTAATACATGTCTATATTCAGTTGATAGAAAAAAATTGAGGATCACAAAAATTTGTTATAACTAATCTAAAAATAATCCAAGACTCTAGAAAGGGAGACAAGGGGACATGTAACTCATTCAGGAATTTTTGAATGTTGCGGTTTTTTTCCTCCTGTTGCATGATATAGATTACTTCCATAACTATTCAGAAATGATAATTTATTAAGCAAAACAGTATAAAAATGAATCTCACAGTGAAGGTAGGTTTCTGTAAAGTATACATAATATAATCAGTGGTGGTGTTGCTAGGAGACTAATCAGAAACATCTGTAAAGAATGTTAACATTTGATATTAGTTTAAGCATATTTATTACATATACATGGTGAAGCTAACCAAAATAAAAAGTTTAGTCTACACAAGTTTAATATTTAAAGATCTTTTGACAGGATACAAAGAGTTTTAAATTATTTATAGTAGGAACTATTATTACAGGCATTTTATTTCCCCTTTTACTACTGAGTTTTGTGCATACATTTGTAATTGCATTAGATGATTATTTGAACTTGAAATTATCTCCATGTTTAGATTCTTTGTTTTAATATGTTAATTATTTTAGTATATATGGTAGAGCTTTCTTTGGTCAGAATGGTAAAATTAATCAAAATTCTCTCTCCCCAACTTGCTATGATGCCTAAAATGATAAAGACCTGTATTTTATCTACTCAAGGCATGATGAGACAGGATAGCAAAACTACTAAAGTATTACCTACGTACCTCTTTTTAGATTTTTGCCATAGGTTATGTATGCTTGCTGGAGAAAGTCATAGAGAGGGAAAGTGAGAAATCTCCCCCCGGGTAGGCTGGCCCTGCCACAGTCCGTTCTCTTCCATTCTCTTCTCAGGATTTTGGACACACACACACACACACACACACACTCCTGGTGTGATTTTCAAACCCCTGGGCCCAGGACTTGCACCTCGTTTGGCCATGTGGGAGTCCAGCACCTTAACCAACACCACCTGCTGGAAGCACCCCCACCCCCTTGCCTCTATTAGCAGTGATTTTTCTGATTAATGAGCAATTAGGACAGGATAGGCTCCTAAGGGACAAAGAAAGAAGGAAGGAAGGTAGGAAACTTTAGAACATTCAGCTTGGCTTTGTTTCAGTTCGGGCTGTTTGGCTAAGGACTCCAAAAGTAGCACCAAGGATAACCTTTACCTGCAACATTTTATCTGGGGCTGGTGAGGTTAACATTTTTCCTATTTTGGAAGTTCTGCTGTAACTCTTACGTATGAGTCCCGTTCTCTTATCCCCTATGATCTTTTTGTACAGTAGATTTTCAGTAGATTTTCCAGATGTCTCTTAAATGTCTACATGTTTTCAGTTTAATGATTCATCATTAAACACCTTTGTTTACTTATTAAAAGCATAAAATTTCCAAGCAATATTAATAATCACCACCATTCTTTGAACTTCATTGTAATGTGTTAAATGTTTTCCATACATTTTTTCTTTCTTTTCTTTTCTTTTCTTTTCTTTTCTTTTCTTTTCTTTTCTTTTCTTTTCTTTTCTTTTCTCTTTTCTTCTCTTTTCTTTTCTTTCCTTCCTTCCTTCCTTTCTTTCTTTCTTTCTTTCTTTCTTTCTTTCTTTCTTTCTTTCTTTCTTTTTTAACAGATTTTTGTTATATGGCATGTGTACTCACTAGAGACACAGAGAAAGAGAAAGTGAGAAATCACCCTCAATGGGATGGCCATGTCGCAACTTCTTCTCTTTTCTCCTCTCAGGATTTTGAGCACACAAGCACCTGCACCTAACATGAGTTTCAGGCTGCTGGGTCCAAGACTTGAAATGCGATTGACCGTGTGGAAGTCCAGTGCCACAACCACTATGCCACCTGCTGGCCCCCATTTATTACTTCATTAAGTTCTTAAAACATCTCTATCAGGTTGAATATTTAGTCCTGTTTTATAAATTTAAAACCGAGGCTGAGCGAAGCCGCGTAATTCACCCAAGATCGTACACAGTAGGGATTTGAACTTCAGGGAAGCCTCAATCCTTGCCAGAACACACTATCTTTTCAAATATGGAACTTTTAATACGATCAAATTTTGTTGTTTCAGATAAATAAACTTTTTATTACTCTTATACAATTATATACTCTTCATGCATCCTTTTTTAAACAGTTATTTAAATTTATTATTATTATTATTACTAATATTATTATTATTTTGGGGACCAGCAGATGGAGTAATGGTTACATCACTGGACTCCCTCATAGTCGACTGCAGTTTTAGTCATTGACCCAGCGGCTTAAAACTCACGCTGGGTGCATATGCATGTGTATCCAAAATCCCAAGAAGAGAATAGAGGAGAAGGGATTGCAGCATGGCAATCCCCCAGAGGGTGATTTCTCACTTTCTGTCTGTCTCTCTGGTGAGTGCACACACCTTATGGTAAAATATCTCTCAAATTTTTTTATTATTATTTTAAAATTTGCTAAAGGACATGTGCACTAACCAGAGAGAGAGAGTGAGAAACTGAGATAGCAAGACACCAGGTCCAGGACTTGAACTGTGGTCAGCCATGTGGGGGTTCAGCACCTCAGCCACTATGCCACCTGCTGGCCCCTTAATGCATCTTAATTCACAGAATATTTTAAAAGCAGAGTTGTCATAGCTATTGTGAAGTTCTATATCCTTGGTCTTAGATTTCTATGCATCCTATTGTCACGAACTTAGTAAGAACTTAATAAGGAGGTATTGTAGAACTGAGGAGGCCACAAAGGACCATTGTAGAATTTGGTGACTTTGACCCATTCAACCTCTTAAGTTGGTGTGCAGTATCTTTATGTTTGTTCTCTTAAAGGTTATTTAGGGGGCCAGCTGGTGGCATGGTGTTTAAGGCACTGGACTCTCACATGGCCAACTGTGATTCAAATCCTTGACCAGGTAGCTTGAAAATCATGCTGGGCACATGTACGTGTGTGCCCAAAATCCTAAGAGGAGAATGGAGAAGAGAGGATTGAAGCGTGACCATTCTCCTTGGAGGGAAGATTTCTCACTCTCCCTTATTCCCTTCTCTCCTCCTGTTTCTAGCAAGTGCATGCAACCATGGCAAAAACTGAAAAAAAGAAAAAAAAATTATTTAGCTGATTGGTAGAAGGAAGATGGAGAGAGAAAGCTAAATAAATCTGTTTTTAAACTATTGCCTTCTATTGAGCCCTTATCTATAAAGTTGCCAGGTATAAAATTGCATGGAAATTCTTTTGAGACAGTTCAGCAGGATAGTCCATTGTTTAAGAAAGATCTCAATCAGTTGGACATGTTAGTTAACTTTTCTCAGTGCATTTTCTCATATACAAAACAAGTGTGGTGATTGCTACTCAGAGTATTACCTAGGGGATGAGTTGTATATCTGTCTGTCCATTTATAAGAGATGAAGCTTGATACATAGCAGAGTTCCTATAGCTAGTAGTCCATGTCTCTATGTTATAATTCAGTTGTATAAAATCCTTTGGTTTTTGAATGAAATCATAGATCTCTTTTAGTTTTCTACCCAAATTAGCTCTCCCACAGTTTTTTTTTTTTTTTTTTTTTTTTTTTCCTGCCAGCACATGATTGTAACTGTGAAACCCTTTTGCCTCAATTGTGACAGTCACAAAATGAGTTAAATTTGTAGTTACTTTAAAGGGTCAGAATTATTCACATGTCAGAGAAAAAAATTTTATTTTTAAGTTAGTTTTATTTCTTCTTCTCTTTTTCTCCCTTTTCCCTCTTTCTAGTTCTCTCTTTTCATGAGACAGAGACCATGGGGGTACAGACAGGACAGGCAGATAAAAGCACTCTCAACAGGGTATGCTTCATTCCCTGAATCTTCCCAGCCAGACGTGATCACAGGCGCATGCATCAACCCAAGACCTGACCCTGTCTTCCATATGGCTTCCACCATTGCAAAGCATTGTCCTACCTCTGTGTCACTGCAGCTAGGCCCAGAATAAAATTTGCCTGAAATATATTAAACATGTCAGTAGTTCTAAAGGAGAACTATGTAAACTACAGAGGGTACTAGTTGTTCAAGAAAGGGAAGAATGAAGAATTACAGATCAAAGGTTAGCAATGCTGGTACCGGAAAGAGATACCATGGCTCAAAAATATAAATATCCTATCTGTTGATAGGTGTATTTTAACTGATTTAATAGGAATGGTGGGTTATTATATTAATACTGTGACAACATTTTATACTACTCAAACTTTATCTTACTCTGATTTTAAATTTACTAATAAATCCTCTGATTTTAATCTGGCTTTGTGTGGTGTTTACATTCCAGGGAAAGTATTCATTGTTAAGAGCCTAATGATGTATAGCTGCTTTGGCGGTTAAATTTTATAGTACAGATATGTAATCTACATACTTGTCTCTGATAGATCAATGTCAGAAAGCATTTATAAAATGATTTCCTTGCATGCTAAGAAATCAGGTTGCTTGTTCTGTCTGCTAAGAGCCAGACTGACGCTGTCAGTATCCCACGGAAGTTGTGCCACCAAATTTTAGTAAGTGTAACATTTATTGTTGAAACTGTGCAGTTGCAATGTGGCAGCATGACATTAGTAAGTATGAGCTGAATGATCCATGAAAAGTGATGTAGCTGGGAGTATCTAGAGTATCAAGAGAAGCTAGCACCAAAGAAAGATTTCTGGATCATTTCAGAACTTCCCATCTGGAGTGGGTGACGGAGCACAGTTCGAGCATTATCTCCTTACTTAGAGAGCCTTTGCAGAAGAGTGACTTTCAAGCTTCCACATTAGTAGGTGCTGTGTCCGGTTTGTTCTCCGTTGATCCCCAGGGTGGTACTGGGTGTTCGGTTAATTCTTGCAGAATAAACAAGTGAATTGAATGAATATTCATTGTTGAATAGGAGGTCAGTTGTGGACATATAAAACTGAGAATATGCTTTTTACTGACCTAAGTAAGTACATATTTTGGTTAATAACACATCTGTCATCCTGTTCTAGATAATGACTGAGAATGATCACATTATTGTTTCACTTAGCATTATAAAATCTATGTAAGTTAACCATATCCTTATTCTTTTCTTCCCTTAACATTCCCTAGTGATGTGATATAGGAAAAAATATTTTAAATCTCAAAATGAGGGTGTTCATGAATCATTTCATGGATACTGTGAGACCTTGAGCTCTTATAGTGGTAGTTGTAATCAGAGCTGACTTTCATGTGGTTCTGAGTCTTAATTTCTTTATTTCAGAGTGATCTGAGAACAAATGAGGGATGTGATCCTTGATCTAGACTATAGAATGTCCTCAATGTAATGCACTACTGCTAGGGACCCATGGGGCTGTGGGTGATATCTAGGTACTTTGCCAGTGAAAACAGCTTTTTCAAGCTTCTGTGTACTCAGTCCTTGCCCATTTCAGCAGTGCAGTAGAGTTTTCCTAGTGGACACAAGTAAGAGGTAGAATTGGTGTTAGGTTGGCTAAAGTCTTAGCAACAGAAGCCCTGTATTGGAAAATTACTTCTTTGTAAGTGTATGGTATAGATCATCATGTGAATGAGGTTGTGTTTTCTTTTCTTTTCTTTTCTTTTTTTTAAAAGGTAGATTACTTTCTTTTTTTGGAGAGGTTTTTGCTATAGGGCGTGCACGCTCGCCAGAAAGACGGAGACAGAGAGACAGAAAGCGAGAAATCACCTCCTGGGGGGATGGCCTCGCCGCAATCCCTTCTCCATTCTCCTCTTGGGATCTTGGGCGTGCATGCACACGCGCCCGGCGTGAGTTTAAGCCACCGGGTCTGGGACTTGGACCGCAGTCGCCTACATGGGAGTTCAGTGACATAGCCATTATGCTAACTGCTGGTCCTGTGTTTTCTTTTCTTAATAACAAGAAAATAAACACCTATATAGATTAGACTCTACAACACTTTGGTTTTGTTTTGGCTATAGCACCAGGTTAAATCCCCCCAAAAATATATGTGTGTGTGTGTGTGTGTGTATGCATGCTGTAAACTATAGTGTTAGTTTAATTAAATGTTCTATTTTTAAGTATTTGACACTCTTTCTATATTACATCACTGTAGAATATTAAGGGAAAGAAAAGCTGAAGGTCTGGTTGACTTAAGCAGAGTTACTGCTGTTTGTTATGATACCTGATTAGTTATAAAATCTATTTTTACCCAAAGTTTTTAATAAAGTATAGAATAAAGTTGTATTCCCAGCCAAAATACACATCCCTGTTAGATCAGTAGAAGGTGTGTTCTACATTTTATGTACCCATAGTCGACCTTTTATTCAACACTGATGGAATATATAATGAAGTGTAAATGCTAGAGAATTTTGTTACGGGAATCAGCAGATGGCATAATGGTAATGTTCCTGGACTTCCACGTGGCTGACTGTGGTTAAGTCCTGGACCCAGAGGCTTAGAACTCAGGCTAGGTGCATGTGTGTCCATGTCCCAAATCCTGAGAAGAGAACAGAGAAGGGATTGTGGTGTAGCCATCCCCACTGAGGGGTGATTTCTTGCTTTCTGTCTCTGGAGAGTACATGCACCCTATAGCAAAAATTTCTCTTAAAAAAAAAAAGAATTTTGACATGTATTATAATTTCTATTGTATATCTCAGACAGGAAGAATTTATTGTTATTTAGTAATGCAAAAAATCTAAGTTTTCTATAAGTTTTGGATTCGTTAAAAATTATTTTTTGACCAGTGCGCCTGCATGTGTACACATGAGAGAGAGAAAAAGAGAGAGAGACTCCCATGACACGTTGATCCTTTTTTTGCTCCATCGTTTCTTTTCTTTTTCTTTTTTTTTTTGGAGAGGTTTTTGCTATAGGGCGCGTACGCTCGCCAGACAGACAGAAACAGAGACAGAAAGTGAGAAATCACCCCCTAGAGGGGATGGTCACGCCACAATCCCTTCTCCTCCATTCTCCTCTCGGGATCTTGGGCACGCACGCACACGTGCCTGGCGTGAGTTTTTTTTTTTTTTTTTTTTTCTTTTTATGGAGAGGTTTTCGCTATAGGGCACGTGCGCTCGCCAAACAGACAGAAAGAGACAGAGAGATAGAAAGCGAGAAATCACCCCCCAGGGGGGATGGCCACGCCGCAATCCCTTCTCCTCCATTCTCCTCTCGGGATCTTGGGCACTCACGCACACGCGCCCGGCGTGAGTTTTAAGCCACCGGGTCCGGGACGCGAACCGCGGTCGACTACGTGGGAGTCCAGCGACATAGCCATTACGCTAACTGCTGGTCCCCTGCCCGGCGTGAGTTTTAAGCCACCGGGTCCGGGACGCCAATCATGGTCGACTATGTGGGAGTCCAGCGACATAGCCATTACGCTAACTGCTGGTTCCCTCTCCATCGTTTGTTCATCTCGTCAGGATTCTGGGCACAAATGCCTGGTGTGTTTTTCAAGCTTCTGGGGCCAGGATTCAATCTACAGTCAGCTCTGTAGGATCTACTTTTCAATAAATAGCACTTAATGGCTGTGCTATGGGACAGGGTGATTGTATACCATTTTATATAAATTTAAGACCTATCAAATTGGGTAGGGCTCTTTACGTGATGTCCAGGTGACTGTTGACTTTGAATTTTATTTAGTTTCTGTTATCTACTGCTATATAATGGACTACACAAAAACTTTCGGTCTTTAAAATGACAATAATTTTTGTGCTTGTAATTCTGCAGATCAGCAATTTAGTAAGGGCTTACCTGGGCAATTTTGTTAGTCTCCCTTTCGATCACTCATGCAGCTGTAATTATTTGGGGCCTTGATTGGGACTGTATGGCCTTATATAATGTCATGTGTTAAGCTGATCATTGTCATCTCTGTCATCATTACCTCTCTGTCTCAAGTTGGCTAGCTAGCTCAGGTTTCTCTACATAATGGTCTGTGGGTTCCAAGCATGGATAAGGAACCCTAGACTTGAAAATCACTCGGTATTACTTTTTCTACATTCTACTGGGTAAAGCCTATCGTAGCCTCACCTAGGAAAGGAGAGGAACTGGTCTCTATGTCCTCTAGAGCCTAGTAGCAAAGTCAAATGGCAAAGGAGTATACATAAACGGGAGAAAGTGTTATGGCCCCCTTTGCACACAATATTATAGTCTTACTAATTTATTACTTCTCCTTTGCTTTCAGCTATAACATTATTTTCATGCCTCCCTCTAGGATCCCCTCTCTTCTCTGTCTTTTTCTTTTATGCTGAATTTGCTACTATATTTTGAAAGCCAGTTAACTTGTATCAGCAAAACGACAAGTAAACTAAGAACGGATTTATCTTTTTTTTTTTTTTTTGAGAGGTTTTTGCTATTGGGCACGTGCGCTCGCCAGACAGACAGAGAGAGACAGAGAGACAGAAAGCGAGAAATCACCCCCCAGGGGGGATGGCCACGCTGCAATCCCTTTTCCTCCGTTCTCCTCTCGAGATCTTGGGCACGCACGCACACACGCCCGGCGTGAGTTTTAAGCCACCGGGTCCGGGACGTGAACCGCGGTCGACTACATGGGAGTCCAGCGACATAGCCATTACGCTAACTGCTGGTACCGTGAATGGATTTATCTTGAGAGAACACCTGAGATAGTCTACTACAAATCAAGTAGATGATGGTTGTGAAAATTTTCTGTCTTGTCTCTGAATCAATCTTTCTTTCTGTCTGCCTGCCTTTCTTTCTTTTTGAGGATGGAATATAATAGGGAGAGTATGGTTACCTACTCTTTCCTGTTTTTTTTGACCATGTGCCACAGTAGCTTTCTTATATATTCTTCATATAGTCCCAGAGTTGTGCCAAGCCCACTAGAAACTCCTGAGTAGCACGATATGGGCAACAAAACAGGACTCTAGAGTACCTAGTCCCACCTCAGGCAGAACATTCCTATCTTTATTTGTTTTACTTATAGTTTTTGCAGGTCTGATTTTGCATGAACAAAGGGTTTTCTTTGCTTGAAAAAATAAAACTTTAAAACCACTATTTTAGGTAATTGGGCATGTTGGCTGGCTGAGTTTTAGATATGTGAAGTTAATTATACAGTTAAAACACAAATGATTTAAGGTCTTATATTTTTGCCTTAAGCACTTAAATATGTTTTCCAATGGGGAATTTAAATGCTTCAATTGTATCAGATCCCTTAAAAATGATACTTTAAAAACATATTCTGGAATTTAGCAATCTGAAATTAGAGCATTAATTACAAACACACACACAAATTATGTAAATTAAGGGTGTAATTACATCTTAGTAAGCAGTGAATATTAGACAAAATAAAAAGAAATAGGAAATACACACACACACACACACATATATATACATATGAGAAGAAATGGAAAATCATTTGCCGATGATAATGTGTATGATTAAGCCACTATGCAGTGTATTCTGGGTGGGAAATCACATTTCGTATGCTGTGATGATGCTCAGTGAATGAACGGAAAATAAATAAATTAATTAATTTAAAAAAAGTATATTGGGGGTGGGTAATACTATTGTTGCTTTGGGGTAAGAGAGAGAGGTGGGCCACCCTGTATTGCTATAGGATATTTAGCAGTATTCTGGCCTCTACCCACTAGATAGAAACTTCCATATACCCATCACCAGAATGACAGCCAGATATTGCCAAATATGTCTTGGAAGGTGTACAAAATTGTCCCCAGTTGGATGTACTGCTCTAGAAGAAGCCAACAGACTTGGAATACTCATACAAGTGTAAGCATCTAAGAACTATGAATAATAATCTCACTCCTAAACTGTATCAATTGCTTCTGCAATGACCATGAAAGATCACTGTCTTGTTGTTGCTTAAACATCTCCTAAAGTAGGAAATTCTCAACTTTACCAAGCAACTAAATCCAGTTTTTGAATAGTTCTCTTGAAATCTGTTTGTCTTTATTTTTTTAATAACTCATTTAAATTTATTTATTCATTTACTTATTTTAATTTGTCCAGAGAGAGACACAGAGAAAGAAAGAGAGGGAAAATGAGAAAGCAAGCAACCAGGTCCACGACTCGAACCATGGTCTGCCATGTGGGAGTGTCCAGCACCTTAACTACCACCCTTTTGGTTCCCCCAAATCCATTTGTCTTTCAAAAGTTCTTATTATTGCACTAAAATTTGCCTTTCTCTAAATTATAGCCATAATTCCTAGTTAAACTCCTGGTTTCATAGAAAATTAATCATTCTACAAAAGCAGCCCTTTGAATATAAGGTATAAACTCTCCATGTGGATCCCTCTGTAGGTCAGAATTACGAGACACATAAAAAACCTAAATTAACATTCTATATACCCAATGGCCAATAAGTCATCCACACCATCTATAGAGTATAGAGAAGGTAAATTGTCTCCCAGCTCCCAGACAGATCCAGTCTTGGTGTGAAGTGGAAACAATTATTTTCAACACATTGTTGTATAAGTCACACCATCAATTCCATTGGTCTCCTTCTCTAGGGCCTTTTTTATATACCACTCTTTTGTGCCTATTTTCTCTAATGACTCTTGGTCTCATCAGGCTTACCTCTCTTGGGCCCCATTTTTTTCAAAATACATTATGTTTCCTAGATTATCAGAAAAATGAACATGACAACTGATATAAATTTAGTACTTTTTTCTTATGGTGATTATGCCTGAATCTTCTTTTCTGTACAGATGACAAGCCTACTCTGAAGCCTTCCGAGACTGTCTACTCAAAGTATACTGTAAAATTTGCAAGTAGTCATTCATACCAAACATGCCTGCCTGCTTCATTAAAGCAAGGCAATGTGGTTCTTGTCTAATATTATTCAAAATTGCTTAAATAAAAATTCAAACATGACATTATAAATATTTACATGCAATATTTACATGTAGCTAATTATAGTTAGCAACTATGAGGTAGATTTAAATATTAGTGGAAGAAATTCAAGTATTGAGAATTAGTAATATTGGGTCTGTGGAGAAGTCATGATGTATTTTTCTGTGCAAAAATGTGTCATGACTTTTCCAACAACCCAGTAGTAAGAATGGTCTGCAATCACCTGGGTAGAGATCACTGGACTTGGAGGGTTGTATTTGCCTGCTAGCATTGCCCTAACAAAATACCACAGTTGTTTAAATGACAGAATGTATTTTCTCACAGTTCAGGAGCTTGGAAACATAAAATCAAGTGCTGTCAGGGTTGGTTTCTGGTGAGGCTTTTATCCTGGCTTATAGACAGTAGCCTTTTTGCTATTTCCCCCCATGGATTTTTCTTGTAAGTGGAGAAAGACGGGGGGGGGGGGGGGGGGAGGAGGGTGAGAGAGAGTGCGCGAGAGCATGAGCATGCACACTAGCTCTCTCGTGCCTCTTTATCTTATAAGAGCACCAGTTTTGTTGCATTAGGACCCAAACCTTAGGCCCACATGTAACCTGAATTACCTCCCTACAGGCCCCATCTCCAAATACAGCCACATCGGGGTCCTTAATATATGAATTTAGGGGATCATAATCAGCTCATGACAATGGCTAACTATTGATTTTATTTCCATATATATGTATATATACACTGAAATGAAATAATTAGTAATATCAGTTTTGTGTTCAAACTTGGTATAAACTACTCTGATGTTTGTTTTGTAGTTTAGTGGTATAATAATCCAAAGGCAATTTGGTTGTCATTATGTTGTTACAGATAATGAGACAAGTTTTCTTGTAGTCATTCATGCCGTATTTGCTACTAAATATTGAGAATATCTATTTTGAGAATTTATTTTGCTCGGGGAGGTCTCAATGCATTTAAAAGTCTAGATTCTAATGAAATTTTTGAAGTGGAGTAATTAGCCATATTTTAATGTTTAGTTTTCATTTAGAAACGTGGTCATTTTACCCTTTTATGAAAATGAACTCATGCTTCTACAAATACCAGTTTATGCTTTGGCATATAACTTGATTAAGATGAAGGAATGTTTGCTTAGGATAGCTCAGATACTGCGACAATATATACCAGGAACCACCTGCTTTCCCTAGGGGCATTTTCTATTAAAATATTAATCAGACTATTTGTTGTTAAAGACAAAATTTCCATGTGAAAATTCTGGCTAACATATGCACATACCTCATTTTTGCCATGCCCTATATTTAATTCACTAAAACGAGTACCTTTAGAAATGCTCTTCAGAACTTTGCAGCTTCCAGTCCCAATTAGTCTGGTTTATTGTTACTAATTAAATTTTGAAGACCAAGTAGGCTGAGTCACATCAGTTTCAAAGAGCTTTGGGTATTGCGAGGACTATTTTTTTTTTTTTTTTTTTTGGAGAGGTTTTTTTGCTATAGGGCGTGTGCGCTCGCCAGACAGACAGAGAGAGACATAGAGACAGAAAGCGAGAAATCACCCCCCAGGGGGGATGGTCACGCCGCAATCCCTTCTCCTCCATTCTCCTCTCGGGATCTTGGGCACGCACGCACACGCGCCCGGCGTGAGTTGTAAGCCACCGGGTCCGAGACGCGAACCGCGGTCGACTACGTGGGAGTCCAGCGACATAGCCATTACGCTAACTGCTGGTTCCCGCGAGGACTAATTTTTAAGGGCATTACACTATTTTATCCTCTAGCATGATGATATTGAATTCTGCTCTGCTGAGATACTGCTTTTTCATCTCATTCTGTCTTTGTGAATAGAGACAAACAACTGTGCTTTAGAAATACACCAGGGAGAATTTTCTACATTCTGTGACTTGTAGAATTTTATTTCAGGAAGGTTTTAGCTTCTTAAACTGTAACATATCTTTCTTTAAAGGATAGTGAGGGAGGGGTCGGCTAGTGGCGTGTTGGTCGGGGGCACTGGACTCCCACATGGCTGACTGTGTTTTGAGTCCTGGCCCTGGCAGTTGCTTTCTCTCTTTCTTTCTGTCTCTGTTTCTGTCTCTCTCTGATCAAATTAAAATAAATGAATAAACAAATACAGTTAAATTTTAAAAAATCTTGAAAAATTAATGAGTGAGATAACAAAGTCTGTAATTGTATTGAATGAATAAAATAAATGCTTCTTTTGATTATAACTGTGAAATCTATGTCTAATATGTCTATATGTCCAATAACCAGCATTCTCAAAGTGCTACTCTGGAATATAACTTAGATGAAATATACATTTTTATTATTGGTATTTTAAAATAAAAATGAATATGAATGTCTTCATAGTATAAGTGAAATAAACTGAAATTCTCTAGCTATGCTAATTGCTACTAAGAAAATACTGTGGAAATTTTGAAAACACTGTTGTGAGAAAGTCTAAGCAAACCTTTGTTCAGTTTTTGCCATGTCTTTGAATGACACTTTCCAAAGAAAAAAAAATTGAGAAAACAGAACTATTTCTTTCTCTCTGACAGTTTCCACTGGAATTGGTCATTATGAGGTTGTAAACATAATTGAAGGACTGAAGTACTGTATGGCAATCAGATTCTTCCTTGTGAAACCTCCCAGTGCCCTTAGGTGCAGGCATTACAAAAAAGCAAGTTCAGTGGAGATGGACTCAGACTTGATAGTGCATTGAGTTTATTTAGAAAGTTCAGGGAATACTCTCCTTGGATTAGAAAGTTCAGTAGGAGAGTTGTGTATATAAACGTAGTTAGTTATATACATACATACGTACAATATACATATATACACACTAAATCATTGATATCATCCTTGTAAGAGTGATGCGCTTTCAGGGGTGAAAAGTTTGTACAAACATTTCTAGATATCAGTGCCTAAAATTATGTCTGCCTTTAGACAGAGATAGACCACCTGCTTACATTTTAGGTCACATGGGCCAGATTCATCCTTGAAACTGGCTCTACACAAATTTCATACAAGGTTTTGACCACATTCATAGAAAAGCAGAAGAGAGATTCCCATGGTAAAGGAATTTTGGAATCCATACCTAACAACTGATCCTAGATAAACTTGAGGTTATGGGTGAACAAGATTTTTGATCCCTCTGTTTATTCTTAGTTCGTTTTTACTGTTGAAACAAGACTAGCTAAGCATTTAAGTTTCTTCTGGTTGCCCTAGAGCCTTTAGATAGTGGACAAAGTTGACTGTGAATTTTTAAAAATAAACGATTAAAATACTTTTGTAGAAATCTTGAAAAACTATATTACATATCATTATGTCACTTAGTAGTAAACTATTCGGTCATTGAAAAGTCATGACATAATTTTTCTATGCAAAAATGTATCATGACTTTTCCAGTGACCCAGTAGATACTGAGACTTCTTTGCAGATTGGAGAGGGGGAAAAAAAAGAAAATGAAATTTTCCTAAGGTTACCTGATGTAGTGGAAAGGCTGTAATCTTTTTTGTTTAAGCATGAGAAGCTTGAAAGGAAAAACTTGTATGTAGATTAATTTTGAGAGCTATCATTGAGAAGTCTATTTCTAAGAAAAATTGAGTTGATAAGCATTTCTACTTTTCCTCTGATTTGGAATTGAAGCAGATATACTCATTGTTCTTTAAGACATTTTAAATTGATTGATTGATTGATTGAGAGCCTGTGTGCACATGTAAGTGTAGACATGAAAGAAAAGCACCCTCGACAAGGCTTCATGCCTTGATCCTCCCCCAAGTCTTCCCAGCCCCAAGTCATCTCAGGCAAGCAGGCCCGTGTGGATTGCCTGGCATGTACAGATCCATCTGAGAACCGACCCCGATCTTCCACATGGCTTCCATCATTGTAGGGCATCGTGCTATTCTTATGCTATAACAGCTAGGACTTTAAGACATCTCTTAATGTTCATTAGAGGGAAAAACAGCACACATTAGTTCAGGATCTTTCCTTCCTAAAGAAACAGTCAGTGAGAACTAAGTATTTAGAGAAGAATCTGTAGCTGGATAGAAATGGTGAGAACCAAACCAGATATTAGCAATACCATGCCTAATCAAGGAAGAATTTTCTCAGTGAATTCTGGAATGAGCATCTGCCCAGGGAACTGGCAGATGGCTCCAGTATGGGCACAGGGCACACCATTTGGGAGAAGTAAGAGGCATTCATTACACATGTATGAGTAATGCACTCATGTGCTATTTAAAACAACAGCGAGGAGATTATATATCCGTCTATTTATTGTTAGTGCCTGTTTTTTTTCTTGGATTAAGTATTGGGACCGAATTGGCCATCAGTGGACATATACAAAATGTGGAACTCAGCTGGAAGGCAGCTGTTGCCCTTTTGTTCACAAGACTGTGGTTTGGTGAAATAGTGAGTGTACGCCACTTCAGTGAGCAAAAAATCTTCACTCTTCATTATCTTTATCAAATGATTAAAAATCTGAATTACTATACTGGTAAATGTGGGCATAATAATCCCTATATTCCATGTGTCCCTGCTGTGACCTCTTTAAAGTAATCTAGAAGCTCTTATTTATTTATTTGCATAATGCCTCTGAGGGAAAAAAATGTAGTATCACCCCAAGCCTGGTTCTCATTCTTACTTGAGGTTAATGGGAAAACCATTCTCCGAGTGAAAATAATGAATTTGCTACAAATTGCCTATTTATAACAGTGAGACTTTACTTAGGTGACCTGTCTACTTTGCCCTGCTGAAAACATAATATTTTTTCAGCTGTAACTTTGCCCTGAGTTCATATAGCACCTTTCTCCTCCCCCTCCTCTATGTGCTAAATGACATATGAGGCATCCCCCCCCCCCATTGAAAAAGTAATATATTTGGCAGTATTAGGGTGAAGAATGGTCCCTTTTATAGTTATGTAAACGTATTGGGTAACCGCATGCAGTTTATCTTCTCATTGCACTACGTATGTAAACGAGTGAGGTGTTTAGTTTTTGTTTGTGGTTTTTAGGTGACTAATTTCAGATATTAAAAACATCATATTTTCTAGATTTGCTTTTCTTTACTGAAACACATATTTTATAGAAGTTTTACAGGTTATGGAATTTTCTTGTCACCTTTACTTTTCTTAAATCTGGTCCATTATGTAATAATGAGTTCCGTGACACAGAGGCTATAGCTGACTTTACTGTTTTATCTCCTGTCCATAAAAATAGTAGATGTTTTATAATTAAATTGAATGAAATTCGCAAAAGCTGTAAACCTCTAATGAGATTTTTTAAGGCTTTCAAGAGAAATCCCTGATAGCTCATAGAATTGGAATTTCACCTAATATCAAAATTACACAGCTGACTCAGCAGTGTAATTATCTAGGTCTCTCTCTCTCTAAACCTCATTTATTTATTTATCTATTTTTTGCTATAGGGTGTGTGCGCTCACCAGAAAGACAGGAAGACAGAGAGATAGAAAGTGAGAATCACCCCCTCAGCGGGGGATAGCCACACCACAATCCCTTCTTCTCCATTCTCCTCTCGGGATTTTGTGCACGCATGCACACACAGCCGGCATGAGTTTAATCCACTGGGTCCGGGACTCGCACCGCGGTCGGCTACATGAGAGTTCAGCGACATAGCCATTATGCTAACTGCTGGTCCCTCTAAACCTCAAAGTGGGCATAACAATCCCTACATCCCATGGCTGTGTTGAACGTTATATAAAATTATGTATGTCTGGCACTTTATACCAGGTATGACATACAGTGACCGTTGAAAAACCTTATCGGGAACCAGCAGTTAGCGTAATGGCTATGTCGCTGGACTCCCACGTAGTCGACCGCGGTTCGCGTCCCGGACCCGGTGGCTTACAACTCACGCCGGGCGCGTGTGCGTGCGTGCCCAAGATCCCGAGAGGAGAATGGAGAAGGGATTGCGGCGTGACCATCCTCCCTGGGGGGTGATTTCTCGCTTTCTATCTCTCTGTCTCTCTCTGTCTGTCTGGCGAGCGCACGCGCCCTATAGTGAAAAATCTCTCCAAAAAAAAAACCTTATCAATGAATTATGTTGTTACACTATTATTTTACTTATTTTTATACTGAATTTTGAAGAATCTCCTTCACTTCCCTCCACTCCCCCCCCATTTTTTTTTTGGTAAAGGGGCAGATACTGCTTACAAAAATATTTTGGAAACATTTTACGGATTATAGTTCTGAATAGTTTATTTCTTAAAAGTCTGCTGGGACCAGCAGTTAGCATAATGGCTATGTTGCTGAACTCCCATTAATCGGCCGTAGTTCAAGTCCTGGACCCGGTGGCTTAAACTCACGCCAGGTGTGTGTGTGTGTGTGTGTGTGTGCGCGTGTCCAAGATCTTGAAAGAAGAATGGAGGAGAAGGGATTGCAGCATGGCCATCCCCCCTGGGGGGTGATTTCTCGCTTTCTGTCTACCTCTCTCTGTCTCTCTGGCGAGCGCACGCACCCTGTAACAAAAACATCTCAAAAAAAAAAAAAAGTCTGCTAGCAGAGTTAGAAGTCTGTTATAACTTTCAGATTGTATTAGTTGAATATTGAAAATTTCCACAGTTGTATACTTTAAACTGTTTAATTTTTACAGAACACAAGATACTTACCTACGAACCATAAAAGGACAGGCTATCACATAGGCTTTACTTTTCAGGACTGTCTAACGTGGCTGTTTTTACAACTGGAAAATTTCAAGGCTAATATGTTTCTATGTTTGCTGACCTTGAAGGTATAAATCAGGAATGGTGAGCAATGCAAGGAAAGGCTAGGCCCAGGTTTCTGCATATTTAATGTAATTTCTCACAAAATCAGTAATGTTATTTGCTTGGCATATACATAAATTCTGCAATTTGTCTCACTACATATTAGTGATAGTTTGCTTGGAAATAGATTTATTGTGCAGTACAAAAAGATTGTCTTACGGAGTGATAGATTTTTGGAGTTCTTAAGGATTCTAGAGATTAACTTCTTTTCACAGATGAAAAAGTTAAGCCTTAAAGAAAGGAAATGATTTGATGAAGTTTATAGTCTTAGTCTGGAAACCCAAGACTTCATTCTTTTGAGTCTGACTTTTGTGGCCCTAAATTTCCCATAAGCTTTTTGTGCTTTTCCTGTATTTATTTTATCAAGAATTGGAAACTAAAAAAGAAAAATCACTGGGTAAACTACTAATCTAAAACAAAAGAATTGATTTAAAAGAAAGACTGTATATTAGATGAGGTGTTATTTGAATTATACAAATATTTTTAAAATTGCAAAGCAATACATAGCTATTTAACTTGAGATTAGGGTTGCTTAAAATTATGCATTATCGTTTATGGACAAAGAAATGGGTTATTGTCTGTTGAAGATATTGTGTATAATATTCTCATCTGGTCTGGTGAGAAATATATACATGTTGGAATATTCACTTTGCAAGCTAAGTGACATGTATGTATTGAATGTATAAAAGAAATTTAAATAAAAATATAATTATGCATTATCTAAAGCAAGTCGGTATCATTAAAATTATATTTATATATATTTTGACTTTGAACACACATTTCAAATAGTAATAACCCTTATAGTACTTCTGTAGCCCCCTTATTTATTGTTTCACTTTCCCTGGTTTCAGTTAACTGTGGTCAACCATATTCCAAAAATATTAAATGGAAAATTCCTGAAACAAGCAACTCATTCGTTTTAAATCGTGAGCCATTCTGAGCAGCATGACGAAGCTTCACACTGTCCCGTTCCATCCCTCCCCCCCATATGAATTATCCCTTTGTTTGGTGTACGTGCTCTGTAGAGGCTACCTGTCTGTTAGTCACTCAGTAGCCTTCTCAGTTATCAGATTGAAAAAAGTAAAAAGTATATGTAGGGTTCTCTACTATCAGTGGTTTCAGGCGTCAACTGGGGGTCTTGGAATATATCTCTCACAAATCAGGGGGACTGTTGTATTTATCCACCAAGAGCTATTTCCCCCCAGAGACCATGCTGTTTTCAGAACAGTTGAAGACGCTTAGTAGAGTGTAAAGGTCAGCTTTTTTAGAAGCATGTGATTTGAGAGATGATCGCTGTACATAGACACTAACATCATTATCAAACACATTATATATAAATTGTCAAGAATCTATTCACGTATGTAGTTACATGAAATAAAGACTACCCTCTGAGACTTAATGTCCTAAGTGAAGTTCTGGTAGAGACATACAGAAAATACACAAAAAACACCCAAACCATTGCTTAAATGCCTAGAAAAATTAAGCTAGCTATATAATCAGATGTTAACACTGCCTATAAGATGAAGTATAAATACATATGTCCTAGAAAATTGTTTATTTTTAATATGCCTGTATTTCCAAATATACTGAGTTCCTAAGACCAATAGGAATCAAGTATTAGGTAGGTTTTTCCCCCTCAGTGGGCTGTGAATATGGTAGGTATTAAATAAATAAGAAGAGTCGGGACCAGCAGATGGTGTAATGATTACATCACTGGACTCCCACATAGTTGACCGCAGTTTGAGTCCGGGACCTGGTGGCTTAAAACTCACACTGGGTATGTGTGTGTGTGTGTGTGTGTGTGTGTGTGTGTGTGTGTATACCTAAAATCCCTAGAGGTGACTAGAGGAGAAGGGATTGTGGCCATCACGCCGGAGGATGATTTCTTGGTTTCTGTCTTTCACTGTCTCTCTGGTGAGCACATGCACCCTATAGCAAAAATCTATAAATAAATAAGGAAGGATGGATGGAAGGAAGGAAGGAAGGAAGGAAGGAGGGAGAGAAAGAGAGAACGAGTGGGAGTTGATGGTTCCTTGTCTTCTGTTTCACTTCAGGATCACAATGGCTCCTAGTAACCTGGAATTCACCTTTCTTTTTGCATTACCAGTTACCACATTAAAAAGTATCAGAGACATATGACACTAGATCAATTTCTGTTGAATGGATGGATGCATACATATGGGTAAGAGAGGAATTTACTTATTTTTCTAGAAAAGAGAGATGAGTTTCAGTCTTTGAGTATTAGAAGGAAGTGAATATGGTGGTGGGAGGTTGGTTTGATGAGTGAGTAGAGAGGCTAGGTAGCAAAAGGCATCACTGTATTTGAACATAATCAAGAAGAAATGATGGTGAGAAGCACTGTGTTCAGGGACAAAACATGTTTAATTGAACATGTTAGAGCAGAAGAAATTTGGTAGGAAGTAGTTAAATACACCATCTGTTCAGGTCTCTAACTTTAAAATGACTTTAGTCTAAGTGTTTTAACCATTTTGAGACTTAAATGGAAAAAACAGTTTTCTTTATCTGACCATATTCACATTTTTAATATTTCTATTTTAAGGACTTTGCAAGTACTCATATGTTGTGATTTTGTTTCTTTGTTACTGCCTCAAGAGGCATAGTTTTAATGTAATTCTACGTGACATAGTGATGACAGCAGAAATACAGTTTTTCCTGAAAGTCTTGTAAGCTCTGTAGCAGGAAGCAATGCATTGTAAATCTGTCATTTCCTGCAAGTCTTTCCAGAGAGAACGGTATTTTTCAGCTGAACAAACTTGAGTTTAATATTGCTGTACTTTCTGCATCTTCGTGTTCTTTTGGCTTAGTACATTGCAAGATTTCCTTTACTTTTTGTTACTTTTATTTATCCACTATTGTTTTTGGTGATAATAATGAAATTAATTTCATGTTTACTTATCAATGTGTTCAGTTTCAAAAACAAAAATGGTTTCTAAAAGACTACAACCCAATCAAAAACAGGCACAAAACATGTAATAGCAGTTAAATTAGAAACCCAAAAAAAACCAAAAGTCATAAGCTTGCAAGGTTCAGCTTCTCTCATAAGAGGAATGCATAAGATATGATTTATCTTTTCTTTCACACATCAGATAGACAAAGATATGACAGTCTAATAAAACACAGTTTTTATGGGAATAGGGAAATAACTATAAAATGATGTAAGGAAATAGGTACTTTACTGTTGGTGGGAGTGTACATTGGTACAGTCTTCTTTGAGGGCAACTTGATAATATTTGTCAAAATTAAAATGCACCTATTCTTTAATCCTGCAAATTCACATGCAAGAATTTATTTCCAGAGACGTAGATGTACATGTTTACAAAGTATATTTTGGTATTAAAAAATGTTTACTTCATACACTCTAACTAATTTTCTACTCATAGAAAAGTTTAGTTTAAACTTCATTTCCACATATGTGTTTGTGTCTGTATATAAAATTAAAAAGTATGAAATAATGTCTTCATAAGGTATGTATATGTTCAAAGATAGGTACATACCTATAAAAAATTCTATACAGAAAGAAGATCAGACATATAAAAAACTTTCTTTTTTGTCTTTTTGTTATTCTGTCTAAATTTTTGCTTTTATCATATATGTTACATTTTTGGTGCTAGTTTTAATAGCTCTTTTAAGATATATTGATAACATTTATCAGTTTAAATGTCAATTTTATGGGTTTTTGTATGTTTATAGAATCACATGTACACCTATCCCTACTACTCTTACGTTTTTATTGCCTCCAAAAGAAACCTTGTACCTATTAACAGTGCCTCTGCAACTCCCTCACTCCTGCAGCTCTAGGCAACTACTCTTCTACTTTCTGTAAATAGACTTTCTGTTCTGGAATTTTATACAAATGATATACAACATGTGGTGTTTTGTGACTGCCTTCTTTCACTTAGCATAGTGTTTTTGAGATCCAACTATGTTGTGGCATGACAAGCACATTTTGAATTAAAAAACTGTTAAAATCAGAATCAAAGTAGCAATTTCAAAATTATTTATCCTGCTGAGTATATTGCACACTAGTTTTGAAATCATTGGGAATTGTATATAGAAAAATAAATTCTTGTTAATAGGTTACCATTTAACTTAGCATCAGTGATGTATGAATTAATCACTTAGGCTTTATGTATGATGTGTGTTATAACATTTAATCATTATAGCATATGTATTAAGTTATTATCTCTACAAATAAGCCAATTAAATGATGGAATTTTTGTGATAAAATTGTATTCATTTTATACATAAAAGTGTAACGTTTAAAAGCATATGGGCTTAGCCAAGGTGATGAATGCTGCTAAGATGCTGCATTTCACAGGTTGGGAGCTTTTCCCTTAGTTTTCTTCTAATAGTTCTATATTTTCAGGTTTTAGATTTAAGTCTTTATTTTGAGTTGATTTTTACATATAGTGAGAGAGAGAAGAATCCAATTTTGCTATTTTGCATGTGAACATCAGATTTTCTCTTCACCATTTATTGAAGAAACTGTCCAGATTGGGTGTTCTTGGCACTTCTGTTGAATGTCAGTTGTCTGTATATGTGTTGAAATGGGTAGATTTATTTCTGGACTGTGTTGTGTTCCATTGGTGTATGTGTCTGTTTTTTATGCCAGTACCTTACTGTTGGTTACTCAAGCGTCGTAATATATTTCAAAGTTAGTGTGTTGCTTACAGGTTTGTTCTTTTTTCTTAAGATTACTGTGGCTCTTTGAAGTCTTCTGTGGTTCCAAACAAATTTTTGAATTCTCTTTTCTGTGAAAAATGTATTTGGGAGGGGATCAGCAGTTAGCGTAATGGCTATGTTGCTGAACTCCCATGTAGTCGATCGCAGTTTGAGTCCCTGACCCAGTGGCTTGTACTCAAGCCGGGCACATGTGCGTGCATGCCCAAGATCCTGAGAGGAGAATGGAGGAGAAGGAATTGAGGTGTGGCCATCCCCCCTGGGGGACGATTTCTCACTTTCTGTCTCTCTGACTCTCTCTCTGGCAAGAGCATGTGCCCTATTGCAAATACCTCTCCCAAAAACAAAAACGTATTTGGTATTTTTATAGGGGTTGCATTGAATCTGTAGATCCTTTTGGGTCCTACATTTGAGCATTTTAACAATATTTATTCTTCCAGTCTATGAAGAGCTTTCACCTCTCTTGGTTAAATTGATTTCTAGATTTGTTTGTTACTTTGGTAGCTATGATAAGTAGAATTATTTTCTTGCCCGCCCCCCACCCCCTATTTTTAGATAGCTTGCTATCAGTATATAGGAATGCTACTGGTTTTTGTATGTTGATTTATTTTAATCCTGCTAATTTGCTGACTTCATTTTTTAGATTAAGAGTTCCGAAAGTACCTTTAGGACTTTTTGTATATAAGATAATGTTGTCTGCAGATGGGGACAATTTAACTTCTTTTCTAATTTGGATACCTTTTATTTCTCTTGCTCTGACTAGGACTTCCATTAATCTGTTGAATAGAAGTGGTGAGAGTGGGCATCATTTCATTCCATATTTTCGGGGAAAAGTTCTCAACTTCTCCCAGTGCAGTATGAAGCTAGTGGTGTATTTGTCATATATGGCCTTTATTGTATAGAGGTACACTGCTTCTGTCCCTAATTTGTTGAGAGTTTTTATCTTGAAGGGATATTAAAATTTGTCAAATGCTTGTTCTACACCTATAGAAGTGACCATATGGTATTTGTTTTTCATTCTGCTAGTGTGAATTGCCCCATTTATTGATTTGCATTAGTGGACCTTGTATCCCTATCACGAATCTCACTTGAACATAGTGGATAATCTTTCTGATGTACTATTGAATTTGTTTGCTAGGATTTGTTCAGAATGTTTGTATCCACGTTTGTAAGCGAAATTGGTCTGGAATCTTTTTTTTTTTGTTTTATCTTTGTATAGTTTTGGTGTCAGGGTAGTACTGGCCTGATTCTACAAGTCTGTCATGGTCATAGCATAGACATGAGTTTGAGAGTAATCCCTCCTCTTTGACTTTTTTTGGCATAGTTTGAGAAGAAGTGGTGTTAGTTCTTTAAATGTTTTATGGAATTTAGTGGTGAAGCCATCAATCAGGTTCTAAGCTTTTATTGATGGGGGAGAGCTTTTATTTTTCAATTTCCTAATTAATTATTGGTCTGTTCAGGTCTATTTCTTCATGATTCAATCTTGGTATGTTGTACATGTCCAGTAATTTATCCATTTCTTATAGGTACTTAATAGTTGGTATATAATTGTTCATAGTAGTATCATATGAGATAAGGCATTTTAAAAAAAGAATTATTTATTTAATTCCATTTGTTATTATAAATTTTGTTTTAATTCGACCAGAAAAAGTCTGAGAGAGAGGGAGAGAAAGGGAAAGTGAGAAAGCAAACCACCAGGTCCAAGACTTGAACTATGGACAGCCATGTGGGAATCCAGCACCCTTAACCACCACGTCACCTGCCAGCCCGAGATAGGGCATTTTTAAAGGTGGTGCAAAAGAGAAAGAGAGGAAGAGAAAGGAGGGAAAGAGAGAAGGAAGAGAAAAGTGAATATGTGTGTTTACTAGAGGAAGATTTTATTATATATATAAAACATGTAATTATTATATATAATATTTGTTTAGTAGTAATTGATACCAACTTTCTTTTGCTTGGTATGTTTCTATATATTTCTAGGTCATTTAGGCCATGTTTATAATGCTTGTCTTAGACTGAGGGTAAACTTGTCAAGCTTGATTTGTGATAGCAAAACACTATCCTTTCCTCAAGTCAACTAGAAATTATTTGTGTTGGGAATAGCAAAACACTGTTTTATACTATTTTCATTTTTATCATTCTTGTGGTCAGCCTTTTTACAGTGGAAAGATTGTTCATTTCTTATTTATCTGTGATTTAAGGCCATCGACAGTCCTTGTGCTCAGTTTATACCGTTTTTGTTACCATAAGAATGCATTTTGCAGCTTTCATTTTTCTGATTTAAAACAACAGAGATTCACTTTGTTGGCATAATTAAACCTTTAGTCAGGACTTGGGTCCTGGATTCCTTCCACATAACACTTAGTATGTTGCATTTAGTATGATGCTTTCTATAGAAGTTTTTCAATCCAGATTTGTCATGTGTTCTTTTGTCTGTTTTTAGAGGAAATTTTTTTTAAGAATTATTTTTTTAATTTAACTTTATTTATTTTAATTTGACCAGAGAGAAACAGAGAGAGAGAAAGTGAGAGAGAGGGAAAATGAGAAAGCAAGCCACCAGGTCCGGAACTCGAACTACTGTCAGCCATGTGGGAGTCCAGCACCCTTAACCACCATGCTATCTGCCAGCCCCTATAGGAATTTTTAATAGACAGTCTATTCTATCTAAAGATGATTTTATTTTAAGAGCTTTCTCTATGGATTGTAATTCATTGAAAACTAGACTGCATTTTACATTTTAAAAACTTGATCATCTTGATGTAATATTTATAAACTTTCTGCTTTTTTCACTGACTTGATTATATAAAACCTGTTGACCTTGTTCATAACTTACTTGCATATTCAGGCATTCTATCACACAAGTTAAAAAATTGGCCACTTTTAAGTCCTGTTACCCTTGTATCCAGTCTGTGCAACTTGTCTGTGTATGTGTGTGTTTATATGATGCATATTTTATTTATTTATATAATATTTCACACACACACACACACACACACACACACACACACACAGGTATGGTTTTCTATGCAAAAACGTGTCATGACTTGGTTCCAGCAACCCAATATATGGTATGTGTGTGGATACAATATGTAATTATTAGTTTTTTTATTGCCTTAATATGGTTTATTTGCAAGGTTAAGAACATGATATGTACATGATAAGTTTTGTAGATCCTTTTATTTTCCCAGGCAGAAGATTTACTAATGGATAGTTAGCTTTCCTAAATCTCACAAGCGATGTCAGTTCCTCCCCAAGTAATGTGTTTTCTCCTTGTTATAGGTCCTTTTGTTCTGCCTCACTGCTGCCATGTACATGTTCTTTTTCAGGTATGTTCTGTTACCTCTATTCATTTTAATACAATTTAGTTTAATTCAGTTTAAAGATTAGTTTTTGTTGTTTGTTAGGTTGTTTTTTTGATAGGGCACGTGTACTCACCAGAGAAAGAAAGAGAGAAAGTGAGAGAGAGAAAGTATGAAATCACCCACCAGGGGAGATGTGTATGTTATAATCCCTTGTCCTTCATCTTTTTCTCTGGATTTTGGGCACTCACATGCATGCACCTGGTGTGATTCTTAAGCTGCTGGGTCTAGGACTCAGGCCATGAAACTGTCCATATGGGATCCAGCACTTTTAACTCCTGTGCCACTTGCTAGCTCCCTCTTTGTCGTTTTTTAAAAATTTATTTTATTTAGCTTTATTTTATCCATTTATTTATCTATTTTAACTTGACAAGAGAGGAACAGAATAAGAGAGAGAGAGAGAGAGAGAGAGAGAGAGAGAGAGAGAGAGAGAGAGAGAGAGAGAGAGAGAGAGAGAGAGAAAGTGAGAAAGCAAGCTGCCAGGTCTGGGACTTGAACTACAGTCAGCTATGTGGGAGTCCAGCACCCTTAACCCCACACCATCTGTTGGCCTCTGCTCTTTATAGTTCTGAAAAATCAACCAAGAAACTGAAGTATTTTCCTAGTAATTTTCTCCTAAAAGGATCTTTCTTTTCTTCTGGTTTTTTTTTGTTTGTTTGTTTGTTTTTTTTTTTTCTTTTTTTTCCCCTGGGGTGGTCAGAGATAAATCACTGCTTTATAGTAGGGAAGAGAAAGCGAGGGAAGGACAATTTGTGTTTTTCCATAGTCTATTTAAAGTTGGCCCAGCCCTGATAAGTGAATATTCTGGGGTTTTCTTATGGAGCTGATTCTAGGTATTCTTTACTCATAAAACAGTCAGCATTTTTAATTTAAGGAGGAAACAGTGACAGTGGAAGTTCTATGCCTCCCATGAAGCACACTAATCATAGTTTATAAAATATTAAGTTCATATTGTCAGAGTTGTATTTTTTCTGGTCACTATGACTTGGGGAATGCTAGGATGGTTCAAGATTTAAATGCCAGTGAAGGATGTTTGTCATTTTCATATAAGCACAGCAGTGTAGGAATATAATTTTTTATCTTATTGTACTTATTTGAAGAGGTCTTCCTTGATTTTTCTGGATGTAGATAGAAATTCAGTCACAACAAGAAGGACTAGGTTTTGAAAACCAAAATTCGCACTTAATTAACAAAGGCAGTTATGGATTTTTATTTGCTAGAGCTACATTTGCTAAAGTTTTTAAAAAAATAAGACAATTCAACCATCCTAGAATTTTTGAGCCACTAATTTCCTGTCAGGACATCCTAATACACATTTGATAAAGCACACTGATACAATTTTAAATTATTTAGACTTTTTCAAGAACTTTTTAGGCAAATACAAAATGATGATGATTTTTCTATTATTATTCTTGTAAAGAGAGAGCCAGGCTATTAGAAATAGAAAAATGTATAATAGATTCAAGGTAGGGAGCATTCAGTTTGTAAAGATTAGTAATGGTATGCATAATAATATATATATATATTTTTAGATAAAGTCTTGCTATGTAGCAATCCTCCAGCCTCAGCTTCTTGAGTGGCTAGGTCCATAGCGGGGTACCACTCTTCCTGGCTTTTATGATGGGCCTGAAGTCAAACCACCCTTGTGCCCTCAGCCTGCTTAGTAGCAGTGTCCAGTGCATTCCATTGCTGGGTCAGGACATGTAGTTTCTCATATCACTCTTCACTGACTGAAAAATTATTGGATCTGTCTGGTGTCAGCGAGATCCATCTGTTATTTTTACTGTATCTTCATGTGTACTATATTACTCTTGTGGTGTCTTTCTTATATTTGAATAATTTGAGGGTGGATCTGGGGAAGTTAAGAACAGTGAGAATTCTATTTGATCGATTTCCCCAAATTTCATTTGTTTTCAGATATATTATTAGGACAGTATTGCAAAAGTTCTGCATGGTTTATCTTTATATCTTTGTATTCTGTCTAGTAAGAAGGTATAGCATAGTCCATGAGGAAAATGTGATCATAAAAGTTAAAAAGTTAGAAACATCATTTTTGTTCACGTGCCTGAGGGCAAAGTGCAATATCCTATGAATCTTCTTTTTGTGAAGATTTCTAACAGAACAGGTATTTAAATGAAATAGTCCTTCCCAGTGTGACACTTGGATACAGCATACATGAAGTTTTTGAGGTTTAAAAACACATTATTTGTTGAATACACTGATAAATGCTCAATTTGCAGGATGGTTCTAGGAAATTACATTTTGAAAACTCTGCCATCAACCTAGTATTTTGAAGGAAGAAAATCAACCCTATAAATATATGTTTTGGTGCAGAGCTATGGAACCTTTTCCTGTTTCAGTCACAAAGTCTTGGTTAAAAACAACAGTTTAAAATACTTTCCAGAAGGCTCAATACCAGGTTTAAATGCCAAGATAAACACTTTCAGTTTTCTGAGGAAAGGAGTTGTTTTTCTCTCCAAAAGAAGCACTATCACCAAATTCCTAGTGTTTCTGGCAGAAGTTACTTTCAATAACTCAACAAAAGAGGTTTGGTAAATGGTAAAATAAAACCATTTATAAAGTACTAGAACCAAACTAAACAATTTGATATATTTGTCTGAACACAAGCTTGTGATTAGAATGAACAAACAATTTTATATAGCACTTGGCAAAGTCAACTGGATTACAATTTTTTTGTTAAAATTTATTATAAATACAGATATTTGAGGACACCTTTATTATACTTATTTAAGCAATTATTTTACATGTAGAGGCTTAAAATTGTATAATTAAATTATTTTGTCCTCAGGACTCCATTTATCGTAATCTTCTTTGGGAAGTGGCTAAGGGAAAAATTTTATATTCAGAATGAGTCAACTCTGTAAGTTTACCTTAACCTATAAGTGGGAAAAATGGAAATGAGAGTTTTTTTCAGTAGAGAAAAAACATGCCAAATATTTTTAAAAAGAAAGATCTCAAGGAAGTAGTGTTATTATGAGTATTTTCTAGAGATGTCACAAGATTTAATGATTACAGTAATTTACTTAAAAAGCAACATAATACTTTCAGTGTTGAAAACTATGGTTAAGAAAATGTGTAATGAAATATCTTACTTTGCTAAAATATTTTATTCTTAATAGTTTTCTTACATACATTATTTCATAATGGTGCTGGTGATTTTCGGTTCATACACCAGAAACAGACTTGTATTCAGATAGAATCCTGTGGCAAGGTAAGTGTGAAGAGAGAGTTCTATCTAGTTCTGTGCTAGTTTTTAGCCAAAGGCTGCCAGCCATGTAGCCATTAAGGGATTTGTTGAAATAAACACATTTGAAGATGTTTTGAAAGAAAGATCTTTGTACAATTCCAAGGGGCAGTTTTTATAATAGTTTTGCTTCCTTTTTTTCAATCACTTTATTACTGTGTATGGTATTGTCATGGCTGTGCCATGGGGCATTGTCTGTCACTATGAGTTCAGGCCTAGCAGAAGTTATGGTTGAAAACTGGACAGAAAATTTTGTCACTTGAGCCCATTTAAACCATTTCTTTAATTCCAACTATGTGTTCATAGGTAAAGTAACCCTGAGTGTGTTCTTGTCAGAGGATTCTTCTTAGTTTTTGATTAAGTCTTGAGTAGATGATCTTTTCAACAGTCAGTAGAGAAAAGAAATGAGCTTTTTTTTGACCACCAGGCTCTTTTTTGTTTTAATTGAGAAGCAAAGAAAAAATCAGCAACAACAAACACTAAGCAAAATTATCACACTTAATCTTCCTCACAAAAAGACAATGGAAACAATGCAGTACATTTAAACATTGGTTCATTAGTTTTATTGTCAACATTAGGTATCTGTGTGTGAAGAATACTAACAGTTTAGAAAAGGGAGTAAACCAGCATCATTTTTCTTAAATTACATTATATTAAAATAGACAGTATTATAAAGACAGTAAATTAGACAGTGTTATAAAGCATATTATATCAACTTTGATCTAGCCTATGAGTGCTAGCAAGAATTTCTGGCCACATACTTTGCAAAGCCAACAGTTAATCCAACAGTTTGTTTCAGCCTGTAGATTGAAAAGCTCAGACTTGTCATCACAATTAATCTATAGGCTATGACAGCTGATTTAAGATAGACATATTTTAAATAGAAAAGTATGGCATTTTGAGAGACCAGTGCAAAGGAAAGTTTATTGTTTTGTTTTGAACATATTTACGAACAGTATTTTTTCTGACAGTTCATGAACTCTAATCAACTCTCTGTAAAGACACAATAATTAATTTAATTAGTCTAAAGTATAGATTTAGCTATTCTATTTGAGAAAACCACTGTTTAAAAAAAAAAGTCTAAAAATTATATTGTAAATGGCATATTTGCCAGAGGGCACCTGTGCTCAGCAGAGAACGATAGAGGGAGGAAGAAGGTGACCACCACCTACCCCCAGTGGGAAATGGTCATCTTCTCTCCTCCATTTCTTCACCCTGTCAGGATTTTGGACATGCACGTACCCACTGGGGCTAGGACTTAAACTGTGTGTCAGCCATGTGGGATTCAGCTGCCTTAACCACCAGACCACGGAGCTGGCCCTTACTGTGGCATTTGGAGGTTAAAAGTTTTACTTTTAGGATAATTTGCCCTAAATAATTAAATTTTATTTTAAAGAGATTATTTGCAACA
This sequence comes from Tupaia tana, assembly GCA_026018925.1. Lineage (NCBI taxonomy): Eukaryota > Metazoa > Chordata > Mammalia > Scandentia > Tupaiidae > Tupaia > Tupaia tana. The sequence goes on from JAKSZU010000015.1 coordinate 77,873,171, forward strand.
ATGCAGCATGTGTATTGGGTGTTTGGGAGGGACCATATGACAAGTAATGGGGAGATCTTATTGCATTTATCCAGAAAAGACATGACAAGGACCTGATTGAGGTTATGTTGAAGGTATGGTGGGAGTGGATTTATCCACTGTGTGAGGATTACTGCTTCCATGAAGAAGAGGCACAACATTGGAAAGTGAGCTATTTAGAAAACAGGGAAAACATATGGAAATTGAGTAGTTTGTTTTGCAAATACTGAGATTTAGATCATATAGGACATTCAGATAGAGAAATATAGGTATCAGTTGGGTATTTGGAGCTCAAGAGATAAATCTGGACCAAGCATACTTGAAGAGTTAATAGTATATACATAATGTTATAGTTTAAGCTATACAGTAGATATTATTTCCTAGGAAGACTATTGAGAGTGGGAAAGACCTGAATACGGTCCAGAGAGTGCTGAAGTTCATTTGAGCATTGGGAAAGGGGTCAGTGGAGGAGTTCAGTGTAGTAATAAGAGGCAGCATACACACAGCTCATGAGAGTAAGAGGCTACTCTTAGCTTGTCACAGTACATGTTGACTTGGAACAAATTACATATGCCTTACACCTCAGCTTCTTCATTGCAAAAGAGTGGAAGTTAGTATATGGGCCTGATAGGGAGGGCTGTGAGGATTGAATAAGAAAGAACACAGTGTTTTCAGATGCTTTTGGATATGAGCCAAAATAAAGATTACATTTTATATTAGGGACTATATATAGATAGATACAAATACACACACACACACACACACACACACACTGGGTATTTTCCATTCTAATTTATTTTAGCTGCTTTGGGGCCAGCTGGTAGCACAGTGGTTAAGGTGACTGGATCCCATATGGCCAACCGTGTGTTCTCATTTTCTCTGTTTCTCTCTATGTGTCTGTTAAGCACACATGCCCTACAGCAAAATTAAAAGAAAAAAGCAATAAGACTTTCAGGAAGCAAGCATCCTCTTTAGTATTAATGCTGTAGATATGTCCATAGAGTAAGGGTAAAAGTGTTCCTTTGCTTTAGCAACCTGGTGGGTCAGGGATAACCTGCTAGAGAAATTTCTGTAGTTGCATTGGGGTAGAAGATTAAGAAACGAATGTGAGATGAGGAAGTAGTGAGTCTAGTAAACTCAGGAACAGAAAGGGTAAGTTGTTAGGGAGTAGGGACATAAGGGTTTTTCTCTTGTTTTCTTTCTTTTTCTCTTATTTTTAAACAGAGACTAGATTGTGAGAAAGCTTAGGCGTAAGAGAAGTTTGCCCAGGAGGCATGACGACAGGTTGAAGAATGGGAAAGAGAATAGTCTGAAATGTGGTCTAAAGTGTCAGCATATTTGGGTAGGTAGTTAGATTTGGTTGGGAGACATCATGATAAATGATTAGAAGGAAATTGAACCTCTGGTCTGCAAACCTTAGGCACATGATTTAAGTGAAAGGCGACTGACCGATGAACAGAAGAGGTAGGAAATAGTAAAATCTAATGCTTTTGGCTTTCTGAAAGTGTGGCCATTCTTGAAAGGTTCTTGCAAAAATAGTTACGGACATATGAAACCAGTATTCCTTAGAAGATATATGTAGATGAAGTGAGGCACCTTGATTAGTGTCAGTAAAGCCCATGAGATTACAAAACGGGCATAATTTGTCCTATGAAAATTTGTCCTACGAAGAGGCAATGCAGTGATTGTGAGGATTGTTGCTTTCCTTAAAGGGAAAAGGTGGGAAAAGTGGGCTTATGAATGTTGTAAATCATTTTCTCTGAGAATGTGAAGCTTATGACCAAACATGTTAAACTATAATCTGACTTTCTGGGTAAGGAAAATTGGTCTGCTTATTTAGTGGGCGTATACTATCTAATGGAGAAACTTGGGGCAAATCAGTGTCACATTTTGCCCATCACCCTTTGAGATAGTTGTGCCTAAATAAAGAAATTATTTGAATATTTTCCTATAAATATAAATTTTTCATTGTTTTTAGTAAAAGATGAAGACAAATATAATATAGAGAAATAATGTAAACTTAAAATGCAACTCCCTAAAGTAAGTACTTAATGGGATACAAACATGTCAAAAATTGTCAGCTGCCTTTCAAAAACTTGCTACAGTTTTGTTTTCATGACAATAAAGATGTTTTTAGGTTGTTTTCTAAGGCGGATATTTTATTTGTTTTCACTGATAGCTGGTTTACTAAATAGATGACACCCACATTATTAAATCAGTGAAAGGTTCACATCATCAATGTAGTATTGTTGGGACCAGCAGATAGTGTAACGGTTACCTCACTGGACTCCCATGTAGTGAACCATGGTTCGAGTCCTAGACCTGGTGGTTTAAAACTCACACTGGGTGCATGTGCATGCACATGCACGCCTAAAATCCGGAGAGGAGAGTGGAAAAGAAGGGATTGTAGGGTGGCCATCCCCCATGGGAGGTGATTTCTTGCTTCCTGCCTCTCTTTCTCTGTCTGGCGAGTGCATGCACCCTATACCAAAAATCTTTCTTTAAAAAAAAAAATATCGTTATTCATTGCCAGTAGGCATATTCTGTTGTAGTTGCACAATAGTTCTCAGAGTTTCCACTAGAGATAAGACCCTCTCTTAACAAAGCATTTTTCAGTAAAGCATTTCTGTTTTGAACAAGAAAAAGTGTTTGAGGGCCAGTAGGTGGCTTGGTGGTTGAGGCACTGGACTCCCTCCTACATGGCCGACTGCAGTTCGAGTCCCAGATCTAGTAGCTTGCTTTCTCAGTGTCTCACCCACCACCCATCTCTGTCTCTGTCTATTTCTGGGGAGCCACATATACCCTATAGCTAATAATAAAAAAATTAAATAATTTATTATTATTATTATTTGCTATAGGGCATGTGCACTTACCAGAGAAAGACAGAGAAAAAGTAAAAAAGCAAGCTACCAAGTCTGGGATTCATATCATAGTTGGCCATGTGGGAGTCCAGTGCCTCAACCACCTCAACACCTGCTGGCCCCAATTAAGTAATTCTTTATAAAAACTTTTTAAAAAGAAATAATGTGTCTTGTGTGTAAAAATTTGTTACTTTTGCAGATGTCTCAGCAAATCAAGTATCCATAGGCAAAAGAATAAATCATGATAAATTTCCAATAGCAGTGGCAAGTCATTGAAATAACTTTAATACTTAAAACAATTTTTTTTAAGTGTGTTTCTTCCATGAGGAGGAGAGGGAGAGCATGTGTTCCCCCAACAGTGTCTTGGCGCTGCAGTCCACCCCCAAGCCATTATCCATACCCTGTTAATGGCAAAGTACGTGTCCTAAATTGTCAGGGTGTCCTTGGACTTGAACCAGGAACTTTCCCTTCTGAGATCACCTCTTGGAACTTTGTGCTTTGCTGCTGTCTGGTCCTTAAAATATTAATTTACTTTTTTCCTTCATGAGAGAGTGTGGAAGTGAGAAGAAAGAGACAAAGGCTTATGCACCCCCAGCAGAATCTGCACACCATGATTCTCCCTCCAGTGTCAGTCAGCCACAATTACGAGCACATATACGGTGCCCGCAGGGCAGAGGGAGACCTCGGGTTACAGAGGGGACCTTCGCACATGGTCTGAGCATTGTGGAGCATTGTGGTGCCGCGCCACAGCAGCTGGCCAAACCCTTTCTCCTAACAATGTCTGTAACAGTTTATTAGCATTGGTGATTATTACTAGAGTCAGTTTTAGGTACAATAACACTCAGTAAATGTGTGAATAAATGATAACTGAGTTAACATGTAATGATTAGAAGTAAAATGTTTAGTTTTTGAGAATTTTCATTGAGTTAATTAAACACCTAAATATGTTTTAGGAGGTTCTATGGCATAATAGAAATTGCACTGTCTTCAATGCCACACGTAACACACTTCTCTTTATGTCTGGCTCTACCATTTACCACCTCTGTGACCTTCAACAAGTTTCTTGGTTTCTTTTATCTTAAATTTTTTTGTCCGTAAAATGATCTCTATGGCGATAAGAATTTAGAACAGATAGGCCTACAAGAAAACAGTGGTTTTAAATGACATTTATGTTTCCAAGCCCATCTTCAAAGTTATTTAACCTATGAATGAATACATAAAATATGCTTGGAGTATAGTGCTGGTGGTACTATAAAAACAAATAATATCCACAATACTCCTTTGGAAAAATACAGTGACGTCCATTATGTTAGAGCTAAAGCAAAAACGTTGGTAATTATCCAGTTCTGGGCTACTCTGCAGAGTCCCATGTTTTGAAGAAGAGTTCAGAAAATGAAGAATGGGAAGTGAGGAGATAGAAGACCAGAATAGGTGCTCTTAAGGAGGAAAGGTTAAAAACCAAACAGGACATCGGACACTGCAAACTGGGAGCTGAAGAGTTGGGATTATGATTTAAAGGAGGGCTTTTCCGTTCACTCTTCTACATTTTTTCCCCCCTCTTCTCCATCTGTTTCTTATTGTGACTAGTAGTAGCTTGGGACAGCACAGTAAGTGGGATTGGACACAGGGTCTTAGAGGTTTAGGGTAGATGGGCACTACAGAGCTTGGGGAGGCAGTGGCAGGGGGCAGGTGGAGGACAGCGAGATGAGACCAGGAATGTATTGGCCCTGAATTCTCAGAGCAGCATGATTTTGCCGTTTTTTTCTCTATTACCAGCCTTACTCTCCATTAGTTGTTAGTCTATCACCTGAAAACTGGATTTAAAAATCTGGTAGTATTGGGGCCATCAGGTGGTGTACTGGTTAAGGTTCTGGACTTCCACCTGGTCACCCTTGGTTCAAAGCCCTGACCTGGCAGTTTGAAAAATCACACTGAGCAGGTGTGTGTGCATACCCTAGATCCTGGGAGGAGAATGGAGAAGGGATTGCTGCTTGGCCATCCTTCCTGGGGGTGGGGAGGGTTGTGATTTCTCGCTGTCCCTCTTACTGTCTGTCTCAGGTGAATGCATATGCCCTCTGGCAAAAACCTTAAAAAAAATAAAAGACACCTGTAAAGATTAAAACTGGAGGGACTAGCAGATAGAGTAATGGTTACATTGCTGGACTCCCACGTAATTGACCACAGTTTAAGTCCCAGACCCAGTGGCTTAAAACTGATGTCAGACATGTGTGCATGCGTGCCCAATATCCTGAGAGGAAAATGGAAGAGAAGGGATTGCAGCATGGCCATCACCCCGGGGGTGATTTCTCACTTTCTGTATCTCTGTCTCTCTGGCAAGTGCACACACCCTATAGCAAAAATCTCTCAAAAAACCAACTAATCAACAAACCAAACAAACAGATAAAGATTAAACTGTGAGTGAAGAATGGAACTAAACAGGGTATCATATGCTCTATAATCCAAATCTCTCTAGACATTGTATTATATCATACCTAAACTAAAGAAAGCCATGGGTGACTTTAAAAGCATCCGTAAGCACTTTCTCGTCTTTCCCAGTGGCATTACAGTTGCCTCTTGCCCTGCAGTTGACTGTGTCCCTTCCTGCTTGGAGGAGAGGGAGCAAAGGTGAAGAAGAGGAATAAGGGAAAACAATTGCTAGAAGCAGTACGGTAAGAGATTTTTGCTATGTTTGGTTAGAGTAGCTCATTTTATCTAAAAGGTAAGGATTATATTTATTTCACGTATGTCTTCAGTTTAGTTATAAGACACTATGTCTCAGAATTTGCTAGTATACCATCTGCTTAATAAATTAGGAAACTAGGAAGCTCTTTCCAACTTTCAACTTTTTTTTTTTTTTTAGTTTTGTCTAAAGGGGACACATGTTTACTGAAGAGAGAGAGAGAAAAACAGAGAGAGAAGGAGACAGACAGAGATCACCCTCGAATGATGGCCACTCCACAGTCCATTCTCCTCTAGGGGTTTTGAGTATGCATGCATAGGCATCTGGTGTGGTTTTCAAGCTGCCGGGTCCAGAACTGGAACTGCAAAGTCAGCCATGTAGAATCCACCTGCTATAACCACCATGCCACCAGCTGGCCTATTTTCAACTTTCTAATGACATACATTAATGTTTCATACAAAAAATTGACCTTAAGACCCACTGTCGCCCCAAGGTATGGTCTATCTACTATTCCATATAAGCTTCCTTTGTCTTAAAGGAAAATCTTTTAAAGGGCATCTTTTAAAATGAAATCTTAAATTATAAACCTTTTTGAACTAAATTTAATATTCACTCATAACCCAACTACCACTTTATAGCTAAATATTATTAGAGGATTCATTGTTACTAGTCAAAATCAGGGATTCCAGCTATGCACATTACATACCTATATGTGCACTTCAGTTATAATAAATGATTCCATCTCCTTTAGGTTTGAGATTACAAATCTGTTTTTGAAAATTAGATTAAAATTATTTGGAATAGTTACAGAATATTATTTAACATAAATATGGAGGTTATAAGCTGTGTGCAGATAAAAAGATGATGAAGTGCTGGCAAATACTCTTAAGAGTCACCTTTTGGCTTTATTACTTGAATTATGATATGATACAATGCAATATAACAGCTAGGGATATTTTAAATTTGGGAATTTAGTATGAATATAAAAATATATTGAGAGTAATAAAACTTACTCTGTAATGAGACACGATGCCCCATATATTAGTAATGTAGATAGTCAGAGTTTTGTGAGTGTTGCAGATGGGAAAGGTCCTTAGATTAAGATTATTTTAAAGTGATTTTTCTTTTGTTTGTTTGCTCATTGAAAAACAAGCAAATATTGCTCAACAAGATCAGAGTAGTAATCTCTCACAACCTCTTGTTAGGGATAAAATGCTGCCACCTTGGTATCCCGTGGGCCATCTGCTGAGTGTCTGTCCTGCCTGGCCTTCCTCTTTCTCCCTTGCTCCTTCGCTTTTTTCTGCCTTTTTCACATACATATTTATGAGTTCTCTCCCCAGCTTCTCAAATGAGATCATATCACGTAGGCTGCCTGATGATATGCCTTTGTATGGCCACATAAGCCACAGAACTGGATTCTGATGCTAATCTTCAGTTCTTCACTAAGAAACTGATAACAACTCTTAACAGAGTGAATGTGATTAAAGTAACGTTTCTTGAGCAGTCATATGCTTTTAAGTTCTAGAATCCTCTGGTATAGGCTGAGATGTCTGTTTCTCATTTAAAGAAACATTGTTACTTATCACAGAAAATTCTTAGACTAGACTTTGCTGATCCAGATGCTTGCATTGGAAATAGTTAGGTTTAACTGCTTACTTTACCAGATACGAGGACGGCTATAATTCACTGTCTTTCTCAGGACAGACTCTCGTTTCCACTGTTTTCTACTGCTGAGCTTTCTCAGTGGAATCAAGGGACACGATAGTATAGTGGAGTGTCAGTGAGAAGCCTGAGCTCCGGAGTCCGACTCAAGTCAATTTATTTCTCCATCTTGTTTTTGTTACCTTGTGGGTTTTTCACTTAGCCTCCTATTACTCAGCTTTCTCATATGAAGTGGGGATAATAACAGTGTTCACCTCATGAGGTTATTGTGAGTATTAAATGTCTACTGCATAATAGTGCTATCTTAGTCTGTTATTGCATTGCTTACAAAAATACTTGGGTACATTTATAAAAATAGAGGATTATTTAATTCATGATTTTTGTGGCTAGAAAATCCAAGGCTTTGGGCTGACCTATGTCACAACATGTCCTATAGAAGCAGAGGAGACAGTGATTGCGGACAGGGAGAGAGAGAGAGCGTGTTCAAGCAAGCATGCTCTTTTATAATAACCTAATCTCACGAGAACTTACTTCTTCTCAGAAGAGCTAAAGCCCAGTTCTCCCAGGAGACAGCATTAACCCCTCCATAAGACTGGCACCTCCATGATTCAGTCAATGCCCACTAAGTCCAAATTCCAAAAACAAACCTTTGGGGAATAAACTGTCACTCAAATTATAACAAGCACTGATAAATCCGGCTGTTTTTTAAGTTAAACTTGAATTGTAAAGATCACATACCTTGTGGTGAACTGTCCAGAACAGGCAAATCCATAGGAACAGAAGGTTGCCAAGGGCAAGGTGAGTTGTGGAGAATGGGAAATGTCTAAATAATCCAGGAGTCTTTGTGGGATGGCTACGTAAGTCTGAATATGCTAAAAAAAAACATTGATACACATTAAATAGTGAATTAAATATTATGTGATTTATATATTATTAAAGCTCTGAATATGTTTTCAAATATGAATCTGCTACATTTCAGATCACAATTACAAGTCACAGATTGCCAGGTTCAGATTGTGATTACAAGAATGCGCATCCTATATCTATGCAGTCCCTTGCCAATAATATATTCCAATTTAGTTTGAATGGAAGTTAAATTTATAATCTTTGGAAATATAAATGATCAGTTTACAACTTGATTATATTTTAGCATATATTATATTTCATATATTTGAATATGTATTTTGAAGAGTATTTTACTGTATTTTCCATTTATTGTGGGGAGAAGAGGTTTTAAAATTACTTTGTTGTTCTATTTACTCTGGATAACTTTTTAAGTGACTAGAAGGGCATTGACAGTAATCATATTATAATATCATCTGTATCGTAGTTTATTTTCTCTCTTTTGCAGTCTATTCTAGATGATTTCCAGAAACATTACAAATAGCAAAAATTGGAAATTTGGGATTTATTTTGATCTAGGTCCTTAAAACATCAATTAAAAATATCTGTGTTTTGAGGCTTATTTTTCATGCTGTGTAGGTTCAGTGACTTGGTTTATAGGAATAGAAAGTATACCATCTGCATCTTACACGGTGAAATTAAGTATTTTTTTTTTCCACCATTATCAACTTCTAGCACAGATTCTGTTTCAAATGTGTGACTGAGTCACTGAACCAGGAAGGTGTTCACCTGGAAGATGAGCTAGTAGAAATGTGAGAAGCTTTTAAGTTCTAAAGTTTCAGTCATCTCTGTCCATAGTCTTCCCGAGAGGAAGGACAAAGTGAATCTTCTCCCTTTTTCATATTCCCTCGTCAATCACAAAGCCTCTTTGTACTTGTGGGGCCTTGATGGACTGAGGGCTGGCTGTTTGTCATGTTTCTATCATCCTAAAATGCAAAAGAAAAGGAGGAGGAGAACTTAGCTGTGGGTCTTCAGGCCTGCCTCAGCCTGGGACCTCTGAAATTCAGCTGCCCTGGAATGTTCCCTGGAGTGAATTGATCGCTGAAACACAGTGTGCGGTTCTTAGTGGTTCTGAGCTTCTTGGTACGTTCAGAATCATACTGATATTAAAAATTAGATGATTTTGTACTTAAGAGGTTAGATTTCTTCAATATGTCAAAAAAATCATAAAAAAAATCATCAGGCTCTTATATTGGTATCAATATAACAGTTCCTATCTTATGTTTCTTCCTTGAATGTTAAAAAGTGTTTTTTGAAGTGGATAATTTCAAATTCTCTTGCACGTTTGTCATTTAAGGTATTTTCAGAGATTTTTAGATAAGACCATTCTTCTCTACCTCTTAAAACTACCGACAACTTCTACTAATAGGAAACATGTGAGGAGATTTCTAATAGCAAGCCCATCTTGTTGAAGTCACTTGAGTCCTAAGACGTTTGTAATTATTGAAAATTTGGTCACTTTGTTGAATTTACTGTTTATTTCAGATTTATCTTTCATATCTTAAAATTTTCTATCACATTTGATGATTAGGAAGAACTGTGGGTATGAGTGTGGGAAAAATTGTGATAATGCTTTCACCTTCTTAAAGGAATTTAGGCCTAACAAAATAGGGTGTCCCTTTTTTAAATTGTTTTTTGAAAAAGTGAAATAAAATAGTCCTGATGAGGGTGAAAAAGAAATATTATTAAATGAGGTGTCTGTCCTTGTAACAGTCCTGAACTGTTACAAGTTCAAGCATCTGATGTAAAGGGCTGTAAGGGAGTTCTCAAACTTTAATATGCATGCACATTACTTGGGGATCTCATTAAAATGTGGGTTATGATTTGGTGGGCTGTGGTGGGATCCGAGCTTCTGCATGTCCAGCAAGCTCCCAAGTGTTTCCAGTCATCCTCGTCCTGAGAACATTCTGGGTATCAAGGCTCTAACTCACATTAAGAAATGAATTTTGTTTACCAGCACAGGATTCCATTTTCCCAGTACTTTTACTTAAGCATATCATCAAGGTCAGATTTCTAAGCAACAGCAAGGCAGTCTAGACCAGCAGTGAGTTCCACCCCTAAGCTACTGGACATTGTCATTGGTTATATGTTAATTTCATATCAAGGGAGTTAGAAACATCTTAAACTTCATTTTTTTTTTTTTTTCTTTTTATGGAGAGGTTTTTGCTATAGGGTGCGTGTGCTCGCCAGAAAGAGAGACAGAAAGCAAGAAATCACCCCGCAAGGGGGATGGCCACGCTGCAATCCCTTCTCCTCCATTCTCCTCTCAGGATCTTGGGCACACATGCACATGCGCCCAGCATGAGATTAAGAGGCTGGGTCCAGGACTCAAACTGCGGTAAACTACATGGGAGTCCAGCGATATAGCCATTACGCTAACTGCTGGTTCCGTTAAACTTCATTTTTTGTTTATTATCTTTGAGGACATTTTCTTCTTTCTAGTATTTAAATTCCTTTTGTTGAATTGACTATATAGATTTCCAAAGAGATTTATAAAATGAAATCATATGTTGTTTTTGTATAGCTCTGAACTACTTGAATTTCACAAGGTGGGCCTGAAATTATGTTTTCGAATATAGGTTTTATATTCTTATTTTCCAGGTCATATTGGCCACAGTAATAAGTTATAACTGAAATATGAAACTTTGACATAAAGAAGAAATTGGAATTTTAGTAACAGGTGTTGTCATAAAAGGGATTGACTAGAAATATATGGTGTCTCTAATACATTATCTTGACATAGTCCCCTTTCTTAATTTACCAAATCTGAGTTCTATTTCCACTCTCCATAATCTCACATTAAATACCATTTCTTCTTGTTCAGTGCATGAGTTGAATAGATATTATGTGGTCTGATCACATTTACCTTGCATAAGGTTCTATTTTATCTAAAAATATGTTTTCCAAACAATAACTCCTTCAATTTTACTGTTGTTACTGGTAGTTAAGAACACCTGTACCTGCTGTCCCATTGTGGACTTCTTGTTCTACTTCTAACCCTACAAATCAACTCTCTTTCCTAATAGTGGATGTTGAACATTGTGTTGAAATTCAGCAGTCTCTTCTGTCCAACACTCTGTTTCCACTTTCTCTTCACCTGTTAGTTATGTCTCCCTCTCTGAGTGGTCAGATAGCATATCTCCTCATCTGCAGGATGGAACACATTATTATGGCCACTTTTTTGGCACAGTATCCTTTGTTTCAATCCCCAACTTTACTGGGAATGTGCTGTAATTTTTAAAACACTAACATACCCTAAATGGAACCTGTCTGTATTCTCAGTGTGTTCGTTACATTTTTCTCCAGGAAATAGTGCAGACAGGTATCTGGTAATCAGTGTTCCATGTAGATTCACAGTACTGAAAAATTAACAGTGTATATATGCTGGGTGCCAAATAGAAAATGAATTGAAAAGCATAGGAATTTGAAAGAGAAAGAATATTCTGTGGAGATTTGATGTGGCCGTTAAAAGATAATTAAGGCAATGGAAGCTACAATAGCATCTTACACTTATTGAGTCCTTACTGTGTACCAGACATGGTGTTAAATATTTTATATGCATTATTTCCTTTACATTCTCAAAGGTCTTTTTTTAAAAAAAACATGTATTATTATTATTTTTAAATTTTCTATAGTACGCATGCACTCATGAAAGAGAGGAAGACAGAGAAGAGAAAGCTAGACTCCCACATGGCCAACCACAGTTTGAGTCCTAGGCCTTATAACTTGCTTTCTCAGAGGTCTTTTAAGAAATATTATTTGTAGTTTTACTTTATAGATGAGTAAACTGAGGCTGGAAAGATTAGGTAACCCTATGAATTATAGAGCTTAGAATTCGAATCTAGATAGATAGAAAAAAGTCCCCTAGTCATGCTTTAAGTTGTTTTTCTGTAGCAAGTCTTTTGAAACACTGTACATGCACACATGTTCTAATTGTGTTTAAAATCAATTTAGTGTGACAATCGTGTAGCATATAATAACTGGCTATGGTCAACAGTGAGCCCCATATATGATGGTGGAGCAGTGAGACTATACCACGTAGTCTACATGTCTAATAGGCTATTCAGTCTAGTGTTGTGTAAGTACACCACGATGTGTATGCAATGGCAAAATCTCTTCATAACATGTTTCTCAGAATATGTGTATATTGGGACCAGCAGTTAGCATAATGGCTATGTTGCTGGACTCCCACGTAGTCGACCGTGGTTCGCGTCCCGGACCCGGTGGCTTAAAACTCACGCCGGGCGCGTGTGCGTGCGTGCCCAAGATCCCAAGAGGAGAATGGAGAAGAAGAGATTGCGGAGTGGCCATCCCCTCTGGGGAGTGATTTCTCGCTTTCTGTCTCTCTGTCTCTCTCTGTCTGGCGAGCGCACATGCCCTATAGTGAAAACCTCTCAAAAAAAAAAAAATGTGTCTATTAATCAGTGATGCTTGTTTGTGTTCATGCTCTCTTACTTATTTGCCAGAGGGCACAGGCCTTTGTCAGAGACAGAAGAGAGGGAGAGAAAGCATCCCCCAGTGGGACATGGTCACTCCTCCATCCGTTCTTCATTTCTTTATCTTGTTAGGATTTTTTTCTCCTTTTTTTTTTCTTGAGAGGTTTTTGCCATAGGTGCGTGCGCTTGCCAGAGAGACAGAAAGCAAGAAATCACCCCCCAGGGAAGATGGCCATGCCGCAGTCTCTTCTCTTCCATTCTCCTCTTGGGATCTTGGGCACACGCGCCCAGTGTGAGTTTTAAGCCATTGGGTCCTGGACGCGAACTGCGGTCAACCACATGGGAATCCAGCGACATAGCCATTACACTAACTGCTAGCCCCTATCTTGTTGGGATTTTGAAGCACATGGACACATGTCCTAGCATATTTTTCAAGCCACTGGGGCTGGATTCAAACACCTAGTCAACCATGTGGGATCTGGCTCCCTTAACCACTAGGCCATAAGGCTGGCCTTGATGACCGTATTTTAAATGCATATACAACATATTGTATATATCCAGATTTTCTTATGCATAAAATTTATTCTGTAAGTAAATTTTAGTCACAGTATACAGGAAAAAAATACCAAACATCAGCCTTGTGACATCAACATTTGGGGGAGTATGAGATAATCCGTATTCAGTTGTAATAATAATGAATATCTAGCAGGTTTAATAGCTCAGACTTTGTGCGTGTAGTATTTTTGTTTTTGTTTTAGACAAGATCTCACTATGTCACGATCCTCCTGCCCCAGACTTCTGAGTAGCTGGGATGACAGGCCTTTTAGGTTGTCCTGGAATGGACCCCGGACTTCCATTGCGTTCTTGGCCTGCTGAGCACAGCATTCCGCACATGCTTCCAGGAGCTGCCACAGTCGCACTTTCAAGGAGACAGTCTGAATCGCATTTAGAGAAATGTGTGTTAAGTATGTCTACCTCTTTGATGACCTTCTGTGCTTTTTTTCAGATGTAGAAAGACACAAATATCCTACTGACAGTGTAGGAATTCTATTCAAACTTGACCTAATCTTACTCTGTAGGCGTAAGTATATAAGATTGAGAGTACATTTTGAGTAGAACTTTTGTTTGAATAGATTTGGGGTGTGAGTGTTGGGTCTTTATTTTATTTGTGACAGACTTTACATCAAACACTATGGTTTTGAACACCAAACAGGCTAGATTCTCTTCGATAGGGTTTGGTTGCTAACTATGTGGGTAATACTCTTTCCTCCTCCCATTTCATTGGAAAAGATTATTTAACAATTACTGTCATTTATTCCAATTTTAAAAAAGTATCATGCATACCTTTTGCATAACTTATTTTTTGTTTTGTTCTTTAAAAAGATCATTGCTAATTATGATGCCCATGTTTTCTTGGTGGACGAGGAGAGGTAGCTTGTCCTAGCAAACCAAAACTATGAATACTTTACAGTTTTCAAATTGTGTAGTCCTTTGTTCTTTTTATTTTTTAATTAATTTTTTTTTTTTTTTTTGGAGAGGTTTTTGCTATAGGACGCGTACACTCGCCAGACAGACAGAGAGAGAGACATAGAGACAGAAAGCGGGAAATCACCCCGCAGGGGGGATGGTCATGCCGCAATCTCTTCTCCTCCATTCTCCTCTCAGGATCTTGGGCACGCACGCACACGCACCTGGCGTGAGTTTTAAGCTACCGGGTCCGGGACACGAACCACAGTCGACTACGTGGGAGTCCAGCGACATAGCCATTACGCTAATTGCTGGTTCCCTCCTTTTTATTTTTTTGATAGAGATTATGAACTACATGATTAACTGTCAAAATGTAGACAACACAACTCACAAGTTAATTGTACTCTTATATAAGGAATATGACTTAACTGTCTCTCACCAATATCATGTAAAAGAAGGCCTTTTTTGATCATTTTTCTTATAGATATTGTACTTTATGTTATTTAGTGTGTTTGTATTCCTTGTGGCTTCCGAGATTTTTGCTTTCGGTAGCATCATTTTGGACATGAAGCATTGGGAAATGATACTTCTTTTTACTATTAGTATCTGTAGTGAAAATTTCAAGTCACCTCTTATATTTTTCTCAGGTCTATTAATTTATTTCTTCCTTGAATGAGACAGAGACAGACAGAGAGATATAGCATCCTCACCAGGGTCCAAACACCTCCCTCAGTGTACCCCAGCCTCAGCCAGCCCTGGATCATGGGCATGTGTGAGGCCAGCATACCCAGGGAGGTCTCCAGATGCAAACCTGGAACATTCCCATGTGGCTCAGCCTTGCAGAGTGTTGTGCTTTGCAGCTGTACCACCATCCAGCCCCTATGACATTTTATTTTTAATTGGGTGATAGGGTGGGATATGAGGCACTTGTAACTATAAGGTTGTTTAAAAAACAACAACAACAACAACAAAACAGAAAACTACAAGGCCTTTTTTAAATTGCATCAGGTCTTTTTAAAATTGTATCTTGAGCATAGAGTCAACATATTTTTTAAGATGTTTATTTCTTGTGAGAGAGAGAGAAGCAGGCACCCCCTGCAGGCTCCCCATGTTACGCTCTTTGCCCAGTTTTAGATGACCTGGTTCACAGACCACGTGCATGTGTGCCTGATGTGCCCAGGAAGGTCCCAGACTCAGACCTTTCCCGTGGGGGTCCAGTTGCATTTCTGCTACACCACCACATGGCCCAGGGTCAGCAATTTTACAGTAGGATGAGCACAGCTTTAGAATCAAACTAATTTGGAATTAGATGCTATTTTCACCATTTAACTACTTCTACAGCTTTGAGCTATTTCTTTAATTTTTTTGAGACTGTTTCTTCATTCATAAAATGTTAATGACTTCTTTGCTATTGTGCTGGGATTAGAGACAGTGCACAGTAGGCCCCTTTCGGTCCTTGCAGCACAGTAAATACTCAGTAAGTGGTGGAAGTGTGCCACTTCTCTAAAGGAATTATTATAATTTATCTCAGCATTGAGAAAATGTCTACTAATACGCTTTTTAGTCACATGGCAGAACTGACTTCACTGACTGTTGAAGATACATGTAATCATATGACTATCTTTGGCCAAAGGAATGTGAATGAATGAATGTAATATACATCATTTCCGGGTAGAAGCTATAAAAATCTATGCTTCAGTTGCCATATCCCCTAGTCTGGTCTCAATAATTGAGAAAATATACACAAATTGATTACGGTAGTTCTGTTACTCCAAGTTCATTTTGAGTATCCAAATGTCATGATTTCAATAAGTGTAATGGAATGTGGAAATTTATTTATTTTTTCCTAAATGAGTGTGCTTAATGAAGTGGCATTTCTGGAGACCTTAACGAAGTGACATTGTTGGGAGGGGCGGCCTTTGAGTTTCGCATAGTATAGAGAACCCAGACCAGATAGTAGTAAGAACAAAACTGGTTAATACTACTGAACACCAGGTCCTAAGAAGATTTTAAAAAGTAACTGTAGATTAAAATTAGAGATATTTCATAATAAATGACAAGTTGTTGTCACTTGTGTTGCCATCTGAACATACACTTTACATGCTATCAGGGTCAAGAGGGAAAGCAACTCGATTGTAACAGTTTGCAGACAGTGGGAAAATGTACATAATCTTGAGCAAGCTCATTAATCTTTTTGCTCCCATAAAATGGGCATGGTAATGCCTGCTGATATACATGAAGATGTGGGATTATGCTTGTAGAACAACTTACTAAATACTTAGCTTTACATCTGCATCTTAGAAGATGCTAGAAGCTTTGTCCTTCTTGCCTCTCTGTTGACCACATTTATGGAGAAAGGTGGTGCTGACACATTCCTTTTCCTGCCTGATTTTAGAAAGGAATAACACTATTGCTTTTCTTGTGAATAGTACATTGTATTAATTCTCTTACTTGTTTTTCTTAATACCATATAAAACTTACTGGACTGTGAGTTTACTGAAGAACATCAACTCTTTTGTTCCAAAGGTCTAGTAAGGTACCCTGTCAAAATAGGTCTTCATTTCCCTTACCTAGCTGAGGCTCTCTCTAAATAGTAGATTGGATTGGGTCATTGGAAAAGTCATGCCTTTTTTTCTTCTACTTTTCTATGTAAACATGCATCATGACTTTTCTGACAACTCCATACTTTTTCACTGATGTAATTATTATGTTCATATTTATATATATAAACTACACATTTGATGTTACAGAGATCATCTTTCTAGCACAGAGTGACTTATCTATATAAATAGGGTGTGGACTAGGAAGTTTCTAGGAAATTAAATACCAAAAATGCTTACCCCTCATGTTAACCTGGTAATTAAGAGTTGATGATGAAGCAAATTCCTTATATCACACCCTATTTTTTTCCTGACATTTAAAAATTTTTTGCTTCATTATTTCATAATATTGTTGCCACTTGAGATTAGAGGCAGTTTTTAACTGAGATTATGGCAGAATTTAAATATACCACAGTTGTAAATTTATCCTAATCTGTATAGAGAGATTTTATATTCATTATTGAGTCTGTCTTAATGACAAAATGTACAGAGTTAGTAATATGTAGTTGAAAGATCTTTGGTGACAAATAATTTAAAGGTTGCATATTTTTTTAAATTTTTAAATTATATAGCTTCTTCCTAAAATGTGCAGCTGTTTTTTTCTCTAACATATTAGACTTCTGTTCATTTGGATTTTAGTATTCAGTTATAGTAGCATAATGTGTAGACTCAAACTCAAGCTAAATCTTGTCTTCCTCAATATTAATAATATCTAGCTTTTCCCCACTCATTTTATTCTCCCAAAAATATTTTTTATAGTTGTAAGATACCTAAGGTATTTGTCACAATTTCTCAGTTACTGGAAAAGCTACAGTATTCTTTAAAAAGAATGTAAGACAGGGAACCAGCAGTTAGCGTAATGGCTATGTTGCTGGACTCCCATGTAGTCGACCGCGGTTCACGTCCCGGACCCAGTGACTTAGGACTCACTCGCGCATGTGTGTGCGTGCCCAAGATCCCAAGAGGAGAGTGGAGGAGAAGGGATTGCGGTGTGACCAGACCCCCTGGGGGATGATTTCTCGCTGCTTTCTGTCTCTAATGTCTCTCTCTGTCTGTCTGGTGAGTGCTGACGCCCTAAAGCGAAAATCCAAAAAAAAAAAAAAAAGAATGTAAGACAAACTTTTTTTTTTATTATTTAGATAATAAAATATAGTAAAAAGGATCGTATTAATTGTCTAGGAAAAAAGTGGTTGTTAGTACTCAACACACAGAGTTCTGAGAGTCAAATGATCTGGGAATTGAGTGAACATCTGAATCCATATGTACTCTATGGAAAACAGCCAGTTGCTGCTAAAACACTCCTTCATAGCACTGATTAATTTTCTGTAGAGAAAGTGTTTCACACTTAGATCAGTTCTTTTGGAAGGAAGAAATTTAGAACTAGAATAAATAATATTTAATGCTCGTTTTATAAACCGATATTGAGAAATCTAGCCAGAAGCCAAGAGTTTTAGTCCCACACATCTGGATGTGATGACTTTGGACTCTTCACACTCTGATGATAGGTCTTTGTTATGACTTCCAAATATTTTCTGGCCAACTCATTAAGCAGGTATGTAAGTGAATTCTGAGTCAGACCAAGCTTCTGTCATCTGTGAAGAATACCGACCTCTCCACTCTGAAAGAGGACAATTTGGGTGGCTCCACAGAGCCTATATTGCAGATAAATTAACTATGTTACTCCTCAATGTTTTCTCTTTCTCCCTTTCACCAGCCCCCAAAATATGTTCCTTTTCACGTGTTTACTACCATCAACCAAATTTGAATAGGGATCTGAAGATTTTGGGAAAATAATTGGCACGCATCTTTTATAGAATACTTAAGTTTTTTTTTTTTTTTCATTTCTTATGTCTTGTATATTTTGCTTTTTTTTTTTTTTTTTTTTTTTTTTTTTTTTGCCATCCTTGATTCCCTATCCCTAACCCTCTGCCCTGTCCAACCCTCCTCCCATTGTCTCTGGTATCCATGATTGCTTTCTATGCCTTTCCCCCCCCCCCCATTTAATTGAATACTTAAGTATTTTTAATGACACATTAAACCTGATCAGCTGCCATTTTGTTATTATATTTAAATAAAATGAAAGACACTGAACTTCAAAATGGTATTTAGGAGGCTTGAGTAATATGCCAAATTATCTATGAGATAAGAATAGGAGTGCAGGTTATTTTTGTATTTCATTTTATCCCTTAGGTCCTAGATAATTATTAAATACTATTCAGAAAAATGTCAGTTATCATTCATATACATTAAGACAATTTATTTCTCATTGGGTATCTTCTCAGCTCACTCAAAGTGTTCCTTGAGATACCAAGAAAGTCATTTAACATCTCTTCACATGTATTAGTGAGCGGTCGTCGTATCCTGAACATCTATTGAATATATGGACTTAGAGCTCAACAGTTTTATTGAAAACTTTTCTGTTTTTGGACAAAGATGGAATGCTTTTCATGACTCAAAGTAATGTAAAAGGAAATATTTATTTTGAGAATAAGCCAATTTATATATTATTGGACATAGCACAGACCACCCAGGCCTGAAGCCTACTGTTTATAGTTAAAGATCTTAAATCTACATATGCTCTTGATGAACCAAAGCTATCTTCATTCCAGCTAGAAAGGTTTATGTCTGCAAAGGGTAATAATTTCAAGTTCCCTCCCTACTATCTCCCACCCTTGGCTAGTAAAATTCTGTCAAGTAGATTATTTTATTTCCACAGGGGAAAGGCTTCTTCAAAATTCCATAATAATAGCATTGCACAATTTCATCTGTCAAAAGACTGATGTTTAATATTGTTGTAAAACACTAGAGTTATATTTGCATTCCAAACCATTTGTGTCTGTCTGTATGTGTGTGTGTATAAACTATAGCAGAATGTAGCTAACTGGGTTTTGGTGCACATTGCAAATTCATTTGAAACTTCATTGTCTTCTAACCAACCGCCAAATTTTAAAATTCCTTTAGTATTGGTTCTAGATCCCCTTATTGTCTTTCTCTCCTTATTTTCACTGTAAACAATTTATCTAATGGTAGCTTTAACAACTATCTAATGTAATAATAGGAAAGGAAGAAAATGGTGCAGAACAGAAGCCATCAGACATGAATCATTGCAGCTTCCTATTGGAAGGTCATATTTGTTAACCTTATATGTTTCTCATTAAAGTAGGAGTCAGGGTCTTTGCTGAAACCAAGGATAGAGTCAAAAGCCTGAACAGGATTCATAGGGTTTCAAATACTTGTTTTGTATAGATCGGAGAAAAATGATGGGATCGCTGGACTATGTTCAGAGTTCATTTGAGCATATGATCTTGTTTTGTGATGTGGCTTTCCCTAGCAGCACACAGTCGCTTCATTACAGATGCAGGGAAAGTGATTAGCTTCATCCAAGGCTGGAGTTTCGCCCGATGGAGATGATGCAGGGACCGAATGGGAAGGGAGTTTAGGGTAATAGAATGTTTTCTACAACTATGGAATTTAACTTGGATAAGGAGGATAGTGAAGAATAAAGCATTTAATAGTAGGATGAAATAAGGAGCTAACGAATTGGAAGTGTCTTAAAAGGCCCAAGAACAGTCACGGTGGGAATACTTCATCAAGAAAATTAGAAGTAAAGGAGAATGTTATTAGATGGTGAACTGCTTGAATAAATTATTCAGAAGGCATTAGGATGGCAAGATTATGGTCCTAACTGTAGACATAGATGGTCGAAATAGGATGGAGTTACTCCTTAGATATCCTTTCTTGGTGCCTGTATCCACATGTGGGTGAGGTAGGTAGCAGTAAAACCTCGCATTTTTATAGATGGAACAAGTGAGGTACATAGAGGAGTTCCTGACTTGTCACAGAGCTGGAAAATGGCAGAGCCAGGACGGAGGCCTAGTTGTCTGGATGCAGAGTCTATGAGGTTAATTGTTATGCTATTTTACTTCATGAAATCTTGGGAAGAATATGACAATAAAAATAAAACATTTCCTTTTCCCCATTTTCTTTCTTACTTTCTTAGGCCATATCAACTATTAGAACTGGTTCAGTACTAAAAATGGAAAAATCCAAAATATTAAGAATTAACCACCAGAGAAACTTAATTCTTACATAAAAGGAAGCTAGAGATGGACAGTTCAGAGCTAGGAAAGTGATTCAGTCATTGTATCTTAATTTACTGTCTGTTCCATCGCCCTTATAAATTGATTTTATTTTTAAGGTTCTCTTGGAATGGTGGCTGGAACTCCAGCCATCAGATCCATCTTACAGGCTAGAAGGAAGGTGAATGGTGAAAAAGGAAAAAGGGCCCTCTTACTAAATCTACTTTCTTCACACAAAGCCTCACATAACACTTCTGTTCATATCTCATTATTCAGAATGTATGCACACGACCATGCTAGTTAGAAATTAGAGTCTGTTATTCTAGATAGCAGCATGCTTAACTAGAAGTTTGATTTTTCTTGTTAAGGTAGAAAGGGAGAATGCCTATTTTAATAAGGATCTGGTGCCCGAGGCACCACACTTGGTACCCACATCTTTTCAGAATAGATTTTAAATCTGATTCATATAAGCACATTTGAGTTGAGAATTTAAATAATTGGGACGTGTGAAAGCAAGAATTGAGATACAGTAGGATGGGATTTCTTGTAGCTCATGGCATACACAAGGCACGAAGCGAGGGCAATACGAGCAGCGAACTGGAGAGGGAATACGTCAATAGTAGCTGCTGTTTTCAGTTAGAGTGAAACCCTGACATCAAGTAGTAAGTGAAGTCTAATTATTACCTTCACATAAAATGTATTATGTTATTAAGAGGTTAATAAAAGCACTATATGTTTTTACTTGGATTTCTAGTTCCTGCATTGGTAGGGGATGGATTAAAAAAAAATGACTATTTGTTTTGTTTATTTGGGCATGTAGAAAAAAGTTATTATTGAACTGATAAAATCCTCAATGAAAAGAAGTTACTTCCTAATTCTTCATCTTTCATAGAAAACAAACTTTTGTTTTAAAGACTGGAAGACATGCCGTATTTGATTTCACTTGCTTGTTGGGATTTTATGTTATCTAGAAAAAGATAAATAGCAGTGTTTTGAAGAAAAGGTGTTCATTTGGAAAGGTATTTTTGTTCACTGAAGATTATAGTAAGATTACAATGATATAAGCTTGTTTCTTGTTTTCATAGCCTGGATTTCATGATTGTTTCAGAGGACATTATAGAAACTTCCTGGCAACTTTATCCATGATGTACATTTCAAAATGTAATCTGTGAAACTAAATGTTATGGCGGTATTCTTGTTTCCCTTGTAAGACAGTGTGCTCAGGAGTACAGGAGCAATAAGTAAAGTCTTACTTATTTTCAGGGAAATTTACGTACTTCCTCTTTCTCCATATAGATATGAATGCTAAATAAAGATATTTACATGTTTATCCATTATATACATTTTTTTGCATTAACTATGACTTTTTAGATTACTTAATTTTTTTTTTTTTTTTGGAGAGGTTTTTGCTATAGGGCACGTGCGCTCGCCAGACAGACAGAGAGAGACATAGAGACAGAAAGCGAGAAATCACCCCCCAGGGGGGAT
Source organism: Tupaia tana (assembly GCA_026018925.1). Taxonomy (NCBI): domain Eukaryota; kingdom Metazoa; phylum Chordata; class Mammalia; order Scandentia; family Tupaiidae; genus Tupaia; species Tupaia tana. The sequence goes on from JAKSZU010000015.1 coordinate 77,895,365, forward strand.
GGTCATGCCGCAATCCCTTCTCCTCCATTCTCCTCTCGGGATCTTGGGCACGCACGCACACGAGCCTGGTGTGAGTTCTAAGCCACCGGGTCCGGGACGCGAACCGCAGTCGACTACGTGGGAGTCCAGCGACATAGCCATTACACTAACTACTGGTTCCCTAGATTACTTAAGTTTTTAATAAATGATTTAAGGATCTGAACTAGAATGAGATAGCCTCCTTTATCTTTATTTCAAGAAGAACAAAATTCTAACCTTAAGTGTCAAGAATATTATTGGATGAGCATGAATTTTATAAAGAATTATATTCTGTCTCCTCTTTCATGTTGTATTTTTTCCTCTTGATGTACAATTAGTAAAAACAAGTTTACTTACTGTTATTAATATTCATTATTTGTTTTGTTGCTTTTGGAAACCTGATTAGGGCTTTTGAGAGTGGTTTCAGTCAGTAATGATTTATTTTGTATATTTAAGCTGGATTCCAGATGTTTGAGGTTTTTCTCTTAGAAGTCTAAATTTTAGATGGCATTTAGATTGAAAAGACCATCCTTGTTAAGATACCTATTCTAGGGAACCAGCAGTTAGCGTAATGGCTATGTCGCTGGACTCCCATGTAGTCGACCGCGGTTCACGTCCCGGACGCGGTGGCTTAAAACTCAGGCCGGGCATGTGTGCGTGCGTGCCCAAGATCCCAGGAGGAGAATGGAGGAGAAGGGATTGTGACGTGACCATCCCCCCGGGGGGTGATTTCTCGCTTTCTGTCTCTATGTCTCTCTCTCTCTGTCTGGCGAGCGCAAGCGCCCTATAGCGAAAAACCTCTCAAAAAAAAAAAAAAAAAGATACCTATTCTAGTCTTATTTTTAAAGTAGCTTCAATTCTTCAGTTTTATAACTTTCTCATAATTTTATGTAGATTTTCATGTCAAAAGTTAAGATTTATGCTTAAGTTTATTATATAGATAGGATTTTTTTTTTTTTTTTTTTTTTTTTTAGAGATTTTCGCTAGAGGGCGCGTGCGCTCGCCAGACAGACAGAGAGAGACATTAGAGACAGAAAGCGAGAAATCACCCCCCAGGGGGGATGGTCACGCCGCAATCCCTTCTCCTCCATTCTCCTCTCGGGATCTTGGGCACGCACGCACGCACGCACACGCGCCCGGCGTGAGTTGTAAGCCACCGGGTCCGAGACGCGAACCGCGGTCGACTACGTGGGAGTCCAGCGACATAGCCATTACACTAACTGCTGGTTCCCAAGATAGGATTTTTAGATTCCATAAATTGCTTTTAAAAATCACTAGTTTAAAAGGAAGGATTAAATATCCTTAAAAAACTAGTTGTACTATACCAGCAGGTGGCGTAATGGTTATGTCGCTGGACTCCCACATAGTCAACTGCGGTTTGAGTACTGGACCCAGTGACTTAAAACTCACTCCAGTTGTATGTGCACCCAAGATCCCGAGAAGACAATGGTGGAGAAGGGATTGTGGTGTGTGGCTCAACCCGGGAGGTGATTTCTTGCTTTCTGTCTCTCTCTCTCTCTCTCTCTCTCTCTGTCTTTCTGACAAGCATATGCGTCTTACAGCAAAAACCTCTCTTAAAAAACAGGGACCAGCAATTAGCATAATGGCTCTGTTGCTGGACTCCCATGTTGACCACAGTTCGAGTCCCGGACACGGAGGCTTAAACTCACGCCGGGCACGTGTGCGTGTGTGCCCAAGATCCCGAGAGGAGAATGGAGGAGAAGGGATTGTGGCGTGGCCATCCCTCCTAGGGGGTGATTTCTTGCTTTCTGTCTCTCTGTCTCTCTCTGTCTTTCTGGCGAGCGCACGCGCCCTGTAGCAAAAACGTCTCCCCCACAAAAAAAACCAAACCAATAAACAAAACAAACAAACAAAATAGTTGTATTTCTCTAATTTCATTTAGCCAAATCAGTAGCATTGAGTAGTTGTAAGAAAAGTCCTACGATATATAACAAAAGAATGTTTCCATAGTGCTTCAAATTCAGAAGTTGAAACCTCTGTTAATGTGAAGAGACAATTCATACCTACGGTGTGATTTCTCATTTGCACATTTCACCCCAGAAGTAAATGAGACTTACCCACTTTATGCTCCAGAGTACGCTGTCTTATGGGAAATAAGCATTTTGATCATGACATTTAGTTCATATGAATTATTGCTTTTTAATTATCGTCACCAAAACATAGTTTTGACTTTAATGACTTGTCAAACTTCTCCTGCTTATGAAAATTAGGTTTTATAACTTTCATGTCATTAATTTTAAATTCCATGAAATACTTTCCAGTAAAGTATCATCCATTACTATTCTCAGGCTACAGATTTCTGTTTACTCTTTACTATGAGTTCTTTCTTTTTTCATTTTTAAGAAACTTTCCATTTATCTCAGATTCAAATCATATATACCCAAAGAAACATCTGTAAAAATTCTAATTTTATTTCTCTCATGTAAACTTTCAGTTATAGAATATTTCTCATGAAACTTGCTGTATCATGTTACCTGTCAATTTACTTTTAGAAAGGTCAAGTGTGATTGCTTCCTTCTGGATTATAATCCTAAGAAGAAAAGGCCATTGAAAATCATACATCACCATCAAAACAAAACAAAACAAAGTCTCTATAGTTGCAGTATGATCAGTTAAATTTGTGTGAATTTTTCTGAGATGATCATGGTTATAGTATCGATGAAGAAAAGGAAGTTTTATTACACATACTATTGCCACCTTATTAACTTTGGTCTTTAGCAAGTCCCTTGACCTCTGCCACCTGCAGTTACTCCGTGACCATATAAAACTGCACTGTCCAGTGTGTTAGCCATAGGCCAGTTGTGGCTGTCGAGCTCTTGAAATGTGACTAGTCCAAATGTAGAGTGCGTAAGTATAAACCACACACCAAATCTGGAAGACTTTATATGAAAATAATATATTTTTAATAATTTTTTATATTATATCTTGACATGCTAATAGCATAGATATTTTGAGATAAGTGAAATACATTATGTACAATATTTTTACTTCTATGCTTTGAAATATGGCTACTAGAAATCTTTAAATTACTTACACAGTTTGCATTATATTTCTATTGGCTAGCACTCCTCTAGAAGTAGGACATGTCTTTAGAAACCCTTCTGGCCCCCACCATTGTAATGATGCTGATTGAAGTTCTCATTGATTCTGAAACTGTTGTTTTAGTTTTGAAGTTCTCATTGATTCTGAAACTGTTGTTTTAGTTTTGATTCTTATGATCTTTATTCAGCATTTTTATAGTATGCTACTTTGGAATGATGAGCTCTTAGAAAAATCTTTTCCTTGTCTTGGGGCATCAACCAAACTACTTTGACTGAGAAGGAACTTAGCCTTTAAGCTTTTCATTATGCATAGATCTCATTTCAAAAGTTAAACCTTTCTACCTGGGAAAGCTGTTATCCTGCCTTTATTCATTCTTTTTGAACCTCAAATTCATTATTTTTGTCCCAATGATTCCCTTTATTCCATCCAGCGCTTTTGGCTTGTAATTCTTAATCTGTCTTTAGGAGGGCTGGGATGGTGTCAGTACAAAGAATGTAGCCTTTAGATGCAGAAGACTTAGATTCTCATTCTGATTCCTTTTCTTACTAGTTGAACAATCCCAGGAAAAGACTTACTTTGCTAATCTTTTATCTTTTTATCCACAAAATGGATATTGTGAGGATTAAATAAAACACTATTCAGGTACGGTTATTACATGGTTTTATTCAAAGGTCTTTTCATACTTCTTTACCTTAAGACTGATATACTTTGCTAGTATCCTTATTCCTTACTATTTATTCTTTTTTTAAAGAATTATTTATTTTTATTTCTTACTATTATTATTTTAATTTGACCAGAGACAGAGCCAGAGAAGAAAAGGAAAGTGAGAAAGCAATCCACCAGTTCTGGGAATTGAACATGGTTGGCTGTGTGGGAAGTCCAGCACTTTAACCACCACAGCACCTGCTGGCCCCACAATTTATTCTTTCACTCTAGGGTTTTTTTTTTTAATCCTTCCTTCAATGATATTCTTAGTTATATCAGTCTTTAGTCCTCCAAACACACTGTGGCTATAAAGAAAAAGAGAAAAATGCAGTATTGTTCACATAATGGAAATCATCACTTGGAACTTGAACCTAGATTTTTAAAAACTGAGATCATAGATTCAGAAAAAAAATCATAGTTTGAATCATAGATTCAAACACCAGTGGGAAAAGAGGGAGATACTAAATATCTTAAGAAATAAGACCCAGGGGAAAGGGAGGAAGGAACTTGATATATAGTGAATTCCATTATATTCTAGGCATTGTTCTGGATAGATGATTTATACATTTCCTTGTTTTATTTTATGATCACCACAGTCTTTTAAGAGGGGATTCCTCATCTTCTGTTTTATGGAGGCAAAAGTTGACTAATAGGCAGATGAAGTAACTTGCCCTAAGGTTTTATAGATCTTTATTGTTTGTTGCATGTGTCTCTCAAAACCATTGTTTTGTAAATGGTGCTCACTTTGGATGTTTGAGTTGTATGCTAATTTTGTAGAGACAGTTGGTCTCAAGTGTTCTTGTAAAAGCAATGAAACATTAGGTTTTTTTTCTGTGCTCTACAAGGATACCTGATATAAGATTTATGAAATGTATTTTGCACCATTTTGAGGAACGTAGGTCTCCAGATCAGTCACTAGAGTGAGTTGAGGGGATGGCTGCAGTAATTTAGGGAGCTTTTCCTTCCCAACCTTGAATTGTCTAGAGAACTTTTAGATCTGAAAGCCGCTGAACACTAAAAGTGAGAAAGTGAGGCTTTAGGATTTCTGACTTTCTTTCCCACATCCCCTTAGGTTAGCTATTCTGTCAGCCTTTGCTTTTAGTGAAAGTTTTTTATTTTATTTTATTTTATTTTTATTTTTTTTTATTAAGGTAATGCAAAAGTTCTCTATTTTGATTGACTTACTGGTTATCCAAATTCATTAAACTGCACTAACTGGTAGTCAAAGCTTAAATGATGTTTTTAAATGTGAGTGTTATGCCATGTATCAGGGCAATATTCACTTATCTGAAGTGGCTACAAATGTGGCTTATGCCAGTTCCCTGCTTCCCTCAAAACTTTCTTTCCTATCCATACCCTCCTGCTTATTTGCACCTTAATGCCCCATCCTCTTCCAAGTCATTCTTAGGTTCTTTCTACCTTTGGACTTTCTGAAAATTTTAATTCTATTTCTTTTTTTTTTAAATAATTATTTCACTTAATTTTATTCACCATTATTATCATTTTAAAAATTTGATCAGAGAGAGAGAGAAAGTGGGAAAGCAAGCCGCCAGGTCCAGGATTTGAACCATAGCTGGCCATGTGGGAGTCTAGCCCCTTAATCACCACCCCACCTGCCAGTCCCCTGTCACTTTGTTAGAAAGGCAAAAATATGCTAAGTATCTGCTTGTGCTTTACAGGTCTTGTGACAAAAACTATCCTGACTCACATATAGCATAAATAGGAGTGAACAAATTCTTGAAAAAACATTTTTTAACTTCGTGTCTTCATATTAAAGATGACTAGACAGGACATAAATATGATTTGTAAATGAACTGGTTTCTGAAGAACCTTGTTCCCTAAGGAGTACAAAGAGGCATCTGTTGTTTTTCTAGAACATGTAACTTTTAACATCTTTTTTGTTTGTTTTATTTAAATGAATGAATTTTTGAGCAGCCCTGTCTCTTATGTTCAGGCCCCTACAATTTTTATATTAACAAAAGGTAAAGAAACATGTACAAGTGTCACTATTCCGTTGGTTAATTTATTTCAAAGAACCGTATACAAGAGTGTTCCTTTCTCCTGCTCTTATAGGACTGTCATTTGTATTTTCATTTGACTCTCCTGTCCATCCTCGTGAAGTTTTGCTTTGGAAGCCAGAATTCCCTTCCTTGTTTTCTGTAAAACTGAGCAACTGAATGAGGCATGGCGTGAAGTCAAAAATAAATTCTTATTTTTAAGTGCTAGCAACTCTTACAGACTTGCTGAGGCCAAGGCCTGCCTATCAGACACTTGGCTGCTGGGTCACTGGCCATATGTTCTAGGCAGAGCCACTTGACTAACCTTAAGGGTGTTGGTTTTGATACAGTGTTGCTAAAAACTAACAAAACAGACACAGAAAACCACAGCTCTGTATTAAGTATTTGTCTGGCAAGATACTGAAAACCTTAAGTATAGCCCACACATGCAAACTTGTTGGAAGACAAAGTATATTTTTCAACAAGTTAGAGTCTCGGTGTAAGAAAAGCCAAGCAAATCTGGATTTTGAAGTTTTCCTCCCACATTCCTCTGCTGTCAAACTCCACAGGGACCCTTAATCATGTAGTACTGAAAACATTAGTTTCTATATTTTGAAATAATAGTATTGCTTTAGACTCAGTGGCATTTCAATTTACACATATTAAAACAAACCCATAAAATTATGAGGAATGGACACTATGATGGTATCTTAGGAGGGAACTAAGATATTATTAGAAATACTTAGAATGTGCTTATGTCAGTTTTATTCGTCTTTCAAAAAAAAATATAACTCCCTAAAGATGTGTATGTGCAGGGGGCCAGCAGGTAGCCTGGTGGTTAAGGCACTGAACTTTCACATGACTGACTGAGGTTCGAGTCCAAGACCTGGTGGCTTGCTTTATTACTTAACCCCTCTCTCTGTCTCTCTCTGGTCAAAGTTTTAAAAAGTAATAGTAGTGGAGGCATTCAAATATCCAGACCCAAGAAATACATAGGACCCCTAATAGAATCAACCCAAGAAGATCTTCTCCAAGGCACATCATAGCCAGACTGGTCAAATCTACAGACAAAGACAAGATACTAAAATTGACAAGAGAGAAACGATAAGTTAAAGTGTTAAGTGAAAAATAGTTTCAACCTTGGCATAGTATAGTATAGTATAGTATAGTATAGTATAGTATAGTATAGTATTCCTGCCAAGATTATCCTTCATATGGAAAGAAAGGATAAAAACATTCTCAGATAAACAAGACCTGAAAGAATTTGCCAGTAGCAGAACCACTCTTCAAGAAGTTGTGAAAGGAGTGCTCGACCAGGAAAACTAAAGACACATACAGAAATAAGAGAACAAAAGGCAACCAAGAAAATGACCAATTTAATGCTAGGGACAAGAAATACCAATAACAATGTTGAATGTTAACTCCCAGGATCTAAATGGAAAGATTGGTTCACAGTAACTCTGCATATGCAACTGAAGAGAGTTTGAACCTAAGACTGAACTAGCGAAATAGAATGTTATGACTTTTGAATAAAACATTACTGATTTCAATTTTTTTACTATGCTTTGTTTTCCCAATTTTAACATTTTACTTTCTTTTGAGTTGTTGACAGGTTCAACAATTTTTAAAAATATTTGTTTTGTTTGTTTCTTTAAATGGAAATATAAACTCTTCTTCGTTCCTGGAAAAAAAAAAAAGTAATAATAGTGGGGCGAGCAGTTGGCGTAATGACTATGTCGCTGGACTCCCATGTAGTTGACCATAGTTCAAGTCCTGGACCTGGTGGCTTAAACTCACACCAGGTGCGTGTGTGCGTGTGCCCAAGATCCCAAGAGGAGAATGGAGGAGAAGGGATTGCAGCATGACCATCCCCCCTGGAGGGTGATTTCTCGCTTTCTGTCTCTCTGTCTCTCTCTGTCTTCCTGGCAAGCACACGTGCCCTATAGCAAAAATCTCTCCTCCTCCCCCAAAAAAGTAATAATAGTAATAAATAAAATTAAAATAAAAAACATGTGTGGAAATATATTTTATATACATATGAGTACATAGACAAATATAAAATCTTGACTTCTGTAAAATATTTTTAAGCATTTCTTGGTGTAGGCTCATTAAAATATTTTCCCGGTAGATATAATATATTAGATCATATATACATTGTCTATTCTTAGATATGTATGTATAAAATATTGCATGTATATATCTCATCCTTTGAAGCTGGTAAAACAGAGCCTGTTACAGAAAGTTAGCGTATACCAAATACGGATAGAACTGAGTACAGCATAATTTTGTTACTTTCTGTACTTAATTCTACAGAACTGAAATAATTTCCACATGCAGAAATATTATGGAGTAATTTAGAAATAGATAAGTTACAGTGAAGGTAAAATATAATTTTGAATATTTGAATATTTAGTTCATTCACTTTTATTAGAAGTTCTTTTATTTTGAGTAGAATCACAATTACATGTTTTTTTAAGCTCAGGGCATATAAGGAGATATCTTTAGTGCTACCCAATATTGAATGTCCCAATCTATCATACATAAAGTTAGTAGTGATTCAGTTATTTCAGCTTAAGATATTTAAGATTGAGGCCGTATCAATTTTGAGCACACCACAAAAATTTGGAGACAATATTTTGTGTCCAAACTTTTTTTTCCATTTATGAGAGAAGAAAGGAAAAGTGGGGAGGAGAAAGAGAGGAGGCAGGGATAGTAATTTTGGTATGGACACAATCCTCCTGCCACACCCTCTCAATTTGCTCAGCTCATATATAGGTCCACTTCTAATTTGTTCAAGTTGGCCTGGGAATTGAACCCAGGTCTCCTCTGTGGCCTTGAGCCATCTAAGCACTGGTGCTGTTTATGCACTGTGGCTGGGTCTTGTTTTAGGAATTTGAAGTTGTGAGGAATCTTAGGGTCATTGAGTTCAGCCATTCCACTTTCTTTGTTATGCTTATTTGTTGTTGTTGAGAGTAGGGAGACAGAGAATGTTTTCTTTTGTTTTAGATTTGTGCCATACCACAGACAGAGACAGACAGACAGAGGGAAAGTGAGAAATCCCCCCCACCCCCCCCACCCCCCCCCCCCATGGCCACACTTCTCCATTCTCCTCTCGAGATTCTGGACACGTAGGCATACGCACCTGAATGAGTTTCAAGCCACTTGATCCAGGACCCAAACTATGGTCAGCCATGTGGGAATCTAGTACTTGAACCACTACGTCACCTGTTGGCCCCAAAATTGTTTGTTTGTTTGTTTGTTTGTTTGTTTTTCCCTCCAACAGAGTTTCCATGTGTTGCTGTTCTCCTTCCCAAACCTAGCAGTTAACTAGCGTCCAGGTTCACACAGCTATGCCTGGCATGTTTCGGTTGGTTCAGGAGCTGTACCTGGGTCTCTGGTGTAGCCTCTAGCATCCCAAGTGGTAATGCCACCTATGTGCCACTGAGCCAGGCCAGTCTTTTTATTTCATATTTGGAAAAACAAGGCTTCAAAGCATGTGTCCTTTTAATATTTGAGACTTTTTTTTAGTGAAAGAGCCAGAATTAAAAAATTAGATTCTTATTTTGATCTCACCATAGTCAATTATGGAGTTTAAAATGGGAAAAGAATATTTCCTAGAAGGAAAAGAATTACCCTGCCAGTTCATTGCGCCATATTTATCTGTTGGCCTAATTGTAGATGAACCAGCCATCTTCTGTTATAAAATTCATGATAAACTTAAGACTATTCTAAGTCATTAATGTTGTTGGCTCTGATAAAGTAAATGAAACATTGTTCAAGTAGGAGTAGCTGTCCTTTTCCTCGCTTTTCTAAATTATCACTGCCACATGACTATTATCAAAGAAATACTTTCCAGATGGCTCTTCTATTTACTGAACTCCCTCTTTGCAACACTAATGGTGACCTCTGAAAGCATCTGGGCCTTATAGTTTGGGGTGACCTTCCATTCCTCCCTGTCCATCCTGTGGGCAAGTCCAGTAGATTATTTTTTAAAAGATAAGAGTAACATGACTTTGCTTATAAATCTGTTCTCACATTTTATCTGTATATTCAAGAAACTTAGTTTTTCAAAATAGCCTTAGGAATTAAAACCTCTTTATTCTAGTTTTCTGGTCATTATGAAGTTTCACCTTTGGTAAAGCTTAAAAGAAAAATAAAGCTTTCTAAAGCGTCTCAAAAAAATATCAGGTTATTCTGTAACCAGTCTGCTATTCTTCCTTTCTCTGCCCAAAAAAGATCTGCAAAAGTGGACATATTAGCTGCCGAAGGTGGTCAGACCTGAGACTTCCCGTGTGCCCTCATAGAAGCCACTGAGGCTTCAGGAACCCATTCTCCCCCATGTACCCTTTCTCATGTTGTGTTTAAGCTCATCTTTCTCACTTATTTTCTTCCTAGGGCTGATTTATCAACCATGTCATCCTCGAATTACAATGTCAAAGTGTTAAAAATATCACGTTCAGTAGTAGTTTTTTTATTTACCTTTTTTTTTTTTAAGGTTTTTGCTGAGACCATCAGGTGGCGTAATGGTTACGTCGCTGAACTCACATGTAGTCAACCACAGTTTGAGTCCAGATTCTCGAAACTCTCGCTGGTAGCCTGTGTGTGGGTGCCCAAGATCCCAAGGGGAGAATGAAGAAGGGATTGCGGGATGCCCAGTCCCTCTGTGGAGGATGATCTCTCACTTTCTGTCTCTAATTCTCTGTCTCTCCGGTGAGTGCATTCACCCTATATCGAAAATCTTTATTTCTCTCTAAAAAAGAGAGAGAAAGGTTTTTGACTTAGGGCATGTGTGCTTGCGGGGGTCGGGGGCGATGAGAAATCCTCTTCTGTTTGGGGGCGGGGGGTGACCACACCACTATACCTTTTCCTCCATTCTTCTCTTGGGATTTTGTGCACACATGCACACACTCCTGGCATGAGTTTCAAGCCACCAGGTCTGGAACTTGGACCACAGTTGGCTGTGGGAACCAAGTGATATAACCGCTATGCCACATGCTGGCCCCTAGATTTTAACTCTTATTTAAAACAGTTTTAATCCTCAGTGTGTGCACGCACACACACACACATATGTATTAGATGGTCTTAGTACCTGCAACAGATTTTATTTTGTAGGTTATTATTTAAAAAGTTAAAACTGAGATTATAGTTTAAAAAATAAACAATGTGGTGGGATTCAGCAGTGTGTCATGAAGCTACCCTTTGTAAACATGATCTAATCATGTCTTTCCTCTGGACGTGGGGCCTTTGCCTTGCAGATAAAGTTTAAATTCTCTTTTGGCACTGTCTGGTCTGTGCCAGTCTTTCTCCAGTCTGTTTTATAATGTCATCTGCTTTCTTCCTCCACTCCTTCCTGTATCTGGCACCTTCAGCGTCTTCTCCGAACAGTTTTCATGAGACTAAAGCCACAGTGAGCTCCCTCCTCTGTGCTCCTCCAGCACTGTGTGCTTTATAGTAAAGTGCTTTCTATGCTACTGTATCATTATTTACTTCTGTGGAAGGTACTGCCTACAGTGTGATATCATTATTTACTTATATAGGAGGTACACCCACATGTACTGTCATTATTTACTTCTGTGGAAGGTACTGCCTACGGTGTGATATCATTATTTACTTATGTAGGAGGTACATGTACTGTCATTATTTACTTCTGTGGAAGGTACTGCCTACAGTGTGATATCATTATTTACTTATGTAGGAGGTACACCCACATGTACTGTCATTATTTACTTGTGTGGAAGGTACTCCCTACAATGTAGTATCACTATTTACTTATGTGGTAGGTACGCCTGACAATGTATTTTCGTTATTTACTTGTATGGAAGGTGCTCCCTACAATGTGGTATGATTATTTACTTATGTAGTACATATTTCCTACAATGTAGTATCATTATTTACTTACGTAGTAGGTACTCTCGACAATGTGGTGTCATTATTTACTTATATAGAAGGTACTTTCTACAGTATGGCATCATTATTTATTTATGTAAAAGGTACTCTCTACAACGTAGTGTCATTATTTATATAGAAGGTGCTTCCTACTGTGTTAGCGTCATTATTTACTTGTTTGTATACCCCCTTAGATTGTGAACTCCCAGAGGATGTAGACAGTGGCCATGACACTTGACAGCACTTGACACCTCATAATAAATATGAAATATTTAACTACGTAGATAAGTAAATAAATTAATGTATGAATATGAACAATGTCCCAACCTATAAGCTTTATGGTCTCACCTCTTTTGCTGGGTTTTAATCCCTGGTAAAGTGATGAGCAAGCCTTTCAGCAGCATCCCCATTCCTGCCTTTTGTGTTTGCTACTTTAAATTACAGTCACTATTAAATTTCATTTAGGCTATTAAAAATAGCCAATAACTAAGAAAAGACTGAAGGGCCCAGCAGTTGGCATAATGGCTATGTTGCTGGACTCCCATGTAGTCGACCATGGTACGAGTCCTGGATCCGGTGGCAAAAACTCACACCGTGTGTGCGTGCATGTCCAGGATCCCAAGAGGAGAATGGAGGAGAAGGGATTGTGGCCATCCCCCCTGGGGAGTTATTTCTCACTTTCTGTCTGTCTCTCTCTATCTTTCTGGCGAGCACACGTGCCTTATAGCAAAAGCCTCTCCAAAAAAGGAAAAAAAAATAAAAAAGACTGAAGACTCGAATTAGGATATTAACATTTATGTCTTAAATATAAATGTTTACCAAATTATTAGAATGAAGAAACTGATCAGACTTTAAAGATGATTACCAAAAGTCATTAATGAGTAATAGGGTAGCTGATTTCAAAATCAACAAATTTTCTTTAGGGAAAAATCCAAATAAAACCTTAGAATTGGTGTTAAAAAAATATCCTGGGGCTAGCAGGTGGTGTGGTGGTTAAGGTGTTGTATCCCAAATGGTTGACTCTGCAAGTCGAGTCCCGGACCCAGAAGCTTTAAAGACATGCTAGGTACATTCATGCGAGTGCCCAAAATTCTAAGAGGAGAATGGAGGAGAAGGAATTGTGGCGTGGCCATTCCTCTTGGGATTGGGGAGGAGTGATTTCTTTCTCTTTCTCTTTCACTCTCTATCCCTCCCTCCCTCTCTCTTTGTCTCTCTCCCTGCCTCCCTCCCTTTCTCTGTCTCTCCAGCAAGTGCACATGCCCTATGACAAAAATCTTAAAAAAAAAAAAAAAAAATTGGCACTCTAGTAGAAAGATAATTTGTGTGTGTGTGTGTGTGTGTGTGTGTGTGTGTGTATTTGCCAGAGGACATATGCAGGGTGTGCCATGCTGCTGTCCCTTCTTCTCTACTCTATAGGGATTTTGGAAGTACACAGATGTGTTTTTCAAGCCACTGAAGCTGAGATTTGAACCACAGTCAGCTACAGGAGACCCAGCTCCTTTAACCATTAGGCTACAGGGCTGTCACAGAAAAATAATTACTATAAAATGCAGTCTTTTTTTTTTTTTTTTTTTTGGAGAGGTTTTTGCTATAGGGCGCGTGCACTCGCCAGACAGACAAGAGAGAGACATAGAGACAGAAAGTGAGAAATCACCCCCCAGGGGGGATGGCCACACCACAATCCCTTCTCCTCCATTCTCCTCTTGGGATCTTGGGCACGCACGCATGCACATGCGCCCGGTGTGAGTTTAAGCCACTGGGTCCGGGACGCGAACCACAGTCGACTACGTGGGAATCCAGCGACATAGCCATTATGCTAACTGCTGGTCCCTTTTTTTTTTCAGTTACTACCCAGAGAAAATTTTTTTCAACATATATTCTCAAGTGTCTTATGTGCTATGCCTTGTTTTAGGCACTTAGAATGCAAAATTGAACCATTGTGAAATTACCAAATGCTTTAGTAGTTAGTAAAAAAAAAAAAAAAAAAAAAAAAAAAAAAAAAAAAAAAAAAAATGGAGCTCAGAATACACACACACACACACACACACACACACACACACACATAAGCATTAATTGCCAAATACTATTTCTTTATAGGCAAGCCCATTTCGGAAACCAGTACCAGAAAGATTTTTAATATTATCGTACTTGAAAGACTGAAATTGTGAAAAAGTCTAACTGATGGTAATATTTTAGGAGGAAAAAGAGAATTGTGCTTTAAGTTTTCTTAAATATTAAAAATAAATACAGTTGATCTTCAGCAGTTATATACTGGGCCTGTATGGTAATCGAAGTTATAAAATGTTTGTTACCTCTCCCTAAGGAAACATTATACTTCCTTTCCCTGTTGACATCATACCTGGTGTTATGGCTTGTTTTGGCTAAACAAGTGTGAGTGAAAGTGATTTAGGTTGCTGATAAACAAAAGTTTTGAGTTTGAACACAATTTCCTATCTTCTCTCTTTTTTAAAAAAATTTTCCTCTGCTGTGACAATTAGGCATTCTAAATAAATGCTTCTCTATCATTGTAAGGTACAGAAGGATCACAGGGGCCAGGTGGTGGCATAGCAGTAAAATGTGGTGCTCCACAAGGCTGACCAGTGAGGAAGATTCTGGGTTTGCCTTTGGTGACCCCCATGAGAATGCAGGGCACACTCCTCCCCATGACCCAGAGCTGGCTGAGGCTGGGTGTGGATTGTGACGTCACTACCCTGTTGGGAGGTGTTGTCTTTCTCTTAGTAAGTCTCTTGCTGTGAAAGAATAAACTTTAAAAAGAATCATAATAAAGCATACATTTTGAGCCATAGCTAACCCTTGTTTGACAGGTAGCATGACCTTTGTTAAAAGCCAGTAAGATGTTGTTAATGTAACATAACCTAGTCTAGTGTCCTCAAGTTTTAACATATAACAGAATCAGGTGGAGATTTTGTTAAAAGACAAATTGCACAGATTGTTGGACTTTACTCTTAAAAGTTTCTAAATTTAGTCTGTCCCAGGTAGGGACCAAGAATTTATTTTTCTGATATGAAGAATAGCTATTGTGAAGGAGAAGTGTGTAAGAGAATCAACGTGAGGTCTTGGCCAAAGTAAAGTGTTGGGAAAATCATGTTTAGCTAGAACATGTAGAAATGAGGAAGTAGGCATTTGTTCCTTTAAAACTATTGATGTCCTTTGTCTTAGTTCATTTTGTGTGGCTATAACAGAGTATTACAGACTGGATAATTTATGAAGAAAAGAAACTTAACTTCCTAGAGTTCTGGAGACTGGGAAGTCTATCTCTAAGGTGCCAGCATCTGGTGAAGGGCTTTGTACTGGATCGTTCCATGGCAGAGGCAGAATGGCCAGAGAATACAAGAGACGGAGAATGAGTGTGTCCTTTTACCAGGATACACTCCTGTGATAACTAACCTACTGCCTGGATAATGGCATTAATCCATCCATTCATGAGAGCAGAGCACTTACCTCTTAATGGTCTTACCTCGCAACACTGTTTCATTGGGGCTCAACGGCAGAAACTTTGGGAAACATATTTAAATTAAAGAGCCCCTTGTCACTTGTAAAGTATTGTGTAATACCAGTTGGAAGATTAGTGTTTTTTACCTTTATTCAGGTGATCTGTGATTTCTTTTATATAGACCAAGATCCCTTTACTATTTTTAGTATTTTTTCCTTCACAATTGAAACTTAAGACCCAGATAGTTGACTAGGATCCATTTACTGTTGTATGAGGATGCCTCTGGACGAAACTCTATTTTGTGGCATATTACTGAGTCTTTTTTACTTAATCTGTAATATATAATTCTCTGAGGTTATTTTAATTTTAGTTCCTGTATTTTATCTTTGTAATATCATTCTATAGGCCATATGTATTCTAATATGTGTTCACTCTCCATACCAGCAGTTAAGTTTGTATTGTAAACTTTGAGAGGAAGTAAGCTGGAGGACTGGAAATGCATATGTTGTTGCTGTTGTTTTAAGGAGCCGGGTTCTTGCTGTTGCAGTCCTGTCTCAGCCTCCAAGCTGGAGCTCTAGGCATGCGCCACCACTCCTTCTAGACAGAGTTGCCCTTTGTTGCCCAGCCCAGCCTTGAGAGTGTAGTCCTCCTGCCCATGTCACTAGGCTTCCAGGTGCACACCTGACTTTTAGGTTGGACTGGGAATTGAACCAAGGCCTCTCATGTGGGCCCAGCCTATGGAAGCACAGCTGCTTAGTGGCATGCACCATCCTGGCTGGGCCCAAAATGAATGCTTTTCTTTTGTATCAGGATCCTCTTATTTCCCAAGTCCTCAGTTAATTAGGAAATAGTAGAGTCCAAAGCTTCCAGAATTATATTTTTACTCCATTACTTGGAGATGTATATTTTATGTATTTTAAACTTGAACTTTGGTATTAAATAAGCATCAATTCATGGACAATTGTAGCCTAATGTTAGAGTTTCAAATAGCTGTTCATTTTTTTCAATATGGAAACTAATTGCCATATTATTTTAATACTTACATACCAACATGCATTTGAAAATAAATTGATGTTGATTTAAAGATTCTATTTAATTGAAAACATTTGTTTTTATCCTTTATCATTATTATTATTATTTTATAACCATTATAGAAAAGAAAATAATGAAAATACTTGCCAGCTTTGAGGTCTTTAAAAAATAGATTGGCTCACTATTGTGGTTATAATTTTGTTTAATGTAAATAACGTTTGTCCCTAGTGGTGTCATGATTTTAAGGTACTTGCTAAGTTTCTCTTTGGATTTACATGCAACACCATTTTTATCTTATTTGATTGTTGCCTGTAGTTAATTTGTCAAGTCTAAACACATCGCATTTGCTGGGCAACAGCGAACAGGTCTTGCAGTTGTGGTCCAGTGAAGCCACAGTCTGTTCTTTTTACGAGTACTTGAAGTTTGACTAGAACCGCTATTACCAGTTCATTTTGAAAGGGGAATTTATTCATATTAACATTTCTTTTAGAAATAGTTTGAAGGTGATTCTTGGTTCCTTTTGAATTGAAGGCAACTTGGGCATGACCTCCCTAGTTTGAATTTTAAAGTAAAAACAGTTCCAGCTTTTCCAAGTTTAAGGAGAAATTTGACACTATTGGAGTTGTTACTGTAAGTCAGAGTCCAACTGTTTCCAATTTCTGTTTAGGACACATGAGAAAAAGTTCACAATAATCATCTAGGGACTTACAATCACATTTGATTACCCATAACTACCGCCTGCTTGGGCAACTCTCTTGGGTTCTTTAGGACAAAGCCAAGCATCAGCGTTCCATTCTGTAGGAAATAAATGCTCTGTAAAATATTTATCAGAATCATAAATACTATTTTAATGCACTGGGAAAATTTACTGTTTAAAGGAAATCTAATGAAAATTATTTTGAACATATAAGTATTCATGAAACAAATGAAATAATTTTCCCCAAATTTCTTAATTTACTGCTATTCAACTTAGAGATTTTTGTTTGTGAGATTTCTTAAAATAGGAATACAATATTATTTATTCTGTTTTCTCATATTTAGTATAATATGCAGGCTGACTGAACTTGGGCTGCTGCTTTATTATTCGCAGTAATAGTAAACATAAGAGAGAAAACCTGCGGCGTGTATGTAGGCATTGTAACGTAGTTAAACTGGACATCACAAGTTCTAAATAGCAATTAAATAAACCTGTTGGAATATGCATATGTGATAAGGACATGATTTTTAAAAATGAAACAAGAATAAAGCCTGAAATTAATTTCATGTTAATTCTTTCCTTGGTAGTCTTATGAAACACAGGTGTCAGTCACAATCCACAATTCTGGATCAAGTCTCAAATACTAAATTACAATTTTTTCTTAGGTGAGCTTTGATACTTGAAAATGGGTAGGTAAAAAAAGAGACAAAAACCTGTCTATTCTCTTATGTGGGTTTTAAAAAGCAAAATAAGAAAAATTAAACTACACAAAATGGTGAGTTTTCTTGAGAATGAAGACTGGCGTGAGTTACAAGTTCAGGGCACCTTAGTAGACATCTGGTTCCTTCTTGACTTTCACATTAGACGTTTCAGTTCTAGTTGCTTTGTGTGCGAATGTATTTATAAGTATGTATATATAATACAGTGATATCGTAATTAAGTCAATAGTTTAAAGATCTAGCTATTGTTTGTAACTATTATTTATAACAAGCTCATATGTTGTCTTTTGTAATATAATATATCTCATTAATAATAATTCCAATGTAAATGTTGGCAGTCGGTGCTCAGTAAGTGTAGGCTGGCACTGCTACTCGGCAGTCTGAGGCCACGGGCGGTCCGGATTTGATACCAGGCCACCCCTAAGAGCTGGGCATGGTGGTGTGCACCAGTACCACCCAGGAGGCTGAGGCAGGGGGTTGCAAGTTTGTGGCCAGTATGGGAAAAGCACTGGGACCCTGCAGAAAGAACTAGGTGTGGTGGCATACACCTGTAGTTCCAGCTACTAGGGTCTCAGGCAGGAGGAGTGACATAGCTAGATCCTTTCTTTTAAAAAACTAAATGTTCACACTTGAATTTAAGCATTTTGTGTTTTAAATAATGCGTCTTATATAAAATAATGTAACTTTTAATTCTTCATACTGGGTGATTTAGGTGACTGATAATCTATTCTGATAATCAGAAGAGAATAGAATGTGTTAAGACTTATCAACATGCAGAACTATTTTAAACCCAAATTTATCTTTTCTCATCTTTTTTTGTTTCCTTTTTAAATGTCAGAAGGCACATGCACATACATGAAAGAGAAAGAGAGAAAAAAAATCCTGAATGGGGCCTGGTCACACCGGAATACTTTTTCTCTAGTTCTTCAGCCCATCAGGGCCCGGGCACATGCATGGGTGTGAGTCAGGCATGTTTTTCAAGCCACCCGGGCTGGCGTTTGAACCCTGGTTGGTCATGTGGGAGAACTGGCTTCCTCTGCACACTTAACCAGTTACATCTCTTTTTTTACATCTTAAATTAAGTGCTTTTGCATTTGCTGCTTTTTTTCTCAAGTCAAATACTGGATTAAAGTAATTTGAAGCTGAACTTGTACAAAAAAGAATGGTTGAGTGCCTAATAAACAATCTTTGCATTTCTCAAGTGATAGGCAGTGTCTTCTGTACATGTATTAGGTGTTCAATGAGTGCTTGTTGAAGTTGTAGATAGATCATATGATATTAACCAAAGTTTGAGTTTCTTAGTAAAAAAAAAAAAGAACTCTGAAATAGCCCAGTCGATACTTTGTTTCTTTATTTTTTAATATTGTCATGTCATTATTCATTTTCATTGGGATCTCATTTAAACCATGTATTTCAGCATTTTTTAAAAAATTGCACAAGTTTGTGTGGGTTTGCCGCAGACAGAGAGGGCAAAGGTGAGGGTGAGGAGGAGGAGAAGAAAGCTCTCCTGAGTGGGGCACAGTCACAAGGCATTCTCTTCTCCATTTCTCCATCCTGTTGGGATTTGGGGCATACATGTACATAGCCCATGTATTTTTCAAAGGGCTGCAGCTGAGACTCAAACCATGGTCAGCTATGTGGGGTCCAGCTCCCTTAGCTGCTAGGCAAAGAGGCTAGCCCTTTATTAGTAATTTTATGCCTCTTTGTAGCAGAACTTTTACAGAGCAGTTAAGTAGTCAAGTTCACTAGTTTTTGCTTTATATGCTTTGTCAGTGTATTGGTGAAATAAAGATAAATAAGTTTGATGTTGTTTAATCTGTTGATAAATGTTAAAGAATTGATTTTTATAAATTAAAACAGTTGCTTGTTGTAATAATTCAACATGATTGATGTAAAAAGTTCTATTTTACTTCATATCTCTTAACCCATCCCATTTTAGTAGGTAACCTATAACCACAGTTTGGGCTGTACGTATTCTTTTAGGGCACTTTCTACAACATTACACACACACACACACACACACACACATACATATATATACACACACTTTATATTTTACCACTAACGATCTCTTAACATTGATGTTAAATATGACAGTTATGTAATTCTTTATTATTAATGAGATATATCTATGGAATTGTTTATTTTACTTAACAGTGTTTCTTACAAGTCTTTCTAAAGCAAGATGCTAGTAGTAGGCCTTTTTATTGTAAAATTTAAAAAATTTCTTTGCAGGAATAGAATTCTACCTCAAGAAGCACTACTACTATAAGACAATAAGTGCCCCAACCTTAGTAGCACCCAATAATGTCAAGACAAATTCAAGGTTTTTGTTTGTATGTTTGTTGTTTCTAGTACTAGATCACTTTTCTGTTTTTTAATACATCATAAGTAACTTAGACATAGTCACTCTTTTTTTTCTCTGATTTCTAATAATAGAAATATCATTAAATTAGAAGTCATTTGATTAGCCAATTATGATGGTCATTTACTTTTAATCTCTTTTTAATAGATAAATTGAGCCCTAAAGGTGGTAGAGAAATTATGAATATGTCTGTATCTTTGTTCATATTTAAGTTTCTTTTCACTATACCATGCACTGCCTCTGAAGAAATATTTTAAAGGAGACTTCTAAAGTATATCTTTTACATTTATAATGTGGTTGAAAATTAAGTAGACAAAAAAATAATAATTTGTTTTTAAAATTTGCAGCTCATTTTAGAACATGCAATAAAGCAGCACATTTACATCACCAAATTTTATGTTAGTGCCTAACAGTGGGGTATTCTTTAAGCATTTTGTAACTTCTATGGCATGATAGCTTATAGGAACAGGAACGTTACCTGTTGTAAGTCTAACATCATGGCAGAACTTGAAGGATCTTAATGCAGTTTAATTAAGATTAGTAACATTTTAAATTTTCTTTTTATAAATTTAAATCCTGAAGTGTTATGAAAGTCACATTAAAAAAAAAAAGCTTCAGATTCTTCCAATAACAGTTTTCTAGCGCCACCTGCTGGTACAATATTGTTATAAGATGAAAATACTTATTTCTCGAGATTGAGCATGGGATAAAAAATCTTTGTGGGTAAAATAATTTCTTTGGTGTCATTTACATTGTCATTAAAAATTATGATGTTTGACTAAGTAGTATTTTGATAATGATAACATTAAGTTTTCTTATTATTTTCTCCTATAAATAGTATAATTCCACTCTGGGCCTCTACAGCAAGTGTATTGATTAGGTTGTCTCTTGTAATACTGCAAGTTCTTTTCCCTCCTGCCTTCTCTGACCATTTTATATCACACTTTGCACAAAATCTTGCAGAATAGAGATTCAGCAGTTGTAGATTATAGTAGTTATTTTATATTGTTTTCATGGTATAAATAGAAAAGTACATATACATAAGTTAAGTACATTTTTATGTACACATGAAAATAAAAATGAGGTTTTATATTAGAAGGTGATTTTACTAAGCAAGAGATTTTCATTTTTCTGTAGAAGAGTTTTTGTCATTACAAGTTCTGGAGGAATCAAATACTGGCTCATTAGAAAGGTCATGACACAGCTTTGCATAGCAAAGCATAGAAAAATGCGTCATGACTTTCCAATGATCCAATATATTTAGTCCTTGGATGTTTTCTTTATAATTGTTTTCCCAGATGATTGTATTTAGTGTCATGGATTTTAGTACTACATAAAAACCAGTCAGGGGCTGGCCGCATAGTGCAGCAGGTAGTGCTATGGGGGGCGGGCTCTGCGTGGTCAACTGTGGTTTGTGTCCTGGGCGACTTGAAAAATCACACTGGCTGCCTGTGTGTGCATGCCCCAAATCCCAACAGGATGCAGCAGTGTGACCATGCCCCGTGGGGGGGGGGGGGCACCCCCCCACCCCACAAGCATTCACATCCATGCTCTCTGGCAGTAAAAAATAAAATAAAATAATGGATTTAATTTTTTTTTTTTAAATCAGAACCTTGCCTTGACCCCCAGACCTGTGTAGCTAGCTGCTGGTTTCCTTAACTTTTCTAATTAATTAGTATGTTGATCTCAAACCTAACATGTCCAAAACAAAACTTTTGATTTCTCTCTGAATCTGGTCCCCACCCCTAGTGTTCTTTACTTCAGCAAATGGCTCCCATAGTATCCTTGACTTTAGAAGAAAAATCCTTTTCTTTGCTTAAACAAACAAAAATATTTTAATAATTTGTGAATTCTCTTTTTCATCCCACATTTAAACCATAAAGAAATTCTGCCAGCTCTATTTTTGAATATATTCAAAATCTTCCTGTTCTCTCCAGCCCTGCCACTGTGATCTGGATGCCACCATCACCTCTCTTCTCTGTCACCTTCCTTCTAACCTTGCCTCTGTAGTCCGTTTTCATCCAGC
The DNA here is from genome assembly GCA_026018925.1 of Tupaia tana. Classification (NCBI taxonomy): domain Eukaryota; kingdom Metazoa; phylum Chordata; class Mammalia; order Scandentia; family Tupaiidae; genus Tupaia; species Tupaia tana. The sequence goes on from JAKSZU010000015.1 coordinate 77,917,327, forward strand.
AGCCAGAGTGATCTCTTAACACTTAAGGCAGAGCTTGTCCCTTCTCTGCTGAGAACACCTCAAGGTCTTTACCATGCCTAGGACCCTCTGCTCTCCCACCATCCTCCCCTCTCCCACCATCCTCCCCTCTCCCACCATCCTCCTCTCTTTCACCATCCTCCCCTCTCTATCATCCCACCTGACTTCATTTCCTGTCACCTTGTCCCTCCTTTATCACACTTCAGCTACTAGAGCCTGTTTCTCCTTGAATGCCAGGAGTCTCTTGTTCTGGGCTTTGAACTTGCTGCTGCATCTAATGGAAGTGTTTGTCTCTCAATTCATAGAGGTTTCTGACCAGCTTTACTGAATGGTACCTTCTCAGAGTGACCCTTCTTGACCATACTCTGTAGAATAATAAGCCTGACTCCATCACTGCTTCTCCCCTTGTCCTGTAGTTTCTTTGCCATAACAGTTATTGCCGTATGACGTATTTACTTTTTTTATTATAATTCCCCCTTACTAGAATTCCAGCTGAAAGCAGGGATTCCCTGTTGTCCACTGTTACATCCTTAGATCATAAACCAGTACTTACGCATAGCAGGCACTTAGTTCTCATTTGTTGAGTAAATCGGTCAGCCTTAATATTAAATGGATAATATGGTTTGATTTACATTTAAATAACTGCATCTGTAGAATAGAGAAACTCTCTATTAGGGTCTGTTTGTTTAAATCTTTATGTTTATATCAGACTTTCTACATTTAACACACATTATAATAGCGTTTTTTAGTTACATTAATGCACAGACAGTATTCTTGGTGTCAAAATTTAGGGGCCATATTGATATTTTAAAGATTCTTTTTATGGAAATAATTACTTTTTTGTTCTTTGACTTAGACATCTGACCCTCAATTACATTAACAAACCTTATACACATGAATGGAAAGAAGAATAGGCCCTTTTGAATCCATGCTAAGACTTTATCAATATGAAGTGCTTCCCACAGGGTTTTACTGGAAGAACCAAACTTCCATCATAATGCAGTTGCAAATTCATTTGTGTATGCTCCTTTTATATTTGAAAGCTACTTTTTGATGTTTTGGTCTGCAATTAAATTTTTTTTTTGTTTAAGGTCACAAATACGCAATTCTGGCTAGACCCAGTTGTCAGAATCCTTTATCTACCCAGCTCCCCCAAAGATAAATGGCTGTCTTTTAACAGTAACATACCAAGGCCAAAACTGGTTCCCAGATGTACATAATCTTTTAATCTACTGCTTTCTGTTTTGCAGTCAATAGACCCCAGCCCACTCCACACTACCTATCTAGTTTACTAGTTTAAAATTACTGTGACACACTTTCTTTAGATGAAAAAAATAAGTTTAAGAATTTTAATGCTATAATTACCCTATGCATGTTTTTAGCCTAACACATGAATTCTTTTGCCTTTACCCCCATTCTGTATAGGAAAGTTGATCATGTAGCCTATTTACTAAATCTCATGATTATATTTCTTACCGGTAGTATGACCACAAAGTTGATTGTGTTGCCAAATGAGTTATTAAGTGTTTTAAAACATTTCTGTGCACATGAGTTAAAAATCTTTCTGTTGGGCCAACAGATGGCATGGAAATTGGCTGAATCCTATATAGCTAAGTGTGTGGTTCGAGGCCTGGACCTGGCGGCTTGAAAAACAAGCCAGGCATATATATGCATGTGTCTACCCCTGCACCCCCCTCCAAAAAAAAAAAATAAAACCAACAACAAAATAACCTCTTTTCTGAGATTCTGTACATCTCCAACAAATATGTGCATATTAGGTCATCTGGAGAGTCATGATATATTTTTCAATGTCTTCCTATGCAAAAAATTCATCATGACTTTCCCGACAACATAATATTTTTTTTTTGAGAGGTTTTTGCTATAGGGCGCATGTGCTTGCCAGACAGAGAGAGAGACAGAGAGACAGAAAGCGAGAAATCACCCCCCAGGGGGGATGGCCACGCCACAGTCCCTTCTCCTCCATTCTCCTCTCGGGATCTTGGGCACGCACGCACACGTGCCCGGCGTGAGTTTTAAGCCACCGGGTCTGGGACGCGAACCACGGTCGACTACGTGGGAGTCCAGCGACATAGCCATTACGCTAACTGCTGGTCCCCCGACAACATAATACTTTAAATTAAGATAGATTTATTATACTTTTGTATATTTCCTTTTTGATCTTTTATACAAAAATCATACTGAAAGAATTGCTCAAATATATTTAAGGTTGTACTTTTTTTTAAGAAAGTTTTAATTATTTTTCCACTTGTGTGTGTGAGAGAGAAATAGCAAAAGAGAGAGCATGTGAGCACCCTTAGTGGGCTCTTGATATAGTGCTTTCTCCCTTACCCCCCAGCGTTAGGCAGCTGCAGCTATCATAGGCACCATGCCTGCCTGGCGTACTCAGGAAGGTCTTGGGACTCCAACTGGGAGTGTTCCTCTGTGGGTCAGCTTCACGGAGCATCGCATGTTTATTGCTGTACTGTTGTCTGTCCTCTTAAGTTGTCGTTTTATCCAAGGATATCCAGCGTCTACTATTAACATATATCAGAACAGCATTGTATCACCAACCTTTATAGATTTCCTCAAGGGATTTTGATAATAAATACTCAAGAGACCCTTTATGTAAGGTGACCGTACCTACAAAGAAGAATATAGACATGGGACAGCAGCAGTATAATGAAAGACTGTTATAGTGTCCCTATTTAAAATTTTTTAAAAATATTTTTTGCAGGTTTGCCAATCTTTTTAGGTTCCATTGTCATTTGAGCCTTCCGCAATTAAAGAGAACAATTGTTCCAGGAGGCTGTATGAGAGATTGCCATGACTTAAGTCAGACAAAGTCCCCTCCCCCCTACCCAGCAATTCTAACTGCTATTATGTGATTTTTGTGACCTCTGGCGTAGTTAACTGCATATTTTGTGCTGCTTGGAATAGAGAAAAATCTCTTCATAGAGTTATGATATAATTAAATGAGACAACACATATAAAGGGCTGACACAGTAGTCGTGGCTCAGTGAATGAATACTCCTTGGAGTCCTCCCTTTCTGCTCCCTCTCCCTCCTGACCCTGCTCCGTATGCTGTATGGTCTGTTCTGATCCAGCTCAATCAGAAGTTGAAATGGTTGAACTAAACTTGAAACCTTTCCATGCCTGACAACTTTACCTTGCTCTGCATTCACTGAATTAATAAGCAGAGAGAGTCAGGGCCTTGAACTGACTTAGATATAATACTCAGCAGGTGTATGTGGCCTGGTTCCCTCGCAGCAAATTGCTCCCCCTGGGACTAGATGGAATGAAGAATGCTTCACTCACAGTCTCATTTTGAGTCCAGATGGAGCCCTTAGAAGATTTATTTAAGTCTGTCTTCATTCACCCTGTGTGCTTGAGAGTTGAGCCCTAAGTTACATGAACAGGACAGAGGAAGCAACATCCCAGTTACCATTCTGTGCGAGGTGGCTGGTTCAGTGCTTGCTGCTTGTGCAGTCATTTGTCATGAATGCCCAGGTCGCTGTCCAAGAAGAGTTTCACCTTTTAAAACATTTTCAAGATCTTTTAAAATAGTTTTTAATGTACTACCATAAACATGTTATTTTATATTTGTAAATTTTTATTGTTTTAGATGCAAAGATGGTTTGAAAGGATTTACATTTTCTGCACTTAGGTAAGTAAATTTTATTTATCTTTATGTCGAGAGAGAATTTATGAGTTGACTTTTTTCAAAAGAGAAATATTTTACATAATTACAATAAATATCCAGTTTTTTTAAAAAAATTATTTTACTTAACTTTATTTATTTATTTATTTTAACTATGACCAGTGAGGGACAGAGTGAGAATGAGAGAAAGTGAGAAAGCAAGCCACTAGGTCCAGGCCTCGAACCACAGTCGGCCATGTGGGAGTCCAGCACCCTTAACCACCATACCACCTGCCGGCCCCTCAATTCAGTTTTAAACTGAAAATAATTTTAGAACTCATGAAAGTATTTCTAAGGCTTTACAAATAGTTCATAGAAAGTATAACTTACCAGATTTTTTCCCCCTAAAAATCAGTCAACTGTTTCTTTTTGCGCTTATTGTGTGTCTTATACTGTGGGGTGTTCGAAAGGAAATATGGGGGCCGGCAAGTGGCATGGTGACAAAAGGCGCCGGACTCCCACATGGCCGACCGTGGTTCAAGTCTCGATCCTGGTGGCTTGCTTTCTCACTTCCTCTCTCTCTGTCTCTCTCTGATCAAACTGGAAAATAATAATGATGATAATAATAAATAAAGTTAAATAAAATAATTCTTTAAAAAAGAATTATAAAAAATAAAGAAAGGAAATATGAAAACTCTCTTCAAAGAGCTTGGAAAGACAAAGTTGCACGTGAAAAATTACTGGAAAATGAACTACTTTATTTTGTGGTGCCAGATTATGGGTTTCTAATGCAAGACTCATACACTGTTAAACACATAGTGGATTGTAAGCATCATTAGATTCTTTTTTTAAAAAAAAACTTCATGTGAGAAAGAGGGCGAGAGGAGAGAAAGCTAAGCACCCTCAACAGGGTCTCAGGCTGACCCTTTCCACCAGCCTTTCCCTGTCAGCCAGGACCATGGACATGGTACACCTGGTGTGTACAAGCCAACCAGGAACCAAATCCCCAATCTTCCATGTGGCCTCCAGTATTGTAGAGCATTGCGCGACAGTTGTGCCATGGCGGCTGGGCCATTCTAGAGCCCTTTTCTTGTCACCACATACATAACTTATCTCTTACCACAGTATCTGGCAAGTGATGCAGATTGTAAAAATGTTGGTTTAGCAATAGCATTGTATCTTATAGTTCACCAAGCATTTTCATATCACTTAGAAGATTAAATTTTTGCAAATAATTCTGTATGATGGGTTTTTTTTTATGTCCATGTGACATGATAGAGGATTAGAATGTTTGACTAATATAATTTAATATCACATCAGTAACTACACATGCTGACTCCAAACCCAGTGTTCTGTCAGTTTCGCATAACTGTTGCCTATTTTGTTCTCCGAAGTACAAGCAGTAGATGTTTAGTGAAAATTAATAATATAGTATTTACTGCAAGTATTAGGGAAAAACTAGGGAGGACTTCAATACTAGAAGAAGTTTTTATATGATTTTTTTTTAGAATAGTTAATTATGAAAAGTGTTTAGAACAGTGTGTGGTACTCACTAAGTACTCAAGAATAATTACACGGAAAGAGAGAACACTCTAGGTGGAAGTGAATAAAATTAGCAAAAGGATGAACTGTGGGGTGTGAGTGAGGAAATCAATTTAGTTGTTAGGGAAATTTCACATTAGGGAATATAAGGATAATTTTGATAGAGTTGGAATCAGAAAGTACTAGCTATGACTATATTCATTCATTCACTCAACATGTATTAAGTACTGTGTGTCAAACACAGCAGTAGACACTAGGATATGCATGGTCTCACAAGCTCGACAATTGTGTAGGGACGTAGACTAGTAAAATTCTGCTTACAAAAGTAGTGCTAGGGGTTTGTTGGGCAATGTGAACACAAAGGAAGCTTATTAATGCCCTATCTTGGTGTGGGGCAGTTTCTTCCAGGAACTGATCTCTAATCTGAGAGAGTAAATCTTGGCAAAATAAACAATGGCAAATGTTTGGGGGGAAATAATTATTGTTTTGAGAGTTTCTTTTGCTATAAGGGCGTGTTTGCTTGCCAGAAAGACAGAGTGAGACAGAGACAGAAAGCAAGAAATCATCCCCCAGGAGGGATGGCCACACTGCAATCCCTTCTTCTCTATTCTCTTCTCAGGATCTTGGGCACACACGTACATGCACCTGGTGTGAGTTTAATGTTTAAGCCACCAGGTCCAGGACTCAAAACCATGGTTGACTACATGGGAGTCCAGCGACATAACCATTACACAAACTGCTGGTCCCACGAAAGTTTTTTTTAAAAGAATCATTTTATTTAACTAACTTATTTTCTCTCTCTCTCTCTCTCTCTCTCTCTCTCTATATATATATATATATATATATATATATGTATATGTATATATATAATATATATATATATATATATATATATATATATAAACTTGGCCAGAGAGGGACAGATTGAGAGAGAGAGAGAGAGACAGTTATAAAGCAAGCTGCCAGGTCTGGGACTTGAACTATGGTTGGCCATGTGGGAGTCCAGTGGTCCAGTGCCCTTAACCACCACACCACCTGCCAGTTCCATGGGGGAAAACATGTTTAAATCCAAAATAGTATTATGAAAGGTATGAGAAATACTGTTGCCTGTTCTACATAGTTTTATCCTTGTTGCTCAGAAAGAGCAGTAATAACAGATTTTATAACAGATCTTAAACTCTCCATGCACATCAGCAACTAAAAAATGAATTTTAGACTAGCAGCTACCCAGGGTGTACAGCTGCCATTTGGTGACAAACATGCTGCCCTGTCTTATGATTGGATAGGCTAGATGTTTTACAGGTCCAAGTGGGATGGCTCACAGTTGTTGGCAGTAACAGCTTTTCTCTTTTCTAGTGCTCAGATTTTCATATTCTGTTTGTCACATGCCCCATGTTCCAGAAGTTTATTGTAGTATTTTTGATCTCCTGTTTTATCTATATATTTCCCTGTCTTTTCTGAAAGTTTAGGAGGCAGAGTTTCTGTGGAAAAGGTTAGTTATTCTTTATAAGAGCAATGCTCTTATAGTGTAGGTGCAAACAGCAATAATGAAAACTCTGAGATAGTCTACTTCTTGAGTGATATTTAGGGGCCAGGAATTTCCTCTTCTTTGAATACTGAAAATCTCTGACAATGGGCAGATTAATAAGAGAAAAAGCATATAAGTTGTATTCAGTATACACATATATACAGGAGAGCCACAGAAAATAGGAACCCAGAGAGGACATAGAGGCTTGAGGCTTAAATATTTCTTCAGAGCGAAGAGGAAAATAGGTAGCACAGGGAATTTTACAGTAAATGATTTTTAGGGGGAAAGATGTGTCTAGTGCTCAGACAATGGTGAATAAATGATCCTTTCTGGAAGTGGGATGTGCATGGGAGTCAGATAATAGCTACAGACAAAATTTGTCCAGGTGTGTTGACATTCCTCAGTCCTCCTTCCTGAGGTGTGAGCTTAATGAAACCACTGGGCAGGGGCACGGGGGAGGGTAACTTACGGCTAATGGTTCTCTTTTGCAGGCCTCCTATTTAGGCAGGTAATGGGATAGCAGAGCTGAGCCCTTTCCTGCACTTCATTAGAGAAAGAGAATCTAAGATGACAGAGAAATGGTGCGGGCAGGGGTAGGTCACAGAGAGGCAGACCTTGGTTCTGAGGCAGCATATCAAAGCTCCAGGGGTTGGGGTAAATTTCTGAGTCCAGACAATATCTAGTGATGGGAATATTTTTCTTTGTATTGTCTTTGGGAAAAGAGTTCAGTTTTGTTGTGATAGGAATGGTGTCATCTCCTGGATATTTGATTATTTTTCCAAGAGCAGTAAGGAGCTTAGAGTAGCATTGTGCTTATTAGGATTTTCCAGTGAAGTAAGCTGAGGGTCTTGACTGTGTTTTGAGTCTCACTTCATAGTTCCCTGTTGCCCTGTGTGTACGCAGATGACTTCCTGCCACTGTGCAGCTATTCGTGACTCACTCAAAGTGATATTGGGTAAACATTTAGAGTTTTACTCTAAATGAGAAACGCATTCCATTGTCATTCTTAGTAGAATTTAGGAGAAAAAGAATGATTTTTGCGATAGACTGGTAGACTCAAATTCACCTGCTTCTGTTGAAAAATAAGCTAGTAGACCCAAGTTCACTGGCATCTTTTGAAAAATACTAAGATATGTAATACTTCAAAGTGATATCCTAAGTTAATGGGCACTTCCTAAAAATACTGAGCTATATTTTATTGATTAATTTTATTTTATTTATTTATTTATTTTCTTTTTTTTTTTTTTTTTTTTGGAGAGGTTTTTGCTATAGGGCGCGTGCGCTCGCCAGACAGAGAGAGAGACAGAGAGATAGAAAGCAGGAAATCACCCCCCAGGGGGGATGGCCACGCCGCAATCCCTTCTCCTCCATTCTCCTCTCGGGATCTTGGGCACGCACGCACACGCCCCCGGCATGAATTTTAAGCCGCCGGGTCCGGGACTCGAACCGCGACCGACTACGTGGGAGTCCAGTGACATAGCCATTACGCTAACTGCTGGTCCCGATTAATTTTATTTTAAGGTGCCTCCATTGTCAAATGAAAACTGTTGAAGTTTTTCTGGGTGTAGTTGGCCCTCTATATCTGTGGGTTCCTCATTGGGGGTTTCAACCAATTCCTGATAGAAAATATCAAAAAGGGGCCAGACAGAGACACAGTGGCAAAACACAACATTCTTTTTTTTAATTATTTATTTTATTATTTATTATTATTTTTGAATTTGCTATAGGACATATGCACTCACTAGAGAAAGAGAGAGGGAAAGTAAGAAAGCAAGTTGCCAGGTCCGAGACTTGAACCACAGTCAGCCATGTGGGAGTCCAGTGCCTCAGCCACCATACCACCTGCTGGTCCTGGTAAAACACAACATTCTGTGAGGCAGTCCCTCATAGGAAGGTTCCTGGTTTTAGTACGGAGACTTTCCTGATGATGCCAGGTACATGTGTGCCTGCCTATGATCTGGGGCTTCATGAATGTTGGGGGTACACCATGGCATCAAGATCTTGTTGAGGGTATTTGGCTGTCTCTCTCACTAATGGGAAAAAGAAATACATGAACTTTAATTTTTAAAAATGCAATAAAAATACAAACAGTATAAGTTATTTACATAGCATTTGTGTTGTATTAGGATTATAAACAGTCTAGTGATGATGTAAAGTATACAAGAAGACTTGCATATTTTATATGCAAATACTATGCCATTTTATATAAGGGACTTGAGCTTCCTTGGAATTGGGCATCTACGCAATTCCTAGAACCAATCTCCCAGAGATATCAAGGAACTGACTCTATTCTGATTTTGAGCATCTCTTTTTCTTCAGAAGGTGATTAGATTTTATGTAAATTGTAAAAATACTATTTTGAATGAAATATTCTGCAAATATATTTGTATAAAAGCAAAACCTTTTTTTATTGATATTTTTAAAGGTGAGAAATATGTCACTTTGGGCTTTTTTCTTTAGGTTCATTGTAGGGAAGGAAGAAATCCCCACACATTCTTACTCACCAGAGGCAGCATATGCAAAAGTGGAGCAAAAGAGAGAGAAGCATGAAGAAAAACCGAGACATCTGAATATAATTGCTCTCATCAGGAAACTTGTGGATTCAGTGTGAGTTCTTTATCTTGATATTTTTACATGCTTGGTCACTGTTCTATGTAATACTTATAATGTGCCTAGGTATTTTTGTTTTCTATTCAGGTAATTTTGTTTGTTTGTTTTAAACGCAGAAACTATGCATGGAAGCTTGTAAAAGGTATCCTATGGCAAGTGAATGTCATTATTTCTGGCAAGAGTGTAGACCATCACATGTTTTCAGATTTGTGTGAAGCTGAAATGCTTTCCTATTTTGAAATAGGCAGTGTTTATGGCTATGATGGTGAACTTCAGGAAACAGATTAATATGTGCTAATTGAGGGTGCTTAGTATGGAAAGGAGAAAGAAAACTCAGAGATTCGAGAAGATAAAGGAATAATAGGTGCAAACCTTGAAGGATATTTTGTAAGAGTGAAGAATTTTAAGACTCTGAAAATGAAATATGAGATCTTTATTTGTATATCCTACAATCTTTATGTTTTATACAAGTGAGTCTTCATTTATATTTCCAGTGTAAATACTTAAGAAAATTAATTTAATGGTTTAACATTAGGACAGTAGCTAATAAAAATATCCTTGGTAGTGATAGTTCAGAGGGTAGAAAGTAAGTAGTCAATATGGAAAGTTAGGGCGAAAATTATAGGAAGCTGAAGACCTTCAAGAAATCAAACAACCTATTAGCCTCTGCCAGCTTTGTGCCTTTGGACAAGTGACTTAACCACTATGAATCCCAAATCCTTATCTGTTAATTAGGGTTAATCTCTATTAAGGATTGTTGTGAACATTAAATGAAATGGTATATATGAAATTGCCTGACATAACATGTAGGCATCTTCTTACCTTAGTAGAGAAAAAGGAGAGAGGATCTCCACTCAAATAATTTCAGTAAGAATCAGAGGGGAAGGGAGAGGAGGACTAATGTAGGAGGTCATCGATGACGTGGGCTTCAGAACCAATGAGGTCATGGCAGAACTATCAGAGGAGCCTAAATGGCTCCACTGGTGTGAAAGCAAATGACACAGGAGGTAGGCAGTCGAGGACTTGGGAAACTATTTCAATAGGAAAGGTTAAATGACAATATAGTTGATACCAGGATTTAACTCCACTAGCAGAGTTTAATAATGTCTGTGTAGTCCTGAAGCACTGTCAGGGAAATGTCTTTGAAGAGCACACTTAGAAATGTGGAAAGTGATGGTTTGCACGAGGCTGTCTTTTTCTGAGTTACCTCTGGTCAGGCCTCCAGCTTTCACATTCAGCAACTTCACATAAGCAGATATGTCCTGTCATTCTAATGACATCAGGGTCATGATTGGTAGGAACTGTTGCTGTCACCCTTGGCTGGGGCAGACTGCTTGTGTACTCCAGCTGCAGTGTGGAATTAGATTTTGGAACAAGCCTGGTAATCAGTTTGCCAATGGGATTGAAGGGGTGCAGAGCTAGAACACTGCTGTTCATGTTAGCATTATAATGGGAAAGAGTTCATGTGTTCCAACCATAAAGATAATTAAGTATAGTCTAGGAGAAGTCAAAAAGACTACTTACCCCTTCAAAGAGAACAGCAGAGAGAGCTAGATAGACCGTGTTTTATATTCTAATTTTTCTATGCCTAGGGTGAATAAATAGTCCTGGAGTCGATATACCAAATGATTAAAATGAGCATGTCTTGAACAGTAGTCCTCTCCGCAGGAATGTTTATTAAACACTTAAGTGTTAAGTGGTTTACAGTGATGTCACAAATAACCTACTTCTGAGTTCCTACATGATCTTTCATTTTGTATTTATTTTTAAACTGAATTTTGAATTCTAATACTATATCATGTTTCTTCTCCAGATGTTTCCTCTGAAATATAATTAGGTATAAATTCCTGTAACCTGAGCACATTCTCATTATGATTTTTGCTCGAGTCCTTACTTCATGGATGATTTATGACTATTATACTCTATAATAAGTGATTTAAAACTTCCAAAAGACTTGGCAGGGTGTATAGATAATCTATACGTATTTTTTATATTTAGTCACAAATACTTACAATGTGTTTTTTCTATTTCACATTCAGATAGTTTGACGGTTGTCCCAACAGGATGGAGTAGGAAGGACTCTAGTATAACCATCCCCCATTGGGGGGTGCTTTTTCCCCTCTCTCTTTCTGATTCTCTCTGGAGAGCACATTCATCCACTTCTCACTGAAAAAAAAAAAAAGTGCATATCAGAAAAAAGCGGGTGCTGTTTTCTCTCTTTTTGGTTAGAGAGTTTTCAATGTATGTACACATACATACATTTGATTGTAACTAGTGTTGTGGTTTAACTTCAGATGCAAACATGGACCAAGGCATAGATGTTGCAAACACTATGAAGATAACTGCATCGCTTACTGCATAAAAGTAAGTATGTGAAATTATCTACTTTCTTAACAATGGGGAATGCGTATAGAAACAACTTATTTATGAAGAAATCATTTCAGAAGGTCAACATTGATAATTGCTGTCATCCTTTGCATTTGACTGAAGACATTTGTGAGAAAAGTTTAGGTTTTAATATTCATTTGCTAGGAACTTAGATAAATTTTAAATGAACTTGTTTAGTTTATTTAAAACTTACAAGGTAGGAAAGAACACAAAAAAGAAAGATGTCATTAATCTTTCTACTTCGTAAGGTGCCCCAGTTAAGGCCCCAGGACTGTGCTGTGTCTGCATCAGCACTCGCACGCTTGTGCGTGTCATGCACAGTCTGGTACAGTGGCATTTGCTTTGGGGCTTGTAAAGCTGTTACATTTATTTTTAAGGCATCCAGGTAACTGGAGTATGTCCATAGTTGTTCTACATTAGGTTAGCTATGCCCAGTGGCGTGATTTCCCCACTCCCTAATACGTTTACATTTTCTCCCCCGCAAGCCCTGATCCTCCTGCATGCACCCCCCCCCCCCCCCATTCCCCTTTATCACCACCAGCTCCAGAGAAAAAGCTATTTTCATTGCAGTCAGTCTGGCACAGGTGGCATCATCTCTTGCAAAGTTCCTTCATTTTGTATGGTATTCTAACAGTTCTGTTGCTTTTAAAAGTTTATGTTTGTTCTTGTAAGATCTAATCCCTGCTCAGTCAATGATAAGAGCAGTGTTATCCAACAGCCTAAAAGACAGCATCCTTACTGTCCCTCTAGAAGGGAAGAACCATCCCACATTAGTACTAATGAGTGTGATCGCCTCTCACCCCATATTGACAGCGGCATTTCTCCTAGCTCAGACTCACCTTCAGAATCCCCAAAGACATGATCCAGGGTAAAAGCAGTAGAATATTTTTTCCAGTTGTTCAGTGGCTTCTTTTATATGCTTTCTGATTTGATTTTCTGCTGTACTTCTAAATTGGTAAAAAATTAAAAAAAAAAACAACATTGCTGGTATTCTCAAACTCTGCAGGCTCCTGAAAAGCTGTTATTCCTTTCAACTGAATATGATCGTAGTTCAAAGGGAGACTTTTGAAGGGAATCTAAGAGACGTATTCTGATTAAATTTGAGGCATTTGAGAAACTGAATCAGAGGTATTTGAGGAATTTGAGATAGAGAAAGATGAATTTTAAAAAAAGTTAGTTATGGGACCAGTAGTTAGCATAATGGCTATGTCGCTGGACTTCCACGTAGTTGACTGTGGTTCTAGTCCCGGACCCGGCGGCTTAAACTCACGCCGGGCGCGTGTGCATGTGTGCCCAAAATCCCCAGAGGAGAACGGAGGAGAAGGGATTGCTGCGTGGCCATCCCCCCTGCGGGGGTGATTTCTCGCTCTCTGTCTCTCTGTCTCTGTCCGGTGAGCACACATGCCCTATAGCAAAAACCTCTCCAAAAAAAAGAAAAAAAAAGTTAGTTATATGAGCAAGTGAGAATTAGCAAACAACGAAAACAATCTAGTGATTCTTTTGAACGTGTATCAGTACTATAAACTTGGTAATTTGCAATATTAGTTCATGAATGTAAAACTGTTTGGATACCCATGGATGCAAACTTTGCATTCCAAATATAGTAAAGTTTTTGATAGTACACCTTATTATTCTGGGGACTTATTATACCACATGTTAAATCATATCCCTGAATAAATATTCATAATTATATTCCCTTCGACTTGCTACACACCACTCACACTAACTTTTTGTCTGCCAAAATCTTTATTAGTTTTGTGCTTTCTATGCAAACTGAAATGTTTGTCTAATGCTAGTTCCTTCTTTTTGGGGTCTATTTAAATGTCATATTCTCAATATCCTCCCCTAACCACTCTAATATAGACTGCCTTTCATTCCTATCCGAATGCCCTGATTATTTCCTTCATAACATTATAATCTATAATTATTTTAGGTTTATTTGTTTACTTCTTTTCCTCTACTGAGCATGAAGGCAAGAACTTTGTGTGCTTTTTGGCGCAGTATCCCCAGCATCTCGTGTAATGCTTGTCACATTAATAGGCATTTAGCAAATATTTCCTGAATACACAAGAGGGTGGGTGAATGGATCTCTTGAAAGTAGCATGAAAAGATTGTAACATATTTGTGATCCTGAATCATTAGGTTAATGTTATAAAATTATCCATGGCAAGATAAAAGTGTGTCCATTCATGCATTAAACAAATACTATTCAGTTTCAATTAAGCCAGTTGCATAGCTGACAGTAATTGATTGGACAATTTAATTTCCATATATTAACCAGATACTAAGTAGTTTAAGGTAAATCAACCAATGTTTGCTCATAGTAGCTCAGTATTTTCTAGAAAAGAAAGATATGATCTGGAAAATACAGACTTGACCTTTAGAACTTAGTTATTTCTATTCCAGTGGGGGGCAGGAGAGGAGTAGGAGGATGGGAGAGTAGTATTACAGTGTAGTGACTGAATGGTGTATAAAATACTATTCTTTTCATTAACCTTTGCACTAATTAAAATTTCAGTCTCTTGATATTAAGTGACACCTAAACTAGATTTCCATAAACACTGAAATGAAATCAAATACTAGTCATCTTCTCCAGGGAATACACAGAAATGTGGCAACAAATGGATTTATAGCAGATTTGCTTTTTCAAGTTTAGTTTCATATAGTTTAAAGTTAGATACTTTAGCCTTACACAGTTGAGTACAGGAATAAAAATCTAGGTATAAATTTTTGTCTGGAATATTCTTTTAACCTGATCATTTAAAAATGTTAGTACCAAAGGTCTAAACAAATAATGAAATTATTTTCCTATCAAAAGAATCTCTATTTGTACTAATAACTAAAACATTTTTTCTGAAAAGCCTTTGGTTTTGTTAACTATTTTTTTGAAATTTCAGTGCTTTTGTTTCTAAAACTCATTTGTGGTTTAGGAATTAAAAATCCTGATTATTGTCAACAAAGTGTCAAGAAATGGAATTTTGGTGCATAGGCAAGCTTGGCCAATGCTTGTGAGACTTTAAGTCTTTATAAATCAAAGCAAGTATATTCACTCCAAGATTTCACCCTTATTTTTAAGGTAATTGTTTTAAAATTATTGTTTGAGGTTTTAAGACTTTCTTTTGAAAACTGCTGTGATATAAACTTGTATTAAATTTGTTTGAGTCTTGATTCTGAGATGTTAAAATTCATATTCTATCAGATTTTCTATCAATTTTTTCTCAACTTTCTCTAGGGTTTTATCAGAATGTTTAGTGTGGGATATTTGATCCAGTGCTGCCTCCGAATCCCCTCCGCATTTAGGCATCTGTTTACACAGCCATCTCGGCTAATTTCTCTCTTCTACAATAAAGAAAACTTCCAGCTCGGAGCTTTTCTTGGCTCTTTTGTTAGCATATACAAGGTAAGATTTTCATAAGAAGAAAGAAAAATGGAAAATAAATAACATGGCTATTATTAGAATGAGAAATGGCCTTAATTCATCTTTTTTTTTAATGCTTCTTTTTGGAGTATTCATAAATATCTCAACATCACTCGATATAGACAGTAATACTGGGAGGTAAGGTTGGAGAAATTTAAAAAATACTTTAAAATGTTACTTAATATGCACATTTAATATTAAATGTTCTCAAAGACTAACTTTTCTTTTTTAATATGTAGATACTCAGAAAATATAATTTTCCAATATTTCATTGTCAAAAGTGACAAGTATTTTCTGTTATGCTCATATAAGCAATACTTTATTTTCCCTCTTCTCTCCCTCAGTGTTCCTACTATAGTTTCCAAGGTAACATTTTTATACATATGTGTGTATACACACACATAGTACAAACACATACACACACACACATATATCCATATACACATATGTACCTTTTATCATTGTTATACTCAAAATTACTGCTGGGAAAATTAGATGATAAAATAGTCATGCATCATTTTATAAAAAAGTTTACTCATAAAGGTAGAAATGGAGAATATGCAAGAATTAACTATAGTTTACTGGTAATGAGATGTTTATATTCACATTCTTTTTCATTTCTTAAGTAGTATTTATACTTAAGTTTATCCCTTTATGAGAGTGAGGGAAGAGAACAGATAAGCACCCCTGACAGCTCATACCAACTTTTCTATCCAATCTCACCATCTTTTTAAATTGTTTAGACTGTTTACAATTAATGTACTTATGATATGGTTGAATTTAAAATCTGCCTTGTTGCTAGTTTTGTATTCCCTCTATTTTTTTTCTTTATTCCTTTTTTCCACTGCTGGATAGATTATATTTTTTCTGTGGCTCCATTCGTTCTTCACTATTGGCTTATTATTTGTATTTAATTTTTTTTTAATTTCATGGTTGCCTTAACAGTTATACATTTTAAGTTTCTTAGCCAATCTTAATAATATTATGTCACTTCACATCTAATGTAAGAACATACAACTTTACCTCTAACTCCTCCTTCCCATTCTTTGTGCTATTATTAGACCTTATGAACTCCACAGAACAGCGTTAGTAGTTTTGCTTTAGACCAGGGGTCACCAAACTTTTTCTGTTAAGGGCGAAATAATAAATATCTTAGGCTTTGTGACTGTGTTGTCCCTGTCACAACTACTCAGTTCTGCTGTTATGATATGAAAGTAGCCATAGACAACAAATAAATGAATAAGTATGGCTGTATTCCAGTAAAACTATATCCTACTGTAACTGGAATTTCATATAATTTCCCAGACAATATTACTATTTGTACTTATTTTGTATCCATTTAAAATGGTAAAAATCACTACTGCTCCTGAGCTATATAAACACAGGTGATAGACCTGATGTGGCTAGTAGCCCTAGTGCACTATCCTATGCTTTAGACAGTTAATTCACTTTCAGAGCAATTTAAGAAGAAAATGCACATATTTCTAGAGCTCTTGATTTGGTTGTATAGATCTAAATTTTTTTTTGGTATCATATACTTGAAGAACTACCTTTAGTATTTCCATTCTCAGATTTACTGCTACTAAATTATCTCTACTTGTATCTGTTTGGGAAAAGTAACTATTTCACTTTCAATATTAGAAAATATTTTCTCTGGGTATAGAATACTGACTTAACAGATTTATAGTTTAACTTCTCCTCTTTGTTAGAATGAGTGACACTTTCCTAGTATTTGAGGAATGCAATAAAAGAATAAAGAGCAATTTATGGATTTGTTTAGAAAAATCAGTACAATGAAGTATTATGTAGAATTCTTCAATAGTGTTTATCCAGAGCAGTAACTTTATTACAGATTATTGCTCATAATTTCCCCAATTTTATCTTCTGTTTGATTTAGATAAGGTCACTAGTTTGCCCCCAGGGACATCTAATCAGTCACTCATTACAGTTAAAAACAACTGTTTTCTTTTTTTCATAGAAATGGAATAACTTAAGGCATTGTGTTTTCTTAAAACAGGGTACTAGTTGCTTCCTGCGCTGGGTCAGAAACCTGGATGATGAACTTCATGCTATTATAGCTGGTAATGATGACTATCGTATCACCCAGTGTTATGAATGAACCAGAAAGAGCTTTCAAACTCATCTAGTTCCTATGAATCTTCCTTTCTCTATTAGAGTAAAAAGTAAAATCCCTATTGAGGCATTTGTCCAAATATTTGTAAAATTGAACATATCAAAGCCCTCTTGCCATTTGGTATTTGAGTTGGCAATGTAAAGACTTGGGTATCTGCTCTGCTACAGGCCAGATATTCAAGAATGTGTCACAACAGAACATAACGACTTAAACTATATAAACGAGTAAGGGGAAGTCAAGCAGATTTCTTGTAAAACGATTTTTACCACTGGAAAATAATGTTTTAATAATTTTTAAGGGAACTTAATCATTTTATCAAAATAAAATTGAAGGTCATTTTCTATAAGTGCAAAAAAAGTATGCTGCTTAAGATGACTAGATGGGTTATCAGGTATTTATGAGCAGTAATCTTACTATTAATATTTCACCCTCTCCCTTGGTTTTCCATTTGTAGAGTGAAGGCACTGCTATTGAAAGAAGTGTGATGATAATAGCAAAAAAATAATAAAACTACTAGGAGAATAGATAAATATTCCACTGAAAAAAAATTTTTAGAAGGCAGTTGTTATCATTTATAAGTTTACTTTTTATGAGAGTAAACTAGAGAAAAAAGCACCCTCAACAGGGTCTCACCCCACTACCTTGACCCTCCGGCCTCCTAGTTAGCCAGGGCCACCGGCAGGCATGCCCAGTCTGTACAGGTTAACCAGGGAACCTCCCTGATCTTCCCTGTGGATCCAGCAGGTAGACTATTGCTACTATGCAACTCAGCTGGCCCAAAATTATATTCAGATTGTCCTATTTGTCAAGACCACTGCTGTTTTTAAAGTTAACTTTGAATTGTTAAGTTTCTTTTTATACATGAATTATATCCAAAGGTCCATTTTTTTCATTTAAAATTATGTGACATTAAGAATTCACCTGATTTCAATGTCATAAGGTGTTTTGCATTCTTGACCCTGTTGTAACAAGAGACAGTGCTATAAATCAGTTCTTTCTTGTTTAAGTGGATTAGCATTTCTGATCACTTAATAACAAAGAAATACTTGGCAATCTGATCAGTTTTTTCTTATTTGTTGTTTCAGGATTTTTGGCAGGTATATCAATGATGTTTTATAAAAGCACAACTATTTCCATGTATTTAGCTTCCAAATTGGTGGAGGTAAGCAAAAATTATTATATATGAATAGTTCCAAAAGATATAAAGCTTATTTAGCCACTACTTCATGATTTTAGCAGCAAAAATATATCCCAATGGTGAAAGCAAATTCTAATCCTAGGAAAGTGTTTATTAAGTCAATTACTCTTTTTTCTTTCCATATGTTCCTTATTTTCGATTATAAAAGTGTAGAAAGAATAGTGTCTGTCATGCAGCTTCAACGTGACCAGCATTTGACCAATAGACTCCCCAACCCCATGCACTGAATTACTTTGTAGTCAATTCCAGACATTTTATCATTTCATCCATAAAAGTTACAGGATAAAGACTCCTTAAAGAATAAAAGATAGAAGGGACCAGCAGATGGTGTAGTAGCTATGTCGCTGGACTCCCATGTAGTTGACTGTGGTTTGAATCCCGGACTTGGTGGCTTAAACTCCTGCTGGGCGCATGTGCGTGCGTGCATGCCCAAGATTCCAAGAGGAGAATGGAGGAGAAGGGATTGAGGTGTGGCATTCCTTCTGGGGAGTGATTTCTTGCTTTCTGTCTCTCTGTCTTTCTGGTAAGTATATGTGCCCTATAGCAAAAACCTTTCCACACACGAAAGGAAGGAAGGGAGGGAGGGAGGGAGGGAGGGAGAATAAAAGGTAGAGACTGTTTAAAAACAAATGAAACAAACAATTCAACAGGTACCACCAAAGTATAACCGCAATTCCATCATCATACATTAAGGTTAATTCCTTAATATTATCATAGATCTAATTAGAGTTTATGTCTTCTCTGATTATCTCATAAATGTCTTTTTCAGGGTGCTCCCAGACCTTGTTTCTTGACTTTCCCAGTAAACAGAGCTAAAGAATCCTTTTTTTCCCCCATTTTCTTTGTGAGGGAAGAAAAAATACATTTGGAACATAGCACTATTTTCAATTCAATGCTAGGATTACAGATTTTATTTTTACATGTTTTCCTTTTTTCCCCCCCAGGTTTTTGCCCTAGGGCACATGTGTTTGATAGAAAGAGACAGAGATAGAGGAAAAGTGAGAAATCACCCCCAGGGGAATTGGCCACACTGCAGTCCCTTCTCCAGCCTCCTTCTGGGATTTTGGCCAAGCGTGCACATACACCTGTAACTCTCCATTCCAGAACTCAAGCTGCAGTTGGCCATGTGAGAATCCAGTACTTTTAACTACTATTCCACCTGCTGGCCTCATTTTGTTCATTTTTTTAAAGTTTATTTTCTTGCAGAGTAAGAGAAAGAGAGGCACCTTACTTTGACAAGGTGGTCATGTTGCTGTTCTCCCCAAGTCCTACAGCCAGCCTGGATCATGGGAGTATATCCATAGGCAGGTCCAAGATAGACCCAGGATGGGGATCCAGTCTTCCCATGTGGCCTCCAGCATTCTGACCAGCTTTCCTACTGCCTGTGCCAACACAGCCGGGGCCTTTTTAAAAACAATTTTTTAAAAAAGTTTTTGTACTTGGGCATTTGCAGTCACCAGAGAGAAGAAGAAAAGAGAATTCACTTCCCCCGAACCCCCTTCCCCACCTCAGAGAGAATGGCCATGCTGCAGTCCTCCTTCATTCTCCTAATGGGATTTTGGACACACTTCCACGTGTATCTGGCATAATTCTCAAGCTGCTTGGTCCTGGACTCGAACTGTGCAGTTGGCCGTGTGAGATCCAGCCACCTTAACCTCCATGACACCTGCTGGCCCAAGGGACTTAGTCATTTTTAAGTCCCTTGTACAGTACCCAACATACAGTTGACACCACTAAATGTTTACTGAATAATGAAGGAATGAATTGATCTAGTAGTGAAGAGCGGACCCTGAATACTGTCTAAAAAGCACTGAAGAATAAATAACCTAAAAGCAGTCTAGTAAAGTGCTATTGAATTTCATAGAAAAGCACTGCTACTTACATTGAGGTTTGCAGCAAAGGAATAAAAGAAAGAGAAAGGCTGACACTTAATACTGTCATGGAAGATGTGACCTTTGATTTGAGCTCTAAAAGGAAATTAGGATTTGGAGAGGTAGAAAACAGTCATAGGTAGAGAACACGCTGCTCAAGCTTTGTATTACCGCTGTTTAAGTTTGTTTTCTTCTGACTCTGACATTCTGCTTGTTTTGCAGACAATGTATTTCAAAGGCATCGAAGCAGGGAAGGTTCCCTATTTTCCTCATGCAGATACTATCATCTATTCCATTTCTACAGCAATTTGCTTCCAGGCAGTAAGTATAGCTTTTTGAAATGCAAAATAGCCTGATTTCTATTTCTAATGTACATTAAACCAATGGAGGAAAATTAAAAGCCTAGGAACATTTCCATTTATTACATTTTATGCTTTTTTTTTGTTTTTTCAGCAAGATAGTTTGCAAGTTTCAAATCATTAAACATGCTACTTAATGGGCCAGGTCCTGTTTTATGAGCATACCAATTTTTAGGTTCCAATAGAGTACAATTTATAGATAAATTACTATGGCACTCCTTGTGTAGAATGCCCCAGTTTAATATTTCTTAAAGAGAAAAGATACCTGGCATAAATATGAATAACTGCATTTTTCCAATATTATTTAGGGGACTAGGGGACAGGGGATAACTGATTTAATAGAAGCATTGTCTAATCTCCTTAAATTCTGTAATCATTATTGATGATAATGGTTTTAGGGCTACTGCAGAGTTTTTCTGAGAGCTTTTATTTGCTCTTTCTGACAGGAATGCTGCCAGGTTGATAAACTCATTAAAACAAGTGAAGTGTCACCTATCTAATGGGTACACAGTGAATGCTTTTGGAAAACTGTTCGCTCAATTATTATTTCAGAAGTAGCATTTCTATTTAACGACATATTACAAAGACTCCTAATATTAATAGCAATTGTTAAATACAATACATGTTTTTATTATTATTGTCACTATCCTTTTAACAATATGAGTAGCAAAGATTAAGATAAAATTACTCTGAACAATTTTAGGCTGTCATGGAAGTTCAGACCTTGCGACCATCTTACTGGAAGTTCCTATTAAGGCTCACCAAGGGCAGGTAAGTGACCAAGATGGTTTAATTGCTATAGAAAAAAAGGAATTTTCATAAGAATACAGATAGGCACTTTTTTTAAGAGGTTTTTACCTTAGGACAGTGCACTTGCCTAGGAGAGAGAGACAGTGAGAGAGAAAGTGAGAAATTATTCCCCAGAAGGGATGGCCATGATGCAATTCCTTCTCCTCCATTCTCCTCTTGTGAGTTTGGGCATGCATGCACACTTACCCGGCATGAGTTTCAGGCATCAGTCCAGGTCCAGGACTCAAACTACAGCCAGCCATGTGGAAGTCCAGTAATATAACCACTACACCATCTGCTGGCTCCCAGGCATTCATTGTTTAACAGTAGGGCCACAATCTGAGAAATGTGTCATTACACAACTTCATCATCCCATGAACATCATGGAGTGTACTTACACAGAGCTGGGTGGTACAGCCTGTCACTCATAAATTACAAACCTGTTACTGTACTGAATACTGTAGGCGAGTTTTTAATGTTGTAGAAAAGGTACAGGAAAAGGATGGTATGAAAGATAAAAAACGGTACACCTGTGTAAGGTACTCATGAATGGAGCTTGCAGGACTGGCACTAGCTCTGGGTGTCAGTGAATGAATGTGAAGCCTTAGGACATTACTGTATATTACTATAGACTTTATCTACAGTTACACTCAGGCTATACTACATTTATAAAAAGGTTTTCTTCAATAATAAATTAACTGGGGACCAGCAGGTGGCATGGTGGTGACATGACTACTCCCTACTGGGGAAAACATTTTCCCCTCCCTCTGTCTGATGACCACATATGCCTTCTGGCAATTAAAAAAAGGATATTAAATAGATCTTCATTAAAGATAATCTCTATAATTGATTTCTATTTTGGAAAAAATTACCGTATTCTTTTGCTTATGTTGTAAGTGTACTTTCCTCTTGCCTTTTCTGCCATATTCTTTATTTTCCCTGAACCTAAACTAACTTGGGGGAAGCAATTTGACCCAATACAAAGAGCATAGGCTTTGGAGTCCAAAATAAGTTTGACTGCAGCTTTGGTACCGTCAGCTGTCACTGTGGAAAGTTATGTACTCTCATGAGCCCATTGCTTCCTCTCTACCATGGAACAGTGATGATATGTTGTACAGCAGTGGAAGATTAGGGTATCCACAGTAGCACTTAGTACTTAGCAGGCACGCACTAACCCACAGCTCCTAGTCATATTTGTACCAATAATAATAATAGCAAATGCTTGTATGGTGCTATGTCCCAGATACAGTTTTAAGATATGCTATATAATATACATACATACATATGCTTTATCCTTAAAGTAGATCTGTGAGCTGGGTACTGTTGTCCCCATTTTACGTACAGGAAACTGCGATACACAGGGGTTGGATAGCTTGCCACAGCCACACAGCTAATAAATGAAGGAGCTGGGATAGAAGCTGGGGAGTCTCGCTTCAGAATTCTTTCTGTTAGCCATGATATTATACATTTTTTATATTATTGTTTAATCATAATTTTAATCATTTAGTTTTCTGCACATTTCTGTATTTCAGCAGTCAGTTATTTTACAAGGGAACTTACTTTGGAAAAAAACTAAAAGTCACATTTATTGGCTCTGGAAAAAATGATGCTGGCCAGTGATTCAGAACTAATTCATTTTGCTGTCTTCTCCATAAAGGAAGTCCTCGTGGACTGGCAGAGGGTCATCCTGCACATTTTCAAATGTCACCTCTCTTAGATTAGGTGACGGACAACCTGAGGAGGATGGGGGTCTACTCTGTTGAGTCTGTCAGAAATTTGAAAACCCTTAATGCCATTTGCTTTTTAATCTTTAAATATTTATGCATTTACATATGTTTTCTTTTTATTATGATACTAAAATATTAATGAGAAATATTACATTTAGCATCTTTGCCTCATTGGTAAATGTTGATGTGTTCATTGTTTTTCCATGATTTCATTCATCAGAAAAATAATAATGAACCCAGATGCAGACTGGTTGGAAAGAACTCTTTGGGGGTTTAAACTAATGATTATAATCTCAGTGGTTTCAGGTCTAGGGATTATCTTTTTAAATAAAATAAGATTATTAATCTTGACATATCCATGTGATCCTGTAATCTGCCATTAAGTTAGTTGCTGTTAAGTTTTGCATTGCCAACGTTTGCTGTTTGTTTTTCATTTCATGAAAGATAAATCAAATGAATCACATTGTTTTATAAACTTCGTTAAGTACTTTCCCTGTGTTCCGTTTTGCAGATTTGCTGTCATGAACCGAAAAGTCCTTGATGTTTTTGGTACTGGTGCATCTAAACACTTTCAGGATTTCATCCCCCGGTTAGATCCAAGATACACAATTGTAAAACCAGAGTTGCCCACAGAGTTCTCTTGAAGATGACTGTCATTTATTAATGCAACTAAATGTTTCATCATTTTATCCAGAAGAGTTAATTACTTTGAACACAAAGAAGGGGGCTCAAGCTCGAACTTCAGTGTTACTTCAATGAGAGATGTTCTTTTTTTGTTTGTTTTTCTTACCAATCAGAAATACAGAAGCTTTTAAGGAAGGTGTTGCTTAATAATTAAGCTTCCTCCGTAGCCAGAATCTGATTCTGGATCACTGTAGTAGGTGACATTATGATATATTATGGATTAAATTATGTCCACAAGCAATATTAAATAATCTATGTAGACATGTAGTAAGAAATATGAGTACACTTAAAATTACTTTAAACAGTGTCTTTAGTTCATTCCAATATAATTCTTGGTTGAAACTAAGAATATTTCTACACTTTAGGATTTACAAAGGATCACGGGTACATGGATTTGGTCTGTATTTTTTTTTTTAACTTTTGAAGTGATATCTGTAGTAGTGAAGTGCTATAGATTTGAAGTAACTCTCCACAGACAATGCTGCTTTAGTATAGAGCAATTTAATTGGGGAAAGTGGCATTCATATTTCAGGGATGCAAAGGTGGGTCTCATACCATTTGGATAAATGTCGTGGTATCCATGCTCTTTTTTTTCTACTGATAACATCATCTCTTTCCATGACCAACTGGGCTTTGACAGCCCAGTGAATCTGTGTACTAATGGCAGGTTAGGGCAAATGGAAATGTGTACATCTGATAATAGTCGAACTGTACATTTTAATCGTTCACTGAAGCATTACACTTGAATATTTAAAAACAAAACTTTTAACCTCATGTAGGTTTATTGTGTTTGTTTGCATTTATAAAGACATAATTCCTCAAAGCTCGGTTTGTATGCTGTTATTATAGAAGGGATCAAAATCCTATAGAACAAAAGTTATTTTTGCAAGTTGGACAGCTTATGCCCTCCCAACTGTGTCACCTATCTAATGGATGTTTTTACAACTAAAAGCAACGTAAGAAAAATTAAGTGGTTGTTTAAAAGTCCATTTCATCTCATTGAATCCAGATTTTCCAGTCTCCTTTTCAAAAATCACTGTTACCATTTTTACTGTTAGAATAAAGTGACAAAATATAGTCACTGCTGATTATGAAAGTAAGAACAGCTGCAATTGAAATAGGATCACTAGAGTTTTTCAGGGAAAGTTATACTTTTCTAAGTTCATAATAGGCTTAAGTGGTTGTGATGTCTACATATAGGGATGATGGTATTTTTTTAATGTAATTGTTTTTTGCTGAAAAATTTGTAGGCCATTGTAAATTACGCAGAACTTGTGTTGCAAAAGAAATTATAACCTAGATTTTAAAAGTGCTTAATCCCCCATATTTGATTTCGTCAAGACCTGTGTACTTGTGTTTATATGTAATCCTATCCTCAGTTGTCGTGGCAAAACGAAACTCAACAGAAGGTAGACTCTGGAACCATGGTAACACAGAGCCACTTTAATTTGGCCACTAATACGCATTGTGATTTTTAGAACTGACTTGTCCATTTGGCAATACTGTTTAAGGATCATTTTGGTTTCAGACTTCAAAACCGTTTAACAAACTTAAGGTTTTTTATTCGCTGTAATCAAAATAATTGGTACCGTGTTTACTTTAAAAAATGAAGTATTAAAGCACTGAGATAGCATTGCTACCTGCACCTCATCTTTCTCTATTCAGAAATCATGCTTATATTTTTCTGTTTTAAAAAAAAGTCTGTAAGTTATTGTTTTTGTTGACATTGAAAGACTGTGATATTGAAAGACAGATTCTGAAATTTGCTGAGATTGTTTAGTAAAATTTTGCTGGTCAAAAAGGTGTATTTCTATGACTTTTTAAAAACACATAGTCATTTTTGAGATTTTATATAGGATGTAAAATGAAATAGCCATCATGAGGCAGAATACAGAGAAGGAGGTGGAGCTTGAATGAATAACTTACAGTGTGACACTGCAAAGTATTGTTTGAGAAAATACAAAGAAACCGCGTTCCTGAAGAGAGAAGAAATGAATATCCTCCTACCTCTCATCAGTCAGATACTGATTAACAACTTGGCCCATAAATAAACTCAAATAGATCTCTTCATTCCATAATATGTTTTTAAATTCATTTGTACTTTGAAGAAACCATGTATATGGTAAGTTTCCTCCAGTACTAGTTACCATAGATAATAATATGCCTTTCTAACATCTTTATGTAGGTTGAAAATAGTGCATTTGAGTCAATAGTATTTCTGGTTGTTTCACTGCTATTTCCTATATTAATAAAATCCTAGAGCTAGTATCTACCAAGTTAAGATTGAGGTTTCAAGGGACCACCAGATGGCGTAATGGTTACGTTGCTGGACTCCCACATAGTTGACCATGGTTCAAGTCCTGACCTGAGTTCAGGACTTGACTCAGGCCAGGCGTGTGTGCATGAGTGAACAAAATATTGAGAGGAGAATGGAGGAGAAGGAACTGTAGCATGGCCATCCCCCTGGGAGGGGGTGACTTCTTGCATTCTGTCTCTCTTTGGTAAGCACACACGCCCTATGGCAAAAATCTCTCTTAAAAAGAAAAAAGGTTGAGGTACTAGCAGTTAGCATAATGGCTACATTGCTGGATTCCCATGTAGTCGACCGGTTCACATCCCGGACCTGGTAGCTTAAAAATCACACCAGGCACATGTGTGTGTGTGCCCAAGATCCCAAGAAGAGAATGGAGGAGAAGGGACTGCGGCGTGGCCATCCCCCTTAGGGGGTGATTTCTCACTTTTTGTCTCTCTGTCTCTCTCTCTCTGTCTGGCGAGCACATGCGCCCTATGGCAAAACCTCTCCAAAAAAAAAAAAGGTTGAGGTTAAAAGATACCATATCTATTAAATTCTTAATCAGTTTTTCATCAAATAATATGTCATGTTGACCCTATAGTTCAGAGGGTAAACACTGTGGAAGGGGGTGGATCCCACATGGCCGACCAATGTTTGAATTTTGGCCCTAGCAACGTCTTAAAAAATATACTCAACATATGTGCATATTGTGACAGGATGGAGAGAAATGGACAAAAAGGGACTGCTATGTGACCAGGCCACCGGGTGTCCCTCTCTCTCTCTGGTATGCACAGGTGCCTTCTGGCATTAAAAATAGTTTGTACCCATTTTATTACTTATTTCTGAAATAGTACCTCTGGTTCAGTTATCTTCATTCATTAATTTTATGTTGGCTTGTATAACTTTTTTGTTAATCTGTAAACATAGTTGTTACTTAGTTGAATTTAGTTTAGTTTTTGCCTTCATTTATTTCTATTATTTTAGAAATTTTATCTTTTTATTCTTTGCTCTCAGATTTTAGAATCTACTTTCATCTCGCATAAACATGTCTTTTGTTTTGTTTTTTGTTTTTTTTGTTTTTTTTGTGTGTTTTCTTTTTCCTTTTTTTTTTTTTTTTTTTTTTTTTTTTGAGGCTCACACTTACTTTTTTCTTTTTTAAAATTTGCCACAGGGTGTGTGCATTCACCAGAGGGAGAGAGAATGTGAGAAAGATCCCCAGAAGGTATGGCTATGCTGCACTCCTCTTTCCTCCAACCTCCTCTCAGAATTTTGGATACATGCACACATGCACCTGGCACATTTTTGAAGCTTCCAGGTCCGGAACTCGAACCATGAAGTTGGACAGGTGGGATGCAGTTTTCTCAACCACCGCATCAACCAACCCTGAGGATCACTTCATTTCTTATTGTGGTAAGCTATACCTAACATTAAATTTGCCATTTTAACCATTATTTTAATGTATATCTTCCATGAATGAGACCAACTGAAAGAGAGCAAACAGCACCCCTGACATCTGAACACCCTATTCCTTCCTTCAGCCAGCCCCCAATCATAGGAACATGCAAGTCCCCGCATAATCAGGGAGGGCTCTGGACTTGGAGTGGGCACCTTCCCACGTGGAATTGCCTTGCAGAGCATCATATTTTATCACTGAACCACCATCTGACACCCTTAGTAACTGTTTTTAAGTTTATAATTCAGTGGCATTAGATGTACTCACACTGTTGTGTTGGCATCACTATTATTTACAATATTTCCAGAACATTTTCATCATAGCAAAAACTCTATACCTATTAGACCAGTGACCCCCCCAACCCTCCCAGCACCAGGGACTGACCTTGTGGAAGACAATCCCTCCTTGGACTAGCAGGGGAAGCGGGGATTGGTCCCAGGATGATGCAAGCACTCCATATCTACCGTGCTCCCCATTTCCACCGCTATCAACTGCCATATACAACAAAACAACCACACAACAGAATTGTGAGATTCTCATGAGGCTCCAGTACCACTGCTGAGCAGACAGAAGGCGGAGTCAGGCAGCAGCACAAGAGATGGGGAGAAGCTACAGACAGATAGAGCCTCACTGGCTTGGCTATCCGTGGGCCACCTGCCACCCCTCACCCTCCACCTTTCCTTTCCCACCACCAAGCAGCCAGCTGGACCCCGACAGGCCAAAGATCAGTACTGGTCTGCAGCCCCAGGCTGGGGACTCTTGCATTAGACAACAGCCACCCATTTCCCTGGCCCTCTCCCATTGGCAACACGTACATTCAACTTTGTGAATTTGCTTGTTCTAGATATTTTTATATAAATGGTATCATACTTGTCCTTTTGCGTCTGGTTTTACTTAGTACTTTTATTTTTCGTTTATTTCCTGAGAGAGAGGAGAACCTCCAATGTAGTCTCATCACACTGTGATCCCACTCGCCAGCCAGGATAGCAGTGGGGAGGGGTCTCCCATGGGCATGCCCAGCATGTTCAGGTCAGTGCAGGACCCAAACCCCAGACCTTCCCTATGGCTCTCCTACTGCGCCATGGTGCTCTGACGTCTGCACCGCTATGGCTGGGCCCTGATGCCTGTCACTTAGCTTAACGTTCTTGAGGCTCAGCAAGTGTCAGTGTTCCCTTCCTTTCTAAGGCTGAATCATAATCCCTTGCATGGATAGACCTCCATATATGTGTGTGTATTTAATGTGCAATAGTAGGTATTATAGATGTCTATATATACTGTATTAAATGTAAGTACAAAATTATAAATTAAAAAAACAAAAATTTAAAAAGATAATAGACTTACCTTTAAAGAAGAACTAAGTGGAAACTCTGGAGTTGAAGGTATAATAACTATCTTCAGTATATTTTATATATAGTATTTAATAAACATCTGTATACACATATGTAAATATATATATATGCATATGTGTGTGTGTGTGGGGGGGGTGTATTGAACATCACATTTAAGACGTAGAGTGTTTCCAGAACCTAAGAAGCCTATTTTGTACCCTCCTGAAATTACAGCCTTCACCAAAGAAAAATCACTGTCCTTTATGAAATAACCACTCCTGCCGTAAGGGGGATTCCCAAGCACTAGAGATTATATTGACTACTTATTGAACAGTAGATAAATGGAATTATACATAACATACTCCTTTGTATTTGGTTTTCATTCAGCTTGAGATTACCACTCTGTGTGTGTAGCTATGTGTAGCTTTATTTTCATTTTGTCCTGTATTCTGAATATGCCGTGTCCCATTTGAGACTATTATAAAAATGCTACCATTAGCATTCTCAGATCTGGCTCCGGATGCCTTTCACCCAGAGGGCGTGGACTGTATACCTAGGGGTGAAGGTGATGGGCTGGGACAGGCTGTATCATCAAGTTTATTAGATTTCACACTTTCCTGAAGTGGTTGCTCTAGTTCCACTACGGAGTTCTGTGGTGGTCACAGCTTTGTCCAGCCTTGTAGTCTCTCAGCTAAAGCATCCTCAGTGGCGGGGCTTGCAACCCCCTGGGTTTGCCTTTCCTCCCTAATATGGTTCATCAGTTCACCTATTTGTTCATAATTGGAAATATAGCCTCTAGTATCTACGGAAACATTTATTGCATGACAACTGTCTACGGATACTACTAGGTGGGCACTAGGGGATAGGTGGGTACTCTATGTCTAGTGTTTGGCATAAATAAATCCCCCTGCTGGAGAATAAGCTCCAAAGGACATCTCTGCCAGCACCTGAGAATTTCTGAAACGCAGCAGGCATATGGTGAGTGGTCACTGGGCTTTGTGAGTGTGAGAATCATCAACTGAAAAAAAACATAAGCAATTCGACCATATTAACCCCACCCTGGTGAAGTGACCCATGTCAATTGCAGACAGGTTCAGATTTTCTGGGGGCTATTTAAGGGTTCTATTATTACTATTATTATAAAGATTCCACTCAATTAGAGATAGTTTCAGTATTTTTTTGGACGCCTGTATACCTATTAAGTGATCTTTTTGGTATGAAAGTAAGAATAGGAGGAAGTTAGAACTACTGAAGATAAATTCTGCCCTAAGACTCGAGTCACTTATCCCGGAGTTGCGGGCCAGGAGGGTCCCGAGCCTTGCTTTTCCCTACTGGCTGCCTTCTCATCGCAGGAGTCAGGCCAGTGCTCTCCTCGTGGCCACAGTGCTCCAAGAGCCATGAGGGCACGTTGGCGAGGCTGGCCTCCTGACGTCAGAGGGGACGCCAGCTGTCTGGCCTCAGCCTGCACACTCCCCCAAGTCCCCATTTCCTTTTCATCTTCCTCAAGAGGACAATTACACTTCTCTTCCCTATAATGCCACCAGAGTGCCAGCTCTAGATTTCTATTTGAACTGCTTTTCCTAACTTAACCTAAGCCTCTTCTACTAAGACTTCAAGCACAGTGGACCAGCATGGGGGAATGGCTGGATGAGAAACCAAGGGGTGTTTGCTGCATAAAGGTTTTACTGGGGAGAGCAGGAGCAGACCCAGATCTGTCCCTTGTAACCTTCATGCAGACACAGACTGGCCTTGCCTCTTGCGAACTGTGTGCCCTGACCTACTTCCTTCATCTCTGCATGTCTTCCTTTATTAAACAGAGCTCACAGTCATTGAGAGGATGAAATAAGGTAAATGAAAGAAGCGTTTAGAACAATGCCTTGGGCCCCATAGCCCCGGCTCCTGGCCTCAGGCAAGGCCCAAGCCACTGCAGATAAGAACCACAAGCAGCAGCAATAGCAGAAAGTGGGGAGCAGCAACTGAGCAAGCCCAAGAACATGGAGGAGGACGCTAGAGATGCAGATGACCCACCAGGAATTATGCAAAGCCCTGTTATCAGCAGGAACGTGGCCCTGAGTGAGAAGCATGGCAACTCAGAGAAAGATGTGGAGGACGCCAGTTGGCACTCTGAGGCAACCTTTCAGTTCCCTGTTGAGCGAGCCAGAAGACAGTCGGTCCTTAGCCCTCCGTGTTTGTACAAAATCTAACATCCAAGATTATGGTGATGCCACACTTTTATCCAGACAGACCATACCAAAAAAGCATAGGGCTCTTTCTCCTGTGCAATGCTGAGTCTGATTCCATGTCATGGTCTTGTCATGCACAAGCAGTGCTGAAGATTATAAATGACAGAGGTGACAAGAACTTGTTCCGTCGTCATGTTAGACATTTGTTCTTCCATAAAGAAAATGATTGGAGGTTTTCGATTTTATGGCCTGGAACAAAGTGACTGATCCCAAGAAAGGATTTAGAAATGACGACAAGGTCACTTTTGAATTCTTGTAGGCTGAAGCTCTCCATGGAGTTGTGTGGGATTCGAAGAAGCACACAGGCTGTGTTGCTTGAAGAATCAGGAAGTGACTTGTTCCATGACCAGACTTTGTTTTCACCAGTCAGCCACAGAGGGCTGCGTGCCTCATGCCAACAGGCAATGATTCCTCTAGAAGTGTCCCTTTAGCATTACAGAGAGTGTTCTATAAGTTCTAGCACAGTCATAAGCCCATAGGAACAGAGAAGTAATGAAGTCATTTGGGTGGGAAACTTTAGCTAGCTTCATGCAACTAATGCTCAAGAGTTGTATCGAGATGGAGTATTGCTAGGTAATGTGGAAAATAAGAGAAGAGGCACCATATGTAAATTATTCAGAGGCAAAATGGTGTCATATGTCCAGTGTAAGAAGTAGACTATCAGATAAAAGATTATTATGACATCCAGCTAAGTATAAGAGGAAAGAAAAATATATTGGAATCATTTGTGCATTATTGGCAACAGAACAACTCGATGGTAATAATGCAACACCCAGGAGCATGGCTTGCAGGAAGCAGAGGAAGGTGTGGAATTCCTCACATCGTCACCAGTGTTACATCTGCAGTTCCCGAGATTCAAAGAGGACCCTTGGACAGTCCAAAACATTAAGATCAACCATAGGTTTGAGTTCCCAGAACAGTTGGCACTTGATGAGTTCTTACAAAAAAACGAGCCCAAGGATCCTGTGAATTAACCCTTCATGCAGTCTTGGCGCACAGTTGTAATAATCCTGGCAGACTACATGGTTTACCTTGACCCCTGGGGGATGGCAGATGGTGTAAGTCTGATGATGACATGGTGCCGGGGTGCACTGAAGAAGCCATTGATTGGGACCAGCAGTTGGCATAATGGCTATGTCGCTGGACTCCCATGTAGTTGACTGTGGTTTGAGTCCCAGACCCAGTGACTTAAACTCACACTAGGTGCGTGTGCGTGTGTGCCCAAGATCCTGAGAGGAGAATGGAGAAGGCATTGTGGCGTCATCCCCTCCAGGGGATGATTTCTTGCTTTCTGTCTCTCTGTGTCTCTGTCTTTCTGGTGAGTGCATGTGCCCTATAGAAAAGTCACCCCCCCAAAAAAAATAAAGCCATCAAACACGACTGGGGTACAGTGATGACCTTTCTGTACAACACTGTGCCAGTGTCTACGTGTTAGTGTGTGTTAGGGAGTCGAAGCTGAGTGAGGTTTTGTAAGCTGTCACAGACCACGACATTCCTCAGCAGTTGGTGGAAAAGAGTGAAAGATCGAGGCTCAGAAGTGGACGGAGAGGCGGGAAGAGCATCTCTATATGTAAGGGCAGAGAGCCGCCAAGGAAATGGCATGTACGATGAAGAAACCGTGAGGTACACCGTGTTCAAAGCATTGAAGGACTCCTCACTTGCCAAGTTCGTTCAGAACTTCTCTCCAACCACAGGATTTCCACAAGCACAAATCCAATTAGGTCCATGCAAGCAGGGAGTGATGGAACAAAGTGACGTGCAGTGTTAGATGACAAAGCAGACGGCAACAAAACCATGATCGAACTCAGCGTCAGTGAAAACCCTTGGACAATAATCCTGGAAACAGTTGATCCTGAGCTGCCAGCCAGAGGAGTGACACTGCCCAAGTTTGATAAAGATCATGATGGAATGTTATTTTTAAAGATGTATGATCCTGGGGCCAGGAGGTTGTGTAATGGTTAAGGCACTGAACTCCCCACATGACTGACCATGGTTCGAGTCTTGGATCTGGTGGCTTAAAAATCATGTCAGGCATGTTTGTACATGTGTGCCTAAAACCCCAGGAGAAGGGATTGTGGTGTGGTCATGCCCCTTAGGGAGTGATTTCTCAAGCCTTCCCAGCCAGGGTCATAGGTCTTCACCGAGGATCTGAACCTGTGATCTTCCACACACATCCAGCATTGCTTGAGCAGCACAATACCACTGGACCACACAATGGCCTAGATGAGTCTTTAAGGACCAATGATTAGCCAGACAAAGAGAGAGATGAATGGCTCTGGACCAAGGGCATTTTGGGCCTGCCACAGCGAGGACTTAGAGCCTTTTCTGGGGGCCACTAGCTCTAGTTATTCACAGGCAGGTCTCATCCTTTTAGCACATGGACAATTCAGTTTCTCTCCAGGGGAGCTCTTCTTTTCTGTGTACAGAAATCTGCACAATGGACAGAACACATTACCCTCTCATGGCAGGAGCGTTTTCCAGGAAATCTAGTCTGACTTGTAATGAGATGGGAGAGGCAGGTCGTTGTCATGTAATATTAATTGTGTGGACTCAGTCTTTGCTCAGCGTGGCTTGTTCAATTTGTTGATTATACCCCAAAGCAGACTCCTTTCCTTCCCATCTCAAACCTGACCTTCCCCTCCTCCTCAAGTGGATCTCTTTTTGCTTCCCATCATCCAGGCAGAATCTCTGTTCCTCCCCTTTTCTTACCCACCAATCATCAAAGTCCTGGAGATTTTCCTTCTGCAGGATCTTGGCACCTGTCTCCCCTCCCTCCTTCCTGCCCACTCCCTCATCACACTCCAGGAAGTAGGCCCACCAGGGAAGGGACTTTTGTGTGCACAGGGCTGGCACATGTCAGTAATAGGTCCAATGCTCGTTGACGGGTCTTGTCATTGGAATATTGCAGCCATCTGCCCTGACCAGTCTTCCTGCACACTTGCCCCTTAAATAGAATTTTGTTTTAATTGCCAGAGTTCATGTGTGTGTGAGTGAGTGAGTGGGAGAGAGGACACTATGATGGGGCGTGGTCACACCAATTCTTTTCCTGCCATCCTTTTTAGACTTTGACCAGATGCACACATGTACCAGGCATGTTTTTCAAACCACCAGGGACAGGATCCCTGGACAGAATCTGTGAACTGTGGAAATCTGGCTCCCAATGCATCCTTTAACTACTGCACTACAGGCTGGCCCTTCCTAAATAGCACTTTAAAGACCAGCTCTGTCATTTCCTGCTTCAAAACTTTCAGGGTCTCATACCTCAGCAGAGGTTTAAGCCGAGAACCTGGCTTACACAAGTCATCCCTCAGGTTCCATCTGCCCTCCACCCACCTCCTCCTCATAGCAGAATTCCACGGCCACCCTCACTGCATCTTGGACTAGGCATTTTTACCACCCTGTTGCTCTGCTTGGTCTGTCCTTCCCTTTGTCACCTGCTGAAATCTTACCTATCCTTGACGTCTTGATGACACCTTAAGAAAAGCTGAGGTTTAGTGAGTTGTCACTCTCTCTGTGTCCCTACAGCTTAATGAATCTATTTGTCACCTACATTTTATATTTTGGTTAATTCTAAATATTTTAGCATATCAGCCTCTTGAAGAAAAGGACCTTAGCTTAGTAATGAAAAAGAAAAAGTTACGTCGCTTTATTATTATTATTATTTAGTTTTTTGACCAGAGAGAAAGCAAGCAAGCTGCCAAGTCTGGGACTTGAGCCGTGGTTGGCCATGGTGGAGTCCAGCTCCTTCACCATCATGCCACCAGCCAGGCCCATGTTTCATAATTTTTGATACATTGTGCCTAGCTCAGGGTGTGGCACAAGTAAGTGGTGGGATGGTCTTGGTTAGTTTGGCAGAGATGCTACCCTTATTGCAATCAACAGTTATGGCAAAGGGACTGGGCTGAGCATAGCCTAGGTGGGTAGAATGCAGGCTGTTTGGAAAGATGCATTGTGTCGATGTGGGTTGACATCAGTAGCCACTGAGATGGTGATCAGACTGGCCCTGAGGGCTGGTTTCCGGTGTCACTGGACACTGGTCATACCAGATATGACCACCAGGTGGCGCCCACACTCCATGAGTGCTGGTCACAATGCAATGGTGAGCTCAGGGTTAGGCGGTGTCTGCCCAGCCAGCTGGGGGTCCTACCTTGCCAATGCTAATGCCCCAGGCTGGGCAGGATCTTTCAATTAGTTACAAACTTAACTCTCGGCTCTCCGAGCCACATGTCTCCATCCGTCTCACTGCACCTCTACACGGTCTCAACCACAGCCAGGGCCACGCCCCATAAACACTGATTTCTGTTACCTTTTCCTGCCACTTAGATGATGCCTCCTCTCCCAGGCAGTCTGTCTGGCCATAGTATGGTTGTGGGAGGCAGGGGATGATGGCAGGGAGCTCCCAGTCTCAGATGAACCGGGACCAAATTGAATTAGGAGCTCTCAGCCATGGAAGAAGCCCTTCCGTAGTACCCAATCAGTCCCAGTTGTGAAAAAATTCTCAGGGTAGCTTTGCACTGTCCTGCCTCCCTGCTCCCAGCCACCCTCAGAAATGCCTCACATCTGCGGTCCCTGTCCTTTATGACTCAGCCACTGCCTGGCTTTTCCTCCAAACCACAAATGACTTGGGGTCCCTATGTTAGAGGGAGATTCAGGGGAGTCTCCTGCCAAAGGTATGCCCAGGTGTGCTCAGGCAGGTAAGCTGGGCACCTCTGGGCCAGTGCTGGCTGTGAGGCCACCTCATTTCTGTCTCAGTCACACACCCCGTCCCCCAGCAGAGGAGTCCTTCCTCCTGGTGTCTGGACTCGGTGAGCACCCAGATCTTGTCCCTCAACTGTCAGATGGCTCTGGGCACAGTTTGGACCGTTCACTTCCCACTCAAAGGCTGTTAGGAGCTCCTGTTCTCACCGCGGAACCAGAGTTCCCACACTGTTTGCACCTGAGCTCGTAGAAATAGAGGGCTTTTGTTTGCTTCACACTTGCTCACATGGCCGGGCACTGATACGTCTCATCCACCACACCTGTGTACAGACCTGAGGCCCACCTTCGAGGGGTGTGTGTGGCCTGTGGGATGCAGGACATAGGGGCTTTGTCCCTCCCCACCCTGCACCCCAGGCACACGTTGCCAATCTCGGGAGGCCTCTGCCCTTGGTCCGGTGTGTGGAGGCCGGAGGGACTAAGGAGAGGTAAGTACAGAAAGTTTTCTCGTGTGAAGGAGGGTTTGATGCTGTTAATCTGATGTGTAAATTTACCTTGCTGGGCTGTGATAAGCATGTATAGGGAGTATCGTGCTGTAATTAAACATATTTAGTCCTATAAGAATAATAGCAAAGTTTGAGAAGGCCACTCAGAGCCAGGAAATCACTCCTCTACCCTAAAAAGCTTAACATGCCTTCTCTTCTGCCAGAGAAAACTCGCAGGATGAGAACAATCGGGGCAGGAACTCAAGTCCCAGAGTGTGCACCACAGGCACAGCAGCTCTGCTCAGGGCCTCTGGGACAGGGGAGCGGCCTGGAGCAAGTAGAGTGACTAGTGGAACACGGGTCTGCCGGGCGGGGGAGCAGTGGGGCGAGGCAGGCTTCGGCGGTGTTGTCCCCAGGCAGGATATCAGGTGGGGAGGGTTGGGGGCAGGTGTCAGACCCACCTTTCACTGGGGATATTTCAGCTGGAAGAGCCTCACTCCAGCGTGCATCAGGGGACGCCACAGACCAAAGGACTCCTAGTATCTTTCCAACTACAGGCAAAGTGAAGCACTTTTCAGAACTGCGGGCAAGCCTCCCCCCTGCACACGCGCCTGCCCCTTCTCAGGATGCTGGTCTTCCAGGTTCCATCATTCCTACACCCCAATCAGCTGTCTGGTTCCTGCACCTGGTGAGCCTTCAAGGCGGAGGGCTGACTCCCAGGGAGAGCACAGGTCTGGAAGGGCATGAAGAGGTTATCTCTTTTCCACGCTAAGGTGGGCAGTACCCCAGGGGTGCGGTGAGATCACAGGGGTGGCGCTTGACAAAGTACTTTGCAGAGAACCAAGGACTGGTCTTTCTCCTGGGCAGGGCTAGATCAGGTCCCTTGCTGTCCCAGCACCCTGTTACTAGTTTAGTTCACTATTAGCAGTTACCCACTTCACATGCCAACCTGTGGCTCCTCAAGCTAGACTTCTTTTCTGTAGAAGTTCAGGGTAGTCCCAGAGATGTCCACAATTTCTCAGGGGATAGGAGCAGCTCACCTTTCTACTTTTTTTTTTTTTTTTTTTTTTTTTTTTTAGAGAGATTTTTTTTTTTTTTTTGCTATAGGATGCATGCGCTCACCAGAGAGACAGAGGTGCGAAATCACCCCCCTCCGGGGGAGGGGGGGGAATGGCTTTGCCACAATCCCTTCTCCTCTATTCTCAGATTTCTTGGGCACACCTGCGCACGTGCCTAGCATGAGTTTCAAGCCTCTGGGTCCGGGACTCAAACCATGGTTGGCCATGTGGGAGTCCAGCAACATACCCATTATGCCATCTGCTGGCCCTATCAATGAGACTCTTCTAAGTTCACATTCAGCATCCTTGTGCTCCCGATTAACTGGCACTAAACCATTTCTGGGTCAAGTTCCAGACGCCACCCACTCTGGCAGATGCTAAGGATATGGGTTCAGTCTGAACATAGACTGAATCCTCTCCCCCTCCTCTCTCTGCAGTCTCCATCCCTCAGTTTTGTGTCCCCCTCGCCCTCCACAGTGAAATGTAGCGAGTGGCTTTGTAGCCACGGTTCCTGTCACCACCACCTGCTGCACCAAGGTTCTGCTCCAGGTGTTTTCCTGAGAACTGTGGGGCCAGCTGGCAAGGCAGCCACAGTTTCACCTCCTGACACCTAACAGAACAGAATCCAAAAACGTTTTCAACGGCTTAGATGTTGGGAACAGCATTGAGCTGGGAAAAATAACCTACTAGTTAAAAATGAAATTGTAACAAACACTCGGAAGGGCCTGGAGAGCAGGGAATGAAATTCTCCCAAAAGTGCCAGTAGCTTAGACTAAAAGGGGAGCGAGTATGCACCTTCTCAGTGTAACCCTGGGCCTGTTCCTTCAGGCCTCGTGGTGTGGTGAGGCCTCCTGGGTTCTCAGCTCTGGCCAGCAAAGGTTCCTGGAGGGACTGGAGGCTCAGTCACTGGGATGGAGACCAAACTCCCCAACATGAACCTTCCGGGGACAAGCCACTCCACACCTAAGAGTATGCAGTAAGTGAGGAGAGAAGGCAGGCAGGAATGGTCGGAGCCCTGGCTGGGAGTCCGCACTGCGACTTCCAGTTTCTCCCCAGCCGGCAAGCTTAGCCCACCAGGCCCTCTGGAACCTCGCTCTAGAAAGGAATGTGAATCTCCACTGTCTAGAAGGGAAGTGGTCAGAAAGGCTGTGCAGGCGCTGGAAACACTAGAAGACGCAACCATGGTTATGGGGCAGAAGCTGACAGGCCCAGCACCACTGCTGACCAGGAACACTGTGCCCGGCGCAGTGTCAGGTAGTTTTCGGCCCCCTCCCAGGGTGAGCTTGACCGAGGCCACACAGCTGCCTCCTGGCAGAGCTGCGTAGTAACTCCCCCCTCCCTCCCAACTGGGAGAGCACTCTGGAATCACGGGCATGCCAGGAAGGGCAGGTGCCTGAATAGCAAGTGCACGTTGCAGGAACCCAGGGTGTGCTTGCTAATTTGGGAGCTTCTTGAGCAGAAACGCTAGGGTTCTGAAAATCAATCAGATAAGCGAGAATGTAGAGAAAAGGCAGCTTGCAGCTACTCACAATTGAATCAAACTCTGCCCACCTTCTTTTCCCTAATCTCCCTCGCTTCACTTCCCACTGTGCCATTTTCACCATCAGTGACACGTGTGTGTTCAGGACGCTGCTTCTTCCTCTCACAGCGTCCTGAAGTCAGCAGGCCTGACTTGTGAGGAAGATGGAGTTTCTGTTTGAAACTGAACAAAGGAAGGCGTGAATAAGTGAGTGAAGGGCATGGGCGGGAGGTGGGCGCATCCACAGACTAATGGACACATGACTGGGTGACTGTGTCACCGTCCCTCCTCCACGCAGCTCACAGTAGAAAGCTCGTACCAAGACACGGCTGCTGAGGACACTTTTCAGTGGAACGCCCTCTCTGTGCCTCAGACCATGCATTTTGAGAACAGGAGCACTAAAAATCCTTACCTTGAAAGCTATTTTTTTTTTTTAGAAAATGATTTCTTCCATGAGGGAGAGAGACAGCATGAGACAGCACCCCCAACTAAATCCTGATACCACAACCCACCCTCACCTCCAGCCCCAGACCATAGGCTCCGGTAAGTCCCCCTGTGCACACCGGCGAGCATGGCACACACGCAGAGCACAGGTCCCGACACCACCCTCACGTACACACGTGCTTATTTTTCATGCGAGGTAAGGAGAGAGAGGAGTGTTTGATAGTGCCTGCTCATGTCACCGTCCTCCCAGGGAGCTGGGACCACAGGCGCACACCACCCGCCGGCCTGCTAAGGCTGGGTCAGGAAGTGAACCCAGCCTCCCATGCCACCTCCGCCACTGAGCAGCAGTGCCCTCCTGCTTGACCCACCGTGGCTGGGCCCACCTGCTCCTACTCAGGCCTGAAGAGTCTGGAAACGTGACCATTTCCTGGCTGCTGCCTGTGTTAAAAGATTGATAGATTCTTCTAATATTGCCTTCAGGGTTGTTTCTTGATGAAATATGACTAGACATTTCCAACAGTAATAACTGGCCCATACTTTCTCCACTCTCATAAATGCCACTGCGGGCCTCTCGATAGCAGACCTTCATCTTGCCTCCCTGCTTGTGACAGGTATTGATATGTCCTTAGAGTCTTGGTCTGGAACGAGCTGCAGCTGAGGTGAGTCCCAGGGCATTTTGGTTCAGGAAAGGCCATGGTGTGTGGCTGGGAGCCCTTCCTCCCTTAATTCCATGTGGC
Source organism: Tupaia tana (assembly GCA_026018925.1). Classification (NCBI taxonomy): domain Eukaryota; kingdom Metazoa; phylum Chordata; class Mammalia; order Scandentia; family Tupaiidae; genus Tupaia; species Tupaia tana. The sequence continues at coordinate 77,957,485 of JAKSZU010000015.1, forward strand.
CAGTCCTGAGACCCAGTGCTTTTTGGCATCTCAGTTCCTCATCCTCCACCCTTGAGCTGAGGAACACACTCCGTGGGCAATGGGGGTGGAAAAAGTGACAGTGGGTTTGGTTTTGAAAATGTTGGTTTGGAGGCAGTTGGCACATTCAATTGTAAGGAAGCTGTGAAGTTAAGGGAGAGATTTCAACTGTAGATAAATACATTTGGGAAATTTCTATTCGGGGTGGGGTGAGGGCAGAATCTGCACTTGTACCTGTTGTGTTTTTCTAAAACTTTTGAGTATAGGTCTGTGTCTTTTAATTTTTTAAAAAAAGACTTATTTATTAGGTTGTCAGAAAAGTCATGACATATTTTTCTATGCAAAAATGTCATGACTTTTCTGGTGACCCAATAATGTTGTTATTATTATTATTATTATTATTATTATTTTAATTTGTTATAGGGTGTGTGCACTCATCAGAGAGAGAAAGTGAGAACGCTAGTCGCCAGATCAGAGACTCAAACCACTTCGGTCATGTGGGAGTCTAGCACCTCAACCCCCATGCCACCTGCTGGTCCCATGTCTTAATTTTTTTTATATTTTCCACAGTACATGCACCATTCTGAGCACACAGGCGGATGTGCACTGATTGCTCATTGAGCTAGCCGATCTCAAATGTGGCTAGCCTGCTACTTTCAATGAAAAAGAGTGAGGTGAGAAATAAAATTTTCATATCCCGGGACCAGCAGTTAGTGTAATGGCTATGTCGCTGGACTCCCACATAGTTGACCGCGGTTTGCATCCCGGACCCGGTGGCTTAAAACTCACACGAGGTGTGTGGGCGTGCGTGCCCAAGATCCCGAGAGGAGAATGGAGGAGAAAGGATTGCAGCGTGGCCGTCCTCCCTGGCGGGTGATTTCTCGCTTTCTGTCTCTCTGTCTCTCTCTGTTTGGCAAGCACACGTGCCCTATGGCAAAAACCTCTCCAAAAAAAAAAAAAAAAAAGAAATAAAATTTTCATATCTTTATAGACAGACATTTATGTACACATGTTGCATATACCTTAGTGTTATAAAGGTATGAAATGTTAACCAAAGACAATTTGACAAAATATTTAAAGTATCACTTTTTATTTTATTATATACCAAAACAGGCTTTTACCAACATTTTGGCTTACTTTTTCCTTACTATTTTTTTTAATTTTGTCTTTTAGGTAGTATTAATACATTATTATTATTCCTTTATATCCTTTTCCTCTTAATATTATCTTAGATATTTTAATTAGCCAAGGAACAGTCATTTGAGTGGACTCTTCATTGCTTATTTGATTACTGTCCTTGTGTTGGATGTCTATAGACAGTCCTCAGTGTGGCGTGATGTTTGGACGTTGGCTAGAGGGTGCAGTCCTGAGGAAGTCCCGGCTGCATTCTCTCCTTTCTCCTTCTTCTGGCTCTTGCTATGACAAGGGGTCTGGAGGGTGTCATTGGCTCAGGGCTAGGAGAACACACGGTACAGCCCCCAGTTGTTGGTCAGGCCAGACATCTCGGTACCCTCCTATCCCTCCAACCAGGACTCTTGTTTTAGTTTAGAGGTGAAACAGGCTGGTGTGGCCAAAAGGAGACCTGGCTTCCAGTCCTGCCTCTGTCACTTCATTGCTGTGTGACTATGGACGTGCATTCTCACCTCTCTGTTCCTCATTGTTTCCTCCAGTTACTTATGGACCCCTTCGGCTCTGCTCTTAAAACTCTTTGGTTGGGGCCAGCAAGTGCTATGGTAGTGAGGCAGGAAGAAAGCTAGAAAATGGAAGTGGGTAAGGGAGCTGGAGTATTTGTCTATGTGGCTAGCTAGAAAACATGACCAGGGCAGAAAATTTCCAGCTTTTGGTAATGTAGGTGAGAGATTTTCAGTGGGGGATGTCTAGCTGATAGCCAATGAGTTAAATCAGTGGGCCCAGCCACATTCGATAGAGCTAATGGGAAGAACCAGCCGCGTTTGATATATAGCCAATGGGGTGAAAGCAATTAGTGGCCCAGCCTATGATCAGCCGGTTCAGGAATTATAAGCCCTATGGGAAGCTGTTACCGGGGCCTTGAACCACTCTTCCTCTTTCCGCTTGGGCTGAGTCTCCCTCTCGCAAGTGTGCTTTCGCTTCTACTTAATGAAGTCTCCTTTACTTTCACTATTGGCGGGTTTTAGTCCATTCTCGTTCAAAACACCGAGAACTTGGATAGCCCTCCCGCAGCATACATTGCGGCGAGCCAGCCAAGAGGTAAGCCTGTAAACGGGGACCTCTCTACTCTTCCTTAACTTCTTTCTCATTTTTATCTTCATTTCTGTCGTGTCTCTTGGCCACAGCGGGCCAACCAAGGCCGGAATGATATTCTTGGTATGGGCAACTCGCATGTAGGGCTAGAAACCGTGTTTAAGGGCGAGAGACTCCTCTTCTTTCTCTTTTTTTTTCTCCTTCAGCCACCAGATAGCCACATTTGCGTGGGGTGGGCACTTAAAAGCCATTGGAGTGCCCCAAATAAAAAGTCTCTCATGTCAGGATATCCCGGACGCTAGAATATTCCAGGCCAGGCAGAAGACAAGGTTGTGTATTGTGCGGGCTCATACTGAAATAAGCAAAACACAAGCCCCTTCCCCATGTCATTTCCTCTCACGTTTCAGACTGTGGGGATTTTTTCTTTTCTGCAAACCTTTTTTCTATTCCATTGTGTCATAAAGTGCCATGTGGTGGTCCGTCTTATAGCTTTCCTCTTTCCCCTGGTCATGGTGCTTGCAGTCTGCTGCTTCAGCCTACTCCAATCTCGTAATGAAGATTCATCTCCTGTTGGAAGACTTGAACCTGTAAGTTGGGTATCAGCCCTTCTTTTTTCCTATTAATATTTAATAGAAAGAAGTACTATTGTTGCTAGGGAAACTCAACCCATGGTGGTCCCTCCCGGGATGTGAGGGTTCTCAGCTTTGCACGGCAAAGAATTCAAGAGTGAGCCACTGAGGGAGAGTGAAAGCAAGTTTACTGAAGTGTGGAGAATGGGCTGCCCCATGGTGGAGCGGCCATGTGAGGAGAGTGGATGAGCAGTTTCATTCCTTTCAAGGGAAAAAACTTCTGCCTGAAGGGAAAAGGGCAGTGGTGTTTCTGAAAGCATTGTCCTCCCCCTATTTTCTGGCCTTATTAGGGTAGGTTCTATCATTGCCATTGTTGTTCTAAACTCTCATGGCGTAAATGGGATTGTCATCTAGAATGCTAATAACCGTAAAATGAGGGTATAATGAGTCTGAAGAATTCAGAAGTCATTTCAGGTGCCATCTTGGGTCATTCCAGGCACCATCCTGTTCCACCTGGTTTAGACTCAGACTCTCAACCACTTGTCTGTCTGATTTTGGGTGATTAGAATGTCCCTGGTCTCACTATGGCTCCTTATCTCTCTCTCCCATCAGCATATGCGAATAGACAAGAATGTTCTGTAGGGAAGAAATCACCTTCCTTCCTAAAGCTAAGCCAACCAACTTGGAAATCTAAAGAAAAAGGATATGTTTCTGCAGGCTTTTGCAAGGAGAATATTTTTCCCTCTCAGGAAAAAAAAAAAAAAAAAAAAAAAAAACTTGTGTAAGAGCAACCTTATCCATGGCTGCTATCTTTACATCCCAATGTTTCCTCAATCATTCCTGGAAACAACATGCCTATAGATACACTTAATTCAAGGCTATTGATTTTTTTCTTGTTGATTTCCTCCTTAAGCCAAGGAAGACTTCCTCTCTACTCACAGAACTTAGTCCTCAGTATTACCCTGAGCCCTGTGTTATCTGCCCTCTTGAAGGCCACAGTAACCCTGTTGAAGAAAAACCACTGGTTGCCCCACTTTGATCTCTTGAATTACTCCCTACAGCTCTTCTCCCCATGTTGTTTACCCTAATCCCTTTCCTACCTGTTCTAGACCATTTCACAAGTCTCTCGAGGCCCATGCCCCATATGCTGCTATGAGAACTACGTCTTCCTTCAACATGATGACAGGCAATTTCCTGCTAGACTTCTCTCTCTGTCTCTCTTCCAGGGCTTCCCTTCCTTCACCATTTTCTCTGCTGCTTTCTGGGATGACTTTTTCTAGGGGGTGACTAACCCTTAATCTTTCCTGTACCTTTAGTTGCTTCCATTTCAGAACCAGAAGGGAGTCCCAAGGGCCAAACCCATATCAAATGAATACCTCCTGGGGAGAAATCAAGAGTCCAGCTGCTGCTTCAAAGACTTGCTTGGGCCAAACTATATGCTACTTTATTCTCATACCCACTTTTGTGTGCTGCTTCTCGAAGGCAGAACCAAAGAAAGAGTAGGTCATAGCTCTCAGAAGGACTCCAATGATCCTGGGGTCTCTCAGTCTGGCTGAAGACATTCAACCAAGGAAATGGTCCTGGGAACCAAAAAAGACATGGCAAGCTGGGGATGCCCAGGCCACTGTCCTGGAGCTTCATCCCCCTCCAAGGGATGCCTCAGGTGGAATCTTAATTCTAGTTGCTCAATAGGTATTCACCCCAAGGATCTCAAGATACACCAAGGCTGAGGACAGTCGGCGTCTGGTGGTGTTGGCAGAGATATCGTCTAGGGATGATGCCTAGCTAGTTCCCTTAGAGTATCCACTGGCTGGGGAGATGCCCTAGGCAGGGCTCTGGTCCTAGGTTGCCTATCCCTTCCTCTTCTGTCATTTCCCCTTCTTTTTCTTGTAGGAGGCATGGGAAATAATCACTTAGTTTCCCTTGGCCATAATGGGACTACCAAGAGGACAAACACCTCCTTCCTACCATTCCTCCCCTTGTGCCCCAAGTATGAGTGTGTCCACCCCAAAGGGGACAGAACGAATACATAATCAACCTTTCATTCCATATCACACTTGAATCAGGACCTTCTTTCCCCTTATAGAAATAGTTGGACAAGAGGGCCCAATCAGAGTCCATCCAAGTCCTCCAAACCATTACTGATACTCAACAATGCAGAGAAAAGTTGGACAAGCAACCCAAAGACCCCAGTAAATTTACTGACAGGTTCCAGACTTTGACCCTGGCTTTCAGTCTCTCTTGGAGGGATACACAGTTCATTCCAGTTGTCTGTGGTACCCCGATTGAGAAGGAAGAAATCTTAGACACAGCACACAAAGAAGCAGATGCACCATTTGCTAGGATCTCACAAAGAAATTTTTCAGGACATGAGACTGTCTCTTCAACTGACCCTGAATGGGAGTATAACATTTTTATGGGAATGAATCTGAGAGCTAAGTTCTTAGAGACTCTCTTGGTAGGAATGAGATATGGGATACAAAAACCTATAAATTATGACAAACTGAGAACAATTTACAGAGGGCTGATAGATGACATGGTGGTTAAAGTGCTGGACTCCCACATGGCTGATCATGGCTCGAGTCCTAGACCTGGTGGCTTGAAAATCACATCTGACATGTGTGCCCAGAATCCCAAGAGGAGAATAGGGTGAAGGGATTGTGGCATGGGCATCCCCCCTGGGGAGTCATTTCTCACTTTCCCTCTCTCTTTCTCTCTTTGGCAAGCACACACACCCTACAGCAAAAACAAAACAGAACAAAACCCAAAACCTGTGGATTTATCTCATCCCTAACCTGCTTTTGTATGAAGAACTATCATGCTCTTCTCCTCCCATTCTGACTTGCCAAGCCAAATTTTCTTCTTGGGAATGTCTAATATCTCATCTTGGGTTCAGCTCACCTCTCTGCCTCTTTCCTTGCCAGTTCGTCCAACTGCATTGCCGTTCATCCCTCTCAGAGATGACACTTGTGCAGTGCCCAGCCCTGGTGCCCGTTTTGCTTTCCCTTCTCCTACTCACAGCATGGGCCCTGGGTCCTCTGACTACATCTGGGCCACACAGCTCAGTGTACTGGATCTCAGGCCTCTGCCCACCATATTGTGTTGTCTGCCCTTGCCCCTGGAGGTTCTTTGGGGTATATCTGACTCTAGCAAGATGTCGGCATCTAGTGGGTGTTCCATGGCCATCGAGTCTGAATCAAGGGGCACTGTCCAGCATGAGTTTGCTTTTCGCTGACAAGCCTGAGGCTGTCAGGATAAGCACGAGTCACCCTTCCTCCATCGAAAACAGGAAAACAGCTCGTGGAGATTTCCTTTCTTTTCCTCTGGAGCAGGATACACATTTTCAGTGTGGAGTTTGGAGCTGTGGGGTTTTACCTTATCAGCAATATCCATTTCCAGCATCTCTCAATGTTAATCTGAGTCTCCCTCCAGGAATATCTAGCAGGAGTCAGCTTACTTCTGGATAATCCTTGTCCTCTGCAGAGAGATGCATGGAGTGGGTGCCCCAAAGCCCTCTGAATGCCCCAAAGCCTTCTGGTCTGCGCTCGTACCCGCTCGGTGCAGATCCCCACCCTCTGCTGCCTGTGCAGCTCACCCTCCCAGGTTGAGAAAAGGCTGCTCCTAGTGTTCCTGGTTGGTGGGAGTGGAGGGAGAAATGGAAGTGAGTAGAATGGACCATTCCATTTTCATGGCCCCCCCCCTTTCAAGTACGTTTTGTCATCCCCGATTGAATAGATGAGAAAACTGAGAGCTAGACAATTTCATTATTTTGCCCAAAGTCACAAAGACAGAGGTAGATTAAACCTTGAGCCTGGGCCCCAGTTCCCTGCTACTCAAGACACCACCTAGATGAGAAAATCAGCAACCCTGTTGTTCAGGACTCCTCAGGGTCAGGCTTTCTGTGGAATAATGCTTTATCCACATTAAGCTCTTCACGTTATTTTTTAATTTTAAAATTATTCATTTTACATTCATTCACTGAACATTATCACAGCATACAAAATATGATTTCCCATCCAGAAGACACTGGATATTGGCTTAATCATACATGTTATTGTCAACAAATAATTTTCCATGTCTTGTTAAGTGAACTCATAAAGTCCTATGAGGCAGGTTTATTTGCCACAGTGACAATAACTCTGGCACAAGATTGTAGCAGCTTGTGCCAGGTGATAGGTCTTCTAAACATCTCAATTTAGTATCTACCTCAAACCCTTGGCTCTGCCTGTGCCTCATCCTCCTCTGCCCAGTGGCTCTTCAACCACGCAAAGGCCAGAGTTGTGTTCAGCACTCTGTGTAGTAAATATCTGTCCTCTTAGGAATAATTTAGGATAGCCTGTAGCCAGTCACCATGCCCTGCCAGGGGAACTCAGTGGACACTGAGTCTCACATTCCAAAAATCTCTGACCCTAAGCCTCTTGGCTCTGGTCTGATGGACAACACACAGTACCTCTGTAAACGTTCTTGAAGTTCGTGTTGAATGAAATCTCCTCCATTCCTCCACAAGTGAAAGAACATGTTAGTTTTCCAAAAGATGCTGACAGTTGAATAGAATTTTTCTTTATGTGGGCTGTGCCTCAAATGTCCTAATACTTGAGAGAACATTGACATGATTCTCCTAGATTGCACCTGTCCTTCCTCACTGGCCACCCAGAAACCTTTCTCACCTCCCCCCCTGCCTATTCACCACATGAGAGCCAGAATGAAAAATATGAAACTGAATAGGCGATGGGATAGTGTATCATAATAGAGTTAAAAATGGGGATAATCGAATACATATTTCAAAAACTAGTAGAACTATTAACAAATGTGCACAACATAATGTAATGTTCAATGTTAAACAAGATGAATACACGTATATCCTCGATTTGATGATTATACACCATGTGCATGCCTTATAAAACCATACCACAGCCCATAAGGATATATATTGATTATATATAAACCAGAAATCATCATTTTAAAAAATGAATGAATTATTATAAATATAAGGCTGATGATATCACTCATTTCCTAGAAACCCTTTGATGGTTTACCATTGCTTTCATAGTGAGGGCCCAAACCCTTAACTTCAGCATTCGTGAGAGCACCGCTGCCCTCACTGTGCTTCCGCCATACTGATCTTTTGGTTCCATAATTTGGTCTTTTCCACCTTAGGACCTTATGCTTGTGGTACTCAATTATTTTAAAATACTGTTTTTACCAGACCAGCTCCTTCTCATTTCTTAAATTCTGTTTTAAAAGATTCTTCCTCAAAGAACCCTTCCTAACCCCTAAATGATTTCTCTTATAGCTTCATGATATTTACCATAATTTATCCACACATACTTATTAGTGCTAGCAATGTTCAGAGTTGTTCCCTCGTTGGACTGTAAGCTCCTTCATGGGGCAGGGGCTTGCTTGGCCTGTCCTCCAGCCACCCAGCATCCATACAGTAGGCCTTTGACAGATATTTGTTAACTAAATATTGGGTGTCAAGGATTAGGCTAGTTATAACCTACAGAATTTTCTAAGCCTGGTTTTCTAGAAGCTCTTCTTGAAAACTTTTTCTCGTCTAAATGAAGTTGTCCTTATACTCTGAACATCGGGGACTATGGGAAAGACGCAACTGGAAAGAATGTCTGCTTGTAATTAAATCATAGCCTAATGAAGTAAGTGACACATTGATCTGTCTCACTGCTCACATATCCGGGACTGTGTGTTGCATACTAATTTCTGGTCTAATTCAGTTAAGGTTTTGTGGAGAAATCTCTTTTCCCCTTTAGAACAGGTATAAGATCAGTGCTTAGAGAATGATGTTAGACAGGCTCTACAAAGAGACTGAAAAGGACAGAGAGGAGGGGACTTGTAGCCTGGAGCAGTTCCATCTAATTGTGGCACATGAGTAAGATCTAGGTTTTGAAACCTTAACTAGCTTGAATTATGAGGGTATCTCATGATCCACTGTGCATCTTCTTAGCTCTTAGGAGAGGCAAATCAGACAATTGAGTTTCGAGGGTTTAGTCTCAGGGTTACCCCATGGTTAGTACAGCTTCAGTACAATTTTTTTTTCCCTTGCTACAGCATGAGACGAGGAGAACTGATGTTGATAGTTATTACCTGGAGGCCTCGTGTCATCCTCAGTTAACTGAAAATGGCTTGAATAGAAGCAGAATGGCCCACTTATTTAGGTAGAAAAGTAAATCCATAACAAAATTCACAGAAAATTTTTTTTGCTAATTGCTACATCCACTGGTATACCAGTATTTTTTGAACGATCAGTATACTAGGGAACCAGATGCAGTGTCTGTTATTAAGGCATGTGTCTAGTGAGTAGAGTAGAAAGTGCTTTAGACCAGGCATAACTGTGGGTTCAGAGGTACTGTAGTAAAACATACCCCACCTGCTACTACATATGTATGCCTCTTTTGTGCTAGCTGAACTGCATTGGGTTGCATCCAACAAGAATAAATCAACTTAATCTATAGAAAAAGCAGGCCAGCAGGTGGTGGAGGTTAAGGTGCTTAATCCCACATGGCCAACTATACAGTTTGAGTACTAAACCTAGTGGCTTGAAAAATCACATCAGGCACGTGTGTGGATGTCCATAATTCTGAGAGGAGAATGGAGGAGAAGGGATTGTGGTGTGTCTGTCCCTTCTGGGGGGTGCTTTGTTGCTTTCCCTCTCTCTCTTTCTGTCTCTGGTGAGTGCATGCATCTTACTGCAAAAACAAGCAAACAAAACCAAAACAAAGCAAGAAAACAAACAAAAAACTCCTCCTGTATGCATAGTGAACGCTGTCTGCAGATATTCCTACTGCCAGTCAGGAAAAACGCAGGTTCTAAGCAGGACACTGAAATTTGGAAGGAGAACAAGATCCTGTCTCTTATCAGGGCTTCTCTTGGTTCTACTTTTGAGGTGTCTTAAGGTGTCTGACCAATCTGTGGATAATTACTATGTGTTCAATTTTTTTTGGAGGGGTGAGGCATACATGAACTACATACTTAGTATATTTTTAAAGCTACAGCCAGAATTTGAGCCATGGTCAGTCACATGAGATCCACCTTCCAATGCAGAGTGCTTAACCATAGGCCAATGTGAAAATTCTTAATATACTACTTTGTTTAATACTTCTCACCCTGAATGGATCAAGTTATCTCCATTTCTACAAGAGCATAAACTCAGACACTGAAAGGTTAAAAATATCATAACCAGTAAGAGGAGATCCTGTGGGACCAGCAGTTGGCATAATGGCTATGTTGCTGGACTCCCATGTGGTTGACCATGGTTCGAGTCCTGGACCCAGTGACTTAAACTCACGCATGTGCCCAAGATCCCGAGAGGAGAATGGAGGAGAAGGGATTGCGGTGTGGCCATCCCCCTTGGGGGGGTGATTTCTCACTTTCTGTCTGTCTCTCTCTCTCTCTCTCTCTCTCTCTTTCTCTCTGTCTTTCTGGCGAGTGCACGTGCCCTATAGCAAAAACCTCTCCAAAAAAAAAAAAAAAAAAAAAAAAAAAAAAGACAGGAGATCCTGGGATTCAAAACCAAGTTTGAATCAGTCAGTTTTCCCTTACATATGTGATTCTTGGATCACCTGTCTCTGAATCACTTTACGGTGCTTGAGGAAAATGCTGACTTTGGACCCAGGAGTTTGCATTTAAGAAATGATGTTTGCATTTTTCTAAACTGTATTTTCTAAAGTGTCTCTAGCAAAAAGAACCAGAGGCAATAGGACATTAATAAACATCATGTTTTTATTAAAAAAAAAAAAAAGTCATGAAAGAGAAGTCTATTGCAGGGGGTCTACAAAGAGCTAAAGATCAAGCTGTGGGCTGTTTCTGTATCCCTTGAACTAAAAATGGTATTTCCATTTTAAAGGATTGTATATAAGGAAAGGAGTATGCAACAGAGGTCGTATGTAGATAGCAAAGCTTAAAAATGTATATCATCTGGCCCTTTACAGTGAAAGTTAGTTGACCTCTGCTCTATGATCAAATGATCCCAGAAAGTGTTGAAAAGAGTAAACACTTCTGGGGTGCTGTTTGTTGATTTAAATGCTCCTGTATGCAGTTTGTGAAAATTAAGCAGGGCCATCATGCACAATAGACTTCCAATAGGAAGTCTGAAAAATATTGAACAAGTTTCTTGATTGTAAGAATATTTGGCACCTTTGGTATAGCCATGTGCTCTGGGATTTTTGGAGGATACTCAGCGTTTCTTCCTCTTGTTTTACCACAGAATTCCCTGTATATTTTTAAATGTTTAGAACTGATGTTCTGTGGAATATGCTTCAAGAAATATTTTTCAAAACAAAGTAATTCCAATCCAAATTTGGCAATTGATTCCCTTGAATCACTCGTTATAATCTTTTCCTTTATCATGGTCAGGAATGTCATATCTTGTCTGCTTATACCTTAGGAGTTCAATCCATTTTCCTAGGCCTTCTGTTCAAGATCCTCTTTTTCATAATAAAACCTATTGTCCCCCACATCAACCACCATCAACTAGAAAATAAAGCATCTTAGAAATTTTCTAGTTGATGATGGCTCATGTAGGAAATAGTAGTTATATTATGAAAAAGAGGATCTTAGAAAAACAAAAGAAAATGATTTTCTAGCTATATGAGGGTTACCATTTTTGGCATAAAAACTTTAATTCTTCTGGACAGGAAACTTTTGAACCATACTGACAAATTCACTGAATAATTAAAAAGAGAACATGGAGCATAATTTAACCTTTTTTATGACATGATGTAGAAGAAAGATAATTTAATAAAAATATGAGAAAAGTTGTTCTTCTGGTTCAGGGCTACCATTAACAAGGTGGGAAGGCTGGGAAATTCACTTTTCCACACTGGACCTCTGATAAAATTAGATAATAATCTAGACATTCTTCAAACTTTCTCATAGCTCTAACATTTTGTGATATTCTGGGATAGCAGAATTCCCAGAAAGGGGTGATATGAGGCAAGTTCACTCAAGTTTCTATTAGATTTATTATGTCTGATGATATTCCACTACCTTCACATATCAGTTAGTATTTCTAAATCATGATTATAACACAGATTTTAAAAACATTCTAATTGATACTTAATTCTATTTAGTGAACAAAACTCATAGTTTTACACATCAACAGATTTGGAATCAAAGACTTTCTTAATCCCCTTAAGCAGATTTTCTTCTTCTTGAGTGAGTGTGGCAAGCCTTTGATCATGGACTGGAGCAGATGTTGGTGTCTTTATCCTTTGTAGAAAGCCTCAGCTGTCTGAGACAATCTGCCCCTGAGGGCTCACAAATCTGATCTGATCACTCTTAATTTGCTTCCCCGATAAAGCTATTGACTATGGAAATGAAAAGAGTGCTCTTCATTTTACAGGAAGGTCATGACCTCCAGTTTTGTGGATTTCTATTTATTAATTGATGTCATTGGCATCAAACTTCAGCTGTACCCTCCCTGTACCTCCAGATCCTACCATCATCTCTAAATGACTTTCCACTGAATTCCCAACACAACAGAGGCTGCTCTGGAAAGTTCTCTTTTCTCCTTAAGCCTCTGTCCATCCATCCTTCACAGTATCTTTCTTCATCTCCATCTTAAAGCTTTGGAAGCACCCAGTGACTTCTCCCTGCCTCACTCATTCCTTCATTTTATGTTTTTCAAATATTCAGTCTGTAAGGTACTCTGGACCAGGCATAGTCCTACCCCTTCAAAGCATTCCCACTCTGGGGAGTCTTCAGAAATTCATTTGCCAAAAAATGTGTACTTTACAAGTTGCAAGTGCAGGGGTTGGGGAGGCCTTTACTTTGTCCGAATAAAAGAATCAGGAAAATTTCCCAGTGAAAGTGATCTAAGAGTTGCGTCTTGAAGGGCAAATCAGAGTTCACTTAAAGGGTGACTGACACTCAGGATGGAGGGAACAAGAAATGCAAAGACTCTTAAAGTGAAGACTGATGGAATCCATGTTCTGACCCTAAAATCTGCGGCTTCTCCAGGCCCAGTGGCTTGCCCTAGATAGCAGAGTTTCGAGTGCTACCCTGAATTACAAGCAGAATCTGCACACTTCCCTTCACACTCTTATGTACTCAGGATCATGGTGTAGAAGTGAAACTTACCATTTGGGGCAAGCTTTTAGTAGACCCAGGGCTCTTTTTATTGTAGTTGGGTGATTGCCATACTGAGCTATTGATGGTGTTAGGAGTTGGATATTTCCATGAAGTCACAATTTGAATTATGACATTCAGACTTGGACATGCATTCATCTATTTAAGATTTATGCCTACTTTTTGCAGAATTGTGTTTGGAATTAGAGATACAAAAAATTAAATACAATTTCTGACCTCAAAGGACTCTTAAGCTTTTAGGGGAGAGAAAAAAAAGTAAGGAAAAAAACAAGTAGAAACAAACAAAAAACACATATTATTGGAGATAAAATTGAAGCCTACAATAGGGAATGTGATTTATTGGAAGATTTAATGTTAATCTCTCTATTCTTTCCATTCTGACTAGATACCTGGTTTGGGCACTAAATCATATAAAATCCTTTTTCCCAATTGGATAGACATAGTGGAAAATTAGAAGTTTACATTATTGACTTCAAAGAGAGTATGGAATCCAGAATTCTTGGAAATTACACCAGTGTAAAGATTGCCAACTACTGGGCCTTCTTTGGGGAATAAACAATTGAGTTCTGCAAGGTCATCCTATTTAATAAAAATGAAAAAAAATGGAATGTAAAATACTTTCCTAATTGCCTAATCAGTTGATTTTTGGTAACAGTGAAATACTATGACTAGGTCAAACAACAAGAATCTTAAGGATGGCACCTGAGATCATTATACTTGTTATTCCAAATTCATTGCCTTTTGTAAAATCTAGACAAAGTATATCGCAAAATGGAAGCAAAGGATCAGCAGAGAAGCAGTGACAGATGCTTAAAGGATGATATGAAAGTTCTGGCTCTAGGTAAGCTGAGGGTCAGGAGAACAGATGCGGGAAATAGGCATTTGAAGGTATATCAGCTTTATTGTGGAAAGTCAGGCTAAAGCTAGTGACAGGGTTACCCATGTCTTACAAATTGAATGGGCTGTCCTGAGGAGTCTAACTTAGATGAGAAAATTAAATTAGACCTGCCAAGAGACAAGGTCAAGATGGAAAAAGAAACTAGGTATGTCAGACTTGAAATGAGCAGGTGTGCATTGTGAGGAAAAGGAGTAATGAAGTTAGTGATACCAAGAGACTCAGAATTATTCGGAACTAAGTCCAAGAGTAGAATAGGGGTTTGGTAAATGGGCCTTAAAGAAGTCTCTGGGATGGACATGGCAGGAAAACACTACCTATCATTCAGAACCAAAGATGTAGTGCTTGAGATTCTGTTGGGTCGTGGGAAAAGTCATGATGTATCTTTCTATGCAAAACTGGGTCATGACTTTTCCAACGACCCAGTATTTCTGAATGTAAGCTAGATGTATAGAAATTCTCTATTATTTGCATATAATTAGCGCATGATTTCTCTGAATTGCACAGGAAAATTTGAGGTGGGATGAATTCTTGAAACATAACCATATTTTGAACATCATATCTAGAATCCCTTTTTTTGCCAACCAGTGGATTCCCACTTGATGTACTACATGGTCTACTTCTTTTAATCTTGACAGTTACTTATCATTAGATTCTTTTGAAGCATAAAAAGCAGAGATTTATTCAATTGACTGGTTAAAGGGAGTTAAAATTAAGTTAAAATTCTAGTATGAAAAGTTTCAAACTTGAGCTTAGAGAGGCTAGTACAATGAAACCTCTGTGCCCATAATTCTCATGTAAATTCACTACTGTCCTTATTTTATCTATGCCTTTTTAAAATTCTCTTACCAGAAATTAGATTATTTTGAAGCAAATCCCAGATGTTATATCAAGAATTTTAAAAAACCTTAAAATTTACTTAATAATCTAATACCCAGCCAAATTTCTCTGTCTCTCTCTCTCTCACACACACACACACACACACACGCACGCACGTTTGGTTTGGTTGAATCAACATTTAAAAAAGATCTATATATTGCACTTGGTTCATATATTTCTTAAATATCTTTTAATCTATAGGTTCTTCTCCTTGTATTATTTCTTTGAAATGTATTTATAGAGGAAACTGAGTCATCTGTTCTATAGACTTTTTTATACTCTTGATTTTTTCTGGTTGCATTCCCATGGTATCATGAAATGTGTTCCACTATCTTCTTTCTAGTTAATCACTAAAGCTAAACCTGTATATGATAGAGTCATGATGTTCTTCTTTTCTCCTCCCTCCCTCCCTCCCTCCCTCCCTCCCTCCCTCCCTCCCTCCCTCCCTCCCTCCCTCCTTTTCTTTCTTTCTTTCTTTCTTTCTTTCTTTCTTTCTTTCTTTCTTTCTTTCTTTCTTTCTTTCTTTCTTTCTTTCTTTCTTTCTTTCTTTCTTTTTTTATCTCATTAAGGTCCTATCTGAAAGTAGAGCCATTTTAGGGGCTAGGGCTTGAACATATGAATTTTGGGGAGGGGACACACAATTTGTTTCATCACAGTTAATGACATTGATTTTTATCACCTATATCCTTATTAGTAGTCTTCAAAAGACTGATAGTTTCCTCTCATTTTTTATTTGTAATTTAAAATACCATTTTAGAGATTTCTTTTCTCTAATACTTGGTTGCTTCAAGTTTCAGTTTATATAGAAAATAAGGGTGGAAAAATGCTTGGGGCCAGCTCCATGGTGTAATGCATGGAGAACAGAATCCCACGTGGCCAACTGCAGTTTGAAATTCCAGTCCCTGTGGTTTAAACAACATGTAGCATGTATGTGTGTGTATGTCTCAAATCCCAAAATGATAAAGGAAGGAGATTGTCGTGACCAATCTCCATTGGGTGGTGCTTTCCCTCTCCCTTTTTAGTGAGTACATGTGCCTTCTGGAAATCTAAAACAAACAAACAAACAAAAACCAACAAAACTCAATTATTTTTATTAGAAATTTTGAGAATAGTTAATTTCTAGCATCTTCCTAAGTGTGTGTGTATGCTTAGTATCCTTCTTTTTTAGATAAATAGTAGCATACTATTTGTATTCTTTGCCTTGAGGGTTTTTTTTTTTTTTTTCACTTAACATTAAATCTTAGAGAAAATTGAATGGCAGCACATAGAAACATTCCTTATTCTTTAAGATAACTGCATACCATTGTGGCCAGATTTCTAAAAGTGAAGTTGCTAGAGCCTACACTGTTTTTTCCTACCTAGAGCCTGCACTGTTTTCTCTCCCATCAGCAGAGAAGTTACCCAATTCCTTGAAAACTTGATCAAAAAGCTTTGTACCGAACTTTTGAACATTTACCAATCTGATAGGAAGAAATAAAACCTCAGCTTAAATTTTATTTCTCTTCTTTCATTTTGAGTCAGGGTTAATGTCTCTTAATATATTTAAGGACCATTTGCTTTTGTTGTTGCTGCTCCTATAACCAATAATGGAGTCTTATTTTAAGGATGCATGGGAAAATTAGCAAGGCTACATGGCCTGGATTCTGGGGATCTATTGGAAAAGTCATAACACATTTTTTGTATTAAAAAATAGACAAACGTGAGATGACTTTTTTGACAACCTAATAGAACATAGTTTGTTACCATATGTAATTCAGGAGCAGTATCATGATCCTGTTTGTAGCTCTGGGCTCTAATAACCATGTGAAGTCTTCTGAGCTCATGACCATGATGATTATTTTAATGTACCAACTTGATTGGGATAAGGGATGCCCAAATGGCTGCTAAAACATTATTTCTGGGTGTGTCTATGAGGGGGTTTCCAGATCTGATTAGCATTTGAATTATTATTCTGAATAAGGAAAAGCTGCTCTCACTAAGGTGGTGAACATCATCTACTTTGTTTAGGCCCCACCTGAACAGAATAAAAAGGCAGAAGAGGGGGAATTCTCTCTTGAGTCGAAACATCCATCTTCTACCGTTGGGCATCAGTGCCTCTGATTCTTGGGCCTTTGAGTTCAGAGGGAATTATGCCACCAGCTTTCCTGGTTCTTTGCTTGTAGACATCATATCATGGGACCTCTCTGCCTCCATAATCACATGATCTATATCCCATAATAAATCTCCACTTATATATTTACATATATTTTATTGGTTCTGTTTTTTGGAGTACCTTGGCTGATACAATGACATAGCAATGCCATTTGTAATTCTTTCTTTACCAGTTTCTTCCTACTTCATTTCTCATTTTTTCTTTTCTCAACTTTGTTTCTTTTAGTGTTATGTCTTTTATTTTTTTTTAAGAGAGATTTTTCCTATAAGGTATGTGTTCTTGGCAGAGAGATGGTGACAGATAGAATGCAAGAAATAACCCCTCCAAGGGGGATGGCCACTTTCCCATTCTGCTCTTGGGATTTGGGGCATGCACACATTCATGCCCAGTGTGAGTTTTAAGCCTCCCTGATCCAAGACTCGAACCATGATAAACTATATGGGAGTCCAGTAATGTAACCATTATGCCATCTGCTGCTAGTCCCAGCTTACTCATGTCTTATACTTACTCATGAATCCTGTTCCTGCATGACTTATGCCCCTAATTTTCTCTATACCTCTCTTTTCGGCCAACCCTATTCTTTGCAGCACCGCTGACATCAAAAGTAGTTGAGTGGACTTCACAGATTGGATTAGCCAGTAACCACTGAGTTAAAGTATCTTTGTTGGGCAATGCTTTTGTCAGGTTGCTGGTCAAATCTAAACATAGTTATTTTTGGGTCAGATACTCATTATGAGGTAATGGTTAGAATCTGGAGAGAAAGGACCTAAGGATAAAGTATAGAAACCTAAGGATAAGGAAGTTCTCAGAAGAAAGGTAATGTACAAAGCTTCTCATGGGTTTGCTTAAATGTAAGAGTTCATACAAACACTCAGAGGAAAGGCATAAAGGCATTAATATCACCATTTCATGGACAAGGAAATTGAGGCTTAATGAGCAACTGAGCAACTTTCTCAAAGTCACATGGCTTACTGGTATCAAAGCCATGTGTTTCAGAGTCAAGATTCAGTCCTAAGAGATGAGTACAGGACATTTTGAACCCCTTGTGTTGACTTTTATTTGGACTCTGTGGGTGTTTAGATCTTGCTGTTTTGGCCTTGAGCATTCTTAATGTCCGTATTAAAAAAAATAAGTCAGGATTATGCCTTATTGAATGAATGTGTATTGAAAAAGTATTTTTCTTTTGAAGTGTTCTGTACTAATCCAGCTTAATTCCTTGATCAATATTCTATCCAGTGCAGTTAAACCAGTTCTAGTTTTACTTTCATTTTACTGATATTGATCCAGATTAATTCTTCCTGTGTCCCTTTGGAAATAAACTTTGATTAGCCATTATTTTTATATTGTCATATATTTTATTATTGTCAAATTTCATTGATTTTTTTCTTCTTTTTGTAAAATGGTCTTTATAGGTACTAAATTCATTTTTTCCAAATAAAGTTTTTTTTAATATCAAATGCTAAATTTTATTCAATGAAAATACATTTTAGATACTGTTGCTAAATTAATATGTAAGTATGTATCTTGCTGTTACAGAATGACACTGAGAATATACTCTGAGGTTTAGGTTTGATGAAAACAGGTCTTTCCAGTCTTTTGATTGTATCTGAGTTATAGAATAATTACTGATGCTCTTAAACTTGCCATATATAATTTTTTAATGTATTGCCATATTGAACTCTGGGATGGCTAACATTTAAATAAATCCCTGCTTTTTGGGAATGATGTTTGAATGACTGATGTTGTGAACATATTTCCTAATTTATATCACATTAAGATTCTAAATGATATAGCTATTTCATATATCTTGTACTGGTTAATTGGTATTTGAAAATAAGCATATCTTTTTTCTCTGAGTATCCCTTTGGAAAAAGTGCATTGTATATAGTTTCCAGTCCTATGTTGCTTTCCTACTTTGTACTTATTTAAAAATCTTCTTATCAGGAGAGAGTTAAATAGTACTTGAGGCAAAAGTCCAATGAATCTGACTTCTTTTCTCCATTTTGGTTTGCATGTCCCCTTACAACCATCATTTCTTCACACATTTTCCACATAGTCTAGTAAAACTCAATGTCATGAAAGTTCCCTACGAGGCTCAGCCATTTTTTGGAGTCTCTGAATGATGACAGCGTTCTGTAAATCTGCTTCTTCCAGTGTGAGTGTTTCATCTAGCAACTTGAGGAAAGGAAGTGCTGTTGCCAGGGAAAAGGGAGGACTTCTTTGAGATCCTTGATATTTTTCGATGAAGTCTTTGATGTGCCTTACCCTATGAGACGTGTTAAGTTTCTGGACAATCCTTTTCCCATTGGCTAACCAAATCTGTACATTAGTGATGGGTTCTAAGTCATTCAGTGGAACAGCAGACAAATTATTTTTATTTTCCACTTCCATACTCTTTGATTTTTTTTTTTTTTTTTTTTTTTGGAGAGGTTTTTGCTATAGGGCACGTGCACTCGCCAGACAGACAGAGAGAGACAGAGAGATAGAAAGCGAGAAATCACCCCCCAGGGGGGATGGCCACGCCGCAATCCCTTCTCCTCCATTCTCCTCTTGGGATCTTGGGCACGCACGCACACGCGCCCGGCGTGAGTTTAAGCCGCCGGGTCCGGGACTCGAACCGCGGTCGACTACGTGGGAGTCCAGCGACATAGCCATTATGCTAACTGCTGGTCCCCATACTCTTTGCTTTTGAAACAATTTTTGGTGTGGCACTTCCCAGTCTGTTACCTTGTCCTGAGAAGGGCTGAAACACAGGCTTTGTAGACATACATACTTCATTTTTCTTGTCTTCAACCTTAACATCCACCTCCTCTTTATCAAAAATTCCCTTTAATTCTGAGGGTAATTCCCCCTTTTTTATGGAGTTCAGAAACTGCTGACTTGCACCATCAGAGTAACTTCTGAAATCATCATTGACCGTGAATCCATTTTTCCATAATTTTATACTTACATCTACCTGTTTTTTCTGTTCAGTGGGGGACAAGTGTTTGGCACCAACTTTCTGTGCTTCTTCAAAAAGGCTATCAACAAAATAGTCACAATTCATTTGTCGATTATCACTAAGAGGCTGATTGTCAGAACCTGCTTCACAAACCCATTCTTCTTTTATGCTTTCAAGATTATCTACTTCTTTCATTGTCTTTTGTCTTTCTCCAGGCGCGGCTCCGCGGCCTCATCCTCGAACTCCTTCGGCCTCGTCCTCGAACTCCTTCAGAGGCCGCGGTTCGGCCGGAGGCCCTGGATCCGCAGCCCCGCGCCCCAAGCCCCCCGCAGACTCGAAGACACGCGTCCGCTAGCCCCCGCCTCCCTCGGTCTCCGCCGGGCGCCGAGACCGCCCCAAATAAAGATTTTTAGTTGTAAATTTTACCAAATTTTATTCCTTTGTTAGTGTTTCTGAGTGTGATGTTAGCTGTTGATATTTTAATGTTTTTATTGTTATTTCTTCTAAATAGATTCGTTTTTTCAGATAACTTTTTTCCTTTTTGCATTTTACAATATGCCCAATAAGCATAATTTCTATTATTTTTTACCCATAAGAAAAACTAGCCTATAGAGTTTCCACTGTTGTCAGTTTCATCACTGTATTTTGTAGTAATTTTTTCTATCAATAATTATTATAAATTGGAAAAAGTACTGGTAATTTACATCACTTTCTTGAAGCAAAGCAGAAAAATAACAAGACAAAGACACAAGATTTGGGTGAATGGCACAAATTTTGGGTGAATGGTGGACTTCAGTATTGCACATATTTAGGGGGTCTGGATCTGTGAACAGTGTTCTTTCTTCCCAACACAGGTACTTCCCATGACAGCAGGCAGTTTTACTTTCTCCTATGTGTATTTTTGTGTTGTCAGGCAAGGATTGGGCCATTTATCCTACAGGTCTGCTAATGGAGGGAAGGGAAGGTCATCCTGAATATGTGGATGAGGGCTGAAGGGGAGTCTATGCAACGTAAATGAAACAACTTCTTAGGCCCTACTTGACTCTACTGGGGAACAAGCTGTTCTTTTCCTGACCTTAGCTTCCAAGGTCTCCAGGCTGTCTTGGAGTTTCAACTAAGGCTGGAAAAGAATGACCTTTCATCATCCTCTGGATCCATCCAAGTTCCTCCAAGCTTGGAAGGGCTCCCAGGCCTTTCTCCAGTTCCCCTCCAGAGCAAAACCTCCCTACAGGCTGTTCTTGTCTGAAATCCAGGGGCCATATATCAATTAAAGCACTTGGAATTCAGTCAGTCATTTCCCCAAAGTCTCTAACTTCAGCTTTCCAAACAATTACATTAGGTTCAACCCAGTTCAACAGTAAGGTTACTAAGGTCACCAGGGGCAGTGAGATTTATATTATTAACAAGACCATAGGAACTTGTCCAGAAACTCAACAAAACAAATAAAAATGACCATGGAGTTGATCATTTGACCATGGAGTCAAATTCTGTTATGAACTAAGCATCAAATCCCATCTGATTCCAGCCTTGGAATTCTCTGGTGATAGGGTGTTCCATGGCCTTGTCCTGAAGTGACTCTCTGTCTATGGGTTCTGTTTGATGAAAGTCAACATACAACACACCTACTGGTACCCCACATGATCAGCCCAAGGGACTCATGGGTGGCCAGTATTCATCGTAAAACAATGTATCTTTCTTCTTCTGATTATCCATAAAAAGATAAACAAACAAAAATAATCAAGAAAAATTGTTGATTGCTGACTTTCTGAAGGTGAAGTTGTTAACAACCTGCTTTGTGAAACTTTTCACCTCCTTTTTCAACCTGCTCCTGATCTCAGCTCAAGACCTCTTGCTCTATATTTGGACTTAATCCTTAATGCTCCTTCTCTGGCACCTTTATTTGCTTTATCCTTGCCTACACTACAGATGTTCCAACTGACTTGTGAATGTGGATGGATTTTGCTAAAGGCCTTTCATACTTCTCTCTGGTTCTTGAGATACCTTGAAGGCCATGACTACCACCACACTTGTCCTGGCTTTTAAATGGGAACCAGAGAGAATGAAAGGAATGTTTATTACTTATCAAGTTCTCTGCCTTCCACAAACTGTCCTCTTGTTTAACCCTTAGGTACAATTAGCTGAGTATTTTTCTGAATCCTATAGACTCAGAGAAAATAGGATTGGGGAAGTCTAGGAGAATCCTACAGTCTTGGAATAGAGTTTTTCAATTCTCAGGCTATGTACCCATAAGGGATCTATCCAAACCTACCCGGCAAACCTGTATTTGCTGTTCTTAAGGAAAGAGCTATAGGGCATGATAATACATGTTGTAAATCTGTATTGAGGACTCATGCTCCACACATTGTTGCTGAGAAAATGTGCTAGGCTTATTGCAGCCAGAATTGAGTCTTGTTCATCTGGCCGACCACCATACCCTAGAGGGTGCTCAGGAAGTATTTGAATTTAATAGGACATGATTTATGATTGTAAGTCAATGTCTTTATGACCTCATCAATAATACATGGTTTTCCAACTCTTTTATATCTAGTGTTTATCTCATAGTTATCAATGTTTCTGCTATTCTTTGTGGTAGAAATATTGTAGATTGGGAAGTATGTAAGCTTTGGTTTCAGAAAGACTTATTAATACATTTGAATCCCTCTCTGCTAATACTAGTCATGCGCTTGCATTTCTGTCTGCCTCCATAAAATAAAAGAAGTAAAACTGATCCTGCTGGACAGTTAGGAGCTGAGTATAATGGTGTAGGGTATTTCTCTTTTATCGTAGGCAACTGGTAAATAGTGCATGTTATTATTTCATAGCTGTTACTCTGTTCTTTTCCTTCTTTATCTCAAGGAAGTGAGGAATATATTATTTCCCTCCAAATGAAACGTGAGCAGTTCGATGACTTTAACTTCACTTTTGAGAGGAGGAGTGTCATGGCTAGGACCCAGGCCTATGGGCTTTAGGCCTCACACCTTCTAGCAAACACAATTCGACCCAGAGGAGTGGTGTTTGACCTCTTGACCATACCACTGGCTAGTCCTTGGGTTGTGCACAAATCCCTCATGCTCAGTCTTGTTTTCCTAGTCCTTAAACTGGGATAACAGTAAGATATATCTTATGAGATTGTTTCAAGGGCCAACTTCAGTTATTAAAAACAGTGGTTCTTATTTCAGGAAATACATACAAACCATTGGAGGAAAAATAATTATTTTAAGTTTGTTACTTTGGAGAGAGAAGAAACCTCCACAGGGTCTTGTGCTATGAGCTTCCCCCACTCCTGACACACACACAGACACACACAGACACACACACAGACACAGACACACACACACACAGACACACAGATACACACACACACACACACAGACACACACACACACACACACACACACACACACACACACCTCTTCCCAGCCTTTCTAGTTGGTTGTGTTTTTCAGAATCAGGATTCAATCCTAAGAAATGGCACAGGGCATCTTGAGCACATCGTATTGGCTCTGTGAGTGCATACACCTTTCAGGTACAGGTCAATCTGGAAACTGAATCCATAATCTTCTATTATGTATCCAGCTTTGCTTGAGCAACACATTGCTGCTGTGTCTCTGAGCAGGCCCTGAGAAGCTTTTTGAACATGCACAGAACCCACCTCTAAAGGTTAGAGGTGCGATGAGCAAATACATTTGATAAAGCTTCCCCAGGTTATTGTGATATACCCCAACGTACCTCAAGCTGCTGTCTGCCTCTAAATCTGAAATGACATGCAAATGAAAATGATGATTAGTATTCTGGATACGTCTACATTGTACTGAGACATTAAAATGCTTATAAAGCTGTTGTGTTGTGGAGGAAAGAACACCAACCTCTTGGGTCAGAAGATATGGGACAAATCCAAGCTGTAAATTTCCAGCAGCGTGGCCCTGGGCAGGTTACATAACCTCTCTAAGAATTGCTCTTCCCAGTAGTAAAATGGGGGTGGGGGAATAGTTTGGATTAAATAAGGAAGCTGATGCAGTGACCCTCTTTAAATAGAAAGGACAAGTAAACATAAGTACAGAGCATTAAAAATATTTGTCCAAGTTCACACAGTTTTACTTGGTAGAAATGGAATTTGAACTCAGGTTTAGGGGGCTGCAGAGCCAGTGCTTTATAGTCTACACCACTTGTTACTCATTTAGTACTATTTATTGAGTGCCTACTATGTCCTAGATACTCTTCTAGGAGTCTGGGATTTATCAAGGATAAAACAGACAAAAGATCCCTGTTCACATGGAACTTTCACATTAGAAGGTGGTAAGTGCTATAGAAAGAAAGAAGGAAAACAAGCATAGATGGGATCAGAAGTGTAGACGTGTTGGTGCCAGATGGTGCAATGCTCTGTGTGGCAGACCCATGTGGGAAGGTTGCTGGTTCAGTCTGAAGACCTCCCTGAGTATTCTGAGCACATGCATGCCTGTGATCTAGTCTGGCTGACGCTGAAGGTGGATGGAGGCATATGAACCGTGCTGGGGGCACTGTATCTCTCTCTCTCTCTCGTTCTCTATTAAATAAAAATAAACTTTAAAAACTGTAGAGGTAGAGATGGGGGCCAAGGTGCCATTTTAGGTAGGCTAGTCAGGCTGGATCTCATTGAGAAAGTGATTCTTAAGCAAAGACTTGGAGTAGATAAAGAAAATAATGTTGCAGTTATCTGGAGGAAGACAGTTGCAGGTCTGGATCTACAATTTGCTGGCTGATAACCCTGAACAACTTTCTAAACCTTTCTAATGCTCATTTTAAAAATTTCTATAATATAGATTTCTCTTTTTTTATTTATTTTAATTTACATTTAATCAAATAATTTTTTACAGTGTACAACATTGCTTTTTCCAGCATGAATACTATGCATATCAGTTAAGACAAAGATATTACTTTATACATTATCATTGTCATTTAAACGTACTTTTTTCCTGTTCTCCTCCCTCCGTCACCCACCCCCGTATTACCCCTGTTCTTAATTTCTCTAGTTTCTATGGTTGTTCTCCTTTGTTCTATTTCTTCTAAACTTTCAGTTTCTGCTATAGAGCACAGGCAATTGGTACATATTGAGTGGGGACATACAAAGTCTGTCTTTCATGGTCTGGCTTGCTTTGCTTAACAGTAAGTCTTCCATAATTGTCTACTTTGCATCAAATGTCAGGGTCTCTTTTTTTTTTTTTTTTTTAATGGCTGAGTAGTATCCCATAGAGTACATATTGTGACAAATTTTCAATCCAGTCATCTGTTTTAAGACATTTGGGTTGATTCCACGTCCTAGTGATTGTAAATAATGCTGCAGTGAACATAGATGTGAAGTGTTTTTTTAACTGAGGGCATTTCTATCCTTTGGATAAATACCTAAAAGTAGAATTACTGGAGCCTATGGTAGTATTATTTGTAGGTTTCTGAGGAATCTCCATATCGTTCTCCAAAGTGGTTGTACTAATTTGCATCCCCACCAACAGTGTAGGAGAGTTCCCTTTTCACCACAGCCTCACCAGCACTTATCATTATTTATTTTAATTTTAGCCATTCTGACGGGGGGGGGGGGTGTTAAGTGGTATCTCATTGTGGTTTTGATTTGCATTTCCCTTATGAAAAGAGATGCCAAACATGTTTTCATATGCTTTTGGGTCATTCATATGTCTTTTTCAGAGAATTGTTCAGCTTCTTTTGCCATCTTCTAATTGCATTAATTATTTTTTTGTGAGCAAGTTGCTTGAGTTTTCTATATATTTTGGTTATCAGTCTCTTATTTGAAGTATAGTTTGCAAACATATTCTCTCATTCTGAGGGCTGTCTTCTCTACTTATTGTTTCTTTTGCTGTGCAGAAGCTTCTCAGCCTAATATAGTCCCATTTGTCTATTTTTGGGACTATTGACTGTGCTTTGAAGGTCTTTAAGAAGTCTGCCTACTCCAACGTCTCCAAGAGTTTCCCCTGTGTTTTCCACCAGTATTTTTATAGTTCAAAGTTTTGTGATTAGATCCTCAATCCATTTTGAGTTAATTTTTATTAGTGATGAGAGGTAAGGATCCAGTTTCATTTTTCTGCAGGTGGATATTCAGTTCTCCCAGCACCAATGCTGAAGAGATTTTCTTTTTCCTCACTAGATTGTCTTGTGCCCTTTATCAAGGATCAGTTGGTTGTACATCTCAAGGTTTATTTGGGGGCTCTCAATTCTGTTCCATTGGTCTACCTGTCTGTTTTTGTGCCAATACCATGCTGTATTAATTATCACAGCTTTGTTACAGGTTTTGAGGCTGAGAAGTGAGATGCCTCGTACTTTATTCCCCTTGCACAGTATTGCTTTGGCGGGGACTTTTACGCTTCCAGACAAATTTTATGATTTTTTTTTTTTTTTTAAATTTCTGTGAGGAGTATCTCTGGGAGTTCAATTAAGATTGCATTAAATTTGTAGATTAATTTGTATAGGATTGACATCTTGATTCTATTAATTCTTCCAATCCAGGAACATGGGATGTTTCTCCACTTTTTTGTATCATTTTTAATTTCTTTTTCTAGTGTTTCATAGTTTTCCTTGTAGAGATCTTTGATGTCTTTGGTATGGTTTATTCCTAGGTATCTTACTGGTTTTGTGGCTATTGTAAATGGGATTTCTCTCTTCAATTCTGTCTCAGTTTGTTCATTGTTGGTGTGTAAAAATGCTATAGATCTGGTTCCCTTTCTAGAAACTGGGAGGAGGCAGGAGGAGGGAAGTGGAGTAGTATTCTCTCTTGTCCATCTGTATCATGTTTTCTCTCTAATATAAACAGGAAAAATAAGACACTTAAAATTTTCTTTTAGTGAAAATTATCCCAGAATTTCCTAATTTCTTATGTCTTTGACCAGGGCTTTGGGAGTTTACTGCCTTTGTAGCTCAGGCTGGAGCACACAATGGAGGCTCTGACTGCTTCATTAAGCCTGGACATGTGTCCCTGACAGGACACCAAAGCTGGGCAGGAGTGGCTCACCCAGGTTTTATTTGTCTGCTATCTCCTCCTGCCAAGGTCCTGTTCCCTGTAACCTTTGCAAAAACACTTGAAGGGCAGGCTTCCTGCATAGCTCCAGTGCTTCTGGAGCTTGGATTTAACTACCAAGTCTAAAGCAATCTACCTTTAAAGAAATGTTTTCTTCTTTGTGAACTTATTAGGGGTAATTTTACAGGAAAAAAATCCGTCAGGAAATTAATTTCACTTGATCTTTCTTTTTAAATAAATAATGGAGCAGGTATGGTCATAAAAATGCATTATTAGGGGTTAGCAGATGGCTTAGCGGTTATATTGCTGGATTCCCACATGGCTGACCATGGTTTGAGTCCCAGACCCAGTGACTTGAAAATCGTGCCAGGTGCATGTGTGTGGGTGCCCAAGATCACAGGAGGAGAATGGAGGAAAAGGAATTGCAGTGTGGCCATCCCCCCTGGGGAGGTGATTTCTCACTCTCTCTCTCACTATCTTCTCTCTCCCTCTTGCCTTCCAGCCACAGGTGAGTGTGTGTGCCCTAAGGCAAAAACTTCTTTAAAAAGGGGGGGGGGGGCACTATTGGCATTTCTGTTTGTTTTCCTAAGTGCAGTATTTAATTCCAGTGATTCCAGTGGGGTATCTGTGGAAGAATTATCACATTCTCCTGAAGTCTCCCTAATTCCCCAGGCAGAGTAGTAGCTTCTCCCTTTCCCTCCTACCATCCGCCATAGCACTGTCCACTTCCTTATAGGATCCTCACATTATTACTATTGATATCTTTGTCTGCTTCCCATCCTAAACGTTAGCTCCTCAAGGGCCGGACTGTGATTTTTGTCATTGATCGGTCCTCACCACCTTCACATGTCCACTAAATCCTCTTCCTGGACTTCCCCTGTAGCGGGCCCTGCATTTACCTGAGCTATGAGCTATGGGGATCTCTGCCCACTGGCCGGGGGCTCAGCTGTGCCCAAGTAGGTCATTCCTGCTGCAAGCACAGTCTCTCCTGTCCTACAAATCTAGGTCTGTGCCTGAATGACAGTGGCCTTGACACGTTGGATGGAGCTCTCTGAAGGGATGACGGTTGTCATCACGCATGGCAATGAAGGCCGATGAGCTGATTTTTCCTGTGATTCAGGCTCTTTGGTGCTGGCATGCCCCCTTGAGTGTGGGCTAACAGGATCCCCTGGGAAGAGAGACTTGGCTATCAGCCAGCTACTTTCTCACAGTGGGGCTCAGTTGAGAGGTAAGAATGCCTGGTTCACAGAAGGCCTTGCCAAGGCTCAGACGTGAGACTTTCCAGAGAAAACATTCCAAGCCTTGGGCTGTGGGCTGCTTTTGGTCAGCCTGCCTTCTGAGAGAACTGGTGTTGGGCTAAGATGGTGATGAATGACTCTTAAAAGCATAGGAAATTGGGCTTCGTGACAAGTCATTTATTTTCTCTCCTCCCTCCATCCCCACAGCCACAAATAAATAAATAAACAAAACCTACTCAATATTGCAACCAGGAAGCAGCAAAAGCCTCATTACAATGCAGAGAAAGGTACCTCCCAAGAGGTGTGTGCTTCTTCCCCAGTAGAAACGCTGAGCAGGAAGGTGACTATCGATTTTGATAAACTGCAGCTCTGAAGTTGTTCTGGTGGTGATGTTTGGTCTCCCCAGTTGTCTCACCCATTGCTCACCCTGGATTTAGACTTGTCCTGCCTCAGAGGGCAGAACTTCATTCAAAGAATTCTGCTCCTCTCGTCACTATTACCTGCAGGCCAGGCCACCACCATCTGGCCCCTGGCCGTAGCATTTGCCTTCTCATAGACTTGTCATGCCTGCTTGTGACCCTCTGGACCATCATCCACATGACAGCAAGTGACATTTTAAAAACATATCTTAGGTCACATCACATGCAATCGCTCATGCCTTTTTTCTTGCTGTTTGATGATGCCAAGCTCTTTCCCACAGAGGAGCATTTGCATTTTATCCTTCTCTCTCCTCCTTCACTGCACTAACTTCTATGTTTCTTTTGGGCCTCAATCCAGACATCTCTTCTTCTGAGTCATTCTCTGCCTTTTCTTTTTTCTTTCTTTCTTTTTTTTGAGAGGTTTTTGCAATAGGGCACGTATGCTCGCCAGAAACAGAGAAGACAGAGAGACAGAAAGTGAGAAATCACCTTCCAAGGGGGATGACCATGCCGTAATCCCTTCTCCTCCATTCTCCTCTCAGGATCTTGGGCATGCAGTTACACGTGCCTGGTGTGTGTTTAAGCCACCAGGTCCGGGACTCGAACGGTGGTTGACTACATGGGAGTCCAGCTACATAGCCACTATGCCAACTGCTGGTCCCATTCTCTGCCTTTTTTACTTAAAATTTGTCTTTCTTTTTCTTTCTGGCATGTATTAAAATGTATAATTATAGATTTATTCACTTTCCAAACTGTAAGCTCCATGCGGGCAGGCCCTATCAGATTAATCGTTTACATCTGCTGTCTGGTAATGTGCTATACCATAGGTGCTCATCAAATATTTATGGAATGAATCTGCAATCACTTAGCTTCAATATAACAACTCAAACAGGTAGGGGCTGGAGCTTAGATACTTTAGGAAAGAGTCAGGAGAAAGTCCCTTGACATAACCATTTTTATCTGCTGAATTACATCAGGGCCAAGGTTTGAGATTTAGGCTTAAATTCTATCCACCTTAGAGTTTAGACAGAAAGAAACATGCCTGGTAGAAAAGAATGGATTTTATACAGTCAAAACCAAAAGGAGGAACAACAGGATTCCTGAGAAAGAAATCACGCTGAGCCAGGATTTCTGAACCTCAGTGCGTTTGTCACTTGTGGAGGGATAATTCTTTGATATATGTGTGGGGTTGCTGTATGTATCATAGAAGGCTAAAAGCATCCCTGGCCTCTACCAACTAAGTTCCAATAGCAACTTTTCCCCAACTGAGACAACCAAAAATACCTCTAGACATGATCAAATGGATCAAGTGCCCCCCCGGGGGGGGGGGGCAAAATTATTCCCACTTGAGGACAATGGCCCCAAGAGAAGAAGTGACACAGGAAACAGATCCTGAGATAGGCCCTAATGCCAGAAAGGAGACCCAGTTTGAGATGGAGGGAGGGAGCTGATGTCAGCATTTATCCTATTTCTGTTGCTCTGTGGACTTGGATGAATCCCGGATAGCAGTTGTCAGTCAGTAATGATAATGGTGCTGTGGGTCTGAGCATTCTTACGAGAATCTTCCCTGCCAGCTAAGCATAACGCTGAAGGGGGTCCTTCCTCCTGGCTTTAAGGGGACAGTGGTTTTTGTCTCATTCAGCAGGCGTGAGAGGCATGAGATGTAAACAGTGGGAACAAAGGTCTAAAAGTAGGTTGGGGCTAGACTACGATGGCCATAAATGCTGGGCAAGGAGTTTGCATTTTACTCCATTGGAAATGGGGCTGTTTGTGGAAGGTTTGGGACAAAGATAGGACACAATCATTTTCTGACTCCAAATTTGTTTCTTTCTCCTTTGACCTCTTCTCTCCCACCCCCCACAGTCAAACTCTCCATTGCATCCCGCTCAGAGCCAGTTTTCCTCTTGCCCCTTTACTTTCTCTTTCCTGTTTCTGGTGCATTCTGCTCATTCCTCCCTTCTAGTGTGCGTTCTTCCTGGTGTCAATTTCCTACTGAGTTTTGGCAGGAAAAAAATACTTAACAATTATTTTCTGCCAGAAAAAAAGTCACTTCAGAAAGTGAATTGGTGAGCTTTGTAACTTCTAGCAAAGGCTAGAGCATCTGGATTGAGAGGTTGGCATATACCCGGGCTCACAGTCTGCTCTCTGGTTCAGCCTTGGTGATAACAGACAGCTTCTGAGTTCTCATTACAGTGTTAGTTCCTCATGCTTCCCAGGGCAGTGTTCCTAAAAGAGTAGGGAGAAACTCTGGAAGTAAAAACATCTTCCACCAGTTGTCTGGTCTGATCACTCTGCAGAGTTACTTAACCAGGAAAAGGGAAAGATCTAGCCAGCTCTGCAAGGAGCACCACGCGGTAGCTGGAGGCATGCGTGGTTCTCCTGTTCGTGGGCCCATGCCTTGGTTTCCCTTCTGGAAAAGACCTCATCATGATCTGACGGTCTTTGTAGTGGTGCAGCTGAGCTGTAGACTGAATTGTTCATATATTCACTCAAAATGTATCATGCACCTCCACTGTGGTCAGTTGTGAGAATATTTAAAGTGGAAAGTCACATTTCTGCCCTCAGGGGTAAGACAGACCATTGTGATTGGACATGAGTGGAGAATGCAACAGGAACCTGCCCTTGCTCCCATGCAAGGCAATTTGGTACAAATTGATTTCAACGCGATTTAGTTTTAAAATAGGAGACGCCTGCTATAAGTTTAATAGGCTGGTCTATTTGCCTATGCTGTACCATTATTCTGAGACACCGTCCCAGTGATTTGCCCATCAAACAGATGCGTATTTCAAGTCTTAGTCCAAATGTTACCTCCGTTGTGAATCCTCTTTACCTACTCAAGGCAGGCGGGAGGGCTTCTTCAGGATGCTCATAGCACAGGGCCCTTCTTTTCAGCGCTTTGTCACATATTTACGGTGAACTCTTGAGGACAGGGATGTGCTTTCCTTCTTTGAGTCTCTAGGATCTGGCCCTTAGCAGGTGCTCATTAAATTCATGACTGAATGAGAATGAATGCAAGAGGCTGGGCGCATTAGCTTGAGCAGATATACACCTCACATTCCATGTCACCAGTCAAGTACAGAGACCTGGCAGGCAGGAAGGCACCCTATGTAGAAACCTGTAAATGATCATGTTGTTGGATGGAAGGTTCCGGAAAGGTAAATGCAAACTAGATCCAATTGCCAAGAATCCAGAAAGGCCCTGGGACAGTTTCTACTTAACCTGGTAGAGAATTTGAGTATTTAAGGCAGGACAGTGACACCTAGTGGTCCTTCCTGACCAAGCTCCCCATCCAGCTTGTCTCTGATCTGCCTCTGACTGGATTGAGGCTCTGTGCTGACACCAGGGGGCGCCTACAGCAGACTGCGTGCTGTCCCAGCTCCCCCAGGATGGCCTTGGTCTGCTGGCATCCAGGTGAACAGGTGACTGAATAAGCCAACTGGGAAAAGCACAAACATCTTGCCTAAAGTTAAATGTGCAGTACAGTACTGAATATTTAAAATGTTGTTAAAAGGGTAGCTTTCATGTTAAATGTTCTTAGTATCATTACCACTCATTCCTCCCCCCCCCCAAAAAAAAAAAAAAAAACCCAAACAAACAAACAAAACACCAAATTCCCTCAAAAAAAAAAAGACAATCTGATTCTGTGACAGGCCCAGATGAGATGATCACGGAGGCCCCTTGGTTGACACTCTATGAACCCAGAGAGGGAAAAAGACCAGCCCAAAGACATAGCAAATTAGACAGAGAGCCAGGAACCTACCTAGGGGTTCTGCTGCTCAGAAAGAAGTCCCCCCTCCCTAACAGCCTTCCTCCCCTGGTGACAGGAAAAACCAACCTTGACAGAGGGAACTTGGAGTGACTAAGGAGGTGATCTTGCAGAGAAACTAAGCCATGGGAGGGAAACCTGAGGGTGTGTCAGTGGTCTTGTCACTCCTGCCTGGAAGATGGAAGAAGTGGGAAGGAGCCACTGGAGGAGCGCCTCTTCCCTCCATTATCCCAGCACCCACATCCTTCCAGTAATTGTTCAGGGCCACATGTGGTCATCTGGGTCTCTCCTGAGAGTGGATTTGATCATTCTCACTAACAGTATGTTACAAACAGCTCTCAGTAAGGGCAGCTGCCCCATGGACTTGTCCCAGCAGAGCTCTCTGCAGCGGCTGCTGGCTGCCTGGTACAGCGGTCCAGTCTCTGCTGAAAAGTCCACACAATTCCCCCACTTTGACTCTGCATATTTTTCTCTCAGCCTAGGTGCTTTGTCTGTCTGGCTTTCCAATTGTTCCCTGAGATACAAGTTCCCAGCTCCTATTCCCCATAGCCTGTCCCAGGCTTTACCAAGGCCAATACAGGTGGGGAGCAGCGCTCTCTGCTTCCGGTACACAGCGCTCTCTGCTTCCGGTACACCTCATCCCTGCAAACAGAAGAGAAGCAGAACTTGCTATTGACTTGCTGAAAACACTTGCTGGAAGAAAGACATGATTTCGAGATGCTCTCGTGATACGTTTTTGCTATTTCTCGAGAGTCTTCCTCTTGGTTATTCATTTTTGCAGCTAAAAGAAGTCTTACAGTATATGGTCATTTTTTTTATGTCCCTGAAAATGTAGGTATTTTGGGAACCAGCAGTTAGCGTAATGGCTATGTCACTGGACTCCCACGTAGTCGACCGCGGTTCGCGTCCCGGACCCGGTGGCTTAAAACTCTCGCCGGGCGTGTGTGCGTGCGTGCCCAAGATCCCAAGAGGAGAAAGGAGGAGAAGGGATTGAGGCGTGACCATCCCCCCTGGGGGGTGATTTCTCGCTTTCTGTCTCTGTGTCTCTCTCTGTCTGGCGAGCGCACGAGCCCTATAGCAAAAACCTCTAAAAAAAAAAAGAAAGAAAAAAAATGTAGGTATTTCAATAATAAATGAAAGCATGCAGAAAAATGACTACATTCAAAATGGCTTGCCAGTCATTCTAATTATCAAATGGATCTATATCTGGCTAATTGATGTAACACTAATTGCATATATTTAGGGGACATTTATTGGGCCTTGTACTGTGGTAAGTATTCCATGGGCATCCTATCATTTAATATTCATGGTAACATGTCAAGGTACATAGTTCTGTTATTTCTTTTCTTTTTTGAGATTTTTGTCATAGGATCCATGTACTCGCCTGAGAGAGACAGAGGAGGAAAGTGAGAAATCACAGTCTCCTCCCCACCCGCTTGCCCGGGAGGGTGGGAATGACCACACTGCAATCCCTTCTCCATTTTCCTCCCAGGATTTTGAGCATGCATGCCCACACATCTGGCATATTTTTCAAGTCACAGGGCCAATTTGAACCACAGAGGTGATCATGTGGGATCCAGCGTCTTAATCACCACACTACCTGCTGGTTTGATAGTTTTGTTTTTTTTCAATTTGTCATTGTGAAAACAGTCTCAACAACTTGCTCAAAGCTATATAGTAATTCCTTGAGGTCAAGGACCTTGCCTCATCTCCTGCTGTCTCCATTTGCCTCGTACATCATTTTCTAGATGCAATAGAGCCAGGCAAAGGCAAGCTAATTACAATGGTGAAGGTGACAGTGACAAATGGTCATCCAAATGGAAGGTCTCTCTCACCCCCTGCCCCTTTACTTCTTTATTTCATCCCCAGATGTAACCTGGACAAAGAGCCTCCCATTATAGATTGTGGAAAACACTTCACATTTCACATTCTCTCCAAGTCTGAGAGAAATGATAGTGCCTTCATTCTGCCATTACCTCAGTTTCCTTATTTGTAAAATGAGGATAAATATGACTGAGGGATGTGAGACATAAAAGTCCATCATACTTGTGAAGATGCTAGTTGTTAATCATTATACCTATGGGAGATGTTATTCCTATTGATACTCTCATAGTAAAGAGTAATAGTGTTCATACCCAGCTGAAATGTGGACCACCTACTCCTTACTCTGGGCCTGAAGCCAAATATGACCTAGTCTTCCATGCCTGCACCTGAGATTTCAGGAATGGAAAGGGAAGACTTTACCCTTTCTCTCTTAAGAGGCTTGACTTTCAAGTCTGTTTTCTTGCCATAGGCAGGAACAACTGATTTTTAAATGTCAGAAGCTGAATATTATTTTTATTGCCAGAGGGTACATGCACTTGCCAGAGAGAGAAAGTGAAGAAGAGGGAAGACACACCCAGTGGGATGGGGTCATGCTGCAACTCTTTTTCCTCCATTTCTCCATTTCATCCATTCATGATTTGATTTCAGACTTGCACACACATGTGCTCAGCGTGTTTTTCAGGTGGCAGGGGCTGGGATTCAAATCGTAGCTGGCCGTGTGGGACCCGGCTTCCTATGCACTGTGGTTAACCATTGTGCTATGGAGGCTAGTCCCTGAATATTGTACTTTTAATATTAGAGCCCTAATTGTCTGTAGATACATGCCTTGGTCTGAAGTCTCCCATGCTGTACAATAAACTGGCGCTAATCAAAACACAGTGCTGGGAACCAGCAGTTAGCGTAATGGCTATGTCGCTGGACTCCCATGTAGTCGACCGCGGTTCGCGTCTCGGACCCGGTGGCTTACAACTCACGCCGGGCGCGTGTGCGTGCGTGCCCAAGATCCCGAGAGGAGAATGGAGGAGAAGGGATTGCAGCGTGACCATCCCCCCTGGGGGGTGATTTCTCGCTTTCTGTCTCTATGTCTCTCTCTGTCTGTCTGGTGAGCGCACGCGCCCTATAGCGAAAAACCTCTCCAAAAAAAACAAAAAAACAACAACAACAAAAAAAAACACAGTGCTCAGAGATAATCAGTAAGCTGGACACTGGATGATGGCACATTGGCAAAATGCTATGCTCTGTGAGGCTGACCAGCTTGGGAAGGTTTTAGGTTGTGTACAGAGACCTCCCTGAGTACACTAGGCACATGTGTGCCCATGATCTTGGGGCGACTGGAGTTGGGGGTGGATTGTGGAGTCAGGACCTCGTTAGAGGTTCTGTCTCTCTTTCTCTCTCTCTCTCACACTCATGGGGGAAAGAAACCTTTAAAGAATAAATTAACAGTAAGTTTCTTAAAACATTGTTTAGCAGTTGTACAGTTACTTTTATGTCTTTAAAAAAAATTTTTTTAAGCTCATTGCCATAGGGCATGTATGCTCACCGAAGAGAGAAATGAGAAATCACCCTGCTTCCCAGGAGGGGTGGCCATACTGCAATCCTCTCTCCTCCATTCTCCTCTCAGGATTTTGGGCACACACCCACACATTCCTGGTGTGACTTTCAAGCTATCGGGTCCTGGGCTCAAACCATGGCCACATGGATATCCAGCACCTTAACTACTATGACGCCTGCTGGCCCTATCTTTTAAATATGATAACAAAAAATAGTGATTTATATGTTGTTTTCACTTTTAATTAATTTTTTTTCTTTTGCCGGAGGGCATATGCACTTGCTCGAGAGACAGAGAAAGCATCCCCCCTGGGGCATGATCATACTTCCCCTTCTCCATCTCTCCCTCCTTTTTGGATTCTGGGCATGCATGCACAAGAACCCAATGTGTTTCTTGAGCCACTGGGTCCAAGACTTAAACTGCACAGTCAGGTAGATGGGATCCAGGCCTCTTAAACATCAGGCCACAGGCTGACCCTTAATTTTTTTTACAAGACATTCTTAGTTGCATTTTCTCAAAGTATGGATTTGTGATGGATTTAAAAAATTGTTATTCACTACTAGTAGTTCGTGAAGTCTTGCTTTATACCTGAAAAGGAGGAAATGGGTTATTCCTAGCTATTTATACTACACATCATTTCTGGCCCTATGAGAATGTTCACCTTCTTCTCAGGGACCACGCTGTGTGAAGGACCTGACTTTGACAGGCCACAGAGATTCCGTACACTCTTCCTCAGAGAGTTAGGTGTGTACTTTCTGTCTGCGTCCTCAAGGAAGCCGGTCCTGAGATTATTTTCCCAACAACAATAAAAGTTACTCCTTGGAGACTCCTGTATCTTACTTCTAGACACAAAATCATCTGGTTATATTTAAATATGTGGCTTACTAGGCAGACCTTTACCACACAACGAGGAAACTCTAGCTCAAAGAGGTTAAGTAATTTGTCCTAGGCGTATAACTAGTGTGGCCTCAAACTAAGATTTAAGCCCAGGTCTGTTTTCTCCAAGAGCTTATGGTCTTTCCAATTACTTCAGTGGGAAGGAATGATTTTTTAAGGTTCCAGAAGGCACATCATATGTCTCTGTGATAGTTGAGAGGTCTGAGGGTGTTGGGAGGAGGGAAAGAAGGACAATCAGGCATGCTCAGGAGTTGGAGAAGTGAGAGTCACTTGACAAATTAGGACACAGTTGTCAGATATTGTTATGTGTTGGGTTGTTTTTGATTGATTGTTTGTTTTTTTAACATTGCTATGTTGAAGTGTGTCCCACCTACCCAAGTCATGAGATGTCCTAATCTCCAGTACCTTAGACTGGGACTTTCTCTGGAGATGGGGGTCTTTCCAAAGGTAGTCAAATTAAGATGAGGTTGTTAAGATGGGCCCTAATCCAATATGTCTGCTGTCCTTACAGAAAGGAGAAATTTAGGGGCCAGCAGGTGACATGGTGGTTGAGGCACCGGACTCCTACGTGGCTGACCATGGTTCAAGTCCTAGACCTGGCAGCTTGCGTTCTCTCTGTTCTCTCTAGTGACTGTACATGCCTTATAGAAAATTGGAAACAAAAATAATAACATTAAATAAATCTTAAGGGAAAATAAAAAAAGGAAAAATTTGAAGACAGACCTATATAGAGGGAAGGTGATGTAAAGAGGTATAGGGGGAAGATGACCTTCTGCAGCCAGAGAGAGCAACAGATTCTCTCTTCACTGCCCTCAGAAGGAGCTAGCCCTATCAGCACCTGGATCTTGGACTTCCAATATCCAGAACTGTGAGACACTGAATTTCACTGAATTTCTGTTTTTCAGTTTCTGCAGTATTCTGTTACAATACCCTAGCAAACAGACCGAAATCCTGGGCTAAGGCCAGGTCTGTCAGAACCCAGCTTCCAGAACGTGATGGCACTATCATGGCACCCAGAGAGGCCAGTTTCCCTCAGTGGGGGAGAGGACTTCAGCCTGTGTAGACTGGTGATGATGCCTCACACCATTAACAGTTACTCATAAGCCTGTCAGGGCAGAGGGAAGGAGTATGTTCTCTGCAAGTCTGTCAGCTTTCTCATCAGCTCCATCCCCTGGCCCTGTCTCTTGATGAATTTCTGGCCATCAGTCACTCTTTCAGGCCTGATCTACATGGCCCTGCTACAAAGCAATTTTCACCAGACAACTCAATTAGCCGTAAGTGTATTTTAAGCATTGCTCTGGATGGTATGTACTTGTGTAATAAATAGTACCATTTTAGCCCATCTGCTTCCTTCAAATGACACTCAATGTATCAATGCAAAATTCCTCTGAATTCTGTTGGAAAGGTCATTGAGGAAAAGCAGGTCACCCAAGGAAGCCACTTGTATTTTGTGGAGAAATAGGGCTCTGCAGGCCATAGGGAGGCCAGGGAATAAGAAACTAAGGCAGAGTCAAGTGCTTTGCTGAAGAAAGGAATATTTTTATAAATGCTGCATGCCGTTCTGGCTGGAGGGTACCCCTGACTGTATGTAGAGGTTCTCTGTGCCTTTTCTGGAGGCTTCTTGGGGACTTCCTCACTTTACCTTATAAAAGAGCCAATTCACATTTTGGGGCAAAAGGATTTTTCTGGAAGAATGTTACAGGTTGAGTATCTCTAATCCAAAAATGCAAAATCTGAGATGCTCCTATGAATTTCTTGTTTAGTTTTGGGTCCTCTCCTCAAGATACTGTACAATGTTTTGGCAAATATTCCAAAATCTGACTAAAGACAAAATTTGTAACTCTTTTGGGCCCAAGCATTTCAGATCAGGATGCTCATTCTACACTTTTTTTTTTTTTTGACAGGTTTTTGCCATAGGGCGCGTTCGCTTGCCAGACTAAGAGAGAGACAGAGAAATCACCCTCCAGAGGGGATGGCCATGCTGCAATCCCTTTTCCTCCATTCTCCTCTCGGGATGTTGGGCATGCTCGCACACGTGCCAGGCATGAGTTTTAAGCCACCGGGTTCGGGATACGAACTGCGGTTGACTACATGGGAGTCCAGCGACATAGCCATTACACTAACTGCTGGTCCCTCTACACTTTTTCTCAGTCATGGACGTATTCATTGTCAGATGAGGTGTGAAGAGGGTTAAGTTGGTTGTTACCACTTTGCCTTATTACATAAGTTGTTCCTGTAGACCAGCTGCATTAGAATCACCTTGGCATTTAAACAGCAAACATTCCTGGGACCCTCATCCTTGAGGTACTCATTCAGAAATCTGGATATTTATCTATGAATTAGTATTTTAAAAATACCCCCGGGTTGGGCCAGCAGGTGGCATAGTGGGTAAGGCACTGGGTCCCACATGGCTGACTGCACAGTAGGAATCCTGGACCATGTGGCTTGAAAAACATCCTGGGCACTTGTGCCTGAATGTTCAAAATCCAAGTTTCTGTTTTAGATTTGCTGCTGTCTGATCAGCCAATGCAAGCCAACTGCTGAGGCTGGAGTCAGAGTGAAGGGACTAATGTCAGGCTAAAGATGCAAATACAGGGAGGCTACTAATTGGGGCCAGCAAGTCACCCCTTCTCCTTAGCAAATAGTGGCAAAGCCAAGGTTTGAGCTGGATTCTTCAGATTCTGAAGTGAATATTTTTCCTACTAGAGGATCCTGCTTTGGTAAGAACAAAATCAAGACTGATATATATTAAATAGAACTTTGCATCAATAAAAACACTTCAGCAGGCTAGCAAGTGTTAAGGTAGTTAAGGTGCTGGACTCCCGGGAACCAGCAGTTAGCGTAATGGCTATGTCGCTGGACTCCCACGTAGTCGACCACGGTTCGCGTCCCGGACCCGGTGGCTTAAAACTCACGCCGGGCACGTGTGCGTGCGTGCCCAAGATCCCGAGAGGAGAATGGAGGAGAAGGGATTGCGGCGTGACCATCCCCTCTGGGGGGTGATTTCTCACTTTCTGTCTCTATGTCTCTCTCTGTCTGTCTGGCGAGCGCACGCGCCCTATAGTGAAAACCTCTCCAAAAAAAAAAAAAAAAAAAAAAAAAAGGTGCTGAACTCCCACATGACTGACTGTGGTTCAAGTACTTGAAAAGACCTAGTGGCTTGTAAAGTATGTCGGGTATGTGTACATGACTGCCCAAAATCCCGAGAGGAGAATGGAAGAGAAAGGATTGCAGCGTGGCTATCCTCCAGGGGTGGAGGGGAGTGATTTCTCACTTTTACTCTCTCTGTTTCTCTCTCTCTCTCCAGTGAGTTTACACACCTTATGATGAAGAAAAAGCAACAAACAAACAAAAATACCGCTTTAATATATATTGTCTTAACTGAGGCTTAGATCAATGCTGTGATAGCAGCAGGACTGATATCTGTGTTCAAAGACAAAAAAATACATATATAAAGGGCTAATTCCTTAGTAAGCAAAGAGAGCTTCGGTATTAATAAGAAAAAAGATAACTCAATAAAACTGTGAACCAAGGCCACAAACTGGCAATCCATCGAATAAGAAATGTAAATGAATAGAAAACATGCAAAATGCCATTGTAAATGAAATAAATGCAAAATTCGTGAAGTGAAATATCATTTTATCCTATCAGATTGATGAAGACATCTAGGTTACATGACACCAAGTCTTGCTTAGAGACAGGAATAGGGGCCAGAAATAAGACCATTTCTATGATGTTGATGGGAGAACAAATTGCTGTAATATATTTGGAAGGCATTTTTGTCAATAGTGACAAAAATATGCATGTGAAATTTGACTTAGCTATTTTATTTTTAGGAATTTACTATAAAGATAGACCTATGTACATCTACAAAGATATACACAGAAATGTTTACTGCAGCATTGTTGGTGATAGCCAAACAATGAAAGCAATGAGAATGAGTTACATACATTTTCTTTCAACTTAGTCCAAAGTGGAGGGCAGATGTCGAAGAGAATGAAGTAGATCTCTGTGTTCTGACATGGAAAGATCTGTAAGACTTTCTGTGAGAGGAAAGAAATAAAATAGCAAGTCTACAAGCAGAATATATAATTTTCATTTATGTAAAAAGAGATATTATGTCCCTTTTTCGTGCCTATGTAGAAAAGATCTCTAAGCACATTTAAGAAGCAGTAAATAGTGGCTAGTTTTGAGAAAGAACTGATGGGGTAGAGGAGAAAAGGGACAGCTCTACATTTAAGTTCACTCTTATCCTCACTCTCTGAATTATGTCCCCATGGACATGTATTACTTTGATCTAAGCAAACTGAATAAAACAGAACAGAGAACAGATTGAAAAGAGGTTATTATATTTGACTATCATTTCCTACAGACAGATCTTCTTTTCATAGTTGATTAATTTCCTGAATCAGAAATTCTTTTTTTTTAAACCTGGCCTCATCTCCATTTATTAAGAAGACTTGATTCTTGCTCAGCATTAATACTTAAGAATGGCTGAGAATCGTTTCCAAGGAAACTCATCCATAACCAAATGTTTTTGGCAGGATCTCCTATGGACACACATAGGGTCTCGTTTCTTAGCAACTCATTCAAATTGTCTTATTTTAATTAAAATCATACATTTCCTAAAAGCCTATTCATAGCAGGGAATATGGAAGGTCATTTATTTTTGTTCATGAAATTTACTCCTGAAAAAATGTTTCAGTGAATATCAAGTGAAATTCAAAGACAGCCCAGGACCCAACAGTGTCTTCTTGATCAAGTCTGTAAATCAGTCACTACTTCCTACCTATCATCAATCAACCCAGTCTGAATTTCTGCTTTTGGCTTCCCCTGGCAAAGTGTGTGAGAAGAGGGCATGGACTCCTGATCATCTAGCCTTTGGGGTTTCCTATGAAGATTGAATGGACTCTAGCTGCTCCACATTTCCGGTAACCTGCGCTCAAGTCAGGCATTATTGGCCTCTTTTCCACCAATGATAACAGACCCCCATGGTCCTGTTGATTTCTCTGTTCTGGGCAGCCATGGTGCTATGCTGAAAACTCCATCGGATGAAACCTGCCATCTTGACCTGAGTAGAGATGAGTACAAGTTGCGTAATGACAACATTGTGTAGCTCCTGACTTGATCCACTGAGAAGAACAAACATCACTCCTGAAGTATTCCTGAACAACAGACAAGGTGCATTCTGAATGTATTCATGTGGAAGAATTAGGCAAACATGAACTGAAGGACATTCTACAAAGTAACCACACAACTGTCAAGGTTGTGAAAGATAGTACAATTGAAGAACTAAGCATAGTTTGAAATTGAGGAAAGCATCCTATTCCTATCTCTGCAACTTTCCTGTTCTCACAGAAATCTTGGGGGGTAATTTTTTGTTACTAGTTATTACAACCGTTTGGGGATTCATTTCTTAACATGAGAGATATGGATTGAGGCAAGCCTGGAATGGAGAGGGTAAGGAAAGAGATCTGGAGGATACATTGTCACCCCAGGAAAGGCCTGAATGGAATACCCTGTGATTTCTGGTGAACATAGGGTCCTCTGAGGACTTCGGCTGTGTGGGAAAGTTGGGGGCCTCAAGGCTGGATGGAAAGATAGGCAGTGACTCTACCTATCCTGGGCCAACTCTCCTGATAGCTCCGCAATCATTCAACTAGTGATTATTGACAATCTTTCAAGTACCAGCTGCTGTCCGAGGTCCTAGAGTTACAGCTTTGAGCAGGACCAACAATTTTGCCCTTGAGGAAGTTCAAATAGGCAAAGAGGTCATCATGCAGACAGTGACATAGAACAATTCTAGGGAGTGTTAAGGGAAGACAGGTATGCACCTCAGGAGATCACATCCTGACTTCCTGAGAGTCTGGGAAGGCTTTCTGAAGCAGTGACAATGTTTAAGCTGAGATGTAAATGTTACATAAGGTTGAGTAAGTAGGAGGAAGTAGAAGGTTCCTTACCTGCAAGACAACAGGATTGGATTTTTTTTTTTTTTTTTTTTTTTGGAGAGATTTTCGCTATAGGGCACGTGCGCTCACCAGGCAGACAGAGAGAGACATAGAGACAGAAAGCGAGAAATCACCCCCCAGGTCACGCCTCAATCCCTTCTTCTCCATTCTCCTCTTGGGATCTTGGGCATGCACGCACACGCGCCCGGCGTGAGTTTCAAGCCACCGGGTCTGGGACGCAAACCGCAGTCGACCACATGGGAGTCCAGCGACATAGCCATTACGCTAACTGCTGGTTCCCAACAGGATTGGATTTGATAGTGATCAGGGATCCTTTAGGTCATCAGCTCTACCTTTATTTCATAATTTCCACTTCCCTGGCCTTAAATCTTTTCCTTCTGGTGGTAAGACTGGGTCCCTGGGAGA
Organism: Tupaia tana; assembly: GCA_026018925.1. Classification (NCBI taxonomy): domain Eukaryota; kingdom Metazoa; phylum Chordata; class Mammalia; order Scandentia; family Tupaiidae; genus Tupaia; species Tupaia tana. Next base: position 78,000,330 of record JAKSZU010000015.1, read on the forward strand.
ACTGTGGTCATGTTTTTGGTGTTTTGGATCTCCAGGGCATCATCATTATAATAGGTGGTGATTCTGTCAGGCATCTGTGGATGTGTCTCTAACCCTCAAGACCAGAGGGTATGCCTCACAGGGCATGCTTCAAGGTAAATGCAGCTCCTAGATGTTGGCAGGTAGATGCCAAGGGGCTGGGATTGCCAATAAAGGCAATGCTGTCTGAATAGACAGCATTTATTTGAAGTAGGATTTATTTGAAGCAGATGACCATAGGCGAGAGAGAGAGAGAGAGTGAGCGAGATCTTAGGCTCCCTTGTTAGGTAGCAGATGGCAAAGCCCTGGGTGTTGGAGGTCGGGGAGATGATAAGTCATTTTTGACCCCACTGGTAAGCTGCTGGGCCTAATGATAGCCCACCAGGACACTCCATACAGAGTGAGTTTTGGAGACATAAACAAAGAGTAAAGAATGATCACAATTTGACTTAAGAGAGTCATCTATAGGCAGGCACTGGGATGAGCTGGGGAAGGAGTTATTACTTGGGACTAGGAGTCAGTGTTTTGAGACAGAACAACCTGGGTTATTAACCTTTCAAAGCCTCAGCTTGATGATCTATAAATGAGGATTAAAACACTTTCCTGAGGATTATTATGAAATTAAATAAAAATAATGCAAGTATTAGCCTTCTCTTTAGCACATAATAAGTGCTCAAGAAATGTTAGCCATTTCTTGGGGTCCAGTCAGTGGCACAGTGGTAACACAACACTGCAGTGCTGAACCAATATGGGAAGGTCCAGGGTTTGCATCCTATGGTCTCTCTGTATGTGCCAGGTATACACACGCCCATAGTTTGGCTGGCTGAGGTCGGGGGTAGAGTGTGGCATGAAGACCCTGTTGGGAGTACTATTTATCTCTCTTTCTGTCTCATGGAAGAAATAAGTAAACTTTTTTTTTTTTGGAGAGATTTTCGCTATATGGCGCGTGCGCTCGCCAGACAGACAGAGAGAGACAGAGAGAAAGCGAGAAATCAGCCCCCGGGGGGATGGTCACGCTGCAATCCCTTCTCCTCCATTCTCCTCTTGGGATCTTGAGCATGCACACACATGCACCCGGCGTGAGTTTTAAGCCACTGGGTCCAGGACACAAACCATGGTCGACTATGTGGGAGTCCAACTACATAGCCATTACGCTAACTGCTGGTTCCCGAAATAAGTAAACTTTTTAAAAAAGAAATGCTAGCTATGTTTATAATAATAATTTTTGTTTACTATGCATATTCTGCAACCGTTTTAGTAGATTTACAATTCAAGGAGTTGCTTAATGATAACCAGTGCAGCTCATATATGCTGCTCAGTTACATGGAATAGCCACAGCTGGAAATAGCTGTCAGGATCATCTAGTGTGAGCTTCAGTTTGGCAATGATGAGCCCCATCTCACAGGGTTGCTATGAAAATTAACAGTGGTGCTCTTGACACCCACAGCTCTTTCACAATGGCTAAAGGTCAGGTTCGGTGCAGGAACACAACACTGAAGGATATGGGGGAAAGCCTGACACAGGAAAAGAATGCAGTCAGTGGGGAAGTGGGTGGGGGAAGGCTGTTTAGGGATGAGTCTGGGGTGTCGTGATGCCGATGTTCCTGCAATGCTGAGCCACCAGGTTCCTTCCTTCCTTCCTTCCTTTTTTTTTTTTTTTTTTTTTTTTTTTTCTTCTAGAGGTTTTTTGCTATAGGGTGCATGTACCAGAAAGACGGAGACAGCAAGTGAGAAATCACCCCCCAGGGGGGATGGCCACACCACAATCCCTTCTCCTCCATTCTCCTCTCTGGATCTTGGGCCCACATGTACACACACCCAGCGTGAGTTTAAGCCACTGGGTCCGGGACTCAAACCGCAGTCGACTACATGGGAGTTCAGCGACATAGCCATTATACTAACTGCTGGTCTCACTACCCTGAGGTTTCTTTACCTTCACCTCTTCCTAGACAGAAATTGAAAGTCTCTTTTTGTTTGATCATATGCATTGAATTGGAGTTTCATATTATCTTTTTGCACAAGCCATGCCTACATTGCATTATCTATACTTTCCAGTGTTGACTCTTTCAGACTAAGAACCTGAAAATACTTATAAATCATTCCATCTTCGTTTGTCATCATTCTGGAGTTCTGTAATTTCTTCCTGTATCTTTTAAACGTAGCCAAGTTTTAACTCTCTTCCTTTCACAGTGGGAGCTCATAATTTTAATGAAATGATGTAATTACAATAACATGTACACTGGAATGAATAGACGTAGGAAGGAACAAAACTGATTCTTGGCATAACACAACTTAACCGGGGAACCCATGGTGAACAACAGACTAGAGTCAGACACACTCTCCTTGACCAAACTAGCCAGGTTCTGAGCTCTCCTCTTGGCTAGGCTGCAACCTTATATAAACTTGAACAGACGTTAGTATCTTTTCTGTAATAATTTTTTAAGATCGCATCCCTGTGATAACCCTAGCCCTTCCCCTCCAATGGCCTGTCTAAGAAAACTCAAGCCTGCCCCAAATATTTACTGTCTGTTCCAGCTAACACCTAAGGATAGCATCTCCATCTCCCAGTCTCTGTGGGAGGACAGAATCCTAACCTTTCTAATTACCAGTTAGTAGGCACAGTTGGCCTAATCATTTTTATACTGATTACTCTTTGTAATTTTTTTCATTTCCTACCACTACACAGCTTCTGCTCAGTCCCCACCCTAATCCTTCTTTCTCCCTTTTAAGTGCTCAATCATCTTTGTATAAATACAAGTTGACTTCAGTTCATGCAGAACTCTTCCCCCTACTGCAATAGTTATTGCTCATTAAAATCTGTCCTTGGGACTTTAACAAGTGCTGGCTTTGTTCATGTCTGACACTAGAGAGGAGCCTACTCACTGTGGGCATGTGAGTGCATGAGCACCAGTCAGAGTGCATTTACAGGGAATGGTGAGCACTAGTTGAAGAACACAAATACTGACTAGTTAAGTTCAGCTTCTCCGGCACTTGCAGATTCTATCATGTACCATCCTTTCTCTTGGTCTAGGTCTCTAAGTACCGTTTCCTTTGTCATGTCTTTCCACCTCTTCTTTTTGTTCCGGGTGAATACTCTCCCTTCCTTCCTTTTTTTTTTTCTTTTTCTTTTTCTTTTTTTTTTTTTAGCCAGAGGGTACATGCACTTGCTAGAGACAGAGACAGAGAGAGGGAGGGAGAGGGAGAGATGGGGTATGGGTGTGTGTGTGTGTGTGTATGTGTGTCTGAGAAAGCACCCCTCCTTCCACGGGGGATGCTCATACCATATCCCTTCTCCTCCATTTCTCCCTCCGATTAGGATTTGGGGCATGCACACACATGTGCCCAGGGTGTCTTTCAAGCTGCCAGGTCTGGGGTCTGAACCATACATTTAACCATAAGGGATCTAGCTGCCTTGACCACCACTATGGACTGGCCCAGCCAATACTTTATAAATCTGTTTTCATTTTATTTGTGATAGATCATGTGAAAACAAGAGAGAGAGGGAGGGAGGGGAAGAAACCTCCACAGAGCCTGGTCATGCCGTAACTCTTTCTCCAGTTCAACGTCCTCTTGGATCTTGTGTGCTTGTGCATGTTCCCAGCATGTTTCAGGCTGTTGGGGCTGGAGATTTGAACTGCTATTGTCATGTGAGATTTGGCTCCATTAAGCAGTGCACTAGTCTTCTGCCATGGAACTGGCCCTCCAATACTTATTTTTTTTTCTGACTCCCTTTAGAAACTCTTTATGTCCACCTCATTTCTCTCTCCTATCTTCCTTACTTTCCCTAAAACTTTCTGCCAGACCCCCCATTCACCACCCCTATGAAGATGGCTGAGTCATGAGATGGGAGGAGAGAGGTGGGTTCTTCCTCCTCTCTGCCTCTCACTTTTTTATGAGAACACATATCCCACTCTGCTGTATTTAGTTAGTTATTTCTTTGCCCCTGCCATAGTATTCTAGCATCTTGATGACAGAGTGTGCGTTGTACTCAACTTTGTTTGCCCAACAAGTCCAGTGTCTGACACACAGCAGTTTTTCACTAAAGGTTTGTCGGAATGATCTGTGATCCTTTTGAAACTATTTTCCATGCAGTCCAATCTCACAGTGGTATAGCTGATAGAGAATCACAGTCCACTAATGGAAATAGCTTGAGCTATCTATCTGCAGTTCTCAAATGCAGCCAACATAAACACTGTGATTAAACTTTCTAAGCTTTTATGCATTTAAGTTTATCAATACCTGGTCTTTTTTTTTTTTTTTTTTTTTTTTTTTTTTTTTTTTTTTTTAAGAGAGATGTTTGCTATAGGGTGTGTGTGCTCACTGGAGAGACAGAAAATAAGAAATCAACCCCAGAAGGGATGACTACACCACAATCCCTTCTCCATTCTTCTCTTGGGATTTTGAGCATGCATGTACATATGCCTAGCGCGAGTTTTAAGTCACTGTATCTGGGACTCGAACCGCAGTCGACTATGTGGGAGTCTACTGATGTAACCATGATGCCATCTCCTGGTCCCCAACACCTGGTCTTTACAGTCACTGGTTTTGGGGAAAGAGCATGGAGAATTACCTATGGAAGGTTTTCTAGGACCAGTCCTGGAAATGTCACAGACTGCTACTACCCATACTCAGTATATGTCCCTTCCCCAGTTACAAAGGAGATTGGGAAGTGTAGTCTAGTCCTGACCCAGGCAGAGTTAACTGCTGGGTCATGGGGATATACATTAAGAATAAAGATCTGAAGGATGGATGAGTGTGATGTGGGTAAGTGGGTTGGTGATCAGAACACAGGGCCTAGAGGGCCCGGGGAGTGTCAAGGAGAGGAAGGCAAATGGCAGATAAGGTTGGACAGATAGGCTGGTCTCAGATTACAAAGGCATCAAAAGGCATTCCGCAATTTCAGATTCTCCCTTTGTCTCTCAAAGTAACAGAACTTGTGACAGGCCTTAAGCAGGGAAGCAACTTGGTTGGGTCTATTGTAGGAGGATGACTGAGGTGGAAGGATAGAGGAAGAAACAAAGACCTGAAAGGAGAAAAACCACTCAGAAACTACTCAGGAGTTTGTTACAATGGGAATCACTATCCTTCCCGGCCCAGAGCTCCCCTTCTCTCTTAGAAAAAAAGCCTGAAGTAAAAACTGGGACTATGGCATGAGAATAAAGAGAAGGGGACTGGCTGACATAGTTTCCGTTCCGTTGATGCTGAGTAGGAGGGAAGAATCGAAGATGGTTCAGGGACCAGCCGGTATGGCTTGCTAAACAATGTGCATTTATTATCTTTCACTCAAATAGACTCACATTTTGCACATGGTGTCACATTTCTTTTGTATGAAAATAATCGAGCAACCTAGTGATGAGCCCTGAAAGTATCCTTTCCCAGCTTATGTCCCCACATAATTGAAAACCCCAGTTTAGAAACATCCGATCCATGGTTGCAGCATGTTTTGAGTTGAGAATAGTTTAAGGAGTTGGGAAACTGGCTCCATTTTCCCTGAGAGAGAATCCTACTAGAATCTGCCATTGGATAAACTGAGGAGTGATTGTCCACATTCTTCTGTGACCTTATTGTGCTGTTCACATGCTCTGTACCAGGGCCTGTGACTCAAGATCTCATCTTTGATAAGAAATGTTGTCCATTGCTCAAATGCTTAAATTGAACTCCCCAAACTCAGATTAAATATCACTGTGCAGAAAGTTTCCATTAATCATTGCGGATCTCATGTCACAGGAGGCAATGACAAAATCTTCTGGAGATTCTTGGGCCTTTATCTGCCATCATCATCCTTTTCTTCCTGACAAATGCAAACATTTATCTTCCTGTGGCCAGACTGGAATGATTCTCTGGTATCCACAAATTCATTACTGGTGCGCTCAGGGACAAGTATATTCCTTACATGAGATTTATTTCCATCCCCAGTATTTTTACCCTCCATCTAAACGAAGAAAACAACACAGTTACTTTACTTTAAAAATCTTTTTTAAAAAATGGCAGATGAGGAAGAAATGAGAGGAAGCTTTTGGATGTTGAAGATTTGGTTTTGATCTCCTGAATATGGGCAAGTCTTTAAATATCTCAAAGATTCAGTTTGCTAAATAGGTTAAATAATTAGGTTTACTAATTATACATTATAGTGGTAATAGCAATAACCTTGCCTACTCATCCCATGGGATAGTTGGATTAACTGCAATAACATTTGGGTAGACTCTAAATTGTAAACATCTATAAAACTGTCCTGTATCAGAATCATTCATTGACACAATACAAATTTTAGTTTGGAAGGTCAAATGTCTATTTTTTTCTGTTTTTTTTTTTTTTTCCCTATCCATTGACTATTGACTTAAAATATTTACTTATTGCCTATTTTGATGATAGTATTATGCTAGAAACTGGGTAGACAGTGGATGTGACAGAAAATTGATGTCAGTTTCGAGATCAAAAGATTCTAACAGAGATGAGAAAGTAGCATGAATATTTTATTCAAAAATAAACATAGCTTGATGTGGGATATACTAGAAGGAATGAGGTATGGTAGTGATTCCTAAATTGGTTGGACAACCGATTCAACTGGAAAGCCCAGAAAAGAACATGTTCCTATTATGTTAGCATATGTGGGAACCGACTGGGAAATTTTATTTTTATTTTTTAGCAAGCACTCTTGGAGAATCCTTAGCCAGCTACATCAATCCCTTACTGGAACCAGAGTCTCTTGTTCTTGTCTTTTTCCCATTCATTGCCCTTGCGGGTTTATACTTTTTGAAACATGTAGTATTATTTCAGAAAGGTTTAGAGGACGAGAATAATGATAAACATATGGTTTCAATCTATCATCTTAAACTAGGAACCAAGATGGACATTTTATTGATTTTTTTTTTAAAGAGAGATTTTTGCTATACAGCATGTGTGCTTGCTGGAGAACCAGAGAGAGACGGAGACAGAAAGTAAGAATTCACCCCCCAGAAGGGATGGCCATGTTACAATTCCTTCTCCATTTTCCTCTCAGAATTTTGGGCACGCACACACATGTGCCTAGCTTGAGTTTAAGCTGCCAGGTCCAGGACTCGAACTGTGGTTGACTATGTGGGAGCCTATTAACGTAACCATTATGCCATCTGCTGATCCCAAGATGGACATTTTATCAAAGTGATTTTCATGCCTGAGATATTTTCGACTATGTCACTTTATAGCACTCTAAAATATACTAAAATAGAACTGTTTCTTCTGATAACTAAATGTCCCCCAACCCCTGCAGATTTTACATTAAAAGGCAAATCTTGAATTTGAAATAGAGTTCCAGCTGACTCAATTTGAGGTGCTGAAATTTGGCTAATCTAAAAATAATTTTCTGATTCTAGGAGTCTATTGCTACTCTATTCGAATGTGAATTGGAAATTTTCTTTCACCCACAACATCCTGTTCTTTTGAAATGGGCCAACTCTGTGCTGATCTGCATAATGTTGCCTCGTTTTTCCCAGCTGTTTATTTTTTAGTATTTTATTTATTTTTAGTTTCTCTCTCTCTCTCTTTTTTTTTTTTTTTTTTTTTTGGTCCTAGTGTGCATTTGTTCACTGGAGAGAGACAGAGAGAGAGGGAAAGTGAGAAATCACCCTCCAGGGGGGATGGCCACACTGCAATCCCTTCTCCTCCATTTTCCTCTTGGTATCTTGGGCATGCATACACATGTGCCCAGCATGAGTTTAAGACACTGGGGCTGGGACTTGAACTGCAGTCAACTACATGGGACCCCAGTGACATAGCCATTATACCGACTGCTAGACCCTCCTTTAGGGATTTTGAGCACATACCACATGCCCCCCGTGAGTTTCCAGGACTTGAACTGTTGTCGGCCATGTGGGAGTCCAGTGGCTTAACTACCACATCATCTGTTGGCTCCTCTGCCTATTTTAATCCTGTGGCCCATTGAAGATGACTTGGAAAGGCTGCTGTTCTCTGTAAACGACTACAAACCCAATATGAGTTTGGAAGCAATGAGGAAATAGGTCTATGTAATAAAGAAGGCACTACAGAGAGAAATAAGAAACTATCACCATGTTCCAGGTAGCATCCCAGAGAGCTTTCTACTTCTAGGTGCTTTATTGACTGGTAACCATATAAAGTTGGCCCAGCAGCAGTACCATGTGCTGGATGCTGCTACTGAGCAGTTTGAGGCTACAAGTTTCATTTCTGGCTCACTCCGAACAGCTGGGCATGGTGAAGCAGGCCTATGGTCCCAGCTACTTGCGATGCTGAGGCAGGATAATCACGATGTAGTAAAATTCTACTTAACACTAATGCATAGTCAGTCCCTAAGGGGAACCAGGATGGTTACTACACTTTTCACCCTATTGAGGTAGAGTTCAAAGAGGCAATGTAGTATGATTTGTTGACATTATATGAGGCACCATACAAGGTGGAAGCGCCTTACAGCTGAAGTAGGGTGATCCTAAGACACCTTTCCTGATTCCTGAGCATGGAGTAGTTGCTCTCACTGTTGTACCTAGAAGTCCTAGCTAGTGCTATAAGAAAAGGGAATAAAAGAAAGATTGGGAAAGAGAAATAAAACTACTTTTGCTTGTAGATGACATAATTATCTCTGCAGAAAACCCTGAAGAATCAGTAAAAATCTTATGGAACTAATAATGATTATAAAGTAGCAGGATAGGGCCAGCAGGTGGTATGGTGATTAAGGCACTGAATTCCCAGGTGGCCCGCTCCATGGTTCAAGTCACCCGGTGAGTGTGTGTGTGTGTCTAGAATCCTAAGAAGAGAATGGAGGAGAAGAGATTGTAGTGGCCATCCCGCCATGCGGGGGAGGGTGATTTCTCACTTACCCTGTCTGTCTCTGTCTTTCTCCAGCAAGTGTACACATACATGGTAAAATTCCAAAAATGGGAGGGAGGATAAAATATTAATATACAAAAGTAGATTGCTTTTCTATATTATCAACAATTAACACTTGTAATTTGAAATTAAAAACATAATTTCGGGACCAGCAGTTAGCGAAATGGCTGTGTTGCTGGACCCCTATATAGTTGACCGCTGTTTGAGTCCTAGACCCTGTGGCTTAAACTCAAGCCGGGTGCATGTGTGTGTGTGCTCAAGATCCTGAGAGGAGAATGGAGAAGGGATTGTGGCATGGCCATCCACCTGGGGGTTGATTTCTTGCTTTCTGTCTCTCTGTTTCTCTCTGTCTTTATGGCATGCACACATATCCTATAGCAAAAACCTCTCCAAAATAAATAAATAAATAAAAATTAAAAAAAAACATAATTTCATTTATATTGGTCCCAAAGCAACAAAATATTTAGGTATAAATGCTAAAAGGTATAGTATGTACATGAGGAAAGCTACAAACCTCTGCTGAAAAAAAATTAATGAAGATCTAAATAAATGGACAGATATTCCATGTTCATAGATGACTTAATATTGTTATGATGCCAGTTTTTTCCCCCATTCGATGAATAGATTCAATTCACATGTGTTGCTAATGAGAATGCAAAATGGTTGGGGACCAGCAGTTGGCATAATGGCTTTGTCGCTGACTCCCATGTAGTCGACCACGGTTCAAGTCCTGGATCCAGTGGCTTAAACTCACACTGGGCGCATGTGCATGCATGCCCAAGATCCTGAGAGGAGATTGGAGGAGAAGGGACTGTGGCGTGGCCATCCCCTCTGAGGGATGATTTCTCGCTTTCTGTCTCTCTGTCTCTCTCTTTCTGGTGAGCACACGTGCCTTATAGCAAAAACCTCTCAAAAAAAAAAAAAAAAAAAGAATGCAAAATGGTACAGCCACTTTGGAAGACAAATTGTCACTTTCTTACAAAATCAAATGTACTATTACTGTATGATCTAGAAATTATTCTCATTATTCTTCTTGCAATACCCAAATGAGTTGAAAACTTATTTCTACACAAAGATTTTCACACAGATGTTTATAGATGCTCTGTACATGATCATCAAAAATTGGAAGCAACCGGGGCCAGCAGGTGGTGTGGTGGTTAAGGGCACTGGGCTCCCACATGGTTGACCATGGTTCAAGTTCCAGGCTTGGCACCTTGCTTTCTCACTTTCTTTCTCTCTCTGTCTCTCTCTGGTCAAGTTAAAATAAATAAAGTTATATAAAAATAATTCTTTACCAAAAAAAAAAAAAACACGCTTACAAAAAAAAAAAAATTCGAAGCAACCAAGGTATCCTTTAGGAGGTAAATGACATAAATAAATCATGGTATAGCCAGACGATGGAATATTATTCAGCATTAAAAAGAAATGGACTATCAAGTCATGCAAAGACAGGAAGGCAATATATGTATATTACTAAGTGAAAGAAGGCAATCTGAAAAGGCTTACATACTATTGGGTTATAAAAATGCATCGTGACTTTTCTGACAATCCAGTATATAATTTCAGCTACATGACATTCTGGAAAAGGCAAAAGTATGGAGATAGTGAAAAGATCTGTGGTTGCTACAGCTTAAGGCAGTGAAATTCTCCTGTATAATACTATACATTTGTCAAAACCTAGAAAGCCTAAATAACAAGCGTGAATCCTAATGCAATTATGCACTTTGTATGATAATGACTTGTTTACGTAGGTTTGTGTATTGCAACACATGTACCACTCTGATGTGGGATCCTGATAGTAGGGGAGGTGATGCATATATGGAAAAAGCAGGCATAGGGGAACTTTGTACCTTCTTCTCAAATCTTTCTTATTCATGTAGGGAGGAAACCAAGAGATGGGCCACCCAGAATTCAAGCACCATCTCCTTGACTGATTGATTGCAGGCCATTCACTGAAGCAGTGGTAGAAAGGGTCTATATAATGGGGACCAGGATTTCTCTTTCTGATGATAATACAAGAGGATAAAATATTGGGTTGCCATAAAAGTCAGGACGTATTTTTTCTATGCACAATGCATCATGACTGTTCTGACAACACAATGTGTCCTGGCAAGCGTCTAGGTATTTCCTTTTATCAGTTAAAAAAAATAATCTTTCACAGCTCTTATCAGCATTTATCACATTTCTCCATGTAATTGGAGTCATAGGGTTATACTACATTAATCTTTATTAGGCAAGACTGGGTCCCCACGAACATCTGCGAGGCTGAAAGTAAGAGAAATCTCTCAGCAAATGTTGGGAGAATCTTAATGAATGTGTGGGAAAGAATAGAATGATCCAGGATGATAAAAGGAATTTGGTACTTATCTAGAAAGAAAATCTCACCCTGTTAGTCTCCTGTTAGGACTCCTACATCTTTAGGCTAAAGGCCAAGGTGCCCAGCTGACCACACCCACACTTGGTCGGTGTCAATCTGATCGACCTGCAGTTTCCCAAACACGTCATTTTGCTTCTCAACTTGAATTGCGCTTCCCACCTTCCTTTTCATGCTGAACTCTTTCTTGTGTCTTCCAAGTGCAGCACACGAGTTCTGGGACAGTCTTTCCTGATCTGCAATGCAGTTTTACACTAAGGACCGTGAATGTTAATTGGTGGCTTCCTGCCTTTCTGCTCCACCAGCATTTAACTGCTCCAGGGCAGGGATCACATGGTATTCTACATGGTTTCCATGGATATAGTGCCTGGCACATAGTGGATACTCAATAAGTGTTGAATGAATACTTGTACATTTATTCTACAGTCTCCTTTGTCTTCCTTTTTACTTTGGAGCAGGGCCTGTCCCCAGAGCTATGTCCCCCATCTCTCACTGAGCCCTGCTGCTATCTCTAGATGCTGTAATGGCACCAATGGCATGAAATAGAGCAGGAGAGAAGGACAGAAATGTTTTCACAGAGAGTCTGGGCCTCCAACTGCTGGCTTAAAGGATGAGTAGAAATTTGCAAGGCATATGAGGGGATAGGAAGGCATATACAAAGACAGAAGAATGAAACAGAATCTTAAAAAAATCAAATTTACCATTTACTGAGCACATACTTTGTGCTACTCTTGTGAGATATTTATATACAACATCTCTAAGTCTGGGAACAGATTTACAGAACATGCTTCACTTCCAGGATTCCCAAGAAGACATCTATTTAAACCACTGTTTGTTGCTCAGAGAAGCTCAGGGAATTCCCAGGGCTACATAGCTCACAAGTGACAAGACTGGAGTTTCAACTCATTGAGTTCTTGTCACCGTCAGAATTGTAGATGTAGTCTGGATTTTCCCTGTGTCTCATATTCATCCTCAGTAGAAGTCCCTTTGACTCCATAAATGTCCGTGTATGTGTGTGTTTTCCAAATCTGAAATTTATGTTTACTAAACTCTCTTCTCAAAGAGCAGCAAGCATATTGACTAAGGCAGTGGGCTTCACAGCCAGAGTCTCAGTGTCAATCTCAGTTCTGTCATTTATTTCAAGTATGGCCTGGGGCAGACTCTTACACACTGTAACAATTAGGACCAACACTTGTTTGCCTCTTCAGTTTACGAATGCATGCAGTATTCACACTATGCACGGGGAATTGCATAGTACAGGGCAAACCAAAGGAGTTCTTGCCTTCTGTAGGGACTAGCTAGCGTGAAAGTTGTTCTCTGTCCTACAAGGAATACTGGGTCCTCAGTCCATGAAGTACTGCAGCATTGCCTGGTGCAAGGACCGAAGGAAAACAAAAGAAGGGAATCAAGGAGCATTGGAATATTATTCAGCCATAAAAAAGATAAAGCCCTGCCATTTGGGGCAACATGGATAAGCCTGGGGGAAAATAATGCTAAGTTAAATAAACCATGCAATGAAAGACAAATACCACATGTTCTCACTCATTTGTGGAAGCTAAAAGATTCGATTGCACGGAAGTGGAGAGTGAAATAGGGGAATACCAGAATCTGGGATCAGAAAAGGAGAAGGGAGGGGGAACCAGCAGTTAGCATAATGGCTATGTTGCTGGACTCCCACGTAGTCGACCGCGGTTCGCGTCTCGGACCCGGTGGCTTACAACTCACGCCGGGCGCGTGTGCGTGCGTGCCTAAGATCCCGAGAGGAGAATGGAGGAGAAGGGATTGCGGCGTGACCATCCCCCCTGGGGGGTGATTTCTCGCTTTCTGTCTCTATGTCTCTCTCTGTCTGTCTGGCGAGCGCACGCGCCCTATAGCGGAAAAAAACCTCTCCAAAAAAAAAAAAAAAAAAAAAAAAAAGAAAGAAAGAAAAGGAGAAGGGAGGATAGGAAGAACTTGGTTAATAGACTTAGAATTAATCTACATAAGAGGAATGAGCTCTAAAGTACTCCAACACAGTAGATTAACTATAGTTATTAACCATTTAATGTGCATTTCAAAACAGCTAGAAGAAAGGATCCTGAATGTTTACAATACAAAGCAGTGGTAAATGTTAGCAGCAATGGGTATGTTTATTGCCCTGATTTAATGATTACACCTTGTATTTATGTATTGTACCCCATACATCTGTACAACTACTATATGCCAATTAAAAGCAATAAAAAGTGTTTACGAAGAAGCGCAATAGCTACTCAGACATTTAGCAGGAAGCAGGGTGTAATAAGGGTATCCCTAGTTATGAGGATTCTGCAGGCAGGGGGCTGCAGCCTGGCTTGTGTGCCTGCAACAGCATGAGCAAGTGTCGAGAGCTGTGTTTCAATTGGGAAACTGCTTTTTTCAGATATGTGTCATCTTATCACATTATCTTTTCAACTTTACATAACTTAATCCTCTCTGTGTAGGGGCACATCTTTTCATACTTTTTCAAGAGTCACTAAAAAAATCCTGAGAAACAGAAGCCAAAGAAAGGAACAACAAAGTGCGTTATCCATAGTAATCAATCAAAAAATAAGTAACCAGGCCAGCATCTTCGGCAAATTTCGCTTTCAATTTTCTCTGAAGAGGCCTTTTCAGACAACAGCCCCCTCATAGTACAATTTCAGAGGGGCCTTTTGGCAATAGTAAACAGTAATACTAGGTGCCACTTATTGATGGCTGTGTGTCCTTCTCAAACTCCTATCTCAGTCTTCACATTAGTAGAGTTTCTGTTATTTTTGACAAGCAGAGGGAAGCTGATAGAATTGAAAATGCCATACTATCTCTGAATTCTTAGGCCAGTGTGAAGAATCAGGAAGATCTCCAGTCAAGTTCAGTGTTGTTACACATGAGCAAAGTATTTCAGGCACTGTTTGCCTCAGCTTGCTCCTTCATGAATGGAGATACCAATGTTTACTTTATGGGGCTGTTGTGAGAGTCAGAGATGGTGTGGAAGAGGCTTAGCACTCAGTGCGTCATAATAGCGTTCTGACGGAAGAAGCATGCAAGGCTATGTCAGACACTCACCTCCTTACCTTATTGCCCCTTTCCAAGCGGAAGCTGCAGGTTTAAACAGAGCCAGCTATTTGGTGTGTGCACCGAACACATTTGTCTTTTTGATCATGTCCCAGCAGGAGTGATTGCTTTCAACCAGAATGACAGAAAGACAAGGATTTTTTTTTTCTTCCTTCTGATGTATCTGGCTAAGTTGCCTTGCTTGCTGCCTGCAGTCTGGAGAGTGCCTCCTCCTCTTTCTAGCCTCTTTCTCCATTATTCTGGGCTGGAATTCGTGCTATGGAAGCTCCCTCTGTCTGGTCATCTGGTCGACTGAAGAGATGCTTCTGTTCAGTTATTCGGAGGTCCTCAACACTGGCTGCTTATCAGCATCAATGACTGAGTGGCTAATATATGACAAATCTTATCTTGGGAGATTCTGATTCAGCAGCATCCAGAATTTGTATTTTCAAAAACTGTTATTCATTGATTTGGATGCACAGTCTGGTTGAGAATCACTGAGAGAGGCATCTGGTCCATGGAGAATCAAATGTGTCTATCAGGCATCCTCCTTAGTATAACTATCAGATGGTTTATTTCAGCCCCACATATAAATAGTGATTTGAACAGTGATTGGATTTTCCATGTGTTAGACCACTAAATCTTTTCTACAGCCTGTGAAATAGGCAATATTGTCTCCATTCCTCAGATACAGAAAATAAGACCCAGAAAGATGTAATTTGTACAACTATTCAGCAAGCCTACTGTTCTTAAATACATTTCCCTGACCCCAAATACAGGGCCTTTGATTCTATAGTTCAAGGGTGTAAATGGAAAGGGTCCAATAATTTCACTGAAGTTATGAGCTAGATTAAATTACCCAAAAAAGTAATGCAGTAAGGCACCACCATGAGGCTGTTTTGACAAATCTGAATCAATGCCTGGTTAGTCTGGGCAGACTTCATAGAGGAAGTCTCTTCTGGCACGAGCTTTGCAAGGACAGCATGTAAACTGGAGTGAGGCAGTATATAGTACATGGGCGTGAGAGGAGCAAGGTAGAAAAGTTTCCAGCTCCCATGACTACCGCTTTTGGGAGAGGAAATGAGAGAATGCAGAAAACCTTCGGGAAGGTGTCAGGCAACCGTCTGGCTTTTGGAACGATTTGAAAGCCCTCCTTGAGACAGGAAGCCCTTAAAAAATATTCAAGTAACTGTTCAGCATTCTCCAATTGACAAGTGTATAAAAATGACATCTCCTCTAGCAGTTTGACTATTGGAGCACAAAAATGCTTAATTAAAAGGAATTATTGAGTTGAATTCGCCTCCGTTAATATGCAGAGGGGTTTCTTCCCTTGCATTTATTAAGGCACTAGTTGGATGGCAGGATGTAATTAAAAGCTAATATTAAACTTTTTAAGAGAATCAGCTCAACCACAAGGAAATTTAACCTGTGAGTTGAATATATATGCATTATAGTCCTCAATGATATGGGGGTAACATTCCTGCTTTGCACAGGTTCTGGGATTTTATAAAACAAGATTGTAGAATATAATTTCCAAGAGACCCAAACTGAAGTGTCTTGGTGTATCCATTCACCTACTCATTCAGCAGACATTCTATTTCCTGTGTGTTTCGGGCACTGTGGTAGTCACAGGGAAGAAGACAGTCCTTTTCTGCTCTCATGGAGTAGGAGAAGCTAGTAAACAGAAATTTATAAAACAATATGCTTATTTTATTACAGTCCAGTTTAGAAGATAAGGTTATACAGAGAGGAAGGCTCAGTTAGGTGTTTTCTTAAGGATTGATACAATTTAGCTAAGCAGATAAAAGCCTGGTTATGTGCAGAGCAGAGGTCTAACACAACAAAAGCAATACCAACACTTAAACAGTTCAGTAAGAATTTAGCTTTCAGGGACCAGCAAGTGGTGTGGTGGTTACTTTGCTGCATCCCCATGTAGTGGACCACAGTTCAACGCCCAGACCTGGTGGCTTGAAACACAGTATGCACATGTGTGCCTGCCCGGGATCCTGGGAGAAGAATGGAGGAGAAGGGATTGCAGCATGCAGTGGGATAGGGCTGGGAGGAGTGACTTCTCACTTTCCCTTTCACTGTCCTTGTCTCTCTCTCTCTCTCCCCAGTGAGTACACGAAGCAAAAACCACATACAAAGCAAAAACCACTACAAAAAAAAAAAAAAAAAAAAAAGGAACTAGGGGGCCAGCAAGCGGTGTGTGGGTTAAGGTGTTGAACTCCCACGTGTCCCATGGTGGCTCCAGTCCTCGTGGCTTCATTTCTCATTTATTCTTTCTCTCTTGTGAGTGCATATGCCCTATAGCAAATAAAAAAATAATAACAATAAATAAAATTAAACAAGTAATTCTTAAAACAACAACAAGAAACGTAGCTTCCAACTCTAATGAGGCAAAGGTAGGCTTTGGGCTGGGAACTTGCACCTCTTGCCTTGTTCAGGCCCCGCCCCACCCCCTCCATTTCTGGCTTCACCGCCCAGAACTGCCCCAGCTGCCTCAGGCTCCGCCCACTCGATCTGGAAACCACCCCCAGTGTCCGGAGGCGCGAGGCTGCTTCCTTCACCTGGTCCAGTCAGGCCACCTCAGGCCACGCCCTGGCCCTGACCCAAGCGTCCGCCGGCCGTGAAGCCAATACTGACAGCCGTCCAGCCCCCCATTGGACCCCTGTGTCTACAGCAGCTGCTACTGGTGAGAGGGTGTGACAGCCAGGCCTGCCCCAGCCCCAGCCTTCCGGGGAGTGCTGGTGGTGCGCCCTGACTAGCTGGTGGGCCGTTTTTGAGGAGTAAGGAGCTGGATGGCAGCCTCGTCTCTTGCTCTCTTGCGTGGCCTGTGAGGCTGGGAATTCACCAGGAGCGCTGAGTCTGCCTGATACTTCTCTCAGTGTTGGCGGAGAGGAAGGGGAGCCCGAGGTGCAGAAAACCTTTGGAAGTGAGTCTGCCAAAGTCTTTGTGTTTTCAGACTGAGTTGAGGTCACTGTAATTTTGGAGAGGTTTTTTTTTTTTTTTTTTTTTTTTTTTTTTTTTTTTTTTTCCTGTAGGGTACATACGCTCACCAGACAGACAGAGAGCCAGAGAGCCAGAAATCAATCCCTTCTCCATTCTCCTCTTGGGATCTTGGGCACGCACGCACTCGTGCCCAGCGTGGATTTTAAGCCACCGGGTCTGGGACTCGAACCGCGGTTGACTACATGGGAGTCTAGCGACATAGCCATTACGCTAACTGCTGGTCCCGGTCATTGTAATTTTGGAAGAGAATGAAGACATGGAGTTTGAAGGAACTTTCCTAAGGTCACCCTGCTAACCTAATGGCAGCCAAAAATCAGTCCAGGTCCTCTGGCACCAACAACTGTGCCCTTAACCACTACACAGCCATTAGTATAATGGTTATATTTATGCAGCACTTGCTATGGGCCAAGAATTGATCTGGGTAGTTTATATAAACTAACTTATTTGAGCTTCACAGTAACCCTAGGAGGTAGCTACTTGGTTATCCCCACTTTAAAGGTGAGAACACTGGAGCACAAAGAACACGAGTAATTTGCCTAAGATCAAGTCACTTGTGAGTGAAGGATGGTGACTTGCAGGCAGGCTGACCTTGAATGCAGGCTCTTGCACCCCTGTCCCAGGCTACCTCTGCCCCTGAAGGACCTCGCCTCCTTAGTTCCTTTTTGCTCCAACACCCTCCTTCCGTTTCAGGCATAATGACTTCTCCCACTTCCAGTACCTAGTGAGGAATCTCGGGGCCATGTAGAACTACATTTTCACCCAGCAGCTTAATCAAACCCACAAGGTTAACATTTGTTCACGCTACATGTCAGATCTAGTGTCAAGTCCTCTCATTAATGCGTAGGTGATAGGTTTTATTATTGTTTTATCATTTTACTAATAAAAAGGCTGAACCACAGAGAGGCTGTTTGCCCCAGTCACGTATCTAGCAAGCCAGCCGTCGAAACTGGAGCTCCTGTGTGATTCTGGAGTCCATGCCTCTTCACCACTGCTCTTTGTTTCTGTCTTTCCTCTTCTTGATCCTGTTAGTTCTTGTCTCTAACATCCATTCATTGTTTTATTTATTCAATAAATGCTTATTAGGTATTTGGAGAAAATCAAGTGTAGTGAGATGAGGCAGGGATGGGAGACTGAAGGCATGCTGTCAAGGACCAAATTTGCCAGGCTCACAAGTTTGAGTTTCACTCACAAGAAAATGAGGAGTCAGCGAAGATCCAGGGATGAACACAATCAGTGTTTGTTTATTCAAAGCACTATAGTAATTACTGGCTTCTGTGGTTGATAAAGATACAGGGGTGACTGTAAAAAGTCAGCTCAGGAAAGAGAATCAAAAGTCTGACATTGCCAGGGCTCTCCACTGATCATCTCTGCTTATCGGCTCTTCTCCTTGAATGTCAGCCTTAACCTTCCCTACTGCAGGTGGCCTTTCTTCCCTGTTGGCAGAAGATGTGAGAAGGTGTTTGATTTCTCAGCATGTATGTCACAGATGCATGGGAGGACTCTGGTTGGCCTTGCTTGGACCCATCACTCTCTTGCTGTGATATGAGATGGTAGACTGAGTATCAAAGGGCTCCCTTCAGAGAATGGGCAGGCAGGCAGTAAGAACAGTGGCAGATAGGACAAAGGTGGAGAGCCCTGATGCATTGATAAAGGGAATGGTGAAAAGGGATGGGGTTGAAGATATAGAGGAGACAGAAATCATGGAACTTAGGTCCTACATAAAGGGCCAGGGGTAAGGAATGATGGAAGTGAGGAATAGGATGTTTCCTCAATTCCCTACTTGATCAGCTGGGTATATAGCAGTTCTATTTACTGAGGTATGAAGGAAAAGCAATCTCTCATGGGAAGTACAGTCTTCCTTTCTACTTTCATTATCTTTAAACCTTTTCTATGATTTTTTCAGTCAATTATAGTAACTTTTGATTTAAAAATTCATTATCAAAATAAAACTTAATTTATATTCCCCTAAATGGATAATAGCTTACCAATGTTGATCTTTATCCCCATCTTAACAAATGTAGCAACTTTCTAATAATTACACTGGGAAAGGTGGTTGGGGGGATTCAGAGAGAAAGGGTGGAGCCATACCCAATAAGGTGGCTCAGGATTGGCTGAGGTCTATACTCTGACATTTGTGTGGCCAGAAGTAGTTTGCTTTAAAACTAAAACTAAACAGGAGGATCTCTTAGCAAGATTTGTCTTTTTGTTTTTTAGAAATTTAGTGTGGTTATAACCATGCTAAATATAATAAAACTATATTTGTCTTCTTATAAATGATACAGTTCAGGTCTTTCAGTAATTCGAACTATTCCTTCCAGTAGTTTGAGCTGGTAGGATTCACTTTTTTTTTTTTTTTTTGAGAGGTTTTCGCTATAGGGTGCGTGCACTCGCCAGACAGACAGAGAGAGACATAGAGACAGAAAGCGAGAAATCACCCCCCAGGGGGGATGGTCATGCCGCAATCCCTTCTCCTCCATTCTCCTCTCGGGATCTTGGGCACGCATGCACACGTGCCCGGTGTGAGTTTTTTAAGCCACCGGGTCCAGGACGCGAACCGCGGTCGACTACGTGGGAGTCCAGACATAGCCATGATGCTAACTGCTGGTTCCCAGGATTCACTGGTTTTGACCTGAGACATTGAACAGCAGCATTGTTGCACTAACTGTGTTTTTGCACATCATTTTTTTTTTCTCTGTCTGAAATACCCTCACCCTAATCCCTGATGGGAAAATTCTAACTTACCCTTTAAGACTAAGTTCAAATGTCACCTCTCTACTGTAAAGACTTGCCTTGGATGGAATTAATCATTTATTTTCCATATGCTTTACCAAGTAGTAGTACAGTGGTTAGGAGCATGTAATTTGACTTGACCTGTGTTTGAATCCACTTCTGTTAAATATCAGAGAATTAATCAAACCTCTCTGATCCTCAGTTTGCTTACCTTGCGATAGTAGTAGCAGTATCCTTATCAGGTTATTATAAAGACTAAATGAAGGGGCTGGCAGGTGGCATGGTGATTAAGGGTGCTGGACTCCCACATGACCGACTGCAGTTCAAGTCCTGGACCTGGCGGCTTTCTTTCTTTCTCTCTCTCTTTCTCTCTCTCTCTTACTCTGGTCAAATTAAAATAAATAAAGTTAACACAAGACAGTCTAAAGCCATTTTTAAAAAAGACTGAATGATATAATGAATATACAATGCTGAATAGTGTCTGGCAGAAAAAAAGTTCTGAATAAATGTTCAGTGAGTAAATAAGTTAAATGATAAACATATGCATGAAAGAATGGCATAAAACAAAAGATAGTTACCCAGTTTGTCTAGTTACTGAACGATGATTATTTGACAGTGCATATCCAACATTCAGGTTAATGTCTTCACACTTACTGGGCATTTGCAGTGTCAAAGGGAATATTGTTTCTTTGTACTGTATTTCCTCATATCTCAATATGACGATAATTCCACTTTTTTCCCTCCTTCATTTCTCTTTTTCTTCCTTTTAGTTACCAGAGGGCACATGCACTCACCAGAGAGAGAAACAAAGAAAAGGGAGAAAGCACCATCCCCTGATGGGGTGTGATTGTTCCACAATCCTTTTCCCTCTATTTATCCATCCTGTCAGGATTCTGGCCTTGCATACCTGTGCACCTGACATGTTTTCAAGTCATTGGGGCTGGGATTTGAACCACAATCAACCAAGTGGGATCTGACTCCCTGTGCTTAGTACTCAACCTTTGTGATACAAGGCTAGCCCTTTATTCTTTAAATTTTTAAAGATGATTTTGCTGAGACTTGGCTTACCAAATTCTAGTACCCTATTCTAGTGACCACAGTGGCTGCCACTAGAATGAGTACAGAACCCAAGCTGGACCAATCAGAGTCATCAGGAGTCTTATATGCAGAGGCCATGAGGCGAGAAAGGCTGTCTCTCTGGGTTAAGAAATTATTAGTGGGTGGCCATTTCCTTTCCCCACTTCTCAATGCTACATAGAGAAAGCAGTCTGTGAGAATGGAGTCAACACAGGAAAAAACAGTCTTGGCTTATGTTATTCTTATTCTTCCCCTGCACTTTTTCATTAATTGATATCTACTTTTTGCCTAGAATTGTTTGAGTTGGGTTTTTTGATTCAGGGCTCATTTGGCTTAAATGAATACTTTATGATCCTTACCACTCCTTTGTGAGGTAGATATTACTTGCCTCTTCTTTTTTGGATATAAAACTCAGACTCAGGAAGGCTAAATGACCTGAACAAGGATACACAGCTAAGTGACGAAATTGGGTTTTGACCAGCAGTTAGCATAATGGCTAGGTCGCTGGACTCCCATGTAGTCGACTGTGGTTCAAGTCCCAGACCCGGTGGCTTAAAGTCATGCTGGGCGCATGTGCGTGCGTGCCCAAGATCCTGAGAGGAGAATGAAGGAGAAGGGATTGCAGTGTGGCCATTCCCCTGGGAGGTGATTTCTCGCTTTCTGTCTCTCTCTCTCTCTGTCTGTCTGGCAAGCTCACACGCCCTATAGCAAAAACCTCTCCAAAAAAAAAAAAAAAATTGGGTTTCAAATTTAGGTCTGTCTGATTCTAAGTGGTGTCTGCCTTGATTGCTTCTGTTGATATATGGCTCTAATACCTCCTAAATGCCAGTCTGCATAGATGGGGAGGTGCTGTCCTGGGCTACATGTCATTCTGTCCCCATGAAATCAAGCTATAATATATCAAGGAGCCCCTTGGTATATTCAGGTCCCACTTCTGTCTAATTCAAAATTGTTCATAGATTTTTATATTTAAATTCTTCTTCCCTCCCTTTCAGAGTAATTCAGGGACTGTGAAAGAGCCTTTCTGCCAGGCTGTCTCTGACCTGTCTTGCAATGGATCCATTAATCTCCCAGAGAGTGAGAGAGGATGTGACTGTCCCAGATGACATTTCTTTTTTGGGGGGGGAGGGTTTTTGTCATAGGGCGCGTGCACTCACCAGAAAGACAAAGAGAGACAGAGAGACAGAAGGCGAGAAATCACCCCTCAGGGGGAATGGCCACGCTGCAATCCCTTCTCCTCTCGGGATCTTGGACAGGCACACACATGCGCCTGGCGTGAGTTTAAGGCACTGAGTCCGAGACTCGAACTACAGTCAACTACATGGGAGTCCAGCGACATAGCCATTACACCAACTGCTGCTCCCCAGATGACATTTCTCAAGAGGCAGTAAAAACAGTCAGAAGGATGTGACTGGAATTTAGATTATAGTAGCCTGCTCAGGACAAGAGGGCTCATGGTGGGAGGAAAAACAAGGGAGCAGCTTTAGTTTATTGATTCATTATATTAATAGTGAATATATGGTGACCTGATTTGATAATTCATGAGATAAGTATTAATTGCTAACCATAGGAGAAATTCTAAGGCCAGAGGGGAAAAGATCCAAGATAGAGTATGTCTACCTGTGTGTATGCTTTTTATTCTTATTAATAATTCAGATTACACCAACTGTGCTTATAGCTATTTATAGCTTTTATGTATTATACAGATCTCTCATTTTCCTTATCCTTATTAAAGGCTACCTACTAAAATAAGATTCTTTAGAATTTTTGATTTTAGCTTAATTCTTATTAAACTATTAAGAATGAGCTGGAATCCTGTCCTCAATCTGCATCTTAAGAGGTTCTGAACCTGCCTACTGTCATCATTTTAAGGACAGTATGGATTATAATATTGGATGAAGACTTTTTATTTTGATGATCATAATTTCATGATTCCTCACTACCTTCTCTGAACTAATTCTTAGTCTTCCTTGGTCTCATATTCTTCAGGAAGTTTTCAACTTATTGGTACCAGCATTTCTACATTTTGGTGTTCAACACACTTGAAATTTTTTTGTTCAGCGTTGTCTTTTTGGCCAGATTGCAAACACTATGCATTGCCTAAATCAAGGTCTTAGACATTTGTATTTAACAGACATTTTTTGAATTAAGCAATGGGCTTTAATCTCCTGTATCATGCCATCAGAGTCACTTGAGTCATTTGAGCTGGTTATAAAATGGGAAATAGGGCATAGGTATCATGGTAGGGACCACTTATGCCTCCCCTGCAGTGAGCTATACTTCTAATGGAAGTTTGTCTTATTCCTCAGGAGTTTAGAGACAGAAGATTGTGAACTACTACATATCTGGGCTTCTTTTCCGATAATCATTCTATTATAGTGTGGTTATAATTTTCACACCTGCTTCCTTCATTCAACTGTATACTACTAAGGGTTGGGAATAATATCTTATTCATTGTCCATTACGTTTATTGGCACCTAGTTACCATTAAACTTGCTAATATTAATTATGTATATACCACATATTATACTAAGCACTTTACATAATGTGTTATTCCTCACAACATCTTATGAGGTAGGGGAAGCTATTAAGAATGTCCATGAAGATGAGAAAATGGAGGGTTCAGAGATTTTAAGTACATGCCAAAGTCCATATCTGTAAGAGTGTAAATGATAAGGCAGAGATTCAAATTCAGGTTGGATGACTCCAGAGACTAGAATCTTAATACTACTCAATATGTTTCAACTTAATTAATTTTGATATTAATAAATGAGCCCTGTCTGGGATCTAAAGAGAGACACATCATTTTAGAGGTTAAAGAAGAGATACAGGCATGCCCCAGACACAGGCCAAATAGGCATATATTTTTACTCCTTAGAATGTGGGTGTCTGAGGGACCAGCAGTTGGCATAAAGGCTATGTCGCTGGACTCCCATGTAGTTGACTGCGGTTCGAGACCCAGACCTGGTGGCTTAAACTCAACCTGAGCGCTTGTGCGTGCATGCCTAAGATCCTGAGAGGAGAATGGAGGAGAAGGGATTGCAGTGTGGCCATCCCCCCTGGGGGATGATTTCTCATTTTCTGTCTCTCTGTCTCTCTCTGTCTTTCCGGTGAGCATACACGCCCTATAGCAAAAACCTCTCCAATAATAATAATAATAATGAGGAGGAAGAGGAGGAGGATGTGGGCATCTGAAAGGGAAGACGGGAGGTACCAATCTCCTCCTTGATGCAACAGCTTAAATTCAAGGGCGTGCCTCTGTGTTGAGGATGTGGTAGTGGTGCTAGCATGACAGTCGCAGGACACGTGTGTGTAGTTTATCATAGTGCTTAAGAGTAAGTGTGGTGAAGGCAAATAGCCTAGCTGGGCATAGTGCTTGACAGTGGTAAATGCTCACTCTGTGAGAGCTATCCATCGCCACCACAAATATGTGAGTATTTCACATATTCAGAGCAAAAGCTTCACATCCACATTGACCAGAACTCGAGTGCTTCTATATTCTTCTGAAGTTCTGCAGAGACAGGAACCCAAAAGAGAATCTGGTTCCATCCCAGAGCTAACTGATTCCCCCTCCTCCCAGCTGGCATGTGCAGCTGCCATGCCTGTGAGGGTATCTGGCCTTCAGAGAAGCATGAATGATGTCGGGTTCAGTGCTGAATCCTTCCCACACTGCTTGTGACCATTTCTGTGAAGTTCTGTCCGTTTCTATTTCTCTTATCCATTAACCCACGCAAGGCGCTCTCTGGCTAATTGAATTCGCTAGAAGGCTGCCATCTGTGATTAGGTGCCCTGCAGCCTGAGCTGGGAGGAGGAAGAGAATAGGCGGAGAGGAAAGCATCTCGGTGAGCGCAATTCAATCTGCTGCTAAATTTAATCTGTACATTTCTGGTTTCTGTTCTCATTCACCACCTGCAGTGATACGTTTAAAATGCTCCTGACACATCAGCAAGGTGGGCAGTGTGCCAAGACCAAAGCTGTCCATTTTCCCTTAATTTTATATATGTCCCCAGTGAACATCAGGTAGTGTTTTCCCTTTTCTGTCCACATCTGCAATTCTCTATTGTGAAAGACAATGGGACTGCAAGATCTGCCCCAGATGTGGTCTCTAAAGTGAGTTTTAAGAATATCAGGCCTCCCTCAAATTCCCTCTGTCTAGAAGACAATTGTTAGCCCTAAGCATTCTTGGTTTTGAAGCTATTTCATTATATCAGTTACACCAACCTATCAAAATCTTGTGTGATACAGAATTCATGAAAAATATTATATAGTAAATTGTAGTTGAGTCAGATATTGTAAATGTATAATAGAATTCTTTTAAATTTTGTTTAAATGTTTTTTTCTTTTTTATTTTGTGGCTATATATTTTCATTGTCAGGCCTTAGCCTCTCTTTTAGGGCTCTGAAAAACTTGTAGACCTTGGGTCCTTGATCCATAGTTGCTGACACATGACACTGGTCATGCATGGGCCTAGCTGTTGGCTGAGAAGATCAAGGTGTTTCATGGTCTACCACCATTTTAAAATTTTCTTTTTCTTTTTTTGGAGAGGTTTTTGCTATAGGGCACGTGTGCTCGCCAGAAAGACAGAGAGAGACAGAGAGACAAAAAGTGAGAAATCACCCCACAGAGGGGATGGCCATACCGCAATTCTCCTCTCGGGATCTTGGGCACGCACGCACACGCGCCCGGCATGAGTTTAAGCCACCGGGTCCGGGACTCAAACTGCGGTCAACTACGTGGGAGTCCAGCGACATAGCCATTATGCTAACTGCTGGTCCTGATTTTGAAATTTTCTGAAGTAGAAGCAAAGAATGCTGCTTCTTGATGGCTCAAAGCACAGGCTTTGGTATTAAAGTCTGTCAGATCCAAGCTTCAGTCTCTGCCTTTGTTAAAATTTGGGTGATGATAGTAGGCACTCATTACTGCTATTTAATAGCATCTGTGGTGGCTTCATAATGTGTCAGTTTGGTGAGACTGAACTACATTTCTCAGTATTCTCTTCCCTGAATGTTTTTAGTCAGAGTGGGTGGGCCACACAAGCAATTCCAGTTTTGCAACGTGCAAATGCAGCAACAGCCACTCCGTAGCTCACTCATGTGGTAGATCATCTGCTGGCTAGTGGGAGGCAGGATCAGGCCTGCAACAACTGTACCCTCTCCTGGATCCTTCTTTGGTATCTCGGACTCCAACACCAAGTATACCTGTTTAGTTCTAGGAAGAAGACCCTTGCTTCTTCAGGACACTCACAAAACCAAGATCAGAAATAAAGAAAAATAAAAACAAAATCCAAACAGACACACATTCAAGTCTATTCTCGTGAGTTCTAGCTTAGTCTTGTTTCTTCCTCACTTTATATCCACCTCCTGAATGCTGTCTCTAAGGATGTCACACTCCAGCATCAGAAGTGAAGATAACCAGTTTCCACGACTGTATAAGATCAAATCTCAGAAATAAATTTCTTTCTATATTTGCAGTGCTTTGTTTCTTTTACTGAACCTCAGCTGAAATAGTAGCACTCCGGATTGTTGTTTAAACTAAGCCTGGCTTGTAAAGTGCATACCTAGTACAGGGCCTGGCCTATATTAAGTGCCTGAGGAACATCTCCATTACAATTTCAAAAGATGGACATTATTTGACTAACATGAATCTAAGTTCATCCCCTAACACAAAACCTGGCACATAGCAGATGCTCATTAGACACACTTGTTGAATGTTTTTCATCACAAGAGAAAGAAACAGGACTATATGTGGTAATACATGGGAGGTGAGGGGGAGGTGGTGGAATCAGTTGAGTAATAGAACAGCTATATTTAAGAATACCATTTTAAAGAAATGCAATTTATCATTTCAAGTTTATAAAGTGATCACTTAGGACAACATCATACATTCTAAATTTAAATGGTTGCCAAGCATGTTCCTTGGGTCCAGTTTGCATGAGTAAGTGTGTTTGGATAGAAAATAGATGTTTCTATGGTGTCTACAAATACACTGTCCTCTTAATCAGTTTGCAAATTTGGACCCATTTCTCTTCGTCTCACCTTCCTGATCCAGTTCCCTCTGTATCCCAAGTGAGGGTGCCTTTCCTAGCATGGCCCTCTTGAACCAGTGGGTTTCACTTTCATCTTCAGTGCTCCATATCATCGTGGCCATTCCCATTTCCATGAATCCTGGACTGAAAGGTAACTTTCACCTCTGAAAGTTACCTCTAATCATTCTGGTTATTTTGTGCTGCATAACAGATCAACTCAAACAGTTTGCTTTGCTCATGAATCTACAAATTTGTCAGAATTCAACAAAGACATTTTATCTCTGATCATGACATCTGGTGATTCAGCTATCATTCCAATAATTGGGCCTGGAATGGCAGAGGGTGGGTCAAGTATCTCTCACTTCTTACAACATCAGGACATCTTATTATTTATTTTTTATTTTTATTTTAATTGTTTTTCACCATAGGGTGTATGCACTTGATTGAGAGAGACAGAAAGAGGAAGAGTGAGAAATCACCCCTGAGGTGGGATGGCCATGCCACAATCCTTCTCTTCCATTCTCCTCTTGGGATTTTGGGCATGCATGCACATGTGCCTGGCGTGATTTTCAAGCAGGTCTTGGACTTGAACTATGGTCAGCCATGTGGGAATCCAGTGCCTTAATCACCATGCCACCTGCTGGCCCACCAGGACCTCTTCATGTGGTATTTCTAGTAGGCTGGCCTCAGAATAGCTGAATTTCTTATAAGGTACTCAG
Source organism: Tupaia tana (assembly GCA_026018925.1). Classification (NCBI taxonomy): domain Eukaryota; kingdom Metazoa; phylum Chordata; class Mammalia; order Scandentia; family Tupaiidae; genus Tupaia; species Tupaia tana. The sequence goes on from JAKSZU010000015.1 coordinate 78,028,170, forward strand.
GTCTTGAATAACAAGTATTCCAAGAGGTTGGGGTGGAAGCTACAAGACTTCTTTCTCATGATCCAGCTTATGAAGCCCCAGTCATCACTTAGACCAGTCATCACTTAGACCACTATGCTGAGTCCAGATTTAAGCATAGGGAGTTAGACGGCATTTCTCAGTCGGAGAATTAGCAAAGAATTTGTGGCTCCCTTTAATATAATACACTATATTAGTCAGTGTGTTCTCTAGAGACAGGTGGGAATCAGCTCAGATAGTATAAGAGCCTGAGAAGTCCTATAATTTGCAATCTAGAGACCCAGGGAAACAGATGTAATTCAGTCTGTTTCAGAACATCTGAGAGCCAAGACAGGCAGGGTAAAATCCCAGCTCAAGGGCAGAAGATGAGATAAGATGTCTCAGCTCAAACAATGCAGTGGTAAAAGCGGGGTGAATCCCTTCTTTGTGCTTTTTGTTCTGTTAAGACCTTTGGTGGATTGGTTAATGCCTACCTACATGGATGAGAAAGTCTACTTTATTCGGTCCTTTGAGTCATAGGCTACTCTTGTCTGGGAATACCCCCATAGGCACTCAGAGAAATAATCTTTAACATGACACCTGGGCACCCAGTGGTTCAGTCAAGGAGACATACAAAATTAATGATCACATACACTATTTTTGACCTTTCTGGATATGAACTCCTTTTCTTCCAGCTGCCTGTCTCTTCTTTCAGTGTGTCTATTCATTGAGACTCAGTTCCTTTGATGTCTCTGCTTTCCTCCTCTCCTAGCTTTATATGCTTTTCTTTCCAGTATGGACTTCCTCATCTACCACTTTGCCACCTTCAATGTCCTTGTCCCTTTAACTTTTCATTACAGTCTCTCAAAGTCTCAACCGCACAGCAGTCCAAACTAATCATTTTCACTGCTTCCCAGACTGTTGATAGGACCAAAGAAAGAGATGCACTGGTGACCTGGGGGATCCCAGACCCTTCGCTATAGACCACGGCTCAGCTGACATGCTGCTTCTACTCTTCATAGCAGCACTGTCAGACCTCTGGTGTTCAGTCACAAATCCCCACCTCGTCTGATGACTTCCTTCTTTAATCTCAGCAGATAGTCTTGTTTCTTGCTTCATAGAGCAAAAGAAAGATGCAACTTCTTGCACCCTGTTTCTCTAAGAACATATTTGAATAGGAATCCCATTGGTCTTCTCCTCTGGCTTCTTCTCTGTCCCTTTTCCCATGTAGAGGTAAGCTCTCCATCAGTGCTTGGCGCTCTCTGTTGTCTTCCTCAGAAACTTTGCTCCATCATTAATTTCTTACCTTGTCTATATTTTTGGTAGCTTCCTTATAATGGCTCCTCTCTTTTATCACACAAAAATAGCCACAACCACAGCAGCTCATATTTATCAAGTGTTTACAATGGATTAGGCTCTAAGTTATGTCATATTTTAGCTAATACAACAGCTCTGTACAGCTGATACTATTATTATCTCCATCTTACAGATGAGCAAAATGGGGCCCTGAGAAGTCAGAGAACATACCCAGGGTCATAGTTCTGAGTGCAGCTAGAACTTGAATTCAGGGAGTCTGGCTCTAGAATTTAACTCATGACTGCTATGAGATAGTGCTTTACTACGTGCTTTGTCACTTCATGTACTATGTGCTGTATCACTTCATGTGCAAATGCTCAACAAAAACACTTCCTTTTCACTTTCCGCTCTTGCTACATCTCTCTCACACACAAATTTCTTGAAAGAGTTGCCTTCGTGAAATTCATCTTCACTTTCTCACTCCATCTTCAACAGCTCCCACAAGTCTACAGAAGCCACCCAGACACCCACACTCCCACACTGAGAGTTCAGTTCTTGTTTTTCTTGATGTCTCTGCAGCACTTTATCTCCATGACCATTGCTTGTTCAATTCCTGCCTCCCTTGGATTTCTCATGGTTTTCTTCCTCTATACGCTCCTGTTGATCTTTGCCAGCTCTTTTCCCTCTGGGTTGTACTTCTCTTAATAGTTCTTGCTCCTTAGGTTTCTGTCTGGGCCCAGATTTTCTTCTCACAGTCTACCTGGGTGAGTTACTCCATCTTCAATGCTTCTGTTATACAAACTCAATGCTGATTACTCTCAAATGTGCACTTCTGGCGTAGATCTCTGCCCTGAGCTCTAGTTCTGTTCATGAAACTGCTGGTTGGAGACCTGGTTGTTTAATACTCTAAGTCACCCTTACAGCAGAGTTGGTGGGCAAGGAAAGGGTAGGAAAGGTTGGTAGCTTGATCTTATGAGAAAAGCCCTTGAGAAGCTAGAAGAACCAGTTGGCCATGCTGGATCAATATGTGAATTGGCAGGAATGGAAAGACAACGGTTTGGTATGAATGTAGATGACCTGTACATGACTAAATGATGTGTTACATAATACCAAGGAACAGAGTTCATATAGACTTTATTAAAATCCCAATGCAATATGTAGAAAACTGTGCTGGCCCTTTTCTTTGCAAGCCTTCTGTTCTTGTTATCTTTGGACAGGCACATGACTTTATAATCCAAGTGGTCACTCATACCAAATTCTGAATCCTTTGCTCTCTTCTGCTTTCCTCATCAAGTGAATCCATAAGTCCTTTTGCTTGTATTTCCTAGCTATATTTTGATTTTATGAGGCCTAGCTCTCATCACTTCTCCATTGTCAAACCATCACCATTACCTGTCTGGAGACTTTGAAAAAGCCTCTTGACTCATCACCCAGCTGCTATTGGACTGTCCTTCTAGAGTGACTTATCTAAAAAAAAATTTGGTCATATCCCTCTCTGCCTTTTCAAAATCCTCCAGCTGCCCTTATAGCTTATTAAACAAAATCCATATTCCTTAGCAGGGCTTATAGGGCTCTTCATTATCTGGCTTCTGACTTGTCTTTCCAAATCTTTCCAAGCCTGCCCATATACCCAAAGCCTGAAATAAGTGGAACACTTTGTAGTTCCCTAGCATTCTCACTATCACCTGGTATTTTTTCTGCCTAAAACATCCTTCTGGTTTCATAGCCTGGCAGACTCCTCACCTTGCTTCACGTCCCTCCTCTGCTTCACCTAGGCTTCTTTCGTCTGTGCACCCAAAAGACCTTGGTCTGAAGGAGATGTTCTTTGCAGAACGAATGAAACATCCTGGAAGGCAGGCACTGGTCATATGATCTATGTATCCACAACTGAGCATGGAGCTTCTCATATTGTGAGGGCTGATATAGGTTTGTCAGTTGAGTCTGCTAAGCTAACTCCTTTCTTTTTTTTTTTTTTTTTTTTTTTTTTTTTTTTTTGAGAGGTTTTAGCTATAGGGTGCGTGTGCTTGCTGGAAAGACAGAAAGACAGAAGACAAGAAATCACCCCCCCCAGGGGGGATGGCTATGCCACAATCCCTTCTCCTCCATTCTCCTCTTGGGATCTTGGGCACGCATGCACACGCACCTGGCGTGAATTTAAGCCACCGGGTCCAGGACTCGAACCGCGGCTGACTACATGTGAGTCCAGTGACATAGCCATTAGGCTAACTGCTGGTCCCATTCCTTCCCTTTTTAAAAAACCTTCTCAGTCATCCCTTCTCTAGGTGAGTTCTTCCCTGGTTTTAGGTAACATTAATTACTACCTTTTCTGTATTACTTTCAAATTATGTATTTACTTCATGTGTATTAATAATACTATCAGTTGAACACTTAGCTGTGTGATGGCTGTATACTAATTGTTTTACTGCTGAGTGGAGACATTATGACCTTTAATCTTTTTTTTTTTTAATTAGTTTTGACATAGGGTACATGCCCTTGCTAGAGAGAGACAGAGGAGAAGTAAGAAAGCCATCCTCCATGGTGGATGGTCACGCCATAATCCCTTCTACTCCATTTTCCCTCCTTTATGAATTTTGAGCACACATGTGTCCAGTGTGTTTTTTAAATCCACTGAGTCTGGGACATGAACTGGACAGTTGGCCATGTGTGATCCAGTCACCATACCACTGACTGGCCTGATTACTTGTATTTTGTTGAAGAATCAACTCAAGTTTCAAGGTACTGTGCTAGATACAGGGGGTATGGCACAAACAAAGGGGCACTCCTGAAGTTAATAGTCCAGTATTAACTGTGGATGGATGGACTTTAAATGAGAAATTTCACAGACAGTACTGAAAACAAACATTTCTTGAGAGTTTACTATTTGTTAGGCGTTCTTATAAGTACTTTATGTGTGACATTTTATTTAATTCTTATAAACCCTAGGGAGTAGGTGTGTTCTACTAGGTTGTTGGGATAGTTGTGATGCATTTTTGCATAGAAAAACACATTGCAAGTTTCCTGAAAACCTAATACTTTACAGGAGAGGATGGCATGGTTTGGTCATACTTGCAAACTTGCTCAAGATTCCATAGTTGCAGTGGGGGTTCTGAAATTTGAACCCTTTGGTTACCTGACTCTAGTCCTATGCTTCTGACGAATGGTAGGACACAGTCTGAGAATGTCACAAGAGACCTGTGAGGATGAGGGTGAAAGGAAAGCTTCCTCGAGAAAGTGACCTACTAGCTGAGACTTGAAGGATGAGCTGAGGTGGAGGAGAATTTCAGGCAAAGAGGACAGGATTCTTTGGTTCCCAGATTGGGATCGTGGTTTACTCTCACTTTTGTATGGCCAGTACTTTGTGTGTATGTGTGTATGTTTGTGTGTGTGTGTGTGTGTGTGTGTGTGTGTGTGCAGGTGCACCTGCATGTGTATGTATATATGTGTATCTCCAGAAGTATGGTAGTTAGCTCATGAAAGATACTTAAATCATTGTTGAGAACAAAAGCATTTGCTGCTTTAATAAGCCTATCTCATTTGATTCCTTACACACAAAACTGTAGGGTAAGTCGAATAAAGAAAATGAGAATTAATTCCCTTGAATAACCAATAAGGACAACAAAACAGAAGTGATTTGCTTAATGGCCCTAAGTGAATAGAAGCTGTGGCAGAATCTGTAGTCAAATTTCTTTATGCCCAGTCCATTCTCTGACAACTTCCTGTCTCAATGGCTTCCTCTTTGATTACTTCCACTGTCCTTGTGGGTATCTGGAAACAGCTGTGGCTGTGGGAAGCCGAATTTGGGCATGGCTGTAGAACGTGGGAGATGTACAGTATCTATCACCTGGGAGCCATTAGCCATTTGCACTGTAATAGCACCAGGCAACTTATTAACAAAGTGAAGCCTGGGTTTTCTCCATTATGAGCCAGCAGGTGTCACAATTTACCCAAGAAGAACACGATCAGGTTTGTGTGGCTGCTGCTGACACTCCCCAGGAATTCTGCCTGGAGAGCTGATGTGGACTGTGCTCTCATCCTGCATTGTTTATCTGGTCAACCACCGTAATACAACCCCACTCCGCCTTTTCTGAGGGATGTGTCAGGTGGGCATAACGTCTTCTAAAGCTTTCCTCCAATTTACTTCCTCTTGTCTCTGACGAGGGACCTTGTGTAGTAGAGTTACCATCTGCTTTGTGCTTCCTATTTTGTTTTCCTGCCTTCTCAAGGTGCTTCTTTTCAGCACCTGTAGGGTAGCGCCTGCATGGCTGTCCAGGTTTGTTTTCACTGTTGTCAGAGTCAAAGTTGAGCTCTGATGGCCGCTCTATGTCTATCCATAGAGATTTCTTTCTTTTTTTTTTTTTTTAATGCCAGAGGGCATATGTGCTTGCCAGAGAGAGAGAGGGGGAAAGAGAGAGTGGCAATTTGGGCTCGCTGAAATCTTTTTTGCTTCATTTCTCCTTTCCATGAAGATTGCAGGCACACATGCACATGCACTGGGTGTATTTTTCAGGCCTGTGGGACTGGGATTTGAACCATGGTTGGTCATGTGGGATCTGATTCCCTTAGCTGCTGAGCTACAGATCTACACCTAAAACTTTGATTTTTGTTGTTGTTTGTTTCTTTAAAAAAATAATTATAAAAACTCTATATTCCTCCTTTTAAAGGATTCCCTGGACTAGCCATGTTTTTTTTTCGGTCTGCCCATCATCATTGCCAAATGGGGCAACTGCGTTTCTACCACTTGGCTCTCTTGCCTCTTCTAGCTATGGCTGAACTCATGAGAAAAGGTATCTCAGAGTGTTGATGGGGCTACAACTAGAAACTGAAGAATGGGAAAGACTTAGGCAGGCTAAAAGAAGAGATGGAGAAAAGAATGAGAAAAGGCAGGGAATGGAGAACAGAGTGGTTGTGGATAGAACACACATGACACATGTTGGGTATTAACAACTAGTCTGATTCTCATTGACTAGGACTCATTGACTGCGACTTGGTGTGCAGGCAGGCAGGGCAGAAAGAAACAGATTACAAAGGCATCAAAAGCAAGCCTGGACCTGTATTCTGGGCCCACATTCCACTGTAAATGTGAAAAATTCAATGGTACAGATTAGAAATTGGTGGATTTTGCGGAGAGGACACATGAGTGAGGGAAAATTGAACTGATGTTTATCTAATTCTAGTGATTCTTCTCACTGCTTTATGTATATCACTTACAGATAACACTTAGGAATACATTTAGTAGCAAGAAACAAAAACTCAACTTGCAGTGACTTAAAGACATACTGCTTTTCACATCATGAGAAATCTAGAATTCAGTGGCTTCACTGTCTTGATAATGTCTGGGGCTGATAAGCTCTTAGTCACAGGATGACTTCTGGAGCTTCAGATACTCCATCTTTGTTCAAAGAAGGAAGAGAGGAGAAGTGGACTTTATCCTCTCCTTTTTCAAGGAAGGCAAAAAATTTTCTAGAAACCATTCTGAAACCCTCCTGAGGCTTCTGCCTATATAACACTGTCCACCATTGCATTATCAGCCCCTCCTTGCTAAAAGGGAGACCAGGAAAACACAGCTTTCAGTTCTTCCAGCTTCCAAGAAAGAATGTACCAAGAAACAATAAAATGGAGAATGACAACCCACAATGTCTACCACAGAAACTTTGTCTCTTACATTAAAATGAATCAGATGCTAATACTTGAATATTACAGGAAAGGAGATTAGGTTTTGTTTGGAAAATAACTTGATCAAGGTGAAACAGCTAGTATTTGGGAGAGTTAGAATTTAAATGTTCGTGATTTTGTTTCCGAAACTGCCATCCTTCCTGGAAACCCTGGCAGGTGCACTCCTTCCCCTTGAACATGTACATATCCAGGCTGCCTGTGGGGAACGATGTCTGCCAGCTTTAAAAGCAGGCTCCCCCAAATCCTAGTGCAGGAGAGAGAATATGTTGGAACCTCAGAAAATGACTTGCTTCTGTTTGGAAGCCTGGGCTCCTGTGGTGTTGCTGGGCGGAGGAGGTTGATAGAGGAGGTGCAGAGAAAGAAAAGCAGAAAATTAAGCCCTTACTCTTAGTTCTAAATAAGGTTGGACATGTAGCTCTGGGAGGAGTATCTTTTAATGGACAGAGAACAAAGAGACCTAGAAATTTGATCTGTTAGGCTGGAGGAATTGCTCCATAAAAAATACTGCGGGGCAGTTAGGCTCTCTGCTGTTTCTCAGATGGGAGGCTGACAGGCCCCAATTCATAAGGGAGCAAATATGGAAAATAAAAGGCTTAGTTAAGTTTGACTGAATGATATTTCCCATGGAGCCGGAAATGACAAGTAGTCATTTCCTATCAATTGCTCCTCAGGTGACTATTTTAAAAGCAAAATTTCTCCGTTGACATTAAAAGGAAAAAAGGAAAGAAAGAACATTTCTGGGTGTGGGTTTTTGCCCTTAATCTGACTCTGCACATGGATATCCTGGAAGACTTTAGAAATGGAGATGCCAAGTTCTGGGAAGGCAGTAGGCAAAGGGAAGGTTGGCTTGAGCTCAGTCAAGTTTCTTGGCTCAGGGATGAAGGTATTTGGAGTATCCTAGCCTCTTCTCTCTGGTAGGGAAACAAAACAACTCTGGGACTCTGGAAGCACAGGAAGGATGACTCCAGCTAGGACAGTCCCCAAGTTGCTCAGTCTTTCTAGAAATGGTAGACATATAGACTCCTTATTCCTTGGCCCCTCTCCGAGATGTGGAAGGTGGTTCCAGATGTCATGACGCTTCTCATGTCTCCTTCTTGTGAGTGGCATTAGATACAGCCAACTCCAGGCCCTCTGTGTCTATGTCACTTCAACACTTTGTTGGATGAGCAATTACTTTGGGTTTCTGGAGGCCTCTGGTGCACCAGCGCAGTGGAAGGAAAAATAAACCCCAAAGAAAAGGTATTAAAGAAGAATATAAGTCAGAGAAACTTTTAAAGCACTCCCTTGAGCCTTGCGTCCCAGACTCATTCCCAGTGTGGCTCTAGTCTCATATCTTGCCACTCTTTCTGTAAATGCTTTACATTCCAATTAGGCGGTCTCTTCTCTGCACACTCAGAGCCTGCCATAACTTTCATGCTTCTGGGGTTTTGCTTTTCCCTCTGCATGGAGTTCTCTTGCTCTCATTCTTTTCTTTCTTTCTTTCTTTTTTATTTTAAACCTTAAAACCTCACAGCTATTGTTTATTATAAAAATGAATCCCAGTCCTTGTGAGGGTTTAGGATAGGGGTTTTCAATAGGATTTCTGATAATGAGCCTGGGCATCAGGGCTTTCACATTTTTTGGGTTCACAGCAACAGTGGGGTCAGCTACCAGCACTGGATGAAGATATCTTTGATCTCCTCCTTGGAAGCCTCATCCACATATTTATGGTAATAGACCACCAGGACTTTGGAGGTGGACTGATGGGTAGCATAAATCTGGACCATATGGCCACCACCCTTTACAGGAACACACTAGCAAACCACTCCTTACCCAGAAGCAGAACAGGTTCTAGCAGCTTATATTGCAGAGTGCGTGGCTCAATCATTCCCAGGGGCCACCCATTCATCTTGATGAGGCCGTTGCTCCATTTGTAGTGAGCCATGGCTGTGGCTGTCTTCTTGGGTCCAAAGACATGCACAGACTCAGTGGGCCCTTGAACAGCATGCCTGGGGAATAATAATAATAAAAAAAAAGCTCTCGCATTCTTTTCCTGGTAAATGCATTTGACCCTCAATTCAAACATCACTCCTTAAAGAAGTCTGCTGTAACTACTTTGTGCAGGGAGTGAGTTTTCTCTGTGGCTACAGCATGGTCTCACCTGAAACACTTCTCATGAGTTAAAGCAGTATTCCTCTAATGTTGCCCACAGGTTATTGGGGGGATTGTTTAAAATACTCCTCCTTGAGCTCCAACCCAGTGCTTATGACTCAGTATATTCAGGATAAGACCTAGAAATCTGCATTAAAAAATTTTTTTTTTTTTTACTTTTTTGTCATAGTGTGTGTGCGCTTGTGATGAGGAGAGAGAAAGAAAGAAACAGAGAGAGGGAAAGTGAGAAATCACCCTCTATGGAAGACCATGCAGCAGTCCCTTTTCCTCCATTTTTCTTTTGGACTTTGGCATGTATGAACATGTGTCTGGTGTGATTTTCAAGCCATTTTCAAGTCCTGGAGTCAAACTGCAGCCAACCATGTGGGAGTCCAGAGCCTTAATGACCATGCCACCTGCTGGCCCCAAACCTGCATTTTTAAAATAGAGAATCTCTCTGTACCATGAAGTTCCTATCTCAGCCCCAGAGTTGCTGGGACCACAGGCATGCACACTAAGCCTTCTTTTAGAATGGGTTGAGACTGGGGCCAGCAGGTGGTGTGGTGGTTAAAGGCACTGGACTCCCACATGGATGACCATGGTTCAAGTCTTGTACCTGGTGGCTTGCTTTCCCACTTTCCCTCTTTCTCTTTCTCTGTCTCTGATCAAATGGAAAATAATAATAAAACTAAAGTCAAATAAAATAATTCTTTAGAGTGGGACTTAAACCTGGGCCTCCCTTGTCACCTAGGCCTGCTTAGTAGCAGCATTAATCAGTGTGTGCTAATGTGGCCAAAGAAATCTGCATTTAAAAGCAGAATCATAGGAGATTCTTATGTACCCTATTGGAGGAAAAGTGAATCCTAGAGAGAAGGTATTAAAGAAGAATACAAGTCAGGGAAACTGTTTTAAAGGACGCCCTTAAGCCTTGCTTCCCAGGCTCATTCCCAGTGTGGCTCTATTCTCATATCTTGCCACTCTTTCTGTAAATGCTTTACATTACAGTTAGGCGGGTCTCTTCTCTGCACACTCAGAGTCTGCCATGATATTCATGCTTCTGGGTTTTTGCTACTCCTTCGGCATGTAGTTCTCTTGCCTGCATTCTTTTCTTCTTCTTCCTTTTTAAACCTTAGAACTCCACAGCCATTGTTTATTACAAAGATGAACCCCAATCCTTGCGATGGGATTATTAGTAGGATTTCTGGTAGTGATCACTGGCACCAGGGCCTCCAAACTTTTTGGATTTGCAGCATCCGAGGACTTGCTCATCATGTGAAATGGGGAGTCACCTGGCCATACTTGGAAATGCTCTGCAGTAGAACCGTTATTTGTTTTAGTCCGTCTGCTTTCCCCGCAGTTACACTAGCTTCCCTAGGCCTAGACCTTGTCTCTAGATCTGAGTACTGATCCTGGTACATAGCAGGCTCCCATAGCTCTAGAGGCAGGAGCCTCACTTTTACTGATTTTATTGTACCTCCTTATATTGATAAAGAAACAGCCTAACGCCTGGTGGTTAAGGTGACTGGCTCCCACGTGGCCACCTGTAGGGTGTGAGTCCAGACCCGGCCACTTAAGAAACATATCAGGCATGTGTGTATGTATGCCCCAAATTCCCCAAAAGAGGGGGGAAATGGAGAAGCTATTACTGTGTGGCTATGACCCCTGGGAGATACTTTCTCACTTTCCCTATCTTTTTCTCTCTGGTTCTCTGGTGAGCGCATGTGCCTGTGGGAAATTAAAAAAGAAAAAGAGGGACCCCACAGATGGCATAATAGTTACATCGCTGGACTCCCATGTAGTCAATCACAGTCCGAGTCCTGGACCTGGCAGCTTAAAGCTCACACTGAGCATGTGTGTGTGCGTGCCCAAAGTTCTGAGAGGAGAATGGAGGAAAAGGGATTGCAGCGTGGCTCTCCCCCTGGGGGTGATTTCTCACTGTTGAGTGCATATACCCTATAGCAAACATCTCTCTCACAAAACAAAACAAAAAAGAAAAAGAAACAGAGCCCATTGGCATACATAGGTGGTGCTTAAACCCATGGGGATTTGGGAGTTGTAGAGGGAGACCTATATTTCATAGACAAAGATGGTTTGTACAAAAAAGACCCTTAGAATAGCCACATTTGAGGGATATTTAAGAAGTTATCTTTTCTGTTCTGTTTATGCTTCTTTGAGATTCTATCTTTGTGTTTCCATTCTCTCTTCTCAGGTAGGCAGTACATTTTGGGAGTCTGTCAAGGTCATGCTTCTCTTTTTTTTGAAGTGTCTTCCCAAACCTGCACTTCAGACTCCAGAAAGGACAGGATGATGTTTGTACAGATGGCTTAGACTCTCAGTCATAACTGCCTCTAAACTGTATATTGAGTTCTCTTTCAGGGCTAGAATCAAGAGATCCAGATATTGTCAGGTGGTATTGGGTAGGAATGCTGTAAGGTCAGGTTGTAACTCAAATCAGCACCATCGCAACACACAGCTCCATGCAAATTGATGTTGTAAGGTTTCAGGAAGAAAGAGCCTTGCAGAAAAAGTAGTTGAAAGTAAGAGAGAGAAAGAGAGAAAGAGGAATGTAGTAAATTTTCTGTCAGAGACAGGAGGCCATCTGACTCCAGGGAGAGATAGCTGGATGGACAAAGGGGTCAGCAGATCACAGAGTTTCTAGTTCTTACATGGCTCAGATATATTTCCTATCATTGCATTCTGTGAATACACCTCAACTTTTCTCATCTTAAGGTAGTTCAAATCCATTCCTTGAAACCTACGAGTAAATGACAGGCTTACATACAATCTTGGTAGGAATGAGACCCCCTACTGCCACATTTCTGCTTGTATTGAGAGGTCCCAAAACAAGCTGTCATTTTGCATCTACCTGTCATAAATCCTAACTTGTTTTTTATTCAATTTTGGACTGCTGTTCTTTGGCTTTTGCTGGTTTGTATGTTAGCATCTAGCCTTAGTCTCTGTTGAGAATATATTGAGACTAGAGGCAAGTTCAGAAAGAAAAGGCCAAGTTCATTTGCATTCCAAGGCTTTGTATGCCCATAGGTTTTCTGCCTTTACCCAGAATCCCTGTCTCTAGCAGCCAACCCCAATAAGCAAGAATGTTTTAACAGTACTCCAGGCAGCAGAATCCAGTGAAACTTAGGCTCTGAGTATAGTTCTCCTGCTATACAAACTGGCCAGAGAGCAGAAGTTACATCAATTATAGGCAAAATTGAGACTGTGAAAGTCAGCAGGGAAACTTGGGGCTGACTTGGCCAAAAGATACATTGATCCCTGCCAGCTCTGTAGGTAATCTTTCAAAAAATCAGCCAACCTATCAAACCTGTACAAGCTCACTGACTGATAGCACATCAGTAAAGCAACATGCCTACCAACAGAAGGTACTAGAAGGAAAACTATAGGTTCAGAGTCAGATGCACTCATCTCCCCATCACTTCTTCTTAGGTGAAGTTGAACAAATTCACTGAACTCCATGGAACCTCAGTTTCCTCTTTTATAAAATGAGGTTAATAGTATCTACCTTAGATTGTCTTCAGCATTACAATGTCGACTGCAGAGAAATCACATAACAGAACAGTCAGCATGTAGTATTTATTTCTTCCCTCTGCTGCACCCTCACCCCATAATCAATATCTAAGCCTGCATAAGAGAGCAGAGATGAGTCTCCCATATGTTCTCATTTAAATCTCATTTTACCATAAAGCTACCAATTGGCAATGCAGTTAACACTTGGACCAGGTGTGGCACAGTAACACCGTGTAGTTGTACCCATAGTGAACCAATGTCTGCAAGCCTGAAGTTAGAATATCTGGATTCTAAATCTACACTTAGACCTCTCCTTCATCCTCCTCTCAACCATGAAAGAGCAGACTCATCACTGCTCAGAGATTGCTATGAAGATCAAATGAGAAGATGCTTCGGGGAAAAAAGGCTAAGCAATGGTAAGGCCCTCACCAAAGAAGGCTGAAGATAAAAATGACTCTGTGGTCAGCCAGAAGCCAGGTAAGCTGCCCTTGTTGGGAGGCAGGGCCTGGATCTGGCAAGCTCCAGTCACATTTCGCTAACCTGAGGGAAGTTGAGGATGAACTACTGCGGAGTAGAGAGGCAGAATTATTTATTGAATGATTAGTACTAGCCTTTCACAGAGTCTTTTAGGACCTTGCTGCTCACAATGTTGTTGGTAGCCTAGCAGAATGGGCATCATGCGGGAGCTTGTTAGAAATGAAGGATCTCAGGCTTTACTTAGGATTCCCTGAATAAAAACCTGAATTTTAATAAGATCCCTGGATAGTTTATATGTAGGTTGCAATTTGAGAAGCACCAAAGTCTATTACAGACCATAAAAAGCCGGCTTTTACCTTGCTTCTAATCAGAATAATAATGCAAATCTTATCACTGACCAAAGTCCTTCTTGTCAGTTGGCTAGAATTTGTTTTGTTGTTTGTTCTCTTTTGGACACAGCATTCTCTTTAGCTACTCTTTATTTATATAAATGAATTAGGTTTCAAATGAAAGATAGTAGGTTTGTTTCATTTGCACCATAGGCAGCAACTGGTTCATCAGAACTGAGAATGAGGAAGAATGGCAGGGTTAAGAGGGAGCACACACTTATGGGAGGAATACTACTTCCATATGTATCAGTTGATTCTTCACAAAAGCTCGATTAGAAGTCTTATTTTTAATATATTACAGGTCAGAAATAGGCTTAAAAGCTTGAGTACCTTGCTAACCTCATGAAAGGGGATAGAGCTGGAATTTAAATGCAGGTCTGTTTGACTTTAAACATTATACTACACTATTTGTTCCAGTTACTGCTGGTGCTTAAAAATTAAGGCAAAACTTGCAAGCTTAAAACAACCATTTTTTATGTCAGTGAATTCTTTGGGTCAGGAATTCTAGCCCAGGCCCTGAAAATACCCCGTCTCACCTCTTAACAGATAAGGGTGACTTTATGGGGCTGGATTCATAGGAAGTCACCTTTGCTTACATGGCTGACAGTTGATGATGGGCATCAGCTAGGTTGTTTGCTGGTGCTGTTCACCAGAATATCTACATATGACTTCAAGGAAGTTGGACTTCTTTTATTGTATCTCAGAGCTCCAAAAGTGAGTATCCCACTGAATGAGGCAGAGCTGTATCACCTTTTCTGATGAAGTCTTAAAAGTCTTGCAGCCTTTGCTCTACCACATTCTACTGGAGTTACAGGTAAGCCAAAAATTTGCCCAGATTCAAGAAAGGACAGATTCCTACCTCTGAGGGGAGGATTGTATCTATAGTCATTCTTCTTTAATCCCCCTGCAGTCTCGCAGGGTACTTGTGTGGTATACATTGGTGGAAGATGATTGGTCATTTGGATGTAGGACGTTCTTGCTTCACTATTGCCTAGGACCAGTTGTATTTAGTGGTAAAGCAGGAGGTGGGATGACAGGCCATATCACATCTGAAGACACCCACTGACTTGTTGGTATTTTTCAGTTATCTTTGTAGCCTTTACTAAAGAACAAACTTACAAGCTCTGATACACATCAGCAGGAGCTAGAAATCCCAGTTAAATCCGCTAAGGAAGAGTAAAAGAAGCAAGGTAGAGTCTCTGTGTCATCTGAAAGAAATTTAATGTGTGAAAGGTAGACAACTAGGTTGGTGGTAACTGCCAGAGATGTTGAAAGGCACTCATATTTTCTCATTACTTTCTGATTCTCTTAAATTTTGTACTTTCTTGACCTGATTTACTTTGACAAGAAAGACTTCTGTTTTCCAAGATATTGTTACTTCTGAATCTATCAGACTCAAATGTCAGGGAGAAAACAGAAGAGATAATTTGAGAAGTGTCAGGTAATTGAGGGGAAAAAGCCCTAGATGGGTGTAAGTCATGTCTTCTTAACTTGATTCTGGTGGATATCAGTCATGCTCCAACTGGTTTATCTGCAACTGTCTAGGAGACCTAAAAACGATCCCCTAAATATTTATTGAGTCTGGGGGCAAATGTCTCATCTCACAGCACACAGTGTTACAGAGGAACCTGTGGTCAATGTCCTGTAGGAATAATCCCTTGGACCAGAAAAGGAGGAGAGATCACAAGCAGAGCATAGTAATAGTAGTGAAGATAATGGTCATAATGTGTGATGTAACTCTAACATGTGGGAAATAGCTTTCATGTGCCACTCAGGGCCAGATGTCAAAATCATCTCACTCCCTCACTGTAAAGACAGTGTCACATGAAGGCAGTCATGGAGAAAGTTGATTGAATGACTGACAGTATAGAACTTGATGGGTTAGATGTAACTGCCTCTGTGGTATAGACCATCCATGTGCAGGTACTGAGTCAGTGCCCTGTCTCATGATCTGCTGTTTCACTTTACTCCCACTGAAAATGACGAAGCTAAAGTCAAACCATTAATATAGCATCTTTATCCAATGTAGGGTCCCTTAGCATATGATGCCTTAACACCACAGGGACTGAATTTTTCAGTGTCATCTGAAGAACAGGGGCAAGAAAAGTGATATTCCCCACTTGCTACATTCTAGATCTTAGTGGTTAGGCAAGTAAGAAGAGCAGAATAGGTACAGGATATGTTGACAGCATACTGGCCCCACAGCAAGACAGGGAGATCAGGCTGGAGAGGAAGCTGACACCCTGAGTGTAGAAGTTGAGAAGAGAGTGACTGTCAAAGCCCACAACTGCCACACACTTTTGTCCTGAGGGAAAGTGTTCTGAATTACAAAGGATCTGAAATATTCTGACACAGCAGCCTCAAGGAATTGCTGTAGAAGCAAAATGATCTTCCTTTTGTCTGAAGCAGCCTTGACTCTTATACTACACTCTGGCAGGTTGCCCAGTGGCCCCTGAGTTGATGGAGATAATTTCCTTGCATACAGTTGCTCTAGTCATCAAAGCAGCAGCAAGAAGGTGCTGTGAACCTTGAAGTGAGTGGGGCAAAAATGCTTGCTGAGATAATGATGAATCACAGCTTTGGAGTTTGAGTTTATCAAGGACCTGGCATAGACACAGCAGAGGTGCTGCCCCAGTGTTCGCTCATGATGCAACTGGACAAGGTCCCAGACTATCTTGGATCTTTTTTTGCACATCTATCTTCAGAATACAGAGAAGTGATGCTTGGTCTGTTTTTGTGTTTGTTTGTTTTGTTTCTATTTTTTTTTTTCTTTTGAAGTAGTGGATGATTAGAAACTTGTGTGTGTATGTGTGTGTGTGTGTGCCGGGGGGTGGTGGTGGGGTGGCATGACCAAAAATGCTGAACTTTGATGCCTCTCTGGGATGAGACACTGCATAGGCTCAACATTTCTCTTTCTTTGGTGTCAGGGCATGTTTCCTTTTAACTGGGATGTAGTAGAGGTCCTGGGCTTATTATTGGAACTGGTAGACCTAATGGGCTGAGACATTGGATGGACATTGGACAGGCCAAGATGGTGTGTGGCATCTCTGGCCATGGATAGTTGCCAGAATCCTGGAGTTTCTTGTTGTAAGGGAGAAAGTAAGAGTATAGGTAGATGAACATAGTAATAATTTATATGTACTATACAATAGGCACTAAGTTCTTGGCACATGTTAATTCATGTAATCCTCACTATAACCTTGGGAAGGAAGTACTCACATCATCTGTGTTTTTAAAGATAAGAAATAGAGGCATTGAATGATCAGGTACTTGCCCATGTTTTCACAGTTAATAAAACAGGATTCGAGTATAGGCTTCCTGGCTTAACAGCCTAAGTCCTAAACAGTTACACTATAGCACATCACATATGCATATATCCTAGTGAGCCTGTTGAGAGCCTCTTGTTGTGTATACAATTCAGTTAAAACCCATACATAGGTTAGAGAGGGTTAAAATTAGGGATTAAGCACCCCAAAAAACAATTTATAAATCACTTTGTAGCACTGAAGCTTTGCAAAGTTGGCTCCTGAAAAGCTCTACTTTCTTTCCATAGATTGGTATACTTAAAAAGATAATTAAAAATGGGGACCACCAAATAGTGTGATGGCTCTGTTGCTGGACTCTCAAGTAGTCTACAGCAGTTCAGGTCCTGGACTTGGCAGCTTAAAAAACTCAAGCCAGGAGTGTGTACGTGCATGTCCAAGATCCCAAGAGGAGAATGGAGGGGAAGGGATTGAGGCATGATCCTCCCCCTGGGGGGTAATTTCTCACTTTCTGTCTCTCTCTCTCTCTCTGGAGAGTACACATGCCGTATAGCAGAAACATCTCTTTCTCAAAAAACAAAATTAAAAACAATTTTTGTTAACATATAGTAATTGTACAGATAAGAGAAATAATTTTTAGTGTTATAAAATATTTTTGAGACACATCCACACACACATTTATTGAACGAGACATTTGGAGTGTTTTCATTAGGTTGCTGGGAAAGTCATGGCCTATTTTTCTATGCAAAAATGCATCATGACTTTCCTGACAACACGATAGTTTTTGGCTATTATAAATAAAGCTTCCATGAACATTTTTGTACTTTCTGAAAACACATGGTTTCTTTTTTTCCTTTTCTTTCTTTTTCTGTTTTTGAGTAAATACCTAGGAGTAGGATTGCTGGATTGTATGGCAGATGTGTAATTAAATAAATTGTTTTCTGGAGCGGATGCATTTCTACCAGTAGTCTCTGAGAGTTTTAGTGACTTCACATCCTCACAAACATTTCACATTGTTAGTCTTTTAAATTTTAACTGTTATAGTGGCTGTAAAGTACTATCTCATTGTAACTTTGGTTTGCATTTTCCTGATGACTAATGTTAAGTGTATTTTGTATCTTTTGAGAAATGCTGCTTGAATTTTTTTTACCTACATTTAAATTTGTCTGACTTCAAAAATATTAAGAAACTCTTTACATGTTTTGAATTCAAGCTTTTTGTCAGATTTATATATTGTGAAATTTTCCCAAACAGTGACTTATCTTTTCCTCAGTAGTACAATTTGAAGTACAGGAGTTCTAATTCAGAAGAAATCCAGTTTATCACACTTTTCTTTCATAGTTGATGCTTTTTATGTCTTTAGAAACTTTGGCTACACCAAAGATACAGATTTTTTTTCATTGTTTGACAATAACAGTTTTACATTTTTTCCAAATTTAGTCCTGTGATCCATCTTCAATACATTTTTGTATAGTCTGTGAAGTGGGAATGAAGACTCAATTTGTATTACATTGATTTAAAGGGTTTTTTTACAGTAAACTTTCTTAAAAACATTATCATTTTCATTTGGAATTACCTTGACAGCATTGCTAATTGTAAAATAAATTAATTGTATTTATAGAAATGTGAGTTTATCTCTGGTCTATCTTCCTTCTATAGATCTGTGTATTCTTCACATATACCACATTGTCTTGACTCATTGCAGCTTTATAGTAAACGTTGAACTCAGATTTTATAATTTCTCCAACTTTGTTTACCTTTTCCAAAGTCATTGGCTTTTAAAAATCATTTGTATTTCCAAATAAATCTTAGGATCAGATTAGAACCTGCTGAAATTTGGACTAGATGGATTTTAGTAGACTTTACAACTTTATAATATTGAGTCTTCCAGTATTTTCCCACAGGCTGGGAAAAGATACTTGCAGATCATTATATATCTCATAAAGAATTTTTAACAAGAATATGTAAAATATATTCAAAACTCAAAAATGAGAATGATTAAAATTAAAGATGGTTATACCAAGTGTTGGCAAGGATGTGGAGAAACTAGGACTCTCACTTATGACTGGTAGTAATGTAAAATGTTATAACCAATTTGGAAAACAGTTTCTAAGGAACTGTATGTAAACTTACCATATGACTCAGTCATTCCACTTCTAAGTATTGAAGACATGAAGGCGTATTTCCAGACATAGGCTTGGACCTGAATGTTCAGAGCAGCTTTCTGCTCTAACTTCAAACAGTCCAGTAGTTAATCTATAACTGAATGTATTAGCAATTTATGACATATGCAGACCATGGAATATTATCCAGAAGTTAAAAGGAATTAACTATTTATATTCATAGTAACATTGATAACAGTATAATAACTACACTGAATGGAAAGTCAGACCAAAAAAGAGTACATAATAAACAATTCCATTTGTATGAAAGTTTAGATAATGCCAATTACCTACAATGGCAGAAAACAGATCAGTGTTTACCTGGAATAGGGAATGGTAGAAAGTAAGATTACATTGGTGCAAGAAATATCCATTGGGATAATGTTTGTTATTTTGAGTGTGGCCATGGATTCACAGGAGTATACATGTGACAAAATTTGTTAAACTTAACATTGTAAATATATGTACTATATATTAATTATATCTCAAAACTTTTAATGAAACTATTAATAGTGTACTACTTACATGGTAAATTTATCATGTATATTCCTACTTAACATTAGACATATATGCTAGGCAAAACAGAAATTTAACTGTCTAGAAATAATTTCATTTAAAAAATATCTTTATGGAAATAAGGCTAAACTACCCACTATAATTCCAGGCCCCAAAATAGAAAACAGAAAAGTTAAGTTCAAGAAGCTGAAACCTGGGCTCCCATTGGTACTTCGTATGTATGGTTGGGATTATGCATTTTCATAATGTTTATGATGAACAAAATTGTTGAGTTGAATTTTAAAGTCTTGCAACTAAAGCTATCACTGGGAGCTGTGCAGAGCCCAATTATAAAAGAATTGAATTATAATTGTAAATTGCTGAGTATAGTAATTATTGTGGCAGATGTACAGTAATTAGTCTGTAACACTAGGACTTTTATTTTGGATTTTTATAATACCTTCCAAAAGAGAAGTAGCTATGGATGGGCAGAATTTGATTTGGACTCTGCAGTGCTTTGAGGATTTATTTCTCTGCTGCAAGCCAGGACTTGAATGTCAGCAGGCAAGGCTGGTGACAGATTTTGGCTCAAGAATCAGAAGAGAATACATGGTGGTGAAAAAGCTAAGATGATATAATTGGGTAATAAAATTTATGAGTTTTGAGTGGAATGTCAATAAACAAGGAACAGTACTACCAATTTGCCAGTAATAGCCAACTTACAAATTATTACAGTAATTAAGCAAAACTTTAAATCGAGTTCTCCCAGTGTTCAAGGTCTCAAGTAGGGTAAGGACTAGTATCAAGAAAAGGAATTTGGGAGTTGGAGAAATTTGAGTTCAGGCTCATACCAGCTGTGTGATTCTTAATAAGGTGCTTAGTTTCCTTATCTATAAATGGAAATGAAAATCACTACTTTTGTAACCTACTAGAGATAACAGAGATAATGTATGTTTGAGATAGATCTAGGATTCCAGGCCCTAAAAAGGTATTATATTAATATTTGCCTAATACTGTGAAATAGTCCTGAAAGGTGAATAACCCAACACATTTAAGCCCTGATTTGAACAGTTTCTTGTAAGAATGAAAGATATTCTTGGGGTCAGCAGGTGGTGTGGTGCATAAGGTGCTGGACTCTCTCATGGCCAATGGTGGTTTGAATCCCCGACCTGGTGGCTTGCTTTCTCACTTTCACTCTCTCTTTCTGTCTCTCTCTGGTCACATTTAAAAAATAGTACTACTAATAATAAAATTAAATAAATAATTATTTAAAAAGAAGAAAGATATTCTCTAAAAAGTGCCTAATATAATCTCTTGCACACAGTAGATGATTAATTGATGGTAGCTAGTATGAATATTATTTAAGAAACTTGTGTAAGGATTTTAAAGGAGTCAGATCACCTAGTCCCAGTTGTAGCAGTATTACCCCCCACTAATTGAGTGCCCTCTGGCAACTTACTTTTCACTTTTCCTTTCTGAGCTAATGACCAGTTATTGCTTTTTCTTTTACCTTTACAACACTTCCTTTTTTGGTTTGTCTTTTGTTTTGCACTCTTAAATTAATATTAAAAAAAAATATAGGCACAGAATAAAAAGCCAAATAGCGGGTTAAAATGTGGGTCTTGCTTATCAGATGATTAGTTAATGACTGTCAACTCCTTTTTATATATTATCTCAGAAAATTTCCATACTGTGTGTGTATGTGTTTGTGTTTACTTTTACACAATAAAATACTATAGTATTCTACACATACAGTCCTGTGTTTTCTAATATATCTTAATTGAGTTTCTCCCAAGTACCAATTTATCTTGAGGAGCTTGCCATATTTCGGTACATATCAGTGATACAGTAATAGCTTCATTATATTTTAAAGATACAGAAGTAGTATCATTTATTTAATTAGACCTCTAGTAATGGACATACAGGTTACTTTTTCTTTTAAAAACAATGCAGCAAACATTCATCTGTGTGCTTTCTTTTTTTTTCTTTTCTATGAATACATTTATCCATAAGATATTCTTAGAGATGAATTATTGGATCAGAGGGCACATGTAATAAAATTTTGATAATTCTCAAATGGTTTTCTAAAGATGAACAAATTTATATGTCCAATAACTGTTTATGTATAATCATTTTCCCACCCACAAACACTGTGATCGCTTGCTTTTTTTTTTTGCAGAGGGTAATTTTTTCATAAATAGAATTCGATTCATCTTCTATAGGCTACCTTTCTTTTTTTAGTACAGATGACTTGTTTCAATAAATATTTTGTCTCATAAAGCCTTATTGTGTGTGAAGAAAGGTATTGAATGTTTGGAAAAGTCAAATTCATTCAATAGTCTCTGCTCCTGACACTAGTAAAGGAGGCATACATACTCTGGCCTTAGGTCATCTTTCCCGCCTGCCTATTTGTAATAACAAACCCATGACCATTGTGAAACTGAAAAGAAGCAAGTTTCATGAATATTAAGTGAGTACTAGAAGTTTCATGACTTTGATAAGAAAGTGAAAATTTCCATGAACGTATGAGGTAGGAGAATGATTAGCATGGACAGTGCAGCCATAGCTCACTAACCCCTGCCTTGTGCACAATTATTTGTCATCATCAGCATTCGTTTAACCCTGTGAGCTAATGCAGTAAATAGGATTGGGAATGTATGACTTAGGATTCTTTCAGGGCTCTACCAGGGTCTCTGACTTATGATTCTAATGGTCTATATCCATTAATAGATTATAGCACTTCTGTACCACTATAGAAAAGAGATTCTCCACTGGAAAACAGCAGCTTTGTTATGAGCAATACACCATAATTGGGACAGTAAGGAAAATAATAAATATAGATGAGGCATCTAGAAGAGAGAAATGGATAAAAGGATGGGGAGGGTTGAAGGGAGTTGGGAGACGTTTCTTTTTTGCTGAAAGTCGCCACCCTGAGGAAGAGACAACAGTAATGATAATAACAAATATAAATAATGACACATTGGAGTTCTGACAGGTTTTGTGTTAGGTTAACATTCATCTGTGTTAGTTTTGGCTTGAATATTCACATAAGGTGTTCTGGATTGGAGTCCAGATAGCTTATTAAAGACCTCATGGTATATTTACTGACTGTCAGCCTTCTCTTTGCTCTAGTCTTTGTCTCTAGGGTGACATGATGAGAATAGGTCAGCTGTCTTATACAAGTAGCTGAAAAACCCATGGGCGAGGGAAAAATGGTTTTCTCTGCTTATAAAAAAGAAGCTGAAAGTCCCTCCTCCTCCCCCTCCTAAAAGATTTCTTCTGACTTACGCCCTTTGATATGTAAACAAAATTTCTCCTGGAATCTGGTAGTCCCAGGCTGATAGGGTTTTAGAGTTAGTGCTCTGGTTTCTATGTCCTTGAAATGGAAATACCTAGGGAGAGCATGCTTCCTCCTCTAGTCACTTTGTGAGCTAAAGTAGGCTCCTATCCGAGGCAAAAGATTTTCTAAGAAGCTACTGAGAGTAAGAATGTGGACTTCAATTAGGGTTTTGACAATGGGGAGAGAAAAAAGTAAGTAGGAATCTGAGATGAGCAAGGAGATATAACCCACTTTGAATGTGGAAGATCAGGGCAAAACAAATAGACAAAACAGCAAAGTTTATACCCATAGCAATTGAGAAGTTGATAAATCTTCAGTGGAAACAGGCAGCAGAGTAGGTTTAATTTCTCTTCCAAACTCATGAGGAATGAGAAGGCAATAGAATAAGCAAATGTCTATGTGCAACTTGTGTATAGAAGAGGGCACCTGAACTCAGAGAATAGGTTGGTAGTGCCCCCTCCAAAGAGACAGTTAAATGCAGTAGACTCCCTGTGTATGGATTCAGAGGGTGGTTTCCATTCTTGGTATAGGGAAATGATCTGCACTTAAATTTATTTCGTGTGACCATATAAACCTTCTAGTGGTGACCCCAAAATCTCTATTGAGGATAAAAAATGATTTATGGGGGGACCAGCAGGTGGTGTGATGGTTAAGATGCTGGACACTCCCACATGGCTGACCACGGCTAGAGTCCTGAACCTGGTGGCTTGCTTTCTCACATTCTCTTTCTCTCTCTGGCCAAAATAAAATAAATGAATAATAAATAAAAATAAGCAATTATATAAAAAAAAGATTGATGGAACTGGATTGTTAATAAAAAAAAATAAATATTAATTGTGCAAGTCATTGTCATTCACTGAGTTGACCAGTGAATGAAAGGAGGTTGTAATCCTGAGGATGCTTCCCATTCACAAGAACCTAGATTGGTGTACTAGCTCCTCAACGAACATGTAACCTTTATTCCTAAACTATATTCTTTGGTTGCATTGTTAGTAAAGATTTGGAAACCAGTGGGGAGAAAGGGAAAATTGGGGCACACCATACTTTTAATTTCTTGGAGACTCTTGACCTCTTTCTCATGGTGATATATACTCCAAAGCAAGAGCATGTTTCCTTTGACTAATTTGGTTTTCTTTGCCTTAATATTAAAAAATATCCACTCATAGTATTTCTAAGATCAAATCAAATTGTGCCTGTTAAATATTCTTTATTTCTAAATTTACCAGGCAGATCTTATAAGATCTTAAAAGTAGATATAAAGGGACCAGCAGTTAGCGTAATGGCTATGTCTCTGGACTCCCACATAGTCGACCGCGGTTCGAGTCCCGGACCCGGCGGCTTAAACTCACGCCGGGCGCGTGTGCGTTCGTGCCCAAGATCCCGAGAGGAGAATGGAGGAGAAGGGATTGCGGCGTGGCCATCCCCCCTGGGGGGTGATTTCCTGCTTTCTATCTCTCTGTCTCTCTCTGTCTGTCTGGCGAGCGCACGTGCCCTATAGCAAAAACCTCTCCAAAAAAAAAAAAAAAAAGAAAAAAAAAAAGTAGATATAAAAATCTCCTGTCCCTTTCATAATTTTTACATGGCATCAGAATCCATAAAATATGTTCTAAATGAAGAGTAAAAATACTCACTAACTTGGGGCACATGCACTCATTGGAGACATAGAGTGAGAGAGAGAGAGAGAGAGACAGAGAAAGTGAGAAAGCATACCCCAAGGGAGATGGCAGTCTCACAATCCCTTCTTTTCCAATGCTCCTCTTGGGATTTTGGGTACATAGGCACACACACCTGGTGCATCTTTTAAGCCCTGAGGGCAGGACTTGAACAGTGCAGTTGTCCATGTGGGATCCAGCCATCTTAGCCACCATGCCTCCTGGCTGGCCCCCAAATGCTTATTAGCTCTAAAGAACATTGTATTTATTCTTACTGGGGCATATTACAAAAGTGACATGTGGTCAGAAATCCAAGTTGGCCAACTGTGGGGGCATAGGCAGTGGAGCACAACTGCATGGTACTGGACCCATGTGGGTAGCTCCAGGTGTGGATATTGGGTTAACTTGAGCATACAGGGTATGCCTACAAGTGTAATCCTGGAGAGGGGTAGAGAATGGAGTAAGAGGTATGGGAAGGGATTTCCAGCCTGGCAGGACCCTGTCAAAAGTACCCTTCCCTCTCGTAAGATAAATAAATAAAGTCTTAAAAAAAGTTTTCTTAAATCCAGGTTGAAGCTTCCATCTCAAGAATTCCCCCAGCCCCTATTTACAAAGTATTCATTCTATTTAAGACTATAGTGTTTACTTCTATTCTTTTTTAATATTTCAACAAACATTTGAATATATTTTATGTAAAAACACATATTTTAAAAAAGAAACACGGACCCTCACTTGCCGCCGATGGGCTGCCTTGCTGCACGCACGCCCTGCCGCCCCACAGAAATGCTTCAGTTACCCACAGTCCTTCACCAGATGAGGCCTGTGTCCCGGGCACTGGCTCCTCATCTCACTCAGGCTTATGCCAAAGATATTAAATTTGGTGCCGATACCCGAGCCTTAATGCTTCAAGGTGTAGACCTTTTAGCCGATGCTGTAGCCATTACAATGGGGCCAAAGGGAAAAACAGTAATTATTGAACAAAATTGGGGAAGTCCCAGAGTAACAAAAGATGGTGTGACTGTTGCAAAATCAATTGACTTAAAGGATAAATATAAAAATACTGGAGCTAAACTTGTTCAAGATGTTACCAATAATACAAAGAGCCTGGGGATGGTAGCACCACTGCTACCACACTGGCACGCTCTATTGCCAAGGAAGGCTTCGAGAAAATTAGTAAAGGTGCTAATCCAGTGGAAATCAGGAGAGGTGTGATGTTAGCTGTTAATGCTGTAATTGCTGAATTTAAGAAGCAGTCTAAACCTGTGACAACCCAGAAGAAATTGCTCAGGTTGCTACAATTTCTGCAAATGGAGACAAAGAAATTGGTAACATTATTTCTGATGCCATGAAAAAGGTTGGAAGAAAGGGTGTCATCACAGTAAAGGATGGAAAAACACTGAATGATGAATTAGACATTATTGAAGGCAAGAAGTTTGATTGAGGCTACATTTCTCCATACTTTATTAATACATCAAAAGGTCAGAAATGTGAATTCCAAGATGCCTATGTTCTGTTGCGTGAAAATTTTTTTTTGCTAGTGTCCAGTCCATTGTACTTGCTCTTGAAATTGCCAGTGCTCACCGTAAGCCCTTGGTCATAATTGCTGAAGATGTTGATGGAGAAGCTCTAAGTACACTTGTTTTGAATAGGCTAAAAGTTGGTCTTCAGGTTGTAGCAGTAAAATCTCCAGGTTTTGGTGACAATAGAACCAGCTAAAAGACATGGCTATTGCTACAGGTGGTGCAGTGTTTGGAGAAGAGGGGTTGACTCTATTGAGGATGTTCAGCCTCATGACTTAGGAAAAGTTGGAGAAGTCATTGTGACCAAAGATGATGCCATGCTCTTGAAAGGAAAAGGTGACAAGGCTCAAATTGAAAAATGTATTCAAGAAATCATTGAGCAGTTAGATGTCACAACTAGCGAATATGAAAAGGAAAAACTGAATGAACGTCTAGTAAAACTTTGAGATGGAGTAGCTGTGCTGAAGGTTGGTGGGACCAGTGACGTCAAAATCAACAAAAAGAAAGAGTTACAGATTCCCTCAACACTGCAAGAGCTGCTCTTGAAGAAGGCATTGTTCTAGGAGGGGGTTATGCTCTGCTTTGGTGCATTCCAGCCTTGGACTCACTGATTCCAGCTACTGAAGATCAAAAAATTGGTATAGAAATCATTAAAAGGACACTCAAAATTCCTGCAATGACCATTGCTAAGAATGCAGGTGTCGAAGGATCTTTGATAGTTGAGAAAATTATGCAAAGTTCTTCAGAAGTTGGTTATGATACCATGCTTGGAGATTTTGTGAATATGGTGGAAAGAGGAATCATTAAGCCAACAAAGGTTGTAAGAACTGCTTTACTGGATGCTGCCGGAGTGGCCTGTTAACTACAGCAGAAGTTGTAGTCACAGAAATCCCTAAAGAAGAAAAGGAGCCTGGAATGGGCAGAATGGGTGGAAAGGGAGGTGGTGTGGGAGGCGGCATGTTCTAACTTCTAGAACAGTACTTTACCATTACTGACGAACTGTGCCAGGAAGCTCAAGGCAGTGCTCACGCATAACTTCAGAGAAGTCAGTTGAATAGAAAAAAAGTGAAGTAAAGGCTGGCTGATGTTTAAGAAAGTCACTATAACCATCAGTTACTGGTTTCAGTTGACAGTATGTAATGGTTTACTGCTGTCATTGCCCATGCCTACAGATAATTTATTTTGTATTTTTGAATAAAAAGACATTTGTACATTCCTGATACTGGGTGCAAGAGCCATGTACCAGTGTGCTGCTTTCAACTTAAATCACTGAGGCATTTTTACTACTGTTCTGTTAATCAGGATTTTAGTGCTTGCCATCACCAGATGAGAAGAAGCAGCCTTTCTGTGAAGAGTAACAATAACTGTGTACAAAATAGAGAAATATCCAACTATGTGACAACCTTTGTGTAATAAAAATTTGTTTAAAGTTAAAAAAAAGATGGATAATAGTATACATGTTTTTCTTCCTCTAGTTTTTTTTTTTTATTTTTTAAAGTAATAACCCATGGATATTCTTCACATCAGGACATACAGATACCTCTCAATCCTTTTGTTGCTTAGTACTGTCCCATAATGTGGATGTACCACAGTTTATGTAACTATCCACTTTTTGATAGACATATAGATTGTTGACAAGTAACTCTGCATTTAAAATAAGCATCAGCTACTGGGATACTAGTCATGGTGTAAATGAAGTCAGCTGGTAAGTGAAAAATGAATTCACTCTAAATATCTATTTTGAAAACCTTGCTTAAATTTTTTTCTTTAAAATATTTGTTCACATAATGATACTGGTAACAGCAAAGAAGAGATGTTATCATTCTTAGACTCTGCTAGCAAGAGTGAAAATTAGTGTACCTTTGCTGGCAAAGCACTTGCAATGTATATCAAGAGTTTTAAAATTGTATATATTCTCTGACCCAGTAATTCCATTTCTAGGGATTTATCCTAAAGTAATAATCAATGCTGTAAAAAAGATTTATGGATATGCATCTTTGTAATCTTCTTTATAATAGAAAAGTCATGGAAACAAATATTGAACAATAGTGATTAAATTATGGCACAATGATATGTCTGAATTATAGTTTATAGCTAATGTAGTCATGTTTCCAAAGAAACTTTATTGCATGAAAAATATAGTATAATATCAAGTGAAAAAATCTAGTATGTATTAGCATCTTGCAAAATGTTTTCTTGAATAATTTTCTGTATTAATCTTCCATAAGATGTTGTAGAGGCATATATGCTCACCAGAGAGAGTGAAAAAGTGAGAAACTATTCCCCATTGGGGTGTTCATGCCAGAATCCCTTCTCCTACATTTCTTCCTCCTTTGGGGATTTTTGGGCATGCACACACATGTGCCTGGCATGTTTCTCAAGCCAATGGGTCTGGGACTTGAACAGCACAGTCAGCAGTGTGGGATGCAGCCACCTTAACTACCACACCACCAGTTGGTCTAAAACGTATTTTTTTTACATGAATAATAAACATTACTGTGATAATTTGTGCTGGAAGACATAACAGATATTTATGAGAGAAATGTCTTTGGTTCCTTTCTGTTGACGTAATTTATGGAAGTTACAGTATCTAGGGATGTTTTCCAACAAGAGTAGAATCATATTGTTTCCATTTTATGGAGTTGGTACAACATCTGCTGGCAATCTCCCAGAGAAAGAGAGGTCTCACTCTGGGTAAGATGATGAAGGATCCTTTTTTTTTTTCTTTTCTTTTTTTGGGTGCATTTTTCAAATATAAAGGACATTCTACTCCTATCTCCTGACTACGTTCTTCCCATGACTTAGAGGAAAAAGCCTGAATTCACCACATTTGAAGCCTTAGTCCAGAATATTTTATGGGTTTTGGAAAAGTGCTGTTCAGATCCCAAAGTCTGAGGTGGAAAGGGATATGAGAGAAGCAGTGTTACTTTTTCAAATTACAGTAAAAAATGCAGAAGTCTCAGAATTCTAGTAGCTGAGAAGTGGTGAAGGAGCAAATTCTCTATACTGTCTTTCTCAAAATCTTGATACTACTATTTTCTTAAAAGATATTAAGGAGAAAATTCTAATCTGTAGTTTAAATAAAACTATCAATAGTTTATTTCTTTGGACCATTGAATTAAGACACTTACCTTTTCTGACTGGCAGCAGACTCACATATTAAATGTTACCTTTTGGGATAGTCAAAGAAAGGTCTGTAATTGAGAAAACAAACCCAGACATAAAATAAAGTTAGAGAGTTTTGAAGCCATATTTATCAATAAAGTGTAAAGATCAAGGACTTGTAGACTGTCTTCCCATTTTCCAATTATTCATCTAGTAGTCTTATGTGTCCCAACCTCCTTCCTCCTTCTTTCTCTTCCTCTTTGCCTCTTCCTTGTCCTCCTCTTTTCTCTTCATTTTTTTGCCCCTTACCCAAATTATGTGATTTTATTGAAGATTGAAAATTACAACACCTCAGTCTTGGGCAGAGGAATCAGAGACCTTTCCTGGCATCCTTTGAATTGAAATTGAGCAGGGAACCTTTTGCTTTTCTGATCATCAGCTGAAGGATACAAACCCAAAGGTGCTTATGGCTCTATACCCAGGCTTGTAGGAAAAGCCCTACAGGAAAGAATAGGCCAAAACAGAGAGAAGAGCAGAGAAAACACACACATACACAGACAGGAGTTGGGGAGATGGCAGTGAACCCAGCCATCCTGAAGCCTGCCCATTTTTTCCTTTCTGAAGTTTTATTACTTCTCTCTCTTTCTGTTTTTAGAGAGATGTTTGCTATAGAGTGCATGTGCTTGCCAGAGAGACAGAGAGAGAGAGAGAGAGAGAGAGAGAGAGAGAGAGAGAGAGAGAGAGAAAGTGAGAAATCATTCCCCCTGGGGGGAGGCCATGACGCAATCCCTTCTCCTCCATTCTTCTCTTGGGATCCTGGGCACACACACACATCCATCCAGCATGAGTTTCAAGCCACCAGCTCAGCTTGGTTGACCACATGGAAGTCCAGTGCCTTAACCACTGTGCCATCTGCTGGCCCCTTCCCTATATTTGCATTTGGGTTGGATTTCTATTGCTTGCAGTCAGAGTTCTGACTATTTTAGTGACCATATTGGGTAGGTATATGGAATTACCTTTGGACATACTAACTTGATTTTTGACTTCAAAGTAAATATACTTAAGGAGTGAAGCAGTAGACACATGGCAAAAGAAACACCAAACTTCAGTTTCCTTGAGACCTTTTAGCAAGGAAGAGCTGGAGATGATTAGGACAGTGAGTTTGACATATAAATAAGAAATAAGAAATGTGAAGAGAGCAGTAATACCCTTCCACAGCACAGAAGCTGTCTTGAAAAAAATATATATATATAAAGAATTAATTTAGAATCCCAGGCATCCCACTTTTCATCTGCTCTTAGAAATGGAAATGTGATTGAATATGTTATATAGTGATAATACAGAATCTGCCCTTTTCATATTCTAAGCCAGATGAGTTTGTGGATAGATTTCCTGCCTATCAATTCAGAGACAAAAGAAAAATCTCTCCATCTTAACATTCCTCAGGTCAGAAAGGGCCATAGGCACTGTAGGGTACTGCTGTCCTTTGGTCCACAAACATCGGTCAAGTTTTTTTTTTTTTTTTTTTCTTTCCATTTTTCTTAACAGCATGAGAATGTCACTATCTAAATAGACTCTCATCATCCTGGTATCACTTAAATAGACTTCTATATTTTAAAATCAGGTTAAACATATTTGAGATTAATACATCTCACACTAGTGTCTAAGTGCTATCATTTTTAAAGGTCAATAATTTGTGGACAATCAAGGCAAAGTGATGATCCTGTGGATACTCAATAGAATTCTAGATTTCTGGAATAATCAACTTCTCAGTTTCTAGTTTGAGAGTGCAGTCTATTATTCTTCCTCGGACTAATATATAAGTGATATTTTAACAATCGACTCATCACCTGGAGGTATATCAACTATTGCCTCTCATGTGAACTTGGGATAGAATATGGATGTAGTATTTGACTAAATGAATTTTCCAGGTTTTACAAAGATGGAAGCAGAGGTAAGGCACAGCCTGTTATGTTCGAACTCTACTTTCTTAATTTGTACATTTTCCCTTGTTGGGAAGCAGAGTGATGAAAAATTAAAATGATGATGGCTTATATTATTGGTAATTAAAAGAAAAAACCCTCTCCCTACATGGATCCTACACAAATGATTGCAGGGAGAAAAGGACGTTACATAATCTTATTGTGTAAATTGCAGGTCTGGCAACTTTTCAGAGCTGTGGATATCTTTTCCTCTCCCAGTGTCTGTTAATTCTTGGTATTGGCAAAGAGACTTGCCCTGAAAAGATGGTGGTGGGTGAGTAGTACCTCCTCCTACCACATTTCTGAGATGGAGGGAACAGCAGCTGAGTGTCATCTCAAAGGAAGCAAAAATGTGTTTGGAACAAAGAATATTCTCTTATGCACTGAGAGGAGCCTTGACAGGGCCCGGAATGGTGCAGTTACTGCATCTGGGCCTTTGCGTAAAGAAGGCAGTTACCTTCTCTTGGTAGCTTTGACTGACTGACATATAGCAGCGTTCCCCACCACGTCTTAGGTTTTTTGACAGTATATACAGAGAGGTCCTGGGGCACAAACCAGGTCCTTCTCAAGTGGATCCAGTTGCATTATTGCTGCACCCCACAGAATATTATATAGATGGACTATAGTATGTAGTGCTTTTTTTTTTTGTCGTTGTTATGTATCTTCTTTCACTTAGTGTAATTATTTGGAAGATTCAACCATATTATAGCATGTATCAGCAGTTCATTGCTTTTAATTGCTGATTACGTTATTCCGTTATATGTATATGCAATAATTTATGTATCCATTCACCCATTGACGGACATTTGGGTTGTTTCTGGTTTTTGACTATTTCATATAAAGCTGCTGTGAATACTCATTTGTATGGACATAGGTTCTCCTTTCTCTTGGGTAAATATTTTGGTGTAAAATGATGAGGTTTATGCTAGGTATGTGTTTAACTTTTTGAGAAACTGTCAAACTGTTTTCCAAAGTGGAAGTACCATTTAACATCCCAACTAGTATAAATAAGTTCCAATTCCTGTACATACTTGTCAACTCTTGTGATCAACTTTGCATTTTAGTATGTGCATAACAGTATCTTATTGTAATTTTAATTTGCATTTCCCTAAATCTCTGACTAAAATTGTAAATCTTTTTCTACTTTCACTTCTGTCATTATTATTATTATTATTTTAGGCTTTATGTTTTTCAAAGTATTGTGATTGCATATATAAATACCCATGAGTGTTATATCTTCTTCATGAGTTTTATTTTCTTACTTTTTTCATATGTGACTAAATATCAGATTTGGAATTTTACCTTGTTGAATGATGAATATTTTTGTATTTGTTTAAATTTTCTTTTTTTTGGAAAAGGTTTTTTTTTTTTTTTTTTTTTTTGCTATAGAGCATGTGTGCGCTCACCAGAAAGACAGAGAGAGACAGAGAGACAGAAAGTGAGAAATCACCCCCAGGGGGATGGCCACACCGCAATCCCTTTTCCTCCATTCTCCTCTCAGGATCTTGGGCACGCACGCACACGCACCCGGCGTGAGTTTAAGCCACTGGGTTCAGGGCCTGAACCTCGGTCATCTACATGGGATTTCAGCGACATAGTCATCACGCAAACTGCTGGTCCCTATTTATTTAAATTTTCTTGAGCTTTGTTCTGGGATGTAGTTAGGTGTCTAGAGATAGTATATATATATTTTTTGAATCTTACTCTTAAGATTTGTTAAGTGAGTCTGAATTGATATTCAGTCCACAGATTACTCTTTTACACAACCAATGCAAGTTATTTTTTTAAAATTAAATTCCCCATAACTGATGAAGTTTTCCAAACCTACCCATGTGAGATCACTTTTTCTTCTAATCTTTTGGGTGGTTCTTTCCTCAGTCTCAGGTGGTTTCCTTACAAGCATTTGCTGGTAGGTACTTAGCTAAATAATCTATGGCAACCTTTCGAGATGTCCAGCATTCTCTCTGCTGCTGCTCTCTTCTCTCCAGAAGTCTGTTCTTCAATTGCCTTGGTCCCTCAGGAGTCCCAGCTTCATTTCTTCAAGATTCTGCTCTACTTCCTTCCCCTGGTATTGAACCGTGTCATGAGACTGGGGCAATTGGAGCCTTTACTGTATTTTTTTTCCATCTCTCAGAAATCACTGTCCTTTCCCCCCTGATTTTTAGTGTCTTAAAAGATATTTTTGGGGGGGACCAGCAGTTATGGCTATGTTATAATGGGGGATTAGCAATAATGGCTATGTCGCTGGCCTCCCATGTAGTCGACCGTGGTTCACGTCTCGGACCTGGCGGCTTAAACTCATGCCGGGCGCATGTGCGTGCGTGCCCAAGATCCCGAGAGGAGAATGGAGGAAAAGGGATTGTGGCATGGCCATCCCCCCTGGGGGGTGATTTCTTGCTTTCTATCTCTCTGTCTCTTTCTGTTTTTCTGGTGAGCGCATGCACCCTATAGCAAAAACCTCTCAAAAACAGACAAACAAACAAACAAACAAAAAAGAAAACCCTATTTTTTTAAAAATATATTTTTTTCTATTTGTTGGTTGTTTTAAGGAGAGGGCAAATCTGTCCCTTTCTTTACACTTTCAGTAATCTATACTCCATATTAGTTGGGAAATGTACCCATTGTCTAAGGTAGAACATATTCTATAATGTAGTGGTTAAATTTTTTTTAGAGAGAGATTATTGCCACAGGGCGTGTACGCTCATCAGAGAGACAGAAAGATACGGACAGAAAGCGAGAAATCATCCCACAGGGGAGTCGGCCATGCTGCAATCCATTCTTCTCCAGTCTCCTCTCAGGATTTTGGGCATGCATGCACACATGCCCAGCATGAGTTTTAAGTCATTGAGTCCAGGATTCAAACTGCGGTCGACTACGTGGGAGTCCAATGACATAACCATTACTCCATCTGCTGGTCCTCAAATTTTACGTGTTGTGAGGGCACTCAGTGAATAAATTTCTTTTTGTTATAGTTAAAATGAATTAGGGGATAGTGGTGGAGTCAGACAGATGGGGATTATAAGGTCATTGCCTTTCTAATAAAATAAAGTTGAAGAAAATAGTAAAATTTGCACTCTTCTCACTATATCATTTTTTTTATAAAGAAATTTTTTTCCTATAGGACATGTGCACTCACCAGACAGACAAAGAGAAACTGAAAGAGAGAAATCACCCCCCAGGGGCAATGGACATGCCACAATCCCTTCTCCATTCTCCTCTTGGGATTTTGAGCACGCATGTACACACGCCTGTCATGAGTTTTTTTTTTTTTTTTTTTTTTTTTTTTTTTTTTTTTTTGGAGAGGTTTTTCGCTATAGGGCGCGTGCGCTCGCCAGACAGACAGAGAGAGACAGAGAGATAGAAAGCGAGAAATCACCCCCCAGGGGGGATGGTCACGCCGCAATCCCTTCTCCTCCATTCTCCTCTCGGGATCTTGGGCACGCACGCACACGCACCCGGCATGAGTTGTAAGCCACCGGTTCCGAGACGCGAACCGCGGTTGACTACGTGGGAGTCCAGCGACATAGCCATTACGCTAACTGCTGGTTCCCAGCCTGTCATGAGTTTTAAGCTGCCAGGTCTGGGACTCGAACTGAGGTCAACTGCATGGGAGCCCAGAGTCATAACCATTACTCCATCTGCGGGTCCAGTATATCTTCTTGATTTAGACAGACTTGCCCACCTATCACAAGTAATTGGAACAAGTACGAACTAGTTCTTGAGGCACAGCCAGATAAACCTACAATTTTTTTTTTTTTTGAGAGGTTTTTGCTATAGGGCACATGCTCTTGCCAGAAAGACAGAGAGAGACAGAGAGACAGAAAGTGAGAAATCACCCCCCCAGGGGGGATAGCCACGCTGTAGTCCCTTCTCTTCCATTCTCCTCTCAGGATCTTGGGCATGCACATGCATGCACCCAGCATGAGTTTAAGCCACTGGTTCCAGGTCTCGAACCGCGATCAACTTCATGGGAGTCCAGTGATGTAGCCCTTTTGCCAGCTCTGGTCCTGATAAACCTACAATTTGAAGGAACAACTAAAGATTGTTCAAAGCAGGTGGAGAAATACCATAAAGAAACATTTGTTGTTACCCTAGTGACAGTCCCTGCCTGGGAGAACTAGAGGAATGGAGATAAATGGCCCTATGAAGAGAGTGGGTTCAGACATCTGTGGCCTTTGGCTTTCTTAGTGACCTTGAACAAATTAAACCCTGGTTTTCTTCTTCGAAGCTATCTCACAACTCTTAATGGATTTATGTAGTGTGTGGTTGTTCTCTGTCTCTTCTTCTCTTTCTTTCCCTGTTTTTATTATGATAGAAATATACACAGGTGACATACAGGAATGTCACCAATACAAGGTTTGGGCTCAGGTCCTGCTCTGACATTCGCAGAGAGAACACTGTCATTTTCTAGAGTGTTCCCCACCCGCATCACTGCAGCATCTAGTAAGAGCTTGAGAAACACCCTGCAAAGCCGGGGTCCAAGCCCAGTAATGACTCCTTTGTGGTCTGTCATCTGTCCATTGTCAATTTCAGATCCTAGGAGGATGAGACAAAGCACTCTTGCCAAGTGCTTGGTAATCCAATCTAAGCAGTGGGCTTTGAACCGCTCAATAATGATAAACTCACATTCATTTCATCCCAGTTAATTAGGAGTCAGCCAGAGAGAAGGCTGACAAAGTCCTAGGCTGAAGTTTACCTTTGCTTTGAAATGGCTTTCTTCATGCACAGTGAAAATTAATTGGGCAAACAGAACGTCAGGTAAATGATGGGGGAAAAAAAGCAGGAGAAGAAATAGGTATTTCATTGCTCTCATTATTAAAAAAAAAAAAAAAAAAAAAAAAGGAAAAACAACACCACCACCCTTTAACAAGCAAATAAGAAACATCTCAGGAGTGGAAAGTGGTGAGAACTGAGTATTTAGAGCCCTGAGTGCTTGTCCTGGGTCTTCCCTAAAACTGTGTCCCTTAAGCACACTATTTTCCCTGCCTGAGCTTCAGTTAATTCCTCCATAAAAATCAGAAGCTGTTCTCCAGGGCCTGTGCAACTTAATCCAATGATAGCAATTGATGTGCTCAATTTAGGGTAAACCCCAGGTCTTCATTAAGCCAGGTAGCTCATCTAAATGCTGAGCCAGAAGCTCTATTCCCCCCTAGGGCATCTATATATAATCACCATAACCCCAGGGCATTATCTCTCCCCTTTCCAACCTGTTCTCCTTATCTTTGCCAATGATTTTTCCAAAAGCCAGTTCTGACCTTGGGTCTTTGGTGGCTCTTGGACACACAGGATACAGTCCACACACACAGACCTTCCATGGTATCTGCTTGGTCATCCTCTGCATAGACCCGAGTGCCAGCTGTGCCAGTTTATGTACACTGTCCAGCGTGTTCTCCACTTATTTGGCCTGGGGCCTGCAACTAATCCACCAAATCTTTGGGTGAAGAGCAATTGCTCTTCAGCAAAGTCTCCATAAAGCTCCCCAGAGTTGTGTATTCCATTCAGGGTTTCCTTTGGTTGTAGTCACAAGGTGGTATGTTTTTCTACCCAAGTAGACAGTGGATTCCTTAAGCACTGGGATAATGTCCTATTCATCTTCGTATTTCTAATATAAGAGGGTTTATTGCACAGATGAATAAAACCAGCATTTAAAAGTACAAAAGAAGGCAATTTTATAGTTATTTCATAATTTTGAAACTTTCTTGAGATTGGCTTTCCCCTGATATTTTGAATTAGTGAAGGGTACTGACATTTTAAAGGATTCTCTAAGAACCATTAGTCAGGAAGATTCTGCCTTGAAAATTGCATTTCAAATGAAGAAAGGGTTTAGTTAGTGAACTGAGACTGGATTTTAAAAGAAAGTCATTTGGAAAATGTCATGGGCAATTTTTTTTAATAGTGCTTTTATCGTTACACAATAGTAGAGGCTGGTTTGTTCAGTGTTCTGTTAGGCAGAATCATAGCCACATTTCTGTACACCCATTATAAATTATACTGAATGATTCTAGAGACAGGTGGGCTTTTCCAAAGTCTGTAAATTTTTGCCTCCTGAGGATGTCTTGGTAGAAGATAAAGTCCATCTGACAAGGTTGCTTAAAGGGAATTCATGCATTGGGTAAAAGTACTTTCAACCAAAAGATTGTATTATTATTATTTTAATTATAAGGACATCCAGATTTATAGAAAAGTATCAAGTGAGGTTGAAAAACATGCTTCACCTTTATTGAATGAATTCAGGGTTTCTTGGTCTTGGCACTACTGACATTTTGGACTGAATGATTCTTTGGTGTCAGGGCAGCCTATATATTGCAGGATGCTGGGTGTGACCCTTGGTCTCTTCCCACCAGATGCCAGTAACAGCACCATCACCAGTTGTGATAAAGTTCTCCAGACAACAAATGTCCCCTGGAAGGCTGAATGTTCCATTGTGAAGCACTGAATTAAATGAAATAAAAATTCTGTGAGGAAAGCTGAAAGATTAGATTAAGTCCATGCTTAAGCTCTTATTTTTGATTTTTAGCATTAAAATTAATTATATTTAATAAACATGCATTGCACGTCTGCCTATGAAGTGATAAACTGTGTTAGGTGCTCGGACATTATGGAGAACTGAGGAAAAAAAGTTCACCATCTTTTTTACAATATACAAAAAATTCATCCAGACATTTTGGAGCATAAAAGCAATATAGATAAAGGTGAGGTGGCATCCTGGTAGTTGAGCACTAAAGCATAGGAATGCTGAACCCACTATCACAGAATCTGGAACCAAAATGCCTGGATTTCAAATGCTGGTCTCAATATGTTCTAGCTGTTTAATTGGTGGTTCAGGGGTGGAGGGCAAGATATTTCAGTTATTTAAAAAACTTCTTTTTTGTAGGATGAGAGTGATAACAATATGCCGTATTATAGGGTTGTGGAGGATTAAATGAACTAATAGATGTGAAATATTAAGCTGTCAGGAAAGTCACAGTGCAATTTTGCATAGAAAAATACGTCATGACTTGGGACCAGCAGTTGGTATAATGGCTATGTTTCTGGACTCCCATGTAGTTGACCACGGTTCGAGTCCTGGACTCTGTGGCTTAAACTCACGCCAGGCACGTGTGTGTGCATGCCCAAGATCCCAAGAGGAGAATGGGGGAGAAGGGATTGCGGTGTGGCTGTCCCCCCCCCCCCCCCCGGGGTGGTGATTTCTTGCTTTCTGTCTCTCTGTCTTTTTCTTTCTCTCCCACAGGGGAGTCAGCGGTGCTGCAATCTATTCTTCTCCAATCTCCTTTCGGGATTTTGGATATGCACACACACATGCCTTGCATCAGTTTCAAGTCACTGGGTCCGGGACTTGACTGTAGTCAGCCACCATGTGGGACTCCAGTAATGTAACCGCTATGCCATCAACTGGCTCCTAGAGTAGTTCTTAGAGTGAGAGCATTATCTTCTTCACTGGAATATGTCTTGTTATTTAAAGAAAAACACCATTTAGGGAGGGACTAGGGTTTGATAAGGACATGGGTGATATGGTAGATATGTCCATTTACAGGCTGAGTGACTTTGGACATGATACTTCATTTCTCTGCATCTTACTTTCATGGTCAATGGAGATAAATGACATACTTTTGTTTATAAGAGATAAACAAATCAAAACTTTTTTTAAGAGGGTTTTTGCTATAGGACACATGAGCTCACCAGACAGAGACAGAGAGACAGAAAGCGGGAAATCACCCCCCAGGGGAGATGGCCACGCTGCAATCCCTTCTCTTCCATTCTCCTCTTGGGGTCTTGGGCACACACGCACACGTGCCCGGCGTGAGTTTAGGCCACCAGGTCTAGGACTCACACCACAATTGACTACGTGGGAGTTCAGCGACATAGCCATTACGCTAACTGCTGGTCCCAAATCAAAACTTTTTTTAAAAAAATAGTTCACAGTAGTGTGTACTTGTCATTGATCTGTCATCAGAAGAGCACTTTGCCTAAAAGAAAGGTCTGACTGGTGTGTATGTTTACAGTCTTTTGCGCAGTTACGGTATTGCAACTAAAATTTGTTTTGTCAGTTTTTTTGAATGAACTGAATAATGTTTTTAAACAATTTTATTTCTTATTACTACCTTACGTGGTGGTGGGGAGGATTCAGTCAATCAAACTCAGGTATACAAATCACCCAATTAACTGATATGTAAACATCAGAACCTGCTTTTCCTGGCTTTCTGCCAGAGCAAACCTCAGTACCTCTCTTCTTCACTTTTTTTTTTTTTTTTTTTTTTACTGTCACAAATAGGACTTTTTATCTTCTTCACTTTTATAGCCAGTGCCAAAACAGAGCTTGCCAATCTATTGAAATTTAGTAATCTTACAGATGATATTCTATATGCCATGATAAGTGTTGACTAGGTGTGTAAGGGGTATATACATAATTGTCACTACTATTATTCTTTAGAAAATATTTTATTATATCAACATATGACAGAAGAACATGATAAAAGTTTGGCTTTCATTTGTGTGCAATGAAAATAAAATAGATTCTATTTCCTATCTTTGTTAAGTTTGAAAAATGCCATCTTTAAACCAAAGAGAAGTGGCAGAGTACAGGAAAGAGGCGTGAAGAAGAGGAGTCAATTCTGTCATTTTAGCACTAGCTGGGAGAACCAAGGCAATTTGCAGGAATCTTGAAACAACAGAGTTCAGGGATTCAAATTCCAGCTCTGCCACTTATTCACCATGAATCCCAAGTTCAACCTCTCAGAGTGGTTGCGAAAATTAAACAACTAATGTGAAGCATTTGGCATACAATAGGCAGTTCTAAATAGTAGTTTCAGTTTTTTCTTAAATCAGAATACATTTCACAATGCAATCATTTACTCCATGTGGAGACTCTGCAGATACCTGTCAGTAGAGAGGCCAACAATATGTGTAGGCAGAGGGCTAGGTCATGGTGATTCCCAAAGAGCATATGTATCTGTAAACAGTGGGGGCTATAGAAGGTTTTTAGGAAGGAAATGATAGGAAGTGACCCATTTTTCAACTTGTTTAATAGCATCACTGGTCCTATTCCCTGTATTCTCTTTCTTCCAACCTCCTCTCTTCCTTCTCACATTTTTATAGTATTATATATATATGTATATAATACTATAAAAATATATATAATATATATAATATATATATAAAATACTATAAATATATATAAATATATATATATTTAGGGAGGAGAGGTTTTTGCTATAGGGCATGTGTCCTTGCCAGAAAAACAGAGAGACATAAAGAGACAGAAAGCGAGAAATCACCCCACCCCCCAGGGAGTATGGCCATGCCACAATCCCTTCTCTTCCATTCTCCTCTCAGGATCTTGGGCACGCATGCACACTTGTACGGCGTGAGTTAAGCCACTGGGTCCGGGACTTGAACCGTGGTCAACTACATGGGAGTCCAGCGACATAGCCATTACGCTAACTGCTGGTCCCAGAATTCTATAATTTTTGTTAAGCCTTTGTTTTCATTTAATTAATTGTTTCCCCAAAGCAACATTGTGGTATATGTTTTATTACCAGCTGCATTTTAGCAATTAGGAAATAGGCTAGCACAGCTAGCACAGTTTGCCTAAGATCCCATGGCTACAAGAGGCAGAACTTCAACTCAGTTCATAGTATTTCAAGTCCTGTCCTTTTGTTCATACTCCACCACTTCAACAGGAAAATAAAAGCCAACATGCAGCCTGTGTGTCATCCACTCACCAGGGAAAAATATAGAACTGCTCTTAATACCTCGCTTCCAGGCCATAAAAATAACCATTAGACTTCGAATAACCTTATTTTTGAGTTTTGTTTCAGTACTCTTTATTTAGTGATTATTCTCTAAGTGTCTTTCTGATGGCTATCATTTGATTTACAGACCCACTGAGAAAAGAAGTAATTTCAAACTGTTATTATTTCACAAAATAGCACTCTCTTTTAACCGTGACTATTTTGCCCCTGGCCCAAAACCTTTAAAAATGTGTACTTTCTGGAAACATACCTATTGTAGATAGTGTTCTGCTCTGTTTAGTATCACTAAATCCTAGTTTAGTTTAGCAACACTACTAAGTCCTGGCCAGTTTTTTGTAGGGCTTATGTCACAGAAATGGGTAGGATAGTTTGTAGAGTTCATATCTCCATCCATGCTATTAGAGTTAGATAAAAGCCTCAGGGATTGCTGTTTCCAATTACCTCATTTCACAGATGGAGACATTGAAGCCCAGACAGAGGAGTGGAATAATTCAGGGTTCAAAGGAAGGTAGTGCGAGAGGTGAGAACCTAACTCTGTTGTCCAGGCTCCCAGACATCTCTGTTGCTCTGTACGTGACCCAGGGGCCAGAAGCATCAGTGAAATATGGGAGTCATTAGGAATGCAGAATCTGGGGTCCCTCTCCAGACTTCCGGAGTCAGAATCTAATTTGTAGCAAGATAACTAGGTGATTTGTATGTACATGAAAGTATTTTATTTTATTTAAAGTTTCTTTTTCCATGAGCGAGAGAGAGAGTGAGAGAGAGACTGTAGCTCTAACAAAGTCTACATGTCATGATCTACCTCCAGTTTCAGCCAGTCCCAGATCATGGGCATATACCTGGGGTGTTCAGGGAGGTCTCTGGATGTGAACTCAGAACCTTCCCATATGGGTCAGCCTTGCCAAGTGCTAGTTACTGCTGGGCCACTATCTGCCCTCTCACATTATGGTTTAGGAAGCACTGCTTTATATTACATGGAGCTTTGCTTCTGAAGATATTTGCAGGTGTGTGCTTTCTAGATAAGGGTGAGAGAGATAAGGAAAGGAAAATAAATGCTGGGGATAAGGAAAGGAGGAGGAGAGAAAAAAGAAAGAAAGGAGAGGTGGAAGGGAGGGAAGGAGAGTGAAGACAGAATGATTGATTCTGGGAAAGTATGGGCTAGAGGTAATGAAATGCCTATGGGATGTCCTTTAAACACTTAATGAATAAAATGATTATTTACAGAGAGCATGTGTACTTGGGAGAGAGACCAAGCCCCCCACCCCCACCCCCCCGGTAATGGGACTTAGTCATACCACAGTCCCCTTTCCTCCATTTCTCTAACACATCAGGATTTGGGGCACACATGCATATGTACTCTGTGTGTTTTTCAAGTCTCCGGGGCCAGGAGTTCAGCCATGTTAGATCAGCTTTCTAGGCACAGTGCTTAGCCACTAGGAATGGTATCTAGGGAGAGATACTAATCTGTTGGGCATCTCCAAATGGGCAGTCAATTTAGCATACAGGGGACAAGACTATCCAC
This sequence comes from Tupaia tana, assembly GCA_026018925.1. NCBI lineage: Eukaryota > Metazoa > Chordata > Mammalia > Scandentia > Tupaiidae > Tupaia > Tupaia tana. Next base: position 78,070,450 of record JAKSZU010000015.1, read on the forward strand.
AGGGAGTAGGAAGGAAAACACTATTTTTTAGAAGTTGGCTAACTGAGCTGAAAGCATATTCACGGGAAGGCCAGGAGGCCTGAGGACCTCAGGATCCAGTTGTCAAACAGAAGCATTTTAAGTTCTGTGGCTAATGCTATGTAACAAAAATTACAGAGATGGAAACTGAGAATTCTCCCTTGTATTTGATAGTCAGTAGGCCACCGGTTACTTTGCTAGGGGCTGCAGCTAACAACTGTGTCCTCCCAATTCCAGAACCAGCAGCTGTGTCAAATACTAACCTCAGGCCACTTTGGTCATTAATGTTTGAGCTGCTGCCAACAAGTGCCTTATCTGCTATGTTCTGCTGCAGCCTGCTCCTTGCCTGTGCCCTACCACACTCAGTCTCTGACTTCCTGGCTCTTGACTTGCCTATTGGTTGTTGAATTCTACTTCCTGTGTAACCCTGTGAGTATTTCCTCCTTTAGACCACCAGTGTCTGCTAACTAGGTGCTTCTTAGGCTGATCTCCACTTCTAGACTATTTCTATTCCCTCACCTTCCAACTCATATTTCTGAAGTTGAAATTATTCCAACTGTGTCCTCTTTTCCGGCTGGAACCATAGAGGGCTTTCAAGAGAAGAAAAAGAAGGTTCCTGCTGCGGCGAAAACCAAGAAAAAAAACTCCGGCTGCAGTGGAAGCCACCAAGAAAAAGGTCCTGCTGTGCCAGAAACCCTTAAGAAAAAGCAAAGGAATTTTGCAGAGCTGAAGATCAAGCACCTGAGAAAAAAGTTTGTTCAAAAGATGCTTCAAAAGGCAAGGAGGAAGCTTATCTATGAAAAAGCTAAGCACTATCATATGGAATATAGACAGATGTACAGAATGGAGATTCACATGGCCAGGATGGCAAGAAAAGCTGGCAACTTCTCTGTACTTGCAAAACCCAAATTGGCGTTTGTTATCAGGATCAGAAGTATTGATGGAGTGAGCCCAAAGGTTCAAAAGGTGTTGGAACTTCTTCATCTTCGCCAGATCTTCAATGGAACCTTTGTTTAGCTCAGTAAGGCCTCAACACGCTGAGAATGGTGGAACTATATATTGCATGGTGGTACCTGAAGTCAGTAAATGAACTGATCTACAAGCATGGTTATGACAAAATCAGTAAGAAGCAAATCTCTTGGAAAATTCGGCATCATCTGCATGGAGGATCTGATTCATGAAATCTATACTGTTGGAAAATGCTTCAAACAAGCAAATAATTTCCTGTGGCCCTTCAAATGATCTTTTCCATGAGGTGGAATGAAGAAAAAGACCACCCATGTTGTAGAAGGTGGAGATGCTGGCAACAGGGAAGACCAGATCAATAGACTTATTAGAAGGATGAACTAAGGTATTCACTATGAATATTTTAATAATCTGGTCAGTAAATAAACAGTGGCTGTTTTCAGACTGCAATAAAAAAGAAAAAAAAATTATTCCAGCTGCTAAGTCCCCACACAGGATAATGGGATGCACCAAACTCTTTTACAACATTCAGTTAAATGTTACAGGAATGTCTCCCCCTTTAGAGTAAATAGATCACACTTTAATATAAGCTCCTGGGAGCTGAGGGGCTCCTCAAAAGAAGCCCAGATTTGCCCCTCAGACCAGTACCTAGCTGATGCACCAGGAGGCAAGTATTAAAATTTTATGCCACTTACTCCAGTGCAATTGTCTGTACAGAATTTTTAATGGCAAACATGCTAATAGAGCTGTGAAAAGTTGGCAGAAGGAAGGATGTAAGGAACAGGTGATAGTAGCCAAATATAGCCAAATGCATTGATACCAGCCAAAACCAAGTCTTCTCTGTGCCAGGCACTTACTAGGTGCTATCAGCTATCAACTCTTTAAGTCCTCAACCACCATAAGGAGTGCATGTCATTATCTCCATTTCGTACATAAGTCTCAGCAAAGTTACACAGCTCATTTGTAATAAGAGACAAAGTTTAAACTGAGTATGTATCGATTCTGTGTATAATGAGGTAATTTGGAAACTTAGATCAGTGTCAGTGGAAGAAAGTATTGGGTTGTTGAAGTCATGGTGCATTTTTGCATAGAAAAACACGAAAAAAATATGTCATGACTTTTCTAATGACCCGATAATATAAAGGAATATTTTCTCTATTTCCTTTATGAAATGTTACCAGGAAATGCCTATTGTAGTTCACCAGAGGTAAGGCAGTCCTAAATCTGTCATTCAAGGGAGGAGATGCAAAGTAGTGTGTTAAAGCTAGATAGGTCCACGTGGCAAAGGAGAAGATAGAGTCCTGGGGCGGCTGCATCTGCTCTCAGCTCCGTGCTTCCACTTAACGCCTGAGGGCTGCTCGTGCACCTGGAATCTTCACCTACTCCACTCTTCGTCTCTCATCATCCAGTCTCCACCTTCAGTAAGGTCCCTTGTCGGGGTCATCCATGAGGCCACTTAGGTATCACGTGCCTCAGCATCTGCATCAGGAATGTAGGGATAATAGAACTAACCCATGAGGTTATTTGGTGTTTGAAAGACATAAAGGTATAACTTCTGTATTAATTTTTAAAAAAGAATTATTTTATTTAACTTTATTTTTTAAATTTGAGCAGAGAGGGAGGGAGGGAGGGAGGGAGAGAGAGAGAGAGAAAGAGAGAGAAAGAGAGAGAAAATGAGAAAGCAAGCTGCCAGGTCTGGGACTTGAACTGTGGTCAGCCATGTGGGAGTCCAGCACCCTTAACCAGCATGCAACCTGCTGGCCCCACATTTTTATTAATTTTGATAACAAAGGAAAAATATAAAATATTGAAAGGCCTTCAAATCCCACCAGAAATCTTTTTTTTGAAAGATTTTTGCTGTAGGATGCATGTGCTTGCTGGAGAGACAGACAGGAAGCAAGAAATCACCCCCTGGGGGTATGGCCATGCCACAATCCCTTCTCTTTCAGTCTCCTTTAGGGATTTTGGGCACACATGATTACACGCCTGGTGTGAGTTTTAAGCCACTGGTCTGGACTTAAACTGTGGTCAACTCCATGGGAGTCCAGTGAGGTAACCATTAAACCATCTGGTGGTTCCTAAGTTTGTCTATTTTTTTTTTTTTTTGAGAGGTTTTTTGCTGTAGGGCCCATGTGCTCGCCAGAAAGGCAGAGAGAGACAGTGAGACAGAAAGTGAGAAATCACCCGCCGGGGGGATGGCCATGCCGCAGTCCCTTCTCCTCCATTCTCCTCTCAAGATCATGGGCACGCATGCAAATGCGCCCGGCATGAGTTTAAGCCATTGGGTTTGGGACTCGAACCATGGTCAACTACATGGGAGTCCAGAAACATAGCCATTATGCCAACTGCTGGTCCCAAGTTTGTCATTTTTTAAAAAAAATCTTGTTCACTGATTGAAAACAAATTTATAAGTGGTTAGGTGAATTCAGTGACCAAAAATGAAAAGAAAGTAGCTAAAACTAAAGAATAAATGAGATTTCTGAAAGAAATATAGGAAAACCTGTATAAAATTGTTTTAAAAATGGCAATTAGGGGGACCAGCAGTTAGCGTAATAGCTATGTCGCTGGACTCCCACGTAGTCGACCGTGGTTCGAGTCCCGGACCCGGTGGCTTAAACTCACGCCAGGCGCGTGTGCGTGCATGCCCAGGGTCCCGAGAGGAGAATGGAGGAGAAGGGATTGCAGTGTGGCCATCCCCCCTGGGGGGTGATCTCTCACTTTCTATCTCTCTGTCTGTCTCTGTCTGGCGAGCGCATGCGCCCTATAGCAAAAAAAAAAAAAAAAAAAAAAAAAAAAAAAAAAAAAAAGGCAATTAGGGGCCAGAAGGTGGCATGGTAGTTAAAGTGCTGAACTCCCACATGGCCGACCACCATTCAAATCTCAGACCTGGTGGCTTAAAAACATGCCAATGTTTATGCATGCATGCCCAGAATCCTGAGAGAGGATGGATAGAGGAGAAGGGATTGTGGCATGGCCATCCCCTTCCGGGGGATGATTTCTTACCCCCAGCTCAGTTGCAGTGAACATATATTCTCTCTGGCAAAAACTTTTTTCTTAAAAAAAGGCTAATCTACTGAGTTTCATAAGTATGAGGGAACTTCAAACGATTTATGGAAAAAATGGAATTAAAGTATGAGATTATTTTGGTGCAAAAAAAATTCTGAAGTCCATGCATAGTTTTTTTTATAATATGTAAAAAAAGGTATGCTTTTTAATATGAGAAAAAAATTTTTGTTTACAGAACTTGTTTTCCCCCCTCAAGAGAGAACTTTCCTTTCTTTTGTCTGTTAAATGTTTTTTCCTTTTGCCCCTCCTCCCACCCACTCTCTGTCACCCACTTTCCCCCCTTACAGTCTCTGGTATCTATACTTTTCTCTCAACCATTATATCTTTGGATATGTATTTTTTATGTACTTTTTGAAGATCTCATCTTACTTGTGTAGAAACTGCTTTTACAGTATAAATTAGACAACTCAATAATGAGAGATTTTTGAGACATTTTAAGTTACTCAGATATTAGATATTAGATATTATAATCAGTTATCTTCTCTGTATGCCAGTTAACTTGTATTTCCTCTGAGATAGTGATTTTAACAAGCATTTTATCAGAATGTTTACACTTAATTCTACTTAATTACAATTAAATTTAATAAATACTTATTTACTGCCTTATAAACATGAAAGTAGGCATGAGAATTCACACAGAACCTGTCTTCTTTATGTGCTCACTTTCAAATATAAACCTCATGAGGACAGCGACCATGCTTAATTCAGGTTTGCATATGTAGACAAGGCAGAGAATGGTTTAAGATGACCATAAATAATGTAAGTAATTTAGAATTTCTGAGAGATTCTAGATTAAATGACAAAAATGATAAATTAGGCAAGACTGAGGTATTTCTGTATTCTCTAGTGATACTGAAGTATCACAAATGGAGAAAGCTGTAAGCACAGGCAAGATGGTAGATGGAGATTTAGATTTTCCTCCAGGGTCATAGTCAACTCTGCCTTTAATTGTGGTAAAGAAGGTGGAAGTTTTCATGGCTTTCTTACTGTGTAGACATACTCTTTTACTAAATGTCCATAATGGGGCCATACCAGGAGGAAATGAAGAAAATCTCTATAAATGAAGGCAACTAAGAGAGAGGATTTGATGGAAAGATAGGTGAGGAAGAGTTGGTATAAGTAATAGACTTGGAGCATTGATAGGCTGGGTATACCCTTTATAAATTGTACAAGTTTGAGCTTGGTTGAGGGGTGTATCCATACTGAGTATCTTCCATGGGTAGAGTGTCTAAGAAGGTGCTGTGGTTTGACTGTGTCCCCCAGAATTGATGTGTTGGAAACTTCATTCTCAATGTGATAGTATTGGGAGGTGGGGCCTAATGGGAGGTGGTTGGGTCATGAGGATGCTAGATTAATACCATTCTGAAAAGGGCTCACAGCAGGATATTCATTTTCTTATGCACTTGCCCTTCCACTTTCTGACATGTGATGATGTAGCAAGAAGGCTCTCACCAGATGCTGGCACCTTAATCTTGGAATTTGCAGTCTCTGGTACTGTGAGCCAACAAATTTCTATTTATTATAAATAACCCAGTCTCAGGTACTCTGCTGTATCAGCACATTATGGACTAAGATAAAAGATAATACCTGAAAATATGCGCTCAACTGACCTGTCTCTTATTTGAGGTGTGAGGGAACAGTTGGCATCATTTCCCTTGCTTTTGGTGTCCACAGTGGGGGACCTGGGAAACGGTTGCCTTGGAGTCTTTTGGGGTGACTCCGGAGTCAGGTGCATGACTTTTGTGGAATGAATAATAATGAATGTCAGATTCAGAGACAGTGGAAGGAGAATGAGCAGAAGTCAGAAGTAAGAAGAATGAAGATTAGAATCCTAACTTTCTTATTGTTAATAGGTGTATGATTTTGAAAAATAATGATGAGCTCAGCTTTCTAGACCCCAAAAGGGGCCGAAGAATATTTTATCTGCCTGATGTAAAAATCATGTGAGATGATTTCTGTGAATGCCTCCTGTAAAACACAAATTACCCTATAAAATTATCTTTATTTGTAAATATGTGGGTTAAATTCTAGAGCAGAGTGGAGTGAGGCCATTTAATTGCTAATTTCCTTCTTTTAAAACATGGAATTATGTCTCCTGGTGAATATACAACAGATCCTTTTAAACATTTTTTAAAATCAAGCTAAACTTTTCTGAAGTCTTGTCTAAGTATAGTCTTGGCAAAATTCCTTGTAAAAAGTTTGAGTTGAGGGCCATCTAGGTGGTGTGATATGCCTTAACCAAGGCAGCTGGATTCCACATGGTCAACTGCATAGTTTGCGTCTTTGACCTGGTGACTTGAAAAACATGCTGGGCACATATATGTGCTTGCCTAAAATCCTGAGAAGAGAATGAAAGAAAAGGGATTGTGGCATGGTCATTTCCCCCCCACCCCCCAGACGTTCTCTCTCTCTCTCTCTCTCTCTCTCTCTCGTGAGTGAATACACCCTATAGAAAAATTTTTTAAAAGAATTGGAGACTGATTTGTCAGAGATACATCATATTTACATTTTGGTACAGAATGACCTGTTTTTCTAAAATGTAGAGAAGCTGTTGACTCAAGAAAGATGATTTTTTAATTTTTAATTTTTTTCAAGTTGGTCAACTATCAAGATAGATACCTGATATTACTCCTTCAAGCCCTATCAAGAAACAAAAAATGAACATTATAGAGCAAACATTAGACAATGAAATGTCTTTCCTAGCTTTCTGTCTCTGGTGGATTAATTAAAAGTTGCGCTCAGGGACTATAAGCAAGAAACGTAGTATAAGGTGGAGGATGAGAGCAAGGCTATTTAGGTAGTTCTTAGTTATAAACTGAGTTAAAACAGTCTGTCTACTTTTGGGAGTTTGTTTAACAAGGCACTTAAAATGAGCAAAGTTACTAGAAGTTCTTTGCACTAATGGACAATGGAAATGTCTGGCCCAGTGAAAAGACTTATCTTGCATTGAATAAATGAACATGAAATATTCCAAATGTTATCAGGAATGCTTCAGCTGTGCTTCTAGCATTATGAGAAATAATTGATGAAGCGGGATTTGTAACTTGAGTGTATTCTATAAGCTAATGCTAAAACGTTAGAAACCAGACAAGAGCTCACATACTAATTAATAGTATACTGATCCCTAAGGTGTTGCCTGTGTCTGGGCAAGGTTCCTACAAAAGTTTGACATTATATGGAGTTGCTGATTTACTGGTCATTAAAGTACAGGAAGTCTTCTGGCCAAATCAGCTTTGAGGTTGCAATGAGAGAGTCAAACCAACTAAAACAGGTTTTCTTCCCTATTTTGCCTCCTGGCTTGTTTCCTGATTGGCAGTTGGACAGATGTGTGATTGTAAATACAAATCACTCTGACAGCTACTGTAAAGAAAGAGTAGATACTTCTTGGTATCTACCCAAAGGGTAAGAAAATGCTCAATCAGAAAGACATCTGCACACCCATGTTTATTGCCACATTATTTATAGTTGTTAAATCATGAAACCAACCTAAGTGTCCAAAAACTGATGATTGGGTTGAAAAACTAGCATTTATATAGTTTGGAATATTACATGGCTGTAAGAAACAATGAGATCCTATTGTTCAACTCAAAATGAATGAATATAGATTCATTGTTGAGTGAAGTGAGACAATGAGTGAGATATACATTCTATATCCCCACTCAATTTGTACTGAGTGCCTGCACTTTATGGCAGAGGTTGAGAGATCTGAAGGTGTGATGGTGGAGCAGATTGATGTGGATGCTAGTGACAGTAAAGAGGGAAAGTGGTTGGTTGAGAGTGGTATATGGTGAGTGTGAAAAAAAAAAGATTAGAAATGATAAACTTTTGTTTACAAGAGAAAACAAGAGTAGTATATGGCGATAAAAGTGTTTGCATTAAATGAGCTTCTACTGTCCCTGTGTTAAATAGCAGGTGGTTATATAATGCACATGACACGACAGCTGTCCTGTTCCCAATAAAAGCCCCATGTTTGTACAGCATGGATTATGTGCAATTGATTTTAAATATTCTTTTATTTTAAGGTTCATTTATTTATATTTTCCATGAATGAGACAGAGAGAGACAGAGACAGACAGGTACCCTAAAGAGGGTCTTGATTTTGTGATCCTCTCCAGCTCACCATCTCTTAGATCAAGGGAACACATGCATCCAACAGGTTCAAGGATCTCCAAATTGAAACCTAGAATAGCTCAAGTGAGTTAGCTTTGCAGAGTATTGCATCACCTCTGTGCCCTTGTCTAGCTCATTTTAAATATTCTATTAATTTAAAATATTCTAATATGAGATATTCCTGGGCAAGCTTCAGTTTAGAATACAAATGGGAATGTCTCTTACTAATTTTCAAAGTCTTAACAGATTCAGATAACTGAGATGGGGCAGAAGAGTTCTTGTACTCCCAGTGCCTCTGTACCTGCTATCCTTGCCTCCCACAAATGTCAAATTCTCTTACTGTTCTACTTCCCATGTCCCAAATTCAGAAAATGGGCTTTCCCAATTTCTATTGCATGTGACTTGGGCCCCACCAGTCAAATGCTCTCTAGCCAGACTTGGAATCAGCTGGAACTGTACAAAAGTGACTGCAGCACAGACCACTCTGGGAGGAGATGGCAGCTTCATCTGGTTTCTGGAAGCTGCAGTGACCCAAGTCCTATGGCCAAGTGGCTCGATTGAAGTCCTCTGTGGTGGTGATGGGCTCCTTACTGGAGCAGTGCCATGATGAGACAGAGAGAGACAGAGAGAGACAGGTACCCTAAAGGTGTTTCTGGCTGCATAGCCTCAAAAAAACCAAAAAATCTGTGAGCTATCCTGATCAATTTATTTGTTTCTAAAAATAGACAAATGTAGTTCTTGTTATTTGCAACTAAGAACTCTGTATGATGTGTTCAAAATCTTGTTCTAAGACACCACCTCTGTGAAGTTGGCCCTGGTTCTTCTTTGAGTGACTTTATTCCTTCCTCTGTTCGGCTCCTGTGGCTTCATTCAATGACAGGCATTACTTATTTCAGAGTCTGTGCTCCATTTTCTTCCTGAAACTACCTCATGCCACATTTATCATTCCTTATGCAAGTCACGTCCTGATCTGACTGGTACCAGATTCTCTTTGTCTCCAGTAGTGTACATTCACATTGCACTTACATGTGTTAGCTTCTTTACTTTTACTGTTTGGGTCTTGCCAACTGGAATACTCTCAGTAGTAGTAATAGGTCTGAGTGAACTTGTTAAGTGCTATCATGTATATTATTATTATTTTATTATCTCTTTCCAACTGATAGTAGCAATTTGGTGTCACAGTGGAGGTCTGTGATAACTGAAATAAAGGATGAGTATTTTGATCCTCATCTCCGTGACTCATTACCATGTGACCTAACAGGCAGGGGTACTCAGTCGCTGCCTTTTCCTTTTGTGTGTCATTGAGGAAGTATCTTTAGTTTCCTCATCTCTCTGCAGGCATAGGAATTTTATTCACTACCATCCATTATTCTGTAGTGTCATCAAGGCTTGCTGTGGGGTGCAGGATCTTCTGTCTCCCCAAATCATCTCCTTTCCAAACCCTCCTTTCTACTACCTACCCAGAGTTAACCATACTTCCTAATATTTGTTTTGTTTTGTTTTAATCTATTTTCCCCTTTGGCAACTTTATACCATAAATGTAGAGTCACGAACTTATGAACAAAGAAATTGAGGAGGGCGATACATCTCTGGAGGCTAAGGAATGCTGTTACAGACTATGATCCTTTAGTTTCTGTTAAAAATGTCTTACATCTTGCCATTTCAAGAGCCAACAAAATAAAAAAGGGAAGCAGTGTCTATCACCTAGAAGAATTGGTGCAATTTCATGTCACCATCTAATTCCTTTCAAGGTGAAGTTCAAAGGGACCATGAAAAGGTAGAATGTAAATAAGACACTTGAAGCCCATTCTATTTTTGTTTCCTGAATTTAACATCTCTTAAAATTGGAAGGCATGGGACCAGCAGTTAGTGTAATGGCTATTTCGCTGAATTCCCATGTAGTCGACCATGGTTCGAGTCCTGGATCCGGTGGCTTAAACTCACGCCGGGCACGTGTGTGTGTGTGTGTGTGCCCAAGATCCCGAGAGAAGACGGGATTGCGGCATGGCCATCCCTCCTGGGGGGTGATTTCTCACTTTCTGTCTCTGTCTTTCTGGCGAACGCATGCGCCCTATAGCAAAACCTCTCCCCCCAACCAAAAAATAAAAATTGGAAGGCAGAATCCAGGTGTTAGCACAGTTTTAGCCTGGGGAGATGAGTGTGGAGGCCATGCAGTTAAAGGGCACTAAATATGCATATTGCATGAGGGATTAATTGCCAGGAGCATGTGAAAAGAATTATGAGTTAATATCCAGAGCCTGAACAAATACCAACATGGGAGAATGGCCACATATCTGCAAACATAAGAGGGCTCTAAACCAATGGATAAAGAAGAGATTAGCTTCTTTTTACATAAATAATGGAAGATGTTATGGGGAACTATTAGAGATGAGCAGCATTGTGTACTTTAGCCTAAATATTTCCAAGTTTAAATTTTGAACAGTGAGCATGGTAATTACAACCTTGTTTAAAAAAAAAATCAGAGGAGGGCTACCTTGTGTTTCTAGCCTTCGTAATACACCTTCTAGTCAAGTTTGCTTGTTTTGCAAATCTGTAGCTGTAATGCTGTCTATTGAAAATTTAAATTTATCATCCAGAGCCCAAAGCACTATTAGATTCTAAGCACTAAATGGGAATTCAATTATGTTCTCTCCATTCTATTTACTAAAGCAGAAAATTAGAATCATTAGTCTTAGAACTTCTGGGTGGGGAGGAAGCAGAGACATGTTTTATCCTGAGAAAACTTACCATACATTCCCAGGAGGTGTAATGACATATTTATTATTGTAAAAATTTAAAACAAAAAATACTGCCAAAAAAAAAAAACACATTGTTTTTGTAGTGTAAGCTATATCAGAAAAACGAAAGGCAACTTCTTGGTTGATGACAGTATATAAAGGTAAACTCTCCTCTGCCTCTTAGTGATTCCATTAGGAAGATGAGAGCAAAGCCTCTGGACATGTGCCAGGGAGCAGAAGCTCTGGGCAAGGGAAGAGATTTATATGTTTACCAGGAGAGGGCATGGGTTAAAAAACATTGAGAACCGGGGTTCTGGAAGAGGGTCCCACGCAGAAGGTCTCATAATAAGGATATTATACTCTCAACTGAAAAATTCAACTTAATAAACACTTCCTGAGCATTTGACTAATAGGAGATCAACTGTCACCCATTTTTTTTTTAATATTAACTATTTTTGGTAGTATTTAGATCTGACCTTCATGTGATAGTCTACCTGAAGCCTGAGGGATTCTTCATGGCACTACGGAATTCTAGTGCTGGGAGCAGTTTGCTGGTACAGAAGAAAGAAAAATTATTGAGAACAGATGGCTCTTTTTATTTGATTCTTAGCAAAATGGGGTAATAGAGTACTCACAAATGCATGGAATCTGTTATATCTATTCTCTTGTTTTGCTTGGTGAAAGCATACAAGTAAGAAATGTCTTTTCCTTCATCTTCTCATTTCTCACTGAGCTTGTTAGAAGAAATGACATTAGAAATTCTCTGTGTTAAATTTGTCCCTGCATTTCAATTCTAGCAAAAGGTAACAAAACTATCAAAGGAATTTGAGAAAATGAAGAAAAGTAAGCCATTAATTATAAGGTAAGCCATCTAATTATAAGGTAGTTTTGAAGCATAGTGATTTTAATCTTGTTTTCCTTAAAACCCAAGAAATCCTGCCAAAATTAAAATGAAGAATTCTTAATATAGGGTTAATCATTCACCCATTTTTATAACCCTAGTTCAAAAGCAAAATGAGACATTGACTTTAAGACTCATGTTTTTCTTTTTTACCTTTTTAATTTGAAGAGTGTCCTTCTAATAAAAAATATCTCCTACATAGACTTCTGTTGCAGTTTGGTTAATGGTTTATCCCCACCTCCCACCCCCCAACAAATTTTCTGTGTGAGAATTTGGTTTTAGTGGTCAGTAATTGGATGTCCCCCAGAAATTCATGTGTTGGGGGGGGTCACATGATTATTAAATAAAAACTTAATTCCTCCATGGTATCCTAGGGTAAGGCCTATGGATGTGATGATTTCTTTAGAGCAGGACTTTAGTGAATTCTCATAGGGTTTCTAAGCAGAGGGAGTGAGACAAGAACAACAGAGAAGTGATATGGATATAGAGCATGCTCTATTCTGCTAAAAATTCTGTCTTCTGCCATGCTGTGATGGCTTTAGGCTTCCCATCAGATTGTGGATTGGAATAAATTTCTGTTCTCTTTGGTTCACCCAGTTTCATTAGTTGCTGTTAGCCATGCCAAATGAACTGTGGTAGAAATAGGCATAGTGGAGCAGGATTGTGTTGGTACAGACATCCAAATGTGGAAATGGCTTTGGAACTGGGTATTAGGGAGGAATTTTTAAGGATAAGAGAAGCTTAGATTTTGGTGACAGGTCAGAAGAGTTTTGAAATAAAGTAGAATGTTACAGAAATTGGTTAAGTAATAGTATAGTAATATTGATAGACATATAAACAGCAAAGACTGTTCTGAGGCTGTTTCAGAGAAAAATGAAGAATAACTTACTGAAAATTGGAGAAAAGTTCACTCTTTTTACACCACAGCAGAGGATCCAGCTGCAAAGTGTTCATGTCCCAAGGCTTTTTGGAATGTTGAAGGGTGATAAAGATCTGGCAAATGAGATTTCAAAGTAAAATTTAGGAATATAACAGGAAAAAACAAATTTTTAAGACCTTTTTTTTCTATAATTGGTTTTTCTTTCTTACAGGTTAAGGGTTAACTGGTGGTTGTAGCTTCTGTAAGTAATGTAATCTGTAGTTATTGTAACAAGTAAGGTCATAAATAAGCCTGTTTGTTTAGAAGAGAAAACAAAAGTCACTTGTTTTAGAAAATAGTCATAATAATGCAACCGGGATAGGGACCAGGATCCCAGGCAATGTTTGCTTCAGGGACATAATGTAGCAGGTTAAATTGGAACAACTGTACTAATGTTATCATTTACCATAATAGCTACTCACAGATATTTAGATTGTTTTGTTAAACAATATAGACTAAAAAGATATGTTGTAGCTCCCTTTAATCTATCAATGTATGTCACAAATCTGAGTTTACAGATTCTACGTTACCGTAAGAACAAAACCAGGGTCATAAACATGATGTGAAAGGAAACAGTGCACAGAACAATTTTGGGGACATCAGGAGGGTAGGAGTAACACTGAACTAGCTAAATTTATGTTCTGGATAATGATGGATAAATGAGAAGTGTAACGATTATAACGTGCTGGAAATTTCTGTTCTGGGAGTCGGTTGCGAGCTTGTCAGCTCCTGGCCACGCCCAGTACTCCAACATAGCTAAATAAACTGTTTGTCCCTCTTTGCCTCATTTCTCAATTATTCACAGAAACAGCTGCTGGAGGGAACCAGCAGTTAGTGTAATGGCTATGTCGCTGGATTCCCACGTAGTCCACCGCGGTTCGCGTCTCGGACCCGGGCGCGTGTGCGTGCGCGCCCAAGATCCCGAGAGGAGAATAGAGGAGAAGGGATTGCGGTGTGACCATCCCCCCTGGGGGGTGATTTCTCGCTTTCTGTCTCTATGTCTCTCTCTGTCTGTCTGGCGAGCGCACGCGCCCTATAGCGAAAAACCTCTCCAAAAAAAAAAAATAAATAAATAAAGAAACAGCTGCTGGATATTAGCCAGAAATAGGAGAAAATGTATGGCTATTGTTAATTGCATATGGTAGGATGATAGCAGAAAGAAACTACTTAAAAGACTAGAATGAACAACGAACAGGGAAACAGAGCAGAACAATTTAGAAAATTGACAGCTTGGCCATGTGGCAAAGAATGGAAAATCATGTTTGGCGGAGAGAAGTGTGACTGAGCAGGGGCAGAAGGGATCCAGGTGACAACTGTCAAGAAAATGGGAGAAAAGCCCCAAGGGCATTACCCCTCCCATCATCAGAAGCCTGGGAGGGGAGTGTAGTTTCAGGGGCAGGGCCACAGTTGGCTTGTTGACCTGAGCTGCACTGGGACTCTGTTCCCACATCCTGGAAAAGCATTTTTCAGTCCAAGATGTTTTAAGGAGCCCCAGGTGGAGCTTGATCTGCTGTTAAGTCTGCTGCTCCACCCTCTCTCCCAGCACGTGCAAGTAGCAGAAGCTGGAAGCCCTCTTTGAGATTGCAAATAATCTACAGTAAAGCCTGAGAGTTTAGGCAGAGAAATGACACTTGAGTGGAGCCACCAGAGGGCTTCCACTGGGACAAAACCAAGTGCAAAAGTGGGGTTGGAATAGGCGTACCCACCAGAGGGCTACGCTAGTAGAACTGCAGAGGTGGAAATAGTCTCAAGACCCTAGAATGGAAAAGTTATCAGAGTACTGCACCAGCCTGAAAGAACTGGAGACAGGAGGACTAGCTGAAGAGAGCTGAAACATGGACCAAACTCACCCACTCAGGTATTTCTGTTAGTAATGCAAAAAATGGACTTAGACACCCTCCAATGATCACACCTACTACAGTGGGCAAAAATGTGCACTCTGACATCTCTGTAGACCATAGGTTAATCCTATGCTCTTAGGGCCCAACCCTCTTAGTGTGTCTAAGACATGACACATGGAGTTCAGGTCTGAAGGCCCACCTGGGTTCCAGACTTGCTTGGGGCCTGTTACTCCTTTGTTCTGATAGAATGGACATCACTACATGTGCTCTGCAATTATATTGTGTGAGCAAGTAATTTCTTCTGATTCTCCAAGCTTATCCCTGGAGGGAGTTTGCCTTGAGCGTCAAATGAGATGGTTTAGATAATTTTTCCCCCCAAAATTTTATGTTTAAAGTTTGGTCTTAGTGGGCAGTGAATGGCTGTTGCACAGAAATTCACGTGTTGGGGCTCAATTGTATTGTAAAGGTGTTAAGTGTTAATTCAGGGTCTTCCAGGGTGGGTCTTTTGGGTGCGATAATGTTAGGATGGGGCCTCTATGATCCAGTTCTACTAGGATTTATAAGCCGAAGGAATGAGACCAGAAGATGGATGCATGCCACATTCTGCTCTGCCTTCTGCCATTTTGCAATGCCTTTAGTCTTCCCAGCCACCAGAACTGTGAGTCAAAGCTCCATTCTCCTCTTGTGATTCTGGGCACACATGCACATACACCTGGCATGTTTTTCAAGCTCTTGGGTCTGGGGCTTGAACTGTGTAGTTGACCATGTGGGGATCCAGCTGCCTTAACCATCATACCACCAACTGGCTTACATTCTATTTTCTTAAATGTACTCAGTCTCAGGTATTTCTGTTAACAATAGAAAAAAATGGACTAAGACCCCCTGCCATGATTATATCTGCTTTAATTGGCAGAAATGTGCACTGTGACATCTATGTAGACCATAGGGTAATTCTCTTATATACAACAGGGAGGAGGGCTCTGTGCTCATTGCTAGATTTCTCTGGAAAGAATTTGGAGAAAGACAGAAATGGTAAAAAAATATCAATAAAGAAGTTAAGGAATCGAAATTCAAATGCTGAGGTAAAAAATTATGTTGCATATACAGTACACTCAGGAAAGAACAGGAGTTACAAGTTGCCAGATGAGGGATTTGGACCACTATTTGTCACCCTATTCCAAGGGATGCCTATAGCTCTTTCATGAAAAGGACCACTTCCATGAATGGCTAAATAATTGTTAAATGTCCTGACGTAGAAATGGCTTCTAGGAATATACCAGACATGTGAAATGAAGATATAGGATTAGATGTCACATCACAGTACAAATATGTCCTACTATGCCTGGCCCTGGACTTATCTGAGCAAGGCTTTCTATTAATAAAAGGAGTTGGAAGCTAGTCTGTGGAATTCCTTTCAATCACCAGACATGGAACATTCTGAGCAGAGGAGCCCAGCTCTGACTAATGCTATTCAGAGCCATCGTAACATAAAACAATGATTTGATCAGCTTAATAGCCAAAGGTCTCTTTCCGATTTTTCTAGAGAGTGCATTTTAAGTGTTGATACTGCATTGTCATATAAGGAATGATACTATTGGGTCATTGGAAAAGTCATGACAGAGTATTTTTCTATGCAAAAAGACGTTTTGACTTTTCAGACAACCTAACAGAGTATCATTTATAGATGTAATCAAAAAGTAATCAGCAAAAAAAAAGTATGAAGGAAGTATTATAGAAGTGGATCAGTTTGTATAAGATGAGTATGTTATTTTTATAGACTTGGTAATATTTATGGTATTTGTCAACTTGAAATAATTTTTAATTTATTGGGATTTCTGTTTTTAGTCTAAATTCATATTGGATTTTGTACCTAATTCCTACTTACAGTTTTTCTTTTTTTTTTTTTTTTTACCATCAAGATGATCCTCCCAGTTGCATAAGCTTCAGGCCTCCCCCAAATGGATTTGTAACTGTGAATATGCTATCCTAGTTTGTAATGACAAAGCCTAGATTTTTTTTTTTTTTTCCGTCTTTCCATATGCATGTGGAGAGGTCTGGAACATACCCTGAGGAGGCATTTCTCAAATGTCTCTGGGGACAGCTTATCTGTTCTGTCAGCATCTTCATCGTCCTCACAGTTTTCTATTTGTATATCTGGGATGGATTAGGCTCTGACAGAGCTTGTGATTAAGTAGCTCAACCAATGTCTGGCTCTCAGCACTGTCCAAAAGGATTAATTCAACATAATTTATCAAGGAGACAATTAATCTTGTTAATTCAAATGAGCCTAAATAAGAGTAAATCTTTCTTGTACTCAGAGACAATAACTGAGAATAAAATTAAATGGAAAAGGAGGTGAGGACTTCCATCCATTAACAAAATGAGTGGTCTTGTTTACACTGGTTACTGATGTGTTTCAGCTGCGTCTCATCTTAACTGTCATTTGAAATATATTTAAGTACAAAACAACAAGAAAAATGCAGTATGCAGTTTATCATTCAGCTGTTGTTTGCCCTCAGAACATAATGGAGCCATTGTGCTTTCATTCTCAGTGAATGATTTCTCTTTAGGGCTTGGTGAGAACTCAGATACTCTTAGTACAGATATCAATCTTAATTGAATGTACATGATGACAAAACACAGACATTAGAAGAGAGAAGAAGGGCAGTTAAATAGCTCTGCTTGAGTGAGCTATAACTCAGTACTTTCTGGCAGGAGGAGGTCAGTACAGCAACAGTGGTGTCATTATCATGGATTTCTGGGGTGCTGGGAGGTGCTCCTCTTCTACAAATGACAGGATCTGGAAATCGTAACTTCAAATTAGAACTCAGAGCTCTCCATGCTGTGTACCTGAGGACTCGGTACAATGAGCCCTCCTGAACTGTGAGCACAATATTAGGGAGTGCTGCTGCCTCTTCACCTAGTCAGTATCCCAAGCCTAATCAAAGTTTCCATCTAGCCTTCCCCACTTCTCTCTCCACTAAACAACCTAATTTAATTTTTTTTTTGCATTTTTATTTTATTCCCTGTATTGTACTGGTTATCATAGTGCCTGAAACAGGATAAGTACTCAAACATTTGCTGAAGTGATGATTCTGATCATTTAAACTAATGGTAGCAAACTAAATTTGTTATCAACAATAGCAATAAAATGGACAAAGAACAGTAATAATAGTTACCATATATTAAATGCCAAACACTTTTCACATACTGTATTTCTTAAATATTGAGAAACTTTGTATAGTTATATCATTTCTATTTAACAGTTCAGAAAACTGAGACTTATTAAGTGATGTATCCGATATTATGCAGCCAAGATTATTCAGATAAAATTTTATTTTGGTGAGGGAGTGAACCTCAATATCACTTATTTCTATATTCATTCTCTGTAGAATACAATTATGTTTTATATATAAGAACAATAATGAGTTATGCAACAGTGGATGGTTGGTCAGTGTTAAACCACGTATTTGACAATGGTCCCATAAGGAATATGCACACTATACTATACAGCCTAGGAGTGCAGTAGGCTATACCGTCTAGCTTGTCTAAATATACTCTATGATGTTTACATGATAAAATTGCCTAATGATGCATTTCTTAGAACGTATCCCTGCTATTAAACGATACATGATTGTAACTACATTCAATACGTCGTGTGTGTATAAAGCTTTTATCTGGCCCTCTTACTGTATATCAGCTCAGTGAGGACAGAGATGGCTCCTATTTCATATTTGCATTTCCAAGTCCTCAGAGAACCAACCAGTCTACTAAATTTATTGACGAACCTTTATTTTCTTTCCTCCTGCAAAGTCTTTCTGGGCATTTTGTCTGATGCTAGAGACTACCAGAAAGTGCAGCTGCTTTGATGTAAGGCAGAATAGTTCAATTGTACTTAAAGCATTTAATGTCAGGAAGTTAATGTCCAATACAGTGTGAACAACATCAGATTAGAAGTGGTGAGACTGTTACTTTCAGTACAAAAATGGTCATAAATTAACTCTTTAATTGGAAAAAAATGGACTTATTAAATGGATGATAGCTTTGCAATCGACTATGTACTTAATGGTTAGTCTTGAAAGGTATCTTTAGTTTAGTGTAAGTCTTCCTGAAAATAGAACCTGAGGAACAAACTTGCTGGCAGTTGTCAGGTGGTTTATTTGACAATACAAGTCTAGGAACAGAAGTGAGGGAGGAAGAGAATGAATGGGGAAAAAGAAATGCCAGTACAGTGACGTTGTACAAATGGCCACTGTTCAGGGTAAGTGGTCACTTAATCTTACGGGGAAAATATGTCCAATATCCATCCACCTGTGGGGAGAAAGGAGAAACATTTATGTATCAACTTCTTTTCTGTTTGGTCAAGGGTGATCCCACGTGGTGTTAAATACTCTGTGCTTCCTGATTATGAATATTTGAGTGAGCTGAGGTAGAGGAAAGGGACTCTGGGTGATCAGAGCTTGTAAAAACCTGCTTGCTGCAGTGACTGGAATGAGAGATTGGAATTCAGTGACTGGAATGAGAGAAAGCTGAGAGGGTTTTCAGTGGAATTCCAGAAGTGTCAGATACTCTTGGGTAATTAAAAATGCCTTTATCAAGATAGGTTTATATTTGGGCTGACCCTGTGGTCTAGTGGTTAAGGGAGCTAGATCCTATACGGTTACTCCCATAGTTTGAGTCCTGGACCTGGTGACTTGAGAAACATGCCAGTCATGTGTGCATGCAAGCCCCAAATCCTGAAATGATGGAAGGATGGAGGAGAAAGGATTGCAGCATGACCGCACCCCAATGGGGGCACTTTCTCTTTATTTTTTTCTCTCTCTCTGTGTCTTTGCCTATCTGGCAAGTATGCATCTGGCACAAGAAGAAAGGTTTACACTTAATAAAGAGATAAAAAGCAGAATATATTGAGCAAAATAAATGTTCTTTTTTATCATCACATTAACATGAAGAGTAAATCACCACCAGCTTATGGGGAAGCAATAAATATTAAAGTATGATGATATGAAAAAATTTCCAAATTTAATATTAGGTGACCCAGGAGACAATACCGTAAGTCTATTAGCTAAGCTAGTCTCTTATATTCTATATTAAAATGTTTTTTGCATATGAAGTATTTGCATAACTGATGTCTTGAACTTAATGCTGGGTTTGATGATACTATTATTGTCTATTCTTGTCTTACCATAAACATTCCTTTTTTTTAAAAGAGGGATTTTTGCTATAGAGCACATGCACTTGCCAGAGAGACAGAAAGTGAGAAAATCAACCCCCAGAGGAGATGAATCCCTTCTTCTCCACTCTCCTATCAGGATCTTGAGCACATATGCACACACGCCTGGTGTGAGTTTTAATGCTGGAACCAGTCCCCTGAACAGGGCGAACAAAGGGTCAACGCAGAGGATAAGGAAAGAGACAGACACGAAAGTATGGGAAGAAAGCAGCAGGTGGCATAATGGTTGTGTTGCTGGACTCCCACGTAGTCGACCCTGGTTTAAGTCCTGGATTTAGCGGCTTACAACTCACACTGGGTGCAAATGCATGCATGCCCAAGATCCCTAGAGGAGACTGGAGGAGATGAGATTTCAGCGTGGCCATCCCTCCTGGGGTGTGTGTGTGTGATTGTTTTGCTTTCTGTCTCTCTGCCTCACTGTTTCTCTGGTGAGTGCATGTGGCCTATAGCAAAATTTCTCTAATGTGTGTGTGTGTGTGTGTATATATATATACACACACACACACACACACACACAAAGAGGGGACTCAGAACCTTAATGTTTGAGAACCTGGATGCTTTATTTTACAGACAATTTATATTATCTTAAGGAGGGAATAAGGTGAATGTTTTCTATTTGCTATGTGAAGAAGAGCAGGTTTTTAAAGACAGATGAACTCTTGCAGGTCATTGCTGTTAGCTGGGACAAACAATCCTTATGGTTCCTGATGGGGACATTGCATAGACTCTTCCCTGTAGGGTCTTATCTCGAGATTAATGATCCACATTGTTTGCCATGCTGATCTTAGTCCAGTGTGCTGGACTTCATGTTCCCAAAATGTGAGATGTGTTTCCACATTCAGTCTTATTTTTCTCGTGGTAACATATTTATTCTACTATATGGCTCCTAGCATTTTAAGCTACTGGGTTTGAGACTCGAACTGCGGGCGATTATGTGGAAGTCCAGTGACATAACCATTACGCCATCTGCTGGTCCCCATAAACAGTCTTGAGTCTTTCATCTGGTATGACCAACAGCTTTACTTTTTTTCACTGAAGTGAAAGTTGACAAGCTTTTTGGGCTTCTTTATTCCTGCAGTTTAACTAATGTTTGCCACCATAATATTTTAACTTAAAAACAGTTTACACTTATTCATTAAAATAAGTCATTTGGCATCTGTGTGAGTTTGTAGAGTATAATTTCTGTACACCTGAACAAACTAGTAACCTTAAAGTTGGAGATGCTTCTGAGGGTGAGGAAATCACCTTGCATCACCATTTTAAATAGTTTTTATTTCATGACTTAGCTGCTATTTTTTTTTTAAGTTTATTTCCTCAGTGAGAGAGAGAGAGAAACATCCTCATCAGAGTATTCATGGTTCAAGCCACTTCTAGTCTCAGCTGGCTCAGATAATTGGTAAGCGTGAGCTTTCCCAGCATGCTCAGAGAGATCCTGGGACATGAGCTCAGGATTTTTTCCATGTTGGTCTGGTTGCATTACTGTGTGCCAACATCTGGCCCCCTCACTGCCTTCATGAGCAGACCTTTTATAATATAGGATAGTGACTAAAATTGTCTATAGCTTTGACTGATGGATATAGCTCTACAATATCTCTTTGGGTAGGAATTCTGAACTACTTTTGTAAGGTTTTGCTTAAGTATGGGGCCCTGGAGGATTGACTGGAACCTAACATGTTTGACTTGGAAAGGTTATCAGAGAAGGAATTGAAAAATAAAAACAAAGAGAAATAATTAAAAAAAATAAACAACATTCTCACACATGAGTAATAGAGAAAATAATATCTGAGAAAGAGAAATTAATTCTTGGATTATAAAACACACTGAGTATCAAGTAGAATAAAAAAATACATAAATTTTTAGAGTGGCAAAAATTAAAAATGCCAAGAGTAAAGAAGTATTAAAAGCTACCTGTCAGAGGGAAAAGAAAGATTGATTGCCTTCAAAGAAAGGGCAGATTTTGGATAAGGAAGAATGGAATTGAAAGGGGAATAAAATACTACTGTCCAAGTGCCGAGGGAAATTAATTCACAGCCTGCAGTTTTATACACAGTTAAATTTCTGTTATAGAAAGAGTGAAAGTGAAGACAGTTTCAGGAATACAAAGACCAAATTCACAATCTCTTACTTAAAGAACTACCCTCTCCAAAAACCAAAAAAGTGGGGGAGGTGCAGACCAGCAGTTGGCTTAATGGCTATGTTGCTGGACTCCCATATAGTCAACCATGGTTCGAATCTCAGATCCGGTGGCTTAAACTCACGCCAGGCACGTGTGTATGTGTGCCCAAGATTCTGAGAGGAGAATGGAGGAGAAGGGATTGCAGTGTGGCCATCCCCCCTGGGGAGGTAATTCTTTGCTTTCTATCTCTGTGTCTCTCTCTGTCTTTCTGGTGAGTGCATGCGCCCTATAGCAAAAACCTCTCCAAAAATAAAAATAAAAATAAAAAGAACTACTTTAAGATAAATTTCACAAAAAAGAAAAAATAATGGATGAGAACCTATATTAATAAGTTTGACTACCATAAAGATGTTAACTACTGGAGCCGGCAGGTGGCATGGTGGTTAAGGGTGCTGGGCTTTCACATGACCAACTGTGGTTTGTGTCCTGAATCTGGTGGCTTGCTTTCCCACTTTCCTTTTCTCTCTCCTTTCTCTTGCTCTGTCCCTCTCTGATCAAATGCAAAAACAAATAAATAAATAAAGTTAAATAAAATAATTATTTAAAAAATGTTAACTACTTAAATTTTATTTTTTTACATTAAAAGGATTAGGTTGTTGGGAAAGTCATGACCTATTTTTCTATATTTTTTTCTATGCCAAAATGCATTATGACTGTCCAGACTATCCATTATAAAACTCTAAACAAAAATATACTAGAAGAATGAAAGCATACTAGTATTCTTATAATATTTTGGAGGAAGATAGAATATTAAAGAACTACATGTTGTAAGAAAAGCTAGAAATATATAATGTGTGTTAAAATTGATAATTTCAAAGAGGAGGAAAGAGAATTTTGTTAACTTAGCATGTAAGGAGACTTCAAAAAGCTTTGGGAAAAATAGATTAAAGTATGAGTTTATTTTCATATAAAATAAAATTGAAGATTGTGTAGTGAATCACAAAGCTGGGAAATGGACATAAACGTAGATTGTCTCAGGTGCATCAGACAGTCATGTGAACCGTGAGGGCAATCTTTTTTTTTTCCATAAAATTGTCAAGTATCTTGAGCCTTCATGCAAATGCATGCCCCTCTTTTCTCTATGTCCCAATATTTCATAACTCCTCTTCTATTTCAGACCTGACACTTAAAAATTAAAAAATTAATTTGTGAGAGGGCACATCAGCTCTCTGGAGAGAGAGAAAGGAGAGCACAAGTGAGTATCTCCATGGAGCATGGTCATGCCTCAGTACCTTCTCTGTTTCTCCCTTTCTTAGAGATTTTGGGTACACACTCACACATGTCTGATGCGTTTTCAAATCATGGGGTCTGGAATTGGAACTGCATAGTTGGCCGTGTGGGATCAAACCACCTTAACCACTAGGCCATGGGCTGGCCCAGACCTGGGATTTAAAAATTAGTTCAAGTCTCACAGATCAGTTGTTTTTCTAGGTCCTTTACTTTAATAGCAAAATCTTATTTCTACATCTATGATCACCTGGAAACTACTTTTTTGTAGGCTGAGTGAATTAGGTCCAAGTGATCTATCCAAGCTCATGTAGTCAATTGAAAAAGAAAGTAGGATAGGAGCAATGATTTGTCATTTCATGTTGCTTAGAGTGGTTTACAAATCTTTCTAAACAACAGCATTAGCTGTACAAATGACAAGAAAATGTTGTTTTGATGAACATAAATTGATAGTGACCTCAGAGCAGTTGGGTCTCTCATCTTCTTAACCTCACCTGTGTCTCTCAGTCTAAACAACCACAGGAACAAAGAGGATTGAATAGGCCACTGACAAGCCAGAAAATTTACTTCTAATTTCTCCACTCCTGGTCCAATCAGTTTTGGTCAGATTGGAAATAGGGGCCAAAAGGAGGAAATGGGGGTGCTGACAGGGCATACTCTTCCCCCAGAATTTGCCTTGCACGTCTACAACCATCTTCCTATGTAAAATCCGGGCTTACTTTCTTTGTTCCTGAACCTTGAGTCTGGTTTATATAGGAGAAATTTGACTTAGAGTAAAATCTTAAGCTGTTATCCCTGTTAAACTTAGGGATTTTGGGATCATTTCACAGCTGGCTGGTAGGTATTTCTCCTTTTGGACTATCTTGTTTGGAACTAAGCACTTAGGTTGATAACAGGGCTTATAATTGCATAGTAGCTACTCAAATAATCTTTCAGTGTGAATCAAATAATGCCAATAGAATTCATCTCTCTTGGTAAAGATTCTGAACTCTTACCAAGGGTTTTATGTACTGTCTTTCTATTGTTACATAAAATGGATTAGCATTTTGTCCTTAAGTAACTCAGGTTTCTGTGGTTTAGAAAGAGGAGAAACATTTCTCTCTGTGAATGGAAGGCACAATTTCCTTTTAGTTTTTATTGTGTTGGCGACCCCCACCTCCACCCCCACCCCCGATTCTAGGACATGCTGAGCTCAGTGAAGCATTGTATTTGTCATGAATTATTACTATTTTCCCAGGTCAGTTGAAGTTGTTATTATTTCACACCTCTTTTTTTTTTTTTTTCTTTTCTTTTTTTGGAGAGGTTTTCGCTATAGGGCGCGTGCGCTCGCCAGACAGACAGAGAGAGACAGAGAGACAGCAGGAAATCACCCCCCAGGGGGGATGGCCACGCCGCAATCCCTTCTCCTCCATTCTCCTCTCAGGATCTTGGGCACGCACGCACACGCGCCAGGCGTATTTCACATCTCTTTTGAAAAGCTAGTAAGGAATGACTGAAGCTTCTTGACTTTTTCACTTGTTCATGTCTTTAAACTCCAATGAGTAGTTGCTGCCTGGGAGATGAAGCAAATTTCACAAAGAAATGGGAAACTAACACATGAGAATTTATCATTAAGGAGGCAGTAGTAGGGGGTAGTAGTAACATAAGGCAAAACCAGTGCGGCTTCATAATGCTTTATGTCTCTATATTGTGGAAGTTTTATTTTTTAAATTTTTATTATATCAATGGTGAAGTGCTTATTCACTGGTGAGAAATTCCAGGTCTTTCTCCATTTGACCCAAACCTCTTATTTCCCATAACTCTCTTTATGAGTTATGGAAATAACTCATCTTTATATCCATTGCTTAGAGCAATACTTTATTAAACGAAATTCTGGAGAGTGACAGGAGATTCACAGGTCATTCTTCCTTCCCCACCTACTCAGGCTGCTGTCAGAGAGGGCCGCTGGCTCTGTTTTAAACAAAGCAACTCTATTGTGTTTATTGAAACTTCACGTTAGATTTTGTTTAAGAAAAGCTTTCATGGTTTATAAGATATGAAAACCACTGGTCTTCCAGAAAAATGGATTCTCCTGCTATTTCTGGTCCATGCTTTATATCTGGGCACTATGTCTGTGCTCCCCTGTATAGTCCTCAAACATGGAGACTTAGGAGTCACAAGGAGAAAGCCATGGATGTGAGGTGGGGTCTGTGCACAGGCGACACTGCTCTAGAGAGGGACAAGATGGTTTGAAGAACCTCTAGGACAGGCCTTTGTCATCTGTTCCCTAACTAACTTCCCAGATTTATTTTTTTATAATTACTTCATGAAAATCTGCTTCAACCAAATAGAGCTTACTTCTCTTCCACCAACATGTCCTATTGTCTCTTTCACATGTTTGCTGATGTTGTGCTCCATTCCTGGGATACCCAGCCTTTCTTCACCATATTGCCAAAGTATACCATCTCTCATTGTCTGGCTTAAATTCTACTCTCACTGAAAGCCTTCAAAAGCCACAGCTGAATGTAATTTTTCTTTCTCTGTAGCCATATCTTTTTATGTCTCTCTCTGCGGTTTTACTTAACCTCCCTTATATAGAGCTGCCTTCTTGGTTATTTATGTTCCAGGCTCAGTCCCTCCATAAGACTGTAACCTCTGGAAGGCATGATCTTATTTTTAGTTTATATATCTCATGCCAGTTGTCATGGACATCTTCAAATTGGCTAATAAAGAGCCAGTTGGATTAATTTTTTTACTTGTAGCTGAAAATGTTGGACTGCCTACCTCACTTGTGACACATAATATGGGTACAATAGCACATCGCCACTTGAGAACTCTTGGAGCAGCTAATTTAATTCCCTCTGGTTGTGGAAACAATCTTTCCCAGTGAGTCACACAGTGTTTCAGAGACAGTAAAATTCTCTCTCTCACCAATCAGCTATATTTATACCATGGTCAGTGAAGAACATGCTTTTCTACTAGTGTTGAGAAGGTTTTAGGAAGTATGTATTGCTAAAAAGCCTCTTTAAGGTTTATGGCAACTCCCTTTTGGAGACAATGATTTGTATTTCATTCTAAGCATATAGCCTTTAATTTTATTTTTGGGTATGATTTATATATGATTCTATCTACCAAATTATCTTTGTCAGGCATAGGTTATTTTTTTCACTCTGAAAAGGATTTAGAAAATTTGTAACATAACTCTTATTTTCCATTTTAAGAAAGAAATTCGATGGTTGTGTTGATATTCTTGTCAGTATCTGTGAGACAGAGACTGTGTTAGAATGCATTTGAGAAACACAAATGAACGCAAGGTTTGTGGTTGGCAATAATTGAATATAAACATAACCAGTGGAGCATGGATGACAGCAAACCCTGCAAATAGTGATAAAAATTCAACTCCCAAAATGTTAGGGAAAAGTTAACTTAAATAACTAGGATAATAACTTCTGCTTTGGAAATCTAATAATTTAAGAAGAGATACTAAAAATTTACTATTTCAACAATTGCTTTATTTACATGGAAAGATGATTTAGTTGAGGAGAATCTATTACTTACGTTGGGTTTTTACATCTGGCATGCCTTAGAAATCAGTCAGCAGAAATTGATTGCATGTCTTCTAAGCGTGAGGCCTTGGGTAAGCCTAGATTGTGGGCCTTCATGTAAGCATCAAAACCAGTAGACTGTGAGTTCTTTTTGAGAAGATTGTGTATTCATTGATTCAGCAGACATGTATCAAGTGTCTCCAACATGCCAAGCACTATCTAAGCTTTAGTTGGTAAGCCTTTATAATAGCAGAAATTACTAGGCTGTGCCATTGGGGGAAGACATTTTGAAATTCATTTAATAAACATATATGAAGTATTTTCTGTGCACTGAGTACAGGGGGTAGGGTGGGAGGCAGAGAACTGAGTTTGTTCTAATGCCATAGTGTTAAGGGCTGTGATGACTTTATTTTTTTTTCTAAGTGTTTTGTTTTCCCTCATGAGAGAGAGACAAAAAGACAGAAAGAGACACTCAAAACAGGGTCTTCACATCATGTGTGTGTGTATGTGTGTGTGTGTATGTGTGTGTATATATATATATATATTCATTTAAATATTCCTGATATATATGTATGACTTTTTTTCTGGACTATTTTTTTAAATCGGTTAAGCTTCAGCCAGCCAGGATCATAGGCATGCACTTAGCATGTATGGAGCGACCTTGGGTTGCCAGGTCAGCACCCAGGCTTCAGCCAGCCAGGATCATAGGCATGCACTTGGCATGTATGGGGCGACCTTGGGTTGCCAGGTCAGCACCACAGAGCATGGCGTTACCTTGTACCATTGTGGCTGGCCCATGACCATAACTGACCACAGGGTAGCTACTCACCAGATGTTGGTGGGATAAAGGATGACTAAACAAATTGTTTCTCTTTAAATTAAAATAAAAGTAAATTTATTATTCTTACACAGTTATAAAAAATGAACATGTATTGAAGGATCTTGTTTCACTCATGAGGAGACCTGGCAGATATATAACCGATTTAAAAAAATAGTCCAGAAAAAAAGTCATACATATATATCAGGAATATTTAAATGAATATATACACACACACACACACACACACACATACACATATATATGGGGGGAAAATTTTTTCCCTCAGAGTAGAAGGGAAGACAACTGAACCTCTGTTAGACAGGACATAATTTGCATGGCTGTTGTAGTCTGATATTGCATTGCTAACATAAACTGAGGCCAGGTAAATTATAACAAAGTAGAAGTTTAATAACTTATAATTCTGATGACTGGAAAGTCCTAGGGCATCACAAGATAGCAGAAGACAGAACTTCAGCAGAGCGGTGGATGGTCTGTATCCATGTGGCTTTCTCTCTGCTGTGCTGGTCTCATTCCCTCTGCTTATATTCCCACTGGAACTCAATCTTGGAGGCACCATCCTAAGGGCATTATCAGACTAAGGGCCTTATCCTCGGATACCATGAAAGAACTAAGTTTTCACCTGATACCTCTTTAATACAAATAATACAACTAAATCCTAACACAAGAATTTCTGGGGAACATACAAACTGCCATCCAAACCACAATAGCTAATAGACAAGAATTAATTATATTGTATCACTTTCATTATCTGCAGTTTACCCAGTTGCAGAATCCCTCAAACACCAGGAAAGAGTGTAGAATCAGTAACCTGGAGGTTGTCTTGTAGACGATGTGTAGTATTCCACTGAAAAACTATTTGTTTTTCTTTAAAGAATGTGTTTACTGTAGTGTAGCTTACATAGCATTATAGCTGGTTAGGGAACTCATGGGTCTCCTGTTAATGAATAGTAGAATACCAGACTGGTGTTCTCATGGAGAGCCCACTGTACTAAATACCACTGTACTGAAACTTATTTTGTTTTCTTTTTGAAGAATGAATTTAACTTTCCTGTGTAATAATAATATGGTCAGGTAATATTTTGACATTATTTTTGCCAATATTTTGATATTACCAAGCACCTCCACAAAGAATTGTTAAATTCTTCTAACAATTCTGTGAAGTAGTTAGGAAGAAGGAAGTTATTTGTTTTGCAACGAGCATGATAAATAGAGGAAGTGGTGGTCTTGGGACCCAAACCTCCATTTCTTTTTAAAATTTTTATTATTATTTTCTTTAAATTAATTAATTTATTTTAGTTTGACGAGGGAGGAACAGAGAGAGAGAGAGAGAGGGAGGGAGGGAGGGAGAGAGAGAGAGAGAGAGAGAGAGAGAAAGCAATTCGCCAGGTCTAGGACTTAAACCATGGCTGGCCATAAGGGACTCCAGTGTCCTTCACCACCACACCTCCCGGCCCCCTCAAACCTCCATTTTTTGATTATAGTCTCTTACTTTTTCCAGTATAAAGAGTCACTATTATGCAGCAATGAAATATGATCAAATCTTTTGTGTTTATTTATGTTAAAGACTTTGGCCAGAATTTTTTTTTTTTTAGAGGTTTTTTTGCTATAGGGCGCGTGCACTCGCCAGACAGAGAGAGACATAGAGACAGAAAGCGAGAAATCACCCCCCAGGGGGGATGGTCACGCCGCAGTCCCTTCTTCTCCATTCTCCTCTCGGGATCTTGGGCACGCACGCACACGCACCCGGCGTGAGTTTTAAGCCACCGGGTCCGGACGTGAACCGCGGTCAACTACGTGGGAGTCCAGAGACATAGCCATTACGCTAACTGCTGGTTCCCGACTTTGGCCAGAATTTTAATTGGGAAGAAAGAAACATTATTGCATCTCTTAATTTTAGATATGAGCACACAGAAAAGTACATTTTCTAATCTCTTTACTCCATGTATTTCTTAAAGTTACCTTAGATAGAAAATGTTGGAGTGTTATCACTATTCTATAATGTTGGCTATGTTTTATGTGGCATAAGCCAACAGTTACCATGTGTATTCCAAAACTAAACACTGAACACCATCAAATTTTATTTCCTAGATCGAGGAACTAAGAAATATTTTAAAGAACATCTATCATCTCTCTCTCTCGAACCTTTAATATCTAGAGCTGTATCTTTTATTTTCATCATCATCATCATTATTAAGAGACTCTGGCATATCTTTTCTAGGCATTATGTGAATGTTTTAAAAAAACTATCTCACTTATTCACAATTATCTTAAGAGAGTTATTTTTATACCCATCTTACAGATGATAAAGCAAAATCTTAGGTTTGTTAATTTGGTCAAGATCACACATAATGAAAGGTTAAGAAGTCAGTTCTCATTCCAAAACTGGTAATTATTGAATGAATAGTGCAAATCACTGTAAATTTTTTTAAGGCTGTATCCAGTGCTTTTCTATTACTGGATGAATTACTGTCATTGAGAAGACTGATACTCATATATGAAAGGTTGACACAGTGGAAACATCCGTTGAACCCAAACATCTTCAAGAAAAGGCCAGGGGAATGATGGCTTAAATCGTGTGAGTGCCCTTAGACAGAAGGAGAAGGAGACCTTGAACTGTATTTTAGATTCAGGAAAAGATCAGTGATAGAGCTGGATTATTACTTTTGTTTTAACTGTAATGAATCTGTGTTCAAGCAAGGCTTTTTCCTCCACAACTTTTCATGAGAAAGCTCAGGATCCTCGGGTGAGCCTCTCTATTCTTCTTCTGTCACCTCAGGTATGTTCCCTATAGCATGATGTCTGTGGTTTAATTTCTCAAGCAATAGGGTTCCTCTAATTTCCATTGGAAGGTAGTTTCCCAACCTAATTGCTTTCTATGCTTTGCCATTTCCCTTGGTGGTCAGCCTTCATTCTCTAAGGCTTAATTTTGTTTCCTTATGTAAACTCCTTTCCTCTCTGTTTAATTATTCCCACTTGGGCAGTAGCATTTCTTGCTTTAAAGTTTTTTCTCTTTAGAAACCACAGGGAGTGGAAATCAAATTGGGTTCTGGTCTTCGTCATTTGATTGAGCAAGCGATGTCCCCTTTAGCTCCATCTCAACTTTTGAAGTCAGTTCTTCCTATTCCTCCTTTAGCTTTTTCTCACTTTCTTTCTGCCTACACAGAAAAGCAAACAGAGCAAAACTATAAGTAGTTATGTCTAAGCCCATTAGAAATAACTAAGCAGAAAAGCAATAAAATGTGAAAATTCCCTTTTTTAGAACTTTTTTTTATAATAGATTTTTAAGTCACCATTTTATGAAAGAAGACTCTTCTTTTCTGCCTCTGTTCTCTCTTGGTACCCCATTCAGAAGGCAGAAAGGTCTGATTTCAAAGTCTACTTTGTACTTTTAATTTCTTCAATTTTCAATTGTTGATTTTTTTTTTTTTTTCTGGAGAGGTTTTTCGCTATAGGGCGCGTGCGCTCGCCAGACAGAGAGAGACATAGAGACAGAAAGCAAGAAATCACCCCCCGGGGGGGATGGTCACGCCGCAATCCCTTCTCTTCCATTCTCCTCTCAGGATCTTGGGCACGCACGCACACATGCCCGGCATGAGTTCTAAGCCACTGGGTCCGGGATGTGAACCGCGGTGGACTATGTGGGAGTCCAGTGACATAGCCATTATGCTAACTGCTGGTTCCCTCAATTTTCAATTGTTGAGATGAAGATTCAGAAGGATGGGGTCTTATTACCTCTTTGGTTCCTGTCCACTTTACAAGAGATAGATAGTTTACTAAACCACTGCATCTTAGTCCTCACATCTAATGGGTAGCAATATGTCCTTAAATCAGTATGGAAAGATCCTGTTATTTTGGGTCAGCTCTCTAGACTCTGGGTGGCTTCCTGTCTTTACTCAAGACACATCTTTAGCCACTTTTAGATCAGACCTTTGGTTTTCCAATTGTCTTGCACATGAACCTCTGCTCTCCTGTTGATAATTGGGCATGGTTCTGGGTACACTACTCTTCACATAGATTCTCCTAATTTATTCCTCTGGAATCTATCACTGTTTACCTGTCTCATTTGCCCTGGAACAATAG
Organism: Tupaia tana; assembly: GCA_026018925.1. NCBI lineage: Eukaryota > Metazoa > Chordata > Mammalia > Scandentia > Tupaiidae > Tupaia > Tupaia tana. The sequence continues at coordinate 78,102,090 of JAKSZU010000015.1, forward strand.
CAACTGTAATATAACTAATCTTGATGTGTATGGTACAGAATAAAATCATTTATGTATGTTGCGACTGAGAGCACTGAGAAATTTATCTCTGCTTGCCATTGGGAGACATGGATTGAAGTCCTAGCACTGAATTTTAAAAGCAACTTTCTAGTTTTAGGAGGCTTGATTTCTACATAAGTAAAATGGGAGTTTATAACAATGTCTGAGTTACATATTTAACTGGAGTGCAATCCAGCCAAAGTGCTTTCTGTTAACAGGTATGGAATTATTTGAAAGTTTATTTCCTGAGGGGAAAGTCATTAACCTATTCAAAATGGCATATAAATAATTCCTTACTGTATGAAACAAATGTGTGATTCTTAATGTTAGAGGTTCCACAGGGGTTTAGGACCGAATTTTGTCCTAAAGGTTCTATGCTCATCCTGTATTTTTGTGTTCTTGAGGACAAATGGGATCAATTATGATCTTGGTACTTGCTAGCTCAGGATTCTAGTTGTTTCTTTTTCAGATACTTTTCTGATAACAACAACAAAAAGTGTTTTAACTATTTTATTTCTTCTTCCAGATGTTTTGATTTTTCTTTCTTTATCATTGCTGCATATTCTGAAATGAGACAAGTCTTCAACAAGAAAATTCTGGTACTGCTGCTCTTGCCTCCATGAATATGCACAACTGTAACAACTAGAAATTTTCATTTCTTCATTAAATGAGTATGTAAACCACATCACAGCAAATTTGCCTCATTATTTTTCTATGAAAGAGTTTACAGTTCTTAATTTGTTTTAGGATAATTATTTTTTTCCTCAACCAACTTGTTTAAAAATATGCAAGCAGTTGGAACGTGAGGCTGTGGTATTTTATTATTACAGTAGACTGTCCAATTTTTTGGGGGGAGCGGCTATTGTAATTCATTTGGTGTTTATCTCAGATGGATGCCTTCTTGTCTTTACATATGATAGATATTTTCTCCAGTACAGTCAGTCTTTCAAAAGAATATTCCTTCAAATATTTATTTCTGTTAGCAGTGGGACACTCTACCCCAGAAATATTGTATTTAATTTTAATTAAGTTCTGTCTGTTTTATTGAAATCACAAATGGAAGGAACTTTGGAGAAGTCATTTAATCAGTGCCTCTGTCATTAGGCAAGAAGGAAACTAGTAGAACCATTTACAGGATCTAGGCAGAGAGATCTTTGAGAAAGGTAATTCCACTCTCTTTTTGGACAAGTACTTTTTTAAGATAAAATATGTGGGCCTAGCAGATAGCATAGCAGTTATGTTGTTGGACTCCCACATGTTTGAGCGCAATTCAAGTCCGGGACCTGGTGGCTTGTAATTTATGCCAGGTGTGTGCCCAAGATCCTGGAAAGAGAATGGAGGAGAAGGGATTGCAGTATGGCTATCCCTCCTAGGGGTGATTTCTCACTTTCCCTCTCAATGTCTCTGTCTGTCTCTCTTCAAGCACATACACCCTAAGACAAAAACCTCTTAAAAAAAAAATAAAATAAAATGTGTAATTCTGTTGCAGTTGTCATACTGAGAAAAAAAGAAGCGTATTTTCCTTTAATAAAATACTTACTGTATTTATTGTCATAATGGAGGTTCAGCAGTTACCTAGTTTTATACGTCTTGTGACTTCCTCTGAATTCTACATTTTGTTTGCTTTTATCTTCTATTAAGTTGTAAAATATCAGTCTAATGTTTAGTTATACTTGGGGTTAGTTATGCCTGCTTGAGCTAAATAGTAGCTTGTGACTATCACTTATGAAGTGTATGGAATTTATTACACTTTTACCTTTTCTTAACCCTCTCTAGAACATATAATGCTTGGCCCTTGTTAATTTGATCTGATGTTACAAGGAAGGTTGTTATCACACTTTCATGATCGCTTACTAACAGTCCTGTGAATTTAACATGCTCCCCCTACTGGTCATTCTCTCCTCTTCCTATCTAATTCCTACTAAATTTACTCTCACTAAAGTCAATTGTTAGATTTTAATAGAGCTATAGCATTCTCTTAGATTTCAAGCTTCTTGATTTTTCTGCAATAGTGCCATTGTTGAACACTTCACACTCTCTCTTCTTGAAGATAAGTTTGGATGGACTCAGAGATGAATTAATTCTTTCTTCCCTTCTCTTAGAAATTTTCCTTTTACTGATTCACTATTCTTTGGAGGATTCTGCCTGGTACATCAGATGATCAGAATGCTTTTCCTACTGACTGGAGTAAGAGAGCACGAACTCTTCCCAGCCTCCCTAGACTGTTCTGTCTGGCACTGGTGATTTTTTTTTTTCCTCGTGATATTACGCATTTTCCTCAGATGCATGTGATAATTAATACTCAGGTCAAGTTTTGAGGGATGCCTTTGTAATTATCCAAAGTTGCCTGAGAACTTTCTCCTCTGAGGCTTCCCTGGATGGCAACTGTTTTCCATCTTGGCCTCCCTGAATTCTGAACACCTTGAATGTCTTTTCAACTCAGGGAGATTGCTAAACTCTTTTTGTGTATACCATTTCTACATGACAACCTGAAGACACTCTCCAGTCTATTGCCTGTTGTTTTATAAATTTTACTTTGGTGCAAAATGTATTTTATACTATCATTAGAGTGACATTTTTCTTAAAAAAAAAATTCTTTAAAAAAAAATAGAGAGGGACTGAGTAAGAGTGTGAGAGTTCGCTCGAACGTATACACAAGAGAGGGAAAGTGAGAAAGTGAGCTGCCAGATCCAGGAATTGAACCATGGTCGACCATGTGAGAGTCCAGTGCCCTTAACCACCATGTCACCTGCTGGCCCCCAGAGTGACCTTTTTAAATAATAATGCTATCACATATTTTAAAGATCTCATGTCTGTTTTCTCTTGTCTCCACTAGATTTAGAACTTCTCATAGCTAAGCGTGTAGATTCTTTCAATGTGTATTTATCAAATTAATACAGGAATGAAGGAAAGCTCTCTCTGAGTACTGGAGCCATCACAAATCCTCTGACTCCAGTGCCACTTATGTTCATTGAACCCTTGATAGCTATTTATTTATTGATTTATTCTCATTAGGGTGTTGGGAAACTCGTGAAATATTTTTCCTATATTTTTCTATACAGAAATGCATCATGACTTTCCTGACAACCCAATATATGAGTTTGTTTTGTCAGATAAAGTTTAATTGCAGAAATTAAGATTTATTAAGCATCATTCTACCATGTACCAAACACAAAGTGAAGCATCTTTAGCCTCTTTTTTTTTTCTCAAGTGAGGATCTCAAGGCTCAAAGAAGTTGAGTCAGTCGTACAAGGTCACAACAGGGCTATTAAGTGGTAGAACCATGATTTCAGCACACACATTCTACCATACTGCACTATATTTAAAAACATCATGGGTTGGACACTCCTTGAAGCTACTGTTGATGACCTTCATTTTTTTCTTATCTATACCCCTCTAGTCCTTTCTCTGTTCCCAGCATATTGAACACAAAGCAAGGCACACAGTAGAATTTCAGTAAGTGAAAGTCTCATGATGACTTTGTGGGGTAGAATAGGCTGCCCTCAGGAGGGCTGGATCTCCGGGTGGCTAGCTTTCCCCACCTAGTCACTGCCCGGCATATGGCAGAATTGGCAGAGAGCCCAGCATGAGCAGAAGCACTTTCTATAAAATCTGTCATGTAGGAAAAGCACATGCTGTGTGTGAGAAAAATGTGTCAATCAAACTGAAAAGAGCTTTGTTAGGAGGAAAAAAAGACTGCAAAAAAAAAAAAAAAAACCAACAAGTTTTTGTTTCTTCAGATTGAGTTTTTTATTGTACCACAAGTTTCGTAAAGAAGAGGGACACACTTTAACAATTTCTTGAGCAATATATGCCAAGCACTGTGCAAACTCTTATATACATTATTCATTTAACCTATATTTATTGAATTGCTATTGTGAGCTTGGATGTTTTCAAGGCATTCAGGATACATTAGTGAATAAAATGGGTAAACATTTCTTTCCTCATGAAAAGAGAAGGCAGATAATTAATGGACGAGCAATAAACATAATATACCACTAAATTACGTAATGTGTTAAAAGGTGATAAATGCTATCTAGACAAAAAATATGTAGAATTGGGGAATGTGAGTTTGGGAATGCCAAAGTGAGGAAAAGGGCAGGTGCAATTTTCTAGTCATTGTTGGCTTTCTTCGAAGGTGACCTTTGCATATAACTTGAAGGAGTTGCGTGAATTATCCATACATATGTGTGGGGAGTCTGCCAACACCAGTGTGACCAAAGGACATGAAGAAGAGAGTGACAGAGGTGAGATTACTTAGGGTCATAAGCATTCATTGTTAATTATTTAGTATCACTTGAATTCAAATGAATCCTTAGACCAGCCCTGTGAGATAAGTAGTATCTCTGACTCAAAGATGAGGAAAATAGCCCAGAAAGGGGCTGAAGTGATTTGCTCATAGTTATATGGTTTGCACGTTGAAAAATTGGAATCCTGACCTCAGGATCAGATCTGAGTCATGTCAAATGAAGGTTTTGAATTTTCCAACCTCCTACACTTAAATTAACACCAAAACTGCTCTAATACAAAACCCAAATACACAACAAAAAAGGAAAACTACAGACCAAATCTTTGGTAAACATAGATGCAAAAATTCTCTACAGAATATTAGCAAATTGGTTCCAACAGTTTGTTCAAACTCTACATCATGGCCAGGTGGATTTTATCCCAGGGATATAAGGATGCCTCAACATATGCAAATTCTTAAGTGTGATACAACATAGTGAATGACAATAACTACACAATCATCTCAGTAGATGCATAAAATGCATTTGACAAAATTCAGCATCCCTTGATGATAAAAATGTTTAACAAATTAGGCATAGAAGGCACATACTTCAACACAATAAAGACCACGGAAGACAAACCCTCAGCTAACATCATACTGAATGAGGAGAATCTGAAAGCTTTTTCTCTAAGAACTGGAGTAAGAGAAGGATGCCCACTTTTTTCCACTGTTATTCAACCTAGTAACAGAAGTCTTAGCTGGAACAATTAGGCAATAGTAAGAAATAAAAGACATTCAAATTGGAAAGGAGATAGTCAGATTGTCCCTGTTGGCAAATGACTTAATCTTTTATATAGGAACTCGTGAAGACTCCACCAAAAAATAAAAAATACTCTTGGAACTGATCAACAAATTCAAAAGTTTCAGGATACAAAACCAACATACAAAAATCAGTAGTGTTTTTATGTACCAATAATGAAGTAGCCGAAAAAGAAATCAGAAAAACAATGCCATTTATAATAACTACAAAGAAAATAAAATACCTACACATAAATTTAGTGTAAATAATATAGAAATTATGTACATATATTAAATATATATAAAACATATCTATCATAAACCATATACATATATACAGTTGTTAATTAATAATTGAAGGCTTACAACTGTGTAAGCACTTAAATGAAAATAGTGATGACAGTGCATGGTTGGGAAAAAGGAAGCTTCTTTACTATCAAGTCTCAAATCTATCTATATAAAATATTATTAAGATCTGACTTCTTGGGATCAGCAGTTAGCGTAATGGCTATGTCACTGGACTCCCATGTAGTCGACCGCGGTTTGAGTCCTGGACCTGGCGGCTTAAACTCATGCCGGGCGCATGTGCGTGCCTGCCCAAGATCCCGAGAGGAGAATGGAGGAAAAGGGATTGTGGTGTGGCCATCCCCCCTGGGGGGTGATTTCTCCCTTTCTGTTTCTCTGTCTTTCTAGTGATTTCACACGCCCTATAGCAAAAACCTATCCAAAAAAAGAAAAAGAAAAAAAATCTGACTTCTTTTGGCAAAAGAATCAGTAAGGAGAATGCTACCTTGAAGGTGGCTGTTTCAGCTCAAATATTACCTGTTAAGGAATGAGAGTTGGTCTAGGGCTCAGGGTGGGGGTCACAGTAAAGGATTAGTATGGGATTGCTGCTCATTACTTCTCTTAATCCTGACTCTCGGGTTGTCAACCTTTTGCCATTAGTTGATATTATGGTCCCTATAAAGGAAAAAAGAGAAGAGGGAAAGAACAAGGGCAGGTGAAATACAGAGGTGGCCTCAAAAACATCCAAGTGACAAAACTTTTTTCTGGAATTTCACTGAAGCATGACCTAATACCGAAGATGAATTCAGTAATATCCAGGAACTATTTATGGAGCTCTGAGCCTGTGTCATCCCTGTGTTGGACCACAGTTACTGAGATGAACAAAATGACAGTCTCATTGTCAAGAAAGCCATAATTTCAGAGGAGTGACAAGCACATAAATAGTTACAACACAGAGGGCTGGGATTGAACTTTGAGCAGATCTGACATTAGGTATATAGTAAGGCTCGGATTATTGGGCTTCATTGTGGTAGTGGTGGAAGGGCATCAACAGAGTGTCAACAGGGTATCAAAGCCATCTTTCTCATACACCTCCCTTTTCACTTATGGTTTTAGTTTCAAGAGAAGAAATTCAAATCAGAAATTTAAATAGTAAAGTGTCCTTGATCCTTTCAGGCTTCTAGAGTTCAGGATACTTCAAGAAACATCGGCATTCAGAAGCTAGGTTTGGGCACACCTCTTTCAGCTTATAGCTTGTTATCTATTAGAAAAATTGGACAACAGCAAAGTCAATTTCTGTAGTTATAAAGATATCAGCCTCTCAGAACTGTGGTACTGTCTGAGGATCTCACTTACTTTTCCTACATTTGTACATCAATCTCATAGACAAAGCAACAATTTATCAGTGAGTTAGGAAAGCAAGTAACTCAGGCCCAGTTTGCATTGAGAATCATATGTAGAAATTTAGTAATTTATCCTACCAACTTTTATTTCATTTTTTAATGGTTCAGATACAGTGCTAGGTGGTAGAAACATAACTGTGTTTTCTTTAGCTATTTACACACTGTTTGATTCTGCTTTGCCTATTGTATACATTAACCAAATTAAGCTTTCCTTACTCTATGTATTAAAAAAAATAAAATGAGCCAACTAATTATAACTATTATAAAATATGAAGTGGTGGACTGGCCCCATAGCCTAGTGGTTAAGGGGGCTGGATCCCACATGGCTGACTGCCATTTGAATCCTGCCCTGGTGGCTTGAGAAACATGCCAGCTATATGTCTGTACATGCCCCGAATTCTGACAAGATTGAGAAATGGAGAAGAGATTGTAAAATGACTATACCCCACTGGTGGGTGCTTTTTCTCTCTACCCTCTCTCTAGCAAGCAAATATACCCTTTGGCAAAATTAAAAAAAAAAAAAGAAGAAGGAGGAGGAGGAGGAGGAGGAGGAGGAGGAGAAAGTGTCACCAACATCTTCACACCCAAACCAACACCCTTGGTAGAGAGGTTGGGAATATCATGATCTAGTTCATTCTTTTGGCTAATGGCAGATATGATCTTTTGGTCCCTGTCTAGGATATACTGGTCCTCTGGTGGAGTTGAGTCTCAGGCAAATGGGAATTGTGTTTTCCTTATGTGACAGCCAGTCAAACTCTACCTATTAAATTGAGGTTCCAGGCAATCCCAGGATGTGAATTAATGAACAGGGTGAATGATCCTCTTTTTAATGTACATGCTGAACAGGTGGGCCTTTTTTGCTGATGTTCTACTGACTTAAGTTTCTGTTTCAGAAGACATTCTTTATACATAATCATTTCTTTCAAGAAGATCTGTGGATTTGTGATATAGCCCAAATTTAATTACTCTAGTTTGTGCCTTGTAAGGGCCACGATCATCAAGTCAGGAACCGGAGAGCTGAAAACCATGCATTTTGACATGACCATTGCTCTGAAAACAATTGCACTACTGATAAACTGCTTTTATTGAGTGTTATACTTAGGCTAGCTTTACATTATGTTGACTTGTGTCACAACCACTGAAAGGTCAATGATTGTCCATGGTTTAGTGAGTGAAGGGCTCTTTCTCATGTAAAATATAATGTACTATTAAGTTATGACTGAGGGCAGGAAGCCAATACATAATTTCTCTTTGTAATTAGTGTTGTGTTTATCATTTGTATGTATGTCATACATGTGGGTGAAGCATTTCAGTGGTTTATGACAATGGCTGGTGCAAATAGGATGGATTACGCAGCACCTGAAATAACTCTGCAGCTCCCTGAAATCCTCAGTCATCTGTCTGGGAGCTGCAGCACCACTGCAAAGCTGCTTCTTGGTTTCGTTTGATTTTTCTTTCTTTTTTGAGCTTTTTAACAACCAACTGGGCTTATAATTTTACGGTAACTGATTCAGTGCCAAAGAAAGCAAGCCTAACTGTTAGAAGAAATAAAAAAATCCAATAAAGCATGAAATGCAACTTTGGTATAAGCAAAGCAATAACCATTTTATGGACAGTACATTTAATTGTGGAGCTGATTTTTTTTTTTTTTTTTTTTTTGTAGCAGTAACTGTTATTATACTTTTGCCTTGTATTTTGATGGTCAGCTGTGGCTGGGCTGCTGCTTTGCTCTTGCTGTCTGAGGCTGCTAACCAGCCTGGAACCAAGCATGCTCCATCTACCCCAGTGAAGTTCTAAGAGCAGATCTCCTTCTCTGTTGTTGCTTTTTGAGAAGAGAAGCACATAAAGCTTTAGGTACTTCAGTTTTGCTAATTTAGAAAACAATAGCTGGCTTAATTTAGTTTCAGATAATTAGAGTTAATGTTAGGTCTTGACTATTAAGCATCTTTTCGGTTTGGGATATCAGTGGTCTTGAGGTAACTGAGTTGGTTAGACATTCGTCCCTACCCCCCATGCTTAACATCCTAGAGTAAGAATTTTCTTTTAGATAGCCTGGAGATTCAGTTTTGTCAGGCTGAATATTATCATTCTGGGCTGTGTATTCTGGGTAACCATTTAATTCTATTTTAGTCTGGAGGAATTGCTGAGCTCTTTGTTGAGAGCTGAGTTTAGCTGAGGAAGGAGGCAGTGCCTGTGGAGAGATGCGGAAACAAAATGGAGGATGGCTGACAGGGAGCAAGACAACAAGGATAGATGTAGCCGGTGATGCTGACCATGTCACATTTCTCTGTACACGGCATTACCGCTGCCAGCGTCACCTGAGTATATCTCTGCACAGTAGTAATCTTTCTTCCTTCTGGGGGGGCATCAACAGGAACATGATAATTAGATCTAGGTTTGAGTACTGCTTCTGCCACTTTATATGTATGCGAGGTTCCATATATGTGAAATTACGATAGTACTGTTTCATGGGGACATGATGTGTGTGTGTGTGTGTGTGTGTGTTTGTGTGTGTGTAATGTGCACATATACATATATAACCATCATTTTCTGGGAATTAATAATGTTCAATATTTTCAAGTGTGGTAAGATATAATTTTCTTTTTTTGATAGAGAGGAAGAGGACCACCTTCAATAGGACCTCATTATGCCATGATCCTTTTTCCCTAGCCCCCCGGCTTGTCAGGATCTTGGACATGTGTGTATGCATCTGGAGTGCTTTTAAGCCAACTTGAGGATCCAAATCCATAGTTGTCGTGTGGCTTTTAGCACTACCATTGAGTTTGCCACTATGCTGGACCGAAATAGAATTTTCTGTCACTCTCATCTCCTTTTGTTCTTTCTCCTATTTATTTCTGGTAGAAGACTTAGCATAATAGTACAGGGAGATTATATTATTAGAGACATTCAATATAAGTAAGATACAAGCTTGATTTTTTTCTTTCCTTTCTCTTTTTTTTTGGGGGGGGGGGGGCGTTTGCTATAGGGTGTGTGCACTTACCAGAAAGATAGAGAGACACAGAGAGACAGAAAGGGAGAAATCACCCCCCCCCCCACCCCCCGGGGATGGCCATGCCACAACCCCTTATCCTCCATTCTCCTCTTGTGATCTTGGGCATGCACACACACGTGCCTGGCGTGAGTTTAAGCCACCGAGTGTGGGCTTCAAACCGCAGTACACTACATGGGAGTCCAGCAACATAGCCATTATGCTAACTGCTGGTCCCAAGTTTGATTGTTTTATAGATGCTTGATTCTGAAGGTTTTTATAAGAGGAAGCCTCCCTGGGCAGGAAGTACGGTAATTAAATGGTTGGATTTTTGTGTCAGGTGACCTGGGTTTGAATCCTAATTTTATCATTTACTAGGTATGTGATTTTAGGTTACTTACTTTCTGTCTCTGAACCTCACTTTTCTATAAAATGGAGATAATCATAGCATGTTTGTGTTCTTGATAAGACCTGTGTCCTTGGTCTGGCCTGCAACAATATGGAATTTGTTTTTGAGAAAAGAGCTGACAAGTTGAAAAGACAGAGGAGAAAGGGAAGGAGGGAGAAAGAGCAGAGAAAAAGAACTCTGGGCAGCTAACTGGCAGATTTGATGGGATTACAAGGAAATGTGTATGCCATCTTCTGGAGTTCTGTGTGACCATAATTGGACCTCTGTTTGTGGGTTATTTGGGTAAATGATTATGCTGATGATTGAGTGCATGTGGAGTGAGAGGAAGAGGCTATTCTGCATCATTCTCCTCTCATTGCCCACCTGTGATCTGTCCTGTCTGATCTTTAAACACAGCATAACTCCTTCAGGTGTTTACACTATCTATTATCTTTTAGGGGTATTTTCCCATCAACTTTGACAAACAGCTTTTTCCCTCATCACTTACGTCTTGCCCCCAAAGCTAGTCCCCCTCAGAGGTCTTTCTTTGAATAACTACATTAAGGAAAAAACTAAGTTTAATTGGTGTAACAATGAAATTGCAAAATATCCCCTCACAGGTATCAATCCAGGCTTGTGGAGAATTTTGGCTTCCTAGAGTCATGCAGGGACCTGGTTTCTTTTCCTCTTGTTTCTTTGCCGTCTTTAGGATGCTATCCTCATTCATAGACAAAACTGGACAAGCAACTTTAAGTAATTGAGGCAGAATTGGCACAAATTACTTCTGTTCATGCCTCACTGCTAAGAAGTTAGTGAAATAGCCACACTTAGCTGCAAGAAAGGCTGGAAAGTAAAACCTCCAGACCAGCAGCAGTGTAAATATTATCACTCAAACCCCAGATGAACGTATTTCATACCGAAGGACACTCTTATGCTGTCAGAAGCATGAACTGTATCTGGAACTTTATTTATCCAAAAACAAATATTTATCCATTTTTGGCTTCTGTATTATCTGGATTCATTCCCAAATTTTAACTGACAGTAATGTTTCTGGGTCCACCTTCCTAGATTACCTACTGTTACACTAGACCTCCAAGTGAAATTACCTGCATACTATAAATCTAAGCTTTTGATGACTCTTTTTTTTAAGACCAAGAATATGTTCTTTCTGGAAGAATAATGCCTATTTATTCAGAAGGATTCCACTGCCAGGGTTTATAAATGTATGCTTTGAAGAGCTTGAGACCAGCTTCAGTTATTTTACATAACTCACGTGAAACGCACCATAAATAACACATAAGTTATTTATATAAACAAATAAATACAAATAACATAAATAAAATCACATCTGGCTCAGCATCATCTTTATTGCTTGGTATATAATAGAAGTTCAATAAAAATATTTGTTCAGTGAATTAATACATAAGTAATTAATACACAGTTCTCTTTTTAAAATAGTTTTTTCTTCTGAGAGAGGAAGAGACAGAGGCAGCACTCTCAACAGGGTCCTGATACCATGATCCACTTACCACTTCAGCTAGCCCAAGATCATGGACATGTGCCAGTGCACTCAGGGAGCTCTCCAGAGTTCTTACTATGTGTTTTGGCCTCATAGATCCTCACATTTTACCACTGTGCTGCGATCCGGTCCCCAAAAGACAAATTTTTCTTTCTTTTGTTTTAGGAGTTTTGCCTTAGGGTGCATATGCTCACTGCTCATGAGAGAGAGAAAGAGAGACAGAGACAAAGACAGAGATAGTGAGAAGGAAAAATGAGAAATCAGCTCCCGAGGAAAGGACCACACAATGATCTGTTCTCCTCCATTCTCCTCCTGGGATCTTGAGCATGCATGCACATGTGCCCTGCACGAGTTTCAAGCCACTGGTTTGAGATTTGAACCACTGTCGGCTATGTGGGAGTCCAGCGACATAACCATTATGCCATCTGCTGGCCCCAAAAGACACATTTCTACAACAATATTCATAATTGTTATCTATATTTTACAATCTATTTGGCCACAATGATAAGGGTGCTATCCAGCAATCATAAAAAACTGGCCTGAGAAAAATCACTAAGCAACATCCAGGAATGTTTAGAACCATTACATATTGGCCCTGCCTTCTGAAGAGCAGGGTAAACCATTTTCCTTGCAAGAGGATACTATAGTTTCTTTCCTTCTCTGCTCTTATAATTTATTAAAATTTAAGAACCCAAGTAACTCCTGGGGGTATTCTAATAGTTTTTGGTGTTTCAGCAGATTCTTTATTCAGAGCACAGGTTACTTCATGCTATGGCTCTAATGCTCTCTTGAATATAGTGAGTGGCATTTTGTTAGGTTCAGAATGGACTTTAATATTTCTTCGGTCTTTGGATGGTAACAATTGGCAAATTCGCATCTTGTTTCAAAATAAACTAAAACTAATACATGCAGAGATAGAGGTTATCTAGATCTGTGATTAAGATTCAGTAAAGAATTCCTTAGCACCTGTAAGAGGCCACATACAAGTCGTATTGTCCACCAGCTTATTTCATAGACACTGTCTAGTTTATGCCAAAGACAACTTCAGTGTTTTCCTTCTTCTATAAATTATCCAACATATGTAAATAATTTGCAAAATTGATCTTTTATTTCTTCAAACAAAAGGACATGTAATTTCAGCAATTGGTTAATTACTTATATAGAATCATTTGTTTATTTTCATAAGGAGCTTACTGAAAACAGGATTGTCTCAAACATAACAGTTACTGCTTAGGGCCCGAACAGAGCCTCAACTCAAAATATATCTGTTGAGGGACCTGCAGATGGTGTAATGGCTGTGTTTCTGGACTCCTATGTAGTTGACTGCAGTTCGAGTCCTGGACCTGGTGGCTTAAACTCATGCTGAGCACATGTGTGTGCGTGCTCAGGATCCCAAGAGGAGAATGGAGGAGAAGGCATGGCCATTCCCCCTTGGGGGTGATTTCTTGGTTTCTGTCACTCTGTCTCTCTTTCTGGTGAGCACACATGCTCTATAGCAAAATCCTCTCAAAACCTATCAAAAAATTATATATTTGTTTGTTGAAGGAATAAGTGTATAATATGGGGGTTGGGGGTAGAGGTGGCTTCAACAAGTTCATAAAAATGGAATTGAAGTACGAGTTTGTTTTGGTGTAGAAAAAAATTTTTTTATATTCATGTATAGTTTTTCATTATACTTATTTTTTCATGAATGCTTCGAAGACTCCTCTTACAAGAAAGTAGTTAGATCCTGAACTTGATAGTTTCTCTTTATTCTACTAAATTTAGGGAGTGCTATGTGCTCTCTTATGCTGCCATCTGTTAGGATGTTTCCTTACTTAAGTTTGACAGTAGATAAAAGAAAGGATGAAATCAGGAGAACTTTGTAAACTAACAAACTAGTCTTGAAAGTTGCTTGGGTCCTAATAGAAGACATGAGACTCCTGAGAAGACAGAAGACAGAAGGTTATTACTCACCGTAAAACAGGAGGGGCCAGCAAATGGTGTGCGAGTTAAGGTGCTGGACTTCAGTATGGCTCATCATGTTTTGAGTCATGGATTTGGTGGCTTTAAAATTATTCTGGGCACTATGGATGTGTGACCAAAATCCCAGGAGGAGAATGGAAGAGAAGGGATTTCAGCGTAGCCATCCTTCTTGAGGGGTGGTTTCTCACTTTCCCTCTCACTCTCTGTGGCAAAATTACCATCACTACCACCACCACCACCACAACAACAAAACCACAATAATAGGAAATTAGCATAGTTGCACCAATTGCACACCCCAGTATCACAAAAGGTGACAAAGAGGATCAAGTAGAGCCTTCCTTCTCAGTGTGATATACTGTAAGAGAGGAGCCCTGTGATTAGGGAATTCATGTTTTTAGAGCAAGCAGCAGGCAGTCTTGTTCTTTGACCAGAGGAAGAAGACATCACAGCATGGATCCATGTAGTTCATTGTTTTTTTTTTTTTTTTTTTTTTTTTTGAGAGGTTTTTGCTATAGGGCGCGTGCGCTTGCCAGGCAGACAGAGAGAGACAGAGAGACAGAAAGCGAGAAATCACCCCCGGGGTGATGGCTGTGCCACAGTCCCTTCTCCTCCATTCTCCTCTCGGGATCTTGGGCACACACGCACACGCGTCTGGCATGAGTTTTAAGCCATCGGATCTGGGACTCGAACCACAGTCGACTACATGGGAGTCCAGCGACATAGCCATTATGCTAACGGCTGGTCCCATGTAGTTCATTCTTATCAGAATTGCCAGTTGCACAAAAACTTCTGTACAGTGGTACTTCCACAGAAGTGAATGAATGGTCAGGGCCTTATAGTTTGGCCTACACAGCAAGATATGTAGGGTGTGGGAGATGCCCATAGCAGATTGATACCACTGCCTAAGAACTGGAAGACACTTTTGTGTGCCATAGATACTTTGCAGAGAAGATGCAGGTTCGAGGAGGTGGAGTGACTTGTTCATGGTTATACTGATGGCTTATGGTGTTCCCAGGACAGAAACACATTTCTCCAGGCCCCCAATCTAACACTCTTTTCATAACATTTCCGTTGCCTAGTTTATTATTTCTGTCATTCATTTTCTTAAAGCTATTTTAAATTTTCCAGTTGCTAAAAGAGAATCCCTCACTCATTGCTTTGTTTTATGTCCTTAGACATTACTGTTGTGCTTCCTTGGTGCAGCACTTCACAAAGCATTGTGAAGTGAACAATGTTGCAGTGTTGAACAATGATGCAGTGAGAAGTCTGTATGGGAAAGTGTTTGATCTTCTAATATGTCTGAGAAGTAGGGCATACTCTGTCATACTGCTAAAGGGTCCCAGTGTAAGGAGAATACACATAGCATTTAAGAACACAGACTCTGTAGTAAGAAAGGTTTGGGTTCAAGATCTGCCCCATGGGTAATGATCCTGGGTAAGGCATTTAAATTATTTATTTATTTATTTTTATTTTTATTATCATCATAATCTTCTTTATATTACATTGGATTAGATATAACTTTACAGTGTATTACATTGCTTTTTAAAATGGGAATGCCATGCATGTCAGTCAATACAGAGACATTAATGTCCCCACTTCATCATTCAATATCTTTTCTATGTTTTTCCTAATCATTATTATTATTATTCTAATTATTTTTTAAAACAGTCAATCACTATTTCTCATTTTGCTTGTAAAAAGACTTTACCCATCGTGAAATATTTCTCAGACCAATCCAGTTGAGAATACTATACATGTCATCAAGAGGTAATAAGCCATATCTGTTTCTCACTAACGTCCTGCCTCTCTATTGTTCTCTTGCTATCTTTCTCTGTCCTCTTCTCCTCACCCCCCCCATTCCACACTGTCCTATTCTCGTTAAGTAGTTTCACTGCTTTTATATCCTCCAATTTTTTGCTCTCTACCATAGAGTGCGGGTAGTCGGTATATATTGAGCGGATACATACAATATCTTTCTTTCATAGCCTGGCTTACTTCACTCAGCAATATATCCTCCGTATCTGACCACTTTCTATCAAATTCCAGGGTCTCGTTATTTTTTATGGCTGAGTAGTATTCCATAGAGTATATATACCACACTTTTCCAATCTATTCATCAGTTTGTGGACATTTAGGTTGGTTCCATGTCTTGGCAATTGTGAATAATGCTGCAATAAACATTGATGTGCAAGCACTTTTCTGACTGAGTGTTCTCCTGTCTTTCGGGTAAATACCCAGAAGCGGGATTGCTGGGTCAAATGGTAGTTCTATTTGTAGATGTTTTTGCCATAGGGCGCATGTGTTCCTGGAGAGACAGAGACAGTGAGAGGGAAAGTGAGAAATCATCCCCTGGGGGGATGACTACACTGTAATCCCTTCTCCATTCTTCTCCTGGGATCTTGGGCACATACTCTCACACACCCAGTGTGATTTTCAAGCCACCTGTTATGGGACTCGAACTGTGGTTAGCCATTACAGTCTAGTGATGTAATCTCTATACCACCTGCTGGTCTGAGTATTTAAAATTTTTAAGCTTGTTTTCACCCTCAGAAAAATTTAGCTGGTAATAATATCTATTTCACAAATTAGATTAAAACAGTAAATGAAGTAGCATTTAAAGTGCTGGGCACATACACTTGGCATGGCTCTATAAGATAGCCGTAACGAATACAGAATAAAGGCTCTGAGAATTCAGCATGAAGAAACCCAGCATTAAATCAGAGTTTCTCAATTTATTGACTATGGAATAGTAAATCTATCTTTTGTTCTACTCATTAACATCCCATGTGTCTATCACTCTGAATGCTATACTTAAGGAAAATTTACTGAAGAAACAAAAGGAAGTAAGATTTTTTAGAGCTTGTTAGTCCAAGGAATTAAACTGTACATGGAGGAGTTAAATTTTATTAGTAATTCCCCTAATGTTGAATTATTGCCATATAACACTGAAAAAGTTTTTGGCTTTTGTGATGTTCTTAAACTCAGGTCAGATTTCTTGCCAGTTTCTGAGATGTGTTAAAATTCCACTGCTTGGGAACCAGCAGTTAGCATAATGGCTATGTCGCTGGACTCCCATGTAGTCGACTGCGGTTCGCGTCCCGGACCCGGTGGCTTAAAACTCACACCGGGTGCGTGTGCGTGCGTGCCCAATATCCTGAGAGGAGAATGGAGAAGAAGGGATTGCGGTGTGACCATCCCCCCGGGGGGTGATTTCTCACTTTCTGTCTCTATGTCTCTCTCTCTCTGGTGAGCGCACACGCCTATAGCGAAAACCTCTCAAAAAGAAAAAAAAAAAAAAAAAAAAAAAACACTGCTTATTGATTTAGCTGTATTCCACCAAAAAGTTTGATTTTATTCTGCCACCTCATGGAGATTCTTCTGAATTTTATTCCAGGAGGGTACAGTTGATAATCTGAGTAACACACCATGCTGGAATGCTAAATACTCTTCCCAGACACAGATAAACATAGGCAAAAACCAGCAGTCAGGCCTATGCCCAAACTGACAAAAGACAACCGTGATTTAGGTTGATCTATACTTTCTGCTTGGAATTTAATAAATACTGTAGGTTCTGTACTCCCCAGATTTTTTTTAAAGACTTATTTATTTAATTTTATCAATCATCATCAGTTTTTTAAAATTTGCTATGGGATACATGCACTCACCAGAGAGAGACAGAGAAAGAAAGAGGGGAACTGCGAAAGCAATTCTCCTGGTCCAAGACTTCAATCATGTTTGGCCATGTAAGAACTCTGAGCCTCAACAACCATGCCACCCACTGGTTCCTGACCAGATTTGTAGGAGGATCTTTCTGTTTAGAAAACTCGTTGTTGGGGCCAGCAGGTGGCATAGAGGTTAAGTGCTGGATTCCACATGGCCAACTTCGCAGTTTGAGTCCCAGACCTGATGGCTTGAGAATCACACCAGACGTGTCTATGTACATGCCCAAAATCACAAGAGGAGAATGGAGGAGAAGGGGTTGCAGTGTGGCCATTCCCCCTGTCAGGGAGGGAAGGATTTCTCACTTCCTCTCCCTCTGATGCACACATGCAGCCTATGGCAAAAATCTAAACAAAAAAGAAAGAAAACTCTTAGTCGAAGGTCAGACACACAAGAAAGCCTTTGTCAGTGCTTCTGAGGAGCTGTCCTGGTCTAAAAGCACTAATTATGCATATGTCTTCCCAACTCTTTAGTGATACCTTGTTGGTAGCTTGAAATCAGCAATTGTTGTATGAGGTTTTTGTCATTTTTTTTTTTTTTTTTTTTTTTTTTTTTTTTTTTTTTTTTTACGAGAGAGATTTTTGCTATAGAGTACACGCACTCACTGGAGATAGAGACAGAGAGTGAGAAATTATGCCCCAGGGGGGAAGGATCACACCAAAATCCCTTCTCCTCCATTCTCCTCTTGGGATTTTGGGCATGCACGCACACACGCCCAGTGTGAGTTTTAGCTGCTGGGTCTGGGACTCAAACCACAGTCGACTACATGGGAGTCCAACAACATAACTACCATGCCATCTGCTGCTACCATATGTGAGCTTTTATATCACAGAAGTCAGCACGTGCTACAGAGTTTCTCTCACCCCTAGAACAGGTTTGTCAGCACACTGCTGCCTAAGACCTCAAGCACATCTGAGTGCTTCATGGAACTTTATTGTCTGATTACACTGGTATGATCTCAGTGTTTGTCTTGCCCTCTAGACTTGAGGGCAAAAGCTGTACTTTCTTTTCCAGCCTCTGTTTTGCATCCAGTTCATCGGTAGTCTTTTAGTAAAGGTGCCTGTGTCCATAGAATGAATGAGTCTGTGAATGCGTCACTTCTGTGTGATGATTTTTCTATGAGAAATGGAAAAAATTCATGTAAGTGTATCCTCTACGTTATACAAAGTGGTTGACTCAGTTGAAGAATTTAGTTTTGGGCTGCATTGCCATGTTTGTAGTGCTCCGAGAATAATGAGTATGTTCTTTTCCCAGAGCAGGATTCACCTGACTTCTGTGGCGTCATCCTGCGTGACCATTTGGTGGGAGGACATCAGAACTAAGTGCAATTGCTTTACTAGCCTCCTAACACCTCCTCGTTTTTTCAGGATCTGGGTGGACATGCTTCCTCAGAAGGAAATTGAATTTACAGTTTTTGATAGAATCACGAATTGTTCATTTGGGCAGAATATCCTGTATCCATACATTTTTAACCAGGGTCACCTGTGGAAGACTTTGTCATTAAGAATCCCTGTCCTTAATGATGAGAGAGGATGCTGTAGACTGTTCACTGAGAGTAGGAACTAGAATTTTAAAGTTAGAATTGAACATAGAACCTATTACTTATGCCATAATTATATTCTGTGTTGCTAAATATAGAGTAAACATCAAAAGTCTGAAAAAGGACATGACATATCCAATTACCTTTAGGATTGATGGATAATTGTGGGACCATGGGTTCATACTCTTTTTGTATGCTTCAGGCCAGTGATTATGGCCATTGCTTTTTTTGTTTTCTTCCTTTCCTTTTATGATAGAGTGTTGCTATGTTGCTATCCCCATGCAACCACCTCTTTAGGAGTTAGGACTACTGGCATGGCAACTGGCTTTTTTTTTTTTCTTTTTTTTCTTTTTTTTGGAGAGGTTTTTGCTATAGGGCGCGTGCGCTCGCCAGACAGACAGAGAGAGACAGAGAGACAGAAAGCGAGAAATCACCCCCCAGGGGGGATGGCCACGCCGCAATCCCTTCTCCTCCATTCTCCTCTCGGGATCTTGGGCACGCACGCACACGCGCCCGGCGTGAGTTTAAGCCGCCGGGTCCGGGACTCGAACCGCGGTCGACTACATGGGAATCCAGCGACATAGCCATTACGCTAACTGCTGGTCCCGGCAACTGGCTTTTAACATGAACCAGAATTAACCCAAACCTCCTTCCTAGGTGGCATCAGCCTACCTAATAGCAGAGTTTACCAGCTTATACAAACTCAGCCAGGCCAGGCCATGGTCTTTGCTTTATGTGATTAGTACCCTGTACAGACACTTACCCAATTCTGATAACAATGTAAGAATTTCTGATAATAATTTTCAAGTAATTAATTCTATCTTTTAATTCTGTGCTCAACCATGGTTCCAGGCTTATGCTATATATCAATAGTTTACATCTATTTTTAATCAGTACAGTCCTATGAGGAAAAAAATAATTGCCCTTATTTTCTAGATGAGAAAATTGAAGCCTAGAGTGGGTAAATTAGGTGTCTACAATCACTTAGTTATTGAGAGGCAGGCTGGTGTTTGCATCCAGGTATGTCTCCCTTCAAAATTAAAACTTAACTAATGTAAAATTGACATACCAATTCACTACAAGGTCAAAGACTGATAAATTACTTGTGTGTGTATCTCTTACATACACACACACACACACACACACGTACATACACATGTATACATACAGCTTTTTATTTTTGAAGAAAGGTTAAAGTTTAAATATCAGTAATATTCTAGAGAAGTTCTTTTGGAAAATATCATTTTGTTTTAGCCCAGAATTCCCTTTATTTCTCTTCCTTTTGGTGAATATTTTAAAAGTGTATGAAGTACGCACTTCGGCAACTAGGCAATGAGGGAAGCCATAAGATCACTGAAATACAGTTGTGAGGCTGATGTTCTAAGTTCAAATTCTAGCTCATGAATTTACTTTCTCTGTGACTTTAGGCAATTTTTTTTTCTGTTCTACCTCATCTATAATGTGGAGATAATAATAGCTGCCTTATAGTTCCATTGTATGGGTCAAATGGAGGAATTTATATGAAACTCAAAGGTAACAGATAAATGTCAAATGTACAGACATTCTATGCAAAGTAGAGGTTAAATAAACTCAAAACCCAAATATGTCTCTCAGATAAACTCTAATATTGGAATGATGGTCAAGTATATCATTTGAACACTGGTAAGTATCTTAAATTTTTTCTTCATTAACATTTTCAAAATCCTCCACCTAAGAACTATTTCCCAAAATTCTCCTGGTCTCTCTCTCTCTCTCTCAATACTAAGAAATTTTCTTTCCAAAACTGACACACCTAGTTAGTAACTCCTATCTTCCTGCAATTACTGCTTTTCTCTCCTGAGAACTTCCTCTCTTTTTTTTTTTTTTTTGAGGGTAACTCCTCTTCTACCTCCCTTGAACATTATTTTTGTCTGGACTCTTCTCATAACAAAGCTCATTCTTCCATTATCTGGGGTCAGCATACCAAGGCAACAGAGCAGAAGGGCCAAGAGCATGGTCTCTGAAACTATCAAATTAATAATTTTTTGGTTTCATTCCAGGCTGTGTGAATTCTAGTGAGGCCTTATTTCCTCTTTTGTAAAATGGATAATGTACCTGCTTCATTAGACTGTGATAAAGTTCATAGATGTAAAGTGACTGGCATCTATACTTGGCATATAATAGGCACCAGTTAGCATTGTTTTACTTTCCAAAAGTAGCTATTAATAACATCTGAGAAGAAAAAAAAATAAAGTAAAAACATTTTGTTCTGTGGCAGAACAATGTAGAATATATAGGGACCAGACAAGATCTTTTTCTTCCACATAAATATCTGAGGACATGGAGTTTATTTTTTGTCCTGATTCTCTTCCAGCAGTACAGTACTTCACAAGTCTGTCCAAAAACTTGGCATTACCTCAGGCACTTTCCCCCATTCACTTCAATAAGTTGTTGAGCCCAGACATTGGCAAGCTCTGCAGTCACGGTGTAAGAATGGTAGAGTATCATACTTCAAGGCCAACCAGTGGCATGGTTAAGGCAGTTGAATCCCACATGGTCCACTACATGCGTGGAGTTCTGGACCTAGCAATTTAAAAAACATACTGTGAAAGTATATGAGCATACCCAAAATCCTGATGGGAGGGAGAAATGGAGAAAGGATTATAGCATGACCGTGGGGGTTGTTTTTTCTCTCTCTTTATCTCTCTAGTGAATATATGCATCTTCTGGCAAATTAAAAAAATATACTAATTAATCTTCGACCTTAAGACAAGTTATTCAACTTTTTAATTAATCTTTATTCAACATATATTTACTGAATGCGTACCATGTGCCAGGTACTAAAGATACATGAAAGAGCAAAATCAACATTGGTTATACCTTCATGGAGTTGAAGTGAAGAGGGCGTCTGCCATACTTGAGTGCACTATGTGGAAGAAGAAAATGGCAGCCTCTGTTGGAGTCAAATGTAGGAAGGGGAATAGAAAACAGTATGCTCACATTGTTGGTGTCCTGTCCCCAGAAAAAAAAAGTGGCCACATGCAGTTTAGATTTTAATCATTCAGATCAGCCACTCCTCTGGGAAGGGGCTATGAAGGCAATGAGTAGAAGCAGAAATGTGGTCAGAAGTTCTCTGTAGCCTAAGGTTGACATCTGAGGTGAGGGAATGATTAACTCCCTCTCCAGCAAAAGAAGTTAAAAAGATAAATGGGAGCAGGTAGGGGAGCACTCCAGGCTGCAGAAGCAAGAACCCATGCAAAGGCTGGAATTGAGACTGTGTGGCCATTCAAGAACTGGAGAGAATGCCATGCATAGAGGGATGGGGAGTGCAGGAGGTGAGAATGAGTGTGACAGTGGCTGACGTGGGCTGGGGCACAGATAGGCTAGACCATGTGGAGCCTTGAAAGTCGCGCTAGGGAGTCTGGTGGTGTTCTAGCTAAAAGGAGAGATCTAGATGGATTTGACATAGTTTTCTCCTATGAGCCAAGAATAATTTCTTCAATCCATTTATCCTCCTGAAACTGTCACAAAGACAGTAGAGCTAGGATAAACACATACCCTGGTTTGCCTTGTAACAGTTTTGGTTTCTGCTTGTTTTCTTAGCTCAGACTGGCCTTGGTTAGGATGATAAATTATGTGCCCACCATAGCATAGTTGTACAAAGTAGAGGCTCTGAAACTAGAGCATAGGTTGATGTCCTGGATGGTATTTCCTAGTGGTGTGACTTTGGGAAACTACTCTGTTCCTTAGTTACATCACCTTTAAAATGAGTTAACACTAAATCTACATTCAGAGTTGTGTGAGAATTAAATTGTTAATATATATAAAGCACATAAAAGAATGTTTAAAACACCAAAGATGTTTAATACATGTTAGCTGTCTTTATTATTGCTATAAATTTTTCTATTTTCTCCTACTCCAATAGTGTTTGAAATAATCACCTAGAAAATTCTTACACATCTCACTAAGTTTCATTTTATTGGGACGTTGGAAAAATCATGATGCGTTTTTGCATAGAAAACTGTAGAAGAACACATCATGACTTTTCTGACCCAGTACATTGCAAATGGTAGGGTTGGTCAGGATATCTGTGGTTATAATGTGGGAAGAGTCAATGTTCAGTTAATACAAGCTGTCATCCCTATAGTGCACACCAGGCATCAGATTCTATATCAGGGGGTTGCAGATGATTTTTCATTTACTCTTCCCCAATAACTTCCAAGGGGTATATATTATTTGCCTAGTTTGTAAATAAACTGGGCTCAAGGAGATTAGAATTCCTCCAGAGTAACAAAGCAGAAGAGTAGAAATTTGATCTACTCTATAGATACATGATCCATGCTCTAAACTGTCATCTTCTAGGACCCTGTAATGCTAACCTTAGAAGGTTTTAGGGGCTGGCAACTCCATTTGCTCAGACTTCTTATCTCTCCCCTGTGTTGACATACTTCTGTTTTCAGTTTGCATCATTTTCTGGAACACAAGCTGGAAATACATTATTTTTTAAATAAGCATTTTATTTCACTTTACTTATTTATTTAATTTGAACAGAGAGGGACAGAGAGAGAGAGAGAGAAAGAGAGAGAGAGAGAGAGAAAGAAAGAAAGCTGCCACATCTGGGACTTGAACCGCAGTTGGCCATGTGGGAGTCTGGCACCCTTAACCACCACGCCACCCGCTGGCTTGGAAATATATTCTTTAAGTCTGCCATCCACTATTTTAAAGTAGGAAGGGCCTAATTTATTTGGCCCTAAACTTCTTTCTTTTAGTCTCCTAAGATCCCTTTTTGTCTTTTTTTTTTTTTTTTTTTTTTTTTAAATCAGAATTGAGGGAACTGGTTTGTGTTTTGTCCGTGCAGAGTAGTCATGCTGTTATAGATTTTGATCACTTTTCCCCCTCTCTTTACTGAAGAGCCATAACGTTTCCCTTCTGTCCTCTAATGTCAGTCCCAGCTTCTTGACCTTGTCCTGTGTCCTTGTTAGAAGAATAAAGGTTGTAGCTTCTAAGTGCATGACTGAGGAGATACATTTTATGTTCTGTTGTTAAAAGGTTATGCGCATGAGAGTGTTAAATGAGCTCAACTTGAGAATCACAAAACTACATTTCTTTTGCAGTGGCTTCTTAATCTCCAGTTATCACTGAATAAAGGAGGTTTTATCTTTGGAGCCATGCAGATTTAGGATTAAATCTTGGTTCTACCATTTACTTACCATGTGCCCTTCCACTCCCTGAGCCATGGTTTACCATTTAGACACCCACAAATGGGATAGAAATGCCTTGTACCTGCAAAGTGTCATTTAAAGCCACTTTACAGGTACTCCCTCATTGGTACCTTTCTGTAGCCCTGAGCTGGTAACTTGATATGAGAGCTGAGGAGTTTATTCAGAGCTTCCATTTCAATGTCTAGGCACAGCTGATGCAAAGAATACAGGTTTTGCATCAGCCTCATCCTGAAATCCATCTCTACCATTTTTAGATTTGTGTAATCCCTCCAGGTCTTCATTCCTTACTGTGAAAGCCACATACAAACATATTACTCTTCAGTATAATGGTCACCAAAGACGTCCATATCTTTATTTCCAGAGCCTGTGAATATGGTACGTTCCATGGCAAAAGGGACTTTGCAGATGTGACTAGGTTAGGCATCTTGGGATGGGAAGATGATTATGGATTACTCTGTTGGACCTGATGTAATCACAAGCAGCCTCATAAGAATGGAGTAGGCAGGTCAGAGTAAAAGAAGGAAATGTGATGACAGAAGCTGAGACTAGAGTAAAGCAAAGTGTGTGTGTGTGTGTGGTTGGGGGGTGGGAGGGTGGGTGGCTGTGAGCCATGGAATGCAGATGGTCTCTAGAGGTTGGAAAAGGCCAGGGAAGAAATTCTCCCCTGGAGCCTCCTGAATGTATACAGCTCTGCTGACCCCTTACTAATTCAGGACTTCTGACCTTCAGAACTGTAAGGTAATCAGTCTGTTCAGTCTGTGTCGTTTTAAGCCACTAAGTTACAACAACAATAGGAAATAAATACAAAAGATGTGTAATAATGATGATAATGACAATCATCATATTTATACTTCATATAATATATATATCTCCAAGGCATTTTTCCAAGTTTTATAGGTTGATATAGTTTTACATATGATCTAATGTATATTTTATGTTCATGTTTGAGATTAATATACCGTTTATTATTGTAGATTTGTATAATCTTCACAACAGTCCTTACAAAGGTAACATTTTATAGATGAAACTGAGATACAGAGAGCCTAAGTAACATTCTCAGTGCTACACAGCGAAGCTGGCATTTGAATCTTAGCAATTTATAAAGCATCCACAGAAACCATGGCACTTAGTGCTTCCCCAGTAAATGGAGGAAATTATTATTATTGTTACTCCTACCACCTCACATTGCTTTACATCGGTAAGAATATGCTCATTTTAAGAGAATGGCAGGCTCTGCTAAAGCTTTCTTTTCAGGCTTATAGACACAGACTCTAGAGCCACAGGGCCTCCTAATCCCAGGATGGGATAAAAGCAGACCCACACCTCCTCTGTGAGGGCCCTACCCCTGGGAGAGAGAAGATGTGTGAAGGAGGTTGTCCTTAGCCTGTGCCCACTATTGTATTACACTGCATTCCTACCCCAGCATCCTTCCTCCTTCGGAAACCACAGATTACCCAGCAGAGGCCTGGTGACAGAATGATGGAGCTGGGCTGGTGCCTGCAGCTGGGCTAAGTCAATAAAGGTGATAATGAACACTAAGCAGAATTTGAAGAATGACTGGAAAAATTGCTGCTATTGATATTTCTGGCAGCCATCTGCTGCAAAACCAGCCTGAAGTGGGTTGTTTCATATGGCAAATCCCTTTGAGACAAATGATGACAGCAATGATGAGAGTTTGTATTTGTGCAGCTTCTAAAAGTGTTTTATTATATATCAACTAATTTTATTTCCACAAAATCCCTGTGAAGTAGGTCCCATTTCATAGATGAGAAAAATTAATTTAGAGGGGTTAATTCCATTGACCCTGATCTGGACTTGTTGTGGCTTCAAAAACAGAAATTTGTGAGTTTTTAAGTAAGGACAAGCTTTGAGTAGGCTTTGTCAGTGCGCTTGGCTTAGGACTGAGGCCAGTGGCTGCCTCTTCACCTCCTTAACCAGGACAGAGGCCAAGGTTGCTCCATCTTCACTTCTGACAACCCCAGGCCAGAGCACAGTGGAGCAGTGCTCATGGGGAATTGTTTCCTCTCATAAGATTAGATACCAATATCCAACTCTGTAACTTTAGCCTACTCTAAATGCTTGACTTACTCTCTCCGGCTCTGTACTCAAGTCCTTTGTTCCATAGAACAGTGAATGCTGTATATTCTCTATTTCTACCATGCATGTGTTCCGCACTGGCTGCTTTGTTCTGGCTTATAGACCTGTGCTAGCTTCTAGACATGTGCTCTGCGTGTGGTTGGTACATAATAAACTTTTTTAGGTTTTAGAGAGATTTTTGCTATAGGGCACACACACTTGTGGGAGAGACAGAGACAGATAGAAAGTGAGAAATTACCCCTACAGGAGAGATGGCCACACCACAGTCCCTTCCCCTCCATTCTCCTCTCAGGATTTTGGGTGTGTGTACACTCGTGCCTGGTGTGAGTTTTTTTTCCTTTTTTTTTTTTTTTTTTGGAGAGGTTTTTCGCTATAGGGCGCGTGCGCTCGCCGGACAGACAGAGAGAGACAGAGAGACAGAAAGCGAGAAATCACCCCCCAGGGGGGATGGTCACGCCACAATCCCTTCTCCTCCATTCTCCTCTCGGGATCTTGGGCACGCACGCACACGCGCCCGGCGTGAGTTGTAAGCCACCGGGTCCGATACGCGAACCGCGGTCGACTATGTGGGAGTCCAGCGACATAGCCATTACGCTAACTGCCAGTTCCCAGTGCCTGGTGTGAGTTTTAAGCCACCAGGTCCAGGACTCAAACCGCAGTTGACTATATGGGAGTCCAACAATGTAACCACTATGCCATCTGCTGGCCCCAATAAACATTTTTTGAATGAGCAAAATGGTCCACAGGAAAAAGACTCAAGAGACATAATTTTCCATTTCAATCCTATATAACATTTTAATGGAGAGTTATTTTCAAATCAGTTCATTTTTTTTTGAAGTCTTGATTTGTAAATTTTCATTTATAGTTACATAAGAAACCTAAATTATTTATAAGTCTATGACAGGGCCACAATGTTCATTATTTTAAAATCATAGTGAGGTGGTTGAGGTGCTGGACTCCCACATGACTGACTGTGGTTTGAGTTCTGGACCCGGCAGGTTACTTTCTCTCTCTCTCTCTGATCAAGTTAAAGTAATACTAATAAAAATAAAACTCAATAAATAATTATTTTTAAAAAGAAACTTTATAAAATTATAGCAAGTTAGAAAAGAGGGAAGACCCAGAGTTGAGGAAAGAAAATGGGGACTCAGAATAGAAGGGGTCAAAGTCACACATTGAGGTATTGGTAGAGTCAGAACAAGAAATAATAATACGCATTTCTTATACAAAAAAGGACCATCACAGGTCATATACACAAACATTACTTTGCTTCAGCCTCAAGAAATTCATAAAGTTTAGCCAGGTTAACTGACTTGCCTATAATACACAGTCCAGAAGAGAAAGACAAAATGGGAATGAGATTCTGTTTTTAAGAGAACTGGCTTTCCTGACTTTCTCTTATACCTTGAATTATTTATAATTTGTCCTAGTTTACACTGACATATTCAGGAATCACTCTTCGATTTACACATCCTGTTGTCAAAGAACCACTCTCTTACTGTTTTTGTAAAGCTAAATATGATTTATAACTAATGAGACCTGTGTTTCCTGATACTCAGTGGTTTAAAATAAATTGCTGTGTCTGTGGTAATAAATAAAAGGAGTGGGTTTTATATCCTTTACTTTCAGAGCTATACCTGTTGTCAGTTACTAGTCCATCTGTTTTGTACCCTAAACAAAACACTTTCACGTGTATTGTTCTATTGGATCCTTATAACAACCCCTAGAGGACGGTTTTATTATACTGGTAGCTGAGGTAGTAACACAGGTCTAAACAGCTCCTTTGCCCATGGTCACAATGCTGGGAAACCACAGGGCAGGGCCAGCTGCACCGGAGTTCTACTCTCATCCTTTTCTGTAAGGCCTTTATTTCTGCACTGGCTCCTGATGCAGATGCGTGCTGGAAAGGGGGGCAGGTATAGATTCTAGGTATGGAGAAAGGGAACGTGCATGCCTAGAATACACATCTTGGTGTTTCAATGACCCCAATATTGATAGAGTTGCAGTATTCTTCCCCAGCTCTGTAGGAAACCCCATGGCATAGTACTCTTTCAAGGGAACTCCCTAGGTGAGTTCATCAGTCAGCTTGGGTTGCCAGAGCAAAGTTCCACAGAGTAGGTGGCCTCTGACAATAGAAATTTATTTTTCCATAGTTACAGGCTAGGAACCCAAGATCATGGTGTCAGCAAGTTTGGTTTCTCCGGAGGCCTCGCTCCCCGGTTTACATATGGCTTCTTTTTCCTTTGTCTTCACATGGCCTTTTCTCTGTGTGCATATACGTGATGTCTCTTCCTGTTCTGATAAGGACAGTTAAGGACTTGTTCTAGAATCTCATTTAATTTTAATTATCTTCTTCTTTTTTTTATTTTTAATTTTTTTGGAGAGGTTTTTTCGCTATAGGGCGCGTGCGCTCGCCAGACAGACAGACAGAGACATAGAGACAGAAAGCGAGAAATCATCCCCAGGGGGGATGGTCACGCCGTAATCCCTTCTCCTCCGTTCTCCTCTCGGGATCTTGGGCACGCACGCACACGTGCCCGGCGTGAGTTTTAAGCCACCGGGTCCGGGACGCGAACCGCGGTCGACTACGTGAGAATCCAGCGACATAGCCATTACGCTAACTGCTGGTTCCCATTATCTTCTTTTTTTGTATAGGGTTAGGGACCTTTGATATAAACTCATTTCATTTTAATTACCTTCTTTCTTTTTTTGGTATAGGGCATGTGCACTTGCCAGAGAGAAATAAAAAATGGGAAATGGCCGTATTGTAATCCTTTGTTCTCTAGTTCCCTCTTGGGATTTTGGGCACACGTGTACATGTTCCCTGCATGATTTTTAAGCCACCGGGTCCAGGACTCAAACTATGAAGCTGGGTATATGGACTCTAACACTTTCACCTCCATGCCACCTGCTGACCCTAATTACCTTTTTAAAGGCCCTACCTCCAAATACATTCACAGTGGGAGTTTGGGTTTGACATATGAATTTTGAGGAGATATCATTCAGTCATAACCATAGGCCACACAGAGTTGAAATGCGTTTTGTTCAGAATGTGTCCTCTGTTCTCAATGCGTGTCTGTTTCAACATCTCCTACCGCTGCCAAGTGTACAGGCTGAGATGAGCTTTTTTGGAAGCTACTAAGTCATGGTGCCTTTCTTCCCTAAATATTGTGCTTATAAGCCTAGTATTTACAAATTGAAATGAGAGTGCAGGAAGAAAGAAACGTTGCCATAAACCTCCAAGCAAAAGACAGAAAACTCCGTGGAGAAATCAGAATAAGCCAACTGAGCATTCTCTTGGAGCTAGAACAATCAATTATTGCCACATTGTCCCTGACACTGATCTAGTTGAGATCAATTCAGTTTAATCACACCTGCATGAATTTCACTGGAGTGAATTGTCAATTTTATTACCAGTCCTGTAAGCTATGGGCACCAGCTTCTGAAACGAATAGGAATGAGCGGTGGGGTTTTTAACCATCGCA
This sequence comes from Tupaia tana, assembly GCA_026018925.1. NCBI lineage: Eukaryota > Metazoa > Chordata > Mammalia > Scandentia > Tupaiidae > Tupaia > Tupaia tana. The sequence continues at coordinate 78,131,747 of JAKSZU010000015.1, forward strand.
AGAGGATTTGTTAAACAATAATTCTCCAGTTCTTTAAACTGCTTGAGGCAGTAGTCAGTGTCAGGAGTCAAATCACTCCTATGAGGTGGTATAATACTAGGGCCCACATGGATGTACTGCTTGTCCCAGAGCTTTGACAGGAGGCGCAAGGAAGGAACACTGCACCAGCACTGACTGTGATGAACGACTCCAGCGTTGTTTCATTGTCATCTTGTTATTTTATTTTTGTAGCCTACCAAGCACTTCTTCCATGTGGCAGAACGTTTGCTGAGCTTGTTTTGGTGTCTGAGTTGTGCTCTTGTACCAAAGCTAGAGGCTAGTTTTCTAGGTTGGCCTCCTCCATGCTTGGGGTTGGAACTTACACCCCTCTCTATAGCGATGCAGAACTTAAGGCAGTGGCTTCCCATGGGCCACTTCATTTCAAATCGTTTGATGGGTTGTCTAACTTTTTTCATGTATTTAATTCTTAGTTTCTAACAGAAGATTGCTCAAAGTGTGTTTTTATCACCACCTGCAATGGATTCCCCTGGAGAATGATTATAAAGGAAAATTCTGAACCTGAAGATTCAATTGAATTAGAAAGTTCTGAGGCTGGGGCAAGAAATTTAAATTTTCAAATAGTGGGCCAGTCGGTGGCATGGTGGTTGGGTAACTGGATCCCAGATGGCCCTCAGTGCTGTTCAAGTCTCAGACCCAGTGGTTTGCAAAAAAAGTGTGTGTGTGTGTGTGTGTGTGTGTGTGTGTGTGTGTGTGTGTATGTGTATGTGCCCAAAATCTGAAGAGGAGAACAAATAGAGGAGAAGGAATTGCAGTGTGGTCATCTCCCCTGAGGAGTACTTTCTCACTTTTCCGCTTTCTGGTGAGCACATGTACCCTGTAGCAAAATTAAAAAAAAATTTTTTTTCAACTAGAATTCTAGGAAACTCTAATGCTCTCCAAAGCCCAAGGACCACTTTTATTCAATCATTCATTTATTCATTCATTTATTTATGATCTTGTAACACCTGCAGTATATATATAGAGAGAAGGGTCCTAACATTTGTTCATTTCTTACCACAGCATAGTTTGCCAATTACTTAACAAAATCTGTGTTCTCTTCTTCCAGGAAACAGCTAGACTGAACTTTCCTGCCTCTTTTGGACTTATAATGAGGGTTATGATGAATTTTAGCTGATGAAATTTAGCCCTAAGTTTGCTAGTTAAAATATTAAGTCATTGGAAAAGTCATGACATATTTTTCTATGCAAAAATGTGTCATGACTTTCCCAATGACCCAGTATAAGATGCACAGTCGAAGTTGAAGTTTAGATAAATAACATTTTTTAGCATAAATATTTCCGTTACTGCATGGGACATACTTAAGGATAATACTAAAAGGAAATTATATTTTTTTGTAATTCAGATTTAACTGGACAAATTACAAGTGCCTGACTGGCATTTTTGTTTGTTAAACTTGGCAATCCTAAATGAGAATAGAAATGACAGGCTCCCCTCCCAGGCATGGCCTGTCTTAAACTCTCCATTTGAATGAACCGGATGGAATATCCAGGGGGAATTTGGAAGCCATGTATTTGAAGATGGCAGGATCACTATCAGCTTGGGTTCCTGCAGGAACAGGTTCCTTCAGTCTGGCTCATTACTGACTGTATGAAGGAAAGTGACCTCTAACTTGTTTATTCTCTCTGTTTTGTGAGTAAAGAAGAAATGTCTACTGTAGCTGATTGATAATGAATATTTTTCATCAGCAGTTAGCCTACCTTGTAATACGCTTCATATATGAGAATAGCAATTAATCCTCCCCACTATTCCATCAAACTGCTATTGCCCCGATTTTAGAGACACTCATGGGGGCAATAAGGCCCGGAACTATTAGGCCGCTCACCGCATACTTTATCCTTATTTATTTGAAATGAAATAATCATAAAACAGGTTACTTTTAGAGACTATTTGTGGTCATTTGTGACCTTGAATATACACCTTATAACTGGAAGCCTTCATGTTTTAGTAAGCCTCAATTTTTACTTTATTATTTTATTTTTGAGAGAGATTTTTGCTATAGGATGCATACACTCTCTGGAGAGACAGTGAGGAATCACCCCTCAGTCCCATTCTCCTCTCGCGATTTTGGTCATGCGTGCACACGAACCAAGTTTTAAGTCACCAGGTCTAGGACTCAAACTGGGGTCAACCATGTGGGAGTCTAGCACCACTATGCACCTGCTGACCCCTCAATTTTTATTTTTAAATCATTGATCTTGGGTAGACAGTGAAAGGGCTCAAAAAGGAACATATTGAAAACCAATGTCACTGTCAGCACTGTTCTTCAGCCAGTCAGTTTTCAATTCAGAAAGCATCATCATTTCTGGGTTTGTGTGTACTTTTAGTTATATTCTATGCATATACAAACAATACTAATGTAATCACACATGCACAACACATACACACATGTTTAACCCAAATTGCAGCATACTGTTTTGGAAATAAATGAAGGCTATTTATCCAGAGCTTGGGAGTCAGCCATCATCATTGTGTTTGTCAGAGGCCAGAGGCAGTCAGGAGAGTGGGAAAATTACATGGTGAAAAGAGGAAAGCCTCGCGCATGTTCTGATTGTCTATTGACATTGGAAATCTGGAGATGGGCTAAGTACATACAGGACAATATATGTGAGTGGTTTGGGAAGTGTATTTAATTTGCTTTAATTGATCCTAAGTTGGAAGGGGAAACAAATGGTAGGGAAGCTGGCATTCATTGACCAGGACACGACCATTCTAGGATTATTGCTGTACAGGTTGTAGTTTGGGTTCCAGGCTAGAAGCTGTACATCAGAGTTTTAATTGTCATATGTAGTCTTCAATTGTCTGCTTATATGATCAGTCTCTCACTATGTATATTTTTTGCATGTTGACTTTTTCTGTTTCTAGTAGGCAGTAATATTAATCCTTTTTTGGTGTATAATACTATAAATTTTAATACAAATGTAAGATTCATGTAATTGTTAGCTCAATCAGGATACAGAACAGTTCCATTACCCCAAAATGTTTCCTTTTGCTAGTGTAAACAAGCTATTACTGCAACTACCTGCTGAATCTTTTATACCATATGATGTCAGTATCGATTTCAATTCAACAAATATTGGACATATTTTTTGCTTGACCATTATGTAGTTGTAATAAATAGAAAGATATTACCAAATAGTACCAACTATCTAAATATTAATTGTTGTGATTCCAGAAGCTCAGGAGGGGACAGGATTCTCATACTCTATGGAGGTGTGAGGAGGGCTGGACGGGTATAATCTGAGAGAATTGAGTGCTCCAAATGCACCTTTTATTGTATAAGTATAAATGGATCTGTGTGATTTTATGTATTTTTCAATGATACCAAATACTCTGTGTCATGGTTTGCACTACATAATGGGATATGGAAATTAAGGTCACATCTTTACCCTCTAAAATTTACATTATTGGAGGAGCCTGCCAACCAAACAAAATTAAGAAAACAAGATAAAACAGTGTGCTCATCGCTGTATTCATGACAGATCATGTGCACACACATGGGTCGGGGGACAGCCTCTACAGGGTTTGACGATGCTGCATACTTCTTCCTCTAATCTTCCAGTCAATGGCTCATGGGCACACATGCAGGCTTAACATGTTTCAGGTCAAATGTGCTGGGAATTTGAATCATGGTTACTATGTGGGATCTAGTTTCTCTTGGACATTTGTGACTGATGTGCCATGGATATGTATTACCTCATTTTACTGATGGAAAACTGGAGCTTTTGGTCCTGCTACTAATAAAAGGTAGGGCTTATATCTTAAAATAATTTCTTTCTGATTTCAAGTGTGGGACATATCACTGATTTGTGTATGATTCTCCCTCCATGTACTTTTGGAAGAGAAAGAAACAAGGGAAAAGTTAATAAAGGAACATTAGCAGAACAAAGGAAACTATCATGAGGATAAAGAGAGTAGGAAATACAGCCTTAAAGTGAGTAGCCCTAGTTTCCTAAAGATGTTAAAGTCATCTACCTGTTTCTCTAGGATGGCTATAATGGGCATGTTCATTCTCATAGACCCATATTACATGGCGATGTCCTCCATTAATCCTATCTGACATATCTCCTTCCAGCCCTCATTCTCATTATTTTCCTATCATGTCATCTTGCTTATTTTTCTATGGCATTTGTGATAATCTTTAATTATTTGGTTTACTATCTCCCTTTCCAGCTGCAGTGTTCACATCATGAAGACAGTGGTCTTTATTTCTACTCACTGCTTATCTTCAGTATCTAGCACATTGCAGAAGGTGAATGAATAGGCCATGTTGATACTCGTCTTCCAGTCTTTACCTTCTGTGTTTCCTTCATTGCCTTCCTAATTATACCCATCCCTCAAAACCCAACCTGTGGTCATGTTAGTGAATTCCATTGCTTCCCTGATAATGTTCTGTCCTAGCCACATTGGCCTTCTTGCTCTTTCATGCCTTTATGAATGCTACTCCTTTTGCCTAGAATACTCTTCAACCTCTGACCTCTCCCTCTGCTCATCAGAATCAACTCAAACAGCTTTCTTTCTCCAGAAATCCTTCCCTGATTTCTAATATTAAGATAATTGCCCTTGTTATACATTATTGTAGATACCTTACTACCTCTTCCTATGTCTTCATTATCCTTCTTCCTATGTAATGGTCATTATACTTAAAATAACTTTCTTTTTTAGAAAAGTTATTTTAACCTATTCAGTGAACACCTTTCCCATGATACTTTAAATCCTATCAGAGCAGTCCTGTTTCTCTCCTTTTGATGCTATCTATATCTAGAGTAATGAATTCTCTATGTACCTAAAATAGAAATGATATCTTAAAAAGTCTATTCATTTTTGTTTTTATGAGTGAGGGCTGGACAGATAGGGTCTCACCACACTTCAATCTCTGCCCTGCCTCCCAAAGCCTACCACATAGCCAGGATCATGGGTACGCCCAATATTGCACCCAGTGTGTGCAAGTTGACTGGAGATCCAGACTGGGGCTTTTCCATATGGCACTAGCATTGCAGAGCAGTGCTTTGTCTGTCTGTGCCACTACAGCTGGGCCAGAAATGATGTTTAAGAGAGACCACTGGTGAGGAGCAGGCACTGAGGAGTGTGCGGCTGAGCACTGCTGCCTGTGGCCCTGGACAGGTTACTCCGGTGGAGGAGGCTAGGACATAAAACTCATCAGACCCTGACACCAGGAGTTTCCTAGTTATCGGGAGGCTGGCTCTGGTTCCGCCTAGCCCGGAGGCCACCAGGTTCTCTTACTACAGGTGGCTCAGTCCCCATGGCCGCACAGTCTCCTCTGGTCTTCACTGTTCCCTCCGTCCTTTAGTTACCCTCTCTCTGTCCTGCTCTGTCTCTGGGGTAGCCTGGTCCCCCTCTGACCTTTGTCCTGGCTGCCCCATCTTCCACCAATCTCCCTCTGCCTTCCCTCTCATCCCCTCTCCATTCTTGGGGTTGTCCGTTACTCTCATCTGAGTTACTCATGGGAGGGGGTATGCAGGCTGGCGGGTAACAGCTCCCACATGTGTGGTGAAGGGGCAGCAGGGCTGTCGGGGGCTCTCCATTGTGCTCTCCAGAGATACTGAGAGTTGTATCTGAACTTCTGATACCTACTTTTCCAAAGTCTTTCTTTGAGTGTCTCTAGGCAGCTGCTTAACCTGCAGGGAAAGGGTGAGATACACTCAGATTCTGTGGGACACACTTTGCTTTTATTTGATAGACACGTTTCTTTCCTTTCTTTCTTTTTTAAAGAATTATTTTATTTAAATGTACTTATTTATTTATTTATTTATTTATTTATTTAAATTTGACCAGAGAGGGACAGAATAAGAGAGATTGAGAAAGCAAAGCACCAGGTCTGGGACTTGAACCACGCTAGGCCATGTGGGAATCTGGCACCCTTAACCACTACGCCACCTGCTGGCCCCAATAGATATGTTTCTAAGATCTCTCCCCAAACCTGCAGAATCAAGAGTTTTAGGATAGGACACAAAACCCAGTCATCATGTTTTAACTAGTCTCTATTTCCCCAAGATGATCTGTTACCAGAGAACTTTTGAGAACCAGGAATCTGGGACTTGAAATGTCCTCTTACTTGTTGCTTGTTGTACAACAACTCCCATTCTAAGGGGGAAGAAAAAAAGAAAATGCAATCTACTTCTAATTAGGAGAAATCTGCTTATTTTGTAGAGGGCAACCTCAAAGAACTCTCACCAAGGTTAACAACTAGGTTTTCCCAAGTATGTAAACAATTTAAATTTTGTCAAAGCTGACATTCAAAGTGTTTTTTTTTTTTGTTTTCCATATAAATTATCTCCTAAAATACACCATAATGTAAATTTTCAAGAAAAATGCCAACAACACAAAGAATGAACATTTTCGAATTCAATATGGAAAACTGAGTGCTAACTACTATCATTTATTTCATTATAGTTTAATGAATATACTTTTTAAAAAATGGTGGATATAAAGTAATTTTAGAGGGTTTTGTATATTAAATTTTACAGGATGATAGAAGATTGATACAACAAACTTATGAGCTCATAAGATTCTGGGCAGGGAATTTTGTAAATCAAAAGTTAGGAAAGATTTTTGCCTTATTGTACATAGTCTGTTAAGACCCTATAAAATGAATTGGTAAGAGTTGTCATTGGTCTCTGTTTCTGTATTTACCCCAGGTGACTAAGAGGCAGGTAAGGCCCTCCATAAAGACACACCCCTTGAATAAATTTCCAGGAGTGGAAATGGCTTTGCTTTGAGCCAGCCACCAACTGACTAGCAGCTGGTAGTGTTTTAGAAGTGGTTATAATGGGGACAGGGTTTATTCAGTATTTAGTAGCAAGCTTGTGACCTTAGACCCAGTCACATTACCAATACAGCAAACCTGCAGCTAAAGGCTTGACACCTCCTCTAGAAGGAGAGTTAGCTGAAGAAAAAAAATTAAAAAATATAAAGAGAAGTCCATTGGTTGAATGACTAGAGAGCACTTAGTGACTTGACTATTGTAGAGCTCTAAGAACACTATAAAGTTGATGATTGAATGTAAAAATAGCTATCAATTATTAAGTGGTTGGTATGTGCCATGTACTTTTCTACATGTTTTCCATGTTCTAGCTCATTTAATTATCACAAAACTTTTTTAAAATTTTATATGTTCACTGTATATCATTACAGATTATAAAATGTATTTTCCCAGCATAAATATACTGCATATTAGTCCAGTAAAAGATATTACCATACATGTTGCCATCAACAGATAATTTTCTATTTTTGTGTTTCTTAAATGTTTTACTTCTTTTGTTTTCCCCCTTGATTCCCTTCTTCTCACCCTTCCTCATTTCCCACCCTCATTCCTCTGTCTCTAGTATCCACAGCTGTTCTCCATGCTTTTTTTTTTTGAGAAACATTTTTGCTATAGGGTACGTGCCCTCATTGGAGAGACAGAGACAGAGAGAAATCAACCCCAGGTGAGGTAGCCATGCTGCAAACCTTTCTCTTCTATTCTCCTCTCAGGATCTTGGGTATGCCCACACAAGCACCTGGCATGAATTTAAGTTGCTGGATCCGGGACTCGAACTGCAGCTATGTGGGAGTTCAATGACATAACCATTATGCCATCTACTGGTCCCTCTCCATGCTTTTATGTCTTCCAATTTTTCAGTTTCTGCCATAGAATGAGGACATTAAGTGTATATTACAGGGGGATATGCAGTATTTCTCTTTCATAGTCTGGCTTGCTTTTTAGAAGTAAATCTTCTATATTTATCTACTTTCTAGAAAGTACCAGTGTCTTGTTATTTTTTATGACTGAATAATATTCCATAGTGTTTATGTGCCAAACTTTTTTTTTTCTTTTTTTGGAGAGGATTTTTGCTATAGGGCGCGTGCACTTGCCAGAAAGACAGAGAGATAGAAAGCAAGAAATCCCCCCCCCCCCCAGGGGGGATGGCCACACCACAATCCCTTTTCCTCCATTCTCCTCTTGGGATCTTGGGCACCCATGCACACACACCTGGTGTGAGTTTAAGCCACTGGGTCTGGGACTCGAACTGTGGTTGACTACATGGGAGTCCAGTGACATAGCCATTACACTAACTGTGTGTGCCACACTTTTTCAATCCATTCATCTGTATGTGGATGTTTGGGTTGGTTCCATGTCTTAGCAGTTGTGAATAATGCCACAATAAACATGAGTATTCAAGTACTTTTCTGACTGAGTGTACTTCTATCCTTTGTGTAGACACCTAGGAGTGGAAGTTCTGGATCATACTATAGACCTTTAAGAGGCAGGTAGTACTGTTATCCTTATTTCAGAGAAGGGAAATGTGAGGGATAGAGAGTTTGGTTGTGAAGCCTAAGGCTATGTGAGTGCAAAGTGGTAGAGGCAGATTTCCAACCCAGAATAGAACCTTAACCCTCTACTCTAGCTCTTATTACTTGTGCAAAGTATTAGAGGCAGATTTCCAATCCAGAATAGAAACTTAACCCTCTCCTCTAGCACTTATTACTTGTTGGGTGGCGAGGACGAGACTAAGGAGATAATTGACAGCCTGAATTTTCATTATCTTAGTTCATTTACTCATTCAGAAAATACTCGTTGACTGCCAGATTTGTTTCATGTACCAGAGGTGTAGTGGTAGACAGATCTGACCTGGTCCCTGACCTCTCCAGCATGTTTCAGTATTGGTTGCTGTGGTTTTAGACTGGCTCACAGTAGAACCACTTGGGGAGGTCTAATTGACTTCATTTAATTAGCTGATCTGGAGCCTGAGCCTCTATATTTTTTAAACTGCGATTGATTCTAACATGCAGCCAAAGCTGAGCACCACCTCTTTAGTACTTTGTGCCAAACCAATATCACTATCATCTGGGAAAGTTCTTAAAATCTGGTCTTGCTCTGTTCCTTACCTCCTCCTACCTTTCTGACTGAATGACCCCAGAGATTCTGAGAATAGAACCAAGAAATCTGTTTTTAAAAGCAGAATCATTTTGATTCTGGTACAGCTGGCTAGCAGACTCACATTTTGGAATCATCAGAGAAGTTGTCAACAATGTCTTGAAGATGTTTAGAAGAAAGTCAGTAGAAGGCTGTGGTAGGTAGAGCTAGATTTATAAACCCTGTCCTAGAACTTGTCTTGAAGGGGGAGGGGAAAGTTTAGGTAGATGAAAATAGAAGCTTTCACTTATGATAAGTATCACACACATAACTTTATTTTTAACATCCTTTTAAAAAAAATTTTTGTCAGAGGGCACATGCACTTATCAGAGACAGAGGGAAGGTGAGAAAGTACTCTCCATGGGGGATGGTAACACTATAATCCCTTCTCCTTCTTTCTTTCTTTTTCTTTTTTTTTTTTTTTTTAATTTTGGGCATGCATGAGCATGTACTCAGCATGTTTTTCAAGCCTTAGGTCCAGGACTTGAACTGTACAGTTAACCATGTGGGATCTAGTTGCTTTGACCACCATGGTACCAACTGGCCTTTTAATGTCTTATTTTAATGTGTATAGCCTTTGTACTCAAACTGTGGTCTGAGGACCAATGGCACCCTCCTGGGAGTATGATGCAGTATCTTGGGGTCCACCCCAGAGAGTACATTTTTAAGAAGATCTCTGGGTTATTTGTATGTATTTTAGACATTGAGAATCATGGTTCTCTATGTCAGCTTAGACCAGACCAGAGGTTTGAGGACCTTGCTGGAGGTCACAGAGGTGGTTTGTGAATGGTATAATGCAATTAATGTTCAGATGTCCTGGCTCTACACCTTGGTTACTACTGTCTTCTCTTTTTTTCCTGCTGTGAATGCTTTGTATTGCCTGTTACAAAGATAGCTTTTTAGAAGGGCCAGATTTTCAAGCCCACACTAAGATAGCGGCAAATAAGCACTTGGATGGCAAACAGTTTTAAAACCTACCTGGGTGGAAAATTACCTTCAATGAATGGTACTTAGAGTCACTGTATGGTTTCTAGTTATTCCACAAATGCAAGAGGCCAGGGCCTCTCTTGCATAAGTTGGTCCTATTCTGAGTCCCCTGCTCAGCCCAGCTGTTTGATGAGCTCAGCTTCCTGTATTCTTGCCAGCTCTTTCATTTCTCATCACAATGTCCTCTAGCCCAGAACACGTGGTGAGTCTTTGGCCTCTTCCGACCATGTAGAAAATTGAGGTAATGACTTTTTTTGGGGAAACGGACAGTGCTATCATTTTGGTTCACCTTTGAATCTGACCTGTCATTAACATCACATATGCATCAGAGGGAGGTAAATTGCCTGACATAACAAAGGCCGCTCCAGCTGACTGTATAAAGCCAAGTGTTAGATCAGGTCTTCAAAATTTTTGAGACATTGCCTTCCAAATCAGAGTTTGATTTTTAGCTCGTATGAAGTTTTTCGTTCTAAATTTTGTTTTCTCCATGATCTTTATTTTCCTTAATGCATTCATAAGGGATGCAATCAACTTGAAAGAGCCAAGTGCTCTAATTCAAGACATGAATGAAAGCTGCTGGTCTTTCTTGGTTCTGGGCTTGTAAACTTCCTGACACCAACTTATTTTCTTTGGTGTTCTTTCAAAGCCTACAGAATTCTTTCTAGTTTCAAAATTAGTAGTTTGACTCCCCACTGCTTCCCTTTAACCTAAGATGAAAACAATTCATATTATTCTATTTGGATTAAAAAAAAGAGGGTCTTTGGGAGTAAGCAGGGAACAAGTTTTGATAGATCTGCTAAGTGCCATGTTTTTAAAGATTGGCTTGATGTCTTTTATCCAAGGAAGGCTCCTCCAATTCTCCTACTCTTCTGTGCAAAACTTAGAAGTAAATTTGTGCATTAATTACTAAATACCCAAAACAGTACAAACCAACAGGTGTCAAAATCCTGAATATTGGAGGCCAGACAGTGATGCAGGGTAATGCAATGCTTTGTAAGGCTGAGTCACATGGGAGAATCCAGGTTCAGGTCCAGAGACCTCTCTGAACATGTCAGGGACATGCATGCCTATGATCTGGATTGGCTGAGCTTGGGGGTGGATTATGGTGTAAAGACCATGTTATAGGTATCGCTCTCTCTCTCTCTCTCTTTTTCTGTCCTCTCACTAATGGAAGAATAAATCATTTCACAAAACAAAACAACACCAGCCCCCAAAGATTTAGGTTCACCATTTTGATGAATTTGCTATTCAGGATGAAAACAAAATTTTTATTAGCTGCAAAGTTCATGGAAGGCCAATCTTATCCAACAAAATATATGAATAAGGAGCAAAAGGGAGAAAAGGAAAGAAAGAAGTGAAAGCAGTATGCAGAAGTGGGATGAGGATCGCTGGTCTTAGGTATGTGGGGATATTGGATGACATTTGCTCTAGCTTAGGACAATCCTCTGGGACTCACTTAGGATGTACCAATCTGCCTTTGTACTGAATCCAACCTGCTTGTTATCTAATTTCCCAGTCTGTGGAAGATTCAAAGCAACAAATTAAAAAGCATAAAAGAGGTTGTTAGAGTGAAGAACAATGACAGTAGCCAGAAAGGACTCGGTGAGCTCTGAAGACAGAAAGTAGAAATCTGTGACATCCAGGCTGAGGAATTTAAGAAGCAAGAAGTAGAAAGCTAGCCAGCATTAGAATAAAGTACAGTGACTAAGGTTCCTAATAATGGTCCTGAGTCTACAATAAATATGGAAGTATTTTTTAGTATACTTTAAGAAGACAGAAAAATACGTACTATTTTAAGAAATGTTAAAAAGTGAACGTTTTGTTTCTTAATGGAAATCATTTTATTGCTCTAGAGAAGTCACTGTCATGTTTTTCTTTCTGGCATTTTGTTCCCATCTCTACCAAATGTACTTGAGGTCATAGTCCATGCCAGGCACTACAATATAAACTGAAGATACATAGATAAATAGAACAAGACATGGACCTTGCCCTCATGTTGCTAATAGCCTAACGTGAGGGCCATAAAATTAATGTGCAGTAAATAATTAAAGGTAAACTTGTTCTATGAAAGAGACTCCATGCTGTACAAGCAAAGGGTGTGATCTAGTCTGAACTAAGGCAAGGCTTCCCCAAGGAAATGATGTTGGATGTTTAAAGATTGAGTAGAAGTCACTGGTAAAGAGGAGAGGAGGCAGTAGCTTTAGAGATAGAGGTATTGGACTTATGGGAAATGGTCCTGTGTTGCGATAGGGCAGGAACAGTTGATGGGGACCTGAAAGGTGAGTTGTGAGAGAACAAAGAGGCAGTAGAGTATGGAGGACATGAGGTGAGAACAGAGAGGCAGGAATCTCCTCAGGCCAGAATGGTAGACCTTGTCAGTGAGTCCTGTTTTTAACTTGACATCAAAGGAAGGCTGGTAGAGGCCAAACCATTATTTTGTCTTTAAAAAATCACTTTGAAAATCAGAGCTGAAATTCTTACTTCTTCCATGAGAAGACTCACAGTTAGAATGAGAAGGACTCAGTGGTTGATTCAGAGGACATTGGAGAAAGTATTGCCCTTTGTTACTGTCCCCAGATTCCTCTGCTATAATTGTCTCCTGACCTTCCCTGGAGAGGGATACCAAGGGAGGGAAGAGGTCTAGAGGAAATATTGGCAGGGGCATCTGTAGCAATCAACTCTATTTATAAAAAGCCCTTGAGCTCTGAAAGAAAAAAAAATCACTTTGAGGGGGCCAGCTGGTTGAGCAGGGGTAATGCGATGCTCCGCAATGCTGAGGTCACATGAGAAGGTCTTGAGTTCATGTGCCAAGGCCTCCCTATATGCATGAAGTGTGCACATGTTTGACTGTGATTCTTGCTGCCTAAGGATGAGGGTGGATTGCATTATGAGGACTCATTGGAGAGCTCTCTCTCTCTGAAGAACTATGTTTTTTTTTTTAAAAAAAAAAGAAACTTAAAAAGATGACTTTGGCTGCGCTACGGGACAAACTGGCAGGGAAAAGGGGATGGACAATTTGGTAATTCAAGTGAGTGACAGTGGTAGTTTATACTGTTAACAGATAAGACTGAAAAAAAAAAAAACTGGTCCTATTCTAAAGATATTTTAGGAGGTAATTATTAAAATGTGGTGAATGATTTTATATGGGGAGTGAGGGAGAGATAGAGAGCCTAAGAATAATTGCTAGGTTTCTGATCTGTATAAGTAGAAGCTCTTAGAAGAGGACTATATAAGGAGAATTGGGCATGTTGAGCTTGAGAGGTCTCTGAGACACCTTTCTCGGGCCTGGGGTGTTATTTCAGTAATCACCAAGTCTAGTTTTGAATCCCTTTCTTTAAGGGCTCACCATGTGCACACTGGGCCAGATGCTGCTTGTGCCCTCAGGGACCTTTGCATATCTTGATTATTCACATGTTCTTTTTGGAATGTGAAGCATGAGAGACTTCATTTTCACCCTGTGAAGCCTCTTTGCTGCATATAGAGAAAGTCAGGTAAGTATGTCTTGAATGCATGATGAGGAATGACCAACTCCTGACAAGTTCTCCTAATAGCATTTCAGAGGTGAGGATCCATAGCCCCTCTCTTCTCAAGATTGGTGTTAATATTTGAATCTCAAGTCTGTCAAATCAACTCTAATAGTCTTTATTCAAGGTCACAGGTGGAGTTGTATCATTCCAAAATCCAAACTGAAGAAGAGCACAATTAAATTAGGGTTTAGAGACCAGCAGATGGCATAATGGTTATGTTGCTGGACTCCCATATGGTGGTTTGAGTCTCAGACCCAGAGGCTTGAAACTCATGCCGGGCACATGTGCATGCATGCCCAAAATCCTGAGAAGAGAAGAGGAGAAGGGATTACAGTATGGCTATCCCTCCTGGGGAGTGATTTCTCGCTTTCTATCTGTTTCTCCTTGTCTCTCCCATGAGCACAGTGCCCTGTAGCAAAAACCTCTAAAAATAAATAAATTGGCACTTAAAAAAATGTTGAGACTTAGAGAACTCTTGAATTATACTTATAACCACTATAGATACTTTAGAAATATCTTGTAGGAACCTTGTAGAAAAGTCAGGGCTTCCTGCTATTCAGGCTAATAGGAAGAACAATTAAAGCTTGAGATATTCCTATAAATATGGCCATGTTTGGGCCAGTGGGTGGTGTGGTGGTTAAGGCATTGGATCCCACATGGCCAACTCTGTGGTTCAAGTCCTGGGTCTCGTGGCTTGAGATACGTGACAGTCATATGGGCATACATGCCCCAAATCCTGAGGAAAGAACAGAGGAGAGAGGATTGTGGCATGGCCATATCTTGTAGGGGGTGGTTTCTCTCTTCACCTCTCTCTTTCCCTGTCTCTCTCTGGCAAGTACATATACCTTATGGCAAAAATCTAAAAAAAATTGAAAGATCATGTCTATTAATGAGTTATGAAGCTAGGAGTATAATGGTAAACATTCTCAGTACTCAGAGAACAAGGCAGGAGAAAGGTTTTGGGGGAAAGCAGAGAAAGCCTGTGGGTTTTCTTACTGGGATTGAAAATGGCAAATAATAAAATGGTAAGAAGTAGGGAAGTAGCATCAGAAACTGGGCTATGGTGAGCTGAGTTAGGACTAGCATTAGTTGCAATACTTTTGCTGTTAAAAATTAGTAATCAACCTAATATTTTAATGCAATATTTAAAAAAATTAATATGCTATGGTCTACTGGCTGGTACCTGTTTTTATAAATAACTTTCTCTTAGAAACAGGGTAAGAATGAGGGTGAAGTAAGTGAGACAAGCTTATAAAATGCAGGAAAAAATTCTGCCTCCATTCAAAATTTTGATATTTTGTCCATTTTATATTTTTGCATTAATTTTACATAAAAATATGACTAATTTTGATTCCTGAGTTTTTTGGTGCCTTTTAAAGTTTGTACCCACAATGAGTCCTCCCATTCTTTACCCTTGTCCTGGCCCTGAGCTAAATTATCCTTTATTGAACATCTTTTTAATGCCAGGAAGTTGACATATGCTATCATATTTAGTCTTCTTTCTATTCTCTAAGACTATTGTTATCTTCATTTTCTACATGAGAAAACAGCAATGAGATGAGTCACTTGCCATCGGCCTCACAGTCAAGTGGCATCTCTGACTCCTGGTTTCCTTTCCTCCTCACTCCTGAGCCATGACTGCCTTAACTGTTTCTCCCACGTCTGAGCTGTCCATGCTCAAGCTTGATTCTCTGCACAGGTGGTATCTGTAACCGGCAATTTCCAGCCTTTTCCCTGCATGACTCTGCCAGATACCAACACATGGCCAGAGAATTTAGATGCCTTGCACTTCTTCCCACTTTGCAACAGCCAGAAGGAAAACACCAGATCCTTTTAGCTGCAATATTCTGGCTGCCCAAGGGGGAGAAGAGAGGCAGCTGTTCCTGCAAATGCATGCTGTTCCTGGTATCCAAAAGGGCATCAGCAGGTCCCAGGCTGGAGCTCAACAAAAATGTTGGTTTTATGGTCTGAAACTCAATTTGACTCTGAGGAGGCTGATCTTTAAGTTGGTTCATTTAACTGTTTCAGAGTTCTGTGGTGCATGGGTGCCTTCTTTAGTCCCCTAGTGGTTAGAATCTGGCTGAGGGATCTGCCTTTCCCCAGAAATATGCCAGACTCCCTGCAGAGGAGACATTTTTTAGTTTGAAATTTATTTGACTAGTCCCTTAAAAACACAAAGGCACAGGAAAACAAAATGTGCGACAGCCTTCCCATGATAAGAATCTAGGAGCAATTTTAATTGCTGCTACTTTTAAGATAGATACTAAATTGTTAACAGTCTGCATCACCTCATAAAACAGAGCAGTGCCACTGACCTGGAGAGGCGGGGAACCTCCTTTATTTTGTTTTATTCTGGATGAAAAAAGGTTTTTATCACCCAGAAAATTATATTCCCACCTTTCCTCTACACGGCTGATATTTTGAGGTGGTACAGATACTACTCATCTTCTCAGATCTTTCAACCACTCTTTCTAGACTAACAAGACTCAGGCAATAGCTTCTCAAAAATGAGAGGACAGGGGAACCAGCAGTTAGCGTAATGGCTATGTCGCTGGACTCCCACGTAGTTGACCGCGGTTCGCTTCTCGGACCCGGTGGCTTACAACTCACGCCGGGCGCGTGTGCGTGCGTGCCCAAGATCCCAAGAGGAGAATGGAGGAGAAGGGATTGCAGCGTGACCATCCCCCCTGGGGGGTGATTTCTCGCTTTCTGTCTCTATGTCTCTCTCTGTCTGTCTGGTGAGCACACGCGCCCTATAGCGAAAAACCTCTCAAAAAAAAAAAAAAAAGAGAGGACAATACTGGCAACAGTGCTTTACACACACTAGGTGTTCATATTTGTTGAATTAATGAATGAACGAATGATTCCAAAAGATATCAGTCTTGCAGTAAAATACTGTATACTGGCAGCATTCTCACCTAATACAACTTGTAAGTATGTGTACATATATACATGTGTACATATGTATATACACATATATCGCATATGTGTATTACAGACATGTTTATGTGTATACACATACATATTTGTATAAATGTAAACACATACATGAATGTTATCTGGCTTATGCTGGTTTAACTTAGAATTTTTTGACTTGACAATGATGTAAAACAATACATGTCTAGTATAAACTGTAACCCCATCCTAAGTTGAGGAACTTATAATAGTTTCAATTTATGATGCATTTTAAATTTATATTTTCACCTTATGATGAGTTTATTGGGATGTAACCCCATAAATACCACCCACCTGCCTACCTAGTCATCCATCCACCTGCGTGCCTACCTATCTGTAATACCTATAATACATACTTTTAGTTGGAAAACTCATGACATGTTTTTCTATGCAAAAATGCATCATGACTTCTCTGATGACCCAATGTTTACCAATCCATCCATCCATTTTGAGCTGTGAGTATAGAAGGAGTGGAGGTTTGATCCCATTCCAGCCTAGCAGGAGAACACTAGAAGCAAGCAGGACAGGAATAAGGATTACGACTGGATCTCTGTTCCTGATAATGATATGCCAAGATTCCACTAGTATTTAAGCATATGTGAATGAAGCCAAGTACCACCCATGCATCCTGTCCAAAGGCAAACATGAGTCTATGCAGGAAAGAAATAAACAAGCATCCCCCACTACCTAATTTAAAAAGCAGGAAAAGAGGCAATTAACCTAAAGATACAGGAGGAGAGTGTCTCCTATAAATGGCTTTTTATGAACATCCCCTAAAATGTTTGGAAAACTTGAAAAGATTTGTGAGATGGAATAAAACAAGACCTCACATGTGTGCTCATCAGAGAGAGAGAGAGAGAGAAAGAGAGAGAGAGAGAGAGAGAGAGAGAGAATGAAAAAGCAAGTTGCCAGGTTAGGGACTCAAACTGCAATCAGCCATGTGGTAGCCCAGCAATGTGACCACCATGCCACCTGCTAGCCCTGGAATGTGTATTTCTTAACAAAAGAAATAGGAAATAAATAACAAAGGTACTAGCAAAAATTAAGGACTAGCATAGTAAGAATTGAATCTATAAGACATTTTAAAAAATAATATATAAAGTTGAACTGGCCCTGTAGCACAGTGGTTTAGTGCCATGCATAGGAAGCCAGATCCCATATGGCTGCGTATAGTTTGAATCCCAGTTCCAATGGCTTGAAAAACATGCCAGATAGGTATACATGTATGCCCAAGTCCCGATGAGATGGAGAAATGGAAAGAGAAGAAAAAAAAATAGATCACAGCATTGCCACGCACTATTAGGGCTGCTTTCTCTCTCTTGCTCTCTCTCTCTCATGCTCTCTCTCGCTCTCTCTCTCTCCCCAGAAAACTTATGCAGTTAAAAAAAAAACATCTAAAGTCAAGCTTTCAAAGTCTGATAAAGAAAAAGGAAAAAACTCAAATGGACAAAAGTCAAAATGAGAAAGAAATTATAATCATAAAGCAGACAATTTTGAAAAATACACTACATAAATTACATGATAAGTGGAAAGCACTGGTGAAATGGATGAATTTTGCTCGAGATAAATATATTATCAAATTTGTCTAAAAAAGAAGTAGAGAACTTGATCATTAACCCAAAACTAAATAGATGACAGAGTTATCAAAGAATTACCTCCAAAAAGGTTTAGATAGTTTGCAACTTTGATGAAATAAGTTATTCTTTTGCACTATGCCATTGTTATCTAAACTGTTTAAAAACTTAAAAAATCTGAGAAGACATTGAAATCATTTTATGAAGGTAGCATATGCTCATTCATAAATCTGACAAACATAGCACATGCAAAAATGGGGGGGAAAACTTTTTGAAAGGATTTAAATAAAAACTAACAGATTGAATTTGAAAGCATACTTAGCAAATAATCTACTATCAGTAGCATTTATATGAAGAATCCAAGTTTTTATAGAGATTTTTGCCTTAGGGCACATGTATTTGCTGTGGGAGATGTGGAGGTAAGATGGAGGGGGACAGAGACAGTGAGAGGGAAAGTGAGAAATCAGCCCCCAAAGGGGATGACCACCACACAATTCCTTCTCCTCCATTCTCCTTCCGGGATGTTGGGCACACATGAGCATAAGCCTGGCATCAGTTTCAAACCACCAGGTCCAGGGCTCAAACCATAGTTGGTCATGTGGGAGTCCAGCAATGTAACTTCTGTACCACCTCCCGGCCCCTGCAAGATTATTTAATTGCAGGGAATTTATAAGTACAGTCTTCATAGTAATAGTTGATAGAACAAAATAGGTGATAATCTCAATAAATGCAGAGATGGCATTGATAAAAACGGCAGTCTAAATTTTTAGAAAACCGAGGATATCAGTAACCTTTCTATAATAAATAAACAGTACCTACCTTAAACCAACAAGTGTGGTTCTTTGATTTATTATGCAAAATATTTATTGAGCAGTTACTATGTGCCTTCCAAGTACATTTTAGCTATCAAGGATAAACCAATGGAAGAAACACAGAAACTCTGTGTTAATTGGAACTTAAATTAGAATGAGGTGACATTTAATAGGAAAGATAAATGAGTAAAATATGCAGCATGTTGATATTTATAAAGCTAAAACATGGAAGGAGAATAGGGAATGTCTGGAGTGGGAGGCACTGTGATTTCAGTTTTGGTGGTAAGGAAAAGCCTCACCAAAAGGTGACTTTGGAGTAAAACCTGAAGTGAAAGAGCGAGGCTGTGGGCACTTGGGGAAAACTCATTAAAGACAGAAGGAATAAAATATGTGATACGTGGAGCTCAGCAAACTGGGGTGAAAGTGGAATGAAATACCGTCAGAGAGCTAATGGGGGCAGCAGAGAGATGGTAGTCAGGGGACAGGTCATGTGTGGACCTGTCGGCCACTGGATTGATCGACTCTTACTTTCAGTTAAATGGGCCATTTCAAAAGGATGAGATAGGATCATCCTGAGAGCTCTGTTGAGATTAGACTAACGGGAATATGGGTAAAAACAAGAAAAACAGAAGGGGATTTTGCAAATATCTAGGCAATCAATGGTGTGGGCTTGGACCAGGATGGTAGTTATGGTGATGGTAAAAAGCCACTAGATTATGGATATATTTTGAAGATAATGCCAGTAGGAGTTCCTGAGGAATGAGTTGAGGTTGATTTTGTCCAATTAGAAAAGGGAGATTAACTCCTGTTTCCTGAGATGGGAAGGCGATGGGTGGAGCTCATTTAGGAGAGAATGTCAGGATTCCCTTTTGGAGATAATGGGTTTGCTTTGATGATTCGATCTCATTGAGAGATGTCCTGTCTTCAGTTAGTTATGTAAGTGTATAGCTCAGAAGAGAGCTCTGTCTAGGACAGAGATAAAAATTTGTGAATTATCAGAATATTAGTGTCATTTACATGATACAGTCAAAGTAGAATGAAAGATGAATTCCCATTTAGAGAAAATCTCATCTTAATTCTGACAAAATAAGCATGTCCTCTCAACTTCATTAG
Organism: Tupaia tana; assembly: GCA_026018925.1. Taxonomy (NCBI): domain Eukaryota; kingdom Metazoa; phylum Chordata; class Mammalia; order Scandentia; family Tupaiidae; genus Tupaia; species Tupaia tana. Next base: position 78,151,689 of record JAKSZU010000015.1, read on the forward strand.
TTAATAGGATTCTGGGAGTAGTCGTGAAAGCTATTAAAGGTGTAGTTACTGGTTAGCAATCAAAAATCTAAATATTTTTTGTTTCTGTTACAATTTATACTTTGGGATTTTTCTCTTACCTTCCTGATAGTAACTGTTCACTTCCCCTTGAGGCTCATCGTATTGGTGGATTAGGTGTATGTATAATGATTACTAAGGATCACCTTCCAAATTCTTTTTTTTTTTTTGTATTTATTTTCAGGGTTGTACAGAAGGGTGGCATTGAGGCAATGCAGTTGTCACTGTTGTTGCCTCACAAAAGAATGTGAGCTTTGGAATCAGTTAGTTCTAGGTCGAAAGTCCGCCACTGCAATTTATGAGTCTTGATCTTAACTATTCTGTTAATCTGAACTGTAGGATATTTGTAGTGACAGCAGTGTTACCTGCCTCTTAGGGGTGTTTTGAAGATTAAATGAGGCAGTGTTTGTAAATGGGTGGGCACTTGCTGAGAGGTTTTAAGTGTCTATTAAGTAACTAAACTGTCCTAAGGATTTGAAGGAGGCAGTCCTATTGATATGTACTCTGTTCTCAACTTGAGATAATATACTTAAATATATTACTTAAGATAATCTCCAGGCCACAATCTCTCTCTCTCTCTCAAGAGAGAGTTTTAAGTCTTTCTCTTTTCCCTAGAGCATCTGTCTTCCTTCTTTGAAGTTTAGAGCTTATATCTTCAGTGACAGCTTCCTTGACATCTCCCTGTGCTGGAACTGATGGTCAAAGCTCTGAAAACAAAGGAATAAATGTCTAGAGAGAAAAGGAGCTATTGAACTTGCTGCCTGAGGGAAACCTTCCCTTTTACTTGCCATTTTATGGCTAACAATGCCTTTGAGTCTCATTGCATAGTGTGAGTCTCTTGAGCAGATGCAATGTTTCTCTTGGTCTTTCAGGATTTAAATTAGACTGCACTGCATGGTTTATAGATGACTGCCTGGTTTATAACACAAAAAACATAACTGGAAACAGAACAATTTGAGTTTTACTGGTTGGCTATTTATCTAGGCTCTTCCAGCAAGGTAGCAAAGTCTTGCTGATAGTGGAATCTGCACATTCACTTATTCATTCAACAAACATAACTGAGCCAAAGGGCAAGTCGCCAAACTCCTGACTTTTCAACTTAAACTGTAACTACCTGAGCCTCCTGAGGACAGCAGAATGTTTGTGATTCTCCAGCATTGCTTCCCCATGTCTGCCTGAGAGCTGCCAATGGCATGTCAGGGCTCATTTATCACCTGCCCTTTGTCCTTCCCTATATTCTATGTAGAGAGACACTATCAAGTTTAACAGTACAGAATATTTATGTTATGCCGACCAAATAACAAACCATATAGTGATGTCTCTGTAATGTCCTGTGCTAACACATGTATTAGGGACTTGGCTTTGGGGCTGTGGATTTTGCTTAAAAAAAAAAAAAAAATGGGCACTGCCAGTCCCACAGCATAGCTTTTAAGCCCAGAGCAAAGGAAATTGGATCCCATATGACTGATCATGATTCAAAATTTGGTCTTGATGGCTTGAAAAATGTGCTTAGTGCATGTGTGTGTGTCCAAATTCTGACACTATTGAGAAATAGAGAAAAAAGTTTTGTGACATGGTTATGTCTCATTGAGGGCTTCTTTCTTTCTTTCTTTCTTTCTTTCTTTCTTTCTTTCTTTCTTTCTTTCTCTCTGGAGAGTGTATGAGTCTTCTAGAAATGAAAAACAAAAAGGAAAATTAAGCATTTGGCTCCACATGTATTTGTCTCTGTGTAAATCTTGAATGATTGCATGATTTTGTTTCTTTAAAATTTTTATTTAAATTTACATACATCCCATAGTACATGATTGTTGTTCCATCAGTTCTTTCTGGACGGGGGATCAGGAGTTCTGAAGAGCTGAAGTGGATATGAAAGTCTTTTTTTTTTTTTGAGAGGTTTTTGCTATAGGGCGCGTGCACTCGCCAGACAGACAGAGAGAGACATAGAGACAGAAAGCGAGAAATCACCCCCCAGGGGGGATGGTCACGCCGCAATCCCTTCTCCTCCATTCTCCTCTTGGGATCTTGGGCACGCACGCACATGCGCCCGGTGTGAGTTTTAAGCCACCGGGTCTGGGACACGAACCGCGGTCGACTACGTGGGAGTCCAGCGACATAGCCATTACGCTAACTGCTGGTTCCCGATATGAAAGTCTTTAGAAGCAACTCTGAATGTTACCTTGAACCAGTTGACCTTGGTATTTACCAATATTTATGATAGCTCATTATTGTATACTGAGCACACATTACCAGTCTGTCATGCAATTATTACATTTAATTCTAGACAACCTCCTGAATTAGATGGTTTTTAGAAATTTATGAATGTCAGGATCTGCAGTTGGTGAAGTGGCTATGTCGCTGCACTCCCATGTAGTCGACCGCCGTTCAAGTCCTGGACCCAGTGGCTTAAACTCACGCCAGACATGTGTGCATGTGTGCCCAAGACCCCGAGAGGAGAATGGAGAAGAAGGGATTGGAGTGTGACCATCCTCCCGGGAGGTGATTTCTTGCTTCCTTTTTTTTTTTTTTTTGTTTGGAGAGATTTTCGCTATAGGGCGCATGCACTCGCCAGACAGACAGAGAGAGACAGAGAGACAGAAAGCGAGAAATCACCCCCCAGTAGGGATGGTCACGTCGCAATCCCTTCTCCTCCATTCTCCTCTTGGGATCTTGGGCACGCACACACACTCGCCCGGTGTGAGTTTTAAGCCACTGGGTCCGGGACGCGAACTGCGGTCGGCTACATGGGAGTCCAGCGACATAGCCATTATGCTAACTGCTGGTTCCCATTTCTTGCTTTCTATCTCTCTGTCTTTCTGGCGTGCACACGTGTCCTGTTGCAAAAACCTCTCCAAAGGAAAAAAAAAAAAAAAGATTTATGAATGTCTCTGAAATCTCATCTAGATTGATGCTCTCATAGACCTGGGACATCTCTTCAAAATGTCTGGTACTTCCTGTGGTTCCATAGGATAGTTCCTGTACTGTGTTTGGAGCATACTCAGCTGTATGCTTCATATATGGTAAGTACAGAAATGCCATTTAGGAAATAGATTAAAAATGGCTAAATAAAAGAAAGAAAAAAGAGAGAAGAGAATAAAATGGGTATGGTAAATGGTTAGGTAGAATAAGAAAAAGTGATGGTAGGAGGTTTCAACTACTGGATGAAGGGTTGGGAAGGAAAAAGATTTTCCTACTGTTCCTAAGTCATCTCTCAGATTGTCGAAGTTGTGAAATTTCATTCTGTGGAAGAGAAATACATTTGTGAGCTGAGATTCTAATATACCAATGATTCTCACTCAGAGTCTAAATTTCAAGGAAGCTAGATCTTAAGAGGCCATGTATAATTTTTTTAAAGAGATTTTTGTTGTAGGGCTTGTGATTGTGTTGTAGGGCTTCACTACAGAGAAAGAGACAGAAAACAGGAAATCACCCCCTAGGGGAGATGGTCATGCCAGTCTCTCCTCCTCCATTCTCCTCTCAGGATTTTGGGCATATATGTACACAGTCCCAGTGTGCCACTGGGCCTGGGACTCAAACTGTGGTTGACCACGTGGGAGTCCAATGCCTTAACCATTACGCTATACCTGCTGGCCCTGGACCATGTATAATTTTAAGATGAGACTTTCAATAAAGCATTCACTGTCCCCATTAATGTACAAAGTGTAGAGTTCAGAGCTTATGAAGAGGTCTGTGGCCCCTGATACATGATTATTGTTCAGTGAGTGGTTTTTGGATGGGAGATCAAAAGTTCTGAGGGTGAGTTAGTGGATATGAAAGTCTCTAAAGCAGTTTTCAGTGTTGCCTTGAACTAGCTGATGTACAATTACCAGCATTTAATGATAAGTCCACCACAGTTTACTGATCACAACCACTACATGCCAAACACTCTGTTACACAATTGTTATATTTAATTCTACAACAATTTCATGAATTAGACTTTTATTTTTTTTTAAGTTTTTGTTATAGGACACATGCACTCACTGAAGAGAGACAGACAGAGAGAAAGAGAGAGAAGAAAATTGAGAAATCACCCACCGGGGGAATGGTTACACCACAATTCGTCTCCTCTATTCTCCTCTTGGGATTTTGGGCACACATGTGTATGTACCCTCCGTGTTTTTCAAGCCACAGGGTCCAGGATTTGAACTGCACAGTCAGCCATGTGGGATCCAGCTGCTTTAATCACCACACCACTGGCTGGCCCTAGCTGTATAAATGAGGAAAATGAGGTTTAATAAGGTTAAATGGCCAAGGTCACTCATGGTTAGAGCTGAGAAGACTCTTATACTAGGCTGCTGCTTAGATTTACTTATTCCACGAATCACATGGAGTTGCCTCTGTGCCTGGTAATCAACCAGAATGGGCTATGGACTATGGATAGATTTAAAGAAATCTTCATCCACTTGTCATTCTGTTGCATTGAAGTAGCTATCATCGATGTATCAGACACTATGCTAAACACTTACTGTGGGCTCTTCCATTTTTAAAAATAAGTGCTACTGTTACTGCATTATATAGGAAAATACCTCAAAATTTTTGCTCAGAAGACAGTAAAACTTGATTCTTAATCATACCTAGTTAGTGATAGAACCTGTTGAGAGACAGTCTCTCTCTCTCTCTTTTTAAACTGTAAGCAGAGGTGCTGATTGCTTTTGTTTGGGCTTCCTTTATAGGAATGGATATATAGTGAACAGCTTTGGAAGAAAGGGGTAGTATTTCCTTCTAGGAGGAAGTAATTGCAGTAATCCCTGCCTTCATATGATTAGATGGGCACATACTTTGCTGACAATTTTATTACTACCACATAAGAATATTTCAGAACAAGTTGCTGTATATGTACCTGTGTCATAAGAAGTTTTCTTTGTTTTTGATATAGGTGCATGCACTCACCAGAGAGAAAGAAAGACAGAGATAGAAAGCAAGAAATAATCCCCCAGAAGGGATGGCCGTGCTGCAGTCCCCTCTCCTCTAGTTACCTCTCAGGATTTTGGGCATGCATGCACATGTACCTGTCATGAGTTTTAAACCACCAGGTTCAGGACTCGAACCATGGTCAGCCATGTGGGAGTCCAGTGACGCAACAACCATGCCATCTGCTAGTCTCAGAAATTTTCTTTTCTAATTTCCTCAGATATTTATCATACGTTATGTAAAAAGTACTGCACTAGTGGTTGAGGGATATAATGATGAATAACAAGTAATCTCTTCAAGTATATTTCACATTTCAAAGGTGATTTCAGATATATACATAACCTGCAACAACTCAGATAAGAATGAAATAGTTGTAGAGAAAGAGGCAAATGACTATGACTGAGCTGAGAAATGTTGTGCTGTCCAGTTAGTACTGCTGGTAACAGCTTAATGAAGCAGATGTTTTTGAATGGGGTCTTTCTAGAATAAGTAGAATTTCAGTAGTTAAAGAAATAGTAGGTGATTTGCAGGAGGAGGAATAAATGGACATATGGTTGTAAAATCAAAGTAAATATTATGTTTAAGAGAAAGGCAGAAGAGTAGGGCTCATCAAAAATAGTATGCAAAAATATGGGTCAGCGGGTGGCGTGGTAGTTAAGGTGCTGGATCCCACATGGATGAGTGTGGTTCGAATCCCAGACCTAGCAGCTTGGTCTGTCTGTCTGTCTGTCTCTCTCTCTCTCTGGTGAGCATGTGTACCCTATAGCAAATTAAAATAATAATGATGATAAATAAAATTTTAAAAATAATGGGCAAAAATATAATGAGAGAAGTAGAATAAGGCTAGAGTGAAAAGCTTTGAATGCCATTTAAAGACATTAGAAATGAGCTGATACGCTAAAAAAGAAAGAACTTACAGGCTATGAAGGATCATTGAAGCTCTCTGGAAGAGGTATAGCAGAAGGACTTACACTCTTTATTTCATTTCCCTTTCAAAACTGTGATGTTATTGATTACTTCATTTTGCAGAAGCAGAAACTTAAACTTAGAAAACATAAGTGATTTCCCCAATGTTTTAATACTGGTGACAAAGAAAACTTTTAGCCCAAGTCTTCTTCCTCCTACACTCCAGCTACCCAACGTGGAAAATGACCACCTTAATAAGTCTTTCCATTACTATTAAGGAATAAAAACAGAGTGTTGAAGGTAATGGCCTGGTATAATTGCAGTAGGGAAAATTGTCAGTTTCTTATCATTTTCTAATTCAGGAATTTTCAAACTTTAGGTACATTTAAATGACTTGGGATTCTGATTCAGTAGGTATGGGAAGGCACCTGAGATTCTGAATTACTAATAAGCTGCCTGCTGACCCCAATGCCTTTTAATTTTAATTATGAACCAAATTTTTGCATCGCGATGCTTTCTGATATGCCTCTTGTCTCCTAGCCCTATTTGAAGATACACATGAACTTCACATTTAACATATAGGCCCCATATAGGGATCCATACCATTTCCCTTTTATGCATTACTCTAGCTGTGTCAGGTGTCTGGATTGAGAAGGAGAATTGAAAATGATCATGCAAAGGCACTAACAGTGTTGGAACCATTTGAGGGGAATAAGTTGGCTAGCTCTGTTCTTATTGATGATTACTCTTTTCCTCTGTAACTGTACAACCTATTCCCTTCTCTCATGGACTCCTTCTCCATGAAAGTATAAACTGAGTATTTTAGGAACAAAAACCAGAGAAAAATTAGGATATTCTTTTTCTTCAAAGAAAATTAAAATTTAAAGAACTTATGAATTACCATTTCTAAGCTCAGCTCAGTTGGTGATTTAGAAGTTCAGAAATTAAGCTACGATGCTTTAGGCAGTTTCTGCTGAGTAAGATCTAAGCCCTGCTCAAAGCAGTCTCCAGCCCCTACAGGTTTCTCATCCTGCATATCATCTCTTTGAATTCAGATGAGCAGGGTGCTTAGCTCACATGGCCAATAGCTTCATAGCTGTCAGCCTTGCATGTGCTCTACATCGGCTTCTACTTTGCCATTGCTGTCTTTTTCCTCCTTCTGCCGCTATGCTTTGAAGCCTGTCTCAATATTTTGTTTCTCTCTTGTATCTTGTATTCCTAACTTCTTCCTATTGGCTCTTTTTTTTTTTTTTTTTTTTTTTGAGAGGTTTTTCTACAGGTTGCGTGCCCTCACCAGAGAGACAGAGGGACAGAAAGCGAGAAAACAGCCCCCCAGGGGGGATGGCCATGCTGCAATCCCTTCTTCTCCATTCTCCTCTCAGGATCTTGGGCATGCAGGCACATGCACCCCGTGTGGTTTAAGGCACCGGGTCTGAGACTCAAACTGCGGTTGACTACATGGGAGTCCAGCAACATAGCCATTACGCCAACTACTGGTCTGCCTATTGGCTCTTTGTTAGTTGTCAACAGTAGTATTAGCTGGGAGGGCTGAGTTCATGAGGCTGTAGGCAGACCTAGTTAACAGTCACAGACCCATAGAATATTTGTTGCACCTGGAAAAACCTGAATATTCTCTTTATCAATCCCTCATGAGACAAAGAACAAAAAAGCCTGGGACATAGAAAGGTAATTGCTTTTCCAGAGATTCCAAACTTCCTAACCCTATTTTCCACATGTGTCCTCTTTTACTCACTGATCTGGAGGAGGGAAAGAACCAATAGCCATAGAGCCCTTACTGTGTTCCAGACCTAGGTAATTTTCATTTCTAATTTATTTAAGCTTCCAAAAAGCCCTGTACAGGGGAAATTACTGCCTTCATTTTACAGATAAGGAAACTAAGTTCAGAGGATAAGTAAATTTCTTAAGCTCACTCAGCTAATCATTAGCAGAACCAAAATTAAAACCCAAGGGTATCTAATAGAAAATCCATGTTCTTTCCATCTCAGAGGACAAAAAAGCAGGGATAGGATTATTTCCACTAACACTTTTTTTGCCTGCTATATTAAATTAAATCATTCTCTTCAGTTATGTATCCCTTCAGCAAATTAGGTTTAGGATTTTAGCATTTCTTTCTTGTTACCTGTCAGGATGTCCTGATACTCAAATCCATAGAATGTCTTACCCTCATTCCTCTGTCACACACTTTGGCAAGGCACTTATTGAAGAATAGCTGGGACCAGCAGTTAGCATAATGGCTATGTTGCTGGACTCCCATGTAGTCAACTGTCAACTGCGGTTCATGTCCCGGACCCGGTGGCTTAAAACTCACACCAGGCACATGTGCGTGTGTGCCCAAGATCCTGAAAGGAGAATGGAGGAGAAGGGATTAAGGCATGGCCATCCCCCTGGGGGGTGATTTCTCGCTTTCTGTCTCTCTGTCTGTCTGTCTGTCTGGTGAGCGTACGCGCCCTATAGCAGAAACCTCTCAAAAAAAAAAAAAATAGCTTAGTTGGTGATTTAGAAGTTCAGATATTTGATGGTGAAGGCCTCTATCTTCAAACATCACATACTCTCATGAGTCAAGGAAATTATGGGGGCTAAACAGTGGTGTATCGTAACGCAGTACTCACTGAGGCTAACCCACATGGGAAGTGAAAAAGAGAATAAGAATAGTAAGGCTTTTGAAATTAATTAGGCCTTGAGAGGTATGCAGACTTGGAACATTAACTAAGCTTGCTATGATCTTATACTTTCAGGGAATTTAGAAGAGGCTTTCACTAACTGGCTAGAGATACCTGGCCTGTAAATTAACTAACAGATGCTGGGCTGGGGCATGAAAGATTGTAGTCATGGAAACCTAATTAGACTTGTGCTAAAAACATAACCAATGTAAATCCCTGGGAATAGAAAAAAAAAAAAAAAGACAACTGTCTAAAGAATGAAGTGGTTTGGCTACAACTGGCCTTAGAGAGATTAGTGTATGAAGTCTGTTGTGTCCTAGACACACCTGTCTAAAATAATTGCTCAAAGACACATCTTAACAAAGAGTTTACTGACTAGCCGGCATTAAAATTGAGGTACCCTAAACTACCACAGATTACAGATTGCTTATTGGAACCCCACCCCCTGCACAGAGCTGGGTTACTAAAATGCAGGATATGTGAAACATCAGAAAGTCAGTCAGGAACTTGTGCTGTTCTTGTGAACAGATATTGTAAGATTATAGGGGAAAATACACGGTTATAACTCTCCTTCTTTATATAAAAGGAAACCACTAGCTCTACTATTTTGGAATGTTGGTTACGATTTTCTGAAACCTTTGTTCTTGGATGGCCAGTCACATGTTCTGGCTTGAATAAACCTTTTGCTTTCTTTCTGTTTTTTTTTTTTTTTTTTTTTTTTTTTTTTTTTTTTTTTTTTTTTTTTGAGAGTTTTTTGCTATGGGGCACGTGCGCTCACCAGAAAGAGAGAGACAGAGAGATAGAGAGACAGAAAGCCAGAAATCACCGCCAGGGGGGATGGCCACACCGCAATCCCTTCTCCTCCATTTTCCTCTCAGGATCTTGGGCATGCACGCAAACGCTCCTGATGTGAGTTTTAAGCTACCAGGTCCAGAACGCAAACCGCGGTTCGCTGGGAGTCCAGCGAAATAGCCACTACACTAACTGCTGGTCCCAACCTTTTGCTTTCTTGACAAACTCAGATCAGACTTCTTTCTTTCAGGCTAACAGAGAGTTCTGGGTTTGCATCTGGCAAACTCCCTGAACATGCTAGATGTGCACGTGTCTATGACCTAGGGCTGGCTGAAGCTAGGGGTGGATTGTGACATGATAATCTTGTTGGGGTGCCTGTTTCTCTCTCTGTCTCTCTTTCTCATATACTTAAGAGAGATAGAAATATACTTCTGAAAAAAGAAAAAGAATTAAAATATAAGGGAATGTATGTGTTTGTGTGTACTCTCATATAACCCATATGTAATTTGATGAGGAATCTCTTTGTGCCTGGGAGACAATGAGATATGTGTATTTGGTCTGTTATGATCTCCTAAGTGGTCTTCTCCTGGTCAACATAAAAATGTGAGGCCTGCGAACCAGCAGATGGCATAATGTTTATGTCGCTGGACTCCCACGTAGTAGACTGCATTTCGAGTCCTGGAACCAGTAGCTTAAAAATCACGCTGGGCGCGTGTGTGTGCGCATGCCCAAAATCCCAAGAGGAGAATGGAGGAGAAGGGATTGCAGCATAACCATCCCTCTGGGGGGTGATTTCTCACTTTCTATCTCTCTCTCTGATGAGAACACACGCCCTATAGCAAAAATCTCTCTTAAAAGAAAACAAAACTGAGGTCTGGCCAAGAACAGATATTAGGGTACTAGGAGCTAAATGGAGATAATGTAGGTTGTACAATGCTAATAAAGTTCCTGCTAGATATTCAGACACTAGAAAAGCCACATCTCAGGAATAGATCTGTTACTTTAGACTTAACTTAAACAAGTCTAAAAACAAACTGAACAGAACTAAACTGATCCAACAGTGAAATAACTACTTTTCCAAATAAAACTCAACATTTATGACAACAAAAAATGAGGACTCTTAACTTTGCAGTATTTACACGGCCCAGCAAACAACCAGTGATTACTATGTATGCAAATAATAAGGAAGTATGCCCCCAAACCAGAAGGAAAACAGTCAGTAGAAAGAGATTCAGATATGATACAGATGTTCAGAAGAATAAATAGAGATTTAAAAACAAACAGCTATTGTAACCATGTTTAAAAATTAAAGAAAAATACAAAGTGAATTATGGAATTCTTTGCAGAGCTATGGAAGCTATGCATGAGCTACCTAATGAAGAAAATGAAGAAAAATTACTGAGTAAAATAGCAGATTGAACATTGCCAAAGGGGGAAAAAATAGTCACTGAACTTAATGAGGAAATTAAATCCAAAGAGTGTCAGGAAAGGAAATGTAAAGATAAGAGTGGAGATTAATGAAGAAGAAAATGAATAAACACTAGAAAATATCAACAAAAGCAAATGTTGATCCATTAAATGATCAATAAAATTGAAAACTTCCAGCTAGCTGAATCATGGGAAAAATGAGAGAAAGCACAAATTGCCAACATCATATATAGATATCTCCAGAAATTCTACATAGACATTGAATGGATAGTATAGATAGTAAGAACAGAATAAACAACTATATGTCAATAAGCTGGAGAAATTGGACAAAATCGTTTGAGAGGCACAAATGATAACAAAAGACACATAAATTGAAAATTACCCTATATTTATTAAATAAGTTGATTTCATAGCTAATAAACCTGCCACCAAAGATATTCTAGGGAGAGAGGGGTTCACCGGTGAATTCTATCAAATATAAGGGAGAGATAATCCCAATCTTACATGAACTCTTAGAGAAAATAGACTAGGTGAGCACTACCCTAATACCAAAACCAGACAAAGATGAGAAGGACAAAAAGCTATAGTCTATTATACCTCATGAGATCCCAAAATACTCAAAAATATATTAGTAAATCTAGCAATCTAGCAAATAGATAATATATCAGGATTAAGTGAAGTTTATTCTGGGAATTTAGATTTTGTTTAACCTCCAAAACTAAATAATTTTAATTCAATATATTAATAGAGTAAAAGAAAAATATTTGTGATAAATTGCAGTAGACAAAATAAAAATAAATTTTTTGTCATCCAGTCATAATAAAAACTCTTAGCAAACTGGGGGCTAACAGAAGCTTCCTTGACCAGATAAAAGTCATATATGTAAAAACCTCTAGCTAATGTGGTATTTAATGGTGAAATATATAAGATTGTGAAAATGTACAGATGTTTACTGTTACCAAGATAATTCAGCATTTTACTGAAGATGCTAGCCAGTGCTAAGTCACAGAAAATAAATAAAAGAGATGAAGAGAAAAAGGTAAAGAAAAATTTAGTTAACCATTCTGTGTATATTAAAAATTCTAAGGGTTAAAAAAAAACAAAAACAAAAAAACCTATAACTAATAAGTGAATTTGACAAAGATAAAATACACAAAATAAGGAAAAATAAATTTTATTCTATAAATTGGCAACAATTGAAATATAAAATAAGGATTGTACAAGTAAAACTATGTAACATTGGTTTAAAAATTGAGAAAGCAGACTGGGGGAAGGTTCTAGAAAAGTGGCAGCAGCGGCTGTAGTGGTAGTAGCAGCAGCGCCAGGTCCTGTGTGGAGGTACTCCTGGCGGCATTTTCTTGAACAGCGGTCCTTCTCACTACAGCGCCAGGACCAGTCCGGCTTGTGTTCATCCACGGAGATCTCTCTTATCTCACTGGGGTGCAGGAAATCGGGCTGAAGCGACTGAGTCCGTGATGGAGAAAACTTTAGAAACTGTTCCTTTGGAGAGGAAAAGGAGAGAAAAGGAACAGTTCCGTAAACTCTTTATTGGTGGCTTAAGCTTTGAAGCCACAGAAGAAAGTTTGAGGAGCTAGAGCAATGGGGAAAGCTTACAGACTGTGGTAATGAGGAATCCTGCAAGCAGAAGATCAAGAGGATTTGGTTTTGTGACTTTCTCATCCATAGCTGAGGTTGATGCTGCCATGGCGACAAGACCTCATTCAATTGATGGGAGATCTGTTGAGCCCAAACTTGCTGTGGCAAGAGAGGAGTCTGGAAAACCAGGGGCTCATGTAACTGTGAAGAAGATGTTTGTTGGTGGAATTAAAGAAGACACTGAGGAACATCACCTTAGAGATTATTTTGAGGAATATGGAAAAATTGATACCATTGAGATAATTACTGATAGGCAATCTGGAAAGAAGAGAGGCTTTCACTTTGTTACTTTTGATGACATGATCCTGTGGATAAAATTGTTTTGCAGAAATACCATACTATCAACGGACATAATGCAGAAGTAAGAAAGGCTTTGTATAGCATAGACAAGAAATGCAGTAAATCCAAAGTTCTAGGAGTGGTAGAGAAGGCAATTTCAGTTTTGGAGATTTACGTGGTGGTGGTGGAAATTTTGGACCAGGACCAGGAAGCAACTTTAGAAGAGGATCTGATGGGTATGGAAGTGGATGTGGCTTTGGGGATGGCTATAATGGGTATGGAGGCAGACCTGGAGGTGGCAATTTTGGAGGTAGCCCTGGTTATGGAGGAGGAAAAGGAGGATATGGTGGTGGAGGACCTGGATATGGCAACCAGGGTGGGAGATATGGAGGTGGTTATGACAACTATGGAGGAGGAAATTATGGAAGTGGAAATTACAATGATTTTGGAAACTATAACCAGCAACCTTCTAACTATGGTCCAATGAAGAGTAGAAACTTTGGTGGTAGCAGGAACATGCGGGGACCATATGGTGGAGGAAACTATGGTCCAGGAGGCAGTGGAGGAAGTGGGGGTTATGGCGAGAGGAGCTGATATCGAGCTTCTTCCTCTTTACCATGGGCTTCACTGGATAAATAGGAGAGGATGAGAGCCCAGAGATAACAGAACAGCTTCAGGTTATCGAAATAACAATGTTAAGGAAACTCTTACTCAGTCATGCATAAATATGCAGTAATATGGCAGAAGACACCAGAGCAGGTGCAGAAAGCCATTTTGTGAATGGATTGGATTATTTAATAACATTACCTTACTGTGGAGGAAGGATTGTAAAAAAAAAAAAAAAAAAAAAAAAAAAAAAAAAAAAAAAAAAAAAAAAAAAAAAAAAAAAAGCCTTTGAGACAGTTTCTTGGCTTTTTAATTGTTGTTTCTTTCTAGTGGTCTTTGTAAGACTGTAGAAGTATTTCTTCTTTGATAATATTAAATTTGTAAGTTTCAGGTGACATGTGAAACTTTTCTAAAAAAACTTTATTTATTTATTTTTATTTGACCAGAGAGGGACAGAATGAGAGAGGAAGAGAAAGGGAAAGTGAGAAAGCAAGCTGCCAGGTCCAGGACTTGAACTGTAGATAGTCATGTGGGAGTCCAGCACCCTTAACCACCACTCCACCTGCTGGCACCAAAACCATTTTTAAGATTTTTCTCAAAGTTTTGAAAAGCTATTAGACAGGATCATGGTGTAATAAGACATAACATTTTTCCTTTAAACAATTTAAGTGCATGTGTAGAGTTAAGCTGTTGTACATTTATGATTTAATAAAATAATTCTAAAGGAAAAAAAATTGAGAAAGCACTAAAGAAATGGATATATGTACTTTGTTCTAGAATTGGAATTCTTAGTACTGTTATGGCAATTCTTTCTAAGTTAATCTAAAGATCATGTGCTTTTTTTGACAGAAGTTACTAACCTGACTCTAAAACTTATATAAAAATACAAAGAATCCAGAATAGACAAAACAATTTTGAAAAAGAACAATTGGAAAATTTGTTTACAAATTTCCAGACTAACTGTAAAATTACAATAACCAGAGTTCATAAATACATGGCCAACTTAAGTGCATATTTCTACCAAAACCTTTCGGGACCAGCAGGTAGCGTAATGGCTATGTTGCTGGACTCCCACGTAGTCGACCACAGTTCGCGTCCCGGACCCGGTGGCTTAAACTCAAGCCGGGCGCGTGTGCGTGTGTGCCCAAGATCCCGAGAGGAGAGTGGAGGAGAAGGGATTGTGGCATGGCCATCCCCCCTGGGGGGTGATTTCTCGCTTTCTGTCTCTATGTCTCTCTCTGCCTCTCTGGTGAGCACATGCTCCCTATAGCAAAAACCTCTCCAAAAAAACCAAAAAACCTTTCTACCCATATACTCAGGACTGGTGTATTTCACTGTATGTAATTTATACTTCAATAAAGAAATTACATCATGCTAATGTCAGCTAAAATATCTTGCTGGTTAGTCAGAGGGTATCAAACCTGCTAAAGAGAACTTTATATGTTGAAGAGATGAAATGGGAAATGGACTCATTATTACACAGATCTATTGAGACTGCTACTTCCCAAGTTATAAAAATGTGGGTGGAAAAATATCCAAAAGAGTGAGGAGGAATTAGACATGGACAAAGGGAGATGAGGCAATAATAAATGTGACTTAGCAAAGGGTGAACATGACTCTGGAGAGGAATTTTATTCTTAGATTTATGTTTATTTTTCTCTTTTTAGGGCTCCCTGTCCTTTCTGTAAAAGTAGAGGGCTCAGATCAGCTGGTGGTGTGATAGGTAAGGTGGCTGGATCTCACATGGCTGACTGCAGTTTTAGTCCAAGGCCTGGCAGCTTGAAAAACACGCTAGGTGCATATGCATGCATGCTCAATATCCTCAAAGGAGACTAGAGAAGGGTTTGTAGTGTGACCCTTCCACATAGGAAGTGCTTTCTTACTTCTTTGTCTGTCTCTGTCACTGACTCTGGTGAGCACATGTGCCCTGTGGCAAATTAAAAAAAAAAAAGAATAACTGGACCAAGTGTGCCATGCGTCTTCTGTCTATTACATGAGAGAAACAAAAGCATTGGTTCACCCAGTGCCTCTTGCTCTATAGGCTTGAGAGATTCTTTCCCCAAATTTAGTTCACTGGTCAAAACATATGCTATAGAAGAACATTTGTTCACTCAGTAGGTCTATGTGTGCTGCTGTAACACACACACTGTCCAGGAAAGTGGGGCTGAACACACTGTCCATCAAGATACTAAGGATACAACAAAACAAATCAGGCCGTCTCAGTTCCCATGGAGTTTACATTCCAGTGCAGATGTAAAGACAGTGAGTAAATGCACTAATTAATATATACTGTATAGTATCAGTGTTGTGCAGAAAGTAAACCAGAGCGAAGGGGATGAGGCAAGTGATGCTTTATCCAAAATGGTCAGGATGCCTTTTCTTAATTTATTTTTTGAGAGGAGCCTTTAGATAAATAAAAGAGTGTATACAATGTGGTATCTGATAAGGAGAAATGGCAGGTGAAGAAAACACCTGCAAAGGCTGTGAGGTGGGAATATGTTTGGTGGTTTGAGGAATAGTAAGATCAGGGTGGCTGGAGAAGAATAAATAAAGGAAAGAGTGGCAGGAGGCAAGGTCAGTGGCTTCAGATGGTTAAAATAATATTTGCTTTGTTTGCTTAACAATTTACTTTCAAAGTTTATTTATTTCTCTTTTCCATGAGTAAGAGAACAAGAGAGACAGAGAGGGAAAGAGAGAAGCAGCCCTTGCAAAGCTGTGATCCACTCCCAGCATCAGCCATCCCTGGACCATGGGCATGCATGTGCCTGTTGTGTTTGGGGAGCTCTCTTGGTATGAACCCAGAACCTTCCCATGTGGACCAGCTTACATGGTATTGAATCACTGCCACACTGCTGTATGGCCTGTTTGATTTTTTCAGCACATAAGACTTGACTTTGATTGTAGTAGGATAATTCTGGCTGCCATGTGGGTAACAGACTGTCTAGAACAAGGATAAAAGTAGGGAGTTCAGTCAAAAGACTCCTGCTTCTCCAGAGAGAAGGCATTGGTGGCTCGTGACAGATTGGGGCTTCTGCATGTCAGGGATGTCTGAAGTAGATCTGTCTGGGTGATGGGTTGTGGTCTAATGAACATGTTGTTAAGAGTTGTTTAGTCCCAATTATTTCCTTTTCCAAAACAACCTTGATTTCTCATGCCTTAAATTCTTGCAAGAGATATATACAGTATAGGTGGACTCCTGAGGCCCTTGCTCAGCTTCTCCAGAGGGTCTACAGTCCAGTGACCACATAT
The DNA here is from genome assembly GCA_026018925.1 of Tupaia tana. Taxonomy (NCBI): domain Eukaryota; kingdom Metazoa; phylum Chordata; class Mammalia; order Scandentia; family Tupaiidae; genus Tupaia; species Tupaia tana. The sequence goes on from JAKSZU010000015.1 coordinate 78,168,251, forward strand.
AGCCCAAGGATGATTCAGGGACTGCGGAAGTCAGGCAAAGTCCAAGACACTTGACTTCCCTGGGCTGCTTCTATTCCCGAAGCCGGCATTTATGCTTTTTGAGTTGATGACACTCACAGTGTCCCCGTTTTTAAATTTCTCTCATGGTGATTCAGTCCCACTTTCCTGAAGGAGAATGGTTAGTGTGAGAGAGAAGTAAAGTATTCCACAGAAGATTCATTGCTCCTCTGGACTGCAATAGACTACTCCTAAGAGAGCTGTTGGGATTGAAATATAACATGAATTTTCAACAGCCTGAACTTGGGGAGATACAACAGAAGATGGCTTTCTTTTTTACTCATTGCTTTCTTAAATATATTCTGACTCATCTTTCTTCTCAAACCTCTTGATACCATCTTAAGAGATTATGAAGTTTCTTGAAATAATAACATTCAACTCTAAGAGTAAATCCACTTTGGTTATTAAGCCTCACTTTCAGTTATAAAGAGATCCTGTTTACTCTAAATAAAAACTTCAGTCTTATACCCAGTATAAATCTCCCCTCAATTTTCATTCCCTTTCTGCTCCCACTCCAGCTCAGGCCTGACTCATGGCTCAGCTATAAGGGTGTGCTAAAGATGGACCAAAGTCTCAGCAAGAGCTAATTGTGAGCAACTTAGTTCCATATTGCCAGGCTAGTGGATTAAAATCAGCCATGGTGGAAGTATTTGCACCACAGAAATTGGTAACCATTACAAATCAGGGTTTTATTGATCGATCGATCGATTGATTCATTGGAGAGGTTTGTTTGTTTTGTTTGTTTGTTTGTTTGTTTGTTTGTTTTTGCTATAGGGCATGTGCACTTTGCCAGAAAGACAGAGAGAAACAGAAAGCGAGAAATCACCCCCCAGGAGGGATGGCCACCTCGCAATCCTTTCTCCTCCATTCTCCTCTCGGACTCTTGGGCATGCACGCACACGCGCCTGGTGTGAGTTTAAGCTGCTGGGTCTGGGACTCGAACTGTGGTCGACTGCGTGGGAGTCCAGTGTCATAGCCATTATGCTAACTGCTGGTCCCAAAGGTTTTATTTTTTCAACAGAGCCATAGCATGCCACTACTCAAAGGCAGATAGTAGGGAAATAACTTTTTTTTTTTTTGAGTTTTTGTTTTGTTTCATCTTTTGAATTTTTTTAACTTTATTTATTTTAATTTGATCAGAGAGGGAGGGAGGGAGGGAGGGAGGGAGGGAGGGAGGGAGGGAGGGAGAGAGAGAGAGAGAGAAGTGAGAAAGCAAGCCACCAGGTCCGGGACTTGAACCGCCGTCAGCCATGTGGGAGTCCAGCGCCCTTAACCACCACGCCAGCCACCAGCCTTCCAATAACTTTTTTTTTTTAATCCCCCCCTCCTTTCTTCCCTTCCTTTTTGGCTGTTTTATTTTTGTTATTCTGGGTAGGGGAATGGTTGAGACTGACAAGATGAAGAGATAAAATATCACTATTACAATATCTGTTGGGACTTTCTGAGTGGCAGACATCTATTGCTAGCTTTCTTTTGGAGAATGGAATGTGGGCTTTTAGAAATGTCTAGCAAGATCTCCACAGTATATAGTTCTCTAGCGTGGGTGATGGGATTTCTGGCTGACCTTTTTACACTCTCCCAGGTTTTGACCACCAGCAGTAAAAATCAAAACAAAACAAACAAACAAAAATCCAAAAAACCTATAGCCTCTTTCTAATGGAGTTTCTTCACCTAAATTGCCTTCTTGGGTGGATAGAATACCTGCAAAATAGCCCAAGCCTCACTTCCTTTTATGGCATCCTGGTCTACGGGAAACTCATACATCCTGGCTAAGCCAAAAGATGGCATCCAGCCTGCAATATTGCTACCCTCTCTGTCTTTGTCCTGCCATCCAGAACTGCTCCAGTCATCTTCCTGTTTTTGAAATTCTCCAGGTTATAAGCAGGCACCATTTCTCTTTTCCCATAGATCCCATGTGATGGGGCTTTGTCAGGCTCCCATGAACTTTCAACAGGTGCATCTCAATAGGCATTTGGCTAGGGAGGGAGAGACCAGTCACCCTTCCACAGTGACCCCAGTGTCTGTGCATGATTGTTACAGAGTTCACCTCATACTTGGCCTGGGATGAATGGAATGTCATAGCATTCACACCCTCTAGTCCAACAACACACATCGGATTCATTTTTAATTGCTATTCTCTTGCTTATTATTATTTTTTTTTTACTGACTCCAAGAGTGGATAAACAGCTTTTGCATGTTTACCATGCGAAGACTATATTTTAAACTGAAAAAGCATAAACAAAACAAGGTTACTTCCACAAAGCATAATAAAGAGTTATCTACTTTCCATGACATGGAGTCTCCAGAGCTAAGTCTATCTGACTCCAGGTGTCAGCTCACTTCTGTGGTGGCTCTGCATCTCAGCATGGTCTTACAGCAGTTGAGCCCAACAACCTGTCATAAGCAAAATACCCAAAAGAGATTCAACTGAAGGCATCCCCAGACCTCAGTGGTCTAAACTCGGGGGAGGGGAGAGAGCTGAACAAGGAGCAGGTGGAACAGTCTCTCCTGGAGTGGCACCCAGGAAATACCTGGCTGCCCCCAGGGACAGAGTGATTCCAGGTGGCTAATGCAACATTTACAGTCCAAATAGGTTGATCCAGGGGTGAGATGGAGTAGGAGGTGTATTCAGGGATAGCAATCCAAAACAAAGCATGTATGAAAATGTCTGTCAGAAGCCTGCTGTGGTAATAGCAGCAACAACAGATTTAGCTGTCACCAACAGGTTCAGGGAGTACTTTGTGGTTCTCTATGCAATGGGTTAAGCTCTTTTCTGCATTGTATATGTCATTTATTTTTCTCAGAGTCTCCATGAGTCAGGTACTATTATTTTCTCTGTTTTACAGTTGAGAAAACTGAGGTACAGGAGGTTAACAGCCTGCACAGTTATCCAGCTATTAGATGACACTATCGGGATTCAGCCCAATGTGGTTTGACTCCACTGTTCATGCTCTTACCCACTTACCTCTACTGTCCTTGTGGGATGGAGTTTAAAAGCATGTGTCTTGAATTCAGTAAGATCTGCATTTTCATGTGACCACAGGCAGGTTGCGTAAAGTATAAATGTTAGTAATAATTATGATCTTGGGGCCAGGGGATGGCATAGTGGTTACATCATTGGACTCCCACTTGACCGACCATGGTTCGAGTCCCAGACCTGGTGACTTGAATATCACACTAGGCACATGTGTGTGTGTGTGTGCCCATGTAAGATCCCTGAAGGAGAATGGAGGAGAAGAGATGGTGGCATGGTTATCCCCTCGGGGAGGAGGGAGTTATTTCTCATTTTCCCTCTCACTGTCTCTGTCTGTCTCTGTCCAATGAGCACACATACCCTAAGGCAAAAAAATCTCTTAAAAACAAACAAAAAAATAACAATTATGATTGCAACATGGAGAGAGAAGTAACAACAAACAAAAAATAACAATAATTATAATCTCATCAGGGAAAAAGAGGCAATTAACCTCAATGTCTATGCTATACTGTTTATTTATCCATTCATTAATCAGTTTATTTCTATATTTATTTACATTTCAAATTATTTGCTTATTAATTTTTTATTGAGCACTTACTATGTCCCTGGCCTTGCATTGTGTATCCCATGTCATTAGTAACCACAGTTCCACATGGTAACAACTGTAGACCACCCAATTTTATAGCTAAGAAAACTGCAGTGGTTAAATTTTTACCTATGTGTAATTCTATAGCTCATGGGCTTTTTAATGATGGTATCACATTCAAATTCTAGGCTTTGATTTATTTATTCATTTTAGTTGCTGTTATTATCCTAGGAGGTTGTGTTGGAAGGAGGGCAGAAAGCTGAAGGAATCTTTAACAAGTAAGGCCTCTATTAGAACTGACAAGGTAGGAAAAAAGTATCCACAGAGGCTGTCCAGAATAGGAAAGGTGAATATGATAGATGACAAGCTCCCGAGTCTTTGCCAAACACTGTCAAGAGGATGCTGCAGAAGTCAGGGGAAAGTTTGTTCCCCAAGCCATCTGTATCTCTGCTAAATCAGTATTTGTCAGGGCCCAGCAAGAGGAAGAGATATGCTGCAAGGAGGTCAGGCATTTACAGGGGTCCCGAAGTCTACAGGCTCCCCTCTCTCCCTGACAGGGAAGCTATGCGATAGGCAACTGGCAGGATTATGACTCTCTTCTTCCACAGTGGGATTGAAGTGGAAAGGGAAAAGTTTTCCAGGACAGTTGCCTCTCTGAACATCTAATGTCCAGACTGGTCACCTGATTAGAGACCGGAGAGTCATGTCTTGCCATGAGGGTCATGGGGATTCTTAGGCATGGTGAGGAGGCTCTATCATAGCACAAGGGAAGGGATCAGGTAACTCTGTACTATGTGAGGAGCCAGCATGCCACACGGAAAATGACATGTCTGTTCTTTTCCTCCATGCTTTCACTCTCTCCCAACTCCTTTGATACCTGTGCCAGCCTGGTTATTCTCAAGTCTGTTTTCCTAACTGTTCTCTGCATAGCCCTGCAGAGGTATTCCCCAGAGTAATCACCATGTGACAAGTGTAGGGAGGAGAGAGAGAGGACCAAAAAAGGTCCATTTTCACCTATTGCTGAAAAGAAAAGTTACATTTTTTGTGTGTGTGTGTGTTTTAAATATTATGGGCTTCAGTCTAAGATTTTGTTTGAACAAAGCCTTTTAAAGTTTGATACCCTGTGCCAGAAAATCCAGAGCAGTCATATAGTTTTTGCACACCTTACTTAGGGCATGATACCTGGCAGGTAATTGCTAAATAGGAGCCAATTGTATTAGTAATAGTACATGACATCTGCTCTCAGGAAGCTTATGGTTGTTAGAGGACACAGATACATTCCTTTTGCTATTTCATGAGACTCTGTTCTAGGTTGTATTCACTCTTCACACTCCTTCTTTGAGCTTTGTGCATTCCTCTGTGATCTAGAATCTAGAGGAGCCTCTCCTTTACAAAGAGCAAACAAACCAAGGTAAAGATGAGACTGTACATGCGAAAATGTGAAGTGTAGGAGGTGAAGAAATATTTGATGTTACTCTTTGTGATGGTTAGTTTTGGGTGTCAACTTGACTCAGCTAAGGAATACCTAGAAACCTGATAAAGCATCATTCTGAGTGTGTCATGGCAGTGTTTCCAGAAAAGATTAAGATAAAAGTCTGAGTAAAACGAAGTAGGGAAGATCTACCCTCATTGTGGGGAGGTGTAATCTAATCAACGAGGGGCCCAGGAGAACGAATATGAGAGATGGACGGTTCTCTTTCAAGAGACCAAGTTGGACGTCTGCTGCCTTGAACATTGGAGCTCAAGGCTCACTTGCCTTGAGTTTCTAGGATTCCCACCAGTGGTCCCCTAGGTTCTCAGGCTCTCAGCCTTGGACTGTGAGTTACATCATCACCTTCTCTGCTCCTGAGGTCTTCAGACTTAGATTGAGCCAAGCTGCCAGCATCCCAGAAACTCCAGCTTCTGGCTGGCTTGTTGTGGGACTTCTCGACCATCGTAATCACATGAGCCAAAGCTCCAAATAGATTCCCTCTTCTATATCTTCCCTGGAGGGCCTGGACTAATATACCCTTCTTGTATTCATAGGAGGAGGAAAATCACAATGAGTACAATTAGTGGGAACCTAGAACAACTCCCTGGAACAGAACAACTCTGTTTCTCAAAAACTGCACATGTTTCTCCAGCATGCAGTCTCATAAATTGATGGAGATGCTAAGAAACCTGTTTGACAGGGTCTTTGCCTGAGGGGACTTCCCATAAAATCCAATTAACCAGATCTTACTTGTTAATGCTTCAGTTAAACAGAATGCTATCTTTCTTCCCATTATACGTTTATGAGAAAGGTAATTGACCAAAAAAAAATTATATCTAAATATTTATTTTAATTTACTTGCAAAGATAGTTTTAGGATATTCTCTGTGGCAGAGAATATTAGTCCACATTTATGAAACTGTCCAAGGTTGGGGACCAGCAGATAGCATATTGAGACTGTACAAGCCTGGGATGGATTCTGGAAGGAGAGAGAGGGAGACCAAGGCACTGTCGTAGGAGAAATCACAACATGCAGGAAGGTAACTCCACTATAATGTGATGAGAAATGACCTAAAGGCATACAGGGCTCCTGGGAAAGCTAGAGAAAGCAGTTTCCTCTTTGGCTGGTGCATATCAGAGTCCTGGCCACCTCCCATTTGTAGGATCTGGGTTGAAAACTGATATTACACTGGTGCTATTGCAGCTCTAGGTAAAATGGTGAGATAATAAGTTTTTTTCAGTAGTTTTTAAATCCTTACTTTCTTCCTCTCATTTTCATTGCCCTTGAACATCAGTGCTCTCATGTCTCCCCTCCACTTCTCTCTAACTCAAAGATACCCTCAGGTCCTTTAAGCATGTACCATTAATTAATTAATTAGTTAATTAATTAAGCAAATACCCAACAAGTGCCTGGTTAGTGCTGGGTACTGGGTATGGTTTGCAGCCATCATCATCAGGAAACAGCAGTGAATGAGATGGACACATTTCACTGCCTTCTCAAAACTTATCCTCCAGTGGGTGAGATAGAAAATCAACTAAAAAAAAAATTAAGTGGTATGTTAAAGGTTTTAAGTAGGTATAAGGGACACAGAGGGTATGACTTTAGGAGGTTGTAGCTGTGAGAAATGAAATAGCTCCTCTACACAGGATGTTCAGGAAAGGCCTCTCTGAAGAGACAAGATTTGAACCAAGACCTGGATACAAGAATCTAGGAGTTCGTGTTCTAGAAACAGGGTATCTGATGATGTGATATAAAGACCTAGAGGCAGAAGTGAATTTGAAGTTTGTGTAGAGTAGAAAGAAAGACTGTGTGTTACAGAAAAATGAACAAAAGAGAGCTCTAAGGGATGAAGTTAGAGAGGCAGACGGGAATTTGAATTTTGATTACAGTATGAAGAAAGCTGTTGGAGGGTTCATTGTCTGCAGCAGGACATGTCCTCCCAGGACATTCATCATTTACATGTAGTCATGAGTGCTTTACTAATGGAGTTATCTCCTGAGAAATGCATCACCAGGCAATTTTGTCATTGTTACAACATCATAGAGTATACATATATGTATGTTTGGATCCGATATTCCCACTGCTAGGTATATAGCCAAAGGTTAGGAAACAATGTATGGAAGAGATATCTACACTTCCATGTTTATAGTAACATTATTCACAATAGCTAAGATTAGGGATCAATTTGTCCAAAACTTGATGAATGGATAAGGCAAATGTGTTATTCATAACATTTGTAATAGAATACGATTCTGCCATAAATAATAGAATACAATTTCTTCCATCTGCAATAATACTGGCCACACAAGTTTGTTAAACTGCTGAAACTTTCATCTTCCTAATTCAAATGCTTTTTAAATTTTATTTTATTTTTATTAAATTGTCACTGAGGGAGAGTGAGAGAGAGCTCAGGCAGTTCTTGATCCTATGTTCTGAGACCTTGGTTAAACCTGCTTCCAAAGCTTGCCTGTCATATTAATATGTGAGAGAAATTCACTCTTTCATTCCTCAAACCTGGAGAAAACTCAGCTTTCCATCTGGACTCTAAAAATAGCTATCAAAAATCTACCCTTTAATTGCATTATTCTTGTTAGTGGGAAAATGGTGGGTAGTATTAGAGAAATATTAACAAGAAAATCTGGTCCCAATCCAGAAAACCTCTTCACAAAGGTAGAAGAGGAACAACAGTTTTATTATTGAATTCGCATTAAAGCAAATTGTGATGCACATCGCAGTCTGCTAAAGAGATTACAGAGACAGAAATCTCACTACCATATATAGTTCAAGTGGACATAATCCATTGCACTCATGTTCTCAAGGTAAACATGCTAAGTTTCTCTTATAGTTAGGACTGGAGGCAAGTTTTACAGTTATTAGCAGTTGGCAACTGAAGTTAGGTCCCTCTCCTCTCAGAAAACTGGGAGATAAGGCACTTTCACCTCTTGATGATTGCATATCAAAAAGAAGGCTCTCAGGTCCTTGAAGAAACATCACTGAGTTGTGAGACTGGCAGCAGCCTTATTTAAAACTTGTCCTTACAGTAGGTGTTTGAGATGCAATGAGGCCTATCTTGGCAGTTTAAAGTGTAGGTCCCTTAGACCTACATTCTAGAAGTGAGTGCTGAGTGAGACATCCCATCTTTCCTCCTTGCCAGAAATTCGAAGTTTTAGTAATCTTAAAGAGTTCTCAATGCAGGGGTCCCAGCAGTAATATACAATTATCTTTTAGAACTGTTTCTAGAAAACATGTCAAGGGACCAGCATTTGGGGTAATGGCTACGTCGCTGGACTCCCAGGTAGTCTACCACAGTTCAAGTCCTGGACCCGGTGGCTTAAACTCACACTGGGCGTGTGTGCGTGCATGCTCAGGATTCCAAGACGAGAATGGAGGAGAAGGGATTGTGGCATGGCCATCCCCCTTGTGGGGTGATTTCTCACTTTCTGTCTCTCTGTCTCTCTCTCTCTGGCGAGTGCATGTGCCCTGTAGCAAAAAACAAACAAACAAACAGCAACAAAGAAAACCTCTCCAAAGAAAAGAGAAAACATGTTGAATAGATTTCTTCTTCATGTGCTGAAACACATTTGACAGTCTCTTCCTCCTCCATTCTCCTATTTAGAATAGTCTGAAAACATTTTCTCTCTGGACAGTTCCTTCTTTCAGGTATACAAGACTGGACAGATAAACAGTACTTTGAGTCTCAGGTGGGAATCCCTGAGTACTTGGACTTCGGAAGACAAAAATCTAAATCTAAATCCTGTCTCTTCTCTTCCTAGTAATTAATATTCTGGGGCTTCATTTTGCTTGATAATTGCTCTGCCCCTCACACCTTTCCCATCTTTGCCTAGATAATTCCTAGTCATTGGCTGAATAGACTCTTTTACAATGCCTTACACTTCATTTTAAGCTGCTCATATCTGCTGTTAGCTCACCTGTCTTGTTTATAGTAGGCATTGGACCTATTCATGCTCATCTTTAGTGATTGGTTACAAGAAGGACTTAAAAGAATTTGTGGAAATTTAGAAGGAGCCCATTTTTTTGGGTGCTCACAAGATGGACTGCTATTGAGTAGTTTCTAGCGTACAGGGTCCGTCCTCTGCTTTTTATTGGACCTCAGACTCATTGGGCTGTGTTTGTTTTCTTTACAAGAACATCCTTGGAGCACTTCACCCTCAGCTAATGCCCTTATACCTTCGGTTATGAGTCTGCTAAAACACATTAATTCATTCCAAAACATTCAGCATTGGTTTAAATACTGTTAGTAGCCAAGAAATCAGGCTCTTCTGAAAGATTTATTTATTTATTTAATTCTGTTTAGCCAAGAGCGTGTGGAAAAAGTTATTTCTGCTAATTCCTCTGTTTATCAAGAAATTAACCTCTCGTCTGAGTCCACAATCATTTCATCTAGTCAGAATATTAATCCCATTTGAAAGGGTGAGGGAGAAGATAAGAAGAGAGTTTAGGTAGGTTCTTTAATGATTCTCCAAGATTTCCCAGATAAGATCATTCCAAGCTCCTGGCATGCTGCAGTAGTGGAGAAAAAAGCTTGGTAAGGTGATTCTGGCCCTTGCAGTGGTCCCAGAGAACATTTTTGCTGTGACATTTACTGTTTGGAAACAGAGTTAGTGGTCATTCTGATGTTTTAAAAACTGCTAGTTTCCTTCTGAGCACACTTGAAACAGTAGTAGGAATATGAATTCTAGCAAAGAGGCTCTTGGTCCCATAGGATGTTCAAGGCTTCAGAGGAACAGCTGAACATTTGCATAACCTTCCATGTGGAAGACAGCAGCCAGTTTTAATTTTTAATTTACTCCCCCCAGGAGTAAATCTCTCTTAATAACTTAGGCATATAATCAGTTTAATAAAATCATTTAGGAATCTAGAGGAAAAAAATCTGAAGGTTTTGAAGGTGAAGGGAAAATAAACATTCAAGAAAACTTTTTTTTTCCCCAAAAGTTTTTGCCATAGGATGCATGTACTTGTTAGAAAGAGAAAGAGATAGTGAGAGAGGAAGTGAGAAATCATCCTTCAGGTAGATGGCCATACTACAATCTCTTCTTCCCCATTCTCCTCCTGGGATTTTGGGCACATATACACATGCACCCAGTGTGAATCCTTTTTTTTTTGAGAGGTTTTTGCTATAGGGTGCGTGCACTCGCCAGACAGAGAGACAGAGAGACAGAAAGTGAGAAATTACCCCCCAGAGGGGATGGCCATGCCACAATCCCTTCTCCTCCATTCTCCTCTCGGGATCTTGGGGACACACGCACACGCGCCCGGCGTGAGTTTAAGCCACTGGGTCCGGGACTCGAACCATGGTCGACTATGTGAGAATCCAGCGACATAGCCATTACTCTAGCTGCTGGTCCCACTCAGTGTGAATCTTAAGCTGCTGGATCTGGGACTTAAACCACAGTTGAACATGTGGGTGTCCAGTGCCTTAACCACTACACCACTTGCTGGCTCCTAAAGAACTTTTTAAAACCCCTAGACACAGGTGAATGGTGTAGAAATGGAAGGTTTGCTGTATAGACTACATCGATAATAGTGTGTTCACATGACTGAGTTCTCTCTCTAACTTTGGTAGAATGCTGTTCTGTTCATTTAATTCAAAACCAAACAAAACAAAACACATACTGCTATAATAGGTCTTTAGTTACGTGAAGAGACATTACTGATGTTTCCTACCTCTAGCTATAGGAATTATTTTAGATTTTAAAAATAGAATAACTAATGATAAGACTCACAATTTTTAAAATTTTTTCTTTTTCTTTTTTATTTCATTTTCTTTTATATATTCAATCACATTATTTGGCTTACAAAATGGATATTTCAACAGGCGAACATTTCTCCCTAGTACAGTTGATAAAACTATAAATTATCTTCAACAGATAATACCACATTTCTTTGTCCCATTAATGCTTTGCCTCCCTATTTTTCTTCTATATGTCCTTCCTCGGACCGTCCTCTTTCACACACACTGTATCTGGTATTTACATCTTTATACTGTGTTTCTATATCCTTTAGTCAATCAGTTTCATTCATAGAGTGTGGACACTCAGTATATTTTAACTGGGGATATATAATGCCTCTCTTTCATAGCTTGGCTTGCTTCACTCAGCAATAAATCTTCCATATTCATCCACTTCCTGTCAAAAGCTAGGATTTTTTTTTAATGGCTGAGTAGTATTCCATAGAGTATATGTGCCACAGTTTTTCTATCCATTCATCTGTTCATGGGCATTTGGGTTGTTTCCATGACTTAGCAATTGTGAATAGTGCAGCAATAAACATTGATGTGAAAGCACTTTTTGGATTAAGTATTCTTCTGTCCTTTGGGTAGATACCAAGGAGTGGGATTGCTAGATCATATGGTAGTTCTATTTTTAGATTTTTGAGGAATCTCCAAATTGTTATCCACAGTGGCTGGACCAATTTACATTCCTACCAGCAGTATAAGAGAGTTCCCCTTTCACTACACCCTTGCCAGCCCTTATTGTTTTTTGTTTTTTTAATCTCAGTCATTCTGACTGGGGTTAGGTGGTATCTCATTGTTGTTTTGATCTGCATTTCCCTTACAATGAGGGATGTTGAGAATTTTTTCATATGCCTTTTAGCTATTCATATGTCATCTTTAGAGAGTGGTTTTTTCAACTCATTCTCCCATTTTGTAATAGGATTAATTGTCTTTTTTCAGAACAGCTGCTTGAGTTTCTTGTGAATTCTGGTTATCAGTCCCTTATCTGACGCATAGTTTACAAAAATATTTTCCCATTCTGAGGGCTGTTGATTCACACTAATTACTGTGTCTTTTGCCATGCATAAACTTCTTAGTCTCTTGTAATCCCACTTGTCTATTTTGGGGATTATCAACTGTGCTTTGTAGGTCTTATTTAAGAAGTCTTTCTGTATGCCAGTGTCTATCAGAATTTCCCTAGTGTTTTCCAGGAGCAGTTTCAGAGTTTGAGGTCTTAGATTTAGATCTTTGATCCAACTTGACTTGATTTTTGTCAGAGGTGAGAGGTAGGGGTTCAGATTCATCTTTCTGCAAGTGAAAATCCAGTTTTTCCAGCACCATTTCTTGAAGAGGTCTTCCTTTTCCCACTGGATTGACTGATACCCCTTGTCAAAAATTAGTTGACTGTATGTTTGGGAATTTATTTTGGGGGACTCTATTCTGTTCCATTGGTCCACATGTCTGTTTCTGTGCCAATACCATGCTGTTTTGATTACCACAGCTTTGCAGTATAGTTTTGGGTCAGGGAGTGAGATGCCAACCACTCCACTCTTCTTGTGCAGAATTGCTTTGGCAATACAGGGTCTTTTATGATTCCAGACAAACTTTATGATTGTCTTTCTTAGATCTGTGAAGAATGTGTCTGGTACTTTGATTGGCATTGCATTAAATATGTAGATTAATTTGGGTAGAATTCCCATTTTGACTATGTTAATTCTTCCAATCCAGGAACATGGGATATCCTTCCACTTTTTTGTGTCATTTTCAATTTCTTTTTTTATCTTCTCATAGTTTTCCTTGTGGAGGTCTTTAACTTCTTTGGTTAGATTTACCCCTAAGTATCTTACACTTTTTGTGGCTATGATAAATGGAATAACTTTTTTCAGTTCTATCTCAGTTTGCTTGTTGTTCTTATACAGAAATGCTATAGATTTATTGATATTAATTTTGTATTTTGCAACTTTACTGTATTCATGTATTACTTCCAGAATTTTTTTCATGGAAACCATTGGGTCTTCTATGTATACAATCATATCATCTGCGAATAGAGAGAGTTTCACCTCCTCTTTTCCTATTTGAATGGCTTTTATTTTTTCCTCTTTTCTGATTGCATTGGCGAGGACTTCCAGTACTGTATTGAAAAGGAGTGGAGAAAGTGGGCATCCTTGTCTTGTACCCATTTGTAGTGGAAAAGCTTTCAGCTTTTCTCCATTGAGGATGGTGTTCACTATGGGTTTTTCACAGATAACTTTTATTGTGTTGAGAAATGACCCTTCTATTGCCGATTTTGGGAGAGTCTTGATCATGAAGGGATGTTGTATCTTACCAAATGCTTTTTCTGCATCAATTGATATGACCATATGCCTTCTATCTTTCTTCCTGTTAATATGGTGTATTACATTTATGGTTTTGCATATATTGAAACAACCTTGCGTTCCTGGAATAAAGCCTACCTGATCATGATCATCATCTTTTTTTTTATAAGTTGTTGGATATAATTTGCTAGTATCTTGCTGAGAATCTTTGTGTCTATATTCATCAGGGATATTGGTCTATAGTTTTCCTTCCTTGTCCTGTCGTTATCTGTTTCAAGGATAAGGTTGATAGAGGCTTCATTGACTGAATTAGGGAGAGATTCACCCTTTTAGATCTTTAGAAATAACTTGAGCAGAATGGGGGTTAACTTTTCTTTGAAAGTTTCATAGAATTCAGAGGTGAAGCCATCAGGGCCAGGGCTTTTCTTTGTTGGGAGGTTATTTATTACTGATTCAATCTCCTGGCTTGTTATGGGCCTATTCAGACTTTCTATATTCTCTTGGCTCAATCTTGGTAAATTATATGTGCCCAGGAATTTGTCCATCTCATCCAGATTGTCTTTTTTCTTAGCATATAGATGTTCAAAGTATCCTCTAATAATGTTTTGTATTTCTACTATGTCTGTTGTTATTTTGCCTGCTTCATTGCAGATCTGATTCTCTTGGTTCTTTTCTCTCTTCTTAATAGTCTTGCTTGTGGTATATCAATTTTGTTTGTCTTTTCAAAGAACCAGCTTTTACTTTCATTTATTTTCTGTATAGTTCATTTATTTTCTATTTCATTTATTTCTGCTCGTATCTTTATTATTTCCTTTCTCCTCGAGTTTTTTGGATCTCTTTGCTGTTGCTTTTCCAGTTCTTTGAGGCATGATGTTAAGTGATCCATTTGCCTTCTTTTAATCTTCCTCTTATGTGCGCTAATTGCTATGAAATTCCCTCTTATGACTGCTTTAGCAGTGTCCCAAAGATTATGGAAACTCATGTCCTCATTGTCATTGGCTTCCATGAATATATTGATTTCAGTCTTTATTTCCTCAGTAGTTGTAGAGTCATTCAGGAGTAGGTTATTTAGTTTCTATGTATTTATGTATTTTTGAGGATTTCTCTTGCAATTAAACTCAAGTTTAATTCCATCATGGTTGGAGAAGATGCTGGATATAGTTTCTATGCCTTTGAATTAGTAGAGGCTTACTTTGTGACCTACGATGTGGTCAGTCTTTGAGAAGATTCCATGTAGGGGTAAGAAAAAAGTGTATCTCGTGGTTTTATAGATGTCTGTTAAGTCCATTTGATTTATGGTGTCATTTAGATCCTTTATCTCTTTACCTATTTTTTGTCTAGATGATCTGTTCAGAGGGGATAGTGCAGTGTTTAGGTCTCCAACAATTAGTGTGTTGCAGTCTATCGCCCCTTTTAGATCTAACAGTCTTTCCTTCACATCTTTGAGTGCTTCTGTGTTAGGTGCTTAGATGTTAATAAGCATTATATCTTCTTGATCGATTGACCCTTTTACTACAATATAGTGCCCTTCTTTGTCTCTTTGAACAGTTTTTGTTTTAAAGCCTATTTTGTCAGAAATTAGTATCATGACGCCAACTCTTTTTTGGTTCCCATTTGCATGGAAAACCTTTTTCCAACCCTTCACTTTCAGTCTGTGTATGTCTTTATCCATGAATTGGGTTTCCTGTAGGCAATAGTTAGAGGGTTTCTGTTTTTTAATCCATTCAGCCAATCCGTGTCTCTTGATTAGAGAATTTAATCCATTAACATTCAATGTTATGATCGACGTTACTGGACCTGTCCTGAGGTTTAAGTTGGCCGTTGTCTTAGTTGCCTTTTATTCTTTTGTTTCTGGCTGTTACTTCTTTAGTTTTCCTGGAGCAGTACTTTCTTCAGAGTTTCTTGAAGAACTGGCCTGGTGTTGGCAAATTCTTTCAGGTTTTGTTTGTCTGAGATTTTAATCTTTTTTCCCATATGTAGGATTAACTTGCAGGATATAATAATCTTGGTTGAAATTATTTCTCTCTTAACACTTTCAAAACATCTTCCCATTCTTTTCTTACTTGCATTGTTTTCATTGAGAAGTCCGGTGTTAGCCTGATGGGGTGGCCTTTGTAAGTCACTTGTCCTTTCCCTCTTGCCAGTTTCAGTATCTTATTTTTATCTGTGGTCTTTGCCAGTCTGGCTAAGATGTACCTTGGGGAAGATCTTCTTGGGTTGATTTTATTTGGGGTCCTTTGTATTTCTTGGGTCTGGATGTTTGAGTGCCTCTCTAGACTTGGGAAATTTTCTTCCAAGATTTCATGGAATAGATTTTCCATGCCCTTATTAGTTTCTTCATCTGCTGGGATACCAATTATTTGGATGTTAGGGCATCTAATGGAATCTAGTATTTCTCATATGTTATCCTCGTGCTTTTTTTTTTTTTTGTTGTTGTTGTTGTTATTTTCTCTATCTTTTTGGTGGTTTTCTCTAGGTCAGAGGTTTTATTGTCTACATCAGAGATTCGATCTTCAGCATAGTCTAAATGACTTTTAATACTTTCGAAAGTTTTTGATTTTCTGTATTAGACTTCAGCTCTAATAGTTCCATCTGATTCTTTCTCAGCACGTCCATTTCTTCTTTCCATCTGATTCTTTCTTAGCATGTCCATTTCTTCTTTAATATCATGGAAGGACTTTCTAATCTCTTGTGGTTCATTGTTTCTTTTCTGTTCCAACTCTTAGATTTTCGTCAGCATGAGTGTTCTAAATTCTTTTTAGACATTTTGGTAACATCCTCTGTTTTTTCAAGAAGTAGAAGGGAGTCACTGTATTCTTTAGATTGAAACATATTTCCTGCTTTATTCAGACCTGAGGTTCTTCCAGACCTGAGGTTCTTCTTCTACCTCTAGCCATTGGGAGATGTATTCACTTTGGAATACCTTTTAAGAGAACATTTCCTCAAATAGGAGCAAGTGTGTTTCCCTTTTGCTGTGGACTGTTGACTGCCAAAGTCTCTCTTCTGTTGTGTTTAGCAATGTGATCCAAGGAGTATTCTATTCAGGTGTATGAAAAAAAGTATCTCCTTTTTTGCAGGTGGTTCAGTAAAAGGGAGGATTCCAGAGAGTCTTATAATACTAGAATATTTCTGAACTGTAATTCTAGACCTATCTAGACTGTCCAGGAGGGTGGAGATAGAGGAAGAGAGGAAGAAATAAGTGGGAAGAAAGTAAGAAGGAGAATAAAGAAAAAAGTCATAAGCTGCACACTAGTGTGGCACACGATTTCACCAGGGATCTGAAGATGGAAGTGGGGTGGCTGTACAGCTGAGGGCATTCCTGTGTGGTAAGAAGTGAGAAATTTACAAATGAAACAAGAAGAGAAGGAAAAAAAAAAAAAAGCCTACCTGGCTGACAGAGGTAGGGATCTCTGGCTTGGGGGTTCTGGGGCTGGAGCTGAGGCGGGTACCCTGACTTTTTGTTTGTTTAGTAGGGGAGAGGGTAGTGGTAAGTATACCTTTTTAAATTAAAAAAAAAGATTTTGTCAGAGGGCACTTGTGCTTGTGGGTAGGGGGGAGAAAAAGTGAGGGAGCGCCCCTTAAGAGGCATGGTCACATTGATATTCCTTCTTCTCCATCTTTCCTTCCTTTTGGAATTTTGGGCGTACGTGTACACATACCTGGAAGGTGTGGGACCTGAACTCCATGTTGGAACATACAAGATCCAGTCACATTAATTACCATATCAGAGGCTGGTAGTCTCTCTAAAGGAAAGACGTTCAGCATTCCAAAATATAGAGTTAGAGTTAGAAGGAAACTTAGGAATCCCCATTTTAAGACTTCTTTAGAAAGACGAGACTGAAAAGAATTACTACCAGAGCCCATTAGTAGACAGTCTAGTCTCCAAGCAAAGCTTCCTCACAACAGGACTCCTGTTCCTCGTCCTGCTTCCTGTTCCTACTTCATATGCATGGTACTATGTGGCATGTCTGTATGGGCTTATATTGATTTTTATTTTTGCTCGTTTTTACTTCTAAGTCAGTTACCTTCCAAGAAATCAGGACATCTTTCAGTAGAAGAGAAGGCCTAGGAAATTCATATCTTATGTACTTAGAGAGCTATAAACTTAGGCTTTTGTTGGGACAAGGCCTCATTTTCCTATTTTGACTAAAGAAATGAAGTGCTCTCCGTAAATTGTACAGTTTTCTTCTGCTTTTTATTTTTCCTGTATTGCTTCTCAAATTTTAAACTTTTTTTTCTGTGGACATTTCCAGTATTTTCACATAAATCGTGCTAAATATTAGATGTGAGTCCATGGATATTGTAATACTACATATATATATATATATATATATATATATATATATATATATAATTTTAAATATTTCATCTATATATGTGTGTATGTATGTATAAAAACTGACCAACTTGTAGGGTAAACAATGAAATGTTTCCTAGCTTTCTATTTTTTGGTAGTAGGGTCAATTTGCATTCACTCCAAGGCTGCCCTTGACTTTCTTTTCCCAGCCAAGTGAGTCAATAAGTCACCCAAGGTGGAATCATTGATTTATTGAAGTGGACATGTTTCGACATTGGTTTGGTTTAGGAAGTGTTGCTGTCCTGTACTATCACAGGAGCACACTGTGTAAACTATTAGGCTGGGTCCTGCAGAGGGTTCAAAGAGGTGTGAGATGAAGCACCAGTCTCTACTGCAGAGGAAGTGCTGAAGAGTTATTGCAGATCTTCGACATATCCTCAGACTGAAGAAACACAAGTCACCCGTCTGTAGAATGGGCTCGCCGTATATACCTGCAGCTTTGTCCTGCCTCAGCTTCAGTAATGCTTGGTCCCTCTGTTTCCTGAGCCTCCCTCAGTTTTGCCTTATTTCTCACTGCAGTGCACTTAGAATTCCACATCCTCTGCTATCAGTCTCCACTCCCATTTCAAACTTCCTTTGTCTAAAATAAATTTTAAATCTTTCATCAGCTGTTCTCTGCTCCCCTTTTCTTTGTCCTTAGGGATTTATACCTTTTACTTTTGTTTTTATTTTAGTGGCATTTCTTGAGGTGATGGATGTAAATTCACATGTTTAATAGAGTGGGGCAAGTCACCTAACCTTTCTCTTCTTCAGTTTATTCATCTGTAGCATGGGGATAATATTGGTACCTGCTTCAGAATTGTTACAAGGGTTAATTGAGTTCTGTATAAATTGCTTTGAACAGTGTTAGCGTGTGGGAAGTTCTCAGTAAGTATCTGCCATTATTATTTATTTGTGTTATTATTCAACATATCAATAATTTCCTACTTGGCTCTTTGTACCTCTTTTGATTAAAACAACAATAAGGCTGGCCTGGTGGCCTTAGTGGTTAAGGGAAGCTGGGTTTTATATGGCTGTTCAAATCTTGCTCCGGAAGCTTAAAAAGTTCATTGGGTGCACTTGTGATCATGCCCCAAATCCTGATATGATTGAAAAATGGAGAAAGCATTGCCGTGTGACCATGCCTTATCATAGGATGCTTTCTTCCTCTCCCTCTCTCTGTGTCTCTCTGTTGTTGGTGAATGCACATGCCCTTAGTCAAAATTTTAAAAAGTAATAACAAGAGAAGAACTAGATGATAACCATAAAACCAAAAGAAAAATCTCACAGCATCTTCAATTTGAGCACTGGGTGGAAAACTAGAACAGTTCAGGATATAGAGTTCTCACTAAATGTTTGCAATTTTAAATTTGTGTCCTTATTTCTCTTCCCAAGTAGACTTCAAAAACTTCTGTATATCTCAGAGAACCCAACTCAGTGCTTATTACATACCAGCCATTGCTGCAAGTACATGGAGCTCAACCACATTGACTTTCTGTTGGGACCTGTTTTGGGAAACTCACTGCAAACCTTGATTTTTTAGATACAATAAGTAGAGTTAAAATACAGAATTTTTTGACCAGAATTTTCACAGTGCTGCTTCAAAATCAAAATATTTTGAGGGAACATTTTTTTTCTACCTAATGTGCACACCATTGAATAAAAGAGCTCGATCAGCAGAACATTGCATTGTATATGCTGAGGCGTTTTCTTAGGTTTCATGCATTTCTTTGGGGGGGATTTGTTTCAGTGCTGCTTGCTCATCATAATGCTAAAATTTCTCTGATAGTTAATCTCCTTAGCAAATCCCAGTCTCTGACAATGCTGAAATGTTTACATTTAAGCTTTTCTGGTTTGGTGTATTAAGTCAGGATTCTTTCCCCACTTCTTTTTAGGGAATGAAGACTATTTTAAGTCTTAGCTCAGTTTCCAAGAATAATAATACTTTGTTATGAGCATTCTGCCAAGCCAGCTCCATAAATATGTATCTGGAATTTAGGATGGGTAGGTTGATAGGTCTAGGGTAGAAGTGGATCTGAATTTGAAGGGTCCCTCCAGGAACTCTGTGATAAAAGATCAGAAAACCCAGAGATGTGGGCTCTGCAGTCTCAAGAACCTACGAAGAGCACATGAAAGCTCTGTCAATTCACATGGGGGTTGCCACAGTGGCAACAGTGGAAGATCCTGAACTAAACTCTATTTCCCTGACTGAACACCAGGCATGGTACACTTTTTGCTTTCGTTTTCCCATATATGTGAAACATAAGTTGAAAAATAAAATTACTTTTCTATAGTCAATGTCAAAATGTTTGGACAAACTAGCTTCCTGTTTCTCATTTTTTAACTTTTCCTGTAGAACTGCATTTGAAAGCCATTTCAAATTGCTTTAGAACATAGTCCTCTTCTCTTGCGCTTTTCATGTCAAGTAAAGTTTAGGGCATTTTAACAGAAGCTGCTAAGCTGATATTTAGGAGAGAAATAAGATTCTAGAGGCCAGATTCTCTAGTTTATTAAAATAGCACAATCCAATCCTTACTCTACCAGCATTTAAAAGTTTTATCAAACTATGCATGCTCTTCTACATAGATGGTCTCTTTGTTTCTGGGCTCATATGTGCCCAACCAAACCATCTGCATGAAATGGGAGGTCAAGCTGTCCCAGACACTTACAGCACAAATTTATCTTCATGGTAAGCCCCCTTTTCCACTCTAAGAGTACCTTTGAGCTTGAAGGAAACAAACTTGGTTATGAGACTCTTTGATCTATCTGAGTCCATTCTGAGTCTAATGACATAACTCAGGGTGATTTTACATTAGATGAGCCTTATCCTACTCACAAGTCCATAATTCGTACACACCCTGAGTAGTAGGACTCCAGATATATTTATTTCACTTTGAACTTTTGAAACCATTCCTGACTTAAGGACATAGTATCAGCATTGTGGGGAGCTGGCCAAGAGGAAGTGTGCTTGTAATTTTCCTGGATCTTTCCCTGGTTGGCAATTTTAAGATGATAAACTAAAGCCTGAGCAACAAGGCTAAAGGGAGACAGTTCTACCCAAGTTATTATACATATTTAATTCAACCCTAATCAGATTACTAGAGACATTCTTCACAAATTTAGGAAAGGATAGAATTTGTCCAGAATCATAAAATACCTTGTATTTCCAAAGCAATCCTGCACAAGAAGAGTGGAGTAGGAGGCATCTCACTCCCTGACCCCAGAATATATTACAAAGCTGTGATAATCGAAACAGCATGGTATTGGCACAAAAACAGACATGTGTACCAATGGAACAGAATAGAGACCCCAGAAATAAACCCCAAAACATACAGCCAACTGATTTTTGACAAAGGTTACCAGCCAATTCAGTGGGAAAAGGAAAACCTCTTTAGCAAATGGTGCTGGAAAAACTGGGTATCCACCTACAGAAAGATAAACCTGCACCTCTGTCTCTCACCATTAACAAAAATCAGCTCAAAGTGGATCAAAGATCTAAACCTAAGACCTCAGACTATAAAACTATTGGTGGGAAATGGTGGGGAAACTGGGAGACATTGGAGTAGGCAAAGACTGGATTGAAAAAGTGTGGCATATATACTCTATGGAATACTACTCAGCCATAACAACAACAACAACAACAACAGCAACAACAACAACAAACAACAAGATCCTGACATTTGATAGAAAATGGATGAATATGGAAGATCTACTGCTGTGAACCAAGCCAGACTATGAAAGAGAGACATTGTATGTCTCCACTTAATATAATATATACCAAGTCTTTGTATTCTATGGTGGAAACTGAAAGATTAGAGAATATAGAAGCATTGAAAATGGTTATGGATATTGGAAACAGTATAGGAAGAAGGTGAGAGAAGGGGGAGATTGTGGGGAAATAAGGTGAAAAATAGAGAGGTTAGATATTTATGAGACACAAAAATGGATTGTTGTCTGTTGATGATAATGTGTATAACATCCTCACCTGGACTGGTGTGCGTTGTATTCATGTTGAGTAAATTCACTTTACAAGCTAAGTGATATATTGTGATTAAATGTATAAAATAAATTAAAAGAATAAAAAGGATGCACTCACAAAACTATAAATATGTATTTATAGGTGTGAGAAGTTATGTAAGTATTTGGCACTTTTAGTTTTTCTACAACAGACATCAAAAATAAGTCATGACACTTCTCAAAACAGCACTTTTATCATCAAACACTACCCATGGGGTGAAGCTGGCATATAAGAAGAAATCTCTGCTCGTCATGAAATTCAGCTTGCTGAAGTGGCAGGACTCCTATACTCGGAGGGAAGGCTAGCCTAGCTTTTATTGCTCAGAGTAAAAGAAGGGTTACCATTTGTTAATATTCTTTAAAGAGTCCTGAAGGGAGCAGCAGACCTAATCATAATAGCAGAGGTAATAGTCCATGACCCTAATAGAGGATAAGGGCAAATGCACCCTCATTTATTTTCTGATTTTGCTTTCTCCAGGGACCAGATATCCTTAAAATTACACATTGCATTTATATTCTTGAAAAAGATAGAAATCACTGGTGTGAGAGACTTGCATGAATTTTCTTATCATCTAAAGGAGTTGTATACTCTTTGTTAATAAAAGCTGTTTAAAAGAAAATGAGAGAATGATTCAAACAGTATAACATCTAATGAAGATTATACATTGCCTCTTAGATTAAAATTGATATCTGTGCAACCAATTTATTGTAATAGTTTAAGATCTCTGTAAATGCTAAGCAATTCCTCACACTCCAGAATGTCTGGAGTTTCTTCTTATTTACCATATTTCCAATAGCAAGTACTTCATTTTTCATGCTTTAAAAAATCATTAATGATTATTTTAAAACAAAACAAAACAAAACAAAACGTCCTTTGGATTCCTAGTGATGAGCTTACTCTGTAACTCAAGAAAAGCCAACCAACATCTTTTTTCTTCTGGCGGGGTATTTTAATGCCTGTATCCAAAGATTACTCAACAATTTCTGGTGCCTGCCAAGCACTAGGAACATATGTGCTTATGCTCAATATTCCTAATCAGTGTGACACTTGAATTAAGCTAATTTATTCAGTGCAAACATGACCTTGAACTATGGAAAAATATTTTAATGTTGTGCTAAGAAACTTCACTTACTAGGAAGGATTCTAATTAGCATGTGATGAGAAAAGGCACTTAATTTGGCTCATTGACTTGTCATTATTCAGAAAATAATAGGCACTCTTTGGAAGTTGCATAGAGGATTTCACATTAAAGAATCATTTGACAAATGGATAACCAGGTATACTTTAGAGTGGGAGTAAGTGAGGGCTGAAATTCTTAGTTTTCTTGTTCATCCATGAATGAAATTAAATAATTAAAAAATTAAAAACCCCCTCTACTTGGAAGCATATCTTTGCTAGAGATCCAAGTTCTATCTTTTTTTTTCTCATCAATCTCTAGACATTTAGATGCAAAAAGCAACTATTATAAAAAAAGTCTAGTAATCTCACTGTTATTTTTAGCCTCTCCATTCATTCAAAAACATTTATTTAGGGTCTTTCAAGGCTTTAGTAGGGGTTTGGTATGTGGAGCACAGTAGTTAATAGGACATACCACTGTCTTCCAGAGGCTTTCAGACTATTGGAAGAAATGAACATACAAACAGGCAATTAAAATGTAGTGTAATGACTGGGAAAATAGCTAAGCCAGAGTGCTGAGTCATCTCAACACATCCCAAATGGGGTCAGGGAGTGTATCCAAGGTTATAACAAATATGTCATCTATTTTGGTTTTTATAATTATAAAATGAACTATGTTGTAGAGTATAATGTACATCTGGAAAGCACATGAGAGTTATCTCATAAATGTAAGTAATTGTGTCAATTCAACCATCCCTTTTAAAAATGTTTATTTTGAAATTATAATTCCTGGCTTATAATAATCCTTCACATCTCTGTGGGGTACCAGATGGTTTTTCAAAGCTTTCACTTTTGATAACATTTTTTAATCCTCAAAGATGTCTTTAACTTTCAGGCTATAGTGAAGGACCTTCTTTACAGCGCTTCATTTACAGATTATAGGACCTCTCTCCTTTGGAGTGCTCATTACTGAGGCAATTTTACATTCATTTGTGAGATAATTTGATTCATGTCTGTTTTCTACATCATATTATAAACTCTATTGTGGCAGGAAACTAGTTTCTTTTAAATTTACTTTGGCATCCAGAGTACCTTGCGGAGTACTTTCCTCACAGTAGATAATTAATGAATATTTGTTGGATATATGAATGGATGGGAGGGAAGATGGATGAATAAATAAAACTGCAATACTAGATAGAACTGTTGAAAAAATTATGGTGGCCTTCACTGGGAAGCTAATGTTGGGACTACGGAGAAGTGAATGGATTGAAGAGATATGAAAGTAATGCTGGGCTTAGATTTGATTACATGTGTGAAGCGAGAGAGAAAAAGGCTAAAAAGACTATCCAGATAAATGAGCTGAGTAACTTAGGCGATGGTAGTGCCCTTCATTAAGATAGATTGGTAATTGTATACCACTACACTAAAATGAAATACAGATGTAATTAAACAGCATCAATAACTGGTAAAAATAAAAATACAAAGCAAATGAGTCTCTAGAAGACAGAGGATCAGATAGGTTCTAAATGATGTTCAGGAGAATTACCAAGAAATTTTGCATCTTGATACAGTGAGACATTTAGTAAGCCTATTTTTATTAGTTTCCTAGGGCTGTTACAACAAATTATCACAAACTTCGTAGCTTAAAACAACAAATTTATCCTCCCATAATTCTGGAGCCCAGGCATCTGAAATGAGTGTCTGCTGAGCCATGTACGCTTTGAAGGCTATAAGAAGGATATTTCCTCATCTCTTCTAAATCCTGGTGGCTCCTTGGCATCCTTAGTGGAATAATTCCTATCTCTGCCTCCATCTTCATACATGTTCTCCTTTCTTCATCTGCGTCTTCTTCTTATAAGGGCTCTAGTCATTAGATAGACTCCCCCAATCAAGGACCTCAGCATAACATGATTACATCCATAAAGACCCTATTTCCTAATCAGACCATGTTCTGAGGTCTTAGGTGGATGTGATTTTTTTGGAGAGGGCACCATTGGATCCACAACACCATTTGCCATATTCTTATTAGCAAGATGAAAACATGTGAGCCGAATGAGAAGCCTACTAAAAATATCGACTGATGGATTTGTGTCACTTATTTTCTAGAGGTATTTTGAAGAGACTTAGGTTCACCAATATGTATTATTTTCATCTATTACTTGGATATGAAAAAAGTGAGTGTGGTAGAGTGTAAGAAAGCCTATTTTAAGTCCTAACTCAGCAACTAATTGACTTTTGCAGCTTGGCCAAGACACATGTCCATGTTTCAGACTAGGTAACTCTAAATTTCTGGATTCAAACACCTAGTGACTCTGAATTAAATATAACACATTTCCTTTTCACAACATAGCTTAATTCATAAACAGGAGAAATTGTGAATGACCAAAAATAAAGAACAACATGTAAAGCGGTTAACCGTGTGAGACTGGGAGCCTAGGTTGTGACTGTCTGGGAACTGAGTGAAGCAAGTATTAGCTTGATAACCAAAAGTCTTAGAAACAAATGGGACTTTCAGGCATCTGAGGCAGGATGCTGAAACCAAAACCTGTTCTCAGGCCAACAAAGCTATTATACCCTGAATAAAAAGATAGATAAATTTTTTTTTTTTCAACAAGGAAGCTTATCTCTGGTTCTTCTCTGGGCAAGAAAAAAAGTGTCTCTATCAAAATTCACAATAGCAATCCTGAATCATTTGTAGGTTTGAAGTGGTCTGAGAAATTGTCACAAGAATAGAAAAGGGATCCCTCTGAGCTATCCAGATGAAGCAGTGTCAAAACTATTCTGAGAGACACTGTTTGAACACAAGCTACATGGAAGATTGTGAGATAGAGTTTTATTGAAAATTAATTCATGATTAAAAAATATAAAACTCCCAAGGATACACTGTACCACAAACCAAAGCGAACGGTCACAAATTCACATACAAATGGCAGTATAAGATTTCCAAGTCCATTAAATAATGACATAACACAGTAGAAGCTACAAAGCACAGAATTTTCAAAGTTTTTTATTTTAGGGAGACCAGTCGTTGGCGTAATGGCTATGTTGCTGGACTCCCATGTAGTCAAACTTGGTTCGAGTCTCGGATCTGGTGGCTTGAACTCACACTGGGTGCATGTGCATGCGTGCCCAAGATCCCGAGAGGAGAATGGAGAAGAAGGAATTGTGGCATGGCCATTCCCCCTGGGGGGTGATTTCTCACTTTCTGTCTCTCTGTCTCTGTCTTTCTGGTGAGCACACATGCCCTACAGCAAAAACCTCTCCCCCCCAAAAAAAAGAGTTTTTATTTTACAACAATTTTAGATTTACAGAAAAATTGCAACTTAGTATGGAGTGTCCACATTTAGCCAATTTTCCTTATTTAACATCTTATGTGGTATATTTGTTATACTAAAAGACAAAATTGCAGCAAGTTTAGTTCTGCAGATCCTATGAAAGCTTTCTCTCTCATCCCTTCAGCATGCTTAGTACCAAGTACCCATTCCTTGGGTACTTCATAGATTCAGTTGCTGAGTCAAATCTTGGTGAGAAGAATGAAATAACAAGGATTAGTTTAGAACAAACTAAACTAAAGGGCTGGCAAATTAGGGTCTTGAGCAGGCTGCCTATTTTTATAAATAAAATTCTATTGAAGCACAGCTACATCCATTTCTTTATGCATTGCATATGGATGCTTTTGTGCTCACAGTAGCAGAGTTGAGTAGTTGTGACAGAGCTGTATGGTACTTACCGTCTGGCTATTTGTAGAACCCCGAGTTTAGAATTACCAACTTCCAGCTCAGAATCAGCAGTTAATGTCCCAAAGACCACAACTACTGCCGTGCATGGAGAAGTTGAAGGAGAGATTTTCACTATGCCAGCCATTTCCTCTGAGGCTCTGCTGGGTTCAGCTTCTCAGCCTGGACAGCGAGGAAGGTGGCAACTGACTAGAGCTGAGTGGGAAAATATGAAGTAGCCCATGGGAGGTACTCATTTATAGGAATAAGCACTATATTGCTTGATTCAAACAGTTCTTATATTATGCTTGGAGATTTGTAATCATTTCTACAAGGATGTGTTGGCTTAGTGAGATTGGGTGACTTGAAATGGGTCATAGAGCGAAGTATGCTTATCTAAAAATTTAAGAGCTGCACACTGCATAAGTATCTTCAGTATTGATAGAAAGATGTTTGAAAACTGCTTGAAATAGGTAGAATTATTCTACAGGGTTGGCCCATCTACAAGTAGTACATGGTTCTACGATGCCGTTCTCCATGAACTGGGACTACATGGAATGCTTGGGTTCAATACCCAGTCGAACCTAAAAGTGAGGTGCAATGCCATATACCTATAATTCCAGTGACCTGGGGAGGCTGAGGCAGGCCCGTGAGCTTGAGGCTAGCCTGGGAAACACAACAAGACCCTGTCTAGAAAAGAGCCAGGCATGGTAGTGCACATCTACATCCCACCTGGGAAGGTGAGGCAGGAGGATTGTGACACTGTGAGAATCTGTCTTAAAAAACAAAATAGGAATACTGATCTATAGGGTCAACTGTGGGGTGGCTCTATCTAGTAGTCCCCCAGATGTAGCTTCAGATCTCCCAAGTTTTTACTAGAGCACTGTGATCTTTATATTTTCATGCAACAGAGTCTTATCTTACATTTCACAAGTTATTTTAATATTTTGGTGTATTTCTGCATTGGTCGCAGTGCTGCGGTTAGGGCATTTTGACTCTATGGGATTTTCAGTTGCATTTACACCACCCAGTGCCTGTTACCTCCCTCCCCAGCTTGCTCTCATTTCATGCTTGCTGATAGGGTATAAGATACACTACTGTGTGGTTGTCTTCCCAAAAGAGAGCAGAGGGAAGAAGAGAAACTAACACATATTTGGCATGAGTTGAATATTTTTGAGGTATTCCTTTTGAAGCACCAACTGCCGGTCCCACAGAAATCTCTCTTTAAAACAAACAAATAAACAAACAAACAAAAAAAACAGGGACTAGCAATTGGCATAATGGCTATGTCGCTGGACTCCCATGTAGTCGACCATGGTTCGAGTCCTGAACCCGGTGGCTTGAACTCTCACCGGGCACGTGTGTGTGCCTGCCCAAGATCCTGAGAGGAGAATGGAGGAGAAGGGATTGCGTTGTGGCCATTCCCCCTTGGAGGTGATTTCTTGCTTTCTGTCTCTCTGTCTTTCTGGCAAGTGCACACACCCTATAGCAAAAACCTCTCAAAAAAAAAAAAAAAAAAAAAAAAAAAAAAAAAAAAAAAAAAAACTCAAAAAAACAAAACACAGAGATTTTTGCTATTGGGCACATGCACTTGCCAGAGAGACAATGCGAAAAATCACCTTCCATGGGAATAGCTACACTGCAATCCCTTTCCTCTATTCTCTCCTCTTGGGATTTTGGGCATGTACACACATGCACCCAGTATGAGTTTTAAGTTGCCTGGTCCAGGACTCGAACTGCAGTTGACTATGTGGAAGTCCAGTGACATAACCATTTCACCATCTGCTGGTCTCAAAATGCTCTGTGTTATTGGCATAACAAGAGAAGCATCACTGAGAGGTCCAGAGGAGTTTGAAAAGAAGGAAGCAAAGAGGAGGATAAAGTAGAAGCAAAGAAAGATTATGTGCTATGCTATTGTATATAATTCTTTTAATCCTCATCGTTTACTTACATGGCTGAGGAAGTCATCCCCTTTTCAGGATCATTCAGTTTTAGCTCTAAGAATAAGAAGATATAAAAGACATTTAATAAAGAGAGAAAAAAATCTTATGGTTGCCTTGAAACATGTCAGTAATATTGGACTCTGTTGACTAGCATTAGAATCATGGCATGTCACTGATTTCCCAGTGCAAGGTCTTGTTTTTCTTTTTTGGAGAGGTTTTTGCTATAGGGTGCATGCACTCGCCAGAAAGACAGAGAGAAACAGAGAGACAGAAAGCGAGAAATCACCCCCCAGAGGGGATGGCCATGCCATAATCCCTTCTCCTCCATTCTCCTCTCGGGATCTTGGGCATGCACGCACACATGCCCAGCGTGAGTTTAAGTCACTGGGTCCAGGGTTGAAACTGTGGTCAACTACATGGGAGTCCAGCAACATAGCCATTACACCAACTCCTGGTCTTGCAAGGTCTTTTGTTACATCTGTGTTAAAGAAAGATACATGTTGGCACAAACAACCATACTTTTCTTTAGAAAATCTTTTCAAACAAAATTTATTTGCAGTAGCAAAATTGCCTTTGGTGGTGTTTTTAACAGTTGTGGTGAAATACAGTGAAATGATCAGAAGGATGTTGGGGTTTAGACACCGTATTCCAAAATATGGCTTCTTGGTGTTTATGAAAACAGCAGAAGCAGGAACGTATTTCTTAGGAAGGTTACTGCCCTTTTTCCCTGAAGCAGATCTTGGAAGTTAGGGAGAATTTTCTGCCTTACCCTGGTGCAGATCATTAGCTCCTTATTTAATAGATGCCCTTCCTATACTCAGAGGAAAGGGGGTTCCTTTCTCAAGACATAGGAACATTGGGAAGAAGCTGAACAGAAAGATCCTGTTAAGCTCCCCTCAGTTTAAAACTGTTACATCTTGTTTACCGTATTTCTCCATCACTGTCCACTTTATCTATGTGAGAAGAGGTGGGGGGGGGCCACCGTGAGAATATGGAAGCACGGCACAACCATGAAATGTAGGCCATCATAGCTAGATTGGTTTTACTGCGTGTATTTGAATTGTAACAGTAATGATGAGTTGTCACAAAAGCTGAGGAAAAGGATGAGCTTGTTGATGTTCCAGGACTCAAATGGGATTTTTTATACAGATGAGTTGAAGAAAGATAAAGTACTAAGCTAAACTTCCTCAAAGTAAGTCTAAAGAACTTCTAACACTGAAAGGTGGGGATGCAGTCATTGAGTGTTGGTTATATCTATGAAAGAGTGGTGCAGGGTTTGATCCGCAAAAGCTAATTCCTCAATCAGTCTCAGGTGCTGTATTTTGATAATGGAGAGAAAAAAATTAAGAAAATACAGACGTTGGGACCAGCAGATGGAATAATGGTTATGTCGCTAGACTCCATGTTGTCCACTGCAGTTCAAGTCCCAGACCCGGTAGCTTAAAACTCACGCCAGATGTGTGTGCTTGCATGCTCAAGGTCCTGAGAGGATAGTGACGGAAAAGGGATTGTAGCATGGCCATCCCCCTGGGTGTGATTTCTTGCTTTCTATCTCTCTATCTCTCTCTTTGGTGAGCACACACACCCTATAGCAAAAATAAAATAAAAAAAAATCTCTCTATGACTAAATGTTTCAACTAACAATCCAAAGACTGAAAAATGGAACGAAACCACAAGCCAATACAAGGAGGTAGTTTCCAAGGGAGCTCTGTATACCCATCATTACCCCCAAAATGCACAGCTGTATACATTGCATTAAGAGGAAGATTGTGTATGGAGGCAAGGAAGTTTGGTTAGAAGCCACAGAATAATAGATGGCAAGGGACATGGGAAGGACAGTGCTTTCCAAATTGTAATTAAGAAGTGTACATATGTGGGACCAGCAGGTGGCAGAGTGGTTAAAGTGCTGGACTCCCACATAGCCCAACAAGGTTCAAGTCTAGGTCTTGGTGGTTTGAAAAATCACACCAGGAGTGTGTATGTGTATGCCCAAAATTCCAGAATAAAAAGGAGTTATGGTGTGGCCATCCTCCCTGGAGGGTGATTTCTCACTTTCCTTCTCACTGTCTCTGTCTCGTCTCTTTCCAGAGAGCACAAGCACCCTATGGCAAAAACCATTAAAAAAAAAAAGTATGCCTATGTGTGTACATGTAAAGGAAGAAGAGAGACATTTCCCATTTCTAGAAAGCATCTGCCATTGTAGGATGATGTCCCTGGGGAAAGAAGCTGCAACATAACTGATACTGTTTATCTGAATCAATGTTTTGGTAGTTTAGTTATAGCATATTGTATGATGACTTGCTCTTTTGCAGACAAAACATTAAATTAACCTGCTGAGTGAGTTCTTGCATTCATGCTGAAATATTTTAATGCATATTGTGTATAAATTTATGTACATGTATGAGAGATTGTGTGTACTTACATTGAAGTGTCCAATGAGGAAGAACTTGTTTGTTGTTAAAACAGCCATTTAAAAGCTGTTCCCTGTTTCTGTTGCTGATGAAGGTGGGATTAAGCCTCCTAGGACCAGAATAGTACTAGAGAAAGTCCTTATAAGGACCCTCAGGTTGTCAAAAGTAATGTAAATATTCACACACAGTTCAGGGGCCAGTGAAAGGAAAAGATAGTATTTTTGGCTCCGTGAGGCACTAGGGTTTAAATTCTGATTGCTGGTGAAATGTCAGGAAATTTACTATTATTTATTTGATGCATCAGTTTTTTTGTCTGTTTTCAGGGAAGTTTCTGAATGAAAGGTTAAAGTTACTAAAAGATTAAAATTTCTCCAAAGGTTAAAGTTACTATATATTCTGACCAACTGGCAGAGAAGGATAATATGTCTCAGAAAGAGAAAGAGAATCTCTCGATGGGGCATGGTCACCTTACAATCCTTTTTTCTTCTATTTGTTCTTCCTGTCATGATTTTTTGCACACATACACATGTGCCTGGAAAGTTTTTCAAGAGGCTGGGCTGGGATTCAAACTGTGGTCAGCCATGTGGAATCCAGTTCTCCGTGCATTGCCCTGTGAGGCCAGTCCTGTACGGACTATAGAATGGAGTATTCAGAGCTGAGTAAGCAGGTCTCAGCTGTTAATTCTATCTAAAGTGATCATGTAACTCATAGCCCAAACTAACAGCAGTTTGAAAGTAGAAGGAAGAACGAAGGTGACTATTAACAATTAAACCAAGAGGCCTAGCCCCCAGCGTACATGTGTGACTAAGATCCTGTGCTCCACATGGGAAACCTAGGTTCAATTCCCAGACTAGTGCAAAGGCTCAGGAAGCTGAAGCAGAGAAATCATGACAGTGTTATACCCTATCTTTAAATTAAATCTGGAAAAGAGGAATACACTAGGACTGCCCTGAGTGAACTAGTAGGCAAACACCAAGAAACTTGGGTTAGCTTTGGCAGGATACTGTGCCCCTGTGGTGCAGTTTCTACCAATGATTGGCTTCTGATTTCAGCAGTAATACTCTGTTGAGGCAAAAGTCGTGGGCACTGGGGCCCTTTGATCTGCTGTGAGGAATTCAAAGTACTGTTTAGACTTGAATAAGAATCAGTAATTTACTTCTAAGCCCAAACATGTCTTAGAACGCATAGGCTAGAGACACAGGTTCATTTTTATTACAATAAAACAAGATCTAACTGTTAAAAAAAATATGGCCACACGGGCATTGAAATGAATGTTTCAATAGGTAAGTAAAGGGTTAAATTAATGCAACAATTACATGGAATGATCCAGTACATTCTTTTCTTAAATTTGTTTCTAAACAAGCCAAAGTTGTTTCATTTTCAAGTGCAGGCCAGATGAATTGCTGTCTTTGTTAAGATTTACTGTTTTTCCTGACAGCCCAGAGAAACAAGCAACATCAAAGCTGTATGAAAATAAAATGTTATGCATCAGACATTCATTAGAATGCAGAAGGAATACATTGCTAAATTTGGTGTTTCTTAAGTCTTTTTGTTGACTGGATTTTGATGTGGAAAATATAGGCATGTGAAGGTATTTTTGAGACTTTGAATAGGAGAGAAATAGAATGATAAATTATCAAAGGGATAATTCTGAAACATCAATTATTTAGCTCACTTAATTCATTGCCACTCCTTTCTTGTTCAAAGTAAGAATATTAACTTCCAACATTCTAGGAGAAGGAACAACTGCTCTCTCTCTTATTATAAATCATTGTCCAAGGAAGCAGGAGGAGAGGGTCAAAATCAGGCTGCAAACCAGTGTGGAAGGATATGCCTAATGTCCAAAGCCATGAACAGCAAGGAGCCTCTGACAGGATGGGAGATGCTGGCTGTCCTTCAAAATTTTCTCTACCCTGTTTCTCTCAAGAGCTTTCTAAATACATTGCAATTTAGTCCCCCGTATGGTAAAAGTATTTCCTGAAAGCTGCAAATCAGGATGGGGTAGGAAAATAATGGATCAAAGTTAGATTAGAAGTACAAGTAGGTATAAAGAAGTGAAAATTAATTACCCTTATAACCTTAAAAAATTGGAAATAGTATGACAAAAGTAGGGAATGATTATAATATAATAAAGCTCTACTAGTGGACTTTTAATGTATACTTATGTTTAGAGAGTTATTTAATTGGAAATCATTGACTTG
The DNA here is from genome assembly GCA_026018925.1 of Tupaia tana. Lineage (NCBI taxonomy): Eukaryota > Metazoa > Chordata > Mammalia > Scandentia > Tupaiidae > Tupaia > Tupaia tana. The sequence continues at coordinate 78,201,129 of JAKSZU010000015.1, forward strand.
TAGTTAAGGATCTCGAGATTTATTTATTATTTTTTGTAGTTCTTCTATTCCGTCCTATATTCTGCCTCCTCAGGGAAATACTGTAGATGTGTTTGGCCCAGGGCACTGGTGTTATTTATTGATGGTCAGTGAAAGAACCTGTTCTGTCCTTCTCCCCTTTAATTCTTTCTCTCACTTGGTTTGTGGCTGCTTAGGTTAAACTGATAGTTGTAACAAGATAGTGAAATTTGTTTTTAGTCGAGAATCCATGGATTGCCCTCCCACAGCCACCTGTGTACCTGCTGCACCTTCTCATGGTATCACATATCCTCATACCACACGGGAAACACACAGTGACGTCCCCAAGGGAAGCATATATATATTTTTGTGTGTGGGAGGAGGGTGGCAGCAGGATTTTTTTTTTTTTTTTTTTTTTGAAGAGATTTTTGCCATAGGACACATGCACTCACGGGAGAGACAGACAGAAAGCAAGAAATCACTCCCTAGGGGGGATGGCCATGCCACAGTCCCTTCTCCTCCATACTCCTGCAATTTTGTGTACACATACACATGGCATGAGTTTCAAGCTGCCGGGTCCAGGACTTGATCTGCAGTCAGCCATGTAGGAGTCCAGCACTTTAACCACTACTCCACCCGATAGCCCTTGGAGGAGGTGTTTGGTAATAAATATATTTTCTTATGAGCTGTTCTGTTTTCTTTTATGTTAGTTTCTCGTATGTTGTTCTCTTTTGAAAAATCTATCATGAATAGGTTGTTGAATTTGTTAAGCTAAAGTTGTTCAGTGTATTCTCTTACTCTTTCAAATGTGTTGGGTCTGAGGAAACAAATCCTACACATTGAACATTCATTACTGATTTCATTACTTTATGGTTTCTCATTTTTTCTTATACTGTTCTATAAATAGCTACTGGTTGGTCAACTTTTACTTTTTTTCAAAGAGTAAGATTTAAAAAAAAATTTTATTATCTGCTGTTTATTGATAGCTTTTTTTTACTTTGTTTTTCTTTCTCTAGTTTCATAGGATGGTCCTTAAATTGATGATTTTACATCTTTGTCTTTTCCTAATATACATACTGAAAGTTAAGTTTTCTACTTACCAGTGCATTTGTTTCTTTTTTTTTTTTTTTTTTTTTTGAGAGGTTTTTGCTATAGGGCTTGTGTGCTCGCCAGACAGACAGAGAAAGACAGAGAGACAGAAAGCGAGAAATCACCCCCCACGGGGGATGGCCATGCTGCAATCCCTTCTCCTCCATTCTCCTCTCGGGATCTTGGGCACGCACGCACATGCGCCCGGCATGAGTTTAAGCCGCCGGGTCTGGGACTCAAACCACGGTCGACCATGTGGGAGTCCAGTGACATAGCCATTACAGTAACTGCTGGTCCCACCAGTGCCTTTGTTTCTACAAAGTTTGATTTGTTCTATTTTAATTATTAGATAAAAATATTTTGTAAATTTTCTTGTAATTTTGTCTTTGACCAATGAATTGTTTATGTGTGTAGTTTAATTTTCAGATAAAAGAGGTTTAAGTCAATATTTATTATTATTTGACTCTAACTTAATTCCACTGACATGAGAGAATATACTGTATTATTTAGATTTTAAAAAATTAACTACCTTGTTTTATATTTCAGAATATGGTCTCAGCATATGTATTACATGCACTTGAAAAGAAATGTGTATTCTTCAGTTATTAGAATGTTCTGTAAACAGAGTAGTTCATATTACTACTGAAATCTATTTCCTTAATTGAGTTTTTGTTTTGTTCCATCAGTGACTGAAGGAGAGTTGTTATTATCTCCTGTGAAAAAAATATGTATTTATTTAATTCCGTCGATTTTTGACTTATGTATACTGAAGTTGTTAAGTACGTAGACATTTACAATTATGTCTTCTTAATCAATTATCTCTCTTATCCTTATTATAAGACATATTCTGTAGTAACAGTCTTTTTCTTAAAGTCTACATTGTCTGATATTAGCATAGCCACACTATCTTTCTTGTGCTATTTCCATTCCATATCTTTTTTTTCCCCCTCATCTATTAAGTTTAAACTTACTTGCATCTTGATTTATTTTTTTCAGTTTTGTAATAGGGCATGTACATTCACTAGAGAAAGAGAGAGAGAGAGAGAGAGAGAGAGAGAGAGAGAGAGAGAGAGAGAGAATGTGAGAAATCATTTTTCCCCTGGGGGGATAAGAGAGAGAATGTGAGAAATCATTTTTCCCCTGGGGGGATAAGCAAACTACTGTGTCTTCTCTTGGAATTTTTTTTTTTCATGCGTGTACATGCACCCAGCATGTTTTTCGAGCTGCCAGGGCTGAGACTTGAACCACATTGTCAGCCATTTGGGATCCAGCCACCTTAACCTCCATGCCACCTGTTAGCCCTGTATCTTGGTATTTTTAGTGTAGCTCTTGTAATAGCATATAGTTTAGTCTTCCTTTTATCTACTTTGTCTGTCTCTGTTATTTGGGATACTGAAACCAGTAACATTTGATGTTATTGGTATAGTTGGATTTATATCTACTGTTTTCTTATTTAAGTTTTCTGTTTATATTCTCTGCTTTTTGGTTCTTATACTCTCCCTTTCTTGATTTTTTTTAATATCTTAGTATTCTATTTTAACTTATTGCTTGTATTTTTAGTTGTTTGTGTGTGTGTGAGAGAGAGAGAGAGAGAGAGAGAGAGAGCAAGAGCGAGAGTGAGAGCGAGAGAGAGAGAGAGGAATAGAGGAGAGAGAGAGAGAGCAAGTTTTTTTGGTTTATTTTTTGTGATTCTTATGGACACTACAATATACATACCTAATTGTACACATTCTACTTAGAAATTCTTTGATTCATATAGAAAATAATGGTTAGTAGCACATGCTCTGTTTTATATCATCTGAAAATTTATCTCACCTTCATTACTGAAGGACATTTTCATTTGTAATAGAGTTATAGCTTGATAGATTTTTTTCTTTCAGAACTTTAAAGATATCTTTTGGCTTTGATGGTTTCTGTGGAGAAATCAACAGTCATTCAATCATTGTCTTCCTATAAGTAGTATGTTATTTTCTCTAAATGACTTAAAAATGTTTTAATATTTGATTTTTAGCAGTTTGTTTTTGATATGTCATGTTTTTAAATTAGAGTTTATCTTCTTTCAAGTTCATGAAACATTTTGAGTATGTAAATATGTGTCTTTTATAAAAATTGGAAAGTGTTCAGCCATTATATTTTGAATTTCTTTTTTTCTGATCCAGTCTTTCTCTTTCAGAACCCCAAATGCTATCATTGCATAGGCCCTGTAGGCTGTCTATTTTTTCATTTTTTAAAATTATTTCTGCTATCATATTTATTTTGCTTTTGAGTCCATCCGTCCAGTGAAGTATTTTTAATATTGCATTTTTCATTCTAAATTTTTTATTTGGTTCTTTGTTGTTTTTATTTTATGTTGAGATTTCTTATCTTGTGATTCTTTTTGAGTGAGTTTTTTAAAAAAGAATTATTGCAGTTGATGGAGCATAATAAAAATAACTTACTTAATGTAATAAAAGACTCTATCTTGGTGTTCATATCTTTTGCTTTTACTTATTAATTTTTTTGAGATAGGTTACATTGTCCTGCTTCTTTGTATCTCAAGTAATCTTGGATTGTATCTTGTAGTCTGTGACCTCTTATAATCTTCTGCAGAATGGTACTATTTTTTGTATTAGCAAGAAATCAACAGGTGGGATCTGAATCCTACGTTCTGTGTTTCCTTCCGTGGTAGTTCAAATTTCAGTTCAATCCTTGAAATCCTCATCATGATTGTGTATGATTATAGGAAAGCACTATATGAGAATTATGTTGAGATTTGTACAAGTGATTCAAATCTCATTTTAGTTTTTAGTTTACTGTAGGGTGAGTGCAAAGGCACACCCTAGAAGGCATGGCCATATCACAATTCCTTCTCCTTCCTTTCTCCCTCCTCTTGGGACTTTGTTCACGCATGTACACGTGTCAAGTGTGTTTTTTAAGCTGTCAGTCCTGTACTGAAGGCATACTGCCAACCATGAGGGATACAACCACCTTAACACCCAAGCTACTGGATGACGCTCTTAGTTTAGTTTTCTAAGCTTTTGCCATGTTCGTTTGAATTTGTGTCTTGGGTTAGGTTCAATGTTGTGTCGGTGGTTTCAATTTCAGGTTTCTTTGGTTCAAATCTTGAAGTTCTTTAGCCTCATGCAGTGTTGGTTTGATCCTTCCTATGGATATTTGTTCAGAGTTTAGGCTAAAACTTGCCCATTTACTGTGTTTTTCCATACATTTAAGGGAGACTGATTAGGATTGAAAGAGAACTTTTGTTTTAGATTTAGTTCTAAGTAAATTAGTCAGTATGGATGCAGAATTGTAGTGGGCTCAGTGATACAAATGGTAAGAGTGGCCAAAGAAAATCGATATGGGCTATATTTTGGGCAAAGTAAGAAATATGAGATAAACATGAGGGAGAATGTACATGGTGGCTAAGAGCATAGGTCTTGGAATCAGACCAAATTGGAATCAAGTCCAAGATTTCCTACTTTCTAGTTCTGTATCATTAGGGAAATTATTTACCACATCCAAGCCTCAGCTTACTCAACAGTGTTGTAAACAATGATTCCTCCCTCAAAAGGTTCTTATAATGATTCAATATAGTGTGCAAATTGCTTAGCTTAGGACCTGCATATACCGAGATTTTAATATATAGTTAAATATTTAAGACATACCTGAAAAAACTTGTAATAATGACAATTCCATGACTTAGCAAATGGCAGTTCCATGAGTTAGCAAAACTTAGCATTAAAAATGAGTTAATTAACCTCGTTTGTTTTAGTTCCCACATAAGTCTATTTGAAAGAATAATCCCTCTTAATTTCATGAGATTATTGTGGGATCAAATATAATAAGTGCTGGGAAGAAGTTTTGTTAAATGCAAAATGCTAAGGGCTACTGGTTGTTTTGAATTGGATGGAACATTGTGTGAACGATCATGAGCCAAAAAATAAAAAAAGTAAAAAAGGTAATTAGAGCATCCTGGGTAGATTAAAACCAAAAAAGAAGAAAGATGTTATCAGAAGTTCAGAAGAATCAAGAACAGGATAGTGTTTATAAAATTTGTATAATTCTAAATAAAAAGGTAATTACTGTAATGAAGGAAATATTTGTAACCAATTAAACATTGCAAGAGAGAAACAACAGATAAATTACATCACTGAGGACCCTATAATATAACTTTTCTTATTTAGTAGTCTAGATTTCTGGCTTAGAACCCTGGCTTAAAATCATACTTCCTTTTTATATCATATTTTGTGGTTTCTAAAATATTTTTTTATTCAGTTTTTTCACCCTACAACAGCCTTGTGAAGTATTGGGTTGTTGGAAAAGTCACAACACATTTTTACATAGAAAAATTCTTCATGACTTTTCCGTTGACCCAATAGTTATAGTTCAGATCTTATTAATTTCCCTTTGTATGAGTAAATTTAGGCTTAAAGAGTTTTAAGTAATATGTATAAAACTATTTCATAAGTATACCATGGGGATACAATTTCAGCCTGGGTCTTTTGATTATAAGAGCAGTGTTTTCTCTTTCTTACCATGGGCTTTTCATACTTGTATAATCAGGCTTTCAGTATCAAAAGTGCAACACCTTGATGTTGGTGGGATAGGAGAGACTAAGTGAAGGTTCAGCTTCTGAGTAATTGATAAAAAAGCAGAGGTGCTGTCACATGGTTTCTGCTTATCTGGTAGATATATGGAAACCTCTTAGTTCCTAAACTGCCCATCACAACCTTCAAAGAAGGAAAATTGATAAAAAGGGAACCCAGGTGATTCTACCTGGAGACTAGCCAGTAAAGGTTTAGATAAAGAGAAAAGTTGTAGTTGTGTTTGTTTGGAATGTGTGTGGACTAGGAATCCATTGAAAGCTTCTTGTGTCCCTTCTGACCAGTGTGGGATTTGGAGAGGTAGATATAAGTGGATATGGGTGTCTCCAAACCATGTGAGCATCAACATGTTGCTTTGTGAGGTCTACCTCTCAGTGCTCCCCCGAACCTAATGAGCCTTCTAAACGAGGAATCTGGATAATAAAATGTATCTAGCTGTTATGGAAACAACTGAGTTAATATAGTCTCTAGCTAGAGCTCTCACTCTATTTCAGCCATTCTCTCCCATATAGCTTGTTTCGATGACTGCAAAGCCCAACTTAACCAAATCACTTCTCATTGAGACAAATCTTATGCCTCAAAAAGAAATGTCTTTCAAATGGTAGTGTGAGTGTGTGTGTGTTTAAAGCAGAATCTGTTATGAACAATGAGGAAGAATGTGTATTATGAGGTTGAGTCCTTTCCAACAGAGTAAGGTTAAAGTAGAGATAATATATAAAAGTAGGAAATAAAGAACAAGACCATTTTTATTAAGGGACTAATAGTACATTCATTTGTGTGGTTCACAATTTATTATATTGTTTTTTGTATTTTTTTTTTGTTTTTTTTTGTTTTTTTAGAGATTTTTGTTATAGGGTATATGCAATTGCCAGAAACAGAGAAAGAAAGACAAAGAGAAAGAAAATGAGAAATCACCCCCTAGCAGGATGGGCACAGCAGTTCCTTCTCCTCTCAGGATCTTAGTCACATGTGCACATGTGCCTTGTGTGAATTTCTTTTTTAAAAAATAATTTTTAAAGTTATTATTCATACATTAAATCACTAAACATCATTTAGATTGCGAAGAGACTTTACCCAGATGTACACCTCAGTACAGCCCAGTTGAGACTATTATACACATCCTGATCAACAGATAAAAAACCTTATCTGTGTCCCACAAGAGTCTTACCTCTCCATTTTCCCCCCAAATTTCCTTTTCTATGTTCTTCCCCTCCCACACTCTCTTTCCACTTTGTCTCTAGGGTCCATTACAATTTTTAATGCTTTTATGTTCTCCAGTCTTTCAGTCTCTACCATAGAGTGTGGACAGTCAGTATATGTTAAGTGGAGACATACAATGTCTCTCTTTCATAGCCTGACTTGCTTCACTCAGCAACAAATCTTCCATATTCATCCACTTTCTATCAAATTCCAGGGCCTCGTTGTTTTGTTTTTTTTTTTTTTATGGCTGAATAGTATTCCATGGAGTATATGTGCCATAATTTTTCAATCCATTCATCTGTTTATGGACATTTGGGTTGGTTCTATTTCATAGCAATTGTGAATAATGCTGCAATGAAAATAGTTGTGTAAGCGCTTTTCCAGCTGAGTGCTCTCCTGTCCTTTGGGTAAATACCCAGGAGTGGAATTGCTGGATCAGATGGGTAGGCAAAGACTTCTTAAGCAATGCCTGGTGTGAATTTTAAGCTGCCAGGTCTGGGACCTGAATCATGGTAGGCCATGTGGGAGTCCAGTGACATAACCATTATGCCATCTGCTGGTCCCTATTATAGTTTTTAGATATGCACACCTTTAAAGGTACTTATGGCCCAAATTAGTTTTCTAGATATAAACAGGAGTTACTCACTGAGCCATTTAATGAGAATAGAGGCACCTTTTCAACTGTGCAAGAGGTACCTTTAGACTTGGGATGACATCAAGGGAAAGGGCCTAGGAGTGCCTTTATATAACTTTACTTAGACTCCAAAATGTCAACTTGTCTCCCCAGACTCTTTCTCCAGATTGAGCACAAACAATTTAAAATGTTATTTTGGCTTTTCTTCCCCTTCTCTCTCATTAACACAGCTTTAATAGTGCTCTGTTGTTTTTCTCCTGGGGAAGTTCTTGACCTTCACTGGTGTTGTGGGTTTCCATGTCATCTTCTCTTTTTCCATCATTTACTCTGGTTTAGTAAGCTGCAGAAAATCCTTTTTGTTTTTCTGAATAGCCTCCCTGACATGTTCTTCTTTACTCATCCATAGCACTTCTCAAATCCTTTAACAAGACAGCAGAAACAGTCAGGGTTTATATAGATAATTGAATCCTTCAGCCTCTGAGCCTCTGTGTCCTGTGCTTGTCCCTTCCTGTGACAAAATGTTTTGGAAAAAAAATCAAAAATGAAGGAAAAAACAAAGCAAGGAAAGAAAATATAACACTTAGCCAAGTGAATATTGGAGAATAGAAAAGCACTCACATAATTTATCTTCTCAAAATCCCCTAACAGAAGGCTGAAGTAGATTATAGGTATGGTGACTGTACTGCCCATGCTGCCCAGGACATCTTGGTTTATTCTTGGCTTTCTCACATTCCATCAGTTAGTACTCCTGTTGTCTTCCAAAGTGTCTAGATTTGTTTACCCATAGATAGGAAGAGTGATTTTTTTTCATGTTCAAATCAGGTTGTATATTTTAAGAAATAGGCACAGAAGAGCTGAAACTCAAGAACTGTTGTTAGTTTCTAGGAGGACTAGTCTTCATATAGCCAAGCTCAGAAATGGGTACTAATGAGGGCACTCTCTCTTCTGCTGGAAAGGGACCCCATTCTGGAGCCAGAGAACTTTATCTTGCAGGCAGAATTTAGGAACATAACTGAGCCCACAGCAAAGATTAAGGTATTTCCATTTAGTAGGGCATACATGTATTTGAGGATGGTTGATGAAAAGAGTTTGGTTTAGTTGCCAGTAAAGTTGTGGTCCCATGGAAAGGGCAAGGACTTTGGAGTTTGGCACATCTCATTTGAAAATTCCATGTCTACTGTTTTTGGCTGTTATGTATCCTCCCCAAGTCTCACTTTCCTTACTTACAAAAAATTAGGCTAATAAATTGAGACATAAGTGTGGACCTTTGAGGAGTTACAGTAATTAAGTATAAAGTATAATGACTTGAACAGAATAGTAATGATAGCTGGTATTTTTTTGGAAGGTTTACTGTGTACCAGGCACTATTCTAAATATTTTAGATTAACTTATTTAATCCCCACAGCAATGCTAAAGATAATCCACTGTTATTTTTGCCATTTTACAAGTGATGAACCTGAGACTCAGAGTGGCTATTGGGGCAGAATAATAGAATTTAGATTTGACCCAGTCTGGTTTCAAAGTTGTTGTAGTTAACCTTAGTCATACTCTCTACAGCTGCTCTCCAGAAAGCCAATAAAAGTTATCATTACTATGGACAAATAAAATAATAAATTATAATAAAATGAAAAGTGAACATAAATGGTAGCACTTTAATTTGAACCACACTAGTGCAAAGTGTGTCTGTAAAGCTGAAAGTCAGGTTGCCATATGCCTTACACATAAGAAACAGCCACATACATCAGTACACTTTACATGCTTTTGATGGTCATGTTGTTTTAGTGCATTTTTTCTTTTGAACTCCTGCAAAATTCAGTAACATGAGATAATGACTCATAGATATATGCATTATTAGTTAAACTATAACTGATAATATTATGTTTTAATTTAGGATCAGTATTAAGTGTTGCAGATAAGCTTTTCTCCCAGGATACTGGACAATTGAGTCTACGTATATAGGACCTCTGTTGGATAGACAGACTTACCATTGGATTTTGTTGTAAGAATATCTTCTCAATGATCCCTTAACAGGGCCCCATTCCCAACTCTGAGTACCCAAGGCCAGATTAGTCATTACTTAGGCACCCTAGTTCTGCACTATTTGCTTACTTTTAGAAATCCTAGATTCATGGACCAGAAGATGGCATAATGGTTACATCACTGGATTCCCACGTAGTCAACTACAATTCAAGTCCCAGACTCAGTGGCTTAAAACTCACAACAGGCACATGTGCACATGTGCATGCATGCCCAAAATCCTGAGAGGAGAGTAGAGGAGAAGGGATTGTGGTATGGCCATCTCCGCAGAGGATGATTTCTCACTTTCTGTCTCTCTGTGTCTCCAGTGAGCACATGTGCCTTATAGCAAAAAATTTCTCTCAAAAACAAACAAAAAAAGAAATCCTATAGTCACACTGATTTCCTGTGTTTCTTAATTTCATCACAGAAGGGAATTTATTTCTTTTTATTTCAAACCCCAACAGAATTCAGTAATTCATCTCTAAGTTACTATTCATTTTCATTTACAATTTCAGTGCCCTCTCCCCAGCTCTTTTTTTATTTTTGTCATTTCTCTGTCCTCTTTCTTTTTTCCTCATTTCTCCTTTCTCTCTCTTTTCCACCAAGCAAAGAATTACTTGTAGTCTCAAACAGAAACTTCTTCAAAGGAATTTTAAGTTATTTTCTTGTTGACAGGGCTTCAATCTTACCCATGATATTACATAATCTCACTGGTCTATATAATGAAATACAGTCTTAATCTTGTTTTCATTCTCTGTCCTTCTTGAGTGACTGTCTCGTGTGTCTGACAGAAACCAGCTGAGGTGCAGAACAGATATAAAGATCTCTCTGTACTGGTCAGGTGGAAAGTAGTTCTTGGTAGTCCCGTCTCTGGCATATCTCTGTTTTCAACAAATCAGAATGAATGGATGATGCTGGAGAAACTTGCCCCAAATTGTTAGTGTCCAAAGTCGGATGAATTTCATATCTTCTTTTTTATTGTTTTATCGGTACATAACATTAAGAGAGATTGTATCTCAAAATTATGCTGCTCTTAGACTTGACACTTAAAAAATTTAGAACAGATTTTTTTCTTTAATGTGTTCTCAAGTAGTTAAATCACATGATTTACTCACTCTACCCAAGTTTGTCTTGCTATATTGTAATAAAGGAATCGTAGCTTCACTGATGTATTCATTCTTTGCCACTGAAAAATAACAACTAAAAAGTCAGGTACTCCATAATTATAAAGCATTTGATTACAGCCTGTGGTCATGGATTCCCATGTATTTGTTAACCATAGGTCAAAGATCAGACCTGTGTAGAACACCATTTGCCTAAATACTGACTCTTTGCAGTATTTCTGCTCAATTACTTTAATTAACAAGATATTTATTGTGCATCTTCAACTGCAAAGCATTGTATTACATTGTTGTGGTCACTAGCACATTTTAAAAGATGGTCCTTGATCAAAAGACACAAAAATCTATTAAGCACATTTTAAAACAAGAAGTAGATACAGTAAAAACAATGTAAATTCACTTTATTATAACAAAATATATGAAAGCCATTAAATAGAGGCTTTTTCACTAGGCTCTTGATTAAAATAAAGTTCGTCCATCTCACGTCTCTCTAGTGTCCCAGAGATAATGGCAAACTTTACTAAAGCAACATAGCCTAGTGAATAGAAACATGACTTTTGAAGTGATACAGCCTGGGTTAGATTCTCAGCTATGCCTCTTACTGTCTGAAGAGTTTGAACAAGTCACCTGTGAAGTGGAGAACACATTTAAATTTGCCAGCGTTGTTATGAGCATTAAGTAAGATGATGACAGTAATGAGTTTTACACAGTATCAGCACATAGTAAGCACTCAGTAAATGTTAGATATTTTTAAAGTTAACAGAGAATGAGCTGGCAGAACTATTTCAGGATGTCATATGTTGTTTCCATAGTGTAGGATTTGAATTAAAACAGAGAAATATGAAATGACGAATGCCTACCATGAGGTTCAGACACACCCACATCATTGGCATTTTCTTCATCCCCAAAAAAGTTTGGGCACACTAGAAGCTTCTCTTGATTAAAAAAACAAAACAAAAAAGACAAAAAAAAATAACAGCAAGAAAACCAAGCTTTATTGGGATAACTCAATTCCACTTAGGCATTTTCTCATTTTCTCTTGTTCAAAGAGGCAGACCTCTCAAAGTCAAATCAATACCAACTGGGAAGATATTCCATGGATTTGAATTTATAAGTGATAGATGACTTCTATTTAAAAGTAACCACTGATTCCAGAATTGGGCTGTAGGATAAAAATCAGTGTAAGCTTTACTTTCTCTGTTTGGTTCACAGGAAAGTGTGGGCACATATCCTGAGGTATTAAGCAACATTCACATGTGAAACACCAAGTATTCGGTAAGAACTTACTAAGTGCTAAACTCTGATCACTTAAGAACAAGTGATTTTAAGAAGAATCAATTTATAAGAGGGCAAGAAACTGTGAATTTGCAATTGTTTATGTCAAGAATGTTTTAGTCTGTTTATATGGTTATAACAATGCCCGAGGCTGGGTAATTTATAAAAAACAAACAAACAAACAAAAAAAAGATTTACTTTGCTCACAACTTTGGTGGCTGAGAAATCCAAAAGCCTGGTGCCTACATCTGTTTAACATCAAGTGAAGGTCTTCTTATTGCATCATTCCATGGTAGAAGGGATGTCAAGTTAGAGAGCAAGAGAGGGCTACTTTTATAAAAACCACTATTGTCATAACTCATTAATTCATTAACTAATTAAAGTGTAAAAGGGTTTTCTCATGACCTAATCCCTCATATTCTGCCTTACCACTTAACACTGTTTGCAATGGGGATTTTATTTCACTATAAATTTAAGAGGGCAAAAATATTGAAACCATAACAAAGATCCTCAAATATCTTTGTACGTGTGTTAGATACCTCATACTGTCATCATTGCCTCCCCCGAGGGTAGTGACGGTTCATCCTGGTAAGGTAGAAAGTGCAAAGGCTTTAATCAAAAGTTAATTTCAAAATAAGTGCCAACATTATCTGTGTAGTCTTGGGTAAAAACCTTACTTGGTCCTCAGTTGTCTCTTCTATTAAATAGATAAAATAGTGTTTGATCATTTGGTGGTTGTAAAGGTAGAGTGATGACAATTGGCTAGCATTAACCTGATTTTCAGTAAACATATTTCCCCCTCCTCAGTTATACCATTTTTCATGGCACTTATACCATAGTACTGCTGTATCCTCCTTCTTGGGGGGAGTGGCGAGGGGGGAGAGATTTTTGCTATAGAGTGCATGCACTTGCCAGAAAGACAGAGAGAGATAGAGAGACAGCAAGTGAGAAATCACCCCCTGGGGATGGCCATGCCACAATCCCTTCTCCTCCATTCTCCTCTCGAGATCTTGAATGTGAGTTCAAGCCACCAAGTCTGGGACTCGAACTGCAGTCAACTACTTGGGAGTCCAGTGACATAGCCATTACACCAACTGCTGGTCCTGTATCCTTCTAATGTTTTGCTCAAAGATTATGGTTTATGCAGGTCTAGAAGATCAGGATAACATTCTAGAACCTTGGATACTGTTGACCAGAACAGAGTCTAGATCACGCTGGAAGAACTGAAGATAGAAGAATCTTATCCATTTAAGAAAAATGTGTTAGTTACCCAAATCCACACTGTGTTGAGCATAAGGAGTATAAATGTATTCTCATGGAACTCAAAGACAAGTGCCTAAGACTTTAATAAAAGTTTATGTGCTAACATGGGGAAAAAAATGTAGGGTTCTATGGACGTGTATAGGAGTCATTCCAAACTCAGGTTTGAGTTCAGGAGTGGTGCTAGGAAATCTTGTTAAAAGAGATTAAGAATAGTAATGCCTACCATTTAGTGAGTCCTTTCAAGGGTCACTCAGCTTTTATAAGCATTTTCAAAAACTGAACTGTGCTATTCTGTACAATGAAGAGAATTCTGTTGTATCTTCACTTTACAGATGAGGAAGCTGAAGTGGAGAGATTAAGTCATTTTCATGACTCACCTAGTGAGTCACTAAGATCTGCTATCTACACAGAAACTTCTAGTTAAAAGGGGAATTCTGAGAAGAAGGGCAATGACTTTTAGAAGGAGGGAATTCAAAGTGCAAAGTCCGAAGATAGAGGGCACAAAAGAGAAACTAAGAATTAGTTGTGTGGCCAAACCTGGGTGGGAGTGGAAAAGAGAGGAGGTGAGAGCACGGAGGGAAAAAAAGGTCACATAGTGGAGAACTGTCAAAGAAGTTGTCATGCTTTATCTTGAGGGCCATGGAAATCCTGCCAAGGATTTAAATGCTCACCAGAAGCAGCTTGCAGTATAAAAGAAAGAAACTGGCTAGAGTATAAAGACTGGTGGAATGGACCCTGGAATCAAGAACAAATAGGATTTTGTGGTGGTAATTGGGGAGAGAAAATGGTATGCTGAAATTGGTATAGTAACAGAAGGATTGAGAGAAGTGGACGGGGTAGACAACTATTTTAAGTAGTTGAGTCAACGGCAGATGGTGATTAATTAAATGGGGAAGTTGAATCAGAAAGTAGTAAAAAATATCACTCATGTTTCTGGACTGCGAAGTCAGGTGGATAGAATTTTTATTTACCAGAAAACGAAATGCTACAGATGAAAGAGAAGTATATTTAGTTATCTAATTGCACAATTATTTGTACAACACTCCAAGTAAATGGGATTTTCCAGAGGTGAAATTGTTTGAAAGGTAGAAGTCTTTCATAAAGAGTTAACATGAAGCATCTTTCTTTTTATAAGGGAAATTATAGTACTATAGAAAGCTTTCCCCATATTATTATGGCTATATATTATGAGGATGGTTTGAGGTTTGTTGAAGGAAAAGTATAGGTTAAAAGCTGTGTTTGGTGTCCTGGGTCTAATACTAATGCTGGGAAAAATAGATATCCTTGATGACAGTGGATTATTATCTGTAACCCCTTCATACCTGTATAATTTTGCCACAGCTGCCGTAACAAGTACTAAAATTGGGTGGCTTACATGATTGCAATTTATTTTCTCACAGTTCCAGAAGCTGGACTACTAAGATCAAGGTGTTGATAAAGTTAGTTGGTTCCTTCTTAGGGCCATGAGGGAAAGATTAGTTCCAGGTCTATCTCTTGTACTTGTAGGTGGTCATTTTCTCCCTGTGTTTTCACATGGTCCTCCCTCTATGTGTGTTCATGACCAAATTTTCTTTCTTTTTTTTTTAATAAGAACACTAGTCATATTGGATTAGGCTTACCCTAATGACCTCATTTTTAACTTACTCTTGTAGAGACCCTGTCTCCAAGAATGGTCACATTCTGAGGTACTAGAGGTTAGGACTTCAACATATGAATTGGTGTGAGGAATAGCAGTAGAGACACTGTTTAGCCTATAAGTATATATTCACTAAAATGCCCCAAGCCAGGACTTAATATGGAAGAGTGAATCAGAGAACTCAAGAGATAGGAGTGAGCATTTCCTATTGTCATTCCAAAGGTGTCAGAAATGTTACCCTCAACATCCAGGATCTGACCAGTGCTAGCTGCCAGCATCCAGTGCTTTTGGTGGTGACAATACCAGCCACATAGTGTTGTTCCAGTTGGTAGCAGGTAGTTCTGGTTGGTTCCTACTGCTTGGCCTCTCTTAGTTTCTGTCCATTTTCCTTCATGCAGTTCTCCAATTTTTCTAGGATTCTATGAGGTACTCAATACATTAGTTTCTCTGCACTTAATCTTAGCCAAAAGGTTGAGAAGTAATAGTTTCTCTGATTCACTTAGTCAGATATGGTGTCTCATGTTTCTAACCAAGAACCCTGATAACTGAAGAAGGCGTCTAGGAACTCTTGCTCACATATTTATATTGAGTCGTCAGGAAAGTCACGACACATTTTTGCATAGAAAAATATGTCATGACTTTTCCAATGACCCATACTGAAGTAAGTTTATTCATTTACACAATGAGAGAGAGAAAAAAAAAAAGAAAGAATGTGTCCCTGATAAGATCCTGAGACCGCGATCCACCTCTAGCTCCAGCCAGCCTGGATCTTGGGCACATGTGTGGGCACACTCAGGGGCCTCTGGGTAGCAGCCAGTAACCTTTCACATGTGTATCTTCCTCACAGAGCATTGCAATTTACTTCTGTACCTCATTCAGTCTCCCATAACTGGTGTTATTAATGTCAATTTTATAATAAAGATAATAATGAAGAAAATGGTGATGCATGTCAGTTACTCTCAAATATTTGCTCCAAACCCAAGACCAGTCCCTGACCTCTAAACTAATATCCAATAGCTATTCTGACATATTTTGAACTTAATATATTAAAAAAATATACTTTTGAGCTCTACTTCTTTCTCTCAACTAAATATTCCTCAAATTTCCTAGCTAAATAAATGATGACATTGAGGCTTATCAATCCTTAAGCCTTTATTATTGACATTCTCTCATTTCTTCACCTCTCCCAATTCCAATTATAACCAAATCCGGACATTCTATATTAGTTCTCTATTGTTATTATAACAAATCACCACAAATTTAGCAGCTTAAAAAAACACCCTTTCTTCCCTCACAGTTCTGAAGCAGCTTAAAACAACACCCTTTCTTCCTTCACAGTTGTGAAGGTCAGAAGTCTGGGTACAATGCGACTCAGCTGGTTCTCAGCTTTAGAGTCTCACAAGGGTAAAATCAAGGTGTTGGCAGGGATGTGTTTCTGGGAGGCTCTGAGCATGAATCCTTTTCCAAGCTTATTAAAATTGTCCGTCAAGTTCAGTTTCTGGTGATGGTAAGATTGAGGTCCCAGTTTCTGTGTTAGCTTTCAGTTGGAGGCTGTTCTTCGTTCATTGACCCTGAGAGCATTTCTTCCACTTTCCTAGTGGCACTCACTCCAGGACCCTTCAAGCTTTGAATCTAACTCCCTTCTGGCAAACCTCTTTGCTTCCAGCTGGAGATAATTCTCTGCTTTAAAGGGCATAGGTGATTGGACTGTGTCCACCTAGTTAACTCAGTATATTCACCCAACCTTATGAGATTCTTGGGAAATTAAGTGGGTCACTGTATTTATAGTGTTTAGAACAATGCATTGTACTTAATAATGCTATGTTTAACATTACCTATTAAAAACCAATGCTGTGAAGGGAAATAATATCCTGTAAAAAGCAGGTGGGAACTAATTCTCTAATAAGTGATCAAGAAAAAGTTCTTTAAACTCAGAACTGAAAAAAGAAAAAGAGATAGCTAAAAATAGGTTTAGGGGAAGAGGTAAGATAATGGAGGAAACATCACAGGCAAAAATTCTGGATGAGCAAACACTCTGGAGTAAGAAACTACTGGACCACCCGAGGGACTATAAAGTCATTGTGATTGTAGCCTGGTGACATGGAGGTAGAGTGAGGAAAAAAGAGGCAGAGAAGAAAAAGAATGTCAGATCCCCCAAGTCATTGTGGTCAGAATGAGGAATTTAGCTGTCAGAACAACAGAAGAGGCACATGACCTGAGTAACACATTAGAGGAACACTCTGACTGTTCTGTGGAAAGGGATTAGAAGAGGGCAAGAACAAAAGCAGAGAAACTGGCTAGAAGTTCAATTTGATCTAAGATAACAGTCCAAAAAAAAAAAAAAGGAAAAAAGACTGGTTTGAGGCAGTGGAAATAAAGAGAACTGAACATAGCTAACACATGTTTTGGAGGTTGTGGTAGGCTGAATAATACAGCCTCCCCCTCTCCACATGTCCTTGCTAATCTCTGGAGCTTGTGAAAATGTTATATTACCTGGAAAAGGGGACTTTGCTGATGCAATTAAGGTCGCTGACCTTTAAATTGGGAGGGTATCCTGAATTATCCAGGTGAGTTAAATCTAATCCCAGAAATCCTTGAAAGGAGAGAAACTGGAAGCAAAAGAGGATGTCAGAGAGCTGTGGCATAAGAAGTCAGAGACTCCACATGTGACAAGGACTTTTCATACCACTGCTGGCTCTGAGGTCTAGGGACCTGTGTACTGAGCCTGGAGAGAGTTCTCTAGGGCTTAAGGGAGGCCTCCATTTGTTGCCAGTGAGGAAACAGAGTTCACAGTCCTACAGCCACAAGGAGCTAGATTCTGCTAACGATCTGAATGAGCTTGGATGTGGATTCTTCCCAAAGCCTTCCAAAAAGAGTCCAGCTGGCCAATACCTTGATTTTGGCTTTGGGACACTATAGCAGAGAAACCAGCTAACTCAGTCTGAACTTTAGAATTTTGAGAAGTAAATTGGTGCGTCTTTCCAAAGGTTATTTATTTATTAATTTGGAGAGGTTTCTTTTTTGCTATAGAGCACGTGCGCTTGCCAGACAGACAGAAACAGAGAGACAGAAAGTGAGAAATCACACCCCCCCCCGGGGGGATGGCCACACCGCAATCCCTTCTCCTCCATTCTCCTCTCGGGATCTTGGGCACGCACGCACACGCACCCGGCGTGAGTTTTAAGCCACTGGGTCCGGGACGCGAACCACGGTCGACTACATGGGAGTCCAGCAATATAGCCATTATGCTAACTGCTGGTTCCTCTAAAGGTTATTTATTTATTAATTGATTATTGTAAGCCACTAGGTTATGGTTATTTCTTATGACAGCCAGAGGAAGCTAATCCATTGACATACTGATGCCAATCTCCTTAGAGATGATGAGTTTCCTAAGTACAGAGAGCATGTCTGTTTAATTCACCATTATATTTTAGGATTTAGTCCAATGCCAGCATAATAGTAATTTATTGCAAAACTAGGCAGTGGAAATTTCAATTTTAAGTTAAAACTAGGCAGCAGAATTTTAAATTTAAATAGCCGAAATGTCATACAATTAGTGGGTGTTTGAACCAGGCTCTGAACTTATGTCAGAATGCCATCTATAACATGTAATTCTTCTGAACATTAAGAGAGCATATATAATGTCTCTGGCACATAGGAGACACTCAGCAGCTATTACATCCTTTTATTCCCCTTAATTATCTTAACCCCAGTTCTCACTCTGCTCATTTCCCTCCTGGCTAACAGTGATGTCCTAATGGGCCTGACTAAATCTAAGCACTCTCTATTCCAATCCATTTTCTGTCAGATTAATATTCTGTGAACACATACATTAAGTGAGATAATGTCTTTGAAATTATAGAGCCAACTGTAAAGCCTATGCGTTGTCATTGTTAACTTTTTTTCTAAGGACCCCACGCCCCCCTCTTTCCCACCACATTAAATCTAGAATGCCAACCCAAGCTTCCAGGGCAATGCTCTTAGGGCTACTATCCTGTCCTCTTTGACTGACTTCTCACCTTTCTCCGGTATGAACCCACCATGTAAGCCAAACCTTCTTTATGCTGGAGAAACATCCATGATTTACTTATACTACCCCTTGTTGATTGTCGCTGAAGTTCCTGCACCAGGACTCAGATCCATGCTCTTTTGCATTTACTCGTTTAGTCTATCCCATAATGCTGAAGTCTGTCTTTGTTATGGCAAACACTGCTAAGCATAATCTTTAGCCTTAGCCTAATACTGTTTTGGATGGCTTTTAGTGTGAGGATGTGTGTGTCTGTCTGTTTCTTTCTGAGTCTATATATTGGGTCATCAGAAAAGTCATGAGACATTTTTCTCTGCAAAAGTGTGTCATGACTTTTCTGACAACCCAATAGTAAATTCTTCAGAGAGTCACCAAAAAGATTAAACGGTCAGGCCATGAAGTCTAACAGACTGTATTCAAATCCTGGCTGTCACTTAATAACTATATAACCTTGGCAATTCCCTTAATTTCTCTGAAACTTAATTTTCTCATCTATAACATGGTACATAAGGTAAACATTATAATATCACAGTATTTCATTATAGCATTTTATGTTATAATAATGAATAGTGTATAATCTACACTATATCATATTGGATAATATCATTTACTTCATGTTGTTGTAGGAAATAAAAAATAATTCATGTAAAGCTTTTAAAATACTCTCTGGCATATAAATGCTCAGTAAACATTATCCACTTTTTAAAAAGTTCTTCTATTATTCTCTGTGTTCTGTAATGTCTATTACAATACCAAGCCCATAGTATTTAACAAGTGCTCTTGACTGAATCATGGAAAAATAAGTTATATAACTAATCTAAAAGAGGAAAATGAGAAAATTGGTTCAGAGGAGTATTGCCTGAACTGAGTATTGAGTTGACAGACATCAGGAAATAATTTGGATGCCCACAAATTATTATAAGGAGCAAGAAAATTACAATCATCATGCAATTTTATTTTGTCTTATGAAAAATGTTAAGTGAGACCAGCAGATGGTGCAGTGGTTACTTTGCTGGATTCCCACGTAGTCAACTGTGGTTTGAGTCCCAGACCTGGTGGCTTAAAACACACGCTGGGCAAGTGTGCGTAAGTGCCCAAAATCTCAAGAGGAGCATGGAGGAGAAGGGATTGACGTGTGGCCATCCTTGCTGGGGGTGAGGGAGGATTTCTCACTTTCTGAGACAGAGACAGACAATGAGAAATCCCCCGCCGTGATGGCTACCCCACAATCCCTTCTCCTCCATTCTCCTCTCAGGATTTTGGACACACATGCATACTCGCCTGGCGTGAGTTTTAAGCCACTGTGTCCAGGACTTGAACTGCAGTCAACTACATGGGAGTCCAGCAAAGTAACCATTTTGCCATCTGCTGGTCCTGCAAAAATCTCTTAAAAGAGAAAAAAAGAAAAATGTTAAGAATTAAATTAATATATGCTGCTAGTAAAAATAAAATTCCAGCTATAGAGGAGGAAGATAAAATCGCCTCATCTTCACTCTTCACTATCCCCATGGGTTCAGAAGACCTCCCTTTGAAAAATTTCATATCTAGCCTTTCCTATATTTTCTGTGTTTAGTCCATTGTTTCTAAAATCTTCTAGTTCTTCATCTCAAGACTCAGTCTAATACGAACTCCTCTGTAGAAATGTTTCAAAATTTATAAATAGCACAATAATATTATCCCAGGTTAATCTATAAATAGCAACATTTTTGTAGTTAGGGAGGCAAAAAAGAGACTTGTAGAATCTTTGCAAAAAACAAACAAACAAAAACAGAATACTTTCAAGGTGAACCAGAGAATAATTCTCTTAAAGTTTTTAAGTCCTGCAAATATATCCTTAACGAAAGATTATTATAGTGTGCCCTTCCCTAAATCCATTTAAATGATTGCATTGTTGAAGCAGGAAGTTGTGGATAATAAATTAGCTCTTAAAAATGTTTAAGAAAGAAAATAAATATGTGCATATATAATCATTCATCACAGACTCAGCTTGCTTGCCAAATTTAAAGCATGTTGTTTGACAATCAGAAAAGCTGATGAACAAATTGAAAAAATAATTACAGAAAAAGTCAATGAATAAGCAATTACTGGAGAATGGATTACAAAAAAGAAGATTAGGAAGTAGAGCACAGAGGCCATACCAGCGTGCACAGAATGGGGCTCTGCCTGTCATCGGCCAGCATTTGTCTTCCGAACAAGAACAGCTCAGTAATCCTCCCCTGGCCACCTCATCTCTGGCGGCATACACCAGACAGATAATAAGATAGACCACCTCATAAGGGTAGAAAGGTTTCACTTTCTGTTGAGTCCCTGGAAAAACAATGATTTATTTTTCTATGCAAAAACGCATCATGACTTTTCCGATGTTCCAATACTGCATATTTTCATCTGTTTTTGCCTCATTTTACTGTCTTGTTTCTCAATCATCTATGATGGTACGAACAATGGTTTAACTGTACATGTGTGAATGCCAGTCCAGAAATTCACATATACCAAAAAATGTGTCTTATTTTACTTTTTGACATCTAAGTTGAATTTATATTTCAAGTTCCAGTTCCTCCAAGGCAGTTCAAGTCTCCCCAAACTTCTTCCCCCAAGGCCACTTCTATGTGACAAGGCAGTGGAGTGTAGATAGGGGTAGCATTTGGGACCTACCCCTTTTTCGACCAAACTTCTGTTCCTCTCTGTGGATCACAGGATCTTAATGTGACACCTGGGTCATCTGAGAACACAAAGACTATTTCAAATCCTTTGCTGTTTACATACAACGATTGGATACACAGCATACGTTCTGAACCTGCTTACATCAGGTCACCTGGGAACTCTATCAGCCACCTTTAGCCCCTCAGCTTAACCACAGACTAGGGGCTCTGCTCAGGGGCTGACAGTGGCATGGCAAATCTTCCTCACACTTGGAGTCTCTGGCTTCTTATGCCTCATCTCTCTGACATCTTTTTCTGCTTCCATCTTAAGATAGTTTTCTCATTTTAAGGGCTCAGGTGATTCATTTAACCCACTTGGATTATTTGGGAGTCTCTCTCTCTCTCTCTCTTTTTGTGAGAGATTTTTGCTATAGGGTACATGCACTTGCTGGAGAGACAGAGACAGAGAGACAGAAAGCATAAAGTCACCCCTCAGGGAGGATGGCCATGCCACAATTCCTTCTCCTGTATTCTCCTCTCAGAATCTTGGGCACATATGCATATGCACCTAGCATGAGTTTTAAGCTGCTGGACCAAGGACTCGAACAGTAATAGACTACATGAGAGTCCAGTGACATAACCATTATGTCATCTGCTGGTCCCCAAGAGTCTCTCATTTTAAGTCAGCAATCTTAGTTGCATCTACAAAGCCCACTTTGGCCGTGCAATATAATGTATTCACAAGCTACAGAGATTAGAGTATAGACATCTTAGAGGGCATCATTTAGTGCACTAAAACCTCTAAAACATATCCCAACTATGTACAGTTCTCTTTATCTCTGTTACCCCAAACCAGTTGTTCACTTGGATAGTTTTGGTGGACTTTTAATCAGTTTCCCTAGCTTGGTTCTTGCAATTTTCCAGTTCTTTCTCACAGAGCAGTCAGTGTGATCCTTTAAAGTGTTATTTAAGTTATGTAACTTTATGTCACCCATTGCTAGAAATTTTTCATTCTGACCATAAGATCTTGTAGATCTGACATTCTTTTTCTTCTCTAAC
Organism: Tupaia tana; assembly: GCA_026018925.1. Taxonomy (NCBI): domain Eukaryota; kingdom Metazoa; phylum Chordata; class Mammalia; order Scandentia; family Tupaiidae; genus Tupaia; species Tupaia tana. Next base: position 78,223,671 of record JAKSZU010000015.1, read on the forward strand.
TTCTTTTTGCCTCATTCTACCCCCATCTCACCAGGTTGTAGTCACTATGACCTACTTGTAGTCCTCAGGTAGACCAGTAGTTTCTCACACTAGAGTCTGTGCCTCAGGTGTGCTGCTTCTTCAGTTGCTCTCTCCTCTTTCCACAGTCTGTCTTAACTCCTTCTTCTTTGAGTTCTGAGCTTAAACAGATTGTTGTTGACCACTTATCAGAAAATTAGCCACTGTTTGTTTCTTATAGCATCTGTCTGTGATTTCTGTCATTTTTTTTCTACATGGACTGAAGACCCCTCCTTATCAAGGACTTTTACTCTGGCTTTTCCTAACCCTGCCCTCTCTTTCATGTATCGGGATGCCATCTTGTACCCATGGTGGGATGCAGAGCTCTGTGTCTTTTTGTTTTCTTTTCCTTTTCTCTCTCTCTCTTTATTTCTTTCTTTCTCTCTCTCTCTCTCTTTTCCTTCCTTCCTTCCCCTTTCTTCCTTCCTCCCTTCCTCCTTTCCTTCCTTCCTTCCTCTCTCCCTCTCCCTCTCCCCATCCCTCCCTCCCTTCCTCTTTCTCTCTCTTTTTTGCTTTGTTTAAATTGCCAGAGGGTATTTGCTCTTGCCAAAGAGATGGAAAGAGAGAAGGAAGAGAAAGCAACCTTCAATGGAGCATGGTTATTTTGTAATCCCTTCTTCTCCATTTCTCCATCCTGTCAGGACTTTTAGGCACATACACACACAGTTGGTTTCTTTTGCAGGTCATAGAGGTTGAAACTTGAACTGTGGTCAACCATATGGGATCAGGCTCTCTTAACCATTAGGCTACGGGACTGGCCCTATCTTTTTGTCCTTTCTGTGTTCTACATTTCTACAGACTTCAGTTTTGAAACTCAACGTACTTTTCTCTAGTATGTATACTAGGGCCCCTTTTCTGTTATGCAGTGGATCATATGAACTACCATTTACTTATATTAATTATGGGCCTGTAACTATATCAGTAAATACCACAAGGTTTTATCAATCTTCAGAATACTCTGTGAGCTATATATCATTTGTCCTCATTTTATTGGTGACTAATCTGAGATTTCAATATGATAGTATAATGCTATTTTCAAAGACTTCTAAAAATGAGTCATTGGCTTCTCTCTTTATAAAAATCTTGATTTTCCACCTGTGTTAGATAGTTGTCTTTCTTTTTTATTATAGATCCCAAATCCTCTTATCCATTAATGACTTTATCCTTAGATATTTAAACAATAACTCAGATTTTCAGAGATAGATAGATAGTGTACATATTGGGGGTGGCACGTATGTGTGGTAAAATTTTTCATCATATTAAAATAAATATGCTCATTAGGAAATGTTTATTAACTGCCATCTTGTCTCAAGGCAGCTCACTAACCCATTAATTAAAGTCAATGTATATTTTGAAACCCATGTTTAGTAGTATAATTATATAAAATAAAATAAAGTTCTAAAATAACCATCTAAAAGTGAACATAAATGTATAAAAAGTCTGATTTTCTACAAAACACATTTTATACAGTTTCTAAGACTAACTCTATACTACCTTGGACTTTGCTTAGCTGAGTTGGTGAGTGAATGTCCTTTTCTATCTTCACTATGTTTTCCTCCTAACTCAAAAATAACACTAACTAAATTGTGTTACAACTTCTATTCATCTGGCTCTCCAAGAGGCTGAAAGTTGGAGCAGATATCATCTTCTTCATCAGTGTATTCCTAGTATCTTCCACATTTTTTATGTGGCATAAATACTGAATCTTAAGAAATAATAGAGTGTTTGTTAACGTACTTCCATTTATATATGATAGGCACAGTGCATAAACAAAAGTGTGTAACATCAGTACATAACTGAAAAAGTGTTAAGATAACTTCTAGGAAGTCCATTATCCCATCAGGAACTTTCAATAGATTATAGTTAAGAGCAATTAAAAAAAAAGGACTTTAGGGATTAGTAACTGCATTTCTATTTCAAATGATGAAGGGATTATAGATAAGTGGAAGGCTTTATTGCAAAGATATGTTCATTTTAACACATTATTTTTTCAACAAATAGTATTGATAAAAATCTACTATTTCCATAATACTTAATATTTATGTGGCATTCTAATGTAGTTTCTTGAGATATGGAGTTTTTTTTGGAAAGGTTTTTGCTATAGGGTGCGTACACTCGCCAGAAAGACAGAGGGAGACAGAGAGTGAGAAATTACACCCCGGGTGGTCGTGGTTTGCCATGCCCCGAGAGACAGAGAGTGAGAAATTGCCACAGTTCCTTCTCCTCCATTCTCCTCTCGGGATCTTGGGCATGCACACATGTGCCCATTGTGAGTTTAAGCCACCAGGTCCAGGACTCAAACTGTGGTCAACTACATGGGAGTCCAGCAACGTAGCCATTATGCCATCTGCTGGTCCCAGGAGGGTTTTTTTATATACAATTTCTGGGACCAGCAGATGACTGCTTCCACATGGTTGACTACAATTTGAATCCTGGACCTGACAGCTTAAAACTCACACCAGGCATATGTGCGTGTGTGCATTTGTGTGTGAGTGTGTGCCCAAATTCCCAAGAGGAGAACAGAGGAGACGGGACTGTGGCATGGACATTCCCCTGGGGGAGGGGGGGTGATTTCTTTCTGTCTCTGGCTATAGAAGAAATCTCTCTCTCAAAAATAAAACATAGCTGGAACTCGTAATGGCTATGTCGCTGGACTCCCAAAACCCGGTGGCTTACAAACGCCGGGCGCGTGTGCGTGAGTGCCCAAGATAGAGGAGAATGGAGGAGAAGGGATTGCGGCGTGACCATCCCCCCTGCTCGCTTTCTGTCTCTACGTCTCTCTCTGTTTGTCTGGCGAGCGCACGCGCCCTATAGTGAAAAACCTCTCCAGCTAATACCCTCAGCAAATCCATGGTTAACTACTTATGTAATTACTTAGTTGGCAGTAATTAAAATGTGGTTGTTGACATCATAGGTAAAATATGAACATAACAAAGGGCCTCCTAGCCCAGTCTGACCAAATTAGGGACAACATCGTGGAGGAGATGATTTTGATGGCTGAGGAAGTTAGCAGGTAAAGAAAGAAAAATGCACATTATCAGACAGGAAGAAATTTTACAGATGAGAAGTAAGTGTGAAGATTCTATAGCTTAGTTACCATTCTAAGTCTGGTGCTCCTTTCTCAAACCCATCTTCACAAGGAAGATATCTGTTATATTTACTTGAATATATTGACACTGGAGTTCAAAGGCTGATGGGTTAGTTGAGTGGACATAGCTATATAATAGCCCAAAAAGGAAAAATAGAAGGGTCAAGTGGTTAAAACCAGACACAGAAGCAGGATTATTAGCAGAAGAGTATCTAGAAATAGTATGCAGTCTGTTATTGCGTTGTTAACAGAAATATCTAAGCCTGATAAATCTATAAAAAATAGAGTTTATTAACTTACAGTCCTAGTGGCTGGAAAATCCAAAATAATCGCAGAAGGCAAATTGTTGAGCAGAGTAGAACATGGTCTGTATAATATAGCCTTCTCTCTGCCCTTCAAGTCCCATTCATTAGACTCACAAGCCCACCATAACTCAGTCATGGAGGACACACCTTAACTACCTAGTCACTAATCTCTTCCCAAAAGCCTCACTTTCCAACACTTTAATCAGATTCCGTTTTTAACCCCTTGATTTTGTTACAATGGTTGAACACAGTACATGGGTAGGGGCAATACAGAGCTATGAGAGGGGAGAACCTCCAAGACTTTCTCACACAGATGGTCTGAGAGTCCAGCCACCATAGAAAATTCAGGAGGCTTCAAAGATTTCAGTTTAAGGAGCATAGAATGGTGTGATAAAGAGGTGATGAATAATCATTCAGTTCTTCCAAAGAAGCTCTGTATTCAAAGTTAGGAATCTGGGAACAACTAGGAGCAGTGGTTATTTGAAACAGCCAGAGAAATAAGACATGGGAGACATTTGGGGATAATGACTCTTGTAGGTGTTGGAGTCTTCAGAGGAATGACTCAGCGTGTCTTACCTAACATCACTCAGTCCTTAAAGAGACTTGATTTTATATGCACAGAGTGTTTAGTCTTGATACTAACCAGGCTGAGTTCTCTGGAAAAAAATTCTGTGATCCAGACCTTGAGCAATTTATTAGTAGAAGGTACTAAGTCTAAATAAAGGGTCACAAGGCACAGAACATCTCCACCTTTACTTCTGTAACATAATTGCATATGTTTTATGGCAGCAGGAATGGATGCAGACCTACTGTCTATAGCACAGATGGGAGATAGTCTTACATCTTAATCATTCTTAATTGCCAAGTAGAGTTGAATGGGGATTATAAAATGGGTATCTGGCTTCAAATATCCAGGTGGAACTTGACCAAATATCTGTTAAGTATAACAAAATGATTAATGATGAAGGCACAAGGGATTTTGAATAGTCTAAGCAATAAGGTGAAAATTTTGGAAAACCTAGGCGTGACTTACAACAAAAGAATTATTTGGGAACTTGGCATCAAATCAACAAATATGCCTGTTTTCATAATATTGACTTTTAAGTTGCACAGAGTTCCCCTATAACCATCACCCACTTTCCCTAGTGGTAGTTTTATATTGCTGTGCACATTTGTCAAAACTAAGAAACCAACATTGGTAAAGTACTACGAACTAAACTCCAGGCTTTGTTCAAATTTCACCAGTTTCCCACTAATGTCTTTTTTATTTTTTTTTCTGTTTCAAAATCCAATCTAGTATGGCACACATTGCACCTAGAACCCTTTCAAGTCTTAACCTTATCTTTTCCCTCTAGTAATCAAACTACACTAGACAATTTCTTTTCCCATTTTGCAAGGTACAATTTATGGCAGTTTCCTCATGTTGCAAGAATTTTTGTTTGACAAGAGATAAATTCAGTCTGCAGTTTTTGCTTTTGTTTTTCCCCTGAAGTTTCCAAATAACTGTTGTTAGGTGAATTGACTATTTTGGTATTGGGAAGATAGACTAACAGTGTTGAGAAATATTCTGAGACAGATCAATATACAGCCATGCTATGGACTTAAGACGGTTTTATATATGGACTTAAACTTTGACTTCTCACTCATTGATATACTTCTTAAGTCAGCACTTACAATGAAAATTGATATATTTTCAGTCAAGGGTGAGTAGAAGGAAAGAAAAAAGCCATAGCCACTTTTTGTTTTTTTTCAGAATAAATGACATTTTAAAATTAATCTGATCAATTGTGTCTCCCTTAGCTAAATTTACATTTTTTTTTTATAGAGTACTCCTTTTAAACTTTTCACTAAAGAACTCCCAACGAGAAAGAGTCAAACCCAGGCCCTTGAGATTCAGAAGCCTGTTATAAGAGCCTGCCAAAAGCAAAAGCAAAAAAGGAAATTTATCTTTGAAGTTTTCAGCTTTAACTAAAAATTCATTTAAATTTTACATTATACTCCATGACATATCTGCATTTGTTTTCTCAAAAAATTAATGTTTAAATTATTTATTAACCAGTTAAGACTGATGAGTCCTGTTTATGCTGTGTCTTCAAAAACTTCCTTCACATTGATGATCGTCAGGGATACATATGTCCCTGTTTGACAACCAGTGACCTATTTATGGAGGGTCAGGTTGCTCCTTAATGTCACCCCAATTAACTTCTTCAACCAGATCTTGGAACCAGCAGATGGGGTAATGGTTACATCACTGGACTCCTACATAGTTGACCGTGGTTTGGGTCTTGAACCCAGAGGCTTAAAACTTACATCAGGGACATGTGTGTGCAAGCTAAGAATCCTGAGAGGAGAAAGGATTGCAGCACAGCCATCCCCACTGGGGGGTGATTTCTCATTTTCTGTCCTCTCTGGTAAGTGCACATGACCAAGAGCAAAAATCTCTCTCTCAAAAAAATAAAAACAACTAAAACTCTTCCTGCAAATACCATGTTATATATGGAAAGAACAAAAATACTATCAGACTCAAGCCAGACCAAAAGTCCATAAGCATCTGCACTATTCAATATATGGTTTCTTCTGTCTGCAATGTCCTCTCCCCTTCTTCATGTAACCTACTCTAGCATATAGTAAAGATGTTAATGATACAGGCCCTGGAGTCAGGGACACCAGTCATCTGAGTCTGGGCCAGAATCTGGGACACTCTACCACTGGGTTATGGTGGTTATAGTTCAAACACTGCCAAAGCAAATGGACCTTGTGTAAAAACAAGGCTAAGCCTTAGTTTCCAACTCTAGGCAATTGAGATTTAAAACTGGAGCTGTCTCTTTGATTTATTATGAGAATTAAATGGTATGATGCATATAAAGCAGTCAGCTAACTGACCCATAGTAAGAGCTCACCTATTTTATCATCATATTTTAAGACCCAATTCAAATATCATTTTCTTCACTTGGAGAGTTAGTGATTTTCTTTGGAATTCTTTGCATTTTTATTGTTTAAAGATTATATGAAAAATGATGTCATGAGAAAAATCACCATATACTTTCTAAGATATTTCTTTCTCTCTCAGACAGAGTTGGCTCCCAAGAATGCAACTGTGGGATATAGGTTGAGGAGTCCTCCATGCCAAATTCCTTTCTGTCCCTCTCCTGAGTTTTAGGGCTAGATTCTACAGGCTTCTGTGTATTCCACAAGTGCCCAGCTTTGACTGGGCTTCTGTGAGCCCAGGTAGAAGGAATTCTGGGTCCTTGTGCTCTTGGCAGCTCCCTCAGGCACTCCTCTTTGCTGCTGTTGCCAAAAGTGCTGTTCAACCATCACCTGGTGCTTTCTCATTGTGGGCATGGTTCTTTTCTTCTGTTGCTATGCAGACATTGCCAAAATGGGCTGGTTACCAGTGTTCACCTGTCTTTTGGATAATAGGTCACTGGTCAGCATGAGGGTGGTGAGAGTCAAAGGGATGACCCCTCCAATCTGCTCTGCTGCCTACAGCTTCAGCAGCGGGATCTGAATTAGATCTTTTGGGGGCTGTCTTGCTATATGGCTGGGGATGAGTTGTCTGTTTTGCTCTATGGCTGGGAATGAATTGTAGCCAGAAAGAAGGTAGACCACTTTTGTTTGTTTGTTTTTATGGTTTTTAAGAGAGAATTTTTCTGTAGGGCACATGCACTGGCCAGAGAGATAGAGAAACAGAAAGTGAAAAATCACCCGCCGGGGGGATGGCCACATCACAATTCCTTTTCCTCTATTCTCCTCTTGAGATTTTGGGTACACACGTACATGCACTCAGTATGAGTTTTAAGCCACTGAATCTGGGACTCGAACCATGGCTAACTACATGGGAGTCTAGCAATGTAACCATTATGTCATCTGCTGGTCCCAGGCAGACCACTTTTATTTAAATATGTGACTAGTTTCTTTTGACCCCGATGGTGAGATTATAGATTGAAAACATGGGCAAGGACTATTATGATTCTCAATTCTCCCACTTTCATTTATTGTTAGGGGCTCATTTCTTTATTAATGAAAGACAATCAATCTTTCAGTACACTAAGAGGTATTTTACTAGTTTGTTTTGGCTCTAAAGCATCTTTCTACCAAAGGGGACTTATACTTTTGAGGGCCTAGCTGTACCAGAGAAATCTATTTTGGTTCTCTGTTTTTGGCAGGCAATGGGCTTTGTTTCCTGTCTCTTTCATTCTATGAGTCTATGAAAACCCAAATGCGGGAACCAGCAGTTAGCGTAATGGCTATGTCGCTGGACTCCCACGTAGTCGACTGCGGTTCACGTCCCAGACCCAGTGGCTTAAAACTCACGTCGGGCGCATGTGCGTGCGTGCCCAAGATCCCGAGAGGAGAATGGAGGAGAAGGGATTGCGTGGCCACCCCACTGGGGGGTGATTTCTCGCTTTCTGTCTTTATGTCTCTCTCTGTCTGTCTGGCGAGCGCACGCGCCCTATAGCAAAAACCTCTCAAAAAAAAAAAAACCCCAAATGCAAGTTCACGTAGTTGGGAGTGTCCTGAGAGTGCATACTAGTTGCAGAGCTCTACTAAGTTTTTTTTTTCAATTGTCATAGTTTATCAATGCCTGACCTGAGAATTTCTTACTCTCCCAAGAGTTTATTAGTGCTTCAAATTCATTTTTAATGTCTAGTCCAGGATTCTCAGGATGTTTCAGCAGGAGGGTTGATCCAGGAAATTGGCCTCCTGTATTATTAACCAATAAGAAAAGACCTGCTATTGCCTATGATATTATACCTACCAATTATAATGTGTTGAATGTATCTTCTGTGTTTCTTTCTTGCCTGCAAAGCTCAGAAAGAAGGTATCAAAGACAGAGACTGTTTTTAATGTTAGTGCCTGGTTTATAATAGGAACTCTCTCTGTGTACAATAAATGAACATTAGTAGATCCTATATCAAACCACATTTTCTTGTCCTTTATTGATTACACATGAAGCATGTTACTAGACTTATATAATTAGGGCAAGATAAAGAGATCTTAATTTAAACTTTGACTAAATGGTGAGGGAAAATTAAATACTTTTGAGTGTTCATGTTCCTTCTTTCTGGCATGATCTACAGAGGAAATTTGTTATTAATTTAATTATTAATAAATTCAGTGAATTACCTCATTAGAATCTTTAAGAAATACAAACCAGTTGTCCTCATGGCCAAAAGAACAAAAAACAACACAAAAAATAAAATTCTGTTATATAACATTGACTTTTCATTTTCTCATTTTTCTTGGTGGCCTGTTGCTATGGAAATATCCCCATACTGTCTGCAGATATGAATCACATCCTTGGTAGCACTACGTCTGCAGTGCTGCAGCGTACCATATGGAAAACTTACTGCAGCCGAAGGAGGCAAGTAAAGACTCCCCACAGATGGATTCAGCCCTTCAAAGGATGAGGCAGCTGTTCAGTAGGCTACAATGATTGTTTGTTGACAATATCAAAATTCACAAAGGCATATATGCTAAAAGACTGGATACACAGGTGCTGAGTTAGCACTTGGAATGGGTTACGCAAAGTGGCTGCTGTGAAGATAACTTCAACAGAAATTCTCAAACCTAGTATATTTTCTCCCCATCAGAGTTGTCTTGTCTTCCTCTAAGTCTAATTCACCATTAATGTTACTGATTGCTACTAGTTTATAGACTTTTCTTTTTCTTTAGCTCTTAGAAAACGTCTCAATGCTTGTTTCATAGTAAGTGTCCAAATATGACAATTGGATGCATAGATGAATAGATACATAGTAGATCATCAGTTGGGAAATTAATTTTTGATGACCATGTCTGGGGTTAGGATTAAAATGAGCAGAAAGTGGCTACAGTTTGTTGACCACTCACACATGCTAGATCTTAAATTTTTTACATACATTATTTATTTCCTAGCATTCCCACAAAGATAAGTTCTATGAACTCTATTTGACCTATAAGGGCAAGAAAATTAAAAGATACTAATACATCTATCACTTACAGTTAGTAAATATGGTGTGAAATTTGGGTGTTACTGCAGTTGTATCTGATCTTAAAATTTGTCCTTTCACCATTATGTAACAATTTATCTCGGAGAGGTACATGTATAGACCAGTGGTCAATATTGTGCTCTGGAGATAGACCATTTAGATCAAAATGTCAATTCTATCTTTTACTATCTATTTGACATCAATGTATTTACTTAGCCACTTTTCCATTCAGTTTCCTCATCTCTACATTAGGAGTAATTGAAGTACTTACCTAGGAGGCGTCTTTAGAGAATTAAATGAACTATTGCTCAGTAGTGTGAATTACTACCATTGTGTCCATTCAGCTATTTAAAATTTAACATAGTAGTTGCTTTTGAAACTAATCCTGATTTTTCTGGAATCAATTCCCACTTGGATGCTGCAATCAGTTTGTTCCTTTGAGCCCATCTAATCACTAACATTCTTGATTAATAGTTAATCATTTAGTCTTGACTGCATTTGAGATGATCAATTATTTTATAATGATTTCCTCTTGTGTGCAATGAGATGTAACACTGTGATTATCACAGCCATTAGAAGACAGCACTGGAATTTCTCGAGTTAAAGCAGACAGAAGTTGAGGTGCCCCTAAAAGCAGGCTAGTCTCTACTTTTCCTATAAAAATTTTTTAACATTAATTTTTTTCCCCTAAAGAGTGTATGCACCCACCACAGAAAGACAGCGTGCGCACGAGAGAGAAAGAGTTGGGGGAGTGAGAAAGCACCTCCAACGGGAATGTTTATGCCATAGTCCCATCTCCATTTCTTCCTTCTTTTGGAATTTTTGGGCATGCACACATGCCCAATGTGTTTTATAGGCTGTCATGTCTGGGACTCAAACTGTGCAGTTGGATGCTTTAACTGCCACACTGGCCCCCAAATTAACATTTGATTAAGGTCTTTTTCTTACTGGAGAATATTTGAACCAACTTTTTAAGTTTCTCCTAAGTTTCACGTAACTAAGGTCTATAAGCATAAAATGATACATTGGCAAGCTTTCAGATTAAGCCTGCCTCAATGCAGAAACAGAGGTGGAGGCTGCATTTGAGCCTCAGTAAGATTCATCCTGTCATCAAAAATGAAAATGAAACTACTTCAGGGCTAGCCCTATAACCCAGTGGTTAAAGGAACTGGATCCCACATGGATGAATGAAATCAGAATCTCAGTCCTGGCAGCATGATAAACATACCAGGTATATGTGCATGCATGCTGCAAATCCCGACAGGAGAGAGAGATGGAGAAAGGACTGTGACATGACTATGTCCCATTGGGTGTGCTTTCTCCCTCTCCCTTTCTTTCTCTGCCTCTTTCTTTCTTTGGAGAATGTATGTGGCCTCTGGCAATTAAAAAAAAAAAACTATTTTAGAAGAAGAAATTAAGTTAAAATCATTTTAATCATTATTTTTAGCAAGGCAGATTGCTTACAGGATTTAAATGAATTTCAAGCTTCCTTAATTTTGTAAAGTTGTTTAACCTCCTGGAGTCTCTTTCCTTAATCTATAAAACTGAAGGGTTGTTGGGACCAACAGATGATGTTGTAGTTAAGGCACTGGACTCCCACATGGCCATCCGCTGTTTAAGTCCTGGACCCGACAGCTTGAAAATCATTCCAGGTGTGTTCGAATGCATGCCCAAAATCCTGAGAGGAGACTGGAGGAGAAGAGATTGCAGCATGGCCATCCCCCCTGTGTTGGGGGGGATTTCTCACTTTCTCTCTCTCTGCCTCTTTCCTGTGAGTGCACATGCCCTATTTTAAAAATCTTAACAAAAATCTAAAGGGTTATTTCAGGAATCTCTGAGGTTTCTTCTCCTGTTCAAAAAGAGTAGTGCAGGAACACACTGATAAGCATCATTTACATTGAGGAATCGTACGTTTATGTCCTTTCAGAGTCTTTTTGGAGTGGACCTGCCTCTGAGCAGGTAAGAATTTTAAGCAGTCTTTTGAGATACCCATCAAAATCATCCATTTGTAGACTTTACAGCATCTAGTAGTTATGTAGAAGCTCTTGGTTTGGTTAGTAGGAAAATCCTAATTAGGTTGAGGATATACATCTGACTGCTCATATGGCTCTCAATATCTTCACCTGATTGATAGGTATATTATTATTACCTACCTTGCAAAATTTATATAAAGCTTTAAGAAGAGTATAGTTAATAATAAACTTAATGCTTGACTCATATACAGAAAGGGCTCCCTACATGCTGTTATGTTCTAGCATAGTGTTTTCCAAACTTAACTATATATTAAAAATCATCTGGGAGCCATACTTATTAAAAATATAGATTCTTAGATATCATTTCAAAAGATAAGGTGGATCCCATAGACTTTTATTTTTAACAAGTTTCCTATGTATTATCCTTGGGGTTTTTCAAAGAAACTTACAGCAGATCAATCAGTTGATTTCTCTTGCGCGAGTATGCTTTATCTCCCCCCAACCCTCCACACACAGTGTTTTCAAAAAATTCATGGAAATACATATGGGAAAAGCCATACATAAATTTCAATTTTTTTGCATCAAAATAACTTCTACTGTAATTCCATTTTATACAAAATTTTGAGGTATTCTTTCATGTGTGTGTGTGTGTATGTGTGTGTGTGTGTGTAAATGATATGCCTTTATATTCTTGGTCAGAGCAGATGAACCGAGATCTCTTTATCTGAATTTTCTTCCCTACTTTCTCTCTCTTGGTTACCTAAAAGAAAGAAGGAGTAGTGATAACCTTGAATATGCCAAATTGACTTCATTCTGGGGCTGCACAGTTCTGTCAACATGCTGTGCTATGTTAATGCCTGGGTAGAATGTGAAAAAAGCTTGGCAGTGTTCTTCCTCCTCATCTTTTACAAAAATTCATCACTTGAAATAAATTCCTCGAGGTTTCTCAAGTGTTATTTCATTATCAGGAATATTGGACTGCTCTTACCAGACTGAAGGAGATTGAATACCATCTGCATTCTTTTAGAAATAGAGTACCTCATGGAGTTACAATTAATTTTATTCCTTCTACTTCCTCATTACTATAAGCTACAAATGCAAGTTGGAAAAGAACTCTTCAGCTGTGGGTTGTAAGGAGCAGTAGGACTTTTATTTTTTTTTATCATTTTTTTGGTGAAAGCAGGCATTTCTTGCTATAAAATGACATTTCTCATTTTCAGAGAATTACTTTGGAATGTTGACTTTCAATTTGTCTCTTATCCATGAAGAAAAAATGAAAATCAGTGTTATAGTTTCCATCTTCAATGGGCCAATTTAGAATCCACAATTGACAATATTTCTCTAATTTGTGAGGGGATTAATTCACTGCTGACCTAAATTTCTTCACAGTGGTAAAAATGAGAATTGTTTCTAAGCAACCAGGCATTACTGACATGAGGATTAAGTCTTTCAGCATTTTGCACAAAAGCCAAGAAGTCTATTCTGGTGATCAGTTGAATGGAAGATGCATGATGAAACAGCTTGGGACCACTGCAAGACCAACAAAGCTCCTTACACATCAAGCAAACAGCCCAGGCCTGCACAGTCAGGACCTGCTTTTATTGGTTGGGCAAACTCCACATAGAGCTCCATTTACTAAGAGATTCCCTAGAGACCCTTTATATTGTGATTGCTATAAATAACAGATGTATGCAGCAAAAGTACATTATAAAATGGCTTTCACAGCCTTAGGAATTGAAATTGTGTTCCATTTTCTAAAAAAGTTTATTTCTTCCATGACCAAGTGAGACAGAGAAAGAGTCAGAAATAATACTCCCAGTAGGGTCTTGACAACTGTGGTCTACTCCCAGCTTCAGCCAGCACTGGATCTTGGGTGCCTATATGCCTAGTATATTCAGGGAGGGCTTTGAATGCAAACCCAGAACTTTCCCATGTGAGTCATCTTCTAGAGCATTGTGTTTTCTGCTCTACTACCATCCAACCCATCTCCAATTTTTTTTCATAGCCTGAATTTTTTAGTATTCATAGAGTTGATTAAATGTGGTTAAGTGGACTCAGTCTATTATTCAATAGAGCTTCATCAATGATGATCTTTGGTGATGGAGAGATGAGGTTAACCCAAGGGCAGACCAGAAGCTTCCCAAGGATTTCAGGGACATTTTTGTATTTTGCACAAAGAAATTTTTTTATAAGGTTTTTGCCATGAGGTATGTGTGCTTGTCAGAGAGAGAGAGAGAGAGAGAGAGAGAGAGAGAGAGAGAGGAAACAGTGAGAGGAAAAGTGAGAAATCACTCCTTGTGAGGATGGCCAGGCATGATCCCTTCTTCATTCTCTTCTTGGGATCTTGGACATGCATGCTCATGTGCCAGTGTGATTTTCAAGCTGCCACGTCTCAAACCATGGTTGGCTATGTGGGAGTTCAGTGCCTTAACCACTATGCCACCTGCTAGCCCCAGGACTTCTTTCTTTTTTTAATTAGAGTGACATTGATTGACTTAAACCTTTTCTATTGGCAAATGAGAAAAATGAAGTTGTTTGCCCAAGATCAGTGGTGGTAAACTTGAGATCCTAACTGCTACTTCTGGGTTCTTCTCTACTTCTTGGTCATTAGCATCTTACTTCATTGGAAGTTCTTTTTTTTTTTAGAGGTTTTTCTCTTTAGGGAGCGTGCACTCGCCAGACAGAGAGAGACATAGAGACAGGAAGCCAGAAATCACCCCCTAGGGGGGATGGTCACACCGCAATCCCTTCTCCTCCATTCTCACGCGGGATCTTGGGCACGCACTCACACGCGCCCGGCGTGAGTTTTAAGCCACCGGGTCTGGGACGCGAACCACGGTCGACTACGTGGGAGTCCGGCGACATAGCCATTACGCTAACTGCTGGTTCCCTTCATTGGAAGTTCTTTAGCAACTTATAGGCTAATAGTATGACCTCTCACAAAGTTCTATGGAGCCAGATTTAGCTGACTCTCTACAAAGATACTAAACGTATTCATGTTTTAGTGAAATAAAAATAACAGAAACTCTGGTAGTTATAATAATTACTACATGAATAAATCATTATATGAAATTGTATGTGTTTCAGTTTCTCCCAAATCTACCAAACTTAGGTCACTTCTACATGTAAAAGACCACTAGAAAATATCTTACATTTTAATATCTCTTAGGTACTTGATGTATAAAATAGCAGTAATCATTGTTTTAGAGAAGGTGTTAGAATTTTTAAAATGAATGAATAAATATAATCCCTGGTACTTTTTTTTTCTCTCCCCTGAAATTTAAAAAGCAACAAAAAGTGGTGAAAGAAAGGTTTGATTAAGACAGCCAAATGAGGAGCAACTATATGTAGAACTAGGTCTATTGTATAGCATGGTGGCTGTAGTTAATGATTTATTGTATTCTCGAAAAATACTAAAAGAGCAGATGTTAAGTGGACTCTCCCCAAAACGGTAACTGTGTGAGGTAATACATATAGTCATTAGTTTGATTTAACCATTCCACATTGTGTGTATACTTCAAAACATGTTACACACATGATATATACATACAATTTTATTGGTCAATTTTAAAATAAATAAATATGTTTGGGAAAAAAGAATTCACAGTGTAGATGAGAACAGCAGTCACTGAAAGGTTCTGTAAGCATTCCAAATAGAGGGTTCCCCATTCCAAGGAGGTTCAGACCACAATGAGTTCTTGAAAATAGGCTAGTGAATATGCATGAAGAAGTAAAAAGAGGCCAATTACTTAGATGTTTTATGTTCATGAATTTGGCCTTTTTTAGTTCTACTGTTGACAATTTTAAGCTGGTGGATTAAGATTCTATTTACATTTCAGAAAAATAGATGTATGGGTGAACTTTCCGTATGATCTCATATACCTAGACAGAACTTTGCCTTTACTGTAGTGGAAAGAATGTAAGTATTTGGATACAGAGTTATTCACAAACAGTCATCACCACTAGCATCAGATTTCCTCCATTCTTATTTAAAATGAAAGGTCAGTTTTTGTGTTTTCTTAATTTTTTTCCCTGCATGATATCATTTGTATGACATTTTTGATAAACAGAAATTAATAGGAATTTTACATAAGACATGAATGGAGCTCAGAATGATTATTCTGAGTATAAGAAGCCAAAGGCAAATACATATTGTATGATCCCATTTATATAAAAACTATAGAAAATTAAAACTAATTTGTAGTTGAAGAAAGGATAGCTGTAGCTGTCTGGGGCTACTTTCACTTAGACATAAAATAGAAAAGGGCCAGCTCCATGATACAGTGCTAAAACACTAAAAGGAAACGATCTCACGTGGTAACTGCAATTCAAATTCTGGGCTGGTTGGCCTGAAAAACACACCAAGCACATGTGCAAGTGTCCAGGATCAAATGCACGGGAGAACTGGACTGGAGGAAGGGGTTTGTGGTATGATGAGGCCCAGGGTGCTTCTCTCTCTCACACTCATTCTTGTGTACATGCATGGACTGTATCGTGAATAAAGGGGAAATTTTTTAAAAAAGAAAATAAGATAGAAAAGCCTGTTTTTAACATACATTTTCTCTATCCATGTGATAATGGACAATGTAAAATTTTCAGAAATTTTAAAGGATCAATGGAAAAACATTTACTATTTTCTCATACTTTTTTTTTTTTTTTTTGAGAGGTTTTCGCTATAGGGCATGTGCGCTCGCCGGACAGACAGAGAGAGACAGAGAGACAGAAAGCGAGAAATCACCCCCCGGGGGGAATGGCCACGCCGCAATCCCTTCTCCTCCATTCTCCTCTTGGGATCTTGGGCATGCACGCACATGCGCCTGGCATGAGTTTTAAGCCACCGGGTCCGGGACGTGAACCGTGGTCAACTACGTGGGAGTCCAGCGACATAGCCATTACGCTAACTGCTGGTTCCTCTCTCCTACTCTTTTTTATGTGTTTGAGAACTGATAGAAATTGGGAAGAAATTGAAAGCCACAGTTTTAAAAAATGGGCTATTCAGGTCCATTAGGTGATGTGATTAAGGCTCTGGTTTCCCACATGGTCAACCGCAGTTTGAGTCCCAAATCCAGCTGCTTGAAAATCATGCTGGGCATATGTGCATGTGTGCTCAAAATCCCAAAAGGAGAGTGGAGGAGAAGGGATTGTGTCATGGCCATCTCCCCGGGGGTGGTGGTGGGGTGGTGATTTCTCACTTTCTATCTCTGTCTCTCTCTGGTGAGTACATATGACCTATAGCAAAAACCTTAACATGAATGAATGAATGAACGAAGGTTATTTAGTCATTGAAGCAACAATTTCAATTGATACCAAAATTCCTTTTATTACTTTCAAATGCAAAAGAGGTATAATATGTGGGAATTGGAAAAAACTATAATAATACCTATCCTTTCTAGGTTATAAAGACTAGGAAAGAGCTTTAGAGAAATAAACTATCATCATTATGATCAAAGGTATTTTACTTTCTGGACTTAATATGTTCCAAGCAACCATGCCACAATCCCTTCTCCTCCATTCTTCTCCTAGAATTGTGGGCATACGTGTACACATGCCTGGTATGAGCTTCAAGCTGCCAGGTCTGGGATTTCTTTCTTTTTTTAAGAGGTTTTTGCTATAGGGCACGTGCGCTCGCCAGACAGACAGAGACAGAGAGACAGAAAGTGAAAAATCACCCCACAGGGGGGATGGCCACGCCGCAATCCCTTCTCCTCCGTTATCCTCTTGGGATCTTGGGCACACACGCACACGCGCCCGGCGTAAGCCACCGGGTCCAGGACGTGAACTGCGGTCGACTATGTGGGAGTCCAGCGACATAGCCATTATGCTAACTGCTGGTCCCAGGTCTGGGAGTTCAACCGTGTTTGGTCACATGGGAGTTCAGTGCCTTAACCACTACACTACCTACTAGCCCGCAAAAAGGCAGAAGTTAAAACTAGTTTTGGGAGTAGATCATTTACCTTATTGAAACATTTTTCTAAGCTTTCAATTAATTCAAGGTGATCTTGTTTCCTCTGGTTATTCTTTTAAAAACAAAGGTAACTGCCTTGAGCTTCTGAAAATGCAAAGGTTGCCAGGGTTGAGGTATGCACCTCCATCTTTTTCCAGGTACATGTTAAGTCCAGGTTTCTGTCACTTCTTTCTCGGGGTGCACAGAATGATGAGAAGAGTTAGTCAGAGATGATGACTTGCCCTTATGTTGCTGGAAGCCCAGCTTGGCCGATCTCCAGGCTATAGCAACTTGTCTAAAATCAGAAAAAAGTTTTAGTGTCTATCACATTTGAAAATCATTTTTACATCTAGGACTGAATGTGTGGAATCTTTTGTAGTCTGGGCAAAGTAGTAGTTGTGCCATCTTTGTTAGGGTTTCTTGGCAAATCTCTTACATCTTGACTTTCAAAACTTCTGTGTTACATTTTAGATGTAGCTGTTTGTGAACAACATATAACTGAGTTTTGTTCTTGCATTATCCAATCTGGCAATGCTTTTCATTGTAAATTAGATCATTTACTTCATTTATATTAAATTATTTGTATGTGTGGATTTAAGCCTATTGTCTTATTACCTACTTTCTGTTGTAATGGTGTGAATGCCTGCATCTATCCCCTAAGACTCATATGTTGAAAGTTAATCTCCAGTGTGATAGTATTAGAAGGCAAAGCCTTTGGCAAGTGGTTAGGTTAGGTCATGAGGTCAGAGGCTTCATGAATGGGCTTAATGCTATTATAAAAGAGACCAAGGAAGCATGCTATCCTCTTCCACCATGTGACAAAAGGACAGGAAATACATTTTATGAAGCAGATAAGTTCTCACCAGACACCAGATCTGCTGGCACCTTATTCTTGGGCTTACCAACCTCTAATTTGTAAGAAGTAAGTTTCTGCTTTTTATTAGCTATCTAGTTTATGGTATTGTTGTTACAACAGCCCAAAAGGATTAAGACACAGGTCATGAAGTTCCTATTTTTATAAGAAAAGATTCTTTCAAAGAAGATATGCATAACTGCATAGGAATTTATCACTTACTGCATTTTCATTTTCTGTTTATTTACTGATAAATTTATATGTCAACTTGGCTAGACTCCATGATGCCCAGTTTTTGGTTACACACCGATCTAAATGTTGCTGCAAAGGTGCTTTTTAAGGGAGCAGCAGTTAGTGTAATGGCTATGTCGCTAGACTCCCATGTAGCTGACCATGGTTTGAGTCCTGGACCTAGTGGTTTAAACTCATGTCGGCTGTGTGTGTGTGTGTGCGTGCCCAGGATCCCGAGAGGAGAATGGAAGAGAAGGGATTGCAGTGTGGCCATCCCCCCTGGGTGGGGGGGGGGGGGGGGTTTCTTGCTTTCTATCTCTCTACGTCTCTCTGTCTTTCTGGCGAGCGCACGTGCCCTATAGCAATAAACCTCTCAAAAAAAAAAAAGTGAAAAAAAGATGCTTTTTTTAGATTTTAGGAACATTTAAATTAGTGGACTTTGAAAGCAAATGATTTACCATTATGTGAGTAGCCTCATACCTTCAGTTGAAGTTGTTTTAAGAAAAAAAGACTGAGATCCCCAAAGAAGGAATTTCACCTACAGGCTGCCTTTTGCTTGAGTTGCAACATCAGTTCTTCCCTTGGTCACTAACTTGCACGGATGCCCTGCAGAGTTTAGACTAGTCTATTCCTACAATTATGTAAGCCAATTCCTAAATGTATTAAATATATATAACATAATATTTTGTTATTTTGTCATACACACACATATGTATACAAATATTGTATATATGTGTATATGGGGATGGCTCTATTTTTATCTCTGTCTATATCTCTCTGCACATGCATATTCTATTGGTTCTGTTTTTCTGGAGAACCCTGACTAATACACTTCCAAACACTTCCACTAGACAGTGAACAAAATGTAACTCTTAAGAAAACAGGGATCATAGTATTCTCCAATGTTGGCTGCAATGCAGCATCAATGGCTAGAGTTCAATAAATTTGTCAAACAAATCAATGAATGATAGCTATTAAGATGCCTGAGCACTGGGACCAGCAGTTGGCGTAATGGCCATGTCGCTGGACTCCCATGTAGTCAGCCACGGTTCAAGTCCCGGACCCAGTGGCTTAAATTCACGCCAGGTGCGTGTGCGTCCCAGACCCAGTGGCTTAAACTCACGCCAGGTGCGTGTGTGTGCGTGCTCAAGATCCTGAGAGGAGAATGGAGGAGAAGGGATTGTGGCGTGGCCATACCCCCTGGGGGGTGATTTCTCCCTTTCTGTCTCTCTGTCTCTGTCTTTCTGGCAAGCTCATGCACCCTATAGCCAAAACCTCTCCAAAATAAATAAATGAATGAATGAATGAATGAAAGATGCCTGAGCATTTAATCATCAGGACAAAGTGAGATAGATATTATCTTCTCTCATAAAGATAAAAGAATAAAGAAATAAGAATATGTCATTCTATGTTATATTTACGTATGTACTTGTAATTATGTGTATTTGTGTATGTGTGTAAACATAAGTGTCCTTACACAGAGAGACAAACAAATGGATGGAAGTAAGAATGAAAGAAAGGGAGAAAAAAAGAAAAAAATTAAGGGTATTTTCCACACTCCAGTGCTTCTTTTCACTGCCCTTTTGCTACTGTCTAGGCAGAAAGTACAAGTGAAAAGCAGTTTATTACTGCCCTCTAAGAGAGGGCACGTTCCTTTTTAGAGTATTGAGTCAAAATGTCAGCATTGACTTTCAAAATAGGCTCTTAAAAAGCATTCAGGAGACAACCTTGAAAGCAGTTTTTCACTGAAGGCAGCTGTTTGAGAGACAACAGGCTTTTTGAGTTCAAAGCAGAAAGGTGAAATAAAAAATTATGAAAGTTGAGGAGCCAGGGGTTATGGAGCTGGACTCCCACATTCCAACCAGAGTTTGAGTCCTGGACCTGGCGGCTTGAAATTCATGCGAGGCATGTATGCATGCATGTCCAAAATCCCAGGAGGAGAATGGAGGAAAAGGAATTGTGGCATGGCCATCCCCCCAGGGGGAACGATTTTTCACTTTTTCTCTCACTGTTTCCAGGAGTACATGTACTCTATGGCAAAAAATCTTAAAAAGGAAAAAAAAAGATAATAATGAAGTTGACAAATGGATGTAAGTCAGAATGAAAGACAGAGAGAAAACAAAGACTATAAGAACAGTTTTCTTTACATGGCATGAGGACATAAATAATTGTTTTTTCCATCAGGTGAACTTTTTTTTTTTTTTTTGGTAAACACAAAATGGAGCAATATAGTAAATTATTTATAATCATGGAGAAAGAGCTACTGCCTTTAATTTCTTAGTGTAGACCAGATTCTAGCAAAGGGAAATGACAGAATCCCTAGATAAGTTTTGAAAGACACATTAAAAGAGGCATTTCTTTTCTTTCTTTCTTTTTTTTAAAGAATTATTTATTTATTTAATTTAATTTGTTGTTATTTTTAAAATTTGACCAGAGTGAAAGAAATTGAGAAAGCAGGACTCCAGGTCTGGGACTCGAACTGCAGTTGACCCTGTGGGAATCAGAGCCTTTGACCACTATGCCACCTGCCAGCCCCGAGAGAGGCATTTCTTGCCTTACTTCCCAGGCTGACAGTCCTGTACAAAAGCTATTTGTGCACAATGAAGCAGAAAGGTCTAAGTGGGTTACCTAGGCATGTGGGTTTAAAGGGACTCAGTAAACTGAATTCTCACAGGATTTTATAGAAAAGTTTGCCACATCCCGGGAGAGAAGTCCATAAACTAGGCAGATGAGGGAACCTGATTTTTATCCAGTTTCACATGGAAAACGAAAATTTAAATTTAGATAACATTGTATTGATGATCTTTGTTTGTTTAATATTTTCCATGCTGCTATTTGTTCATACATTTTCCTTTCTGAATGGTGACAGATTCTGGGTTTATTCCCCTAGTTAATTTTATGTGCTCATAGCAGCTTTTACTGTCATATTTTATTAGTCTCCGACCTTTTATTTTTGTTTTGGATTTTTGAACAATGGATTTTGTTATTAGCTAATGAAATTTATTTTTATTTGTTTAAAAAGTATTTCACTATTTAAGCCTGAAATTCAGATAAATATTCAGCCATATTCCTTCTATTTGTAGTTTTAAGTTTCGTGTTTGTTTGGTTTTGGTTTCTGGGTTGTTGATTTTTTTTTATTTCCTTCTTTATCTCATTCAAAATTGACTTTGTTTTCTAGACTAGACATCTAATGTTATTGCTTTCCAAGTAGACAAACTTTGTTATCATAACCATGATTAAATTATTTCAAACAACTTCTTGATAATATTGATAAATATTTTATATTCATGATCTGTTTTAAAATGACATTTCTTGCTCCATTGATCTGCCTGTTGACTCATGTTTATCATTTTATTTTTATTATTGAAACTTCACAGGAAACATTTACATCTGGTAAAGCAATAGCTTCTTCCCACTCCTATTTACTAAAATGTTTAGTAATTCTCTTTCAGTTCTTCCAAATGAATTTAGAATTGCTTTGCCAATCTCACCCAAAATTTTTCAAATGTTTATTGACTTACAACACAATGACAAATTAATTTGGAAAGAATTGGTATATTTAAGTAAGTTGTTAAAAATTTTTTCCTTTGACGTACTCAAATCTTATTTTTTGGCTTTGTTTAAATTTTATATAAGACATCTAATTTTTCAGTATTTCATATTTTATTTTGCTGTGATATATAAAATTTTTTTTGTTTTTAAAACAAAATTTTAAGATTTATGATAGAGAGTGCCTGTGCATGGATATGAGAGAGAGAGAGAGAGAGAGAGGCACCCTTGACAGAGTCTTATCACACTACCTTCCCCTAGCCTTCAAGCCTGTGAATATCTTAGGTGCATGCACACATGTGCACCTGGCATGTTTTAGGTCGACCTGGCTGGGAAGCTGAACCTGTGTTTGGCCGTGTGGCTTCCAGCCCTGCAGTTCAGTACACTAACAATCATACCATTGAGTCCAGGCCTCCTTTGTGGTTTTGCTTACTTGATATGTGAGAAAGGCATTGATTTTTTAATTTTTATTTTGTTTCTATCTACTCTTGAATTTTCCTTCTAATCATGTTTTTGTTGATTTTCTTTAATATTCTTTATTTATATCCCATATTTAAATCTTCCTTAATTACTCTTGGTAATGTTTTATAATATTAAATATGCAAATCTTTTGTTAAAATTATTCCAAGGTATTTTACTATTTTCTGATGTTATTGGGAGTGGAATTTGTTGCCTTAATTCCATTTTTGGATTATTTGTTGTTATTATGTAGACATATAATTGATTTTTGTGTATTGATCTGGTACTCTACAGCCTGACTAAACTTACTAGTTCTAGCAGTATTTTTGTGTGGATTGTTTAGATTTTATTAATTTATTTATAATTACCCAGAAGGCATATGCACTCACTAAGGAAAGACAAAGAGAGAAAGAGAGAGCAAGAAAAAGCACCCTTGGTGGTGTGTGGTCATATTGCAATCCCTTTGGGTAGGAGGGTTATTATACAGGCTAAATCCCATTTCTCCATGTTGTGGGAATTTGGGGCATATGTACATGTACCTGGTATATTAATGCTTTCCAAGCCACTGGGGCTGGGACTTGAGCTGCATGCCACAATTACAAATTAATTTAGAAAGAATTGGTATCTTTTTCTGAATCCCAATCCAGTTCCCTTAACCACTAGGCTATGGGGATGTCCTTAGATTTTATGTTTTTACACACAGCATTATTATTATAGTTATGAATAATATCATGAATAATAATAATAATAATAATATCATGAATGGGGGTGCTGAATTTTCAAATGCTTTCTGTATCTATTAAGATTATATGTTTTGGGTCTGGCAGGGACATGGTGGTTAAGGCACAGGACTCCCACAAGGCCAACCATAGTGATTCCTGGACTTGGCAGCTTACTTTCTCACCTTGTCACCACTCTCTCACTCTGCCCCTCTCTGGTCAAATTAATAGAAGGAAAAGAAGGAAATGAAATTAAAAAAAAAATGATTATGTGTTTTTCCTTCTTTATGGTGAATTACATTAAATGATTTTTGAATATTAAACTCTTCAGTACAAATCTCTCCTCTGATCTTGAAGATTGCACATTCACCCTGAAGAGTATTTTTAAAGCTAAGTTAATGATATTTTCTGTAAAACATGGCCTTCTTGTACAATTACTTATTTTGATGAATGGCATAACCTCATTATTCAAGCCAGAGTTCCCTTTTTCTTTCAGTACTTCTCAATTCTTCCTTACTTCTCTCCAGCTCCACCACCAGCCTAGCCAGCATTAACTATCACTGGGCTGCCACAGTGACCTCCTGACTGATCTACTGAAACAAAAATATGATCAAGTCACGATTTACCCCTCTAAAAAATCTTCAGCAACTAATAACTGCCCAAAGATACAAGATCATTGACATAGTCTACAAAGCCTGGCATGGTGTGATCACTGCTGCTATCATGGTCTCACATCATCATGATATTCTTATTTTCTCAACCTGAACTGTGTTATCTTTCTTCCAGCTCCTTGTACTTACAATGTTGATTCTGCAATAGGCCATCAGTGATGCTCGCTTTTGGCCTTAGATGCTCTTTCTTCTTCATTTACTTAGGTCCTGTTCTATCCTCTACATACAAAGTTTTTTGTTCTTCGCTTTGTCATATTTTCTTTGAATCACTGATTACGTCACATGTTTATTTCAAACCCTCATATCACCAATTGTATTTCTTTCCTGGCCCCTACTGCAATCAAAAATTCATATTTACCTGACTGTTTCATCAGTGTTTGCCTCCATCGTGTGACTGTTATATCTATGAAAACAGCAATTGGGAGTTTTTTCCTCTATCACTATGCACAACATCAGGGACATAAACGCTATCCAATAAACAGTTGTGGAATTTGCATGAGAGATTGTAATTTCTTAATGTCAGCTAAATATCATCTCTCAAGTTGTAAATTTCTGACATTATAAACAAATGGAATTATTTATGTGTCTGTTTAATAAATACATATTTTTAAAAATTTGCCATGGACCATGTGCACTTGCTGTAGCAAGAGGGGAGTGAGAAATCACTCCCATGGGGCATGGTCATGCCATAATCCTTTGTAATCCATCTGTCCTTCTTGTTGGGATTTTGGACATGGACATACATGCACCTACAGGTTTTCAAGCCTCCGAGTCTGGGACTCAAACTACTCAGTTGGCCATGGGGATCCATCTGCCTTAACTACCATGGCACCAGCTAGCTCCACTTAATAAATATTTCTAAGTTCTAGAGCAGATGTGATATGGAATTTCTGTGTTATCTTATCTATCTTAAGGTACCAGGCACTAAGAATCACAAATTAGAAATATCATTTAACTTACATCAAGCAATCCATGTCTACTCTCAATGCCTCCTTCACTTGACCTTTTTAATAACATTTTCTTGTATCTCTTTAAAGGCTTAAAAAGTTATACATTTTGTCAGTTTCTCACAATTCCATATGTTCGAGTGATTTTATTTCTGTCAATATTATTTTTTTATACTACTTTACCTCCACTATAAGAGTTCAATAAAGATAACATAGAAAAAAGTAATAGGTGATGGAATAAGAAGATATAGGTTTTATGTCTGAATGCCTCTTGACTTTGTGAGAATAAGAAAGATACAAATTTTGAGTATCAGTTCTAATAAGTAAAATGTAGGCAATCTTTATAATGTTTTTTTGTTTGTTTGTTTGTTTGAGAAGTTTTTGCTATAGGACGCGTGCGCTCGCCAGACAGACAGAGAGACAGAAAGCGAGAAATCACCCCCCAGGGGGGATGGCCACGCCGCAATCCCTTCTCCTCCGTTCTCCTCTCGGGATCTTGGGCACGCATGCACACATGCCTGGTGTGAGTTTTAAGCCACCAGGTCCAGAACGCGAACCACGGTCGACTACATGGGAGTCTAGCCACATAACCATTACACTAACTGCTGGTCCCTATAATGGAAAGAGCAAATGTGATAATGTGTATGAAAGTTTTTATTAATTATAGCTTACTATATAAATACAATTATTTATTGTAACCATATAAAGAAAGGTAAAGAAACACTTAATATAGGATGATTTTTTCCCAAGGCCAGGAATCCACTTAGTTGCCCAAAACCTGTACTCAACAACTCTAGCAGACTCGAGGTGTGAGGGGTTTGGAACATACAACTAACTCAAAACATGGTACCTTGACATTTGAGAAAGCAACATAAACTGCAAGTTCACTCACTGTCTCCCTCCTCTTCCCCCTGGAGCAGGTCACAAAACCTAGAATCTCCTGACCTTCCCCTGAAGCAGGTCATAAGATCCTCATCTGAGAGGTGGCTTCCCTATACACAGGGGAAGGGAGCCAGAGATACAGAGATGACAAGAAGAATCCACATAAACAGGCCTTACTAAGTCCTCCCCACCCCCATCAGTTTATTGCCATTAGATCTTATCTCCCTTGTTCAGTCATACTTTCCCACAGCTGTTCATTCTTCATCAAATGTAAACATAAAAAATATAAAAGTTTATCTTTTTATTTGAGTCTTCATTTTTGAAGCATCCTGGGTCACATAAAGCTTTGTATGTTATTCCCTTGGTAACCTGCCTTTTGTTCTGAGAGTTTTAAGTGCCTCAGCCATGAATCTAGCAAATGGTGAGGAAAAGAAATTGTTCCTCCCTCCAGGGGACTATGCTTTTCATTTGAAAAGAATGTTTATGAGTGTCATCTCCAGCATGAAGTATCACATTTGTCAAACAAGCCCGAGATCATTAGGTTTCTCCTTTCTAATGTTCTTTTTAAGACAGTTACTGAGAAGGAAAAAGTATTATTAAAGCAAAGGTGTATTGTGTTGTTTTAGTTACTCATGTACGTACTTCATGTATGCCAATTGTTAGTATGAAGAAAAAGCGAGTAAATAATGTTACTCCTGGTGAGTAGGCAAATAAGAATTGAAAGAGTTTTTTTTACCAATAACTCTCAAAGATATTTTTAAGATGATAGAAGGAAATATAAGGAACATTTAGGTAGAATAAGTGAAAGATTTAACTTCATACCATTTGATCCAGGAAGTAGTCAGTCTCATAGGCTTGTGAGTAGTGAGATGCAGGCATTTAGGAACAGGAACATACCAGAGACAGAAATTTAAGGAACCAAGGAAGTGTTGTTATAATGGAGTTTAGATCAGCTAGAATTCTTGAGCAGTTCTAACTCACAATGGATTCAGTAAGCCTGAGAATCTGTCTTACATTTATCTACCATGTCCTTCAATCATAGTTGGTAATGCAGCTGATACAACCTCTTTTTGATCTTCTTACCTATGGAACAAAAATCATTATTGTAGCAAGGATCATATCCAAGTATCTGAAACTGTTCACTTGCTCCAAGACAAAGGAACTCCTGATACAAAATTCTGTTCTCTCTACATTGGATCACTTCTCAATGAACTTGGTAAATTCATTGACTATTAAAGCTAGGAGGGGGCTGGTCCTATAGTGCCATGCTAAGCCCTGTACATTGGGAGCCAGATCTCATACGGCTGACCATGGTTTGAATCCTGCCACAGAGATTTGAAAAACATGGCAGGCATGCGTGCTTATATGCTCAAAATCTTAACTGGATGGAGAAATGGAAGAAAGAAAATTATGGCATGACCACATCCCATTGAAGGATATGTACTCTTTCTGTCTCTCTGTTCCTGTCTCTTTCTTTGTCTCTCTGACAAGCTCATGTGATCTCTGGAATAAAAAATCATCAATTAAAATAAAAAGTTTGGAGGTAACTTGAACACAGCTCTAGTGATCATAACTTTTTGCTTAATGTCATTTTTTTTTTGTTTGTTTGCTTTCTTTTTTTTTTCCCAGTGAAATTGGAGGCAGAAGCAATTTGCAAATTGCTCTACTTTAAACCACAATGTGGGAGGGGCCGTCTACTCCAGGCAGCACTCCATTGCCCAGCTGCCATGAAAAGGCTCTGCATAGATCCTCTGAATCATAGTGGCAGAGCTTGAAAAAAATTAAGAATTCTCACCTCTTTCTTTAAAAGTGAGACACTAAGGCCTGGAGTGATTTAGTTACTTGTCCTAACGTGCAAGCTCACTAGTGGCAAATATTTAAGTTGTGATTAGATAATCTGAAATATGAGGTAATTATGTTTTTGGTAAGTTTAAATACAGGTCTATGGAGGAGCCTGGGAATTTTCAACAAGGCCTCATGAGAGCCCTTCCAATATTGCATTTCTATCATTCTAACTAATCATCACATCCAATGAATTAATTATGCTGCATGATATTTTCCCAGTGCAATACAGATGGCTTCATCATATAATTTTAGGCTCTAGTTAGAGATGATTCACTGGCATTTTAAAGGCACTGTTGCAACTGTTCCACAGGAAAACCTGAAAGAGGATGCTTAAAACCATTGTGGATTGAAAATATCGCTTATCTAGTGATAAGCTTCTTTCTACCTGAAGACATCCACATGGAATGGAATTTTGACAAACTAGAGATAGAACTGCAGTGGATATGCCTGTGCTTTAGGGGCTAGAAACATGTCTTGTACTGTGTCAGTGTAGCTCAGAGCTGAGTAAAAACTCACTGTCGAAAGGTCCTGGAAGCTCTGAATCAGGACAGCTGGAGAGCATGTGGCATAGTACAACCCACCATTAAAATTTTGATGCTTGACTCTTTTCCACAGCCTCCCTAATAGATAGCTATGCTCTCTCTGAACCCACCCACTACTGAATTAAATACTGAATGTGCTGCTGTCCATATTAAAGTGGACCTCCTTCACTTGCTAAACATTACTTTTGGTAATACTAATAGCATTATCTTTGATAGTCTATTAAATACTTACTGAACACCAAATACATGGGGTACATATCAGATAGTTGGGTTTATAAAGATGACTATATGTTGCTTTATTATATAAGGCACTTGAGCCTTATGGAGCTAAATAACATAAATCTGTCCTTCCAAGAACTCTCAGTATGGAGCAGAGAACAAATCACAGTCAATGATTACAATAAATGTGATAGAGATGTGTGAGTGAGAGCCTATCTAACTGACTAGTTGAAGGATTCCTGGATGGGATGGGGTGGTTCAGCTGAGTACTGGAGGATTGGTTACAATGGTCTAGATTACAAAGGATGGAATGGTCTTCTAAACAGAGCAACATGTGCAAAGGCAGAGGCGGACCATACAACCATGAGACAGCAACCAGGTCAGGACGACTGGCATAAGGTCTCCCCTGCTAGTTCGTCTTTTTTTTTTTGGAGAGGTTTTCTCTATAGGGCGCGTGCGCTCTCCAGACAGACAGAGACAGAGAGACAGAAAGCAAGAAATCACCCCCCAGGGGGAATGGTCACGCCGCAATCCCTTTTCCTCCATTCTCCTCTCGGGATCTTGGGCATGCACGCACACACGCCTGGTGTGAGTTTTAAGCCACCGGGTCCTGGACGCGAACTGTGGTCAACTACATGGGAGTCCAGCGACATAGCCATTACACTAACTGCTGGTTCCCCTAGTTCGTCTTTTATCCTGACTGCTATATATTATTATTTCATCATGCAGACATACAAAACATTTATTTATCCCTTTTCTTATAGACAGTCATTTGGGTTATTTCCTAGTTATTTCTAATTTGAAAAGGGCTGCTGTGAACATTTTTGTACCCGTCTCTTGATGTACGTTGTGAAGAGCTGTTCTTAAAAACCAACCCAAATGCCCACGAACAGATAAATGGATTGAAAAACTGTGGCACATATACTCTATGGAATACTACTCAGCCATAAAAAAAAAAAAACAATAAGATCCTGGTTTTTGACAGAAAGTGGATGAATATGGAAGATTTACTGCTGAGTGAAGCAAACAAGGCTATGAAGAAGAGACATTGTATGTCCCCACTTAATATACCACGTTTTTGCACTCTACGACCGAAACTGAATGACTAAAGGATACAGAAACACAGTAAATGGTTGTGAATACCAGGTGTAGTGCAGGAAGAGTGTGGGTGAAAGAACACAGTATGAGGATGAGTATTAAGGAGAAAAATGGAGAGGCAAAGCTTTAATGGGACAAAAAAACAGAGTATTATCTGTTGAAGTTAACTTTATAGTATTATCAACTGGACTGGGGAGAAATGTAAACATGTTGGAATATTCACTTTGCAAACTAAATGAAGTGATTGAATGTTTAAAAGAACTTGAAATAAGATAAGAAAAGCAAAAACAAACAAACAAACAAAACAAAACCTAGAGGCAGAATTGCTGAAGGTAGACTATACAGTTTTTCCATGTAGATGAATGCATTGAATTTAAAGGACTCCCTTTTATTCTTAGGTTGGGCTTTTTTGGGGTAGTAAATGTCCTTTTTAATTAAATGGTACTAATTATAGATGGTAGTTACTGCTTTTTAAAAGCAATGTCCACTTTTAGTAAAATTAAAATCCTTAAATTTTGTTAGAAAATTGTACTGTTTTATGACATTTTAACGTCCAGGAAACTCAAGGCTAGATCATCTAAGAGAAAGGCCAACTTTCATCCAGGAGTATGAAGGAGCTGTAATACTGGTTCTTATCTCACTGAGCCCTCACTAGGATTAATGAGATAAAGAACTAGAAACACCAATATACAGTAATTGTTCAATAAGCCATAGCCCCCTCGTTGCCTTGGTTTCCAATGCTAGCTTCCAAATGCCTGAGTGCTGGCCTTGTGCCTAGTACTTAAGGGAACTGAATCTCACATGGCCAAATACAACTCTAATTTTGGTCCTGGTAGTTTCAAACACCCAGATGCATGCGTGTATGCCCAACCGGATGGAGAAATTGAGGAGAAGGGATGGTGGCATGATCTCACCCCAGTGAGGATGCTTTTTCCCTCTTTCTCTCTTTTTCTCTCTAGTGAGTACATGTACCCTCTGGTAATTTAAATGCATGCTTGCATACATATGCATGCATGCCTAGGATTGTGCCTCAGGTTTTATAAATGGCAGTTAGCACTACAGTGAGCACTATTTAATGCTTGCCATGGCATTCATAAAACTTTTAGAAAGTGACAACCCAAAGGAATAAGAAACGTACACCACAAAATGTTCATTCCTTGCTTTTATCTATCCTAGGAAATGCCTGCCATGCTCAAGAGATAGAGTTGACCCTTGCTCGTAGTGATATCCTCCATTTGAAGGTAATTGTGTTTTTATTTACTTTTTGACAACATGAGAGAAGTAAGGCCACAGTGCTGAAGGTCCTGGAATTAAGTTGCCTCTGGCCCTATATCTTTGGTTTGCTTCACTGTGTCTTGCCTGGCATTACATACAGCTAGTCTAATGGGTAGCAGCCAGGTTTGAGGAAGGTGCTAGATAAAAAGAGATTGGAGAAGAAAATGCCAGCTTTCTATAAGAAAAATAAACATTTTTCCAGTCTTAAGACTAAGAGACATCTTCCCTGGGGACTCTACTGGTTTTTCCTTGAGAGAGCACTGGTATCTAATGACCTCCAAGGTCAGTTTAGCTTTATACAGAAAGTAATTTTGGATGTGGAGACAGACAGACATAGTAACCCTATTAGAGTTGTGACACTACATCCACCCCAGCTTCAGTCAGTCAACCTTGAATCACAGGCACATGTGTGCCTAGCATACTTAGGGAGGTCTCTGGATGAGAATCTGGAACCTTCTCATGTGACTCAGCCTTGTAGGGAATTGTGTTTTATTGCTCTACCATTGTCCAGTCCTGTAAGGTATCATAATTTCTGTGAAAGTACTTTCTTCACTGATATATCGGTCAAAAAAAGTGGTATTGTTGGTTACCATCTGTGTCAGGCATGGTAGGTAAGAAACGATAATCTATAAAATTGGCAGTACTGGGTAGGTCAATATCTACTTGAAGGTAGTTGTAACCGGATAAATAGTTTAATAGAACCCTACGCTGTGTGGATGATGGCAATCATGAAAGGTGAAGGTAATGTGGTTGAAATGACGATGATTAATTTTTATTGAACACTTACTAAGTGGTAAGCATTGTACTGAGAGTGTAGAGTATGTCATCTCATTTGATTATCATCACAAACTTACGAGGCTGCTATGATCATTATTATTATAACCTATTTATAATTTGAGAAAATGAATCACAATGAGGTTAAATAACTTCTCTAGGATCACAAATCCTTTCAAGATTGAGAACTTCTATTGTGATAATAACAAAAACCAGCATTTTTTTTTTTTAGGTTTTTGCTATAGGGAGCATGCGCTTGCCAGAAAGACAGAGACAGAGAGACAGAAAGCAAGAAATCATCCCCCAGGTGGGATGGCCACACTGCAATCCCTTCTCCTTCATTCTCCTCTCAGGATCTTGGGCAAGCATGCACATGTGCCCAGCATGAGTTTAAGCCACTGGGTTCAGGACTCAAACTGCGATCAACTACATGGGAGTCCAGTGACATAGCCATTATCCCAACTGCTGGTCCCACAAAAACCATCATTGATTAAGCTTATGGTCAGCAATGTTTAAGCAAAAGCATGGTAAATTATTAATTTACCTATTTTATAGATGGGGAAATTGAGCCTCCAGGAACTTAAGAGACTTGTCCAAAGGCACATTGTGGTATAATTAGAAACCAGCCCAGGGCTATGATCTCCAAAACTGATGTTTTTCTGTTGCTCCAGACAGCCTTTCATATTGAATTTATGGTAGGTTTTCTGGAGTTGACCATGGTCAAGAACAACCCTTAGAATCCTCTAAATGTGTTCCAAACCTGGACATTTGCGATGTCCAGATTAACACACCCACAGTTTCTGCCTGTATCATGAGCCTGTGTTTGGAAATCACATCTCTTGTTGTAGCATCACTCTACCTGCGGTTGCCCATGTCAAGGCACCTCCAATCTGGTTCACTTAGGACCAAGCACTAGTACTGTAAATGGTGGTTTTATCCTTGCCATTGATTTCTCCTTATATCATACATTTCACTTTCACTGGGCAGTCCTTAGATAATGGCCTCACTTTTTAAAGAGCCCATCTCATACTGCTGACTAAATCGCAAATGTTGAACTTCAGATTCAGGATGAGAAAATCCAGCTCTACTTGCAGCCTTCTTAAGGCTGGAATGTCAAGTGTTTCGACTTAATTGGGAAGGGAAGAGAAGACTTTATACAGAATAAGGACTTCTGTTTCAATTTCTCAGAGAACATTTTTTTTAAGTATGTATTAGAGAGACCAGTAGATGGCATAATGATTATGTTGCTGGGCTCCCACATGGCTGGTTGGGATTGAGTTCAGGACCTGGTGGAACTTCAAACTCATGCCAAGTGTGTGTATGTGTGTGTTTGCATGTGCATACATGCTCAAAATCCTAAGAGGAGAATAGAGAAGAAGGGATTGCAGTGTGGCCATCCCCTCAGGGGGTGGGAGGAGTGATTTCTCACTTTCCATCTCTGTTTCTCCATTGAGCATATGTATCCTGTAGCAAAAATCTCTTAAAAAACAAAACAAAAAAAAGGTCTGTAATAAGTATGATTCAAACCTAAGGTGAAATGAGTTTAAACCACTATTTCTAAAGCAGGAAGCCCCCCAACCTCAAATGATAACAGAATTAATTTTTACTTTCCTCAGCTCTGCTCTGTGAGCATAAGGTTGACTCCATGGCCCCATTTGGTCATAGCCTAAAGTAATTATTCTGCAGTTTATTATGATGAGTATTTATTTGTGCATGTGTCTATACTGTGGTAAATCTGGGGTTAATTATGTGTCTCATCACCTTGTGAGTCACTTGAGGGTAAGAATATTTTACTAATCTTTGATCATAATATCACCCTGAAAATTAGCATCAGAAATGTTTAAGAAATAAGTATTAAATTAATATAACCAAGATGTGAAGTAATTCTCTTTCTCACAGAAGACAAGACACTTGTCAAAACAGATATTTAAAATTTTTCAATAATTTTGTGACATAGAAAATTACCACAAATCCAACGTTCCCTGATGTTACTGCCTCAATATTTACCAAACACTCCCTCAACATTGATTGTGTCCTACTAGTAGTCAGGCAAATTGCAAATGTGACTAAGATGGAGTTACTGTCCACAGGGGCTGAGCAGTCTTTGAAGGGAGACGCCCCTTAGCACATAAATCTTTTAGAGCACAGTAGGTGCTGCAGCTAGAGGTGTGTGAGGGTGCTGTGTGGTATGGCTCAGTAGGCAAGGCAGAAAGCACTTCAGAGATCAGAGGATGGGGAAGAGGAAGGACATTCAGGCAAAGGAAACAGTGGTAAAGAAGTGCAGTGTGTTCCCACAAGGACAAACATCAAGTGTGTCGTGGGCACAGAGATTGTGGAAGAAGTTTTTGTATCCAGGTTCTAAATGGTTTAAATATTGTTAAAGAAGTATCTTTTTGTTGTCAGTGATTATAATTTTTTTATTTTATTTTATTTTATTTTATTTTTTTGGAGAGGTTTTTTCTATAGTGCGTGTGCGCTTGCCAGACAGACAGAGAGACAGAAAGCGAGAAATCACCCCCCAGGGGGGATGGTCACGCCGCAATCCCTTCTCCTCCATTCTCCTCTCAGGATCTTGGGCACGTATGCACACGTGCCCAGCATGAGTTTTAAGCCACGAGTCCGGGACTTGAACCGTGGTCGACTACGTGGGAGTCCAGCGACATAGCCATTATGCTAACTGTTGGTCCAAATTTTTTTATTATTTTTTTTTACTGCAATGATCACATTTGCACCTTTCTCCCATGGGCATACCCAAGGTGATGCAAATCCTCAATGACTTGGCTTACCAGCCTCTTCCTTTATAGTCAAGAATGTATGGGACCAGGGTATAATGTTTATATTGCTGGACTCCTATGTATGTAATCAAGCACAATTTGAGTCCCAGACCCAGTGGCTTAAAACTCATGCCAGGCATGTGTGTGCCCAAAATCCCAAAAGGAGAATGCAGGAGGAGGGATTGCAGTGTGGCCATCCCCTCTGGGAGGTAATTTCTTGCTTTCTGTCTCTCTGTCTCTACGGCAAGCACATGCTCCCTATAGCAAAAATCTCTCAATTTTTTTTTTTAAAGAAATCATGTAATGCCATTGGTTGAGCACAATCTTATTTTAGGTATAATTTTGAATTATATATATGTTTAAAGATAAGTGTCACTCTCACCGTTCTCCTGCCTCAGCATTCTGAGTAGCTAAAACCACAGGTGTGCTCCAGCATGGCTGGCTTTTAAGGTGTATGGGAATAAATAACCCAGTCCTTCCATATGGCTTCAGCCTGTGAGCTGTATTACGTTTCCAGCACACATTACTGCAGCTAGGCTGATAATAACTTTTTATATAGAACCATAAACATTCTTGGGACCAGCAGATAGCATAATGGTTACATTGCTGGACTCCCACATAGTCGACCGCAGTTTGAGTCCCGGACTAGATAGTTTAAAGAACACACAGGACATGTGTGCACATGTGCCCAAAAATCCTGAGAGAAGAATGGATTGCAGCATGGCCATCCCCTCTGCGGGATGATTTCTCACTTTATGTTTCTCTCTGTCTCTCTGGGCAAGCGCACAAACCCTACAGCAAAAATCTCTCTTAATACATACATACATACATAGATACATACATACATACCAAACCCAGAAACATTCTCAAGCTTTTGAACTTTAACTTAATTTTTTAATAACAATGATATGTAGCAGTCCTTACTGCTCCTCCCTGTCCCCGTACCATTTTGTTCCAAATTATGACTGAACAATAGTTCCATGCAATTTTGTGATTGAGAAATGTCTCTAGAAGTGAAATCATATGGCTGGTTCTGTGTTTTAGTGAGAGTAATTAGCGTCACGTATCATCCCCAAATCCTAAAAATGTTTGAGACATCATAAATGTAAAGTCATTTATACTGTGGTTCTTCCTCTATTATTAACTTAGAAGATTTCTTTTGGAGCTTCCTATTTGCATTAGGTTTGGATTTTGCAGACCTCCCCTTGGCCAGATTGCCTTTGGAGAGATGCCTGCCACAGAATACATACTGTTTTGTTGTTGTTATTTCAAATTGATCTCCCCACCTTGGTAAAAGTCACCAGTCTAGCAATTAGGAACTGCTGTGCTCACTTGTTTTTAGCTGAAGTCCCATACTGAGAAAATTGCATTTTATTTGGCTTGAGTTCTATTCTTGAGTGATGCTCAAGTTAAAAAGCAGGTGTGCCTGGTAGCATTTAATGCCTCCAGTGGATAAAGTATTGCAAATTAGGTGGCCCATGTAAACTAAGCTCCAGTGATTGCAGAATCATTAATTTTTATTTTTTCTTCCTTACTTTCAGTGGGGCCATGTGTTGAACCTTTATGATCTCTGGCCTGCACTATTACAGTAACCTTTTAATTGATCTCCCTGACTCAACTCAAGAGCTTTTCCATTCACCTTTTTCAGTATACAGGAGTGATTCTCCAACAGACTCTTAGGACTCTCCTTTCACAAAACCTTTCATGTTTTCAAAAGATTAAAATAGAAAACTCATGAATCAGTCCCAAGAAACCTTTTGTCTCCTCACGTGTAACACCTCTTCACACACTTAAAGCTTCTGCTAGTCTGAACTATTATTTGGTGCTACTTTCACAATCTGAATTTTCTTTGCATGTTTTTTACATAGATTGTTCTTTGAAATATGTTGCTTCTTTTTTTTTTTTTTTTTTTTTTTCCTGGAGAGGTTTTTGCTATAGGGTGCGTGCGCTCGCCAGACAGAGAGAGAGACAGAGAAATAGAAAGCGAGAAATCACCCCCTGGGGGGATGGCCATGCCACAATCCCTTCTCCTCCATTCTCCTCTCGGGATCTTGGGCACGCACACACATGCGCCCGGCGTGAGTTTAAGCCACCGGGTCCGGGACTCGAACTGCGGTCGACTACGTGGGAGTCCAGCGACATAGCCATTACGCTAACTGTCGCTCCCGAAATACGTTGTTTCTTAAATGCCCTCTACCTTTACTCATGTTACTGTTAAACTTCAATTGAGGTTTTAACATACAATTTCATCATCTCTTTGTCTTTGAAACCTTTTCAAGAATTTCTAGGTTAAATTCATTGCTAATTAATTTATTCAACTGATATCTAATAAGTGTCTTCTTTGTGCCAATCATTGTTTTCATTGCTGGGAAAACAGATGACCTGGACAAAGTTCTCATCCTCATCTATCTTGCATCTAGCATAGGCCATATAAAAATAATAATTAAAAGATAATATATAATTCTAAGTAGTGAAGGTACCTTAAGAATAATACATCAGGATACATAGAATTATTTTATTTGGAGTGGGGGGATTTTTATGTCTTTGTCAACTATAGACAACATATACCACTTTGGGAAATTAATTGTTTTATGTGTCTTTCTGTGTTATGTCTTCTTGAGGTGATAAATGCTCTTTATCTTTGTCTTCTTCAGTCTCTTCTGCAAAACATTTGCTATTTATGTCTTGACCGAGGAGTCTTCAAAAAGATCATGGAAAAGTGTATTATCAAAAGAAGTATAGATTTCAAAATTTTGCAGCAAAATAAGACTATACTTTAATTCCATTTTCTGTGACCTTTTGAAGTCCCCTAGTAAACACGTACGTAAATTGGTGAACAAATTGATTATTCTTTTACCATGCTTTATTTTCAATTCATTGGAAAAGAAATCCTCTATGAAGTAATAAATTAAATAGTTTCAAGGTGACAAAGGAATGCCTTAATAAATAATGAGATGCTGGGACCAGCAGTTAGCCTAATGGCTATGTAGCTGGATTCCCATGTAGCCGACCGTGGTTCGAGGCCCGGACCTGGTGGCTTAAACTCACACCGGGTGTGTGTGCATGCGTGCCCAAGATCCTGAGAGGATAATGGAGGAGAAAGGATTGCGGCGTGGCCATCCCCTCGGGGGGTGATCTCTTGCTTTCTTCTTTCTGTCTGTCTCTCTCTTTCTGGCAAGTGCATGCACCCTATAGCAAAAACTCTCCCCCCCCCCCCAAAAAAAAAAAAAAAGAATGAAATGCTGGCCAAAGACCAAGTTTCCTTCAGCGCATAGATTAGAATTATAAGGTTATCCTTAGGGTCTGATACCTGGACCATTTAATGCTCAAGACATCTTCAAAGAGAGATGGAGCTTCTCTTAGTCAATATCTCTGTGTCCTATAAAGTCACAAATTAAGAGATCCCTCCAATTCTTAAAAGAAATGACAGCAACAATGAAAAACTAAACTACTATACTATTTTGACTTAGTTCTTAAACTAAGATTTTGTTTAAAAATAACGCTGGGAGAACTGGAGCAAATTTTGATTAACATTTGGAAGTTTTCTATTATAAAGAGATGTGTAAAGTGATATAATTATTTGGGAAAACATGTATAAAAATCTATACTTATTATGAATAACTAATGCCTGGTTCCCTGTTGCCCATTAACTCACCTCATCTATTTCCCAGTTTCCACATCTGCACAATGGGATTCTGTAAGTTTGCTATATATCTTAGAGTCTCCATCACCCTCTGCTCTTTTCATATATCTCTGTGAAACTGTCGAAGCTCCAACCCTTAGCAGTGGCTTATTCTAAAACAAGAAGAAATCCAAATAAAGGCATAGCATAAAACAAAATGATCATCTCTATAAAGATTAGTTGCTAATTTTGTTTGTTGGTTTTGTTTTTAGTAGGCAAAATGCTGGACATTACCATGTTCATTGGGGGTCTTTGGTTGCAGGCAACAGATAGCCAGTAATCAATTCTGATTAATTTATGGCCCAAAAGGTAATTTATTGGAAAGCTGTAGAGTAGCTCATGGAATTAAAGAAAAATGAATAATAAAGCTCAGAAAGGACCAGAATTAGGTAGCAGAAACTAAGAGTCTTCTTAGGGCTTTACCCCCCAAACTAATAAATTCTGTCAATAACTAGATCATGATCCCAAGATTCAAAATCTAGAGATAGCACTTATTGGCCTAGCTTGGGTCACCCCTATGTCAGGATGGCTGGTAAGGGGTGGGGGAGAGGAGATGTACTTTGATTGACAGGGTCACTATGAATGTATCTAATGGAATAGATGCAATTCCCCAATGAAAACAACAGATGCTTTTAATAGAATAAATGAGATTAGATCTTCAATATGCAGAATTCTCACCTCAAGAAAGATATCAGGATATCAAGAAGAGGCTCAGCAAAATAGAAATCACAAAGATTTTGGCATTACATAGAGTGGTCCCTGACATAGTAGCTGTTTTGTAGAGATTATTTTTATTTCCTCAGAGAGCTGCTCTTAGGCTAAATGAGGTAATCTGTATGAATTAATGTTGAGGTCAAAGTGAACACTTTCTGAATTATATCTGTTATTCTCAGTACCAAGGAATAAGTATCTTCAGGGTATTTTGGGGCAAGAATGAAAACATGTGTTAGTGGAGGACCCTGAGTGCTCCTAGAGGACCAAGCTAAGAGACAGTCAAGACGCAGCCCCAGGATGTGTGCATGCTTCTAGATATCTGATTGCAAAAGTCACCATTCTAAATTAATCTTAGAATTGCCTACTGCTGTGACCTCATTTGCACCACCAGCCTCCTCTTTTCATTATTTTTGGCCCAGAGATATACTGTTAAAATAATGGAATGAAAGGAGTAAATTGTGATATTTGATTAAAATAAGAGATGCTGTTCTCCACTTGCACTAAACTTATCTGATCATGCCAAACAGTGATTGAATGTATACAAAATATTTTTTAAAAAACTATTATAATAAATAATATTTTTATACATGCAGAGACTACTAAGGTTATTTGAAGGACTGGAGTAGTTTGTACAGCATGCATGCAATACATGAATGTATTGCCTCTAGAAAATTAAACAATAAGTAAAGACTGCTTGCTTTTTTATCACAATCTGCTGGCGTGATAAAGTATTCCTCCCCACATAGTAGGAGACTCTCTCTTCCCTTACCCTCTGCAATTTACCACCTTATAGGTATGTCTTTCTCTTTTCTGTCCTATTATTTACTTTAGAGGACAACTTGCATATCCTGTTCCAGTTTTCAGCCCAATGGGGACTGGCATTGACCTTGTGATAAGCTGAAGGGAGAGGTCTGGAGTCTCATTGTACTGATTTACTTGGTTTAGGTTACTCTCCTTAATTAAGATTTTAAAATTCATAACACAGCATCAATTAAATTAAAAATTGGGTTCCACATCTGAAAAATGGGATAATAATGCTCTCCTCTAATACTGACAGCTTAAGTGTAGATTGACAATAAAATGGATAAAATTTTTGGCATAATGTCTGCAATTAGCTCTTCAGGGATCAGCATGAAACCAATACTCCAAGAAATTGCTCCTATGAGTTATTTAAATGAGTCAGGTCATACTGACACATCTCCCAGATATAACCTTAGGAAGTTTCCCGAGAAGAGATATTGGCTCTACATTTGACATAATGAAAATTTACATCATAAAGAGAACATTAATTATTTCCTACGCAGTCATCCTGGTTCATAACTCTTAAATTATATCAACAGCTATCCTAACAATGGAACTGTCTCTCAGGAAAAAAAGAGTAAGATATAGGAGGATGTAAAAAATAAATAAAAAACACCTTAAAAATTTTAAAAAATGAGGACTATAAAATATACTAAGTTGTCTGATCTTTGGTATTCAGATATAAATTGAGAATTTAAATGACGAGATATGCCCAAATTAAATTCAGACTGTACTCAACCAGTTTCACCATAGAGATTTGTAACCAAGGATATCAGACAGTTTTCTACATTTGTTTCTTAGCATTTCATTCTCATTTCTAAGTAGACGAGCAACTTAGTTAAGGACTTATTGAAAAAGCAACTGCTGTCCTTGGGTTAGTTGGTAGGTAGTGAATTTTCATTTCTAGGACTAG
Organism: Tupaia tana; assembly: GCA_026018925.1. NCBI lineage: Eukaryota > Metazoa > Chordata > Mammalia > Scandentia > Tupaiidae > Tupaia > Tupaia tana. The sequence goes on from JAKSZU010000015.1 coordinate 78,263,955, forward strand.
ATCCCAAGACTTATCATTACCTTTATTCTCTCATCTTGAACATAAAATCTTTCTCTCTTCATTTGAGTATTCTCTTCAATTTAGTGCACCCTGTAAAAGGTGCACTAAATTGAAAAAAGTGCATATATATATACATATATATGTAAAATATATAAAAGTAAATATTTTATATATATAACTATTGTGTATACAATATATATGTATATATGCAAATATTCATAACTATATAAAAAACATAAAACATATATATATAAATACTGAAATTATATATACACACATATATATAAAATCAATATGATGGAAAGGTCTGAGCCTTTATCGTTATAACCCTGCCCCCCAATGTCACTTGTGTCTAGCCATAAGGATGCTGGCAGGCCAACTTATGAAACCTCACTTGAATGAAGTAAAAATTAAGTCACTATAGATTCCGTAATTGACAATGGTTTTACTAATATTTACTACAATTGACCTGCTTATGCCGAGGCATTAGGTTCAAAAAGACCATAAAAATATTTTAACAAGACTAGAAATAAAAATGGCTTCCTGTATAATTCCCTAAAAAATTTAAAACTAACCTCCTTGACCAATGTCTAGTCCTTTTGTTTGAAACACAAATCACTTTTCTAGTGTATAAAGCTAAGGAGAAAAAAATCAGTATCATACATTGAAATTACTGGACATTTTTACCAGAGAATCTACAACCTCTGAAAATTTCTAATATTGTATAATCATCCCAGAAAAGACATTTGCTGTTTCAAGTTTTACCTAAACTTCTTGGTGTAAATGTAAATTTATTTCTTTTAGACCTAATCCCAGATGTCATGGAAAATAAGTTTTCCCAATTCATGTGTACTACTTTTCCTTTTTTTGTGACTTACAGAGTCTGGCTTTTCATTCTATAGTGATAGTTCTACTGATGAAAAAAAGTGTGCTCCATTACACAAATCTTTATTAAAAATCTTGTTGCTAGAGGCAGAACTAAGAGTTGTAGTCATGTGTAAGTAAAACATTATCTGCCCCCTCCAGATCCTTCAACAATCTCAGATAGTTTTTCAGTTTCTCAGGATGACCTCCCGTACTGGATCACAACATGATCTCTCCAGATCAAGTCATGCCTCCTTCCTGATGCCTAAACTCTTTCTAGAACTCGCTAAATTCCAATTGTATGATTCTAGCTGGATATCCAGGATTCAGCCTTGTGTCCCTGCTGATGCTCTATGTCTCTTTACTCACGTAAGGCAACACTAAGGTACAAGTCTACTTTCTCCATCTCAGATACAGACCTTCTCAATGATGTCGATAAGTCCAATTTTCAACATTCTGATGTCTCAATTCCATAGAAACCAAGAGACCCAGTGATGGGACAGCAGAGCTGAAAACCTATCCTGGATGGATAAGGGTCCTGGGAGTTTGAGGAGTCAGGTAAAGAAGAAACAGTTCACAAATAAACTGCCATCTTGTTGAAAGAGTAAGCTATGTCTTATTGACGTATTATTACTCAATATTTTGTATTTGAGATGAAGATCTGATGCTCTTTAGGGCAGATAGGACGATTCCTTAATCCATAAAGGCAACCTTTCAGTTAACCAGTGCCAGTTCCTATGCAGCCCCTGTGGGATCTCAGTTTGTGAGTATGCTAGTATCTAGAAATTGTGGTTGAGGAAATCTGAATACTTTCATCCTTTGTATTGGCCAAGTTAACTTAAAGAAAGTATTTTGTTCTCAGGAGACCCGTCCTGGTAGGTAGCATGCTAGGAATCCCATTTTCTTTCATCTTTCTGAAATCACTAAGTGCTTGTTTTTCTTATACTTTTTAGTAATAATATTTTAAGCAATTGAAAACAAGAATAGCTTCTGCTTATGATAGGTGAAGTCAGATGGTGAGGCCAATAATCATTCTTTGAAATAGTTTTTAAGTTGGACTCCTACCTTTAATCCACTTACCACAGCATCTCTATCCAAATCTTAAGGCTACAAAACAAACACTAATACTATTGTTAAACTCCCTCCAGAAAGAAATTCAGGCAGAGAAATGATGTCAGGGAACTAAGAAAATTGGTTCTTTAGAATGGGTGAAAAGAAAGGGAGTGAAAGGTTGGTGAGGGTAAATCTTGGCTTTAAAAGTAAAAAAAAAAAGTACAAATGTAGCCAAAAAGAAATGAAATATTTTTAAAAAGTGACAAGTGGCTTTATGCTTTTTATATTAGTTATTAACTGCTGAGAGTCATTTAGCATAACATGCAAAGGGCAATAATTGAATGTTGGAATACTCTGCAGTGCCATAATGCAATTCCTATTTCTAGCGTCCACCATAATTATGAATCATCCTCTATATACAGGATGTATAGACATGCTGCCCTGAATCAAACTTGTGTTCTTCAAGGTATTTTTATCCTTACTTTAACTGACGGAGGTAGACATTCCAATTTATTAAATACAATAAAGATATGCTTTAGCTTCTATTTGGCAGTTTTGAGTACAAGACAGGAAATCTTCCCAAAGGAGGTTCAAAGAGGCAGAGAAGGGGAGAGATTGCCAGTTCTCCCAAACTTCACTCCTTCCTGGCCTTATAACCATTTTCTGTTGAAGTATGTGGTGTCTCTAAGCCCCTCAGCCTTTCCTACAGGCTGTTCTCTCAGGCAGTCTCTGGACTGTCAGGCCAATCCCCTAGAGCAATAGCTACTTTTCAATTTCTTTAGCCATCTCAAAATGTACCCCCAGACAGACAAGTCCTTTATACCTGCATTAAGTTCAATCTGCTCACTTTTATCACCAAAGCAATTTCTAAAACTACTTCTTTTAGAACAACCATCTTTCCATGAATAGCCCAATAGTAGTTGTCAGATCCTATTGTAGTTTTTTTTTTTTTTTTTTTTTTTTTTTTTTTTTAAATCACTGATACATGTGCAGGGTGTTTGAGTTTTAGTAAAGAGTTCTCAGATTTCAGTTAACAATATGCCTAAAATAAGCCTGGGTGGGGCCAACAAGTGGTGATTGTTAAAGCAATGGACTCCCACCTGGCTGGTCACAGTTCAAGTCTCAGGCCTGGCAGCTTGAAAATCACAATTGTTCTGGGACTTTGGGTACATGTGCTATCCCCCTGGAGGGTTATTTCTCACTTTCCCTATCACTGACTTGCTCTGTTTCTCTCCAGCGAGTATATGCGCCCTATGGTAAAGACCTTAAGATGAAACAAAACAAAAGAATAAGCCTGGGTGTATGTAATAATAGTTGCCAAAAAATCGTCTTAGTTTTAGGTTGCATTAACAGAAGTATAATGACTAGCAGAAACAATCATCCCTTTTTTTTTTTTTTTTTAACATTTTTGCCATAGAGCTTGTGCACTTGCCAGAGAGAGATGAGAGAGAGAGGGAAAATGAGAAATCACCCTCTAGGGGAATGGTCATGCCAAAATCCCTTCTTCTTCATTCTTTACTTGGGATTTTTGGCCCACATACACATGTTCTTCAAGCTACCAGGTATGGGACTCAAACCAAGGAATTGGGCATGTGGAATCCAGTCCCTTAACCACCATACAATCTGTTAGTTTAAAACAGTAATCCTTTTATAGGCAACATCAATCATGTGTAAATCAACCTTTAATACCTGGAAGGTGTGTTCACATCTGAGATATTGAAAAAACAGTCTACAGGGACCAGCAGTTAGCGTAATGGCTATGTCGCTGGACTCCCATGTAGTTGACCGTGGTTCGTGTCCCAGACCTGGTGGCTTAAAACTCACGCCGGGCACGTGTGCGTCCGTGCCCAAGATACAGAGAGGAGAATGGAGGAGAAGGGATTGTGGCATGGCCATCCCCCCTGGGGGGTGATTTCTTGTTTTCTGTCTCTCTGTCTCTCTCTGTCTGTCTGGCGAGCGTACGCGCCCTATAGCGAAAACCTCTCAAAAACAAACAAACAAACAAACAAACAAACAAAAATAACAGACTACACTCAAAGGAAGACAAGCATAATACCAAGTGACTTGGAAAACATCAAGAAACAATAATAATAATAATAATAATAATAATAATACCCTAGGGATAGTCAAGACCAGTGGCCATTCTCCCACCCAGACTGTTCCTGTTTCTGATTTTTCATTTTCTTCTCTGTCAACATCATTACCACAACACTCACGTAGTCCCCATTATCTCCTGTTCCCTGTGATAGGCATTCGAAAATAAAGGTTATTTTTAGAGCCTGTCTCTGATCCTAGACCTTGGGGCTCCCAGTCACTCATCCTCAAAATCTAAACTGTGAATTTAAACAATAAAAGTTCTATCACAAATATCTAATGCTATTTTGCTTATGATGGGTGGCATTTAAGTGCACTTTAGTTAATAGTGTTATTCAAGTGACTATTTCTGTAGTGGCAATAATATGGACTTTCCAGCCAGATATGACTGGGTTAAAATTTAATTTTGAGCATTTTTACCTAAGGAATCTCTGTTTAAAGAAGAGTTAGATTTCAGGGTAATAATGGTTATAATAATCACTCAAATTACATTGGTAATGCATTCAGCATTAGACACTTCTAACAAGTGATGGAACTGGAATTCAAATACACATAGTATGACTTTGGCATCTAGGCTGAGTAGGAACAGCTCCATTTTCAGGTCAAAACTAGATTGTTGCCAAAGCTTTGGTCAGTGGTCTCTTGGTGCCCAATATATACATGGAAACATGCTGCATTACTCATCTAAATCTCTGAATGTGTTGCTTCAGCTCATTTTATACATCTTTTGCCATTTGGAAATAGGCCTTCTTGCACCTGGAGTGTAATGGACTGGACTTGGCAGAGATTACCATGATGAAAGCATTCTGTCTGACTGGGGTTCTGATCAGATGTTCTCATTTAGCCTTTCAAATTCACTTGTTCAGTGCACTTGAAAATGGCTATGCCATTTCTCTCAGGCCACTCCACAAGCTAAGATTGTGGCTTCTTCCAGTCATCTGGGCTTCATGGATAACTGGAAGGCATTTGAAGTGTTAGCATTTCTATAGCAGCTGTGGACTTGCTCTCATTCTCATCAGGAGGCAATAACCTTAATTTATTTTTCTTTTTTTTTTGAGAGGTTTTTGCTATAGGGCGCGTGCGCTTGCCAGAAAGACAGAGAGAGACAGAGAGATAGAAAGCGAGAAATCACCCCCTGGGGGGATGGCCACGCCGCAATCCCTTCTCCTCCATTCTCCTCTCAGAATCTTGGGCACGCATGCACACATGCCTGGCGTGAGTTTAAGCCACCACATCCAGGACTCAAACCGTGGTCGACTACATGGGTGTCCAGCCACATAGCCATTACACTAACTTCTGGTCCCAGGAAATAAGCTTAATTTCTAAAGAAACAAATATTCACTAAAGTCCAATCAAATGGCTATAGACTGTGGTCTGAGAAACCTTCCTTCAGCCATGTGTCCAAATGATTTCTAAAAATAGAGCTTGATCTCAGGTAGGCAGGGCCAGTGAAGCTAAAATGATTGTAACATAGGAGGAAGGTTTAAATTCCCAAAGATTTTCATAGAAATGGCACTGAGCTGTTGGGGCTATTAAAATAGCTTCTGTTTTAGGGTTATGAGTTGAGCTAGGCATTTTATCCTTTGTTGTTCATCTATTCATTCATTTGTTTGGGAAAATGATGAATCACCTACTGGTTGCCAGGTATGGCAGTTAGGGGGATTGAAATAAAACAGTGATATCCATGGTTTTTATTGGGTTGTCACAAAAGGCATGACACATTTTTGCATAGAAAAGAAGAAAAAAATACATCATGGCTTTTCTGACAACCCAATATATCAGAGTCTGCATTTTTAGTGGAGGAGACAAATGTTAAAAAATAATTTTATAAAAGCAGTCTTTAAAATGATCAGGTCCACTCAGTGGCTCTGTGGCACTGAGGTAAGGCTCTACTCAACAGAAGCTGAAACTCAGTGGCTCTGTGGTACAGAGGTAAGGCTCTACTCAACAGAAGCTGAATCCAAACTATGGCAACCATGGTTTGAATCCCTTACCTAGTCAGCCTGAAACACGCTGGGCACATGCACAATTACCCACAATCTGGAGGGCTGGAGGGCTGGAGGGCTAGAGGAGGGAGATGGTGGTTGACCAGACCCTGCAGAGGGTGTTCACCTCTCTTGTTCTTTCTTATCCTTACATGTATGAGCACGTGCTCTATTATGAATGAAGAAAAAAATGGAAAGAAAATAAAACGATCAGGTCCAAAAAAGAGAATTGCTTGGGGCTTCACTATAATTCCCTCTGGAGGAGATACTTAAACTAAGATGTAAAGTATAAGTGGAGATTACCAGGAGGAACAGTAAGAAGGAACAGAAGAAATTGCATGTGGGAAGGGCATTTAAACAACTCTGAAAGGCAAGTGTTGTTATGACATTTTACAGTGAAGGACACAGAAGCTCAGAAAGGATGAGTAACTTGTTAAAATCACATGCCAGGAAACACTAAATTTCCAGATTTTAACCCAAATAAACTTTTCTTTTTTCTTAAAAAGTTCTTTTTTATATATAACAAAAGACCCACCTATTTATCATTATTTTACCTTTAAAAAAAGATATTTTTCTGTCTTAGGCCTTTTTCCCCCCCATATCTATGGATAATAATGGAGAAAAGTAACCTAACTTCAAACATCACACTTGTATTGCTCAAGATATGTAAACAAAAGGGATTTGGTTTTATTTCTGTCTCCAGGAGAAGTCCTCTCCTGACAGTTTCAGAATTATCTCTGAAAAACTTTCTGTACAATTAAAAATAAAATACAGCAGATATTATAATTGACCTATATGTGAGGTCCTACTATCACGATAATTGAGATACCAGTGGATAGAGTTGTGAACACTTGGAAGTATCAGGAAATTCTTTTCCTATCTTGTTTTAAAGCAACTTATTCAAGGAACTGTCCTCAGTGACAGTTTTATGGGTTTACATGGTGATAGTAGTGATAATAGTGACAATTCCAGTGGTAGATATCACTTAATAAGAGCCTAGAAGCTTTTACTAACAGTTAGATACCCATTTTTCAAACTTTTTTATATCTGAAATTTTGATGTACCTTCTAATGTCAATTTATAATTAATTGACATTTTTCTTAATTGAAAATAAAATAATCTATTATTTATAATCAACAAAGTTAAAATCAAAATATGAAAGTATAAGTTGTGTCTAATCTTTACATCATACTATAAGAAATTCCAAAATCTTTTTTTTGATTGACAAAAATTGCATATACTTATTGTGTATAACATTGTTTTGAAATATGTATAGATTGTGGAAAGGCTAATTTGGACAAATTAGCATGCATTTCTTCATGTACGGTTTTTTTGGTGTGTGGTGAGAACACTTAAAATCTACTCCTTTAGCGGGACCAGCAGTTGGCATATAGGTTATATTGCTGGACTCCCATGGAATCGACTACAGTTTGAGTCCCGGACCCAGTGGCTTAAACTCATGCCAGGCACGTGTGTGTGTGTGCGTGCCCAAGAGTGTGTGTGCCCAAGATCCCAAGAGGAGAATGGAGAAGAAGGGATTGTGGTGTGGCCATCCCCCCTGGGGGGTGATTTCTCGCTTTCTGTCTCTCCATTTTTCTGGTAAGCACACATACCTTGTAGCAAAAACCTCTCAAAAAAAAAAAAAAAATCTACTCCTTTAGCAATTTTTCAAGAATAAAATACATTAGTACTAACTGGAGTCACCGTGTTGTACAGTAGATCTGTTGAACTTATTCCAGCCAATACTTTATTTTAAAGAAACTGTGTCTTAGATAGGCCAGTTAACATTTCTCAAGTCACAGTGAAAATAAGTGGGAGAACTATGATTTTGACCCAGATTTCTATTCTTTGAAATAAAATTATGTTCCAGATATTTGCTTTGACATGACTTAGAATCCCAAATGGTCATTAGATAAATGTTGGCATGTCACTGCATGTGCAAATTTATTACATGTGTTTGACTTCTCATTTGGTCTCCTTGGACACACAACATCGGGAAAGATTTAGATTCTATGCCAAAAAAGAAGCATGGAGTCCAAGTCAGGTTTTAAAATAAATGATAAATAAACCTCCAATTAATGAGTCTGTATATCACAGCAATTTAGAAAAAGGCTGTGAGTTACACAATCTGGATTTGAATTTTGTTTCTTCAATTTGCTAACTTTATAACATGGTGCAAATCATGTATCTTTTCTGATTCTATGCTCACCACCTAATAATAGTGTGTGAATTGTGTTTAAATACAGTATCCTCTGGAACAGGCTAGAAACTATAGTCACAAGATTGAGGAGGTACACAAGTCTCTAATTCCCTAAGAACACTCTAATTCCCTTAGAACACTCTAGAGAATGTGATTGGTTTAAGTTACAGCTAGATATACCATGGAGGAAAAGGTTCCCTCTTTATATGGTACCAAAGAACTGGGACATGCAGGCTTATTGATATTCTGCCCATGAGTCCTAATCTGTACCTCTGCGTTTGCCGAAGCCCTAGTAAGATAATTCCTTTGATAATAGGGCACAGAGCAGCAAGTATTACTTGGCACAAGCCAGAATCTGTGGATGGAAGTATGCATAAAACATTAAAATATTACAGCTGAAGTTAAGGCTGTTTTGAGAGTTTAATTAGAATATACAATTGCTCAGCAGTTCCTGGAGTATAGTGTAATTTCATGTAAAGTTAGTGATGTTTATAATGATGATAGTGGTGATGATGACGATGGTGATGAGAATGGCCATGATCAAGATTATTTGAATGATTACCTCATCTTCTAGTGTATTAAAACACTATGCTTTTACTCTGTGTTAGGAATCGTGTTAGATATGTCATCTTATTTAGATCTTACAAAAGCCTTGAAAAAAACTATTTTTATATCTTCCTTGTAGATGAAAAAAATGGAGCTCAGAGACAAGACTCCAATCTTCCGATTCTAAGCATTCCATTATACCATAAAGTCTTGTAACAAGTATTTCTTATGACCAAAAAAAAGTGTCATAAGGACTCTTTTTCTGAATCATATTTTATAGACTTCAAAATGTGTTATACACATTTTCTCAGTGTTTATTTGCTGCCCCATGAAAAAAAAATTATTGAAAAACATGGTAATATGTGGGTCAGAGGCCAAATTTTATTTTCCCGGTTCAAAACTCAGCAGGCCCATTAGAATAGTTTCTACTAAAAATTCTGCCAACAGCATATATTGGTAAGGATTTAGAATAACTGGAACTCTCATAAATTGCCAGCAGGGAAATAAGCAATTTCTTATGAACATACATCAACCCTGTGAGCCACCAGTTCACTCCTAGGTATTTATCTAAGAAAGATGGAAACAAATGTGTAGGAAAATACTTCCGTGTGAATATTTATTCACAACAGTCTGAACTTGTAAGTAATTCAATAGGAGAATGAGGGCCAGTCTGTGACCTGGTGATTAGGCTGGCTGGATCACACAAGAAAACCATGTGGCTCCTGTCCTGGATCTGGCAGCATGCGATAAACTGGGCAAGTGCCTGTGCATGTCTCGAATCCCAAAAAGAGAGAGAAGTGGAGGAGAAGGGATTGCATCATGACCATTCCCCATGGTGGTAGTTGGGGGCAGGGATTACCCTCTCCAGTCCCCCATCTCTCTCCAGTGAGTGCACATGCTCTCTAGGAAAAAAAAAAAAAAAAAAACCTAAAAAGAGAGAGAGAATGAACAAAAAAGCTGTAGTGAACTTGTATAATGGAGTACTCACAATAACAGAGATAAATCTTAAAATTCACTTTTTTTCTGAGTAAGAGAAGTAAGTAATGTATGCTCTCTGATTTTATTCCCAAGATCTAGAATAGGCAAAACTATTCTATGGTGTTCCAAACAGTGGTTGCCTACATTTAGGGAATTAACTAAGAAGGGGCATGAAGAAATGCTCTAGGATAATGAAAATGTTCACTCTCTTAATAGAGTGTGGGCTGGATGGGTATATATATTTTTCAAAACTCATTAATTGTGAACAGCTATGATCTCCACATTATACTGTATATAAATTATACTTTGATAAAAAAAAGCAAGAGCTATCATTAAATTTTTATCAGACTACTTTGCTTCTCCTCTTTAGATTGAAGATTAGTTTTTAAAGATAGCCATAAAACCCAATTCTTTGATCATTTTTACTGCTAAAGTTCCAACCCCACTGTTTTTATCCCTATAGCAGAGACTGATAATTATCCCCTAGTATCTAATTACTGCTTCTCCTTCTGTAATTCCAAAATTACTGGGCCCATGGATCACCAGCTAATGACCATAGTCCCCAGCCTTTCTTGAAGTTGGATGTGGATATATGATTAAGCTTTGCCTAATGAAACATAGGTAATGCATACAACTTCTAGATTATGTCCTGAAAGGGCAAGGAGTATACTTTCTCCTTCCTTTTCCCCTTCTCTCCTGTTCAGAATGGTTCTCAGCAGGTGTTATTTCAACCAGTTTCAAACAGGTGGATAAGACCATAGAAAGAACTTGGATGCATACATACCCTGTCAAACCACCAGCATAGCCTGGGACTACCCACTTAGGGAGACTTCCAACAGAGAAAAAAAATAAACTTCTTTCTTGTTTATGCTACTGTATTTGGGGACTCTTCATTATAGCTACCTAATTCATAATCTTATGAATATAACCACTCCATGAAGGTGTTAGGAAAGTGATGACGTGCTGTTCTATGCAAAAATGCATTATGACTTTCTTGACAACCCAATATATGGAAAGACCCTGCTTTGAGAATCCATTAATATCTACTTGAGAATAGAATGGCAGAAGGATCTCATGTAGAGATCACTATCACGTTGCTTCCTCAGTACCCACAAATAAACCTCCATCCCCAAATGAGACACTATTTCTGAGATACACAGGTTAGACCACTGTCCCAGCTACCCTGGGTGGCTCACAAGCTTCCTCATAGACATCATATCTCAGGTGTGGAGGATTAATGGAACCTGCAGCTAAATCTTCATAGTGAATCTCTAGAGAGATAAGTATGGAAGTAACTGGCTTCCTTCCTCAGTGTTATCTTCCCTGTCTCCCTGGAGAGATGATTTTCTTGTCAGTCTGACCTGACTTTAAACGTTTCATTCCATCTCACTGACTTAGGTTTTGCTTATTTTATTTTCCATTGCCCCTAGTTTTGACACAGCAAGCTTGTAATATCTCTCACTGCTTTTTAAATATGCCCTTGTGATATCCTCTGGATCAGTGCTGACTTTCCTGACACAAAAGTGCCAAGAGACTCAATTAACTGCTTAGATATTTCTGTACACTTCCCACTTCCTAAAGCACACTCATTTCTTTCAGCACATTTTATCTCTAAACAAGCCTTGAGTAAAACAAAGTTTTTATCTCCATTTTACAGATGAGATACTTGAGGCATGGTGAAAATAATATGTCCAAGGTTATACAGAGAGGTTGTGCAAAACTGAATCTCTTGACTACAAGTTGACTACTCTGTTCACTAAACCAAGACTTCTCTCTTTTATACTCTATTAAAAAGTATGGGAAACATAAGCAAAAGGGTCATATCTAGACAAGGGGATGATGACTATTTTATTTCATCTGAACTTTCAGAGGCAGACAACTGGAGCTCAGTAATTTGAGTGTGACTGTACGAGTAAATCAATTTATGTTTGAATAGGATGAGTGAAAATAAATGGTCTCAATATATGATTCTGTCTTACTTATCTGGAATGTTGATGGAGAATGAATTTCCCCCTCCAGTTATAGCCTGTTCACATTAGAGAGCCGTTCTCTGCAGGTAATGTTTTCCTTTCAGGTCCTTATGTTCCACTTTTCATTTTAAACAGCTAAATATCAGTAATCTGGGTTTAAACATAAATACTCTTTCTTCCTAATAATCACAACTAAGATTTTGTTTTGCTTTGTTTTGCAGTTAATTGGCTGTCATTGAATGGTATATAATAGAAAAATGCTACCACATCAGAATTCCATTTCCAAACAAATGCCACATTATAAAAAGCAATTAAATATTAAGATCATAATCTCTTCTTCTTCAACAATCTACGCGTATATAATGTAGCAAGTTAGCAGAGATAATAGGATTATAATTGGCTTGGAAAATGAGGTTGGAGGAATAATAGCATGAGATAGGCTTCAGAAAGAATGAAAGAGGCTAGATTTCAATGTCATTGGGGCAAGGGGAAAAGGAAGTGCCTGCAGATAGTCCCAGTAATGTGCCTTATAAAGCTCAGTGGCAAATTGTTATAGAGGCAAGATTTACCAGTTGCCCCAAGAAGGAAAGAATGGACTCAATTCCTACCTTGAAAGGTCTCAGTGCTTTATAAGTAGTGGATGCCAAATAACTTGGAAACCATAGCTCTATTGAACAGCAAAGAAACAGAAATAGAAGACAAATCTAGTGCTGAAGTTAGAAGTGAACTCCCAAGGCAGATCTGTGAAGGGAATAAAGGGGCCTCAAGCTGCTGCCTAGTTAGAATGAGATCATTAGAGGAACGTGATTGTAATCAAGCTACTTCTGTGCATGACACCAGGATCCCACATCTGCTTGAGACTGCAAGCTCTGAAGAGCCTGCTGATTGAAGTTGGAAAAGTGGTAAGTGTAAATTAGAGCCAAATAAACATTTTTTTCTTCGAATTAAGTGATGAGTGTACCTCAGAATAGAGAGAGGCCTATTGCAGAAACAGGGTCAAGAAGAGACTGTCAAAAGCCTTTTGTGGCCCAGCTGTGGTAGTATGGGCAGTGGGGCACTGTTCTGCAATGTTGGAGCCACACGGAAGACTGCAGGGTTGAGCGAAACATGCCAGGCATGCCCGTCTGTGCAGAGGATCCTGACTAGCTGGAAGGCTTAGCCTAGTAAAGGAGGAATTGAGGTGTGAGACCCTGTCAAGGGTGCCTGTTTTTCCCTTTCTCTCTCCTAGAAGAAGTAAAATCTAAAATACAAAAAAAACCACACACATACAAAACAGAAAACAAACAAGAAACTCCAAACACCTTTTGTTGTATTCCCTTGCTCTCAGGAAAAATGATACCTAAGCCAACATAGGTAGAAGTGAGGCAAGGCCTAACTTGAAGCAGAAAAGCTTCCCCCAAGCCTTCTAGAGAGTGATTTTTACAAACATTTCTGACTAGCAAACAAGAGTGAATGTCAGGCTTCCCACCCTCACATTTATTGGGGAAATTCTTAAGTAGAAAAGTTGCCAGGAGATTTTCTACTGCCTATCACGTCCTGTGGCAACACATAGGAATCTATTGTAGCTGGCCTATCCTCAGCATGTAGGAAACAGATCACGCTCCTTGGTCACTGGAACTTTTAAACTGCATCATTGGGGAAGCACCAGTCCCTGTACTGGTACAGTCATAGACTGGTGTCTAAGTCTTGTGGCTACAGCACTATGACCTGGAAAGAACATTGTCCTCTAGCTCTATCTTATAACCTGAGCATTTATGGTTGAAAAAGACACACATTGCTGTGATCAAGGAAATGAGTTCATGCAACAACTGAAAACCTTTTAGTGGCCTTCCACTGCCAATGCGATAAAATCCAAAGTACAACATGGCACACATGCCTTTTGCAGAGGCAAAGCCTGCCTATCTGTTCAAACTGACTTGTCTTACTTCTCTGTATACTCCCTCTTCTTGGGCAAAAACCAAAGGCCCAAGTTTTTCTTACATCTCTTTGCTGTCACACATACTACTATGCCCTTTGCTGGCACTATGTCCAACTTGACAGACCTGTGAGGGAGTCTTTCTCATCCCTTGATGCCAGGTCTAATGTATTCTTTGATGATGATGATGATGATGATGATGATGATGATGTAGATCCTCTGACAGAACTGCTTCTTCCCTTTGGCCACTATGCTCCTCATTAATTACTGTATTATTTAACACTGAGATCTATGCTTTCCAAATAGGACACACTCAATAAATGTTGGATGACATAATTGCTTTATCACAGTATTTTGCAATTATATCTATGTTTCCATCTTTCTCCACTCCTAAACTATGAATACCTGGAGGGAAAGAAATATATTTATCTTTGTACTCCAGCATTTTCCTCCAGCTCTGTCTCCAGTTACAATATCAATAACTCTCTTATTTTTAGTCCCAGATGAAGAGAGACTATTTTTAGTATAGGAGGTGTAGAATATTAGGGTAGGAAATGTATTTGGGTTCAACTCTGAACTATCTCATTTACTACCTGTGGGATTTTCAGTATAATTACCAACTTCTTACATCTTTAGTTTCTTCATCTGTAAAATAAGGTAAAGTATCCACATCATAAGTTTTTCTTAGGCTGACATAGGGTCATATTTATTATATATGTTGCACATAGTAGTTCTGCTGTAAATGAACAGCTGTGACCTGGAGATGACATTGAAAGTCATCAGGATGTTGAAGATAGGAGCGTGTTAACAGGAAGAATTAATTAGAGGAGAAAATTTTTCCAAAATTTAGAGTTAAAAAAAAAGTCATACAAACTTTTTCAAACTACTTGTTCTTTTACTGTGAAATACAAAAGCATGTAATTGTGTGCAGTTGGCAAGGATTCTTACCTTTAATGTGAAACTTGAGGAAATAAAAAAAAAATGCAATCTTGAGTTGTTAGAATCAGACCCAGAAGTATAGTGTTGATCTCCTTTAGAAAGAGACTCAATGAAAAAGTGCTTGAGCTCAAAGGAAAAGAATTTGGGGCATTAAACTTAAAAGAATAATACTTTCCTTTGAGCCTAGTGTTAGAGAAACAAGGAAAATTTCAGTTTTTAAATAAGGCTAGTTTATTTGTCACCCTCTGTCTCAATCTTTCTTTTTCTCTCCCTGCCTCAACTACTCCCCCTCTTTTTCTCTATTTGAATAGCAATAATTATGTAAAAAATTAGCATTTTAAACATAAAATGCCAATGACTAAAACACTAAAATCGCTGAAGGTAAAATAATAATTTTTTTGTTCTCATATCTTCTTTTTGATCAAGGACTAACCAGAAGAACTACATCTCTGGAGAAAGAAAAATAGCCTCTGATTATTTCACAGTCATTACTCTGGAATTTTATCAGTCTCTACTGTACTATGTGATATAAAGCATGGGGTACATTTAATATCTTTGCATCTTCCTTTCAGGTTTCCCTACATTCTTAAGCATACTAGTCCCCCCTCACCACCACCCCCCCCGAATTCAACCTCAACTATTGTCCCCTAGCATCCCAGTTGGTTGTTTTGTTTATTGAATAATAAGTCAGATGTTTACATTACTCTCCCAACTAAGAAGTTTTATTTGTTTTGTATTATTTCTGTTGATATTTGTAACAAATTTAGTCATGAAAGGAAGACAGGAATTATGATCTGCACTTAAACAAACCTGAAACTGAGAATTTGAGAAGTCAAGTAACTCTGCCTAGATTACACAAGACATAAACTCAAATTGGGATCTCCAAGTGTAGGGATTGGTCAGTTGTAATGACAGGTGCTGACTGGGCATGGATTCATAGGACTTCTATCCATGACCTTGTCAAGAACTTAACTCCAGGTCTTCCCTATCAAGTGCCTAGAACTGTTTCATTGATACAATGACATCATCTCTTGCTTCTACTTCTTTTCAACTCACCAGGAGATGCTCTTTGAAATAAAGTTTTTTTCTGGAAGGATCAGAACTTACAAACATCTTCCTATCCACTCAACAAATACCACCATTACTACCAATTTTTCTCATAATTTGTGCTCTCTCCTCAGTACTTTCCAATTACTCTCATGAGTAGTTGAAGTAGGGAAGGGAAAGGAAACGGGGATAGGAAGTCTAATTCTCTGGGTTGAAAAGTGGTACAACTCATGTCCAGGCTATTCCTTTCTGACTTGCAAAGTTGTCAGAAAGTAGTTCTTGGTACAAACTTGACTTGATCAGGGCTGTGCCTTAACTTTCACGCATAAAGGCATTACATTCAAGGCCTTTTTCCTAATTTCACCACACTGGATCCTGATATAACTTATTTCTTTAATATTGAAGGCCATGTAGGGATAGTTTTTGGCTCTTATTTTATTATTTAAACAAAATTTTCAAAAGAGTATGTGTGCTCACCAGAGAGAGGGAGAAGGAGAGAAAGAAACCACACTCCATGGGTCATGGTCATGCTATAATCTTATCTCTTCTATTTCTTCCTCCTTTTGGGATTTTGGGCATACATGCAGATATCCCCGGTTGTGGGGTCAAATGAACAGGGCTGAACTTGAACCATATGATGGGTAGATCTGGCTGCCTTAACCATCAGGCTACAGGCTGGCCCTTATGGCTCTTATTTTAAATGAGAGAGACAGAGAAAGGAAAGAAGGAAGGAAGGGAGGGAGGGAGGGAGGGAGGGGGGAGGAAGGAAAGAAAGAGTGACTGTGAGAGAAAGAGGGAGAAAGGAAGAAATTAAGGAAGGAAGAAAGGGTGGATCTCTCTATTTGACTTAGTTTGAGTCATCCTCCACATTATATCCAATCACCTTAGGCCAAAGGCAAAGTTTAGCCAATACAAATACAACCATTTAGGTTCTCACCCTCAGCAAAAAATGGCAAAAACTACTGAAGAAAGAAGCAAGAGTTGGGATAACTCAAATAGAGGCACTCACAGGTAAAGGAGTAAGTGATAAGGTTTTAGGAGTGGATAGTAGGGTCTGCCTGGGTATGTAGGTCACAGTGAATCTGCTTGCTGTTGCTCAGAAAGCAAATTATCACTCAGCAATTTGGTGCTAAGAAAGGAGTTTTCTGGATCAAGGAATCTCTGCAAGAGTTGTGAGAGAAGTAGAAGAAAGGTAAATCTGGTAAAACAGCCAGATTTGTCTATTTAAACTGAACCCCATAACTGACTTGCATTCCTGTACTTTGGCCATGAACCTCTGTACTAACACATAACTGGTGCCCTGAGATCCTAAGTTACTAAAATATAAAGTCAAACGTGTGTGATTCACTTGTTCACTTATTGAACCAAGAATTATTTAAAACTTAGCCTTTCTCAAGTACTGGAGGTAAAATGTGTGTGAGATTTTGACTAGGAATCTCAAAATCTGATGTGAAAGTCAAAATAATAATTTAATGAAATACATTCTATATATTATGCTATCAAGATATAATAGAAGAGTGGATTCCATCTAGAAATTAGCAAAGGCTCAGGACCAGCAGATGACATAATGGTTATGTCTCTGGACTCACATAGTTAACTGTGGTTTGAGTCCTGGACCCAGTGGCTTAAGACTCATACCAGAATGTGTGCATGAGTGCCCAACATCCCAAAAAGAAAATGAAGGAGAAGGGATTGCGGCATGGCCATTCCCCTTGGGGATGATCTCTCACTTTCTGTCTTTCTGTCTCTGTCTCTCTGGTGAGCACATGCACCCTATAGCAAAAATCTCTTTCTTAAGAAAGAAAGAAAGGAAGGAAGAAAGAAAGAAAAAGAAATTAGCAAAGACTTAAGAAAGAAGCTAGAATAATATGGGAAGAAATATTATATGATTTATTCAACAATATTTGATACTTTGATGGGTTCTAATAATAAAATAATTGCAGTATAATAGTTTGATTCCTTTTATAAATGAAATAAAGAGTTTCTCAGGGTTGGCCCCATGGCTAGTGGTTAAGGAAGCTGGATCCCACATAGCTAACTACAGTTTGAATCCTGGGCCTGGTGGCTTGAAAAGCACAACATGCATGTGTGTGTGTGTGTGTGTGTGTGTGTGTGTGATACAAATCTTGAAAAGATGGAAAAATGGAGAAGAGATTGCAGTGTGACCACACCCGACTGAGTAGAGGTGTGTGTGCTTTCTCTCTCTTCCTCTCTCTCTGCTTCTCTGTCCTTCTCTGGTGAGTGCATGTGCTCCCTGGCAGTTAAAAAGTGAGTAAGTAAGTAAATAAATAAATAAATAAAAATAAATTCTGAGATAGAAAATAAGAGAAAATTATTATATTCAATAGAGTGTCCATCGAAGGGCTCTCTAAGAAGGCAGTATTCATGAGAGGACTTCAAAACATTTATAGAAAATGGAATTAAAGTACAAAACATTTAAAGAAAATATTTTGAAGTTCATGCATTGTTTTTCATAATACACATATCCATGAATTTTTGTAAGACTCTCTATGCTGAGATCTAAAAGATGAGAAGTATCAGCTATGTGAAGGAGGACAAAAAACAGCATTTGAGGTAGACAGGATATTATGTATAAAAGCCTGGCACAAGGAAAGATCTTGGCCATAGAAGGGATGTAACTAAAACAATAAATATGACAGGAAGTAGTAAGAAACAAAGGTAGGGAAGTATGTAGAGACCAAATCATGCAGGATCTGATATACAGACAGAATAAGAACTATGGGAAACTGATAGAGGTTTTAAGCTGGTCTAAGACACAATCACAATTAGTCAAGCCTTGTGCCAGAGAACAATGTGTATCTGTAATATCTCAAGTTTAGTTGTCCATGTGTGTTTACCTGTTAGAAAAAGGGGCTGGCAGCTCTATTTAAAACATGAGTTGGTTATTTCTAAAATAAGTAGAAAAATCTACAGAATGCAACAACATAAGTATAAATAGAATAGAGGTAAGAATAATAATGTATACTTATGTTAAGTGAAGATTATATGAATAATGGAATTAAAAGCATTTTGTAAAATGCTCTATAAGTATATTACTTCCAAAACTTCTAGAGAATTGTATTATAGGACATAATGCAAGAGTCACTAAAATAGAGGGCATTATACCAGAGCTAAAAATCCCGAGATCAGCTTTTGGAAGTCTGCATTTTTCAGTTTGCCTGCCTCATCATCACTGTATCAATGCTGGGACTTCAGCTATCATTCAACTATATGGAACTAGCTTTGCGATTTCTTAAGTATAACACAATGTTGTAATCAGACATATTCAAATTTGGTATTTTAAAAGTCATTGTCTTCTCATAGAATAAATGGAATCTGATACTTTCTTGAATATCATGACAGATGGGCTCATCATTTCATAACAGATGGCAAGATGATTAGGCTAAACTCTGAAATTTTAAATACTGGAATATGAACATCTATCCAACAGCTAAGGACACTGAAATACTCTTCTAGAAAGACTGAATTTTTTGAGTATATTTACTTAAAACTTAAGTATTCTTAAAGTCAGGTGCAATGGAGTACAACTGTAGTCCTAGCTACTTTGGAAGCTGAGGCAGAAGCATTGAGACATAGTGAAATCCTGTCTAAAATAGCACATACATATGTATGTGCACATGCATGTGCACACATGGACAAGCACACACACAAAATTTAAATATTCTTTTTCTCTGAATTAACTGAGATTTTCTTTGTAACAAATATATTCCGTTGTAGCAAGAGCAAAGACTTAGTGTCAGGCTAACTTGGGCTAGAATCTAGATTTAATGTTTACTAATGTGTGATTAGTTACTTAAACTCAGTTTCTTCATCTGTACAGTTTGGACACTAATACGTGCCTTGTGGGCTTTGGGGGAGAATTTAATGTGGTAACACATATAAAGTATCTCATATATATATGCAATCCCTATAAACACCCTTCTTTATGACAAACAGTAAAATTGTTCTTCATTTATAGCTGAAGAGAAAATTATACCTTCACACAAGTATTAGTTTCTGTTTTTTTAGATAGAAAGTTTTATAAAAAAAATACTAAGTAGAAAAGAACAAATGATAAGATAAATACATGTATAAATATACCAGCATGCAAGCATATATGTGGAAGAGATAGTCATTCTAAAGCACTTGTGCAATCATTGTTTTAACTGCCACTCACTATCATGGAGTAAAACAACACTATCTACACCTAAATAAAATTTAAAGGCTAAAATGAAAATTGATTTGACCAGGGCAAGAGAAGACAAAATCAGACCTACAAACCATAACTATTGACTCTTGGCCCAGATCTAAAGGAAAAGAATTCTGGAGTCTCTCAGTCACAGTCTCTGCTTTTTATGAATGATTTTGCCCAATATTTTTTTACAGTAGACATTGGTGGTTATGTTATCAGTATCCACATCTCTTCCATTTAACAATAGTACCAAAAGTTTGCACTGGGGGAATCATTACATTTGGGTGCTGTTGGTCTCTATCATCATGATCTAGGACAAGATCAAGACTCGCAAAAACAAACTCATGCATTTAATTCCCCTAACTTCGAGGATGGATTTAGGGAATAGGCACAGGACCCATTCAGAGTCAAAGAAAGGCAACATGGCTTTTCCTGGATAACCTGAGAAAGAACAATTTCTTAGTTTTTATTTGAAAACTTTCTTTCTGGAGACTGTGCTGTATGAATGTCAGGACTGGAACTAGAGCAGACATTTTGCGATAATTAAGGGACAGCCTGGAGTGACCATGGCATTGTGTGAAACTTGTGGCAGAACTCAACCTTGCAGAGATCAGAAAGTCATGATTGGCCTTAGATCAAGCTTTGACTGGATTATGCCCAAACTTTCAGTTACAGTGGCCAATGAATTCTCTTTATTATTCAAGCCAATTTTAGTTGGAATTTTCCTTTTTTGCAGCATAAAGAGATGTGCTAAATGCTGTAGCTAAAATTTTGGCAGTAGGGAATAGATATTGCTTAGGCCAGCATTTGAATTCCTTGGGAAATGTGTCTCTGAAATGCCATTTTAAGTCAATTTTGAAAAAAGATTTATTTTTCAAAAGCTTGCAAACAACTTGCTAAAGAATGTACCTGGCCACCATTTCATCAGCCTATAAGGGATTTAGTAAAATCTGAGTCAGTTATATAGACGGAAATAATACACTTATGCCTGATCTTTATTTATTTATTTTTTTTTAGAGAGTTTTGCTAAGGGCATATGTGCTCACTGGAGACACACAGAGAAAAAATGAATGCGAAATCACCTCCCATGCCACAAGTCTGTCACCTCCATTCTCCTCTTGGGATTTTGGACATGCATACACACATACCTGGCATGAGTTTCAAGCTGCCATGTCCAGAACTTGAATCATGGTTGGCCACGTGGTAATCCAGCACCTTAACCACTATGCCACCCATTGACCCCTACTTGTCCCTGATCATAAGGAACTTATCCACTGGTTAGATGTATAGGGCTAAAAATGATACAGAGAAAAATACTAGATGGTGTTTTATTATGGTTAGTGACAGGGAGGAAATCAGTGTCTGTAGAAATTCCAAATACAAATATGAAGCTAGTAGAGTCAGGGAAATGTTCATTGCACAATTAAAACAAGGATTGAGTTGTGACCCTGAAACCATAGATACGCTTGGTAAAGAAGTGTTAATAAAATTGTCAGGTAATTTTGAAAAGGAAAAATTAATATTTAAGGTGTATAGGACTTACCTTAATGTTATACTATTGGCAGTTTCAATAGCCATGTATTACAGGGAAGGAGAGTTGGGGTGCAACTTGGGAGATACAATGTCTTATTCTAGTTTTAATAGTTACTGCTTTTAAAAAAAATTGTATGCATTCTATTTGTTACATTAAAAGGGAATCTAGACAATGTGTGCTCATTTTAAATCTTATCAGTCTCTCAACACTTCCCAGTGATGACACTCCATTTCACCTGAACATATCGATTATGTCCTCTCACAGAAACCTGTTCATTTTTCTAACATTTATTAAATTTTTATCTTTTCATCTAAATTAGACATTTTTTTTGTATTTCCATATTTAGATTTCTGTGAACTAAAATATAACAATCACATAATTTACGTCATTTAATTTCTAAAACATTTAAGGTAAATATATTGATTATTCAAGACTAATTCTTGCACATTTTAATAAAAATCTCAATTAGTTTAAGGGAGAAAAAAGGAAAAGGAATCAATTTTTTCAGCTCTGTATATCTCTAGGTTGGTATCATTGTTAAGAAAACTTATCGGTATGTTCAATTTATCTACAGCAGCTCTAAAATGATATGGTCTTCCATTTGTTATTGTGGGAAAAGTTTTTTTTCCCCATGTAGAATGCATTTTTTAATTTTTTAATTTCAAGAAAAACAGTTTAACTTTAATAAACCAAAATAAAAAAAATGTTGAGAACTTTGCTTAAGACTTAAAGCCAGGAAACAAGTTAGGAGTCTGTTCAAATAATAAGTACATAGACCTGTCACCTACTCAAGAGAAGACAAAAATCCTTAACTCTGGAAAACAAAGCATTGCCGGGAGCCGTGCCCCAGCCGGGGTGGGTGCACAGGGAGGCAACGCGGGTGAACAGGAATCAGACTGAGACCTCACGCCCCTTTAGCATGTTCTCAGCCGACTGCAGTCAGAGTAAACTCCAGACTGCAGCCCTGATGGCCAGAAGTCATGCGTATTTATTATAGAAGGAGTTTTTACAGTAGTGGGATGGGTGAAGGGAAGTAAGTGAAACATTTTGCTCTAAAAGGTAAGGCATTCAAAGTATAGGGACAATAATCATAAAACATGACATCTGTTTTGTTTAGGTATAAAAACAGTCATAATTTTTAGAACGAGGAAGTCCATTTTTCGGGTGTATTCTCTTCTTTGATCTTGATTACCAGGGAGGGTCTTTGGATGAGAGAGCTCCCAGGAATCTTGACCACTTCAGTCAGACCAGCTTGATTACTTTAGTCCCAGATTGGCCTCAGGTCAGCTTTTTGAGAACTTTAGCTTCAGGCTATGGTGGTAGCAATTACAGGAGCCTAGAAATAAATCCTGTCTGGTTTAGTAAAGACAAGGTTAGTATATACTAAAGTGAAATACTTATGTTATCTCCAGGGTAGTCTACAGCTAAGAGGGTGAGTCTACATAGGAAAGGAATGTGGTCTTGTGAGTAACTGAAGGTTGCTGTGTACTTGGGACCCTCTACATGCTGCTAATGACTGTGGCTTGGGGAATGGCAATCTTCCCTTGTCCTGAGAGTAAGGGTGGCTTATGGTCTTTGGGGTAACAGCACCTCATGGATGAGTCCCTGAGTCCCTCCCGGCTACTGAGGTCGTTTTGCCCATTAGTAGCTTTAACTCAGACCTTTCTAATGCTTATCCATGTAATCCCTAGTAGGAGAAGTGAATGTAGCATTCTCTATTGACATTTTCTAGGAAGGTGGGGTGAGTCTAATGGGAGTAACTCCTGTTTGCAGCCGCCGCCTTAGTGGATCCACTTTCTTTCAGGGTTATTGTAAAAATTATAGTAAGGCTGGGGGTGCCTTTATGGGGTACTGGGGTATGGCAATAAGGCCCATGGCAGAGAAATTGAGTGCAGGACAGTACAGCAACACAATTCGTGAGGTCCAGAACTCGTAAAACTGTTGACCTTGCAAACAGTTCTCCTCAGCCGAGTCCTTGCTCTAGGCACAAGGGGCAGTTCTTTCATACTCAGCCTGTGTTAACTGCATGGTCCCAGCAAAGCATAGATCAGTAATGTTTTAGTCAAAAGTCATAAAGTTCTATTTCACCAGTTCAGTCTCACGTACTTAATCTATCTTCTGTTGTGGTCCCATCTTTCCGTTTAAATTCTGGAAGATAACGTTCAACTCTGAACTACATTAAGCTGGCCATTTTCTTAGTTGTTTCTTATTCTGTGTGTCTGACTTTAGTTTTTCTGATATAGCACTCCCTTCAGGACTTCTTGGAGAACTGATCTGGTGTCAGATTTTAAATAAAATTCTTTCAGGTTTTGTTTATCTGAGAATGTTCTTGTTGTCTCTTCCCATATGAAGGATAATCTTGCTGGGTATAGTATACTTGGTTGAAACTGTTTTACACTCAACACTTTGAATATATTTTCCTTGCTTGCGTTGTTTCTGATGAGAGGTCTATTGATAGCCTGATGGGATATCCTTTGTAGGTAACATGACGTTTTCCTCTTGCCAATCTTAGTATCTTGTCTTCGTCTGTGGTTTTGGTAAATCTGTCCATAATGTGTCTTGGAGAAGATCTTCTTAGGTTAATTCTGTGTGGGGTCCTTTGTATTTTTTGGATCTGGATCTTTGAATGCCTCTTTAGGTTTATAAAGTTTTCTTCCAGGATTTCGTGGAATAGATGATCAATGTCCTTATTAGTCTCTTCACCTTCTGGGATACCGATTATCCAGATGTTTGGATAGTTAGTGGTATCTCGTATTTCTCATGTATTATTCTATTTTGGGGGGCTATTTTCTCAGTCTTCATGGTGGATTTTTACTGCTTTTTTTAGCATTTTATTTTGAAATTTATTATAGGTTCACAGGAAATTATAAAAATAGTACTGAAAGATCTCATGTACCTTTTATCTAGTTTCCTCTAATGGTGTATAGTTCTGTGACTTTTATCACATCTTTAATAGATTTGTGTAACTAACACTTAAAGCAAGTTACAAAACTATTCTATCACTACTAAGACTTCCCTCATTATACTTCTTCCTGCCATTCCTAAACCCTGGCAACCATTAATTTGTCTTCATATCTATCATTTTGCCATTTTAAGATTGTTACAGAAATGGAATTTTTGTTTGTTTGTTTGTTTTGTTCATTTGTTTTCCTCTCTGCCCTTCTACAAGTTTATTTGAATATCTTCTAGAATTCCATTTTGACTCACCTATAATGTTTTGGAGAATATGTCTTCATGTTGCTTTTTCAGTGGTTGCTATGTTGATATTTTTACCAGTTCAAGTGAAGTGTAGAAAACTTACCTCCACTTATGTCTCATTACTCTCCCTCATTTATAATAAAATTAAATAAATATTTCCTCTACATACATTGATAACCACTTCAAACAGTGTTACATTTTTTTCTTCAACTCTCAAGCATAATTTAACAAACTCAAGAGAAGGCAAGTCCATTGTATTTGCCCATATATTTTTACAATTTCTATTGTTTTTTTTCTTTCTTCTTGATGTTTCAGAAGTTCTTTTTTTTTTTTTTTTTTTTTTTCTTTTTGAGAGAGAGAGGTTTTTGCTACAGGGTGCTTATACTCACTGGAGCAACAGAGCAGGACAGAGAGACAGAGAAAGTGGAAAATCACCTTCAGGGTGAAATCATCCTGCAGGGGATGCCATGACACAATTCCTTCTCTGTTATCCTCTCAAGATTTGGGGCATGCACACACATGCACCTGGCATGAATTTCAAGCAGCCAGGTTCAGTCGGCCATGTGGGAGTTCAGTGCCTTAACCACTATGGACCTGCTTGCCCCAAAAGTCCTTCTTTTACTATTTATTTTCTGTATAGAGAAGTTCCTTTAGCCATTTTTAGAAAAGAATTATGTATTTTATTTATTATTATTTTCACATCAGTTCACGAGAGAGAGAGAGAGAAATAGTGCATGTGCAAGTGAGAAAGCAAGCCACCTGGTCCAGAACTTGAACCGCAGTCAGCCATATGGTATGCCCAGTGCCTTAACCTCATGCCACCTGCTGGCCCTAGCCATTATTTTATTGTAAAACTGCTCATGACTAAAATTTTTTTTATTTTTTCTTCATCTGATGATCTTTTGATATTTTTCTTCATTTCTGAAACATATTTTTGCTGGATATAAAAATTCTAAATTGATAGTTCTTTTCTTTCAGCACTGAAAAATGTTGTGCCAGTTTCTCTTTTATTATTTCTGCTTTTAAATCTGTCATTTGAATTCTTTTTCCCTATAGTAAAGTATCATTTTTCTCTTGTTCTCAGTATTTTTTCTTTGTCTTTAGTTTTTAGAGTTTGATTTTGATGTATCTTGGCATAGAATTCTTGGGGTTATTCACTCAACTTCTTGAATCTCTAAATTTGTGTTTTTTGCCAAATTTGGGAAAATTTCCCCATTATTTCTTCAAATACTTTTTTAGCTCTACCCTTTCTCCTCTCCATTGTGACTCTGATGACTCAAAATGTTAGATCTTTTGTTGTAATCCCATGGTTTCCTGATATTCTGCATTTCAAAATATCATCTTTTTCAGATTGGTTAATTTCTACTCTTTATTTAAGTTTACTGATATTTTCTTTTGCCCTCTCCATTCTGCTATTAAGCTTATCTACTAATTTTTTTTAAAATTTTTGTCATTATAGTTTTCAGTTTAAAGTTTCTGTTTGGTTGATCTTTATAACTTCTATTTCATTTCTGAAGCTTTCTACATATTTTTTCCACCTTTACTAAAGTATACTTGACAAATAAAAGTTACATATATTTAAGGTATAAACACAGTGTTTTGATGTACATATACATTGTGAAATTATTATCACATTCAAACTAATTAGCGTATCTATGACTTTACATAGTTTTCTTTGTATGTGTGTGTGTGTGTGTGTGTGTGTGTATGTATGTAAAACAGGTATGACCATAGTTATGACCTAGTCTCTTGACAGAATTCAAGTATTTTTTCATTTGTTTCAAATATGTAATTGTTCATTAAAATTTTTTTGTGCTGCTTTAAAATCTATACAAGATAACTCTAATGTATGAAGACAATAAAGATTTATGTGGCCTTTTTTGATATAGCTCAGAAGTCATATAGCATTATTTCCACTGTATTTTACTGGTTGAAGCTTCATAATCCCATTCATATTCAAAGTAAGGGGGGAGAATCCATATCTACAAGGGAAGTATGTGAAAGAATAATGTTTTATTTCATTCTCTTTTGCTAATACTGTACCTGATGGTATCAGGCTAGCTAACATTTTTTTTTTTTAATTAAGGTTTGAGGCGTAGTGGTTAAAGCACTAGACTCCCATTTGACTGATTATGATTTGAGCCCCGAACTCAGTGGCTTGAAAATCATGCCGAGTTGTGTTTATGTGTGCCCAAAATCCCAGGAGGAGAATGGAGAAGGAATTGTGATCATGGCCCCAACCCAAGGTGATTTCTCACTTTTCCTCTTTCTGTATCTCTCTCTCTTTCCCTGCTCCAGTGAGCACACATACCCTATGACAAAAACAAAAACAAAACAAAAAATGGTTTATTTAGCTTATAATTTAGAGTTCCAATGCCAAGGGGACACATCTAGTGAAGGTCTTCTTGTTGATGGTCAAGTTCTGCAGAATTACAAGGTGCTCAAGTTGTTGGGTTGCTTCCACCCAGACTGAGGACCTGTACAAAGGTACCTGTGAGCTGGTTTAGTCCTGTCTTTCAGTCTATCACCAAGGGCACAAATGGTGGGCTCGTAAAAAAGATGACAAATCTCTTGGCTGATTTGAGAAAGATTCTCTGACCAAGTCCATTTCTTTATTCCAACAGAAAACAATCAGTTTGGACAGAGACACTTCTTACAATATTTTTTTTTCTTCTTTTTTTGGAGAGGTTTTTGCTATAGGGCGCGTGCGCTCGCCAGACAGATAGAGACAGACAGAGAGACAGAAAGCGAGAAATCACCCCCCAGGGGGGATGGCCACGCTGCAATCCCTTCTCCTCCATTCTCCTCTCGGGATCTTGGGCATGCAATATATTTTGATATCATTACATATCTTCTTCTTTTAATGCATTATGTATCATTTATTTGGGACAGGATTTCAGGTCTTAGTGTAAATTAAATAAGCACAATAGATAAAAGTAAGAGAGTTACAAGAGAAAGAGAAAAACATTATTTTGTCAATTCAAGGAGGTCCTTAGACCAATCAAGAGGGATTTGACCAACCATATCCCGGAAGAGCAAGAAATGACAGCATTTTCCTTAGTGCTCACCCAGGGAAAGAGGTTAGAGATAATTGACACATTTGTAGTTTGGGTTTCACAAATTGTTTGCTTTTGGGTCTTAGTCCTGATCTCTAGTTCCTGTCAATCACCAAAGATTAGTCTCCATTGAAATCCCCTGGGGTAGGAGTGAGGGTGGAAGGAGTCTTCACCTTGGACATTTGAACTAGAAAAAGTATGAAATGCCTTTTATGTTTAAGAATTTTTCACAAGTAAAATTGCATTTAGTCCTCAAAATCCTTTGGCAGGTATTTTATTTCCATTTATAGACAATAAAGTAAATCTCAAAAAGGTCACACAGCTTAGAGGCTCAGTCACAGTTAGAATCTGAACTTCCTGCAGTCAAATTCCATGTTCTTTTCACTTTATCATAGCTCCTTCCTCTGATTAGCTTTGACCTAGAGTGTATTTTCAAAGTGTGTTTCAGCCAACCCAGCATCATCAGGGGATTTTAAAAGCCCTAAAGGCCATGAAACCTCCCCAGAACCCAACCACTTGTTCAGATAAGAGGAAGGCGGTGAGCCAACTGACTGGTATTGCTCATTAACATAGATCCCCTTTTCTTACCTTATTATAGTGGCCAACATGGAACAGCTACCAAATCCTGTCAGACTCAATGCAACTCATTTTCCCTCTGCTCAGGCAAGCTTCCCTATAATTCTTAACTCTAAGGCCTTGTAGCTGGAGGAGAATAAGCACTCTCTCAGTAGAGGATAAAGCAAGGTAGCTTGATTGCCTATGGGAAGAAGGAAAGGAATTTGGTGGAACCCCCAGAGAACAGCCGTCTTCTTTGCCTAGAATTGTTACGCTGGTCCCATTTTTTCATCAGTCACATGAAGCAGAACATATGACGTGATTCTCTTTCGATAACTGTGTGGGCTTTATTCCCAGCCCTTTCAGTATCAGCATAGAGAACACTTATCCATCCCAACACCTTGCATGTGCCTGGAGCTTGTGGTTTTCTGGAATGGCTGATTTTACCTTTATCAATTCAACTTGAATAACTTGCAGTTTAAAGAGAAAAAAATAATTTTTGAATGTATCTGTCTTCTTTTGGGACTTTATGAAGTTCTAATGGATGGAGAAGTACCCACAGAGAAAGAGGATAATTTGTTAATTCATCATTCATTTATATGTTAATATACTATTTAAAGGAGATTAAGAGCCTTGGCATCACACTGACCTACTAATCCTGATTCCTCTAATTAATAGTTGTTAATCAAGTTAGTTGACATCACTATACGAAATAGAGATAGTACTAATACATTGGTAATACCCACTACATTGTAGAAATCAATTAGGAAAATATGTATGGGCATTTAGCATGGCACCCCTTAGGCAGGAAGTAACCAGTGGCTGCTCATTGTGTTATGTGTTGATGTGTATTAGTTTGACAATGTACTAGATTTTTAAAAGCTGGAGATGAATAAGACTTCATTTCTGACTTTGGGAATACTGAATAATTAAAAAGCAAGTTAAGTGCAAAGTTATAATACAGAAAGTACAGATATAGAGACATAGAGGTGATCCAGAGAAGGGGACACTCAGTTTAGTCTGTGGGAGCCCTCTGCTGAGCTCCTGTGGTCCCTTGTTTTTATCCTATTGTAGCAGATCTGTTCTTTACTAAAATAACTTAGCTGTATAGCCCAGAAAACAGAACTCCCTGAGGACAGGAGTTTCTCTTCATAGTCTAGCATATAGCCAACATAAAACATTTTCAGTAAATACTGGTAAAAGAATGAATGGACAGAAGCGATGTAAAAACTTGTACTGGATGCAATGTAAAGATTGTTTGGGTTTGAGTAGGCTTATGAAAAGAAATATGAAGAGCCTCATTATGGGGGCCTCGTAGGCTAGAATAAGAAAATTTTTTCTTGTTTTAAATCTTTTTAAAAAGAATGTAAACATGTAATTTTATTCATAATTTTTTAAACTTGATCAGAAAGAGAGAGAAAGAGAGGGAAAGTGAGAAAGTAAACTACCAGGTCTGGGACCTGAACCACGGTTGACCATGTGGGAGTCCAGTGCCTAAACCACCATACCACCTGCCAGCCTTGAAATTTGGGTTTTCAATCATGTATAGCCACTGAAAATTTTGGAAGATAGAAGTAACAACAAAATAAGATTTTAATTTTTAGTTTGAGGATAGTGCTGAAGAAGTCATAGAAGAACCCGAAATTAGAACAGTTGAGACACTAATGTTATGGCTCCTAAAAGAAGTGGTAGAGGTCTGAGCAAAAGTAACACGAATAGAAATAGAAATTAAGGGACAGTTTTGAAATGCATCCCTAGAGGAAGATGTGATGAGATTTTGGAATCTGGTAGAAAAGAAGGGTCAAGGCCAAGATTGAGTCTGAGGTTTAGAGTATTCTACTCAGAGTAGGTTTTATGTACTTCTCCTTTAGAAATGAGATTTCCAAACTAAAAGACTACCCTTGATATCAGCATTTTCACCTGCTTTTGCCCTTTTAGACAAGAAATGGAATTGGAAAAGCCTAGTTGAAACCAGTGTGAAAGAACTTGATTTTAACTGAAAATGGAAGAAGATATTAAGGGCACTGGTATTGAGAAATAGGTCACCATCTCTCATTCCTGGGAGCAACGATCCTTCCACCCACCTTCCTATCCTTCCATCCACTCTCCCATCCATCTGTCTGTCTAACACACATTGTCTGAGTACCTACCTCAGACCACACACTGTTCTGCTTTTAAATATTTCATAATGCCAGGCAGTTTGCTGCTCCCTATGAATCATACGACTATAATAACAACTGTACAAAGTACAGAATGATCTTAATTTTATTTTTTTTATTGCATTGATTGGTTCTGTTTCTTCATGGGGACAGCAGTAAATTGCTCTTTTAAATTTAGCTTTGAGACACTATAATTTCAGCTCTAAGTGCAGAAATTGAACTGCTTTCAAGGATAGCAAAATGATGGCAGTATCCTGGTGCTAAAATACAATGACAGGCTAAAATACAATGAACCATTATATCGCCCTATGGGAACTGTATATCCACACTGAGAACGGCAGGATGCTTTGTGAGCTCTATACTTGGATATACCCTCTGTGACTGCTCTTTATCTCTATGAAGCAGAGATGATAATGCATGTCCTACATAGCTGACAGAGTTGGTGGAAGGATCACAAGAGATAACATCAATGAGAGTGCTTTGCAAAACATATTAATATAAGGGAGTGTTATTTTTATTATTATCGTTTTTTTTTTTTAATTTGTCAAGAGTATTCCTTGACTTTCTCTTATTCTTCTAAATTTAACTAGAAAAGAGAAACAATAATTGGCAGGTTATTCTTTAGCTAAGTGACCCTAAGTTAGATGATTGACCTTTACCTTCCTTATCCTTAAGATGGAGTTGGTCATAATACATATCCTAGAATATAGAATATAGTGAGTCTTACAGCTTCCCAACCACTCCCTAAATCTTCCAGCCTGAAAAATACTTGCTCATGTTTCAAGTTTCTGCATTGAGCTTCACTTCTTTTTACTTTTTCCTAGGAGCTCTGTCCACCCTTCACTTGGAATTCTCACCATTCTTCTGACTTATCAGTAGGCTTCTATCAAACTGCTATGATATACTTATTTATTTATTTTTATTGTCTCCTGCAGTGTATGGTCTTTTCAATGCTTCCTCACTTGGTCATGGCTCTGGCAACTAGCATAGTAACCTATGCAAAGCAGATATTTAATGAATGCTTCTGAAATAAATGAATTAAAGATATATATATGACAATGCTTTGTATATTATAGAGAGTTAGAAGTTATTAGTAAGTTTGAATACTTTGTCAAATGTTACAAAGTATGAGTGAATTCATCACAATACAAAAATAGGTACAATCCCATTTTAATTGGTAAAAAAACAAACAAACAAAAAAAAACACTTTTTAATAATCTCTGTAAGTTTGTTCCAGATGGTGGTCCAGAGGTAAAATGCAATGTTCTGTGAGTCAATGGCACATAGAAAGGTACTCTAGGCAATCACTTGCCCATGACCTGGGACTGGCTGAAGACTGGGTGTGGATCGCAGAATTGTGACTCTGTTGGAGTGGTCTCTCTTTTGTTTGCTTGCTCATGGAAGAAATAAGCAAATAAACTTAAATAAATAAATAATCCCTGTAACTCAGTGGTCCTCAACCAGGGATGAATTTGCTCCCTGGGGAATGTGTAGTTGTCATAACTGGGTGAGGGTGATACTCTAGTGAGTCAAGGCTCAGGCTGCTGCTGCTAAATACCATATAGAACACAGGACAGCCTTGCAAAATAAATTATTTGGCCCCAAATGTCAATAAAGCCTCAGTTGAGAAACTCTACCCTTAACTAACACACTTGCATCAAGTAGAAGATGTGCTTTTGTTCAGGTTCTGCTGATGATTTGACATTCCCTACATGTTTTTGACATTCATCACTCCTGAATTTCTCAGAAGGAACTGTTTGAGTGTTTTAAAGACAACTACTTTTCCAGGAGAAGTTGTGGTTTGCTCACCACGGTACTGACAAGAGAACAGCAAACAGAAGTGTAAGTCAATAATGCCTTCAATACTTTTCTAACTCATGGAAAATGCTGACGTGACTGGGCTTTGATTACAACAACAAACTCTGTCAAGACATCTGAAGGAGAAACTAGTGTTCCTTCCTTTGGGCTAAAGAAGATTAATGTGCAAAACAATTCTTCAAGGACTGTAGCAGTAGAACCATGAGAACTAAAGTAGTTCCCAAAGAAAAAAATATTTATATAGTATTGGATACTTTGATAGTTTTTTTGCTTTTAACATTTTTCAAGAGTCTTTTGTTTTGTTTTAAAGATAAAAACCTTACTAAGACCCTACCCCCAATGACATCTCACCTAAAACCACTTTCTCCTCATTTCTCATTTCTGCCTCATAGCCTCACCAGCCCCCTCTTCAGTCAGGAACATCCACAGGGCGCCTCGTTAATTCTTATTGATCCTACAGCACTCAGATCAAATGTCACAGTCCAGAGATTATGTGCCCTGGCCCTACATGAGTTTGGGCTCCAAATTAGACCATTGTGTACTTGCCATTCTCCCTAATCCTTATCAGAGCCATCATTAAATTAATTCTCTAATGTAAGTACTGCAGAGCAGGAACCATTTCCATCTCAAGCCTTGCATGTCCTTGGAACACAATAAAAATGTTTTTAATTAGTAAAAACAACTTTTTAGAAATAGAGTATGCCCATTTCAAGTTTAAATGATGCTTGGTAAATAGTTCCCCATTCAGAATCCAAACAGCCAATAGGAGGAACACACATAGACACTGTGAGTGAGGAAACTGAGAAGACTTGAGAGCTTTGAGCATCGCTTGTTTCCTCTGCCTCTAGTTAGATACAGAACAGAGGAGAATTCTTTTTATGACTAGAAAGAAAATACTTCTAATAATATAAAAAGATGTGTGGGAAGCTTTATGAAAACACTAAAAAAATTATGGAGAGGTAAAAAAGATGTCATAAATGGAGAAACTAAGTATTTCATGTCACTTCTTCCTAAGTCAATTTATAGATCAATATAATCCTATTTTAAAATCCCAATTATATTTTTAATATATTAAAATGGTTAAGTTAATCACCTAGACTTCACAGTTTAAAATACCTAAGAGAACTTTTCAAAATTTACAGTATCTTTTTTAAAAAGCTTACTTGTATATGTCTTAGAAGGGGGGAGGGCACCCCCATTAGGATCTTCACGTCACAATCCACTCCCAGCCTCAGAGGGCTCAGATTATGGTTACGGCTACATATGTAAGCCTGTATAGGAAGACAGTGAGATTCAAACTTCCAGGTGGGGTCTACATCCCATGCCATTGTATTACCACTGCACCATTTAGGCTGGCCTAGCTAAGATAATTTTGAAAGTGATAAGATCAGAATTCATCTCTGAAATATTAAGCTTATACTAATTATTTTTCTCAATATGGCACTAGGATAGAATCAAAAGACAAACAACAGAACAGATAATCCAGAAACAGAACCAAGTGTATTTAAGAACTTATAAATGATAAAAATAAAATTACATAAATAAATCAGAAGAGATAGATTACTTGACAAAAGCAGATATTTTACATTTTGAGAAAGTATGTTAACTCATCTTTTACCCTGTGCCAAAATAAATTCTGGTATATTAGAGCAACTGTTCTGGAAGCAATCAGTCTATAAATATAAATATATTTTGAAAGTTCAAAGCTTAAAAGTTAACCTTTTGTTCAAATCTGTCAATTTCACTCCTAACTATGTCCTATAGAAATTTTCTGAAGTATAAAGAGTGAGATAAAAGTAAGCTCATGGGAGTAATATTAATGGAAGCAAATTGCTCTGAATAAACTAGATATATAAGGAATGAGTAAATCGGTTGTGCAATACCTATAGCATATGCTTCTAGACAACCACATTCTTATGAAATATTAAGTAATGTGAGGGAAATGTCCACAGAAAATTCATTCAGATAAAACAGCTGTCATCCTATAGAGACTGATGTTTTAAGGAGGTCTAATAACAGACAAAATAAGCTTTCAATTGCTACCATTTCTAGTCTCTGCCTAAACCCCTAAAGGCAAGAGAGTTTTGAATGACTGATGTAGAGTGCATTGGCTTTATGTACCTTTTGTTTTCAAGGAATTGGTTAGAATCCCATGTTAAATTTTGGAGAAGTCGTGGGAACCAGAAGGAAAATTAAAAGGTAAAATTCTGTGTCTTAGTTAAGGTCAAATCGCTTTGGTCCCTTCTCCATTCCCATCGCCACCGAGGATGCAATTTGCATTGTGACAGCAGATTCTTAACTAATGTCCTCCTGCTGGTCCTTCTTCCTGCTGCTATAGGCAGACATTTTCTTAGATTATTTTCTTCGAGTCCTAGTTCTCTTTGCAAACAGCTTTGTGAGCATTGCCCTAAAATGGAAGGTAAAAGTAAAAGAATGCTCAAAATTTTTACCAAGGTCTTGTTGCTAAGCAACCATTTCTTTGTCTCTAAGTATTAGAATATGACATTGTTTAGAATTTGTTTTCAGGCCTCACCTTAACACAAAGAAGCAAGGTGGGGGAGCTGGGAGGAGGTGAAGGAGGAGGTGGTAGTATAGAAACCTTTAGACTGAGAAATGTAAAGATATAATATTAAGGGGAAAAACATCAAAAGAACCCACCATGAAAGTTTCAACCCACCCACCACCACATGGTGCTGAAAACTTCAAAATGGAACATTTCTTGTATTGGCACGTTTTTTTTTTCTTTTTTTTTTTTTTTTTGTGAGAGCAAACATATGGTTATAAGCATATTCTTACCTTCATTATGATCTGCATATTTCCTCTCTACAGGAAAGTTTAAATGCATTGTTGACATCTTTTTATAGTCACATAATAAGAAAGCAGACAAAGAAATGTTATGATTGAACTTGCTTGTAAGATATCACAGACCAATTCCTCAAGTTTTTTATATTCACAAGAGTGGTAGGTCTCTAGTTATTTTTTCTACTTCTGTGGTCTTACTGTAGCCCATATGATAACTTGTAAATCAGAAAAAAACAATGCTATCTATTGGCCACAACAAAATCTCATTTCACTTTCTACTCCATTCTTGAGTGTAGGTATCATTTTTATTTGGTAGAAGGCAAGAACCCTGGTTGGATAGTTTTTGCTAAGAAAGGGGCAAACCTTAAGCAAAATAAGAATAAGCCTATGCAAAGATTTATTCCTCTCCATAGCTGGGGTGCTCTGGTGAAAACTTTTGTCACCATTGGGATCACACGTAATTCAAGACTTGGGGAATATAGTTCTCCCCTTGGGGAATATATTCTCCCTATAGTTAGGAAGAAACCTCTCCCTATCTTCCCTTTCTCTAAATGGAGAAAGCCATTTAGCTTGCCATGATTCTCAGACCTGGCTACCTGTAGCCTAGGAAAAAAAAAAGAGGTTCTCTTGGGAACCAGCAGTTAGCATAATGGCTATGTCGCTGGACTCCCACGTAGTTGACCGCAGTTCGCATCCCGAACCCAGTGGCTTAAAACTCACGCCGGGCGCGTTTGCGTGCATGCCCAAGATCCCGAGAGGAGAATGGAGGAGAAGGGATGACCATCCCCCCGGGGGGTGATTTCTTGTTTTCTGTCTCTATGTCTCTCTCTGTCTGTCTGGCGAGCGCACGTGCCCCGTAGCGAAAACCTCTCCAAAAAAAAAAAAAACAAAAAAGAGGTTCTCTATGTGGTCCAGCTTAACTCATCGAAGATTGGGTTTATATATCAAGGACCTAGTCAGCACTGAAGTTTTGCATTATCAGTCAACAGGGCACATTCCTGTGCATGGGTTTCCCTTTAGGACCATGTGGAGAGAGATGAATAGTTGAGGTAGGGATTAAGAATTCTTTGGCTAACCACATATCAACTTCATCATCATTTCCAATATTGTCACCTGGCAGAGAATAGATTTGATGGGCACCAGGCTGTAACCCCAGTTTCCCTAAGAATAAATAATATCATCTTGGATGCTAATTTATTCTTTGGGTGTCTCTCATTATATTATTATTGGACGTGGTGGCGCCAGACCTATGGCAAAAACCTATGGAAGCTGGAGGATTGTGGCATCGAGTCTCATTATTTTATTATTATGAAATGAATCATACCTACAGATGCAGGTATAAATTCAACAGTATCAAGAAGAATAATAAGATAAACAACCACATAGTTAATACTTAGATAAAAAACAGAATATTCTAAGCCCTAAGAAGTCTCCTTATTCCCCTATATAATACCTTTTCACAGTAGCCTCTCCCTATCTTCTCTTTCTCTCAAGCTGTAACCATTATCCTCACTTTTGTTTTAATCATCTTGCAACTTTTCTGGTTATTTTTATTTTGATATAATTGTAAATTTACAAAAAAATTATAAAAATAGTACTAGAAAATCCTTTGTATCCTTTATCTAGATTTATCATCTGTTTATGTTTTGCTAATTTGCTTTTTTTTTTTTTTGAAGTAACTTGTTTGATAAAACACTGGAAATATTTTTTCTCATTTACCCCTAAATGTGCCTACAGTGTGTATTTCCTAAGAACAAAACACTGTCACATATTCATTGCCCTAAAATGGAAAGTTATCTAAAACTGAAAAACTTAATATTAGTATAGTGTGTTCTCTAATCTGCAGCTCATTTTAAAATTTCATCACCTGCCCCAATAATGTCTTATAAGTGTGTTTTCCCATTCCTGAACCAGATTCATGATCACATATTTTATTTATTTGTCACATTCCTTTACTAGTCTCCTTTAAACTAGAATTATTTTTATTTTATTCTATTTTATTCCAATCTATGAATATGTTGCCTTTATTTAGGTCTTAATTTTTCTTGTCAGTGTTTATTAGTTTTTAGTGTATAGGTATTCAACACATTTTGTTAAATTTATATCTGAGTGTTCTATGTTCCCCTTTTACTCAGAGAATTTTTATTTCATTTACAAAAGTCTGCTGCTAGTATATAAAACTATAATTAATTTTGTAAATTGACTTTATATACTGCAATCTTGATAAATTTGCTTATTCTATTAGTTACTTTTTATTTTCTTTAGCATTACTACAGAGACAATCATGTTTCCTGCACTAAAAACTGTTGTACATTTTTCCCCAAGCTTAATGACATTTTTTAACTTTTCATTTCTCATTGCATTGTCAAAACTTCTAACAGAATGTTGACTTAGAGTGTGAGAGTAGAAAACCTTGAATTTAATCATTAAATATAATACCAGCTGTTTTTCACAAATGTCTTTGGTCAAATAAAAGTGCTTCTTTTCTAGTCCTAGTTTTCTGAGAATTTTTATGATGAATCAGTTTATAGACTCATTTTGTTTTTTCCCCCATGAAAGTGGAAATAGGAAAGAATAAGAGATAGAGGAAAAAGGTAAAATCGTTCTGTGCCCATTCAGTTTGTAGTCTTCCTCAGCAATTCTATCTTTCAATGATTTCTCTGTTTTCTGAACTCAGATTGCATTAAAATCAGTACTTAACTGTTCTCTATTATGTATGTGGGTTGATTTTGTCTTTATTGTCAAAATAAAAAGAACTGTGCTGGTGAAAATAGGGAGCTTTATTTTTCTGTATCCTCCACTGCCCCGGCATTAGGCTATGCTCACAGTGACTACTCCGTCAGTTCTGGTGGATTTTTATTAGTAATAAAGTGCTACAATTGTTTTGCACCCAAGATCTCATTTTATTCTCAAAACAACTTAGTGAAAACTAGTTTTGTAATAATGCATCTCCTACTCAGAGTGAGATGTATCTTGCCAGTGGATACAGAACTCCTTTGAGACACAAAACTGCAGGAGGCTTACTCTCCACTACCATGAACTTAGCTCATCAACAAGCTTGTATGAAAACTCCTATCAGACATTTTGCAACACATCTGGAGCTGATAACATATTTGTTGCATATTATACCCAATACCTGAATCTAATTTGCATGGGAATCCTCTCTCTAGGGAAGTTGCCCAGCAGTTCATAATGGACTACAGTTAAAACCACCATATTTGTTTTGAAATTCCATTGTTGGAGACACTGCATCTCTGTGGGTCACAGGGTAGAGAGAACCATATATTATATCATGGTCATGTTAAACATGTCAACCTCAAAGAGCAATCCTCAAGAACCTACTAATGCCAAAGGAAAACAGAGATCAACAGAGGAGGGCATTTGATTCTGTTTACCATGGGACTGACTAAAGATCTCTGCTGGGTTCCCCAGTTTTTATCTCCTGCCACTCTGTCTCTTTCACCTTTTGCTCCTGCAACTCTGAAATATTGTTATTCCTTACTAATATTTAGTATTTCTTTGCGTTTATACTCTCATACTGTTCTTTCTGAGAATGTCAGTAATTACTCTCTCTTCCCAACCCCTCTCTCACCTCAGCAACTGCTCTTCACCTAGCATTCATTCATTTCACAGGTATTTATTAAGTACTACCTGTATGCCAGACACTGTGCTAGATACTGGAGGTGCAGAGGAGAATGTGCTTGAGTTCCTACCATAAGGGAGCTCACAATGTATCATGGGGCTGATAGGCAGGGCCTAGTACAGGCACAAAGGGGAATCACCCATCTCAGAAGCTTTTCTAGTTGAGATTACATAAACTAGTACCTGGAGAACCTAGGTTTTAGGAATTAGCCAGACCAAAGGAAAGAAACATGAGGGCCAATGCTAAGTAGGTTGGACTACCAGCTTCGAGACAGGGCTCTGCTCTCATACCTGTCTTGAGCCTGCCCCTGCCCAAGCTCTCAGCTGTCCTCTGATTTTTCATCAGTTCCTGTGCAGATCTGATCACAGCACTTACCACCCTCTGCTGTTACCATTTATGAGATTCTCCACCTCAAAAATCTATGACTTAAGACCTCTCTTTATTCAGCTTATACTTTTAACACCTAGTCTGAGTGTGGAACCTTGGAAAATAAACTAACTATAATATTTGAGGGTATGAATGAATAAATAAACTAACCAACCAACCAGCCAACACTGTAGATCTTCTAGGAGAGATACCCCAGCTACATGGGCAGTCATACTACTTGGAACTTTAATGCCCCTGAGCACAGTCAGTGACTCTGCGCATCCCAATGCAGTTCTTAGTAATGGGCAGGCTGCTGAGATTGTCCTCCACGAGCCATCATCTGTGACTTTTGCAACTATTGGGTTGTTGAGAAAGTCATGACACAGAAAAATACATCAAATCTCTCCTCACAAGCTAATAGATAAACCACTGTTCTTGCCAGTTCTAGGGAAAGAATACCAAGAGATTTAGACTCTCAGGATTTGTTGTCTACAATACCTGTCTCTCCACCATCACATAGTTTTAGTTCCACTTTAAGATGTGTATGGACAGCTATTACTGTACATCATGAACTCTCATATACAAATCAAAGGACAATTCAGCTTGAACTCTGCTGCCTTTTCTTCACAGTTGGTGGCAAAAAATGGTGCAGCCCTTGCGGCCCCTTTTATTGTTGGGGAAAGAATTAAAAATAAAACCTCTTGCCCTCTAAAGAGTCATCTACACATAATGCAGAAAAGAACGAACCAGTTTTATGAAGCATGAAACCAGACTGCAGTGCAGTCATAGGCAATCCACTAAAGAGACTACTGAACAGAAAGAAATCTCCTCCTCTATACATCTAGGCAGATAAAATCCATTACATGCATGTTAGTTGTCTTTACCCAAAGGAAAAATAAAGCTAACTTTATGACTAGCAGGTAGTTAAAACTTAGAGCCAAGCACCTAAGCTAAACTCCCACAGACACAGACAGAAGGGACACCATCCTCTTATGCTCAGACTAAAAGACGTAGCTCCACGGTGCCCAAGAAAGACATTCCAAGGGGGCAGAACTTCCAGAAGCCTTATTTAGCTTTTAAAAAGTTTTACATATATCTCAAACAGACAGATAATGTTTACAATTTCATGTTCTCCATAGAGATGCTTTAAAAAAGAGGAAAGGAAGGTTTCTCTCTCTTTTTGGCAGCAGAGGAAATTTTAAATTGAATTTTTTTTAAAGAAAGATTTGCTTCTCTTTTTTCATTAGCCAGCTCTCATATATTCTGTTCCTATGCCTGGTCTGTCTCTCACACAACTTGTGACTATGATCATCTCTTTACACATGGTGTGGTTTCTATCTTTCCTCTATGTATTTATCCCTCAGGAAACTTGTGATTTTTAACCACCTGTCCTCACAGCCTGTGGACAATAATTATTTAGCTTTCAGATAACCCAGTACTTTGCCACCCAATCCCCAAGTTCCTACCCATCTGTCTTTTCTACTGTCTGTGACTGGGCATCCCCTTAGAGTATTAAGGTGCATATGATTACTCAAGGAGGTGACTACAGTGTTGAGCAACTCAATAGGCGGGGGTGGGGGGGTGGGGTGGGGGATGGACATTTCTGCATTTCCTTTTTATGTTTTTATGTTAGGTTGCACGTATTTAGGAGATATCATGTGATATTTTGATACATATATACAATATGTAATGATTGCATAAGGCTGATTATTTCTATCACCCTGAACACTTATTTCTAACAAGTTTCTGAGTGACATCATTGCTGCTGCTCAGGGTCTGTACTTTGAGGAGGAAGGCCTGCACACAGGGCTGCAGTTTGTTTTGCAGACTGGGTACATCATTATCTGCCTCTAGTATAGCTGATGCTCCTTTTCTAATCTATTGCTATTAATTACTTATGTTTTTAATAATGAATATTTACTGAATACAAACTACAACAAGCATTCTTTAGGCAATGTTACTCTCTCTGTCTTACTCTGCTGTCACTTCTCTCCCTTCAAACATGGGACTGCAACTTGGAATAGCTTTTTCTTAAACCACTACAACCCTGAATTCTACAGCTTGTCCCTAAGACGGTGCATCCATTTTTTTTTTTTTTTTTTGGAGAGGTTTTTGCTATAGGGCGTGTGTGCTCTCCAGACAGACAGAGAGAGACATAGAGACAGAAAGCGAGAAATCACCCCCCAGAGGGAATGATCACACCGCAGTCCCTTCTCCTCCATTCTCCTCTCGGGATCTTGGGCACGCACGCACACGCGCCCGGCGTGAGTTTTAAGTCACCGGGTCCGGGACGCGAACTGCGGTCGACTACGTGGGAGTCCAGCGACATAGCCATTACACTAACTGCTGGTTCCCAGTGCATCCATTTTTCATGTGAATTTTACAGGACAGTTCACACTCAAAATATTTTTTTCTCTTTGTCCTTCCTTGAAAATGAATTACAAGTTGGGATGCTTTCTTGGTCAGAGTAGATGCCGTGGCATTTTTATTTGGAAAGTATGGTGATACTTTCAAAAGCCCTCAGCTGCAATTCTCCGTCCCTTGCAGCCCACAGCTCCTGGACTCTGAGCAATGCCTCTCTGCTTTGCAGCCTGAGGCTATCATCCTCTATTTGCCAGGAGCAAGGATAGATGAGGGATTCTGAGAGCTATTCCCTACTAATCTTCTCAGATTCTCTGACTCCCAGGGACAGGCTTCGGGCGATGGAGTTGTATGTGCCCTCAGATGGAAGGGAGGGCTGGGTTTGCCTGCTGAGTGGGTGCCCCCAGTGAAGATGACCTAGGTGACCAGTGTACCCCTATAGTAATAACCAGGACTGAGAGGTACTGAGTCCAGCTGCCCTGGCTTCCCTACCTCTTACAACTCCCACGTGGTCTGACTTTGAAAATTACATTCAAAGTGTTTTCTTTTGATCTTTCAAATTACTTTAAATGCTCTCCAATTGGCATCAATTTAACATCAAACTGATTACTTTCCAAGCCCCCAAAGGAGTCCACAGCTTTATAGAAAATGTCAGGGTTGCTAAGCAGCTACTTTCAATAGCTTATTTGGAGTGATTGATCCAAATGGTGCAATTGTGCACGTCTGCCTGCATCTTTGGGTCTGTCTGGGCAGTAGGCCCAGCCCTGTAGCAGTAGCTCACTCTCCAACCTGTAACAAATGGCACCAGAGAACCTAGAGTTCACTTTCTGCTCTTCTCCCTCGCAAAAGTCATCCATGTCTCCCCACTGTGCACAGGAAACACTCACACTAAACTCTTCGTCTCCCGCATCTCTTCCCAGCTCATCTTTTGCCATTTCTCCTTGCCTAGCATTGCTCAGCCTTGTTGGTCTGTTGGATATTTTGCTTGTGTTGCCTTCATTCATTAAAATCTGACCCATCCTTCAGGGTGGTTGAGGTCTTCTAAATGAAGTCGACTGCTGTCGTTAGTGCCCCCCACTGTGTTTGCCTATATTGGCATTATGCAGGTCACTTTCATATTGCAGTTAGAGCTGAATTAACACTCTCTCTCTTTCTACATTCTGTGCATAGTTTGTTTTTGTGGATAGTCTCCATATGCAATCCATCTTTGTAAGTCCAGTGTCTAACACCATGTACAAAGCAAGTGCTCACTGTTAGTTAAACACACAAGTTTACAATTATTCATGTATTGGAGTGCTAAACGTTTTGACAGCTAGGTGCCTGGAGGAGAGTGAACAAGTTTAAAATAGACAGTGTTGGTACCATGATATTAAGTCAGTTATAATAAAGCAGGGAAGGCCTACAGACCATCATAGACATGATCTACCAACCATCTACTGACTCATGAGAATTGTATTTTGAGTTTCCATTCCAATTCAATGTCTAGAAAAGAGATTACATGTTGCCATATATGTATGTGTCAGTTAGAATCCTGGAAGAAGGGCCCCAGCCTCCCACCTGCCTGTAAAATAAGGAAGCAATGGCTTCTTAGTCAGAGTTGATGGGACTAAGCCTGTAAACACCAAAACCCTGCAGTACAATTAACTCTTGACCTATCAGAAAGCCAGGTTGGATGTCTACAGTGGATCCAGAGCTCAAGTCACAGAGCTCAGGGGAAGGGGAAATGAAACCACCCTAAAGGGACTTTGACACATCTGGTATCTTACGATGATCCAGGGAGTTTTAGAACATGCACAACCCATGTATTTGAATAATCCGAGCAGGCTTTCTCTTGGCTTAAACATTTTAGAATGCATAGATATTTGATTTTATTATTAACTTGTTCACCTTAATTTTTTAAAATTTGGTTAGATCCAAGTATGTATGGTCCATAGATAGATTTCACTAGAGATTTTGAACCCTGTGAGATTAATAACAGTGAAAGGAATATATCACTTCTTTTATTTTTTAAGTTTATGCATTTATTTCTTCAATAAGCAAGAGAGTGGGAACTTGACCATCCTCAACAGAGTTGACACCACAATCCACCCACAGCCTTTAGTTAACCCTGGACCATGGACAGGGGCATACCTTAAGTACTCAGGGAGGTCTCTGGACTTGAACCAGGAACCTTTCTATGTGAGATTGCCTCACAGAGTGCTGTGTTTAGTGCCGTGCACTATGCATCCCCATAGATCCCTTATTTTATATGAGAAGAAATTAAAAAATCCATACTATACACACACACACACAGAGACACACACACACGCTGGGTTGTCAGAAAAGTCATGACACATTTTTGCATAGAAGAAATACATCATGACTTTTCTGACCTCCCAATATATACATACATACACGTTATATATTTATTTCTTGCAATATGGTACATGATATGCATGGTAAGAGGGATATAGTGTCTTAAGATAACAAAATGCTTCTATATATATACTTTCCCAGTGGTCTCTATAATCAAGATAGACATTTTACTTTGTTTTAGATATATAGTACATACTCTGTAGACTATATATATGTGTGTGTGTGTATGAATTTAAGGTACACACAGGTGGTTATATAATGTATTTAATGCCGTATTAGAAATATGTATGTGTATGTAAATCCAACAATATGACATATTGACTTTAAGGTACTTACCATATGTGATATTTTTAATATATTGAGGCAATGCTAATAGAATATGTATGTCATATTTAATTTTATAGGATACATACTTTCACAAGCCCGAAAAAATGGTTTATTATTCTCAAATAAGTGGCAATTTCCCTGAATTTACTTGCATTTGAGAGTTTCAAGGGATGCAATAACCTAGTTAATATGTCTTTTTCTAAGGTTGACTTTTTATGAGCTTTTATTTGACTAAATTATGCACATCATAATGCATATTTTGCAATAAATTATTCACCAGGGCTTTAACATGCTAAAGCTAAATTACTACTCTGTGTGAAAGAAGAATTGCTGTTTTGAACCTCTTCATTACTGTCTAAGCCAGAAATTCTCATCATTTTTTTGTAAACCTGCAATCAACTGGGAGCCCATCCACTTTAGCGTTCTTGGCAACAGTTCATGTTCCTCTCTTATTCGAGCCCCACTGCACATTTCTAAGCAGGATCATGGACCTGGAACAAAATGCACTTCATCTTCACAAGAACACTGTGAAGTAAGTGTTGTTATCCCCATTTGACAGATGAGCAAATTGAGCCTATTAATATGTTAGTAGAGCCAAGATTTAAACCCAGGTTTCCGACACACATCATATGCATGCTTACAAGGAAAGAATGTTAACAAGCTTTACTGAAGACTCCTATGGTATTGCTGGATCTGAGGTATAGGCAAGGACATTTGAACTGGTGATGCTATTTTAAAAGTTTCTTGTAAAATCCACTACATCTCCGAAAGTTCTTTGCACGTTCCTTTTCTATTTATGGTAATAGCACCTAGCACCCTTCCCTTCAATACACTCAGACTTGAAATCTTGTTGTCTGTTGGTGGCTTTTCTTCTCTCCTTTTCTTGTTTATTTCTCTCCGCAGAGAGAGAAAGAAAGACAAAGAGAAAGAGGCACCACAACAAGGTCTTCATGGAAGAA
Source organism: Tupaia tana (assembly GCA_026018925.1). NCBI lineage: Eukaryota > Metazoa > Chordata > Mammalia > Scandentia > Tupaiidae > Tupaia > Tupaia tana. Next base: position 78,308,871 of record JAKSZU010000015.1, read on the forward strand.
ACACCCTAGCCTCAGTCAGCCCTGATCATGTGTGCCAAACACACTGTGCATGTGTACATGGAGATCTTGGGACATGACCCTGGGACTTTTCCATGTGGGTTCAGCATTGCAGAGGTTTATGTTACCACTGTGCCATCATCCCCACCCCCTTCTCCCATTATGTAATTTGTCACCAGACCTAACTGGGCTCCTTTAGGAAGATCTCTCATATCTTCCCTTTATCTCTCATTCCTATAATTCCATGGTGGCCTCCTGCAGTTATTTGCTTACAAAATACCTCCCATTGCTTTTGACTGTCTTTAGAATAGTCTGTAGACTTTCCTGGTCTGTGAGTGTGTGGGTCCAAGCTGCTTTTGCCCCTCTCAGCATTCCCTCACCGTTCCCAAGGCCACTGCAGTAGCGTGGAAGGCACCATTACTAAGAAGAATAAGGGGATGGGTGTTGTGTTTAGATTTTTCTTGCATATCTGATTAAACTTTCCAAGAACTTGTGAGGTATTTGCTAGTACTGTCATCATTTTAAAGATAAGGGAAGTAAGGCCTGGTTGTAATTCCCATTAAGAAAAGATAGAAGTGGCCTTAGAACTGTCTCACTCCCTCTCTGCACTGCACAGTCTCTCTCAGATCATGTCATTTTTCTTTAACTTTTTTTTTTGCCAGAGTGTGTTGCATGTTTGTTGGAGAGAGAGAGAGAGAGAGAGAGAGAGAGAGAGAGAGAGAAGAAGAGGAGGAGGAGGAGGAGGAGGAGGAGGAGGAGGAGGAGGAGGAAAGAGAAAGTGAGAGAGCATCTCACATGGAGAATGGTCATAATACAATCCCTTTTCCATTTCTTCCTCCTTTAAAGATCCTTTATAGTAAGAATTAATGACTGCTTTCAGTGTTTAGTTCTCATGAATACCCTGAAATAGGCAATCCTAAAAAAAAGAGGTCTCATCATCCAATTAATTGGGAAAAATTTTAAATTGATTTTTTTGAGAGAGTTTGTACTATGGGAGGATGTGTGCTCACCAGAAATGTAGAGAAAGAGAGACAGAAAGTGAGAAATCACCGCCCCCCCCCCCCCCCAGTGGGTATGACCATGCATGCCCAAGATCCCTTCTCCATTCTCCTTTCATGATCTTGGGCATGCATGCACATGCACCCAGCATGAGTTTTAAGCTGCTAGGTCTGGAACTCAAACCACAGTCGACTATGTGGGAGTCCAGCAACCTATTAGACCATCTACTGGTCCCTTCTAAATATTTTTCTTTATTGCTAACTTTGCTAAAATATTGATTATAATGAAATGTAAATCTACAAGAAAGCAATATTAAATTTACTATTTCCCAAACAGTTCTGACTGTAAACTCTTTAACTCATGATGTCCCTCACAGGTAGGTTTATGAAAATTTTGGAAATGACAGCCCACTTAAAAATGGCAGGATTTCCTTCCTACTTTTATTAATCTCATCTTCCCACTCAGGCCTGGTGATGACCAATATGCTCACTCTGTTAGGCTCATAGAATTCTGCCACCACTGGGAGATATTCTCCACATCGGCTATTTATTCTAGCACTTCTTAGGAGACCTTGCCTAATAAGTCTAATTACTGATGTCCTTTATTACGCAAATACTTAAGGCTTAGTATACATTTGTGTCACCTTATTATATTATGGCTTTGATGTGATTTGTTTGAGTGCTTATCTTGGAAAGCAAAATAATATAAAGTTAAAGAGATTCTTCATCAGAACATAGGCATGATTTTATAATATCTACCTTGTAAGATTGTTGTAAAAATTGCTTGCTTGCTTCTAATGAGCTTTGCACAGTACTTGGCATATTGAATTCACTCAATACTTGCATGTCGTTATCAGTTAGTGGCGGCAGCATTTTTCTTCATGATTTGCATACATCATTTAAATTAACCCTTGCAACAGCCTTGTCAGAAAGCTTCACATACAATATTCTTATTTCATATCTTTTTAGAATATGATGGTTTTCAGATGTAATATAATTGACACAACTTCATTTTGACAGAACATCTATGATATAAGCATATATACTCTTTAATCAGATGAGGAAATTGAGGCTCAAAGAAACTAAATGATTTTCCCAAAGCCACACAGTGAGTGTCAGGTTAGAATGGGACACCAGTTATTTGTTGGGTTGTCAGAAAATTCATGACTGTTTTTCCTATGTTTCTCTATGCAAAAATATGTCATAAGTTTTCCCACAACTCAATAGAATCTTGATTACAGTATATTCTTTCCTCTACGCCAATTGGCTGAGAATATAAGTATTGAAAAAATGAGAGGCAAAGTATGAAAGAAAACTGAGTGGTGATAAGAGTAAATAGAATTTAACTTCAGTAATATCAGAGGTATGCCATTCTCAGTGTGGTGGATCATCACCAAAACACACTCCCAGAGATAACTTAGCAACAGACCATCCATCCAACTTGTGTATTCAAAAGATTCATTTTTCTACCTCATAATGTGATTGAAGTAATCTGCCCATTTTGCTATCATCTACACTTTATTTTGGCCACACATAGTAAAAGGAAGTAGAGATGTGTTCCTGTAAGAGGAGCCAGTAAGGAAAACCAAGGCCAGGGACTGATGGAGAGACTAGAAGAAAGGGAAGAAATGGGATGCAATAGACTGAATAATGTCCCCAAAGATGTCCATGTCCTCATTCATGGGACCTGTGAGTATATTATTTTAGATGGTACAGGGATTTTGCTGATATGATTAAGATAAGGATTTTGAGATGTGGAAATGATGCTAGATTGGGTAATCCCAATGAAACCACAGTGGTTCCTATCAGAAGGAAAACAGGAGAACCAGAAAGAAAAAATATAAGGAAAGAAGCAAAGGCCAGAGAGGAGATATGTGCTATGCTGCTGGCTTTGAAAATGTGTGTACATAACTTTAATGTATGGCAGGCTGTCTGGCAAGTCCCGGTGCTATTCCATGGACATTCTCTTTCCAGTTAAGTCCTTTGCAACACCATTGCTTTTTATGGCTTTCTTTATTCATGTTTCTCTGTAAACATGTTTATCAGGTACAAATAAGTCATCCCTCCTTAGCCTCTATTTTTATCTTTGTGTAGTAACTGAAATGACCTGGATTCTGTTATTGATTTTAGCTGCTTTTAAAATCTTGGCTCTTTCTTTATGATATATAATCATTCAAAAAATTCTCCTCTACCAAACCTGATATTTATTTTTCCCTCTTTGTTCATTCCATTGCAAATGAGTATATATTGAACTCCTACCATGTGCCAGGTAATGGGCAAGGTGGGGTAAGACATGGTGCCCTTCATAGGAATAGCAGGCACTTATGCAGTCTTTTTTAATTTTTTTAATGTGAGTAGGTCAATGGCTGTGAAGTGTCCAGGATAGCACTGTGAGGAATATCAAGTTAACATGAACATGAGGAGTTGGGAAACTTCTAAAGTGGTCTCAGTTGTGCTACGTAAATTGGCAATTATGTTTTCTAGAATGCCTTTTCTATATAATTCTGAGTTAGAGTTGATCATATGAGAAACTTGACCAAGATTTGGAATACAGAAGCGAATCAGGGCCTTTGCCTTCCAAAGTCTTTAAAAGTCAGTTATAAATGCAGACACAAGTAGATGGAGCCAACCTGTCCTTGTTTTTCTATTGTTTGTGTCCAGTTCATCTTCCTGAGTGCTAGTTGTCCAGATGGACCCAAGCCCCAAGCTCATGCCACACTCTTATTAGAAGATCCAAAGTTATGGTAGTTGGGACTAGCAGGTGGCATGGTGATTAGAGTGCTGGATTCCTACATGGCTGACTGTGGTTCAAGTCCCGTATCTAGTGGGTTGTTTTCTCATTTTCCCACTCTCTCTGTCTCTGTTTTCTCATTTTCCCACTCTCTCTGTCTCTCTATGGCAAATTTAAAAATAATAACAAATAAAACTAAATAAATCTTTTTAAAAAATGATAGCTACAAAGATAATGGGAATAATGCCTTTTGTAGTAATTTTTATAATTTAATGAGTACCATAGTGGCCAAACAATGGTACATGTTGTTTTTTAAAAGATAAAATTTTGTCTTCAGAAGTCTTAGCCGTTGGAGTTTGGAAGAAATTAGCTATGAAACAGAAAAACAAAAATACAATAAACAGAAAGAATTTTCTGTGGCCAGCTCATGGTGTAGTAAAAGCACTGAACTCCCACATAGCTGACTGCAGTTTGAGTCTTGGACCTGGTGGCTTGAAACTCACAGTGGGGTGTGTGCGTACATGCCCAAAATCCCAAGAAGAGAATGGAGAAGAAGGGATTGTGATTTGGCTATCCTCTCTGGGAGGTGATTTCTCACTTTCTGTCTCTCTGGCAAGTACATGCATCCTATAGCAAAAATCTCTCTAAAAAACAAAAACAAACAAAACAAACAAACAAAAAACAGGAAGAGAGAAAGGAAGGAAAGAAGGAAGGAAGGAAGGAAGGAAGGAAGGGAGGGAAGAAAGGGCTTCCCTGTGAGAAGGGGGAGTCTTCTAGAAAATATTTGTTCTGGGGACCAGCAGATGGCACAATAGTTACATTGCTGGACTCCCATGTAGTCGACTATGATTCAAGTCCCAGATCTGACTTAAAACTCACACTGGGTGTGTGTGCATGTATGCCCAAGATCCCAAGAGGAGAATGGAGGAGGAAGGATTACAGCATGGCTATTCCCATTGCACCGGGGGGGGGGGGGGGAGGGAGAGGGAGTGTTTCTCCCTTTCTGTCTCTTTTTCTCTATCTCTCTGGTGAGCTCACTCACCCTATACCAAAACTGTCTCTCTAAAAAGAAAGAAAATATTTACTCTGAAAGTCATTCATTGCCTACCTCAAAATGAAATGTCTTTTATGGTATAATTTAATCACATAGAGTATTCATAAGCCATCTTTTAAAAAAAATGTTGTAGGCAGAAGGAATTGGTAGAACATCTTGACATTTTGGAAGAATTGGATCTTATGGATATTAAAAAATTGCACAGATGTGGGCAGTCAATAGCAATTAAGAGATATGGAACCAGAGAACTAGCAACATAATTAAGAGTTTGAGGTTGAAAAGACAGCCTCTGCACTTCATGATTATGAACAATGACTATTTATCTAGTGCTTACCCAGTGTTAGGTGATGTTCTCTGTGTATTAATTTTTTGAATTGTCTTGGAGTCCTAAGGGGTAGGTGACATTGTTACTGCAGTCTTGCAGATGAAGAAACATAGATCCAGAGAGATTAAATCACTTGCCTCGGTTCATTGGACTAATGAATTAGTAGATAAGATTCAAACCCAAGTCATCTTTCTCTATCCTCAGCCTTACCCAATATGCCTTGCAGTGCATCACAATTTAAAGACAGAACATCTAACAGTTATAATCAAGGATGATGAAACCCTTTGCAGTTGATATATCAGGACTGATACATGAAAATGACGAATTGGACATAGAATATCTTGAAATATAAAATATTATGGGACAAAACATGTCAGAATAGGAATTAAAGAGTGAACTAGATTAGGGATGAAATGAGAGGAAGAAAGAGAAATAGCAAATGAGGAAAGAGTAATTTGGAAAATAGTCACACAGCTAGGCCATATATTCTTAGCGTGATAGTGGTCTATTCCAGCACTTGTAGATGCAGCTGAGGAAGGACGGTAGTTATAGGGGACATTATCAGTGGTGGCTTGCTCGTATCCCCTTTACTAGCTAGTGTAGCATTCCAGCTGCTTTAGGTGCTGCCTTTTTCTCAGAAGAATTCTCTTCCACAAGGTAGAGGAGTCCTGTCCCTGACCCACCTCCTTCATGTCCACGTACTGTCACCAATGACTGACTGCCTAATGGGGAGCAAAGAACACGCTCTGACAGTAAGTGAGACCAAAACTGTGGAGCTCTTACTGTTTCAGAGTTTCCCACTGGCACAGACTGATGTGAGTTTCCAGATGAGTGCTTGCTCTTGATTCACTTTTCTTCTGCCCTATCTTGTTCTTAATCTGCTATAAGAGTCTGGAAAAGCAAAGACCATAAAACGAACCATTTTAATTGTCAGTAGTACTATGACTTCCATTTTTGTGGCAAGCTATCATTAATTGCTCTCTTCTGACCAATCTTTTGCTGTCACAAGGCCAGCAATTACTTTTTTTGATTACTCACTATGCTCCAGTCACTGGGTTGATCAGTTAACACATGTTATTTCATCTAAATTTCCTACCACTTAGGTGGTAAATGTTATTGTCTCAGATTTAAACATTAGAAAATAGCCTCAAAGAAATTAACTGACCATTTACAGTTACTTGGTCAGTATAGCTCTGAGCCTGAATGAGTTCAGTCTGCTCTCCACAAATTAGTCCTCTGCTCACTCTAGTAAGCTTCTGTATCCTGTAGGAAAGCTTATATCCACAAACGTATTGGTTCTCCTGGGAAAATGCCATAGTTTATAGTTACTAAACACATCACAGCAGTGATGGTACAGTGCTGTTGCTTAGTAAGTACATTTCAGATATTTATTCCTTGTTGTTATTACTGTATTCAAGTATGCTGGTTTTACTAAAAAAAAAAAAATTGGATTATTTTCAAGGGCATCTCTATTACAGCACTGCAATAGTTCACTTGTGTTCTGCTATGTTTTCTAGAGTGCTAGATGGGCTGTCTATGCACACAGCCCTACTGATTGGCTGTGTTCCTGGGCACCTTGTTTCTTGGAGGTATATCAATGAAGATGATATGCAGAGTACATTTTACCAATTTCAAAAAGGATGTGACTGTCCCCTCAAAAAAAAAAACAACTTGATTAAGCTAATATTGGGTCATCAGAAAAGTCATGATGCATTTGTGCATAGAAAAACACGTCATGTCTTTTCCAATGACCCAATACTTTGAAAAATTTATTTTTACATGTGTTAAAAGTCAGAAAATTCTGGGCTAGCAGGTGGCATGGTGGTCAAGGCACTGGACTCTCACATGGCTGATCATGGTTCTAGACTTGGACCTGGTCCCTGAAAATCGTGCAGAGCAGTGTGTGTATGTGTGTGTGTGTGTGTGCCCCAAATCCCACAAAAATGGAGGAGAAAGGATTGCAGTGTGGCCATTTCTCCCCTCCCCTAGGAGGGAGCAGTGATTTCTCACTTTCCCTCTCACTCTCTCTCTCTCTCTGGTGAGTGCACACGTCCTATAGCAAAACCCCAAAAAAGTCAGAAAATTCTATTCATTACAATTTTAGCAATAAATTAGTTATGTCTATGCTTGTCCTGAAATGATATAATATTGTTTGCCTTAATATTATCTACAGGATAGATGTCTGGCTAAACATCAGACTTTTTAAGATTAATAGAATTTAGATTGGCCATGATATTATTTAGTCCTTTAAAGCTAGTACTTTTGAGGACCACAATAAATATTTTTCGAATGCATCATTAAAAAGAAAGTATTTCTTTGGGTCTGTTTACTGTACTTCCTTCCAAATGCTTTTACAGTTCTTAAAAAAAAAAAAAATCTGTCTATGCCCAGAATGTCAGACATAAGAACATCATCTGCCATGAGTCATCATGCAGATTGCTCAGAATAACTCTCATACAGGGGTGTATAAAACAGCCTGAAACCAAAGACTGAAATAGGCCTTATGTTTGTGATGCAGCTAGTCACACCCAGTTTTATAATTAATAAGTTTTTTTTTAATGCATTTTTTTGTCAAATGAGAGAGAAAGCAATTCCAGGGTCCACACACATTTGTAGTCAGATCGTGGCCTTTGGCTTTGCTGTTCATTGCTCCTATCTTCTGCCCAAAAGAGTTCTTAAATGGAGATCAACTCAAAATTCGAAACAGGACTGGGAGGGGAAGAGGGTATTGAAAGTGACAGCCTCATTATCATGAGAGATTTTCTCAGTCTGGTGTTTGTACATGAATAACTATTACAGTCTGTATGTTTGTGCTTTTTGTTCAGACCAAATGAAGACCACGTGTTTTTTTTTTTTTAATTCACAATGTAATTGTTCAATCCTGTATTTTAAGCCATTGAATTTTTTAGACGATTCAGAGCGTAATGTTGTGTTTTATTGTATCACACAAAATGTTAAGCTGTTTTTTATAACCATATTTTATGTATAAACTATCCCATTTGTTGCAAACTTTATTCTGCATCCAAACACTGGGTTTATGTGGCATATGTAAAAATTAAAGCAAACAATTTTGAGAAAATTGTTTTTATATTTAGTTGATTTCACCTGAGGGTCCAAACGTGATTCGAGTTTGTTGTTAGTCTGTTTGTCAAAGCATGTCATTCTGTATTCTGACTGCTTCCAGGACAAGCTGTGAACTGTCTACATTCCAAATGCAGAATGTGGTCCATTGTCAGCAGCCTCTCCCCACTGTCTGCCACCAGCTCCCATAAAGCAGTGAGCAGGAGTAGGCTGGCTCAGCTTAGGTCAAATGTGAGGTTTCATGTGGAAAAAGAAAAGACGGTATCTAAGAAACAAATCCCAAAGATGTGCTGTGTGGTAGGATTTTGAACTTGATCCACAAGTTCGTGATGCACACACACACACACACACCACATATGTCTTAATTCTTTGTTAGTGCCTTCCAATAGAAAGCATAAATTAGTCCATGAAAAATATTGCACATTTTTAGTATAATTTCATAGGGAGTATGCATCCAGAAAAATAGAAAAATTGTAAGAATAGTCATACAACACAGGACATTTCAGTCAGCAACAGATTGCATATACAATGGTGGGCCCTTGAGATTATAATAGGTTCTATCATAAAGTCTGGTTTTCAGTAGGCCATACTTCCTAGGTTTGTGTTAGCATACAATACTGAAATCAGCTAATGTAAAAATATTTACAGAATATTTTTTAGAATGCATTATGTGATGCCTAACTGGTTATAGCTCAGTGATTTTCCACAAAATGAACACAAACATGTAAAGGGCACCCGTATTCAGAAGTGGAATATTTCCAGTATCCCTCTCTTGGCCACTAATTTTTTTTCCTTTTAGATAACACATATCCTAACTTCTCTCACCATGGTTATCTGCTTTTAAAATTTATATACATGAAATCATATAAAATATACTGTAGTTTTGCCTAGGACCTTTGTGGATTTTATCCATGGCTCATATGTAGTAATGATTTACTTATTTGCATTAAATTGCATTGAATGAACATACCCTGATTTAACCATTCTATTGGTGATGGGCATGTGATTTTTGCTCTACCTTTGACTATTACAAATAGTGCTGCATGTTTTTAATGAATATATGTACCTCTTTGTGTTGGATATATAACCAAAAAAACAAAAAGCTATAGTCAGATAGTCTCAGATTTATAAAATGATGCTAAGTAGTTCATCAAATCGGTTGAATCAATTTACATTCCCATAAACCGAGTATGAGAGTTCCAGTTGCTTCATTTCTTCTCTGAAACATGCCTGTCTTTCATTTTTGCCATTCTGGTGGCATTTAGTAGTGAAACATCGAACACCTTTTCATGTGCTTATTGACCCTTTACATATCCTTGTTCCTCCCTGAAACACTGTCTGAATTTTTGTTCACGTTTAAATGGGATTTTTGTTCTATAGCTATTTTTAGAACAATTTCGGGTTCTTAGCAAAATTAGCTGTATAGTACAGAGACTTCTCTTATGCCTGCTCCTCCCATATACACAGCCGCCCCACAATATCCTGCACCTAAGTGGTACATTTGTTGAAATTGATAAATCATTGCTATCACTTAAACACAAAGTTCACATTAGAGTTTGCTTTTGGTGTTATATATTCTATGGGTATGAAAAATGTATAGCTACAAACATTCACCATTACAGTATCAAGAATAATTTAATCACCATAAAAATCCCCTGTGCTCTACCTGTTTACCCCTCCATATCTCTAACACCTAGAAATCACTGATCTTTTTTACTCTCTGCAGTTTTGCGTTTTCCAGGATATCGTTTGGTTGAAATCTTTTATTTTATCTTACTTAAAGTATATATTTCAAATTGGCTTCTATTAATACTTAATAATATGCATTTAAGGCCCCTTTCTGCCTTTTTGTAGTTAAGATAGCTCTTTTTTTAGATTTTGGCTATAAGGCATGTGTACTCACCAGAAAGACGGAGAGACAGAAAGTAAGAAATCACTTTCTGGGGGGACGGCCATGCCACAGTTCCTTGTCTTCCATTCTCCTCTCAGAATTTTGGGCATGCACACACATGTACCAGGCATGAGTTTCAAACCACCAGGTCTGGGACTTGAACCTCTGTCAACTAACATGGGAGTCCAGCAACATAACCATTATGCCATCTGCTGGTCCCAATAGCTCACTTTTTTAAATGCCAAGTACTATTCCACTGTATGGATGTACCACAGTTTTGTTATCCATTCTCTATTGAAGGATATCTTTTTTGCTCTCCATTTTTGAAGATTATGAATAAAGCTGCTATAAACATCTATATGCAGGTTTTGCTGTTAACATACATTTTCATTTTTGGTAAATACCAAAGAACACAATTGTGAATCATATAGTAAGAATGAATATGTTTAGTTTTGTACAAATGATGGCTGTTTTATAGTAGTTATGCAATTGTGCATTTCTACAACAAGTGAGTTTCTGTTGCCCCACATTCTACCTGTTGGTGTCCATGTTTTGAATTTTAGCCATTCTAACAAGCGTGTAGTATATCTAACTGTTGTCTTAATTTGTGATTCCCTAATCTATATGATTCATTGAGCATTTTTTCATACACTTAGTTCCTATGTGTATCTCCTTTGGTATGGTACCTGTTGAGATCTTCTGCCATGTTTTAATTGCTTTTTTAAAAATTATTATTATTGAATTTTAAGAGTTCTTTGCATATTTTGGATAACAATCTTTCATTGATTATATTTTTTGCAAATGTTTTCTTCCAGTCTTTGGCTTGTATTCTTAGTGTCCTGACAGTGTCCTTTTCAGAGCAGAAGTTTTTAATATTAATGAAGTTTTTATCTACACTTTCTTTCATAGATTGTGCCACTGGTGTTATATCTAAAAGGTCATCACCAAACCCAAAGTCATCTAATTTTTTTCCTGTGTTATGTTCTAAGAGTTTTGTATTTTTAAAGTTTTGCATTTACATTTAGGTAACGACACATTTTGAGTTAATTTTTGGAAAGGGAAGAAAATATAACTAGATTAATCTTTTTGCATACATATATCTAGTTGTTACAGCACCATTTATTGAAAATATTATCCTATCTTTATTGAATTGGCTTTGCTGTTTTGTTATAGGTCATTTAACTATTGGGTCGTTGGAAAAGTCATAATGTGTTAAAAACATGTTATGACTTTTCTGACTACCCAACATATTTGTTTAAGTCTCTTTCTGGACTATTTGTTATAAATTTTATTTTTAATGAAATAAATTTAAATGTTCTGTTCCTTATTGATTTTTCCAGAGTGTATATATATTCTGGATAAGTGTTCCTTACTAGATATACTTATGAAAAATATCTTTATCAATTTCTGGTCATTCTTTTCCCTTTTTTTTTGCTATTAATTTTGATGAACAGAAGTTATAATGAAGTCCAATTTGTCAGTATCTTTTATGATTAGCATTTTTGGTTTCATGAAGTAATTATCTCCCACAGCCATTAGATTAATATCATGGAAGCTCTCTTATCTCTTCTTGCTTTGTTCTCTATCAATTTTTCATTTTTCTAATTCTGCCCTGGCATCTTCTTCTCAGCAAATCCAAAGTAGCACAGTATTGATCTGGTAGTTGAGACTTGATTTAATAAAAGAAAAAAAAAGTTTGAAAGAAGGGATTACGAAAACAGGACAGTTAGGAGACTAGAGCTTTAGGGTCTGTGGGAGGCTAGTTTGGGTTTGTGTCACTTCTTACTGGAGTTTTTTTGGCTCCTGCACACCTTTACTTTGTTATTGTTCTCCCATTGTCTCTTTTTTTTTTTTTTTTTTTTTTTTTTTTTTTTGAGAGGTTTTTCGCTATAGGGCGCGTGCGCTCGCCAGACAGAGAGAGAGAGACATAGAGACAGAAAGCGAGAAATCACCCCCCAGGGGGGATGGTCACGCCGCAATCCCTTCTCCTCCATTCTCCTCTCGGGATCTTGGGCACGCACGCACACGTGCCCGGCGTGAGTTTTAAGTCACCGGGTCCAGGACTTGAACCACGGTCGACTACATGGGAGTCCAGCGACATAGCCATTACGCTAACTGCTGGTTCCCGCCCATTGTCTCTTGAATTAGGAAATTATTTTTTTGGAAGTCACTCTGGATTCTGGAATGCTTGTGAGGGCTGGGCAGAATGACTTTAGAATCAAGACTCAGGTGCAAGAGAGAAGGAAATGGTGCTTTTCAGGGGTGGTCAAACCTGATCATCTGGTAGGAGATAAGCAGTTATACCTGGCAAATTTTCTGCATTGTCATTGAGCTTCCGTCTTCTCATCAGCATTTCTAGGGAATTAAATACTTGGCACAATTGCAAGACAATGATAAATCCCAAATAGGCATATAAAAATCAATTTTCGAATACATGGCTCATTTCAAATTCTAGGGAAGACAAACACCCAGCAACAGAAAACTTCCTGAGAATACTCATGGTGGAATTGTGTAGAAACATGGCAGGTAGGTATCATCCTCTTATCTCTCACACTTAAGAGAACAACACCATCTACATCTATAGAAGTACCACAAATGCTGATGGCCTCATATGTGGAACCGGGACATCTTTATTTACTGCTTTGTTTCCCATGATGTTGCAGTGGAATCGAAAAAAGGGAAGGAAATTGGAACATAGATAAAACTGTTTGAATTCCAACTTCTTTATTCTCTGCTGGATGCTATTAACAAGACATGTTTTCTGGGCCTCAGTTTTGTTGTTGTTGTTGTTGTTTTTGAGAGGTTTTTGCTCTAGAGTGCGTGCGCTTGCCAGGCAGACAGAGAGAGACAGAGAGATAGAAAGCGAGAAAACACCCCTCAGGGGGGATGGCCACGGCACAATCCCCTCCCCTCTGTTCTCCTCCCGGGATCCTGGGCACGCACGCACACGCGCCCGGCATTAGTTTTAAGCCACCGGGTCCGGGACACGAACCACGGTCGACCACGTGGGAGTCCAGCGACACAGCCATTATGCTAACTGCTGGTCCCTGGGCCTCAGTTTTTTTCATCTGAAGTCTGAGAATAATAAAGTGTACATTGCAGGATTGTTGAGAGGAATAAAGAAACCATATTTCCTTTAGTATGTGCCAAATAAATGTTGATTTTTTTCCCCTCCTCTCACACTATCTCCTTTCTTTCCTAATCCTAGTTTCTATTCAGTCCCTGAATATGGCTCCAGCATTGCTCCAATACATTCAGAATTTAGTTGTCTTTCTTTCATAGCCTGCATTCAACTTATTGCCAAATTATTCATGTTCAAATTTCAACACAACTGTTGTGACTTAGTGTCCCTTCCTGTTAGTACTTTTGCCCTCTATTCATTCCCTCCTCACATTTTGTCCCCAACTACAGCATTAGCCTCTTAGCTGCTGTCTTTTCTGTCTGGCCTCACTTACTGAGTGGTCTCCACTTGGCTACCAGTTTGGATGTTTTGAAAGCAGTTTCATTTTCTTTCTTTTTTTGAGAGAGAGATTTTTGCTATAGGGCGCATGCACTTGCCAGAAAGACAGAGAGAGACAGAAAGCGAGAAATCACCCCCCAGGGGGATGGACACGCCACAGTCCCTTCTCCTCCCTTCTCCTCTTGGGCACACACGCCCAGCAAGAGTTTAAGTCACCGGGTCTGAGACTCGAACCACAGTCGACTACATGAGAGTCCAGCGACATAGCCATTATGCTAACTGCTGGTCCCATCAGTTTCATTTTCATAGCTGATATTCTCATTTAAGTCCTAGCTTTACTACCTAGGTTTTGACAGTAGTCATCGAATCAGTTTCTCCTGCTCTACTTAACTGTTAGATTCCCCACTTGTCTTATCCTAGTATTGAGTGCATGACTAATCGCTGTTATAATCACTTCTTGTTATGGTATCTACTCACTATAGTGCTTAGCATGTATGGTTTATCCTTATAACATGATGCAAATAAATACTACTATTTGTACATAGGGAGACTGAGTCCTGAGACTGAGAGCATTTAAATAAATTCTCCACAGTTTCACAGCTAGCATGAGTTGGGACTGTGATCAGGACTCATTTTGCCTAACTCTTAAACCTATACTTCGTTCATTATACTTGAGTTTTTAAATTGCTCTTGTATCCCTGATGTTTAACACATAGTAAAATAAAATATATTTAATCTGAACTTAATGAGCTTCCTGGTGAACACTCTGGTTGTGCAGCTCAGAAAACAGCAGAGGGCAGTGTAAGAACCTCATAACATCACATGAAGTAGACAATAAAATGCTATCAAACTGCAAGATAAAGACGTGCTCACTGGTTTCTAGAAAAATTCATCCAAAGACAATGTTGAGCATCGTGGAGGATCTTTTTATCAAAGATACTCCTGGTTGAAGAAAAGCAATTCTCATAGCCGACAGTGAGATTATGCTAAAAAATGCATTTCCCACTCCCTAGTTTCAGTTCTTTACTTCACATAATGTCACATATGGGTGAGCAAATCATAGCAGTTGAAGCCAGCTGCATGCTGCTTACATCTGCAAAAGCAGTGAATTGACCTGGTGAGTTTTTCGCTTAGTCCACCTCTTTAATCCACCCTGTGGAGAGAAAAATGTGACTTTGGCTCAAGGGTGAAATTGCTACCTCACCTCATTATACTGTTCTCATTAAATCTCTTATTTCCACATTATTGCAATGGAAAATATTCAATTTAAGTACCCTGTCCTAGCTGGCTTCTCTAATTTGCAGAATAATTATTGAATTTTCTCTCTTTTATTTTTTAAATTCTGGCAAAAGGATTCAGAGGAGGGGTAGGTCATATTAAACCTAGGCAGAACTCTAGTGATTTTTTTTTAATGGTAGGAAGATAATGACTTTCATATTAGAAATATCATAAATGTAAGTTGCATTGTTTACTAATTCCTACATCAATCACCAAAACAATAAATTACTTAAACTGAGCATAAAATGTCTCATTTACTTGAATATGGACTTATGTACTCACAAATATTTTCTTAAGTGTTTTCATGAGTATGTGACCACTTTGCCAGAGAATAGTACATCCCAGCATGAGGGACAGATTTGGAAAAGAACATCTGCTTCTCATCCCCTCCCATCCCTACCACCCCTCATATATATATGTGTGTGTGTGTGTGTGTGTGTGTGTGTGTGTGTATGTGTATTTGTGTGTTTGTGTGTATACTCAAACCAGAGAGTCAGCCATGTGGGATCCAGCATCTTAACCACCACACTGCCTGCTGGTCCTCACCATAACACATTTTTCCTTGGTTAAGTTATACTATACCATGAGTAAGAAGGGAACTGTAGGGCTAGGAGGTGGCATGGAGGTTAAGGCAGCTGGATCCCAAATGGCCAACTGTGTGGTTCAAGTCCTGGACTCAGCAGCTCTGAAAATCATGTCAGGCACATGTACATGCATGCCAAAATCCTGAAAAAGAATGGAGGGGAAGGGATTATGGCATAGCCATTGTTCCTGAGGGATCATTTCTCTCTCTTTCTTTCTCTGTTTCCCTGGTGAACACATGCACTCTATTCACTATTAAGAAAAAGAAAAAAAAGAGGGGTGGGGGAATATAATGTCAAGGCACTCATTTCCTGCTTCTAGGTGTTAAGCAGGATTAGGTGTGTCTCTTATAAGTTGTATGAACTACTTCTCTTAGCCACCAAATGTTTTTTTCGCCTCCCATTTCTCTCATTTTCTGCTCTGGCTTTGTGCTCACATTCCTGTCACATACTAAATGCTAGAACCATGTTCTTGCTTCTGATGAAAGTACAACAGCCAAACCATGTGAATGACACTCATGCTGCTGCTCATGGCTCAGTGTCCTTGACGCCAGCACTGCCACCTAATATGCAAAGCACCAACCAGTGTTTGGTGGAGAGAGTCATTCCTCAATAGTACTGAGTACCAGTCTTATTGTCTGCCATCATTTCCTGTTGTCCTTGGAGGAAATCAGTGCCCCTCAAATTTCTCCTTTAACACAAGGTATTGTCAGAAGTCTCCTCACTTCCTCACTAGTTCCTCAGACTATTCTAGACAGACTTGACTCTTAAAGATATCCTTTGCTTTCTACAATTTTCTGTTTTGGAAGGATAGGGCTCATTATTCCAGCTCTGTTTTTAGTCACATAGTAAGCCCATAAC
The DNA here is from genome assembly GCA_026018925.1 of Tupaia tana. Classification (NCBI taxonomy): domain Eukaryota; kingdom Metazoa; phylum Chordata; class Mammalia; order Scandentia; family Tupaiidae; genus Tupaia; species Tupaia tana. The sequence continues at coordinate 78,325,128 of JAKSZU010000015.1, forward strand.
AAATTAAATTAAAATGAAGGTTTTCTTATGCATTTTCAAATGGGATATTAACTCAAGCTTGGCTTTTGACAAATGTGAGTCTAGCATGCTGCTTATAAATGTATAATTAAGTGGGCAGTTGTTCTAAAACTTGTGTGATATCAGAAGTCTTTTGATGGTTTTAAAGAAATGCGTGTCTGGGCCCCATCACAGATATGACACTTGACACCCTGTGATAAATAAAGGGTATCAAAATTTCCCAGGTCTCCTAGGGTAATTCTCTGGTTATCAATTTGCAGATTGCACCTGAGAACCATCATATCAGGGTTATTTATTCAATAGTATTCAGTTGCATTCTACCAACATTTACTTCCTGTTTGACATTGTATAAATGATGTGGATACAAATGGAGTAAGTTAGTTTTTGTCCTTAAAACATAATAGGGGGTGATGTCTGAAATGTAAAGAAACAATTAGGATAGGATGTGCTAACAAGAAATCTCTATAGCTACTCTCTCTTCGGTCTCTCTGTCATTGTCACTTTTTGCTGTCAGCTGTAGAATTTTGGCATTAGCGACCATTCCCATGGAAACTGAGTTAACCTAGTTTCTTAAAGGAACATTTGAGTTATTTTTCAGAGAGTGGCTTTCTGAGCATGGTCTTTGTGAGCTTTCCCTCTCTCCCCAAGATGACAATAAATCTGGTGAGATAAAAATGGAATCTACTCTATTTCCCCCATTTTTATTGTTTTGAAAGACAACTTTGAGTTCCAACATAGCTGTGTTGGAGAGGATTCATTTAATTTTCACTGATTTAATTCTGATGCTTTTTCCTTTTATTCTGTGTGTGATTGTGGTAGACAAAGCTTGGTGCAATCAGCCTAGCTAAAGTCTAGATATGCTTTTGGCAGGGTCACTGCTGACAGAACACGCCAACCAGAGGAATTATTCTTCTCAGCATCAATACCAGATGATCCCATATATTTCTGAGAATAACTCACCAGCACTACCACTACCACCACAGAACAACCTGACTGTCGCCATAGACATTCTATTAAACCAAGGAATTCGTTTATGAATCCTTGACAGGTGAGAGGACAGAAACAGATGAATTAGAACATAGTCTTAGGAGTTAGATGACTTCAGTTCAAGCCTCAGTGTTGACATTTCCTGACTAGGTCATGGTCAAGTCTCTGAGCCACAGTTTCCTCATCTGAAAAATGCATATGAGAATCCCTACATAATAGTGTTGAGAGGACAAAGTAATGCACACAAAACAAACAAAAAAACCACCACATAATAAATGGTAGTCATTTGTGTTGGGTCAAAAAGTGATCCCCCAAAGATGCCCATACTTTAATTCCTGGAACCTGTGAATGTTACTTTTATGGCAAAGGAAACTTTGTAGAAGTGGTTCAGGTTAAGGACCTTGAGATGGAGAGTGTGGTCTGGATTCTCCATTTGTGTACAGTCAGACACCCTGCATTCATTTATTTGGTTTTGTTCTTGCTGCAGGGGGTGTGCTCACCTCAGAGAGATGGGGGAGGGGGAGGTGAAATATCATCCCTCCAGGGGATATGGCAATCACTTCTCCTCCATTCTCCTCTTGGGATTTTTGGCATGCATGCATACACACCTGACATTTTTCTCAATCCACTGGTTCTGGGGCTTGAACCATGAAGTTAGTCATATGGGATTTAACTGCTTTAATCTCCATGCCACTAGCTCTCCCCACCACCTACATTCTTAAATCAGAGAAGTTTTCTGATCCATGATTATATCAAGAGAGCTGTGCCTATCAAAGGCAGAGAGATGTAGCACTGCTAGTTTAGAAGATGGTGGGAAGGGTCATGAAAAGGCAAGGCAAGGAATTCCCTCCTAGATCCTCCAGAAAGGAACTCAGCTCTGCCAACACCTTGATTTTAGTTCAGTCAGACCCATTTCAGACATCTGATCTCCATAACTGTAAGATAACACATTTGTGTTATTATTATTATTATTGGAGAGGTTTTTGCTATGTGCATTCACCAGAAAGACAGAGAGAAACAGAGAGATGGAAAGTACCCCCTGGGGTATGGCCACACCGCAACCCCTTCACCTCCATTCTCCTCTTGGGATCTTGGGCACGCACGCACACATGCCTGGCGTGAGTTTAAACCACCGGGTCCAGCCCTCGAACTGCAGTCAACTACATGGGAGTTCAGCGACATAGCCATTACGCCAACTGCTGATCCCTGTTTTTTTTTTTTTTGAAAGACAGATTATTGCTATAGGGTATGTGCACTCGCCAGAGAAATAGAGAGACAGAAAGTCAGAAATCACCCCTGGGGGGGGGGATGGCCACGCCACTACAGATCTGGAACTCAAACTGCAGTTGCCTACATAGGAGTTCAGTGGTGTAACCATTACGCCATCTGCTAGTCCCACATTTGTGTTATTTTAACACACTACGTTTGTGATGATCTTTTATGGCAGAAATAGAAAAATGTATATACCATTATTATTATTAATCAAAGTGACCAAACTTGGAAAAGATATGCTTTACTGATATGAATGAAAGCTAGTATCACTGGCTTGAATTTCTGGTGTTAATAGTCTCCATAAACTAGTATGTGTCGTCATTTTAAAATTAGATAGCCGCAGGTCACCTGTGAGCAAAATCGTAATAACTAAGAGAACAAAAACCCTTCGATCAACATTTTATGAAAATGTTTAGGATAAAGGGGAAAAAGCACCTCTAAATAAAGGAAAGCAGACTCCTTAGAAAAAAAATAGTTGTTTTATAAAAATGGGGCCAGTTAACAAATGGGAAGAGCAATCATAGGCCTAATAGCCTGGCCTCGGTGGGAGATGGAGAAGTGGCTCATGTGGAGTGGGACAAAGAAAATGATGTGAGGGTTCCAGCAGACGACGTATGTGCCCCGCCCTAAGTAGAGAATGCTCCGGGCCTCCACACTGCAGTGAGATGGCCAGAGCACGTTGCGGAGAGGGCGATAGGCATGTTTACTCGGGTATCTTGGGAGGTGCTGAGTTGTTGGGGTAGGAAACTGAGCACTGAAAGAAATGGAACTGGGACCAGCAGATGGAGTAATGGTTACATTGCTGAAGTCTCATGTCGTTGACAGTGATTCTAGTCGCACCTGGCAGATTAAAACTCATGCCAGGGGAACCTGCAGATAGCATAAAGGTTATGTCGCTGAGTTCCCACATCCTGGACCCAGTGACTTAAAACTCACACTAGGTGCGTGCATGTGCGTGCCCAAGATTCTGAGAGGAGAATGGAGGAGAAGGGATTGCGGCATGGCCATCTCCCCTGGGGGTGATTTCTAACTTCCTATCTCTGTTTGTCTCTCTGGCACACATACTCACCCTATAGCAAAAATTGCCCTGGGGGAGAGAGAGGAAAATTAAAAAAAGAACTCAAAGATAATTTTCTAAATGTTTCTACTTTAGTCCCTATGACTTGAGCAAAAGAGTTGAAGGATTCCTTTTTTTTTTTTTTTTTTTTTTTTTTTTTTTTTTTTAAGGTTTTTGCCATAGGGTATGTACATTTGCCAGGGAGAGACAATGAGAGGGAAAGTCAGAATTCACTTCCCTCCAAGGGGGCTGGCCATGCTGCAATCCCTTCTTCTCCATTCTCCTCCTAGGATTTTGGGTACTCTTGCAAACATACCCAGCATGATTTTCAAGCTACCAGGTCCAAGACTCGAACCTTGGTCAGCCATGTGGGAGTCCAGTGCCTTAACCACCTGCTGGCCTGAAGGATTCCTTTTAGCACTTGATAGGATAATAAACAACTGAAGACTTGCACTGATATTTTACCAGCATCATCACATTATCTGGGAGCTTATAAGGAAGGCAGGTCTTCAGGCCCTACCTCAAACCTACTGAGTCAAGAATCTCTAAGTTAGGCCAGGCGCGTGTGCGTGCGTGCCCAGGATCCCGAGAGGAGAATGGAGGAGAAGGGATTGCGGCGTGACCATCCCCGCTGGGGGGTGATTTCTCGCTTTCTGTCTCTATGTCTCTCTCTCTGTCTGGCAAGCGCACGCGCCCTATAGCAAAAACCTCTCAAAAAAAAAAAAAAAAAAAAAAAAAAGAATCTATAAGTTAGCAAGACTCACAGATGTAGCCAAAGAGGATTATCTGGCCTTTAAGATCAGATAGATCATGGAACTATGGGTTTTCTCTAAGTCTATGGCTTTTCAAATCTGCCTATATACTAGAAACATTAGAGAAATTTCAAAAACAAGAGATGCTCAGGTCCTTTTCCAGAATGATGAATTCAACTGCTCTGGACACAGGCATGTCTACTTTCTAAATCTTTTTGAGGTGATTTTAATATGTAACCAGAATTGAGAACTACTGTTCTAAAAAAAGATATTAATCCTATTACCTAGTCAAAAACTTGATACTTGAGACATACCAAACATGCCAGGTGCGTAGCTGCCTCCTTGCTACATCACCCCCCTGGACATTCTCCCCTCGGGTCTCACTGCTTCAAATCAGCCTTTCCAGCATCTGAACGATGGAGCATAGACAGGAAAGAGAAGGCAAGGCTGGTAGTATGCTGTAGGTACACACAGAGCTAATGCTCACCCCTGGACCTCATCCTCTGCTGTGTGGACTCAGGGCTGTACGCTCTCCCATACAGCAGTTGTTCTTTAAAAATACATCTGCACTGCACCTGCCCTAATCATCGCTGGCTGATGTGAGCAGGTGTCATGATTTTGCCTCTCATCATGAACGACTGAGTTTGGAGTAATTGAGTTAAGTTTTGTTTCTTCTTAAAGGATACCTAAAGGATAAAATTGGGGACCATCTGGCCTTGGCTTCTAGCAAACATGAAGTAGAAAAATAGATACCAGGGATTTGTAATGACCTGTGTCAATCAAGGAATAAAGGTCAGACAAAAGTTACATTAAAATTTCTAAAGTGCTATCCCATAATTTCTTATAGTGGAACTCTAGGGCCATTTTCCCAGATACAGAAGTTAAGGCCAAGATTGGCCTTCTTTTCTGGTATTTAGTAGATAAAATGCTCTTTGCTGTGAGGAAGTGAGTGTATGGCTATGTGTTTGTGCAGGCACACATATTTGTACATAAGAGAGAGCAAGACCTATAACAACTTTCCTGATGACGCCTGTCTCTCTTCTGGTGGACCTGCATAATGTTTGGCCAAATAAGAGAAATAACTTTCAGGGGTGGGCAAGAAGGACTTAACACTGGAAGTCATCAAAAGCTACAACCCAAGATTGTTTCCCCTGGAGAGCCTGTGGTTAAACTCTTACCACACACCATCAGGTGATTTGCAATTAGTCAAGCAGCCTGATTCTCTCCAAGGCTATCAAGCTCAGGGGAAATGGCTATGATGTAACTCTTTCTTGGTGTAAAACCCTTTATTTTAATTATCTCCTCTAATTGTCATAGCTTCCCTAGAAGGGAGATATTATTCAATTTCTAAAAATAAAGTGAGATTCAGAATGATAAATTGAGTGTCCCAAGTGATGGCACCTAATAGAGCTGGGGCTCATGCAGTTGTCCCAATGCTGAAGCTCTGACTTCTCTTTACACGGATCCCCGTGCATGCTCTGATAGACACATCGTTGTACTAGGTGATGTGAGTCAAATTGACAAAACATTACATGTGCCACCCAGTTTTGGAGCAGAAGAAATAAACATAATTTTCCTTGGTCTCTGTAATTTTCAAGAGAAAAGGCCTGAGAGTAAGATTAGACTGAGATATTCAGCCCAAAACTATCCCTACAGAATGGAAAAAGAGAATTATCTTCCCATAGGTGTCCTTGTGCTAGGCAGTGTGCTAAGTGTGACAAAATCACATTCATTATCTCCTTTAAGGCCACCAACTGCCCAGAAGTTTTGTGACTATTGTCCCCCTTTTAGAAGAAAATGAGTATCTGAGAGATTAACTTACTTTGCCAAGTTTTTGCAACTTGTGAGTGGTTTATTTGAGATTCAGACCCAGGTATGTTTATCTACAAAATCTGTCTGACCCTGCTGTGTTGTAACAAGAGAAAGATGGGAGTCCTCAGCAACTTGTTGCCAAAGGATAGGGAATTCTTCTGTGCATGGCCAAAGCAGGAATTTATATTTGCCAGAAACCTACCAGTACTGAATGGTACTTACCATATAATCCAAAATGCTAGACCTCTGGCGTAATGGGCTGAACATTTGAAAAGTAATAGACTATGATGTTTCATAACAAAAGGTTAAGTCTGAACACCCTGTGTTAAAATCCTAAATCTCATCCTAGTAGAATGAAATTGGGAACATTATTTAACCTCTCTAGGCATCACTTCCTTATCTGTAAGATAGAGAAAATAATAAGTACTTGACAAAGCAGTTAAGATTAAAAGAGAATAATATATGCTATAGCAAATTACTTGAAGATGATAGCGTCTCAAAAACATGGTGTCGCTAGACTTGTCATGGCCAGAACTTGATCTGTGACAACTCACATCTGGCCGAAGGGAAAGGGCAAATTCGTGAATAGATCCCAGAATTACATGGGACTTAAAAAAAAAATCTTTCATTATTTATTTTATATATTCTATCACTGTATATCATTACAGCTTATAAAATGAATGTTCCCAGCATGAATACATTGCATATTAGTCCCATTAAAGATATTATTATACACACGAGAGGAAGAGACTCAAGGGAAAGGAGAAAGAAACAAAATGGGACACATTTTGAACTTAAGATGTAGTATATGTTGGGACCAGCAGTTGGAGCAATGGCTATGTTGCTGGACTTCCATGTAGTCGACCATGGTTCGAGTGCCAGATCCGGTGACTTAAACTCATGCTGGATGCATGTGAGTGCATGCCCAGGATCCCAAGAGAAGAATGGAGAAGAAGGGATTGCAGTATGGCCATTCCCCGAGGGGTTGATTTCTCACTTTCTGTCTCACTGTCTCCCTCTGTCTTTCTGGCAAGTACACGTGCTCTATAGCAAAAACCTCTCCAGAAAAAAAAAAAAAAAAAAAAAAAAAAAAAGAAACAACAAATGTATCATATGTCAATCTTACATAAACAGGAAATTCAAACAAAAGTAATATCTCAAAAATGTCATAGTATTGTGACCAAAACAGTTTGACTATTCTATTCTAAGTAACTTTTGCTCTAAAAATATTCTAGTTGGTACTTTTTTTTTTTTTTTTTTTGAGAGGTTTTTTGCCATAGGGCGCGTGCACTCGCCAGACAGACAGAGAGAGACAGAGAGACAGAAAGCGAGAAATCACCCCCCAGGGGGGATGGCCATGTCGCAATCCCTTCTCTTCCATTCTCCTCTCGGGATCTTGGGCATGCACGCACATGTGCCCAGCGTGAGTTTTAAGCCACTGGATCTGGGACGAGAACCGCGGTCGACTACGTGGGAGTCCAGCGACATAGCCATTACACTAACTGCTGGTCCCCTCTAGTTGGTACTTTTATATGCAACATTCTCTCTGCACCATCCGGGAATTAGTGATAGAGTAATTTGAAAATATTCTGCACTGTTTTCCTTGAGATTTTCTTCCAAGTCGGATACTGTCATTCTTTCTGCTTGGTGGTGTTTTCTCATGTCACAGGAGGATTTTCAGAAAACTAATAGCACACATAATGTCCTCTAAGTGTTCCTTGACTAGTTTGTTGCTAAAAACATCAAGTGACTGCAGTTATCAAACTATGCCTCCAAGAATAACACCCAAGTTTGTGCACACAGGCAATGACAGATACATGCAGTTTTAGTCCTTTCTTGGCTAATAGCATTTGTAACACATTGTGTATTCTCATTTCAGATATGATTGCAATGTGAAAAAAAAATATGCCTTGGAGTTAATGAAACAGAGTCAGTTGTGAACAGCCAAAAAAGAGAGAATGCCTTGGTAATGAAAAGATCACCAGCTTTGGAGTTGGACAAGCATAGGTTTAAATCCTAGTTCTGCCACCCTCTGTGTGACCTTGACCTATCCATCCCTATAGGCTTAGTTCCTTCATTGTAGGATAAGGATAATAACCTGTACCTTGAAGGATTGTTTGTGAGATTGAAACAGAATATATATGGAAGGCGTCATCGATATTCATCTTCATTCTTCCTTCTTCCTCACCTTCCCTTCTGTTAAACATTCAAGAATAGTGTGGTTAGAAGAAGGGATTGCCCTATCTGCCCCTCCCGACTCTGACATCATGCAAAGAAGCAGGTTTAGCATTGCTATAAAGGTAGAAGTAGTAGCAGGGCTTGGCTTACATCAAGGATTAGTATCTTATAGGTATATAGATATAAGATCTCAGTGATTTAATTAGGCTCTTGGCAAGAAATTTAGAAGACCAATTTGTGAGGATAAACTCCATTTGTAAGGGCAAACACCGATTGCAGCTAGTCCTAGAGCTAAGGAGCAGCTTCGATTTTTGGTAAAATTTGCAAGTTCATAGCTTTCTGATCAATCTCATGCTGCTCTGTAATATTGTATTTTTTCTTCTCTGTGTCGAAGATCTCACCTTCCTAGCATCTGGACTTCTGCAGCTTCTTTTTCTTGAAAGCATCAGTGAGGTGTTTTGGGATTTTTACTTTGCTAATACCAATTTTTGTGGAGGTGGAGATGACAGATTTTTGGTATTCTACGCAGTGGAACTCAATTGAGGACCAGGGGTCCAGTCACAGGGTAGAAAGCCACTGCTCATTTGCTTCAGGAAAACTACTCACTTGAATCTGTGGTGTCTAATAAGGATGATCTGAATATTCCCAAGAGTGAGGTTGATTCACAGCTTTCTCACCTGCTGACTGAAAGTGTTTTTTGTCATGGCTCGACAGCTTTTGAGACACATCTTCAATAGGATACCTAGCATTTTGTGAAGTTTAATAACACAGGTAAGCACCATTCTTGTCTCCATCAACTGGTTTTGTAACAGTGACGAGAACCTTCTCCTCCTTTCTCTTTTTAATCCTGGATTTAGTGGCTGAGTATTTCCTCTTGTACATGGCCTTCCTGGAATACATGGCAGACCGGGAGTATCGGCCTGGACTAGGACCAGGTTCAGCTGCAATAAGGCTTCCCCTTTTGGGGCTTTTTAGCCTTGGAATCACCCTTTTTAACCTTGCTACTTCTATTAGCCTTCTTGGCTTCAGGTTTCTTAACCTTAGTATCTGGTTTCTCAGCTTCTTCACCCATCATCTTGTCTAATGGGAAAGAGCACATCAAGGTTTGTTTTAGCCTTGATGGCGTATGTGAGAGTCAATTTCTTATACATATAGTCTAGTGCATTAGTTGCCTTTGACTGGAAGGAATAATTAAGTACTACACTATTGGAATGATATGGAAAGCAAAGCGACAATGGGGACATGAGCTGCTTCCAAGGAGACACCACTGGCAATTAGTGCTAACTGCAAGGGGAGGTTGTGGTGCTCAGATGAAGTGTTCAGCACCACTTCAAGGAAAGATTTCTCCCTAATTAGCTCTCATGTAACTCTAAAGGGAAAAGTACACAGAACAGAACATTCACTAATAGCTTTGTTTTCCTCTCATCAGCAATGGTTTTCAAAGTTTGAAAACATGGGATACGGAAAGAGATATGACCTTATATTTTTCCCCAAATGAAAGTGCTCATTGGTTATTAGGTCAGGAAACCACTGTTGTGCTCTCTGCCCAGTAAGTGGGGGGGTGGAGGGGCAGTGTGAGGTCCTGTCTCCTACCCTCCCCCACCTCCCTCTGATGGACTATTACTTTGCTAGCGCCAGAGAGAACTGCTTGCAGCGAACATCTGTGATTTTCTAAAGCAAATGTCCTCTTTCCTCTGCTTAGGATGAATTATCTGCTTTTATTTTTTCTACCTACTTTGTTTCTTCTCATCTTTCAAGAATCAGCTCAAGATCAACTCAACCAAAAAAGCAATTCCTAACCTGTTCAAACTGGGCTACGTTTTCCCATGTGTGTGCACCAATAATATTAATGACAGAATGTTTGAGCACCTGCTTGTGAGATTGTTTGAATAGATCATGTTATAGAATCCTCATAACATTTTCAAAACAAAGAAATCTGCAATTTTACAACAGAAGCTCGCAGAATCCAAGTAACCTCCCCAAGCTGATAGAGTGGCTGAGTAGCAGCCAGGTTTCAGTCCAGAGTTTTTTTCTGACTCCAAAAACCATAATGGTTCTTTTACATCATAATTCTCTCATACATGATATTTACTCTCCTGTACTATATGTAGGTGTGTGTTTGTGTCCATGTTGATTTTTCTACTAGTTTTGCAACTAGACCATATCTGCCTTAAAATATTTCCTACTTTCCCTCTGTATTTTCAGTATCTCACAGAGAGAACTTCATAGTAAAAGAACATTTAATGTTCATTGATTACATTAACAGTATAGTGGTTATATAAAGTATAAATGACAGAATGCAAACATATACACACACATTTGTTTTGTTTGACTTTGTTTATTTATTTATTTATTTATTTATTTTGAGACAAGATTAGGACCCTCCTGTCTTGGTCCTTCCTTGGAACTCCAGGGATGCACAACAACAGAACATTCATTACTAGCTTTGTTTTCCTCTTGATTTTTGGTTCAAAAATCTAACTTGGGCCTACCATGTAGTCCCAGTCACTGGAGCACAGTGTCCTAGCAGCATGTTCCACCATGGCTAGGGCAGAATATTATATTTTTTAGTCATTCTACCAGTATTTGTTAAAGACCTTATATGCACAGGATAATACTTCAGTTATTAGATGTACAGAGGTAAGAGAGAAAAAAGTACCTTTTCCTGAGACTTTAACGTCTAGTGGAATTGTGAAAATACCTCAGATATTTAATAAAATAAAAGTACCTCATATATTTTAATAATTTTAATAAAGTCAGAATAAGTATAAAATCATCGTATCTAAAGGCTAAAAATATTTCAGAGGAGTGACCAAGTAGTTGGTGTGGTGGTTAAGGCACTGGACTCCCACATGACTGGCCACAGTTCAAGTCCCAGACCTAATGGCTTGAAAATTACGCTGGGCATGTGTGCATGCATGCCCAAATTCCTGAGAGGAGAATGGAGAAGGGATTAAAGCATGGCCATCCCCCAAGGGAGATGATTTCTCATTTTCCTTTTCTCTCGTTTTCTGGTGAGTGCATGCTCCCTGTGGCAAAAACCTAATAAAAAACAACACACACACACACACACAAATAAAACAAAAACAAAAACAAAAAACTTTAGAGGAGACTTCAAAAAATTTGTAAGAAAAGTAGAAGTAAAGTACAAGTTTATTTTAGGGTAGGAAAATTCTGAGGTCCATTCATAGTTTTTCCATAATACATATTTTTTATGAACTTTTTAAAGTTCCCTCATACAATCTAGGCTGTAGACCTGAGGATATTAAGCTTGTTGCATAAAATTAAAAATATTTTAAATCCCAACACATTCACTTTCTTATTATTTTCAGCCCTGTGTCTTCTATCTCATTTCTGCATGTGCCCAAGTCCAGAACTTTGCAGAGAGAAATATGTAAGCTCATCCTTTGCCCACCTTTTTTACTGAAAGATATGTTCGTAGAATACAGTCCCTTCATGATTCAAGTTCATCACTAGAAATTAAAATGGTAGTCAAGATAACAGTGTGCATCAGTAGATGGTTTTCAACCCTTTATGAATGCAGGAGGGCAGTGGATATGAATGCTGAACTGGAATGGAGCTAAGTGCAGACTTGGGAACATGTAGCAGAGCTGTGCCCACGAGGAGGCCATGATGCCCAACTGGCACCTAGAGCACAGAGATGGTGGGCCCAAAGGACAGGAGTAAGAAATAACACCAAAAGGGATTATTGAGTATGTATCCACAGAAGAGGCCCCCAAATCCTGACAAATATAAACCTACAAATGGGTATTTTTTTCCCCAGTGCTCCAAAAATATGAAGGCTTCCTCTGTGAAATATCTTGCTAGCCACATGCATGTATTAATATTTATTTTAATTCTTTCGATGATTACTTCCACATATAAAAACACTGTACTTACAGTTCATTACTATTTGATTTCCCCTCAGCTGACTCTGTATTTCACTGAGCCATATAAAATCACCGATAGTCATTTTTGACTCACAAAAATGACAATGTCACGGGACCGGCAGTTAGCATAATGGCTATGTCGCTGAACTCCCATGTAGCCGACTGTGGTTTGAGTCCCAGACTTGGTGGCTTAAACTCATGCTGGAAGTGTGTGCATGCATGCCCAAAATCCCGAGAGGAGAACAGAGGAGAAGGGATTGCGGTGTGGCCGACCCCCAAGGGGGTGATTTCTTGTTTTCTATCTCTCGGTCTCTTTGTCTTTCTGGTGAGCTCATGTGCCCTACAGCAAAAACCTCTCAAAAAAAAAATAAAATAAATAAAATAAAAAAAAAAAAAAAAAAAAAAAAAAAAAGACAATGTCATGATCTAACCTAAATTGCTTTAAAAATATACAATTTTCTGTTTATCCTTTTAATTACTATAACTAGAATCCCCTGAATCTGGTTCTGGAAAGATGAGGATGATACTGCTTTACTCCTCTTTCAAATTTTATCAACCAAGCTTTAGTTTTAGCTGTCAATGCTAAGAGGTTTTATATTTCTTTACCAATATCTAATATTTTTTTCTTTAAGTTTTTGCCATAGGGCATCTGCACTTGCCAGAGAAAGACAGAAAGAGACACCGAGAGGAAAAGTGAGAAATCAGCCCTGGAAAGGATGGCCATGCTGCAGTCTCTTCTCCTCCATTCTCCTCTCAGGATTTTGGGCATGAACACACATGCACCCAGCAAGATTCTCAAGCTGCTGGGTCTAAGACTCAAGCTGTAGTTAGCCATGTGGGAGTCCAGTGCCCTAACCACCAAACCACCTGCTGCCCGCCCCCCAGCTAAATATTTTAGGCTTTACATTTAGGTGAATTTTGAAAGCTGAGTTATAGTGGGTAAACATGAAAAATATAGTTTATTGCAGAAACAAGTAAATAATTTTAAAAATAAATCATATTGTATGTGCTAGCTACAAAAATTTACAAAAAATTAAGTTTAGTAGCTGTATATTTTCTATAGCATTAAAAAAATTAGTTACCCAGGAAAAAATATAGAGAAGACATATGTTAAAATTGTTAAAAATGTGACTGAGAGTAATTAAGAAAAATAAAGTAAATGGAAGGGATTTACTTTTATAATAATGTCATCTCTCTTTGAATCTGCACACTCCTAATCAAAATCCCAGCAGGTTTATGTGCATGTGTAGAAAAAGACAAACTCAATCATAAAATGTATAATACATGAAAACAAAAAAGATCACAAATAGCCAAGATCATCTTGAAGGGAAAGAATAAAACTGGAAGTCTTAGTTGCTAGGTACCAAGAACTGTTGCAAAGCAAGTAATTAAGACCATAAGCTCTTAGTCCAATATTCAATGTTCAGTTAAACAGAATAAGAAATTGAGAAATAGACCCACATGCATATGATCACCTGATTTGTGATGAAGTTTACACTGCATTACAGTGGAAGAAAATACAGTCTCTTCAGTAAGTTATGTTGGACCAATTGTGTAGGCATATATGTAGAAAAATGAATCTTGATCCATACCACTTATACGTGCTGAATTAATTTCAGATTGCAAACTTAAATTAAGATACAAAATAACAGACCTTTCAGAAGACAACACAGGACTGGTGTATGTGTGTGTATGGGTGTTTGTGTCTGTAAATACTTCTTAAACAGACATAAAAAGCTCTAACCACTTTTGACTGTTAACATTAAGAACTTGTGTTCACCAATCACATTCTTAAATGCTGAAAAAGCAAGCTGCAGAATAGAAAAAATTTCTGATTCATATGTTTGATTTCTAAAATAAAGATAATAAAAAAATAAAACAACTTTTATCTAGTACAGATAACCTATAAATCAATAAGAAAGAAATAGAAACCCAGTAAATGATTTGAGTATAAACACTTAGAAGAAGGTATTTTAAATGGTCAGTAAACATAAGATACTCAGTTTTGTTACATCAAGATGTGCATGTTAAAAGTACAAAACAATTACCCATTTGCCAGAATGGTTGAAGTGGAGTAATGGTGATCCTAAGGGTTGGTTCTGATTTGGAACTGCTGGTACTGTTATACAGTAGACAAAAGTACAAATTGAAAGCCTTTTCCAAAATGTTAGGCAGAATATTCTAAAGCCGACTTACACATCTTATGATCCAGTAGTACTACTCATATACAAAGAGATGTGAGCATGTGCACTAAAACATATGTACAAGAATATTCATAGCAGCACTGTTCTTTATGTTATTTGTTTTTAAAATTACTGTAGAGTGCATGCACTTGCCAGAAAGAGACAGAAAAACTAAGAATGAGTGAGAGGGAGAGAGCATCCCACAATGAGGCATGATCATACCACAAACTCTGTCCTCCATCTTTCCATTCTGTCGGGATTTGGGGCATGCACGTACATGTGTCCAGCATGTTTTTCAAGCACCCAGGGCTAGATCCAAACCACAGTCAACCACATGAGATCTGGCTCACTTAATCATTGGGCTATGAAGCCATTCCAGTTAAGTATTTTAATGTAGTTTCCCAACTAAGTATTATTAGCCACATTTATCAAATGAGCAACTAAGGCACACAGCTAGAAAATAGTGAATCTTTTTGATCCCAAAGCTCATAATTATTCCCTGCATCATAGACTTTAAGAGACGTGAGTTTGCACTGCCCTGTTTTAAAATATGCTTATATGGGGTCAGCAGGTGGCATGGTGGTTAAGAGTGCTAGATTCCCACATGGCCAACCGCGGTTCAAATCCTGGATCTTGTGGCTTACTTTCTCACTTTCTCTCTATCTCTTTCTCTCACTCTGTACCTCACTGGGTAAGTAGAAATAAATAAATAAATAAAGTTAAATAAAATAAATTTTTAAAAAATAGGCTTATAGTTCTATTCCATGCAGAAAGCATGGTTTAGGGACTGATTTGTGCTGGCCACTGGGCAACACATAAATGAGATACAAGAGCGTGTGTAATCTAGTTGAAAAGACAGACTCACACTTATTATTTTAAATACAAGATAGATTGTGATGGTTAGTATAAATGGAGGGTACAAGCCAAGTCATTTAAAGGGACATTTCCTAAATATGCTATGCCTTCACACATCCTTGTTTCTTTGTACATGGTATCTTCTCCCACTCCTTTTGCATGATTTAAGCCTATTTATAATTTTGAAGGTCAATTAACACTTTATGTGCTTTTAAAAATATTATTTATTTTTATATACTTATTCCCATGACTTGATCATTACTCAATATATACATATATTAAGACATCACATCGTATCCCATAAATATGTACAATTAGTACATCAATAAAAATATGTGTTTGGGAAAATACCATGTACCCCAACCTATATCAGGTAGATAGGAAGATACAACAAAGTATGAGGTTGGGTTGTACTCATTAGTAACTGGTGAAAGGAAATGAGAGATGAAGTCAAACAGATCTGTATTAAAATTCTGCTTCAACCTTTCATTAGCATGCCCACAGCCAAGACATAAACTCCCTGGTCTTCTGTTTTCACCTAGATGTTTAGAAGAAAACCATGCCAATTAGCCAATAAACTTTTCTCCAACTACCTATGGTAAGAATCCCCACGTTCTTAGCACAAAATGTCTTTTTCTAATCTGGTATATTATGAGAAGGCAAAATATCTGATTTGAAATCAGAAGAGTCTGTGTGTACTAGAATTTAGGCCAACACATCTAGGAGGGATCTATTTCAAATTGGGCGCAGACACATACATCAAACACACTGTTCCCTGCTGGGAATTATGATAGAGGAGAGTCTCCATTAATCTCAAGACATAACTGCTAAAAAGTTTGCAAAGCAGCAGTTTCCTTTGAGTATTGAACTAGGAAACAGAAAAAGTAGACAGAATTGGTTGTCCTTGCAACCAGTATTTTTAAGCAGAGGAAAGCAGAGGAGGCATCTCTAAATCAGATAGATATGGGTTGAAATCCTAAAGGGGCATGTTGCACAAGGTACTAACCTATTTGCCTTCAGTTTCCTCCTCTGTAACCTAGACCAGTTTTTACCTCTGTTAAGTTTCTTTGTGAATATTAAAGAGCCTAGTATGCATAATGTATGTACCAAGAAGCTCAGCACATATTAGGCACTTAAAGAGCTGACACCTGCCTCCATTCTGCATTCAGGTTAGTTTTAAATCTAACTCCAGTGGGTTCAGGCACTGGAGTGATTCATTAATAGTTTACTTACTTGTAAAAAGATGCCTTATGTATTTTTTTTTCCTTAAAGTCCATCTTACTGATCTTCCTTTTGCCTTTTAAGTACAGACTTCTGAGGAACTCCATAGCTTATAAGGCTATATCTTATCATCATTTGGGAAGTTAGAGTAAATAGAATGGAAAATATGTAAATAAATGTTGAAAATAAGTCTTCATACTTGCCCCCAAATCAATGTGAACTCTAAATAATGATCTTCATCCTTCTTGGTATCCTTTCCTATATACCTAAAGTCAAGAAGCAGCCAGTATAACCACAGACCTGGCCCTGAAGCCTGACCTGTCACTACTTTTATTAATATTCTATTTGGGAAGATCATAAATATTTTACTATTTGAAGTTTTGCAAACACTGGTATTTTTTATCCCTCTGGCAATCTCTAGCATCTAAATATTGTATCTTCTTGGCTAGCATGAAATATGCGAAATGAGTTTCTGCCACCAGATTTCCCAGATCTTAAAAACTTAGAGGTCTTGAAGTTAATATCAACTAATGTTAAAGGCATTTTTTATTTCCTCTGTAGATCTTTTGTTCTCTATTAATGAAATAGAAAAGCAGCAAAAATGTTGATAAATGGAAGATTTTTCCCCCAAAATTCCTAGAGCAAATATACATAGTTGGCTACACTTTGCATGGATTTGCAAAGCAACAGTCCATGTATAATTGTTTTCAAGAGCTAAGAAAGATGAAATAGCTCTAGAATTCATTCAAAGGCAAAACTATCTTGTCAAGGTAGTGAGATGAATGGTATTCCCTTCCATTTTAAATGCTTGAAGTACTGGGTCCTCATGAAAGTCATGACACATTTTTGTATAGGAAAATATATCATGACTTTCCCGATGACCTACTGCTTTTCAACTCCAGGATTAAATAGTTTTTCTGACCTCCCAAGACAAAGGCAGGGAATTCCACTTACTAGAACACTACAGCAGAGCTAGAAACTGACCACAGAAGAAGGGAGTATGGGATTCGGTGCAAACATGAATCAGAATCTGTCATGATACTATTACAGGTAGCCACTATATTTGTGCAAGGGCTGGCTCTAGAAATAATACCTATTTCTAATCTCAGGATTGAATAATATTTAAATTTTGGGGGGAGGTGAGAGAATCTACGAAGCTATATTATATTGCCCAGGAAAAAAAGAAGATAAATATTTCAGCTGTTCAACTGGATAAATTAATAACCTCCAAGAGCACATCACAGAGACAATGAAAGTTGGAACAAGATGAAATGAACATCTGACTTCTGACCGTCACCAGAGGAATTCCTTACCTGGCATTATGATCTGCTTATCTTGGTTCTTCAAATGCCCTACTCTTTTTTTTTTTTTTTTTTTTTTTTTTTTTTTTTTTTAGGTGTTTGTCATAGAGTCTGTGTGCTTGACAGAGAGACAGAGAAACAGAGAGGGAAAGTGAGAAATCACTCTCCTGGGGAGATGGTCACACCACAGTCCCTACTCCATTCTCCTTTTACACATAGCTGGCACGTTTTTCAAGTTGCTGGGCACAGGAATCAAGCTGTGGAAGGACATGTAGTAATCCAGTGCCCTACCCTCCTGGCCACCTGCTGTCCCCCCTATTCTTCTTTTAGTCCTTAAATGTAACATGTTCTAACTAATCATAGGGCCTTTGCAGATGCTATTCCCTTTATGGAAAAGACCTTTCCCTCATCCTCTGTACTCTAGTTTCTCTCTCATATGGCTCTAGACTAATCATCTCCTCAGAATCACTTTCCCCAAATCTCCTCAACATACAAAATCATTCAGAAAATCTTAGGTACTATTGCACTTGTGCTTTTGGTTTTAAAATTAATATTTGCTCCCCTTCTATACTGTGGATTCCACAACAGCAGGGCCGTGTTTTCTTTTGTTTATTATTCCAGTCTTGGTACTGAGTTAACACCTAGCACACATTAGGCACTTGATGAATATTCGTTGAAGGGCTAAATCAATAAATAAAATGTTATATGTTATTTCCAGGGTTGTAGCAATGAAACTGTTATTATCTTGTTGACTTTTTTTTCCCCCTTAATCTCTTACTATTAATAGTTTCAAAGCACATGTCTAGGTTATTAAAAGGATCCTTACTATAATTCCTGTTACTGTAATCTACCACGGTGAGAGTATAGCTGAAATAGCATGGCAGGAAAAAAGTATCAAGGATGTGACCACAAGACTGGGAATTCTTCATGTAGTAAGGACCAACAGGCTTCACAGAGGATATGACCCAAATGTAATCTCTATTGATGCCTCTTATCACAATCTTAGAGCTTTATTCTAAAATAAATAAAATAAATTAACTTCTCATTAAGTTATTACATTTCATCCTCTGGAGGCTTTTTTTTTTCCTTCCTTTTTTTTGTAATGCAAATACTCTCAGGAGTGGTGGGATGGTCACCAGCATTTAGGTAGGAACTAGCTTACCAGTGCACATTTACTAATACTGGATATCTGCATAGAGACATGATAATTAGCACCTCTCAGCAGTTGAGTAGGCACCTAACGAAATAATAAAATGCCCATTGCTGTGGATATTACAGTAAGTTGGATGAAGAAAGTAAGTAAGTTTATGAAGAAAGCAGTAGAGGGATTACTACACTGAGCACAAAGCTGAAAAGGCTTGCCCCAAGATTCCTTCTGACTATAAGATGTTATGAGCTTCTAGTGCTCTGTTTCTAATGAACTGGAAAGGAATGCCGTTCCAATGCAGATGAAAGCACAGGGGGAAAGACACTGTCTGGTACAATTCTGGAAAAGGCCATTTACTACCTAAGTGATTTTGGCAAACTTTTGACTTCTCTAAGCTGTTTCCATTTCTCACTAATGACTCTTTCAAGTGTAATGGAGTAATCAAAGGAGAGAGAGCCTGTAAACTTTTATATAAACTGTATACAGCTATGTACCTGGTTTTTGCTACCATTACATCAAGAAAAAACTCTTATAGCTTAGTTGCTACATCAGTCCCTTGGATTGGAAGAATAATTTCTGGACATGTGGCATCAGAGAATGTGTACCATTTATCTCTCTCCACCTCAGCATTGTAGGTGGAAACACAATCAAATCTTTTAGAGCTGAATTCCTTTTAAATTCAGTCATGGCTTCTTTCTTGGGACATCAGAATATAAAGTCTCCATCTCAACATCTCACAGTGAGAAAAGAAAGGTAAATGAAGATGTAACTACCAAGAGTCATGAAATGAGCTGTTTAGGCTTCCTTCTTGTAAACAGCGATTATCTGAAAACAGTGCCAAAGCAAAACTCTCTTATCCCAGAAACATTGCAGTTGCTCTACCTCTACAAAAGCAATCAGCTTTTCTGTCTCTCCATATTCCTTCTCTTCCTTCCCACAGTTATCCTGCCATTCATTCATTCATTCTCTTATTAAATAAATACTAAACCCTTTCCCTGATCCAGTTACTGAGTTACATACTGGAGATATTATTGCAAGCAGAACAGAAGTGGTCCTTGCATCATGCTTACATCTTATGCAGAAAGATAGGTAAAAACAGTAATAAAAATAAAAGTTGTCTTAAAGATAAAAGTCTAGGGGCCAGACAATAGCACAGTGATAACACATGATGATCTATGAGGTAACCCCACATGAGAAGTTACACAGTTCAAGCTTGGAGACTTCCCTGAATCTGCTGGGCACATGCATAGCTGTGATCCCAGGGACGCACTAGGTTAGGGGCGGAAGGCACCAATGAGATCCCATTGCCTGTTGGGGGTGCTGTCTCTCTCTTTCTCATCTCTGTCACTTGTGAAAGAAATACATAAATAAATAAATTAAAAGTCTTATTACAATGGTGATAGAGATATGAGGAGTTATATTTAAGAGATTGACATGTAATAGAATAATTGAAAAGGTCAGGCAGATCAGGGATGGCTTACTACAGACAGAAAAATCAAGCAAGGGCTGAAAGAAAAACTGAGTTGAATTCTATATATAAAAAAAGAGAGTCAACTCCAGCTATCTAAAGGAAGAAAACCACACATGCTAAGGTCATGAAGCCTGTTAAAGTAACCCTTGTTCTCTTTTTTTTTTTTTTTTTTTTTTTTTTTTTTTTGCTATAGGGCACGTGTGCTCACCAGAGAGACAAGGAGACAGAGCGAGAAATCACCCCCCAGGGGGGATGGCCACGCCGCAATCCCTTCTCCTCCATTCTCCTGTAGGGACCTTGGGCACACATGCATACCCGCCTGGCGTGAGTTTAAGCCACCAGGTCCGGGACTCGAATTACATGGGAGTCCAGCCACATAGGCATCACACTAACTGCTAGTTCTAGTAACCCTTGTTCTCAACTCACATGCCCATGGTGAAGAGATTGACAGAGATGAGCTGGAACTCCACAGGCTTTCCAAGCAACACATTTGGATAGGAAAGGGAATTGTATAAACATTTATTATTCATGCCAGCCCAGGGCCTGGTGGTTAAGGGAAATGGCTCCCACATGGCCGATTATGCAGTTGAAGTTCCAGACCCGGTGGCTTGAGGTGGTTTGAGGTGGCTTGAAAAACCTGCCTGACAGGAGGGAGAGATGGCAGAGAAGGGATAGTGTTAGTATCCATGCCTCATGGTGGTGCTTTTTTCCTCTCCCTCTTTCTGTCTTTCTCTATTGAGTGCATGTGTCCCCTAGCAAATTAATAACAGACAGAAACCTTTATTGTTTTGGTGAGGTCATAATGCATAATACCCATAAACTTGCTCAGGAAGCAGCAGCAACAAATAATGTTTAAATAAGTATGTAAAGATGAGGTTGTTTCCTCTTTGAATACTTATCTTCACCAGCTTAAAAACTTGCTCCACGGTTGCTTTCTGTCTGATAGAGCAACTAGAATTAATTGTTTCCAATACTAATCTAATTTTAATCTCTCCTATGTACTCTGACCCTCTGTCACCAAGAAGAGAGAGAGAGAGAGAGAGAGAGAGAAAGAGAGAAATTGAGAGAGGGAGGAAAGAAAAGGAAAGAACCTGGTGTTTTGCCCTTTTTTACACTTTTATTTATTTATTTTTTGCTCACCCATGTTTTACTTCTCTTTACCTTCTTTATTGATTCTCATCCAAAGCCTTCCTGCTATGCTCTCTGAAACTCACATCCTATTTTTATAACTAAATCATCTGAATCCTCAAGCTTTATGCAGAATTTTTCTCTATATCCAACATCAACTGAATCATAGCTTTCTTGGGAAGGGCCCACTTCTTCCTCTGGCTGCACTTTAGAATCCACAAAGGGACTTTTAAAATTACAGATGCTGGAGCTTCACTCTCAGAGATGAAGATTTAATTGGCCTGGGGTGCATCCCCTTCATAAATATTTATTAAAAGCTTCTTAAGTGACTAACGCATACAGAAGACTGAAAACCATTGCAGACTTATTCCAGAGCAAAGCTTTTATCTTGTGTATCTGTGTTTTTCTGATCCTTACACAGGGTTGACATATAATACAGTCTCAATATTAACTGAATCAAACAACATGCCAAACATGTATTATCACTGACTCCACGAAAGTTCATAGGGCTCTCATTTCCTTTTTTCAGAATTATTATGGAGAATTTGAAGCTTGGCATCTCATAAGTAAACTATAAAGGCTTTTCTCTGAAGAATTTTATCCCTTACACTAGCCTCATTCAAGTTTTATCAACCATACTCTTTAAGCATCAGCCGGAAATCACATGGAAGCATATTTCCCAAGGCTGCTTAAACCATTTATTCTCCTCAGCTCCAACAGAACAACAAATATGCTGACTTACAGTGAGGTTAATAAATAGAGCATATAAGATCAGAGTTTCTAAGAGAAGAACAGATCCCATATATTCAACTTAAATAGTAAATCATTCCAGGATAATGTAATCAATCACTAGATCTGTACTTATGCTATGAATTTTAAAAGCATTATTCAATTACAAAAATAAAAAAAAATAGGAAGACTTGGGGAACATTAATAATTATAATCACTAAAGGAAGTCATTTACCTCATGGTTCAGCTCACACCATCTTAATGCTATAGAATTTGGCATGACCTGTGTAGCATCTGGAATCAATTGGTACATTAAATATACTATTGCATTTGGCTGATTTTTTTTTTCTTCTTTACCTCAAGGCATACTAAGAAAATTCATGCTTTGAAAGCACAGTGAAGGCACCAGTGACAGAAAGTACAAATATTGGACCATGGGAAAATATACATAAATAATTACTCTGTGTAATTATTACCATGCAAACATTAGCTTTGTATATGTGGCACAAAATGAATATGCTTTGATATCGCCTTAAGTTTGGGAGAAGAAAAAAATACATAAGTATTAATACTTCCATCTTATCAAAAAAAACAAAAAAAACAAAAATAAGATTCAGTAAAGGGCTCATATGACTGGTAGGTTCTAGAGTGAAAACCAAAATGCTGATATTTTAACCAGGGCTCTTTTCTATATGTTATATTCTTTTCCTAAAAAGATATACCCAGCAATCCAAATAAAAGACATTTTCCATAGTAACCATCTAACTTTTCATGTATTGAGACCCATTGTTATTTTTTCTAGAAATTACTCTTTCTGCAAACATCTTTTAAATTACTTAATCTTATTTATCATCTTCTTTAAAAAAAAATTGATACAAGCACTCACAAGAAAGAGAGAGAAAGAGAGAAAACAAGCCACTAGGTCTGGGACTCAAACCATAACCAGCCATGTGAGAGTCCACTATCTTATATGGTACACTACTGATATGGTCTACTACCTCATATGGTCCAGTACTGATATGTTACACTATCTTGATTATGGTAGACTTATAGAAAGTTTTGAAATCAGGTGTTATAAATCCCCTAGTTTTGTTGTTCTTTTTCAATATTGTTTAGGTCTTTCTAGGTTGTTTTGTCACATAAACTTCAGGAAAAATTTGTCAAGTTCTACCCAAAAGGTAGTTAAGATTTTCATTATTTTTTAAAATTTTAACATGTTTGAATAGAAATTACTTATAATGGTATTTAGCACTCTAATCTATAAACATAGTGTGTTTTTCTCTTTAATTTTTTAAAATTCCTCTCAGAAATATTTTATTGTTTGCAATGTACAATATATATGCCTTATTATATTCATCTCTAAGTATTTTACATGTTTTGATGCTATTAAACATATTTTAAATTTCACTTTGCAACAGTTCATTGACAATATATAGATATTTATATTTCGGTATATATTTTTTCATATACTTTAAAATAGGTTGTATACTCTTGCATCTTATAACCTTTCTAAATACACTTTTTAAATTAATTTTTAATTAAAATGTAAGCATTTTAATAAAACTATTAAAATAGCATACAGTAGATATCATAATGAAAAACATATGTCAAGAAAACAAAGAACTCTAGACTTAAAATTTTACTTTACAACAAAGCACTTAACACATTGGAACAGTACAGTAAGTTTCCAAAAGAATGCATTTGGCTACCTCTCAAAACTTGTAATAACATTTCTTTTGTGAATATACTATAACATAATCATATATTTTGCAGCATTAATCATTGCATAGGAGGTAAGTTAAATAATAATAAATTCTAACTTGGTAACTAGATTAGCTTATGTTTTATTGTTTCTTCTTTTTCTTTTAAAGACAGTTTTAAATAATTCCATAGTAACACCCACTTTTTAATTCTGATAGGGATTTTTTTTGTATATTCCTTAAAATATGTTACATACGTAATGACACTATCAGCAAATAAAAATTCTTACTCACTTTTTCTAATTTTCATGCCTTTATTTCTTTTCCTTGTCTAATTGCATTAGCTAGCATTTCTAATACAATGTTAAATAAGCATGGTGAGAGGACACATCTTTCTTTTGTTTCCACTATTAATAGAAATATCAAATGGTATTTCATCATTAAGTGTGGGTTTTTGGTAGATGACTTTCATTTGCTTAAATAAATTTACAATACAGTCCTAGTGTGCCAAGAATTTTTTTGTAAATAAGTTAAAAACTTTTTTTTTTGCTTCTTTTGAAATCATTACTTTTTTTTTTATTCTCCTGATCAGCTGAATTATATTGATGGATTTTTTTTTTAATTTGTCAAAGGATGTATGCATTCATGAGAGCGATGAGGGGGAGGGAAGGAGCAAGAAATCACCCCGTTGGGGAATGGCCACACTACAGTCCCTTTTCCATCTAGCATTTTGGGACTGCAAATACATGTACCCAGCATGCTTTCAAAGTTGCCAGATCCAGGACCCAAACCATGCTGTTGACCATGTGGGATCCAGCTGCCTTAACCATTGTGTTAAGGGCTGGCCCAGTGTATTTTTAAATATAAGTTCAATTTGAAATCTAGAGAAAACCTAATTTGTTTTTAAGGTATGTATATACATGTCTACATTTGATCAATTCATATTTTACAAAGGATTCATCAACCTGTACTCTTGAGAGTATTCTACATGATTTGTATATATGTGTGTGTAAATATGTGTGTGTGTGTGTACATATATATATATGGCAATGTAGCCTCATAAAGAGAGGTAGAGAGAATTTTTTCATTTTCTATTTTCTGACAGATTTTGTGCAAGATTATTTTACTTATTTCTTAATTTTTGGTAGACTTCACTGGTGAATCCATTTTAGCCTAAAAGGTTTTTGGTGACAACTTTATTTATAAATTGTGTTTCTTTAGCATATAAGTGCTATACAAATTTTCTCTTTGTTTTTCAGTCAAATTTGACAGATTGTGTTTTCAAGAGCTTTTATTTATTTCATCTAAGTTATCACATTTATCAGTATTAGGTTGTTTATGAATTTCATTATCTATCTTCATTTTACATCTGTAGCAAATACAGTGAAGTTTTATTTATTCTTAATATTGGTAATATTCTTTTTTTCTATGGAAAAGAAAAAAATAAAATTCTTGGACTGAAAATATATCTAAAATAAAATGTAGAAAAAAATTAGTGACCTTAAAAACAGGGAAATTGAAACTAAACTGAATTAAGTAGAAAAATAAGAGAGTTTCAGTTAATTGTGGGACAATATCAAATAATAAAGAATTTGGGCAATTAGAATCCCAGGGGAAAAAAAAAACAAGAAAGAGACTTTGGAGTAAGGAAGGGAGAGTAGGAAAATATGTGAAGGCATAATGGTTAAACATACTCCATCTCATGGAAAATATAAGTCCATGGATCTAAGAAGTTCAGCAAGATCTGAGCAGTAAAAAGCACAAAGAAAATGACACTAATGCACATTATAATTAAAATGTTACAAACCAACAATAAAGAAAAAGTCATGAAAGTAACAAGAAGAAAATAACACCACCATAAATACATAAAATTTAAAAATAAAGATTATTTTAAAAGCCAAAAGAAAATTCTTTTAAAATATTAATATAACAAACCCTTAAAAGACAAATCAAGAAGAAAGCTAAAATGAAAACATAGCTAGTCATTCATTGGGTAATATAATTTCCTTAGGGACTCATTAGAAACCCAATCCAATCATATTTTTCATATTAAATACTATTTTGGTTATGCTGTAATTCTGGAAAGTTTTATAAATACAGTGGCTTAGATTGATTAGTATTTTTTGGTAGAAATTTTAATATATATGTTAAAATTATATATATATATAAATATATATATATATATATATACACACATATCAATATGTAAAGTATAGAAAATGGTGCTTGATTTATTGATTCTAATGATCAATCAGAATTGTTCTCAATACTTATAATGCCTATCATATTTTTCTCCCAACTTTTAAAGCTGAAATGCATTTTGTACTGGTCAGTCTGTATCACGAGACTAAACATGAATTCTCTCAGGGAAACTTCTGCCTGACCATATAGCAGCTCAGTGGATACCTTGCTCTTAAGAGGGAATGATATCTCTGTACTCAACTGCAAGTGTGATTGGATTTACAGATTAGCAAAATGAGAAAGATCAAAGCCCTGTTATTAAGCAGACCTACATGCCTAGAGCTTGCTCTTGTAAGAAAAATTGTTCTTTGCCCTTAATCTTTCTAATCTTGACCTCACAGAAGGGGTTTTGTACTTAAGGCAATGTCTTCAGGATGCAAAATTCAATCTCAGGCCACATTCCACTTTCTCTTAACATGAGTGAATACTCCCTTGGTGAATAAATTGGTAACTGTATGGAAATTTCAGGCTTCAAACAGAATTTCTAATTCCATTAAATTGGTGTGCAGTAGAGCAGGTTGAGTTTTGTGGAAATTAAAGAAAAGATCAGGTCTGCATACTTACTCTTATTTAATCACAGTCTCATTTTTCTCAAATGGTAAAGATGTTCTTGTTCTCATCCGCAGCACTTTAGTGCCTAGCACTGTGCCTGTCAAACAGCCATTAGTAGGATGAATAATTTTTTTTTTTTTTTTTGGAGAGGTTTTTGCTATAGGGCGCGTGCGCTCGCCAGACAGACAGAGAGAGACAGAGAGATAGAAAGCAGGAAATCACCCCCCAGGGGGGATGGCCACGCCGCAATCCCTTCTCCTCCATTCTCCTCTCGGGATCTTGGGCACGCACGCACACGCGCCCGGCGTGAGTTTAAGCCGCCGGGTCCGGGACTCGAACCGCGGTCAACTATGTGGGAGTCCAGCGACATAGCCATTACGCTAACTGCTGGTCCCAGGATGAATAATTTTTTAGACTCAAAAGGATATTTTTATTTTGTGTAGTTTTAAATCCTAAAACCTTTGTTGATTCAGAGTTAAACAAGAATGTTCAAGAAGTTGAAATTGACGTTATGTAGGCCGATGACAAGGGTCTCACCTTGTTGATTCATGCTGGTTAGGAGCAACATTGCCTTAATTAAGGTGGTGAGGTTTTACTTATCTTGAATATTAAGGAGACTGAAACATTTTGAAATGCTTGTTTCATTAGAAAATTTGCCAGGTATGGATTGTTATCTTGAAAAAAAATGGAATGCACCAAAAATGCTCAAAATTGAAACTGTAATAGGTGTCACTTAATCTTATTGAAGCAAGGGTTGCTTCAGTATATTCCAATTCTGTGGGATTGTGATAATCATGAACCAGTCTATGTACTGACATTTATTTCCTTGCCTCTACTGTTATTCTGCTTACGAATAATGGTATCTCAAGTTCCTGAAATAAATAATTTTCTCCTTTAGCTTTGGTCTTTGTTTATGCAAGACCCCCCACTGGAAAACTTCATGCTTATGTTTCGCTTTCATTTAGCACGTGCCTACGTAGGACATTCAGTGAAGTCTGGCTGGAAACTCAAAACATTTCCATTTGGGTCATCCTCTCAGAGTGTTGAGTTTTATTGCTGCACCACCATCTGGCCTTCAGAAACACTACTGATTTTTGAATGTTGATTTTATATCCTGTGACTTTATTGAATTTGTTGATTCTTTCTAATGGATCTGCAGTGTGACTTTATTGAATTTTTTGATTATTTCTAATGGATCTGTGGTGAAATCTTTAGTGTTTTCTATCTATAAATCATGTCATATGTAAACAGGGATGATTTGACTTCTTCCCTTTCAACTTAAATGCTTTTTATTTGTTTCTTTTGCCTGTTTCCTCTAAGACTTCTAGTGTGATGTTGAATGGAAGTATTGAGAATGAGCAGCTTGTCTTGTTCCTCATCTTAGAGGAAAAGCTTTCAGCTTTTCACTGTTGATTATATAATGTTCTGGATTAAAATATATAAATATATAAATATATATATATGTATATATATATATATACATATATATATATATATATATATATATATATATATTTGACCTTTGTTGTACTGAGGGACATTCTTTCTATAATTTATTAAGTGTTTCTCATGAAAGAATGTTGAATGTTATGAATGCCTTTTTTTGCATTTATTGAGATAATCATGTGAATTTTGTCCTTTATCCTGTTAATGTGATGTATGACCTTTACTGATTTGCCTGTATTGAACCATTCTTACATTCTGGGAGTAAATTTTCTGGATCATGTTTAGTATCCTTTCAATGAGGTTTTAAATTTAGCTTCTTAGTAACTTGTTGAGGATTTTTGGACTTATTTTCATCTTGCAATTTTCTTTCTTATAATGTTCGTGTATAGCTTTTGTGTCATGGTAATGCTGGCCTTATAGAATAACTTAGATGTGTTCCCTGCTGTTTGATATTTTGGGAAGACTTGAGAAGGGTTGGTATTACTTCTTCAAATGTTTGGTAGCATTAAGCAGTGAAACCTTCAAGGTCTGGATTTTTTTTGGGGGGGAGACTTTATATTACTGACTTAATATTTTTCTCATTATTAATCTGTTTGGATTTTGTATTTCTTCATGATTCAGTTTTGGTAGTCTAGGAATTTATCCATTTCTTTTAGGTTATCTAATTTGTTGCTAATGATATATCATTATTTTAAATTGTTTCTTAT
Organism: Tupaia tana; assembly: GCA_026018925.1. Classification (NCBI taxonomy): domain Eukaryota; kingdom Metazoa; phylum Chordata; class Mammalia; order Scandentia; family Tupaiidae; genus Tupaia; species Tupaia tana. The sequence continues at coordinate 78,353,775 of JAKSZU010000015.1, forward strand.
GATCATTTTATACAATTCACCTACTGTAAGAGCTGCAAACTTTATATTTTTGTGGTATCAGTTATATTGTCTTGTATCAGTTCATTTTATTTATTTGAGTCCTCTATTTTTCTTAGTTTAGCTAAGAGTTTGTCAATTTTGTTTATCTTTTCAAAAAACCAACTCTTAGTGTTGATCTTTTGTATTGTCTTTCTTGTTCTATTACATTTATCTGTGCTCTCATTTTTATTGTTTTCTTCCTTCTACTATCTTTGAGTTTAGTTTATTCTTTGCTTTCTAGTGCCTTTAGGTATAAAATTAGGTTGTTTTTCTGAGATCTTTCTTCTTTTTTGATATAGGTTTTATTGCTGTAATTTTCTTTTTAAGAACTGCTTTGCTGCATCCCATAAGCTTTGGAATATTATTTTTCCTTTGTTTTTTTTTTTTTTTTTTTTTTTTTTTTTTTGAGATTTTTTTGCTATAGAGCATGTGTACTGACTGGAAAGACAGAGGGATAGAAAGTGAGAAATCACCCTCCAGAGGAGGATGCTTATGCCACAGTCCCTTTTCCTCTATTCTCCTCTCAGGATTCTGGGCACATATGCATATGCCCAGTATGAGTATCAAGCTGCTGGGTCTGGGACTTGAACCATTGTTCGTCATGTGGGAGTACAGCACCTTAACCACTACGCCACCTGGTGGCTCCATGTTTCCATTTTTATTTTTCTCAAGATATTTTTAAATTGCTCTTTTAATTTCTTTAATTCATTGGTTGTTAGGAACACACTGTTTAGTTTGCACATATGTGTCAATTTTCTGGAATGCTGCCTAATGTTGATTTCTACTCTCATACTATTGTGGTAAGAAAATTTTAGATATGATTTCAGTCTTCTTTAATTTGTTAAGACTTATTTTGTGGCTTAACATAGGATCTATCATGGAGAATTTCTGTGTACACTTAAGAAGAATGCGTCTTCTGCTACTGTTGGACAAAGTGTTCTGTATATGTCTGTTAGACCCATTTGGTCTAAAATGTAGTTCAAGTGCAGTATTTCTTTATTGATCTTCTGTCTGGGAAGGCCTGTCCACTGCCAAAAATGAGGAATTGAATTACCTACCCTGTTGCATTGTAGTCTGTCTCTCTCTCCAGATCTATTATTTGCTTTAAATACTTAGTTGCTCCATGTTGAGTACATATATATTTATAATTTTTGTATTTTCTTGATGAAATTGATCTCTTCATAATTGCATTATTATTACTTTTTTGTGATTATATAATAGAATACCAAAGACTGACTGGGTCATTTATAAAATTTATTGGTACACAGTTCTGTAGGCTGGGATGTCAAGATCACAGGGCTGACACCTGGTAGGACCTTCTTGCTACATCATAGCATGGCATAAGGCATCGCATCATAGAAGGGCAAAGAGAGAGCAAACAGGGCAAATTTCCTCCTATTATAAGAAACCAAGCCCCGTAACAATGAGGGCTGAGCCCCAATGTAACCTAAACACCTCTTCACCTTTTAAGGTCCCATCTCTCAAAATTGTCACAATGGCAGTTAAATTTCAACATGCATTTTTCAGACAGCCATGTAAACCATAACAATCATTAGATAATGCCATTCTTTGTCTCATTTTTAGTTTTTAACTTAGTTTATTTTATATGATGTAAGTATTGCTTTCCCTACTCTCTTTTGGTTTCCATTTTCATGGATTATCTCTTTCCATCCTTTTTCTTTCAATTTATGTGTGCTGTAAGGGTGAAGTCTCCCATAGGCAGCTTATAGTTGTCTTACTTTCTATCCATTTAATCCATTTAACCACTTTATGCCATGTGTCTTCTTTTTCTTTTTTTTTTTTCTTTCTGGAAGACACATGCTCTGAACTCTTTGATAAGGTTAAGCATCCCTCAGAAAAGTGTTATAATGCACACACACACACACACATATTATACACACACTATGTGTGTATTATAATATTATTCTTGCTGTAAGTGCTTTTTCCCTTTTTTCCCTTTTACAAGCTATAAACAACTTGGACTTGAAGATTGTACATTTTGTACCTCTATGTCTTTGCCCTACCAGTCCTTAGTACAAGTCTAGCACATAGTAAGTCCTCAGGAACTTTTTTGAATATATGATTGAGTAAAAATACTAGTTCATTGATGCTTCCTTTTCTCTGAGAGCAGAGAGTTTACTTCAGTCATACTATGATTTTATATTTGAATCATCACATTCATTAAAACTATTGAAGAGATGATTTAGTCTTCTAAGACCCTGAAGTATATGAGCATAGGGCTATCCCTGAGCAAAACTGGGATTCTTCCAGCCACAGGGATGGAACAGAATGGCTGCCAGGTTGACATATCAGTGTTCTCAAAAGCAATGCTATCCTTTGTTCTGCAGAGAATGTTTTAAACACATTCTAAGTGAGGAATTTAAACACTGTTTTAAACTGGTTTCATGACAGCATCTTACTTATATGACTGTAAATATTTCCAGAACACAATAAACTCCTCTTCCGTGCCAAGTTGTTTCACGCAGTGTGTCACTTTAGATGGTAATTATATTGCATTAGAGAGACAGATTGTGCAGCTTCAAAAGTAGAAAGAATATACTGGTGAATCTGCCATCCACCCCCACAGTGCACACCCTCTAAGGAGAAGAATTCTGTTATTTCTGGGATCATCTTTGTTTCACATGTATTATTATTATTATTTTTTAAAAGAACAAGCTACCTATTTTAAATATTGAAGAACAGGGTAACCCTAAGGGGAAAGTACTTGTTTCAGTCCTAGAGCGCTTGCTCTCTTTCTGTCTCCTTTTTTTCTGGAGAAATGTTTTTAAACACAGAACTTTCCCACTTAAGTCTTTTTATCATTCTGATAAAGGTTAAGACATAATTGCCCTGTCATAGTCTCATTAGACAAATCATTCTAGTTTCCTGAATCTCATTATTCTAATCTGGGAAAAAAAAAAAAAAATGATGATTGGCTCATCCTAAAGAGATTTCTGTTAAAATGAAGAAACAAATGGGTCCAGCCATGGTGGCACAGGTGGTAGGGTGCCACTGTGTGATGCTAGACCCACATGTGAGGCTCAGGTTCAGATCCTAGGTCAACATGAACATGCTGAGTAAGCCTGCATGTGCCTGAAATCCTGGCTGGGTGAGACTGTGGGAAGGGTCACAGCATGAGGCCCTATCAAGGAAACCTCCCTCAATAAAAAAAAAATGATACATTTTATAAAAATGAAGAAGCCAAAATTCTTTTCTTTTTTGGGGGGGGGGGAAGGTTTTTGCTATAGGGCGCATGCACTTGCCAGACAGACAGAGAGAGACAGAGAGACAGAAAGCGAGAAATCATCCCCCAGGGGGATGGCCACGCTACAATCCCTTCTTCTCCATTCTCCTCTTGGGATCTTGGGCACGTACGCACACGCATCCAGCTTGAGTTTTAAACCACCGGGTCCAGGACACGAACCACGGTCGACTACATGGGAGTCCAGCGACATAGCCATTACACTAACTGCTGGTCCCCCAAAATTCTTTTTACATTGCAAAGCACTGAGCAAATGTCCAAGTAAGGTTTGTGGTATGGTAAAATTTAGTGGTTACTTGTCCTGTTAACCCAGCAGTGTTGTACAGTGACTGAAATGTGCTCTCACTATCCATGTTTTAAAGGAAGAGAGTTAAGAAGGAAGAAAGGAAAATGGAACAATTGTAGGAGAAAAGGTTAGGGGAGAAGGAGAAGTAAAAGAGAAAAGAAGGGAGGAATAGAGGAAAGGAAGGATGAAGAATGGAAGGGAAAAAAAGAGAGGGATTCAGTACAGAGACAGAAGAATGAAGGAATCAAGGATGGAGGGAAAGAGGAAAGATGGAGGGGCTAAGGAAGAAAAAGGAGGGAGGGAGATAAAGGAAGTCATGACTATTATGTGATTGGTTGACTAATTTTGACTTCGAGCTGTACTTGAAAATGACTCATTTAATTGCTGTAGCTGTTCCCCCTCGCCCCATATAAGATAAATGAAAATATTTTTTTGGAGAGGTTTTTGCTATAGGGCACATGCACTTGCCAGACAGACAGAGAGAGACAGAGAGACAGAAAGTGACGAGAAATCACACCCTGGGGGATGGCCACACTGCAATCCCTTCTCCTCCGTTCTTCTCTAAGGATCTTAGACACGCACGCACACACACCTGGCATGAGTTTTAAGCCACGGGGTCTGGGACTCGAACCGTGGTCGACTACATGGGATTCCAGTGACAGAGCCATTACACGAACTTCTGGTCCCTAAATGACTAATTTTACATGAATTTTAGGCCTGGTGGCCTTATTCTTGGGTGGCAGAAGGACTGATATTTGCTATTTTGTTAACATAAGTATTAATATTAATGCCTGTGAGGATAAACCGAGAGGAGAATATAATGTTCCCTAATGCTGTGGGTAGAGGAAATCCTAGAAGTGGCTCATTTGTCAAGGATGTCGTCACTTTCACCCTCTTGTTCAGAGGATGTCTTCAGGAAATATCAGGGTATTTTCAAAATCTTAGACCTTGATACTTGAATTAGAAATAATTTCTTGAGGGACCAGCAGTTAGTGTAATGTCTATGTCGCTGGACTCCCATGTAGTCGACCACAGTTCACGTTCCGGACCTAGTGGCTTAAAAACTCACGCTGGGCACGTGTGCGTGCATGCCCAAGATCCCGAGAGGAGAATGGAGGAGAAGAGATTGCGGCGTGGCCATCCCCCCTGGGGGGTGATTTCTTGCTTTCTGTCTCTCTCCTGTCTGTCCGGCAAGCGCACGCGCCCTATAGCAAAAACCTCTCATAAAAAAAACAAAAACAAAAACAAAAACAAAACAGAAAGAAATAATTTCTTGATTTAATTTGACTTTAAGCAAAAACGTAATTCATTAGTGGGGCGCACATGTAAACAGAATCAGCCCAATAGAATACAAGGTATTTGGGTCTTAATGCACAGGAGAGAATCAACTAAATGTGTGTATATGTGAGTGTATAGGTTTATGGTAGCTTTTTAGAGAGTTTAAGCAGATGTTTTACAAAGATGGTGATATTATTTCTCATGGAAAACCAATGATTCTGAAGTTGTATCAGGAGAGATGTGCATCGGGCCATAGATGCATTTAATGATAACATTAATGACGATCACTGCCATTAATTATGTTGCTCTGAGGAAGGCACTGCACAGATGCGGTCTCATTTAATTCTCATGGCAACACTGTGAAGTTAGTATCACATTTTATTAGTTGAGAAACATAGCCTCAGAAAAAATAGTTAACTTTTCCAAAAAATACTAGCTGGTGGCTCTTCTAATTATGTCCACCTCCCCCAGATCACAGAGCAACTGTAGATCAGAGAGAAGATCAAAAAGAAAAAACAAAACATCTCTAGGCCCTCCATCTCAGAAAGCAAAAACCAAAAAGGGCTAAAGTAAACACACACACATACACACAATCTCTCCCTCTCTCTAAATGAGATGCTTGGCATTACTATTAGGTTGTTGGGAAAGTCATCCATATTTTTCTGTGTGTTTCTATGCAAAAATGATCATGACTTTCCAGACATTAATATAAGTTCTTTGATAATGTATTTTAATCTTCTGACACTCTTTTTTTTTTTAGAGAGAGAGAGATTTTTGCTATAGGGCATGTGTGCTAGCCAGAGAGATAGAGAAACAGAAAACAAAATATCACCCTCCACGGGAAGGGCCATGTTGCAGTCCCTTTTCTTTCAACCTCTTCTAAAGATTTTAGGCACACAGACACATGTGCCTGGTGTGAGTTTTAAGCTGCTGGGTCGGGAACTCAAACTGTGGTTGACTATGTGGGAGTCCAGCGATGTAACCATTATGCCATCTCCCGGTCCCTTCTAACACTCTTATGAGGAAGATATTGTTTTCCTTATTTGAATGATAAGAGATGGAAAATTTGGGAGATTAAATTGTATCCTAAATTAGGAAGTGATGAAATCTGAACTAAAAATGCATATACCTGGGGGCTGGCAGGTGGCATGGTGGTTAAGGGTGCTGGAATCCCACATGGCGGATCGCCGTTCGTGTCCCGGACATGGCAGCTTGCTTTCTCACTCTTTGTCTCTCTTGCTCTGTCCCTGTTTGGTCAAATTAAAATAAATAATTGAATAAAGTTAAATAAAACACTTCTTTTTAAAAAAATGCATACACCTCAGAACCATGTGCCCTATTCTCATGTAAAATTGACCTTCACCTGCTTTGTGAAGACACTTGGCCAGCACAGGACACTTAAAAGTGATACAAAGATAAACAAGATGTAGCCTTTAACACAAAAGACAAACTCTCAGGCAGTATCTCAGCCGGTTTAACATTTAAGGAAGAAGTGCAGGTGGTTGGTAAAATAGTCCTTTGAGGTCTTAGTCTTAAACACGGACATTAGCTTGTGTTCCTTTTCCTGTAGGGCAAATCTCTGATAGGAAAAGGGCTTTGAGAGCCCAGTGCTGAGAGAGGAGCTCATTATGATGTGTCCACAGCATAGGGGACATTCACTTCACTCCACTGGGCAGTGGAGGTGTAAAAAGGCCTTTCTCCACCTCGAAGGAAAAAGGGCATTTTAGTTTACTATCTGTGCGTGTCATTAGGCTCTCTCTTTTTTATTAGTAGATTTTATTGTGTATATTTGAGGTATATATTGAATACATGATGTTATAAGGTACGTACACACACACACACACACACACACACACACACACAAGGGTACTTTTATTTATACGCTACCAGATAACCCTTACAAATAGTTTTGTGGGATAGGCAATATTAACCCTTTACCAAGTCAGGGAATTGAGGCAAACCATGATGAAGGAATCACCTTGGGTCACACAGGTAGTACATAATTGAGATAGAGTTCAAACCAATGTTTTCCTTATTCCAATGATACCCAATTTTCCTTTCTACCACACTGTACCTTGTTATGTATGTGTGTGCGTGCAAGTGTGTGTGCACACTTATGTATGTGGGTACATGTTGTATTAATTAGGGTTCTCTAGGGAGACAGAGCCAATAGGATAGATATAAACACATGAGGAGATTTATGGGGGAAATCAGTTCACAAGATTATGGCTGCAGGGAAGTCTCACAGCAGGTCGTCAGAAGCTGCAGATCCTAGAATTCTGGTAGGGTGGCTTGGTTCAAGGCCAAAGGCCTCAGAGGAAGGGAATCTGATGGCGCAACTCTTGGTATGAAGCTGAAAGTCTGAGAACCTGGGAGATTGCTTTTGTCCAAGAGTCTAAAGGCAAGTTAGCCTCAAGGTCTGATGTCCATGGCAACAGAAGAAGTCTATCGTGCTCTCTCTCAAAAGAGACCCACCCATCTTCTGCGTTTGTACTCTCTGGGCTCCTTGTTGATTGGATTGAGTCTATGCATATTGAGCCCAGTATGGGAATAGAGTAAGTGTGTAATAAATGTTTCTTTCAAGAAGGCATTCAGAGAAAGGACCAATGATTTCAAGGCAGATGACAAGTGCTGGCTACAGGGTGAAGAAAATCAAAGATTGAATTGATCAGTTTACAAGTCCAAAGAGGTAGCCTCACAGTCCTTGGAGGGAACTAGTAGGTAAATGTTACAGGAGGCAGACAACTGTACTATCAAAGGTAATACTTTTTTTTTTTCTGTTAATTTTTGCAGGATGGTTATCTATTAAGAAAATAGGCTTTCTATCATCGGTGTTCAGGCAACCATCATGTCTATTTGGAGTGATGCAGAAGGATTTCCCATATTGATTTTGACATGGAAATATCTAAGGCCTCTTTTAACAGTGATGTCTGCCATCCTACAGTCAGGGAGGCTTTACGGAGGGAACAACAAGGCCTTATGTGAAATAGAAGATAATGCATATCAGAATGCCCTCCGACCTCTATCTATCTAAACTGTACTCATATATCCTTCATGCAGCATTGAAAAGGGGCCACTCTTTAAACCTGTGGCTCATATTAGACTTTGAAAGCACAGTTAGTTCATTTGTTGATAATGAGCAGGGAGGCCCACTCTATGGAAGATTCTCCATGACTCCCTTTAGCAGTCGTCACTGCTGGCTTCATTTTTTCATCCTTAGGTCCTTCACAGCCTAATTTCACATTATACCTCTTTTTCCAAATTTCCAAACCCATGTTTTCATTGGAGTTCAGAAAACTTATAGCATTCCTTAAAAGAAAAAGAAACATACATACACATACACACACACACACACACACACACACACACAAAATATCAACTGTTATGAATTAAAATGTAGTGGAGAAGTTCTGGCCTTGAAGCTAGGAGATCACTTGACTATTGATAGTTCCACATCAGCTACCAAGTTGTGAGTTGTGTGACTTTAGGAAAGTGAGTTCACCTTTCCGGGCTTCATCTGTAAAATGGAAAGGCTGACCTAAACAATTTCTCAAGAATTTCAAACTTTACTTGAATTCTAAATAAATTGAATAGTGTTATTTCTTATGAATTTTTAGTGCCCGAGAATCTACTCATTGCAAAAATATAAGGAAGCCTGAGCATCCAAGACAGATGCTATGTCACTGTAGACGGGTTTAAGGTTTTTTTTTTTAATTAAAAATTTTTTTTTTAATTTTATTTACTCATTCGTTTAGTTTTTAGTTTGACCAGAGAGAGACAGAGGGTGAGAATGAAAGAGAGAGGAAATGAGAAAGCAAGCCACCAGATTCAGGACTTGAACCCTGGTCGGCTGTGTGGGAGTGTCCAGCACCTTAACCACCACACCACCTGCTGGTCCCCAGAAGGTTAGGAGAAGCAAACTGAGCTGGCAGGTGACAGCCTGGGGCTGGTGCTGCTGAGAAATTGGGCTTATTACATGGGGATGAGTGAAGGGCAGGCTTTCCTCACAGAGCCTGAACAGGCAGTCTGTAAAGGAGGACTCACCCATCAGTTCCGAAGAGGATGGCCGTGCTGAGCTGCTATTCTGTCTTCCACCAGGCTTCAGTGCACAAACTCACCCATGTTCCCAGGAGCCCTGACTGACCTAGTTTGTCCTGATGCATTCTAGAATAGCAGTAGTCGTAGCAGCAGTGCAGGAAGTGGATCCAACAGTCCAGAGAGTCTACTCAGAACAAAGAAAGATGATGACATGTGGATTTGCATCTGAATGACAAAGTACAAATAGATTTTGGTTACTGTGTTCCAACTGTTATTCTTCATATTTTGTATTTATTCCAGAAGGCCTATAAAGAAAAACCACATGCTGGGAATGCTTAGAAAGAGGTTTCTCACTCAAAATGCTACTTAAGATATGGATATACTTATGACCTGTGACTGTATAGTACTTAGGTAATAGCCTCTACTGCTCACCTCTAGCCTGTGAGCTACTCAGGTAGAGTTTTTGTGGAATATATTCCTATACGCCAGTACCCAGAAGGGAGTAGTCATAAAGCTAGGTGCTCATATACCCTCAATAAGCAAAAGAAAAGTTGAGAATTATTTTTGATTCAAGGCTATTGAATTATGTATTTTTTTCTTTTTAAAAATAATGATAATATTCTACTTTGTTTTTATCTCGAGGTGGGTTGCCTATGTGCGTCTTGTCTTCTTGCACATGAGTTCTCTAAAAGGAGCCTCTTCCTTCTTTTAACTACACAGTATACATAACATGGTACACCACAGCATCTAATCCATGAAGTTTTACTGGTGTCCCTGGGGAAATTAGTCTCTTGCTCCCTTAGTTTCTAGTATACCATGGTTTATGAATCTGTGAGCAATCTCATCTGTCTTTAACCTCCTTTCTGGTACTTCCTGCTATTACTCCCATAGGCAAAATTTATTTAACCCTACTTTACCTGCTTTCTGATCTACAGTATAGTGATAATGATAGGAATGATCATGGTTTTATAATTGGGTCAAATGAGCCAACACATAGCAAATGATGTGCTCAGTATGTCTGTAACAGTTATTGGTAATAGTACTTTTTCCCATGATCCCAGGAGGAAAATGGAAGAGAAGGGATTGTAGTGTGGCCATCCCCCCTGGCAGGAGTGGGGTGATTTCTCACTTCCCTTTCACTGTGTCTGTCTCTCTCTGTCTGGCCAGCACACACGCCCTAAGGCAAAAACCTAAAAAAAATAATAAATAAAACCCCAAAAACTGGCTTATCAAAAAAAATCAATTTGTTTTAAACCTAATTTACATTAAAAACTCCTGTAAAGAGTCTCTGTATCTGATCATATGTTCAGAAAATAAATGACATATTTGATAGTTCTTCTGAATCTAGTCTCCTCAGTGATGGACATATCTTATAACCTGATGATACTAAGTTTGTCCTTCTTGTAGATGATTTTCGAACTAGTAAAGACATCTTAAAATATATTAAGATATAATTTGATCTAATTTAAATTAAAATAATTGAAAGTTTAAATTTTAAGTAAAGGTCAAGCAAACTGCCTAAAAATTTTCAAGTGTGAGAAAGTAGATAAAACAGTAAAATATACAAGGGTACAAACTATTGCACTGTTCATTAAAATACTATCAGTATGGTAGTTATTAGAAATTTAAAAGTGGGTAGGAAGTGTTTTAGATAAATTTGCCTTCAAAAAACCCTCCATTTTCTAAGAATTGGAACAAAGAGTTCCAAAAATACTCGGATTATTAATATAAAAATAAATACAGGGCCAGACAGTGGCACAGGTATAATACAACACTCTGCAGGACCAGCAGTTAACGTAATGGCTATGTCGCTGAACTCCCATGTAGTTGACCATAGTTCGAATCCTGAACCCAGTGGCTTAAACTCACACCGGGCGCATGTGCATGTGTGCCCAAGATCCAGAGAGGAGAATGGAGGAGAAGGGATTGCGGCATGACCATCCCCCCAGGGGGTGATTTCTTGCTTTCTGTCTCTCTCTGTCTTTCTGGCGAGCGCACGCGCCCTGTAGCAAAAACCTCTCCAAAATAAATAAATAAATAATACAACACTCTGCAATACTGGACCCATATAGGAAGGTCCCAGGTTAACATCCTGAGGCTTCCCTTGCATATGCTGGGCATTCATGCAAATGCCTGTCTTCTAGTGTGGCTGAGGATGGGACTGGATCCTAAGAGGAGGACCCCGTTGAGGGTTCCTGTCAACACTTCAGAAGAGATAAATAGATAAACTTGGAAAAGAAAGAGTTAAAGAAAAATAAATACAATGAATAACAAAATTACTTATTATTCTACCATTGTTTGAGTGGTGTAAAATAAAAAGTAAAAAATGCTCCATCCTTGTCTAACGCTATCCTAGAGGTAACCACTATTAACAACGTGGTAGTCATTCTTCCAGTTTTTTTTTTCTGTCTTTGTATAAATTTGGTGAGTTTATTTAGTTGGCTAATTAGCTAATTAATAAGAGACGATGTTATGCACAATGTATAGTAGCCTACTGTTTACTTTTCGACAATATAGCCTGGACATCTTTTCATACACATGTGCATTTCTCATCCATATAAAAGTCTTCAGCTTTTTCTTGGTGTAGATATATTCTAATTATTTGAACCACTCTGAATGGGAGTTGAATTTTAGGTGCTATGTTGTATTTCAAGTAATATTAGGTCACTGGGAAAGTCATGATGCATTTTTGCTTAGAAAAATATGTCATGACTTTCTTGATGACCTTATAATTTTGAAAATTATTTTGGGTATGTTTTAATTAATTTTTAGTTTTCAAAGTCATCAAATGTATAAGAAATGCAACAAAATCTTTAATACAGGGATATTCTAAGCATTCTTGAACCCCATGTCTCTAAAGAGAATTTAATTTAACATTAAATTTAATTCAATGTTGTCACTAAAGGAAGGTAGGATGATGAAGAGTGTTTGGGTTTTCTATTTCTATCCCAGGTATCCTTACTGTAAGAATGAGGAAAAAGAGTGCAAGGGCATAGAGAATTCCATTCAGGCTGGTGTTTTGCACTGGATCTGCTCAAAGGATCCCAAGCAAAGAGGCATTTAGCAGGAGGTAGGTTTGAGAATCACTTGTTCTTTGAAAGGCCATTGGTCACCAGGTACCATATGGCTGTTTCTGTGTTGTGAATTCCCTGAACACTAGGCACACCAGTATTGAAATGTCAGAACAGAACAATTTTCAAAGCCAAGCAGAAATTATATTTGGATTACCCATAGTTATCAGTCCCTTCTGTTAGCTTTGATGATTCAGAGGTATGAATGTGTTAAATTAACAAGTATATTAAGAACTTTTGACATCTGTAACCTTTTCCTTAGCTAGTACACAAAATGCCTCTATAATTTTTGCCTACATTCTATGTGTTTAACTGCTGGGCAAGGATAAATGAGATGCATGCGTATTTTGCTGCAAGCAAAATGGGCAGGGAAATAGAGGAGAAAGGAGGACATTTGGACAACATGCAGGAATGGTGGGAGGGGGAAGGTTGGGGGAGAATGTCAGTGTCATGCTTTATTATGTAACTGGATCATCAAGAAAATCTGAACAAGAAGCCCTGTGTCTACATGACCTTTTAGCTCTGCTTCTTAAGGCTAAGCTGTTCCTTTCCTCCATGTCCTGATTACAGTTCCCTAACTTTGGGGCTGATATCCATTCTTGGCCTCTCAGCTATGGTCAGGGATAGGAAGATTTGCTGAAAAAAAGATTCGGGCTGGGAAGCAATAATTTAGAGCTCTTGGGGACAGAGTTTGATGCCATAAGAAGGCAGGAAAAAACTTGGAACATGCAGAAGAGCATCTTGGAAAGATCTTTGTGTAGATCTTTCTACTGTCTGAGTGCGATGGTGGCCTAGCCTGCTTAGTTCTCTACTAGCATGGCAATGGAAGCTTCTACCTTTCACCAAACAGCCTCTGAGCTGCTTCTATTTTGTTTCATTATTTTTCCAAATAAGATACATTTTACTTGGATCCTGAAATTATTAGTCTACTATGAAAACTCCAGCAATTCAATTAAGCCTGCTCTCCCCATGTTAGATGAGCCTTTAGATCCCATCTCTAGATGTCCTTCTCTCCCCCTCCTCTCCTGTGTAAGGAGAGCTAGAACTAGTTGTCTAGTGTGTAGGCAAAAAGTGCTGCCTCATCTCGTTGTACCTCAAGGCCAGCTGAGTCTCAGGCTTCAAACTGTACTGGTTGCTCAGATCTTTTAAATTGGACATCCTAATTTTGGAATCAGCAGCTAGGGGACCTGGAGACAAGTAATTGTATTGAATTTTTATTTTCTTAATTTCTTAATTGAAGTCCAGGCATCTTGGTTGCAATTATGAGAACACAGACTCAACAGTCTGCTAAATTGTAGTTCCTCTAGAGCCTGATCAATGCTCTTAGAAAGGCAACAGCACAATCTGTTGTGCACCCCTCACAATATAATGTATGGAGGTTCATCTTAAAACAAAGATGAATCCTCAGTGACTACAACAAGAAAGAAGCTGAGTTAAGTTGCAGAGTAACTATGCCGCCTTTAGGCATTTTGAAAGTAGAGAAGTGTGTGTGTGTGTGGGGGGGGGGGGAGGTTGGGGAGTATTATTCAGGTGGAGATGCTTTAGCATGAAAGATCAAATACAGGCCATATGTTGTTGCCCTAAATAATCCCCTCTTCCCTTCTGTCCACCAGTACAGTAATATTCCTCTGAGCATTTCCCATCTGCTTCTGTCTCATGTCTTTCAGGTAAAGTTGGTTTCACTCCTACAACACAAGAATGGGGATAGGATACAGGCAATCTTAGTCACTTTATTCCATTTTGCTTCCCTTGGGTGATTTAAAAATGGGCACGTGTCCCCAGGGAGATTCATCCAGAGAAGACATAGCCTAAGGACTTCTTTTGAGGTCTTAGGAAACCATTCTCCAGGTTGCTGTACAGAAATGAGATGACAAATGTGAAGCTTCTTTGGCGTTCCTGTGCAGAACTGAGAACTGAAGCATCCCCGAGAAAACAGTGCTTATAAATGGGTGCTGGTAACAGTATTTGAACCCTGAATAAAGCTGTACTTAGCCAGGAACTAAGTACTTTTTTTTTCAATTGACACAAAGCAACATATTTCCCTTTAGCATTGGCTTAACAGCAGGAGAGGGAGTCCTACAAAGATTGACATTTTCCAATTTAGAAAATATTACCCAAAACAACTTCCCTTACCCAAACTTCTTAACTTCTTATTTAAATCCATTTTTACATAGTCAATAGCTTTCTAACACCTTCCTGATTTAAGCTGTATTTTTCTTGGACTATCCAGTGAAACACTTCAGTCTCTCAAGTTAAAATCTGGGCTTGGAGATTTTTCAAAGGAAGTTTCAAAATGTGCTCAATATTGTTAATACTTATAAATTATCTGCTTCATGTTCAGTGAATGTGGTTGTTCATGTTTTCAAGAAATTTAATTTAATTTAAACTTTCTGTTTTAGCTGTTTTTCTCTGATACCACTTAAGTAGGGGAAGGAAAATAACTGTCTTGTTACTGGCATGGTATTTTTTTCAACTTAAATGATCATAATTGTTTAGTGGCATCTCTTGTCCTTTTCATACATTAAAAAAGAATTAAAGTAATCTTATGGAGTAGTGCAGTTGCTTGGGAAATAAGCTAGTTTAAAATTGGGTGGATATTCTGTTCTTAGATCAGCTCACATAAATTGTGACATGGTTTTAGTCTCATCTGCTGTCTAATTTCCCTTATCTGAAGAAGGCAAATACAGCAGTCACTTCTCTACCTATAAATATTGGGATGAGTGGGTATCAGTTCTAATCTCCTTTTAATATCTGTTGGTAAAAGGATCCTTTGGAATAGGTCTTGGGCAGAATGAGGTCTCAGAAAATTTCACATTATAGTTCAACAGAGTAAGTAGAACTTGGAAATTGATGTGTGTTGCCTGTCTTTGATGCAGAGGAAAAGGTTTCCTTCTTTCCAGAAGAGTTATAACTACTTATTTGGTGAATAAGAATGTACTAACCACTTATTTGGTTTAATTAGCAGATATTCCTTTAGTGATTGTTCACATGTCCTGGTCACTGTGATAGCTGTCTTGGTGAACCTAGAGCTAAATACAGAATCTTGTCCTTGGAAGACCCTAAGTTTAGATGTGGAGATGTATAAGAGACAAATCATTTGCTGGAAATAGAACCTTCCAACACCCTTTACACCATGTCTTTTTGGTAATTTTTCTTTCCCCACATCAAACACAGAAATGGCCCACTGGCCCAGAGTTTCACACCCTCTGACCACAGAGACAATGCTATGACTGAAACTGAACACAGGCTTTGTCTTGGTGTTATCTGACTGGGGCTAGCTATCAACAGTTCATTTTCTTTTTTCTCTGGTCAGGTAATTTAGAGTTGTGTCCCTTGAGAAATCAAAAGCCACATCCCCTCCTAAGGTAAAATGAAATAAGATGGTACTATTATCCCTCTACTTGATTGCACCACAAGGATTGTATCTATGTCCTTCATTTCTATTCCAAATATGACCAACTAGTAAATACTCAGCAAATTGCTTGTGGAATTAACAAATGAATAAAGGAATGAACACTTAAGACTCCAAGTAGTTTCAATAAATCATAGCTATCAGGAAAACATATGAGATGAAGAGGAACTATTTCTAGTGTTCTTTTGTTTTTAAGTCACTGAAGCCTTTCAAGGCCTACTAAAGAACATGATTAATTACAGGTTGGGTGATATCACATTCCCAATTTTGCCCTGTTCTTCTTCCCTTCTGTTTCACTGTGGGAATAAAGCTCAAGGTCAGACTCTGAGAGTTGCACAGTTCCTCTTACCTGTCACCAGAAAGGAGCCCTACTTTCAGGATCATCTCTGAAGGGAATGCTTCATTACCTCTGACTACTTGTTGTTTGTTGTCTGGGTGCTTGATAGCGGAGCTGCTGACAGCACTGACTCCCTGCTTGTGGCCTGTTAACTTTCTCACTAAGAAAATGGTGTTTAACCTGCCTTCGTCAAGTTTCTGGCTGCAATGATATTTCTCCTTATAAATGATCTCTTTATTTCCTGGTGGTTTTGCTCACCATAAGCTGTGCCTAATTTAGGAGCCTAGGAACACCACGTAGCTGAGTGCCTCTCAAACTTTAAGGATCTTCTGATTGAGAAATCTTATTAAATTACAGATTTTCTACAATAGAAATGATTTTTGCAGCCAATATTGATGGTTTACTTACCAAAATGACATGGAAATTTTGAGCCTCAAAGTTCTTCATTATAAACTAGAAATAAATAACATTGACCTTGATGACTTCCATAATACAAAGATATTATGAATTTGTGACTGACTTGTATAAATCTAAAGTTTATTTTTCATTTCCTGCCATTGTAATCACCTTAGTCCAGCCATTTTCAATACTAAGTCTTTCTCAGGGCCAGTAGGTGGGATAGTGGTTAACGTGTTAGACTCTCATGTGGTCAACCGTGGTTCTAGTATAGGACCCGGAGACTTGAAACTAACACCGGGCACATATACATGTGTACCCAAAATCCCAAGAGAAGAAGGCATTGCAGTGTGACCATCCCCCCTGGGGGGGGGAGATTTCTTACTTTCTGTTTCTCTGTCTCTCCAGTGAACCTGCACCCTTTAGCAAAAATCTCTCTCTCAATCAAAACGAGACTTTACCATGTGGAAAAATAAATGTTAACACTTGAAAGTCAATGATATGTCCACTGGCTCAAAATAAAATTCTCTGTGGTTACTAGTAATAATTCTCAATAGCCCTATCATTTTAATAGAATATTTAGAAGGCAAAGTCTCATCTCTTCACAAGCTCTCCGTCTAGTGAAACACTCATATAGATAATCAAAGTTATGAAAATAAATGTTATATTCGGGATTTATACAATGAAAGATAGCTTTCCATGTCTAGATAATTTGGGGGAGGCCTGAGAGAAGGTTTCATTTAGGTGCTAAGGGATAAGTAGGTATTGTTTAGAGATATATTTTAGAGAAAATGGAGGGTAAGGCAGATAGGCATTTCATTCAGGTGCCTGCATTAAAGTGTCCTGTCTGCAAATGTACCCTACACTAAAGGCATAGCTACTTTAAAGGACAAGGTTTAAGAGAAAGCTATTCTACAGGCTTATGTGGAGAGTATAAATTTCAGCCCACAAACTTGAGTATATAAAAATGTCACATATTTTCCCACATATCAGTTTATTTTCTGTTTTGATTTCTCACCAGCCAATTGATAGAAATAAAGTTTCACTCAATTCAAAGTGTTTTCCTTGTTTACTGAGAATGGATATGAATTCTGTGAGATTTACACAGTGCTTCAGTTTTTTTTTAAATAATATGAAATATATTCAATTTAAAGGGCTACTTTCCCCTCTGAGATAGATGCATAGATAGATAGATCTTAAAAAAAAAAGTCCTTTCCTTTGTGAAATGATGGTATGATGGTGATAGAAGATTGATTTTTTTTTTTTAATATTCTTCCTTTGCAAAGGAAATATTGGGTTGTCGGGAAAGTCATGACACATTTTTTTTTATAGAAAGACATAGAGAAAAATGTCATCTGGGCATGTGCGCGTGCATGCTCAAGATCCCGAGAGGAGAATGGAAGAGAAGGGATTGTGGCAGGGCCATCCCCCCAGGGGGGTGATTTCTTCCATTCTGTCTCTCTATCTCTCTCTCTTTCTGGCGAGCACATACATGCACCCTATAACAAAGACCTCTCAAAAAAAAAAAAAAGTTGTGACTTTGCTGACAACGTAAGAGCTAACTCTCTCTTAGCTCTCCACTAAAATAATATTATGTTCATGAAATAAAGCTATTCGGGAGACAAGGGGAAGGGAAGCAAGATAAGCTTAGTGACCCTGGTTTAGTTTACTGGGCCTGTGCCTATGAACATATTAGAGAGGGAGATGGGGGAGGGTTAGAATCGGTGGAGAAAATATCGTGTTCTCAGGATTGTAGTAGCACATATATACTCATCGTGGTTCCTTCCTACACAAACTTCTAAGGAAGGTTGTATTATTTCTGTTCTACATGTAATTAAACTGACATTTAACAGTTAAAATGACTTGTCCAAGGTGACATAGCTGATAGTGACAAAGCTAAACCATACCCAATTAAGCACAGTCACACAGCAGTCCCTTCTCTTCTATTTCTTCATCCTGTCTGGATTTTGAGCATAAATGCACATGTGCTTGGTGTGTTTTTCAAGGTGCCAGGGCTGAAATTCAAACTGTGTGGTCAATCAAGTGGGATCCAGCTCTCTTAACCACCAGGACATGGGGCTGGCCCTAAAGTTTTTTTTTTTTTTAGCAGTGTATGGGAGGGGGACCAGCAGGTGGCGTGGTGGTTAAGGTGCTGGACACTCCCACATGGCCGACCAGGGTTCAAGTCCTGAATCTGGTGGTTTGCTTTCTCACTTCCTCTCTCTCACTCTCACCCTCTGTCTCTCTCTGATCAAATTAAAAAATAAATGAATGAATAAATAAAAAATAAAATTAATTATATATATTAAAAAAAAACAGTGTATGGGAAAGGACTTTTTGGAATGAGGGTTATGAGCCTTCTTCCAGGGTAGGTAGATCACTCTGTGTGACCTTTGTGGTTTTATGGCTTACTTTGGGTGAGAAAAGTTCCAGTTTCTATGATCTACTTTGGAAGAGAAGTTTTTTTTTTTTTAATTTTTAAAATTTTTTGCTATATGGCATGCATGTTTATCAGAGAGAGAGAGAGAAACGGAGAGAAATCACACACAGCTCCCTTCCCCCGGGAGGGACTGCCACGTTGCAATGTTTTTTTTCCTCCATTCTCCTCTTGGGACCTTGGGCATACATAATATATGCACCCAACATGTTTTTCAAACTGCTGGGTCTGGGACTCAAACCCTGCAGTTGGTATGTGGGATCCAGCTGTCTTAATCACCATGCCATCCACTGCCTGGGGAAAGGAATTCTTGACAAGCCATGGAAGAGGTGGTGGAGAAAGTGAGAGAGATCTGACTTTTATGGCTTTTCCAGTCTCCTTCAAATTACTCAGCATGCCAGAGTGCCAACTCTGGGGTGCTGTGCTCTGAGCTCTGACTTCCTTATTTGTCTCACCTGGGATCACTTCCTGAATAAAGTACCTGCACAGGACCTTTTCTCTCAGACTGCGTGTGGAGGTCCAAGCTAGGAAAGCGTCCAACCTCTTTTCATACCCAGGCCCGACTTCCCATGCTAATGTCATTTCTTAGTAGTCAGAGAAAAATACTACAGTGACTTTTAGCAATGTCATGATACACCTAGAATTCTGTCGTTTATTTCTGGCCTCTAATGTGAAGGTATGGGGAAGAGAGGAAAGAAAAGTAGAAATGTCTTTTACTTTATTAACTTGGAGAATCTAGAAAATGTTTTTTTTTTTCTTACAAGATGAAAAACTGCTGGTAGAAAAATATGAATAAAAAATGATTTTGCTGTCAAGACAGGTCTCCCTCCCATCAGGACCATTATATTTGGACAGGACATGCATTTTCCTTGTCTGTAAGACAATTGTTTCTTTATTTCTGCCCTGCCGGAGTAAATGGCATATGCATATCCTGTTTAATACCCCCTTTTCTGAAACTTGGTTATTAGCTTTCTGTTTGTTTCTGTAAATTGATTAGAAAGAAATTTATTTGTTATACTCAAGAAAGACAATAAAGAATTGTAATTATATTTCACCACAGGTTCACAATTTTTGCCCTAGGGAATATAATAAAACAATGACAACACCTCCTTCTTTGGAACTGAGGACTGTGCTTTAGGCTGTTGGCATGATTTCTATTATGTGTATTCCCTGGATGAAGATTCCTACCTTCAGGCCAAGGTCCAGAAGCTGCACAGTGATTGCAGCATGTTGTTTAGAGTTGTATTGATAAGGAATCAATAATATGAAATATGCTAACTGGGACTAACAGATGGCTTAATGGTTACGTCACTGGACTCCTACAACAGTTCGAGTCCTAGACCCAGTGGTTTAAAACTCATGCTGGGCACGTGTGCATGCGTGTCCAAGATCCCAAGAGGAGAATGGAGGAGAAGGGATTGCAACATGGCCATCTCCCCTGGGGGGTGATTTCTCCCTTTCTGTTTCTCTGTCTCTCTGGCAAGCATACACACCCTATAGCAAAAATCTCTCTGAAAATAAAGAAGAAATGTGCTCACTGATTTTGGGTACTGCCCATCTCATTGTGATTAAAAGAATCAAAATGTATGGGACCGGCAGTTAGCGTAATGGCTATGTCGCTTGACTCCCACGTAGTCGACCGTGGTTCGAGTCTTGGACCCGGTGGCTTAAACTCACACCGGGCGCGTGTGTGTGCATGCCCAGGATCCCGAGAGGAGAATGGAGGAGAAGGGATTGCGGCGTGGCCATCCCCCCTTGGGGGTGATTTCTCGCTTTCTATCTCTCTGTCTCTCTCTGTTTGTCTGGTGAGCGCACGCGCCCTATAGCAAAAACCTCTCCAAAAAAAAAAGAATCATCAAAATGTATTCTGACCCACCATTGGCAGTAGACTGACTGAAATGGGCAACCCTCCATTATCTTAATAACAGCTCAGTGAGATAAGACACTACAATTTTCAATTTTTGGAAAAATAAGGAAATTGAATCTCAAAGAAGAAATAATTTTTCCAATGTCACATGCCAAGTAGGTGCCAGAATGTGCATTTGTGCCATGTCTGTCTGGCCGTTCAGCACCTTACTGCCCCATCTCATGTTAGTATTTATGGAATACTATCTCTGTGCTGGATATTCTATTATGTGTTTCCATGAATATCTGTTTTCATTAAGGTCAGAACATTTATTATTCCCAGAAGAGGGCAGAGTATCAAGACAGAAGGATTCTGAGTTCTCAGATGACCTTGTAAGAACAAAAGCACCAACTCACTCTGGACCAGCCTCCTACCTCTGGGCTGTTATGCGGAGAGAAATACATGTATATTTTATTTGAATCACTATACTTTTAGGTTTCTTCACTGATGTAGCTTAGCCTATACTTGAACAGTGAAACTCCAAAGACTTTATACATATTACTAAAAAAGTTGAAGTCAAAGCGAAGAAATAATTTGACAAATTTCACAAAGCTGATAAGTAGCAGAATTAGGATTTGAACCCAAATCTTGTCTCCATTTTCAGGGCTTTTTCATTGAACTATGTCCTTGATTTTAAAAAGTCCTTCTCAAACCACCTGGAAAGACCATTATAATTCAGATTCCCAGGTTCCTGCCCAGAGATTTGAATTAAGGAGGTCTTAGAACAGGACTAAGAATTTATTCTTTTCGGCCAGCCATGGTGGTATGGTGGTAATGCATTGCTCTGTGATGCTGAAGCCACATGAAACATACCAGGGTCTTGTCCTGAAGTCCTGGCTAGTTGAGGCTGGGGGTAGATCACCTGTGAAGACCCTGTCGAGGATGCCTGTATCTGTATCTCTCTCTCTCTCTCTCATTGATGTAAATAAAGAAACAAGAAGGAATTTGCAGTTCTAACAAGCTCTCACATGAGAGAGCCTGAGATTGCCTATCTAGTGACCACATTTCTGGCAACCAACTCCTTACATGTGGGTGACCCCAAAATGAGAGAAGTAGGGCTTTGATCAGGATACAAAGAAAGTTAAGTTGAAAAGCAAAATGCCTTGGTCCTGGATGCAAGCAAAAGCTGAAAAGACCTGGATGATGGTGATGGTGATAATGATGACAAAAGCCAGCTTTTATTGGGTATAAAACAGGTACTGTTTTAAGTGTTACATGCATTATTAGATTTGATCTTATCAAATACTCTATGAGGTAATTTTTTTTTTTTTTTTTTTTTTTTTTTGCTATAGGGCACGTGCGCTTGCCAGACAGACAGAGAGAGACATAGAGACAGAAAGCAGGAAATCACCCCCTGGGGGGATGGTCACGCCGCAATCCCTTCTCCTCCATTCTCCTCTCAGGATCTCGGACACGCACGCACACACGCCCTGCGTGAGTTTAAGCCACCGGGTCCGGGACTCGAACCACGGTCGACTGCGTGGGAGTCCAGCAACATAGCCATTACACTAACTGCTGGTCCCTATGAGGTAATTTTTAAAATGCCTTTTGTACTTGAAGAAACTGAGGCTTAAAAATATTAGTTCTTCAGCTCAGCAGGTAGCATCGTGGTTAAAAAACTGGATTTCCACAAGGTCAACCGTGGTTCAAGCCCCGGACACAATGGCTTAAAAATCATGCCAGGTGTGTGTACCTGCATGCCCCAAATCCTGACTGAAGAATGGAGGAGAAGAGTTTTCAGTGTGGCCATCCTTCCCGAGGGAGGTGATTTCTCACTTTCCCCATCTCTGTGTCCCTCTCTGGGGAATGCATGTGCCCTATGGCAAAAATCTTTAAAGAAAATAGTTTTGTGCTTACTTAGGCAGCACATATACTAAAATCGGAACGATACAGAGAAGATTAGCATGGCCCCTGCGCAAGGATGACACGCAAATTCGTGAAGCATTCCATATTTTTAATAAATTTTGGGTAAACATCAAAAAAATAGTTTCTGTGATTACACTAAGTGTTGAAAATAGGGATATAAACTTATATTTGTCTGATTTCTTAACTAGGGTTCCATTGAATTCTGCATTTTACTATTTCCATGTTTGTCATCATGCCTAATTTTAGAATAATCATTTTTAACACTTACTATAAAGTAAATTCGGTTCACAAAGGAGTGCCTGAAAAATCTCCACTGATTTCTTTCTTTAAATGGGCTGAAATCTAACCTGGTATTGAGCCAGACCAGCCAAATCATGTTTAGGCTTCTCAAAGCTCGATTTTGCCCATTTGTATGGTGGTGCCCTGCAGATATGTTGCAAGAACTAATGATGACATGTGAAAATGGACTCAATGAAGAGACTACTGATGTTAAGAAAATAGGTCCAAGGCAGTGAATAAAGACAAACC
The DNA here is from genome assembly GCA_026018925.1 of Tupaia tana. Taxonomy (NCBI): domain Eukaryota; kingdom Metazoa; phylum Chordata; class Mammalia; order Scandentia; family Tupaiidae; genus Tupaia; species Tupaia tana. The sequence goes on from JAKSZU010000015.1 coordinate 78,376,631, forward strand.
TTCCTAAACAGAGATAGAAGTCATGTCATCGTAAGAGGAGGTACGAGGGAGCTTTAAACCTAAACTTTTTAGTTCTTCATTTGCCATGTATCTTTCCGTGCAGTACTTGGCTGAATAGAATAGGATTCCCAGGCATTTCTGACCCTTTTCTTCCTGTTCCAAAATCTAATGACCCTTGTGGCCTTGTCTTCCCTTTCTGCTGGTCTACAGCAGTCCTGCAGAGACCTTTTGATTCCAGCCAGAGCTGGGGCTGAGGAAACGTAGTGGTGGTTTTTCTCAGCTATAATTTGGACTTTCCTGAGGACTAACTTCAAGACCTTACAACCCCAACAAATACTTAAAGAAGAGACTGTCATGATGGTAAGAGCTGCAAAGGGCAAAATGACATTGCAAAACGTATGGATATGAGAGGAGATGATGTAGAATTGGGTCATTTTACAACCAAGAAATCAGTGAGGAATAGGCCTTGTATATAGTATTATATTTCTCCTCCTGTGTTCCGCTGTGGCCACTTGATATAAAATGCTAATAACTAGGAAAAAAAAAGATCACATATGAAAAAAATGCTACTTCTACATTTTCCTGGCATCATTCTTATATTTACAATCACACATGGACTAATTCAGATTACAAAGACATATGTTGTAGCAAAACAGGCCACCAAAATTGGTAATGATTTATTTTACTATAAAAAAATTTCAGGGAAGGTCATCCATTTTTTAACAGCTATCTCTTTCACTTACATTCCAATATGTCTCCTTGATTTTAGAACAGATGAAGTCACATATTCCACAGGGTTTCTCAACCTCAGCACTGTTTTTTTTTTTTCTTCTTTTTTTAGAGAGGTTTTTTGTTATAGGGCGCGTGCGCTCGCCAGACAGACAGAGAGAGATAGAGAGACAGAAAGCAGGAAATCACCCCCAGGGGGGATGGCCACGCCGCAATCCCTTCTCCTCCATTCTCCTCTCGGGATCTTGGGCATGCACGCACATGCGCTAGGTGTGAGTTTAAGCCACCGGGTCCGGGACGCGAACCGCGGTCGACTACGTGGGAGTCCAGTGACATAGCCATTACGCCAACTGCTGGTACCAGCACTGGTTTTTTTTTAAAAGAATTACTTACTTAATTTAATTTATTATCACTATTATTATCCTTTAATTTACTATAGGGCATGTATGCTCACCAGAGAGAGACACAGAGAAAGTGAGAAAGCAAACCACCAGGTCTGGACTGCAGTGAAGGTCAGCCATGTGGGAATTCAGCATCCCTAAGCACCACACCATCTGCTGGTCCCCAACCACAGTACTATTAGCATTCTAGGCCAGATAATTCTTTGTTGTATGGGATTGTTCTGTGTACTGTAGGAATGTTTAATAGCATCCTACCCTCTATCTGCTGGCACACCCCTGGTCATAACAACCAAAAGTGTTTTCAGACTCAAGCAAGTGTGCCCTGGGGAGAGGAGCAATCTCTCCTAGTCAAAAAACCCAGGACTAGAGGATCCAAAGTATGCAGAGTTCACAGCCTACTGGAACCTTGCCACAACTATTAATCAATTTCAAAATTTTAGGTAAACATCATCTGACACATCATCAGTGTGTCACGATAAGAAAAATGGAGGGTCACTGTGCTCGAGAAGGACAGACTGTTTTTGCAGGAGAATGATAATTCTCCACTCCAACTATTACTTTATGTGCAGGAGACACTCTCACTCCCACTCTTTCCCTGCACGCTCACTCTTCAGTGATTACTGAAATTGGGTGAGGAATCGACATGTGTTTCTAGTTGCTGTCCATTTACTTTTGCCTCGAGAGCAAACTGCCCGCGTGATCTTTTCCTTTTCTCCACTTCAGGGCTTACAGGGTGAAGTTCTAGCCCTGCAGGTAGGATGAAGGAAAGGAAAGTTAATAAAAAGGAGCATTGTAGTCTAGTACACTGGCCAGGATCATTGGGAAGTAGATAGTGAAATGGGGTTTGGGGCAAAGTACCTAAGCAGATTGGTATGCCCAAGTCAAATGCCTTTAGCGGCCTACTGGAAACAGTGCTGCTGATTTTTATAGATGGCTGGCTGACTTTTAACTGTTCTCACCAAGCTATATGGAGTTTAGCTTAAGGCAATGCAAGTGGGGTATTGCCGATGATAGGATATTACAGTTTAAGGCAGTTTTGAACTCAAGGAAGTGACTTATTCTTTTATAGAGATAACTAAATGTGCTATCTTAAGGAAACAATGTATCTGCCTGATTCTTTTTTTTTTTTTTTGGAGAGGTTTTTGCTATAGGGCGCGTGCGCTCGCCAGACAGACAGAGAGAGACAGAGAGATAGAAAGCGAGAAATCACCCCCCAGGGGGGATGGCCACGCCGCAATCCCTTCTCCTCCATTCTCCTCTCGGGATCTTGGGCACGCACGCACACGCGCCCGGCGTGAGTTTAAGCCACCGGGTCCGGGACTCGAACCGCGGTCGACTACGTGGGAGTCCAGCGACATAGCCATTACGCTAACTGCTGGTCCCCTGCCTGATTCTTTTAAGGAAAAGCAAGTGAGTGAAGGAAAAGATGTGGGATGCAGCCATAGCAACTCAGGAAATGCATAAAACTCAAGCCCAGGAAAGGTTCAGGAGAAACAACAATAATAATAGTTAATAAAATTAAGTAAATAATTCCCTAATTTTTTTTTCTAAATTACCCCCATGCCATCACTTGCTGCTGACGGGCTGCCTTGACATGCTCACACCCTGCCACTGCCCCACAGAAATGCTTCGGTTACCCACAGTCCTTCACTAGATGAGGCCTCTGTCTAGGGCACTGGCTCATCTCACTTGGCTTTATGCCAAAGATGTTAAATTTGGTGCTGATGCCTGAGCCTCAATGCTTCAAGGTGTAGACCTTCTAGCCAATGCCACAGTGATTACAATGTGACCGAAGGGAAGAACAGTAATTATTGAACAGAGTTGGGGAAGTCCCAGAGTAACAAAAGATAGTGTGACTGTTGCAAAATCAACTGACTTAAAGGATAAATATAAAAATATGGGAGCTAAACTTGTTCAAGATGTTGCCAGTAATACAAAGGAAGAGGCTGGGGATGGTACCACCACTGCTACCCTACTGGCATGCTCTATTGCCAAGGAAGGCTTCAAGAAAATCAGTAAAGGTGCTAATCCAGTGGAAATCAGGAGAGTTGTGATGTTAGCTGTTGATGCTGTAATTGTTGAACTTAAGAAGCAGTCTAAGTCTGTGAAAACCCAGAAGAAATTGCTCAGGTCACTACAATTTCTACAAATGGAGACAAAGAAATTGGTAACATTATTTCTGAGGCCATGAAAAGTGTCGAAAGAAAGGGTATCATCACAGTAAAGGATGGAAAAACAATGATGAATTAGACATTATTGAAGGCATGAAGTTTGATCGAGGCTATATTTCTCCATACTTTATTAATACATCAAAAGGTCAGAAATGTGAATTTCAGGATGTCCATGTTCTATTGAGTGAAAAGAAAATTTCTAGTATCCAGTCCATTGTACCTGCTCGTGAAATTGCCAGTGCTCACTGTAAGTCCTTGGTCATAATTGCTGAAGATGTTGATGGAGAAGCTCTAAGTACACTTGTTTTAAATAGGCTAAAAGTTGGTCTTCAGGTCATAGCAATAAAAGCTCCAGGTTTTGGTGACAATAGAAAGAACCAGCTAAAAGACATGGCTATTGCTACCGGCAATGTAAAGTTTGGCGAAGAGGGGTTGACCCTACATAGTGAGGCTGTTCAGCCTCATAACTGAGGAAAAGTTGGAGAGGCCATAGTGACCAAAGATGATGCCATGTTCTTGAAAGAAAGAAAGGGTGACAAGGCTCAAAATGAAAATGTATTTAAGAAATCATTGAGCAGTTAGATGTCATAGCTAGTGACTATGAAAAGGAAAAATTGAACGAATGTCTGGCAAAACTTTCAAATGGAATAGCTGTGCTAGAGTTTGGTGACAGGAAGCTCAAGGCAGTGCTCCTCACCACATAACTTCAGAGAAGTCAGTTGAATAGAAAAAAGTGAAGAAAAGGCTGGCTGATGTTTAAGAAAATCACTATAACATCAGTTACTGGTTTCAGTTGACAGTATGTAATGGTTTATTGCTGTCATTGTCCATGCTTACAGATAATTTATTTTGTATTTTTGAATAAAAATACATTTGTACATTCCTGATACTGGGTGTAGTGATGTTGAAGTGGACAAAAAAGAAAGAAAGAGTTAGAGATGCCCTCAATGCTACAAGAGCTGCTGTTGAAGAAGGCATTGTTCTAGGAGGGGGTTGTGCCCTGCTTTGGTGCATTCCAGCCTTGGACTCACTGACTCCAGCTAACGAAGATCAAAAACTTGGTATAGAAATCACTAAAAGAACATTCAAAATTCCTGCAGTGACCATTGCTAAGAATGCAGGTGTCGAAGGATCTTTGATAGTTGAGAAAATTATGCAAAGTTCTCCAGAAGTTGGTGATGATGCCATGCTTGGAGATTTTGTGAATATGGTGGAAAGAGGAATCATTAAGCCAACAAAGGTTGTAAGAACTGCTTTACTGGATGCTGCTGGAGTGACAGAAGTCATAGTCACAGAAATGCCTGAAGAAGAAAAGGAGCCTGGAATGGGCGGAATGGGTGGAAAGGGAGGTGGTGTGGGAGGCGGCATGTTCTAACTTCTAGAACAGTACTTTACCATTACTGACGAACTGTGCCAGGAAGCTCAAGGCAGTGCTCATGCATAACTTCAGAGAAGTCAGTTGAATAGAAAAAAAGTGAAGTAAAGGCTGGCTGATGTTTAAGAAAGTCACTATAACCATCAGTTACTGGTTTCAGTTGACAGTATGTAATGGTTTACTGCTGTCATCGCCCATGCCTACAGCTAATTTATTTTGTATTTTTTAATAAAAAGACATTTGTACATTCCTGATACTGGGTGCAAGAGTCATGTACCAGTGTGCTGCTTTCAACTTAAATCACTGAGGCATTTTTACTACTGTTTTGTTAAAATCAGGATTTTAGTGCTTGCCATCACCAGATGAGAAGTTAAGAAGCAGCCTTTCTGTGAAGAGTAACAATAATTGTGTACAAAGTAGAGAAATATCCAATTACGTGACAACCTTTGTGTAATAAAAATTTGTTTAAAGTTTAAAAAAAAAGAATCTCATAGGAGGTTTTAGGCCTCAGGTTCAGCAAACACAGCACCATGGTTTAAAAGATAAATGCTAATAGGACCTCAGCCAGCTAGCAGTAGCCTCAGAAAATGAGGGTCAGGATTGATTCATCTAATGAAAGAGAGAATTCTTGTCTCCTTAAGAGGGGAGCTTTTTAGGACTAAGTAATTTCATACCATTGGACCACAGTGGGCCAGATTTGACATTTTTGCACATGGGGTTGTTGATGCTATGTCACTAGATACAACCCACATTCATTTCAGCACTGAGAGATGGAGACACAGAACTCAGAGGGGACAAGGAACTGGCAGTGACAAGCTTTTCAATACACCCTATTGGGAGGAAAGGGTATCTACTTTGTGACAGGGGCTGCTATGAACATATATTTCTAAATTTGAAAGACAGTAGCAGTGCCTCAAATGCCACATGGACACCAGGAGACAGTTTGCCTTGGTGTTGTTGTGTCATAATGTTCAGTAGTGCCAAGATCAGCCTCCCAGTTGGGTGTACAGAACACAGGTCTTGCATATTAGACAAAGAATCAGATGATTGTCCTTGTCTCTGGACTGAAATAAAAAAAGCTTTTTGCCATCCTCCCTTTTTCATATAGATTCTACTAAGTCCCTGTTGTAATTCTTGGCAACATTAAGTACATAATTTTGTCTGGATTAACTTCTCTAGGGGCTGGGGATTGGATCATTTTCAAGATTTCTTGGGTGTGGGCCAGTGCTGTGATGATTATATATGTCCTGTCACCTCTTTGGATTTCTCAAACGGGAGGCTCACATGAGCTTTGTAATGAACAAATAGAGCTTCTAAGGTTCTGAAGGATTCATAATCCATCCCATTGAACACCGTCTAGGCTTCAGCTCTTGAAAGAATCCTTCCTACAGCCGGATGTGGATAATCTTTTTTGCTGAGATTAGTTTAAATATAAAGTTGGGGAGGAAAGGATGAAGGCAAGAAAATTTGATTTTCAAATTTAATTCCTTTGAACATTTAAGTCATTGGATTTTAATCTATAAAGAGATTTATATTTCAAACTTTATTTTCTATGCTATTCCAAGAACCATTTGTATCTAATTTTGTAGCATTTCTGTCTTTATTATAGTCTTGTAATATTTTGTTATCTTTTTGAAGAATCTTTGACTATACTGGACAAAATAGCTGACTAATTTGGGAAGTAATGGTCTTGAAGTGAAATTGATTAATGTGTTGTTTGGACCTATTTCAGAGGCTTCTGAGGTCAAATTTTTCACTGTCCACTGGTGTTTTCTGAATAATATCAGAGAAAGTATTGGTTAATAATTTGAAAATATCTTGATAACAGTAAAAAATAAGACTATACCGAGAAATGACATATCTGTGTCCATGAAAAAGAGTGATCATCAGCCTCATGCACTAAGAAATAAAAAATGCCAGGGGAAGGAATTCATCTTCTCTGTTTCTGAGGTTTTCTTCCTGATGGAGGGAGTTCTGTTACTGTAACACCTCTGACCTCCTTCCTGCTTCTTAAGCAACTCTCCAAAGAAAAGAAGGTGACTCATTTCATGAAAACCAAGAGGAATAAAATTAGTGAGCTCAGCTTATTTTCTTTCTCTTTGGGGAATGATCTTCTTGTCTTCAAAGATCATGTGTTCTTGATCCCATGGTCTTTCAGTAGGTATAACATGAAAAATGCTTCAAGGGGGCCAGGAAGGGGCAGGAGGTTACAGAGGAGATGAGGGTGGTGGGGTATAAGGTGTAACAGACACCACCTTTAGCAGCCCAGTCTTGCCGCTCACTGGATGGGTAACTCTTCTCATTCTGAGGTTCTTTTTTTTTTTTTTTTTCAATTTATATCATTTTTTAAAATTTCAATTTATTTATTTGCATTCATTCACTGTACATCATTACAGCATACAAAATGAGATTTTCCATCCAGAGTACACTGTATATTGTCTCAATCAAGCACATCAACAAACATGTTATTGTCAGCAGATGATCTTCCATTTCTTGTTTTCTGTATGTTTAGCTTTTTCCCCCCATCCTTGATTCCTATCTCTTACCCTCTGCCATCTCCCATTCTCCTCCCACACTGTCTCTGGTATCTATGTTTGCTTTCTATACTGTTTTCCCCCCACATTTTATTGAATCACCAAAGACCCTAATCAATCCAAATACCCTCATAGTAAACACAGGTGACATACACATTTCCATGAACACAAGTCTAACTTTACGCATCCTATAAAGTAGCACCTAGCTGGGGCTACATATCCTACTGCAGTCATTGAATAGATATATATATATTTTTTTCCTGAAACTTTTTTTTTGTAACTCAATTTACAACCCTTCCCTAAGCATCATCACAGCACACAAAATGCGATCTCCCATCCAGTACACACTGCACAGTGACTCAATCATGCACATTACAAAAAAATTTCCATTTCTAGTTCCTTTGAAATATTTCCACTCCTCTTTCTGACCCTCTGTCCCTTCACACCCTCCTGTCACACCACCTCTGGTGTCCACAATTGTCCTTCATTCCCTTCCCACCCACATTGCATTGATCACACAATTTCCTACATAATCTAACTACTTTCAATGGTGAGTTCACTCATTACTACTAAGAAAACCAGTTTTAACTTAAATCAAAAAAATGCCAAGGAACTTTGCTTAAAGCCAGGAAACAGGTTAGGATTCTGTTCAAATGGTAGGTGCATGAACCTATCAGTCTCATGTACTTTTATCTTCTGTTCTGGTTCAATTTTACTGATTAAATTCTGGTATATAATATTCAACTCCAGACTTGTCCTTATGATTAAGTTGGCCACTTTCTTAGTTTTGGGACTCTTATTTCCGTGTGTCTGTGTTTAATTTTCCTGACATAGCACACCCTTGAGAACTTCTTGGAGATCTGGTCTGGTGCTGGTAAATTCTTTCAGGTTTTGTTTATCTGAGAATGTTCTTGTCTTTTCTTCCCACCTGAAAGATAATCTTGCCGGGTACAGTATTCTTGGCTGAAATTGCTTCTCTCGTAACACTTTGAATATATTTTCCCATTCTCTCCTCACTCGCATTGTTTCCGATGAGAGATCTGCTGTTAGCCTGATGGGATGTCCTTTGTAGGTAACTTGATGTTTTTCTCTTGCCAATCTTAGTATCTTGTCTTTGTCTACGGTTTTGATCAACCTGGCTATAATGTGTCTTGGAGAAGATCTTCTTGGGTTGATTCTATTTGAGGTCCTTTGTATTTCCTGGGACTGGATCTTCGAATGACTCTCTAGGTTTGGAAAGTTTTCTTGCAGGATTTCATGGAATAGATTATCAATGACCTTATGGGTCTCTTCACCTTCTGGAATGCCAATTATCCGGATATTTGGATGTTTGATGGTATCCAGTACTTCTCGCATATCATTCTCAAATTTTTGGGCCATTTTCTCAGTCTTCGTGGTGGATTTTTCTAGGCCAGCCATTTTCTCTTCTACATCTGAGATTCTATTTTCTGAATGATCTAGTCTGCTTTTAATACTTTCAAGGGAGATTTTGACTTCTTGTATTATAGACTTCATCTCTAGCAGTTCCGTTTGAGTCTTTTGTAAAGTGTGTAATTCCTCTTTTAGATCTTGCAAGAATTTCCTCATCTCCTGGAACTCGTCAACTTTTTTCTCCTTTCTCTTTAGCAGTTCATTATCTCTCTTCTCTTCCATCTCTGTTAGCTTCGACATTATGAATGCTCTAAATTCCTTATCAGACATTTCCATGATTTTCACCGAACTGCTTGTGGATGAAGAAGAGTTACTCTTTTCCCTTGGAGGAGAGGTATTTTCTCGTTTTCCCATATTTCTCGTGATCCAGCGGTGATTTCTTGTCATCTGATGGATGGTGTGTTTCTTTCAAATTCTTGAAGTTCAGTCTGAATGTTTAGGAGCAAGCAGACAGAGGTGATCTAGAATCTCTTTGCCGTTCTGTTGTGATCGCTGGTGCAGCAGATTCAGTAGATATTGGGGAATATTTTAACCTGCTAGCCTGTTTGTTGGAGGCTGAATTATCAGTAGAAAATCTTCATTCCTTGAAAAATCTAGTTTGCTGGCACCATGTAGAACCTTCTTCTGAAGGCCCGGCTTCTTCTCACTCTGAGGTTCTTTACTGAAAACACATTTGCCTGCAAATAAAGCCACATTCTCCAATATATTCTTTTGCAGTAATGATTGATATATGGTCCCTCATTTGCTTTAATTTGACTTATTTTTCAAATGATTTAGAACAAGTTAGAATAGAAAAGCAAAATGGAATTTATTTTATCTCCTTTATTTTCCAAAACCTTTTTTTTTTCTGTTGCACCTTTTACATTTTCTTTTTACATCATCAGTTTGGTTCCCAGAGTTCTTACTGGTTTTAGCCATTCTATGTCTCAGCCGTGAAGGTGTAAAACATAGTATGACAGAGATTAATTGTCTCCGATATCCATTCCTCTTTCTTCCTCTTGATACTAAAACTCTAAAGGTTTGGGGGATCATATAGTGCCTAGCTAGGAACTTTATTTTCCAGTCTCCCTTGTATCTAGATGTTGTGGTGTGATAAATTATGGCCAAGGAGATGTGAGCATAAGTAATAATGGACACATCTGGGCATACCCTTAGAAAGAAGCTGTTAGCCATAAACATCTCTTTTCCTTATTTCCCATGTACTAAAACACAGAAAAAGTGGTGGTGCCAGCTTCAAGCATGAGGATATAAATAATACTTCTAGCAGTGTTACTCAAAGTTGCAATGTGCAAGGAGATAAGGAGCTTGCATCATAGTATAATTTAAAATACTACTTTTTTTAATTGAGAAAGTCTTCCTAAGATAAATAATTATTTGAACAAAGCAATGTGCTCTGTTACATCATTGTTTCACACGGTAATGCAAGTTCCATAAATCATTGCAGATTGGGAGCTATCTTGTGAGCAGGACTGCCTAAGAAGATGGCATGGCAATATAACCAAAGAAATATGGGTCCCCTGAAGAAATTATGGTGCAGAGCCACCCTACCCCTGGGAATAGGAATACAGGCAGCTGGGATACCTTCTCTCCGCTTTAACCCTCTGCTATTTAGTCTCCATTAAAGGTGCTAAAGCAATATTCTAACCAATACCTTCTAGAACACACTCGTCTCCATTACTATTCCACTTTGGTCTCTGTTCATATGCTTCTCACCTGATCCTGTCTCATCAGTGTCTAAGGAAATGTGTTGGACAGATTATTTGACTCCTTCTTGATCTTTTTTCTATGGTCTTGGACATGAGTCCTTGGTGGTAAGGGAGAGAGGAGACAAAAAGGTAATTCAAATTATATCAACAATACAAAAATTATGATGTAAAGACCATTTTCTACTTGTTACCATTCAGTTGCAGTAGAAGGTCCTTCTCTTATGTGAACATCTTTCAGCACAATCCCTTTGGTCACTCCCTTTCCAAGCCAAGTAAAGACACACATGCATACACACATGCACACATAACAGTATGTAAAGAATATCTTCCATATACAAAGTGTCCTTAATTCCCAAGATAAACATTCATTAAAATGGAAATCATCACTGGGGCCAACAGTTGGCCTAATGGCTATGTTGCTGGACTCCCATGTAGTCAACCGTGGTTCGAGTCCTGGACTCGTTGGTTTAAACTCAGGCTGGGCACGTGTGTGTGTGTGCCCAAGGTTCTGAGAGGAGAATGGTGGAGAGGAGATTGTGGCATGGCCATACCCCCTGGAGGGTGATTTCTCACTTTCTCTCTCTGTCTTTCTGGAGAGCACACATGCCCTATAGCAAAAAAAAAAAAAAAAAAAAAAAAAAAAAAAAAAAAAAAAAATCATTACAATGTAACTTAACCATTAAAAAAGCATATTCTTCAAATGTCACATGATACATAGTTATACCAGCTGAATTAATGCTAAATTTAATAGATGAAATCTAATTCTGAGATTTTTTTTTTCTGAAAACACATTTGACTACAAATAGAGCCACATTCTCCAATATATTTGCACTGAGCAAAAGTGATTCATAGGTTCTTAATTTATAAGTTAACTGTTGTGGTTCAGTTGTCAAAATTTTGGAACATCCAAACAGACTAGTCAAAACAATGCCACCTACAGATCAAGGAGCCTATAGGTAGATCTCAGAGCTATAGTTTATCAGATCTGTGCGGGGAAATTTTACTTATTCAAAATAGACCACATTTTTCATTTAGGACAAATGCATTTCCAAGACAAATTTCATTTCTGTGTTGCATTTTCTGTTTCCTTATCCCATTCCATTACTTGGCATAGTCCAGCAAAAAGCTGATTGCTTTTAGAACTGACAATTTTATTTTTCTTTCTATGATGACACCACAATGGAGCTTGGAGATTCCTAGCTCATATATAGTCATGACCAGAGAAGCAGAAAGAGTCCTGGGTCTGAGGAGGACTAGGGTTCAATAAGCAAATGGCCAGTCCACACACAGACATGCATAAGCAAGGTCCTGCTAGGCAAGTGGCTCAGAATTCAGTGGGAAGATTGAAAGTGGCTAGATCAATGAAGACCGAACCAGGGGATTCAAAATGAGAAGACTGACAGGGGCATGGCAGGAAGAATGGGCTCATAGAGAGAAGAGGTTTGAGAATCTGAAACAGCTGGGACTAAGGCAAAGTGAGTAAGGCAGTTAACTCAGGAACAGAACTGGAGATGCCTAAAATGTCAGTAACCTGGGTAAGTAAGATTTTAATTCAGTATTGTAAGAATAAAACAATTTAAAAATCTATGAGAAAAATAATCAAAATTTTAAGTAAAGACAGGGTCCAACCCTGTACTTGAACAGATCTGCTTTACTCACTACACCCTAATTCTGGCCCTCTTGAATCCTATGTTTACTTAAAATTGTGATATTTTGTTTTCACATAATTTTTATATTAATTGATTTAAAAAATACTGTGTTGGTTGAGAGGAAGGGAATCAAAGAGAAAAATAGTTAGGTGGGACATCAGGGGGACACAGAAGTGGAGGGCTGTCTGTGTATGATATCTTTAGCTGAACTGGTGTGCAGTGTGTTCATACTGGGAAAATTCATTTTACAAGCTGTATTGATATAGCATGATTAAATGTATAAAATAAGTTTTGAAAAAAATACTGTGTTGGGCCAGCCTATGGCATGGTCTGGGAATTGGACCCCGTATGACCAACCATGTGGTTTGACTCTCAGACCCAGTGACTTGAAAAGCATACTAGACTCATGTCAGTATATTCCCAAATCCAAAAAGGAGGGAGGAATGAAGAAAGGATTGGGGCATGACTATACCCCATGGGGGTTGCCATCTTGTTTTCCCTCTCTGTCTGTCTGTCTCTCACTCTGGCAAGAGTATAAGCCCTCTGGCAAATTAAAAAAAAAATAAATATATTGCATTGAAAGTTTTGTTATCTTGATTACTGGGTTTATTGGTATACTCTTGCATTTTGGATTTGAGTGTCTCATTCACATCACCCAAGTCTTGGCCCCAGACAGGGGGCTCAAATTACTACTTTAGCTGGAGGATAGATTTGCTATGTTATCTTATAAATATCATTTTTTGCTTTTTATATAATTCTGTAAAATGGAAGACTTAGACTGGATGATCTCCAACATCAATCTCTGACATTTTCCATGTGGTCTGGGAAGTGTGTTAGGGTGAAGGAGCCTTATATTTTATGTGCACATGTGAAAAATTGAGCCAATACTTGCAGAAGAAGCACAGCTGATGGGTTATGACTTGGGATCTAGTATATCCATCTTCTCAGCCACATGACAAAATGTCATTACTTTGTGTTGATTTAATCAATACACATTGTATCCTTGAACTGAAATATCACATTATACCTGCCAAAAATATACAATTATATGTCAATTAAGAAAAACAAAGAAAAAGCTGGGGAGCTGGCCCTGTGCACACTGGTTAAGTGCTGTGTGGAGAGAGTCAGGTCCCACCTGACGGACTGCTATCCACATCCCAACCCTGGGAGCTTGAAAAGCACACCTAATGCATGTGCATGCGTGGTTGGGTCCTGACTGGAAGGAGGAATGTAGGAAAGGGGTTTGTGGTGTGATCAGGTTCCTGGGAGCTCTCTCTCTCTCTCTCTCTGTATGTCTCTCTGGTGTGCCATTGTGCCCTCTGGCAAAAAATCGGAAGAGTTGGGAGCTGAACGCTGATGGCGCTGACTGCAGATGTCACCCCTGAGTTCCTTACGTTTCAGGCTTTGCTTATTCCTTCATGGATGCCGCAGCAAACATTGAAACAATGCTGGCATTGGATGGCAAGGGACAGATTGTGTCCCTGAGCAGCAGCTAAATGTCACTTGGGAGCCCTGGTGTTTGAAACACACACAGAGCGCCCAAGTGTAGGCATTCGTGACTGCTCTCAAGTGGGTGCTCAAAAGGCTCCTTTACGTATGGATCGCATTCCAGCGAGGCAGTCCTCAGCATTGCACAAAGTTCTCCAATAATTTCTCACTCCAGTGATGGCTCCTGCCCAGCTATCGGCTATCAGTGTGCTGTTTTAGCTGACTAGAATTCAAGCTATTGAAAAGCAACAAGGGAGCGAGGACGAGGCCTCAGAGCTGAGCTGTCGTGGAGTTAATTGGCTATGAGATGCTCCAGCAGAGAAGGGAGAGACAGGCAGGGCGGTCCCAGAATGCTGATGTGTTGCTGTAGTTGTAATGAGGCAGGAAGAACATTGCTTCAAGGGTGTTTCCAGATGGGTTTATTTTGTTGAAATAAAGTCAGGAAAGGCAGGAGAGAGCTCTGCAAATTGTGTTTTCATGTCTGGAAATGACAGGGCTGCCACTAATCTGTCTGTGCAAACTGGAGGGAGCCTGGACTAATGCACAGCTCAGAATGTGCAGGAAAAGTGACCTCAGCTCCTGTCACACTTGTCACTTTTTCTTTCCTTGCTGCTCCAACTCCTGCCTTTATGGATAGGTGACATGGACATGATGTGTTTAGGTAAGGTCACTGGGTGCAATGGCTTCTTTCTTGCTTCAATTCTGTTGATGTAGAATGAAAAATGAAAAGATGCTGGAGGAAGACAGAGGCATAACCAGGCTCCAGTAGGAGAGGGTGTGGGAATATGTTGGAAGAATAAGCTTACATAGAGATTTAAATAGAGATTTTATTGCCTCCTCCCCTGTCTATACCCCTCATTTTGCTTTCCCTCTCTTCGAACATAATAATATCGTTCTAGTTGAATGTGGTAAGTTGAATGCACATGCTCATTGCCATGTCCTCTTGAAATCCCACTAAAATATCTGTAAAAGGCTTTTTAAAATCTGCTTTAAAAAAGAAGCATCTTTCTATCTGAATTGACCCCACAGTTTGGGTAGCTGGAACATGGACACACAAATAGTTACTGATGTGACAGTGTAAAAGGACTGCAGGTTCCTCCAGAGGACCTTCAATAAGAAATGATTCCTGCCTGAGCACTATAGGGGGCCTTGGAAATAGGGGGGACCAGTCATTTTTGATGGCTGGGAGTAGAGTGGAGTGGAAAATAAAGGCATTGGCTGAAAACATTTACAAAGTGCCCTCCACCGTTGGTCCTCTCCTCTCACCCACATAGCCAGGTGACTACACTGACTCCACGTTTGTCAAAATAAGGAATTTGTCTTCTGAAGAATGTGAAGAATCTACTAGTCTCAGCTCATTGCCAAGGTGAAACACAGTATTGAAAGTGGGAAAAACAAATGAAAGTTTGCATTCAAACAATGAGAAAAATCCCAGTCCACTCTCTTCACTGCCTTCCCAGAACACTGGCTTTCACGCTTATAAACCCGTATGTTAAGTTTGGTAGTTGTGAAGCTGCATGAACAGAAACCTGAAGCATACAGCGGCTTTAATAACAGAGCATTAACAGATTTAAGAAAATCCTCCCTGAGAGAACTCATCAGCATATAAACATAGCCTGTATCACCTGACTTCTGGGAGACCTAATAACATTGAATTCCCCTATCAATCACTTCCTGTTGAATTACATCATTGAATAACTTCCTTTCCCACAAAGAAGTTTCCAGACAGCTTTTCGTCTTCTTTGTTTCTTTGGCTAAACACAGGATCTTTCCATACTACAAGTCTCCCAAATACTTGGGGTAGCAGGTGCTAGGCAGCACACCCAGCCTTTAGGTCAGACAACAAATCCAACTAGGACCTCCACTGTGGTCCCAGCCTGTGGAGCATGGCATCTCAGCAGCACATGTCACCACAGCCGGGCTTCTGACAGCTTTTTGGATGATTCTTGCCTACACATTTAAGGTACCTCTTAACAGAGTCAGGGAACAAAATTAATTTGGGGAGGGGGAAGGGCAAAAAAAAAAAAAAAAAACCCAACAGATAAAAGAAAATGTAGGGAGCAAAATAAATAAGCAAACAATCATTGATACTTTCAGAGAAGTGAGAGAACATAATTCATGATCAAAGAAAAGGATACTATAGCAATTATCCAAGCAAAAATGAGAACTTTAGTATCTAACTTTTTGTCACAAAGGATTTGCCCAGCTGACAGAACCAACTATGAAAGCAGATGAAACACACAAAGCAGTTATTTTCATGAATTAGACAGTAGGTAATTAGTACTGTGATCTCTGGACTAGAACGGAGAAGGAGATCCCACGTGAGTCCACTCTCTGGGTCTGGAGGCACTTCTGTGCCTGGAGCTGTATGGTGGAGACCACCCAGAGCATGGCCATCTTGCTGAGCTGAAAAATTAGAGAGGAGAGAGGGACCTTTTTGTTGGATTTTCAGGGTAGGTTACTAGAACAGAGGAGGCAACAGAATGCAGGGTTCTCAGAAGTTTGTGTGTTTTCTGCATGGATCTCAAAGATAGCTACACATTTGAAGAGTGAGACCTTGTGGAGTCCTGGAAGAGAGAAATTGATGCATAGCTGAAACCTACAGCAAGATACCAGACATTATTCAATGCTGGCATGTGTTGGAGTGCCAATCCAGCTCAAGTAGACAAGTCTTGGTGACCACTTTGCTCATTCATCCATGATCTCAGAAAGGCTCCATATAAGGGGTAAGGACCACACCCTATTTTAAGTAATCTTCCCAAGTACCAGGAATTAAAATAGACCTTCCCAAACAAAGAATAAACTCTAGTGTGACATCAATGAAATTCATCATTACTTAACTGTGCTCAAAAAAATCAATAATTTGTTTAAAGGATGACAACATAATTCAGTATCCCTATGACAATGAACAATATCTTAAATAAAATAAAAATTTGCTGAATTTCAAAGAAGCAGGCAAATGATATCCATAATGAAGCCCCAAAAAGTCAAAAGAAACAGATATTCCAATGATCCAGTTATTAGAATTAGTGGAAAGTACTTCAAAACAAGCTGTTGTAAATACATCCAAGGACTTAAAGAGGCTACAAAGAGAGAACATATGGATGAAGCTTAGTAGAAAAATAGAAACTTAAATTTAAAGAGCCAAATAGGGTCTTTGAAACTGAAAACCATAACTTCGAAAGGAAAAATTTGTAGACTGAGTTTCACAGCAGATTGGTTGTTGCAAAAGAAAGGGCAAGAATTTAAAGACAGGGTAATAGAAATGATTAAAATCTTTAAAAGATAGAAGAGGATTTTACATCAATTTTTAAAAATCTCAGTGATTGGTGGGTGAGGCATTGAACTAGTCTGACATACTCTAATAGGAGCTTCTAGAGAAACATGAGGGAAAACTTAGTTAAAAAATATAAACCTATAGATTTAGGAAGCTCGTATAATATCTAGAAATACAAAGAAAAACATTTTTGGATATCTAGGACAACCTGCTGAAAACTAAATCTAACCACAAAAATCTTAAAGGAAGCCAAGGAAAATTACATATAGAGGAACTTTTATATAAATTATATCTTTTCATCAGAAACAATGGTGATCAGAAGAAAAAGAGTATCTTGAATGTACTCAGAGTGGGGAAACTTTCTAGATGAATGTATTAGTTTCTAGGACCACAATCACAAGCTATCACAAACCAGGTAGCTGAAAACAACAGAAATGTATTCTCCCACAGTTCTGGAAGGCAGAAGTCTAAAACCAAGACATTGGCCGTGTTGGTTCCTTCTGGAGAGTGTGAGGAAGAGAGGCTATCCTATGTTTCTCTCTTAGGTCCTGGTGATTACAAGCAGTTGGTGTCTTCACTTTGTAGACACTATAAGGATACCAACTATTGGATTTAGGTTCCACCTTAAATCCAGGATGAATTTCATTTATATAAACCCTTTAAGAAAATCAAGTAAATGGAAAAATTTTTCTACTCATTTTGTGAAATCAATAAAACCATAGTTTATTAATTATAAAGACACTGATAAAACAATACTTATAGGGCCAGCAAATGGTGTAGCGGTTATGTCACTGGACTCCCACATGACCAACTGCAGTTTGAGTCCCAGATCTGGTGGCTTGAAAATCATGCCAGGTGTGTGTGCATGTGTGCCCATGATCCCGGGAGGAGAATAAAGGAGAAGGGATTGTGGTGTGGCCATCTCTGCTGAGAGGTGATTTCTGACTTTCCCTCTCACTGTCTCTGTCTCTCTCATTCTTTGGTGAGCGCACATGCTCTAAGGCAAAAAAAAAAAAAAAAAAAAAAAAAAACCTCTTGAAAATAAAAATACTTACAAAGCAATTGCCTCATATACACTTTGCAAAAAAATTAAGACACATATCCTTTATGAATGTAGATTAAAAATCTTTATTAAACTAGCAAATTGATTATAACAATTTATAAAAAGAATGATACATCATAACCAAATGGAACTTACCCTAGGAATGCGAGTTTAATATCTGGAAATCAAATCACATTTTGTATGCTGTGACTATGTTCAGTGAATGAATGTAAAATTAATTAATTTATTAAAAATTAAAACAATGGAAATCAATCAACATGAATCACCACACTAACAGAATAAAGGAGAACTTCATTTCGAAAAGTATTTTACAAATTCTGTACCAATTCATTTAAAAAGACTCTCAGAAAATAAGAAATGCAAGAATAGTTCTTCAATATGATAAAAAGATAGTTATGAAAAACCTACAAGGGAATTGGCACCACAACCTAGCAGTTAAGGGAGCCAGATTTCACATAACTGGCTGTGGTTCAAATATCAGCCTTAACAACGTGAAAAATACCCTGAGTGCATGTGTATGCATGCCCCATATCCCAGTAGGATAGAGAAATGGAGGAGAAGAGATTGTGGCATTTCCGTACCTCATTGGTGTGCTTTCTCCCTCTCCCTCCTCTTTCTCTCTCTCTCTCTCTCTCTCTCTCTCTCTCTCTCTCTCTCTGGTGAATGCACATGCCCTTTGGCAATTAAAAAAAAAGAAAAGAAAACAAAACAAAACAAACAACTACAGGGGAAGCCAGCAGGTGGTGTGGTAGTTAGAGTGCTGGACTCCCACATGGCTGACCACAGTTTTGGCCCCAGACCTGGCAGCTTGCTTTCTCATTTTCCCTTTCTCTCTGTCTCTCTCTTCCTCTCATCAAATTAAAAAGTAATAATAACAAATAAAAATTTAAAATAAATAACTCTTAAAAAATAAACCTCAGGAAACATCACACTTATATCAGACTTAATGACAAAATATTAAACCTTTCTACTTGGGAGCAAGAACAAGCAAGTATTATCTATGCTGACCTCTCCTAGTCAACATTGTTTGAAGGACCTAGGCATTGCCTAAAGGAAAAAGAAAAATATTTAAAGAGCATGGAGATTAATACAAAGAAGCAAAAATTGTCTTAATTCACATATAACATGATTCTTTACATAGAATTTCCTAAGTACATTAAAGGGGGAAAAACAGCTACTAGAACTAATTAGTGAATTTAGCAAGGTCTCAGGATAAAAGCCAGTATACCAAAATCCATTTTATTTCTATATTCCTGCAACAAACAATTGGAACAATTAATTTTATAAATATGCATCTCAAATTTTATTCAAAACATTAAATATGAACAAATAAGCTGAAAAAAATGTTCAAGACCTTTGCAGGGAAAAGCAACAAAATCTTCCCGAGGAAAATTAAAGTATACCTAAAGAAACAGGATTATATACAATTTTCATGGATCAGAAGTTATCAATTTTGTTAAAATGAAAGTTTTTACCAAACAGATTCATAGATCTAATGCAATCCTAAACAAATTACAATTTTTTTAAACTTCAACAACTAAATTACATTAACATAATTTTAATAGAAATAGGAAACAACCTAGAATAACTAGAGTATTCTTGGAAAATAAGAATAAACTCAGAGGACTCATACTACTTGATTTAAAGCATTACTGTAGAGCTACTATAGTGTGTGTGTGTGTGTGTGTGTGTGTGTGTGTGTGTGTTTTAGAGATTGATTTTTGCAGTAGGGTATGTGTGCTTGCCAGAGAAACAAAGAGAGAGAAAGTGAGAAATCATCCCCCAGGGTGGATGGCCATACACCACAATCCCTACTCCTCCATTCTCCCCTCAGGATTTTTGGGTATGCATGCACATGCACCCAGAGTGACTTTCAATTGCCAGATCCTGGACTTGAACCGCAGTAAGCCATGTGGGAGTCCAGTGCCTTAACCCCTATGCCACCTTGCTGGGCTCCAGAGCTACTATAATGAACACAGGGGAAAGTCAGCACAAGATAAACATATAGATTGCTGTGTAACAGAACACAATAAAATCCAGAAAGAGAATAATGCATACATGACCAATTGATTTTTTTAAATAACTATTTATTTTATCTTATTTTTTATTTATTCATTCATTTATTTTTTAATTTGACCAGAGAGAGACAGAGGGTGAGAGTGAGAGAGAGAGGAAGTGAGAAAGCAAGCCACCAGATTCAGGACTCGAACCCTGGTCCACCATGTGGGAGTGTCCAGCGCCTTAACCACCACGCCACCCGCTGGTCCCATACCAATTGATTTTTTTTTAACAAAGGTAATAGGACTATTAAATGACAGAAACAAATCATTTTAAAAAATCATACTACAACTGGAAACTCATATAAAAAATAAATGAGCCTCACTCCTAACTCATACCATACACAAATTAATTACAATTTCCTTATGGTACTAAATGTGAGAACTAAAAATATGGCAATACAGATAAAAATTTAAGAGAATGACTGCAATTTGAGCATAGGCAAAAATTTCATAGTACACAAAAAACAATGAACATAAATATAAAGCCAATTCTGTAAAAATGAAAAACTTTGGTTTATCAAAGATGTTACTAACAATGAAAAAAAGAAATGCAGGCTCCGAGAAAGCATTTGCAATACTATAGTTTAGAGGGTTTTTTTTTGTTTGTTTGTTTTTTTAATTTTTTGCCATAGGGCATGTGTACTTGCCAGAGAGAGACAGAGAGAAGGAAAGTGAGAAATCGCTTCCCAGGGGAGATGACCACACTGCCATTCCTTCTGCTCCATTTTCCTCTCAGGAGTGTGGATACGCATATATATATATACACCTGGCATGATTTTTTTAAACCTCCATCCAGGTCCAGGACTTGAACTGCAAGTGAGCTATATGGGATTGAGCACCTTAAACACCATGCCACCTGCTAGCTCATAAAAATAATTATTTATTTATTTACTTATTTATTTCTAGTTTTGTTTTTTTTGTTTTGCCATAAGGCGTGCATGCTAGCTAGAAAGAGAATGAGAAAAATGAGAAATGACTGCCTGGGGGGATGGCCTCTCCAATATCCCTTCTCCTCCATTCTCTTGGGATTTGGGGCATACATGCACATATGCCTAGCATGTTTCTCAGGCTGCTGGTTCTATTCTAATGGTAGAGTCGACCATGTGGGAACCGGCACATTAACCACTACACCACCTGCTGGCCCAAAAGAGAATTTGTATTCATAACATATAAAGACTTTCTACAAATCACTAATAATGTGGCATACGTTTTCACAGATACTTTTGACAAATAAGATACATAAGTGGTCCAAAAGTACACGATAAAATCTCTACATTAGTTATTAGGCATCTGTAAATTAAAATTAAAATTAAATGTGATACTGCAATGACTAGAAATTCTAAAAATAAAAAGAATAATGACATTAAATATTGTTAACTTTATGTTAACAAGATTTCTTATACATTGATGATGGAAATATAAAATAACTGCTTTAGAAAATTCTTTATCAGTTTCTTTTAAGGTTCAATATAGTTCTAATCTATTAAGCCTACAATTCTACTCTTGGGTAGAAATAAAAGCAGGTAGCCATAAAAATATATATACAGTATCACTTACAGAGGGACCAGCAGTTAGCATAATGGCTATCACTGAACTCCCATGTAGTTGACCTTGGTTTGAACCCTGGACCCGGTGGACTTAAACTCACTGGGCACATATGCGTGCATGCTCAAGATCCCGAGAGGAGAATGGAGAAGAAGGGATTGCAGCATGGCGATTCCCCTGGAGGGTGATTTCTCGCTTTCTGTCTCTCTGTCTTTCTGGCGAGCACACGCACCCTATAGCAAAACCCTATATATTGCTTACAAAAGCCCTATTCATAATAGCCCAAAAATGAGGGTGGAGATGGGGACTCAAATGTCTGCAAATTGAAAGCTAAGTAAGTTGTAATATATCTCTAAAATGGAATCCGAAATAATGCTTTATCAGTTTTTTGGGTATATCTTAGTGCAGTCAAGTTATCACTCAGAACTAACCATCACAGGTTATAAAGCAGGAGAGTGTCAGGTCAAAACCAGAATTCAAATCTCTTGTCTCTTGGTCTAATGCCCTAACCAACACATGTGTGTGGATGCCACAGGGCCAGTAAGATTAGCTCTTTGAGGTCATTGTGCCTGACAGCTTTTGGACCATAGCCAGGTGTTTTACCTGTGTTCTCCCTGCTTGTAGTCATACTTGTTTTATGCCATATGTTGTCTAACACACACTTCATAGTCTCTCTCCCTGTTGGTTCAAATACTCGTTTACTCTTTCAATTGTCATTTAATGAGAACTTTTTAAAGCATTAGAGTTCAAGCTCAAAAATCTAGAAGAGATGATACATAATAAGTGTAGCCAAGAGTAAAGAGACGTTCAAGGGGATGTGGTAGCTAGAGGTGTGAGTGACTGCCAGGGTGGTACGGAGGGCTTCAGAGAATTGGCAATGTGCTTTGTTCAAAGCAGACAACATTAATATTTGTTGAATAAGCCAGCGAATAATGATATAGTGAGATGGAAACCTAACCAGGTTTAGTCCATCTGGAACCAATAAAAAAATTCTGTGTTAAATAGAATCACAGAAAAAGCTAAGTTTCCTTTTCTAAGAATAACTCCTTATTTGGGCTCAGTGTTTTACAAATCATTTTTATACCCAGTGTCTTATTTAATCCTCAGAACAATCTTGTAAAATACTGTTGTTACCCTTTTATAAATGGCATTAAGACCAAAAGGAGGTGACTTGCTCAAGTTCCAAGGCAGGATTTAGAGCTGAATATTCATAATCTTGTTTTTTTTTTTTACTTTCCTTGTAGTTATCTCATCCGTGTAAACTCTCATCCTTCACCATCTTCCCTTCCACCTCTGCTCCTCTAGCATCCCCAAATGACAAAAGTGACTTTTCTTTTTTGGAGGTCCCTACAGAAGAGTGCAGGGGCAACTGTTAATCCTTTCTACTTCCACCTTCACTTAAATGTCTCTCCCTGGCTTTATTTAGTAAGACTAAAATTGTTAGAGTCACTTAAGAAGCCATATTGGTAGTCTGTCAGACTATTCCAGATGTATATCTACTGCTCTTAAATGGCCCTGTAATTCTGTTGTTCTTACATATATTGTAACTGATACAACTTTCACTTCATATGTATAAACTGATATGTTAAAGTCTACTTTGCATGCATTTTTAACTGTTTCTTTTAACAACTCATTTTTTTTTTTTTTGGAGAGGTTTTTGCTATAGGGCGCGTGCGCTCGCCAGACAGACGGAGAGAGACAGAGAGATAGAAAGCAAGAAATCACTCCCCAGGGGGGATGGCCATGCCACAATCCCTTCTCCTCCATTCTCCTCTCGGCATCTTGGGCACACATGCACATGCACCCAGCGTTGAGTTTAAGCCACCAGGTCCAGGACTCAAACTGCAGTCGACTATGTGAGAGTCCAGCGACATAGCTCTTACGCTAACTGCTGGTCCCAACAACTCTTTTTTTGAGCGCTAATTATAGGCAAAACAATTCCCAGATACTAAGAGTGCCATGTTGTCCAGGATAGGGTCTTTGTTTTCATCAACATTTACAGTTTTACTTAATCTAATCTAATCTCCAAAACAGACCCCTCTCTCTCAAGGTTTTATTTATTCCTATTTTGCAGACTTGAAGACTTAGCCAAGGTGAATTGAACTGCTTAAAGTTATTTTGTTGTCGAGACCTGTTTTTCTGTTTTTCTATGCAAAAATGCCTCCTGACTTTCCAGACAACCCAATAATGTAGGAAACAAAGTGTTATAATCCAAGTTGAAAACCAGCTGTATCTGATTCAAAACCATGTGTTCTTAGGAATTAATCCTTGTTAAATACTAAGTTGTCAGGAAAGTCGTGACACAATTTTGCATAGGAAAACATGGAAAAATACGTCATGACTTTAGAGACAACCTAATATTTCAGAGGATTGAAAGGATAAGATTGCAGGAAGGTCAGAAAGGGTTAATAAGGGTGAGAATGCAGCAGGTCTAGTGTTGATAGTGATAATCACCACCTTGGCCTATTTAGGTACTTTTCTAGGTCTTGTACCTACATTATGCCAGTTAGCCTTTCCAGATAATCTCATGGTGTAGATATTATAGCTCTCTCCTACAGATTAGAAAACCAAAGTTCAGAGGGATCAACCATTTTTCTCAAAGTCAGAGAGTAGGTAAGCTTCACAGCTTGGACTGAAGGATAGGCTTTTCTTGCTTACTACTGTCTCTTGTGTAAGTGATTTTGCTTTGAGACTTTTGGCCCATTCGTGCTTAGTTTTGCTTGTCTGGGTCAAAAGTGCCAGGGGGCACATTCACTTCCTTCACTCCTCTTCCTTAAGGAGTCTCAAACAGTGTGAAATTCACTCAACAGAGAGGACAGCATTAGCACAGGAATCAAGAGAGTCTCACTCTGATCCTGGCCCTGCCATTGTGAAGGTCCAGCCACTGTCACATCATTTTCTGTCTCTGGGATTCATCGTATGTCTGCTCTGCTCACCAAGGGGCATGGTGCTGAGAACCTTTAGACAGTAACCTACTGATTTATGAAGCTAATGACCACCCATCCTCCTGGAGCTTCTCACCCTCACCTTCTGCAAAGAGAGTCACCATGATGTCCATATTCCCGGAAGGACACTGGGAGGGGTACTTTTCAGACTCTGCATCAGGAGATAAAACCAACAGCAGGTGAAGCCACCACACCGGAAGGGAAAAACAAGACCAACACCAGGACTATTGGTCCCTCACAGGGAGGAAGATGGTAGAACCAAGCATTTTATTGGATTGTTCTTTTTTCTGGTAAAGTTCTATTAAAAAAATGTCTTTAAGCCTGAATGGCTAGCATGCCTGGTAGCATATACTTTGGCTTTTAGGTGGAGTGAGAGAGAAGAATGAACAGATCTCCTCTAAATAACTGTGCCCTTCATCCTGTGGACAACCTTTGATGCAGAAATTACATGCCCAGCAAATCACAAGCAACCAGGAGGGTAGCCTCTCACTAAGGCTCTGAAAGCTCCTATGTATCAAGGAAAGACTATTTATCAATTATATTTAGTCCAATTCCTGCACATGACTTCCTGCCTTTCCTCAGTGACCCAATGAATGTTGGAAGAAGCAAGCTGGATCTGGTAATAGTAGTGTTGCTCACTATGCTATTGAAAGAATCTCATTTTATTTTTTAATTTAAAAGAGAAACTTTTATTCAGTATAGACAATTTTAAACAACCAAATGCACTGAGAGACAAATTCTGTTACAGAAAAAGATCTCCTTTGAGTTCCCAAAGCACATACATCCCCAAATACTCAGGGCCTCAGTTTCCTCATTCATGAAATGAGTTGGTTGTCCCAGAAAAAATTTATACCTACAGTTCCTTCTAGTTCTAACATTCTGTAGGTCTATTAATTCTTTGGAGTTCATCTACCTCAGAGAGCCTGCAGCTAATATACTCACTAAATATCAAGAAATAATCCAGAAGGGAAACTTAAGTAGTTATCTAATGTCAACTACCTTAGACAATATTAATTAGGATCGGGGGTTGGGGCCAGCAGGTGGCATGGCGGTTAAAGGATCAGGGGTAGAAAAATGCAACAAAGAAATAACAGTCTAAATGTAATCATTCTTGCTTATCTGTCTAAAAAAATCCGGGCTGGGAAAGTGTACTTCATTTGTTTTAGTTCATCAATGTCTTGCTCAGCATGAGTAAATGTTTAACAGAATAAAAACAAATATTGTATTATTTCTACTAATAATATCCAAGGATGCAACTTCATGATTGCTTTTTTGTTTCTGGGTTTGTTTGTTTGTTTTTGTTGTTGTTATTGCATTTTGAATGACTGAAACAAAAAGGAAGGCACCCATCAAGAATGACTAACAGCATGAAAAGCAAGGCTGAGATATTGTTCTACCTGATTCAAAACCTGGAGGTGTTGAGATTTATGCATGCCTGCAAAATGCTGCAGAGAAACAATAAGAGCCGGATTTATTTACGATGGGAAACTGTGAAATCAGTCAGAGGGCCTCCTCAGTAGGTTCGGGAGTTGAGATGGGTGAAAAAGAAAGATTCATGGACTGAGTTTTATTCTCCAGGAGCCTCTGGAGTTTATGGTTTGCTAATGAGGACCTTACACATTAACCCTGGCCTGCAAAAACCTTGGACTCGAATGGAATAGCTATTTTTCAAGGCCATGCCATGAAAACTTAATTGAAAGCATACATATTGAGATTAAAATCAATAATGCAGGTAGAGTGCATATCACGGTACCCTTTACATATTGCTACACAGTTAGCTCCATAAATAATATTGGAATAGCAGCAGCAGCAGTAACAAACACATACTACTTACTATGCTTCCACATTAGAAGTGGTGGTTGTAATAACTGTTGTTATTATCACCTTACTAATAAGTGGGAGATAGAAGATAAGTGCACTGCTGGGGAAATTGTCCTCTGTCCTTCTTATTCTTCAGTCTCAAATAGTCAAGGATAATGGGAGGTCTTGTAGGAGCAATGGAAGGATTTAAAATCTGTAAGCAGGCCCCACAGCAGCTGGCTCTGTTTACTGCCTTATCTCAACTCCATGTGGTAGGTAGCTCCAACTCCATGTTATAGAAGAGGAAACGGAAGGCCAGGGAGTTTTAAAGAGTCTGTGAATTCACACAGGTGCTAAGTAGTGCAAGTTAGGATGCAAACTGAGATTTTCCCGGGTCTACCCATCTGTCTCATCATGTTCCTGATCTGCGTATCCTAAAATTACAAGAATGGAAATGATCCCAGTCTGTTACTCATTTTACCACACAGCAATGCTATTAGGTAGGTGTTATTACTCCCAGTTAAGAGACCAGAAAATAAAGTTCTGATTTATTTCTGAAAATTACTTTCTGCAAGTCATACAGTTCAGAAGTGGCAGCTTTGAGACTGGAAGACAAATCTGTTTGCCTTCAAAGCTACCCTCCATTATCCTCAAGACATCCACACTCTGGCTGTAGCAAGTCCATTTTGGGGTAGTGGTCATCCCAGATTTCTTCTGCCAGCCTTACACACCGTGCTGGCAAAGCCTCCTTTGTACTCTGACAACCATGTGGGTTTAGGCAGGCTCCTTCCTCAATCCCTTCTTTTTCAGGTAGGCCTTATTACATGCATATCAGCTGGGCTGAGGGTGGGAGGGGAAATTTTTGAGACCCTCTTGTTTTGCGGTGGGAACAGGTGGCAGAGGCCAGGGCAACAAGAGGCATGACCCTCA
Source organism: Tupaia tana (assembly GCA_026018925.1). Taxonomy (NCBI): domain Eukaryota; kingdom Metazoa; phylum Chordata; class Mammalia; order Scandentia; family Tupaiidae; genus Tupaia; species Tupaia tana. The sequence goes on from JAKSZU010000015.1 coordinate 78,403,735, forward strand.
GGTCCCACACCAGACACGTGATGATAGCTAGCGCTGAGCATTCCAAAACTGCAGGGCTTCTGTGGGAATAAAGACAAACAGATAAGCAACCTCTATGAAGCTGTGGTAAGACAATATCCTGGGATTCCTAGAAAGGAAATTGACAAACAAAGCAAATTAGTAATCAATAACAGATTAACCTTGAAATCAACATACCAAGCTGCACTCAGTTGCCTCTCTTTTTTTTTTTTTTTTTTTTTTGAGAGGTTTTTGCTATAGGGCACGTGCGCTCGCCAGACAGACAGAGACAGAGAGAAAAAAAAGCGAGAAATCACCCCCCGGGGGGATGGCCACGCTGCAATCCCTTCTCCTCCATTCTCCTCTCGGGATCTTGGGCACGCACGCACACGCGCCCGGCGTGAGTTTAAGCCACCAGGTCCAGGACACGAACCACGGTCGACTACGTGGGAGTCCAGCGACATAGCCATTACACTAACTGCTGGTCCCTAGTTGCCTCTTTTTCTTTACAAATCGTCAGTTATAGAATCTTTAACCAATGTTCGCTCTAGGTGAAAATAAATTGCTATTATTTTTCTTTAGAAACGCATGACTTGCCAGCCACAGTGTACACCATTGGTAATAGTAGTCCACAATGAGGTCATTTGGGAAGGTCCCAGGTTCATGTCCCAGTATCTCCCTGTGCACACCAAGAGTGTGAATGCCTGTGATCCCAGTTGGCTGAGGTTGAGGTGGCTTGCAGTGTAAAGACCCTTTAAGGGGTGCCTTGCTACATATGTCTTTTTCTCCTTTTCTCATGGAATTAATTAATTAACTTAAAAAGAGAAAGAAAGACCTGGTTGACTAGCTCATGGGCCAGCACTAGCCATCTAACCAACTGCACAATGTGGAAAAGCAAAACCTTCAGCTTTTCCTTCTGCAGTTCCCCGATGTGCTGAGCAAACTAAGGGAGAGACCCTATCTGTGGAGATTCAGTTCCTCCAAGACGTAGATGATCATCTCTTTATTTTAGCTGTTGGGGCAGTGTAGTTCTCAGTCCTAGTTCTACCATCTACTCACTGTGATTGTGAGCAAGTCGGTTCAACTTTCTGAGCCTCTCTTGGTCAATACAATATGGTTTTCTAGTAGGATTAAATGAGATAACTGCAGACAAAGCAGTTATTACATAAGTGGTCAATAGTTGTTAGCCTTTTCTTTGATCATTGCCTTGTAAGGTTCAGGATATGAAAATGTGTTAACCATGCTGTTATGGTGATTGGATGTTTATTACATCTGCTGAGGGGGGAAAGAGCCTTAAGAAGAGAGTAGGTTATGAAAGCATTAGTCAAATCAGAGCTGATATTGCTCCTTCTGGTACAGGTACTCAGCCCTCAAGGTCCCTTATGGACTCTTGCATGTTTCCAAACTGTTGGCTTAGTTTTAAAAAAAAATATCTTGAGTCTTAGAGGAAAAAAAAAAATTCAGGCTAGACTTTGGAGCCTTTGTGTAAAACAGTCTTTAGATTTATTCCTCTCTTTTCCAGCCTCTGTTCCAGGTGAATATTTGGACCATGACTGGCTAGTTGGGAGGTCTAAATTTATGCATCAGAGAAAGAAATTTGTTTGCTTTCAGCCATCTTTTCTTTGCAATCTTCATGGTAGTCCTTGTGGTAGCTGATATTTTGTCCACTTGCAGTCTCCTTTCCCCCAAAAAAGCAGCTTTGATTTCTGTGCTTAAGGTGTCAGCTAAATGCCAGTTTCTTTTTACCTGTTTTAACTAACTCCATTCTAGTCACAAGAATAGTTCATTGGTTTTTCAGCTACTGAAACTTTTACTGCCTTAATGGGAACCACATGTAGTAGAAAGTACAGATAAAGGAGTTCCAAGACGGGTGTTCCAGGTTGCACACCCTCCAAATAATTGTTCTAACCATAGTTGTAGCATCTGCAACATTAGAATAGAAAAACTTGTCTCAGCAGGGTTATGGGGAGAAGATACAACGTACTAGCTAATACAGGTGAATGTATCTGTCTAAAAGGACCTACACAGATGTGTTTAAAATCTAAACAGGTGAAGACTTTGTAGGACGATATTTTTGGGTCATGGTGAAATACCTTTTCATTAACTTGCTCTTGGGAGAACACAGGATGAGGTGTAATTATTTACTCCCAGTTAAAGATCATCTTGCTTTTTTTTTTTTTTTTTGGAGAGGTTTTTCGCTATAGGGCGCATGCGCTCGCCAGACAGACAGAGAGAGACATAGAGACAGAAAGCGAGAAATCACCCCCCAGGGGGGATGTAAGATCATCTTGCTTTTTAATAGCTTGATGATGAGCCTACAGTCATTTCCACCTCCATCTCCCAGAGATGCCACAAGGGGGAGCACTCGTCCTTGTGGATGGCCTCTGGATGTGCACTACAGTTCCTCTTCGGCCTCACCAACCATTTCCTGGAGTAAAAATGTTTTCTTCCCTAAAAGTTGATAAATGCAGGAGGAAGAAAGAAAAAAATCTAAGTGGAGCATAAAAAACACCATGGTTTTGTCTTTGTAGTGTCACTAATGTACTTGCGTAAGCCATCTAACTTATTCTAGAGGTCATTTTTCTTTATTTCTAAAATTCATTCAGGCACTGGGCCAGCAGATGTCAAGGAGGTTAAGGCTTCTAGACCCTGCATAGCCAACTGCATGGTTGGATTCCCGAACCCTGCAGCTTGAAAAATGTGTGAGGCATGCCTAAGACAGCAAGAAGAGAATGGAAGGGAAGGGGTTGTGGTGTGGCCATTCCCCTTGGGAGATGCTTGCTTTCTCTCTCTCTCTCTCTGCCTCTCTCCCTGGCTCCAGATAGTGCATGCTCCCTGTAGCAAAAATTTAGGGGGAAAAATACTTGCCAGGTATTAATATACATGAATGCCTAGCTCAGAAATGAAAATATTTAGTCCCTGCTTGCTAAGAATCTACAGCATTATATGTTTTTTTTTTTTTTTTTTTTTTTTTTTGGAGAGGTTTTTGCTATAGGGCGCGTGTGCTCGCCAGACAGACAGAGAGAGACAGAGAGATAGAAAGCAGGAAATCACCCCCCAGGGGGGATGGCCACGCCGCAATCCCTTCTCCTCCATTCTCCTCTCGGGATCTTGGGCACGCACGCACACGCGCCCGGCGTGAGTTTAAGCCGCCGGGTCCGGGACTCGAACCCCGGTCGACTACGTGGGAGTCCAGCGACATAGCCATTACGCTAACTGCTGGTCCCTACAGCATTATATGTTAAACACACTTGCACACCATCAGTTATAAAGAAACGTGATAAATGCCACTGTGGAGTGATCAGGACCTTGGAAGAAGGCATTGTTAGGGTTTATTAAAGAATTTAAAGAGTCAGGGAAAGCTTCACTGACAAGGCAAAGCTTAATTTTGAATTTAGAGGAGCAGCAGTTTGGTAGGTGAGAAAATAAAGACAGGCATTAGAAGCAAAGAGGATAAAATTCACAAGTAGGTGCACAGAGGGAAGGATGCATTTGGCAGTAGGGTCAGGACTCCCATCTATTGGTCCATGAATATGCCCTCAAGTATGATATTGTCCATATGTTCTTATTTGCATATTTCTGTGGTCAAAATCCACTCATTGATTTCATTATATTCTCAAATTGGTTGATTATAAGGGATATAAATATATATATAGCAATAAATATAAATATATATTACAAACTTTCTTGCTATTTATATAAATATTATATATGTGTGTGTGTGTGTGTATATATATATATATATATATATATATATATATAAAATCTCTAAGTCAATCAGTTCTGTCATCCTATGGTATTTATTTATAATAAAGAAATTGTGCATATAAACTTCTAAGCATGTGTCTTGGGACAGTCATCTCCACTTGTTTTTCTTACTACACAGTAATATGGATGGACAATTATATACCCCGGTTTTACACTGACTCCTTTACAATCTCCCTTGCAATCTGCATTAGTTCCAGGACCTCTGCTATCCATAGCCTTGGGTAATGTCCACTATTTGGTAATCAGAAAAGTCATGAAGCATTTTTGAATAGAAAAGCACATCATGACTTTTCTGAGGACCCAGTGTCTCTGCATTACGCAGTCAGCTATGGTTTGTTAGTCTCCTCCATTTACATGTTGAGATTTGGTTGTGATGAGATTAAGAGAAAAACGTGGTCTGACTGTGGTGTTGAAAGGTGAGGCCATTGGAGGAGATTGGGATTCAGGTCATCAGGGCAGGCTCCTCTGATTGACTTCTGGTGTGCTGGTGAGGAGAGGGAGTGAGACTGAGGCACGGGGATGAATACAGAGAAGTGTGGTCCTGCTCTCTCATGACGTAAGGCCCTGCATGGCCTTGGGACCCCACAACAGGAAAACTTTGACCAGAAGTTGTCCCCTGAACCTTCAAACAGTGAGTTGAATAAACCTCTATTATTTAAAATTACCCAGATCCAGGTATTTTCTGTTATTAGCAATAGCATGGACTATAATATAGACCCTATTGATTTCTTTTTTTTTCCTATATTAAAGCTAAATTGTCCAATGATTTTTAAAAATATATCTAAACAGTGGAGAGGAAGGTCCACAATTCCACATGATTTCCTCTGTTTCAAATCTTCAGCAGCCCCTCGTAACTCCTTTATCTCAGCTGTAACTTTGCTTCGTATTTCATTAAGTAAATGGAAGCACTCAGAAGAGAACTTCTCTCTCTTCCCCTGCCTATGTTCCTAGTTCCTGGCGTCTGTGCACGTTAACTCCTCTAGCCCTCATGGTACTATCCCAAGTCAGCCCTTCCACTTTAGCACTGGACTCTCCCTCCTCGTTTGAGATATTTCTCTTGTATGGTCCATTCTCTTTTCCTGTGTCATCATTTATTTCTCTCTCTGCTCAATTCTTCCCACTACCTCTCAAATATCTCCTATCTTAAAAGAAAATCTTCCTTTTAACCTCCCAACTGTCTTCTACCATCACCCTATTTCCCTGTTTCCCTTTATAGCAAAACTCTGAGTTGTCTGTGTCCATTATCTCCATTTCCTTCCCTCCGTGTCTCAGATGAAAGACTCCAGACACGTCTTTGTTCCTAGCAGAAACCAGATACAGTAGTAAATTATCAATCCTCATATCACTTCACTTCCTAGCAGCATGGCCATCCTCAATCATTCCCATTTCTTGAAAGACTTTATACTTTTGGAGGACTGTGTTCATCCCACTTCTGGGTCGTCAGGAAAGTCATGACACAATTTTACATAGGAAAATATGCCATGACTTTCCCCACAACCTAGTATTTCTTTTGCTGGGTTAATTGTATCTTCTCTTCCTGTAAAAGATGATTTGATTCACAACTCATGACTTTCTTCTCTAATTGCGTTATACTCTCTCCCTGGGTGATTTCACCATCAATAAATTGGAATACTTTTTATTCAATAATGTTTTAAAATTTCTATTGGAGATCTGAGCTTTTGCCCTGAATGTCAGAGTTCTATGTTTAGATTTTTACTTGATACTTTCATTTGGATATTAATAGACACCATTTTTTTTTTTTTTTTTTTTTTTTACTTTTCTACCTATACCACCACCCACAAACCTGGTCATACCCAGTTTTTCCAGTCTGTATAAATGGTACCACAATTCCCCAAGTTGTATAGGTTAGATACCTTAGAATCATCCACTTGTTCTCTTTTTCTTTCACAGAAATGCATGCCAATCTGTTGGTACATCCTCTTCCCCTCTGAAATTTCCCCAGAATCTAATCTCTACTTACCATTTCTGCTGCCACCACTTTATTCTAAGCATAATATCTCTCACCTAGACCCGTGTGATAACCTAATTATTCTTTGTTTTCTCCTTTTCTTCCCTAACCTCAAGCAATCAATGGACTATGTTACAAATGTGAATCATATAAGGCCATTCCCTGCTATCAACAGTCAGAAGGTTTCACAGGTAAAGTCAGAAAAGCCTAACTGCTACACACTTCTCTATTCATATTCTACCAGCCTCCCTCTTCCTCACTCCTGTTACTTGCATACCCTTGAGTGCACTCCTGCCTCAGTTCTTTTATGTTATAATTTTCTCCACTAAGAATATTTTTCACCAAATATTTATGACACTCTTCTTTATTTCATTTGGTCTCTGCTCAAAAGAGAAACTTCCTCTGAGAGTCTTCTGTGACTTATCTAAAGTAGCACTCCAATTTTCTTTTTATGCCTAGAATGATCAGTATTGAACATTCTAGTACTCGATATAAATGTATGTGTATGTAGTCTACTCCTCCCTGCCCACACACACAGACACACAGTGGTCTTTGAGAGCAGGCACTGCCCTCTGATTCACCACTGTGTGCACCCACTGCTCGAATGGTGCATGGTTGCCATTTAGTAAATATATATGGAATAAGTAAGAGCAGAAGTAAATGAGTCTGTGTGACAACCTGTATTTATGTCTAATTACAAAAGGATTCCAATGGAAGATACAAGGATCACCTGTCTTTACATAGATAAAGTAATGGATTGAGCAGAAAATTCGTCTTCAAACTTGTTGAAAGCAACAAGTCAGTTAAAAACAGACATCTTGGAATGGGTCTCTAATAATGTAATGACTAATTTTTATTGAGTACTTATTATGTTTTGAGTTATTTACATGTACAGAATTAGGTAATCCTCACAGTGTCACCTTGAGCATGGTACTTTTCATTTCTCCATTTGTACGTGAAGAATATGAGGCAAAGAGATACTATCATAGTCCTGGTACATGGTCAGATTTTGAGCCCCAACACTCTTCTTCTATATAGTGAGAGAGAATTAAAAACAAAAAAGACTTGGGACCAGTAGTTAGCGTAATGGCTATGTCGCTGAACTCCCATGTAGCTGACAGCAGTTTGAGTCCCGGACTCGGTGGCTTAAACTCACGCCGGGCGCATGTGCGTGCATGCGTGCCCAAGATCCCAAGAGGAGAATGGAGGAGAAGGGATTGTGGCGTGGCCATCCCCCCTGGGGGGTGATTTCTCGCTTTCTGTCTCTATGTCTCTCTCCATCTCTCTGGCAAGTGCATGCGCACTATAGCAAAAACCTCTCCAAAAAAAAAAAAAAAAACCCAAACAAACAAAAAAAGAAAATAAACAAAAAAGACTCCTTATTTTAAGTTGTTTAGTAAATCATCATTAAAATGTCATTTACACAAGTGTGATTTTTTAAAATATGAATAAACTTTACAGGTATTTTAATAATTCATATGTGTGTGTGTGTGTGTGTGTGTGTGTGTTCATACAAAAAAAAGAACAATTGAAAAAAAGAGGAGAGAAAGAGAAAGTAAGGAAAGGAAAGGAAAATAAGAGAAGGAAAGGAAGGAAGGAAGAGGAATAAATTAGTTTGAGTTGAGATGCCTGAAATAATTTTTCTGAAGGTCCAAACAGTCATATCAGCAATTTCTATGGTTGAAGTTATAGATAAATATGTAAATTTGAGTTATTACTCGGCCCCTGCTCCCAGCATGTTTTCAAGCTGCTTAGGCTGGGATTTGAACCTTAGTTGACCATGTTCTGCACTTAACCACTGCACTATGGGACTGACCCCTTCTGTGATCCTAATCAGTTATATTTTTAAAGTTTTATTATGTATGCAATGTCCATAATAGTCTCCTCTGAATTTTTAGTATTTCCCTCTGTGTTTCAGTCTGGATATTTCCTATTTATGTTTTCCCATTTTAATAAGCCTTTTTCTCTTCTGCATTTAACCTTTTGTTAAACCTACCCATTTCTTTTTCATTTCAAACATTGTATTTCTCAAATCTATAATTTTTATTTTTTATAGAATTGAGTAATCCAGTAATATTTTCTACTTTTTCACTGTTTCCTTGGATATAAAAATTATAATTATTGAAAGTCTTATCTGGTATCTCTAGTATCTGGATACATTTCTACAGTCTCTGTATATCCTGGCCTTAATCTGTTGGTCCTCTTTCATGATATACCTAGTAGCTTTTGACTGAATGTCACACATTGTTTATGAAAAAGAAATGTTTAAAGTTTTAGGTTATATTATCTTTCTTCAGGAAAAATTTAATTTCCTTATGGTATGCAATTTAAGGAAGAACACATAATCTTGAATAAAATGAGAGATCAAAATATTTTTAAGTTATGATTTACAGTTGAGTAGGGCTGGTTTATTGCTGATTTGTGCTTATACTGAAAGCCTGGATGTTAGGGATCTTCCATGTTTTCCAGGCTCACTCACTTTTCCTTGTTGTGCCCTAAATTCCAATTTTTATTTTCCAAACTTTGTGAGAGTGCAGAAGTTTCTATGTCAGTTTTTTTAAGCCCATAGCATCTGGGTTTTTTGTTTGTTTGTTTGTTTGTTTGTTTGCTTGATTTCTTGGCCTTTGCCTTGCATATGTGCACTTTTTCAAAAAATACCTCTAAATGAAACACTTTTTTTGTGTTCATTTTCTGTAATTTTCTGTTCTCCAGGATCTTAATATTTTAATCCTGGCTGACAAGGTCCTGAATTCCCTTTTTATTTTTTTTTCCTCCTTAATTCCAACCTAGCAAGACTACTGCAATTACTGTTTCTGTTTTATGTCCTGTGAAGCAAACTGGCAAACTTCATAAAGGAAAATAGCAGTAATGATCTCAGACTCATCACAACGTCTTTTTACCCTGGGGCATCAGAGCTTCTCAAATTCGGTTTGCCTTGATTTCTCTTTGAGGATTTCAAACCACATTTTTTTCCTTTTATTTGCCATAAAGCATGTGTTCTCTCCAGATAGAGAGAGATAGATAGAAAGAGAAAACAGCCCTGATGGAGCGTGGTCATACTTCAATCCCTTCTCCATTTCTCCTCCTTGTCAGGATTTTGGGCACACACATACACAGGTGACCTGGGTGTTTCTCAAATTGTTGGGGCTGGGACTTGAACTACATGGTCAGCCATGTAGGGACTGGCTTTCTTAACCACTAGGTCATGGAACTGGCCCTCATACCACTGCTTTTAAAATCCTGGTTCTATAGTTACCCTTAGTTATATCACTAGTCAGATCGAAAACTACTCTTTCATAGGTAGAAGCAAAATTCATCATTATTAATTTTTTTAATCAAATCATCCCAATGTAGACAGTGAGAGTCCAGTTGAACTGGACTTTTATACATATCCTCAGTTTGTGACATTTCTTTATTCTCCGCCACAGAAAAGATATTTCAAGTTCACATTGTACTTAGGCTGCCAAAGACAAGGATTCCATTGTATCTATAGGATCTCAAATTCTTTTTGGTGAAAAATATTTAGAAGTCAACATCTAGAGATACTTATAGATGTCAGATCAGATGGCCTCTGGCATTTTCCATGTCTTCATTACATGTATTTAGTCATTCATGCTAATGGAAATTCAATCTAACAACATAGTTCTTTTCCTCACCTTTTCCCTTTCCATATTTAGCAATTTGTTTTATCCTACAGTACACATCCTTAGTTTCATAATGTCTGCACTACTGCTGCTACCAGCACAACTTAGTAAAGTTGAAGATTTCTTTGCATTTCTTTTGTTCTTAGCACATGTTTTATTAAGAGGGTACATTCAGGCCAGCAGTTGGAGTGGAGCTTAAAGCAGCTAGATCCCACATAGCCTACTCCATGGTTTGAGTCCTAGACTGAGCAGCTTGAGAATCATTACAGTTGTGTGTGCGCTAGCACTCAAGTCCTGAGAAGAGAATAAAGAGAAAGGATTGTGATGTGGCCATTCCCCGGGAGATGATTTCTCCCTCCACTGCCCTCCCGATTCTGTCTCTCTCTGGGGAGTACACCTGCCCTGTGGGGAAAAAAAAAAAAAAAAAAAAAAAAGAATACATTCAAAATATGATCACATTAGTTCAGTTTTTTCTATGTAAATATGTTATCAATTGACATATGGTTAGGGCCATTTGTGTTTTTTTCTTTTGTGTTGAATTTTATTGATCATATCATGGAAACAAATGTATGATTTGCCTCAAAGCTATTTAGATAAAATTTATATCCGTGTATTTCCTAGTGAGTCATTCTTTGATCCATGGAATTAATATCATTTGACCATGATGTTTTATTTTAAGATGTTGTAGGATTCAGTTTGCAATTACTTTATTTGTGATTCCTGAATTAATATTCATAAAGGAAAATGTTTTCCTACTTTTCTTTTTTGTGTCATCCTTTTGCATTTAGTTATAAATATTATATGTGTTTCAGACAAATATGTAGATTTTTAAAGTTCTTTTTATTTCTGTGCTCTGGAACAAGTTAAGTAGAAATTGTCTTTGAAGGACTGGAAGAATTCCCTATATAACCATCTAATTTGGGTGAGTTTAAGTAGATAGTTCTTTGAATTCTTTATCTTTTTTATATGGTAATCAGTCTGTTTAAGCATTCTATTATAACCTGGGTGAGTTATGATAAATCATAATTTTGCTTAGGATTTCAAATGTATTTCAATAGACTTCTGTGAAATAATCTCATGATTTGTTGATTTCATCTTTTGTAAAAGTTATTTTTCCTCTGTAATTTCTCATTTAGCATATATTTAGACATGCTTTCAGCCTTCATTCTTTGAATAGTTTTATAGTAGTGGTTTGTTTATTTGGTAGTTTTCCCCTGAACATCATAACTTTATTACTTTTGACTTTTTACTACTACTCTATTGATTTATCATGTAATTATTGGGTTATCAGAAAAGTCATGGCATATTTTTAGTGTTTTTTTCTATGCAAAAATGTCTCATGACTTTTCTGACAGCCTAATACATCAGAGTACACCCATACTAAGTGTATAGTTTGAGCACTCTTGAAAATGCACTTTTCTACACATACCACATTCATACTACAGAGCATCTTCATTACCACAAAACCTCTTTCATGCATGTTTGCCGTAACGCCTCATCACTCCTGTCCTCAGGAAACCACTGATCTGCTTTCTATCACTGAAGGTTAGTTTGCCTATTCTAGGATATCATATAAACAAAATCCCAAAGTGTATAGTATTTTATGTCTGCCTTCTCTCACTTGAAAGCATTACGTTCTTCTAAGATTTAGCCAAGTTGCTGCATTGAACAGCAGTTCATGTTACTGCTCAATGTTCCATTGTATGGATATGACAGTTTGTATATAAGTTTAGCATGCATCTTATACATCTTTGTGAAATGTCTGTTTCAGTCTTTTGGTTTTCTTATTGTGTTGCTTATTAACAAGTTTAAAGGATACTCATTCAGAAGGATTTGAAAAAGACATACTGATAAATAAAATATATGGTGAATGGAGCCGGCAGGTAGTGTGGTGGCTAAAGGCACCGGGCTCTCACATAGCCAACTACAGGACCTGATGGCTTGATTTCTCTCTCTCTCTCTCTCTCTCTCTCTCTCTCTCTCTCCCTCTCCCTCTCCCTCTCTCTCCCTTTCTGGTCAAATTAAAATAAAAAAAGCTAAATAAAATAATTCTTTAAAAAACATATGGTAAAAGTAAGTATACACTGTTATATTCATGGAACATAATACTGTATGTCTATATACGTATGTGCATATGCAGGGAAAATATAAATTCTTTCCTACCAGTCTATGAATGATTCTTTTTTTTAATTAATAGAACTTTTTTTAGGAGTCTAGCATGGTACTCTACCTGTTTAGCATGTTATGTTTGTTTTTTTCAGTGACATGACCCAAGGAATTTCCCTCTATGCAAAGGCCAGTGTGTGACCTGGGTTTTGCCCAACAGAAAGAATGCCGAATAATGCCTAGTGTGAGCTCAAGGCAATCTATCAACCACTTTCCGAATGTCAAGATATCAAATCAACAAAAGTATTGATTGCCATTTTGGGAGCCGAGCTCAGAGTAGTGAAGTAGTTGGTTCCAAACTACACAGTAATTTATAATGTTGACTTTTATTTTCTTCTAGGATATATTGATAGAAGGTATATTTACCCCCATAATATTTACTTCTCATCACTTATGAATTTCATATGTTTTCTAAGCCACTTCACAGGATTTTTTTTTTTTTCTTTTTTTTTTTGGAGAGGTTTTTGCTATAGGGCGCGTGCGCTCGCCAGACAGACAGAGAGAGACAGAGAGATAGAAAGCAGGAAATCACCCCCCAGGGGGGATGGCCACGCCGCAATCCCTTCTCCTCCATTCTCCTCTCGGGATCCTGGGCACGCACGCACACGCGCCCGGCGTGAGTTTAAGCCGCCGGGTCCGGGACTCGAACCGCGGTCGACTACGTGGGAGTCCAGCGACATAGTCATTACGCTAACTGCTGGTCCCGAGGATTTTTTTAATTAATCAATTTAGATGTATGTCTTGACTCCCAGCTAGATAGTTTTTTTATTTTAGTAAAAATGCATATTTTCTTGCATTTTTTTCTTATGTTCTATCAAAAATTGACAAACTTTTACCCAACTTTTACTGTAAGCAGTTTATGAATCTTTATTCCCCTTATACATTTAAACCAAACACCAAGCCCAACCAATTCATTATCTCTAAAATTTGTAATTCTCTATCCCCATCATTATGTAGTCCAGACACATCATTTCTTGCCTAAATGATTTATCATTTTTGCTTTGTTTCCTTATTCCTTTGGGGTGAAACTTTAAAGGTACTTCTAAGATAAACTCTACATTGTGATCTGCAATACTTCCCCAAAATCTCTATTTATTTATTTATTGCTGTGTGCTGGTACTCTACTATGCTTTGTGGTTGTGAAGATGAAAAGGAACAGCCTTTGGCTCTTCTTTTATAAGTAGGTTAGACAAACTTAAGAAAAATAATAAGGAATCAAAGAAACAAACATGAAACAATTTATTTGGGAGCATATAAATAGGAGTGAATATCTGAGCTGAGCCTTAAAGGAAGAATAGAAATGTGTTTGTTATGTGTCCTTTTGCTTTTAGTTGGGTCCAGGTTGTGGAATAATTTATGTTGTATCCTGTGGGCAGTGGGAGGCAGAATTGGCCATTATTTTATTTTTAGAAGAAAATGTTAGTGCAATTTAGAGTCTGCTTGGTACAAAGAAGTTTTGATCATTTCCCCCCCCCTTTTTTTTTTTTTTTGTATGACTATATTGGTTATTTAGAATTGAAGCAAGAAAACTTGCCATTTGAAGAAATACACTTATATTTTATGGTGGAATAGCAAAGCACCATAAATCAGAATAGCAAAGCACCATAAATCAGATTGGTTTATTCTGCAGAGACTTATTTAACAGGTCCCTTAGGCAAACATAAATCAAATCAGCACCTAATAGCCTAGATAAGCATAACTGTAGTATTAATATGAAGAGGATGCAGAAATATGTGCATAGGGATTTAGGTACCCTTTTTGAGGGAAGGATTAAGATTCCAACCCCTTTCTTCTTGAGGTTCAATGCTATCTCAGTTTTATTCATGAATTGATTGGGTCCTGTAAAAGATCCACTGAGAGAGAAAAGACCTGAAGGGGAAGATCCTAAAGGGAAAGAAGAATCCGACTAACAATATAGACTCAAGAGCAGAGTTTGTATGGAAATGAGATGGGCACTTGACTGACTCTCTGAACCCCTCATATGTCAGAGGAAACTACAGGCATGATGGCTAGGCCTCGAATGTAAACAGCTGTGACCTTCTAAGTCCAAACCTGGCCATCTTTATATGAAGAGACTTCACAGCAGTAGAATCTGGACCAGCAAAAGTGTCTTTGTTGGAATTGTTCAGAAAATATTTACCAGAGTGGCATCAGTGCTCAACAGCACCATTTGGCGGGGAGGAAAAAAAAAGTCAAGATACCAGCACCTGTTTATGGCCAGATCTGATTACTGAGTTCTCTTTTAGCCTAAGAGCAATCCTGGCCATGCTGGGCTGACCCCAGGGCTTCTTGAACAGTTGCTGAGTATTGAGGAAGCCCCAAGAGAGATGCTCTAACATCTTTCCCATAGGTATTTGTTCTGGTTGTCATAATAAAATACCACAGACTGGGCACCTTAAACAGCAGAATGTTATATTCTCATAGTTCTGGAAGCTGGATGTGAGAGATCAGAATGTCAGCAGATCAGTTTATTCTGTGGCTCCCTTCATCACCTGTAGATGGTCACCTTCTCCTGTGTCTTCATGTGGCCTTCACTTTATATATGTCTGTGTCTTAATCTCCTTCTAAGGACACCTGTCGTATTGCATTAGGGCCCACCCTGATGGCTTCATTTTAACTTAATTACATCTTTCAAGAACCTTTCTCCAAATAAAGTCACATTCTAAGGTAGTGCAGTTAAGACTTCACTAAATGAGTTGGGGAAGGAGACAAAATTCAGCCATATCACTTGCCACGTTGCTTAAATGGAGACAGGTGAATTTGAATGTCAGGAAGATTGTTTTTTAAAGTTATTTTATTGCCTAGTCTTTACCCATTGCCAATTTTATCAAATCTAATGCTGTGCCAACTTGCTTCAGAACTGTTTGTTAAAAATAAGTAAGTGTAGCAGACAAAACTGGCACCCCTCGTGTATCTCTCCTTTCCCATTTCTGTGTGTTCCTCCATAGACGTTAGTAGTATTTAGCCTAAAAGCATTCCTAGGGTGTTTTCATTTTTGTGCTGTAACTTTACCTCCTTCACCAAGCTGATGAAGTAGACCATTTCAGTTACATCTGCTTAGTATTTTTATATAAATGCCAACCTCAGAATGAAGTCTGCACTCCCTAGCATGGCATAGTCCTTAAATATTTGTCCTTGCTGCCTTCCCAGTCTCATTCACTGCCCTGCCTCTTTGCAGTGGAGATCTGGATGTGGCACTAGCTCTCACAGTTCTCCATTCCCTGGCACGTGCTCTTCTTCTTGCCTGGAATAGCCTTGCCTCCTGCCATCTGACTTGCTGTCCCTCCTTTATGCTCATGTATCATTGAATAATGCCTCTCTTACCATACACATTATATCAGATTAAAATGAAAAGTTTGGTTGCATATTTAATCTGAAGAATTCAGATTGCCTTGACTGTGAAGAGTGAACCTTTCATAATTCAGTGTCCAGAGTTTGACATTAAGATCAACTAAGATTATTATTAGATCAACTCAGACTAAATAAATGAATAACTAAGGCATGGATCAATTGGTTGCAAATAATGATGTGATCGTATTGCTTGGCAGTACCTATTGGGTCGTTGGTAAAGTCATGATGCATTTTTGCATAGTAAAACATAGAAAAATAGGTCATGACTTTTCCTATGACCTAATAGTTACCCTGTGAAATTGAGAAAAATTTGAGTTGTCGAATAAATCTAGAAATCATATATTATTCTTTTATTTTTTTTTTTTTATTTTTTTTTTTGAGAGGTTTTTCGCTATAGGGCGCGTGCGCTCGCCAGACAGACAGAGAGAGACATAGAGACAGAAAGCGAGAAATCACCCCCCAGGGGGGATGGTCACGCCGCAATCCCTTCTCCTCCATTCTCCTCTCAGGATCTTGGGCACGCACGCACACGCGCCCGGCGTGAGTTGTAAGCCACCGGGTCCGAGACGCGAACCGCGGTCGACTACGTGGGAGTCCAGCAACATAGCCATTACGCTAACTGCTGGTTCCCGAGAAAAATTTGAGTTGTCGAATAAATCTAGAAATCATATATTATTCTTTTATTTTTAAAGAATGATTGATTTAAGTATATTTATCATTATTACCTTATAACTCGACCAGAAAGAGACAAAGAGAGAGAAAGGGAAAGTGAGAAAGGAAGCTGCAGGTCCAGGACTCAAATTGAACTTGGCCATGTGGGAGTCCAGTGCCTCAACCACCATACTGCCCGCTAGCCCCCAAATCATGTATTTCTTAGTCCCTGTTTCAACAACAAAAACAGCACCTAGATGAAAGGGGGAAAATGTGTTTTCTGAAAATTACTCTCCTACTGAGCCATTCATGATGATGCCTCCGCCTGGCCTCTGTGCTGTGGAATGCCTGGCTGACAGGTTCAGGAATGCCTCTGCACCACCTTGGTGACATCCGACAGCTCCACTCCACACTGATCTGCTAGGAGCTTGTTGCAAGCCATCAGGTGCCAGGGACTTTTATTCCTGCCTTATTAAAATGGAGACCTGGATCCCGAAAACTAAATTTACCAAAACCCATAACTCAGGAAAGGCTGGAGGGGATAAGAGAGACATATAATAGACTTCTTTAAATATGCTGAAAGGCCAGTCAATGTTCTAAAGATCTTAAAGGTCATCTTATCACATCCATGTTCAAAATATGCCATAAACTAACACCATCCTTTCAAGAAAAAAAACAACTAAACAACTTCAAATTAATCATGGGTTATAGACTTCCCAGGAGACAGCAGAAGCCAGTTCTCTGTAGGTAACCAGCTCTCCCAGATATAACTGCCCCTGCCTGGGAGACAGCCGCCCTTCTCCCTCAGCAGGCTGAGCAGCCAGCTCCTGTGCACAGCCTCTCCTCTGCTCCATCAGCACCTCCCAGTGTTAATTGCTTCCTGGGATGTGCTGAGAGGCTGGGGTGGGAGAAGCCTTGGCAGCATCCTGCGGTAATTCCTGAGGGCTCTCTTCCTGTGCTCATTATCCCTCTCTGACTCTGTCAGCCTCTGGGTTTCCTCAGAGCACCCTCAGTCGGTCATGCCAGAGGACAGCATCTTGAGCCATCCTCCCTCCTGAATGATACAAAACACAAGGTTTATTCCCAGGTGCAGTGTCTAGGGAAGCCAGAGTGTATAAGGGAGACTGGCAATTCCCAGGTAGCCCTGTGTCAGTTTTCTCACCCTAATTACAAAAAAGCAGACAGAGCTGTCTAGGTTTGCAGACCTGAGGGCATGCAGGCTGCCTACAGGATTATCACCAGTGATAAGGCAGAGGAGAATGTAGAGACTTTATGGGGGGATTTCCTGGCATGAAGCAAGCGCTGGGTTGCTCTTCTCTTGTGGCCCTCATAATGCTTGACTAGGGCCTAGGCTTTATTTAATGATCAATAATTATCACCTGACTTGACTCAGAAGCTGAAAACAGCAATGTCTCTTCAGAGAGCAATATAAGGAAATTCAGCTTGTTAAAGCAATAGCTTATTTTGGGTAGCAGTAAGCACATAAAACACCTGTAACATATGTGCTGTTTAAGTAAAAGGTCTGCCATCACACTTACACACTGAGCACTAAAATGGTAGATTTTTTTTTTCCTGGAAAAGAGGAAGTCTATGTAAAAGCAACAAGCTGAGACACACTAACTGATGACAAGAGATCCGACACTAGAAGAATCATCTCTCTGAGCTATTTCTATATCCAGACATATATTGTTTCAGATTGTTCAACTTCTTGTAATCATGCCCATTTTCTCCAACAGATATTAATGCTCCTAGCTAGCTCACCATTTATCTCATCTCCTTTTGTGTTGTCCATAGTGTCTGGTAAAGTGACAGGCATAAAGCAGGTGCTAACTTAACCTTTCTGGAAAGGAAGCAAATAAGGTGGAAGGAAAAACCGCAGGATGGAGGTAGAGATAGAGATAGGGAAGAAAACTAGATAAGGAATATTTTAGTGTTTTCTAGAATTCTAAAGAAAATTTTTCTTTGGGCCGAGATATAGATTATTATTTTTTCATTTCAATGCATATAAAAGGGGCAGATACCATGAGCTTGAAAAACAGTCACAGTTTTTGTACACAGTTCTTATCCTCTAATCATAGTCAGTGGTCAAACAATATGTAGATACATTCTGCACTGCTTTATATAACCTTCTGCCTAAAGCTGGCCATATTCAATAAACAAAAGCGTCCTGGGCCCAGGAGCAAACAGGCAGATAGCTTCAACAAAGAAACTTCAAATAGAACATTTGAATATGTTTTTCCATCGTTTTTGTAGTAGATGTGCAAATGATAACTACAGAAACGGCAGGACTGAAACTGACCTACTTTGCTTAGCTACA
Source organism: Tupaia tana (assembly GCA_026018925.1). Classification (NCBI taxonomy): domain Eukaryota; kingdom Metazoa; phylum Chordata; class Mammalia; order Scandentia; family Tupaiidae; genus Tupaia; species Tupaia tana. The sequence continues at coordinate 78,421,598 of JAKSZU010000015.1, forward strand.
ATTATCTCCCCTTTATGTAAGTCTCTTGCAATTTTTCCTATTTGAAAGAAAGAGGGAGGCTTAGGTAAAGAAGAGATGATTGTAGTTAAGCAAGGTGAGTCAGGTCAGTGCTGCTGTTCTTGTAGTTTTTATCTGTGCTAGCAAATTCTGTACCCATGTGAGCTTTTCCCCTGAAGATTTCCCCCAAACAGAAAGGAGAAAGGCAGTCAAGATGGGAACCCAGAAATCTTCCTACCTAACATTTGTTCTTTTACTGATTTTGAAGGGGACTTCAGTTTATCTACATCAACAACATTCTTATCCAAGTTGCTCCCCAATTCTCTGTCCCCATTTCTCTCTCTCTCTGAAGTATGAGTGCACACATGCTTATTCCCGTGCACACGCATGTGCATGTGCACACATACACAAGAACACACATGCACAGGCACTTTTTTCCTGGAGAAAGAAGAAAAAGAAAGGAATATATTGTATAATTCCTCCATAGTTAATTTTATTTTCAAGGATGCAGAACTTTACTGAGAAGAATAATGGTGACAGAATGGTTTTTGAAATACTTTTTTATTTCCCCCTAGAATTTATTTCCTTTGTCAGTCTCTTATCTAGCTCCATATAGCAATTTTTAAAAAAATATATTATTTAACTTCATTTATTTATATATTTTTAAATTTCAGCTTGAACAGAGAGGGAGAGAGAGAGAGAAAGAGAGAGAAAGTGAGAAAGCAAGCCACCAGGTTCAGAACTTGAACCGTAGTTGACCATGTGGGAATCCAGTGCCTTAACCACCACACCATCTGTCGGCCCCTCCATATAACAATTTAAAAACATTCTTCTTTGGTTCTGATTCTGAGTAAGCCCCCATTTCTCTCATTGTGCAGAGCTTAAAAAACTGGACAGAATACTTATAGCAGCTGCTTGAGGGCCCTGAAAATAGTAGCAGGCAGGTTGAAAAAGTGGAGCAGAATTCCAAGTGCCAGCAAACTAGTGGTGTGCAGTGTTTTCTTCCTGTCTTCCTGGTGTTTGGCCCCAAGTAACAGGTCCAGTTGTGGAATTCCACAGCACAGCAAGACTGGAATTAGGATGACTCGATTTCAAGTCGTTTTCATTCAGAAACTTAATTAGGTCCTATTGATCATCTACTTCTCTGGGTCTGGATTTGAATTTTACCAAATATTTTATATATATATATATATATATATATATATATATATATGTATGTGTATATATATATATATATATATATATATACACACACACACACACATACAATTTTTTTTTCCTTTGGAGAGATTTTTGCTATAGGGCACGTGCACTCGCCAGACAGACAGAAACAGAGAGACAGAAAGCGAGAAATCACCCCCCAGGGGGGATGGCCATGCCGCAATCCTTTCTCCTCTGGGGATCTTGGGCGCGCATGCACACGTGCCTGGCGTGAGTTTTAAGCCACCGGGTCAGGGACTCAAACCACAGTCAACTACGTGGGAGTCTAGCGACATAGCCATTACGCTAACTGCTGGTTCCAATACATATATTTGAAATGTCAAAAGAGGGTTATTATTTGGCTCCTATAATTTCCTCCATTCTCAGAACTTTCTGATAAGTATCAGTGTTACATTAATGACTCTGCTCCTGGCAGTTTCCCTCTATGCTGCTTTTTTTTTAATAGATGAAAATTCCTGGTGACCTAGAAGAGATTGATGCCACCTTTGAAAATCAACATGGAATATTTTTGTTTGTGGTTTTTTTTTTTTTTTTTACTTGCTAGACCTTTGACTAACCAGGAAAAAAAGTAGGGGGGTTGGGGCAGGCAGAGCTGCAGTGGCGCAGCAGTGGTGCAGCAGTGGTGCAGCAGTGGTGCAATGCTCTACAATGGTAGACTCCAATGGAAGATTGGAATTCTTGGGTCACCTTATTCATGCCAGGCAGTGCACATGCCAGTGACACTGGCTGGCTGAGGAAAGTTTAGGGGGTGAGTGAGATTGCAGCATGAAACTCTGTTGAAGATACTTCTGTCTTGCTCTGTCATGAAATAAAAACAATTTTTAAAAAAAAATGTGGGGCAGAAGGGACCAGCATCTGATGTAATGGCTATGTCGCTGGAATCGCATGTAGTCGACTGTGGTTTGAGTCCTGAACCCAGTGGCTTAAACTCATGCTGGGCGTGTTTGCGTGTGTACCCAAGATCCCAAAAGGAGAATGGAGGAGAAGGGATTGCGGCGTGGCCATGCCCCCTGGGGGGTGATTTCTCTCTTTCTGTCTTTCTGGTGAGCACACACGCCCTATAGCAAAAACCTGTCCAAAAAAAAAGTGGGGCAGAGGTTAACATAAATCTTATATACTTCCTACCACTGTCAGAGTGGGAGGGGCGGAATATATATATATATATATATATATATATATATATATATATATTACATATACATATATATAATATATATATGCAAAACATATATATATAATATATATATATAAATATATATAAAAAATATGTTTATGTGTGTGTTCGTGTCCTTCTTGCCATGTCTCCAGAAAACTATCAAACCACATGAAAGTCATCAGAAAGCTGTGTGTCCAATAACACAGTTGCATTTATAAAAAGCAGTGAGAGTGTTACTCACACTACGATAAAAAAGTAAACTTAAACGAAATGGTATCAGGAGGTTGAGCTGTGAGACCAAGGCATAGAATTTAAATGAGTTTTTATCAAAAGCTTTAACTACATAGAGGTTTGCCAAGGACAAATAGCCACTTTAGTTCTCAACCAGGTGCATTATTAAAAGATCAGATTTAAGCTTTTACTTCCCACCACAGAGCCACTGGCCACAGGGGGAAAGATTTGAATGAAGGACTGAGGTGAGAAAGGCATTCTTAATTATGTCATTGCTGGTCATACTGAAGGAAAAGGCCATGTGGTAGAGAATAAAAGGTACCCTTCAAAATCAGACAATTCCTTGGAAATCTCACATCTCTCATTTACCTTGTGTGTGAACTTGGCAAGATTAATGCCTGTAAAGCACATACTTGGTTACACCTTGAAGACCCCAATATTAGGAAGGCAATGCTTTTATTGCATGTGGAGTTACCCTCACTCTCTATTGAAAGCCTTTCCATTTTCATGTTGTTTTGAGAGGCTCGAAGAATTAGGCTGGAATGAACTTGGATCTGCTTGAGTTGACCACATTACTGGATAGTTCTCTGCATTCCAACAATCTCAAACTTTATGGGTAAGATGGATGATATAAAATGCATAATACTGGGAATTCAGGAAAGTCGTGATTCGTTTTTGCATAGAAAAACACGTCATGATTTTCCTGACGACCTCATACTTCATTCAGTTTTCTGACTTTGCAACAGTCGCTTCAGTCATTTAAGTAACTAGGTCACCTGGAGTATCAGTAGGAATTTTACAGAAAAGAAAAAGGAAAAGAAATATTACCTACCAATGTGCCAAATATTGTTTTAATGCTAGGAATCTTACAGCTAATTCAGTGCCATTGGGATTTACCAAGAATCTACCAGATATGACGTGACCTCTGCCATCTGACTGCCTAAAGCATATTAGGGGAGACAGAAATCTCACTACACATTTTGTCGTAATAAATCCAGTAATGAAAAGCTATGCAAGGAACAGAAGGAATATAAAGAAGTTCATTAACTTTGCTCAAGAGGACAGGTATTCTTCCCAAAGAAAATGATGTCTAAACAGAAGATATGTACAGTTTTTTAGGTTTGAGGTGGGAACAGAATTTACAGGAAAGAGAAACAGCTTCTACAAGAGTACAGAAGTGAGTAAACACACAGAGTTACTAGGAGTTCTCAGAGCCTGGTCCCAGAGCAAAGCAGTTGGGATGAGAACTAGAACTAGGGTTGGTTCTAACTTTTACTCAGGTGGTACAATGTACAGAACAAAAGACATAGGTAGATCACTAAATCTTAGGCAAACTTTTCTGAGCTTTGATATCTTTATAAGTTAAAAGTTATCTGTTATTTACACACGTGTAAGGGTTTACTGATATGAAAGTACTCTTTAAACTATAAATATATACTAATTTAATTATTATGGATCCTACTTTAATGTGATAATTTACAAGTACTTATAGAAGATCAATTTAAATAGCTGTAGTCATAAAGGAATAGATTCACTGAATAATATTAGTACATAATACATGACTACTGATAAAATGTTCTAGAATTGATAGGTATGAAAAGATCTAAAGAATTATAAAATGTTTAGTAGGAAAAGAAAATCAATCACTTATATTCACTTCCTATCTGCGAAGTAAGAAAGAAAACCTTTAGCATGAAAGAAGTATTGTGATAGGGACCAGCAGTTAGCGTAATGGCTATGTTGCTGAACTCCCATGTAGTCGACTGCAGTTCAAGTCCCGGACCCAGTGGCTTAAACTCACACTGGGCACGTGTGTGTGTGCCCAAGATCCCGAGAGGAAAATGGAGGAGAAGGGATTGCGCATGGCCATCCCCCCGCCCCCACCGCCCACCGGGGGGTGATTTATCGCTTTCTATATCTCTGTCTCTCTGGCGAGTACACGTGCCCTATAGCAAAAACCTCTCCAAAAAAAAAAAAAAAAAAAAAAAGTATTGTGATAGAAAAAGTGAAATAAAGCAAAAAAGAGTAAGAAGATGCTTAGATATATTTAAATATACATTAAAAATATGAAAATGTGCAAGATGAGAAAACTTGGCCAAAGGATTGTGAAGAATAAGAGGTCAAAACTATGCAGCTGGGACCAGCAGATGGCATGATGATTACATCACTGGCCTCCCACATGGCCAACTGCAGTTCAAGTCTTGGACCCAGTGGCTTGAAACTCATGCCAGACATGTGTGCATGCCCCAAATCCTGAGAGGATCATGGAGGAGAAGGGATTGTAGCATGGCCATCCTCTCTGGGGGCAGGGCGGGGGCGTGATTTCTTGCTTTCTGTTTCTCTGTCTGTCTCAGTCTCGCCAGCAAGCACATGCTGGAACACATGAGCACACTAATATAAGCAAACAAACAAACAAAACCATGTAGGCTCCCAGGAAGAATGAAAGCAAGTGAAGGATGAACAACTCAGAACATCTTCACATGAAGAACTTGACCCTGTGATGCAGCAACTCAGAAGAAACTACTGCAGGAAGGCACTAAGGTGGAGTCCTTGGTAATGTAAGAATGAATGAAGACTGGTTTGGTTTTGATTTTGTTTTGTTTTGCTTCACTTTCATAGGCCATCACACAGATACTTAAATGTCATCTTTCTTTTTTTCTTCTTCTTTTTAAGGTTTTAGCCATAGAGTGCATGCGCTTGCTATAGAGAGACTGAGAGGGAACATGAGAAATTAGCCCCCAGCGGGGATGGCCATGCTGCAATCCCTTGCCCTCCATTTTCTTCCTGGGATTTTGGGCACATACACACATGTGCCCAGCATGATTTTTAAATAACTCCAGGACTTGAACTGCAGGCAACCACGTGTGAGTCCAGCACCTTAACCATGATGCCACATACTTACCTCCTTGAGTGTCACCTTTGAATGCTTTTGTATTTTTATTTCTTCTTCATGTGTGCATGTTGTTGGAGGGACAGGTTATATATATTGATTTGCTTTAAGAACATTACTTCTTGGACCAGCAGTTGGCATAATGGCTGTGTCGTTGGACTCCCACGTAGTAGACCACACAGTTCAAGTCTTGGACCTGGTGGCTCAAACTCATGCCGGGTGCGTGTGCGTGCGTGCCCAAGATCCCGAGAGGAGAGTGGAGGAGAAGGGATTGCAGCGTGGCCATCCCTCCTGGGGGGTGATTTCTCACTTTCTGTCTCTCTGTCTTTCTGGTGAAAAAATCTATAGCAAAAATCTGTCTTAAAAAAAAAACAAAAACAAAAAAAATGTTACTACTATTTGTTTGTGCTGTTTTGTTTTAGTTGTCCTCTGGGTTATGACTCCCCTGTAAAACCTTGTATATCATCTGATTAATATGATAAAGTGCTGAAATATTTTATTGATCAGCCATAATGTATGCCAGGATGGCTGTTATGCATGCAAGAGTGACTGGAAGGGCCACAGCCTCTGTCTTAGAGATGCTGACAAAGAAAAGGAAGAAGATGTCCAGCTAGAATGTAAATGGTTGCTCTGATAGGAAGTGAAGAATGTTATGAGAACCAATGACAGGAATTTCACATTTAGGTTTTTTTTTATTTTTTATTTTTTTTTTTTAAGAATTGCTTTAGTTAACTTTATTTACTTATTTATTTTTAATTTGACCAGAGGGAGGACAGAACAAGAGAGTGAGAGGAGAGAGAGAGAGAAAGTGAGAAGGCAAGTTGCCAGGTCCGGGACTCAAAGCATGGTTGACCCTGTTGAGTTCACACCCTTAACCGCCATGCCACCTGCTGGCCCCTTACATTTAGTTTTAAGGAATGTGGACCAGAGTGAGTGTTGTTAGAGGTTTTCTGGACTAAATACAGTTCTAAATGGATTTTTTTTCATTCAAAACATTTAGTGAACACATAAAATTTTCATATAGAAACTACCAAGTCTAATACGTTAACATTTATCTTCAAGTTTCTTCAATGATTCCTATGTTCACTCTGAATATTTTAACAAATATTAATGACTTCTAAGAGTCAAGAACTAGATGTGAGCACTAAACAAGACTGATCTACTCCTTCCCTCTTCCAGCTTAAATGTAGTGAATTTAAAAATTCTATTGCACCCTGGAGAGACAGTAAAACTAACAGAAACACCAGTCAAAGTTTGACGGAAATGTTTCTTGCCCTGGAGCAAGCATGCTCAGAACATCCTAAAAATCATCTGGCCCTTGGGTCTGGCAGGTGGCATGGTTGTTAAAGGCGCGGGATTACCACATGGCCGACTGCAGTTCGAGTTCTGGACTTGGCAGCTTGCTTTCTCACTTCCCTTTCTTTCTCTGCCTCTTTCTGGTCAAATTAAAAAAAAATAAATAACAACAAATGGAATTAAATAAATAAATAATTCTTTTAAAAAATATCATTTGGCCCATTCTCCTACCTGAACAAAGGAAACAACTATGTGACAAAGTATTCCTGGGTGGAATTTGCTTTCCCCTTTCTCAGTTCCAAAACCACACACAGAGCATACATTCTCACTTTGAAGGCCACTTTGGATTTGACCAGCCCTAACACATGAAGGAAAGAGCACCTTGCAAGACAAATACCTAGACCGAAATCTCAGCCTCAATGCTTCAGCCCTGAGTAAATGTGCTGAGGACTCGGTAACCTAACTAGAGTACAGCATAGTGTTGCTAAATGTTCCCTTATGCTTTGAGATCCTGTCCCATTGCTAAATCCTGTAGTAAAACTTCCTTAATTTCACTTGGCAGACTATGGCACTTGGAGGTCTCCCGTGTGTTTCCAGCCTCACTTGAATGCATTCTTTTTTTTTTTTTTCTTTTTTTTTTTGGAGAGGTTTTTGCTATAGGGCGCGTGCGCTCGCCAGACAGACAGAGAGAGACAGAGAGATAGAAAGCAGGAAATCACCCCCCAGGGGGGATGGCCACGCTGCAATCCCTTCTCCTCCATTCTCCTCTTGGGATCTTGGGCACGCACGCACACGCGCCCGGCGTGAGTTTAAGCCGCCGGGTCCGGGACTCGAACCGCGGTCGACTACGTGGGAGTCCAGCGACATAGCCATTATGCTAACTGCTGGTCCCTTGAATGCATTCTTTTTAAAACCTGAGTGTTTTCCCCACCAAGCTCTGAACTCCTTGGTGAGGAAGATGTCTCTCGTGTCTGTGAGTCCCAGTCTTAGTTTCCTTGCTTGGAACCTTTTGGCTGCCCTTCACCTTCATTCCTTGCACAATTACCCCAGCTTCCTTCATTCATTCACTGAGGTGAAAACAAACAGGAGGTTAGGGAATTTCTCATTAACAGAAGGTGGAAACAACAGAAGATTAGGGAATTCCTTGGAGAATCATCTCAGATGGAAAATATTGCTTGGCAGATCTCTGCCTCAGACAGAGGTACATACCTGCTGTACAGGTCCTGTATATTTGCAGGTGAGTGGCTGTACATTTCAGTAGCCAAAATGAAGAAGAAAATGTGAATATTTACATGACTTGATGTGCAAAAGAAAAAGGCAAAGTGGAGGCATTAGGGAAGCACAATTATTCTCTGGGGCCTCACTCAGAGGACACTGTTTAATAAACAATGCCTGAAAGAGCATCCTTGCTGTATGTACAGTATAAAACAAAAAAGCCATAACCATGAAATCTAGGGACAGTCCCACTGGTCATTTGCAGTCTAGAGATAGATTTTATAGAATCCAGAGGAACAAATGGACAGTATAATCTTCACAGTCCTCCATAAACATTGTTTTTTGTTTGTTTGTTTTTTGTTTTTCAAAACCAACTTGGTATGTATGAAATTGTGACTTTGAGAATCTATTGTCTGAGTAGTATTGCTGAGTGGTTAAGAATCCAGGCTGTGGATTCATACTGACCAACATGCTATTATTTCTATAATGTCGGGAAAATCACTCTCCATCTCTCAACCTTGATTTTTTCATCTATAGAATGAGGATAAGTAGCAATAGGATTTATGTCACAGAGTATTGTGAGAATAAAGTAAGAAAATGCGTGTCCAGTGTTTCATTCAGTGTGCTGGACATGGTAGGTATTTAATAAATGCTAGTTATTAACACATGTTTTGAAGAGAGAAACCATTAACTTTCCTAACTAGTTATTTCCTCCAATTGAGTTTCATTATATTTTACTCAGGCTTGTAAAGGGGGCGTGGGAATCCTTAGTACTTCTGCTAATGTGAGGGATGAGATACACTTGATTCTACAGGTATCCTCTTTATGGAAGGTCTGAAGCTTCACTCTTCAGAGAAAGCATTATCTTTCAGTAGTGTTTCTAAAATGGTCATGAATTATGCAGGTCAAAGACTTTCACACAGACCGCATGCCCCTTACAGGAGGAGATCACCTATTTAGATCTACTGTGACCTTTAGAGTGAGAGTGCTTTCTATATGGTTTGGGAAAGTGGGAAAATAAATGTCACTCAGGAGTACTTCGTTGAAAGTTTAAGTCCTTTGTGCACGAAGAGAAATTCTGAGTGAGATGCTATTAGAGCATTCTCTGTCCGAGTTTCCAAGGAACCAGTCAGTAATCATTTAGTAAGCACCTGGAGCTATGTTAGACTTCAAGGCTGTTAAACAAGACAGCATTCCTGCTTGCATGGCCTCAGGACAGGCTCTCCTGAAGTTTCTTGGCTCCTATTACCACAGTGCAACAACACTAAGACTGTAAACAAAGTATTCTAGGGTCTTAGCCTGGCTCACTGTCAGTGTTGGGCCAGGGCCTCAAGGAAGGGCGAGTTGGTTGCAGTGAGTATGAATGTGCTTGCTCTACTACAGTACATAGCCCTGATTCTCTGGATCCTCACGTCTCCATTGGAGGCTCTAGCTTCACTATAACAATCTTGGTAAGCCTTTGTGATTCTATGAAATCAATTAAGCAAACATGCAATTTAGTGGATACTTACTGAGCTTAGGAAGTGAATGGAATTGACTTCTCTGTTAGTGCTTTAGCATGTTCAGTTTCTCTTCAAGTAGTCTGCATCTGGGGGCAAAGGCAAAGGTGGTTGAGTGCCCACAAACAGGAGAAGACATGAGATTTGATTACTTTCTCTTTCCATAAGCACACTTTTGATGAGGACTGCTCCTTGCTTTGTTTACAGACAATAGCCAAATCCCTGACTGTTATTACCATCCAAGATTGCTGGATCTTAGTAAAACAAGAAGACTAGCATTCATCCACCTCTTTGAGTCTAGAATCTTGTAACATTTTATGTTAGACACGAGTTTAGGAGTGCAAGGAAAATCCATGAATTTTCAGGTAACTTTCATAGATCAAGCATTGAAATAGATGCTTTATAATTATCTTAGTTGGTCCCCAAAAGGGAATCCTGTCTTTATTTTATACAGGTAGAAACTAAAAAGTAGAGAGAAGTCAGATAGCTTGCCCAAGATCACAAAACAAAAGGACAGCTGAACTGGGACTGGGAACTAGGTCTGACTCTGAAATCATACTTTCCACTTCACCAGGGTTTCTCAGCTTTGACACTGATGACATTTTGAGCCAGGTAACTCTTTGTCATTTGTGTGTCTTACATATTGTAGGATGCTTACTAATATCCCTTACCTATACCAACTAGACACTAGTAGCACCTCCCCAGTTATAGAAGTCATTGTTTTATCCAGACATTGTTAAATGTCCTTACATTAAAAACTGCTACCTTACACTACGCTAAGGGAAGCCATCCATCAGATTACCTAGGAAATCTGTCCTGAGACAATATAGAAGTATCAAATTAAATAAGCAAAATGTTACGGACTGCTGGGATGCAGTTATATGAAACATTCTATAATACCTTTGAGGAGTTTAATTTCAAAGTCTTTGGAGTTAGGCAAAAGACACTGAGAATCTTTATTGAGGGGAGAAACATTTAATTATATCAGGACAAGTAACTGCTAAAGAACTGTTGTCCATTCATGGATCAGGCCAACAATATCAGTATCTTACAATGATATGATAATATGACTAGTAACATCAAAGCTATAGCAACAATCCTGTGATACTAATAGACTTCAATAGGTTTTGCAAATGAGGAAATGGAGGCCGAGAGAAATAAAGATCAGATCACAGAGTAGTGACGAGAAAATAGAATGGGTATCCATTTGTGTCTGGTTTTACCCAATGTACAAGAGTTGTCCCAAATGGTGGGCTGTTACAGATGCTGCAAAAAGCCTAAGTGCAAAGAGTTGACAGAAACCTCAGAAATGAAATGAAAATAGTAAATTAGGCATGAGTTTCAATACTGAGCAAAATGAGAATATTTATCATACATATTTAAATGGGAAAGACATACCAGATGTCTAGAGACATTAGCCTGTTTATGTATCATAAAAGAAGATGTCACTTTTCTTAATGATCATGTAAGAATCAAATTGCAATATGTGTTTGCCTTAAAAATAGAAGGCTGATTCTAACTAGAGACATATAGCTAGAACTAATTAGGGACATTGAGGCAGTAGAAGGAAACATTTTTACATAATTGCCTATAGGAAAAGAAAGTCAGGGTGACATACATTTTTTTCATAGGCCCTAGAGAACTTCCCAGAATATGGCTTAGCACAGGTGTGAGGCCTGATTTCCTGTCATGTGATCGACTCACAGAATGCCAGCAAGACCTGTCAGTCTGCTCCGCTGGGAGCCCATCTGGCACCATGCAGAGTTGTTGCCATAAGGGTAAACAGCCAGGCTTGCTTTGTCATTGTCTTCATGTGACTATATGTCTTTACTTCAATGAGTCCACCATGCAATAGAGTCTTTTAAAGTTCTTTTTAGAGCTCTCTTCAATTTTGTTGTTTTAGACTTTTTTAAATATCAAATTATAAACTTGTTGGCATTTTTAGGAAAATATCTTCTCATGTGTTTTTGTTACTACATATAATAGAAAAAAGAAGAGGAATTTTAAAAATAAAGAAAATTAGAATGAAAATATTTGAAGAGGCGCCAGAAGGGGCCAATGCTGAATTTAAAGTCACACCAGCTGTATGCGTATGCATGCCCAGAGGTTTGAGAGGAGAATGTAGAAGAGATTGCAATATGGCCATCCCCCTCTAAGGGATTGGTTTCTTATTTTCCCTTTTTCTGTCTCTCTTCAATGAGTGCACCCTTGGTAACAGCCCCCTCCAACAGAAAGAAAAAATCAAAGACATAGATTTGGCAGTTAAATAATAATAATTTTATAGTCCTCTGGTTTGTAATGATTTCTCTTTTGAAGAATCTTGTATCTCCAGAAGTATCTTAAAGTTCTTTATGGAAGGCTGGATTTGTTTTTTTCTATGAAGCGATAAACTTAAATAGTTGCTTAAAAGGTTCTTACTACTCTTAATTAGCCTGAGCAAGGTAAAAGAGCAACATGGAGGAAGATTAGACTAAGAATGCAGAGACATTGGATTCTAGTTTATTTCCATTAACTAGGGTTGTAATCTTCAAGTCCCTGAGGTTTTCTAGATTACATTTGCCTCAGTTTGCTAACTTTGTGCATTATGTGATTATGGTGTTGGCTGGTGCAGTGGTTTGGCTGTATTCCTTCAAAAGCCACGTGTTGAAAATTCATTGCTTTCATGGTAGTTTGAAGAAGACAGAAATGTATGCCATGATGTAGGTAATAGGATTAGATAATATCATTGGGTTGAGGCCCCCATGATAGAATACTGATGGCTTTATAAGAAGAGGGAGAGAAACCAGAGCTGACACATGCTCTTGCCCTCTTACCATGTGATCCCCTGTACTGCCTTAAGACTCTTCAAGGGGTCCTCATCAAAAAGGTGATTCTGGGAACCAGCAGTTAGCGTAATGGCTATGTCGCTGGACTCCCATGTAGTCGACCGCGGTTCGCATCCCAGACCCGGTGGCTTAAAACTCACGCCGGGCACGTGTGCGTGCGTGCCCAAGATCCCGAGAGGAGAATGGAGGAGAAGGGATTGTGGCGTAACCATGCCCCCTGGGGGGGGGGGATTTCTCGCTTTCTGTCTCTATGTCTCTCTCTGTCTGTCTGGCGAGCACACGCGCCCTATAGTGAAAACCTCTCCAAAAAAAAAAAAGGTGATTCTCACCAGATGCAGCCCCTTGACCTTGTCTTTTCAGAACCATGAGCTGAAAAAGACCTCATTCTTTGTAAATTACCTGTTCTAGAGTTCTCTTTTATTAGCAACATGAAATTTGACTGCAACTGCTGGGTTCTGTTTTTATCTGGTGGCTTGCCTTAGAAAGAATCTACTTCCAAGATCATTCAATGGCAGATAGAATTTATGTCCTTGTGACAGTATGAACAAATGGCTGACTTTTTTTCTGGTTGATTATTGAAGGCTGTCTTTAGGATCTGTAGGCTGCCTCCAGCTACTAGAAGCCATACACACTTATTCAACCTATTTATTTCATTAAGCGGCCAGGAGAATCTCTCATTCCACTGTGCTATGACAGAGTCTTTTATAATGCTACCTAATCACAGAATGGCATCTCATCACCTTTGTTATCAATCTAATCTTTGATTAGAAGCAAATCACAAGTCCTGTGCGCACTCAAGGTGGGGAGGGCAGCACAAAACATGTACACCAGGAAGTCAGATTTATAATGAGTTTTGTTATGTTTTGTTTTTGAGAGGTTTTTGCTATAGGGCGTGTGTGCTTGCCAGAAAGACAGAGAGAGACAGAGAGAGAGTAAGCAAGAAATAACCCCCCTCCAGGGGGGATGGTCACACTGCAATCCCTTCTCCATTCTCCTCTCAAGATCTTGGGCATGCACACATAGACGCCCAATGTGAATTTAAACCACCCGGCTAGGACTCGAACCGTGGTCAACTACATGGGAGTCCAGCGACATAGCCATTACACCAACTGCTGGTCTGTTTTGTTTTCATTTCAGTAGAAACTAACATTTTATACAATTCTTTGGCCAGTGTAACAGAAGATAGACCACATGTCCTGGCATTTAATATTCTTAAACTTCCCACCTTTGACTGTATTTGCTTCAGTCTGCAATACTCTGAGACTCTGAGGATATGTAGGGTGAGGGACAGGGGATATTCCTATCTCTAATTTCAAAACCAGTTGACCATTGTCTGGGGTCAGTGTATCCCCATACTCAGGTATAGGGAGTAGAGTAAATCAATATCTTTTTTCCATTTTCTTTTGGGAAATAATAGTGTTTTGAAGTGGGGAGGATAAGGGGTAGCCAAAGAAGCTTGAATCTTAGCTCTTCTACTCAAAATTGTGTGAAATGTGTCCTTGGACAAATCAATTAGCCCAGCTAATACATTTTATTAATCTACAAATGGGCATATTAATTGTACAGTCCTAATAGGGCTGCCATGAGAATTAAATAAATGAGTACATGAAATACTTTCCCTTAATATCATGTTTCTAAGGCTAAATTCATAGTTTATAGCACAGTAAAGCATTCTTCAGTCTGTGCCCATCATGACACAGAGAAAAATATCCCTTTGATTTGCTTAATTGCTGTTTTTTTAAAATTTGTATTTCAGACACAGCTTTCTGTGACTTTATGGACATTTTGATGGGAAGTTGGTAAATGCCATATTAAGCAAGGTTATTGTAAATTTAGAAGCTGCTGCCTCATTTAAGGCATAAACAACCCTGAAGTGACCCCAGCCCTGCAAAGGCACTTCAGAATACTTTATTTTGTAATCACTAAAGTAACAAGGGACCTTCGCTGACTTGTTTGATTTGGAAATTTAAACATATGCTTGAACAGTGGGTTAGATAACAGCTTTGCTTGATTGCTAAACCCTGTCTTAGAAATATACCGTACTCCTTGCTGGTTCACTGCACAGCGGACATTGGCAGCAGGTTTAATACCAGACTACATATGTTGAGCTACTGTTTGAATATGCTGCCTGAGGTTATTGCAGGAGTTTTTGGAAATGCATCTCGATCCAGTAGATTTGTCCTGGGTCCCATCATCCTTTGCTAAACATTTGTGGCTAGACATTTTTTCTTTTTGGAGTTTTATCCAAAATATGCAACTGTCTATCTCTAATAAAATAAGTGAGAATATTTCAGAACATGTCATTCTGCCTCACTCTGTGGGATCCGGTTACTAATGAAAGAATAGCACAGTATGAATTTGAAAACATGGGTCAGGATGCACTCACTAGTGAGCGATGGAGCTGAATGATTAAGTTCATGGGCTGTGCACTAAAACATATCTGAATTTGACTCTAGCACAGTCACTAGAAAGTGTGAATTTGAATAAATTACTTGAACATTCAGTTCTCTGCTTTTCCTATCTGAAAGGTAGATATAAAAAATAATTCCACTCCATAGGATGTTTTTAAGATTAGTTTGTTGTTGTTTCTATTTTTCTTTAAGGTACAATTTTCTGACAGTAAAATGCCGTATTTTATGTGTACAGTTTGATGAATTTTTCAAATGCTTGCCAGCTCCTATCAAGACATACTGCATTTTCATTACTTCAGAAAGGCCCTTGGGTCCCTTTCTCTGTTGATCTCTGCTGTTCCTAGAGACAACCACAGTTCTGATTCCTTTTATTACAAATTAGTATGCCTTTAAAGAAAACCAAATTTTAAATAAAATAACGTATTCAAAATGTGCCCATCATATTCAGGAAGTTTGCAGATGTGAACCTGGAACCTTTGCAGGTGGGTCAGCCTTGCAGACCATGACATTCTACTGTTGTGCCACTGTTTAGCCTCAAATATTTTAAAAGCCAAGTATGGGCCAGCATAAAGTTTAACATAAGTAGGAGCTCATGACTTAAGAAGAGTTTACAAGTATACATTCAAAAACTTTTACATGGGCCTTGACTAGATGCTCAAAAAAAAAAAATTTTTTTTTTGGCAGACTATGAGAGTGGACATAGCCCTGCTAGATGGTACAAATGTGCAGTTCCTGATAGCTACAGGGGCAGTAAGCACAGAATCCTGCCTTCTTGCAGGACATGCTCTCATAGAAGACAAAAACTTTCAATCCACTGGGATAGGGCAGACATATGGCCTACATATCCAGACACTCACATAGATGCATGGGCAGAGATATGTTATACTACTCTTGGGGAAAAAATAGAAACAAAATTCACCTGTCTATAGTGGAGGGATGGAAACCTTCACATGCACAAGGTCCCAAAAGATCTTCTATTTCCAGGAGACTAGCAGAAGCAATAGCCATTTAACCATGGCTATTGGTTAATCTGATCTAAAAGGAGGAAGAAATTCTCTTGGGCTTAGAATCTGATACCAATGCAGAGCTCTGCTCACACTTTAGTCCATCAGGAAACTGCCACCTAAAACACACCATAAATTAAAGACAGTGTTTGATGGTCATATTGAGAGGGCAGGAATATTGAAACAACCCACATTCCCACCCAGAGGCTCATAATCATTACCTAAAGCTAAGACTGGACAAGGAGATTTGAGAACCTCCTGTCAATTCTACCACAGGACAAACACCAAGTAACAAGCAGTAGTGGTCCACTGCAAGGAGAAAAATAGCATGGATAAAGAATCTTTCTGCACAAAGGTAGATACTGCTGAAAACTGAGAATGGATAAGATCATTAGGAAAAAAAAAAAAAGAAAGAAACTCTGTGATGCTCAAGGACCCACACTAAACACATGACTAAAATGATCTGAAAGCTTTGGTGTCCTAGACTAATGGTTGCAACAAAACATAAACCAGCTCGATGTCTGGTTGAAATCACTCAAACTCTGACATGACAGTTTGACAGAAGAGAATGCTGACTTTAAGGCATAACTATAGTTGACCTACAAGTCTTCCTTTATTGTACATACAATGTCTAATGCTCAGTAGAAGAATTATAGGACACACACAAACAGAAGAATCACATTGCCAAGGGATAAACAATGTATATTAGAATTACTGATGATTCAGATGTTGGAACAATCAGACGGAATTTTAGAAGATCATAGGATTAATATGTTCTGTGAGGAATTCTAAGAGAAAAGATGAAACTTATAAAAATGTTAAATGGAATTGTTAGAAATAATACCAGAAAAGAAGTACTTTGCTGTGTTCATTAGCACATTGGACACAACTGAGGAAACCATCAGCACACTTGAAGATGGGTCAGTGATTATTATCTGATCTAAAACAATAAAGAAAAGGATAGTTTAAACAGACGAAAAAAAAAAAAAAAACCCTAAACAAAGAAAATCAGAATTAACCTTTAATGGTGGAGATTTTCCAAAATTAATGACAGAGAAGCCCAAGTTTTAAAAACTTCTGAGATCCCCAGGCAGATTGAATACATTTTATATAGAAAAGTCCATCCTTTAAAAAAAAAAAAAAAAAAAAAAGGACCTATACCCATTATATTAAAACTTCAGGCAAATAGAGATAAAAAACAAATATTGCAGATACTAACATAAAATTATAAAACATTATGTAAAATGAAATAAAGATAAGAATTAGAGTCAACTTTAGAAATTATTCATACAAGAAGACAATGGATAAATACCTTTAGGGTACTAAAGTAAAGTAAAACAACTGTCATCTTAGAATTCCATACCAAGTAAAAAATATCACCCAAAAGTAAAAGCAAAATACAAATATTTTTACACAAACAAAAGCAGGGTGAAATCATTGCTAGTAGACCAGTGCTAAAAGAGATATTAGAAAGTAGTTTTTTCAGCAGAAGGAATATAATATCAGATGGAAATTCAGACTCACACGAAGAAAGAAGCTCCAGATATGGTAAAAATGGGCAATGAATTGAATGGACAACTCTCCAAGGAAGACTTATGAATAGCCAAGAGACATGAAAAAGTGTTCAGTCTGTTGCCATAAGGGAAATGCAAATTAAAACCGTAATTAAATAACAACCCAGTAGAGTGGCTAGAATAAAAAAAGATAAGAACTACACGTGTTGGTGAAGGTATGGTGAAAAGGAAACTCTCTTGCACTGTTGGTGGGAATGTGAATTAGCCCTACCTCTGTGGAAAACAATATGGAGGTTTCTCAAAACCTACAAATAGAGCTTTCATATGTCCCAGTAATTCCACTTTTTGATATTTACCCAAAGGATAGGAAACAATCAGAAAGACATTTGCACACCCATGTTTATTGCAGCATTATTATAATTGCTAAAACATGGAACCAACCTATGTGTCCAAAAACTGATGACTGGGTTGGAAAACTGTGGCACATGTTTTATATTCTAGTTAAGTCCCCTCCTGTCATATTGGTCACTTCTTCATTCCTTTACTATGAAATCCTGAGGCTCCTGCCTCAGGATTTTCATACGTAATATTCTCTGTGTTGGTCTATATATTCTCTTAGAAAGCTGCAAGGCTCACTCGCTCACTTCCTTCAGTGTTTATTAAAACAACATCTTGGCCTTTTGAGCCACTCTTTCTCTGTCTGCTCAGGCCTCCTCCTACCTCTCAGGAATGTACATTCACTTTTACTTAATAAACTACCTTTTCCTTACACTATTGGTGTTTTGTTCAGTTCTTAGTCCGAAACACTAAGAACCTGGATATCATCACGTAAGCCATCCTGCAACACATATTGTGGAGATCAGTCCACGACTCTACCTCTTAGGTTACTCCAATTCCATAGTGAAGACTCATCTGTCCCCGTTGGAAAAATGGAAGAAACTAAGCTATAAAATTGCAAATGTCCATACAACAGGGATATCAACCCCTTGGCACCTCCAACTGAATCCTACTGTGAGTCATCCAGCACCAATGACAGCCTTCCTCATGACACACCCAGGGACAAATTTGGCATGTGGATTTTTTGTCTGCAGCCTAGATCACTGAAACAAGTTCTGGAAAAGAAAACAGAACTCAGAGGAATAAGGAGTAATTTACAATTAAATCTATGAAGATGAAAGGGAGACAGCAATTACAGAATTAATGACTTCATGAGAGTTCAGCGTGACCTGCTCCACAGTTTTGTGGACTTCCCAACAAAACTGAATGTCACTTTAACCTATTGCAAGCTACCCCAGAACTGACACCTGGGCCTAATTGGCCATGATGGTGTATCTCAATCATTTCTTTCTGTAACTGAGAAGGAAAGGGAAAAAAAAAAAAACCTTCTTTTTCCTTGTTAAAAAATTTTTTAAAGCTCTATAATAAAGCATTTCTTAAACACCCTGTTTAAAATTACCTCCCTCATCTTCAATTCACTTTATCTATTTTCTCAACTTAATTTTTTCCCGTAACAATTCTCATTATCCAAGATGGTAGATGTATATATTATTGAATTTCATTGATTCAAAGATGCAAAAATTTACATTTGTAGTGCATGTTAACATCTCTGAAATCACAATGTCTTACAGTGGGTAAAGTCTTATTTCAATTGGTAGCATCTTTTTTGTGATGATGCATAAAATAATAGCATATTTTTAAATCACTCTCATGAATTTGTTATAGAAACACAGGGGTCTGTGAACTAGAACTATCCATCAAGAAATCAATGTATAGGGCCCTTCTTCTTGGAATTACCTATCTCTGATGAACAAATTCCAGGAAATTGTGATATTCATTAGAGCCCAGCATGTTGAGGATTTTTGTTTTTTGGTTTTTGGGTTTTTTTTTTTTTTTTTTTTTTTTTTTTTTTTTTTTGCTATAGGGTGTGTGCACTTGCCAGAAAGACTGAGAGTGGCAGAGAAATGAAAGCAAAAAATCACCCCCAGGGGGATGGCCACGCTGCAATCCCTTCCCCTCCATTTTCTCTAGGGATCTTGGGCACGCATACACACACACCCAGCGTGAGTTTAAGCCACCAGGTCCGGAACTTGAATTGTGGTTGACTGCATTATGCCAACTGCTGGTCCCTGTTGAGTTTTATAATAGAGCTTTTAGTCAGTATGGCAAATAAATGCAAAGGCACTGACTACTAGTACTACTGGAACTCCTTCCCTTCCTTCTCATTCAAGAACTGATTTTATATTGCAAACTAGGAATGGGTCCTGGGAAGCTCACTGTCATTTGGAGAATTAATTACAAATCACACAACAGACCATTCGTGAAAGTGGTTCACATGTGAGCAAGTTAGGCTTAGTGATTGAGAGAAATTTCAGTTCTGAATCAGTATATATTTCTTCTCATCAGTATATATTTCTCTGTGTCTCCATAACCTCTTTTGTAAAATGCGAATAGTCCATCCACCTCATAGTACTGATAAGAGGATTGAAGGGGATTATGTATATAAAGTTCTTGGAACATTGCCTGCTATGTAATTAAGTGTCAACAAAAATGGTAAATATTATTTATACAGTTGAAAACAAAATACTGATTTGTGAGAAAAGGAACCTCACTAAATTTATCTACTAAGACCTGAATCCAAGGCTTAGTTTTCTGCAAGTTTGTGTAAAGTACTTTATTTGTAGACATTTTTCCTGTAAAATTTATTTTGTTGCATTAGAATTCCATGTCAGGGTACAATGAACTAGCAATGATGGGACAGTGCTCTTGACCAGAATAGCCAATGAAAATACAATGGAATGTAGAAAGTATCTCTTTGAAAGTAGGAGAGAACTACCAAGGCAACTAAAACTAAAGGTAGTGAATTTAGAGAGGAAAGCCTCAAGCACAAGGGCTGACCCTGTACTACTTTCTGCACTTGGGGGGCACTTGTTGGTTCCGGGTATGATGGCTATCCTGTGCTTTGTTTATCCATCCATCAGTTGATGGATAATTAGGTTGTATTCAGCTTAGGGCTATTATGAATAAAGCTGCTATGAACATTTATGTACAATTCTTTATCTGGACATTTGTTATTCACTTGGGGCGAATACATAGAAACAGGCTAGCTGGATTTTATGTTAACTTTACATTTAGCCTTCTAAAAGTCTATCAAACTATTTGCCAAAGTGACTATATTATTTTTGCATTCCTGCTTGCAATATATGAATTTCCAGTTGCTCCATAACATATCCATGTGGTTTTATTTCTCATTTTTTTAATAACTAATGAGGTTAACTATCTTTTCACATACTGATATGCCATATGTATGTTTTTGGTGAAACATCTGTCAAAATTCTTGACTCTTTTTTTTTTGAATGTGTCAGAGGGTGCATGTATACACTTGGGAGAGAGAGAGAGACAGAGACAGAGATAGACAGAAAGCACCCTATGGGGGATGGCCGTGCCACAGTCCCTTCTCCATTTCTCTTTTCAGGATTTTGAGCACACACACATACTCAGTGTGTCTTTCAAGCTGCTGGATCTGAGACTCAGACTGTACAGTTGTACACATTGGATCCAGCTGCCTTAACCATCACGCCACTAGCTGACCCTGCCATCTTTTTAAATAGAAATTTTATTGAGATAATTGTAGGTTCATATGCAGTAGAGGTCCCTTGTAAAAATTTCTGTTTCCAGCTAACCAAACTATAGTACTGCATCACAATTGGTATATTGCCATTAACATAGTTCATAGGTCTTACTCAGATTTCTCCAGTTTATTTTTACTCCTACGTGTGTGTGTGTGTGTGTGTATGTATGTATGTGTGTATGGTATGTGCACATGCTGTATTCCATACAATTTCATCATCTGTGTAGCTTTGTGTAATTACTACCAAAGTCAAAATAGTAAAGTGTTCAATTCACAAGGATCTCTTGTGTTGCCCTTTATAACCATTCTCACCTCCCCGACCTGACCTCCATGCTATAGCTACCGTTGACCTTTAGATATTACTAATCTACTCTCTAAAGATACTTCTTGAAATATGATTTCAAAATGTTGTTATATAATTGGAATCATACAGTACGTAACTACTAGAGAACCGTCTGAGTTGTTTTGTGCCTCAATAATTTGTTCCTTTTTATTGCTAAGCAGCATTTGATGGTCTAGTTACACCATGTATTGTTGTAAATACTAAACAACATCTGGGCTGAATCCAGTTTTTACCGTTAAAAATAAGACTGCTATGAACTTATATGTCTGCAGGAGCACTGGGAAGGGGGATCCCACTGCACTTCTTCCCCATCTGGAGAAAAGAGGTGGCCTAGTCTGATAAAACCCCTTCATCTCTTAGTATCAACATGGCTTCCACAATCTGTATAGTGCAATCTGTATAGTGCAACATGGTTTAGAATGTTTTCTTTTCATTGTTGTTGTAGCAAAGATTATTTTTTTCTCATAAACTTGTTTTAGTTCATCTCCGTGCTTGCTTTGCGCTCTTTGCATAAATTATTTTGAAATGGATTGTAGATCTAAAATTAAAATACTGAAATTATAAATAAGCAAACATAGGAGGATCTTTTTATGAATTTGGGTTATATAAACATCTATTAGAACACAAAACACATAAAACATAAAAAAAACCCTAAATTAATCTTCAACAAAATTTAAGTTTTGTTCTTCCAAAATTATTAAAAACATTGTGAGCAGCAAGGCATATATTCAGAGAAAATATTTACAATACATGAAAGTGATGAAGGATTTGTATTAAAATATTTAAAGCATTCTTACTACTTCAAAGTGAAAATACAAACTACTCAATTAAAACCTGCACTAAATCAAAGAAGGCAGGTAGAACATGAAAAAAGGACTCAGTCACAGCAAGTACCTACTACAGAACGTCTCTTTTTTCCTCTTGGACTGAAACTTTCCTCTCCTTCTGTCCACTTTCTCATTTTGCTATTGTATTGTTAACAATAACACCTGCAATAGGTGATTTATTAAAAATAGAGGTTTATTTGTCTTACGAGTCAGTGGTTAAAAAGTCCAAAAGAATGGGGCTGATATTAAGCGAGCCTCTGATGCTATGTCACAACATGGCCATCAGAAGCAGAGAGAATGGTGGGACCAACAGATGGCGTAATGGTTACATACATCGCTGGACTCCCATATAGTTGACCTCAGTTCAAGTCTCAGACCCAGCAGCTTAAAACTCACACCAGGCATGTGTGCGTGCCTGCCTAAAATCTCAAGAGGAGAATGGAGGAGAAGTGATTGTGACATGACCATCCCTCCAGGGGGGATTGATTTCTTGCTCTCTGCCTCTCTGTCTCTCTGGTGAGTGCATACACCCTTTAGCAGAAATCTCTCTCTCTTAAATAAAAGACAATGCAGAGAGGATGGTGGGTATACAGAGAGAGACAGATAGATAAGATAGATAGACACATACACACACCCGGAAGCAGCCATCTCCTTTTTTTTTTCTTTTTTCTTTTTTTAGAAACAACCTGTTCTCATAGAAACTAACCGCTTCTCATGAGAACTAGAACTCATTCCATCTTACAAGACAATATAAATTGATTCATAAGGTAATGCCTCTATGGTTTAAACACTGCCTACTAGGCTTCGCCTTTTAAGGTCTCACCAACTCCCAATACCATTACACTAGGGACAGATTACACAAACCTTCTGAGGACAAGCCAGTATCATCATCATCATCTCCCCCTCTTCCTCCTCCTCCTCCTCCTCCTCTTCTTCTTCTTTATATTTTTTTCTCAGAGGTTTTTGCTATAGGGCATGTGCACTCACCAGAAAGACAGAGAGAGACAGAGACAGAGAAACAGAAAGTAAGAAATCAGTCCCCAGGGGGGAATGGTCATACCAAAATCCCTTCTCTTCCATTCTCCTCTTGGGATCTTGGGCACGCACGTACACATACTTAGCATGAGTTTAAGCCACTGGGTCCAGGACTCGAACTGCAGTCAACTACATGGGAGTCCAGCAACATAAACATTACACCAACTGCTGGTCCCATGGACAAGCCACTATCTAAGCCATAACATCTACCTGGAGAAAACATACCCATGTTGGAAGGGGATGGTTGATCAACAGAGTTTGGGTTTGCTCCATGAGCACCATTGGTGTGTCCATATGAGGCATGCTCATCATGGTGCCCATTTTTTCTCATATTCATCTGTCTTCTGGGCTAGTGTTTGCTATACCATCCCAAACCAGAGCTAAGAAGGAAGAATGGAGAGAGCACCTACTGAATATGCCCCATATTCTATTCCACCAACCTCCATTTTTATTCTGCTCACAGTTCCCACAGCGGCTTTCACTGGGCCATGAGGGGGATACCCCTGAGGGCACAGAGACTGGCTACACAGTGGGTCCCTGCTCCAGGGGTCAGACCTTGGTGGGGCTCAGTCTTGCAGGCAAAAATCAGTGCCAGTGTTTTCATCAATTAATGCTAAAACAACTGGATGTTAAAATGGAAAATAAATTAATTTGGAGCCCTTCCTCATACCACACTCAAAAACTAACTCAAAATGAATTATCAACCTAAGAGATAAATGCATAAAAATACCTTTATAAATATAGGAAAAATCTTTAGGGCCCTGGGTTAGGTAAAGTCTTCTTAGTTGACACAAGAGAAAAAAAAAATCAGACTTGATCAAAATAAAAAGTTCCATGCATCTAAGGGTACCATCAAATGAGTGAACATATAACCCCAAAAGTGAGAGGCAGTCTCTCTCTCTCTCTCTGTGTTTCCTGCCACATGGTGGCCTCAGCTTTCTGACTCACAGAAGAGGGTTGGTAAGGACATGACGAGGACACCAGAACTAAATCCATTCACTATTGCACAAAGAATTCAAGTTCCTTTACTCCTTAATTCCCTTGTTAGCTATCCACTTTCATATCCAGTGTGCAAATTTAATAAAATTAAAATCCTCCAAATTTAATGAAGAACATACATAAGTAGAAAGCCTGGGAAACTAGAAAAGGACAAGATGGGATTTCTGAAGAAGAGTGTGTTTCTGATTGTATTTCTAAGTAGCTGAGATCTTAAACCATTCGCTAAGATCTCAGAACCTCATTTTTCTTCCCTTTTTTTTAATTGCCAGAGGATGCATACGCTTGCCAGAGACAGAGACAGAGAACCAGGGACAAAGCACCCCTCAGTGGGGCATGATCGTGTCACAATCTCTTCTCTATCTCTCCATTCTATTGGGATTTGGCGCATGCATGGACCTGTGTCTAGCATGTTTTTCAGGCTGCCAGGGCTGGCACTCCAACATGGTTGGCCATGTAGGATCTGGCTCCTTTAACCACTAGGCTATGGGGCTGGTCTCAAGTCTCAATTTTCTTATCAGTAAAATAGATGGTGGTGAGGGCTGAATATGTTTAAGGCCAACTTACAAAGAGTATTACTTTATCAATACTCCTTATGTTTTTATCTTGTGAAATGAATTACTCAAGTAGCCATTAACCTACCTTTTGCTTTATCAAGGGGAATAGTTAAACACCTTTGGAATTTGTGCCCCTTCTGAGCTAATACAGATCAGCTATATTAGACATGCAATCATTCATTCATTCATATATACATAAAGTGTTATTTGGTTGTGACTGCCTGACTTATTAGAAATTTAGTGCACTACAAATAAGATAGGAGCATAATTAAAGATATTTCAACACTAGAGAGCAGGATAGAATAAAAAGTCCACTGTGAAGGAGATAGGACAATGTATCAGATACATGCTAAAAACAGATTGTATTTGTTCAGGTGATCTCATGCAAGTTACTTAATCTCTTTAAGTCTGTTTCTTTGTTAAGGGAAAATTTAAATCTGTACTGCAGGTTTGCTATGCCAATTAATAAAGTAATATTAAATAGAAAGCTTGGTCTCAGTGGCAGCAGAGATTATTAGGAGATGTGGCTTTCAGCAATTAGTTTGTATGCTAGCTAGTTGCATGACCTCAAGAATGTCACTGAACCTTCTTGGATTGCAGTTTCATCTGTAAAATGAGTGGTTGGGATCTTTCCACTGCATGCTTTTAAAGAAGCCTAGCTTTTTAGGAGGATGTATTAAAAAGGGTTGAATTTTCTATTTTTAATAGCACCTTACTGAAGCATCTCTGGGACTCAATAAGAGAAGCAAACTCAAGGCCAGGCTGTAAGTGTACTTTTTAGCTGACAGTTTACTGTTCATATCAGAATGTGGCTTTACCAGATAGTGACTTATGGCCATCTCATATATTGTATTTACTCCCGGTATCTCTACCATGTCCTAGAGAACAGAAAAACAAAGCAAAACAAAACAGAAAAATAAAAACTATATTGTTTTAAAATAGTCCATTTTGTTTTTTTCCAAACATAGATATCGAAAGTATGTTTAAATTTCTTTATGGGGGGGGGGGCGGGTGTTACAAAAAGTAGACTCTTTCTAGAAAAGCTAATATCTCCTGAGACCAGCAGGTGGTGTGGTGGTTAAGGCACAGGACACTCCCACATTGCCAACCATGGTTTGAGTCCCAGACCTGGTGGCTTGCTTTCCCACTTTCTCTCTCTGTCTCTTTCTCTGGTCAAAGTAAAATAAATGAATGAATAAATAAAATTAAATAAAAACAATTATTAAAAAAAGAAAAGCTAATATATCCTAAGCCTTTTTATTTTTAATTGAGCATGTAGTGATTGGAAGAAATAAAAACATTTTCCTAGATGTTTGTTTTTTTTTTTTTCCAAATAAAGCTCTTTAAACATTTCTACTTGTTTTAATAATTATTAAAAGTATAAATATATCAGATCCTTAAAAAAATCAAACATAATCTAAATACAATGAAAACTGTCCGTGCAGTTTTCTTTTATGGAAATGTATGTGCAATATATTTTAAAAATGCAATAAAGTGATAAAATATAAACCCTGGGATTAAAATCAAGCCTGGCTTGCTATTAAATATTCAATGATTTTTATGCCCTAGAGCTCAAGGAAATCCCTTTCCTTGTTATATTGTTTTGTTTTTCAATTGTCACATCATTTTTTACTTCTTCCTGAGTCTCTTAGGTTTTATGTGGCATTCCAAAAATCAAAAGTAGTGGGGAGAATAAGAACTAAATTGGACACAAGCAGAAATTCTCTTTAAAATTGTTCTTTTTCTTTTTTTGATGGGGAGGCTTTTCTGTGAGGGGTGGGAAAAAGAGACAGAGAAAGAGGGGAAATAAGAAATCACCTCCCCCCTGAGGCAGGGGTGGCCATACCACAATCCTTCTTTCTCCATTCTTGAGATTTTGGACACATGTCCCCAGCATGTTTTTCATGCTATCAGATCCAGGACTTGAACTGTGGAGTCAGCAGTGTGGAATCCATTACTTAACCACCATGCCAGCTGCTGGTCCTAGAGTTTCTTAAAAAGGCTAAACCAGTCCAAAGTATAACTAAGCATAGCTAATTTAAACAAGTACAGGGCTTGTGTGTGTGTGTGTGTGTGTGTGTACGTACACACATGCAGACTCCACAAACACAGAGTTCCATTCAAGAGAGCCTTACAAGTAGGAGAATATGTTAAAATGTCCCAAATGAACCTCCACTAATACCGATAGTGTTAGATATTCTTCTAGGACGATAGTTTTGGATCTGATTTCTCTAAACCCTAGTATATCGTTGCTATAGAACGTTTGTATGTGTGTCTTTCTTACTATTTTTTTAAGGAAAGCCATCAGAACTCACCCATGATTAAACCCTTTTTGATAAAATGAGAATGAAGTTCCTAGTCATGGAATTGGTAAATGAATTAGATTCTAGTTTATGCAAAATTAAGGTGTAAATAACCTCAGTTTCACTGTGACAAGTACATTTTATTGCTATGGATGTAAAACAAACTAAGATAACTCCACTGGTAGTCCAAAATTGTAATTATATTATATTTGGTACTATAACACTATTAAACAAGACTTATTATAATTTTAGTAATGTTATAGGTAAGTGGGATTTATAGGAAGCTTCAGATTACATCTTTTAAGTAGACAAAATGGTTCTTAGAAAATCTTTAAAAAAAAAAACTTAAGTTTGCTATAGGGCACATGCACTTGCCAAAGACAGAAAGAAAGAGAGAGGAAAGGAAAGTATGAATGCTATCCTCCCACCACCCTGGGGAGGGGAACCACCACACTGCAATCTCTTCTCTATTCTCTTGTCAAGACTTTCGGCATGCTCACACACACTGCATGTTTTTCAGGCCACCAGGTTTGGGACTCAAACTGCATAGTTTGTCATTTGGGATCCACCTTCCTTAACCACCACACCACTGGTGGGCCCAGGAACCCTATTTTTTACTGTTTTAAAAAATTTTTTGCCATACCACCTCTCCCCAACTATTAGAGAGACCACTGATCTTTGCAAGAGTACTGAAAAAAAGGGAGAAAGAAGGCTTGAAGCTGAATTTGATCTGTTCTCCCATCAAAAGCATTATTGCTGCAATGTGACATCATATTTTTGGTGTCTGCAGTTTTCTGTCCTCTTATATTTATTTCCTTCCCAACACTCACAATGCACGCTCTTCTGTGGGGCATCTGCCATGGTTCTGAGTGTGTACAGGAAATAGATCAGACATTGCTGTGCTCTTTGGATATTTTTAAGCATTACTGATGGGGATGGAAATTGGTATAAGCTTTCTGAAAGTGATTCTGAGATTGCTTTAAAATTTTGCATAACCTATGATTCAGCAGTTTTACTTTCGGACATTTATTTAAAGGAATAACTCATGGGTATGCATAAAAATTTATCTTTTCAGCATTATTTAAAGGCAAATTATTGACAACAATGTAAATATCCAGCATTAGTGGTTAAGTTAAATAAATCATAATATATGATAATACAATGCAGTTCCTGTCCCTGAAATTTAGGCCATATAAAATATATGATAAATTAGAAAGATGTTCATCATAAACAGAAAAAGTACATCCTTAAACATCACATTAAATATAATTACATTTAGGCAGAGAAAGTGGCTGCTTAATTTGGATAGTGTCATGACTTTTATGCTAGTTTTTTTTCCTATAATATGCATATGAATGTGTTAGGTATCTTGTCAGAAGAAATATGTTATAGAGACATTACTATTCTTTCGTATTATATAAAATGTTGATTTTTGTTTCCATGGCCACCAGCTTGCTAATAATAGTTTCAATCACTTGTTACTGACTGACCATCAAAGAAATGTAATATACATAAGTATATTATTTCAATTTTATTATATATACTTATAACTATATTTTGTATACTATTTATGTATTTATATTGCTTTCCATATAGAAATAACAGGATGCTCATTATTATTTATAATTCCCTTGGGATTTAGAAAAGCTACAGTGAAATATGAATTAGAATGGCTATATTAGGAATCAAAGACGAAGTATAAAAATTGCAATAGCAAACATGTACTTATAATGTGCCAGATATGGTTTTCAATAAACAAAGGACTCCCGGGCTGGCAGGTGGTATGGTGGTTAAGGATGCTGGACTCCCACATGGCTGACCACAGTTGGGAGTTCTGGACCTGGCAGCTTTCTTTCTCTCTCTCTCTCTCTTTCTCCCCCTTCCCTCCCTCTCCCTCCCTCCCTCTCTCCCTCTCTGATCAAATAGAAATAAATAAAGTTAAATAAAATAATTCTTTTAAAAATAAATAAATAAATAAAGCACTCAAAACTGTGCCTGGTACAGAGTAAGTATAATACTGCATAAACATCTGTTACTGCTTTTTTGATCCTTGCCGATGTTAAATCTTCATGAGAACTGGGAAATAGGGTACCATTATTAACATCTCAATTTTGCATATTAAAAACCAGAGGATTCATTTTTTCTTAATCTAGATTACATGCTAGGCCATATCTGACACTTCAAATAGAAGAGCTTCAATAGGATATATTTTTATTTTTTTCCCCTATCTCTTGTAAATACTCAAATAGGTTGTCTATGGTTGGTAGGGTCCAGAATCCTTCTGTCATTTTGCTTTTTCTTACCATGAGTCTTCTACTTGTATCTTGTTGAGGATGACTACTCTGGCTTTCTCCTTCCTGTCAATACTCTTTTTCCAAAGGGGAAAGAAAAAGCGCTTTTCCCCTCTCTCCTTCCTTTTGCTCTTCTGTCCATTCATCAATTTATTTATTTATTTCTTCAATAAGCGAAAGAGACAGAGAAAGGGAGAGAGAGAGAGACAGAGACAAAGTGCTAGCACCCCCAGCAGGTTCTGATGCCGTGGTCTACCCACACCACTCAGCCAGCCCTGCATCATGGGTAAGCACATGCTTGATTACTCAGGGAGGTCTCTGGACTTGAACTGGGAGCCTTCCCACATATGTCACCAGATGGCATCCGTTTTTGTTTTTGAAGTACAATCCTTATAAACTCAAATTTTTTCTATTGATTTCACCTTGACCAAAATTCAGTCACACAGTCATACCTACCTGCCAGGGAAGCTGGGGAATGCACTGTTTAGCTGAGTGCCCAAATTGCCAGCATATTGAGAACGTGGTCTTCCAAGTCAGCCAGTCTTGAGTTCAAGTACTGGCTCAATTACTTTCTCACTGTAAGACCTTGGAAGATCTCTTAGTTTTAGTTTCTTCACTCCTAAAATATGGTTAATAATGATGCTCATAGTACTTCTATAAAGACAGTGATTGACATGAAGAGGATACTAGATGAATAGTACTTTGAATTCTACCTCACTATGATGATTTCTCAGTACTGTGAATGAGCATTATTTCATTCATCATATGCAGACGCTTAGGTCCTTCCATATGTTCATGGTAATTCTTTACATACTTAAAGCCAAAAAACATTTCTGAACACTGCTTGTCCTTTGTCCTCTCATTCTGTTTTCTTTGGCAAAAATATATAGCTGAGTATCACTTCTGTTAAAATTAATCGGTGTTCAAAGTGTTTATCAAATTTCTTCTCATAATCCCTTTGGGAGACCCTATGACTCCATAATAGTTTGCACTTTCATAAAAGGTTTAATTTTCTGACCTTCTTTGATTCCTCTCAGTATCCTCTCTTTGTAAAGTAGAGATTCCAGAGCTTAATTATGAACTTTTAAGAATATCTTCCTCTTGGGACCAGCAGTTGGCGTAATGGCTATGTCACTGGACTCCCATGTAGTTGACCACGGTTCGCGTCCCGGACCCGGTGGCTTAAAACTCATGCCAGGCGCATGTGCGTGCGTGCCCAAGATCCTGAGAAGAGAATGCAGGAGAAGGGATTGCGGCGTGGTCATCCCCCCTGGGGGGTGATTTCTCGCTTTCTGTCTCTCTGTCTCTCTCTGTCTTTCTGGCGAGTGCACGTGCCCTATAGCAAAAACCTCTCCAAAAAAAAACCAAAAAGGAATATCTTCCTCTTGATTCTCTTATGTAAGCACATTCTGATTAAAATATCTTATATTGAATTTTAGATATTAATTATATAAAATGTGTAGTGGTCAGACAGCTGGATCACACATGGCCAGTTGTGTGGGTTGGATCCTGGACATGGCCAGCCTGAAAAACTCTTCAGGTACATACATGTATGTGTGTACCCAGAATCCCAAAAGGAAAGAGAGGTGAAGGTAAAGCAATTGTGGTGTGACCATCTGCTCTGGGGGCTGCTTTCTCACTTTCCCTCTCTCTCTAGAGAGTGCATGCACCTTTTGGCAAAACTTCAAAAATTTACCAAAAAAAAAAAAAAGTGGCATTCTATGTCTATTACACCTTCCTCTGTAGTAATCTCCAAATGTCATTTATCTCCTAAAAGTATTTGTGCTTTGCTTTTATTCTATAAGCCTCTTGTCATGTTTTACCTATTAATTTTTGGAATACTGTTTAACTTATATTAGCATAAAGCATCTGCTCTTCTATCAATCCTGTCTTTTCTTGTTTGTTTTGTTTGTGTTTTGAGAGAGAGATCGATCTTCTTGACCATGTTCAGGTTAACCTAGGATCTTAATCACGGTCCTTCCTAGTATGGCTCCAGTATCATGCAGCAATGCCCTAATGCCTCTGTCACTGCAGCTGGATCACCCATATTTTCATAGACTTCCTTATTAGTAGAATATATTTCAATTAAAGCCTCACATGCTCGTAGAAATCACCCATTTAAACGGGAGCTACTACTGTTAATAAGTATTACAGTCAAGCATATGAACTATGTGGACCACGTACATGAATACCCTAGAAACAGGTTTAACTCCACTTAAAATAGCTGTGTGACTTATTAGTCAAGAGCATTAGAGTTATGAGTGGCAGAAAATCAATTTAGTCTGCCCTGAACAAATGAACAAAAAACCCAAAGAGGAATGCATTGCCTCTTGTAACTGGGACATTAAAGGTTAAATCAGGATTCATACAGAGCTGGACCAAGAGACTCAAATGAGGTCTTCATTCTTCCCTGCCCTGTTTTCTGTCACTTCTTGATACTTTATCCCTCTGTGTAATGGTTGTGGGTTCTCTGTCACATGGGGTGAGAAAATGATGGCATTTCCTACAGCCCTTTGTTTTAAAATATTGGGGGGAAAAGGCACATGAGAAGACTGCACATTCTGCTTCGATCACAGCACACCTCTAGATTTGTCACTGGAACCAGGAGGGAGGGAGCCCTCTCATAAGCCCATGTGGCCAGTAGGGTAGATACACTGACTGGAGATCCTGCCAGAGTCATGTGATATATGTGGACATTTATTTTTTCTATTCTTATTTGTCAGAGGGCAAGAGTACTCATCAAAAAGAGAGACTGAAACAGAGAGAGACAAAGAGAGAGTAAACACACCACAGTGAAGGGTGTTTATGCCTCCAATCCTTTCTCCTTTTCTCCATCCTGTCAGGATTTTTGGAAGGCACACATACATGCCTGGCGTTTTATTCAAGCCTCTGAGGCTAGGATTCAAACCACACAGTTGGCCCTGTGAGATCTGGCTCCTTTACTGATCCATGGAGTTGGCCTACATAGACATTTGTTTTTTCATCAGCCTATTTTTTTATCTGTGTAAGTTGGAATCAATCTCCCCTACCTCCAGCAATAG
The DNA here is from genome assembly GCA_026018925.1 of Tupaia tana. NCBI lineage: Eukaryota > Metazoa > Chordata > Mammalia > Scandentia > Tupaiidae > Tupaia > Tupaia tana. The sequence continues at coordinate 78,453,878 of JAKSZU010000015.1, forward strand.
GGTAAGAGTGATTAAATTACATGATGTTTGGTAAAAGGAAAGATCTGAGCAATAAATGGTAGCTATTAATACTGATTATTAAGTGATAAAAATAAAATGAATACTTTTATTTAGTACAAACATAAACAATCTTCTTTTTTTGATTCTCAACTGTACCTTTTGCCTGTTTTGTTAACCCCCTCTCCTTTCGTCCAAGTAAATTGCAGACTTAAAGATCAGGGACCCATGACTTTTTGGTCTCAGGTTGCCATGACAACTATCACAGAGAGAGGAAAGAAACCAACATATATTAAGCACTATGCATTTTGTTAGGGACCTTAACATGTGACCTATTTAATGCCCCAAACACAGCAGCTCTTTCAGAACATCCACTTGATAGGTATTTGATTAAGGAGTTCAATGAATACAAATGGATGGATATTACACATCTTACATAAGAGAACGTCTTAAAAGTTTAGTTCGAAACCAAACAGAAAGCATAGTATATTACAAGTAATAGCAACTCCTTGGAATCTAAGGTTTTTTTAAAAAAAAAACAGGTTGGTTCATAAGGCTTCTCTGAATTCTTTTTAAAGAAAATGTTCTAATAGAAACACTTTGTAATTTTAGTCGACAACTCCAAGAGTACATTGCATTTAGAAATATATTGCCTGTGCTTGGGAGTTAATATTCTGAAAATAAATCAAATTAAAGAAATAAGTTGGTTTGTTGAAATGGAAAATTTCAGACTCATCAATGCAGTGAAGTAATCAGGACCTATTTCCCACAGGCATTTTATTCTCATCTTTGAGACGTACTTTGGTTTTAGTCCATCACCATTTCTGACCTTCTTTATTGAGATTGAGATTTTATTGGGGAATTTTCTAGTGTTTGGGGAGCCCAAAAAGCCAAGGATATTTTCAGACAGAATCAGCTCAGATGCAGCTGAATTTAAACCCATGCATAATGCTAGTTCCAGCCTCTGAGAACAAGTCATGAATTCAGAATGAATTCTCAATCTTAACTAGGCAGATGACAGCAGTGGTAAGAAGATACTATCTGAGATTCCTTCCTGGGGAAACAACACCAGGACTGTACTGCACCATTGGATTCAGTTAATTCATTGGAGAAAACAATAGTTTCATACTGCTTTTTCCTGTGGCTCCACATTTTTGTTCATAGCTTTATTTTTATTATTAACATACCATAAATTTTGCCCATATGAAATATACCATTTGAGTCAGTTGCTGCCATGGTGGTCAAGGCAGCTAGATCCTACATGGCTGAACATGCCATTCAAGTCCTAGCCCAGTGGCTTGAGAAACATGCCAGATGCGTGTGCATGCATGCCCAAAATCCTGAAAGGAGGGAAAAGGAGAAGAGATTGCAGTGTAACCATCCCCCATGGGGGAGGGAGACTGCTCCAGGAGATTTTAACTCTGTAGCACTCTCGCTTGTCCATTATGCAAGATAAACGTGTCCCACACATCCAGAGACAACTTTCAGGTAGTGTTGCAGGAGTTGATGATAGGAAGCCCTAGGTCAAGAGGATATAGGTATTTTCTCTGCTGTTGTCTGCACGGTCTACACATTGTATATTCACATTTATTCATGTGGCATGTTGAGTTTACCGCCTTTTCACTGATTTTAACAGGAAGTCAGTGGTCATAATTACAGAGAGGGAGGGAGAAAGAGAGAGAGCACTTACAACAGGAGGGATGGTGAGACAAACTATGTTCTCTACTGCTGTAGTTAATCTTGAGACTGTAATTGATAGCATAATGGAAAGTCATCTTTTCCCTCCTCCATTATTTCTGTTTTTTTTAACCAGACCACTTCTAGTCTAGGCGCATTGCATGGAACAGTAACTTAGTATGCATCCTTGCTTTCTTGTCCTTGTCAAGATGCTATTCCTGCAACTGTCCTTTTGCTTATCAATGGGTATTAAAGCACCATGAGGCATCCCAGTGAATCCTATGAATCCCAGACATACTCATCCCTGCTCCATTATTTACTAGTAATTCTTTTTCCACTTGACAATCAGGATGAAGTATCCAGAACATTGCTGGTCATAATTCTAAAAAGAGAGAAAGAGAACACTTACAGGAAGGTTGGTTGGACAAACTATTTACTTTCTCTATCCTTGCCTGTTTATCAATAATCTTCTCAGACCTCTGATCTATAGGAATGAGGAACCAAGATTTTGTGGAACTCTTACTGTGTCCCCTGGTGGAAGTAAAAGGACCTTTAATGCTGTAGAATCTGAATTTTTGACAAGAGAAACTTGTTTCTTTTTTTGTTTTCTTTTTTTTTTTTTTTGGAGAGGTTTTCGCTATAGGGCGCGTGCGCTCGCCAGACAGACAGAGAGAGACAGAGAGACAGAAAGCGAGAAATTACCCCCCAGGGGGGATGGTCACGCCACAATCCCTTCTCCTCCATTCTCCTCTCGGGATCTTGGGCACGCACGCACACGCGCCCGGCGTGAGTTTTAAGCCACCGGATCCGGGATGCGAACCACGGTCGACTATGTGGGAGTCCAGCGACATAGCCATTACACTAACTGCTGGTTCCCAGAAACTTGTTTCTTAAGTGGATTTTTTTTTTTTTTTAGGTTTTTGCAATAAGGTGTGTTGCCAGAGATAGAAAGAGGGAACATGAGAAATCACCCTCCTCCCCAGGGGGGATTGCCAGGGTGTAGTCTCTTCTCTTCCATTCTCCTCTTGGGATTTTAGGTATGCAGACACCAGCACTCAGTGTAATTTTCAAGCTGCTGGGTCCAGGACTTGAACTGTTGTCAGCCATGTCCAGTACCTTAACCACCATATCACTGGCTGGCCCCTATTGAGTGGATTATTTAAAATACTAATGAGAGGCTTCATTCATATTTCTAGCTTCAGGTCCTAGCTATCTGGAACAGAGCACCAAACATAACATTATTTAACAGCAGTATCACATCGTGACCTTTAACCACATAGAGGGCCATACTCATCAAAACACAGCGACGTCTCTTATCATTTCAAATCTGGTCTATGCAGACCAGCCACCATAGAGCTTCCCATTTATGCTAGAATTCCTCTTTCTGAAATATTCCTTATTGTTTGGTAAAGGCAATATTTTCTAGGCTCTCCTGGGGATACATAATCAGTTGGTAGGTCTTCTGGATTTTCAAAACAAGTACATTTTAATATTCCCACTGCTGTAAGACCTTGGATCTCTTCTTCCATACTTTGCCAAGGTAGTTCTGGCAGAGCCAACTCATTTATCTTAGGCCAACATCATTTGCAAACTTCAAGGAGCCGTTCAGTAGCTTATTAGGATCCACTCCAGGTGGTCTTGCCAGAATGTTCAAAATTAAGTCATGAACGAGTGTGCCCTCATATAATTTACTATCTGGCCTTATATTCTATCCAATATCTGAATATCTCAGGGCTAATTCTTTAGAATATTCTCTAGATTATTACCAGCATTTATTAGCTAGATTCTATAGTTCATTTGATGGAAAATTCATTTCATTCTATGACAGAAATCATCCTTTTCTGTTCTTGTCCTGCTGAAATTTGGCCCTGGTTATTTATCTAGAAGCAATGAGGGGAAATGGAAGCTGAATTGAAAAAGGCAAGCATCACTTTAAAATACCCTGCTGTTGTTTTCATAACAGTTGGCTGTTCTCTCACTGGAAAGGGCAAGGGGCCTCTTTTTATTTCTTTTTTTTGAAATTTTATTTTATGATGTTTGATTTACATTCAATCATTGTACATCTCTATAGTGCACAGTCTTATCTCTGTTTTTTCTTTCCTTGCATCCCTCTAACCCACCCTTTCCCATCCTCTCTGTTCAGTTTTTAAAAATAATTTTTAATTTAATTTTATTGATTATAATTTTTATTTTATTTATTTATTTATTTATTTATTTATTTTGGAGAGGTTTTCGCCATAGGGCGGGTGCGCTCACCAAACAGACAGAGACAGAGAGATAGAAAGTGAGAAATCACCCCCCGGGGGGGTGGTCACGCCACAATCCCTTCTCCTCCATTCTCCTCTCGGGATCTTGGGCACGCACGCACACACGCCCGGCGTGAGTTTTAAGCCACTGGGTCCGGGACGCGAACCGCGGTCGACTACGTGGGAGTCCAGCGACATAGCCATTACGCTAACTGCTGGTTCCCAGTTTTTATTTTATTTTATTTATTATTATTTTTAATATGAACAGAGAGAAAGAGAGAGAGAAAGTGAGAAAGCAAGCTGCTGGGTCCAGGACTAGAACCACAGTTAGCTATGTGGGAGTCCAGCACCTTAACCACCATGCCACCTGCCAGACCTTACAGTTTCTAGTATCTGTGCTTGAACTCCCCACTACTGGGTTGTCAGAAAAGTCATTTGCGTTTTTGCTTAGAAAAACAGAAAAAAATACATCATGGCTTTTCCAGCAACCCAGTATTTTAACTTTGGATCTTTTTTGTTTCTGCTGCAGGTTGCAGACATTTGGTAGATATCGAGCAGGGATATGTATGTTTGTCTTTCATAGTCTGGTTTCCTTCTCTTAGTACTAAATCTTCTATGTTCATCTACTTTAAGTTGATGGCAGGGTCTCATTTTTCCATATAGCTGAGCAGTATACCATAACATGCTATGTGCCACAGTTTTTCTAGGCTTCCTAAGGATATTTACCCAAATATCTTATCCTATCTTATCCCATATTTCAGTGTCTCCTTTTCTGTAAGCATCTTTTTATGGTTTAGATGATGGTTTCTGCCCCCAAAGATTCATGGGTTGGTACCTGGTTATACTGTAAAGGTATTAAGTAAAAATTTAATTCCTTTATCCTTCTTGGTGTCCCCAGGGTAGGGCCTTTGGATGTGATAAGATCATTAGGGCAAGTTCTCTATGATAAAGGTCTGGTTTGTTTATAAGGGAAAAAGGACACCAGAATAGGCAGAAACTTATGGTCAGCTGCTCTGCTCAAGATCCTATCCTCTTCCACATTGTCACCTCACCAGAAGTTGTTCCCTGGACCTCAAAACCATGAGCTGAACAAACCCTGATTTCTTTATAAGTTCAACCAAACCCGGGTATTTCTGTAAGCAGTGCAACAATGGACTAAGATGGGTCTTGATTTTGAATGGAGGGCACTCCGTAAATTCAGCTTCCTTTATAACTCCACCTCTCCTAAAATCAAATCTGGGGCCTGATTTTCTCCATTGTCATCCTATAGCTCAAATAAATGAAGTTTACCTTGGTTGATGCTTAGAGTCTCCATCTTTCACACCAGATCCTAAATTTTTAGTTAATATGAATTTGTATTTTTTTTCTCTTTCCTTCAGCATTTCTATGGCAGTTAACCAACTCCATAATCTCATGTCTTTCAAACAGAAGAGCAATAGCATTTCCTTCCATCTGTATCTATCCACCTGATGAGTTTTTGTAATTGTGGTGCTAAAGCTTGCCACCATATTATCCACCAGCAAGGAATCCTTGCTGTCACCTGAATGATGCCATTCAGGATGCTCATACTAAGAATCTTTTTTCCTAGGACCATGTGTGTCTTAATTAACTTAGGTTGGGTTCTCCCACAAAAAGACCTTGAGACAATTATTTAGGAAATGAAAGTAGTTTATTTAGGCAATGACCCAGAAATATCAGTAGAGGAGTGGAGAAGTAAGATAAGACTGGAAAGAAAACCAGTAAAGGATGAATAAAATGGGAAGTTACCCCTGTGGGAACCAAGGACTTAATCCCCTGGGGACCTTTGAGAAACTGCAGAGAGCATGCCTCACAGTGATCTTTCCTGAGGGACAAGAAATGAGGTATTTACCCTCAAATTCCGAGTATCATGGATTGAGTGCCACTCCTGGAGACATTACCTCCCTGGCACTCTGGCCTGCCTGCCTCATGGGGCACATGGACCAGGGACTAGAGAATGCCCTGAGGGAAATGGTCACAAATATTTAAAAATAGGACCCATGCTTGTGCTTGCAGAAAAAATCTAAATATGGACAGGGCACCCAAAATCATCTGTTACGAAAGGTAAGGACCTATGCTGAGTGTATTATGAACATCAGTGGAAAATGATGACATTAAAAAATAGCTACTTGCAGCATATCTGCACCACAACTCTGTGTAAAGAAGGTATCACCATGTGTGTTTTAGTTGCCTTTTTTTTTTTAATTGCCAGAGAGTGTTTGTGCCAGAGAGAAAGAGAGCAAGCAAGCAAGCAAGTGAGAGAGAGAAAGAGAAAGTACCCCCAAGGGAGCATAGTCACACCACAGTCCATTCTCCTCCATTCCTCTATCCTATTGGGATTTGGAGCATGCATGAACACATGCCTGCCATGTTTTTACAAATCACTGTGACTGGTATTTGAACCAGGGTTGGCCATATGGGATTCAACTGCCTTAATCATTAGGCTACATGGATGGCCTTTGTTATTTCTTTTTATGTTGATTAGTCTATTACTTTTCTTGGTCAGATTAGATAAGGAATTATTACTCAGATGAAAGAAAAAAAGTATGAAGGTTCTTCAAAAAGCTCATGAGACATGTTTATTATGAAAAATAATGTATGGATTTAAAAATTTGGGGTACCAAAATAAACTCATTCTTTAATGCCATTTTTCCATGAACTTTGCGAAGTCCACTTGTTTACACACAGATGGCCCAAATGTCAGTATGAACAGGAGATGCAGATGGAACAGACTCATCCTTGTTTTAATAGTGTCTAACAACTCCTTTAAGTGCACATTTTTCATCTCCTTTCTAAAATAAGATTTTTAGACCTAGATCTTGCCAGCCATGGCTACACTGTCTAAAAAATAGTTCATAATACTAAGAAACTCAAAGCATTTTCAGAAATAGGGAAACAGCATCTTTTCATGTTTTATTATTCACTTGTGAAAATATATATAATATACATTACATGTACAGAATGGTCCCACAGCTTGAGTCAGAGAAAGTTAACAAAAGGCGCATGCAGGGAGCAGGTCTTTTCACACAGTTTTCAGTTAAACCCACACTCAGGGCATGGCAAATGACAACAAAGGCAACAAAAGCACAGGAAGCCCATGTACGTGACTCCGAAGAGCAAATCAGAGAACTCTTAGGTCTGTAGAGAACGGAGGTCATCACTGGGAAAAAATACTGTTTTTACTTAACAGGCCTGTCAGACCATCAGAGGATGTATTGAAATCCGGACAAAGACATCAGGGACAAGGTGAAAGCCAGTGCTTGACTTGACAGCCCGTTTGCTCTTCTCCCCCTTCTCTCTAAGACTCAGGCCTTGGTTGATTTAAAGAAGCAAATAAAAGGGCTGACATTGGCCCTGCAGGATTTTGGCCAGCCAACTGACAAAATTTTGTAGCAGACTAAGTATTTTAAAATCTTGTAAACACTGCCGATGGTGGGAAAACATAAAAAGAACATTTGCTATTTCTCTCTCCTAGGAAGGATATGGGCATAGGTCTTTGGCTTGCCACATGTGTTTCCCTATCCTGACATTTATCCAAAATGATAAAAACGAGGCACAATTCATGGAATGATAGGATTACTCCTATCACACACCAGCAAAGGAGCCGCCTAGGATTTGGCACAGCCGAAACAGCTGACAACCTTGGGTGATGCGAGATGAGGCTTCACGACATCTGGCTCTATAGATTCCATTAGGTCACACTCGTTCGCAAGTATGTGTTTCACCAGGCATCTGGAGGCTTCATCAATGTTTATATTTTCCTAAGAGAAAAAAAAAAAGATGGAACAAGTTTTCTTATTATATAAAATAATGCTGGAGCAGAGACCTGTTCATGACTGGAGGGGGGTATTTTGGGCAGTTCCTTTAAAAAGCCCTTCTTATATACTGACTGTCCACTCTATTTCTCTGACTCTCTTTTATTACTTCAAATAACTCTCTTTTTTCTTCATCCCTCGTAATAGTGAAAATATTTATTTTGCTTTCTAATAAAGGAGGAATCATGTTTGGTAGATTCACTGAGTAGGTTAAATTTAAGTTAGAGGGCAATTTTCTTAGTTTCACATACTCTTATCCATCACATAATATTGGAGCAGAAACTGAAATCTTCAGTCAAACTTTGATTTTATAATTGTCCTTTACACATGTTACTTTTGTGATCTTCATATAAAAACAAATAATAGGACACCTTTTGTAGTGGTCACTAGTTGTGCCACAGATATTTTTAGATCTTTGCCTTCCAGTCAAATGGCAGGAGTGTGCTGTTCTGACCCCTTTAAGATTAGGATGACCATGTGACTTTCCCTGGTCAATTATATGGGAGGAGGGCCAGCCCCTGTAGCCTAGCGGTTAGGAGAGCTAGATCTCACATGGCTCATCATGGTTGGGTTGTGGCCCCTGTGGACTGAAAACCACACCAGGCACATATACATACATACCAAAAATCTCTGGCAAACGTAGGCACCATAATTACAAAAACTTTCACTAGGTATATAGATGGAAGGAAATGCTATTGTTCTTGTTTGAAATGAAGAAATGGAAGAGAAAGGATTGTGGCATAACCAGCTCCATTGTAGGTTGCTTTATCTCTCCCTCTCTCTCTCTCTCTTTCTCTGTCAAGCACACAAAACTTCTGGCAATTAAAAAACACGAGAAGTTATGTGTCGCACTTCCACAGAGAAGCAGTACAAACCAGTATTCAGTTCTCTGTGTCTTTTTTCTCTCTTTCAGCAATCATAGAAGCACAGAGACAGAAATACTTTTGACTTGGTCTATGAGTGAGAGTCAGACATTCCAGTCAGCCCATAATATGTGCAGTAGGAGTAAGAATTAGGGCCTTGCTTTAAGTCAGTGAGATTGGGGTTGTTTATTACTATGATATTACTTGGACAGATACATATAATTCTTCAAAGGAAAATGTGAAATAAGAAATACAACTCTTGTTTCAGGAATGAAATAAGCTTTAATTTTGAGAAAGTGTGGAGTAATACTTATTTAATTATTATGAATTAAACAGCCTTTTTTTCTACTAGACTGAAAATTGCAACATACAGAATATTTTACTACCAGTATACTAAAATAAACATATCTTTTCTCAGATAAAAATTCATCAAGGTTTCCAGTAAAGTTAAATTTGATTGTTTTTATCCACAATTTTTAAAACTTTTCTGATGTGTTTCTGCACATTCAATGTAAAGAGAGAAAGACTTTCTTGTTGTCAAATTATTTTATTACAGGATCTTGTCCTATCTGAAGTGGTCCTGTTTATCCCCAGCTTTGCATGTATCTCAAAGTTGGTGATAAATTTTGAGATCACTGCATGAAGCCTTATTACGTGGAAAATGTACGAGGTAGTGCTGGTTTCCAAATGCATTCATAGTCTTAAATATTCATTAACATTCTTCCCATTATTCAAACTTGACCCTGAGTTCACCTGCTACAAAAGCTTAAGGTAATTCTGGAGTTCCAGACAATAGCCTGATTATTTATCTTCTTTCTGTAGAAACTTAATCAAAATGCTATGGAGGGTTTCTAAATTCAAAAGATAAGGTCTGGTAGTTTTTTTTTGCCGGTTTGTTGTGTTAGTGTTGTTATTATTGGGTTTGTTTGTTTGTCTGTTTTTCGTAATAGGGTACATGCACTTGCCAGAGAGAGAGAGGAAAAGTGAAAAGTGAGAAAACATCTCCTGAAGGGAAGGCCATACTGTAAAGCTTCCTCCTCCATTCTCCCCCTGGGATATGGGACATGCATACACATTCTTCCAGGGTGAACTGCAAGCTGCTGGGGTCTGAGACTCGAACCGTGCAGTCAGCTGTGTGGGATCCAGTGCCTTAACCTCCATGCCATCTGCTGGCCCACTATTGGTTTTTAAACCAGAGCAGCATTCATTTCTCTGAACTTCTTCAACTGTCACATGATCTTGATGACAACACTGACCTAATGAAAGCTTGCTTCACTTGTAGGGTGTAATGATCATTAGTGCTTTTACCGTGTGACCTTGCTCAGCAATTTATAAACATAATCATGTTTAATTTCATGAAAAAACCCTAAAAGATAAAAGATAAGGTCTTATTCTTATTGATTATGTTGTTATTGTTGCATAGGGGTTGGGGTAATATTTCTTCCTTTAGCTCAAGTATCTGCCTCACTCTGTGGAAGCCAATCCATAGGTAATATTTATTTATTTATTTATTTATTTATTCATTCATTCATTCATTCATTCATTTATTTATTCTGAGAGATTTTTGCTATAGGAAACATGTGCTTACCAGAGAGACAGAGAAAGAAACAGAGGGACCAGCAGTTAGTGTAATGGCTATGTCGCTGGACTCCCATGTAGTCAACTGCGGTTCGAGTCCTGGACCCAGTGGCCTAAACTCACGCCAGGCGAGTGTGCGTGCATGCCCAAGATCCCGAGAGGAGAATGGAGGAGAAGGGATTGTGGCGTGGCCATCCCCTCTTGGGGGTGATTTCTCGCTTTCTGTCTCTCTGTCTCTCTCTGTCTTTCTGGCACGCACCCTATAGCAAAAACCTCTCAAAAGAGGAAGAAGAAAAAAAATGAGAGAGAGAAAGAAACAGAAAGTGAGAAATCACCCCCACGATGATGGCCATGCTGCAATCCCTTCTCCTCTATTCTCCTCTTGGGATTTTGGGGACAAAGGCACATGTGCCCAGCATGTTTAAAGCCACTGGGTCCAGGACTCGCAACTGCGGTTGACTATGTGTGAGTTCAGTGATGGAACCATTATGCCATCTACTGCTCCTCATAGGGAATACTGTCCCCATCTAGTTGGGCAGGCCACTGTGCCTTAAAGTCATTGCTCCTGCTCTGTTTACCTTCTGCTACTTTTTCTCATCATAGTGTCATGTGAAGGTCTACTTAAACTACTTGGTCTCAGACACTAATCTGACTTAGTCAGGACACAGCCTTTTCAGATAGCCCAGCTCAGTGCATTTCAAGTCTAGCCACTTGTTCATGTGACTGGGTAGTCTGTTCAATGGTCCTTTACTGTCTCACATTCAGGAAAGTGGGGATACATAGCCTCACTCAATCTTCTGGGCCCTGGCCTTATGGATCACCATATCTTATTAACAAAGACCTACATTTGGGTGGTTTTAAGGTATTTGCTCAGTCAACCAATACTTTGATTCTCACTTAGCTATAGCTTGTATATTGTTGAAGAAAGCAACAAAACTTACCCTATATCATAAATGAGATGTTATATATGTTTCTAGATGAGAAAACTCGAGATGAGAGAGGCTAAAAGACTTCCCATGATCACATAGCAAGTGGGTTGGAGGGCCAGAACTCATACATGGGTCTTTCTGACATCAAAACATGACTCTTACTAAGATGTATTTCTTTTCAAGATTGTTTTGAAGATTCAGTGCAATAATACATAAACATTCTCTCTACTGAATGTTAGACTTAGGTGCTTAATAAATCTTAGTTCCTTTATCACTCCTGTATTATAATAGAAAACCTATTTTTTATATGACAAGAAAAAAAGTTTTACAAATCAAAAGGGGCCTTCTGTCACATACAGTGTAAGTTAGATTTACCAGTAGTATTTGTTAAACCCCCACTTGGGATCAGTCGTTGACATAATGGCTATGTTGCTGGACTCCCAAGTAGTCAACCACAATTCAAATCCCAGACCCAGTGGCTTAAACTCATGCCGAGCGTGTGTATGTGTGTGCCCAATATCCTGAGAGGAGATTGGAGGAGAAGGGATTGTGGCATGGCCATCCCCCCTGGGAGCATGATTTCTCGCTTTCTATCTCTCTGCCTCTCTCTGTCTTTCTGGTGACCGCATGTGCTCTATAGCAAAACCTCTCCAAAAAACTCCACTCATATTAAGATACGATTTTCTTTCATTAGTGTAAAAAAAAAAAAAAAAAAAAAAAAAACTAATGAGAGTTAAATACTAGTGTGAGCAAATCAATGACAATCCATCATCATTATGAGAAAAACAACTAAAACCTAAGCCCAAATAGTGGCAGTCTCGCAAGATTATCTTTTTTTTTTCTTTTTTTTTTTTTTGAGAGATTTTTGCTATAGGGCGCGTGCGCTTGTCAGACAGACAGAGAGAGACAGAGAGACAGAAAGCGAGAAATCATCCCCCAGGGGGGATGGCCACGTCGCAATCCCTTCTCCTCCATTCTCCTCTCGGGATCTTGGGCATGCACGCACATGCACCCAGCGTGAGTTTAAGCCACCAAGTCCGGGACTCGAATCGTGGTCGACTACGTGGGAGTCCAGTGACATAGCCATTACGCTAACTGCTGGCCCCTCGCAAGATTATCTTAATACCATAAAAGCTAGTATGATAATTTGGAATGAGATTATTTGGAAAGTTTACTGCACAATAAAGGCTCACTGATATCAGGACTAGGACATGAGACCATGGCGACTAGGGCTGTAAACAAAGGAAACAGGCCAAGCAGAGGCAAGGCAGTGTCTGTGTACATTACATATTCGGACAAGATAGCAGTTCCTGGTGACTGGGCCACATCCATTCAATTAACATTTAGATTACCACTAATTACTAGACATACAAAGATAAAGATGATAAAATAAGTCCCATTCCTGACTGATGTTATGTACTAGCAAAGTTTATGCAAATAGCAAAGGCATAAAAAGTTTGGAAAGGGTAGCAGGTGGCCAGATCACCATAGAGCCTTGAATACTAAGTTGGCCAAGTAGAGCCACTGAGAGTTTTCTGCAGGTAAATATTAATATGCACAATCTTGTTCAGATTGCATTACTAGACAGGACTTCATAAACCACAGCACTCTTTTTTTTCCTAGAATTATTTTATTTAACTTTATTTTTTAAATTTATTTTAATTTGACCAGAGAGGGTCAGAGTGAGTAAGAGACAGAGAGAGAGAGGGAAAGTGAGAAAGCAAGTTGCCAGATCCAGGATTCGAACCACAATTAGCCATATGGGAGTACAGCGCCCTTTACAACCACACCACCTGCCGGCCCCAAACCTTAGCACTCTGTGTTAACAGTTAATTTATCAATTCGATGCTGTTTGCTATGCTATTGGCATACCATTTTCAGGAGGCCAGAACTCATATCTGTTTTTTTTCTGTCATTGAAACCTGTCTTTTATTTTTTTGGAGAGAGAGATTTTTGCTATAGGGCGTGTGCGCTTGCCAGAGAAACATGGAGATAGAAAGAGAGACATCACTTCCCGGGTTGGCCATGCCACAATCTCTTTTCCTCCATTCTTCTCTCAAGATTTTGGGCATGCATGCACACACGCCCAGTGTGAGGTTTAAGCCGCAGGTTTGGGACTCACATTGCTGTCAACTACATGGGAGTCCAGCCATCTGCTGGTCCCTAAAATCTGTCTCTTATATATAGTGTTATTTATGTATTCTCCTCATATAATTATTTAGTTATTAGAAGAATACAATGCGTCCAATCAATCTGTTCCTTCATCCTGCAGCTGAGGAAACGGAGGTAGATAAAGGGTCAGTGGCTGGTCCCAAGCCACACGTTACTGAGCAGCGGGGCCTGGTGTGAGCTCAGGGAGAAAAGTAAACATGAGTATCTATCTATGAATAGGCAAGATGTATAATGTTTAAACTACAAGCTTGCAGACAGACCCTTATCTCGGTTCTGCCAAATATTTCCCCCAAGTACAAAAAGAGCATGGTGGGCAGGGCACTAGGTTCCAGCATAAAGAGTAAGAGCATACAATTAGGACTTCAGGCAAGGCCGCGTGGTATTGCCATTACACTTCCAAACACACCCGGTCTTTCTGAGTCTCTATACACCACTGACATCATAGCCAAAGGGCCAACGATACAGACCGATCCTCTCCCTCCTGCTCTGTCCCAAGGCCAGCATGGATAATCAAACTCTGCTTGAGAGAACTGCAGGTTCAGACCTTTGGGAAATTAAATCGCTATATAACTGATCAAACTACTAGGCATTCAAGTAGACACAACCAAGCCCACATTTTCTGGGTGATGGTGGAGAAACCGAGCTGGGGACGCAAGTGTAAACTACTACCTAGGAATTTACATTTGTAGTTATTTTAGAGAGTATTGACAACATTCCCTAGAGCAGCATTGCCAGAAAGGAAATTTACGTAGTTTATAATGTCCAAGTCAGACACACCTGGACTGGATCTGATAGATTTATGTACAGTCTGCAATGCGGCAAGACGGCCTGTTGTGCTCACTGCTTTAGGTTGATGCATGCTCACCTTTGTGCTTCTGCTCAGAATTGTTTATATCGATAGGCAGCCGCCTGAAATAGGCTTAACCTTCCTACCAAAGCATCTTCATAAAAACAAACGGTAGTAACTATTAGAATTAAGCAGGTGCTGTATTTATGAAATAATGTGAACATTCAATCCTCTTAAAATTCTATTTGAGAGCTAATAGCTGTTCTTTAAAAGTAAGGAAGCTAGAGGCAGCAAGGTTAGGGGACTTACCCAAGGCAGGGCATTATCTTGGGCAACGTGTCATTTCAATGAAGACTGGCCTAACCCGAGTTCCCATCCTGCTCCCTGTATGTCATATTATAGCGTCTCCCAGAATTAAAACATATATTAAAATAGTTGTATTTCTAAATAAATAATTCTCAATTCTGGCTGTGTATTCATATCACTTGAAAGGTTTTTTAAAATATATGTGTTCGGGGCCCTCCTCTCAGGCATTGATTTAATAGGTCCAGCATGGGACCCTAGCATGTCTTATTTTTAGAGATTCTTGACTTATTTAACACGTGCGGCCAGTTCTGAAACATACTCACATAATGAAGAATATCTTTAAAGACATTGTCCTTTTTATTTCTATTGTGGACTTTCTGAAAATATAATTTCATACAGTGATTCTAAGCTGTGGTGATTGTGATCTTTCAATAGAAGAAGACCTTTAAATCTACCATATGAGGTCAGTTTTTTAATTAGCACTTCAGAACATCTGTCTAATGGCAAATTATTTAATCTCTGACCCGTAGTACCATAGAGGGGGGGAAAAACCCTAGCAGAAAACCTTCACATCTACCTAGTTAGAAGCTGGTAAAGAATTCATCCTCCCATAATCTTTCCAAATACATCAACCTCAAACAAAACACCAAGTGTACCCAAGTCTCCAAGGTTGGGGCACTAAATTCCTCAGCCCTGTGAAATTTTAATTAGAGCTGAGGGCTTGCTGGATAATAACACCACTGTAAGAAGTCTTACACAGAGCAGGGCTTAGAAATCCTTTCTCTGAGAAGATTCAGCACTTGCAAGTTGAGTACATAGGTTCCAAACATTTTGCTGGCAGTCTGCTTATCCTTCATTAAGACCTAACAGGGGTGCTGGAGTGGAGGACACCTCTATTTTTGTCTGCTAAGTACCTCTATCCTTCTCCTTCCCTGTCATTACCATTCCCATGACCTTTGTGTAACTGTTTCCTCCTACAGCAATCCTGAGCTACTACTGGAGTGTACCAGACTGAATCCTATGTCTCAGATCACGTTCTCAGGATGTGGTATTTCACTTAATCTTCCCAATAATTGCTCTCTTCTTACAGATGAGGAAAGTAAAGCTCTGAGAAGCTAAATGGCATACTCAAAGTCTTAGGATACTAAGGGTCAGAACCTGGCTTCAAACTCCTTTCTTCAAGGTGTTTATATTTTCTGTCTTTTTAAAGAACTTCATTTACTCATTTGTTGCATGAGATACTGGGTTGTCTGTGTTTCTACACATTTCTGCATAGAAAATCATAGAAAATACATCATGACTTTCCCGACAACCTAATAGATGGAGAGAGAGAAAGGCACCCCCCCAACAATGTCTTCATCCCGTAATCTGTCCCTAGCCACAGCCAACCGAGATCATAGCCGTGCATGCACCCGGTGTGTACAGGGAGGTCTTGGGGTGTGAGCCCAGAGCCTTCCTGTATAAACCCAGCATCACAGAGTATTGTGTTACCACTGTGCACTCAGCCGGCTCTGATTATTTTCTCTTCCTTGCTGTCTTCTTAGAGTCCACAGTAAGCATTTTGTGAGTGCCCAGAATCTAAAGCCCACGGTTGTGTACTTTGCCATGCCTGCTCCAGTATAGGAAGGCCTAAGTGGACAGTGCGATGCAGAAATGCCAGGTTTTAACGATGCTCTCATGTTTGCAAGTTATGAAGCCATGTATGTAGTCATTGATTTTGACATTGAACAGAGTCACATCATAAGCCTGGAGATATGAGATATAGAGGAGGAAATTTCATTAATAAAGTCAGCTCCGAAGACTGCATTGCTATGACAGTACTTCCTCCATCCTCACCATAGCTTTAGCTCAGCCTGTTCTTCATTTTTTAGATGTCGAAGTCCAGTCTGTGTCATGAAGACAGGGATTGTACCTTTTTATATTTGTGTTGATAGCTTCCAGCACAGTGCTTAGTGCCTAAAATGTCTCTAAATCATATTACCAAAAATAGCTGCTGTGGATGCCTTATTATTATAAGCCAGGTATCATTTAAGTACTTTACCTGTATTAACTAACATAATCCTCATAAAGCCCAGAACACTAAGGTGCAGAGAGGTTAAATAACTTTCCCAGAGTCACGCAGCCAGCAAGTCAAACATTTGCCACCTGGTTTTCTAGGCCATGTCAGTCGCTATGCATACGACCCAAGGCTCTCAAAGGGTGGGGCCAAACTCCAGCCCAGGGGTGAGTCCCTGCTCTTAGCCTACTGCTCTCTATACTGACAGAACGAGTAGTCAAGTGTCATAGCTTATTGGCTACTATTTTTTTCTAAATTTCAAAAATTACAAATGAGTAATCCACTGTGTATTATAATTCATTAATTTTTAATTTTAAAAGTTGATGAAAATCATGTGTGCACTTTCTAGTGTGCCATCCGTTATTTATTTCTGTAAAATTTCTGGCCTCAGAAGAAATCTGAGTTCACAATCCCTGCTGCCTTTTCTATACAAGGCCCTACAACCCTAAAATTAAGTAGATATACTACTTGAATCTTTTTAGAGTTTACTATTCCTGAGGATATATTTTCCAAATCTGATGTGAAATGTATGACTTACCACTGATGGCCATTAAAAATCATAACATTCATTGGTTTGGCCTCACCTAATTTTTTTTTTTTTTTTTTTTTTTTTTTTTGCCATAGGGCACGTGCACTCACCAGAGACAGAACAAGAAAGTGAGAAATCACTTCCCGGGGAGAAGGCCTCACTGCAATCCCTTCTCCGTGTACACATGCCCAGGATGATTTTCAAGCCACTGGGTCTGGGACTTGAGCCATTATCTGTGGGAGTCCAGCACCTTAACCACCACACCACCTACTGGCCTCTAACATTTTGTTTTCAACTTCATAATTTTTAAATGCGTCTCATTGTGAATCTTTTACTGAAACAATGCTAGAGCACCCAAGAATGGGTCTTGAAAAGAGAAGAAAGAATAAAATAAGCATAAAAACTATCATTAAATCAGACCTAATAAACCCAATTCATGAAGAATAGCAGCTTTTAGTTAAAGTACTTTCTTCTGTGTAAGGTTATGAAGATAAATGGCCCACCAGACACAAAATAGTAATAGTAGTAATTGGCAACTTTTTTGGAATGCTTCACTGAACACTTACTCAGTCACTGCTACATACACAAAATACATGATCTCATATAACTGTTAGCATACCCTGAGCTGTGGATATACAGATGAGGAGACTGAGACATATACAGGATAAACAACTTAGCCGCAGTCGCAGCTAGACTGAATTCAATGTAAAATGTTACTTACAGTTTACATTGATCAGTTTACATAATTAAATAAAAGTTTTTCTTTTTTTCTTTTTTTGAGAGAGAGAGAGTTTTTTTTTTTTTTTAACTATAGAGCATGTGCATTCATGGGAGAGACAGAGAGACAGTGAGAAATCACCCCCTAGAGGGGATGACCATGTCACAATCCTTTCTCCTCCACTTTCCCTCAAGGTCTTGGGCATGCATGCACATGTGCCCGGTGTGAGTTTCAAGTCACTAGGTCCAGAACTCGAAGTGTGGTCAGCCATGTGGGAGCCCAGCACTTTAACCACTATGCCACCTGCTGGCCTCATGATTAAATGCTTTTATTATGACACTTCTGTGTGCCAGGACTGAGAATTAAGTCTGAGGTACTGTTGCCCCAGGAAGCAGAAGGGTACAATTAAGAGAAAAACAGCTTTTGGAGTAAAGCTTTAAAATGCTTTTTTTCCACTTGCTGTTGATCCAAAACCACATTAAAATACTGAGCCTCAACTCCTTAATCTAAAATGAGACCTGTCCGGGGCTGGCAGGTGGTATGGCAGTTAAGGGCACTGGACTCCCACGTAGCTGACCACGGTTTGAGTTCCGAACCTGGCAGCTTGCTTTCTCACTTTCTCTCTCTCTCTCTCTCTCTTGCTCTCTCACTCTCTCACTTTGTCCCTCTCTAGTCAAATTAAAATAAGTAAATAAATAAATAAAGTTAAATAAAATCTTTTTTTAAAATGAGAACTGTCATAACTCTTGTTTCTTAGGGTTCTTGTTAGAATTAAATGTTACATACAGATGAAGCCTCTAGACATTACCCCGTAGGTTCCCAGTCAGTGCCAGTGCCATTCTCATTCCTGTTCGTTTCTGGTCATTCTTCCGTGAGCACTTCCCATGGGAAGCCTCTGACTCCCGTGGGAAGAACAGGTACCCCTTGTTCGGACATCTACCACAGGTCAACATGTAAGGCCTTGCGTGTGTGTATCCTGACTGGGGGGTCCTAGGGGCTTTATTTCTGTGCCCCAGTGTCTAGCTCAGTGTCTGCACACAGCAGGAAATGAAGATACTTTGAGTAAATGAATGAACAAGTGAATGAATGAAGTCTCCAGAAGAGTGACAAATTCAGGTTTCAACCTGGATGTAATGATAGATGTGTGTGGTTTCTGTAGAGTGAAAAAGAAAACATGTTCACCACAGAATTTACTTCACAAATCAAACCACCTGTTCTTGTTTTCCAGTTCTTATTTGACACCATTCTTTCTAGGTGAAATAGAAAGAAGACTGACTGAACCAATTTGTAAAAATTGAGCTAAACTACTATAGACTTTCCAGTCAAGCAGACCTAGGCTGGAGTCCTGATTTTTCTCTTATAAATATAGGCATTTGTACCCTTTCTTCCAACAACTATTTCAGATGACTTCTGCGACTTAATAACTCATGTACTTAGGCAGAATACTTAATTTTCTTAGGCCTTACCTTACCTGTAAGATAGAGATTCTAATATCCACTTGACAGAAGTATAAGGATTAGAAATATTATATTTATAACAAAAGTAGAAGCTGGGTAATATTATATATTTTATGACTATATATTCTATATGATTGTTTTACTATCATCTTCTTTTCTTAAGACTATTTCTAGAACTGAATTATTGACCAATTTCTAGCTTAATGATTTTTCAGGACTCTAGTTTTTTCTTTATTTTTTTCTTTCTTTATATACAACTCTTTTGGCCAGCCCTCAGCTAACTCTTTAGCAGAGAACTTGAAGTTCTTGCTTTCCCTGATAGCGTAACTGAAACTATTTCTGCCACTATTGCTGGAATAATGTTAGTTTGGGTGAAGACACAAAAGAAAAAGAACTATGTCTAAAAATGGATGCATTGACAGAGCTAAAGAAATTCATCTTTCAATCATCTTTTTGTATTTGGAGTGTTTGTGATACAAGCTAAGTATTCGTTGTCAGAAAAGTCATGACATATTTTTGCATAGAAAAACAGAAAAAATATGTCGTGACTTTTCCAACAACACAATGCCAGAACTCTGGCTCCAACCCTAGAACCCAACTCTGTCCCACCCTACCAAGTCTCTGATACCTAACTCCTAAATTCCACAGCAAGATAACAAGTCATTCTTAGCCGGAGCACTTTCCTGAGGCAGCACTTAGCAGGTGCTATGTATTTATCATTTTTTTCTTTCTGATATAGAATAACATGTTTTGGGGCCAGCAGTTAGCGTAATGGCTATGCTGCTGGACTCCCACGTAGTTGACCGCGGTTCGCGTCCCGGACCCGGTGGCTTGAAACTCACGCCGGGCACGTGTGCGTGCGTGCCCAGGATCCCGAGAGGAGTACGGAGGAGAAGGGATTGGGGCATGGCCATACCCCCTGGGGGGTGATTTCTCGCTTTCTGTCTCTCTGTCTCTCTCTGTCTGTCTGGTGAGTGCACGTGCCCTATAGCAAAAACCTCTCAAAAAAAAAAGAAAAGAATAACTTTTTTTTTTCTTGATCAATTAACTTGTACTAGAGGAAAAAAAAAGAGGAGACACATCAAGTTGAAGTTCTTATCATAGAACACTTGAAGTACCCAGTTACAGGGTATTTTAACCACCATCGGTGGCATGGTGGTTGGGCTGGCTGGATCCCATGTAGCCAACTTTGGGGTTTGAGTCTTGGACCCAGCGGTTTGGAAAACATACTGGGTGTATGTGCACACATGCACAAATTCCTGAGAGGAGAAGGGAGGAGAACAAATTGTGGCGTGGCCATCTTTCCTGGAAGGTACTTTCTCTCTTTCCCTGTCTTTTGCTATTGAGCACTCATGCCTTAAACATAATTTAAAAAATAGAGAAATATTCTGTAATTAAATGAAAGAATTATCATTCAGCAAATAATTATAAAGAGTACTTTCCATGGAGCAGGTGTCATTCCTTAGCAGCTTCATGCTCAGTTTTTTCACAGTGTGGCGCTAGTCATCATGTGACCATCGAGGCCTTCTCCGCTTCTGCTTAGAGAGGATGCGGGGCATCACATGCTCTCTTCTCAGTCACTGCGACCTTGCATGCTTCTTCATGCCCTGGGTACTCTCTTCTCCAGTCACTTGGATCCAGTTTGTTCCCATTGCAACCATCCTCCACCTTCCTGCCAGGTTGTCTACTGACTGCTCTAATTCAAGTACTGTTAGGCCCAGCCATGGTAGCATGTGTGAGATGCTGCTGCTTAGCAAACCAGGGCCATGTGGGGGGCCTGATTCGATTCTGGCCCAACCCTATGAGGACAAGAGTGTGTACCTGTACTCTCAGCTCTTCAGGAGATTGAGGCAGAGGATCATGAGTTCACTGCCAGAATGGGCACATAGAGACTTTGTGTAAATAAACCAGGTGTGGTGGCAAACACTAGTGGACCCAGCTATTCAGGAGGCTAAGGCAGGAGGACTACGACCCCCCCATACACACACACAGACAACTGTATTTATAGCGCATCCCCAATTACCAGCTTAAAAAATAAAAATAAAAAGCTGGTCACATTGCCTACGCAGAGTAAGTCCAGAGCTCTAAACTGGAGGTAGCCTACCCAGCTGCACCTCAACTAGCCTATCTCTTCTCCGCTGACCTCCCTTACTTAACTAGGGTCCCAGTGAACCGACCATAGGCCCTTCCCTCAGTGTGCCCGTTGCTCCTATCTACAAATCCACCACGAGGCTTTGTTGGGTTTCCCTTACTCCATCTCTGGAGATCTCCTGCCCATTTGGAAGTATTTAGCTGTTCCTATCTAACTGGTCTTCAGGAATTGCCATTTAATTCTTCTTAGAACTTTTGGGTGAAATTCAGGTACATTCTCCACCTCCAGAATCTCTTGGAATCTTGAATTTTTATTATATGTGTGTATTTATTTAGTATTAAAGGAAAAGGCACAATGGAGGGACTAAGAACTACCCCAGTTCTGCCAATTGCTAGCTATGTAAACTCACGGGAGTCACCCTAACCTAAGCCTCAGTTTCATTTGCCTATAATTTATGATAAAAATAAAGCCAACTTCAAAGGTTGTCGAATGTGTGTTTGAAATGAGATAAGATATGTGAAATAACTCAGTAATGGTGTTGGCATTCAAAAGGCACTGAAAATAAAACACTTGGGAAATAATACAATGTTGCACAAATATTACTAAGTCATATGTGAGAAAGTCTGGAGGGGTAAACATAGTTCTTTATCAGAGTAAGATAGCCCAAAGTGGGTTCTGAAGTGGTACTTCTGTACTCAGAATGTTACCTGCAGCTGACACTGGGTCAGTTGGCACGTAGGTGCTCAAAATCTAGTTTATGAATTGCCCAGTCAGGTGGCGTGTGCTGCTAAGATGCTGTGCTCTACATGCTGGGACCCCACCAGAGGCCAGGTTCGGTTCCCCGTCTGACCTACAAGTTAGGCATGATGGTACACAGCTGTGGTCCCAGCTGCAGTTTGAGGTAGTAGGATCACAGCAGTGAGATCTTGTCAATTTACTAATGGACTGTCCTGTTCAAAGGTGTTGGGGGGGGGGGGGGCTAATTCCAAATAATCATAAAAAATGTTTGCGAGCTGTTCTATGTTTAGATTTCTTACACCAAGTTCCCTTGAGCTCAGGAGCGCTTAGGACAGGGAATTAGGAGACTCTAGTCTTTGCCCTAATGTTGCCCCAAATTAACTCGGTCACTAAGCGGGAAGATCAAGTCCTCTCTCTGATGTCAGTCTCATCAGCTATGAAAGGTGAGCATTTATACTCTCTTTTTTTCTAAACAGGATGGAAGGTGGTCCTTGAGATGATTTTGAGCTCTTGACTACAGTGAAATTTGTGTGAGGTCTGAGAATGATACTTCCTTAATGAAAAAGATTTCTCAAACTGAGAGTTTCAGTATAAGGCATTTGTTTAAATGATCATTTATTAGAGCAGGCACACTTTATCAACTTGATTAGCCGTAAGGTTTTGGTTACAAAAATCAGAAAAATTGCCTGGATTTCTAGAAGGTAGCTCGCAGGAGTTATGCAGAGCTGCGGAAAGACTTAGGCTACTCCCGGAACCTTAGAAAATAAAAATACCATCGGGTCAGCTCAGTTTTCTTCATCTGTCAGCAGGTTCTTGCACATAAAGAGGCTCACAGCCTCTGGCCTCACATGCTCAGAGTGTAGCCACCAAAGAGAAAATGCTTCCTGCCCTCAAGCTACGTTGGAGAAATCCTAAGGAAAGACCCTGATTAATGCAGTTTCAGCCACATGTTCATATCCAAGAATAGAACAGTTGCAAGTTCAGGAGACCATGGTTGCAGGAGTAGGCCCACTTGGGTCATGTGGACAATATTGACCAGTGATAGTGACTTGAGAGACACAGTAGATAGGAGTGGCAACGTCTACCTGGAAAACTTGGGCAGAGGAGAGGAATTGGGATGACTGGGACCTAGAGCACAAACCTGACATAGGCAAATCATTTGAATCTGGAAACCCTGCATTGCATTTATTATATCACTTTATGGACATTTTAATATCATCTACACCAATAGAGATGTATGTATTTTTATTTTAGGTAGACATAAAGAACGTATAAAATGTAAAGATGAAAAATATTTTCCATAAAGTTGTACATTATCAAACAGATGAAAAAAAAAACTAATGGCATTTAGTAACATTAATAGATGCAGAATTACCGGACAACTGAAGCTATTATATCAGACATGCAGAAAGACAAGATGAGGCCTAGCTGCAGTGATGCAGCTGGTCAGATGGTCAGGTACTGCTCTGCAATGCTGGAGTCACATGGAGGACGAGGGTTCAGATCCCAGGTGGGCCTGAAACATACTGGGCATGTATGTGCATGGGCCTGTGATACTGCTTAGCTGAAAGGCCAGAGATCATCAGGACATGAGAGACCTTGTTAAGGGGGTATCTCTCTTTCTCTCTCTCACTCTCAATAAATAAAATAAACTTTAAAACAATCAAAAGAGAAGATAAGGAAAGTAGAGTTCAAGCATAAATGACCCAGAAAGAGGTACATCTGATCAGAAAGGTACAATGTAGTTGCTCAGTACATTTTTCTGCAAATGAAGATAAAAGGGCTTTCTTAGAGCTTGAGAACTAACCCCAGTTCTGATTTTTTCTGGATGTTTTATAGAATTTGGCTGGCTCAGATTCAAAAGGACAATTCCTTTGCTAGATAAAAGATGCCTCTGCTTTAACTATAAACTTTAACATTTTTAACTTTGTTTCTGAGAGTCACTTAATATGTATTTCTGCGCTTTCTTGTATTGTAAAACATTCAGAAGACAATGTAGCTTTTTATTACTGATCCCAGTACTTATTATTTTTCTTCTCTTCCTCTTCTAGTTATTATTGGGCATATGTAGTAGTTAGAGGCCTATTACTAATGAGCTAATTGCATGGACTGACATTTTAAGAATATGCCTTAAAATGAATAGTATAAAGTTCTTTTTTTTTTTTTTTTTTTTTTTTTTTTTTTTTTTTTTTTTTTAAGAGGTTTTTGCTATAGGGCATGCGCGCTCGCTGGATAGACAGAGAGAGACAGAGAGCTAGAAAGCGAGAAATCATCCCCCCCCAAAGGGGGATGGCCATGCCGCAATCTCTTCTCCTCCATTCTCCTCTTGGGATCTTGGGCACATGCACACACACACCCGGCATGAGTTTTAAGCCACTGGGTCTGAGACTCGAACTGGGACTCCTCCACTACATGGGAGTCCGGCGACATAGCCATTATGCTAACTGCTGGTCCCGAGTATAAAAAAATTTCTTTTTAACATATAAGCACATATTTTTTATTATTGTGTCCTTGGAAAGTCATGACGCATTTTTGCATAGAAAAACAGAAAAATATGCATGACTTTCCCAGCAAACTAATAGAAGGAAACAGAACAAAATGTTAATAGTTAAGTCAGTTAGTGGTTTGATTATAGATCATTTCCATCTATTTTATAATTCTATCTCCTAAGTTTTCCATATGGCTCATATGTTATTTTAACATTCATATTCATAAGTATGAAACAAAGAAAATAAGAGAGATAAATTTTGAATCTTGAAGAGTAAATAAAGTCCTAATATTTGTATTTTACCCCTGAAGTCTACACAATAGGGAGGAAGCAGCACATTTCTAAATATTTCACAAACTGTATGATTGAAATATAAATATATATGAATAAATGGAAAACTATGTGGATTTGTAGATGGAAAACAGTCCCTTAGCATCTGGAGAAAAATAAGGACAGGAAACAGAAACTGAAATTCTAACTCTGTAATCATGAGTGAGCCAATGGAGAAAAAGAAGAAAGAGATCTAAAGGAAACCAGTCTGACTCTAGGAACATCTTGGGTTGGATCGGATTTTAAAATAATATGAGCAAATGATAAAAGGAGAAGGGAAGTGAACTCAGAAGAGATTCAGGAGTGGTCTGAACTCAACCAGGTACGGTAGGAAGCTCAAACCAAGTCTAAGGATAAGCTTGAAGAAAACATTAATGGGGGACCAGCAGTTAGCATAATGGCTTTGTCATTGGACTCCCATGTAGTTGACCGCAGTTCGAGTCCTGGACCCAGTGGCTTAAACTCACGTCGGATGCATGTGCGTGCGTGCCCAGGATCCTGAGAGGAGAATGGAGGAGAAGAGATTGCAGCGTGGCCAACCCCCTGGGGGGTGATTTCTCGCTTTCTATCTCTCTGTCTCTCTCTGTCTGTCTGGCGAGCGCACGCGCCCTATAGCAAAAACAAAAACAAAAAAAGAAAACATTAATGGCCAAAAAAAAAAAAAAAAAAAAAAAAAAACCCAGCTCAGTATTGGGGTTTCTTCAGAGCCAAAGTATTATCACCAAAGGGATCAATTAACAAATTAACAGTGAGAGTGTAGCAGATGACAGAGAGTAGTCAGACCTAACCACAATGAACTAATTTCATTTTCTTCCATAATAAAACTCTCAGATGGAGTAATCAAGAGACCATTGTGTGCACCTGGTCATTACTATAATGCCTCTCAAAATGTCCCTATAAACAAGGTGACTATGGGTTGGCTCCAGAGTAGATTAGATAAACTTGAATGGAGTCAAACTATCTGAGACTACTAATTATTTAATTACATTAAACAAGAATAAGAAAAAATAAGGGGGCTTTTAGTTGACTATAAGCACAGCACGTGTCAACAGTTTGATACAGCTACTCAAAAGAAACTAGTATAGTATAAAAATATAGAAAATTATTGTGTCTCAGGTAAGGTAGGTGGGAGCCCATATTCCATGTCCTGTTAAGTCTATTCCTGATACAGTGACGACATATCTGGCCACTCGAGCTAAAATGGCACATGGGTATTTTACATAGTATCCAGGTAGGACAACCAGAATGGTAAAGGTTCTTTAAAGTCCTTTTATATGAATAACAGCAGAAGTTCTTAAAAAAGAGAATTTTTAACAAAAAGTGAAATATCATTCTGTACTGAGGATTTGTGAAAGCCAAATTAGAAGACGGATGTTGAAAACTTTCAGGATTTGGAAGTTCTATACAAATGTTATCTTTTTGAACATTCTTGGCAAGTGACAAAGACAGACTTTCAGTCTAGATGAAGTCATTTACCAAGTATCTGAATATCTTGGCCCTTTTGTAGACCTGCAACTTAATGTTTGCATATTATGCTCTCTGAGTGATATTTAAATATCTCTAGCTTCTATAAACCTGTCCCAAATGTTGCTCTTATCACACCCTAGACACTTCTGACCCGTGTTAGAACTTAAGGTGTACTATTCATAATGTAGAAAGAGACAATCATTTAATCACTTCAATTTCCTACTTTAAATTTCATACTCACTATCTAGCAGAAATGCAGTAGATAAAGCCAAGTCTTGATTGACAAAGGTAGCCAGTGCTGTGTGATCTAGCTTAATTTCTTGTTTAACATCTTCTTAGTTTACTGTTCACAAGAATAGCACAGCAAAAGAAGGTGAAAACTCAAGCTACTCAAAAGAATTCCGTTTTAAGTTCATTTATTTTTATTCGTGATAGCACACATGTGTGTACATGAGAGAGAGAGAGAGAGAAGCACTCTCGGCAGGGTCTCAGCACACCAGGACCCCCTTTCCTCAGCCCTCAGCCTCCTCAGGGTCTTGGATGCGAGCTCATGTCTGTCACATAGAGGTGCTCAATGATCATTTAAAGAATAAATAAATTACTGAAGCTGTAAAAGAAGTAGTTAGACTACAAGATGATTTTGAAGTGCTCGCCAAATCTAATATTCTTGTGTTTCCATTCAAGTGGTAGAAGACATAATGGCGTGAAAATTTGGAGGTTAAGTGTGAATTTCTATTATGTTAATAGTACTAGAACTCGTTAATAGTTAGTTTACTGCTTATGTGTGTCTACAAAAATCTGAAGAACAAAAACTGAAACATAATCAGATTAAATAGAAGGTAGTAATTCTTTTTCCAAAGGAACTCTTCCTTTACAAAGAGACTCACCCAGGGAAATCTGCTACAGTGAGCCCACTGGGATAGTTTTTAAAAATGGGATTTACTGGGACCAGCAGTTGGCTTAATGGCTATGTCGCTGGACTCCCATGTAGTCAGCCGTGGCTCAAGTCCCAGACCCAGTGGCTTAAATTCACGCTGGGCACGTGTGCGTGCATGCCCAAGATCCCGAGAGGAGAATGGAGAAGAAGGGATTGCGGTATGCCCATCCCTCCTGGGGGGTGATTTCTTGCTTTCTGTCTCTCTGTCTCGCTCTGTCTTTCTGGTGAGTGCATGCACCCTATAGCATAAACTTCTCCAAACAACAACAACAACAACAAATGGGATTTACAATGCAATGTTTCAGAAACATACTGTTTGTAAGCATGCCAAAGCCAACACCTCATTTCAAGAAGCCATGGGAACATGAAAACTAAATTATTTGACTTATGGTTCACCAACAATTTTGCCTACATTAGGAAATTGAAAATGATCAAGAATTCTAGAAGTTCTCAACACAGAACTTTTTCCTCTGGAGCACCCTTTGACAGGCAAAATCATTCTCAAAGAATGATCCCACTTCATTTAGTTCAAGGAAACGGATTTACAACTCTTGATTGTTTTGTCATTGGCTTTTCTACATCACCCTAGACAATCTAATTGAGTCAGAGTATCTTTGGACACGGCAGGCTAGCCCAGCCTTGGAGCATGGCCCCGGCACGTTAGGTCGGTGAACAGGCAGCTCCTCCACTGCTCCTCATTTATGGCTAATGGGATATTGATTTTCCCCCCATCCCAGCAGGCTGTCCCAAGAAATCAATATCTCACTAGCAGTGAAGCAGACAAAGATGAAATGAAAGGCCTTGGGAGGGTAGGGCTGTCACCTACAAATCTAAGAGTGCTTCAAAGATGGCAAACAAGACACATCAAAGAAGCCAAAAGACCACAAAATGGGGGTAAGCAAAATCAATCCTGAGAAAGATGAAGTAACACAAGGAGAGAGAAGGCAAGAATGTCTTAGTAACAAAACCTCTCCCAAAACCAGGAGCAGTCCTTTCCAAGGTTGAAGCAAAGGGAAGTTGACATTGGTTCTGACAGAGAACACAGGGCCTTTGCCTGTTGGCTTTTTTTTTTTTTTTCAAAATAAAAATCTGGGATAAAAAGCACCAGGTAGATCTGGATCAGTTAGACTTCTGTTTAAATACTGGTTCTGATACTCACAGGTGGCTAAGTGACTTTGGATAAGTTACTTAAAATATGATATCTTTTAGTTCCCACATCATAAAGTGCAGATAAAAATACCCTAATTTAAAACAAACTATAATGAATTAAATTTTATAGTGAGAAAGATTGAGTCAGAAATAAGATAATCAATGGAGGGTCTAAGAGCATGGGTGTTTTCAAGTTAAAGATGGATGATTAGAGGCCAGTAGTAACACAGTAGGATAGACTACATGGGAAGACCCCTGGTTTGCATCCTGATGCTTCAGTATACACGCTAAGAACTCACGTGCATGCTTGTCATATCCAGGCTGGCAGAGGCTAGGAATGGACTGCTGTGTAAAGACCCTATTGTGGATTTTTTTATGTAAGAAATACATAAATAAACCTAAAAGAATGGTAGAAGAAGAGACTGTGCTTATTTCTTTTTTCTTATTCAAACTCTGCAACTAATGAAACACTTCAACAGAATCTCAAGGGTTAATAGAATGAGAAAATATGTGCCAGTGTACAGGAAATTTCAATACATTTTAACTAATCTGGAAGTAATGGAGAATTAGTAATGGGCTCACTGCAGTGTAGACAGCATGATCTAAAGGGTGTGCAGAAGAAAATATGGCCCATAAAAGAGTTAATTCATCCCCACAGAACCCAAGAGTCCCACGACTCAGTTGAAATAAGAAGGACTGGTCAAAAGTCAGAGAGGGGATGCCAACCCCATCCCTTCTCCATTCTGTCACACAGAACACCAGCAGCTAGGCATCTACATTCCACATCAAGTGCTGGCTTGTCCTCTGAGTAAAGAGAGTTCAGACCTGAGACATGGTCTATGTGCCTATAGGAGACGAGGAGCCGAAAAAAAAATCAACCAGAAGTATGAAAATATGGCAGTTGGCTCCTTCCTCTGCCCCAGAACTCTGGCATTTTAGAAGGAGAAAAAGACTTCCAATGACTAATGTTTGGGAGTACCCAGTGACTACCAACCTAAAGTGAAACCCACTAATCAACAGTCAATACAGACAATAATCAACAAGCCTACCTACACACATGGAACTTAGTATCTTACTCCTGACTATGAATATTCTACCAAGGATTGTCAGATATTTAAAGAGAACCATCAACATAAAATAAAATGGTAAAAATGGGCTAAAATTAACTCTGATGAATATATAATGCAAGAAACAGAAACAGATTTTTAGAAAAATGAATCCATATTCTCACAAATACAAGAAACTATTACATTCTCAACTAAGAACAGGGTGCTATGAAAAAAGAACAATCACAGAATAGAAAAGAACTTTTCAAAATTAAAACTATGGGCCAGCTCTGTAATATAGTGTGTTGGGAGTTGGATCCCACATGGCTGACCGTGGTTCAAATCCTGGCACTAGTGGCTTGAAAAACACAGTGGGCACATGCATGTGGTATGTGTCCAGAATCCTGATGGGATGAAGAATAGAGGGGAGGAATTGCAGTATAACCATGCCCCACTGGGACATGTCTGTTTGTCTGTCTCTCTATCTCTCTCATCCTTTGATGAGTACACATACCTCTGCCAATCGAAAAAGAACGAAACTATGATTACTGAAAATAAGAATTATAATAAGGTAGAAAATTGAGTCAAGTAAATATACAGAATAAAACAAAAAGTATGAAGTGCTGAAAATATGAGGAGAGAGAGAAGTTACACAGACTTAGTTCAGGAGGTTACACCAAACCAGAAATTTCAGAAGAGAACAAAGAAAACGAAGGGAAGAAAACTATCACAGAAACATTATTTTCCAGAGCCTGAGTTTCTAAGTTGAAAGGCCTCACAGAGGTCCAAAACAATAAAGAAACAAAGGTTCACTTAGAGCCATAAGATTGTGGAATTTCAAGGGTAAAGAGATGACCCCCCCAAACTACTAGACAAAAGAGAACAAAAGAGAACAGCTACCACACAAAGCTTTCAGTGTCAGTGTGGTATGAGACATCTAAGGCTAACGCTAAATGTCCTGCTACAGTGCAGCATTGCCTTCAAATGACAAGGGAAAATCATTTTAAACCTAGAGTTCTATATCCACCTACACAATTAAAATTGTGTGAGGCTTAGAAAGAACACTCTTGAAGATATCTAGGACCCAGAAATGCCCATATAGCTTTCCCTGAGCACTTGCAGGAGGCTGTGTTTCAGCCAAACAAGGACACAAGATTGGGGTGCAAGAGGGCAGGCGATCCTGCAGAGCAGTGACATAGGACGGTCCCAAGATTACAGCAGTGTGCTGGATCTGCAGGGCATTCAAAACAAATTAGATCAGGAAATTAGATTTGGGGATGGAGGCCACCGGGACAAAACTGATTTCAACAGAATAAATAATATGTATGTGAATTAAAAAAAAAAAAACTTTAAGGGATAAAGATACATTGAGTATAAGCATGGATAGCAAATTATATGAGTGAATAATGTTTTTATATCTAATGATATAAACCTTGCTTTTTTTGTTGTTATGATTCAACTAAAATCAGTCAGAATTTTACTGACAGGATGGGGAGGAGAAAAAAACAAGTTCATTTCTTAGCTATTATACTATAGCAGGTTATCAATGGGCATATCTAAATCTACTAAATTGAGGAATAGCAATATCAGACTATTATTTAGATAAATGGAAGTAAAAAGAAAAATACAAGAAGGGCCTTTAATAGAGAGATCAGGGTTCTAATTCTGGTTCTGTCACTCACTAATTATGTGATCTGGCTTAACTGTGTTGAGACTCAGTTCCTTAATATGTAAAGTGGATATAATAATAATGTTTACTTCATAGGGATCGGTAGAAGTATTGTAAATAATTATATAAAGCAAAAGCACTTACTCTATTCTTCGTTGAGAGTAACCATGTACTTTATAATATATTTTACTGTTATTCTTAGGGTTAAGATTCTTGTGGTCTTGTATTGACAATTTTTCGATGACTGATAAAGCTAGGTAACTTTAGTAGCAACATGGCCTTGATTATTTATCTTAGAGATGAAATGCTTATATTCACTTTTTTATTTAATTGCCAGAGGGTGTGCTCATCAGAGAGACAGAATAAAAGAGAAAGTATGAGACAGGGCAGGGAGAAAATACCTCCCAATGGGTCATTGTCATGCCACAATCCTTTCTCTTCCATTTCTCTATCCTGCCAGGATTTTGGGCATACAGGCACATACATGCCTGGAGTGTTTTCAAGAAAGCCAAGATTTGAACTCTGGTCTACTCTCTGGGATCTCATTCCCTTAACCAGTAGGCTGCAGGGTCAGTTCTTGTCTGTGTTTTTTTTTTTTTTTTTTTTTTTAAAAAAAAAGGGGTCCCTAATTTCCCACTGTACAACACCCATTAAAAGGAGTTCTTCACAGTGGACCCCTGCATCTTCTTTTAAGGCCTCTCTTATTCTGGGTGATTCAGATCCAACATCAAGGAAACTGTTTCACTGTTGGGTGGAGGTAGCAATTTTTTCTTCAAGTGCTCTCATAGCTCTTGTAGAAGCTGCTAATTTTTATGGAACTTCACACTGTATTGTAATTTTGCTCATGTGGGTTTTTTTCTAAGAGATTGGAGAGTTCTTAGTGGGAGGAAACTGAATCCTTCATTATCAGTGCCCCAAGGGTAAGCAAAGTGCCTTCCTGAGTACACAGTAGGTACCCAAGGAATACTTTAGGAATTCAGTCAATGAATTAATGAATAAATTCCAACACAATAGATTTGCAAGAGGATGCCAATCAAGATCACCAAAGCATTGGTCTCCAAAAATACATCTAAGCCCCTCCAGACCTCCTCTCTGAGAATAGGGCCAAGGCATCAGCAGTTTTTTTTTTTTTTGGAGAGGTTATTTATTTATTTTTTTTTGCTATAGGGTGCGTGCACTCGCCAGACAGACAGAGAGAGAGACATAGAGACAGAAAGCGAGAAATCACCCCCCAGAGGGGATGGTCACACCACAATCCCTTCTCCTCCATTCTCCTCTCGGGATCTTGGGCACGCACGCACACGTGCCCGGTGTGAGTTTTAAGCCACCGGGTCCGGGACGCGAACCACGGTCGACTACGTGGGAGTCCAGCGACATAGCCATTACGCTAACTGCTGGTTCCCAGGGTATCAGCAGTTTTAAAAAGCTCCTCAGGTGACCTGACGACCAGCCCTGCCCTAGACTCACCATGATGACAGAGCATGGGCTAGATCTGAAGTCTAGGCCTGATTTCACCAATGAAAATCATCCAAAAGCCCACCTCTGTTCTTTATTAATAAAAAAGAGAAATACTATAGCAACTGTGTGTGACTCACATGAAAGTAGCTGAAACAAATGACAGCTATAATTTAAAACTAGATTATGACAATTTCAGTGAGGGGAAAGCTGCTATACTCTGGTTGTGAGGTGTGGAGGAGAAATACATCGGATCGTCAGATTCACAGGCTGATACCTGAGCATACAGGACACTATCTGGTACCACCAAAGCAATAAATTGGCAGTCCCCACTCTCAGCCCAAGGCATTCGCACACCTCAGTTTTCTTCTCTACTTCCCTATCCATCCTACAGGGCACTACAACCTCCCTGTTGTGCAAAGTGTCTAGAGAGCTTTCTGGATGAAAGGAGTTGCATAATGTGTAGTCCTTCTGGGAAATACAGCAGTAAATTAATTTTTCTCCTTCTGTGTAGTTCTCTAAGGACACTAATATCCCGCAAAGGGCAGTGGAAAGAATAATACAGTAAAAGAATCCTTGAAAGGCAGTGCAGCTAACAATCCAATAAACACAGACCAAGTTACCATTCTGTGTGTGTAAGCCATTGTGCCAGGCAATGGGCAGGACAATTTACAGTGTGGTGAGGAGGCCAGGCCCATATAGAGATTATTGTAATATCACCTGAAAGGAGAGGCCACTTGAGAATCAGTACACATGATGCTCAATTCAGATCCTGATGGAAGAGTAAGAGACCAGGTGCATGAAGGTCAGAACTATGTTTCAGGCAGGGAAGACTAAGGTATACATGGAGGTGGAGTTAACCAGGGGATAAATGAAAGGATGAGGCAAGGATAGGCCTGAAGAAGCAGAGATGAGACTCACTAGTGGGGTTTTCTATGCTCAGGTATAAGGTTTTTGAAGAATGATAACCTGGTTATATGGTATCTGGCTTGAGGGTGGCTGTGAGATCACCAGATTGGATAATTATGTTTGCAGAAGAGCTAGTGAATTCAGTTCCAGACACTCTGGGTTTGTGGAATTCTCTGAGTAATGCCCAGGCAGAGATACAAAGGATATGGAAATCTGAATTTAGGAAAAATGTCAAGGCTGGAAAGAGGGATATAGAAAGAAAGGCCCAGCCTCAAAGATAAGTCACCTCATTTTATAGATGGTTCCTCTCTCCCAGAGACTCATGAGAACAAGTTGATGAGGATCCCTCGTTCTGAGGGAGGATCAAGACAGACCTCAACCTCTGATCCCCCTCCCCACAAAAAAGAGCAGGTCCAACTGAGCACAAGACATATTTTTTAATTATTTTTTTTCAGTATTATTAATCATGGTCTCAGTGGAGGGTGACTGTGCTTCTCCTACCAGGAGACACTGGCAATATCTAAAGATACGTTAGGTTGTCACAGCTGATTGGGGCATGGGGTGCTACTGACATCAAGTGGGTGGGCGTGAGGCTGTTAAACATCCTACACTGCACAGCACTCACTCTTTTCACTCCAGGCTCCAAACACAATAGTTACTAGGTCAAGAAACCCCAGTTGCCATGCTTCCAGAATCTCTAAGAAAAAGGCACTAATTGAATAAAAGTTTCATTTATTTGGTTGCTATTTTCCTGTTAAGAAAAATCAAGTTAGGGTTGGCCTTTTATTTTTGTATGATTACTAAGAAAGTGTTGACCCTTTGGGTTCAGGCTTTTGTAGTCTAGTGAGGATTCTCTGCTAAGGGACATTTGACACATTGCAGAATTTTGCTTTCTCTGTTCTCCACCTACCTTATACTTCAGCCCATTGATTTTGAGCACTTTAAACACTCTTTGTTATTTCTCATCTTCATACCTTTTCACATGTTGTGCCTTTTGCCTGGAGTACCTTTTCTCTCCCATCTCTGTCTTTGGAAATTCTATAATTTCACAAGTCTGTGTTCTCCTCCTCGCCACATCATATGGCCTCTATGGACTTTTTTTTTTTTTGAGAGGTTTTTGCTTTAGGGCGCGTGCGCTCGCCAGACAGAGACAGAGAGACAGAAAGCAGGAAATCACCCCCCAGGGGGGATGGCCACGCCGCAATCCCTTCTCCTCCATTCTCCTCTCGGGATCTTGGGCTTGTACGCACACGCGCCCGGCATGAGTTTAAGCCACTGGGTCCGGGGCGCAAACCACGGTCAACTACGTGGGAGTCCAGCAACATAGCCATTACGCTAACTGCTGGTCCCTCTATGGACTTTCTTAACAGATTGCACCTTCCCTACCCATGCCTGGCAGCAGCTAGGAGATGTACATATGTTGGGCCAATCCATACAGTTTAGCTCAGCCCTCTCTACTCTCTCTACTGATGGATGGTCATTGCCTAGAGAGATGAGGCCAGAATGTCGCGAGCCTTTTAGGAACCACGTTCTTCTGATCTCAGAAAAACAAGGGTTTTTATAGCTGGAGTCAGGCTTTAGGAACACCATAGAATTCTGAACTTGAGGAAGAGCATTGAGAAAGATCATGGAGGTGCCCTTTTGCAGAGGATAGAAAGTGTGAGCTTTGGTCAAGCCGATAGGTCAGAATTTTAGCTCTTCTGCAAGGTGGGTGCCTTTGGTAAGTCCCTTAATCAGGCTATGACTCCTTTTTTCCATGAAAATTGGGCATAATGCAACTTATGGGTTGTTGTAAGAATTAGTGATAACAAGTGTAAAATGCTTGCAAGGTTGTCACTATGCAATAAACAATTGGTTTATTTAAAAACTATACACATGCATGCAAAAATGGATAGTTTCCAGGGATCCTTGGACAATCAATCCTGCCCACTGAATCATGGACCATGACCTATAGTAAGTCCATGCTGCCTTGAATTACTTAAGTTCTCTCTGAAGGAATCTTTACAAAAATATTTTGGAGTTAGGGGATTGCTGAAAAAAAAATTCTATGTAGCTGTTGCAGCAATTCTTGGTTGGGCTAGAGTATCAGCATCAAGGATTTTTATTTGATTACTGAAGACTTCTTACTGCTAAACTCAGGGTTTCTACCTTTGTTCTCTCATACCTAAAGCTGGACTTCATTTGGCAAAACAAAATAGAGACAAAGAATGTCGTCCACCTTATACATTCCATACAGAGGGCATATCATGGACAAAAGCACAGATGAGGAAAAGGCAGGTGTCTAGCAATGGCTAGAGGAAACATGCATTTGAGAAAAGGTCCCTCCTTATTCAGTTTTCTCAGCAATTCCAGGTGAGTCATTTCACTGTGTCACATTTCCTGGAAGAGCTGTGTACATATCTGTACTATACCCATCATTAGACTTCAAGTTCCTAGGGACCAAGGACCACATTTTACTCATCTATTAATATCTTCCCTAGTCCCTGGTCTGGCACATGTCAATTGTTCAGTAAATAGTTATTATAAAAGGTCAGACAGAAAAAGCAACAAAGAAGTACAATGTGGTAGTTGAGCGGCTAAGTTGTGATACTATACATCTGACTTAGAATCCCAACTCAACTAACATAACAACTGTGAGATCTTTAGCTAGTCAATTATACTCTCTAGTTTAAATTTTGATTCTCCTCATCTGTAAAAAGGAAAGTTAATAGTACCAACTTTATAAGTTTCAAAGATGAGCTAATGCATATAAAACCAGTAGTGCACTGCTGGCTAAAGAGAAGCTATGCTTATTCTGAGACATCAGTAGCAAACTTTAAATAGTCAGATGGCAAATAGTTCAGTCTTTGCAGACTGCAAGGCTTCTGTTACAACTAATCAACTCTGTAGCTCTAATGGAGTAACAGCCATCAGTAATATAAAAACTAATAGACATAGCTGTGTTCCAACAAAACCTTTTTTACAATATTGGGGGCAGGCCACATGAGGCTTACTAGTCATAGTTTGTTGACACTTTTTGTAAAGTGTTTAAATTTGAATTATTAAGAAGTAGAACCTGCGATTCTTGAAGTAGAGCCAGAGATTCTTGAACTTGACAGTAACAAAATCTAAGTGATCCTTTGGGCAGGTTGAGTTTTTAGCAGCATGAAGTGCAGTCTACAGTGACTCAGATCTGGAGATGAGTTATTAACAGTTGTCCAAGCACAAGGTAGGGGGGATCTGAACTCTAAGTAATAATAATATGAGCCAGGCAGGATAGAATGTCACATTCAACACCATGCCTCTGACATGCCAAGTTATGGTTATTATTTGATGGTCCATTTTTATTATTCTATGATGTCTAAGTCTTAGTTAGATCTCCAATTATGCAATAAATTATAAGCGTGGCCTAGAGAATCTCTGGAGAACTAATTAGCTAAAGAAAAAAATTGAAATGTAATTATTTATATGATCCTTAAGCAGATGACTAGTTTGAGTTTGAGATTCACATACGTAAACCATTCTTGACTCTAGGAAATGACTTCCATTTTTCATGTAAAGCATTAAAAATCTGTCAGAAGCAATGATTTAAACAGTTGTACTACAGACTGGTGTTCATTATATGAAATGGTCATGACTATTCAACACAGCCATCATTTCCTTTACTTTGTGTCTTCTAACTTTGCTCTGGTTTTAGATTTCACATTGGTCCTTTCCTTTTACATTCCGAAGCACAACATGCTCTAACCAGATCAGCTAAAAGTACAGGGTTAAATGTGCTATGGCCAATTAAGTCAGTGGAGCTACATCCTACAATCCCATCTATATTTTTGGAGATGGGTGCCTTAAACATGGATATCTATTTTCCAAGGTGAATTCTATAAGCACATTACCCTGAACACAGAAAGGGCACAACACACACTGTTCATAGCACAGATCCAGAAACGAAAGTCACTTTAATTGGGTTAATCAGGCAAAGTACAACTTCCGTCAAGAATGTTTTCGTAGTTTGACATTGCAAACTGGTAATAATCAGAGATGGCTTACTACAGAATTTAAAAGGATTTTTTTTTGAGAGAGAGATTTTCGCTATAGGGCGCGTGCGCTCGCCAGACAGACAGAGACATAGAGACGGAAAGCGAGAAATCACCCCCCAAGGGGGATGGTCACACCGCAATCCCTTCTCCTCCATTCTCCTCTTGGGATCTTGGGCACGCATGCACATGCGCCCGACATGAGTTTTAAGCCACTGGGTCCAGGACACGAACCGCGGTCGACTGCGTGGGAGTCCAGCGACATAGCCATTACACTTAACTGCTGGTTCCCGAATTTAAAAGGATTTTTGAAAGGTAATGTCCTATTCAATCTATTACAAATTAATTAGTATAAATATCTACCCATACCCAATTACAATGACTAATGCATTACTATTATAGCTTGCATAAATGCATTATATTTTCTAGACACCTATAAAAAGAAATATGTGATACTACTCTTCAAGCAGCTCCTAGAAAACTAGCCTGTTCTTAACTGCTATATATTTCAACATGTATAGCAACAAAATAATAATAATAAAAGCTCACTAAATCAAAGAAAACTTTCTCTTTATAAAAGAATTCCAGGCCTATATTTCCTAAATAGTGTCCCCCTATCTGTTACATATTCCACATGGCCAAAAACATTTAGAAACTACTACATGTGGTGTAGCTCCCTTTTGGAGGAGACAGTTGGAAAAACATATTCATAATGCACATCATAATATTAGAAAACTAACCCTGACTATACAGTACATCTTGATTTTGAAATGTTCATGTATAAAGGAAGAAACAGTGTCTGTAGAATCAAAGAAAGAAGGTAGTTAACTATATATTAGATGGTCAGGAAAATCATGACGCATTTTTGCATAGAAAGCCATAGAAAAATATGTCATGTTCTTTTTTTGTTTTTTGTGGTTTTTTTTGAGAGTTTTTTTTTTCTGCTATAGGGCGCGTACGCTCGCCACACAGACAGAGAGAGACATAGAGACAGAAAGCGAGAAATCACCCCCCAGGGGGGATGGTCACGCCACAATCCCTTCTCCTCCTTTCTCCTCTTGGGATCTTGGGCACGCACACACACAAGCCCGGCATGAGTTTTAAGCCACCAGGTCTGGGACGCGAACCATGGTCGACTACGTGGGAGTCCAGCGACATAGCCATTATGCTAACTGCTAGTTCCCAATATGTCATGGTTTTTGACCTAATAGCTTTAGGAAAACCATCTAAGCATCAGCTTTTCTTTTTCCTTTTCTTTCCTTTTCTCTCTCTCTCTTTTTTTTTTTTTTTTTTTTTTTTTTTTTTTTTTTTTTTTAAGTGATAATACTAATAATGCCTGCTCTGTAGGGTTACTTGTGGAGATTTGGAGGATTAGTAATCTAGTATCTAAGTATGGTGGGTCAGCTAGGCCTGAAGTTAATGTCCTTAAGCAGACAATTTGCTACTGAAATGGTTGAGCAAGGAAAGTCAGGGTGAGGAGAAAATAATGATCAGAAGGTCCTTTAACTCCTAAGAAATTTCAGTCTTCCTCAAAATTCCTTAGGCCTCTTTCTTTTGTTCTATTCTTGTTAGTACTTAAATTACTCTCTACCATACTCTATATTTTACTTATGTCTTGTTGCTATCTATGAAAGCAGGATTCTGTCTGTTTGGTAAATTTATGTATTTCTAGTCCCTAGAACATTTTCCTGGAACCTAGCAGGTGGGTATTCAATAATATTTGCAGAAGAAATTAGTAACGAATAATGAAGATTCTCCTCCCTATATAACTATAAGTCATTTAGTCTAGGTTTCCTTAAGATGAAAATAACCAACTAAGGAAAAGAGTTCTCCAAAATCCCACTCTTTTCTTTCCTGAGTCTACAGGCTTCAGGGCTGGAGAATGATTCTTTTTGAATGAAAAGAATTTAGGGGAATATGCAGGAATTGCAGAGTGAAACCAAATATGGAGCAGAGGGAAGAAGAGAATAGGTAAATTTCCTCATATTTTGAATTTTTTTTTAAATGTAAGGATTACATCCAAGAAAGAGAATCAGAGTATTCAAAAAAACATGTTAATTAAATTTCTGCAACCTAATCATGTCTGTGTTTTGTTCTACCTGTTCTTCTTTAAAGCAATACTTTCAGAGATAAACCAAAAAGGTGACAGCCAAGCAATAGAAAATGATGGGTACTATATCCTGAAGCAAAATAAAAATCCTAAGAAATAGTGAAAATAAAGCATTTTAAAAAGAAAAAAAAAAAAAGAGGGAAATTCCACTGGTACATTGGGACCTCAGAGGGAAGACTTGACAAGAACTTTCTGAGCATAAGGGCAGCTTAGTGATTGCACTAAGAAGAGGCTGGCATTGAGACGCTGCAAGAAATGGCTGAAACCAAAGAACATCCAAGCTGTGACTGAAAAAGTGGCACCACCATCATCTTCTTCCTCTCATCTCCTAGTCCAAGCAGTTACTTAATTAATCTGGTATTTATACTTTAGTGATACTGTCAAATCAAGCTTTTCTTTCTAATCCCTGCAGCCACTGTTCTAACTCAAGGCCTCATCATTTTCCCATAGGCATATGTAAGTACCATGATATTCTGACTTCAAATTTACCTCCCACCCATCGAGCTTTCCACAGTCACCACAGCAGATTGGACTCTACTATCTGGTGTAAAACCCATTGGAGGCTCCTCTCAGGCTTTCTGAGTGATGTCCATTCAAGATCTGTTTTCTCTCTCTCTCTCTCTCTCTCTCTCTCTCTCTCTTTTTATTGGCAGAAGGCATGTGCTTTCAACAGAGACACACACACACACATACAGAGAGAGGGGGAGAAGAAAGGGAGAGGGATAAAGCAGTCACATCACAATCCCCTCTCTTCCATTTCTTGGGATTTGTGGTACCCATCTTCACATGCCCAACATGTTTTTCAAGATTCTAGGATCAGGACTTGAACTATATGGTTAACCATGTGAGATCCTGCTCCCTGAACCAGTTGGCTACAGTATGGCCCTCAAGGTATATTTTC
The DNA here is from genome assembly GCA_026018925.1 of Tupaia tana. Classification (NCBI taxonomy): domain Eukaryota; kingdom Metazoa; phylum Chordata; class Mammalia; order Scandentia; family Tupaiidae; genus Tupaia; species Tupaia tana. The sequence continues at coordinate 78,494,330 of JAKSZU010000015.1, forward strand.
AAACCCTTCTTTAATGATGCTCACAAATACTCACAATAAGGTCTGAGGGATAATTCCATGAGTACAGAGACCTCACATACATAGACTTGTTGGGAAGACTAAATAAGAACCATGCATATAAAACATACCTAGCATATAATAAGCACTCAAAAATGAGCAGTTATCACTATTGTCTTTGTGACCACATACAAGAGGCTCTGTTCCCTTAGCCACAATCATCTTAAATTATGGATAATAACTCCTTCCCTGCTCATTCATCACCTTGAGATGAGAAAGAGCTTAAGTAATTGGAGAAGGATAAATCTCTGGGCAAACTCATATTATTATGATGATGGGATAATGTTGTGCCATTTTCTATGTGAGTCTCTCTTATAATAAGCTTATCCCTTAATGTCATGTTACCTTTGCTGATGTTTCAAACCATCCTACGAAACCATGCTCCTTGCAGAACTGGTCCATCTTGAGGCCATTGTTCAAGAGTACATCCTTCCCCTGATCACATTTGTTGGCCAACAAAACCACTGAAACTGGTTTGCCATTAGGGAGAGTTAACTTTGAGTCCAAATCGTTCTTCCACTTTGCCACTGCTTCAAATGTGGCTGGCCTGGTGACATCAAAGACAATAAATGCACCCATAGCTTCTCGGTAATAGACTCTTGTCATATTTCCAAATCTTTCTTGACCTGTCACCAAAAAGAAATAAAAGTCAAAAATGTATTACAATGGTAAATCATGCTATATGTTAGATCCCCATGAGGCCTCTAGTATGAGCAGGTCACTCAGTAAAGTGCTGTACTGCTAATCTTTGAAGAGTGAGGTAAACATGCAGTCATGCAGCTTTGTTCTTGATCTTTGAGTGCAGCAGAGAATTCACTTATCTAACAAATATTTATTGAGAAACTTCTATATACTATGTAATATTCTAGAATTGAACTATGCAGGATCTCAGTAGCCATGTATGGCTACTTAAATTTAAATTAATTGAAAATAACATTTTTAATTCAGCTACTCAGTCACCCTAGCATTTCAAGGGTTTGGTAACCATGTGGAACTTTAATTTTAGAGGACACCAATATGGAACATATCCATCATCACAGAATGTTTTGTTGGACAACACAGTTCTAAATGCTTGGGACAATGATTAAAACATGAAAATCCCTGTTGTCATGGAATTTACATTTTAATCTGAAGATATATTGCAGACAATAAGTATAAAAATTAATTATATATTGGATCATCGGAAAAGTCATGACATACTGTTCATGTTTTTCTATGTGAAAATGCATTGTGACTTTTCCGACAACCAAATAGTATGCTGAAAAGATATCAACAATCTATTCCAGTCAAAGGTAGCAATAACAGCCAGTCCTCACTGTAGTTTACTAACCATCAGAAATGTGATTTACATAAAGGATAATGAAGGTGCAAGTGCTATCTCCATTATAGAGAGAAAATTGAGAGTCTAAGTAATTCATTCAAATTATATAGATGGTAAGCTTGAGAAATTGGAATCTGATGAACGGAATTGAAGCTTAGGGTCACGTACTAACACTGAATATTCTCAACTTCTAAACTTGCCAGTTTTCTTGTACCATCTTCCTCAGGGTTGCGTACCAAGAACACCCACTCAATGCAATTGAACAGATATTTATTGGGCATTTTCTGTATTGATGCCAGTCTCTGAACTCTGGCATCAATAACAGTGGATAAGATGGTCTCTGCCCTTAAGTAGCCTACGATCTATTGAATAAGTCAAGTCTTCTGATGTAATTTTTAAAATGAAGCTATAAGAGGGAGAGGATTGGTTTTGAAATAGATGGAATCAGCTGGAATCAGTTTTGTTCTGATGCTTGATCTTCTAAGTGTGTATTGGCAAGTTTCTTAAACACTCTAAGTTTAGACTACCTCACCTACGAAATGGCAATAATAATATATAACTCATATGAATGAAATAAATTAGCACATATAAAGTACCCAGCACAGTATGTAGTTCCTTAGAACTTGAATTTTTCCTCCCTTCCTTTCTCCAACATGTTAAAAAGGTAAAAGACATTAATGATTTGAGTTCTAAAATCAGAGTTCCAGACCAGAGTTTCTGACAAAAAAATTACAGGCATTTCAACTAAATAAGAGAGGTGAACAAAATCCTGTTGCTTTTAACTGTCTATTAGTGGTTGCTGAAGACAAGAGCTAATGAAAACTGTGCTTGTATTTCCTGAATCCTAAATCCCAAAAGTATGTAACTAAACAAAGATATTTTCTTCTCATTTCAGAATGTATTTATGTAGAAGCCTGTATAAAATTTTATAAATTAAAAAAATTAGGTATGTATTTAAAAAGTCAACTTTTCTTGGAAAGAATAAAATACTTGGGGTTGGTCCTGTGGTGCAGTGGTTTAGCAAGTGCTTTGGAACCAGTTCGCACATGGCTGACTGCCATTCAGGTCCCAGCCCTGGTGGCTTTAAAAACAGGCAGGGCATGTGTGTGTGCCCCAGATCCTGATGGGATGGAGAACTCAAGGAAAGGGGATTATAGTGTGACCACGCTCCATTGGAGAATGCTTTCTGTCTCACATGCTCTCTGTCAGTTAAAGGGAAAAATATTAAAGTAAATTACATAGACACACCCACAAAGACTAAAATGCTAAAACTGGGGCATCTAAGAAAAATACAGGTCAGGATATCTCTAAGAACCCCTTATATCAATCTTGAGTTGCAAGTTTAGTGAGGATGAGTTTTTGTGCAAGTTAGCAAGCTATTGGGTCATCAGAAAAGTCATGACACATTTTTGCATAGAAAAAAATACCTTATGACTTCTCTAATGACCTATTTTGTAGATTGTTATGTTTACATTGGCATAGCATTGGGAGTGAAGAAGACAAGTATCCCCAAAAAGCACTTAGTGAAAATGGGTGAAGTTCAAGTGTTCTGGTCAGTGTGAGCCCGTGAGTTCAAGTGGGGCTCACTGGGAAGAACATTTCATCAGGGTCAGCACATGACGATCCTAAAATATTTCTTACATGGAATGTACCAGAGAAGCATTTTTTAAGAATTTCCCACACTTGTCTGGTCAATGAAAGAAATAGGTAAAATACTCTTCATATGATATACAGCCCACAGATGAACTTTGATTTTTCCCAAATGAGTTTTAAATTTCTTTTTAATGCCTGATGCAAACAGTGATCTCCTTTGATACTGCTCAGGGTGTCTATGACATTTCAGGAAGACAGGGGAAAAAAGCCCTCTGTGATCATTCAGAACTCTGAAGGCCTCTAGGCTTTTAAAGGATGTCTTATGATCTCTTTCAGGGATCTAATCAGATGAAGGACAAAGTCATGGGTTATTCAATAATCTGCTTGTCCAGAGATTTTCATACGGGAGTAAGGCAACCTCAAATAAAGAATTTACATTTCAAATATATGCCAAGAGTCATTTTAGGACTATGCAAAAAGCCAAGGCTTACACCTTCATAGGGATTCAAACACACACACACATACACACACACACACGCATGCACACATGGAGGGAGAGACCTTTGTACCTTGAGATTACTGGGCCAACCCACTAAAAGTTCATATTTTTGGCATTCCAGCAAGGGGTCACATCTAGATCGCACTGTTTCCTTCCTTAGTCAGCTGACAGCTCTCTCCACTGCTTCTTATTAAAGAATGAGAACCATGTGATTCTTGGTGAGAGCCTACTTATGGGTGAAGTAGACACCTGATGAATTTATCATAGGTAAATTTACTTTTTTTTAAAAAAAATCACTGTAACTCAGAAATTGCCTTTGGCATTAGATCATTCACTTAACACATGTACGCTGAGTTGCTACTTCAGTCCAGGCTCTGTTCGGGTTGCGAACACATGATTTTTTGCCCATAAAGAACTTCGAAACAAGGGAGTGTCGTACTGGGTGCAGCACTGAAAACAATCCAGTCTCTTAGCATGGAAACTCTCACTTTGGAGTAGTGTAGATGTGGCTCCTGATGCAGCTTTCAGCTTCAAGGGGTGTTAGATGACAAAGCAGTCAACTAAGTCACAAGAGTTAAAACTCAGTGGCTCCAGTAGCAGTTTGGATAAGCTCGTGGTGAAGGGCACTAAGGTGAAGGGCCTAATGACCTGGATCTTACTGTTAACTACTACCTATCAGAGCAGCTGTATTTCACTCCCTGAGCCTCAGTTCTCTTATCTGTAAAATGAAGTTGGTGTGGCTTATCACCAATGCCCTTTCCTGCTCTGTCTCAGATTAAATCAAGCATTGGCCCTCTATTCCAACAGCCTGAAATGGTCCATTGGCTATCAGAGGTACAGTTAAAGACACATACAAGCATCACAGCTGTAATGTGCTTTTAATGATATTTTCACATCGTAATTAGTACTGTGTGGATGCTCTCAGTAGGCACAACCAAGCAGTGAATCTTTCAGATAGGCATAAAACCAGCAGCAGGAAGCAAGGCAGGTTTCCACTAAACTGTACACACTCTACCACTCGGTCCCTAACCAGCTAGCTCTGTGACCTCAGGTTAATCACTTCACAATCTGCTTCTACACTGACAAAATAAGGACACTAGATTGGATATTCTAAATTATTGCTTCTGGGACTCCCTGCCCCATATGCAGTCGTTCAGTTTTCCGCCTTGTACTCCTCCTGTGTTCTTCGCTAGAACTCATGGTGTTACCATCAACACTTCCAATGAGAGAGGTACCTTTAAGTCATCTTCCAACTCTGTCCTCACCCCTCACCCAAAGGGTCTCCAGCCTCCTACCTATACTTGACCTCTGAAGTGGCTCTCGACCCTGTCCCCTCCTCTCTGTCAGCATTGCCACTGCTCTTGTGCAGCCCCTCAGTGCTCCAACCTAGACCCCTGACAGCTCCCTAACTGAGGTCTCAACTTCTAGGCTGTTGTCACTACCTTTCTCTCCAGATAGAAATAGAAATGTAAGCACAAGTCTTCAGACAGTTGCCATTCTGGATATCACCTTAGGTTTCTTTAGACTATCCACATTCATCAAAGATGTCATTGCATTTGTTTTGTGTGGTGCCCTGGGATCTGTATTTTTAAGCACTCCCTAGGTAATATTAAAGTATGACATAGTCTTTAAATTTTAATAGAATTCTCTTCTTCTTTTTAATGAGATTTTTTGTTATAGGGCACTTGCGGAGAGACAGAAAGTGAGAAACCACTCTCCAGGGGGATATGGCCATGCCACAGTCCCTTCTCCATTGTCCTCTTGGGATCTTGGGCATGCACACACAGAAACTGTCATGAGTTTTAAGCTACTTGATCCAAGACTCAAACCATGGTTGACTATGTGGGTGTCCAGTGATGTAACCATCATGCCATTTGTTGGTCCCCCTAGAATCCACTTCTTTTAAAAAGTTTTCTGCTATTTATTTTCTATTTATGTATTTACTGCTATGGTAAAGCCAGATAGGGAGAGACAGAGAGAGAGAGAGAGAAGGAGAAACAGAGAGATAGGTACTTTTGATAAGGTCTTCACATCATCATCCACTCCCAGCCTCTGCCAGATCATGGGCATGAGCATGTACCCGGTATGTAGCCCTGGGACATGAACCTGGGACTTTGCCATGTGGATCCAGTTGGGTTACCAATATGCTACCATCTGGCCCAGAATCCTTTTCTTTTCTTTCTTTTCTTTTCTTTTCTTTTCTTTTCTTTTCTTTTCCTTTCTTTTCTTTTCTTTTCTTTTCTTTTCTTTTCTTTTCTTTTCTTTTCTTTCTTTCTTTCTTTCTTTCTTTCTTTCTTTCTTTCTTTCTTTTTTATATTTTATATTTTATTTTTTAATTTGCTAGAGGCACATGTGCTTGCTGAAGAGAGAGAGAGAAAGAAAGCATCTCCCTCAATGAGGGATGGTCACACTGCAATTCCTTATTTATTTCTCCTTTTGGGATTTCAAGTACGCATACACACATCTAGTGTTTTCCTCAAACCACCGTGTCTGGGACTCGAACTGCACTGTTGGCCAAGTGGGATCAGGCTAACCTTGACCACCGTACCACCAACTGGCCCAGAATCCACTTTAAAAAAGTAAATATAACAGGGACAGCAGGTGTGTGGTGGTAAAGGGCGCTGGACTCCCACGTGGTCGACCATGGTTCGAGTCCCGGACCTGATGGCTTGCTCTCTCACTTTCTCCCTCTCTCTCTCTCTCCCCCTTTCCCTCTTGCTCTATCTCTCTCTGGTCAAATTCAAAGTAAATAAATTAAATTAAATAATTCTTTTTTAAAAAAGTAAATATTTCATTACGCTCTGTTGTTTTAGCTATTCAATAACTCTCACATGCTTAAGAATAACACAACTTTATTAAGACTAAGTAAAGCTTTCTGTATCCTTTGGCTCCTACTGCTCTTCCAAATTTTTCTCCTGTCCCTTCTTTCAAGGTGCTCCATGGCCAAGCTACACTGGAGTACTCCTCGTGTTCTTCCAAAAACACCTACCTTACTTCCTGGATTTTCTTACCTTTTTACATCTTTCTTCCCAAATCCCGAACATCTCCCCATCTCTCTTCCCGTCCTGTTTGATGAGGTCCTGTGCATCCTGAAATTGCCACCACATTTGTGCAGCCTCTCCTGTCCTGACAGCTGGACACCTTGTGCCCCTTCTTCATAACCTGACATCATCTTCCTTATTCTGCCCCATTAACACTCACCATGCTGTGTATTCTTGTTTCAGTCTCTACCATGGCACCAAAAATCCTGGAGAGCAGGTTGATAGTGTTTTAGTGTTGTAAATTCTGAGACCTGTTTCTCCACCTTCTAGATATAATAAGCATTTGAGATATCATGGTGGAAATAAATTAAAATTGAGATTCCTTCTTTCTCTAAAGTACATAGTTTGTGAACTCGTGCTGCATACTGATGCACTAACTTTATATTTAATTCTCATTTCCAGTAAATAATCAATAGATATTCACTGGAGGAGAAAATTAACATTATTCTAACAGGGTTATGTGCATATCTATTGCAACAAGTTTTAGCCCAGAATCTTAGGCTAACGAAATTGTTCTCATCTTCTTAAGAAATAATCCCCTGGGATCCATTTGCTCTATTCAAAATATGCATAGGGGTCATGGCACAATTAACAGATTTGAAAGTGCCACCAGTCCAGACTAGTGACCCAGTCAATAGCAAACAGAATTGTAGTACTGTAAGCTGCATGACTGCTGACTGCGGATACAGATTTTTGGGTCAGCCTGAAAAACATGTCAGCCACATGTGCAGGCATCCAGATCCTGATGCGCTAGAGTGTAGGAGAAAGACATTGTGCAAGACCGTGTTGAGGGCCTCATTCTCATTCTCTCTGTGTCGATCTCTCATGTATGCACCCACATTCTCTATCAAGAATAAAATAAATAGGGAACCAGCAGTTAGCGTAATGGCTATGTCGCTGGACTCCCACGTGGTCGACTGTGGTTTGCGTCCCAGACCCGGTGGCTTAAACTCACGCCGGGTGCGTGTGCGTGCATGTGTGCCCAAGATCCCAAGAGAAGAATGGAGGAGAAGGGATTGCGGCGTGACCATCCCCCCTGGGGGGTGATTTCTCGCTTTCTGTCTCTATGTCTCTCTCTGTCTGGTGAGCACACGTGCCCTATAACAAAAAAAATACCTCTCCAAAAAAAGAAAGAATAAAATAAATAAACTTTTAAAAAGTACCACTGAGATAGTCTGTGTATTTCTAGGGAAAAATAGTGTGAAAAGCAGAAAGTACATATACAATGAAAAGTGAGCATGGATCTTGCACAATGATCAGATGGAAAAAAAATCGAACTGTATCACTGTGACGGTCAAAAGGACACTAAACTTACAATGGCTTAAGCTGGCTTTACAATTTCAGGGGAAATGATGTACTAGAATCATAGTCGAGCTGACTTTCTAGTGAGTGAAGTTTTCTAGATTTTAACAGCCCATCTCACACTTTGGAACCGGTTCTGAGACCCTTTCATCTTCTCTCTTTGCTACCTCACCACTCCAAACCAGAGACAAACTAAGAAAATGAATGATTTTTCTAAGTCACTTAGGCATACACCCTGGAACTAGCCTTGCGTAATCTTCCCCTACAAAATTGGAAGCTGCCCCATACCGAGATTTCTGCAGCCCCTATGACAAGCACTGCATTCTTTATAAAGTGAGCATTCAATATGGTCCTTGGCTAAGTAAAAAAATAACCTCTAATTCTTTTTTTTTTTTTTTTTTTTTTTGGAGAGATTTTTGCTATAGGGCACGTGCACTCGCCAGAAAGAGAGAGAGAGACAGAGAGACAGAAAGAAAGAAATCACCCCCCAGGGGGATGGCCACACCACAATCCCTTCTCCTCCATTCTCCTCTTGGGATCTCGGGCATGCATGCACACATGCCTTGCGTGAGTTTAAGCTACCGGGTCTGGGACTCGAACCGTGGTCGGCTACATGGGAGTTCCTGCAGGCTATCAAGTCTTTCAGAGTCATATATCATTGTTGTCTTCATTACTTTCTCTCACTCCCTCTGAAATCACTCTAGTCAGGATCATCTCATCACATTCATTCATTTAACAGAAAACTGTGAATGCCTATTAATTTCCTGGAATGTTTTTCCAAGAACTGTTCTAGCAATTAGAGGGAAAACACTAAAAATCTTTGCCTGTATAAAGTTATCAAATTCTATCGGAAAGTCATAAACAGTAAACGAAGTAAGTAATATGTAAATAATAGAATGTTGGGTGGTGAAAAGAGGGAAGGAAGATAAAACAGGGTCAGAGAAAAGGGTATGCTGGGAGTAGGGGCAGAGTTAAAAAGGCTAAATAGGGGAGGATCCTTAAGAAGATACCATCTGGGAAAAAACAATGAAAAAAGAAAGAAAAGAAAAGAAGTAACCCCTATGGGGACCTTGAAGAAGAGGGTTTTAGTCAGAGGAAACACCAAGTACAAAGATCCTGAGGCACACGTGTGTCTGACAGGCATTTGGAGAGTAGCAAGGAGACCGAGTTGGCTGGAGAGGACTGAGCCAAGGTCTACATAATATAGGATGAAGCAGGGAGATTACAGAGTCCAGATCACAGAAAAGCTCAGGACATTATACAGATGTTGCCTTTAACTCCAGAGGGGAGAAGACAGCACTGGAGGATTGTGAACAGGTAAGAAGCATAAACTGACAGGAATGTAAATGGATGATGATAGCTGCTACCTTGATAAATGACTCATGGGAGACAAAGTGGGAAGTGGAGAGACCAGTTAGGAAGTTATTGCAATAACCCAGGAAAGAGATCATGATTTGGATCAACGTAGTGGTGGTGAACGTGGTTAAGTTTGGTTGTTTTCTGGATATTTATAGATAGAGATGCCAGATGGAATTGTACAGTATGTGGCGCTTTTAAGCATCATCTCAGGGTCTCAAAAGTTGAAAGTATAGAGTCACCATTAGATGAGAACACATGGAGAAGCACAGGTTTGGTAAGGGTAGATCAAATTATGACATGCTTAGTTTGAGATGAATGTTAAGCAGATATGTTAGATATATGAGTCTGAGGTTCCAGGGATGGGGGTGGCCAGGGCTTGAGATCTAACTTGTTCTTTAATTTCTATACACTTCTGCCCGATTCATCTTCGAAAGTCTTGGTTTCACCCTGTCATTTCCCTAAACACTCTCAGGGATTCACTACTGCATGCAGCAGATGCCAAAGCATAGAAGTCAGGCTGCTAACATGTTATGTGAGCCACACAGGATCTGAACCATTTTGAGCTATTCTTCAACAGCTATGAATAGGACAATATATCAAAAATTAAAGCTATTGGAATATCTTGAAAATTCACAAATTTGGAAATACAGGGTCCACATTACATGACTAATGTTCAGAAGTTAGTTCATGTGAGCTCACCAAACCCAAACTCCTCATCTTAAAGGAAAAAACAATGTGCCAAGATGGTCTTGTTTCCACATTGTCAGGTACCATGAAAACAATGCTTTAAGGGGCCAGACTGTGGCACAAAGGTAAAATGTGATGTTCTCTGACGAAGTCCCACATGGGAAGGTCCTTAGTTCGAGTCCAGAGACCTCCCTGAGTGTGCCAGGTGTGCACTTGTACATGATCTAGGATTGGCTGAAGGCTGGGGTAGAACTTAGTAGGAGACTCTGTTGGGGGTTCTGTCTCTCTTGTTCATAGAAAAAAATAAATAAAAATATTAAAAACCACAATGTTTTACACAAAATTTATGTGTCTGTATCAATTTTATGAAAATAATATAGCAAAATATTTAGAAACCAATGAAACATAAATACATATTTATATATTTATATTTTAATATATATTACATATATAATATGTATTTATGTTTATATAATATATATAATATATATTATATAATATATATTAAATTATATATGTAATATATATTAAAATATATAAATTTATATTTTATATATTTATATATATATGTATATTTTTAATTTGCTAGAGGGCATGTGTACTACCCAAAGACAGATAGAGAAAAAGTGAAAATGCAGTCCCCATGGAGAACACAGTCATATCACAATCCCTTCTCCCCCATCTCTCCCTCCTTTTGGGATTTTGGGCACACACACACACACGTGACTGGCATGTTTTTGAAGCCACTGGGTATGGGACTCAAACTGCACAGTCAGCCATGTGGAATCTAGGCACCTTAACCGTCATGCTGCCAGCTCACCCTCAATTTTAGCTTTTTAAAAAATCATTGCCTTCAATCCATCTTTCTTATTTTAAAGCTCTTGTGAGTGGCAACCTTGGCTCTTGTGTTTCTTGGTATCAGAACATGGAACTTATTATGGCTTATTCCAGTACATCCATACATTCTAGTTTACATGGAGTTTGGTGAAGAAAACAAATGGAAGTCAGAGTTGGGTGGAAGTTTTGCTCTCGTTCCTAGGGTAATGAGGCAGTAGCTTGGGTAGTCTAAAATTGGGAACACATTTTTCAGAGAGATTCTTGAAAGATGAACAAATGTTTGCCAGGAGGAAAAATGAGTTCTTTTACCTTAACCTCTGGCCTCCTTTGGGATTTTTGAAGTTGCACGCCTTCATCTACAAGGTAAGGGCTAGTCAAGCTATGCCTCACTAGGCTCTGCAAAGTTCTGCTTCTTGCTTTGACTCAGTATCTAACTCTAATGGCAACTCCACTCCCACTGGAACATCCCTCTCCTTGTCCTCCATTTATTCAAATTATAACCATTCCTCAAAGTTGTATCCAAATCCCACCTTCTTAGGGCCTTTTATACTACTTGGCCCCACACTCATCTCTTCACTCCTTGTATTCCCCTAGCACTGACCGACTGTATCACTGACTTGACCAATTACACTGTGGTCTCCTTGAACCCATGTTGAATTACTCAATTACTGTGGCCTTATGTCTCCATCTCACACATATCCAGAGAGCCACTTAGTCTATGCTCACAATGGACTTGCAGAATGAAATGGAATTGGTAATATAAATACTCTTTTCAAAATTAAATGATAATATTGATTCTTTATTTGCAAGAAGGCATCTCAGCATGGAAAAGAGTAGACTGAATAAAGCAAGATCTCTGATCTACTTCCTTTATTTTCTGTGCCTACTAAACTCCATTCTTAAGATCCACTCTGAAGAAAGTCTGTCCGTAATCCAGAACCACCCTAAGCTCTTCACAGTTTTATTTGTCCATAAGCAATGGCTTTCATTTCATCTCACTGCTGGTTGTCATCTTTTATAGGTAAATCTTACCTGTATCCTATAAGAAGATAAAGTTAGATGTAGTATATTGAATTAAGCTAAAGTGTGCAAGAGAATAAGATAGCATAAAAAGTAAATATTAATGTTTTAGGTTTCCATAAATAATAGCCTTATAAAAGGAAAGATAGATGGATTATGGTGAGCTATTTCTTAATTCAATTTCAAACATATTCTAACTTAATTCTGAATTTATATTAAAATTTAAGGTAGCATATACATGTGTGAATGTAAAAGTTAGTGCTAGTACTGATTTTTTTTTTTTTTTTTTTTTTTTTTTTTTTTGCAGAATGTTTTAAGCTGGACTTGTTACTAGCTTAAGTAAAATAACTCATTTAGATGGTGAAACAAGATCATGTAGTAATGAAAGGTTTGATACTGGATGAAGGAAGGGAATAAATAAGTCCAGATGAAAGATTGGCCTGAGTCAAGATAGAAGCATCAGCATCTCTTTCTCTCTCTTTTAATTGCCATAGAACACACTCACTTGCCAGAGAGAGAGAGAAAGAGAGGAGGAGAGGAGGGAAAAACTGTCCCCCAGTGGGGCATGGTCACGCCACAGTCCCTTCCCCTCCATTTCTCTATCTTGTTACAATTTGGGGCTTGCACACACATACACAGTGTGTTTTTCAAGCCACTGGGGCTGGAATTCCAACCACTGTCAGCCACACACAATCTAGGTCCTGTAACTGTAGGTCCCAGGGCTAGCCCAGAGTCTCATGTTTTTAATCAAATAACCTAAAAATATCTCCACTGAATTTTAAGCTCAGATGTAATCAATGAAAAGCTATCTTTGAATTACTTAGTATTTGAGACAATACTTGAAGAAGCCTTTAAAGATACTTTAATAAATAACTTACAAGAGACCTTAGACTCTAAGAATTCACTCCTAAAGAACTTCCAGATTGCACCACAGTTAAATTCCCAAAAATGTGTGCCAATGTGCTCTGGGATGCCTTGGTGAACTCACAGGGGTACCACAGGATTTTTTTTTTTAATTCAAGGCAAACACAGGGGTACTCAAGATCAATCACAATGCTTGGGGAACCACAAGCTTGTGGGAGTTTATGGTTTTATCACTACATTGCTTTTGATGTCATCACAGCTGTTCGAAATGGTTTTTGAAAGTGTCTGTGATAAAAAGCAAGAATCATGTGATAATCAATATGAAACAGGAAATGAGGGTGGTGACATCCACTCTAACTCAAAGGTTTGAGATACTGTTCCAGGGCCAAAGGCACACATATGCTATAGAAAACTGTAGTTGTCAAAAATGAAATAAAAATAGTTTCCTTTTAATGTATTTTTTTCTATTTTTCCTGTGGTCATTAAGCTGTTAGAAAAGAATAATACTTATTAACATATTTGGTGCTATTTAATGAACAGAATTGTTGGATATTTCTTTTGGCCTAGAGGCATGATGAAAAAAATTAGTTTGACATTAAAGATGAAGTGAACTGAAGACAGAATTTTTGTTGTAGCCTTAGCAGTCTAATCTATTGTTTTCTTTAAACTTATCACACACAGACACATATACACATATACACACCACACAATATATGTCCACAAGCCCCTCTAGCTCCTTAATAAGCTTAATTTTTATTCTGATACCATTAAGCATCACAGCTACTCTTAGCTTTAATTCTCAAACTAAAGACCTGTGTCCCTTAGGCACTGTGGTTTTCCTGTGTGAAAGTAATACATGATAATTGTTGTTATTAAGCCAACCCAACCATACTGGCTCAGCGATGGTGTGTGCAAAGAATTTAGCACATTTGATTCTTAACTCTATCCAAAAGTAAAAGGTTCAAAAAGTCAATAAATTACACCTTTACAATATATAACCTGCTCTATATAGTGTTCTACATAATGTGCTAAGTACAATTTACACAATCCATGAGATGTGAAGACAATTGCATTGTTTATCATGCACTAGGAAATAGTAGAACAGATGATTAGAAAATAGATTCACTGGACTGGCCCCATGGCCTAGAGGTTAAGGGAACTGAATCCCACATAGCCAACATCATGATTCGAGTTCCAGTCCTGGTGGCTGGAAAAACATGCCAGGCACATGTGTGTGCATGCTCAAAATTTCAAAAGGATAGCCGTGGAGGAGAAAGGGCTCTGTCATGACCATCCCCCATTGGGAGGTGCTCCCGCCAACCCACCCCGGTGAGTGCAGATGATCTCTGGCAATTAAAAAAATGAAGACAAAAAGAGATTTGTAGTTAGACAAATATCATTTCATACCCTGCACTATTCATTAATCTGTGTAAATTTTAGACAGTTTTATCTGTTTGCTTGTTTGTTTTCTAGCCTGTCTAAGCATAGTTCTCTTGTCTCCATAATGGAATTAATAATAGTGTCTACCAGATAAGCTCATGGTGAGAAGTAAATTAAATGATGCGTATACATGCGTAGCCTTATGCCTGATACGTAGTAAATGGTGGCTTAATAACACAGCATATTACAGGGTAAAACAGTCCTTCCAATAAGTAATTGAAATCAATTTGTTTTAAACCTCATACTATAAATTATAGTATGAAACAGGTTTGAATCCTCCACAAAAAAGATATTTCCTTTGTCTACATCAGTCTGATTCAGCACACATGAAGCTAACTAAAGTTTTCATCACTTTTCTTGAGAGAGTAGTATTTTATAAAGCTGATAAACTGATTAACAGTTCAATCCAAATAGAAACAATAAGAAATAAAGGTTAAATAATCCATCAGGATAATACAAACTAGAAAAAGTAGACTCAGCAAAAAGTAACAAAGTGTATGAAACTACTAACTACGCTCTTCTTAAATTCATAAGCACTTGCTTCAGAAAGCCTGCCCTTGTTTGGTTCTCCTGCTTAGCATCTTCCCCTCCTCTATGTCTCTGCCTGCTCTACAATCACTTCATTAAATTATGTAACAAATAGCTCGTGGCAGAGTCTGATAAAAATCTTGAAGGATTTCTCCCATTAACTCTAAAACAAAGATGAATGGGAAAGTATCTCAAAGGAGATAAAAGTTGTATGGGATTTGAGGGAGGAAGAAGTTACAGTGGACAGGGCAGAATCAGGGAAGTCTTTGTAAAGGAGTTGCCCTTTCAGATGGGTCTTAAATATCAGGTAGGGGTTGGATCTGTGGAAATAAAGGGTAGGGCACATGAACCGGCAGGAAGAGCAGGAGCTGGGGCAAAGAGGCAATAAATATAGGTGTGACCAAGGCATGTGAAGAGGTTCAAGTAGCCAAAATTTATGCCTGATAATGGAGAGTGGGGAAAAATGATACTAGAAATGTTATTGGATGCTAAACTGTGGGTGACTTTAGGTGTCCCAAACATGAACTTCCACTGGACTGAGTGCCTACTCAATTCAATTATCTTTACACTTCAGTACTTAAGGCCCCAAAACAAAAAATATGTGTTTAATTTTTTAAATCTCTTTAGTAATAAACCAGGAAATGTTGTGCTCTGGTTCTAGTTCTATCATTAACAAGTGCTGTAGGCCTGAGAAAGTAATGCCACTTTTCTTCGGGATCACAGCTTCCTCATCTATAAAATGACTGATTTTGACGAGTCCTCAGGGTAACTCAGCAAAGTTACCTTTTCAAAAGTTATTACACCATATAATTGTATCCACAATTATACAGTTTTGTCATTTCTATATTACAGAGAATTTGTTAAATAAGGGGCACAGTTTTTTACTTTCGTTTAAAGTTACTCCGCAGTTTTTATGGTGAAAAACTAAGCAAAATGGTTACTATCTTTCTCAATTCTAAAATGTGTGCTTTTCATATGTTAATATTTGTAAAACTGTGAAATCTTTCAATCATGGACACAAATTTAAACCCATGGACATATGGAGGTAGTAAATATATTTCTTGTCTTAATGAAGAAATTTTTAGATTGATGTCTTAAAATCACGGCAATGTACATTTGTTGACTGAACAACTTTTTATTGAGCAAATATCCATTGAGTACCTGTAATGTATCCAGTAGTATGTGAGAACCTAGGAATACACATTGGAGGGAAAAAAGACATTCCAGTACAATAGTAGAAGATTTCTAATCTGGAATAAGCATGGAATATGTTAGGGATGGAGAGAGAGCATCTCTCCCAGTCAGTTGGAGTCAATAGAGAATATCTGGAGAAGAGAACAATGGATAGAATGACAAAGGGACTATAAGACTTGCTTTAGTACAATGGGTAGAGTGCATTTAGCAAGGAGTTCACTTATGTGAACTCTACCATAAGAGGGAAGCTAGGTACATTAGGACCACTGTAGGAATAGTCAGGAATTACAGGTGTGAGAGATCAGACTGGAGTGAGTGACAGAGGTCTGACCATAAAAGACCTTGAATTTCATGCAATAAATTTAGCCTTTAATTTTGAAAGTGATGCTGATCCACTGAAGAATGGTGAATTGGAGAATATGGTACTGGAAGATGACACCATGTGGAAGAGTATCACCACTGTGGAAGGGAAGCCGAAGGAGGGGACAGACATGAGGAGGCTGCTACAGTAGCTTGAATGAGTTGTGAAGAAAAGAGAGGCAGTTCTGTTACAAGATAGAAAAGATAGGATTTTATTAGTACTTGAGAGTGAGAAACCAAAGGGAAGGGAGAAAGTTGGAAGTTAAACTCTGAGATATTTTTGAAGAGTAATGTAAGATCATGTAATTTCTCAACCAAATTCCCAAACAGATGAAAAAATAGTGAAGTTCAATAACTTGGAACCCTAAGCTGGAGCCTCAGACTTGGCCTTGCATAGTGGAAGGTCATGCTAGCACATTAGCCTACAAGATAACATTCTTCTCTGGATGGAATAAGCCTGATTCTCATCCTAGTAGCAACAGGGCCACCATATCCCTCTGGGAATGTCCATCCCAGAATCAAAGACACTGAAAGGGACCAGCAGTTAGCGTAATGGCTATGTCGCTGGACTCCCATGTAGTCGACAGCGGTTCACGTCCCGGACCCAGTGGCTTAAAACTCGCGCCAGGCGCATGTGCGTGCATGCCCAAGATCCCGAGAGGAGAATGGAGGAGAAGGGATTACAGCATGGCCATCCCCCCTGGAGGGTGACTTCTCACTTTCTGTCTCTCTGTCTCTCTCTGTCTGTCTGGCGAGCGCACACGTCCTATAGCAGAAACCTCTCAAAAAAAAAAAATAAGACACTGAAAGAAATAAAAAGGGTTCTCAATGGTTTGAAAGCTTGGAAGTATTCCCCAAAGTGAATCATCAGAAGAGGGTAAGAAAAGGTTCTGAGCCTACTGCAAAACAACCATTTCTAAAAATTTATCAGGGGAGCCGTGACTCTAGTATCAACCACAATGACTACCTAACACCAAACCACATTTACTGAGCAACCATTACATACCAGCTGCCATGTTCTATTTATGCTTGGCAAAATTTTTCACCTGTAGAAATGGAAGTAATAAGAATTATTTGCTATAGGGAACCAGCAGTTAGCGTAATGGCTATGTTGCTGGACTCCCACGTAGTCGACTACGGTTCGCGTCCCGGACCCGGTGGCTTAAAACTCACGCCGGGTCGTGCCCAAGATCCCGAGAGGAGAATGGAGAAGGGTTTGCGGCGTGGCCATCCCCCCTGGGGGGTGATTTCTCGCTTTCTGTCTCTCTGTCTCTGTCTGTCTGGCGAGCGCACGCGCCCTATAGCGAAAATCTCTCAAAAAAAAATTATTTGCTAGAATTATTATGGTGTTTCAATTGCAAATAATACTTTGATAAATTGATATGTTAGGAAATTTTGCCACCCCTACTCTTGACCTTTAGTCTAGCATAAACACCTTTTCCTCATTTGCTGTTTCCCTCATTCCTTGTGCACTATAATCCCCAGCTCTGCTTATTACCCATAGGCCTCAACCATGTCTCCCCATCTTCATGTTATGGCTAGGATAAGTCCCTTGTTACTTTCTTTTAGTACCTTGTACTTCCCTTTCAGAGCACTTACCAAAACAGTAATTAATTAATTATCCATATGATTATTTTAAAATATTTTTATGTCCTTCAAGACCCTAATAGACCAAAGATTGGTCCATTTCATCCACCCCTAAATCCCTTTGCTTATCAAGTGAGTGAATCAATTTTCTCAAGCAAGATCTTACCACTCTATAAATATTCAAATTTTAAAACTAATTAAAAATATATATTAAAACAACACAAGAAATTAAGCAACACTTTAGCCCTCAATTAGAGTTTCTGTGATCCTGAACTGAAGACCATAATGAGATATATCCGCTGGTTTTTTTTTTTTTTTTTAACCTCACCAGACCTCAATGACTCTAATCACTTCTTATTTCCTAGGACCCCAGAGACACCTCCCTCAATAGCTCTATGCCTTGAAATCTGTCCTCTTTCTAATCACCAGCCCTTGTATCACTTCATCCTCACTTTCATTATTCTCATCACAACATATATGATCTATAAGCAATGGAAAGCCACTGAAGGGATGTTTTGGGATTTTAAACTTGACCTTGATACACATGAGAACTGGAGAAGAAAGAGATTAGAGCTAACCAACAGGTTATAATACTAGAACAGGTAAGTAAAAGTAGTGCTTCCCCTGTCCAGGAAGTAGAGATGTACACTCGTCATCTGACTTGGAGATTAGTAGTATATGATGGTCCAAAACAAAAGAGAAAAGATGGGAGAGGTTTAAACTCTACTGGGGCAAGGGTAGTATAGTTAACACAAACTAGAAAGTCCAGTGGGTAGGGAAGAATGTCTAGTTTAGATTTAAAATGAGCATCATTTTCTACGTATCATTTAGTGGAGTAAATTTTGAATATACTCTGTTCACAATCCTTCTTTCTTCTTGCTCATGTTTCTCTTTTATATTTTCTAGTGTTGCTATATTGAGCACATATTATTTTATTAACATTAAAAAATTCTTTTTGATTCAAACTTTGCTATGGACATATCAGCCTTGCATTATATTTGAAATACCATAAACTTCCATGTCCAGCAGGAAGATGGAGTTATAGATCTGAAGCTCTTGAGAAGTCAAGGTGATAGGCACAGTTTTGGAGTCATTGTTATAAAATTTAATGCCATGAAAATGTATGAGAAGAAACAGAATTAAAGAGGACCAGGGAATTAAACTCCATCTCAAGTTGTGCAGCCCTGAAATCACTCAAGAATAGCTGGCTTGGCAAAAGTACTAGCTCCAAGCCTTTTTCCAGACTCCACAGATTTAAACTCAGAGAGTAGAAGGGTGTGATGTGGACAGGACCCCTCAGCTCCATAAGCATATCTTGACATTACTTACATTAATATACTTTACTCACTATTACAGAGATTTGCTCTCATATCATCATGCGTACCACACTCTTGAGGTTAAGAATCAAGTCTTAGTCAATTTGTTATCCTTCTTTTTTTCCCTTCACCCAGCATGTTGCCTAACACATACCAGGAATTTAATAAACACCTGAGAAAAAAACTCACACATATAAAGCTACTCCTTTCCATCCTTTCCTTGGTCTAATGAGTTAGATTTCCTTACATAGATGCTTCTGCTTTCTTGTCAGACTAGTCCTTTAAATCTAGATGATGGGGCAGTCCCACCTGCCTATTATCCACGTCTGTGACAAAGACTTTATTGCCCCACAAGAATCCCTGCAGTTCTTCCCACACACATCCCTTGGCCTACTTTGAAGTTTCACCATTTTTGCTCATTATACACATTATTTGCCTATAAACACAGAATATGTTATTCGACACAACATTTAGAAAATATGTAATTAGCCAGGCTAGAAACAAGGCAATAAACTGCCCAGCAGAATGTGGCCCAGACTTGATGGGGTTTTTTTTTTTTGTTTTTGCTTGACAGACTGGTTTCCAGATTTAGTTTTAGTTCTTTCTACATTTCTAGATCTATTACCTTGACATTTAAGACCCTTCTTAGAAAATTCCTTGGAGAATTAGTTTTTGGTTATAAGTACTGAAGAGAGAGCCAAATCCAAACCCTCCTTTCAGCTGAAATTCACAACCTGCAAGCACTTGACAAACATTAAAACAATATCCCACCGTGACCCAAGTAAGTATCTTAGCCCTGGGTGTGAAGAGTCAACCCAGGCTGCCTCCACCCTGTCACTATGCCTATGAGGTAGTTAATATACTCTGCTTCTTTGTCACAGGGCTTTGGTGAGGAAAGTTAGTATAGAGGTGCCCAGGATGGGAATATTTTTCTTTTAAGTTGGGTCTTGTTTTTAAATATTTAGAGGCATTCGTTATTTGGTAGAGCCCTCCAGTGAAACTTTTACATGATGAAGAAGTGCTCTCTAAATAATTTGCCAACTTAGTTTATTTTCTACTATATCTGTTAAATCTAGAGCTGATTTTCTGATGACAGACAGACTTGGTCATCTCTCTCATATATGTAAACTGGAGTTAAGAGTCCTAGTGTTCCTTTTTTTCCTGTGACCTTACACAAGACCCTTATATCTAAGATTCTTGATCCTCCTTAATTTAAAATGAGTTTAACACCATATGTTCTGTCTACACCCTCACAGATGCTTTGAAGATCAAGAAAGAAAATGTATATGAAAATATTAGGTCATGGAGAAAGCATGATGTATTTTTCTGTTTTTCTATGCAAAATTGCATCATGACTTTTCTGGTGACCCAACAGTTTGCAATAATATCAGTTACAACAAGAGTAATAGATAACATTTATTCAACCTTTATTATGTGTCAGGCACAGCTTGGTGTTAATTAATTCACTTTATACTCATAACTCTAAGGTAAGTAGTAGCAGGTAGTTTTATCCCCATTTTACAGACAGAAAACCAAAGGATAGAGGGTAAAAGTAACTTGCGTAAGTCCCACGGCTAATAAATAAAGAAGCTACCAATAGAATAAGCTACCATGTACTCCCTATACCTTGGGCAGAATGAGAATATGACAGTAAAGCTATAGAGCCCACAAGAGAACATAATGATATCACAGGAAAATAAATACTCGCCATTTCAGAGATGGGAAAAGTGAGATCCAGCAAGATATTATGGTTGGCCCAATGTCAAGTATTATATTTTTAGAATATCTTTAATTTAGAATATATTTTTATTCTATCAACAAAACTCTATTTTAAAATTTCAGGATCAGCTTGACAAAGTTGTTTCTAACATTGGATTCAATGGGCAAGTTTTAAATTCTAGCACTACTCCTGAACAAGCTATTTTACTGAGGAGGTAAAGACTAAATATGCCTAGGAAATTATAAGAATAAATTCTTAAGAAAGCTGGCCCAATAGCTTTGTAGTTAAGAGAGCCAGATCCCACATGGCCAACTGTGGTTCAAGCTCTGGAACCTTGAAAAACACAGTGGGTGGATGTGTATGTGTGCTCCAAATCCCAAAAGGATGGAAAAATGGAGGAGAAGGGATCGTGGTGTGACCACACCCAATTGAGGGAGGGATGCTTGCTTCTATTCTCTTTCTCTGTTCTATTTCCTTCTGGCAAGAGCACATATTCTCTGGCAATTAAGAAAAAAGGGTACTTAAGAAATTTTAGCTACTATTACTATAGGTATCCCAAATTCCTGCACCTGAGTCCCAAAACACATCAGGAATTCTAGACAGAATTGTATAGTTCTCTGTGAAAATGCTAATGAAGCAATTATCATATTCTGATTTGGAGAGTTTCAGGTGTTTAAGGTTTTTTAAAATTATTTTATTTAACTTAATTTTATTTATTTTAATTTGATCAGATAGGGAAAGAGAGAGAAAGAGAGAGAGAGAGGAGAGAGGGGGGAGAGAGAGGAAAGAGAGAGAGATGTAAAGTGAGGAAGCAAGAGGCTAGGTCTGGGACTCAAACCATGGTCAGCCATGTGGGATTCCAGCAACCTTAACCACCACATCACTTGCTGGCCTCAGTTTTTTTTTTTTTTTTTTTTTTTCTTTTTTCCTGATACGTCTATACAAAGAAAAACCCTGTAAATTCACATCATAATCAAGAATCACACTTCCAAGAAACTTTTATTAATATCCTTCCACTTTCTGCACAGTGGTACTAATATGTAAAAATAAGTTAGAAATGGGAAACAGAATTTGACGATAATTGACTATGAACAAAACAGTGCTTTTAGAAAGGAAGAGGGCATAATCCCATGGACCAACCATGTGCCAGGTAGTCACAGGCCTGTGGGTACAAGGAACATGACTTAATCCCAAGTCAGACAGAACCAGGCCAGATCTGGCTCATCTACAATTGACTGGGTGGCTTGGACAGATTTACTTAATTCTCTGACTCTATCATGAGCTTCTGAACACAGCCCTGACCCAGCTGCTCCTTGGCAGTGAAATCTCTGGGATCCTGGGCAACTGCTATCCTCTGTGGAGTTTGTAAAATTCACCTTATTTTAAGACCTATGTCATAGGCCCCTAGAAGAACTTGAACTTGTTGAAATCTTTCAGGATCAGACTGACAAATCACAATGTCTACAAAAATAAATAAATAAATAAATAGATAGTAATGTGTGTGTGTGTGTATATATGTATTTATATATACATATATATGTATATGTGTATATATATGTATTATATGTGTGTATATATGTGTGTATTATATGTGTGTATATATATACATATATACACACATATATATGTGTGTGTGAATATATATGTGTGTGTGTATGTGTGTGTGTGTATATATATATATATATATATATATATATATATATATATGAATGAATGGGGATTTATTAAATAGAACCCTCTCTTGGCATCAAAGTCTAGCTGAGCAAAGATTCCCTCTATAGCAGGTAGATCAGATATTATACCAGAACAGGGCAGGTCCCCTCTACCTCATTCACACTTCAACCCTCTCAAAGATAGGCCCACTAACCTTCACTGTGTGTTCCTTCCAGACATCAGAATTGAGTAGAAAGGAGGGAGAGAAAATTCTTATCTTTGGATAGACAGGCTATGATTTGAAGGTCTCTAAGGTCTGTGTAGCTGACTAGAGTCTGGATAGGCTATATTTCATTTGAACTCATTACCCACAGGGCACACTGTGCGGCTGGAGACACGTATGCTCCAGCTGTCCTCTCTCACAATGGCCTGCCTTGCCACCCAACCAGCCTCCTGGGCTGTCCAACTTCTAGCTCAGCCCATAGGGCCTTTGGGCTGGAGTCTGCCAGAAACAGGTTACCATAAAGAATGAGGACTGTGGGAAAATAAAGCTCTCCTACTAAGATGCTGAATTCTACCATATCTGAAAAACAGACTTTTCCATACACTTCAGTTTGTTATTTACGAAGACTTCTGTAACTATAACCTACACGGTAACCTCAGTTCAAAGCCATGGCTCAGGAAGTACTTTCAAGCTTGGGAGTTAAATTGTTCCTGACAGTACGCTGTAAATGGGTAAAGCTTAAAAATGTGCTGGATGTTTGGGGACAGAATATATGTGTAACATAGGAATCCTAATTTTTTAGGACTTATTATGTATTACGTGCTCGGTAGCTAGTGTAAGGACAATCCTCACAGTCTCTTAGTAGATGCTATCACCTTTAGATTGTTGGTTGTTCATCTCTCCTTTATTTGAAGAAACCATTGTTCCTACTTACAGAGAAAGAAAGTAAAAGGCGGTTAGGGAACTTGCCTACAATTGCCTAGTATATGTGGAATAAAATGTGGAGTCAGATGGAGGCAGTTCAGCCCTAGAATGTGGGCTCTTCAACATTGCTTATGTCTGTCTGCTCTGTCTGGGTAAGGAAGCTGAGACTCACAGATATATGAATGCCTGAAGTCACACAGATTTGACACAAAAGTCCAGACTGCAGCTATATCCCTGTTTAAACAATATGCTGTTTCCATACCTGAGTTCTGAAACTTTCATACCACCTGAGGAATTTTCTGACACCAAAACATGACACAATAAAGTACATAGACTTATAGTGAATTTTTTTTCTTTTTTTTTTTTTGGAGAAGTTTTTGCTATAGGGCACGTGCACTCGCCAGAAAGAGACGGAGAGACAAAAAGCAAGAAATCACCACCAGGGGGGATGGCCATGTTGCAATCCCTTCTCCTCCATTCTCCTCTTGGGATTTTGGGCACGTACGCACATGCGCCCAGCGTGAGTTTAAGCCACCGGGTCCGGGACTCAAACTGCAGTTGACTACACAGGAGTCCAGCGACATAGCCATCCATTACGCTAACTGCAGGTCCCAGATTTTTATTTTTTAACATGAAAAGCCCAATCAGATAGTGGCTGATGACATAGTCTGGTAATTGATAACCTCTGTGCTACTAGAGCTACTGAAGATGACTCCAAATGCATGAATCTGTCCACATGCCAAGAGCTTTATCATAAGACCTGGCAGCTCATGATTAAAGAGGCTCTAGAGTCCCCAGACCACAAATGCCCTTTCAAAAATTTTCCACATTTGTTCTCATGTCAAGCCATGATAAAGTGTTTCCATTGGTCAAATATACCAGCTAAAATTAATTTATTTTCTGAGAAAGAACTGACTCTTTGAGTCCAGCACTGATAAAGAGAGGTTCCTATCGACCATGGGATAGGCAGAGATGAAGTGTGACTGTTTGACGTGGTTGATAGAAAATTCTAGAAGACTTTTAAGACTCCTGAGCAGGAAGGTTTCTGAGCCATGATTGTCCAACTCCTTTCAACTTAACAGGGATGCAACTTGTCCAAAGCCAGGGTCAGTAATGAGGTCTTGAACATGCCTCGGTAGCACACAGCCTTAAGTCCAAGGACTGGCTGGAGGAGACACTTCACCCCTCACTTTGACTGGGCCTAATTCCTGACACAGATCCTCAGAGTCAAAATCTGATTCCAGGCATAGTAAATAGAACTTCTATTTTTCTAGATCTGTCAATAAAAATTTTAGAGGTAGATTCAGAAATCTTAAGACTAATGTCATAGGTCTTTACTCAAAAACAGCCTTAATATATATGCACAGCCTCCTTTCCATAGACAACAGAGCCAGAGAGAGAGATTTTGTGTGTGTGTGTGTGTGTGTACACACACACAAAAGGTCCTTAGCTTCCTCAAGGCAACGGACCTCAAACTCCTTCCACAGAAGGGCAGAAAGGAGGCTGGCGAAATTTGGAATAATGTCAGCAATTGTAAACAGGATTGGGCAAACTCCTGCTGGCCCGGGACTATCCTTATCCTAGTTTCTGCTGTTAACCCGCCTAGGGGCTTCCTCTGCGAGGTCCAGGCACTGAAGGGTGCAGGACGGCCAGCGTCCAGAACAGGAGCCCGAGTGGAGAAACTAATGCAATTGCAGACAGCGTCCTTCTGGGTCCCTCCGGAGGGAGGCCGGTGCTGGGCAGAGATTCCAGGGGAAGGTTCCCGAGGGAGCTAAAGTAAAAGTTTCAAAGCGCCAGAGAATGCACTTTAACTTTCAGCTAGAGCGAGGAACTTTTTCTTTTCTTTGAACCAAGTTTCCAGTCTACCAGGAAAAGTCACTTGGGACTAAATACCCCGGGGATCTGGATCTTCCCTTTGACAGCAGGCCGCTGAGGAGACAGGAGACCCCCTGCGAGGCGCCCTGCCACCACCGGCCTGCACCCCAACCCGCCTCCCGGCTCCAGCCCAGTCTCCGGTGCTCACCTGCGATGTCCCAGAGCTGCAGGCGCACCACTGTTTCGGGGTCCCAGTGGAGTACCTTGAGTGCGAAGTCCACACCAATGGTGGCCCGGTAGTGCGAAGAGAAGTTCTGGTGCACGTAGCGCTTGATTATGCTGGTCTTGCCCACGCCCAGGTCGCCGATCACCAGCAGCTTGTACAGGTGCTCCCTGTGCGGGGCCTGCATCTTGGCAGCCGCCCGCCGTGCGGTGAGTGCTTGGCGGGGAAGCGCTGCCTAGGCTCAGCGGCGCGCCAGAGAGAGGAGCGCACCAGCGTGGACGCGAGAAGGAGGCGTAGGAGGAGGCCGGCTCCGGCTGGGGCCGAGGGGCGGAACTCCTCCCCCAGGGGTTAATCCGCCTTCCTACTCTGCAGTCTTGAGAGGGGTGGAGACTGGAGCGACTCCCAAACTGGAAACTAAAGGGGTTATGGCCTGTTGCCACACTTATTTTCACCGCCTTGACAGTTTGCAAAGAGTTTTCTCACCTGTGTTCTTGGCCACAACCCCAGGAGGTGTGAATTTTATTTTTCATGTCTTGCATGCGTGCAAGAAAACTAGTATCTGAAAGTACTGTAGGGAGATGATAGTGAAAGGCCCAGCCAAGCACAGGTCTCCTGAGCCTGCTGGTCTGTCACTACCCCACCCCGTGGAGAGGGCATCTAGATGCAGCAGAGAATACAATCTCGGAGGCACAGCACCTGGGTTTGGGTCCTGCGTGCCCAGTTGTTGTTGAGTGACCGTATGCAAGTCGTTTTAACTCTTCCAGCCCCTGTTCTTCCTCAAAATGGGAAACTGACCTCTCAGTCACTTCCATGTGTGAAAATCGGGCAGTATCACCCCCATTCAACCATCAATGTGTGACTTTCACCCCATTCAATCCTTAATAGTCTAACAAGGAGGCCAGTTGGGCTGAGATTGCTCAGGGCTTTCATGACTTTTGGCCTCCTCTCCTATTCTAAAAGCTCAGAGCAGCACTGAAATAGTCTTGGAAACAGTCCAAATGCTGGTCAGATTATTATAAGCGATAATAGCAAGCATTTATGGAGCACTTGGCTATGTGCTGGGATTTTATATGCTCTGCAGATTCATCATACCAGTGGTGTTTAAAAATGGCTATCACTAATCTTCCCAATTTGCAAATGGGGAAACCAAAACCCAAATGTTTTAAGTGATGTACCTAGGTTCAAACAGTTAACAAGGAAAAGGCCAGATTCAACTCGAGGTCTCATAGGTGTCAACTATTAATATTTTTTCCTGTTTATTCTAGCCAACATAAATTGCCTACAATAAGCCATGCACAGCTCTATGTGCTTGGGATGATACCAAAACAGTAATAGAGACAAAGATTCCTGGTCTCACAAAACACATATAAAGAAGGAAAGGGGATAGAAGACTTGGAATTGACTTGGCCTTTTAGATAGTGTGACCAACGATGGTCTCACTGAGAAGGTGACAATTCAGTAAAGACCTGAAGAAAGTGAAAAGCTGGGCATGCAGGCTTCTAGGAGAGTACTCTATGCCCTAATGAATTAATTTGTAACCAAACATGTTCTGTCTATGTTACCTCATTTTATCTTTCCAATTACCTTATGAAGTGTTGTATTCTGTTCAGTTTATAAATAAGGAAACTAACATGGAGAGCAGCTATGCCGTGGCCACATGCAGCTCATAAGTTTTAGAACTGGGATGTAACTACAAGCCTGGGTGACATGGGGAATGGAAAGTCTGATATGTATGTCCGTTGTCCTTCTGCCTTCCTCCTCTGACATGACACACTTTAACCCTCAGCGTTGCAAGCCCTTAACTAGCAGAAGGAAGCCCTGGCTGTGTCGCGTAGACACATCACATAACCTGAGTGTTGATTTCCACAGTAGTACAATGAGAATAACATCTCCCTTATAGAGCTGTTGAGGAGTAAAGATGGTATACATAACAGAATGCCAGGCCCATGGTAGGGCTGAATAAATGATAGCTCTTAATATAAAATGTGGGACAAGCTTTAAATGATGTCAGCAGATATTGTCTTTGCAGCTTTATCTCTCCCCGGAGGGCAACTGGGAAGCTTTGCTCATAATGGACTCTAAGTCAAAGTGTATAGACGTGTGTTGGTGTGTGTTTTATTGAAGTGCTTACATAGGTAGGCCTCATTCATTGCTTTCCTCCCACACAGAGACACACCAGGAAGATTATATCTAACAAGTGAGACAAATACTCCACCTGCTCAAAGAATTGGCCAACACTGTGGCTTCACTGCCAAGGGAGGAGAGCTCAGGGCTAGAGATGTGTAAGCCCTCCTTAGCACCTGCAAAATTAGGGATGATGGCAAAATAAGACCTTGCCAGATCTAAAATTTCAGGTCTAGCAATCTGATAGACAAGTTTGTTCTGGATGAGGAGGGGGTAATGATAGAAACAAGGAGAGGGGTAGAAGTTTGAGACACAGTGTGGCCCAGTCTTCAGTGACATACATGATCCAATTTCTTTGCAGACTTCAGTCTATTTTCAACCTGGCTCCGGGTTGAATCATCCTTACCCTTTTCAAGTCGTCTCTTTGAATTGAAGCATACTTGAACATTGAGCAATTAGATTTAGGATACAGGGCAGACAGGACAAGATTCAGGTTTTTAGGGGCTGAAATTTATAAAACTGGGTGGAGAGGGCTCTTTAAACAAAATAATATAAAATTTAACATAAAAAATTCGAGGACGAGCAAGTGGCATGGTGGTTAAGGCACTAGACTCACAGATGGCTGACCACAGTTTGAGTCCCCAAGCTGGCGACTTGCTTTCTCACTTTCACCCCTCTCTCTCTGTCTCTCTCTGGTGAGTGCACAAGCCCTGTAGAAAAATTTAAAAATAATAATGATAAATAAGTAATTAATTTTTTAAATGCAAAATTAGGTCCAGGGCCTTTGAAGGGCTCCTGAAGCTTCAGCTTCATTGCCTCACTGTGGACAGGAGATCCCTCCCTTAGGAACTGGCCAACCGTGGTGAGCAAATTCTCTGATTAGGCAGGAAGTATGTGCAGTTTGTTTCCAGCACCATTCATTTAGGTCTCATGATAATTCCTCACAGTGGGAAGAAATTAGTCTCTGTTTATATTTTTAAGTGATGAGGTAAACACCCCAGACTAGCAGTTCGGTAAAATCTATGTTTCTGAACCTGATAGTCAGCTGGGGAATATGAGGGAACCATAGAGAGTTGCAAGATCTCTGGAAAGTCCTTTGGACTCTAAAATTTCATATTTCTGGATTTTCTTTCTTTGTTTTGTTTTGGTTTGGTTTGTTGGTTTTGCTTGTTTGCTTTTTAATTGCCAGAGGATATGTGCATTCACAAGAAAGAAGACAGAGAGAGGGAGAGGTAGAAAGCACCCCTCAATGGAGCATACTCCTGCCTCAATCCCTTCTCTATTTTGCCACCCTATTGGGATTTGGGGTACCTAGGTTCACATACCCAGTGTGTTTTTCAGGTTGCCATGGTTGGCCATGTGGGATCTGACTTAACCCTTAGGCTATAGGGCTGGCACCGAATTCTGGATTTGTAAGACAAAGGTAGGAATGCCACCCTAGCTGATTCTAGTCAGTTCACAAGGGCGCCTTTTATCAAGGGGAGGGTGAGAAGAGGATTAGAAAGGCATTAGCTTTCCCTGTTAATGGGTGGGTGGAAGTGCTGCCCACATGGGGACAACCTTGCTGGCCCAACCTTGGGTCCCCTGTTGTTACTGTCCAGCCACAGCCCCTGAGAGTCTGGAAAAAATGATCATTTTAAAACAAGCTTGCCCATGTTCTGAAGGTAGGAGACCTAATCCTTTAGTTAATAACTTTCTTGAAAAAGCTTTGATATGATAAAACAATTGCATCTTTTTCTTTTCTTTTAAACTGTGAATAAAAAAATACTGTTATTTGAGTGACTTTCAGAAAAAGGGGGGGGGGGGGCGGTGGCGGTTCCCTGTGTTGTATTTGCTCTGTCTGTGGAAGATTTGGGAGAAAGACTCTGAAAGGGCCATCTCAAAAACAGATGCAGTGCCACAGAGCTCTTCCAGTCCCATGGCTCTGTCTTTTTTTCAGTTGCTGTGCATTTTCCTAAAGATAAAGGCAACCCAAGCACATCTTTTGGAGGGTAAACCTTCCTGTGCTCTCCTGCCTTACAGGGACCTTTCTTCCTTCTCTCAGTGCCAGGCTGCAGACAGGGAGCAAGGAAGCTGGGGCCGTGCTACAAACTAGAGTCAGGCCAGAAAGTCCTTAGCTGGGAAGGGTAGTACCAGGTTGAAATCTTCACCTTCCACTGTCTTTCTTTCCCTGCAATGATGATGCATCAAAAGAACCCATGGGTCCTAATCTGAGAATCTACTGGGTCATTGGGAAAGTCATGACACATTTTTGCATAGAGTAATATGTAATGACTTCCCTGACTACCTAATACCTGCCCTACATGGCGTAAGTGAAGCAGGCCAGCTTGAAGTTTAGCAGGACCACAGCCATTTTAATTGAGAAAGGCCTCTAACCAGAACTATCTGACCAAATGTTGAGTCATGGGGAGGTCTATTTGTGGAATGGTCAGAGGAGAAACCAGGTATGGGTATTTGAAGGAGTCAGGATAATTACTCAGTGAAAAGCAATTCACTTTGATTATGATGAGGAATGACCTCCATCTGCATCTATCTGTAAATACAGAGGACATGCTGAGCTCTTTGAGACCTTTGGGTGTCACTTACTGGCTGTCCCCCTATAACCTGGTTGCTGAAACAAACTCCCTTCTCCACTCTCTGTCTCTTATCTCATTGACTGTGAGTAGAATCAGCTGGACTTAGTTTGCCAGAAACATTAGGACTCCTCAGAAGGATGCCCAGCTACTTCCTGAGGAGACCCTCAAGGAAGTTGGTGACCCTCCCTCTGGAGAAAGTGGCTACAGTGTGCTATGTGGCTGCTTCTCCTAGCAGCCATACTCACAGGGGAAACCTGTTTTCCACAGTCTTGAAGCATCTCTGACAATGTCTTGACATTCTTACAGTCCTCCAGTTGCTACACCACAGCACACCCTCTCAAAGGTCAGGAAAGCAGATGACTCAAGGTAGAATAAGGTACGTGAGAACACAAATTCAAGCCTGGACAGATGTCCCAGAAGGCATAGCATTGGATTTCTCCATTCTATGCTGTCCAAAGTGAAATATATTCTCATACATACTAAGTGGAAAACTAATTAAGATGATGAGAAACTACTTTGCAAAAATAAATTTGAAGGGACACTTATGTTTCCCTTCCAGGGCTGCCATATTTGGTGAGTCCCTGTGACGTTACCTTGTTTGCTTTTGCCATTAAGAGAACCAGAGAACATTATTCATTAGCTTACGTGAGTTCTTAATTATTGCTCTGAAGAAATATTTAAATAGGGACCAGCAGTTAGCAGAATGGCTATGTCGCTGGACTCCCATGTAGTCGACCGCGGTTTGTGTCCCAGACCCAGTGGCTTAAAACTCATGCCGGGCGTGTGTGCGTGCGTGCCCAAGATCCCAAGAGGAGAACGGAGGAGAAGGGATTGCGGTGTGGCCATCCCCCCTGGGGGGTGATTTCTCACTTTCTGTCTCTCTGTCTCTCTCTGTCTGGCGAGTGCATGCGCCCTATAGCAAAAATCTCTCCAAAAAAAAAAAAAAGAAAGAAATATTTAAATAAATGCAAGATAGCGTCCCCAAGGTTCTATTGTAGGAAAATTCCACTGATTTTTCTTAGATTAAAACAAGGAATATATCTTAATAGAGATGGACTTTACTTTGCAGAAGGCCAGTAAGAAATGACTGTTGCTTATTATCCAGACTGGTAATTTTAACAGTGATAGAGGTCACAATGAATAATTATGGCAAATGGGGCCAGCAGGTGACTTGATGGTTTAGGCGCTGGTCTTCCACAGGCTGACTCTAATTCGAGTCCCAGACTTAGCAGCTTGCTTTTTTACTTTCCCTTTCTCTTTCTCTCTCTGGTGAGCACATATTAAAAATATCAATAAAATTGGGACCAGCAGTTAGCGTAATGGCTATGTCGCTGGACTCCCATGTAGTCGACCACGGTTCAAGTCCCAGACCCAGTGGCTTAAAACTCATGCCGGGCGCATGTGCGTGCCTGCCCAAGATCCCGAGAAGAGAATGGAGAAGAAGGAATTGTGGCATGGCCATCCCCCCTGGGGGGTGATTTTTTGCTTTCTGTCTCTCTCTCTCTGTCTGGCAAGCGCATACGCCCTATAGCAAAAACCTCTCCAAAAAAATAAATAACAATAAAATTAAATAAACCTAAAATAATAATAATAATTGTATGGCAAATAACAGGAACAAACCAGGGATGTCCTGAAGAATATCCATGGCTGGTTCTACCAAGTCATGCAGAAGTAACTCCCTGCACAGTGACGCTGTCTCCATATAGAAGATCACGGGCATGGTTCCCCAGATGACCTGTATACCCTGTACTCACTCAATAACTCAAAAAAAGTCAATGCAAGTAAAAATATAATACTGTTCATTTGTGGGAGTAGCCTGACCTGCTACCTGGAGACAGCATGCACCAAGCACTCCATTTCTCTTGCTCTGAGAGAAGGCACAAGCCTAGGCTTGGGGATCTCAAGTGAACAAGCCTCTAGTCCATGACAGGTGAGCACTCAGGTCATGGTGTGGTCTAGCTCAGAAGGATAGCACAAGAAAATTGCTGACAGACCACCAATGTATTAGTCAAGACTATTTCTGTACAAAGTATTGTAACAAACTTGTTTTGGGGATTAAGGTCAGAAGAGGGACCTCACATTTATCTAAAAGAGCATGTAAGATATAAGCCCCTACCATCAAAATGCTTGTGCTGGGGACCGGCAGTTAGCGTAATGGCTATGTCGCTGGACTCCCACGTAGTCGACCGCGGTTCGAGTCCCGGACCCGGTGGCTTAAACTCACGCCGGGCGCGTGTGCGTGCGTGCCCAAGATCCCGAGAGGAGAATGGAGGAGAAGGGATTGCAGCGTGGCCATCCCCCCTGGGGGGTGATTTCCTGCTTTCTATCTCTCTGTCTCTCTCTGTCTGTCTGGCGAGCGCACGCGCCCTATAGCAAAAACCTCTCCCCCCCCCCCCCCCCCAAAAAAAAATGCTTGTGCTCAGGGTAGAGCATCAGCATGCATACACGTGTTCCCCTAGTTCCCCATCTGACACCTCCTTTCAGATTCCTCCACTGGCAACTTCTTTCTTTTCTGTCCATCCACTAAAGTTCGCTGTTCTCCATCCTTGAGATGCTTGACTTTATCCACTCCTGTGGCAATGTAACCAACTCAGAGCAGAAACTCGGGAATCAGGCAAACTCACCTGATTCCACATTCATTTCCACCAATTCCCAGTTGTAAGACCTTAGTAAAGTAATTGAATTTCTGTAAGCCTGTTCCTTCATGTGTAAAATTTAGGCAATAATTTTTTTTTGAACTTTTTTTTTTTTTGAACTTTCTGTTCTGATATAGAGAAACTTGCGAGAAATTCAGGTAATAATTTCTACCTCATAGGTTTGGGAGAAGACTGCATAGTCCAAGAAATGCACTGAAAAGAAAATGCTAAGCTAGGAAATGTCTCTTGATGATTTCTGTTTCTGTATTTAAAAACCCAACCTTTCGACCATTCCCTACTCTATTCCAACTGCCTGTGGGGCATTTCTACACGCTTTCCGGCAGGCAAGTCAGATGCGACATGTTCAAAACTGAGCTCATTATCTACCCTAACAGACTTGTTCCTTTTCCTGTATTCCTGGTTTTTGGTCAGTGGTTCCACCCTCACCACAGTCAAGCCCGCCTGAAAACTCAGTCACATTTGGCTCCTCCCTCTTCATTGCTCACACATGGGATCAGCCCGACCCTGATTCTCTCTCAGGCAAATTCCTGAGCACATTGGTTCTACTCTGTCAGAGAATTATTATAACTAAAAACTAAACATCTATTTAAAATGATTATGGATAAAGGATATTTAAGGTTTAAGTGAAAGGCAGATATCAAAAGAGACATTTAAATATGTGAATATATAGATGTAAATAAAATCATCAAGTGTGAGACCAATGATAAATGCAAAAAGGGGAAACATCGCAACATTTTAGATAGTCAAAGAGGATATAATTTATATGTAAAACACTTATAAATTGTTTTAAGTCACCAGTTAGATAAAAGAGCAAAGCTATGACTATAACAATTGACCACACAAGTAAAAAACAGAAAGCTAATAATAGTGTGAAAATAATATTTTTACTAGTAATACACATATGAAAATGAGGTAATAAGATGACATTTTTTACTTTTCAAATGGACAGTTACATATATGTATATTTTCTTATGAGAGAGAAAGCATGTGGAGAGTGTAGGGAAAGAGAAAGGAATTTTTGATAGGGTCTTTCTATATTCGTCCTGCCCCAGCCTCCTGCTTAGTCATGTGAATGCCACTTCACCCAACCCATTTAGGTCAAAATGAGAATCAAACCTGGCCCTCCCATGTGGCCTCTTCACTGTGTAATGGGTGTAATGGAGCCCTCCAGGCTGCCTCATCATGGCTGGGCCAGCAGTTATGTTTTAATACCAACACCCAATACTGGTGGTGATGGCAAAAAAAAAAAAAAAAAAAAAAAAAAAAAAAAAAAAAAAGGATTCTATCATATGATCTTGATGGGACAGTAGCTTTACAAAAAGCTATTAGGGAACCAGCAGTTAGCGTAATGGCTATGTCGCTGGACTCCCACATAGTCGACCGCGGTTCGCGTCTCGGACCCGGTGGCTTACAACTCACGCCGGGCGCGTGTGCGTGCGTGCCCAAGATCCCGAGAGGAGAATGGAGGAGAAGGGATTGCGGCGTGACCATCCCCCCTGGGGGGTGATTTCTCGCTTTCTGTCTCTATGTCTCTCTCTGTCTGTCTGGCGAGCGCACGCGCCCTATAGCGTAAAACCTCTCAAAAAAAAAAAAAAAAAAAAAAAAAAAAAAAAAAAAAAAAAAAAAAGCTATTAGAGGGAAATTTGATTATAAAAAACTTGAAAGACAGCTGGTAACAGATCGTACTACAGCGATGGAAGCCACACACCCAACACAGCTTGAATCCTCAGTCCAGCAGGCCTGAAATTACACCAGGTGGGCAGGTCCTGGGAGGTTGGAGGACTAGAGGAAGGGGACCGTGATGTGGCCGAGCCCTGGGGAGGATGCTTTACACTCTCTTTTGTGTGTGCATGCATTCTATCATAAATTTTAAAATATATTTTCCCTTTGATCCAATAATTTGTAGGAATTTCTGATACAGAAATTAGAAATACATCTAAATATTTAGTGTCAAGAATGCCAGTTGTGGTGTTGCTTATGATAGCAAAACATCAGAGCTTTCTAAATAGACATCAAGTTAAATATAGTAGTGGTATAAGTATGTGATGGCACATTATATAGCCTATTATATATAAGTAAGGGTAAAGCAAATACTGGAGCTGGAAATATGTTGATATTTTTTCATAACATTTTAAAACTGGAGAAAAAAACAAATCACAAATAATTCTCTCCAACTTGACATAGTAGCAAAATTAATATTTTTGTGTACTCGCACTGTTGATAGAAAAATGGTAGAGAAAATTATACATCTGTATGTTATCTCAGAGTTTATTTCTTTTTCTTTCTTTTTTTTTTTTTTTTTGCTATAGGGCATGTGCGCTCGCCAGACAGACAGAGAGAGACAGAGAGATAGAAAGCGAGAAATCACCCCCCAGGGGGGATGGCCACGCCGCAATCCCTTCTCCTCCATTCTCCTCTCAGGATCTTGGGCACGCATGCACACGCGCCTGGTGTGAGTTTAAGCAACCGGGTCCGGGACTCAAACCGCGGTCGACTACGTGGAAGTCCAGCGACATAGCCATTACGCTAACTGCTGGTCCCTCAGAGTTTATTTCTAATAGTGAAATTACTGCTGTGTTTTATTATATTATTTCCCACTTTTCTAAATTCTCTATTTCATTTTCACAAGAACATTATTGATTTAAAAAAGTAAATGTGTACGGAATGTCTTGGATGATGATATGCAGTGGCTTCAGTTCCAGACCGCAGCATTCATTGTGTGATGACACTGACATTTCCTAAGTCTTGCCATCAGTTGCTTAGTATCAGTCTTTTAGGTTTCAGTTTCTTTCTGGCCAACCATTCCCATCCTGATCCCACTGATTTTATCAGTGATGAGAAGTTTGCCCTTCCAAGGGAGCTGACGTACCATTTCATGGGTGGCACACTCAGGCTGACACTGCGGAACCAGTCAGACAGGATCCCCACTCTGTCCTGGCCTGATTGCAATAGGCAGCCCAGGCTTCACCCAAAAGGCAGTGATGGGACTCATCCCCATAGCTCTGTGTGTCCAAGAGTAAATAAACCACCTTTCTCCCAACACTGTGACCCTCCCATTTGCTCTGAAATTTCCACCAGCATCACTCATCACTCATCCAAACCTAGATATTAACCTTAGCCTACTTCCAGCTTGCACCCACTTTTCTACTTTGACATCAGTTTGCTGATTCTCCCCCTAGCCTCTCCCATTCACCCTGTCCTTTTCATTTCAGCCCTTCCGTATCTCACCAAGTAGCTATGTCCTAAGGAAGTCTTCCTCTCTTAATGTCTCCTGCTTTGACCTATTCATCACCACCCACAGGTAAATCTTTCTTTAAAAAGAAATTATTGCAATAGTGTGCTCACTGCTCTACTCAAAACCTCTGAACTTATATGTGGGAAGAAAGCATTCTATCTAACCTTCTGTTGAGTTGAGTTTTTGATTATATGCAGCCAAACTAAATCATAAATGGTAAACCTTGTGTCTCAAAGGATAGATTGCCTCCCTCCCTAGCACCTCTGAATGATAGGAGTTTATATGTATGTCATTTTGCTGTTGCCAGGATTCTTTTTGTAGGTTTCCTCTTTCTCTTAGGCTCTGCCTGTGAAATCAGAAGTGCATACCCCACCAGCGTGTGGTGCAGTCTCTATCATGTGATAACTGTATGCACAAGACATTTTCTATACTTGTTCAGGCAAGGCTGCATTTAATATCCAGGCTTGTACAGACAGTAAATGTTTTAACGGCAGTGGAAAATATGAACCAGGCAAGGCTACGTCTTATGTTATTGCCAACCACTTTGGGCCTGGGGTGCAGTAAGATACCTTTTTTTTCTTATAAGAAATTTGAGCATTACTGCTGGGATCCATAGAAAGAAATGAGAAGACAGGAGCCCAGAGGAATGGAAGTTGTTAGGGCTGTGTTCTGTTTCTGACTCTGCCATTAACTCTGCAGTCAACCTACTCTTGCTCCCTCACTCCCTTCTAAATCCCTTTGAATAGCTTTTCAAAGACAATCTGGGCATATGTGTAAAGGGTCTTAAATATAGACCTATCAAACAAATAGTAAGTGCCCTTTAAGCGATTGCTCCTGTCCCAAAGAATCTGTCCCAAAGAAATAATCATGCAGTATTTCAAAGATAAGTACAAAACATATCTAATGTAGCATTATCTTTAGTAGTAATCCAAGTACCTATCAATAGAAAATTGGTTAAACAGACAATGTCATATCCATAAAACTTAATATTTTGTAGGGGTTAAAACAATGTTCATGAAGAATACTTAATGGAAATAATACTCAGACTATTATATTATTTGGAAAAAATTATAAAATTATTTATGTGTATATGCATACATATATAAATTACATAAATGTGCATAAATATGCATATATTATCACCCCAATTTTGCAAATATATGTGCATGATTACACATATAATTGGAAAAACAATACCAAAATATGACTGATAGACTTAATGGGTGAATTTTTATTCTTCATGCCTTTTAAAATTCTCTACAATATGCATTTATTGATATTATATCAGTGAAATTAGAACTACTTGCAGGTTACAGATGGTAGGGCACTCTACACTTGATCTTAGCTAAAAGGCCGAGAAGCGATCAGATGGTAGGGCACTCTATGGGATACTGGAGCCAAAAGAGTTTGCAGGTTTGGATCCTAATGACCTTGCATGCACATGCAAAGCTGTGCATCCTGAAAGACTGAGGGAGGATCATGGTGTGGTGAGATCTTGTCAAGTGTTCTGCTTCCTGGGAAGAGGTTTGCTTTATATATACGTGTGTGTGTGTGTGTGTGTGTGTGTGTATATATATATATATATATATATATGCGTGTGTATATATATATATATATATATATATATATATATATACACACACACATATATATGTGTGTATATATACACAGACACACACACACACACACACACACACACAAAATATTACAGCAGCTTCTTTTAAAAATACTGGAAGAGTCGCTTAGGATCCCACCCACCCTGCCATATCGGATGTGTTCAAATAGTACTGAGATTGTATGTTGCCTATAGATTTGTAGACATTTATATACCCCAGCCTTGCAAATAACTTAGGTGTTTTTGTAAAAGAAAGTATGGATGATCCTCAGCAAGCATGAAGTCTTAATCCTTATTGAGACAATGAACTAGGTTCAATAGAAGCAAGCTGAGAGGCAGGGAAAATGGACTCCTTTCAATCATTTCCTTCCAAATAACCTCATGACCATCTTTGATTCAGAATGTTTGTTTAGGAAGAACTCAAAGGAAAGATAGAAAATTCAGTCAGAAAAAGATGGGAAGGTTTGCTATTGCTGTTTGTTTATGGTTGGTTACTATTTTAGCTCTGGTTTATTTCTGAGATCTTTGCAAAACTATACTGAGAGATTGGTGCCTGCCTCCCTCACCCAGTACACCTCCGAGAAGAGATACTTCTCTAGGCTGCTGGCATCTTCCCCAAATAAGACATAAAGCACAAATTGACCTACGCAATAGGATATAGACACACAAACATACACACAAAAGCAGAGTCTCCGCAGACATTTCTGTTGGGCTTCTTAAGGCTGATAATGCCATGATAAATTTTTTAAAAAGAGGCATAAGGCCCTCCAGCTTGCTCAGAGTACTAGAAGGATCAGGAAATACAGATCTGTAGGCATCCAAAATGCAAGGACTCATGAGACCAATGTTGGCAGCAGTTACTAATAAGAGGGCCTCCTTGTCAATTGAAGAAGCCTCATTTGGTGCTCCTAGTGAAAGCCATTGCCAAGTATATTGCTGGTGCTTCCTCTATTTGATAAAATGATTTTCAACCATAGCTTTACTAGTGATTCTTAATGTTGATGTTCTCCAAAGTAAGCCAACCTAGGCATGTTGGGCACATGGACTTTTTTATCCAAAGTTTGTTTATTCCATGAGCAAGAGAGAAACAACAAGAAGGACAGCACCTCCAATAGAGTCTTTAGACCATTATGCACTCTCAGTCTTCAGTCAGCCCTGTATCACGGCCAAGAGTGTTCAGTGTACTCAGGGAGCTTTGTGGACTTGAACTGGGAACCTTCTCATGTCACATTGCCCTACAGTGTCAAGTTTTATTGCTGTGCCACTATCTGGCTCCAGCATATGGTCTTAATGAACACATTTTCTAACACTCTTGACTGCTGTGGAATAAAATGTGTGAGTCTCCAAAGGACACACCTTGATTTTGTTGATAATGAGAATCCTTGGGAGAATAATAGTTCAGTTAGCTTGGTAACTTCTGAGTCACTCTGTAGTATCTCAATTTACTTTACATTTTTAAAAAGTTTGTTTATTTTTTTTTCTATGAGAGCTAGAGAAACAGGTACACCCAACAAAGTGCTCATGCCATGATCCAGCCCTAGTCTCAGCCAGCCCTGGATCACAGGCAAGCTCATACCTCAGGGAGGTCTCTGGATGTGAAACCATGACCTTCCCATGTGTTGAGCTTCACAGAGTGTTGCATTTTACCACTGTGCCATCCTCAGCCCCTGTTTTTCATTTTGTTTTGTTTTGTTAATAAAAGGCTTCACAGAGTGTTCTTCTCTACTTATGAAACTCTTATAATCCTAGAAATTTTCTTGAGCTATTTTTAAAGCAATTTTCTTGGAGAATAACCATTACATTGGCAAGCCCTGGAGCTTCTCCATCTCTACTCATGTAGCGGTCATGACCTTTCAGACTCATGGCCCAGTCTCCCAGCTCCTGGTATGCAAGACTGGCATTCTTTTCTGCTGGTAGGAACTCTAGAGGCTCAGTCGAAGGGATTAGACAACCCCTTGCCTTCCAGAGAATGGGCCAAATAAAAATTAATTGAAGATGAAAGAAATTTTCACAGTTTCAACTAAAACTAAGAAGATTACATTTATTCTAACCTTAATCACAGTAGTAGCTTTATTGCCACTTGGGTTCACAGTGAGGTCACAAGTCACTGGCAGTAATTAGGGGCCTTGGAAGAGTAAGAGTGTGTATCAAAATGCATTGTCTGCTGTTTGCTAATTAGCTAGTGCTGCCTGGCATTTATTATACAAAGAAGCTAGCAGGAATTAGGAAAAACAAAATCTGGCACACTGCACTGACAAGCATTACTGAAAAGGCTATGATTATGGTCTTAGTAAAGGAAGTGATGGTCATCTTGGCTGAGAAATGGAAATATTTATAGTAGATCCCTGGGACACACTATTCTGAGAGACCAACTCAACTTTGTATTCATGGCTCTTCAAATTCCACTGAAAAAAAGAAATTATTGTATCTGTCCAGTACCAGTGCTACAATTTGTTTAAATATAATCTTAGGCAGTCACTAGGCCTCTATGAGACTTACACTCTTTAGTAGTGAGATGGGAGGAATATCAATCACCTTCTGAGGTTGTAAAAATCAAATCAGGTAGATGAGTATTTGTAGGAAACTGAAGAGGTCACCATAAAAACAGTAAGTGATTCCTCACTACTCCTATCACACGCACTGTAAGCATAAAAGAATGCTCCTATAAGACTAAACTCTAATACTCTAATAAGACTAAATATAAGACTAAAGGAACCCTGCTGTGTATACTATAAAACAAAGACTAAAAGAATTCAATGCCATCTAAGAAAGCATCAGTGAACATAGGCAACTATAAGTGATTCCCTCTAAAATTCTGTAACACATTCTGCTTTGCATCAAATAGACCTAAATTTAAATTGTAACTCTACCAGTCACTACTTATTTTAATCTTAGAGAAATCATTGAATGTATCTTGGAGTATTTTTGTGTGTGTCTGTATATAATATGCAATTCAAACACATTCTTTTTATTTACAATTTTTTTTTCTATTTATTTTTGAAGAAAGAATAAAAGTGAGTTTCCTTTTCCAACGACATACTACATGTAAATACTTGAATTGGAATTTATAATTATCATTATTTATTTTTAACCGACAAGTGGATATCATATATATTTATCTTATGTAAAATTTTTGCAATGTGAAAACACAAAGTGGCTAAATTGAGCTGATTAATGTATGTATCACTACACATACTTTTAAAATAAAGAACACTTAAAATCTATTCTCTTAGCAATTTTCAAGAACATAGTACATTCGTATTAACTATAATTACCATTTTGTATAATAGCTCTGTTGAATGTCATTGAATTGGAATTTAAACCCAGAACCATCTGGAACTGAAGTCATTATCCTTTTCCTTAAGTAGTGGGTCATAATCAAAAGTGCGAAGCATGTAGTAGGCATTTGGTAAATGCAGTCATAATGTATTGGTTAACTATTCACAATTACTAAGACATGGAACCAACCCAAATGTCTAAGAAGAGATTAATGGATTGGAAAAGTATAGCACATATACTCTATGAAATACTACTCAGCCATAAAAACAAGACCCTGGCCTTTGACAGAAAATGGACGAATATGGAAGATTTATTGCTGAGTGAAGCAAGCTTGGCTATGAAGGAGAGATATTGTATGTCTCCACTTAATATATACCAACTGACCACACTCTATGGCTGAAACTGAAAGATTAGAGGATATAGAAATGTGGAACATGGTTACAGATACTGGATACAGTATGAGAAGAGGGTGGAAGAAGGAGGAGAGTCTGAGGAAAGACATTAAGGAGAGGCAAGACATTTATGGGACACAGAAATGGATTATTATATATTAATGATAATATGTATAGTATCCCCAACTGGACTGGTGTGAAATATGTTAATGTTTGAAAATTCACTTTATGAACTAAGTAATGTATAGTGATTGAATGTATAAAAGAAATTAAAATAAAATAAAATACTTTTTTTTTCAATTTATTTATTTGCATTCATTCTCTGAACATCATTACAGCATACAAAATGAGATTTTCCATCCAAATTACACTATATATTGTCTCAATCAAGCACATCAACAAACATGTTATTGTCAGCAAATGATCTTCCATTTCTTGTCTTCTGTATATTTTGCTTTTTTCCCCCCATCCTAGATTCTCTATCTCTTACCCTCTGCCATCTCCCACTCTCCTCCCACAGTCTCTGGTAACTATGTTTGCTTTCTATACTGTTTTCTCCTCACATTTTATTGTAACGCCAAAGACCCTAATCAATCCAAATACCCTCATAGCAAACACAGGTGATACCCACATTTCCATGAACACAAGTCTTACTTTACGCATCCTATAAAGTAGTACCTAGCTGTGGCTACATATCCTACTGCAGTCATTGAATAGATATATATATTTTTTTTCTGAAACTTTTTTTTTTGTAACTCAATTTACATTCCTTCCCTAAGCTTCATCACAGCATACAAAATGCAATCTCCCATCCAGTACACACTGCATAGTGATACAATCATGCACATTACAAAAAATTTTCCATTACTAGTTCCTAGAATTACTTCCACCCCTCTTTCTGACCCTCTGTCCCTTCCCACCCTCCTCTCACACCACCTCCGGTGTCTACAATTGTCCTTCATTCCCTTCCCACCCACGTTGCATTGATCACACAATTTCCTACATAATCTAACTACTTTCAATGGTGAGTTCACTCATTACTACTAAGAAAACCAGTT
Source organism: Tupaia tana (assembly GCA_026018925.1). Taxonomy (NCBI): domain Eukaryota; kingdom Metazoa; phylum Chordata; class Mammalia; order Scandentia; family Tupaiidae; genus Tupaia; species Tupaia tana. Next base: position 78,536,610 of record JAKSZU010000015.1, read on the forward strand.
TTAACTTAATTCAAAGAAATGCCAAGGAACTTTGCTTAAAGCCAGGAAACAAGTTAGGATTCTGTTCAAATGGAAGGTGCATGAACCTATCAGTCTCATGTACTTTTATCTTCTGTTCTGGTTCAATTTTCCTGATTAAATTCTGGGATATAGTATTCAACTCCAGACTTGTCCCTCTGATTAAGTTGGCCACTTTCATAGTTTCTTGACTCTTATTTCCGTGTGTCTGTGTTTAATTTTCTTGATACAGCACACCCTTGAGAACTTCTTGGAGATCTGGTCTGGTGCTGGTAAATTCTTTCAGGTTTTGTTTATCTGAGAATGTTCTTGTCTTTTCTTCCCACCTGAAAGATAATCTTGCCGGGTACAGTATTCTTGGCTGAAATTGCTTCTCTCGTAACACTTTGAATATATTTTCCCATTCTCTCCTCGCTCGCATTGTTTCTGATGAGAGATCTGCTGTTAGCCTGATGGAATGTCCTTTGTAGGTAACTTGATGTTTCTCTCTTGCCAATCTTAGTATCTTGTCTTTGTCTGCGGTTTTGGTCAACCTGGCTATAATGTGTCTTGGAGAAGATCTTCTTGGGCTGATTCTATTTGGGGTCCTTTGTATTTCCTGGGACTGGATCTTTGAATGCCTCTCTAGGTTTGGAAAGTTTTCTTGCAGGATTTCATGGAATAGATTATCAATGCCCTTATGGGTCTCTTCACCTTCTGGAATGCCAATTATCCGGATATTTGGACGTTTGATGGTATCCAGTACTTCTCGCATATCATTCTCAAATTTTTGAGCCATTTTCTCAGTCTTCGTGGTGGACTTTTCTAAGCCAGCCATTTTCTCTTCTACCTCTGAGATTCTATTTTCTGAATGATCTAGTCTGCTTTTAATACTTTCAAGGGAGATTTTGACTTCTTGTATTATAGACTTCATCTCTAGCAGTTCCGTTTGAGTCTTTTGTAAAGTGTGTAATTTCTCTTTTAGGTCTTGCAAGAATTTCCTCATCTCCTGGAACTCGGCAACTTCTTTCTCCTTTCTCTTTAGCAGTTCATTATCTCTCTTTTCTTCCATCTCTGTTAGCTTCGACATTACGAATGTTCTAAATTCCTTATCAGACATTTCCATGACTTTCACCGAACTGCTTGTGGATGAAGGAGAGTTACTCTTTTCCATTGGAGGAGAGGTATTTTCTCGTTTTCCCATATTTCTCGTGATCCGACGGTGATTTCTTGTCATCTGATGAATGGCGTCTTTCTTTCAAATTCTTGAAGTTAAGCCTCAATGTTCAGGAGTACGCAGACAGAGGTGTTCTAGAATCTGATTGCCGTTCTGTTGTGATCGCTGGTGCAGCAGATTCAGTAGATATTGGATGGAGAGACAAGAAAAAGGAAAATGAAAAAGAGAGAGAGAAACAACAACAAAAAGAGAGAAAAAAGACAAAAAATAAAAAATAAAAAATTATAATAGCTTTTCTTTTCTTTTTTTTAAAGAAAAAAATCACAAAATAGAAAACCGCGTGGCGCGCTAGTTCCCAGTTTCCATGAGGAATCTTCTCAGAGAATGGCTCAACTCTCCTGCCTGGGAGAAAGGAGCAGAAGGGATTATTAACAAAACAAAAGATGGAGCTGAGAGCCAGAGAGAAACTCTACCTTTAAAAAAATCGTAAAAAGGAAAAATTACCAAAAAAAAAATGAGGAGACAGGAGCAGAGAGAGACAGAGACCTCAGAGACACAGAGACAGAGATAGAAGGCCAGAGGGGCTCCCTACCACACTAGCTTTGCTTGCTGGAGGCTGAATTATGAGTAGAAAATCTTCATTTCTCCTGTGCCCTGAAATATCTAGTTCCCAGTTTCCATGAGGAATCTTCTCAGAGAATGACTCAACTCTCCTGCCACACTAGCTTTGCTTGCTGGAGGCTGAATTATGAGTAGAAAATCTTCATTTCTCCTGTGCCCTGAAATATCTAGTTCCCAGTTTCCATGAGGAATCTTCTCTTTTTTTTTTTTTTTTTTTTACAAAAAGAGCCTGGACCCTGAAGCCAAAGTGTCTGGGTTTATTCTGGGACTGCATTTATTAGCTGTGTAGCTATGAAAAAGATACTTAAGCTCTCTGTGCCTCAGTTTCTTCCCCTGTAAGATAAAGATAAAAGTGGTACTACTTAATAGGTTCATTCCGAGTACTGACTTAATGCCCGTGAAGTACTTAGAATAAGTTCTTGGCAAATATAAACTATTATTGCTTAATAGCAATACTTTCTGAATGTCTCATCAGTTGTCAACATAAGTGTATTACTGTCTACATTGCAAAGAAAGATTTTAGTAACTAAAAAAATACTATTTTTTGAGAGTTACTAGAAAGTTGTGAATGCTTTTGCCAATACATAAGTTACCAAAATTGTATTTCGCACTCTGAGGCAAATAAGGAGTATTTTTCAATTTACCTTTTTATTATACATTCATATAGATGCATTTTCAGGAAGCTTGACAGTCACTGCTAACACGTTATTGTATTTTTTTATTTCTATATTTATTTGTAATGTATAGTATATGTGCACATATGTAATACAGTTAAACAATATTGTATACATAGCTTGATTTCTTTACTTTTATTTAATTTTTTTAGAGGTTTTTGCCGTGTGCTCACTTGAGAGAGACAGAAAGAGAGAAAATGAGAACTCACTCTCTGAAGGCATGACCATATCGCTATCCCTTCCTCTCCATTCTTCTCTCGGGATTTTGGCCGCACATGCACATGTGCCTAGTGTGATTTTCAAGCCTTTGGGTCCAGAACCTAAGCCATGGTTGGCTATGTGGGAGTCCAGCACCCCTATAGCTTGATTTTGTAATTCTTTTTGTGTATATAATGAGGATATCCTTAGTTTTAAATATTATGAAATACATTTTTTCAAACAGCAATAATTGATTGTCCTTTAAAAGTATATTTAAGATAAAGTTCAGCAAATTATTATTTTTGAACTCAAATAGACTTTTTAAATTTAACATCACTAGTTTTACTGTGTTTTTTCTTCTTACTTTTAACACATTACATATGAAGTGATACATCACAGGAAATAGCGTTTTAGAAAATATCATTTCCTTTCTCAAAAGATAATAAAACATCTGTTTTTTTTTTTTTTCCAAAATGAAATAGAGTGGTAAAAATAGTATTCTTGAGCTATGTAAATGGTCTTTCATATATTTTGGGAGATGCTCTAAAGTGTGAATTTTGCGAAATTCAATATGGTCTTTGAACATAATTTTTAGCATATGCAAATTGTCTACATCTAATTATACTTAGCACTTCTTATCTCAAGTGTATCAAAGCATTTCACACATCTTAATAAAGACTCAAAGTTTTTTTTTTTTTTTAATTAAAGGTTTAATTTGGGGTGATATTCAACAAAGAAAGTCTACCATAAAATTTTTCTTTTAAGATATTACATGTAATTATATATGGTTACAGACTCAATTTCTTTTCTTTTCTTTTTTTTCTTTTTTTTTTTTATTGCCAGAGAGTGCTTGTCAAAGAGAGTGGAGAGAGTGAAAGGAACTCCAGAAGTTGGTAATACCACAATCCTTTTTTTCTCCTTTTCTTCATTCTGTCAGGATTTTGGGCATGTACCTGATGTGTTTTCAAGTTGCAGGGTTAGGAATGGCCATGTGGGACTAGCTCCCTAAGATAGGATTTAACAGCTTCACTGTGGAACCAACCCATTCAATTTATAAACACTAAAATGAATTCTCTATTTCAATATGAATATGGAGCAAATGACATCAATATAAAAACATGTGTTTCTATTTTTTTTTTTTTTTACCTATTACAGTTACTTAATGAAGTAGATCTAAATAGTAATTATTTAAGTCAAGTATGGTTAATTAGATAAATATAGGAGGACTTTTAAAAGTTCATAGGAAAAATAGAATTTAAGTACACGTTTCTTTTGTTGCAAAAAGAATGGAATGCATGCAGTTTTTTCAGAATATATATTTTCAATGAACTTTTTGAATACTCCCCATCAATAGCTTTAAAATCTTTACTAACTGGGGCCAAAAGGTGCCATGATGTTTAAGGTGATGGATCCACATGGCTGACTCAGTTAGGGCCCCAGACCCAGCAACTTAAGATCCATTGGGTGTGTATGCGTGTGTGCCCAAAATCCTACACAGAGAATTCAGGGGAGGTGATCGCAGTATGGTCATCCCCTGAGAAATTCCTTACAAGTGCATGCACCCTGCGGTAAAAGTGAAACAAAACAAACAAAAAAAGCAAGCAAAAGCAAACAAAAAATTTTATTGATTCCTCTTCTTTCTTCTACTTAAAATATTTTCCTCTGCTGTATTGTTAGCTGTTAGCCCTTTTAGTTGTTATTTTGGGTATCTAACAGCTGTTATCAGTTATACTGGTAAAATGACCATCCCAATTGGACATTATGTGGTATTTTTAGAATAAAATAAACTATCCACGCAGAAGTCTAATAAAGAAGAAAAGTATGAATCTCATAGAAATGTCTTCATTTTTATTCTTGACTAGATTATTCAAAGTGCATATAATTTAAAGCATTTGCAATAAAGAGTATCTACTGGGATTACAGTCTAAGTCTGGAACATGAGAATTTAGTCATTTGCATGTTTACCTGGAAAAGGAAGTCAGAAAATTACAAAGTTGGAAAAACAGTGAAAGAGATGGAAGAAAGAAAGGACAGAGGAAAGGAGTGGAGTGTTTTGCTTCATGCTAAGCACTTTTGCTAGCATTGTATTATTTAGCTATTAGTCTAACCCTGAAGTATGGATATTATCTCCATTTTACAGATGAAGTTGAAGCTCAGAGACAAATAGCCTAATTTCATAATTAGCACATCTGTAAGCATTTGCACTGGAGTTTAAACTCAATAGTGTCTGACTTCAATGCCTTTTTTCCCCCCCACTTTATCATACAATCATTCTCAAAATTGCTTAAAGGCTCTGAGTTTTTCTCCTGTCTGATTTACAGAAGTAGCTTTATCTTTTTTTTTTTTTTTTTTTTTTTTTCCTAGCTCATTGCAGAGTGTCTGACACACAGTAGATATTCAATAATCATTTGTTGATGAGGGCTGGCCCATGGGAAGCACAGTGGTTAAGTGTTGTGCTTAAGGGGTTAGATCCCATAGAGCTAACCACAGTTCAAATTCTAGTCCTGGTAGCCTGAAAAAACAAACCTGGCACATGGAAATGGAAGAGAAATGATTGTGGTGTGACAATGCCTTAGAAAGAGATCAGTTAAGGTGATAGGTCATTTTCAATCAGAATAAGAGGTAAACTAAAAAGATGACCAATAAAAGACTGTGGCAAACAATGGTCTAATAGTGTATCCCTTCACACAGTTTGCTTCAAATGATGTATAGGTAGCCATCGTTAAATTGAGGACAGATGTGTGGATAAGAAAACAAAAAGTAAAATCAGACTTTACAATTATTTCTAGAAAAGAATTTTATCCTGGAGAATATTCCATGAGCCTTTGAGAAGAACGTGTAATCTGCTGCTTTTGGGCTGACTATTGTCAAATCATTGTCAAATCCATTTGGTCTAGAGTGTTTTTCAAGGTTGCTGTTTCTTTTTAATTTCTGCCTGTATGGGTGATCTATTTTTTTTTTCTTTGAGAGGTTTTTGCTACAAGGCGCATGCACTCACCAGAAAGACAGAGAGAGACAGAGAGATAGAAAGCGAGAAATCATCCCCCGGGGGCATGGCCACAGTGCAATCTCTTCTCTTCCATTCTCCTCTTGGGATCTTGGGCACGCATGCACACGTGCCTGGTGTGAGTTTAAGCCACCAGGTCTGGAACTCGAACCACGGTCGACTACATGGGAGTCCAGCGACATAGCCATTATGCTAACTGCTGGTCCCTGGGTGATCTATTTTTGAAAGTGAATTATTGAAATTTTTCACTATTACTGTATTGCTGTCTATTTCTCCTATTATATCTGTCAATGTTTGCTTTATATATTTAGACACTTTGATGTGGGAGATTTATATATATATGCATATATATGTGTGTGTGTGTGTGTGTGTGTGTGTATAATATGTTATATCCTCTTCCTGCACATTTACTCTGTTATCATTGTTTAATGACTTTTTTTTGTCTTTTATGAGCATTTTTGCTTTAAGTCTGTTATTTCTGATATAAGTGTAGAAAATATATATCATTTTTGGTTATCATTGCATAGAATATGTTTTTCCATCCCTTCATTGTCAGTCTGTGTGTGTCACTAAATCTAAAGTGAGTCTCTTGTAGTCAGTATATTGCTGAATCTTGTTGTTTTTCTATTTTATGTCTTTTGATTGGGGAGTTTAACTTACATTAAAGTAATGGATAGGTAAAGACTTACTAGTGCCGGTCTGTTCACTACTTTCCATATTTTACAGTTCTTTTATTTCTTGCTTCCTCTCTTGATATCTTCCTTTTTGATAGGATGATTTTTTTTTTCTAATATAGTTTGATCTGATTTCTTTTCTAAGGGGGAGGTCTTCTCTGGGTATTTTCTTTGTGTTTACCCTGATGCTTACATAAAACATAGCAGCCTATTTTAAGCTAGTAACAACTTAATTGTACATACTAAATATGTGTAACTTTAAGTATGACAATTATACCTCAATAAAGTGAGTTTTTTTTGTTTGGTTTAGAGATATAGGGTGCATGTGATAACTGGAGAGACAGAGAGACAGAAAGCAAGAAATCACCCCCCCATACCACAATCCCTTTTCCGTTCTCCTCTTGGGATTTTGGGCATGCACACACAAGCCCAGTGTGAGTTTCAAGCTTCAGTCCAAGATTCAAACTGGGGCCAACCATGTGCAAGTCCAGTGCCTCAACCACTACATGACCTGCTGGCCTCATTAAAGTTTTATTTGTTTTAAAGTTAAGACTGGTCCCATGGCACAGTAGTTGTTAGGGATTCTGCAGATCCCACATGACTGACCGTGGTGTGAATTCTGGTCTCATTAGCTTTACACTGGATGTGCACACATGTGCCCAGGATCTTGGCAGGATGGCTAACTGCAGGGAAAAGGATTATGATAGGACAGGGTCCCAGCGAGGGGGGTGTTCTCTCTCCTTTTCTCTTTCCTTGTCATGTGCACACACTCACCCCTCTGGCATTAAAAAAAAAAAAAAAAAAAGAGGAGGAGGAGGAATAGGAAGAAGGAGGAAAAAGAGGAGGAGGAGGAAGAGGGAGAAGAAGGAGAAGAAGGAGGAGGAGAAGGAGGAAGAGGAGCGGGGTGGGGAGGAGGTGAGGGGAGGAAGAGGAGGAGGAGGAATTCTAGTTTGTTTACAGAGAGATGAAACTCCCTGAAAACAAATAGTCCCACTAAATTTTGAGGAAGTCAAATGGCCAAAGAAGCCATGAACCAATACTAAATAATGCCTTGACCACTCAAGGCTTACAACCCTGGATATCCCAAATTGTCCTGATCATGAAATTTGTGCAACCTCTAACAAGAAACTACTCCCCAAAACTAACTTCAGCCTTTACCACAAAAAGTAATGGAGAATAATTAATAGAGAAATAACTCCCAGATGAAGGATTCAGCCTTCAGAAAACAAAAGGTGAAAAAGTTTTTTTGAGGAAAAATTTAAGTTTAATCACAGAAGATTCTCTGTTATTTGGGGAGAGGGTGGGGAGCAGGATCTCACCATCTTTGCCTGTTTGGAAGTTCATCATTGCTATAGACTACTAATTTCAGTAGACTTTTTCTTTTTTTGACCAGAAGTTTTAATCAAAGTTATCCTTTCCCTGGTCTAATATTATAGCTATCGGATGAATATAGGGGAGCTATTTATTTATTGCCTTGAATACTGCAAGATCACCAGAGGCAATATTTCGTCTTGATGGAGAGGAAAGAGCAGTGCCCAGAGACCACAAATAAACAAATAGGTCTGGCTTTGAAGGTCAAGTTTGTCTCCCTTGACGTGGAATGAGTATCTTTCACTATGTGAGAGAAAAAAAAAAAAAAGAAATATTTGGTGCCCATAAAGGTGCAGTGTGGCAGAGACCGGCTAGTCATTCAGCAAACCACTTCCTATTTTTTTTCTGAGATTACAGATTGATTATTATTTCCCACTGGTCTTTCAGTCAGGTGTGGCCATGTGACCGATGTCTGGCAAGGAAAATATGACAGCAGTGAACAACCACTTTCAGACTTAAGTCGCAAAACCAACCCACATGTGATCCTCATGCTCTCTCTTTCCATAATCTAATGGAAAAGAACAGAGATCGTGTAATCCTGAAAATGCAGGAGCAATAAGATGAAAGGAGCTTGGGGACTTCAACTTCTACCTTGGGTGGAGTAAAGAGCCTAGGTTTGCCTTTCTTCCTGAAACAACCAATGACCTGGACCAAACATCTGAGTCGATGGTTTTCTATGAATTAGAACTGAGACACTGAAGACCAGTCATCCCTGAGAGACGGTGAACAAAGTCAGCCCTGCAACTGTTCCAACTCCTGGGAAGCATTTCCAAAGTGCTAAGGGAGGAGAACCCAGGCAGACCCCAACACTCCCTAAACTGAGGAGTTAAAAATAGGAGTCAAGGGGACCTAAAACAGCTAGAGTTCACAGGACAGGCAACTAGAAATAAATAATGCTCCACAGAGAGCTTAGGATAATAAAGAAAGTTCCCCTAGGCTGCTCAGCAAACATGTTCAACTATCTGGGAAAAAATAAGTGACTTAGAGGGAAATCTACTTGAAGCTTGCACAAAGTTAGAATTACGGTCTCTTCTCACAAGCTAGTCTGGAAAATCTCGTAAGTCAGGGAGTCTTAGGTAAAGCTATCAAAAGAGTTGACTCACTCGTGCGATGAAATTAGCAATTATTCCCAAATTACGAGTAGAACATATGTCAAACATGCATGATAATTAGTAATAATAAATGTTGGAGATAGTGGATATGTGTATTTCCTTGATTTGATTATTACACATTTTATATCTATACTTATAAAAAAGTGTAATTTTTCTGTGAATGGGGGAGACGGGGAGAAGAGATGGAGTACCTTCAACAGTCTTAAGATCATATCATGATCCACCCACAAATTCAGCCTGCCCTGGGTCACGGACATGCATGTGCCAAGTGTATAATAGTTGTGCACAACTATTATACACGATTTTGGAAATCACACTTGTATTATTTTCTATAAAGGCAAGTCCTAAAGGATAAAACTGTTTTTAACTAATATAACTGTATTCAGAACAAAGCTCAAGAATGTTTATGGGAATAAAAAAGTAAATCTAGCCCTCACCAAGACAAAGTACACAATACTTGACATTCCATCACATATTGTCAGGAATACAAAGTAGAAAAATGCCATGCATAATGAAGATAAAAGTCAACACATTGAAAACTGACCCAGAACAGACACAATTAGAAATAACAAAGGTATTAACAGTAATTATACTGACTGTATTTCATGTGTTCAGAAAGGTATTTTTTAAGTATTTAAAAACACTGAGCTTCCAGAAGTGGAAACTACAGTTGCTTGAAATTAAAAATATATTGGATGATATTAGAAGCCACTATTGAAAGAAAATATTAGTGAATTTGAGGTCAAGTAATAAAAACTAACCTAAACACACAAAATAAAAAGAATTTTTAAAAAATTAATGGGAATATAAAAGATCAACCACTTTGGAATTTGGCAGTTTCTTCAAATGTTAAGTGTACACCAACCACGTGATCCAGCTACTCTGTTTCTGGATGTGTAGCCAGGAGCCATAAAGGCATATGTTCAAAGACTTGTACCTAGATGTGTCTATCAGCTGTACTTTTAATAACTCAAACTTGAAACAACATAAATACCCATCAACCACTGAATAACTGATTGTATCTTTTTCTACAGAAGCTACTAAATAAGATACATTGTTGCACTGAATATGAATAGGAAAGTCACATTGTATCACATACAATGCATGCTTCTTACCAATAAAGAATTAACTATGGATACAATGCATCTCAAAATAATTATTCTGAGTGGAAGAAGTCAGACAAAGAGTGTATATTGTATGCTCACATTTATAAAACTCTAGAAAATACACACTAATGCAGAATGACAGAAAGCAGAACAGAGGTTGCCTGGAATCAGGATAGGAGAATGAGAAGGACTTGGGAGGAAGAATTGCCAAGGTACACAGGGAATATTTCAGGGGTGATAGGTACATTCATTTTCTTGATTGTAGTGATAGTTTCATAAGTGAATATTTGTAAAAATACACCTAGCTGAGGGGACCAGCAGGTGGTGTGATGGCTAAGGGCACTGGACACGCCCACATGGTCGTCCATGGTTTGAGTCTCAGACCTGGTGGCTTGCTTTCTCACTTTCCCTCTCTGTGTGTCTCTCTCTCTGATCAAGTTGAAATAAATGAATGAATAAATAAATAATTTTTAAAAAATATATACCTAGCTGTATACTTCAAATATAATGAAGTTTATTGTATGTCAGTTACACCACCATAAACCCATCAAAAAGTATTCTGTATTCCTGAAAGTAAGAAAAGCAATTTAGCACTTGGACTATTTCTGAGTTACAAATAAGCTCACATTGTGTCTGTGTTACTTTTGTCTGTTTCTTACATCCTAACCAATATAGCTTCCTATTAAGATGAGTTCCAAGACTTTGTACCCTATGATATTAACCTGCGGTAATGGAGACTCTGCCTTCTTATTCATGTTCAGTGTGGCAACGTATCTTGTTTAATAACTTCTGTAGAAAAAGATAATTTTTATTTTCCAAAGTCCCTCCCCCCCTGAAAGAAAAAGTAAATAAAATTCCTTGTATTTTATTAATCTAAGTTGGTTTGTGTGATAATGTTGAGTGAATCAGGGTCAATGCCACCATAGACAAGGATGCAGGTTAAACCTTGAACAAGGCACCAATCAAGAGGGAGAAAGAGGGACCCAAAACTAGTGCCTGCCCCACTTCCCACACCATGCGAGCCGGTGCGGGGCCACCTTCACTGAAACTACGGGACAGCTTCCCTTTATTTGCCCAGAGCTGACAGAAAATCTGCTAGATAAAATTGTCTTACAGATAAGCAACACGATAGAAAGGGGCTATGCAACTTTTTAAAGTTACCCAAGTAGTTAAGAGTCAAGTTTTGAGCTGAAATCGATGTAACTATAAAGCAGTTCTTTTTATTATATTATGACACAAGTTTGAGGTATATGATAAACTGCTTAATATTTGATACATTATTACTATTAAATATATATTATTTGGCTATAACTGAGTCTTCGGAGGAGATTCTTACCTTTTTCTCTTTTTTCTCTTTCAATGAAGAGAACACTGAGCTACCATAGTCTCACTAAGGCTCTGATTCTGGTGGTCAAGAAGATAACCTTTAGTAGAAAAAGGAAAGGAAACTAAATGCTGGCTAGGGATGAGGGGAACCGGAAAATGGCTACTATACCAAACAATGCCAGTGATATGACCATGAGTAAGGTCATCACTCAGTTCTGATATCACAGTGTGTTCTTTCAGATCCTCTAAGTGAAGGAATCTCTCTGACCTTCAATAGTATATGGTACAACTTCATGTTATAAAACTTCCTTACAGTATTTATAACTCTATCTTTAATTATAATTAATTGCCTGTGTATAGCAAGGCAGGCATAAAACAGAAACAAGGACTGAATTGAAGCAGGGCAACTGGAGGTTTAACAGGGCTGTAGCCATTTTGAAATTAAGAAGGGCTTCTAATAAGATCAGACCAATGAGTCATGGGATGGTCTGTTTGGAGAATGGCCAGGTGAGAAAGCAGGTGTGGGTATGTGAAGTACAACAGGAATGGGATAATTACACAGGGGAAAGTGGTTGGCTCTGACTGACTGAAGTGAGGAATGATTTGCATGCTGTAAATACCGTTGACTTTACCAGACAAGTGGTGGTGCTTGCTGACTGTCTCCCTGTTACTGGTTGCCAAAATATATCCTCTTCTCCAGCCTCTGCCTCTCTTTCTCACTGACAGCGAGAAGCAGCAGCTGGACTTGGCTGGCTGGTAACAGCCAGTGCCATGAGCTGGATCAATCGGCGGGAACTGCCACTGGACTGTCCCTGCGGTTGCTGGTTCCAGTTTAGTTCTGAGGACTTTCTGGATTTTTGCTGCCGAGATCTGCCACCAGCTTTAACTGGAGTAAGGACAGAGTCTGGGAGCAGACACACTCGCTCGTTTCTTGGGTAAGTGAAACTGGACTGTAAGCCAGTGCCGGTGAGTCTAAGACCTTTGGATTCTGCTGGAGAAAAGGAACCTTTTGGGTGCTTTGGGAAGGGAAAATAGGCTCACCCACATGCAAGGAGCACTTACGTAGTCTGTGGGCCTTTGCTAACTGGCAATGTTGACGTTGTAATTTGGGTTTTGTGCGGTTTGCTTGGTTAACTCAAGTTCTGGTTTGCCTTGAGGCAACTACACTTTTGAAGTTGAAGTACACTTTTGTAATCTGTGGCCTTTGGTAACTGGTGACGTCATTTGTGTCTTTTGAGAATAGTGGGTAGCAAGCGGAAGTTCTAAGGTTTGCTCTGAAAGTCGAATGGAGACAGGAAGAGATTGAAACTCAGAGGCCTAGGCTCGTTGACCCCTTTGGCTCTGGCCCAGAGGGAGCGCCACCCCATCATGGAGAGGCTGCAGAGCATTTGTTTCCTCCTCATATTTTGGTTTTGGAGGTTCTGAGCTGGCAGCAGGGCAATCCCCCTTAGTCCTCGTGGGGATGAAACAACCGGGAGCACTGGTGGGGCGCTATTGGACCCGTACCCCTTTCTCTGCTTGAGATGGACTCAACTGGAAGAATCTAATCCTCCCTATTGCGAGGACCCTCCGAGGGTGGTAGAGCAATTTACTGCTATTTTCGCCACTCACTACCCTATTTGGGCAGATATTCAGGTCCTTAAGAATATGATACCGACAGCTGATGTAGATGGCGAGCGCACGATAGGGCGAAGGGAGAAGCAGAGTAGCTTCCTACGGAACACCAGGTGATACAGATGATACCCAGACCCAGAAAGCGCCATTCCTGGCCCTGACCCAGACAGGAAAGTATGGAAATAATTTACCAAATTTATAGAATGTTTGCAGACTTTGACCCCCAAGCTCCAGAAAATGAGAATGGTCAATATGACTTTTATTAGTTAGAGTGCCCTAGACATCAGAAAGAAATTGCAGAAAGTCAAAGGAACAAATGGGAAGGAATGCTTCACAGCTGATAGGCCTGGTCTATAAAACGTTTAACAGGGAGGCTAAAGAGGTGAAAGCATTGGAACAAGCAGCTAATTTGTTCTCTGCTGCAGTAGGGAACATCAATAAAAGGAGGAGAAGGGATGCAAGGAAATAGTAATAGAAAAGTTGTTGAAGGAACAGTGCACGTTGCATCTTTCTTCCCTGTCTCTGCCGTATGGGCTTGTAGGGAGCCAACTCGGGGCATTTGTCTCAGTGGGCATTGTTGGTCCACCATTTGGGTTCCTGGGGGACCAATCTGGGCATTTGCTGTTTGTTTTGGGGAAGGACAGTTGCCTGTTTGGGCCATTTACTTGGGCAGGAGATGATTGCTGCTGCATCTGAAGTACTGCTTAGCGGAGGGAAGTTGGAGATAAGGTTGGAAGGACCCAGGCTTGTTCATGACAGATCAATAATGGGTGCACCTCTTCAGGTCCATCTCCACGTCACTTGGATGAATATTAGCAGGAGTGTCTACTTAAGCTGTGATCCTGTGTTCAGTTCATGTCCTTTCTGATGGATTTAAGCCTTCAAGTATTTTGTGTATTTCTTGGGAAATCTGATAAATCAATTTATACAGATGTATTGTCAATTGATATAGTAATACTAATTTCTCCAAGATTATATTAATATAAATACTATAGCTATATGTGTTCTGAAAATGATATATGTTTTTTAAAGTTCTGACAACACTGATAAGATGCCATCAGTCAAATTCTGCTTGTTGTGTTTGAATGCTGTGTGCAATAGAAATAGACAAATTTTGATCAATTGCATCATTATTGTAATGCATGCTATCAGGTCAGCTACATTACCCATGGCTATTTTGATGATTTTTTATTATTTATAGTTTGAATTAAGTCTCTTGACAATTACTCTGCTCTGTAACTCTGGGCTGGCTTGGGAAAGTAATTCCTTGGCTGAGATTCCCCAATCTAAAGCTCTCCTGAGACTGAGCACTGGAACAGCTCTATGAAACTTTCACTGGAACTAAAAGCGACTTACCAGGGCATACCTGAAGGGGATGGATATTTCTTTGACTATGTTTTGTTACTTTGGTGGGGAGTTGCAGCCCACCCACAGGTGTTATGAAGTTTGTCTGAGACTGTTAATACTGGCTATTGAAACGGCCAAATCTGAGTAGAATTTTCTGGCAAAATAGTTCTACATGATAGAATGGCGAGGTGGTGTCTGTGTGCCAGTGCATACTTGCTGCTGCTCCTTGATAAATACATCCTCTCAAGTAGAGACAAGTATTGGGAAAACCAGACTAACAAGGCAACTTGGCTTCAAGGCACTCTAAATCAGTTCGCTCCATTGTTAAAGGCTGCTGATGGGTTTTCTAACATTTTCTTGGCTTCTGAGTGGACTAAGAAAGACAGGAATAGAAAAGTTGTTAATTAGTGGATTGTTGATATTACTGCTCAGATACGTGGTATTTAAAGGGTGCCTGTACTGTGCTCATTACCTAATCATTCCATGACACCAGAGGGATCTAGATGAAGCTATTTAGCTTTGTCTTGGTAAAATACAACCGTGATAACCATCGTAAGTGTATTTGACAGTGGGAATGAAGCAGGCCAGCTGGGGTTTAGCAGGACTACAGCCACTTGAAAATTCAGAAAGGCACCTAACATGAATAAGTTGACCAAATGCTGAGTCATAGGGAAGTCCATTTGAGTAATGGTCAGATGAGAAACCAGGTATAGGTATTTGAAGTAAAACAGGAATCAAGATAATTATCCAGGGAGAAGTGATTGACTCTGTCCTGAGGAGTGATTTTCGTGTGCTTGTATCCTGTATCCATAAATACTGAGGACATGTGGAGTTTTTGAGACAGTTTGATGGTGTTAGCTGACTATCTCCCTATAACCAGTTATAGAAACAAACTCTGTTCTCTAGTCTCTGCCTCTCCTTTCACTGACCACAAGAAACCACAGCCATACTTAGTTGGCCGATAACAGGAAGACTGTGCATTGAGAATGTTGTGTAGGCCCACATGGAGACCAGAAATTCTGGTCAACGAAAGGGAACAGGTATGCATAATGAGAAAGAGTTACAGAAATGTCTGCTTGTTGAGTGGAAAGTAGTTAAAGGTGACTATGCTATCTGTCATTCTCTTAAGCTAAGAAATAAAGTAACTTCTTGAGCTAGTAACAATGACCAAGACTGGGTTTACCACACAAGGAAGTTCTCTACACTTGAGGTCCCATTAAATCTGAGAGACCAAACACAGGAGAAAATCGGTCATCTGCAGAATCAAAACTAAATTCTGTCACTGATTTCTTTGCCCTTGTTTTTGGTCTTATAATCAGTTTCATGCTATGCGACAGCTAAAAGTTGTCGTAGTATCATAGTTAATAGTGGCATGCTGAACACAAACCAGCCTGGCCAGAACAGCCTGTCCAAGTTGCAAGCAAATGTATCCAGCAATTCATTGGCAAGATATAGAGTGGTAATATAAAATGAAGGACTTTTAGGGGGCCATCAAGTGGCATGGTAGTTAAGGGCACTGGACTCCCACATGGCTGACCACGGTTCAAGTCCCGGACCTAGCAGCTTGCTTTCCCATTTTCTCTCTCTCTCTCTCCCTCCCTCCCTCTCTCTCTCCCTCTGAATGGGTAAATGAATAAATAACTTAAATAAAATAATTGTTCAAAAAATATAAATGAAATGGAAGACTTTTTAATCAAATGGTTCTTTACATTTTTCAGTGTCATATTTTATTATGCATGATTAACTTACTTAGTGTACTGAAATAATGTTTTGCTAGCTACAAAAATGTTTCTATTAAAAATCTAAATGAAAATAATAGCAGTAATGAAAAATATCTCAATATTACTCTGTGCTGTTCAAAGAACAAAATAAAATGTACAAGAAGTTAGAGCTAGTCCACAGCCTACTGGTTAAGGGAGCCAGACCTTACATGGTGAACCACAGATAGAACTGTATCCTCAGTGGTTTGAAAAGCATGCTGGATGCATATGCTTGTGTGCCTCAGATCCCTACAGGATGGAGAAATGGAGGACAAGGGATTGTAGTATGACCATGCCTTATTGAGGAAACGCTTTCCAATACTGGCCACTTATATTCCAAACAATGACATTATAACATTTAGTAAGTATTTTCGTTTTAACTAAATCAGTCCTAGATTTACGTATTTACTCTAGAAATGTTTTCTTAGTTCTAAAAAAAATGAGTTTATGCTTAGTATTATCCTTAGACACATTTTAGTAACAATGTAGCAAAAAGAAATTGAGCCAGTTGGAACCTATGAAATGTTCTTGTTTTAAGGAAGGTTTATATTTTATTCAAGTTTGAGAAATAATCTTACATAGAAGTTTCTTAAAATTAAATATGAATTATGAGGGCTTGTTCTATTATTTCCAGAATTTTCAAGCTGTGATGGGGAAGTATCAGAAGAAATGGCACCCAGGAGAAAGAAATAGATAGAAGAAGGTTAGGGGGGTACAAGTATACTACCCAGAAATTCTTCAGTTATTGAAAAAACAAAAACAGAACAAAACGCCAATTCCATGAACAGAGACTGTTCAGATAGGGCTCATGTCATTTTTCCGGCCCTTGTCTCTAAATGTCCTAAGGAAGTTTGCCTATCTGATTAATCACTATTTTGCACCCTACCTTATTGAAAATGTTTTAATTTAAATATATTTCAAAATTGGTCAAAAGTAAGGAAATGGTAAATTAGTCCATGAGTATGTACTGAAAATAGTGATTTTGCTATGGATATTTAGTTGCAAATTATATAGTTCTATGAATAATCACTATGAGAAAGAGATATAATTGTAAAACAATGTTGCAAAATATACACTTATATTTTTATATTCATATTTATAATTACATTTACATTTATATATACACAGGTATATGTATATGTGTTTATATATATATATATATATATATATATATATATGTGTGTGTGTGTGTGTGTGTGTGTGTGTATGTGTATATATATACATATATAACTTTGTACAAATCCAGAAACTGTTCAGAGGATAGAATGATTAACTTCAGAGAGGTAGGACCAGGCATAGAAGGGTCAGAGGAAACCGAGGAGGTGATTGACTTCTGTTTTAGGACTTTCCTAAATGGTATGGTTAAGGAGGTCATTCTAGGCAGAGGGAACAGTACATGGTATAGGAAAATAAGGATTGAGTTTTCAAAAAAAATTCTAACTGTAAAGAGTTGTAAATTTTATGACAAAATAAACTAGACGAGTAATGTTTCCTGGGACTAAGCATTATGTTTGAATTTATCTAGTTGAGTGTCTTAAACATATTTAACTATACTCAGTTTCTTCTTAAAGCTAAAGAAAATTACATTATAAAGTGGTGTTATATGAACTATGAAGTTAACATTAAAATTTTGCACTTCATCTGGTTGCCTTCCTGACTGGCATTTTGATCATGTTTGTTCTTGTATCCTGCAACAAATGTAGGGTGATGAAATAGGTTCAATGAAAGTAATGCAAGGATGCAAATCTTAAAACATGCTATTTGTAAATACAGTCAAACTAATTTTCTGATAATTGAATCTTTGATTTACTGCCCTCGAAATTACTTAACAAATCTTTAAGTTGGCTGAATTGAACTGAGATGAATACATTTTAATATTCCTTTAGCTCTAGTAGCTGGAACTATAAAGTAAAAAAAAAAAAATAGCAACAGTTTTCTTAAAGACTTTGAAATAATTGTTAAGAGTTCTTGGCTGAAGAATTGGGGCAGTGCTTATTCAGGCCTCTTTGAGTCCACAGGAGCTCCTTGCTTGGTTCTCCCGTTGGTGTGTCTTCTCAGCCTTCTGTGATTTGGCATATTGTTCAATGCTGATGACTTCCTCACAGGGGAACCCACTCTGCCTTTATTTCAGTTCTCACCTACTACCCACCGTACCTCCACCCAGCATTTACAGCTCCACTAGTGCTGTGTGCCTTGAAGCCCTTCACAATTACTTCATGGTACCTTTATTCCTATTCATATCAGTCACTTCCCAAAGCCCAGAACTCTGTTGTTATTACTCTTTCCTGGACTCTAACTGCCTATGGTATTGCATTTTCTAATTTGAACCTTTGGTCACCTAGGCTTCAACTTTTGAAACCCTTTTGCTATGTCCTTAATCTATCATCAGCAAAATCTTCTACTCCCTTAATCTTGTCTCTGAAAAGTCTTAATATTTTCTAGAAACTGACTTTTGCTGAGACCCTACTTCCTCCATGGCTCTCTAACATGCCAGTGTAATTGTAAGTTTAATATATGGTTAGCAGCTGAGAAAAGGTCACTCCGCAAGCCTTCCAGAATGCTTTCCTTTGACCTCCAGGCAGCTGAGCTTCAGAGGCCATGCAATTACCATAGAAGACACGATCCAACTTTTAAAATGTATTACATGCATCAACTGTAGCAGAGTAGTCTACAGAGAATCTTTGAGTTATAATCTCATTTCTCTTCCCGGTAAGGCTGTGATTTTTAAAAAGGATATTCTATATGGTTCAAAAAGTCTTAATTTGTACTTACTTTGAGAGGTTGGAAAGCTGGCCCTCGGTCTCTTACTTGTGTCACTGTAGGGGGAGGGTTCTAACCCTCTGTAGCCTGTATTACCTTATTTTTATAATGTAGGAAATGATGCCTTTCAAACCATTTTATAAAAATTTAGTGAGATAATTTTCATGAAAATAACTGAATAAAAAGGTATGCTCAATAAATAATGTTTTCCCCTCTCTTTTAAAAACTTAATATACATCCGAGAAGCCTTCGCTGAGGGTGAAGGTGTTTGTAACTATACCTTCAACACCAACTCTGCAGCTCTATAGCTCTTGCTGGATTTGGGCCATGGCCATGCTGTCGAAGGTATGAAGTAAGGAGTGTTCTTCATGTCCCTTTAGTACATGCTCTCAACATTCGTTTTGTAGAGATGAGTGTGACTGGTGATCTTCCCACACTGGAAACAACTCTCAGGCACACTAAAGTGAGGCTCAGAAATTCTTAGTGCACTGAGCTCTAGTCTGCCTCTTTCTTTCCCAGTCAGAATGCAAATGAGTGAGCTGTGACATTTAATCAACCAGTTCTAATTCTTTTTTTTTTTTTTTGGAGAGGTTTTTGCTACAGGGCGCGTGCGCTCGCCAGACAGACAGAGAGAGACAGAGAGATAGAAAGCAGGAAATCACCCCCCAGGGGGGATGGCCACGCCGCAATCCCTTCTCCTCCATTCTCCTCTTGGGATCTTGGGCACGCACGCACACGCGCCCGGCGTGAGTTTAAGCCGCCGGGTCCGGGACTCGAACCGCGGTCGACTACGTGGGAGTCCAGCGACATAGCCATTACGCTAACTGCTGGTTCCCAGCCAGTTCTAATTCTTAAAAAGTAAATCGTTTCTTTAAGATGTTGGTCATTACAAATTAAAAATATATTAAATGGTTGATATTCTCAGTATTGGTCAAGGGCAGATCCATAGCTGAAACAAAACAATATGGACTAATACTCCCCTGTGATCATAAGGGATGCAGATTTTTCAAAGAATGTGTCTAAAAAGCACCTCCCAAGATAAGATTAAAGGATGAGACAAGTTATGAAGGAAAGTAGTTGAGAATCTGTTTTTTTTCCATTCACTTGCTCTCAAAGGAAAAGTTGTGATTATCCTACTTTAAACCTATTGAGAAGGCTTTCAAAAAGACCAAATAGGGACCAGCAGTTAGCGTAATGGCTATGTTGCTGGACTCCCATGTATCGACCATGGTTCGTGTCCTGGACCCAGTGGCTTAAAACTCACACTGGGCACATGTGCGTGCGTGCCCAAGATCCCAAGAGGAGAATGGAGGAGAAGGGTTTGCGGCATGGCCATCCCCCCCAGGGGGTGATTTCTCGCTTTCTGTCTCTCTGTCTCTCTCTGTCTGGCGAGCACATGCGCCCTATGGCAAAAACCTCTCCAAAAAAGAAAAAAAAAAAAAAGACCAAATACAAGATCTGATAGATCCTGGGGCTGGCAGGTGGCATGGTGGTTAAGGATGCCGGACACTCACATGATCGACTGTGGTTTGAGTCCTGGACCTGGTGGCTTGACTTCTCACTTCTCTCTCTCTCTCTCTGTCCTCCTCTGATCAAATTAAATAAATAAATAAAGTTAAATAAAAGATCTTAAAAAAAATTGATAGATTCTTTTGGGATTTTGGAACTAATGCTTGAAAAATCTAAATTTAAAGTGTTGTACCTATTGCCCCAATGCCACAGTGAAGCATGGTGGCTAATGTTAGGAGCCAGCTCAGTTTCCACTGACAGGGGAAGGTGCATATTGTCAAGGACCCAGCACAGATTGTGCAGAGGGAGCCAGCTTGTTTTAAAAGAGAGACTGTTCAAAAGTCACCCTGTAAACAGGTTGACCAAATTCATAGAGAAATGTTTGGGAGCTGTGAGTGGATAGCCAAGAGGAAGGCATGGCTGACATCATTGGTGAGAAAATCAGATGTGCCCACTGGGAAATTGCCAAGGAACACAGAAATGTGCCTAAGCAGGCATGAAAAATCACTGAACATCTACCGTGCCCAGAGAGCACAAGCTCCAGATCACACCACATAATTTAAGCATGACATTTCCCGATCTGACCTCTCTGTGCTCTCCCTTGTGCCAATCCTGGAAGGTCCAGCAATCACAGTTAGTGATCCCTGCCCTGTAACTGGCTTCTCAACTTGATGTTGGCACAAGTTGGAGAAAAGGAAAATGCTTGATGCAGTTTTTTTAAATTTTTCTCACTGGACATGTCAATTACTACCCTGAGACTGTTGTTGGAACTATAGTAAGTGACGTTTCATTATCAGGAAGTGATAGTAGTCATGACATCTGATTTGGTTTTCAGGTGGAGTACACAGCTTCATAGTATTAATAGTTGAATGGATGGATGTCAGTGGGGAGGAGACAGTTGTTACTATTGGTACTCAGTAAGAGACTAGCTAGATGCCAACCAGTTCCATTTCTTCCTCCAGGGAAGACAGGAAAAGTAATTTCCTAACTTCTTCTGTGGTTGGATTGGGGTTAAGTGACATCTAGCCAGTAAAATGTGGATGGAGAAGTACTAATGTGTAGGCCTGGCTATAAATTACCTCAATTATTCTTTCTAATTTTCTCTTGATCTTATTGCTAGAGGTAAAGGACTCTGAGATTATAGAGCAGCACAAGGGAAATGGGTCTCTACAAATCATTGCTTGGAAGCCAGCACTACCCTGAAATCTCCAGAAAATTACCTGACCCCGTGCTCCTGTGCAGATTATAACAAAATCACAGGGGAAAAATTGTGTGTATATATATATACACACACACATATATATATATACAATTTGTGTGTGTATATATATATATATATACACACACACACACACACATATATATATATTTATTTTTTTATTTTTATTTTTATTTATATATTTACAAATATATTGATTTAATCCACTGTGATTTTAATTTGTTTGACAGAGCTAGAGTTAATGACCCTGATGAAGAGAAAGCCTAACTCTTTCCACAAAAGTATGAGAACATTAGCAATTACATGCACCATACCCACAACTGCTTGTGATAAAGCAGGGGATGGTGACACAAAGTAGAGAATGACTTCCTTGGAGACCAAAGTCTCCAAGAATCTCTTCTTCAAGTTAGATGAGGATCACAAAAATCTGTCATTTAGTGGGCAGAGACAGGTCTAGGTCTTAAGGCTGTTTTGTGGAGAAGAGTAGTACATATCTGATTGAGATCTATAGGTATGTTTAAGACTGCCCAAGAATTTAAGTCCTGAACATGGAAAGGTCAACTGCTGCTTCCACAGTGGGAAGAACTCATGACTTCTTGTTTGGTTAAGAATTTGGTTAAAGCACACTTGAGCTTAGCCTAGAGAGGTAGATAGGATCCGATTGGAGAAGAATCAAGAGGGTATTCGTAGAGGTCAAGTGCAGCCTAGAGGATGATGCAGATACAGGGATGATTGTGGTTGCTAAGATAGAAAATGGACCAGAAAATGGGTTTCTATATTTGGGCCATGGACATTATACCTGCAATGATAAAAATGGATTCAGGAAAATTTTAAATAAAGAATTGGTAGATATCTTAACTATCAGATGATTTCCAAGGATAATATTTTAGATCGAGAGCTTTTCATGTTGCTGTACTAGGTGCTTTGCATTTCATTTCATTCTTAAATTCCCACGAGGTATGTACTTTTTTTTTTCCCCCTTCAGCTTAACTTGAAAATAGAAAGCATCACGAATCTGGTCTCCCTTCCTGTTTTCTAAGTAATCACACACCAGATCACATTGGGCTTTATTATAAACTTTCTCAATGAAATCCATGCTCTACATCCCATTCTTAATCCATATGATACTATTCTTTCTGAACTTTCAAACCCTTTCTTTGTGAAGTAACAGCACCAGCACTTTGTAACCTAGATCAGTTTTCAACACTTAACACTTGTAGAGGTACATAGAAATCTCTGCCCTTTCTGGAATCTTCCCTAAGCCTAAAGTTTAAGCAAACTCCAGTGCCTTTTCGGTGCATTCTCCCCAGATGTGTCCCATCAATCTGCGATTGTCTCCTCCAAAGAAATTCTATACAGCATTTTTAAATGTCCAAGATTTTTGCTTGTGTCTTGCCTCCGGGTCTGATTTCCAAGAAACATTCATCTGCGCAAGTGAACCCAAACGGATTCTCTTAGATCTGCAATCATAGCTTCCAGGATTTCAGAAATATTTATTGGAATCCAGGGTCAGGGCAGAGTCCTGGAATTGACAAGCCTAACAAGGGGCCTGTGCCTTGCACTAAACACAATTCATAGGTTCTCCATAGAATGCCCATTGGGCCAATTGGCAGTGGACGGGGAGACTTTGTAAGGCTCTTCATTCTCAGGCCCCAAGAGGCCTCTGTATTTCCGTGTTTCTTATTTTACTTAAAGAAATACATGGCACTCACTTCTTCCCCTCCAAAATATTCTAGCTCTTTGGAATCCCTTCTACTCATAATTAAATGAAACTATTTATGGTAATCAAGAACCTCTAGGTCTCAGCATGGAGGAATGAGCACAGCAAGGTAAGGTTTCTAACGGATGAATTTACAAGCATTTTTACAATACAACCCTGTGGTCCAACCCTAGTGAGTTTATTTACATATTTCACTTAATTCCTAACATTCCATGAGGTATGCATTTTATTAGTTCTGTTTTATAGAAGAGAAAACATAGGCAGAGGGCAGTAGAGTAAACTAATTTCAAGTCACAAGCACAGTAAGTATAACATCTAAAATTCAGACCTAATAGTAAATGCTCCAGGAAATGCTCTTAACTGCGATTCTCTATTTTAAGAATAAGGGAGTAGGGGCCAGTGGGTGATGTGGTGTCTGGGGCACTGGACTCTCACATGGCTGACTGCAGTTCGAATTCCAGACCTGGTAACTTTCTCACCTTCTCTCTCTTTGTCTGCTCTCTGGTGAGCACACGTGTCCTATAGCACATGAAAAAAATAACCATAATAAATAAAATGAAATGAATAATTCTTTAATAAAAGGAATAAAGGAGTGGAGGTTAGTGAAGGATAGTAGAAAGAACTTAAACTTTGAAATCATAGTAACTTTGGTTTTAATCCTTTCTCTGTCATATGAAATCTTGGGAACATAACAGTTTCTGAGTCTAAAAATCTGTCATTTAAAGGTTATACTTAAATAGTTATAGTTAAGTAAATTTATAGTTACGTATAACAGTTATATTTAAGTATAGTTATATTTGAGTATAACAATTATATTTAAAATAGTTATAGTTAAGTATAACAGTTATATTTATATAGTAATAGTTATATTTAAATGTATATAATATTTACAACTAGTTTTGTTTTGTTTTAATTGAAGGAATCCTGAGTGTAAGAGGTAACCTGTATAGTACCTAGATCACCATAGATGGCTCAATACATAATAGCTTTTCTGGTAGTAAAATATGGTGTGTGGGGTAGAGAGAAGCTTATTAGTATTAATTAATTTGCAGTTAGATTTTAGATTTGGGCAGAGCTACAAGTGCCTAGCAGATGCTTGGTATTTAAAAGTTGGTTTCATTGGATTCTGATTTGCAGTGATAGTGGGGCTCCCAAATGTCACTGCTGACAACATTTGTAGCTATAGGACCGGAGCTTGGGATAAAGGCAAACATGGGAACAAGAGCCACCAATATGACATGCTAGCTGAGTTCTTTAAAATGGATGAGATTCATGACAAAAGGTGTAAGTGATGACAGAGCACTGGGACCTGTTGGGTTGTGGTAAATGAATAATAATTGCATTTTATTTAGCTTAAGTAAGAGCTCCACGTGTGTTAAGAATAAATGAACTGACTAATACAATTACTTTGGGAGCTATTCCCATGGCTAAGTAGGGGAGCTAAATGTCACATGGCCCACCACACGATTCAAGTTCTGGTCTGGAGCTTTGAAAAATCATGCTGGTGTGTATGCACATGCCCAAATCCCAACAGGTGGAGAAATGCAGGAGAAAGGATTTCAGTGTGACCATACCCCACTGGGTGGTGATTACTCCCTGTTTCCCTCTCTCCAGCAAGTATATATGCCTTCACGCAAAATTTAAAAACAAAAATTTTTAGCCTGGGCTATCAGTGTTACAGAAAATAAAGACTGCTGCAGATTAAATATTGTCAGCAATAATCCACAATGTGGATTCACATGTGGAAAATACTTTTAAATTGCATTTTTCAATTAAAAATAGCCAAGGTCAGCAGGTGGCATAGTGCTTAAGGTACTAGGTGCCCACATGGTGGACCATGGTTGGAGACCCAGACCTGGCAGTTGGAAAATCACACCAAGCACATGTATGTGCATGCCCAAAATCCTGATAGGAGAATGGAGGAGAAGGAATTGCATCATGGCCATCCCTGTTGGGGGGTGATTTCTCACTTTCCCTCTGCCTCGCTCTCTTTCTGCTGAGTGCACATGTCATATGGCATAAATCTGGGGAAGAATTGCCTTCCTTTTTCCCTGATAAGTTATAAACATTGTTATTCATTCCTGTTATTCCATTTGTTTTATCATGTATATATCACAAGTGTGTGGTTTTTTGTTTGTTTGCTTGTTTTTCGTTTCCATGGGTCTCTTTTTTAGAATAGCAAAAAAGAAAAATAGTACTTTCTCACAGTGTTTATTTTTTCTTAATTTCTCATTTTTATTACACTCAAAGTCATCTTATTATTTATTTTATTAATTTTTTTTTGAGAAACTTGTTACAGAGTGTGCTTGCCAGAGAGACAGAAGGCGAGAAATCGCCCCATCCCCCTAGGAAATGGCCATGCCACAATCCCTTCTCCTCTATTTTCCTCTTGGGGTTTTTGGGCACTCACACACATCATCTGGTGTGAGTTTTAAGCTGCCTGGTCTATGACTCGAATCATAGTTGACAATGTGGGAGTCCAGCAACTACATGGGAATCCATTATGCCATCTGCTGGTTCCATTTTTATTCTTATTTATTCAATGACCAAATGTTTGTTGAACACCTACTGGGAGGACACTGTGTTAGTTTCCCTGGAGATTATAAAAATAAAGTTAAAAACAACCACTGTCTTTAGAGCCTACATATTGCACTTAGGAAAAGATATATATGTATAGACACAATATATGCAAATCATCAAAAACAAGACTTAATATTCATACCATATAAGAAAAAATTTGCTAGGGGCTTAGGATGCTAAGCTGAGCAAGAAAGATATTAGGACCTGACAGTTATAAAGAAGAAGTGAGGAAGGAGGGACTGTTTGCCTGAAAAACTAAGTAATTATAAAGAATTTATCATGGCTGAACTTTTTTTGTTGGGACAAAGCCAATGTCTTATTTTGATGTGTTGCTTTAAGAAGTATCAAAGAATTCACATCTTTTCTCCTCCTCTTGATTTGAAACACTTTTTTATTCAGTCGTATTAAACCCTCTGGTACCTGTAAAAAAATCTTTTTTTTTTTTTTAATTGGCAGAGGGATTGTGAGCTCACCAGAAAGATGAAGAGACACAGAAACGATCACATCAGTAGAGTTCAGTCATGCCACAATGCCTTCTCCATTTCTTCATCTGCCCATCCTGTCAGGATTTGCGGTACACACACACACATGCACCCAGCATGTTACTCAAGCCATCAGGGCCATAATTCAAACCATGGTCAGCCAAGGGATCTGGCTCCCTAAAGCACTAGGTTACCGGGTTAGCCCTATAAAAATTTTAAAGCAACTCAGGACCACCAGATGGCATACTGGTTACAGGGCTGGACTCCCACGTAGTCAACCATGGGTTGAGTTCTGGAACTGGTGGCTTAAAACTCATGCCAGGCATGTGTATGTGCATACCCAAAGTCCTGAGAGGAGAACTGGGGAGAATGGACTGCAGCGTGGTCATCCCCAAGTGGTTTCTCACTTCCTATCTCTGTGTCTCTTTGGCGAGCGCATGCACTCTATAACAAAAGTCTGTCTTAAAAATTACTTTTTTTAAAATATTTTTTTGTAATGACCCTACTGTTTAGAATTACACCTGAGTAGGTATATTCCAAAGTTCATGAAAGTATGAAAACGATCTGTGATCACCCTAATCTGTCACCTACTCAGAAGGCAAAAATGATCCTTTTAGTGCAAATCCATTGACTGCATGAATTTAAAACAACCAAAATGACAAATCTAATTTACTTATTAGCAGTTTGTTTATTGTGTTTTCAGAGTTGATAACAAATATTGCTAGCTGCTAAATAAGGGCTTATACAATGGCTAATATAACTGGAGGGATAAACGAGTCCTCAGAATTTTAGAACAAAACTTAGAGTGTTCCAGATTTTTTTTTTTTTCAGTGTTTGTTACCAAGGGAATATAGAGAGGAAAAATAGCCCCTGTACAGTTTTTGCTAAAGCTTAGCCAAAGCTTCCTTTGTTAGTATCAATTTGCTGTTACACATGTCACTTCCCCAAAGCTTTGTGAAATCTCATGTTTTACATATCATTTTTATATTTTTCGATAATACGTGCTGTCAAGAAAGAGCAATTCTTGAGACCAGCAGTTAGCGTAATAGCTATGTCACTGGACTCCCACATAGTCGACCGCGGTTCGAGTCCCAGACCCCGTGACTTAATCTCACGCTGGGTGCGTGTGCGTGCGTGCCCAGGATCCCGAGAGGAGAATGGAGGAGAAGGGATTGCGGCATGGCCATCCCACCTGGGGGTTGAATTCCTGCTTTCTGTCTCTCTGTCTCTCTCTGTCTGTCTGGTGAGCGCACGCGCCCTATAGCAAAAACCTCTCCAAAAAAAAGAAAAAAAAAAGAAAGAGCAATTCTTATTAGATAAGAGATTCAAGCTCTTCATTCAAAGAGAAAAAGAGAAGAGAGAGACTCTCCCCACAAGACTTGGCTAAATAATAATAATAATAATAATAACATTTAATGTAATGTGTCAAATATTAAGTAGTTTATCACATACCTCAAACTCATAGGTTTCATGGTATAATGAAAAGAACTAATGTTTTATAGTTACGTAGGTTTGCCCTCAAAACTTGACTCTTAACCATCTGAGTACGTGAACAAGTTGCATTGCCCTTTTGCATCTTGTTCCCTTACCTTTAAGACTAGTTTTATCTAACAGATATTATGAATGTAAAACTCTTTCCATAGCACATAGTGCATGGCAGTGCTCAGTAATTCTGAAGCCTAAGAAATTTATCCATGAAGCACAGGAAATTTATCCATGCTTCAAATAACATTGTCCTGATATTTTTTACCTCAAGGCCTTGGTTTCATCATTAAATTCAGGTAGGCAGAGAGCTGACTGTAAGTGACTTTTAATATGTAAAAAATTAAATTTGTGCACGTATTGGTATTGAATCAAAAGACAGAAATTAATATTAATACAGTGCTATGGTTATAGCTGAAAAACCAAGTCCAGTGACCTGCTGTCTGGAGTCTCATGATAGATTTACATGTACAAATTAATTTATTCCACCAACCGTCCCCTTTTTCCTGATCTCCCTCATCTGTAGTTTGAAGATCACTATATACATTATCTTCTTTAGCTCCTCTGATGTCCCAGACATTCACAAGACATACCACAACCTTTTCTGCTAAATACGATCAAAGAATTTAAGTCAATGAAAGTTTTCATAGAAGTTTTCTGACAGCTATCCTGTGATAAGCAGTTAATAGGTTGTTTCCTTCTTACTGGGCTTTGTGTGCAATTAATTTGTGCTACCATTTGATGGGTATCCCTGAATATTTTTGCTTTTGATCTGGGTCCTATCTGAATGTTTAAAATCTTTGAATAATACAGTGCTTCATGTAGAAAGAGACCTTGTAAATCATTCTGTAGATACAGAGTTTTATTTTTTACAATTACTTTTTGCTGGTATATTATATTATATGCAGATTGATATGTGTATGTATGGTGAATTGGCTAAATTCTAAATTCCTAATTCTTACAGTTTATCTGGAGAGTCCTTTAAATTTTCCACATCTGTAATCATGTCACTCATGACAAATAATGAGTTCTTTCTTTCTTTTTAATATTTGGACCATTTTTATTTCCCTAACTAGGATCCTATAATAGTTTTCAGTAGATGTGATAGTGGACACCCTATCCTGTCTCGGATCCTGGGTGTAAACGTCAAAGATTTTACCACTGGAACTATGAAATGTACAGTGATGGTTTTGTAGATGTTCTTGAACAGATCAAAGACGTTTATTTCTAGTATGCTAAGAGTTTATAATGTGAATGAATGTTGAGTGGTATCAAATGCTTTTCTTCTGCAGCTATTGAGATAATCATGACTTTTTTTTTAATAAGGCAGATCATATTGATTTCTATATGTTGAAACAATCTAAAATAACCCTATTTGATTTCATTTGATTCAGTAAGCAGCTAATATTATTTAGGATTTTTTGTGTATTTTTTATGAGATGTGTTGACCTATAAGATTTCTTTCTTACACTGTCCTTGCCAGGTTTTATTATCAAGATTAAACTAGCCTATGGAGCAGAGAGTGGCTTAGTAGTTAAGGGTGCTGAACTCCCACAGCTGGACTCCCACATGACCAACCATGGTTCGAGTCCCATACCTGGCAGTTTGCTTTTCTCTCCCTCTCTCTCCTTCTCCCCCTCTCCCCTTCTTTTTCTTTGTTCAAATCAAAATAAATAAATAAAGTTAAAATAATTCTTTAAAAAAGATTAGCCTAGTCAAATTGGAAACATGCCACTTTTTTTAATGCTTTGAAATAATTTAGATGAAACTGATTTTTTTTATATGTTTGGAATAATTTACCACTAAAGACATTTATGCCAGGGGTTTCCTTTGTGTATAGGTTTTTGTTTTCAGACACATTTCTTGAATAGCTCTGGGACTATTCAGTTTGAATAGTATGTCTTATATGTATTTAAATAATTGCATTTAAAAATAACTTTCCCATTATGTTAAAATTGCATAATTTAATGGTACTGGTTTCCATTATTTTTAACTATCATTTTAATTTTCCTAAAATCTAATCATAATGCTCTCACTTCTATTCCTGATATAATTTGCACAAGTATATAATCTTTGTAACAACACTGTATAGCAAGAATCATTATTTTTCCACTTTTACAGAGTGGTAGGGTTAAGCTGACCAAGTGTACTTAGCTAGTAACAGTAGAGCCAGGACTTAATAGAAGGTCTGTAGCCTCAAACGCTCACATTCTTTGGAATCATACCGTACTCAATTTAGACATATTTTGCAGTCCTGGCTATGCTGATTTTAGAGGGAAAAATGAGTAGAATAGCAGAGCCTTTGTCCAAGAAAAAGAGAAAATAGAATATGAAAAAGGTAAATGTACTTTCTCAGTATCTAAACATTAATACACTGGGCACCAGAACTGCTTGAAACAATTTCTACTTAACATGAGCCTTTATATGTGAATTGATTTTCTTTGAAAAGCTGTTACTCTACCTATTAGAAAACTCCAACATATTCTTTAGTACCAGCTTCTATTATATGAAAATTTTTTTTCTTTCTTTTAAATTTTGTGGGAGGGCACATGTGCCCACCTGGAGAGATAGAAGCAGTGAAGAACACCCTCCCTCCATGGGACATGGTCATGCCTCAGTCCCTTCTTCTCTTGAATTTATCCCTCTTTTCAGGATTTTCAGTATATACCCAGTGTGTTTCTCAAGGTGTGCAATCTGGGATTTAAATGCACAGGTGGCCATGTGGACTCTAGCTACCTTAACTACCATGCCACCAGCCGCCCTGTGCAAGACTGATATTCTACTCTTCTACTCCATGAAGGATTCCCTAATTCTCCCAGCAAATAGATTACACTGTAGTATTACCATGTAGAAATGTATCTATCTATCTATCTATCTATACATACATTTACACATATTTTATGATAGCTTCTATATTCATATATAGTATTGATTATGTTTACAAACATCTGTCTTTCTTACTGAATTATCAGTCCCTTGAAGATATTAGGAACCATATCTTTGGCATCTTTGTATCCCCCATATTCAATATAATCACAAAGCCAGGTACCTAGTAGAATATGATCATTGCTTTATTAATATGTGGCTAATCATTTTTGTATACTTTTTTCTTTTTTTTTTTGTGGTTTTGCCATAGGATGTATGTGCTTGCTAGAGAAAGACAGTGAGAGGGAAAGTGAGAAATCATAACCCGGCCCAGGGGTGGGGTGGGGAAGGCTATACCACAATCCCTTCTCCATTATCCTCCTAGGATTTTGGGGATGCATGCATATGTACCCACTGTGATTTTTACTCAAACCACAGTAAGCCATGTGGGAGTCCAGCATCCCAACCATCATGCAACCTGATGGTCCCCGTTTTTATATACTTTTCTTACATACTCCAGAAACTTCTCTTTTAGGGAATCTACCACAGCACCAGCTCTTTACTTGACATAAACTAAGTGTGCACTCTACATTCGGAATTTCGTAGAAGCCAGAGCAGCCTTATTAAGTCTGTCATTTAAAACTTCAGCTATTTTAAATGAAGTAATGAGACATGGCTCCAAAAATTGAAGTATGTTTCAAATGATTAAATTTGTATTTTAAACTTTATTGCTTCCATGAGCACAACAGACAAAGACAGAAAGAGGTACCCCCAATAGTACCCTGATGTAGTAATCCAGCCCCAGCTTCAGTCAGCCCTGGGTCAGTACATGTGTGCCCGATGTCCTCAGAGGTCTCCAGATGTGAGCCCAGAACCTTCCTATGTGGGTCAGCCTCACAAGTATTGTGTGTC
Organism: Tupaia tana; assembly: GCA_026018925.1. Lineage (NCBI taxonomy): Eukaryota > Metazoa > Chordata > Mammalia > Scandentia > Tupaiidae > Tupaia > Tupaia tana. Next base: position 78,568,123 of record JAKSZU010000015.1, read on the forward strand.
ACCTGTGCCCCTCAGATGTTTACAGTGGGGCAGCCAGGTGTCTTGGTGGTTAAGGCGACTGGATCCCACATGGCCAACTGTACAGTTTAAGTCCCAGACCTGGTGGCTTGGCAAACATTAGGTACATGAATATGCATGCTCACGATCCCAAAAGGAGAAATAAGAACTGCAGCATGGCCATCACCCTGAGCGTGGTTTCTCACTTTTTTTTTTCTCCCTCTCTAGTGAGTGCACATACCCTCTAGCAAAATTTAAAACTTAAAATGAAGAAGTTTACATTTGGCTAGCTGTTGCTTAAAATATATACAATCACAAACTCAATAGCTGTTACCTCAATTTGAAATAATATCGAAGTCTGAATGTGAACTATTTAATAAATGTGAGCCTCAAAAGTAAAATTTGTCCCACTTCCCTTCTTCTAACCATCTCTTCCATGTTTCCTTATTCTATGGATTATGAATGTGCTGTCTGATGGGCAAACCATAAACTAGCCAGAAAATTTCACTGAAGACCTAAGCAACTCTGTGGAATTTACCACTGCAATATGCGGCAAAGCCACTAGGTGGAACCCCATAAAATCTTTGGTTGCCTTGGACCCAGTGTTAATCACTTCAGCCCATCAGATGACAATGCTGGCAAGAACCAAGGAAATCAAGAGATCAACTTCCTCCTTTTCTCAGTGGAGAAATCAGAGGTCCAGCTAAGGAAAGGGCTGGCCTAGATCACGTACTGAATTAGTAGTATCCCCAAGTCAGTCTCCTGAGTCTCTGTTGCTGTAGGTGGTTGCATTTACCACAGTAATTGCTTTGCCCCAGGGTTATGAATGGAAGAGGTGTATGGCTCAAATAAACAGAAGAAAAATGCCTGATCTACTTCTCGTATGGTGGAGGGAAGGCAGTATTTGCAGCACATTAACTGGGTTCTGGAGTCACATACTCTAAGCCAGAGAAAGTGAGCTTCAGGGTCAGTGTCTACCACAGTGTGCAACAGAATAAAGATGTCTAGGTTTCCTCTCACTAGATTATCAAAGGCACATTATACCACCTGTCTGTTTCAGCTCTAGGCACAAGTTTAGGCAGACAGCGGAAAGAGTTGTTCATAGCTCTTTCACTGACAATTTGTGTAGTTGGAGTCAAGTTCCTAGCTTGTCCTGTCAGTGGGGTAAAATGTTTAATCAGTTGTCCCTATAGGCAAATCCAGAACTAGGAGGTAGGGAGATTGGAGATGAGATGGTAGCAGAACAAGACTGATCATGGCACATGATTGTTACTGGTATTTTCTATGTCCCTTCAGTTCTAGCATGGGACTCCAAATTAAGATCTACTCCTTTTCCCATGGTACCCTCATTCTACCAAGCCTTTGTTCTAGAAGGGAATAGAGCGGGTAAACCACAGTTATATATCGTGATCTGAAAAGAGAAATAGTACAGTTGTAGAGCTGGTTGTGATGTCAGAAAAATATATAAAATGTGTGGGACCAGCAGATGACGTAATGGTTACACTGCTGGGTTCCCACATAGTCGACTGCGATTTGAGTCCCAGACCTGGCAGCTTAAAACTCATGCTGGGTGTGGGTGCGGGTGTATGCATGCTCCAAATCCAGACAGGAGAATGGAAGAGAAGGGATTGCTGCACGGCCATCCCCGCAGGAGGTGATTTCTCACTTTCTGTCTCTCTCTCCCTGGCACGCACACGTGCCCTACACCAAAAATCTCTCTAAAAATGTCTAGCATTGTCTTTGGCATATACATAGAGGTGTTCAAAATGGCTGCCTTTTTTTTTTTTTTTTTTTTTTTTTTTTTTTTTTTTTTTTTTTTTTTTTTTTGGTCTGCTATAGTTGGCGTGCACTTGTGGAGAGAGACTGAACAAGAAAGCTGGCCTAACCAACCTACATGCCACCTGCTGACCCAGTGGTTGCTATTTCTATACTATTTCACTTCTCCCAATTTCACTTGCATCTAAAAGAACACTAAAGTGAAACTGCCTCTTCATCTTTATAGCTGAAAAGAACTGGTTTTCTGAAAGAAAGCCTTTGTATCAGTTATTATATTTAGGTAAAACGTGTAGTCTCCATTCAAAATAGACCTGCTCCGTATAGATATTTACTTAGACTTCTCGTATCTTCATCTTTAAATGTGTAAATTGAAAAAAATCTGTAAAGGGGAAATTGCCTTACCACATTGACAGGAAAGATAACATACAAAGCGACTTGGGGCTCTCATACTTTGCTGATACTGTTCCATATTGTTAAAATCATTTGAGGAAACACTTTCATAATCTAGTCCAATTAAAATGTAGACAATGATAAAGAATTTACTTATTTTTAGGCACTATTTCATCTGCCAAGTGTAAGAATTGTCTTACTGATTCTAACCAAATTTGTGAGGTGGGTAATATTATCCCAATGTTTTAGAAGAAAATGTCAAGAAAAACCATAGAAAATAAATGATATTGCAGGTAAATGTCAGAGTTGGAATTTTGTATTTGGTACCTTTAAGTCTAAAGCCTGCGCTCCTAAACACTACACACCTAAGCTCATTTGTGTGTGTGTGTGTGTGTGTGTGGGGGGGTGTTCTCTTGGACTCAAAGATAAGGAAATAATCTCCATTATGAAAAAAGCTACTTGTGCATATATAGGTTTATATATAATCATGAAAAGCTGGAAACTTGTCTTGGCATTCAGGGCCCATGTTTATCAGGCCCTGCATGTCTCCTAGCTCCTTCTTTTCCAGCATCTCATACTCCAGTCCTGCAGCTCTGTCTGCTTTCCCCCCCATACCCTGCCTTTACCTTCCTTGTAGTCTTTGCCTGCTTGCTGCTTTTTCTTCACATGACTCTCTTCTTCCTGGTTTGTTCTGAACTCATCCAGGAAAAGGAGACTGTGAAAGAGATGAAATCCCCTAAGGGCATCTACACTGATAGGACTTCAACACAAAAAGCCTAGTTTATTATGCTTAATATATGCCAAAAAAAAAAAAAAGAAGAAAAGATACATTGCAAGGTTAACAGTAGTCACTTCCAATTAGTAGGAATGAATTACTTGGATCTTTTCCCTTTTTTGTATTTTCAAACTTTCTTTCGTGATCGTCTATTTCATTTCATAATGGGAAAAAATTTTAATAAGAAAGAGTAGAAGGGACAAAGACAAGGAAGGAAGACAAAAAAGGTAGAGGCAAGCTGAACAAATTTCACAGTGTTAAATAAATTAACCATTAGCTTTATTCTAGTATAATAAGAATCACGCCATGTTTCCTGTTCTTATTTATTGCCTAACTCAGTTAATTACACCATTGTTCGTGGTTGCTTTTGGGCAGGGTCGATACAGGTAATTAGATCATTCACAATCTTTAGAAAGTTATTCTCATTCCTTGTGAAAATATCAATATCAGGTGCAGTGTGCATGAGTAAAGAGATATGGTGAATTAAACATAACAAGAGCCTAAGATCAGTGAAGTAAAAAACTGCGGCAATTAGAAAGATAATTCAGACACAATTTTTCATCCCTGAATAACCAAGAGCAATACTTTTTGTCAGAATTATTCAGAAAAAGGTCTCAATTCCTTAGTAAAGCCAGGAGCATTAGGGAATCATGCACTTTTAGAGATAGATGGACCCTTAGGAGTTGCCAGACTCTTCTCACAGTGACTCCTTTGTACAGATCTGCTCTAAATGAAAGCTCGGTATCAAAACTTTTCGGTAGCATGATGAAGTAGAAAGGACATGTCAAAGCCTAAGAAAAACGGGCTTGAAATCCACTTCTGTCCTTAGGCAAATGACTTGACCTAACTGAACCTCTGTTTTCTTGTGAGTAAAATAAGAATAATGACATCTACCTCAAAAATTGGTTGTGATGACAAATGAGATGCAGCTTAAATTTAGCATGTGGTATTCAGATACGGGGGCTGTAGTTTGTTAGTCCTCTCCACCTTAAATGCTAGGAAATGAGTTCGCCCCTTGGAAATTAACAGTAGAACTGACATATGCAAAATCACTGAACAAGTCTGGATAATTTATAGTCCAGCCTGAACTGGTTTGTATCTGATTGAATTTATTAACATTTAAAGAAAGAATGTGAGACTCAAAAGAGTAGAGAATCTCAAAGGCATTCCACATCTAAGGATTTTCAGGAGAGTATTCAAATTTAGCCAATAACCTACAAGTCCTATTTAGGAAAGAATCCTGTGTGGAAAGGTTGGAGAGATTTTCTACGAAGGAATTTAAAATTTCTATTTCCATGGATGCCATTGCCCTTACCCACAGATGTGGGGTCAGGGTGTTTGAGACTAATGCCTTTAGACCTGGTCTGCCTCTAGCGTCCCTTGCCCTGATTCCATGCTTATTTGGAATCCATGTAGGTCACCTCCAGCAACAGTCTGCAGTGGTCACTTAAAGGCTGAGTATTCCAGTCCCTGGAGCCATCATTTCTTATGGTAAATTCATAAACTGGTATTTGAGTTTTATACCTTATTTTATGAACCTGCTCTGGATGACTCTGCCCAGTAGAAGAGTCTGCTCTTTGTGCTCACAAGATCAGCCTGGCCTCAAATTGAGAAAAATTCACCAAGGAAATAAATGTCCCTCAATGAGGAAGATAGGGAGATAGGAGTCACATTTGATAAGATAACCCAAGATTACTGTATTACTACATTAAACCACCTCTTAATTTCCATCCTAGTCATCCATTAAGTATTCATTTCATCACCCTTCTATCACAAGGAGGTCTCCAATCCGATTCCCCATGCAGTGCTCCCTGTGACAAATACTTGTATGTAAATAGCATATTTGGGTGGTGGTCCTAGGAAGCACCAGAAGAAAGTAGACATAGGAGATAGGAAATTAAAGACAGCCAGGACAGTTTACAAAAGGTAGATAGCAAGTGCATTCACATTGAGAACAACTAGGGCTCAGTCTCAGTGGGGAACTCAGGGAGACAATGCAAAGTATGCACAAAGTTAGTCCCTTCCCTGTCACGGTAGGCAAGGAAGATGTACATTAATCCTCCAGCTCCCTGCTCTCTTTGGCTGGGAACTGCTCCCTGATGTGTCAGCTCCTGGCGCTTCTGGTCTCTTGGGACCCATGGGCCTAGAGAATACTCTGAGGTGAGAACCATAGAGGCTTTCAGTAGAACTTGTATTAATGGGGCAACCCACAACATCTTCTACAGAGTTAGTCATGAAAGAATACAGCAGTCTGTCAAAATGCTCATGACAGTCATCATTTTAAATAGCAATCCAGTTCAGTCAGAATGGTAAAAGAAAGAAGACTTCTTTATGGTTTCAGCTGTGGCTTTTGAAAGGATATCAGAAGTAAGTGAAAGCAACTCTGAAACTGATTCTATTTCTCTGCATCCTAATGTGATTAGAAATGTGATGGTGCCAGCAGTCTATCCCCCCAGGTCAATGCTAAATCAAAGTACTGGAGTCTTGGAGGCTGGCAGGTAGCCTGGTGGTTAAAGGTCCTGGATTCCCACATGGCTCGCCATGGTTCAAGTCCCAGACCTAGACACTTGGTTTCTCACTTTCTCTCTCTCTGGTCAAATTAAAAATAATCATAACAAATGTAATGTAATATTTTTTTAAAGCACTGGAGTCTTGCCTTGTGTTTCAATATCTGGCAGAAATCAAAGCATGGGAATCAGCCAGATGACTCCAATTTAATTTGGGTAACTGTGATCGATTAGCACACAAATCCCAACTTCTCAATAGTCATGATGCAAGTAATGCAATGTTTCCTTACATTTCTCCAATTTCGGATTCACTGAAGACTTCCCCACCCACTCCAATTTGTGGCATATTCAATTTTAGTTAGTTGGAGGATTGTCGGAGTGAGGATTCCTTTATCTCTTCTCTTGAATGCTATAAGAACATGGCAGGGCAAGGGGAGTGGGGTTTCTACTGTTTGGAATTATGACTTCAAGTCATCAAAATCTTGAGCAGGGAAGAAACAAGGTCATCACAGCCTATCTGTGTGCTGTCCTCACTCCTGGTGGCTGTGTGATGCCTTGAAGGAGGCATCTGATGTTCCAGGCTGCAGTAGTTATCCCTTGCCCAGCTCTCTGCCCAGGAGGGCAGCTCTCTGGGGACGTTTTGGGAGTCTTGGAAGCTAAAGTCAACCGTATTGCTTCTTCACACCATTTTCTCGGTCTGCAGTGATCCCCTCTGACACGCTGATCTGCCCTTTTCTCCAGGATCTCCCTAGCTAACTTGCAAAGCTAAAAGCTTAAATTTGCCCTCTACTCCCTTGTTCTTGAATGAGAAAGCTAAATCACCTCATTAGAAATTTGAATCTACCAAATCAGTCTTGGTTATTTTCAACTTCCCCTTTTGTAGCCTGTAAATTCACAGATATTAGTAAACACAAACTCCCAAAGAGGGAAGTAAAAAATAGTGACATAGTGAGAAGGCAGTTGGGAGGCTAAGACACAACTCCAAAGATTCGCCACTACTACAAACACCAGCAGGTATCAAAGACATCTCTGTGGTACAAATAAGAAAAATACAATTTCTAGCTTAGAATTCTACCAGAAAGTTTCACAAGTTATAGCTTCTCACTTGTATGAATGACTGATAAGGTTGTCACCTTCATTTCACAGCTTCCAGCCAGTCTTGATGTCCTAGAGCCTCCTTAATCCTCATCAGCTAAAATGACCTTAGTCAGACTACTGTTCACATAGTACTTAGAGACACAGAGAATTCAGAGGTTTTCATAGATGTTATTACTCTGAAGTGTCCGTTACTCCCCCAGGTCCTCCATTGGGTCCACTTTGCTGCATCTGCAGTGCAGAGAATGATACTTCTATTGATGGTCCTAAGATTACTTCAAGGACCTCATTGAAAGGTTTTTTAACTGTATAAATAATTTATATCTGCATATATGGAACAAAAGTCTTTAACATTTGTTTAGTACAATAATTTCGCCATCTCAATGAAGACTTTCCAAAGGAGTTTGTTAAAAATGTAACTCTTAATCTCTGATTCTAGTTCAATAGATTCATTGTGTGCCTTAGGGATCTGTGTTTTTAAAAATTACTTTCAGATGCAGGGGTCAGAGGACCACATTCTGTAAAATGCTTCTTTGGTCCTGTGTGTCAGGCAATTTGCTAAAAGCTCTAGAGACATTATTTTAGCAAACCATCAAGTCAATGCTATATTGAAACTGTTATTGGGTCGTCAGAAAGTCATGATGCATTTTTGCATAAAAAAATGTCATGACTTTTCTGAAACCTGACATTAGCCTCATTTTATAGGTGAATAGATGGGAGCTAAGAGAGAGATGTTAAAACCCAAGGCCATTAAACAAGTATTAATTACATCGGAAATTAAAATTAAGTTACATCTATGCAGTTGCAAAACCCAAACACTGTGTTATGTTACAATATAAAATAAATTCTGATGTTAAGGATGTTTCAATTGTAGCAAAACTGGCTGTTCTTGAGTGTACTTTAGGTTAAAAAATCATTCTTTCAGGCCAGCAGGTAACGTGCTGGGTAAGGCACTGGACTCCCATATGGCTGACCGTGGTTCGAGTCCTGGCAGCCTGCTTTCTCACTGTCTCGCTCTCTCAAGCACACAAGTACTATACCAAGTTAAAAAATAATAACAAAGCTAAATAAATAATTCTTTAAAAAATATGTTCTGGAGCCTGTGCCCAAAATCCTGAGAGGAGAATGGAGAAGGGATTGCAGCCTGGGCGTAATTTCTCACTTTCTATTTCTGTGTCTCTCTCTGTTTCTCCTGTGAGAGCACCTGCCTGATAGCAAAACTGTGTCAATTTATGTGTCAACCAGCTTAGTTAGGTTATACTGTGATAACGTCCTCTCGACAGTAGTGACTTAAAACAAATAAGTTTATTTTTCACTTCTCCAGGCCCACCTTCAGTTATGCAGGGGGTTCTGCACCATGCTGTATTCATTCAGGGACACAAAGCGGTAGAGCTGCTACCATTTGGAACATCACTGCCCCCTGTGGCAGAGTGGGGAGACAGAGCTAAAAGGCACCAGCATTTCTGCTCACGTCATTAGCCAAAGCAATTACTTTCAGCCATGCTTAACTTTTGGAAGGTATAGATAGCAATTCTGCCCTGTGCTCAGAGAGCGAAGAGCTGAGGATATTTGTGAATAGCATGATAGATTAGAAACTATCATACTTAGAGAAAGAAGACCTGGGTTCAAATTCTAACTTCAGGATGTACTAACTCTATGACTGAGTAAGTTAATACATCTCAGTTTATTTTCTAAACAGGTGTAATAACACCCATGCTGAATGGTTATTGTGAAAATCAGTAAGAGCACATAGGTGAATTATAACAGCTCAGTGCCTAAAGCATAATAGGTGTTCTCACTAAAACTAGTTGGAGTGGAAATAATCACTTTGCTGACTAAAGTTATCTTTTACATATCAGTGATGTTTCAGATTCACATTGTTGTTACTTTATTTTCACATTTAAATTCAGAGATGGTGTCTAATAAAGTCCCTGTGTAGGGAGAGGGGAAGTCTGTTAACTAGCTAGTGTGAAAGCTGACACAGGTGAGGAAAGCCAGTAAATAGACTCCCAGGTCTATTTACTTGTTTGCAGAAATATCACCTTAAAGAGGTGAGGGCAGTGGGACTGGCCAAGAAAAAAAGATTACTTGTGTTGCAGTAACAACTGAGACCACGTGTATGGGCTCATGGCAGGCAGGATGGCTTCATAGGATGCTTTAGATTGTGGCATGAGAACCAAACCTAATCTTGGCCAGGTGTTTCTTTGGGGGGCAATTGCTGGAGAAGAACTCAGCTGAAAGCCACAACCAGTCAACACTTGCTGTGGAACTAGGGGAATGAGGCTCTCCAGCCTGACAGGAGGGACTTGAGCAGCCTACCATGGCACCTATTCTAGAAGTAAACTTGGAAATGGAATAGTCTCTACAACGAAGAGACTGAGGACTGTGACTTCACATTATCTTTCATTAAATTTTGCCTCTGTTTGAATAGTAAATTAACTGCAATGTTTAATGTTTCAATATATTAACAGTGACATTTTTAGAAAGATGAATAATTGATGTAGAACCTAAATTATTTTTTCTTGCCTCTCTGTCATGCTCATCTTGGAATAATTGACCTCGTAGAGATTACTATCAGAATGTTAGGTCAATGCCAAAAACAAACTTACTATTTTTTTGAAGAGTTGTCTATGATGTCTTCTTCAAATTATTTTCCTTAGTATTTCTTTGCTGTATTTTATTTTTTATTATTTTATATTACATTTAATCACATATATTTTTACAGTGTATGATATTTCTTTTTCCAGCATGATTACCATGCATATCAGTGAAGACAAAGACATTACTATACACATCAGCAGCAGCAAATAGCTTTTCACTTATTTTTCAGATTTAAAAAAAAATTGTATTATTCTTATTTTTTAAACATTCTATCTCTATACATCATTTGGTTTGTAAAGAGAATTTACCCAACATGAAATACTTCTCAGACCAGTCCAGTTGAGAATACTGTATATAAAGAAGAATATGATGATAATAAAAAATTAAAAAAAAAAAAACTAGAGAGGTGTGACATTTATGGGACACAGTAATTGTTTATTACCTGTTAATGACAACAAACTTACTTTTGCGATAAATCACTTCAGAATAATTCCTAGAAGGCAAAAATCATTACTTGGCTTATTTCTGCCTTGTTTGAAATCCTTCCTAAACTAGGGGTCAGCAGGTGGCAGGTGGTCAGGGTGCTGGACTCTCCCACATGGCTGACCATAGTTTGAGTCCTAGACCTGGTGGCTTGCTTTCTCACTTGCCCTCTCTGTCTCTCTATCTCTGTTTGTCTCTCTCTGGTCAAATTAAAATAAATGAATGAATAAATAAAATTTAAATAAATCTTTTTAAAAAGAAATCCTTCCTAAACTTGTACCTCTCTGGCTGGACTATCACACCTCTCCAGGATAGCCTGAGGATATTCTCATGGGGCACACTGACCCCTAGTCAAGACCAGAGGGTGCATGCACTCACCAGAGAAAAAAGAGAAAACATCTCCCAATGGGGCCTGGTCATACTGAATCCTTTTTCCTCCATTTCTCCATCCTGTCAGGATTTTAGGCATGCATACACATGTGCCTGGTGTGTTTACAAGCTGCCAGTGCTGGTATTCAAGTTACAATTGATCACGTGGGATTTGGCTCTCTGCACACACTTCTTAACCACTGCACTATGAGATTGGCCTTAACATTATATTCTTTAAATAAAAATTGTGTTTGCTTCAAATCACATGAAGACACGAGCTGATTTTGCTGTATTTTTAGAAATAACTTCATTGGACAATTTGAGAGGCCTCTTCTTAACTAATGCAGATTTCCCATTATGGGTTGATTATGATTTATTTCAAATTTCACAATTTTTATAGTGTAGATACACATCAATAGCAATTTCTTGGGACATAGATTAAAGAAAGGAAGCACATATTTCTGTAGAGTCCAAGGAGTAAATTATATTGCCTCTTAACCTTCAATGAGGGTTTATGACCACAAGCCGTCTCCAAGTATCTTCCAAAATAGGAACAGAGTAGAATGTCAGTAAGAATAGGATGTGAAATCATGTTTCTCAAGTATTTTTTCACAGACTAAAATCTTTTCACATAGTTTCATAATTTGTCTCCTGTAATCCAATTTTCAAGAATAATATTTGATCAATGAAGATACAGAGGTTTAGAGAAGTTCAAAAAAAGGGGGGGCAGGCTTAAACTTTAAGATGTTGGTCTTTACTTATCCATGTAAACCACCAATGGCCAAAATATTAATTTTTTGGACTTAATTAGAGAAGCTCTATGGTATAGAAAGGTATCTGGAATCCAGAATCAAAATCTGAGATCCTCATTCTAGCATGTGCCAACTCTATGAAATTTGGAAAGGACTTAATGTTTTTGAGCCTCAGATATTTTATCTGGAAAATGTGAAATACCAGTGCTGAGTTATGAGGATAAGGATAATATATACTTTGTATTTGAGACCCATAAAATAAACTTTTTGGGGCTTTGAGATCTAACTTTATGTAATTATTTGAATGATGAATTCAATAAATATGCCTAAATAAGTGTGCCACCTCCCCAGCTACTTAGCATGAAACTAGTGGATCCCTGGCAGTTACTCAGGAGCCCTGGCCAGGGGCGGGAAATGCTCTGACTTATTTGGCTCCTCCGTTTGTATAATTAGGCTTGGACCTCAAATGTCTGTGTGTCTCATAGGCAGTTTTTGACAATAAGAACATCAAATACCTCCTTTATTTTTCCCAGTGACGCCTTGGTATTAGTCCCAGTATACTTGTTAAAAACTCTTCTTCTTCTACCTGACCCATTTTTGTATGGGATATTTTCTCCACTGTTGGAGCTAGTTTTAATTAAAGTTGATGATTCTGGGGTGCCTTCCACAGGCTCCCTGATGAGTGTGATATAAATGGACACAATAAACAGACCATCTAATATTGATAGAGTCTACAGCTGCATCTGCTAATTAGGACCAATAAAGGCTTTGGGGGCAAGAGTTCCCATATGACATTTGTTTAATTAAAGCCTTTGTCCTACTCAGAAGGGTAAAAAATGCTCCACTTAAAATGTACTGAAAACAAACATAGCCATTAGAATGCAGAACATTCCATAATAGTCCCTCATGGCTCCAGAAGGAAACTTTTAGGGCAAAGTAATATTTTATCTCAATAATATGTACAATGTTGTTGTTGTTATTGTTTTAATTGAACTGCATAATTCATTCTGTTTCCAAGTACACACATACACATATGTACATAAGAAAAGGCCTGGATAATAGTCTTTAAGAGGGCAACTGGTTCAAAGATGAGCCAGGGAGGATTGGGGCAAGAAATACGGGGAAGACAGGCAGACTGGGTCTCTCATGTATTATCTTTTGGATAATGAACTCACCTTGACCAACTATATAATGTTTGCTCTCAACAACCTAAGTTATTTATTGTAGATCCTCGTTACCTATTCTAGGTCATGGAGTAAGATGCACCATGGTTGGACGGTGAAGTGGAAAGGCCTTGGGCAGAAAAGCAGGAAATGTCAATGTTGCTCTTCACATCAACAGTGATGGGATATATCTATAACTTTAGAAAATTATTCTTTGAGTCTCACTTTACCTGGAGAAATAGACATACATATTAGTGTGTGTGTGTGCATGGTTGAGGGCATGTGTAATTACTAGAGAGAGATGGAAAGACAGAAAGGGAGGGGAGAGAGCATCCCGCATGAGGAATAGACATTCCAAAATCTCTCTCTTTGCTCCCCACACCCTTCGGTATTTATGGCATACACACACACACAGGCCTCTAACATATTCCTCAAGCCATTGGGTCCAAGACTCAAGGCACACAGTTGGCTATGTGAGATCCAGCCACTGAGCCAACCTAGAAGTATGAATATTTAGGAAGGGCTTTCACTATTAGGTCCTTGGAAAGGTCATGACATATTTTCCTGTTTTTCTATGCAAAAATGCATCATGACTTTTCTAACAACCCAATAGCTTGATTTAAAGAATATTTCCTTGGGACCAGCAGTTAGTGTAATGGCTATGTCACTGGACTCCCACGTAGTCGACTGCTGTTCGCGTCCCGGACCTGGTGGCTTAAAACTCACGCCGGGCGCGTGTGCGTGTGTGCCCAAGATCCTGAGAGGAGAGTGGAGGAGAAGGGATTGCGGCGTGGCCATCCCCCTGGGGGGTGATTTCTCGCTTTCTGTCTCTCTCTGTCTTTCTGGCGAGCGCACGCACCCTATAGCAAAAAAAACTCTCAAAAAAAAAAATCTTTTCTTTTTCAGTTTCTTTTATTATACTTGAGGAATTTTTCTAAATGTAGCTCATACAAATTTGCTAGTTTTTAAGTATAAAACCATAAGTAAACATTAAATTGATAAGCTATTTATCGATATGTCTTGCAGGTATTCTCTCTAGCAAGTGCATGTATCCTCTGGTGAAAATTTTTAAAAAAGATCTTTCTATTAATTTTAGTGCATATGTAAAATTTTTTGAAAAGTAAAATAACACACATCAATAAAAAAAAGACCAGTAATGTTAGGAGTATATCATTTGAGAATAATCTATATATATATAGATCAAAGGATATATAGATAGTATATATAGATAGATTTAAAGTGTGGAAGATATGTGGATTGAATTATACATGTTCTTAATGTAACATGAAATTTAAAAGATACAATGAAATATAGCAAATAAATTAGAATATACACAAATACTTTCTTGTTTTATGGCAGAGAAGGACTATAACCAAAGATATCCTAAGTTACAACAATCGTACCTAGCACAAGTTCTTGGTTTCTAATACCATTCTCCAATGAAAGAAAACAGGGCTCCTTAGAGAATAACTGATTCCAGGACTGGGACAAGATATAGTAAGATGGCCTCAGAGCATTTCTAGTGCCATAAAATAAAGAAATGCTGAAAAAAAAATAGCAAAATTTTTTTAAAAAATTTATCAATTATGGTGCATATCACAGGTGATATAGTAGCCAAGATTAAGATCCAGTGGCCAAAATTGAACTTTTTTTTTTTTTTTTTTGAGAGGTTTTTGCTATAGGGCACATGTGCTGGCCAGAGAAACAGAGAGACAGAAAGCAAGAAATCACCCCCAGGGGGGATGGCCACGCCGCAAACCCTTCTCCTCCATTCTCCTCCTGGGATCTTGGGCACGCACGCACATGCGCCCAGTGTGAGTTTAAGCTACCCGGTCCGGGACTTGAACCATGGTCAACTACATGGGAGTCCAGCAACATAGCCATTATGCTAACTGCTGGTTCCAAAACTGAACTGACTTTACCAAGAATAAGTAAATTATTGAGTCGTCAGGAAAGTTATGATACATTTTTGCATAGAAAAACATGAAAACATGTCATGTCTTTTTAGACAACCCAATAGTATTACATTAGGACCCAAATTAAAAACTGAATGTCACCAGTCATATGGATTCTACATAAATAGAATAGAATAGAATAGACCAGGCAAATAACCACTACAGAATTCCAAACAACTTAAGCAGGTACTTTACTCTATGAAAGTGAAAAAAAATTCTGGGCTTCTTAAGTGTAGGCTGTAGGTAGGGACTTCCCTCCAAAGAGGAAAGCATGATTGGGGGGAAGGAATACCTTTACAGCAGATACTGCCTTGGCTAGCTTATTCAAAGTCGCCAGTGACAAGTTAAATTGATAGTACAGACTCTGGACACAATATGAGGAAAGTGGCACTTAACCTTGTGATCTCCCAACCCCATAACTCTAACCCCAACCTAACTGTGAAAAATACATAAAAACAAGACTCAGGGGACTGTCTATGAAGTACCTGACCTGTATTCATTATAACTGTCCAGGTCATCCAAAGTAAAAAAAAAAAAAAGTCTAAGAAACTCTGATGGCCAAAAGGAGCTTTAGAAGTCATGAAGCTGACTAAACATACCATGATACATTGGATGGGATCTTGAAGCATGGAAAGGTTGTTAAGTAATAATTGAGGAATCTTAGTTAAGGAATTAAAGTATAAACCTAAGTTAATAAACATGCATCCATACTGAGAAATGTACTGTACTTCGTAAATATGTAAGATGTTAATACAGGAAACTGAATGTGGGGTAGATGGGAATTCTCTGTCCTATCATCACCATTTTGATATAAACCTAAAATTATTCTAAAGAAGGGCTTATTTTAAAACATAAAGTACTGCAAGGGAATTATTGTATATTTTTAAGCTTTGTTTATCTCTTCCATGAGTGAGAGAGATTGAGAGAGATTGAGTGAGCATTTTTAACAGGTTCTTTTTTTTTTCCTCTTTCCTTTTTTAAGAGCGATTTTTGCTATAGGGCACTTGGACTTGCGTGACAAAGAGACAGAGACGGAAAGTCATAAATCACCCTGGGGGGATGGCTGTGCCACAGTCCCTTCTCCTTTGTTCGTCTCCCAGGATTTTGGGTACGTCTACACATGCGCTTAGGCTGAGTTTCAAGCTATAGGGTCTTGGACTCGAACCGTGGTCAGCCATGTGGGAGTCTAGCACCTTAACCACTGCACAACCTGCTGCTCTCCTTACCAAGTTCTTAAAAAAATGATGCCCACCGAGCTTGAGCAAGCCCCAGGT
Source organism: Tupaia tana (assembly GCA_026018925.1). Lineage (NCBI taxonomy): Eukaryota > Metazoa > Chordata > Mammalia > Scandentia > Tupaiidae > Tupaia > Tupaia tana. The sequence goes on from JAKSZU010000015.1 coordinate 78,583,260, forward strand.
AATGGGCACATGCATGCCCAGTGTACTCAGGGAAGTCTCCAGATGTGAACTTGGAACCTCCTATGTGGGGCACCTTGTAGAGCCTCACTTTTTACCCTACAGCACTGGCTGACTCCTATTGTATTTCAAACATGTGTTTTTTAAAATTAATATTAAAAAAGATACTTTAAAAATAGATTTCTAGAGTTAGGTGTGTGTGTATGCATTTCAGGTTGAGAAGATAGAGTTATATTTATTGAAGTATTTCATCCACTTCAGAATTTCTGTCAACTGCTATGTGTACAGATGAGAAGTTGGTTCAGTTGTATAGGATTCCTTCGTCCTTCCTCCTATCCCATTCTTTGGATACTTATTTCATTTACAATGTTTTGGACTTATATACTGTCCTATCATAAGAGCGCCTATAAAACCCCAACTTCAGTTCTCTATTTAAATAATTTCATGCTAATATTTTTATCCCTTTTGCATTATAATGTTTCTTATTTAAAATATGTATCTGTTGATTCTCTAAATCTCATTTTCAAGTAGATGTTTTTTTTTGCTTTTGTTTTTCAAGAATAACTTATGGGACCAATAGATGGTGTAATGATTACATCACTAGACTCCTACATAGTCGACCGCAGTTTGAGTCCCAGACCCCATGGCTTAAAACACACACCAGGCATGTGTGTGCCCAAGATCCTGAGAAGAGAATGGAGGAGAAGGGATTGTGGCATGGTTTTCTCCCCAGGGGGTGATTTCTTGCTTTCTATCTGTTTCTCTCTGTCTCTCCTGTGAGCACAGGCACCCTATACCAAAGAGAGAGAGAGAGAGAGAAAGAGAGAGAAAGAGAAAGAATAATTTATAAGCTACAGTTCTAGCCAAGAGACAGGTAAAGGAAGGCCCTGCAGGCCATATATAAGAGCTTTGGCATTATCCTAAGGGCAAAAGTATCTCCTTAAAACCCACTCTTTTGCCTCAAGGAATTGGAGGGAGTAAGAACAGAACCATGGAGATTAATTAGGTGATTATCGTTTGCGTCCAGGCCCAAGAGGAAAGTGGTTCAGACCAGAGTGACGGCTGAGAAAGGGATAAAGGAGAGCACATTGACTGTGGAGGGTGAAGAAAGAGCACAAGATGCAGCATCAGCTTTTTTGGGTTGGAATTCCATCTCTGCTGGTTACAAAACTGTGTGACTCTGGGCAAGCTGCTCACTTTCTCTGAAGCCTCAGTTCCCATATCCAAAAATGGAAGAAGATATAATAAATTATTTACATTAAAATTTTAAAATATAACTCAAATATTTGAATTTTTCAAGCTTTTTTGAGAGAGTTGGTATACAAAAATACCACACATCAATTATAGTATTTGGTGAATTTGGACATATGTGTACACCTGTGTTACCATAACACAACCAAGGTAATATTTATTGCCATCATCTCCAAATTCTTCCTTGTGTTTATTTATTTTTTGTTTTTGTGGTAAGAACACTTAACAGGGGATTTACCCTTCTTTTTTATTTTTAAAGAGAGATTTTTGCTATAGGATGTATGTGTCATCAGAGAGACAGAATGCGAGAAATCATCTCCAGGGGGATGGTCATGTCACTATCCCTTCTCCTCCATTCTTCTCTCAGGATTTTGGGCATGCACACACATGTGCCCGGTGTGAGTTCGTGTCACCCATTCCGGGAATTGAACTGTGGTCGGCCATGTGGGAGTCCAGCAATGTAACCATTGTGCCCTCTCTTGCCCTGGGATTCATCCTCTTAACAAATGTTTTAGGTTTGTAGTATCTTATTGTTAATAACAGACACTTATACAGTAGGTCTCTGAAATTTACTCATCTACTAACGTAACTTTAAACTCACTGAAACACTTATTTCCTGAGCTCTGTATGCTAGAAAATATCTAGACATAGTTTTATGCTTGAAGAAAATATAGCTGAGGATGAAGTTATTGGGCCACAGTTTTTACCTATTAAGAGTTTGTTCTTTAGAACCAGCAGGTAGTTAAGATGCTGAACTCACATGGTTGACAGCCATTCGATTCCCAACCCAGTGGCTTGAAATCATTCTGACATGTGCACCTGTATGCCCAAAATCCCAGGAGGAAAGTGGAGGAGAAGAGATTGCAGAGTGGCCATCTCCCTGGGGGTAGGGGAGTTTTCTCACTTTCTCTCTTTCTTTCTCCTTCTCCAATGAGGACATGTGCCTAGAGCAAATTAAAAATAAACAAAACAACAGTTTTGTTTTCTTTGATATATTTAAACAAATTCACCTCCTAACAAATGAATATTCTTTTGTACCCTTTCATATAATTTAGAGTTCTCTTTGGTTCTTTCTATTATTTATCAATAGTAATTTAATTTTATGTTCTAGAGTCCTTTAAAACCTGCTCAGGGTCTGTCTCTATAAGGAATAGAATCAAGAAAGAGCCTTTTACTTTTTAAATAACCCAGGTGTGTTTTATGATGTGTTAATCTGTCTTTGTTTCTGTAGGACATAAAGGAATTATTATTATGATCCCAAAGGAAAAAAAGATCATTTCTCTCTCTTTGGCAACCAGCCTACTTTCCTGGGGAGTGAGGCTGTGGGCCTAGCTATAATATGGTCAAGTTGCTTCCAGATGTTATTCTTAATATATAGAATCTTACTCCATTGTATAACTTTTAAATAACATTTAGGCATAGAGATCATTTGAGAAGTGGGAAAGCAGGGAGTTTTCTTACCTATCACAAAGGACCATGGAGATACCGACATACTGGTTCTCGATTCTGTAGCCATATTTAGAAGAGGTCACCCCAAGTAGAAAGAAGGCCTATTCATTCTTTGCATTATTCACTGTCTTGTACAACAGTACTCTTTCTTTCCTGTTCATCTGCATGTCCAGACCATGACATGACAGAGTGACTACTTATTCTTTCTTCTTCTCTCTGAAACAATGTCTAAGTTTTTTTTTAATGTTTATTTATTACTTCCATGAGCAAAAAAAAGAGAAAAAGAGAGACCATACCCTCAACAGGTCCTGACATCATAATCTATCTGCAGCCTCAGCCCCTGATCATGGGCACATATATGCCCAGATTACTTAGGAAGGTCTCAGAACATGGACCTGGAACCTTCTCACGTGGGTCGGCCTAGCAGGATACCCTGCTTTATCGCTGTACCACCATCCAGCCTCACGGTATTTAAGTATAAGCACAGATAGAAATTAAACTACAACTTAAAGATGTTTAATTAGTCATTCATATTATTTTACTAACAGATACTTCTGGAGCACTGAGTACATGTTGGTATATGCAGAAAGGCATCACCTAAGTTCTACTTTTTCTTAGGATGTAAAAAATCAGGAGAGGATATTGTTTCCACTCTTATAATGAGAACATGCTAGATTGCTTGCAAAATTAGAGACCTTCTTTGAGCCTATTAGAGAACTGAGGGGGACAAGGGAACTTAATAAACTTAATGAAATCCAAAAGGTGCCAAGCCTCTCCAATGACAGGAAGAGCTTACCTCTGACAAGTCAGAGGAGGAAGGTGCTTGAGATGTGGATCAGAAGGAAATAGATGGAATTTTCAGTAATTTTTAAATGCTAAAACACTAAATACTGAACTCCACCTTTACTCTCTTGCTTTTTCCTCTGGACCCTCACTAAGGTCACAAAAAAGATGAGGCACAGAGTAGAGAACACAGAAAAGATTCTATGGCTCAAGCTTACTCAGCTACCCAAGTCTGACAGTGAAGCAAGGTAACAGCACAAAGCCCCCTGCTTCCCAGGCACAGAGTTCCGGTGACAGCATTCTTCTACTGGAGGAAGGGCAATAGGATGCCCCAGGTCATTCCTTTCCAGAGACAGGTGCATGAGGCCACTAAGTGTTGAGAAGAACTGTGAGGAATCCTCCAGCACTCCAGGCCTTATGCCTAATTATCAGGGAGCATTATGCCACTCCTGAAGGATGTGAAAACAGTAGAGCATTGAACACAGCTGCAGCAATGCAAGGCCAGACCTAGCTCCCCTGGAGACTACACTGACCCAGACCTCCCCAACAGCCCGACAGAATAAAACGTATATGATTTATTGCTTGTGAATAATATTTACCTCCACCTCCACTGTTCTATTTCCACAGAGTTTGGCATTCAATGAATAATTATGAGAAAAATACAAAAAGGAAAAAAAAATCGATAGTTAATAAAAAGACATCTGATGGAACCATAGTCTGACACATCCAGCCATGCCTACTTGTTGAACTTAAGGAACTTCAAAATAACCATCATAAATACGTTAAAGTATCTACTCGAAAAGTTAGTTAACAGATGGGAATTTCAGAAGATAGATGGAAACATTTAAAAGAGCCAAATGGAAGGACTAGAAATGAAAAACATCTGTGCTTCTGGATTGTACTCCCATGTTTCACTGGAATCCATTTATTGGACTGCTTACTTCCTTTCATCCTACAGCTCAACATCTGAGGCCCGGGATTACTTTGCAGGCATACGTTTATAACACTGTTCCATTTGACTCTTCCTTTGCCATGGTCTTATCTCCATTCTCCAAGAAAAAGAGGGGAATAAGGAGGAAGATGCACGAGACAGAAGTAAGCCAGAATTGTTATCAAATTGAAGGAGAGTAAGTTATGCTGTTGGTTTTGAAAACAGGGTAGGCAGGGAACCAGCAGTTAGTGTAATGGCTATGTCGCAGGACTCCCACGTAGTCGACCACGGTTCGCGTCCCGGACCCGGTGGCTTAAAACTCACACTGGGCGCGTGTGCGTGCGTGCCCAAGATCCCGAGAGGAGAATGGAGGAGAAGGGATTGCGGCATGACCATCCCCCATGGGGGGTGATTTCTCACTTTCTGTCTCTATGTCTCTCTCTCTGTCTGTCTGGCAAGCGCAAGTGCCCTATAGCGAAAAACCTCTCAAAAAAAAACAAAAACAAAAACAAAAAACAGGGTAGGCAGAGTTTACCACCTCCTTGTTTAATAATAAAGACTCCCAGGACCAACAGGTGGTTACTGTCTTTCTTTCTCTGTCTCTCTCTTCAGTGAGCCCATGTTCCCTATAGCAAAAACAAAAACCTGTAAACAATAAATAATAATAATAATAGTAAAGACTCTTTTTGGAAATCCCAGAGCACTAACTGATGCAAGACTTTGAGTTAGAACACAGTCAATTTACAGATACAGGGGATCCTAGTTGTCAACACTTTCTAGAAAAAAAAGAGCATGAGTGATCCTAATGTATGGCACCAGGACACATTTACTCATGGGCATAGTTATAGTCCATAAGACTATACCTGTTTTATAACAATAGATCAGCCATTGGTACAATAGTTACCTTCAAGAAGAGTACAAAAGGATGAATGCTAAGAAAGATATAAATAATTCTTCTTATCATTATTGGCTAAAAGTGTCAGATATTTTGTAGTCAGATACAATTAAAGAGAAAAATATTAATCTAAAGCCTACGTTAGGACATTTCAGGAAGCATTAGGTCATCGGGAGAGTCATGACATATTTTCCATGCAAAAATGTATCATGACTTTTCCTGATAACACAATTGACACTAAACGTAATTGTGTCCATTTTCTAATAATAATTTCTCCTTTAGGAAGAATGGGCATATGTCAAGAGTCATGAGCTCAAGTACTGGTTCTTCCATGTACTATGAGCCCAATTTACCTTAAATTTTATATTGGTAAAATGGACTTTTAAAAGCAGTCCCAATAATATCATAAACTGCTTTGAAGTGCAAAGTAAATAATACACTGCCATTCAAATTGTAGTAATTTTATTTTCATTTGGACAGGCGCAATATCTCAAACTCAGGTTACTATCATGTCTTACTTTTGCCATGTAAACGGTAATAACGAATTTACAATCATTCTTGAACTAAACAGGAGATTTGAAGATCAGCTTTTCAGGCCAGAGTTTTGGGCAGAGGCCAAGGTAATTCAGCTGCCAGCAACAAAGTATCACAGCAAGTGCCAAAAAAATACTCCTTTCTGAATGGGAAGATGTCTCTGCCAAACCAAGTCTTAAGGGTTTTTATAGTTCTTTCCCATATGTCCCTTAGAAAATGTCAGTTTTCATAGCTCATTTTTGAATGGATCTGTCAGAATAACAAGTATTAACCATTCTCCAAGCCCAGGAATTCAATCCAGTTTAAATGAATTTGAAGATGAGAGTATTTTTAGGGGATATTGAGGCCTATGCCTTGATGTCATGGACAGCACATATTGAAATAAGCACAGGTAACTGCCTCCAATTTCTGGTTGGTCCATCCAGGTCTGCTCTGTGTAGCAACTCCTAGACAGACATTACAGGACTGGTCACACTGACATGCGTAAGTCCCTGCTTCTGCCCAGAGGAAAAGGCAGCATTTCCTGTTCTTAGATTGGCAACCTGTGAGCTAGCAGAGGGTCTGAGAGACTGAAATGTAGGAGTATGTAGATATTAGTTTCTCCAAGCTGGTCTAAAACTGTTAATAAATGGAAATGCTTGGAAAGCTATACAGCAAGATAGAAATATCTTCAAGAAATTCAGCCTTCCAAAAGGACAGTGTCTTAAAGAATAATGGCAGGATCTAATACAAACAAATATAGCTGTTTCAAGTTTACATACTTCATATTTGAGATTCTACACTGCTATAGTTTGAATGTGTGTCTCTCAAATTTATGTGTGGAGATTTGGTTGTAATGAGATTAAGAAGGTGAAAACTTAATGTGATCATGGCATTGAATGGTGGAGTCTTTGGGGGAGATAGGGATTAAAATCATCACAGCAAAGCCCCCATGTTTGACTGCTGATGGCTTCGTAAGGAGAATGAATGAGAACAGAATGGAGACACGTGGACACAGATGCATGTCCTCCTCTCCTCCACTGTGTTATAATGTAACCAGAAGACCCTCAGCAGATGCTGCCCCTGGATCTTAGACCTTAAGACCATGAACTGGATAAACCTGCATCCTTACAAATCACCTTGTTTCAGATATTTTCTGTTATCAACAATGAAACAGATTAGGACGTACACTAAACAACTTCCACTTATCTCCTCTTGGAAGAGCTTGGACAATATTCAAATATAAAGCTATACTATTTCAGCGATTGTCATTGAACTTCCATGAAGCCCCACCAACCAAGACAATTTTGGTAGGTTTAAATTTCTAGAACCTGCAATGGGAAAACCGTGGGTTTATTGAATGTGCACTTTCAGAATTACTAGCCTATCCACCTTGAAATATTCCTGAACCACGTGAAGACAATTGAGGATTTTAAGCAAGGATGTGATGTTGTAACTATTGATGTGGTGAAGACTGGAAGAAAGCCAGGCTGGGAATAGGAAGGTACATTTGGAAGCCAGAGTAATGTCTCTGGATCTTCTGGTTCAAGACAGACATGTGTAGGAAACAGATGTAGTAGGGTTTAGATATTAGGAGATGATGATGACAGATTTAATGTTGAGGAAGAAGAACAAAGATGGCTAAGTTTCTGATTTTGAAATGTTGGAGAATGATGGTGCCATTTCCATCAAAGGTTGGAAATGTGAGCTTTCTTTGGGAACTAGGAAAAGATGTGTTCATATTTGGACATGTTGCATTTGCAACATCTGTGGCAATGTTCTGTATCTCTGTGTACAAGTGGAGAGGGAGCTGTCTGGCTGATAGTTATGGTTGGCAGCCTTTAGGATGGCCTCCAGCAACCTGGCCTTCAAGCTTTGTGTTATACCCTCTCCTTGAGTAATTTGTTTCTGACGAATAAAACATGGAGGAGATGTCTCGTTCATGATTAGGTTATGGAATGTGGCGAATCCTGTCTTGCTGGTACACTCTCTCTAATACTTGACAGCCTCACACGTCAATGAGGCAAACTTATCTTGAAGCATACTTAATGCTGGAAGGGACCACGCAGCAAAGCACTGAGGGTGGCCTCCACAGCCACTGAGGAACTGAGGCCTTGATGCAACTAAACTAATTCTACAATCTCTGAGTGAGCCATTCCCTCTTGAGCCTTCAGAGGAGATTGCAGATCATGGGCTGACTTGGACTGTGGTCTTGTGAGAATTCATGAAGCAAAGAATCCAGTGAAACTGTGCCCAGAACTCTGCAGAAACTGTTAAATAATAAACACGTGGTGGTTTAAGCTTCTGATTTGGGGGTAGTTTGTTGTGTTACAATAGACAACTAACACAGGAGTGCTGGAAATGAAGTTTGGAGTTGAGACTGACCAGCATCTATTGTGTACTGAGTATGAATGAGCTCAGTGAAAGATTTAATGTGTAATGATGGGGAAAGGAGAATGATACAGAAATTGGAGAGAGTAAAATTTAAGAAATGGATGGAAGACCAGAAGCCTGAAAAAAAAAAAAGTTAAAAAAAAATCTGATAGGCAGGAATTGTAGGGTTAAAGAAGTTGTGACCAAGTACTAAAGACTGAAAACTGCTTTTAGCAACAAGGTGGGTTTCTGCTTATCTTGATGTGAATGATTTCAAGAAAGTGACCTGGAAAAAAGGTAGATTGTAATAGATTGAGGAGGAAACATAAAAGAGAGAAGAAACTTCTCACTTCTTTGAAGAAGTTTAGTTTTTGAGAGCAGTAAAAATGTAATGTGGTATTTGCAATCAGTAAACATTTGCTAGACTTTTTGAGCATATTTATGTGATGAGGCCATCTTGGTGATGCAAATTTCAATCGCATTTTCTGTTATTTACAACATAGCTGGTATAACAAAAACAATAAAGGATATAACTTATTTAGCCATATATAATCCTCCTGCCCTTTGGAAGGCACTTACACATCTATTTGCATTTTACATAACAAAATACAGCATCATTTCCCCCCACATAATACAACAAATATTTCTTAATATTGCTATATTGGTGGCATGCTTATTTTTAATACTGTATAATGTATCATCAAGCTTGTGTACTACACATGATCTATTTCCTATTTGTTGGACTGCTAGGTTTTTTCCAACTTTTTATAACTGTAAATAATGCTATGATGAATTACACAAAGTTGCTCCAAAACAAAAAGAGAGGCTCTCTGTAAGAGACATTTTTTTGAATGCTTGCCAAAGCCAGCTCTCTTACATTAAAAGAGCTCTGAGCTGAATTCGATAGAAATTCATGTAAGAACTATGAAGGCTCCTTCTTTTCGTTCTTTTGCTATCCCAAATTTTGGGTAGTTAAAACATCCAGGGAGACTACTCAAGTGTCCAGATTGACTTTAATCTTTCTGTGAACCCAGGTCCATTCTGTGAACCCAGTCACAGTCGCTGTCTCTCAACATCCTGAGGCACTTGGAACACCATAGAAGGACCTCAGTCATCTCTCTTCTTTTATTTGTTTATTTAATATTGGAAGGAATGTTGCTGTCTTTAATAACCCCCTTGTTATTGCACTTGCAAGTAAAAGAATCCATGCTTCCTTGGAGGGCTGAGTGCACTGCCAGGAAACATTTTCCCTTTAAACTCATAGTGATTGTTGCAGATCTGCTAAACATGAGGTTTGCCAAATCGTAAGAATCACTATCATAGTTCTGGTAAAACACTTGTTGAAATGAAAACATATAGAGCATTTGCAGTGATCAGCTGAAATTCAGATTTTAAAATCAAGCTTGTATCCCTTTCTCACCACCTGTCTCTTGACCTAACCTCTTTATAAGACCACTCTTCTTACTTTTATCCTGATTTAAGATGGTGGTGTCTTCGTAGCTTTTAGGGATTGTGCAGGTAAGACAGTTAACTACAAAAAGACAAGAAAGAAAGGGACTAGCAGATGGCATAATGGTTACATCACTGGACTCCCACGTAGTCGACCCTGAATTGAGTCCTGGATTTAGTGGCTTAAAACGCACACTGGGCGTGTGTGTGTGCATGCATAAAATCCCAAGAGGAGAATGGATAAAGGATTGCAGCGTGGCCATCCTTCCTGGAGGGGTAGTTTTTTGCTTTCTGTTTCTGTCTCCCCAGTGAGCACATGCATCCTATAGCAAAAATTTCTCTCTCAAAGACAAAAAAGATAAAAAGAGACTAGGGCCTGAGAAATCAACACACCCTAGGGAAGGACATTTTGAGGAAAATAGAGAGTAGTTAAGAACTATGATTCTAGGGACCAGCAGTTAGAGTAATGGCTATGTCGCTGGACTCCCACGTAGTCGACCGCAGTTCGCGTCCCGGACCCGGTGGCTTAAAACTCACGCCAGGCGCGTGTGCGTGCGTGCTCAAGATCCCAAGAGGAGAATGGAGGAGAAGGGATTGCGGCATGGCCATCCCCTCTGGGGGGTGATTTCTCGCTTTCTGTCTCTCTGTCTGTCTCTGTCTGTCTGGCGAGCGCACGCGCCCTATAGCAAAAACCTCTCCCAAAAAAAGAAAAAAAAAAAAAAAAAGAACTATGATTCTAAAACAGAGGCCTGGGTTTAAATCCTGAGTGAATGTGTGAACTCTGTGATTTAGAGGCAGTTATTTAACTGGTCTTATTCCTTATGAGTAAAACAAGATTTTGAGAAGGAATTAACTAGGCACACATACAGGGCTTAACACACCTCCCAGCAAAAAGTAAGACCTTGACCAACAGCGGCTGTTATTATTACCAATAAGAACAGAACTGAAAGAATGCAAAAATAAAGTAGAATTTGGCAGGCAGCAGTGTCTGCTGGGTGGAGCTGATGAAGTGGGCAGTGAGGGCAAGGAGGCAACAGCAAGCTTCAAGACTGGAAGAAGGTAATGGCTCCAGTGAAAGGCAGGTTCACGATGATGGGGAATTAAGGTACCCCACCTCTTTGATTCATGGTGCTCCATCACCGTGAAGAGTGAAGGCAGCATGGGACCAGCAGTTAGCATAATGGCTATGTTGCTGGACTCCCATGTAGCCAACTGTGGTTCGAATCCCGGACCTGGTGGCTTAAACTCACACCAGGCGTGTGTGCATGCATGCCCAAGATCCTAAGAGGAGAATGGAGGAGAAGAGATTGCAGCATGGCCATCCCCCCTGGGGGGTGATTTTTTGCTTTCTATCTCTCTGTCTCTCTCTGTCTGTCTGGCAAGTGCACACACCCTATAGCAAAAAACATCTCCAAAAAAAGAAAAGGAAAGAAAGAAAGAAAAAAAAAAAAAGAGAGTGAAGGCAGCAATGGGCACTGCAAAGCATCTCCATTGGCAGGAGTAGATACCAGGTAGTGTCTACTGGATAGACTCTTGTCTCTAGAGATGACAGGTGACAGCAGTGAAAATGAGACTAGATCTCAGCCCATAGAAACTAACACCAAGGGCCATGAACTGAAAAAGCCGCTGAAGCTTAGGAAGCACATGCAGAGCTCAGTTCCTAAACAGGGTCTGAGCTTCAGTGGGATAACCACTGGTAGCTGAGTCATCTAACTGGTACAGTACCCCGAATCCTTCCTACAAGCCTATTTAATGGTTCCTATGAAAATATCTCACTTTGGGATGACTACTGGCTGGAAGAAAGGTACCTGTATACGTACAAGTTGACTTTTATGTGCAGAGCTTATGTTTCTAGGAACCTGCTGAAATTTTATCCAGAATGTAAGATGAGTGTGTGCATTTCTCTGGGGGATGGATTCATTGTTTTCAACAGTATCAAAAGGGCTCATGAACAAGTAGGAGTGAAGGAACAATGCTTTAAAGAAATGCTCTTTTTAAGTTTAACTATTAAAGTGTCCATATTTTCTTATCTTGATCAAATATTTGGTGGGTTGAATAGCGCGTTCATTTCCTATCGCAGAATTTCCTCCTATATGCTGGACTCCAATTAGAATTTATTATACTTTCCCATTTGCACTCTGCTTTTTCATTTTGTTTTATTTTTTAATGATTCACCATTTCTTTTGAAAATTTTTATTATTTATACATTTAATCACTATACATCATTTAGATTGATGAAAATACACCTCAGTGCAGCCCAGTTGAGAATGCTATACATCCTCATCAACAAATAATAAACCACATCTGTGTTCCACAAATGTCTTACCTCCCATTTTTTCCCCAAATTTCCTTTCCTATGCTCTTCCCCTCCCACACTCTTTCCACTTTGTCTCTAGTGTCCATAACAATTTTTAATGCTTTTATGTCCTCCAGGCAGTTGGCATATGTTAAATGGAGACACACAGTGTTTCTCTTTCATTGCCTGACTTGCTTCACTCTGCAACAAATCTTCCATATTCGTCCACTTTCTATCAAATTCCAGGGCCTTGCTTTTTATGACTGAGTAGTATTCCATGGAGTATATGTGCCACACTTTTTCAGTCCATTCATCTCTTCGTGGACATTTGGGTTAGTTCCATGTCTTAGCAATCGTGAATAAGACTGCAATGAATATAGAGGTACAAGCATTTTTCTGACTGTGCATTCTCCTGTCCTTTGGGTAGATACTCAGGAGTGGAATTGCTGGATCATATGGTAGTTCTATTTGAAGGTCTTTGAGGAACCTCCATATTGTTCTCCACAGTGGCTGGGCCAATTTATATTCCCACCAATGGTGTAGGAGTGTTCCCCTTTCACCAAATCCCCTCCAGCACTTACCATTTTTTGTTTTTTTTTAATCTTCACCATTCTGACTGGGGTAAAGTGGTATCTCACTGTGGTTTTGATTTGCATCTCCCTTACGATGAGGGATGTTGAGCATTTCTTCATATGCTTTTTGGCTGTTCATATATCTTCCTTAAAGAATTGTTTATTGAGAAGAAGATTCCTCATGGCTCCTGCGAACTAGTTATTTCAGGGTACAAGAGAAATGAAGATTTTCTACTGATAATTCAGCCTTCAGCAAACAAGCTAGTGTGAGCCATCACAACAGAACAGTAAAGATATTCCAGATCACCTCTTTCTGCTCGCTCCTGAACATTCAGATTGAACTTCAAGAATTAGGAAGAGGGACCAGCAGTTAGTGTAATGGGTATGTCGCTGGACTCCCACGTAGTTGACCGCGGTTCGCGTCTCAGACCCCGTGGCTTAAACTCACGCTGGGCGTGTGTGAGTGCGTGCCCAAGATCCCAAGAGGAGAATGGAGGAGAAGGGATTGCGGTGTGGCCATCCCCCCTGGGGGGTGATTTCTCACTTTCTGTCTCTCTGTCTTTGCCTGTCTGGTGAGCGCATGCATGCGCCCTATAGCAAAAACCTCCCAAAAAAAAAAAAAAAAAAGAATTAGAAAGAAACATACCATCCATTAGATGACTAGAAATCACCGCAGGACCACAAGAAATATGGGAAAGCAAGAAAATACCTCTCTTCTGAGGGAAAAGAATAACCTCTTTTCATCCACAAGCAATTCAATGGAAATCATGGAAATGTTTGATAAAGAATTTAGAACATTCATAATGGCGAAGCTATCAGAGATGGAAGAAGAGAGACAATGAACTGCTAAAGAGAAAGGAGAAAGAAGTTGATGAGTTCCAGGAGGTGAGAAAATTCTTGCAAGATCTAAAAGAGGAATTACACACTTTAAAAAAGAATCAAACGTAACTGTTAGAGATGAAGTCTATAATACAGGAAGTCAAAATCTCCCTTGAAAGTATTAAAAGCAGACCAGATCATACAGAAAATAGAATCTCAGACGTAGAAGAGAAAATTGCTGGCCTAGAAAAATCTATCACGAAGACTGAGAAAATGGCCCAAAAATTTGAGAATAATATACGAGAAGTACTAGATATCATCAAACATCCAAACATCCAGATAATTGGCATTCCAGAAGGTGAAGAGACCCAGAAGGGCATTGATAATCTATTCCATGAAATCCTGCAAGAAAACTTTCCAAACCTAGAGAGGCATTCAAAGATTCAGTCCCAAGAAACACAAAGGATCCCAAAGAGGATCAACCCAAGAAGATCTTCTCCAAGACACGTTATAGCCAGGTTGACTAAAACCACAGACAAAAAGATACTAAGATTGGCAACTGAAAAACATCAAGTTACCTACAAAGGGTATTCCATCAGGCTAAAAGCAGACCTCTCATCGGAAATAATGCGAGCGAGGAAAGAATGTGAAAATATATTCAAAGTGTTAAGAGAAAAGCAATTTCAGCCAAGAATATGGTACCCAGCAAGATTATCTTTCATGTGGGAAGAAAAGACAAGAACATTCTCAGATAAACAAAACCTGATAGAATTTACCAGCACCGGACCAGGTCTCCAGGAAGTTCTCAAGGGTGTACTATATCAGAAAAATTAAATACAGACACACAGAAATAAGAGTTCAAAAACTAAGAAGGTGGCCAACTTAATCGTAGGGACAAGTCTGGAGTTGAATATTATATCCCAGAATTTAATCGGGAATATTGAATCGCAACAGAAGATAAAAGTACATGAGACTGATAGGTTCATGCACCTACCATTTGAACAGAATCCTAACCTGTTTCCTGGCTTTAAGCAAAGTTCCTTAGCATTTCTTTAAGGTAAAACTGGTTTTCTTTTTCTTTTTTTTTGGAGAGGTTTTTGCTATAGGGTGCGTGCGCTTGCCAGACACAGAGAGAGAGCAGAGAGACAGAAAGCGAGAAATCACCCCCCAGGGGGGATGGCCACGCCGCAATGCAATCCCTTCTCCTCCATTCTCCTCTTGGGATCTTGGGCACACACACGCGCCTGTGTGACTTTTAAGCCACTGGGTCCACAACGCGAACCGCGGTTGACTACATGGGAGTTCAGCGATATAGCCATTACGCTAACTGCTGGTCCCAAAACTGGTTTTTTTAATAGTGCCAAGTGAACTTACTATTGAAAGTAGTTAGATTATTTAAGAAATCGTGTGGTCAATACAAGGTGGTTGGGAAAGTAATGGAAGACAATTGTAGACACCAGAGATAGTGTGAGAAGAGGGGTGGGAAAGGACAGAGGGTCAGAAAGAGGGGTAAAAAAATTCTAGAAACTAGAAATGGAAAATTTTTGATAATAATATGCATGATTAAGTCACTATGCAGTATATTCTGGATGGGAAATAACATTTTGTATGCTGTGATGATGCTTACGGAAAGAATGTAAATTAAGTTAAAAGATTCAGAAAAAAAAATCTATTTGATGACTGCAGTAAGATTATTAGCTCCAGCTAGGTGCTACTTTACAGGATGCCTAAAGTTAGACTTGTGTTCATGGAAATGTATATATCAGCTGTGTTTGTTATGAAAATATTTAGATTAATTAACATCTTTAGTAATTTAATAAAATGTGGGGGAAAACAGTATAGAAAGCAAACATAGATACCAGACACAGTGTGGGAGGAGAGTGGGAGATGACAGAGGGTAAAAGATAGGGAATCAGGGATGGGGGAAAAAAAAGCCAAACATACAGGAAACAAGAAATAGAAATTTATTTGTTGACAATAACATGTATGTTGATGTGCTTGATTGAGACAATATACAGTGTACTCTTGGTGGAAAATCTCATTTTGTATGCTGTAATGATGTACAGTTAATGAATGTAAATAAATAAATTTTAAAAAGAATTGTTTATTCAGCTCATTTTTCCATCTTTTAATTGGGTTAATCTTTTTCTTTCAGGTAAGCTGCTTGAGTTCCCTGTATATTTTGGTTATGTCCCTTACCTGAGGCACAGTTAACAAAAATTTTCGTCCATTTTGAGGTTGTCAATTCACACTAATTGTGATGTCCTTTGCTGTGCAGAAACTTCTTAATCTGATGTAATCCCACCTGTCTATTTTGGGGATTATTGCCTGTGCTTTGGGGGTCTTACTTAAGTTTTTGCCTACCCTAAGTCTCTCAGGGTTTCCCCAGTGTTTTCTACCAGTAGTTTCATAGTTTACAGTCTTAGGTTTAGATCTTTGATCCACTTGGAGTTGTTTTTTGTTAATGGTGACAGGGGTTCAGATTCATCTTTGTGCAGGTGGATACCCAGTTTTTCCAGCACCATTTGCTAAAGAGGTTTTTCTTTTCCCACTAGATTGACTGGTACCCTTTGTCAAAGATGAGTTGGCTGTATGTTTTGGGGTTTATTTCTGGCATCTCTACTCTGTTCCATTGGTACTCTTGTCTGTTTTTGTGCCAATACCATGCTGTTTGGATTATCACAGCTTTGTAATATATTTTGGAGTCAGGAAGTGAGATGCCTTCTACTCTACTCTTCTTGCACAGAATGGCTTTGACAATATGTCGTCTTTTATGGTTCCAGAAAAATTCTATGATTGTCTTTTCTAGATCTGTGAAGAATGTCTCTTGTAATTTTATAGGGATTGCATTAAATATGTAGATTAATTTGGATAGGATTTCTATTTTGATTATATTAATTCTGCCAATCCAGAAACATGGGATGTCCTTCCACTTTTTTGTGTCCTTTTTGATTTCCTTTTTAAGGTTTTTGTAGTTTTCCTTATAGAGATCTTTGACTTCCTTGGTTAGTTTTATTCCTAAGTATCTTATACTTCTTGTGGCTATGGTAAATGGGATTACTTTCTTCAGTTCTGTCTCTGTATGTTTGTTGTTTGTATATAGAAATGCTATAGATTTTTGTAAGTTAATTTTGTATCCTGCAACTTTACTGTATGCATTTATTACTTCAAGTTTTTTCATGGATACTATTAGGTCTTCTGTGTATACAATCATGTCATCTGCAAACTGAGATAATTTCAGCTCTTCTTCCGCTGTTGGAATGCCTTTTATTTCCTTCTCTTGTCTGATCACATTGGCTGGACTTCCAGTATTATATTGAATAGGAGCAGAGAAAGTGGGCAGCCTTGTCTTGTACCATTCAGTATAATATTAGCTATAGGTTTTTCATACATTTTATTATGCTGAGAAACTATCCTTCTGTGCTAATTTTACTGACAGTCTTAATCATGAAAGGATGTTCTATTTTGTCAAATGCTTTTTCCACATCAATTGAAATGATCATATGGTTTTTATCTTTCTGTTAATATGGTGTATTAATTTATGATTTTGCATATGTTGAGCCACTCTTGCTTCCTTGGAATGGTTCATCATTTCTAATCCACAAATGATTTCCATTCTTACAAACTGTGGCTTTA
This sequence comes from Tupaia tana, assembly GCA_026018925.1. NCBI lineage: Eukaryota > Metazoa > Chordata > Mammalia > Scandentia > Tupaiidae > Tupaia > Tupaia tana. Next base: position 78,600,224 of record JAKSZU010000015.1, read on the forward strand.
TATTTAATAAATTTCATGCCTTTTCAAGATTGTGTCATTGGGCTCCCATGGATGGTGACCACTACACAATGGACTCCATATGTCACCCTGAAACTGAAGGCTTCTGCTCTCCTTGCTTCTGTCTTCTCATATTCTCTTGGCCTTACCTGCGTTTTACTGCCTTTTCCTTCCTTCCTTCCTTCCTTCCTTCCTTCCTTCCTTCCTTCCTTCCTTCCTTCCTTCTTTCCTTTCTTTCCTTTCTTTCTTTCTTTCTTTCTTTCCTTTCTTTCCTTTCTTTCTTCTCTCTCTCTCTCTCTCTCTCTTTCTTTCTTTCTTTCTTTCTTTCTTTCTTTCTTTCTTTCTTTCTTTATTCTTCAAAGCTCAGTTCCCTACCCTCTTTGGAAGTTTCTAGGATAACCTTAACCTTCAGAATCCTTACCTGACTTTAGAGTCAGTAATTCTCATCTGGTGCCAGGGAGGAGTGTAAGCATTCACATGTCACATTTGGGGCTGGAAAATTCTCCAGGTGGAGGCCTGCTCTGTGCATGTAGAGTGGATAGCTTTACACCTGGCCTCTACCAACTATATATAAAAGTGATGCCACCCCCCCACCCATCCCACTGCCACACTCACATGTGATGAGCTCAAATGTCTACAAACATTGCCAGATTTCTTGAGGGGTAAAAAGACCTCATGTTGAGGATTGCTGTTAAATATCAATCCTTATGTAGGAAGTTCAGGAGTCTGCCCTTATCTGCAGGGGACACATTTCCAGACCTCCAGGGATGCCTGAAACCATGGATTGTACTCAACTTTGTTTTTCCCAATACCTTCATGTTTATGATACAGTTTAGCTTATAAATCAGGCATAGTAAGAGATTAACAATACCTAACAATACAATCAAACAATTATACTGAAATAAAAATATGAACATGATCTCAAAAACTGTTGTTTTACTTGACTGAAGATAACCGAGATCGTGGATAAAGGGAGATGCCACTGCAATGTTAGATCTGTGCAGACTTGATTTCCCGGTCACATCCCACTTTCCTGCCTGTGTTATCCCTATAATTCAGTTCACTTACCTATTTTTAATTTATGTTGTATTACATTTTTACTTGTATAAAGCACTTTAAGACTTTTTTTATAAACAAGATGAGGTATACAAGGGATCATCAAAAAGTTCGTAGAGAGTAGAATCCTGGGGCTAGCACATGATGTGGTTAAGGCTCTGGATTCCTACACAGCCAACCACGGTTTGAGTCCCAGATTTGGCAACTTGAGATCATGCCAGCATGTGTGCACACATGCCCAAGATCCCAAGGAGAATGGAGAAGAAGGGAATGGTAGCGTGGCCATCCCCTCTGAGAAGTGATTTCTCACTTTCCCTTTGTCTCTCTCTGGCAAGCACATGTACCCCATGGCAACAAACGAAAAAGTAAAAAAAAAAAAAAAAAAAAGTGCATGTCATGAAAAAACTGTGCACAAATTTCAATGTTTTTTGCACCAGAATAAACTCATACTTCTGTTTTCCACACATTTTAAAGTTTGTATATAAATATAAATGACCAGTCACTGTTTTTATACCTTGTTATACACTAAAAAATAGATATTAGTATCACCTCTTAACAGGCACAGACATGACAAGAAAACTCTGTTCAATAACTGAATAAAGTCCAAATAGAAAACACTGGAGGGGCAAAACTCAAAATCAGGACTGTCTGATTGAAAGTCTGATATTTTCATGGCACAGCGCTGTATTACCATATCAAAAAACATTGTTTATTTTCTTTCTCTAAACTCATTCCTTTTATTCAGTGTAGAGCATGGAAGAGAGACTTTTGACAGTGTTTGGCCATGTTGTGATCCTTCCTGTCCCAGCTTCCCAGTGAGCTAGGACCACAGGTTTGCGCAGGCCTCTTATGGTTGAGCCAGGAATGAACCTGAGCCTCCATGCAGCCTTAGCCACTGTGCGGTGTGTCCCGCCCACTGGCATCGAGGCCTCATCCTTTTTACTTAAGTGAATTTTGACCTGCAGAGTAAGGATCAGGTCTGGAAATAGCATCCATTTATTGTGATGACATAGGAACAGTGACTCTAAAGGAAAAACAGGCTTTTATTTTAGCTCCCTAGAAACGCTGTAAAAGAGGACAGCAGTATAAAAATCTAATACTAAAAGCATTCATTTTCTATCATTTATCCTAAACTACATGGAAACTATTCAGTACTTTTGAAGGTTCAGAAAACATATTACAAGGGGAAAAAAATCATCTCCATGATTACTTTAATGCACAACCTTAGTTTCATGGCATTTTCCTCATTTCCTCAGGGAAAGGTTGTTTCTCCAACTTATTTCTTTCCCAGTGATCACTAGGATTCCAATCTCCTTAGGTCTTTTGGATTAGAGAAAGGAATGATGCTATTTCTTTTTTTTCTCAATTTGAGAAGTCTGAAGTTTTTCACACTATTTCTTCATTTAAGTACCCATAGAATTAAGTGCAAAAAACAAAGTGTCTTCTAGGACACAAAGTTGAAAATGAAAATATTACATCAGCATCACATCTTCAGTGCTGGAAAAAGAAAGGTTAAATTTCTTCTACTAACTCTTGAAGGGCATTTATCTCCCAAAAGGAATTCAAAGAAAAAAAAAAAAAAAAAAAAAAAACGTGATAAATGGGGGCCAGCAGGTGGCATGGTGGATAAAAGTGCTGGACTTCCATGTGGCCAACTGTGGTTTGAGTCCCAGACCTGGCGGCTTGCTTTCTCACTTTCTCTCTTTCTCTCCCTGTCCCCCTCTGGTCAAAATAAATAAATAAAGTTAGGTAAAGTAATTCTTTTAAAAAAAAATCATGATAAACGGACTTTTTTTTTTTTTTTTTTTTTTTTTTTTAAACTATAGGTAGGGCATGTGCGTTTGACAGAAAGTGAAAAATCACCCCCTGAGGGGATGGCCAATCCCTTCTCCTCCATTCTCCTCTTAGGATTTTGAACATGTACGCCCATGTGCCTGGCATGAGTTGCAAGTCACCAGGTCTGGGACTCGAACCACAGTCAACTATGTGGGAGTCCAGCAATGTAATCATACGCCATCTGCTGGTCCCAGATAAATGGTCTTCTGAAAGAAGAAAGGTAATACCAATAAAGTCATGAGTTTCATTTTCTATGCAGGAGCTAGTTTCTCCTTCAACTTTGGTTGGCTATCAACATGAAAAAAGAATGGCATGACCGGAAGTCTGCCAAAGTTGCCATTTTATAGCCCAGACAATTTTGGGCAAATTTACAGTTTTAATCAAGACTGCAAGTCAATGAAGTCAATATCGTACAGCTTCTATTTAATTAGGTCCAGTGGCTACTGCCCCACTACCAATATACCAGTACACAGGTTCAATTTTGCCTACTTCCTATCAGAGCAGGAAACGCTGATAAACCCTAAAACTCTTTACTCATGGTTAGGAAGTTTCTACTTTAGACTAGAACTAATCTTGTTAGTGTTAAAAGATACACACATTAACATAATGATATAGAAAAACTATTAAATTAAACCTTTCAAAACACCACACAGAATTGAATACGCGTAAAGCACTTGCGCCCCAAATGAGAATAGAATTTTTGAGAGCTCAAAAGAATTTTAGATGTGATTTTACAGAATGAGGTTAGGTTATTCATCCTGCAGCATTTAGATTTCTTTCTCTGTTTTTTTCTTAATTGAAAGGCAGCAAGTACAGGATGAAAGTTCTGGACAGACTGTGGTTTAAAGTTATCATCAAGTGGGAACCTCAGACAAGTGATTCACTGCCCACAAACAGGTCCATTTTTATTTTAACAACAGAGATGCACCAGATAAGTCTAAGTAGCTGAGTCAAATGGCCACCACTTTAGATCCACATTAGCTGTTTTCACTTCAAGGTTGCAGTGGCTTTTCTGTAACAGGGGCCTATTATTCATCTCTGCTATAGCATCCTAAGCTCCCTCACTTCAATCTTACTCTTTTCTCCCACAGGCAGCAATGCGAAAAAATTTAAAAAATGGTAGTGGGGGCCAGGTATGTAAAAATTTCTATACCAAAAAAATCCAAAAGTCAATGTTATTTCCAAAATTCTAATTAAAAAAAAAAAACATTTATTTTATTTTATTTATTATTACCATTTTTCAATTTGACCACAGAGAGAGAAACTGAGAAAGCAAGCCACCAGGTCCAGGAGTTCAATTGTGGGCAACCATGTGAGAGTTTAGTGCCTCAACCTCCGTGCCACCTGGAAGCCCCCAAAATTCGAAGTTTTTGATCATTTTTCTCTGTGGGTTTCATGTTTCTGTGTTTTTCTGTAGATTATTTGCTTCCTTAAAAGAAATAAATAAACACACACACACACACACACACACCCATACACACATCATAAGACCTCTTGGAGTAGTTTATTTATAGACTACATCTTAGAGGCTTCCTCACCGCAGATTATTTCACAATTTGAATTCAGAACAAAATGACAAACAGCTCCTGACATTTATGTACTCCTTACTATTGGGTTGTTGGAAAAGTTATGACACATTTTTGCATACAAAAACATAAAAATAGAAAAATATGCCCTGACTTTCCAACAACTCAATACATGCCAAGCACTGTTCTATGTATTTTCATAAATGAAGGCGTTTACCCTTCAGAACTCTAGAAAGTAGGTACAGGTAGCTCTTACTAGCCAGCTTTCTGCAGTTTATTGAGTTTGGTGGTTAAAGGTTAGACAGATTTTGATGAGCAAGTGTGGATGGCCAGGGAAACTGTCTTATCTGAGTCTACTTTGGTTCTCCCATTTGGCTTATCAGAAGGCCTGAGTTTCAATAACAAGCAATGCCAATTTGAAAATACAAATACAAATCCATTTGGCTTCTTTGCTGCATAGTAAGTGTTTAGAAAGGGAGAATTCAGACAGTGAGAGCTATATGTATCGTTCTTTTTTTTATAAGAGGAAACTGAAGCAAAGGTAGGTTAAAGAAACTGCCTTAACGTTAAGGCTTAAGGTTGCATGGCTCCTTAACAGCAGAGCCAGAAATCTTTTCCAGACACTATACCTCCAGAGTCAACCTTGTGCTTCTGCCAGACTGCCCATCTGAACTATATTTCCTTCCCTGTGACCAGTGATATCATCTATGCATGTTATCCTGTGGATTTTCTGGGGATGTCTTGGTGAGGTTAGCCAGAGTTTCCATTCTAGTTTTTCCTGAGCTCAATTTGTCAACAGACTCTGACTATAGGTTCTATTAATATCAAGACAGACTGGGACCAGCAGTTAGCGTAATGGCTATGTCGCTGGACTCCCACATAGTCGACCGTGGTTCGCATTCCAGACCCAGTGGCTTAAAACTCATGCTGGGCACGTGTGCGTGCGTGCCCAAGATCCTGAGAGGAGAATGGAGGAGAAGGGATTACGGTGTGGCCATCCCCCCTGGGGGGTGATTTCTCGCTTTCTGTCTCTCTGTCTCTCTCTGTCTGTCTGGCAAACGCATGCGCCCTATAGCGAAACCTCTCAAAAAAAAAAAAAAAAAAAATCAAGACAGACAAACAGGCTTGAGATAACGAAACTGATTTTTTTTATAGCTTACCCAAATAATCTCATGGTTTTTAGAACCATGGTGTTCTCCTCAGGCACTGTCTTCAATGAATTCTTTCAGTGAATGAAATACGTGATCTTCCTCACTTGTATGAAAAGTAGTTTCCTACAGATTAATCCAGGTTGAAGTGCAATGTAATTTGAGCTCTTGTTCTGGGCAATTCTTTCAATCTCTGAAAATTTAGGGCTTTTTCAATACCTTCTTGTCCTCAAGTAGCGATGCTTGTAAGAACTGGTTTCCCACGGCCAGTTAGGTTCACACATGTATCTAGCCTCCCAATATTTCCTGAAGTATTCAGTGAGTGATGACAGGAATGACTGACTTACAAGCTGAGCCGGAGTTTCATGAATTTGTGCAGAAGCATGGGTGCTCTGAATCTTCGTGATTACACCCATGTGTCAGCTGACTGCAGGCCACCTAAAGACCCAGAGGATGAACTCATGCTTATATGTTAAATAAAGTCTCTTGTGTTAAGCCAATAGGGAGTATCATTATTAATTTTAGTAAAAACTAAATCCATGCTTGATTTCAAAAGTCTTTCTATCACATAGCAGCAAATCTAAACATAATACAGAACTAACATTATATTGAATTGGTAATAAAATATCTCTCTGGAGGCCTTCAAGATGAGAAGGGCTCTGGCTATCTCTGTTAACCAGTGGCTGCTTCGGTGTCACTGTGTGGTGAAAGATCACAGGTATGGGGCAACATTCCAGGAGGCCCAAGAAGCCATACCTCATACATGGTACATGCACCTCAAGTGCCACTTCAGTTCAAGGGTGGTGAAAACATCATTGTAGTGAACTGGAATGTTAAAAATACATGAGGTTTAAGATTAAACTCAGACTTAAGGTGTCAGGTGAAATCCCAAGTATGCAGCTAAAATCCCTGGTCATTATGGACATGCTGGTAGAAGGTGCTTAAGGTGTTTAATGAGAAATGGATTTAGAAGATCTAGGCTCTCATTGTGATTCCATCTCATCCCAGCTGTGTGGCCCTGGGCATGTTCTTGCCGTGTTTCTAAGTGCAGTCTGTCTGCACACAGGTGAGACTGCACAATCTCTGTGGTCCCTTCCAGTTGCAAAAGGTTTGTGGCTCTTATTTGTTTTAGAAGTTTGAATTCCTAATTCATCTGTCACATTATTTCTGGTATATGTCACCTATTTATTCAGCATAGTGGTTTCATACCAATGTAAAATATCTTAGAGATGCCAAAGAGCTATTCAAATTGACAGTGTTAATGTTCTGCTTGTTAACCTATTACTTCCCACTCAGTGAAAGTTAACCGGACCTCCCTAAATCAAGATATGGGCCATAAAGAAACATTTAATCAATATCCAGATTTTATCAAAACTGGCTATTTTTATTTCCCCCTTTTATGACTTCTGATTTATTAAATATCCAGGATTAACTAATTAATTAGAGTTTGCTAAGCATTTTCTGAGTCTACCCTCCATCATAAAGACTCATAATTTTGTTTTTAAGAAGTAAAGGCATTTGATAATATTTCACTTTAAAAAGTACTATGTGGTCCTCCTCTTAAAAAAAAAAAAAGTACTATGTGGAAAGTGAATCTAACTTATGAGTCAATGGTAAACATTCCTATAGTATATCTATTGGGTCATCTGACTGACTTTTCCAACTATCCAATATAATACATCCCTTATAATATATCACAGAACACTTATAAAACACTTCAAAAATTTTAATAATCATTGCCATAGTCTTGTGATTTACACAATTTAAAAATAAGCCTGTGTCTTCACATATATACTTTTTTGAAATAATAGCATCTGTTTGAATGACAAATATTTAAGCAAAATCCATTACCTCAGTGACTCACCATCACCTGTGTTGAGTACTTGGCCAAAAGTAGGCCAGTGGTTGATTAAGGGCAGTTTTTAAAGGCAACATCTTCACAGAATCTATGTGTAAGCTTTGGAAATTGCTGCTGTAAGCCTTCAGTCAGTGAATAAGTCAATTCCCTTTGTGACTGACGGGCACGCCTTACAGTTTGGGAATTGGTGTGGCCGCCATGGCTATGCTCTCTATTGAGCACTCATCTATTCCCCTACGGATCCGGAAGAAGCCATCTTCACCCCAGCTGGTGCCCCAGCTGTTTTTAACAATCCAGTAGTCCATCCCAGAGGCTAAGTCAGTGCCATAGCCCACGAGCAGCACTGCGTGATTGGTCAGCTCGAAGGGGTTGAACGGGTCTCTCAGACCAGTGTGCTGGTAGATGCCCTTTTGGTAGTGAAGGAAGTCATCATAGACTTCGAAAGCCACTGCCATGGGTCCATGATGGACCAGCTCAAGCTTCATCAGGGCTTCATTACAGCCGCCATAGAAACCGCCCACGTAGTGGTACTCAGAGGAGTAGTATCGAATGCAGTCCTTCTTCATTTTGCATGGAGTATCAGTACCTGTGTAGGGGAAGCAGGACTCTTCCACCAGCCCAAAATCTTGGGCATACTTTCCTGCAATGAGGTATGGGAAGCCACCTTCACAGCCTGAGGACAAGGATACACATGTCTATTACTCCTTTATTAGAAAAGGGCGTAAGAGAGATTATCTCATTCCCTAGTTTTAATTCTTTGCATGCTACCCTGGAAGCCGTTCTTAGTTGTTCTAAATGTCACTTCCATCATTTACCCACCTATTTGCCATCTAGCTAAACATCCTCTCACCCCCATCTATTAACATATTTATTTCACAACTGACATGGAAGGAAACTATGGCATAGTGGCTATATAGGGAGTCTTCAAAGCCATTGTAGGTTTAAATCCAAACCATATGGAGAATTGAACTTCTCTGTGGCTCCGTTACCTGTAGAAGTTAGCAATTATTGTTTGCCAAACAATGACACCATACCTCTTCCTCAAGCAAGTGTTCCCTGACAGCTTCCACCAAGATGTCTTCTACCATGGGCCAACAGGTGGTATGGTAGTTAAGACAGCTGGATCCCACATGGCCAACTACATGGTTCAAGTTCTGGACCTGGTAGCTTAAAAATCATGCCAGGTGTGTGTGCAAAATTCCAAAAGGAGAATAGAGAAGGGACTGCAGTGTGGCCATCCCTTATGGGGGTTGCTTCTCACTTTTTCCCTCTCTCTGGCAAGTACACACACTCTGTAGCAAAAACTTAAAGAAGATGTCTTCCTTCATCTCTCTTCTGAGGTCCCACCATTTTATGTATATCCATAAGCCTGTACCTTTTCTTCATTGTTCTTCTCACCAATAATATTTAACTTCTATTTCCCTTACTAAACTGTAAGCGTCGTGAGGGTGAGAGCTATTTAAACACAGTACCACCCCTAGGGCCTAGTAGTCACATTGTCAATATTTAATAAACATTTCAAAGAGGAGAGGCTAACTGACACATAACCATCCCCCAGTGGTTGCAGTGGTGAGCTGGGAAACTTCCTGGTGATCAGGTCTGGGGCTGACAGCAACAAACTATGAAATGCTTTCTCCCTGAATCACCTGCAGCTGGGCTATCTGCATTCTGTACATATGGCCTGTTTTGAAAACCTAAGTACGGAATTTTTAAATTATCTTAGAAACCAGTATTAGTATAATTTTAATAGGTTTTGGAATGAGACCATGGTTAGAATTGAAACTTCAATGTTTTAAAAGCTGTGTTACCTTAAAAATATTATAAAACTTCTTTGTGCCTTTTCCCTGCCTACAAATAGGGACTATGCCTGCTTCTTAAGGCCTTGAGCATTGTGAAGTAACGTAAGAAGTCACAATCACTTGGCATAGAGTAATAACATTCTCATTCCATGAGAAACCATCCATTAGTAAGTGACAGAGGGTTGGCTCCAAAGCCTAGTGGTAAAGGAAGCCAGATTCCTGCATGGCTGACTGTGGTTCAAATCTTGGCCCTAGGGCTCGAAAAACACACTGGGCACCTGTGTGCCTGCCCCAAATCTCAGAAAGGAGAAGGGATTGTAGTGTAACCATGCCTCATTGGGGCTGCTTTCTCCCTCTTTATTCTCGCTTTCTCTCTGCATCTCTCTGGAGAGCACACATACCCTCTGGCCAAAATAAAAATAAAATAAAGTAAAAAAATGAGGGCTAGACTGACACCCAGGCTTTCTGACTACAGATATTGAGCCCTCTGAACTATATACCCATCTGCCTTTGCCCACAATGGCCAACTACGCATTGCTAAAGAGCTTCTAAAATTGTTCCTGAAATACAACACTTACCTTGAGCATACTGGCTGCAAGACACAACCTCCTGAGGACTCAAGATCGGGGTCTGAGAGTTGTTGGTTAATATGCGGATTCTTGCTTCTAGCATACCCATGGAAGCAAATGAGTAGCAGCTGCCACAGCTCGCTGCAGGTGTGAAAGAAAGGTACATAATCCAAGAGACACTGGAAGCATCACAAAGAATCACACAATAACCTGGGTGGGTGCACTAACCTGGGTAGGTGAGATAGCCTATTTTTGGTGAGTATTGTCATTCATAAAGATCAGGACAAAAAGATTTATTTAATAAACCTTGTCAAGCTTACAAGTAGATAGTAAGATTTCATCCTTCATCAAAAGGCAAATGTTACTACATAGGGCTTTGCTTGAGAATTTTTTAGAAGAAAATAATAACAACTTGTAAGAAGCATGTAATAGTATTTTTGGTAATAAAGGATTTATGTCTACAACATTCTGAGCCATTGAGTTGTGAAAGAACTGTGGAGAGATACAAGTGAGCTAAGCTTTAAAATATCTCTAATGCAATGGAATGAAATGTTTATATCCCCCTCAAACTCACATTGGAATCTTAACTTCCAAGGTAGTAGTAGGAGGAGGTAGGGACTCTGAGGGCTCTGTCCTCATGAATGAGAACAGTGCCCTTACCCAAGAGACCCCAGGAAGATCTCTTATCCCTTTTACCATGTAAAGTTACAGGGAAAAGAAGGCAGATTAAAGAATTGGGAAGAATGCCCTTTCCAGACACCATGTCTAGTGTGAGGGCCTTGATCTTAGAACTTCCCACCCTCCAGAACTGTGATTGTTTGTATGTCATTCAGTCTATAGTATGTTGTTATAGCAACCTAAACAGAGAGCATGTTGAAGAAACCAATCTGAAGAAAGGCCCTGCTGTAGGTATATTGTAGAGAGTTGCATTTAACCTGGGTCAAGGAGACAAGATACAAAAGAGCCAAGAAAGATAAAAGATCATAATGATATATGTGGATTGGAGGTGGGCAATGAGGAAATGAAGACAGGAGTCAGAAGATGAAAGGCACTGAACAGGGGTAGGAGAGAGGATATAAAAAATGCCTTACTTCTGTGAAAGACATTGTATGCCTCTACTTAACACATACCACTTGTCCACACTCTGGTAGAGACTGGAAGATTGGAGGGCATAAAAGCATTAAAAATAGATACGGACACTGTAGACAGTGTGGAAGAAGAGTAGGAGAGGGGAAGAGTGTAAGGAGGGAAATTAAGGAGAAAAATAGAGAAGACAATTGTGGGACACAGAAATAGTTTATTGCCTGTTGATAATGTGTATAGTATTCTCAACTGGGCTGATCTGAGGTGTATTTCATGTTGGATAAATTGTCTCTACAAGCTAAATGATATATGGCGATTGAATATATAATGATAATATTTTTTAATGCCTTACTTAATGCTTGAATACAATCCCATTTACAATACACACACATAAGAAACTTAGAAATAAGCCTAACTGAAGAGGTAAAGGAAAACTATGAGAAACATGAAAAAGGAAACAGATAATACATTAATAGTGGAAAGAAATTCTATGTTCCTGGATTGGAAGAAGATAATAAAAATATTGATTCTATCCAAATTATTTTACAAATTCAATGCAATTCTGATCAAATTCCAGAAACATTCTTCACAGAAATAAAAAAAAAAATCATAAAATTTGGAGATCAAAGGCCCCACATCACCAAGGCAATACTGTGCAAAAAAGAATACAGTAGGAGGCCTCCCCTATGGTACTGGCATAAAAACAGCCACATATACCAATGGAACAGAATAGAGCACCTAGAAATAAACCCCCAAACATACAGCCACTTGGTCATTGACAGAGGACAGAAGACTACCCCGTGGGGAAAATAAAGTCTCTTCAGCAAATGGTGCTGAAGGAACTAGATATCCACCTGCAGAAAATGAAATGAGACCCCTCTCTCATCATTAACAAAAATCAACTCAAAAGGGACCAACGATCTAAACGTAAAGCCTCAAACTATAAAACTGCTGGTGGAAAACAAAGAAAACTCGAAGACACTGGAGTACACAAAGATTTTTTTTAAAATGAGACAGCTAAAGCACAGGTAATAATCTCAAAAATAGACAAGTGGGACTACATCAAGTTAAAAAGCTTTTGCTTGGGACCAGCAGTTGGCGTAATGGCTATGTTATTGGATTCTCATGTAGTCGACTGCGGTTCAAGTCCCAGACCCGGTGGCTTGGACTTGTTGGGCGTGTGTGCGTGCATGCCCAAGATCCCGAGAGGAGAATGGAGAAGGAATTGCAGCGTGGCCATCCCACCTGGGGGGTGACTTCTCACTTTCTGTCTCTCTGTCGCTCTCTGTCTTTCTGGTGAGCGCACATACCCTATAGCAAAAACTTCTCAAAAACAAAAAAACAAAAAAACAAAAAACACCCAACTTTTGCACAGTAAAGGAAACAGTAATCGAAAGAAAAAGACAACCCAGCTGGTGGTGTGGTATTTGAGGCAACTAGATCCCACATGACCAACTGTAAGGTCTGAGTCCTGGACCCAGTGGCTTAAGGAACATGGCGGGAGAATGTGCATGCCTGCCCAAAGTCTTAAGAGGAGAGAGAAATAGAGAATGGCTTGTGGAGTGACTATCCTCCCCTGCAGGGGTGTGTGTGTGGGTGTTATCTCACTTTCTCTTTCTCTCCTCTCTATTTCTTTTTCTGTCTCTCTGATAAGCATATAGGTCTTACAGCAACTTTGAAAAACAAACACACAAAAAGCCCCCACATTCCATGAAAGGATCCCTCCTTTTGTTCACCCAGCTTTTTTGGACTGTAGGAGCCATGGAGATGATCTTTTTTTAGCATTAACCATTAAAGCCTCATCACACAGGGACAGGGGACAAGTACACTCAAGGCTCAGAATATGCTGTTAACAAAGCAATCACAGGAATAAGGAAAGATGTTCTTTCTCAAACCCTTGTGGTTCTCAGAAAAAAAAAAAAAAATGCCAGCTGTCAGGTAATTAATGCCTCTTATCCCTTGTTTCAAAAGGCAAGGTCAGTCTAAATTCTAAAAGAACCATTGTCACTTAAGAAGTCTATAGTAGGGGCCGGTAGGTGGTATACTAGTTAAGGCACTGGAGTCACATATGGCCAATAGTAATTTGAGTCCTAGACCTGACAGCTTGAAACTTGGGCTGGGCACATGTGCATGTGTGCCCAAAATCCCAGGAGCAGAATGGAGGAGAAGGGATTGTGGTGTGGCCATCCTCACTGGGGGGTGATTTCTCACTTTCTCTCTCATTATCTCTTTGTCTCTCTAGTAAGAACACATCTCCTATGGAAAAAAAAAATTTTTTTAAAAAGTGTACAGTAAAGATAAAAAGCAGTACTGGCCCAGTTAGAAGAATGTAGTAATCAAATTTCAACAATCTCAAATAGGCGATGTGATTTTCACATGGTAAAACCAATATTCAGCTGCACCTTCTAACAACAGAACACAATGAACTAGGAGTAAGGAAGCAAGACTTCTTTTATTTTCTCCTCTCTTGCTGGCCACTCATTAGCTGTATGACACTATGCAAATCACTTGACCTTTTTGGCATCTTTTTATTTTAAATCTTATGCATAAAATGAATCAGAGCAGACAGTTTAAGACATTACAATATTTGGAACCAAGACTTAAAAGGACTAGATTTTCAACATTAGAAAAACACTGTGCATTTCCTAATTAACGTGACCTATGAGAGACATTTGCTTTCTCTCTTGAAGATACCATAACAGACAAAGATAGGATAGCAGGGAGAACTGGGAAGTCCATCTCATCCCATTCCCTAGCTTTTCTTCCCTTTCATACCTCAAAGTGAATATACCTTTAAGGCTTATTCTTCACAAGAGGGTAAAGGTGAGGCCTCATTTGTCTCCCATTATTTTTCTTTAATCTTGTGTTTTTTTTTTTTTTTTTTTTTTTTTTTTTTTCTCAAAATAGAGAAATACTGTGAATGCCCCTAACTGCGGCTAATTCTGGGTTATACAAAACACTGGGATTGTTAAAGTTAGTGGAAATTTCCAAGTAGCTCAATTAGCAGCCAAAAAAAAAAAAAAAAAAAAAAAAATTGTTCTTTCCCTAACCCACAGAACAAAAATCAAAAGGAAGTCAAAAGAGGAACCTTTGAGTACATTATTTTCCCAAGTATCTGACAAAATACTACAGAAGAATCAATTTAAAAGCAATTAATCCATCAAAGTCCTCTGCTTTGAAATTGCCATTTGTCTGTACAAATCATATTTATAACACTCAACTAGGGAATGGTGGAGACAATAATAGCTTCTACCAAAGATACAAGAAAACCAATGTCAAAGAATATAGCTTTAGAAAGTCTAATTTCCTTCCTCTGAATTATCATCTCATATCATTCATCAATCATATCTTCTGGGAAGGGAGTGGAACTAAACTATTCTTTCTATTTTTTTCTGTGTTCCCACTGAATTTTAAAAACACTTTATTAAAGCGGTTCTCATATTGTACTTTAAGGTTTTGCTTGCATGCCTTGCTAAACTTTAAGTCTTTAGGACAAAGACTTGTCATATCAGTCTTTGTATCCTAGTCTATTAAAAAAGAATTTATAGCGTATTAGATGTTTTGTAACAGAAGTAATTAGTAGTGCACTTAATGAAGTGCTAACCATTTGCTTAACCTTAATAATCACGTGAACATCTGACATTCATGGTGTAGCTAATCCTCTCAGGCAGAGATCTGTTTGATGATTGGGTAAACTTGAATCCTCTTTCAGCCTCAACCCTTTAATTGTACTTTCCATCCATTTCTCAGTTACTTTCAACTTTCTCTCCTTTCCTGTTTTACTTTTCCAAGAAGTCACCCCCAGGAATGTGAGACCGTGGGAAGGATTTCATGATGTATATTTTCTCTAGAACTGAAGAGTCTCAGAATAACTGGTGAAAGGCAAAGACATGAGACCCTTGGTATTAGCTCTAGGAAAGCACTCTTGCTGACCAGCTACTCTAAGATCTGAATAGATTCTTGTAAGAATTCAATGAAGAGAGAGGGCTTAGAGGGTAGCTGACAAATCTCAAGAAGAGGTAGAGGCTGATTATCACTGTTTTTAAGAAGAGGAAGAACAATTTATCTTTGGGCATTACACATTTATAGCCTATCCAGGAGATGCTAATCTGAAGATTTCTCTGGAAACCCTCAGACGGCAAATACTCTTTTATAGTAACAAATCAGTCATGTGTTCTATCATCTTCAACTGAACTTAGAAGTAATGAATTTGCTTATTGCCTAAGTGATTTTCCATGCCATTACTGACTAGAACTTAATATAACAGGATAATTTGCTATCAAGTGCAGTAAGAGAAGGTGATATTAAAACAACTCATACTATATCAAGTTTCTGAAAATAATTGGTAAAATGTAATTACGGTGATATTTTTGGCAAACCTGTCCCTAGGCTACCATCAGGAAGCTGGGTGAATACTCAACACCACATTTTTCATTTCGATGTAAAGTAAATTGAAAGGTCTTTATATAATTCATAAAAATCTACCAGGAAAAAATTTCAGGATGTATTTTCTAGGTTCATGTAATAATTAAAGACTAACGAATTGGGGAGTGAATGAGAGAACAGGCTACAAAGGATTCTAGCAACCCACTTGCAGAAGGAAGACCAATTTTATTACTTACCTGTGATTCTGTTTCTCCAGGAGTGTGACCTACTTCTATGCCAGTAAGTTTTTATTGTACACTTCACTCTATCACTAAATACCTGGAATATATACATTGAGAAACATACCACAGAAATGCAAAAACTCAGCTGAAAAAATTTTCTGTTAAACTCTGTCACAGATACAATATTTGGTAGTAATAATTATACATACTTCCAATGACTTTCTATTGCTTTACGGAAGTGAATCATGCTTATTCTTTCTCTGTATCCTCCAAATCCATCCAGTGCCTGGCATATAGCAAATCTTCAGTAAATAGTTCAAAATAATGAAACTCAGACTCTTACCTTGGTTTCGAACAGGGCTGACATAATTGACACCACGGACATTTCTCCAGTCCCAAGATGTGGGCAGCTGTAAGACCTTTCGCTGGATGTCCGCAGTCAGTGGTGCAGGCTTGGGCCTAGGAGGGAAATACACATTTGGCATCAACATACAATCTTTCCTTTGAGGACGACTCCCTCACCTCTTTATCCACAATTTCAGTGAGCAGGATGGCTAGGATCAAGAGTCAAACCTAGACAGTAGTCGCCCCAAGAATGTTTCAATGTGTCTATTCCATATTGTCCCAGTTATACAACTAAGTTGTTGAAGTGGCTTTCATTAACTATTTCTTTGTCAGGATCTGATCATTTTCCCTTGAGAAATGACACTGGTTTTATATGTTTGCAGTGCTGCTATTTTTAGGATGCAGGGATAGCAGCAGTCTCTTACTTTGGATAGATTTTGACTAAGAAAAGAGATACGACAGTTGCTGATGGCATACAAAGGGTACAGAGAACAGAGACCTAGACGCTTGACTCGGGAGTTAATGGTGTAGGGAATGGAGTGGTTGTAAAAGACACGAAGTTGGCAAAAGAAGAAAAGGGCTAAGGATAAAGTAGGCAGACCAGCTCCCTAAGTGACAGATAAAACTACTTCCTCATTATAGAACCATACCTCATATAATATAGTTGGAAAGTCAGTCATACAAAGGTGAGTTGCTTGAGCCTATGGCTGAACAGACACTTTCTAGAAATGAGAAAACTGTTCTACAACCTTCTTCATATCAGAGATTAAAGATACACACATGCAGGGCCAGCAGGAGGTATGGTGGCTTGCTTTCTCACTTTCCCTCTCTCTCTCTTTCTCTCTGGTGAGCACACGTACCTTACAGCAAATTTTAAATAATAATAATAAATAAAAATTTTAAATTCTAAAAAAAAAATACACACATGTAGGCAGTAGGTGGCACTGAGGTTATAGTGGTTGGATCTCACATGCACAACTACATGGTTCAAATTCCAGACCCACAGCTTGAAAACCTATCGGGTGTGTGTGCCCAAAATCTCAAGAGGAAAATGAATGGATTATAGCATGGTCATCCCTCTGGGGAGTTGATTTCTTACTTTCCCTCTCTCTCTGTCTCTTTATGGTGAGCCTGTGTACCCTATAGAAAACACGCAGGCAAAAAAATACACACATGCATACATGTACACACATACACACACAACCTTCTAGCCAACCTTCTAGCAGCTCTGGGCACACCAGGCTTCCTGGAGTCGCCCCAAGCCTGTCAGATGCCCCTCATGTTCCATGTCTGTGTACTGTTCCTCCTTCTATCTAAAATGCCTGTGGCCCACCGCTTAAAACCTCCTTTAAGAATTTCCCCCTAACATTAAACTGTAATAACTCCACTGTGCCTGGAGTAGGCTCTGCTCACCAGCCCCCAATAAAAACTCACTTCTCTTCCATTCCTTCAGCTCTTCGTTGGGGCACCATCGTTACACCATGGTACTACTTACTTATCTGTTACCATAGCTGTTGGAAGTTCTTATACAAGTTGGCACTGCCATGCCACACTATGCTACTTTTCAGTGTTTACCTTATTAGCATTTACCAGGTCCCAGTTCAGTCACTGGTCAAAGATGATTTTTCCTGCACTACTCATGCCCTCTCCACCTATTCCCAAGTGGTTGCCTTCCTTCCCACATTTCTCATAGAGATGACATGACAAAGTGGAGGCGAGGTGAAACAATGAGGAGAAAAAGTAACAAACCAACAATTCTTTCAAGAGTAGCTACCATCACCTTGACAAACGTAAGAACAGACAGCGTATTCTATTATATGCGGTTGTCAGAAAAGTCATAATGCACTTTTTGCATAGAAAAACTGAAAAATAAACATCATGACTTTTCCAACAACCCAATATATAGAAATACCAATTGTTAAATAAAATATTTCCTAAGTCAGGGACTTTGGCTGATTATATAACATAGAGATGAACATGAGGTGGTCTTTTACCATGTGAAATGGTAAAATACCAAAATTATTATAACAGGACCAGCCCGTACATAGCACAACAGGTGGAGACAGTGCAGAGGCAGCTAGATCCAGCATGGCTGATGGTGGGCCAAGTCCTGATCCCAGCCTGAAACCAGGCTGGGCATGTGTGCATGGGAGCCCCAAATCCTAGATAGGTTGGAGAAACAAAGGAAAGGGAATGCAGCATAGCCATGCCATGGGGGTGGGGGTGCTTGGTCTCTTGCTTTGTCTGTCTGTCTGTCTTTCTGTCTGTCTCTCTCTGGTGTGCATGAGCACATGTGCACATAAGTACATACATTCTCTGGCCCCCTTTCCCCCCAAAAATTCTAAAATACAAAAAAAAATTTAGTAATATAAAGCATACAACTTGAATAATGCCCAAGGAATAAGCAAGGCACATATAAAGATACATATCGTGGGTAATTTTGTCTGTAATTCGGGAAAAAACAAACCTTGGACATTTCTTCTGAGACTGATGAATACAAACTAAGGTGCAAAGTTTGAAAGGAACTAGTTTTTAGAATTTCACAGGGAAATACCAAAAACTTTGATCAACACACAGTAACCAACTGCATTGTTTGTACCTAAGAATATACTAAGTAACAAAGTAAGTATAAGAGAGAACTGTGTATTTGGCAACACAGTGTAATCTCAGCCCATGTAAGGTGTTAATTGCTACATATGGCTTCCAGCTCCCTAGCCCTGACTTTAGACAAAGAATTGAACATCACAAAACTAGTTTACTCTTATTAAAGCGAGTATAATCATATCCACTTCAAAGCATTGTTATAAAAATTAATAATGGCTAACAGTACTTAGAACTGTGCCCATCTCTGATAAGCCCTTAATAAATGGCAGTTACAATAATAACTAGCATCATCAATATCCACGTCATTAAGAGGACTAAATAAGATGCTGATACATTTAATCCATCCTAGAAGACAGACTGTTTGCCCATCAATGCACAAACACAGAACAAAAGTACCATGAGGAGTGAGGCTTAATTGTGTGAAAATCAAGAGACTGAAAGGAACATTCCTGGTTTATACTCTTTTGGACTCACGTTATTTTGGAATCTGATAAAACTTCTAGACTCAGAGATGCTCATCAACAACTTTTTAAAGTTGTTTTCTGAGAGAATAAAAATGGTCAACAAGGTCTCCACACTTCATTCCTTGGCTTCAAACCCTGCAGCCAGCCAAGTACATGGGCACGCCCGGGGCGCAGGTAAACACAGGACGTGACCCTGGAGCCTCCCACATAGTCTCCAGCATCCCAGAGCAGCACCCTAGTACCTGCACCACCACAGCTGCGTCTATACACAATGCATTGTGTTGATCATTTTAGAAGTTTCGTAGTCTCCTAAATCTCAGATAAGAATCTTTGAGAGTTTCTAGTAGGTCACAAGAGTCTTACAGCAGAACTGATTAATATGCAAAAATGCTACTGAAATCCTGGCAGCTAAACTGGAACGTCTGCTTCAGTATGTCCTCTTTCACTCAATTCTGTCTCCTTATCTTAAACCTTCTATGGAGGTTAGTTACAAAAGCAGCCCTTCATAAAGCTATCCCTTCTCTAAAACAAGGTGGCTGGGTGGGCAGGGAAAACAGCTATACAAAAGAGTTCCTTGGAAACAAAGCCCATGACACAGGGCAGAGCAATTGTTTCTGAGGCTCAGCTCTTTCAGGCAGGAGCCACAGAGACCTCTCCCTGGCTCAGATGCTAAGAATACACTCCTCTGGGAACCAGCAGTTAGCGTAATGGCTATGTCGCTGGACTCCCATGTAGTTGACTACAGTTCGTGATCTGGATCCGGTGGCTTAAAACTCACTCCGGGCACGTGTGCGTGCGTGCCCAAGATCCCAAGAGGAGAGTGGAGGAGAAGGGATTGCGGTGTGGCAATCGCTCCTGGGGGGTGATTTCTTGCTTTCTGTCTCTCTGTCTCTCTCTGTCTGTCTGGCGAGCGCACGCGCCCTATAGCAAAAACCTCTCCGGGGGAAAAAAAAAAAAAAAAAAGAATACACTCCTCTGGATGCTTGTCTGGATTTCTGTTGTTGAACTTCCTACTTTACAGACATGTCAGGGTGCCACATTAGTGACTCCAAGAAGGGGCTATAATATACTGTCCTTCCCAATTCTGATTGATCAGAGGGTCTCATGAACTAGAAACTCCCTAGGTTACACTTTGAGAAAAGAGTGGAATTACAGGAGCATGCTCTCAACTGGATGGAACAAAGTCTGCCCAGTCGCACAGCAGAGAGGCCACACCATCATGGTTGTCAGCATGCAGATGAAAAGTTAGTAATGTGTTTTAGTTAGTTGAGTAATCAGTTCATTTAAGGCCTATTCAAATCAATGGACTCTTTAGATAATAGAGAATTAACTGTTGTATTCTCTGGAAATTGAAGAATATTTCGATATCAGAAGGGAAAATAATCTATATAATGTATCACCTCCCATCGGTTTCTACTTCTCTACTCTTAGTCACACTATCAGTTTTTCCCGAAGCAAGGTTGGGCATCACAGGACTACCCTTGGCCATTTAATAAACTCTTTTTTAGATACAGCTATAGTTTTAGGGAAATAAGATTATGACATAATTTTCCAAAGTAAAAAGTATATCATGGGGTATTAAGAGAAACATGCCAAATGCTATCACTGGCTGAGGGTCATAGAGATATATTGATGAATAAGGATTTTTTTTTTCAAAGCAAAGGGAGCAGCACAAATGGAGATAAAGTTTTTAGAAATTGTGTCATGTTGTTTGAAAGTGGATCAAGGTGGTAAATATAGTTATGGTTGTATTTACATGACTTTGGGTACCAGGCTCAATTCATGAGATAGTGGGGTAGCAACACAATCATGATTGGGTATAAGATGAAACTAGCAGTATTCGTAGAATGGCTAAGAATGAGGACAGGGATGGGACAAGACCAAAGAGAGAGGACCAGAGATGGAGGCAGGAGATTAATCCATAGCACAGGAGGAGATGACAAAGTCCACAGGAAATGAAAAGAAAGTAATGGAAATGACACACTGTAAAAGCAAAACCCATAAATAGGACTTGGAGAGCAACAGACTACATATGGATAGTTGAGGGAGATGATCAAGAACAAGTTTTAATTGGGATGTTCCATAACGGGGTGGGCAACCCAGCAGAGCTGGGTGGAGGGAAGAATGGCATTCAACACCAATAGTTCTATTAGTGATTCAGAGATCTGCTTTTTTACCTTGGGATTCTTGGACGCTGGCCACCACTTCTTCGAATCATCTCTCTCATGCTAAGAGTCTCGTATTCCTTGTATATGGTTGCAGTCCAAGACTTCTGGATGGCATTGATAGCCTTCACAAAGTTGTAGTCATACCTGTAGAGCCTACTGGAATACCTGTCAACAAAAATGAGATAGGTGCAGATGTAATTTTCACTGATGTAAATATACTCCATTAAAATAGACACTCTTACATGCTACACCTAAGTGGGAAGTAGTAAAATTTTTCAGGAAGGCAACTGATGATATATATGAATAGCCTGTAACTGTAGTCTCCTCTAGAAAAACAAAAACAAAAACAAAAACAAAAACTTCGAGTGAACTAAGATACCTGTATAAGGATATTCAACAAAACACTTTTACACTAGTATTGGATAATAAACAACCTAAATAAATGTCGTAAGAAATTTATGAAAGGTCCAGGGCCAGCAGGTAGCATGGTGGTTAGGGCACTAGACTCCCATGTGGCCTATCATGGTTCAAGTCCCAGATCTGGTGACTTGAAACTCACACCAGCAGAATGTGCATGCATGCCCAAAAGGCGAGAATGGAGAAGGGATTGAGGCATGGCCATCCCCCCAGGGAAGGTGATTTCTTGCTTTCCATCTCTCTGGTGAACACACACACCCTATAGCAAAAATCTCTCAAAATAAAATTTATTAAGAAACGAGAAGGTGGCATGGTGGTTAAGACTATGGTATGGGCTAGACTCCAACATGGCCAATGGTTTGAGTCCTGGATCAGGCAGCTTGCTTCTCATTTTCTCTCTCTTTTTTTCTCTCTCTAGAGAGTGCATGTGCCCTATAGCAAATTTTTAAAAACAGTAATAAATACAATTAAACAAGTCTTTAAAAAAATAAATTGACTAAATAATGGTAGTTCATACATTATACAGTTTATTGAGTAAAATTGTCTCAATTATTTAGTGATATAGCAGTATTCACACTATATTAAATAAAAAATGTTTCTCTCTGCATAGTAACCCCACCCCTTAAAGTTTCTACAGTGTGTCATTATAAGATATGTAATAAGGAAAGAAAGGGCCAGCCCCATAGCCTTGTAGACAAGGAAGCCAGATCCCACATGGCTGACCACACAGTTTGAGTCCTGGCCCCGATGGCTTGAATAACATGCTGCGTTTGTATGCGTAGATGCCTCAAATACCTACAGGATGAAGAAATGGAGGGTAGGAGAAACCACATGCATTGTGTATATCGCATGTAACCATTAGGACTACATAATACCAAAAAAATTTCATATGGATATTTTATATTCTTGGTACTCAAAATTTGGTCCTGGGACCAGTATTAGCAGTAGCACCTGAGAGCTTGTCAGACCCATGGCCTCAGTCCTCATCCAGACCACCTGGGCCAGAATCTGCATCTCAGCAAGATCTCTGGGCAACTCACAGTCACTTGAACAGTTGAGAAGCACTGGTTTACCTTGTGCCAAACACTTGGATACAGACATAAATAAATCCACAACACCACAAAGGGCATGTTTACAAGGGAGGAAATGAAGGAGTTGATTATTCACTTAATTCAAACATTTATCACACCTATGTGCCAGGTGCTAGGAGCTGTAGAACTCATTGTCTCATATTATTTCTAAGAAAAAAGACTCTGTGGTTTCAATGTGACTCACTGCCCAGTTATGCGAAACTAGATGTACCTAACTGAGGACCGTTTTAGGCATACTGTACATTTTTCTTTCTCTGTTAATTGATATCTTTTTTTAAATAATACTTTGATATAGTTGAAGAACCTGAAGCACTGAGAAAGAGGTAAGCAGGCTGATAATGCTTTTCATGTTTTTATCAAAGCTCTTTCCTACTTGTTGCAAAATAATTAGATTATAAAACTGCCTCGATCATATTTCTGTCTATACTAACACAACAACTGAAACAAATTAGAGTTGTTTGTTTCTTTAGGCCCAAGAGTACATTGTAATTGTAAAATGTGTCTAATGTTTCTAAAGTAGGTTTTATCGATGAGATCACTATTGTATTGGCTGGAAATATGTGAGAATCAGTAGCTAGCCCTTTCGCTTGCTTTACCACACCTTCAGAAAAACCTCCTGTGCTGATGCATGCATTACAATAAGATGCCATGATAGGCCTTAAACACTCTTCTTTTGGGTGTTTAAGATCTAAGGAGACTGGGCTGGCATGTGCGTGGTGGTTAAGGGCACTGGACTCCCACATGGCAGACCGTGGTTCAAGTTCCAGACCTGGTGGCTTCCTTTTCACTTTCTCTCTCCCTCTCCAGTCAAATTAAAAATAAATAAATAAATAAAGTTAAATAATAAAATAATTCTTTTTAAAAAAAATCTAAGGAGATAAAACATAGTAAACCTTACTATGGGATAACAGATCATTGAGAGCTGAAAGAAATTTAGAAGGTCATTTAGTCCAAAATGCTTTTTACAGGGGAAGGTACTGCAGGTTTGAGCAGTATCCCTGGGTAGAGGAGCTTCTTCTCTAGAGGAGACACTGTTTGAAATATCAGAGTATAGTAGGTCATGGTATATCCTGAACAGGAGGGTGACTAGCTTAGTAGAAAATGTGCTACTCTGGGATCAGGCCAAGCAAAGCTATTTAAAAACTCTCTCAACATGAAAGCAATGAATTAGTCTAAATCTTGGTCAGCACTTGGGTAGGTTCATCCCCGTTGAGCTCATCAACCACACCCTCCTCTCTCCTGCGGTCCTTCACTGCCAAGGTTGTCTGCCTTGGGGGAATCTGTTCCTGTGTACTTTTAGTGACTTGTATCATTTTCTAAAACAGAAAAGGTACTAATACTTTTTTCTTCCCAAACAAACACGATCTGAAATCTCTTGTTCGTGTGGTTCAGTTACTTACAGTGGCTGCAAGTGAACACTTAGGTCAGCAAAGACATTATATGCAAGGTGTAGAACAAACTGTGCTCTCCTCCCCAAAATTCACATGCTGAAGTCCTAATACCCAGTGCCTCAGCATGAGGTGTTTGGAGACGGGCCTTTAAGGAGGGCTTGTTAAACTTTAAAGAGGTAATTGAGGTACAATGAGGTCTTATGGGTAGGTCCTAGTCCACCCTGATGGTGTCCTTAAAGAAAAGGAGATCAGGACACAGACAGGAAAGTGTCTAGAAGAGAGTAGCCATCTGCAAGCCAAAGAACACGCCCTCACAGGAAACCAAGCCTGACAACACCTTGGTCTTGGCGTTCTAACCTCCAAAACTGTAAGAAATAACTTTCTGTGGCTAAGTCACCTAGTCTGTGATACTTCCTTATGGCAGAGTAGCAAATTAATACATTGCACAAATACTAAGAGCTGGGGCCAGCAGGTGCCATGGAGGTTAAGGTGGCTAGATCCCACAGGGCCGACTGCACAGTTTGAACCCTGGACCCTGTGGCTTAAAATCACACTGGGCACATTTGCGTGTGTACCCAAAATCCCAAGAGGATAATGGAGGAGAAGGGATTGTAATATGACCATTCCCTCTGGGGAGTGATTTCTAACTTACTCTCTCTCTCTCTCTCTCTCTCTCTCTCTCTCCACTTAGCCCATGTGTCCTACAGCAAACATAAAAACAAAACAACCAACCAAAAAGAACTTTGATTCCAGTTACTTACTGACTCCTTTAAGGTTTATTTAGTTTGGCCCAGCCACGTATACAGTGATTAAGTGCTGTGTGTAGCAAGCCAGACCCCACATGGCCAACCACAGTTCAAATCCTGGCATCAGCAGATTGAAACACATACTGGTGAACATGTGAAATGCTGAGAGAATGGAGAAATGGGGGCAAAAGGATTGTGGTATGACCATGCCCCACGGCAGGGTGCTTTCTTTCTCTCTCTCTCTGGCTAGTGTGCATATCCTCTGACGTTAAAAAAAAAAAAAATGTCTAAGCAGTATCACCACTTATTACATAAACACATGTATCTACAAGTGTTATGTAACAGGTATTAAGTGGCAACCAATAAAATAAATATTCTTCATTAGTAACACTTCACATGAAGTGTTTTCAATTCATCATTGATCCATCACTTTGTGCTTTGAAAAAAAATTTTTTTTCTTCTTTCAGTTACATCAGGCAACATATTTTTTTTCTGGTAACATTTTATATAACATGACTTCCATTTCTAAGCCAAATAAATTACATATGATCAAAACAAAAGTTCTCAAGAATATATCTATATATATATGTATATATGTTTTCACACCTACGATCAAACAAAACTACATGTTTCATTTGTAACGACTCACTGTTCCTGGCGATTCTCAAGGCGTGCGGTGTTCACATGCACATTTTTGGAGGAAGTGCCCACCTTCTGTCCAGTGAAACAAGCCCAGTTGCGGCCCAGCACGTCGTGCACCCACCCTATCATCGTCTCGTGGCAGTAGCTGGTTACCTTGGTGCCTTCTTCTTTGTACTGCAGACAGACAAGAAAGATAAGGCCCACTGAACTCTGTGTCCCACCCCATGTCCACTGCCTCGGCTCACGTAGGACAGATCCCCTGGTCTTCACTAACCAAAACAGAAGCCCTGAGAATTATTCAGTAAAAGAAAGAGAAACTTTTCTATGGTTAGTACTGTGTAGACACCAAACAAAATGTGTGTAATAAAACACGTCTGGGAATAGAGATAAGGAAAGACACACAGTTGAGAGCATCTGCCGTACTCGAGGCATTTCATGAAAGTCACGTTATCTAATCCTCACAATAAGCCCAAGAGGAGGCGAGTGACAGTAGTCCCATTTTACCAAGGGAAGACTGATGGGAGATTCAGAGGGAAGAGGCAACTCCTCCGTAAAGCATCAGAGCTATTAAATGACAGAAACAGGGCCAGCTCCATAGTGTAGTGCAGCGGTTTAGGGCTGTGCATAGGGAGCTGATCCCACATGGCTGATCACAGTTCAAGTCTTGGACCCAGCAGCGTGAAAAACACATCACACCTGTGTGCATGCAACCCCAGAATCATGACAGGACAAAAAAATGGAGGGAAAAAGGATTGTGGTGTGACCACACCCCAATTGGGGGAGTGTTCTCTCTCTCTCTTGCTCTCTCGCTCACTCTCTCTCTCAATGCATACAACCTCTGGCAGCAAAGAAATAAATAATAAATGGCAGACACAACATTTTCCTCAGTCAACCAGACTACATTTTTCCCCTCAGGGAAGATCCACATCAGGAAACTCTAAGAACAAATGGCAAACATTTTCTATAAAAGTAAACAAAATCTTTTTTTGGTTAATCTTTTAATATGCTAGGCTACTCTGATTATGAAGGGGCTAAAGTAATCTGATTATAAAATATTCTTTCCACTTTATTTCATTCATCTGCCCCCCTCCTTTTTTTAAAAGGTTTTTATCATGGGGAATGTGTGCTCACCAGAGAGACGGGGGTGGAGGGGAGGGATGGGAAGTGAGAAATCACCTCCTGGAAAGATGGCCATACCGTAATACCTTCTCCTCCATTATCCTCTTTGGATTTGGGGCACACACACACACACACGTGCCCATTTTCTAAGTGGCTGGGTCTGGGACTCAAACCATGCAGTCCAGGGCAAGTGGGATCCAGCTGCCTTAACCACCATGCCACCAGCTGGCCCTAAAACTTCTATTTTTACAGATTAAAAGCAGTGTAATGTTGGTAACTTTATGCAGTGCAACCTAAAGCCTTAGAGTTCCAGTTCTAATCTATTTTCTTCGCTTTGGCGTGCTGCTGAGCTAGGCCAGGCGGGGCGGAGTCACTGCTCCCTCCCACCTTTGCTGTCACAGAAAGCAGCTCCAGGTGCAGAAGGAGTTCCCTACGTTACAGAAACCATCACATACACAAGGCTGTTCGCAGGGAGGCACTCACCACAGCACACAGGAGAGTTAAAAACACGAACAAAAGAATATCCTTAAACATGTTCAAATATAAAAATTATTCAGTAAATTATATTAACCCAAAGGATCGTATAGCATGCCAGTGAAGGCACTTCTGTCAATATGGTTTTCTCGGAACACGGTGAGCCTATTCATGTAGGTCTGCGGCTTCTGCGATACAACAGCAGGAACTTCATACCTTGGAAACATTGTACAGACTAGGCATCAATTGTGCGGGTTGAAGAGAACCTGGAACTCCTATGGTCTCAGGAGACAGGAGAGACCTCAGGAGGTGCTAGAACTAAAATTTATAAGCATTGACTTCTAAGACGGAACCTTCTTCTCGATCTATGTATCACGTGAACACTTTGTCTTCTTGCAGAGTAGGAAATGATTACTAAAAACACTGAGATACCCAGAAACTAGGGGGCAAAGCCTTAAAACCCAAAGGGCTTTCATCTATGTTATTTGAGCCTCACAATAATCTTTTGTGATAAAAGGTATTATTCTTGGGTTAGCAGGTGGCATGGAGGTTTAGGTGCTAGACTTCCGCATGGCCAACCACAGAGTTCAAGTCCTGGACCCAAAGGTTTTGAAATCACACTGGATGTGTGTGTGTGTGTGCCTAAAGTCTCAAGAAGGAATGGAGGAGAGGGGATTGCGGCATGGCTATCCGCCCTGAGGGATAATCTCTCAATCCACCCCCCCACCCACCCCCACCCCCATTGCTCTGTGGTGAGCACAAATCCCCATAGCAAAAAAAAAAAAAAAAAAAAAAAAAAAAGAAAAGAAAAGGCAGTATTTTTTTTAAATGATAAAAATTACGACTCCACCGAGTGAAAAGGAGAGAGTGGATTCAAATACTGGTCACACAGGTCACTGCCTTATACACTGCATACTCCTTAATAAAAAGTGAGAAGATTAACTCATGAGTTAGGTTAACTAGCTCCTAAATTGTTGTTCAAGGCCCTTTAAGCTCACCTAAACTTTCTAGCTGACCTCCTGGTCATTTTCCCACCGTTCAGGTGCCTATGTTTTCTTGGCTATTTCAGCCTTTTCATCATTCCTGCCAAAGGTTTTGATTCAGGGCTGAAGGAAAAGATTCTGCTTTCAGAGCAGGAACGCCCGCGTGGAACGGAGCTCTGCCACACCTGCATGTGTGAGCCTCTGCCAGTTACTCACCCTCTGTACACTGAGTTTGCCCCACAACATGGGGATGATAATATAGTGCCCCTCCATAGATTATGTTTTAGTATCTGAACTCTTCCAATTTTCACACCAGCCAATGAGATGATTCCTTCCACAAAAACAGCACTGTGAGAACAGCACTTTTTGTTTATTCAATACCTAGGACTAAACAGTAATGATTATTAATTGGATCAATTAACAAATGAATAGGAGAGAAACAACTTGAGGAAAGATCACTAGGTTGGTGTAACAGTTTCAAGCTTTCTAATTGCACGTCCTTACATCTGTGATTTTCTTTTTACTATTCATAAAGCCAGTAAATTATTCTTAATATAGACATACCCTTTGTATATATACTAGAGTAATTCCGAGAAAACCATGACAGACATTGTTTTTGTTGTCTGAACTCCAGCCTAGTACACGTACTAAGTTCTCTGTTTTTGTATTATTTGTGATACATCACATTAGTGGGATTATTTTCCTTTTTAAGACTTTATTTTGAGCTGGCCCCAGAGTGAGTTTTTAAGGGAGCCAGATCCCACATGGCCAACCACGGTTTGAATTCCAGCCCTGGTGGAAAAACAAACCAGGGGCATATACATGTGTGCCCCGAATCTCCACAGGATGGAGAAATAGAGGAGACGGGACTGTGGCATACACGTGCCCATTGGGGAGTACGTCCTCCTTTTCTCTAACAAGTGTAGGCACCCTGTATTTTACGTTAATCTGTATTTTTCTCTATCTGAAATAATTTGATCTTTTTAGAACCTGAAATTACTCTAAAAAGGGAGGACAGAGCTACAGAACCACTGGCTAGGACAACTATAACCTAGGAGAAAAGAGTCAGGAGTCTAGAAGCCAATCACCTTAACTCCCAGGACCACCCCCTGTACCTGCTATTTCCTTGACTAGAATGTCCCCAGGGTATCTGTCAGCTTTCCTGTTACTATGAAATGCTTCTTATGTGATTTTTCACATTGTCACTAATTAAGAGGTTAACGTCTTGGTCACACTATCCAGCTTGAAATGTAGCCAAATTCTTTTCTAAGGGTTTCCATTTCTATTAACATTGGTCTCTGAAGACTGCCTTATTCAGATGAAATAACTTAAATTTCCATTCATGTACGCCAATTTCTACTGTAACAGATGCTTAATTTCATAACATTTGAAGAACCTCTAAACACTAGCACTTAAGTTTGGAAAACTACCATGATTCAATAACTACTCACTTGCTTCTTCAAAGTAACCACTGAGTTGCAAAACATCCCCAAATCCTCCTTCTTTAACTTCCCAATCATTTTGCCAACTATGCAATCAGACCTACCTAGTAATATTAACCAAATGAAAAAGATCTGGTTGAGATATGTCAGAACTTGGTTATTTATCTTCGATTTCTTACTCGATAGCATTTGTTACTGAGACGGGTGAACAATCATTTAAATCTTGAACTGCTGGTTTTCCTGATTATAATAAACTTAGCAAACATTCGAATGCTTGCATATGTAACACACTGAGTGGAAGATATAGGTGAAAAGGTGGTTTAATTTAAAGAATCCTGCCCTTGGTGAAGCCTTGGAGTGCAAATGTTAAGCACAGTGTGGGGGAAGTCCAAGCCCACATGACCAATGAATACCAGTCCGGGTGGTTGAAAATATACACCAGGTACATGTGTGTGCCCAAAACCCCGAGGATGGAGAAATGGAGAAGGATTTGTGATGTGACCATTCCCCACTGGAAGGTACTTTTTTTCCTCTCTGGTGAGTACACATGCCCTCTACAATTAAAAAAAAAAAAAAGCCAGCACGTGGCATGGCAGTTAAGGGCACTGGACTCCCACATGGCCAACTGCAGTTCAAGTCCCAGAGCTGGCATCTTGCTTTCTCACTTTCCCTCTCTCTCTTGCTCTTGCTCTGTGCCTCCCTGGTCAAATTAAAATAAGTAAATAAATAAATAAAGTTAAATAAAATAATTCTTTTAAAAAATGTATGCAATTTTGACCACATTACAACTAATCCTCAGCTTCTTCATCTGAAAATGAGAGTGATACTATGAGCAATTCCACTTGATTGGATTCTATGAAGGATGAAGATGATATAAAACTGGAGAGTTCAAAGTTACAAAACACAAGACATGTAACAATATAAATACTACTATCTACTACCATGGTAGATACAAAGCTGTTTAATATTTCATCCACACTTTCAAAGAACTTATAACCTATCCCAAACTATCAACGGAACAGCTGACATTGGATCCTATCGAGTCAACCAGTGGTTTCCAAAGTAAGATAAATCCACCAGAGGGCTGGAGGTGGCACAGTACAGACACAGCTGGACCCACAGGGGAATGTCCTACATTTGTGTTTCAGGACTTTCCTGAGCACCCTTGGTTCATGTGTGCCCATGTCAGGGCCAGCTAAGACTGGGAGTGGATCACAGCATGGAGAGTCTGTTAGGTGTGTGTGTCTCTCTTAGACTAAATAAATAAACAGACTTAAAAAGGATCCGCTGGAATATTGGGAAGAAAGCATAATTTCTATTTATATTTGTAATATCAAAATGAAACTGAAACCAACTTCTACTATCAGTTAATATACAAGGCAACACGAATGCCCCATTCAGCTCCAATGTCAGATAAGTACCTACAACATGGATGGACACAACTTAATCCCTTCTTCATGAGCCAGCTTAAACTGAGAAGCATCTCATCTAATGTATTCTAACCTTGAAAGAATGAATCAGAGGCTTCAAATACATTTACAAAGAAACCAGAATTTTCAGATATTAATGATGCAAACAGAAGAAAACGACCCAACATACATTTGCCTTATTCTTAGTGGGAGTTCAGTTAGCTATGTTAAAGGACAGTTTTGAAAACAGGTGTTCGAAGTGGTTCCACTACGGCAGTATTTACTGTTTGATTCTACTCATCAATAAAATAAAAGTTTCTGTTAAAATTTATCTATTAAATTATGATTATACCTAATACCAGGAGGAATTGTTCTAAACTCTTCTAAAGCTCTGCTACTTCCCTGTTTTTAAAAAAATGTATGACTATGCTGAAATGTTTATTAAAACACACATTAGAAGATGTTTTTGAATGTGAAAAATCTGAAGTCATGAAAATGATTTCTTGGTAACAGTGACCCTATCATTGCTTTTGGCAACAGAATCATCATAATGCGGCACATTTTACATTGTTTTCAAATGATACAATGAGATGTATGAGGCTACTTCAAAAAGTTTGTGGATCATAGAAGTAAAAGATTAGTTTATTTCAGTGCAAAAAATTTTGAAATCTATGCAGGTTTTTCATCATACACATTTTCCATGTTGACGACCCCTCATTCTCTGCTACAGCACAGTTCTGTGACATTCATAAATCAAAATACTGTTCCATATTTCATAAGAAACATTAGTATTTGGTATGTTTATATCATTTTAAAATTGTATTTCTATGTACAGTAGAATACATAGTTAGCAATTTGGAAATCTAAGTCTAACCCAGCAAGATGACTGACCCTTTCAGGAAAGGATCTTGCATGAAGTGGAATGATTTAATGAAAAAACCATAAACACAGAGATATTATATTTCAGCAAGATGGAAAACAAAGGTTTATTCAGTTTTTTTGACCTGTGTATACTGTAATGTCTACCTAAGTACAAATTAACCACTTTCACTGGCTGTCACTTCTACAGTGTGGACTTTATTAAATAGCATTTAATGGTAAAAGCCATTAAATGGTAAACAAACAACAAGAGAAAATTATATTTTCAAACCTATCCAAGAGTATAATTTCTGAGAAAACAACCAACTTTCCTATTGTTAGTTCCAAGGACTAGGTCTAGTTTTCTGCCTATTAACTTTAAAAAGTCAAATTTTAACGAACTGTCCAACTACCAGAACATTTTTACAGTGGTTGCAACCAAATAACTTTCAGTCTTTCACTGAAAGAATTGACACATTTACATGTGAAAATGAAAAGTTGTAAATTCATTTATTCCCAGTGCCGAAATGATGGTCAATTTAAACCAAAGTATACATTTCAGAATTACCTAAGAATTTATCAATTAACCAAGCAGACAAAATCCCTGGGCTCGTTCATTTAATTGCTCATAAATTCCTTTTTTTTTTTTTTTTTTTAGAGGTTTTGCTATAGGGCGCATGCGCTCGGCAGAAAGATAGAGGGAGACAGAGAGACAGAAAGCGAGAAATCACCCCCAGAGGGGATGGCCATACCACAATCCTTTCTTTTCCATTCTCCTCTCGGGATCTTGGGCACACATGCACACGTGCCTGGTGTGGTTTAAACCACTGGGTCCGGGACTAGAACCACGGTCGACTACATGGGAGTTGAGCAACATAGCCATTACGCTAACAGCTGATCCCATAAACTCTTAACTGTGAGGTTGGAAGAAAAATCTGAAGTCATCTAATCTCCTTAGCTTACGCTTCTTATGGTACTTAATAAAGGCAGGGTACAACTTGCAGCATTCGGGCTAGTTCAAATCACTTGGGGACTCTCTGCAGCCACAGCTCACTGTTTCCCTTGACAGCTAATTTAGTTTTAGTAGTTCTGAAAGTTACAACTTCACTGTTTTTAACTTTCTGAGCCCTACCTTGGCCTCTGTAGGCTTGTAGAAAGAGTGTAACACAAATAAACAAATAGAAGGGAATTTAAAAGTATAATGTCTTTGTCACTAAATCATTTAACAAATATGGCCTCAGAGTCTATCATAGCCTCTAAGGACACAAAGTAACTATGTATCCAGAGCACAATAAAACCACACGACAGGTCACTCTTTTACAAATATTTATTGAAGGCCTATTTGCCATGTATTGTGCTATACACAGGGAACACAATGGTTAATAATACAGAGTTGACACCTTCCCTAATGACGTTTAAAGACCAGAGGGGAAGACAGACAGGC
The DNA here is from genome assembly GCA_026018925.1 of Tupaia tana. NCBI lineage: Eukaryota > Metazoa > Chordata > Mammalia > Scandentia > Tupaiidae > Tupaia > Tupaia tana. The sequence goes on from JAKSZU010000015.1 coordinate 78,633,300, forward strand.
AATTATCACAGAGGATGTTAAGCATTAATATATTGTGGGGCTTCCTAACACATATGTCTGCAATCTTGTATCTGCTATGTCTTCTCTTCTACAATCCAAACATTTAAATAAGAATTACTCACAGCAGAAAACAAACAGCCTTTTGTAATACATATAGGTCAGTTTAGTAGTACATGTTTTCATCCTGAAAATAAGTTGGAAAATACATAATATACAGTGTTTTTAGAACTCAGGAGGCAGGTCACCTGATGATATTTTTTAGAGCAGAGAATCAAAAAATAAATATAGCACTCTTGCTTATTTGTGTTTTTGGAATCCTATAAATTCTTTGTAAGCTGGTATTTCTTGTGTCCACGCACCTGTAAACTTCTGTGTGCATTAGGAGTTGCAGATATACAGGGAGAAATACAGATTTTTAGTCTGAAAGAAGATGGAGACATGCTTTCCAATCATCACATTACAGCAGTATGAAACCAGAGTTTCCTGCAAAGTGTAATGCGACCAAAGTAATGGCTGCCCTCCCACTCATGGAGTGAACTGGGGAGGGTTTCACAGAGGAGGTAGTGTCGAGGTCCTGAGTGATCAATTTATTAGGCACAGTGGTAGGATGGAAGAGAAGTATTCAGGTAGGAGCAGTGGCCTGTACTGTAACTTCATCTTTCTGAGTCGTACCTTCCCCAAACAGCAGACCAGTGCTTCTCAGGTGATATAAAAAGTCATCCAATAAAGTAGTCATCAATAAAGTAGTAATGACAAACTGCTATCTAGAGAAAGATGCTTCTATTCAAGCAGAGATGCAGGACAACAGTCCTCCAGGGTGATCTGGATTAGGGGCAGCCCCACGCTGTAGGTTTCCCAAGTAAGGTTGTGTAGCGAGAAAGAGTCAGCCATCAATGTGAACACTAGTGTGGGGGAGACGACAATTTGGCAAGGGCACTTAATTTGTATGTGTAGTTTACAAAGCTCTTGTTCCAACTTTGGTCCTAATAGATTGGAATTCACCAGAAAATCTACCAAGTGTAACTCTAACTACCACTTCTTCTTTTAATAAATGGAATTAATTCTTTTTTCTTTGATTCTTTAGCCCCAGGGAAGTCCTCAAGGCTTTAAAGACTTGGTCTGGGCATTTTAAAGTTAGATACTGAGTAAGCTGAAACACTTAAGGGACTAATTTTCTCTATCTATGAAAGGACACTAGTAATATCTACAGGGTTTTTGTAATGCAAAATTTTACTAGCACAAAGCTGGAGCCTACTAAGAAAAAAGTCAACACTCATTAACTAGACCATCTTTCTGGCCAGAGGTACTGCGAAAAGATGCTCTCTGGCAGTCTGGCTTAACTGAGCCAGGTCCTCCACCAGATCATCTTACTTCCCATAATTTATATCTGTGCATCTCGAGAGATCCTGAAGCTTTATTTTCTCTTACCATAGGCTCCGGGTTCCTCAAGATAATTAGAGACCAGGAATGCACTCAGGGAGAGAAATTAAGCTGTGAACATAAGTTGTACTGTGACTAGAACAACATCCAAAAATCTAATCTTGATCAGTTTGGAAAAAATCATTCAATCGAAGTGTATTCAAAAATGAAAACAAAAAACAGAGTTAATGGGTTACATGTGTTCCTTGTATTAAAAAGCTGAAGACTGAAGCCACCCCAGACTTCATCTCTTCCAGGTATCTTTTCCTCTGTCTTGTGTAGTCTCTGTCACATTCCAAAAGGGCGGTTAGCTGCTTTCCAAGGACATGATCAGGAGCACAGCCACCTTGGAGGGAGGTCACCAGGACTCCTCTGCATTCTACATGCAAATAGAGACTCCAGAAGGGACTAATAGCTGCCAGAGGCCTCTGCTAGCTGCTAGAGGCAGGTCCACTGCTGCAGGCTCCTCTGCCTCAGCCCCAGCATGTTCTTGGCTGTGGTTTTACAAGAGCCTCTCAAAGGATGCTCTATGTAATAACTACAAGACAATAAAAACTAGGGTTATAAGCCAGCAAGGATCATGCTGTCTTTTAATACTACTTGATCATATTCATTTTTCTTAAAAAAAATTTACCACTAATATTTGAGATCCTGGTATTTTTAATGCTTCTTAAGACATTCCCCAAAAGCCGCCATTCTCAAGCTGAACATGAAAGCGACATGCGCACAGCCAACATGCTTACCAAGCACATGCATCTCAGCGTAACTGATGGTGTAAACCTTACGTAACTGACATGCTCTTATGGAACAGGCTAAATTCTAGCAATGGGTGCATTAATTTATACCCCTTACTAATTCTCAATGCAGGCTTAGTGTTTCTGGGATCCTGTATGTCTAAGTACTAGGTTCTTTCCTCTTGCAGAACAAGTATCAGTCTACTACCTCTTCTACTTGGGGGTGGGGGGGACTGTCTCCCTAAGAAAGAGGAAGAGAGAAAAGACTTAGGACAGAATTTCATAAACTGCATTCTGAAAGTACCTCAATTTTTTGGTGGGGAAAATATAGTGAACCAACAGGGCTGGGATTCAAACCCCAGTCAGCCATGTGGGATCTATCTCCCTTAACCACTAGGCTATGGGGCTGGCCTTCAACTTTACTCTCTAATGACTCATTTTTACATTAGGTTTTAGACAACCAAATGTATTTAGTGCAAATGATGATTTAAACATTACATTCAATAATCTGAAAGTGAAAGGAAGGTAGAGTGAAAAAGAGCCTCTTCTTTCTAGTCGATATTCTGTTTTAGGTAGAGGCAAGTTTTACAACGATGAGTAAAGGGGGCTAATGGGTGGCACAGCAGTAAGTGATGCCTCTGCAAGGCTGACCCACCACATGAGAAGGTTCTGGGTTTGCATCTGTAGCCCTCCTTGAGTATGCCAGCTTGGCAGGGGGTGGACAGAGGCATCCAGACCCTATTGGGATACTGTCTCTCATCTCTCTCTCACTCATAGAAAAAATAAATATGTAGGCCCTAAAAAAAATGTAAAATGATGGTTGATGTCTCACAGGGATAAGTGAGAGGTTTGTCAGTTTCCCTGACATTATTCTACTGGACAGCAAACCTAAAATGCCAGCCTCACACTGTTCTTCCTTAAGGCAGTCTTTTCAAGCAAAGAATAAGCAACCTGAGGCAGCACAGCTACTTCAACAATGTGCACTGGGATCAGCAGTTAGCGTAATGGCTATGTCGCTGGACTCCCATGTAGCCAACTACGGTTCGAGTCCCGGACCCGGTGGCTTAAACTCACGCTGGGTGCGTGTGCGTGTGTACCCAGGATCCTGAGAAGAGAATGGAGGAGAAGGGATTGTGGTGTGGCCATCCCCCCTGGGGGGTGATTTCTCACTTTCTATCTCTCTGTCTCTCTCTGTCTTTCTGGCGAGCATGTGCGCCCTATAGCAAAACCTCTTAAAAAAAGGTGCACTGAGTTTGAATCTACCGTTTCTCCACTTTACCTTTGTGGGTTCACAGGTACTTACGTTACGAGTACCATTCATGGAACAGCTAACTTGACGCATGCAGACGCTAAAGTGGAAAATCACTCCCATAAAATGATGCAGGCAAGTGGGAAACAGCAGATAAGCAGGCTCAAGCAAGAAGTCTTTAAGAAAACCATAATCTTGCCAGTCTCCCTCTCTCTGATGAATGAATAGGCATTCATTTGCAAAGGCACCAGAAAGGTGGAAAGCTTGCTTTGAATAAGAAAGTAAAAAATTCAACAGAGCTCACCCAGTTTGTTCCTCAGATGTGGCAAATCATATATCCCCACAGTTCCCAGCTGCATGAACAACTGACTGACAAAATCAGTGACATCCTACAAAGAGTTTACAATGGCAAACTGAATCATAATGTTGAGATGAAACACCATCATGAATGTAGACATGATATAGTTAGGCAAGCATTACGCGCTAAACGTCTGATACTCTCCGTCAATTGAAACACTCCAGTAAGCTCCAAGTGGTTTTTTAAAAACACAAAACAAAAACCCGCACAAAATCCTGAACTTGATATATTGAGTGTTTGTTTGAAAAGTACAAATCTCAATAGTAACTCTTCTAAAATTGTTATATCTTAAAAAATGAACCTGAAAGGTACAGTGGGAAAATGGCACAAATTACAAATCCTTTATTGTAGAAACACAACTGACATTTCTGGCTCTTGTGACAAACTTCATACTGTAAGTCACTAGCACACAAAATGGACAATTCAATTTTCTGGTGTGGATTTCTTGTTGTATTGTTTTGAGCAAGAAACCCACTGTAGAAACACTTTGGGTAGGCGGCCAGCAGGTGGCGTGGTAGTTAAGGGCGTTGTACTCCCACATGGCTGTGATTCGAGTCCCGGACCTGGTGGCTTGCTTTCTCATTTTCCCTCTCTATCTCACTCTGTCCCTCTCTAGTCAGATTTAAATAAATAAATAAAGTTGTTCTTTTTTTTTTAAAAAAAAAAGAAAAAATAATCACTTTGGATAGTATTTTTCAGTAGTTCTGTTAAGATTTAGAGGGCCCCAAATAAGATTAAGAAAATTAAGAGAGGTCAATTAGAAATCAATGAGATTTGTTTGACTATCATCAGACAAAAGTTTCAGCATTAATGAGTCTAATTTTCCTTCTAAGTATTTTCCTCCACTTACTCTTCAAATTAAAATCTGAGTTCCTTCTCTACTGTTCCCCTTTCCAGTCAATTTCTTTTACCACCTCAGAGAAAGTGAAATGATAAGTGGTAAAATGTATGTAAACCTTTGCAACTTGAGGGCTTGAACTTAAGTTTGCTTCATTCACTTCCTTCCTCTGGGCCCTCTGCTAACGAGGATGCTGTAGAAAAGCGCTATGCATGCTTGTCATAAAAATGAACAAAGTACATAAATGCATGAAGAAAAATATAATCATTTATCCCCCCATCACATAAAGTCAGTCATAATTATGCATTTTTATATTCCATTTTGTTTTATCCCAGTGTTTTTTGTAAGAGGTTGGAAGCTTTTAACATGCAGGTACTCTTTTTTTCCATTTATGAGAGAGAGGGGAAGTGAAAGACAGAGCTAGGTTTTGTTTTTGTTTTTTCAAAGAGATTTTTGCTATGGGGTGCATGCGCTTGCCATAGAGATAGAGAAACAGAAAGTAAGAAGTCACCCCACAGGGATGGCCATACTGTAATCCCTTCTCTGTTCTCTCAGGCTCTTGGGCACTCAAGCACGCCCCTGGCGAGTTTCAAGTGGCCGGGTCTGGGACTCAATCTGCAGTTGACTTGGTAGTCCAACGATGTAACTATTATGCCATTTGTTGGTCCCAGAGCTAGGTATTTTTGACATTTTTACTGTCTCATGCTCTTTCTGCCCTAGCCTTCTAACTAAGGTTATGTGATCCACAACTGCAACCACAGTGTTCAGCTGGCTCTGGGAATAGAACCAGTGTCTCCCACGCCTTCAGCCTCTCAGGTCTGGTGCTACCTGTGCACCACCAGGGCTGGGACTGCAGGTATTTGTAAGAGGTGCGAATTTGCTGGAGTGCACCAAGTCTAAGCAAATGATAAATGCTATTAAAACCTGATAGTCTGGGGACAGCAGGTGGCATAGTGGCTAAGACACTGGACTCCCACATGGCCAACCATGGTTCAAGCCCTGGGCCCAGCAGCTTGAAAATCACTCCAGGTGTGTGTGTGTGTGTGTGTGTGTGTACCCAGAATCCCAAGAAGAGGACGGAGAAGGAATTGCAGCATGGCCACTACTCCTGGAGGGTGATTTCTCACTTTCCCTTTCTGCTCTCCCTGCTGAGGGCATGTACCCTACGGCCTACAAAGTGGCCAGCAGAGAATATGAAGGGGCTTTAAAACTTTGTTGGAAAAAATAGAATTAAAGCACAAGTTTATGTTGGTGCAAAAATAAATAGATAAGACCCAGGCAATTTTTTTTTTTACAATATACATATGTTCCATGAACTTTCTGAAAACCTCTCCCATTGTCTTTTGTTTTGGCCATCACAGTATTTTAAAGGAAAACTGAATGTCTCTGAGTTTCCATTTTGTCATAGGCCTAATCACTCCTTATTGTTTGACATAAGTTGTTGCAAATATTTATGAACGGGCCATAAATTTATCCCAGTCTTTTACGCCTGTAAGTGTTCAGATAGGTAATGGAATGCCTGAAGGAAGTTGAATAAGATATCTTTTAAAAATATTATACACCCAGAGCTTCCTGCCCAATTCAAAGTATACAAATATATCTTGTGTCAAGATTTATCTTTTTCTGCGATTTATCTAACTTGAAGTCACATGCTGAAAAACGTACACTACCCCTATTTCATTCCCAATTTCTCAAGCAGTTAAAACAAGGTTAAAAAGGGCTTAAGAAATCCAAATCATAAAAAAAGCTCATCTCTGAGAGAGGCCTGAATAAAAAAATTGTTTAATCACCAGTGTATGTATACACTAGCTAAAGAGAGAGAAAAAGAAAGTACCCCCAATGGGGCATGTTTGTGTTACGATCCTTTTTCCTCTGTTTCCCCATCCCATTAGGATTTGGGGCACACACACACACATGCACCCAGCATTATTTTTCAAACCACCAGAGCTGGGATTTGAATCACGGTTGGCCATGGTGGTTCTGGTTTTGTACACAAAGCAATTAACCTCTGCACTATAGATCCAGTCCTAAGTAAAATTTAATACAGCAAGTCCCTAGAAAGAGCTTGCTGTGATTACTTCAAAGTTGGAACACTAGGCCAGATGGTGGTGTGATGGTAAAACACGATGTTCTGTGAGGGACCCACATGGGAGGTTCCATGTTTGCACCTGTGAACTTCCCTGAAGTGTGCTGGGCATGCATCTGGCATCTGCCCATGACCTGAGGGTGACTGACGAGGGGTGCTGGGCATGCATCTGGCATCTGCCCGTGACTAGGGGTGGATGGCAGCTTCAAGAGTCTGTGTGGAGTACTGTGTCTGCTTCTCTGGCTCATGGAAGAAATAAATAAAAGCAAAAGGGATGAGGAAGCCTGTCTGGTTGAGCTGCAAGATGCTTAAGGGAGCAGAAGATTGAACAGGAGCATTAACAGAATACCCCACATTAATTACCTTCTCAACAAACTCTAGCAGGAACAATGATAGAAACAAAGTTATGAAAGTACATCTGAAGAGGGTATCAGAAGGTAGATGGTAGGGGCCAGTATAAGTCTGCAGAGAAATCTGGAAATCCCACTGCTTTGTAGAATAACACAGAGAATAAAGATGGCAAATGTACGTAGCAAAAATGTATGTTTCTATAAGAGCCGTAGGTAGGCAGTGTTATAGTTTATATAAGAGACTTAAAATTGAATAGCAAATACTACACAGGCTTTGAAGATTCCTCATTTTTAAAAATACATTTTAATTTAAAGGATACTTTCTAGTCTGTAGGACAAACATTTGTGCTTTACTCATTGAAAAGGCTTGTATTTTTCTTCTACATCTTTCCCAATATGGTTTCCCAACACGCTCTAGGAAATGCCCTAACACCCACAAAAATTTTCTATCAACTGCCACCAGAAGTTCTTGGCTTTCCAATTATCTAAAGTGAACTCCACCCTATCATTTTTCATACATTTGTAAACTCTACTTCCTGCAGTTGGATTTGCAGAGTAACATGGCATTTTGCCACTTGGGAAACTATGTTTCTCTGGAACTACTTGATTGTGTTAATAAAAAGTTTTAAATAAGTCTATTGTATATGTTCTACACTGTCTAACGAAAGTATGATCCTTATCTTAAGTCTTAACTACTTACCAATGAGAGTTGATTTTCCTGCAGGAAAAGAAAACATGACTCTGATAATGGTTCTGTCAAATGGGCACTTGATAAAATATTCTAAAATTAGTAGGGTGAGAACACTCCTCATATTATTATTCCTAATGAGAGAAAACGCATGACCAATGTCATCCAGAAGCATAAGATTAGGCAGGGTTCTACCCTACCAGGGCGTATGTATTGACTCTTCCACGTATACTTGGGAACATATGTGACTTTGTCTTCAAAAAGTAGTTTCTATTGACTTCATGGGATTAAAGTCCTAGGCTTGCATGTGATTTAAAAAAAAAAAAAAAAAAAAAAAGTAGTATACCAAATTTTCATTCAAACACCAGCTATTGTCTTTATCCTCACCAGCTCTAGACTCCTATTTAAACTGAGAATAAACTGATGAAAAATATTAAGAGGGAAACTGCCTATCCTATTTCTGAGTATTACCTATCTGGTAATACAAGTGATTCTAGAACTTTCCCTGTTAGCGTTGCTAATTCTGCAAAATGGAAGAATAAAAAGTTTTCTAAGCCCAACAGGTTCACTATTTATTCATCTATTTTTATTCTCCATCTCCCACGTAAGTTAATAATTTATTCATCTTATTTCCCATCTGAATTCTACTCTATCCATTCATTTTCATTTGTTAACAAATACCAACTAAGTGGCTATTATGTGTTAAACAAGAAGATGAAAAGGAAGGCAACAATGACAGGAAATTATGCACAAGGCTTACACAGTAACAACTGCCTTGAATATCTTTCTTTGTGCACTAATTCCATAGTTAACTGATTCTTAAACTGAAGGCAAGGAGTGTTTAAAGGAATGTGAAAGAATAACTATTAAGAGGTCTTTAAAATTCTGGCTCACCAATGTGTAGACCAATAATTGTGTTCAGGTTGGACATGCCTATCACATATCCATTACAATTTTTATAATCATAGATACTGTTATGAAAAATGCATAGTAGCTGGAAGTGATATTATAATTACTTAACAATTCATCACGTACGGGCTTAAGTAATTAAATGGACCATCAGCAGCCAGCATGAGCAGACTACCTAGTCTAGTTGAGGAGAAGAAACTGTTTCCTCCCTTTTTTTTCCTTCATTTTTTAATAGGGTCCTCATTTTATTTATTTTCAGGTTTTTGGTTTGCTTGTTTTGCCATAGGGCGCATGTGCTCACTGGTGGGAGACAGAGAGGGAAAGTGAGAAATCACCTCCTGGGAGGAATGGCCATGTCACAATCCCTTCTTCTATATTCTCCTCCTAGAATTTTGGGCACAGACTCACATGTGCCCGGCATGAGTTTCAAGTTGTCAGGTCTGAAACTTGAGCTGTGGTCAGCTGTGTGGGAATTCAGCACTACACTACCTGCTGGTCCCTGGAGTCCTTATTTTAAAAACTGTTGAGAATTACTATTCAAGAAATACAGTAGGGCCAGCAGATGACATGGTGGTTAGTGCACTGACCTCCCATATGGCTGACAACAGTTCAAGTCCTGGATCTAGCTGCTTGAAAATCACACCAGGAATGTGTGCGCATGTGCCCAAAATCCTGAGAGGAGAATGGAGGAAAAGGGATTGTAGTATGGACATCTCCACTGGGGGGTGATTTTTCACTTTCTCTACCACTGTCTCTGTCTCTCTACAGTGAGCACACACCCCCTAAGACAAAAACCTAAGAAAAGAAATATAGTTGGCTCAAATGGTAACCATCTGACAGTTACAATACGATGTATACTGTGTATGATAACATATATCATCACAACTCACAGAAGAAACCACACTAATTTAAAAGTGAGGCCTTTGTTGGTACGTTGTCTTTTCTAACTTTAACAGACTCATTGCTGACTTTCCCACAAATCTCTATACTTGGTCAATGCTTACCAGATGCTCCAAAGACAACAAACACTTTCCCATGAAAAAGTCCATCTTTGGCAAACTCTACTCTATGCTTAACGAGAAACAGTTACCTTCAGGATTAAGGGTTCAATTTATTTGACCATTTAATACTCAGCTTACAGGAAAAGTTGCAACATCAGAAGAAAACTGCAGTGTGTGCAGAACTATAATAATTGAAAATGTGTCTGCAATTGGAAGTGGTGAGCTATGGCTGGGCTACCTTTTAATTGGCCTTGGCAGAACTCCTATACTCTTTGTCTTAAAATAGTCAAATAAGTTACTCATTTTAATATATTCAGTACATTATATTACACTAATAGGTCTCTTACATCATTCTCTCAGAGCCAACAAGTAATAATAAGGATAGGGTAACTCCAGGAAAACAAAATGTATACTCTCCACATTTTTCCTACAGATTGAGTATGAAGTCAAATGACGAAGAGAACATTCAGAAACAAAGATGTAGTAATAAAACAAATGAAGAATTTAGTCATACTTATTAAAATGTAAACTTAAATACAGTGGATTCTACATATTTAAGTACAGATCTGTTTGTATGTTTGTTTGTTTGTTTGTTTTTCCCCTATACCTACTGAAATCCTAAGTATAAAGGAAGTGGCAAAATTATACCATCTGACTTCTCTTGTGAACAGTGTTATCAGTTCTGGAAAGATTTTTGTTTCATTTTGCTTTTTTAAGCAAAGTCTGGCCATGTTGTCATCTTTCTCCTCCTCACTCAGCCACCCAGCTGGGGCTCTAGACACACTAGATCACATCATGTCTAAATTATTTTCAGACAAGATCTCCTAGTGTTGCCCCGTCCAGCTTCCAGTTTATAATCCTTCTTCCTCAGCCTCCTCAGATCACTGGGATTTAGAGGAATATGCCACTGTTTCCCACCCATAAATTGGACCAGAAACTGAACCTAAGTTTCCCATGTGGTGTAGTCCCAGCTTGTAATTCCAGTCTGGTTATTTTTTTTAATCTAAAATTAAAATTCTGGAATTTTAATTCTGAGGGTCTCCTAATCTGAAGAGGCTTGAGATAGCAAATCACTGAAAATATAGTTTCCAACAAAACTAACCTTGAAAAAGGCAAACCACTTGTAGTCATTCAATATAACCTCAAAGCCTTGGTTGTAAATGATAGTGAAATGGCCAGAATTGCCAAAGTCATCAAATGCCGTATCCATCTTCTGAAGGTGCACCACTACTTTTTTTTCTGGTGGTCCTAAAGAAAAGAAAAAATACACAGTAAGGAAAAATTATGTGGATTTCAATGGAGTAAAGAATCTCCTTTATTTTTTCAAGCTGCTTTTTTTTTTTCCCCCCAGACTACCTAATTTGAGCCCACAGTCTGTCCTGTAGAGAAACTGGAGTCCCAGGGCATCTCTATAACCTGGTGGTTACAGGAGCCAGATCCCACATGGCTGGCCGGTTTGAATTCCAGCCTCAGTGGCTTGAAAGAAATACTGGGTGTATATGCATGCCCCAAATCCTGACCGGTTGGAGAAATGGAGGCAGGTTTACAGCATGACCATACTCCATTAAGGCGTTCTCTCTCTCACCCTCCTTTCCTCTCCACTTTTCCTGTGAGCACATACGCTCTCTGGAAATTAAAAAGGAAAAGAAAAAAAGTCCGAGTCTCCAACTTATTGTCTCTGCCTACGGTCCTGGAGGGCTCTCAAAGACAGATACGGCATAAATCCCAGCAGGCATAGAGACCCCTAAAGAATAGTCCCCACATTCCCAGAGCACCCAAACACAGAAGAAATCTTTCGCTTAAGAAAATGAGGGGGCCAGCTGGTACAGTGGTGGTTAAGGCAGCTGGATCCCCATGGCCAACTGCACAGTTCAGTCTCAGGCCGAGTGTCTTGACAGCAACACCTCTTGGCAGGTGTGTGTGCCCACAATTTCAAAAGAAGGAAGAGATGGAGAAGCAAGAATCATGGCATGACCATTCCCTGAGGGGGTTGCTTTCTCACTTTCCTGTCTGTCTCTCCAATGAGGGCACATGCCCTGTGGCAAATTTTTAAAAAAGAAAATGAGGAATGAGGGAAGTTGGAAATTACAAACACAAATGAGGCAAAGTGGCAGTCAAAAAAGTGAGAACTATAAAACAAAGGCTGTGATGGCGAGACAAAAAGTAGAGTCAGAAGGCCATGAGGAGGACATTGCGTGAATCCCAGGAGACAGGAAATGATCTGTTCTGAGAAGTAGAATGGAGATATTTCTCCTCAATGGCCCTACAGCTTAGAACCTCTGAATCTGAGTCTTTTCAAAGTAGTCAGTAAATAAGAGGTTTCTAGCCCATAAAAGTCATTTGTGGTTATAGGAATTAAAACATTTAACCTGCAGAAGATGAGGGCTCAGATCTGTGGGTACTTTTAATGACTAGATTAATGTCAAAAGTAGGTTTATAGGCAGAGGTTGCCTGAAAAGGGTTGGTTCAGCTGTGTCCATCTGGAGAGCTCTACAGTGTAGACAGTTATTTACATGTTTGAGATTGAACTCTTGGCGTGAGAGAGTGCATGCAAATCCTACTGCCTTCTGCTACCACCTTCAAGCTCAGCTTCGGAAAGAAAATGGTTAAAATGCCTAGGATTACGAACCAGTCATCTGGAGTGTGACAGTTTTTTTGTCACAGATGACTTCAGAATCTTTATTTGGCTGACAAGGAAATGATAGCTGAGAGCTTCACTCACTCCATCCAGGTCCGTGCTGTAAGAGTTTGGGCAGACCGAGATTGTGACTCTTCTGCCCCTGGTTGTGCTGCTGCTTCCCCCCTCACCAGGTTCAGAAGGCATGTGGATACACAGGTTGCTCAGACACTAGGGATTTACTGAGCTCCTTCCATGACTCAGGCATCAGGCTTGGCTCTGGGCACTTTCAGGTACATTAATAATTACTGGGTGAAGAGTTTTAGAAAGGAAAGATTTTCTCCACCTTCCTGCAATATATGAGTGCAGCATGGTACCAGAAATCCTTAAAGTCCTAGTACTGGCACCAACAGACTCCCAAATAAAAATTGTGGGGCAAGAGGATGAGAATGTGGTACATCTAGGGTCTCTCAGCTCACTTGTCTTCACCAATTAACAAAAGAAAAAAAAAAGCCACCTTGAACTAGGGAGTCAAAATATTGCAGTGCTCAGCTGTTTTAAGAGGAAAAAAAGTTCATGAAAAAGTGTTGAGGCCCTAAGATAACCTACAAGGTTGTTAAGTTCGAAGTTCTAAACTCTGAGTTGGCAGCTGTGGTACAGAAGGTGCCCCCCAGGACGGGACGTCAGCCACATTGTTCCAGCCACCCAGGAGCAGCGCGGGAGCTGGGGGTGCAGAGGGTGGTGCTCAGGACGGCCCCGGAGTAGAAAGGAGCAACCCGAGGGAAGTTCTCGAGTCCTGGCCCTGGTGGCTTACCCATAACCGAGCAGTTGATGCGCTGGGACCCGCTGGCGCCCACTTGGAAGACCCAGGTGCCCAGCAGCTCAGGATAGGTGCAGTTTGCAGGTGTGTCGCTGCGCGCGGTTCGGACGCCGGCGAGGACCAGCAGGAGGGTGGCAAGCAGCGAGCGGGGCCAGGGACACATGCTGGCCGGGCCGGGGACAGGCTGGGGAAATGAGCAGGAACCAGAGGCCAGGGAGATGACCCGGGTTGTCGCACGCCTTCAAATAGCCAGGAGGCCCGGAAACCGGGCTGAGGGAGGCGGGCTCTCCGCGCGGTGGGGGGCGGGGGTGGGGGCGGGGCTAGGCCCTGCCCCGAAGGTGGGGGCTCCAGGGAGCTCGCACCGCCCCCCACCTGGCCCTGCCGGACCCTATGCTTAAGAAAGCTGGGGACTGATTCTACTGCTAGGGAACCTTTCAAATTCTGGCAGGGCCAGGGTGATTAAAAGGGAACTTAGGAGTCATAAGCCGATCTGCAGGCGACCCAGACCTTGCTCCTTGGACCGGAGTGGAGAGAAGCTGAGAGGAGGGAGGAGGAGAGGGAGGCGGGGAGAGACTGAGAGGACGTGGGGGTGGGGGAAGCAGAGGTGATAAAGACCGAAGGAGGGCGAGATCCTAGGAGTGCAGTCTCTCCAGCTCCAGCTCCCCACTGCCTTTCTCTCCCCGCCACACACACCCTGGCCCTTGAGTCTTCTCAGGTCCAGTCGCTTCATTACTGACTCTGGTTTTATTTTCTTCCAAAAAATTTTACTTGCTAACTGCAGCCACAATAGTTGTTTGAGAACTTCTCTTCCTTCCATTTCCCGAAGGTCGCTGTCTTTGAATTTGCTTGGTTTGGTTCGGTTTCCGGTTTTGTGCCGGTTTGCCCACAGAACTCAGTTGTACAAGAAGTGCACACTTGTAGTTTTTTAGTATTTCCTGTGTGTGTGTGAGTGTGCCTAGAAATTTATGGGATTTAATTACACAAGGGGAAAACACGTACACGAGTTCAAATTTTCATCTCTGTCCCCTTAGATTCTGGTTTTATTTATTTAAAATTTATTTATTTATTCGTCTATTTGTGTGATTTCCAGGCTGGGTCTGAGACTTGAACTGTAGTGGGCCATGTGGGAGTCCAGGGCCTCAAGCATCACACCACCTGTGGGCTCCTAGATTCTAGTTTTAAAACACTCAAGAAGTTAGAGCCGGTCAGGTGGTATGGTGGTTAAGGCGCCAGACTACCACCACGTGGTTTACTGTGGTTTGAGTCCTGGATCTGGTGGCTTACTTTCTTCCTTTGCCTCTCTGTCCCTCTCCAGTCAAATTAAAAAATAATAATAGTAATTAAAACTAAAGGAATAATTATCTAAAAACAGGAAGTTAAAATACTCTTTAACGTAAGCACAAACTGCAAAGGCAAGGGTGGGGCCAACACCTTACACCCACACACACACACACACACACACACACACACACCAGTTCCGAGATGACACTGCTCAACCCCTTCCATTTTACAGAAGAAAAACAGGAGGCTCAGAGAGGAAGTGCTTGCCCAGCATGAGAAAGGGAACTGATGCGAGGAGCCTGGTCTGATGGGTAGGTCCAGTGAGCTTGTCTGATGCCTGCGCTTATTAGGCGGCTCGCTCTATTCCCAAGTGCCTCCTTGCTTGGTTTAGGTACCACCCTTTCCACGAGAGTGGCTCTGACTTTCCTGCTGTTGGAGTTGGGGCTCCTTTCTCCCACTGAGATCACTGGCATCAGACCCTGTGGACACAGCAGTGAACGAGACAGACTTGGTGTGACCCTGCCCTCTCAGGCAAATGCACAGTGCCCTCATCTCACTGGTCACTACACATGCATGTTTTATGTCCGTCGTTTCCATGAGATTATGAGCATTCAGCGGGAGCAAGTTCAAATTATTCACCTCTGTCCTCTTAAATTCTGGTTTTTAAACACTCAGGAAGTGTCCTTAGATGTTAAAATAGTGTTAAAATAGGTACACTTAATGGCTTTATCTTAGTTTCTAAGCCCAAAAGTCAGTCTTCATGAAGCAAAAGGAATTGCCCTTGAAAGCTCAGAGGTGAAAATGCTCTGTAATGTGGGGAGGGCGGGGCCAACACTTTACTTTCAGGTTTCATAGACCTTTTTAGGGTTGAAAACTGACCTCATGCAGTTAAGCTAACATACTTTGTATACAGACAGTAATGGTGCTCTCCCAATCTTTGGAAAACTGTGTCATTGATTATTAGAATACTAAACATTTGGGAGCCAGAGGTGGAATGGTGGTTAGGATGATAGACTCACACATGGCCAATTGCAGTTCAAGTCCCAGACCTGGCAGCTTTCTCCTTCTCTCTCTGGTGAGCACACTTGTCTTATAGCAAATTACAAAAATAATAATAAATAAAACCTAAATAAATAAATATTTTAAAATAAATAAGATATTAATAATTTTTACTAGGTTCTCAATATCAACAAGGTGGAAATTTCTTACGAGGGCATCAAAGTAGCACATTTAATTATAAAGAAAGTTTTTAACTGTCTGCCTCTTTTAATGAATAAACAAAACAGGATCTTGCAGATCTCTTAGTCTAATGGGTACATTTTCATATTTGGAAATAAAGATCCAGGGCGTCAAACCACTTGATAAATGTCATATTGCCAGTTAGTAAGGTTCAGGATTAAAATTCAGGTACCTTGATGTTTAGTTTAGTTCTTCCTAGCAGTGTAATAATCCCTGAACTGTTCTCCTCCAAAATTAAATACTAGTCCTGTGTTCATTAATTGGGGGAAGGGAGGAGGGAAAATGATTCTCGAACTATTCAGACCTAAAGTTTTATTTTTATAACTAATATTTTATAGATACCCTTTCTTATTCTGAAATGAATGCAGATATACTTTAAACCACTCAACACACTTTTAAAAAGTTTAAAAATAATACCAAATATAGTATAAAGAAGTAAAATGAATTTCTAACAATAAATTTCTAATACAGAACTTATTTTCCATCATGTAAATTCCCAAATAGGAATGTACTGGAAAGCATAACAAGACATATAGATACTTACTCTTCATGTCTTATGTAAAATTGTAGACTCATGGTCAAAGTGACAGGCACCTTTTTTACAGAGAACAGAAATTATTTCAGATGAGTTATACAGTTCAGATACCTTATCCATGGCCACTGAAACACTATTCCAGACAGTGATGCAAGAAACAACTTGATTAAGTTCCCAGGAGGACAAATACGGTCTTCTTGCTGTTGAAGATTTATCTAGAGGTTGCATTCCTGATAATTCAGTATATATTAAAATGGTATGGTATACAAGTAAGTTTATATCCAGCACTTTCTCACATTGTTATAAGCGGGTTTATGAAGGGCCACACTGTTTAGCAGAGGCTCTCAAAACAGCCTCAGCAGCTCCTTGGAATGTGTCAGATATGCGAATTTCTGAGCCCTATCTCATTCCTAAGGAATCAGCCAGCATCTGGGTAGGTCCCAACAATTTCGAGTTTCAACAATCACCTTTCAGAGGATCCCAATACAAGCTAAAGTTTGAGGCTCACTGATTTAGAGATGAATGGCAAGGACGCAGTCCTGCGGAGTCTGACTCTTGAGAGCAGCTGCTCAATCTTGAGGAAGTTATAAATCCTTTTTGTGTCTTTATTTACTCATCTATAAAATGTGCATGATTACATGCCCTATAACTGCCTCGTCTGTTTGTCCTTTTTAATTCCAGTCAGCTGTTTGTATTTTTTTAATGCCAGAGGATGCATGTGCACGTGCAAAAGACATACAAACAGAGGGAACTCCCAACAAGGCCTGGTCATGTTGCAATTCTGATTCCTCCAATTCTTCATCCCCTCAGGTTCCTAGCATTGTCCTGCATGCTCACTGGACTTGTAAACTTCCAGTGCTAGGACTCAAACCCTGGTTTACCATGTGTGACCTGGCTTTTTCTGCACAGTGCTTAACAATTGAACTGAAGGGCTGGCTCTCTCATTTGGTTTTGAGAAGGACTAAATTCAGTAATGCAGATGTCTGGGGAAATCTGGTTACATTTACTACTGTGTATATTAACATAAACAAAAAAACGTTCTGGGGCCATCAAGTGGTGTCGAGGTTAGGGTGCTGGATCACACATGACCAAATGTTTGGTTTGTGTCTCAGACCTGGCAGCTTGAAAATCTCTTCGGAGGACCAGCAGTTGGTGTAATGGCTATGTCACTGGACTCCCATGTAGTCAACCGTGGTTTGAGTCTTGGACCCCGTGGCTTAAACTCAGGCCGAGCACATGTGCGTGAATGCCCAAGGTCCTGAGACGAGAATGGAAGAGAAGGGATTGCGGCGTGGCCATCCCCTTTGGGGGGTGATTTCTCGCTTTCTGTCTCTCTGTCTGTCTCTGTCTTTCTGGTGAGCACACGTGCCCTATAGGAAAAAACCATGGAAAAAAAATATATATATATATATCACTTCAGGCACATGTGCATTCATGCCCAAAATCCCAAGGGGAAAATAGATGAGAAGGGATCGCAGCATAGCCATCCTCCCTGCAGGGTGATTTCTCACTTTCTCTCTCTCTGGCAAGTGCTCACACCCTATAGCAAAAACAAACAAAAACCATTTCTGGTTAGACTGTAGGTTCTGAATGTTGTTCTTTGTAATCTAGAACTCTGAATAATTTCTGACACTTGACAAGTGCTCAAATATTTATTGAATAAATGAATAAAATGGTGGATATAAATTTATGTCTTTTTCATGGTATTTGGTAAGGAGCATCATGATTTCCATGTTCTCTGCCTTGTGAATAAATTTGAAGAGCATTGTCTTGGAATATATATTAAAACAGAGAAAGGTTTTAAATATAGAGAAATAACTTGACATACAATATTGTACAATGCTATTTGGCATTATGCATACTTCTGGTAAAATGCAAATGCTAAATAAATAAAATTATTATGGTTATTATTTTACCAAGAAAATAAACATATTATACCATTGAATTCTCACATAATTGTTTGGGGAAGATATGACATAATTTTTATTTTTTCTCTGATAAAGCTTGGGCTTGAATAATGTACTAGGGAGTAATGCCTCGAGATAAAAAGTGAGGAGAGAACAGTAGTAAGAAGATAAAGCCTCAGAGGAAGTATAGGTCTGACAGCTCTTTAAAGAAGGGGAAAATAAAGGATTGGAGAGAAAAAGACTCAACTATACAACTGTGAGATCGTCTCAGCCAGCTTCACAGGGAACTCTGATGAAGAGAGAACTCAGTAGAGAGGCTGAGCTTCGGCAGAAATGGCCAGGCCTAGACCCTTGTTAAACTTGGCCATTGGCTTCAACTGGAAAACTGTAAGAGTTTTCCTTTTTTTATAGTTCAAACTTTAATGTGCTAATGTATTTTTAATTTTTTTAAGTTTATTTACTTCCCTTCACTATATATCATTGTACCATACAAGTATTCACTGGATGTCTGCACTCTATGGCAGGAACGGAAATACTGGATGGTATGAAAGCATGGAGAGGAGGATTTTAAAGTCCTGAGAGCTGGAGGTTATCAACACTGGTGCTCCCACAGAAAGTGCTCTCTGAAAGAGAAATGAGACAGTGTCCCAATATGGCGGCCACAGTGGTGAAACTTCTATTCAAAGTTAGGGGTTGATTCACAAGCATAAAAAGAAGGCTGGACTGGTGGGTCACTAATACCTTTTTTGTTTATCAGGTGTGGAATATTCTAGTTTAGACGTTAAAACAAATAGGAGACTGTCTTGAATTTGATGGAATAAAGGCTTATGAAGTTAAAAAAAAATGGTAATTGCATTCTCTAACGTGCACAGTACATTCATATTTTATGTCAGTTTGACCCCGTATGTGAGCTCCAGCATATTTGGGATTTCAAGTTAACATGATGTTGGGGATCAGTGTGTAAAATGGGGGAAACTGTTCCTGACTACTTCGTAAATGTCTGGCTTACTAACCCTAAGTTACAAGCACTTGTTGGGCAATAGGAAGGTTGAAAGATGTATCAGCATTTTATTTTTCAAAGCTTTGCAGTTTCAGTTGACTTCCCTTTTCCCTATAGTACATAGCCAGGAGTGAAGCATGAAGTCAAACAAGGTGAATTTTAAAATAGCGACACTGTTAGAGAATCTTGGCATAAAGAGCACCACCAGATCAGCAGCTGGCTTAAGAGTAGCAGATTTAAAGGGCAAGACTGTCAGTTTTCCAAGTGGAGAAAGTTCACTTCTTTTCTAGGAATCAGGTAACTTACCCAACTGATGACAGGGGAACATTCAAAATTTTTTATTTGCATAGTCAGTTGAAAAGATCAAGCTGATTTATGCATTCTTCCTCCACTTTAAACACTCAGCACCCTTACAGTAAATTAAATAGTTAAGATAGGTAAATATATAGATTAATAATTATAGTGAAGACACTAAGTATAAAGGTAACAGAACTCTGGAGAAAGAAGCCTTAGAATCTATCATCATTTTCACTTGTCTTCCTCTTTCTTATCTTTGTCCCTTCTACTTAACAATGCTTATATTTTTATTATATGCCGAGATAAAAAGTTCCATAAATTTTATTTAACATTATACCAATTTTATTTTGCCACCATGCTACAAGTTTTGTTTTTCTCTCTTCTCTTTTTCTTTTCTATACACACCCTACCAAGCAAGGTAGTGGATATTCACTGCCTGTTGTATATTCTTCCAAATCTTTTACTGAAGTTACCCAGCCACCCACAAACATGCATGAGAAGCAGGGTGCATAATATTTTTTTTGTTTCTGTTCTTATTAATTTTTTTAGAGAGATTTTTGTCATGGGGCACATGTGCTTGCTGGAGAGACAGAGAGAGACAGAAAGTGAGAAATCATCCCGCAGGGGAGATGACTACTCTGCAATCCCTTCTCCTCCATTCTCCTCTCAGGATTTTGGGCATGCATGCACATGTGTCCAGCCTGAGTTTTAAGCTGCTGGGTGCAGGACTCAAACCACAGTCACCTACATGGAAGTCCAGAGACATAACCATTATGCCATCTGCTGGTCTTGGTGTGTGTCATGTTTAATGGCATGGATTCTGGAATCCAGGTACTACCTCTTACTCCCTGTACAAACTTTGGGAAGTCACCTATCTTTTCGGACTTGGTTTCCTCATCTATAAAATCAGAGCAATAACATTGGTTTGTGGAAGTTTTGAATAAAGAATTATGTGAAATGCTTAGAACAGTACTGTCACAGAGTAAGTACTACAAAGGTGCTATTGTTATTTTGATGTACATATGTATGGATTTTGTGGTTCATGTCTATGAAGAATATAATATACATTTTTCCTCAACATGACTTTTTGAAAGATTATTCTTTCATGAGAAAGAGAGACAGAAACCTTTAAGAGGATATCACCATGCACTATAACTGCCCAACCCCTGCCCTTTAGCCTGCCTGGATCACAGGTGTGCCCTTGGGTCTGCCTAGCGTGCTCAGGTCCATGCATGCTCAGGTCCATGCGTGATCTGAACCCTGGGCCTTCCCACCTGGCTCCAGCCTTGGTGACCCACTGCCTATGCCACAACGCTGGCCTTCAAACTGCTTTTCATTCTTTTTCTCTTTTATTTCTTTCATCTTATCTTTCTCAGCATTATTTTATTTCTTCTTTTTTTTTTGGAGAGGTTTTTACTATAGGGCGCATGCACTCGCCAGAAAGACAGAGAGAGACAGAGAGACAGAAAGCAGGACCTCCCCCACCCCTCCAGGGGGAAGATGGCCATGCAGCAATCCCTTCTCCTCCATTCTCCTCTCGGGATCTTGGGCGCGCACACACATGCACCGGTATTAGTTTAAGCCACCGGGTACGGGACTCAAACCACAGTCGACTACATGGGAGTCCAGCGACATAGTCATTATACTAACTGCTGGTCCCAGCATTATTTGATTTCTAATGAAATTCTTTCATTACTAAAAATGCATATCAGATATTCCTTCAAATCAAGAGATTGATTTTATGGAAAGTAGCTGCATGGTATTTAAGGTCTGTAACAGATCTGTTTAACTGCTTTCTTATTAATGAGCATTTTGGTTTATATCCATGTGTTTTAACATTAGTTATTTTTGCCACTGCAAATAATGTGGCAATAGGAATTCTTGAACTTACATTGTTCTAATAGTTTCTTTAATTTCTACAGGAATTAAATGCTAGTTCAAAGACCTTGCAAGATTAAGAGTCCGGGACAGCCTGAGCAAATCATATTTGTACCCACAATGTCATAGAGTCCTTCCCCATACCTCCTCTGCCCTCTCCTCAAAAACCTTCTTTCTACTCTGAGTTCCTTTACATTTAAATATTTCAAATGATTTTAAATCAGTAGTAGTATTTCAAATAATTATTATTTAATTTTAACATTGTATCTCAGAAGCATCTGAAGTCCAATTTTGCATATGGGTATGATGTAGGAATTCAATTGTTTTTCATCTTGCCAAGATACCAAAACCATTTATAAAATAAACCTTGCTTTGTGTCTGAATTTAAATATCAAGCTTGAATATATTCAATTCCCAGGAACATTGGGGTATTTTGTTTTGTCTTATCCTACTGATCAGGTTTAAAGCACATTCCTCCCGTATTCTTTTCTCAGCTTTCAGCTTTTGTAAGGCCTTTTTGGGCCAGTGGTGGTGTGGAAGTGAAGGTGTCTGTATCCCACATGGCCAATTGCATAGTTCAAGTCCTGGACCCAGCAGTCTGAAAAATCTACTGGGTACATGTGTGTGCATTCTTCAAATCCAAAAATGAGGGAGAAATGGAAGAGAAGGGATTATAGTATCCCCCAGGGGGGCTGCTTTTTCACTTTCTCTCTATCCTATAAGCAAATATACCCTCCGTCAAATTATAAATTAAAATGGCTGAGGTATTTTCTCTCCATATGAATTTTGGAAATACTCTACTTGATTTCAAAATTCTTTATCACTTTGAAAATTGTGTACTTTTGCTGCCCACTCTCCTTTATTTTTACTTAATGAAGTATTTGATAAATTTAAAATTTGGATATTATTATCATCATTATCATTTTATTGCCAGAGGACAGGAGTGCTTACCAGAGAGAGAGAAAACAAGAGAGAAAAAGATTCCCTCCCCAGTGGAAAATGGTCAAGCCACAATCTCCCTTCTTTTTCTCCATCCTATAGAATCTAGGGCATGCAAATATTTGTGCCAGGGCCAGGCTTCAAACTGCAGTCAGTCATGAGACTCTGGCTGTCAACATACAATGTGTAACCACTATGCTGTGGGGCTAGCCCTGGATATTGTTATTATTTTATATTTCTTTAGGTTTTTGCCATAGGCATATGTGGTCACCGAAGAGAGAGAGACACAGAGAGGGAAAGAGAAATAACACCCTTGGTAATGCCCATACTGCAATCCCTACTCCTCTATTCTCCTCTTGGAATTTTGTTCACACATGCACACTATCCTGGCATGAATTTCAAGCTGTCAGGTCCAGGACTCAAACTGTGACTATGCACAAGGGAGTCTAGCATATTAACCACCACACCACCTGCTGGCCCCTGGATATTATTCTTTTATAATGATGTATTTATTTAATTTTATGTATTAGTACCTTTTTAAAATTTGCTATAGGGCACATGCACTCACCAGAGAGAGAGAGAGAAAGAGAGAGAGAGAGAGAGAGAAAGAAAACAAGCCACCAGGTCTGGTACTCGAACTGCAGTCAGCCATGTGGATATCTGGCTCCTTAACCATTGCACCACCAGCTGGCCCCCATGGATGTTATTTTTTAAAAACAATCTTTGGGGCTCAGCCATGATGGCACATATTGCTAAGACATTGCTTCTCAGAACCTGAGGTCACATGGAAGTCTCATTTCAATTCCCTGCCCAGCTTAAACAGGATAGGCACAGGGCATGTGCCTAGCTAACTGGAAGACTTAGGCAGGAGGATCCAGACATGGCAAGGCCTGTCAAAAAGCAATTTCTCTATTGGGTCCGATGCACTGGTCGAACAACAACATGCTGCTCTGTGAGTGGGATCCCAGGTTTGCCTCCCAAGGTGTCCATAAATATGCCAGGTATGCCCATGAACATGTCTATGATCCTGACTGCTAGAGCTGTGGGTAGGGTCATGGCATGAAGACCTTATTTTGGGTGTCTGTTTGTCTCTCTTGCTCTCATGGAAGAAGTAAATAAATGAAACTCAAAAGACTCAATCTAGGGTCACTCTGTGGCATCATGGTTAAGGTGGCTGAATCCCACATGGTCAACTATGTGTGGAGTCCTAGATGTGGCAGTTTGAGAAATATGGCAGGGGCATGTGTGTATGTGCCCAAACTTCCGACAGGAAGGAGAGATAGTGGAGAAGGATTGCAACATAACCATGTCCCTTTAGGGGTGCTTTCTCACTTTCCCTCTCTCTCCAGCAAACATGTGCCCTCTGACAAATTCAAAACAAAAAATAACCTTGTCTCTTGGTAAATAAATTAACTTTAAAAAGAGCTTTGGATATATAATTATTTTCTTTTAATTAACTAATTTTATATTTTGTTTCTAGTAATTTTTCTACATTTAAATACCTCAGCATAACATTCTTCTAGTCAACTTCTCAGTTATCTAATCATTTGTTCTTTTTTTTAAAGATTTTTGCTAGAGGGTTTGTGTGCTTGACAAAGAGACAGAGAGAGAGAAAGGGAGATAGAAAGCAAGAACTCACCTCAGAGGGGGGATGGCCACACTGCAATCCCTTTTCCTCCAGTCTGCTCTTGGGATTTGGGGCACACATGCACACGCACCCAGAGTGAGTTTCAAGCTACCGAGTTCAGGACTTGAACTGCATTCAACTATGTGGGAGTCCAGTGATGTAACCATTACAGCATCTGCTCGTTCCCTCATTTGCTCTTAATATACTGAGTTAACAGAAAAGTCATAACAAATTTTCCTTCTATGTTTTTCTATGCAAAAATTCGTCATGACTTTTCCAGTAACCCGATAGTTTTTTTTTGGAGAAGTTTTTCGCTATAGGGCGCGTGCGCTCGCCAGACAGACAGAGAGAGACATAGAGACAGAAAGCGAGAAATCACCCCCCAGGGGGGATGGTCACGCCGCAATCCCTTCTCCTCCATTCTCCTCTCGGGATCTTGGGCACGCACGCACACGCGCCCGGCGTGAGTTGTAAGCCACCAGGTCCGAGACGCGAACCGCGGTCGACTACGTGGGAGTCCAGCGACATAGCCATTACGCTAACTGCTGGTTCCCCAGTAACCCGATATTTAGGTGCTATGCTATTTAGTACATTTCCGGGTATGTATATCTTATCTTCCTTGAAATTTATGCTTTTTGCCTGTTAATAGATGTTTCACAGGAGATTTCTTCTCTGAAAGTTCTACCTCGGCCTGAAGCCTCAAGTATTCCTCTGGACACTTGCCAGCTTGCCAGTCCAGGGAGTTGTCTTAATCCAATAGCTAGTTAAGGTTGAACTTAGAGGGAGAAAATACTAGAAATGCAAATTTATACTCTTATTAGCTGCATTCATTTTTAATTTACATTTTATTCCTTTTTTGACTTATCTGATTTTAACAGGCCTTCTCACCAATGTAAGGTAGAGACCCTGAAAGAGTATTATTAATAAACTAAGAGGAACAGAGAGAATGAATTATAGGTGAGAGTAGGAAGAAGTATGAGGTCCAGGTGTTCCTTTTTATAGCCATTTTTATTTTGGCATTTATTGAATGCTTACTATGTGCCAATACCATGTACGTTTTCACAGTGTCTAACTCTTACCTCTACACTATAGGGTGGACATTATTCTTTTTCATTCTAGAAATGAAAAAGTGTTCAGAACAAATAAATACAGTATTTTCCTAAGTGTCATGCAGGAGATAAATGGCTGCACCAGAAAGTTTGGTTGATTCCCAGAGAATGAAAAGTACGAGTCTCAATACCCATTTCTTTCCATTATATCACACTCCCATGTATTCAGACTAAAAGGATATCCTGGATATTCTAAATAAGTAGTCATCCACAGATAATAAAAGAAGTCAAATACTTTTTTAACCTTAATAACTGTATTTATTTGGGGCCAGCAGGTGCTATGATGGTTAAGGTGCTAGACCTTATGGGCACATGGTCAACCATGGTTTGAGTACTGGACCTGGCAGCCTGCTTTCACTTTCTCACTTTTTCCCTCTCTCTCTCTCTCTCTCTCTCTTTTGCACATATGCCCTATAGCAAATAAAAAATACTACTAATAAAATATTTCTCTTTTTAAAAAATCTATATTTATTTAATAAATATTTGACATAGTATTGTAACCAGTCAGCAAAAAGAAGTGACATCAAGCTGAGTGTTTCTGAGAAACAGTCCAAGAATGTTATGTCTTAGAAGTACCCGTGGGATATCATCATGGAGATGTCCAATAATAAGGTGGAAATATTGCTGTAGAACTTAGGGGAGGGGTCGAATGATTCAACAGATTCAACAGATATGGAGTACTGACTCTGTTTAAGGCACAGACAGGCAATGAGTATAACTATAGGATCTTCAGGTTACTTTAGGTATTGGCTAAATACAATGTTTATTCATCATCACCAAACAAATGAGAGTCAACACAGGAGTAGACAAGATCACTGAGAGAACACTCATATTTTATAGGGGAAAAGTGGAGGAAAAGGAGCTATAAAAAATAACAATATTTAAGGGACACATTTAAGAAATGGGTTCACAGAAGAAAAATTAAGAGAATCAGATCATTGAAAGAGTGATATAGTGAAAGAAGGAAGGGGATATTCTGAGTCTAAAATGTAAGGAATAAATTTTTGATTCATCTATCCCTAAACAGAGTCTAATTTGGCTCCCACTTGCATGACTGTGTTCCAAATTGGCATACTGTTTCTTGGGCTCAAGGCAGTGAGTCCCTATTTGCTGGGATACTTACCAAAAACCTGAAATTGAGTTTCCAATTCTCTAGAACAGGAATCCCTAACCTCCAGACCCCATTGGTCCATGGCCAGTTAGCCTGTTAGGAACTAGGCTGCATAGCATGAGGTGAATAGCAGGCAAGCTATTAGAGCTTCATTTACAGTCACTCCCCATTGCTTGCATTACCACATGAGCTCCGATTCCTGTCAGACCAGAAGTGGCATTAGATTCTCACAGGAGCATGAACCCTGTTGTGAACTGTACCTGCAAGGGATCTAGGTTGCATTCTCCTTACGAGATGGCTTGATAATCTGAGATTGAGCTGAGGTGGTGATGTTAGGACTGGAAAGCAGCAGCAAATACTGCATTATAGTGAGTTGTGTAATTATTTAATTATATATTACAATGTAGTTAATAATAGAAATAAAGCACATAATAAATGCAATGCATTTAAATGATCCCAAACCCATCACCATCTACCCTGGTCCATGGAAAATTGTCTTCTATGGAGCCCGTTTATGGTGTCAAAGAGGTTGGACGCTGCTGCTCTAGAGAACTAGAACTAGGGCCACCTGAAATTGCAGTATGGCCATTCTTTTTTTTTTTTTTTAAGAATTATGTATTTAATTTTGTTTATTATTATTTTGAAATTTAACCAGAGAGAGAGAGAAAAAGTGAGAAAGCAAGCTGCCAGGTCTGGGACTCAAACCACAGTTGGTCATGTGGGAGTACAGTGCCTCAACCACCATACCACCAGCTGACTTAGTCATATGTATGTTCTTAATGGACATTATTATGAGCATTGGTTCATATTTTGTGGCTCTGGTATAGACTGAACAACATATTAAACCTGATAAATTCCAATATTCCTTTATACAATAACATGGCATAATCTGAGAGTTGCTTTTTGTTGTTCTTGTTGCCAGTGGGTGCCAGAGAAAGGAGAAGAGAGAGCATCCCTCAATGGGGCATGGTCACACTGCAGTCCTTATTCCATCCTTTCATCTTTCAGGATTTGGGACACACATGAACATATAATAGCATATAACACATACAACACTAGGGCTAGGACTTGAACCACATTTGGCCATGAGGGATCCGGCTTTCAAAAGATAGCACTTAATCACTGTGCTATGAGGCTGGCCGGATAGTTACTGTTAAAGATAAATTTCTGGGGGACAGCAAATGGCATGATGGCTAAGGCACTAGACTCCCACATAGCCAACCTGGTTCAAGTCCCAGACCTGGCAGCTTAAAAAAGCGCTGGGCACATGTGCAAGCATGCCCAAAATCCTGAGAGGAGAATAAAGGAGAAGGGATTGTGGTGTCGCTATCCTTTCTGAGGGGATGGGTTCTTACTTTCCTTCTCTCTGTCTCCCTCTGGCGAGTGCACATGCCCTATGGCTAAATAAATCAATTCATTAAACTAAATTAATTTCTAACATCAACTTATTTTCTTCTCCTCATTAAAGAGTATAGAAACCTTACTACAGTTGAGTTCTTTACTTGCTTAGAACCTGAATGAAAAAAGGTAAATAGGAATCATATCATGTTGATCTGTCTTTATTGATTTTTTTCTTTGAAAAGTTTCAAGTTTTAGGCTACATATCTGTTTCACAATTGCAAGAGCTGATGCATCTGTGCATGATTCACATGACAAGTATGAAAGTCAGAATGAAAGTACTAAGTTCCTGAACAAAGTTAGGTTCCACATGGATCTCTAGACAGCTAAGAAAACAAATTGTCTCTTCTGTGGTTATCAAATTCCTGATTTGGTTAAATTGAATACATTAGCAGGAAAATAATTGATTGGGAGGTATTATGATACATCTCCACAGGCACAAGGACCATTACATATTTAGAGAATCTCTGTGATGTTCCCTGAGAACTCAATTTGCTTGAACATTTGTTATTTTTAAGTGACACAAATATTTAAAGCTTTACTGAAACATTGATCATATTGGAACAAGTATCCACTAGGAGCCAAGAAAGCTGGGTTATAATTATCTCTCTTCCACTAATTTATTCATTTGGACCTTGAAGAGATGAATTCAGATTATTCCTGTGATGCCTTACTTGTCAAATCAGAAATAATTGCCCTATCCACCTCAGTAGATTGCTATGAGCATCAACAAAGATTCATTCATTCAAGAAAGAGTCATTTAAGAACTACACACAGGGACCATCAGTTAGTGTAATGGCTATGTCGCTGGACTCCCACGTAGTCGACTGCGGTTCGCGTCCTGGACCCGGTGGCTTAAAACTCACGCCAGGCACGTGTGCATGCGTGCCCAAGATCCCGAGAGGAGAATGGAGGAGAAGGGATTGCGGCATGGCCATCCCCCCTGGGGGGTGATTTTTCGCTTTCTGTCTCTCTGTCTCTCTCTCTCTGTCTGGCGAGCGCACGTGCCCGATAGCAAAAACCTCTCAAAAAAAAAAAAAAAATACACACAAATGCTTACCGTCTATCAAGCCCTGCCTGTTCTAGTACCAGAGATTCAGTGATGCACATGGTGAATGAGATATCTGCTATCCTGGAGCTGAAATGTAAGTGGAGAATAAAAACAGCACTTAATAGGGGCCAGCAGCTGATGTGGTGGTTGAAGCACCCGACTCCTGCATGACCAACTGTGGTTTGAGTCCCAGACCTGGCAGTTTGCTTTCTCACTTTTCTCTCACTTTTCTGCCCCAACCCCCGTGTGCGTGTGTGTGTGTGTGTGTGTCTGGTCAAATGAAAATAAATAAATAAGTAAAAAGAAATGAATTATTTAAAAAAAAACACAAAAAAAATCACAAGTGGAAGTATCAGATATAATGATAATAATACGTGGTAGTTTGGAAAGTCAGAAGAATTCTGAGAATGGGGTGTTTTGACTAAGTTCTGCAGTATAAGAGCTGTGTATGCCAACAGTATTTCTAGTTACAGAGAAGAACGCGTGTAAAGGCCTATAGGAATTTGAGGAAGTGTAGAGTTCAGAATAACTGAAACCACGAGCGATGGGAAGCTATTAGTTATGAAATGCATCGTGTCATGTCTACTGAAAACATACCTTTATTCAAACATTTTGGGGGTAGCATCTCAGAAAACATTTCTAGCCTTTGACTTAAGGATTGCACATCTGCATATCTATTCTATTAAAAATTTTATGAAATAAAGAATTAATAAAGATATTCCTTAATTCATTAATATATATTTGTAAAACAATCTATCTATCTATCTATCTATCTATATGAATTAACAAAAAATATGGCATGTACTAATAAGGAAATACATATAGCTAATTAAATGATCTCCTGTGGAGTATAAAATAATATGAAAAACTTTTACAGTATTTAATAGCTTATTTTATAACAGGGGAAGGAGAAGAAAAAGAGAGTTCAAAGTGAGCCCCGAGAAATAATAATCACATAATGGATCTGTGTCACCTCTGAGGAATTCTCAGATGAGAATGTTCTGATTTTATGTGGGGGTTTTTGACAAACCTGTCCACCTTCTCTCTGGAAAAAGATATTATCTTTATTTTCTTGGAAGATTTCCAGTAAGAAGAGGGAGACATCTCATCTTTACTATCCTTGTCAACATACAAATGAGTCCTTTGTCCTGAAGGGAGACACTATTTTTAGCAACCAAAGCTCTTTGCCATGGACGCTTTCTTACCCTTCAGTGTTAGCCAATCTACAGGTTTCCGTTTCTAAATAGACTCTCTCACTTCTTTAAGTATTTGCCAATTTAGGGAAGTTTCTGTACTAATTAGATGTAGCAACTTCTCTGGAGCCCAGTTTCTATTAAATAACTTCTCAAGATATATGCTATCTACACTGTAATGTACTTTGAATTATATAATTCTATTATTCTATACATAGGTGCAAGAAAAAAGAAAAGCCAACCAAGTAAATAAAAACAATCTCAAATTACTTTATTTGAAGTGATAAATTAGTCAGGTCAGGTGATCTAGTATATTATATGTGAACGGGAAATCTTTATAAATGTTTTACAATGAAATTCAAGTAGTCCGATTCTGTATAAGTTTTTAATTTTTATTTTTAGTTTAAAAAATTGCAGAACTTGAACCAGCAGTTAGTGTAATGGCTATGTCACTGAACTCCCATGCAGTCGACCGCAGTTGAAGTCCCAGACCTGATGGCTTAAACACATGCCGGGTGCATGTGCATGCGTGCCCAAGATCCCAAGAGGAGAATGGAGGAGAAGGGATTGCGGCTTGGCCATCCCCCCCAGGGGGTGATTTCTTACTTTCTACATCTCTGTCTCTGTCTTTCTGGTGAGCACACGTGCCCTATAGCACAAAACTCTCCAAAAAAATTTTTTTTTAATTTTTTAAAAAATTACAGAACTAATTTTTTAACAGAGAACTTTACATTCTTTTGTCCATTAAATATTTCTTCCCTTTTTGCCTCCCACACACCCTCTCCCACTCACTACCCTTCTTTACCATCTCTGGTATCTAAATTTATCCTCTCTACTATCATATCTTTGGATCTTTCCATTTCTGCCATAGAGTATAGACATTCGGTATGTATTCAGTGAAGAATACAGTGTGTATCTTTCCAAGTCTGGCTCCTTCTCTTAATATTAACACCTCTCTCGGGAGCCAGCAGTTAGCGTAATGGCTATGTCGCTGGACTCCCACGTAGTCGACCGTGGTTTGCGTCCCGGACCAGCTGGCTTAAACTCACACTGGGCGCGTGTGCGTGTGTGCCCAAGATCCGGAGAGAAGAATGGAGGAGAAGGGATTGTGGCGTGACCATCCCGCCTGGGGGGTGATTTTTCGCTTTCTGTCTCTATGTTTCTCTCTGTCTGTCTGGTGAGCGGACGTGCCCAGTAGCGAAAACCTCTCCAAAAAACAAAAAACAAAAACAAAAACAAAACAAAACAAAAACAACACCTCTCTCTTCATCCATTTTGAATCAAACGATAAGGTTTCATTGTTTTCTATGACTGAGTAATATTCCATACTGTATATATGCCACACCGTGTTTTTCAATCCAATCATCAGTTTTTGGATGTTTAGATTGATTCCATCTCTTAGCAACTGTGGATAATGCTGCAATAAACATGAATAGTTTCTTTCTCATAGAGTGTTTTCCCATCCTTCGGATAAAGAAAAGGCAAGGCAAGTAGAAAGGTAAAAATTAAATTACTTGGTGGGTCAGCAGGTGGTGTGGTGTTTGGGGTGCTGGACTCCCACTTGTCCAACTGCTGTTTGAGTCCCAAACCTGGTCACTTGCTTCTTCTCTCTCTCTCTGTTTCTCTCTGGTCAAATTGAGGAATAATGATAATGAATAAACAATTTATTCTTAAAATATATACATATATGTGTGTGTATATATGTGTATGTATGTGAATATATGTGTGTGTATGTATATGTGTGTGTGTGTATGTGTATATATATATATGTATATATATATACACACACATAAGTAAACTTATCTTCTCCATTCTGATCCAGTATAATGTTCTCAATTTGTAAGACATTATATAAATAATATAGCCTTGTAGTTACATTGTGGAAAGAACACTAATGTTAGAAGAACTAACTTTAGCAACTGCTTACCAAGTGTATTATCCTAGGGAATATTTCTGAAGTTTAGACATGCTCATTACAAAACAAAGATAATTCTCACCTAAAGAACTGTTGTTAGGATCATCAGTATATGAAAGTCCTTTGAAAACTGTATGATCTAGGGAACCAGCAGTTAGCGTAATGGCTATGTTGCTGGACTCCCACGTGGTCGACCGCGGTTCGAGTCCCGGACCCGGTGGCTTAAAACTCACGCCGGGCGTGTGTGCGTGCGTGCCCAAGATCCCGAGAGGAGAATGGAGGAGAAGGGATTGCGGCATGGCCATCCTCCCTGGGGGGTGATTTCTCGCTTTCTGTCTCTATGTCTCTCTCTGTCTGTCTGGCGAGCACACGTGCCCTATAGTGAAAAACCTCTCAAAAAAAAAAAAAAAAAACTGTATGATCTATAATAGAAATATAAAAACATAGAGACCAGCAGATGGTATAATGGTCACGTTGTTGTACTCTCACATAGTTGACTGTGGTTCAAGTCCCAGACCTGGTGGCTTAAAACTCACACCAGAATGGGACCAGCAGGTGGTGTAATGGTTATGTTGCTGGACTCGCACATAGTAGACTGCAGTTCAAGTCCTGGATCTGGCAGCTTAAAACTCATGCTGGGTGCATGTTGTGTGTGTGCCCAAAATCCCAAGAGGAGACTGGAGAAGGAATTGTGGTGCAGCCATCCCCCTTGGGGGGGGGGGGTGATTTCTGGGATTTGAACTGTGGTTGGCCATGCAGATCCTTATTTTTTATGCTAGGGGACCGGGCCTGTAAAATTTTTCACTGTGACCAAGAAAGGTAGTTTATCTCCATGGCAGCAGTTCCCAACTAATTCATAGATGTCTGAAATTTCACTTTTATTATGAATCCTTTTGGATAATTAAGAATACCTTTCCTTTTTGCTACTAAATCATTCATTATGTACTCTGCTTTACAATATACATGCTTTTAATACCATACTGATTGCATGGTTCATGTAATTCATTTATTTTTCTTCCTGAGTGTGCCTTTAAGTGGTGAGTATGGCAGAGAGATGTGGTAAATGTACTATGCAGGCTTAGAATATAAATTGGAACAGGCTTCAGTAAAGTTTTAGTGAATTGAATTATCTCTGGTTAAAATGCAGATGCTTCAGGGACAGTAGGTGGTATAGTTGCAAAGATGCTGGATTCCCAAATGATTGACCATGTTTCAAGTCCCAAACCCAGTGGCTTGAAACTTAAACCAGGTGCATGTGTGTGCATACCCAAAATCCCAAGAGGAGAATGAAGGAGAAGGAATTGTGCCGTGGCCATCCCCCTTGGGAGGTGATTTCTTGCTTTCTGTCTTTCTGCCTCTCTTCCTCTTCAGTGAGTACATGCGTCCTATAGCAAAAATCTCTCAAAAAATGCAAATATTTCTAAGATCTATAACAAAATATGCCTACATCATGACTTCTTCACCAGTAAAATTTAAAAATTACTTTAAAATTCAAAATCGATCAAGATTATTCTTCCCATACAACTCTCTTTGATACTAGAAAAAGAAGTGAAGAACATATTTGGATTTGGAAAGCCCAGGGAGACTCTACTTCTCCTCTGCAAATGACCCTTGGTATAGTAGTAACAGCTCAAAAACATTCATGTTAGACAAATCTTTCTTTAAGGAAGCTTCAAAGTTAAGGATCTAGCAGGCTGGCAAAGTTCACAGAACCACAAAATGAGATGTCTCATTTTGGTGAGGAGAGTCATTTTTAAATACTTTGTTCTAAAATAAGAGCAATTACTAGGCTAGCTGGTGGCTTGGTGGTTAAGACACTGGATCTCACGTGAGAGACTGTACAGCTTGTGTCCAGACCCAGAGGCTTGAAATCAAGCCTGTTGCATGTGCACATGTGCCCAGAATCCTGTAAGGAGGGAAAAACAGAGGAGACAGGATTGTGGCATGACCATCTCCCATGGAGGGGTGCTTTTGCACCCCCCAAACCGTCTCTTTCTGTCTCTCTCCAGTGAGCACAAGTATTCTCTAGCAAATTAAAAAGAAAAAAGAGTTGCTGGCCAAATGGATCCTGTAGCTCACAGGAATATATGGTTTGGGATGTGAGCGAGCTGAATAGCTCCAGCAGGTGGAAGGTAGAAGGTGTAGGCGGAGTGACGATTCATGTGAACAATAAGCTGACACTAGAGTGGCTCTACGGAAAGAGAAAGTGCTTTCTGTAACTACTAAGAAAACACTTATGTGCCCAGTCAGAATACACAGGCAACACAAACCCAGTGTTAGTTTTCTTTTCTTCTTCTTCTTTTTTTTTTTTTTTTTAATTTAAGTATATTTGTATTACAGAGAGAGACAGACAGACACATCTATCTGTCAAGGTCCCACCGCACTCTCATTTCCTGTCTCTAGGCTCCAGTCTGTCAGAATCTTGGACTCAAAATGTGGGATCAGGTCATTGGGGATCCGAATCCCAGGCTGGCCATATGGCTTCCAACACTGCAACCCAGTATACCTCCACCTATGCCCTAGTTCTCTATTTATTTTCCCACCCCTTGCTTCACCTTTTCTTGTACTAATGAAGGGCTTGAAAGGAAGGAGCAGAATGATCTTATATGAAGGCTCTTCAGAAAGTTCAAGGAAAGTGTATATTATGAAAAAACTATATATGGATTTTAATTTTTTTTTTTGGCCTGAAGGCTTTTTGTTTTTGCTATAGGACATGTGTACTTGCCACAGAGAGAAAGAAAGAGGTAAAATGAGAAATCATCCCTCAGGGGGATGGCCAACCTGCAATTCCTTCTCCTCTATTCTCCTTTCAGAATTTTGGACATGCACATATACGTACCTGGCATTATTTTCAAGTCACGAGGTCTGGCACTTGAACCATGGAGTCAGACATGTGGGATCCAGCACTATAACCTCACACCAGCTGCTGGCCCAAATAAAGTCATATTTTAATTCTATTTTCCCACAAAACTTTTGAAATTCCCTCACATGGAAAAGGGTATAATAATTAAGTCATGCTTTTTTCTAAAAATGGAGAATTGGGCTGTTTGTATTTTTAGTTTTGGTATTCTGAAATGATAGGTTTAAACTTAGAAATTTATTTTACAAAGGGATCCATAAACATTTTAAAGCATTTCACATTTTTAGGGATAGATAGAAGTTAGGCCTATGTCTTCAAACATGGAAAGCACAAAGCATCTCTTGGTTTTTCCAAGCCGATGCAACTAAATTGATTACTCTCAGAAGTATCTACTCATTGAGCCCAACCTTTAGCATTTCTTTAATGGGGTAAGGTGAGCAAGGGAGGTTTACCTGGGAAAAAGAATAATCAAATATGAGAAAAACTATGTTCCAATTGTTTTCAGTTATAAAAAGTCCTTAATACTTAGTAATGAGAAAAGAAATCAGATAAAAGAATTAAGAAATTTTTGTCATTGGTTTTCTAGATAATAATAGCCCAAAGGCATGTTTACCAGTTCTGCATCTTCTGTTTCCTCCCATTCTGACAAGTTTCTCAAATT
The DNA here is from genome assembly GCA_026018925.1 of Tupaia tana. Taxonomy (NCBI): domain Eukaryota; kingdom Metazoa; phylum Chordata; class Mammalia; order Scandentia; family Tupaiidae; genus Tupaia; species Tupaia tana. Next base: position 78,668,370 of record JAKSZU010000015.1, read on the forward strand.
TTATTAGTCTGTATAAATATTTTTATTGCTAAATGGCACATGTGCTCATGTGTGTTTTTGTGTGTATGTGTGTGTGTGTGTGTGTGTGTGAGAGAGAGAGAGAGAGAGAGAGAGAGAGAGAGAGAGAGAGAGAGAGAGAGAAAGTATACCCAATGGTTGTGGTCATGCTATAAGCCCTCTCTTCCACTTCTCCTTCTCATCATGACTTTGGCCATGCACTCGCACATGCCCAACTTGCTTTTCAAGCTGCAGGGCAAGCATTTGAACCATAGTTGGCCATGAGGGATCTGGATCTGGTTCCCAGTGCTTAACTCTTAAGCACTATGCTATATTTCTGGTCCTATCAACCTGTATATTAATCCCTTTCTACTTTTGTTCCCTGTTCTTCCAACTGCTCATATCCTTCAACTCCACTGAAGAAACAGTGGAACTATTTTCTTCTCAACATTATGTAAGCTCAGAGAGGACATGACCTCCTGTTCACCTACAACTAGCAATTATTTGTCAAAGGCATCAACTGTGTCTCTTTAAGTTGAAGTAGCTAAAGCACCTGCAGAAGCTTCCTTCCCCAATGGAAAACCAAGAGCCCTGTCTAATCCTCGACTCTCTGATTTTTTTTTTTTTTTTTTTTGTTTGTTTGTTCTGAAATGCCTGCTTTTATGAACACAGAGGGCTTTCTCTACTTATGGGGGGAGAAAAGGGGGAAGCCATCTCTAGCTATAATAGTTGAGTCTGAATTTTTCACTCTTTCTGCTCCTCTTGGGTTTTTCTTCTCTATCTAGCTATAAATGATTTATTTCTCCCAGGGAAAAGACTTATATTTAACAAGGCTTTTTAGGAATTTCATTTCAATCTTCCTTTTGAACAAATACTTAGTCTTCACTAATAATGAAAGCAAATCTACTAGATAAATGAACCAGGAATATGAATTAGCAGCTTAAGTGAAATAAGAATATTTTAATTTCTGCCAATAATTCAAATTGTATATTAAAATGTTACATCAATTTTGTCATAAGATTAAAATATAATGGATCGATCACTTTAGTTTGAAGATGTTGAGAAAGAGGCAGTGTGCTCTACTATTGACTGGGAGCTCGATGTAAATAGTCTTTCATGAAGACAATTTGGCAATATTGATCAAAATTTCAAATACAAATATTGCTTTGACTTTGCAATTTCATGCATAAAGGGCTTATTATAGCATTACTTATAACAGAGAAATGGCAAATGATATGGGAAAGATTAAGTCAATTAAAGAAAATCAATAACATGAACTATTTATGGAACTGTTAAAAATAGAATAAGATGGGGGCCAGCAGTTAGCATAATGGCTATGTTGCTGAACTCTCATGTAGTCAACCGCAGTTTGAGTCCCGGACCTGGTGGCTTAAACTCATGCAGGGTGCATGTGTGTGCGTGCCCAAGATCCTGAGAGGAGAATGGAGGAGAAGGGATTGCAATGTGACCATCCCCCCAGGGGATGGTTTCTCACTTTCTGTCTCTCTATCTCTCTCTGTCTTTCTGGCAAGCGCACGTACCCTATAGCAAAAATCTCTAAGAAAAAAAAATAGAATAAGATGGAATATTAAAAACAGGCATAAAAAGATGGCCAAAATGTGTGCTGCGAGGAAAAGAATAAATGCTAGTTGGTAGAAGAATACATGTATTTTCATGGTGTATATACAAAGAAATAAATTATCTCAGAGACTCAGAAATCTTTTAAAAGTTGCTTTGTGGTGGAGATTAAGGGAGGCTGATATGTATATACTTCAATGCTTTAAACAAGTAATATCTCTAATAGTCTAAGAGGCTCTGATTTTTATTACTTGATATTTTATATTGTAAACTCTGTACAGAAAATTTGAATGCAACATTCACTTGTGACAATTGTTTTTATTTCTATGTATTGCTCTTTTTCTCCTGCATCTGTTATTTGACTGTTTTATCGGTGCCATGTGCTTTGCTGCACAGCTGTACTGGTGTGATAATTTTGAAGACACACTGACACACGCAGGCACACACACTCTCATAGCTCTGCTCTCACAGGGCTAATCATATTGTCCATAAGGGAAGAAAAGACAGAGAGATGGTAAGATGAGTTTAATGGAGAGGCTGAGAATGAACATGTGATTGACGTTCTGTGGTGATAAGACCACCACTAAATAGACACTTCTAGTTCTTAGACAAACCCAATTCCCCCAAAAGAGTTTAAAACTCTTGTACAAATTTCTTTTTTAAGATTTTTGCCATAGGGCACCTGTACTTTCCAGAGAAAGAGAGAGAGAGAGAAAGTGAGAAATCACCCCCCAGGGCAGATAGCCACACCACAATTCATTCTCCTCCATTCTCCTCTCAGGGTTTTGGGCATGAATGCACATGTGGCCAGTAAGGTTTTCAAGCCACTATCTCTGGCACTAGAACCACAGTTGTCTTTGAGGGAGTCCAGCACCTTAACCACTGTGCCACCTGCTGCCTCCTCACCCTCCAGCATTTCTTTCTTTTTTTAAAAAAAATTTTTTGGAGAGATTTTTGCTGTAGGGTGCATACGCTCACCAGAAAGAGAGAGAGAAATCACCCCCCCCCTCCCAGGGGGGATGGCCATGCCACAATCTCTTCTCCTCCATTCTCCTCTCAGAATCTTGGGCACTCATGCACATGCGCCTGACATGAGCTTAAGCCACCAGGTCCAGGACTCAAACCACAGTCGACCACACAGGAGTCCAGCGACATAGCCATTACACCAACTGCTCGTCCCAACACATTTATTTCTTAAAAGATAGTCTTGTCACTTCCTTTAATTGTGCTTAACAGTATAAGCAGATCCTCTGGCTAGAGGCAAGAAAGTAGTGGTTATAGGCATAGAATTTCAAATTAAAAAATACACATTAGACTCATGGTTCTCACCATCTGATCTAGTTATTTATTATATCTCTGTAAGCCAGTTTCAGTAAAATAACAAAGCTGATATATTTTTGAAAAAAGTTGTCGGGACCAGCAGTTAGCGTAATGGCTATGCCGCTGGACTCTCATGTAGTCGACCGCAGTTTGCGTCCCGGACCCGGTGGCTTTAAACTCATGCCAGGCGCATGTGCGTGTGTGCCCAAGATCCCGAGAGGAGAATGGAGGAGAAGGGATTGCGGCATGACCATCCCCCCTGGGGGGGTGGTTTCTCGCTTTCTATCTCTCTGTCTCTGTCTGTCTGGTGAGCGCACGCTTCCTATAGCAAAAACCTCTCAAAAAAAAAATAAATAAATAAAGTTGTTGTGAAGATCAAGTGTGGCTACCTAGATTAGTGGCTATAGTCATCAGTGTCTTTATCATTATTATTTTACTGATCTACAAGCCTTTATAACTTCCGTGTTGGGCTATAATGTTCATCCTTTCTGATTCCCAGATTTGTTCTCTCACACTTGACTCATTTCTCATCTCCCCTGATTTCTTCGAAGAGCACCTCTGTCCTCTTGGTATTCTTTCCTTGCCTTTAGACCATTTTTGCTTTCTAAGCTGCCTCTTGGCATTGTGGGTGTCAGTGTCTCTCTTGAGCACCTTTACAACTAATCTGAATAAACCTCTCTTACTGTGCACATTGGCCAAAGTAAGTTTCGGAGACATGTTTTTCTATTATACATTTTTTAATCAAAATGTCTTACCTTCTAACTGCATTTTCAAGCTTTCCTCAAACTTCAATTGTTATCTTTAGCTTAATCCAAGGGTATCTTATACAAAATACTTTTTGGAAATTATAAGGAACTATAAAAATGTTGAAATCATTGTTTCTGTCTTCTAGCTAATTGTTAATAAATTCTTAACACTAAAATTACGATCATTAGAACTAAAAACATTGAAAACTCATTTACATTTTTATTTACACCATGCTTTACATTTACACCAGATAGAGGTCCACTTTTACTTATAATTTGAGAGAGAGTTTTACAACCTCATTTTTGTTATAAAGTCCTTTTTCAAACCTTTGAGGTCTTATGTAATCGGCTCTCAGTTTAGCAAAGCCTCCCTCAGTAAAGAAAACTAGAAGTAAAATGGGGCTTATTTAGTGAAGTGGATTATTTATTAAGAAAAGAAGTTGTATTGGTTTCAGTATACAATCACAAATTAATTGGTGAGGGGATGACAACCTGGAATATTTGGAAAATTATTCTGACATATAGATACATAATTTATAATTTACCATGAAGCTTTTCTTGGCAATAAAGGGCTTATTACCAGTTTAAAATCCTTTTTATAGATCATATAGTGTCATCATAAAAATATTTAAATATGCTTTCAAATTACTTCCCTTTGTTCTTATCTTTCTGCTGAACCCGAAACCTAGCTTATATCACTTCTTTTTTTTTTTTTTTGGAGAGGTTTTCGCTATAGTGCGTGTGCGCTCGCCAGACAGAGAGACATAGAGACAGAAAGCGAGAAATCACCCCCCAGGGGGGATGGCCACGCCGCAATCCCTTCTCCTCCATTCTCCTCTCGGGATCTTAGGCACGCACGCACACGCGCCCGGCGTGAGTTTTAAGCCACCGGGTCCGGGACACGAACCGCGGTAGACTACATGGAGTCCAGCGACATAGCCATTACGCTAACTGCTGGTTCCCTCATATCACTTCTTAGAATCCTTCCTTTTTGCTTCTAGATAAAACTAATGTATCCCAAGTCCTCAGTTTTCTGAACCTCTTTGTAATTATTCTTATCCTAAATCAGAGATAATGTTTACACATTAAATTAGAGCTAATTATTTGCAGTACTCATTACCGTTTTCTCCTCAATGATGAGCTCCCTAGACTGGCATCATACCTTATCTCTATATGCAGTAATGCAATATAACCTGGCAGTCAGGGGAAGAATTTCAGACCTTGATATATGGAGCTATTACTTTGTTATTTGTTGTCTTAGAGTATCCTGAAATGCAGATTACAGACAATATTTAATTGAATTTGCTGGAATTTGTCAATTTCATACCATATTATGAAGGCTTGTCTGTCAGCTAGACCTTAGCTGTAATCATTACTGTGGTATTGTTCATGTATCTGCTTTTGTAAGTCTTAAAGATTTTTATCTTCCCTGTGGTTAGCTTATCATATTGCTAATTGTCTTTATATCTTCATTTAATTTGTTCATTTGTACCAGAAACACTTATTGCATACTGAGTATATTAGGTATTGGGAATACAGATGTAAATAAACATGAAAATGATCCTTGCCTTTATAAAGCTTAGCCTCTAGCAGAGAATGTAATCATTAGACAAAAAATTATGTCATTAAAATTTCCTGTCTGCTATGCAGGAAAATGATGGGATGTCATGAATCAATATTTTTTTTAGAGGTTTTTGCTATAGGGTGTGTGCGCTCACCAGACAGAGAGAGAGACAGAGAGACAGAGAGACAGAAAGCGAGAAATCATCCCCCGGGGGGATGGCCACGCCACAATCCCTTCTCCTCCATTCTCCTCTCTGGATCTTAGGCATGCACACACACACGCACCCAGTGTGAGTTTAGGCCACTGTGTCCAGGACACGAACCGTGGTCAACTACGTGAGAGTCCAGCGACATAGCCATTACGTTAACTGCTGGTCCCATGAATCAATATTTTTAAAAAGAGGCTTTAAGGGTGAGCTCATGGCATGGTGGTTAAGGTAGCTAGATTCCACATGGCCAACTAGATGGTTTGAGTCTTGGATCCAGCAGTTTGAGAAACATACTGGGCATGTGTGCACGTATACCCAAAACCCCAAAAAGAGGGATACGTGGAGGAGAAGGGGTTGTTGTGAGACTATTCCCCATCCAGGCTGCTTTCCCCCTTTTCCCTCTCTTTCTGTCTCTTTCCAGGGAATGCAGGTGCTCCCATGGCAAAATTGTTTTTAAAAGCTCTAAGTTCTTTGAATGAGTTAAAAAAACTCCTTGAAAAAATTATATTTAGACTGATAACCAAAAAATAAGTAAGAATTAAGTAGAAAAAATAACCAGAGATAGTGAGGAAGGTGGGAGGATGAGAAGATGAGGAAGAATTTCAGACAAAAGGAACTAAACTCTAAATAATACATTCAGAGTGAGTTAAATGTCCGCATGTTTCATAGAAATTCATTGTTCAGTAATGAGCATAGTTTCAATTCTCGGGTAAACTCCAGATCTTTACTTTATATTCCTGGACCCAATCTTTCTTTCCAAAACTGTCTTTCAACATTTCCCTTAGAATGTAATCCATAGCCTCATGAACCATGCCTTTACTCTCACTCTTCTGTTCAGTGGGTTGTTGGAATGTCCCATCTCTTGCATATTCAAATACTTCAAGAGCCAATTCAAATCCTCAGCCTTTCTCTTACTCAATTCAGTGAGTAATTGAATGAGTAAGCATTGAGTCCTTCATCATTTGGCACTTTATCTGTATCTGTCTCACTGTTCTCTGTGCAATGTAAATTTTATTTATCTCTACAGTTCTCTATTCAAAAGAGGGCTAGTAGAGTGCCTTGTACAAAGTGCATATTTCATGTTTTTATTGACAGAAATAATGAGCTGTGCATAATATTGAGGAAATAACTAAGATGGGACATCAAACATCTAGAGTTTAAAAGCAAAACTATTTAATCAAACTTTGGTAAGGAGTAGGATGCGCACGTATTCCTTATATCGCTGTGGTCATTGACTGTAGCTCAGATGGTTATATTGTGGTGGTAAGAGTATGTACATGATGTTTGGTTGCAGCCTTTCTAAACAAGGCAACATGAGAAAAATCAATATATTTCCTCCAACTACTGTTGGAGATCAAGCAAACAGATCTTAAAGCCTAGCGTTTCAGTATTTTCCCTACCACTGTACACTAATTTATACCATGACAAAGAAACCTGTTTCTGTTAGCTTTAAAATTAAAATTCTAAAATTAACTTTTAAGTTCTTCCCCACTGGGTACCTTCAGCAATCTGTGGTTTGTCAAAGCCATTAGTTCCTCTGCTCTTCTCTTGTACAAGATGACCAAAACTCTGATGAACAATAAGGCCTTCCTCTTTGACTCAGAGCCTAAGGGAGGCAAGTGTGCCTCTGGGTTATGGAACTCATCTCTTTCTCTTGAATCTACTTGAAAAAAAAATGTTGAAAGAGCTGGTTCTATCACTGTCTTGCCCTTAAAGCATTGGTACCTTCTCTCTGACACCAAACTTTGTTTTTCTGGACGAACTGCAGTGACTCTTGATTTCAAATCTATGGAAATATGATAACATGTTAACTAGGGGTCTTAACTGGTTAATAATGATCTTTGTGAGTAAAGACATGGTGTTTTTAGGGTTTAGTATCCTTAGAGATTCTTTTGCTATGCATAGAGAGAGAAATACTCATCTGTAGTCATAGACAGAACTGCTAACCATGGCTGGCCATTTTATAAATGTAGGCCTTTGCTCATGAGAGTACAGAACAGGAAATCCATTGATGGTATATCAGTGATATCACCTTCATGTGGGAAGGATGTAGAATATTTAAAGTGAGGAAGAGTCCCTCTTCTTACAGCATTTTTCCCTTGATAGAAAATTTTATAGCAAAATTTTTTCCATCTCTTTTTAAGTACAGTGCAATCAATACATTTAGAATAAAAAGAGTGAATGAAGCAAGGATGATTGAAATAATTCCACTGAATTCATTCAAATTACACTGAAAGCCACTGTTTAAGTACTCAACTGATTAATGCCAGTTCTTAGGGGTTCATTGGTTAAGTATCCAACTGATTAGTGTTGATTCCTAGGGGTTCAGTCAGCTGAATCATAGGAGTGCATGAAAAAGGACTTTTGTCTCCATTAAGGTGGAGACTTCATTTGATCATGAGAACAAGAAGTATGTCAACATTGGGTTCAGATAGCATCAAATAGTTTGTAGTTTTTATCTACATTGATTTAGAGCCAGCCAGCTTTGCTCTCTCCTGACTCCAACTTCTCTGTTTCTTTATCTGAGGGTGAGGCACATTTGCTTTTCTGATTCTACAGCTTTTTCCTAAACCAGGGCCAGAAATAGTCTTAGTGCCAGACAAGAGAGATACAATTTCACTCTAATGTTTTTCTGTTCTATTTTATTTTCCAGGAATTTTATATGCATTGTCAAATACGACAGAAATGTGAGCCTTGCTCATATTTTATGGGTGTTGGTCTAGAGATGGCAATGTGGAGGAAGAAAGGTTGAGAATGCATAGCACACTGAGCAACTCTCTCCTCGATTGTCTGTCTGTCTAGCCTACACAGTCCTACATTAACTCTCCCTACTGTATCTCCAAAGTCTTTCTTACAGCCTAGAACAACCAAAGAGGAACTGAAAGTCATCTACTAGTTTCTCAAGAGTAGACAACTGGAGAAGAATTAAATCTCCATGTTACTATAAACGGCAAAGAACAAGAGTTTACTTATGGGGAAAAAAAGAGTTCTTCTCCAGAAGTCTAACACTTTTTAAAACCATCACCAACACTTATATATCAGCTACATCTGATAACGTGACTGAAATATTTTGAGAAGGTTGAAAGGAAGTCAACATTAACATGTGATTGCTATCATTCATTTTTGTCGACAGATTAAGCCATACGTTTTATAGCACTGCAGCTCTTTTGTCTTGTGAAGCTATCTCTAATTTCCTCCCAGTTGGGAACTACTAATTCTTCTGTATTAGGATGGCACTTTGTACATCTCTTGTCATAGTGCTGACACATTTAAACATATTCAATTGCACCACATTGATGGAAAGGGAAAATGAAAAGCCGCCAAGTGATAATGAGTTATTATGTCAGACTCAACACGATTCCTGTATTTGTCTTTGTTTCTGTACTTTCATTTAGTTGTCATGCTTGCTTAATGCCATCAATAGTATTTTCTTCATTTTTTCAGATTAATAAAACTAAAGAGAATTTAGCAGAAACTGACTAGTGCCACACCTATACTAAGTGGTATTCTCTGGATTAGAACCCAGATCTGACTGAAAACAGATCTCACGCTCTCTCCACACCACCACACTTAGAGGCTGTATAACATAGTAGTGATGGCACTAGACTCAGATTCTCAGAGTTTCTTAACTTTTACTGTCAAAAGCTGCAAAACTTTTGTGAATCTTTGCCATCGTTAACTGTACTACAAATGAAAAACATAATACATACATCAAAGGACTATTTTTAGGACTAAGTGAAATCATCCCTATTAATCATTTTAGAAGGGTTCCTGGGGCCATCAGGTAGTATGGTGGTTAAGACACTGGACCTCCACATGGCTGACCACAGTTCTAGTCCCAGATTGGCAGCTTGAAATTCATGCAGGGCACATGTGCAAGCCCCAAATTCCAAGAGAAAATGACGGAGAAGGGATTGTGTTGTGGCCATCCCCTCTTGGGAGGCTATTTCTTATTTTCCTTCTCACTGTCTGTCTCTCTCTCTCTCTCTCTCTCTCTCTCTCTCTCTCTCTCTCTCTCTCTCCAGAGCGCACAGGTACCCTATGACAAAAACCTTTAAAAAAAAAGTTTCTGGGACGGGGTAAGTTTTGAGTGAAAGTTAACTTTTTGGAGAACTGATAATAAGTCCTTTTCTCTTGTTTCAAAAGAGTGCATAATTTAAAGCTTGGCACTTAGTAAACCTTTGGAAATGAGCTTGAGGCACATAGGATCAGAGACACCGCAGACTCGCAACTCAGAGTAGCTCAGAGCTGAGAATTCTTTCAGTCTGCAATAAAAAAATGGCCTCCAATACAACTGCATTACAAAAAATAGGTAAAAAACAGAATTAAAAGAGTGAAAAAGTTGAAGAGGCAGGGACCAAAGAATTTGTGGTGGAAAAAGTACTGGACTGACGTGTAGTGAATGGGAATGTGGAATATTTCCTGAAGTGGAAGGGATTTAAAAATGCTAACAATACTTGGCAACTGGAAGAAAATTTAGATTGTTAAGAGTTAATTGAGGGGCTGGCAGATGGCATGGTGGTTAAAGACGCTGGATTCCCATATGGCTGACCACAGTTCAAGTTGTGGACCTGGCAGTTTGCCTTCTCACTCTCTCTGTCTGTCTGTCTTTCTCTGGTCAAGTTAAAAACAACAAATAATAATAATAAACAAAATTACATAAAATAATTCTTTTAAAAAAGTTAATGGAAGCATTTCTTAATTCTCAGAAATCTGGTAAAGAAACAGATGGTACAAAGAGAAAATCTTCATCTGACAGTGATTGTGGTGATAGCAAATCAAAGAAAGATGCTGGTGATAAACCAAGAGGCTTTGCAGAGGTCTTGATCCTGCACGAATAATTGGTGCCACAGAAAGCAGTGGAGAGTCAATGTTTCTCATGACATGGAAAGATTCAGATGAGGAAGACTTGGTGCTGGCAAAGAAGCAAATACGAAGTGTCCTCAAATCATAGTTGCTTTTGATGAAGAGAGCCTAACTTGGCATTCTTGTCCAGAAGATGAAGTTCAGTAATTGTTTGCATTGTTATCTCTCTCTCTCTCTCTCTCTCTCTCTATATATATATATATATATATATATATATATATGTATACATACATATATATATATATATATATTTATATGCACATACACACACACACATATAAAATCTGGGCCTTAGATATTTACTAGTTTTATTTACTAGATTTTTATTTACTACATTCTAATGGAAAACTCAAGTTTGTATGTTCATTTTGAAAGTATGTTCATTTGGGAGAGTTGGGGGAATTGCATGCCAATAGCACTAGGGTTTTTTTGGATTTTTTTTTTTTTAGACGTTTTTGCTATAGGGCGCATGCGCTCGCCAGAAAGACAGAGAGATAGAAAGCGAGAAATCACCCCCAGGGGGATGGCCACACCATAATCCCTTCTCCTCCATTCTCCTCTTGAGATCTTGGGCACGCATGCACACGTGCCCGGCATGAGTTTAAGCCCCCAGGTCCGGGACTTGAACCACAGTCGACTACGTGAGAGTCCAGTGAAATAGCCATTATGCCAACTGCTGGTCCCTAGCATTGGTTATTTTGGACAGATAAAATTAAAGCTTTCTGTAGTTGCTTCCTTATTAGAAAAGAACATTTCATACCAAGGTATTTTATTTCCTCTGCATTTGGGAACAGGTTTTCTAAAAGTTGGGAAATGTTTCATCATCATTACTCAGTCAGAACTTGTGTTTAACTCATATAGGTTAGAAATATGACTTAATAGGGAACCAGCAGTTAGCGTAATGGCTATGTCACTGGACTCCCACGTAGTCAACTGCGGTTCGCGTCCCGGACCCGGTGGCTTAAAACTCACGGCGGGCGCATGTGCGTGCGTGCCCAAGATCCCTGAGAGGAGAATGGAGGAGAAGGGATTGCGGCGTGACCATCCCCCCTGGGGGGGTGATTTCTCGCTTTCTGTCTCTATGTCTCTCTCTGTCTGTCTGGCGAGCGCATGTGCCCTATAGCGAAAAAAAATAAAAAAGAGAATCTCTCCAAAAAAAAAAAATAAATAAAATGACTTAATAAACTTAATAGTTGGGTTTTTTGTTTTTTTGTCTTTGTGTGTATATACATAAATTAATATGTAAATGGCTTTCTGTTTTTAAAACCTTTGCCAAAACAAAAACTGTGTAAAAGCTCATGTTTCTGAGATACCATCATTGTGAGCAATCTTGGAATAAGAAATAAGTTGCTTCTCATTAAATTGAAAGTTTTCTTGAAGTCATAACCTTTCAAATTAAATAATGATTTTGTAATCAGGCGGTCTAAATTAGATAACTTAAAAGCATAGAATAGAATCTCTATCTAACTATAGTCTTATAAATGCAATAGTTTATTTGCAGAATTTCTGAAAGGAGAAATGTTATTATTACCAAGAAGCACCCCTCCCATATGACAAAAACAGACTCATCTTGGTGTTTAGCTAAGACAGACTTAGTTAAATGGACATTGTAATTCTTTAGTGAACTTTTCCTTTACAAAAAGTTAAAATCCTTATGTTCTATTGACCAAAAGGTCATTATTCATAAAATATATAAGATTTGGCTCATGGAAATCAGAAGTTAAAGATGTTAGAGTTTAGGACTTGCTGGCATAAATGGGTGAGCAGATTTGTGATCTAAGCTATTGACCTTCATGTTTCTTTTTTTTTACCCCAACTCTTCCTTACGTGTAGGCCTAATCTTTTCAGTATTTGGCTTCCTGGTTCAGCAGAAGCAAGGAAAACAATAATTCTGTAGACATCAGAATGTTACTCAGCTGTGCATTATTTACTTGTAAATACTGGTGAACGGTGGTCAACAAATAGGTTTATATTCTTTTTTTAAAAAGAAATGAATTATTTCCTGATAAGGTGTCAGAATTAAAGTAAATTACTGGAATGTTCTGGAAAATACTTCCCAGGTATTTTTTCAACTGTAAATTATTTTTCCTTTCATGGTTCCTATATCTCAGGGAACACAGTGTGAAGTGCTCTCCTAGTCACTTATTAGCATTCCCACAGATCTTTTCCACCTGTCTTTTTTAAAAACAGAAGATCTTGAATATCAATAAGTGTGGAAAGGATGATGAAATTGGAAAAATTCATTACCGTGATAGTAATAACTAGATCGGGCAAGAATTGTCAACTAATGCTAAAATAAGCAGGTGAGGGTTTCCATTTCTGCTTAAAATGTAGAACATGACAAGCCAATGCTATTCCCATCCTAACAATGAGAAAAACTTACATAACTTACAAAATGATAAGTCTTTTAAAACCCGTAAGAGGGCTGAAGTTACAAGGCAAAGCATTTGAATTCTGATGAATGGCATTCCACTGAGAAGACAGTGCATCATGCAAGGAAAATATTGCTGTCCTAAAAGGAGGTAACAACAAATTAGTTGTAATAATACTAAATTATTTTTTATTGCCAGTGAGCATGTAAGCTTGCCTGAGAAAGAGAGGAAGTGAGAAAACCTCCCCCCACACACCATGGAGGCTGATCATGCCAAAACCCCTTCTCCATTACTCCTTTTGGGATTTTTGGCATACACATGCCAAACATGTTTTCCTTTCTTTTTTTCAAGAGAGAGATTTTTTTTCTACAGGGCACGTGCACTCACCAGAGAGATACAGAGATAGAAAGCAAGAAATCACCCCAACAGGAAGATGGCCACACTGCAGTCCCTTCTCCATTCTCCTCTTGGGATTTTGGGTACGCACACACACGTGCCTGGCATGAATTTTAAGCCTCTGCGTTCAGGACTAGAACTGCTGTCGACTACGTGGGAGTCCAACAACATAATCATTATGCCATCGGCTAGTCCCCAACCTGTTTTTCAAACTGCTGGGCCAGGGAATCAAACCACATAGTTGGACATGCAGGGTCCAGCCACCCTATCCAACATGCCAACAGCTGGCCCTACATCAATATTTTAAAGAATCCTCCTACAGGTATGGCTGAAAACTGAGGAAGAAGCAAGAACATTGAAAAAAGATTTTCTAGCACCCAAGGGACTATTCTAAGTACTATGAAACATTCAACCACTAGAGGAATTGGAAGTGTGTAGTGTACTTCAGGTAATGGTAGCAAAACTAATTACCAAAATCAGCTTAACTACTTCCTAAATGGACTTAATTCTTAGTTTCTACTTTTCTTTCAAACACAATGACCAATATCAAATTAAAAATTATGATCCATACCAGAAAAGCAGTAAAAAATGACCTCATTGTCAAGACTTGAAAAAGTAAGAGAACCAAGCTCAGTGAAAACTTTGATATTTGGAACAAGCAAATGGGAGCATCAAAATGTTGCTCTATTTCTGAGTCTGCTCTAGTCACAGCAGCCAACTCGGTATTTACTTCTCTGCCATTGACTTAGCCTCCTGGAGATTCTGACTGGCAACCACTCCTTTCTTGAAACATTTACTCTGCCTTTTTAGACATTACACATTTTTTGTGCTGCCTCAGTCTCTTTTTCTGGCTTCTACTCTCCTGCACAACTTGTAATTGTTGATGTCTTCAAAGGTCGAGTACCAGGTTCCCTTCTGTTCATTGCCTACACATTTTTTCCACAGAAAATATTATCTAGTCCCAGGACTTTTAGTACTGCATGCATGTTGATACCTCCTGAATTTCATTCTGGGTCTTTGACACCTTCGTGAGCTCCAGACTTGCATATACAACTAAACCCATGGCATTTTCACTTCGGTGACCACTGCACATTTCAAACTTACCATGTTCAAAACAGAACCATTGCTTCTCACCCACAGTCACCAAATCTATTTCTCCCACTGTCTTCATTATCTCACTGAAAGGTATTGTCATCTATCCATTTGTTCAAGCTAAAACGTGAAGAGTTGTTTTCAATGGGTCTCTAATGCTCATTCCCCATACTTAATGCAGTACCCAGTACATCCCGATTCTGTCATTTTTCAGCGTGTCAACATGCACCCAAGTTACTTGGATTATTGTGCAAGTAAGCTTTAAAAAGTTCATAGAAAACTTGAATTAAAGTATAAGTTTATTTTGGTGAAAAAAATTGAAATCTATGTATCTTTTAATATAATATACATTTCCAATAACTTTTTGAAGGCTCCACATATTAGCATCATAACTGGTCTTCATACTTCGACTCTTGCTTTTATGAACCCTATCCTTACAGGGCATGCAATGCATTTTTTTTTCAAGAATTGTTTATTAGTTAATTTTATTTATATATATATATATATATATATGTATTTTTTTTTAGAGGTTTTTGCTATAGGGTGCATACACTTGCCAGAAAGACAGAAAAGACAGAGAGACAGAAAGTGAGAAATCATCCCCCAGGGGGTATGGCCACGCCGCAATCCCTCCTTCTCCATTCTCCTCTCGGGATCTTGGGCACGCACACACATGCACCCGAAGTGACTTTAGGCCACCGGGTACAGGACTCAAACCGCTGTCAACTACATGGGAGTCCAGCAACACAGCCATTATGCCAACTGCTGGTCCCTTATCATTACGTTTTTAATTTGACTAGGGAGAGACAGAGAGAGACAGAGAGAGACAGAGAGAGAAAGGAAAAGTTAGATAACAAGTCACCAGGTCTGGGACTAACTGTGGTAGGCCATATGTGGAGTCTAGTACCTTAACCACCACACCACCTGCTAACCCCCATGCAATGTATTTTTAAAAAACAATATTGAAAGCAGATTATGCCATTTCCTGTTGAAGTTAGCTGATTGCTTCTCACTCTAACTGAATGAAATCCATCCTTCCTACCATGGCCCGCAGGCTCTGTGTGATATGGCATCTGACCACCTTTCTTATCACTTCTCTTTTTTCTCCTTGCTCACTATATTCTAATAATGCTGGCTTTTTTTCTGTTTCTTGAACATAATGCAATTTTCTCCTGCCCCTTGCCTTCTTGCTCATGCTGGTGCCTTCTCATCCATGTCTAAGTTCAAGGATCCCCTTCTCAGAAGGGCTCCCTTAACCATCCAAATTAACTTCCTACCACTTGACTAGTACAACCATATTCTCCACGTTTTCATGAAGTTTGTTCTATTCTGAGAACGTGAACATGGAAGCAAGATGAGTAGAAGAGAAAAGCTAACAAAAATATTGTCTAGACTGAAGACTAGCTTCATCCTAATACAATAGGATCTCTGGAAAGACACATAGTAAATCCCCCTTGAGGTAGGGTCATAAACTTTTGTACTCCTGTTATCAGTCATTTATTGCCTAATGTACAGAAAGATGGGAAGGGACAGTAGAGTTGGCTAGCCTCCTGGGTAAGGAGGTTGCTGTTGGTTAAGGCTGATTCCTTAGAGAAGAAAGAAATTTGAGGTTGGCAGATAGCACCAACACTCAGCAGCCTGGAGGGGTGGGGGGCATGGGGTAGCAAAGAGAACAAGGGCAGGACATTAATAGTTTACATAATCCAATGTGTGTTAAACTGCACTAAATTACAGATGGATAGACAGGCAAAGGAATTTAAATAGGAGACTTTCTAAATAGCATTGAATTCTAAGCAGTTTTTTGTTGTTTTGTTTTGGTTTTGCTCTTTTTATATCTTAGGATTCTACGTAAGTCCAAGTTTATTTGTGATACTAGTCAGAATAATGAATCTCTAATATGAACTCTCTTTCTAAACACTTAATTCACATCATGATATATAGGCAAGAAGTAAGCCCTAATAAAATGTTTCAGAATTCATTAGACCTGTAGAAAGTATACCCTAGGGTGTAATCACACTGACCCACCCTGTCATCTTATTTACCTGCCACCCTATTCCTAGCCAGCTCCAGCTCTCACAAGCCTTCCAAATCTTAAACATCACACATTCTGCAGTACCTTTGCTTACCATCTGGGCTGAGTTAATTTCTTCCTTTACTCTAGAAAAGCACAGTGCATAGCACATAGCACTATTGTGTTACTAATTTTGTACCACTAGGGCTGACCCCAGTGCTTAGGGTTTTGTAGTATTCAAATACGATTTCACCTAAAACATGTTCAGAGTTCCTCCTAACTCTTGTGAAAGTCTCATTCCCACTGGACTCATTTAAATCTGCACAAAAATGTGGCAATGTAGCCAGAAACTGTTTATTGCCTCATTATTTTCCCTTCATTCCTCAGAGCTCATAAAATAAACTGGGCTTGTTTTTTCATCTGATTCTATTCTATCCAAATTGAAAAGGAATTAATTGGTCCAAATAAATAATTTCTTCAAGTTATAATGTAGGAAGGTATACTTTTTCTCCTGATTTGATACTGATGTTCCTATTCAAGATAGATGGAAACTAAAGGTATAAAATACTGGGTTGACAGGAAAGTTGTGACACATTTTTGCATAGAAATATACGTCAAGACTTTCTAGACAGCCTAATAGATTGTTTGGAATGAAAAGACTTGAGAGCAATGAGAGCAAAGGTCATTGGTTCAGATCGCAGGGCATTTTATTTAGACCAATGTTTTGCAAACTCTATTTGTGTTTCTCCAGTTGATGATAAATTTCCCCTGTAACGAATAGGTAATTTCCTAGGCAAATACACTGAGGAAATGTTGCATAGTGTGATTTATAACACAAATTAACCATGTAAACTTTCTGAGACATCCTACTGAAAAGAAATTCATTATACTTACTCTCCTATGGAAACATATCTCAGAATGCTAATATTTTCAGATTAATCTGGGAAATTTTGACCTAGACTTTTATAGCTGATTTTAAATATATTTTCCTTTTGTCAGTGTTTGGTTGAAGGACACTGTACTGTAGCTAATTTCAGTAAAAGAAATTTGTGAATGCATGTTAAATGGCTAACAGAATTTGGGAAAGAAATTCAATAATAGACTTTTAGTTTTGCTATAGGGTGTGTGTGCTCACTAGAGACAGAGAGAAGCCAAGTGAGTAATCGACCACCATGGGGAATGGCCACACTACAATACCTTCTCTATTCTCCTTTTGGATTTTGGTCATGCACATGCATGTGGTTTTCAAGCCACCAGGTGTGGGACTAGAACCATACAATCAGCCATGTGGAATCCAGTCACTACCCTCCACGCCACTTGCTGGCCCTAACTAACAGACTTTAGGCAGAACTCCTGACAATGACTCCCAAAGCTGTATCACAGAACTGTGTCAAGAGTGCTCCTACTTCTGTCATGGTCTGGACTCTGCCTGCTGAATTGAGAGGTTTCTGGATCAGCGAATACTGTAGCCCCTCTGCTCTGCTATGATCTACACACATAAAGCAGATGCCTCACACCTGGTCTTTCTCCCCTTTAATGCAATTTAAATTCAGTTTTCATGCTTGTGCATGTGATGGGAAAACTTAAACAGATCCAGAACCTTAGTTTTGAGGGAATCTAGAAAATGTGATTTGCAGCTTTCCAGCCTCTGCTGGATGCTAAACACCATCACAGTTTGCTCCTAAAAATCCCCTCATTTTGCAAGATGATGCGTTGTTTTCTGATGGTGCAATGGGACGAAATAAGAAAACAATTCTAAATATAGCTAATTTCATAAAGTTTCATTAAGCCACAAGTTTATTTAGGTGCCTATGTCTTTAATACGGTAGGTGCTGAAAAATTGTGTCATTTTGAAGAATGGGTTCATGAGGTCCTAGGATCACCTTGTCGATCCTGTTGTTCTTCTGAAGATGAAACACAAGTGAAATGACTTGCTTGTATTACCCACCATAGAATGCGTTGTTTATCTTGAGCTTGCGTCCATTTTATTATTTCATGGTTCTGATATTCTAATTCACTAGGTCAGATATGGTGCTCTGCCTTTTAAAAGGGTTACAGGAGGGGCTAACCGGTGGCATAGTGACTAAGGAACTTGGACTCCTACAGGGCTAACAGTGTTTTGAGACTTGAAGCTCATACTAAGCACATGTGAGTGTACGTCCAAAGTCCTGAAAGGAGAGCAGAGGAGAAGGGATTCTGGCCTGGCCATATACCCCCCAGCGGTGATTTCTCACTTTCTTTCTCTGTCTCTCTTGCAAGTGCAAGAGAACATTTGCTATGTTCCCTATAGCAAAAATTTCTCTTAGAAAAAAAGTAGGATTATAAGAAAAAGCAATTTTAATTTAAAAAATAGAATTAGATTTAACCCATGAATACTAATGAGCTGTTATAATGTGCATAATACTATGCTAAGTACTATAGAAAATGTAAATAAAAATATGAACTCCTACTCTTTTGAATCTTCAGTAAAATAAACTCTTAATTGTCCACTTCCTCTCTGTATACTGCAGATAGAGTTAGGGTGACATTACACATAAAA
This sequence comes from Tupaia tana, assembly GCA_026018925.1. Taxonomy (NCBI): domain Eukaryota; kingdom Metazoa; phylum Chordata; class Mammalia; order Scandentia; family Tupaiidae; genus Tupaia; species Tupaia tana. The sequence continues at coordinate 78,687,059 of JAKSZU010000015.1, forward strand.
GTCCCAAAGATACTTTTATATACATCATCCCAAACTTGAAGCCCTCTGGCTTTATTTGTTTTAAATAGCTTCCTGGGATTTTTGTTGTTGTGGTTGTTCTTTTTGTTTCTTTGTTTGTTTTTTGGATTTTTTTTGTTGTTGTTGTTCTTTTTGTTTCTTTGTTTTTTGGATTTTTTTTTTTTTTTTTGTCATAGGGTGTGTACACTTGTTGAAGAGAGAAGAGACAGAGGAAAAGTGAGAATCATTCCCTGGGGGGATGGCCATGCCACAGTCCCTTCTCCTCCATTCTCCTGGTATTTTTGGCATGCATGCACATGCACCTGGCATGATCTTCTAGCCACCTATCTGGACCCAAACCAGTCAGCCATGTGGGGAATCCAGCACCCTAACCACAACATCACCAGCTATTCCCAACTTTCTGTTTAATTTTAATGTTTTAAAAGCATTTTGCCAGTTTTATGTTTACTTGTATTGTCTTCCTTAACACTATTTTCTGAAGTTTTTTGCCAAATACCATGAGGAAGGTTTTTAAACTCCTCTAAATTTAGTTTTTTGGAGGGATTTTCTGTAGAGTCCAATTCCATACATATAAGGAAACTTCTGTTAACATTTGTTATTAGTGTCACAACAAAATATCATATAGTTTAAACAGCAGAAATTTAAGTCTCACAGTTATGGAGGCTAGGCAGTCCAAGATCAAAGTTCTGGGAAAGTAGATTTCATTTTGTGGCTTCCCTTGGCTTATAGGTATTGCTATGAGATTAAATGACTTTTTTTTTGAGAGATTTTTTTGTTATAAGGTGAATATTCTCACTGGAGAGAGACAGAGAGACAGAGACAGAAAGTGAGAAATCAGCCCCCAGGAAGGATGGCTACACTGCAATCCTTTCTCCTCCATTCTCCTCTAGGGATCTTAGGCATACATGCACACATGCCCAGCATGAGTTTTAAGTTGCCCGGTCTAGGACTTGAACCATGGTTGTCTATATGTGAGTCTAGCAATGTAACCATTATGCCATCTGCTGGTCCTGAATGACTTCTTTGTGTACCTTTCAGGAAGTGGGGGAGAAAGAGAGGAGATAAAGATCTTACTCTTCTTATAAGGGTACTTATCCCATCATAAGGACCCAACCCGAATAATCTAATCTACCACTAATTACATTCTAAATGCCCCATCTTTCAACACCCTTATACTGGAAGCTAAGGCTTCAACATATGAATTTGGAAGGGGCACAACTTAATCCATAGAAACACCAAAGTAAAACAAAATAAATAAATTCACGTGCTCTGAAGAGCATGGCTTTAGAATGGTAAAAAGAAACTAGATGCCCTTCATAAGGTAAACAGTACTTGTGTTGCCATTGTTTAATGGTAGCTTTAAGGTTTTCTCTCTCTCTCACTCGCGTTCTCTCTCTCTCTCTCTCTCTCTCTCTCTCTATATATATATATATATATATATATATATATACTTTATAATGGTCAATCCTTAAGTAACATTATTCTACTTCCGATATAAGTATACTTCCCTATATTCTCTCTGATCTTTTGTACTTCTGTTAAAAATGTTCATTATAATGCTTTAAAAATTGCTAAAAAAAAAGAGGTTATAGCTAATGAACTAAAAGTGAAGATGAAATGGATTAATTTTTCCAATCCAAAGACAAAGTGGTTGAATGAATTAAAAAGAACCCCAACTATGTGTTGTTTACAAGGTCAGTTTAGAATTAAAGTCACACATAGGCTGCAAGTGAGGAAATGGAAAAAGATATTCAAGGTCAGCATTGGTAATGTAGTGCTCAGGAAAAGTCAGATCTTACATGGTGACCACAGTTCAAATCCCTGGCCCAGTTGGCTTAAAACATGTTGGGCATGCATGTGAGTATTGAAGATGCAACTGGCTGGAGGACTTTCTCTCACCGGCAATTGCATGCACCTTCTAGCAATTAGAAGAAAGACAGAGAGAAAGAAAATAATAAAAGGATGTATTTTATCATCAAAAAATTTCATTTATGTGAAACATAAAAATATGATCTTATATAGTTTAATTATATGACACACAAGTAACTGAAAAGATATCTCCTTACTAGTTTTAACAGCGAAACAACTCTTGGGACCAGCAGTTAGCATAATGGCTATGTCGCTGGACTCCCATGTAGTCACCCGAAGTTCAAGTCCTGGACCCGGTGGCTTAAACTCACGCCGGGCACGTGTGCATGCGTGCCCAAGATCCGGAGAGGAGAGTGGAGGAGAAGGGATTGCGGTCTGGCCATTCCCCCTGGGGGTGATTTCTAGCTTTCTGTCACTCTGTCTCTCTGGTGAGAGAACGTGCCCTGTAACAAAAACCTCTCCAAAAAAAAAAAAAAAAAACAAAAACAAAAACAGTGAAACAAATCTAAATACCTACATGAGTTGCTCAAGGTTACCTTCCTAATAAATGTTGGATCCAGGTCTAAAATCGAGACTGTCTAGCTTCAAATTTTTCCTACCTCCCAACTATTTACAAAATGCAGAAATAAAAAACTATAAATGCTTATTAAGAGTTGTAGAAGAAGGAGTAAATGATAAGTGCTTCCGAACCTGACCCACACTCTATCTACAGAAGGCATAGTGGTTGATAAATGATCTGGCATTAGAGCGATGCAGCAGATGGGCTTCACATTGAACTTTACACACACAAGTTCATCAAGGCCATGCATACAGGAACTTTTGAAACACTCTGTGGACATCAGCTTTGTAGTCCAAACCTCATCTCCTATAGAAAGTGTTTTACAAATCTTCCACACGAGCATATGTACCATTTCTCTGGTATCCATGAAACCTTCATTTAAAAATCTATTTTTACTAATACCATGGCATTATTTTCACCTTTTTTTGTATCTTCCCAGATAATGCTTTCTTAAAGACTGGGCTGTTTCTTAATTATTGTGCATAGTGTTGAATACATTTAAGGCACACGATAAATGCTTAACAAATACTTTAAAATATTTTACTTTGTAAAGTAAAACTCTTCAGACATACTTCAAAAAGTTCATGGATAATGGAATTAAAGTACAAGTTTATGTTGATCCAAAGAAAATTTAAATTCTTAGTCTAGTGGTAATATATATATATATAGCTACAATCTTTGTCATAATTTAACATTTTTTAAAACATCAGTGTTCTCAAAATATCAGCTGTTTATCTTATCTATCTATTTAATGATTTAAAATGCCAGGGGCATGTGTACTCTCCAAAGAGAGAGAAAGAAGGAGAAAGCACTCCTCAACAAGGGTGTGCTTACACTGCAATCCCTTCTCTTCCATTTCTTCATACTGTCAGAATTTTGCACATGCTGGGACCAGCAGTTAGCATAATGGCTATGTCGTTGGACTCCCATGTAGTCAACCGTGGTTCGAGTCTCAGACCCGGTGGCTTAAACTCACACTGGGTGCTTGTGTGTGCGTGCCCAAGATCTCTGAGAGGAGAATGGGGGAGAAGGGGTTGTGGAGTGGCCATCCCCCCTGAGGGGTGATTTCTCACTTTCTGTCTCTCTGTCTGGCGAGCGCACGTGCCCTATAGCAAAAAAAAAATAAAGAAAAAAAAATTTTGCACAAACGCATGAACATGCATGTGTGTTTTTCAAACTCCTGGGGACCAGATTCTAAGCATGCAGTCGGCCATTTGGGATCTGGCTGCCTCACTACAAGGCCACGGGAGCTAATGGTTCATTTTAGACAGCAAAAATGAGTTGTGGAATTGTCCCTCTCTATGAAAGGACAACATTTTTTTGCTACATAAGAAATATTTTTAAATTATGTATATTACTAGACACAGTATGAAATAACATTGACAAGTTCAAGAAATTTCTGTTGCATTGAAGAAAGATATATTTCACACACACACACACACAAAATCCTGGCCTGGATGAGAGTGAGCATGCATACCTGCCCTGGATCTTGGCAGGATGCGAAAATGGAGAAGGGGTGGCAGCATGATCGCACTCCCTTGGTGGGAGTACTCTCTCTCTCTCTCTCTGTCTGTCTTTCCATCTCTCTCTGGTGAGCACATGCACCCTCTGGCAAATAAAAAATAAAATCCTTTAGTATTTTCAGAATTTGACTTGATCATACAAAAGGCTAAATGCAGTGAGACTTTCTATTTTCCTTTTCACCATTTATCTATGATTAAGGGAAGCAAAGGAGTATAGTGCAATGCTTTCACCCTATTTCTAATCAGTAAAGCCTTTTAATGAAATACTTCATGGAGTTCAAATACTCAAAATACTGAGTTCTATTTTGCCCTGGTTGAAGTGGAAGTAGAAGTAGAGTATAGGTATACTTCCTCCCATCCTGTTCCTACACACACACAGTCTCTTTTTTTTTTTTTTCTTGGAGAGGTTTTTGCTATAGGACGCATGCGCTCGCCAAACAGACAGAGACAGACAGAGAGACAGAAAGCAAGAAATCACTCCCCAGGGGGGATGGCCACGCCACAATCCCTTCTCCTCCATTTTCCTCTCAGGATCTTGGGCACGCACACACATGCGCCCGGCGTGAGTTTTAAGCCACTGGGTCTGGGACTCGAATCACAGTCAACTACATGTTAGTCCAGCAACATAGCCATTACGCTAACTGCTGGTCCCACACACAGTCTCTTAAAGTTCAAGGCAATTGCAGGGTCCTTTGCAGGATAAATGGAAAAGACTTACCACCTGACCATTCGTAATTTTTTTAAAGAATGAATGAATTAATTAAAATTTGAACAGAGAGGGACAGAGTGAGAGAGAGCAAGAGAGACGGAAATTGAGAAAGCAAGCCACCAGGTCCAGGACTTGAACTGTGGCTGGCCATGTGGAAGTCCAGCACCCTTAACCATCATGCCACCTGCTGGTCTCATAATATTTAGCCTATGAAAGTCCTCTAAGTGATTCCCATATTTAGCTAGACTTATTGTCCACTAGACTGAGTACTGTCCAAAGTCTATCTATATATGACTCCATTATTTTTTCCAAAGTTCAAGTTGTCCTCATCTCTTCTACATTCTTATTTTTCTTCTCCTCCTCTCTTTACCTTCTACGTCCTTTCTTCATTCACCTTTCTTTTTTCTTTTCTTCCTAAATAATATTGTCCAAAATGTAGATGGGGCTTGTGGTAGATTCCTGTGCTGGGAGGGAGGACATGGTGGCGTAGAGTGGCAGTAGAGCCCACTTCTTCTTAGGTTCTTTATGCCTTGGGGCACATGTGTTCACCCAACAGAGAGACAGAGAGAAGGAAAATGAGGATCACCCCTCAGGGAGGAATGGCCACATTGTAATCACTTCTTCATCCTCTTCATGGGATTTTGAGCATGCGCACACATGTACCTGGCATGTTTTACAGGCTGCTGGGTCCAGAACTCTAACTGCAGCATCAGCCCTGTGGGATCCAGTTGCCTTAACCACCATGCCACCTGCTCGTCCAAGAAGGCATGTTTTTTGGAAGGTTTTATAAGGATGGTGTCAGAGTCCAAAAATGAGGAAGGCAATTCAGCATAGGATGCTGGAGCCTGAACAGAATGGAGAGAGCGTTCACATGGTGGTTAGGGAAGCATAAAGTGTGATATATCCTGAGTGGAGTGAGGAAGTTGTCTACACGGGGAGTACAGGGCAGCTCAGTGAGGTATGTCTAAACTACTAAGGACATTTTGGTTTCTCCAAAAGGTTTGAAACTCATAATAGACATTTTGATTCCACTACCATCTGGCTCCTGGCTCCTGCTTTCTTCCTCCTTTTTTGTTTTATTTTAAATTACCGTTCTCCTGTCTCACTGTCCCTCTTTCATTTCCTCCTGTGCTTAGAACTTCATTCAACTTTAGAGCATCTTCCTATAATTCTCTCCCTTCTTCATTTCTCATTTGATTAACCCCTTAGTCCAAGTTCTTTATACCTATTATTGCTATTCACTCTCATAACACATGATTTCATTTTATCACCAAATATGTTTTCTATATAATTATATAGGTAATCAAGTAACTAGCTGGTTTGTGTCTCTTCCTTGGACTAAACTGCAGATTCTGTGGGAATAGGAATTGTGTCTGTTTTGCATCCATAGGGAAGTGCCTAACTCATAGTAAGTACTCAATACATATTTGAAATAGCTTTGACTATTGCATAGATTTATGGATGGAGAAGTGGATGAGGGAATGGATGAAAGCGACCAAGTACCTAAAAGGGCAATGAACAGAGAGCTTTATATCTTGGGACATTACTAAGAAAAGCAGGACAGGTGCAGACGAGGTGGCATATTTGGTAGAGTACTGGAATGCAATGTTTGAGGCCACATGGCTGACTCTGGGTTTAGATCCCCAGCCTGGGTGACCTGAAATTCACCTGGCACAGTTCTGCCCAAGATCCTGCTTAGCTAGAAGACTGGGGAAAGGAGGTCATTATGTGACAATAGCCCTGTTGATAGTATTCGTATCTCTCCCTCATGTGGACACATATATGCTGTCATGGAAAAATAAACTATAAAAAAGAGAAAGATTAAAAAAGAGTGGTAGATATTAGATAACCATAATTTTTAAAGATTTATTTACTTAATTTTGTTTGTTATTATTATATTTTAATTTGACAGAGGGAGACAGAGAAAGAGAGAAAGTGAGAAAACAAGCCTCCAGGTCTGGGACTCAAACCACGGTCAGCTATGTGGAAGTCCGGCACCTTAACCACCACACCACCTGCTAGTCACCGTGCATTTTTCTAATAGAGCTGCTTACAAATTTGTTTTGAGATGTATGTACATGCCCAGTATCACAGGGGGTGGGGAATTGCACTCAGACCAACAAATAGAGTCTGTAAAGAAGCTAATCCTGTGCCTCACCTGTAGTAGGTGTTTAATGTGTCATTGACTGAAAGAATGACAGTTCATACATGTAAAGGACTAAGCCACATTGTGCATACCCATTTTGCCCTAGACATGCCATTGCTGATTATCAGAATTTATTTTAATTAACAAAGTATTTTTGGACACTCTGGCATTTTGTTTAACTACAGCAGTTGCTAGAATAGGCAGGAGGACTCCAAACCTGAAATGGCTCTGTCTCTTCCTGTCTTTATATAATTAGAAGCAACCTAGATTCTGTGTTAGTTTAATGCTCTACAGAGTAAATGGAAATGATAGAAGTATTTTCAACTAGGGTCATAACATGACCTCCTTTAAAAAAAAGATTTTGGCTTTAGGGATTCACACACACACAAAATGAGGGCATGAAATATTTTTAGTTGCCTTTATTCTTTATTTTAGCCTCAGTTCTTAATTCTACCTAGTGACCACTTGGTAACATTTAGTTTCTTAGAAACCCATGGAGGTCAGCAACTGCAAAATTACAAATCAACTTCCTGAAAAGTGAACTTGGAAATAAGATTTTAATACTAATACAGAGATAAACATTACAGTGAAAAGCTTTCAGTATATTCAATTTTATCAGTTTTCTGTGAAATAGAGAAAAATATGTTAAAAAGTTAACACAGACATGTTAAATAAAGACCATTTATTGGGACCAGCAGATGGCATAATGGTTATATCACTGGACTCCCACGTAGTTGATCACAGTTTGAGTCCCAGGCCTGGTGGGCATGAAGAGGAATTGCATTGTAGCCATGCCCCCGGGGGGGTGATTTTTTGCTTCTGTCTCTCTGTGCCTCCCGTGAATGCATATGCCCTATAGCAAAAATCTTACTCTAAAATAATAATAATAATAATAATAAAGATCACTTCTTTTGTGGTTGGCCCTCAATCTCTGAATCTTTTACCAAGTTTTGCTCAAGTATATGCTGGTCAGTGGTCACGTGCTAAAGGATAGACCTTTCCTGCAACATGTAAGAAAGAAAAGTTACAAAATTGTGATTCTCTGAGAAGATTCCACATGGATACTGGGAACTAGATATTTCAGGCACAGGAGAAATGAAGATTTTCTACTCATAATTCAGCCTCCAGCAAGCAAAGCTGGTGTGGCAGGAGAGTTGAGCCATTCTCTGAGAAGATTCCACATGGATACTGGGAACTAGATATTTCAGGCACAGGAGAAATGAAGATTTTCTACTCATAATTCAGCCTCCAGCAAGCAAAGCTAGTGTGCGATCACTACAGAACGGCAATCCGATTCTAGAACACCTCTGTCTGCTTGCTCCTGAACATTGAGGCTTAACTTCAAGAATTTGAAAGAAACACGCCATTCATCAGATGACAAGAAATCACCGTCGGATCACGAGAAATATGGGAAAACGAGAAAATACCTCTCCTCCAATGGAAAAGAGTAACTCTCCTTCATCCACAAGCAGTTCGGTGAAAGTCATGGAAATGTCTGATAAGGAATTTAGAGCATTCGTAATGTCGAAGCTAACAGAGATGGAAGAAAAGAGAGATAATGAACTGCTAAAGAGAAAGGAGAAAGAAGTTGCCGAGTTCCAGGAGATGAGGAAATTCTTGCAAGATCTAAAAGAGGAATTACACACTTTACAAAAGACTCAAACGGAACTGCTAGAGATCAAGTCTATAATACAAGAAGTCAAAATCTCCCTTGAAAGTATTAAAAGCAGACTAGATCATTCAGAAAATAGAATCTCAGATGTAGAAGAGAAAATGGCTGGCTTAGAAAAGTCCACCACGAAGACTGAGAAAATGGCTCAAAAATTTGAGAATGATATGGGAGAAGTACTGGATACCATCAAACGTCCAAATATCCGGATAATTGGCATTCCAGAAGGTGAAGAGACCCATAAGGGCATTGATAATCTAGTCCATGAAATCCTGCAAGAAAACTTTCCAAACCTAGAGAGGCATTCGAAGATCCAGTCCCAGGAAATACAAAGGACCCCAAATAGAATCAACCCAAGAAGATCTTCTCCAAGACACATTATAGCCAGGTTGACCAAAACCGCAGACAAAGACAAGATACTAAGATTGGCAAGAGAGAAACATCAAGTTACCTACAAAGGACATCCCATCAGGCTAACAGCAGATCTCTCATCGGAAACAATGCGAGCGAGGAGAGAATGGGAAAATATATTCAAAGTGTTACGAGAGAAGCAGTTTCAGCCAAGAATACTGTACCCGGCAAGATTATCTTTCAGGTGGGAAGAAAAGACAAGAACATTCTCAGATAAACAAAACCTGAAAGAATTTACCAGCACCAGACCAGATCCCCAAGAAGTTCTCAAGGGTGTGCTGTATCAAGAAAATTAAACACAGACACACGGAAATAAGAGTCCAAAAACTATGAAAGTGGCCAACTTAATCAGAGGGACAAGTCTGAATTTGAATATTATATCCCAGAATTTAATCAGGAAAATTGAACCAGAACAGAAGATAAAAGTACATGAGACTGATAGGTTCATGCACCTTCCATTTGAACAGAATCCTAACTTGTTTCCTGGCTTTAAGCAAAGTTCCTTGGCATTTCTTTGAGTTAAGTTATAACTGGTTTTCTTAGTAGTAATGAGTGAACTCACCATTGAAAGTAGTTAGATTATGTAGGAAATTGTGTGATCAATGCAACGTGGGTGTGAAGGGAATGAAGGACAATTGTAGACACCGGAGGTGGTGTGAGAGGAGGGTGGGAAGGGACAGAGGGTCAGAAAGAGGGGTGGAAGTAATTCTAGGAACTAGTAATGGAAAATTTTTTGTAATGTTCATGATTGTATCACTATGCAGTGTGTACTGGATGGGAGATTGCATTTTGTATGCTGTGATGAAGCTTAGGGAAGGAATGTAAATTGAGTTACAAAAAAAAGTTTCAGAAAAAAAAATATATATATTCAATGACTGCAGTAGGATATGTAGCCACAGCTAGGTGCTACTTTATAGGATGCGTAAAGTAAGACTTGTGTTCATGGAAATGTGGGTATCACCTGTGTTTGGTATGAGGGTATTTGGATTGATTAGGGTCTTTGGCGTTACAATAAAATGTGAGGAGAAAACAGTATAGAAAGCAAACATAGATACCAGAGACTGTGGGAGGAGAGTGGGAGATGGCAGAGGGTAAGAGATAGAGAATCTAGGATGGGGGGAAAAAAGCAAAACATACAGAAGACAAGAAATGGAAGATCATTTGCTGACAATAACATGCTTGTTGATGTGCTTGATTGAGACAATATATAGTGTAATTCGGATGGAAAATCTCATTTTATATGCTGTAATGATGTTCAGAGAATGAATGCAAATAAATAAAAAAAAAAGTTACAAAATTGTGTTCTATCACATAATTTCTTGGTGGAAACAACTAAGGAGCTTTATTCCTCAATAGAGAATAATTCTGCATTACTCCTTGGAGAAGGAAAGCATTGAAAGAAGTTATAAAATGAACCCTTAAACTGTAGTTGTAGAACATAGAAAATGTTAACCCCAATATTATTTGACTTTTTAGTAATTTTTAGCATTTGTGTAACATGCTATAATGCATATAGTACTTCAGTATTTACTGAGGTGTATTTTGTACTTGTTTTCAGAGGATTCTTTCTTTCTTTTTTTTTTTTTTTTTTTTTTTTTTGAAAGTTTGCATACTTCTTGTACTTACCACATTAGCCTAGATCTTTCTGCCATCCATTTATCTGGTAAGAATATCCACAGACATTTATTTGGTGTGTGTCATGAATAAATTCTGTGAACACATGCATGCATGCATGCGCAAATTACTGAACAATCTGATTCCTTGCCTGATGTGCAGAAAAGGCAATGACCATGCCAACATGCCTGGAAGCAAGAACAGGTTTTACTGTACAGCTCGATAACAAGGAGGTAGGAGCAAACCTCATATCTGGTTCTCCAGTCTCAAGAGGATAGGCCCTTTTGTAGTGTAAGGAGCAGGGAGAGGGAGTTTAGGTTGATATTTGCCAGTCTTGACATTGCTGGTTAGAAGCTGAGGGATGAGCTAGTGTCATGTTGGTTGGTATTAGTTGGGTAAGGTTGTTTAGCAGTCTAGGATTGCTTAGTGGGAGGGTGTGGGGTAATACCGTTTTCTCAGATTGGTTGATGCTAAGATTTAGGCCACCTTCTACTTCTTGTTTTCCAGAAATAGATCTTGTTCTTTCTCTTCTAGTGCCAACATATTTTTGTCCCCAGTATGACTGGGGTCAAGCTTAGGTCATTTTGCCCTCTTGACTGTTGTACAAGGTTTACATAATAGTTTGCACTAGAATCTTCCCCACTTAGGCCAGTTCTGTCCAGCTACACACAACCCCACTTAAGGAAGAACATACGCTCCTAATCCAAGACCCAATGACAAGAAGGGAATGAGTGCACAGACCCAAGTAACAGAAGGCAAAATGTGGTAGTATGTGAAATAAAATAAAATAAAATAAATAAAATAAAATAAAATAAAATATATAAAATAAAAATGCCAAAACAGTTCTGAGCAGAATAGAAATAATCATGAGGGTTCTGGAGCACCTGTTATACAGTAGATACTTTGAGCTTTATATGTTATACATGTACAATTATTCTGCAAGAAAAATGTCATATTCATCTTACAGATGAATTTTTCAAAAAATCTTTAAAATTTGTGAGTAACAAATCTAAGGTCAAAATTAAGAAATGGAAGGTCTGAAATCCAAAAGCAAGGCTAATGCCTAGATATTTGGTTATGGTAGAAAGGCTACATAGATAGGTGTCACTTGAGATGAGCCTTGTCACTTCAGCCTTGGTATGCCTTAAAGAATAAAGAAAGTTTGAACAGGAAAATAAGATAAGGCCATACATTCAAAGAGTTCTCCTGCTTAGAGGAGGACAGTAAAATGTGTTGCTTGTGTGTGTGAAGGTCAAGAGTGAAGACTAGACTTTTGTCTAGAGTGAAGGTCAAGGTAGAAACCAAAGGAGAGAGAGAAGAATTTCCACAGAAAGAGGCATCTGAGCTGAGCTGAGTTGTAAAAGATATGTAGTTAAAGAAGAAATGTAAGAGAAAGAGGACATTGAGCCACTTTTGACAGAGAGTCTAGATGGGACGAAAGCATCAAAATGAAGAATCAGAGTCATTAGAGAATAGCAGCCAGTTAAAAATGGCTGAAGCCTGGAACAGAGATCCCAATACATGGGGCATGGGAATGAGTAGGGGGAGTGGAAAGGCAGGATGTAAATCTCTGAGAAATGACTCTCCAGTAACTAACTGGTCCCCAAATTGAACTAAGGGCCAACAGGTGGTGTGTTGATTAAGGCACTGGACTTCCATGTGGCTGACACAGTTTAAGTCCTGGACCTGGCAGCAAGAAAACCATGCCAGATGTGTGCATGCATGCAGGCATGCTCAAAATCCCTAGAGGAGAATAGAAGAGAAGGGATTGTGGCATGGCCATCTCCCCTGGGGGGGGGGCGACTTATCACTTTCCATTTATTTATTTATTTATCTCTTACCAGAAAGTGCATGCACTCTTTGGCAACCCTTTTCCTCCCCAAAAATAATAATAAGTGGACTCTTTCCTGTACTCTATCCACAGGAACTTTCTAAACTGTTTTTAAGCACAGAACATGGAACTCTTGGGCACAAAATTTGGAAATTCATGACTACAAGCAAATACTTAATTTCTTTTAAATTCTTAAATTCTTTTTTCATATATTCATACTCAATTTAAACTAGAAGACAGAGCTGGCCTTGTAACATAGTAGTTAAGCACTGTGCCTAGAGAACTAAATTCGATGTGCTCAGCCATGGTTCAAATCCCAGCCCCGGAAGCTTAAAAATCAAGCCACTTGAAAAACACACTTGGTGCATGTGCCCCAAATCCTGACGGGATCAAGAAATGGAGGAAAAAGGATTGTGGCATGACCTTGTCCTACTGGGAGCATTTTCTCTTTCTGGCAAAAGCAAAACAAACAAAAAATCCCAGAAAACAAGGGATTTTACAGGACAGAGCTACTTAGGTGGATAAAGCTTTGACAAGACTGCTCCTGTCTGAAATTTTGCAGGTTTTGTAATGTGATTTGGTTACTTTCTCCTGGGATGAACAAACCTGGGGGACTGCCTTACACTTACAGAACTTACGGATGGACAAATTTGATTCCAGTTTCCTCACTTATAAAACTGGAATGTCTCTCCATTAGAACAGAAGCCTAGGGAACCAGCAGTTAGCGTAATGGCTATGTCGCTGGACTCCCACGTAGTCGACCGTGGTTCGCGTCCCGGACCCGGTGGCTTAAAACTCACGCTGGGTGCGTGTGCGTGCGTGCCCAAGATCCCGAGAGGAGAATGGAGGAGAAGGGATTGTGGAGTGACTATCCCCCCTGGGGGGTGATTTCTCGCTTTCTGTCTCTATGTCTCTCTCTGTCTGTCTGGCGAGCGCACGCGCCTTGTAGCAAAAATTTCTCCAAAAAAAAAAAAAAAAAAAAAAAAAAAAGATAAAGAAAAAGAACAGAAGCCTAGATCTGTTACTGGGTAAAGGGATTGTCCTTTAGTGAGAACTTACTCCCTGTGCCTGTGGGCACTTACTCACGTTACTGAAATTAGTAACTCCCATCCTGTAATGCAGTTCTTATTTTATCCCAATTACATAGATGAGGGATTCAAATGAGAAACATTAAATAATCTTCCCCCGTCTCATAACTAGTAAATTTTGAAGCTAAAAATCATACCTTAAATGCTTTGATATCTACTCCATGCAATTGCAAGACACTAAGGGGCTGGAAAAGATGAGAAGGAGGAGGATGATAATGATATGATTAAAATAATTAAATTTTATGGGATGCTTACCTTGTGACAGTAATATATACATTATCTTTCATAACCTCCACAGCCAGTCTATTAGAAGGGACATAATTTCCATTTTAGAAATGAAGCAACTCATGCTTGGACACTTCAGATAACTTTCCCAACATCTAAGCCAAACCTGGATAAGTGGTGAGGAAAATATTGAAACTGGCTGTCTCTGACTATGGAGCATGTTTCAGAACTAGTTGCGTCATAATAAGAATTCGATGAAGAGTCTGAGTGAAGAAAATCTGTTGGTTGAAAGAATATTCCATCTAGATTGTGGCAGTGAATAGAAAACCATTGAAATTTTCTTAATGGAGATATGAATCTTGTGACTTTATGACTTGATGTAACAAACGTTGAACATTTTATACTATCATTATTTGCTTTTATTAATAATTCTTATCAGTCAAAAAGCTTCTATCACAACCTTTATTTATGATAGGTATTTATGTTCTAAATTCAGTGTATATGTCTCATTTTTCCTTTGGAGGAAGTTTAGGTTTCAAGGGAAAAAAATGAAGAAAATATAGACAATTGTTTTGTTATTAGGGTTTTTTGCTACAGGGTGTGTGCTCTCACTAGAGAGAGATAGAGAGGAAAGTAAGAAATCACTCTCTCAAGAGGGATGGTCTTTTCTCTTTTGATCTTCTCTCTGGAGTTTGAGCATGCATGCACACATGCCCCGTGTGTTTTTCAAGCCGCAGGGTCTGGGACTTTGAGCCATGTAGTTGATCTTGTGGAATGCATCCACCTTAACCACCACAGCACCTGATTGTCCCCATACTTTTTAACACTAGAGCATTTTTTTTTTCAGTCAATCCGTAAAATATCTGATTAACTTCTCAGTCAGTGAAGTTAGTCTTTAGCCTGTAAAGTACACATATTTATGATAGTATCACAAACTTAAACCTTTAAACTGTCTTGGGACTAGGCCAACAATATCTAACAGATTTCTTCATCATTCCTAGATTAACAATCTTTTTTATTATTGTTGTTATTTTTTCACCAGAGAGCATGTATGCTTGCCAGAAAGAGACAGAGAAAGGGAGGGCAAGGAAACATCCCCTAATGGGGCATGTTATGCTACAATCCCTTCTTTTCCATTTCTCAAACTTATTTGGATTTAGGCATACACACACATGTTCCCAGTGTGTTTTGCAAGCTGCCAAGGCTGGGATCCAAACATGGTCAGCCATGTGAGTTCCAGCTCCCTCACTCACCAGGCCATGGGGCTGACCTTAGACTAACAATTCTTTCAAGGGTGTATTTGTTTTATTTTGCTTTTAAGTTTTATTTTTCATTTCTTCTAGGACAGAGGGAGGGAGAAGCTGAAAGAGACAGACATATAGAGAGACAGGTACTTCCAGAAGGGTCTTTATGCCTATCCTCTTCCAGTCTCAACTGGTTCAGATCACAGGCATATATACAAGTGTCTAGCCTGCTCAGGGAGGTCCCAAGACACGAACCCAGGACTTTCTAGGTAGTTGCATTACCACTATGCCAGCATCTGCCACCAAGATGATGTTTTTTGTTGCTGTAGTTTTGTTCTTTTTATTATAAAGATTCTTGGCAGGTAGGATTTCAACTGGCTTTCTTTGAAATTAAGACCCTTACAGTAAGTTTGAGATACACATAGTCACTTGCTCAGTACAACAGATCGATCCCTTTATTCCTTGATCCTGAACTTATTAAGAGAGTTTATTCCTTTCCATTATACCCATTATCTGGTATGAGATTTGATAAAAATCAACATACTTTCTAAATGTTAGTTGAATAAATGAGTATTTGAATGAATTTATTAACTGTGGACTTTATTTTACCTTTTTCTTGCTTCATTTTAGCAAGATTTCCTGCTGAGACTTCTCATCATTATTTTTATTCCTTTGCACAAGCATTTTTCATACCTCTTCTCCAGATTTCTCAGCTATGTCGTCTGGTTTGGAGTCTTCCAAGTTCTGGGGAGTTTCCTCACCAGATGGAGATACTCCCTGTCATCATCCCCCATTAATTCACATCACATTTGAAAATAAAGTTTCCAGCCATCCTTTGAATATGCAATTTTTTTTCTCAAACATGGAAAGGATGGTGAAAATGTAGGCATCTCTGAGAATATTTTAAGCAAAAGAGAAGTAGTCAAAGTTGAGCAAAGGTCATTACAGTTAGTGAGAAAAGTCTGACTCACGGAAAAGAATAAACAACAAAAAAAAAATCCATGATTTAACTAGGGGGGAAAAGGTTAAAAAAAAATTATGAGAACATTTTGGGTGATTGGGTGAGGCAATCCCAGAGTTGCCAGTGATGAGAATGAGAACTTAAGCAGAAAAGACGACTCATAGGATGGCGAAATCAATGTGGGTCCTCCAGGAAAGTCTGGACCAGACTGTTCTCTGGCTTCTGACTCTTCTATCTTATTCTCATTTGTTTAATGAGGGGATTGGACTAAAGGACACATAAGAGCCTTTCCTATTCTAACACGTTATAGAGGGCTTTAAATTTTTTTTCTTTTTTTAAGAGGTTTTTGCTATAGGGAGTGTGCACTCGCCCGACAGACAGAGAGAGACAGAGAGACAGAAAGTGAGAAATCACCCCCCGGGGGGATGGCCACGCCACAATCCCTTCTCCTCCATTCTCCTCTCAGGATCTTGAGCAAGCATGCACACACACCTGGCGTGAGTTTAAGCCACCGGGTCTGGGACTCGAACTGCAGTCGACTACATGGGAGTCCAGCAACATAGCCATTATTCTAACTGCTGGTCCCGAGAGGGCTTTAATTTTCTAGCAGATTGAATTAATTTTTATGTTTTTAAGTCATATGCTTATATTCAGTCTCTTATATTAGATCATTGGAAAAGTCATGATGTATTTTTCTATGCAAAAATGCATTATGACTTTTCTAACCACCCAATAATTTGGTCTGTATAGTTTCTCTCTTACATAATCCATATTTATGGGTGACTGGTGTTGGAATAGTGTGTTAGGCAGTGGGTAATACACAATGAGTAAGGTAAGATCCCTGCCATCTACCTCGTAGTCTGGTGGCCATGGCTTTACAGACCCAGAAGCATAGCAATTGGGAGTAGGTGACATGGTTGGGATGGAGATGGGGTGACAAGGGCAAGAGCAAAGGACCATATTGCATAGTCTCTGAAGTAAAGCCACTACTTTCTCTTGTTTCTAAACAATAAAAACTGGTAGTACTTTTTAGTTTTTCTCCTCTACTTTATGAGGATTTAAGTGCTGACTGAAGCTTCTGGTGAATGAGGGATTCACTGGCCTTTTCACACCTTCTATCAGAGAGTTGAGTTGATTCTTAGTTTATCGCTGCAGTTGCTCCTCTGCCCAGGCTATATACAGCATTTACCACACAATTGCTGCTCAGAGATCCCAAAGGAGCTCAGTGATTCCTCAGAAAGACTGATGGTCACTCAAAAGTCTGAAATTCAGAGAGCACCTGTGAGGATAGAAAAGCCTAGAATTGGTTGTAAAACTTGACTGCCCTCTGGGGCTCTCCTGGGGCATAACCTAGTCTGAAGTTGGTGGGTACAAGACAGTAGCAGGTGGTGTGATTTGGTGATGAAGCACAACTGTCATATTTTACCTAAATATCTTCTAATTTTTTTCTACCCTTGCCTTCCCCCTTGTAACGCATGCCTGAACACATAGGGTAGACAGCCCTGAGTTCCAATATGAGAGCCATGGTGGCCTTGTAACTTGTCTCCTACATTGGGACTTTTTTATTTTTAAAGTTGATTTCTTTCTTTCATGAGAGTCAGAGACAGACAGAGAGAAAGACAATCACCTTCAACAGTTTCTAAAGCCATAGCCTTCCCCTCAGCCTTCCCATCAGTCAGGATCATAGGTGCGTGTACCAGACTTGTGTTGACATGTTCTATGGGTTGACCAAGAATCTGAACCCACGATCTTCCATATGAACCCAGCTTTGCTTGAGCAGTGAATAATCCCTGCTTTGCCAAGCCAGCCCACAGTGACTTATGGTTTTCAATGCCTGGTCTGGTACCTGGTCACTACAGCGCTTAAATAAATAAAGAAAAATTTTTAGTTATTTGTTGTTTTTATCACTCCTTGTCCTAGAAGGTGTTTTAGTTGGTCAAATGGTAAAAAGCAGTGTGATGATTTTTAGAAACAGAGCTGGAGATTTGTAGCCAAAATATGTAGCCTAAAGGTTTTTAAGCATTTCTGAATTAGAATAATGCATGAAGAATATAGAAGTACGTATAGAATATATGCAACAGACATAAATACATTCACTTAGTGCACAAAACAAACATGCCTGCATTAAGAAACAAACAGTACCCTCATCATGGAAGCACTAAATTACCTCAAGCTTCTACTGTAGGGTAATTTTATACGTACACACACACACACACACACACACACACACACACACATACATACACACACATTTACACACGTATATTTTTATTTATTTATTCATTATTTTTTTAATTTGCTATAGGGCATATGTGGTTACTGAGAGACACAAGGAGAGGAAAAGTGAAAAAGCTTCTCCTGGGGAGATGTTAATGCCTCAGTTCCTTCTCCTCCATCCTCCTCTGAAGGTTTTGGGCACACACACATGTACCTGGTGTGATTTTCAAGCTGCTAGATTCAGGACTCAAAACACACAGTCAGCCTTGTGGGATCCAGCCATCTTAACCACTAAGCCACCTGGCTCCTGGCTGTCCCTCTAAGGATCATTTTCAATGCTAGTTGCCAAAATGTCTGACTCCTCAATTCACTGGTACATACAGGAATTATCTTCTTTCTTTCTTCCTCCAGGTTGTGAAAAACATAAGGCTATAGGCTGAGTCTTTTTTTCCTTTGTATCCATTTTACTATTAAAGTAACCTGTAGTAAATTTCTGTAGAAATGTGTTGAACTGTGGGTGAACTTGCAGTGCTCAGAGACCAGACTTCTAATGAGAAGCCATAGGAAAAAAAAATTTCCAGGTCACTTCTAGCTTCTAATCTCATCTATTATCTATAGCTCTTTAGATGTATTTAAAGCTCTAAAAAAAAAAAAAAAAAAAAAGAAAGAAAGAAAAAAAAGAAAAGAAAAGAAAAGAAAAGAAAAAAAGGGGGATATTCTAAATATACTGTCTCTGGTGGAACATTAAAACACTGTAAGGGCCAGGGGGTGGCACAGCAGTGACTCTACTAGACCCACATGAGGAAGATCCTGGAGTCACATTTTGGACCCTCCCTGAACCTGCTGGGCACACCCATGCCTACCTGTGACCTGTGTCAGTTGAGACTGGCAGTTGATCCTGGCATCAAGATCCCCTTGGGGGGTTTTGATCTTTCTGTCTCATGGAAGAAATAAATAAATAAACTTCTTAAAACTTACTGTAATAGAAGGACAATGATAGTGAAAGGGGGTAATTAGTGTTTTGCATGGATTGTATAATTCTCAGCTGCTTCCAGTTCAGTAACCAATGTGTTTGATGGAAATTCCCATTCATGCTTGCTTAAGTGGGTTAGGGAGGCTTAGGTAAGCAAGTTGCAACACTGGGGAGAGGAAAGAGACAGAACAAGTACCAACAAGGAAATTCGGCTCAGGTGTGCGCAGGTGTGCCAAATAGCCATGGGAAAACAAGAGTAGGATGAGAACTTGCTAGAAAGTGGCACCTCTGGGTCTTTTTTTTTTTTCCCCATATTTCTTTAATTGAACTACAGTGCTTATTTTAGGTGTCTATTTCCCTCACATACCACATCTTCAGCTAAAGATTTGCTTCCAATCAGTTCTAATTATCTTTATGCGACTTCCCACCAGCTATGAGAGAGCGTACTCTATACAAGATGGGGGTCTAGCAAGCTGTGAAAGGAAAGTCCCATAGCCAGTCTGTAAGCATGTGTGGGAATCTGAAAGCATGTGTGGGAGTTTCAATTAGTGGAGAACCTCAGGCTCAGTGAAAGGCAGAAAAAGACAAAAAAGTAGATGACTCACCTCTGAGCCAATGAGAACAGGCGTACTCTTGGATTTTCTCTTTTTAAACACTGTGGTTGGATTTAATGTCTGAAATTATACCCCTCATACTCTACATTTTGGCATTTTTTGGAACTTTTTTCATTTGGTTTACATTTCCTGACAAATGGGTCTTTCTCAAGGTCAGCAATTTTTGAATAGCAGATTTCTGGTGCCTAGTAGAAGAATCAAAGCAAGGTCCTTATTTTATTTATTTATTTATTTTTAAGTTTTGCTATAGGGCATGTGCCATCATGAGAGAGAGACAAAAAGAACACTCCTGAGGAGGGATGGCCACACTGCATTCCCTTCTCTTCCATTCTCTTGGGTTTGGGGCACCTGTACCCATGCACCTGGTATGTTTTTCAAGCTGCTGGTTCTGAGACTTGAACCATGCAGTCGGCCATGTGAAATCCAACCACCTTACCCTCCATACCATCTATTGGCCCTAATTCATTTCTTTATGAAGGCTATTGGTGTGCTGGTATAACATCAAGAATATTAGGAATAGGAAGCCTTCATTCACATTTTTCTCCTGCTTAAAAGTTTCTTAGTCCCATTATGAATGATTTCTTAATTCATCAAAATCAATCACTATCTCAAATTTTCTTTTAAAATGGAAATCTGATACAAAGGGACCAACAGGTGGTGTGGTGGTTAAAGCACTGGACTCCCACATGGCCAACCATGATTTGAATCCTGGACCTGGCAGCTTGCTTTCTCTCTCGCTGTCTCTCTCTCTGGTGAGTGCAAATTAAAATAATAATAATAAAGTTAAATAAGCCTTTAAGAAATCTGATACAAAGATTAGAAGTGAAATTCTATCTGATATTAAAAAACAAATGAAGGGACTTGGGAAAGGCTGGAGGGATGTGTATCAGTGTTTCTTGAGAAAGCAGCCCACTGGGGACTTCTCTGACTCTGGATTTTGAAATACTGGTAATGAGTAGAGAAAGGAAAGAATCTGAGATGGACAAAATGAAAAGTGAAAAGGGAGATGAGGAGTTAAAGTGGCAGTGGGTAAAGATCAGTTTGGGATTTTGTATTGTTGATGCAATCTTTTTATGCCTCAATTTCTTCATCTGTAAAATGAAACCAGTAGCACTTATTTTATAGCTTCTTGGCCATATATATATATCTATATATCTCTCTATAGAGGATCAAGAAACATACACAGATGCTTCTATATATAGACATATATCTCTATGGACATATATATATATATATATATATATATATATATATGTTTGTGTATATATATGTGTGTGTGTATGTGTGTGTGTGTGTGTGTATAATGTGTATATATATATATATATATATATATAATCTCACAAAAAGGGTCCTTTCTGATAACTCCTATACAGACAGTTCTTAACTTATAATAGATTGACTTATGATTTTTCAACTTTAAGATGGTACAAAAGTGGGACCAGCAGTTAGCGTAATGGCTATGTCGCTGGACTCCCACGTAGTCGACCACAGTTCGCGTCCTGGACCCGGTGGCTTAAAACTCACGCCGGGCGCGTGTGCGTGCGTGCCCAAGATCCCAGGAGGAGAATGGAGGAGAAGGGATTGCGGCGTGGCCATCCCCCCTGGGGGGTGATTTCTCACTTTCTGTCTCTCTGTCTCTCTCTGTCTGTCTGGCGAGCGCACGCGCCCTATAGCGAAAAAACCTCTCAAAAAAAAAAAAAAAAAAAAGATGGTACAAAAGTGATGCCTATTTAGTACAAATTGTATTACATAGAATTTTCAATTTTGCTCTTTCCCCAGGCTAGCTATCAATATATGTGGTACAGTATGCTCTCGTAATACTGGACAGCAGCAGCAACCATTCTGGTTTTCACTTTCAGTACGGTATTGAATAAATTACAACTGGTAGTTAGCACTTCACTGCAACTTAGCCTTTGTGGTAGGTGAGGTTGTCCAACTGTAGGCTAATGTGTGTTCTGAGCCCATGGAAGGTAGGCTAGGTTAAGCTGTGATGTTTGCCAGGTTGTGTGCAGGTTAAATGCATTTTCAGCTTACAATGGATTTATTGGGACATAATTCCTTCTTAAGTTGAGAAGCATCTGTGTATGTTTCTTGATCCTCTTCTGGTTCAGATTCTTTTTTTGCCCTTTTTCTATTTTCAAAGGTTTATTAGAAGGATACTCCTTTTATCTAAGGATGAGGACAGGAAACAAAGGAGTCTTCTCAAATTTGTAGTTCATGAGCATGATTTAATCAGTATTTCAAAACAGCTTCCGTTGTTATTTATCTAAGTAATTTTTTGAGAAGGCAGTTTGATACCATATTCCAGATCAGAGCCACAAGTGACAGTTGATCAAAACCAGATTTTTCTAGATGAGACAGGATGGTTTACATGAACTGTCCATTAATCTCAGCCTCACAAGTCTGTGAAGACAGCTCACCATGGCACTTTACATGTGTAGGTTGAGAAGAAAAACATGATACTATTGGGTCACCTGAAAAGTTATGGCATGTATTTTTATGTTTTTCTGTGCAAAAATGTGTCACGACTTTCTCAATGGCCCAATATATGGGAAGTGCCTAGCAGAGAGACTGTACCCAATAGGCATTCACCATAATTTGCATACTAAATAATTTTGAGGGTGACTTTTTTTTCCTGAATTTTTCAGCACCAGTGTATTTTATGCTGCAAAGCTGTTTTTCTCTCTTTATAGTTGACTAGATAAAACATAGGTTGACAGAACATTTGAATTGCAAATTTGTTTCTTTGACCACCCAGGTGTATTATCACCTGTAGAATTAGTATACTGGCTATAAATGTATTGATGTCAAGCATACCTGGTTAATAAAACTAACCAACAACTAAACGAACAAGAACAACAGAGTGATCAGAATATCAAGATTTTTCATTCCCAGTTGACATGTAGTCAGCTCCCTGGGCTAATTCAGACTTTTGGGGGAGCATTTTTCAGTTGGTACCATGTCTTTTTCCAGACATGTATGTATGTATTTATTTATTTATTTTCCTCCTTTGGTAAGAGGGCATGTGCTCTTGCCAGAGAGATACAGAGAGAGGGAGAAGAGAAAGCATCCCCTACGGGGAATGATCATGCTACAATCCTTTGTCCTCCATCTCTTCCACCTTTCTGGATCTGAGGCATGTACACACTCACAAGCAAACCAGAGTGTCTCTCAAGCTGCAGGACACAGCACAGCACTCAAATTGAGCGGTCAGCCATGTGGGAACCAGCTGCCTTAATCACCAGGCCATCGACTGGCTCCACTTCTTAATGTATGGGATAAGTCTCCTCCTCATTCTTTTCTTTCTCTTCCTTTACCTCCTCCTTCTTGTGGTAAAATGAGCTCTTTCAAGCTTTAAACAGAGTTCCCTAGATCTGACAGATTAGTATTTCTTTTTTTATTTATTTAACTTTATTTATTATTATTACTTTAATATTGCCAAAGAGAGACTGAGACAGACAGAGAGAGAAAGTAAGAAAGCTTCCAGGTCTGGGACTTGAACCATGGTCTACTATGTGGGAGTTTAGTGCCCTTAACAACCATGTTACCTGCTGGCCCCCAGACTGGAATTTCTAACTTATATTCATCCATGAACACAGTGAGATTTTGTGAGGATCCTTAACCATGTAATCTTCATTTTCTGTTTATGAATATTCCATTTCTTCTCCTTTCTTTCACATAGAAAAAGCACACTCCTATCTGCTTTGATGTTTGGTACACTTATGTGATATACTTGTCTTCATGAAATCTAAAGGAGAAAGTGTCATATAGCCCCTTCGGAGCAGAAGTTGTAAGAGCCATGCTTAATTGGCCTGATCTCTTTCCCCACTACAGTAATTGCTAAAGATTAAACCCCATCAGTTGGGCCCCTGCGTTGACTAGGATGAGCTGTACTGACCTGACATGTATAATGAGAAAGAGACATAACACAGTGTCTTTGGATATGGAGATTTGGGCATTACTTTAAAGTGTAGCATAATCTAGTCTATTATAATAAAATGTGATTGCATTGTAGATCCTAAGTCTTTATCACCTCAATCTGAAAGCGTTGGTTTCTAATCATGTCTTTAAGTCAATGCAAACATGTTCCATTTGTTGTCTGTAAAATTTTATATTTTCTGCATGACTGGTAGAATCCTCTTCTGAATCCCTTCACCTTTCATCATCATTACCAGAAGCATTTCCACTGATGTACTTAACAGTAAATGAGGACTCTTCTGAATCTCCACGTATCCCCACCGTTTCTCCTCCTTGGACCCCAGGTTGGTTGTCTGGGACTTTAAGGCGAACTCCCACCCCACCCCACCCGCAATCCGGATGGAGCCAGCCAGCAGTTCCAGGCACCAGGTGGACTCAGGCTGCAGGCCCGACCCTTCTGAATCTCCAAGCATCCCCACTGTTTCTCCTCCTTGGACCCCAGGTTGGTTGTCTGGGACTTTAAGGCGAACGCCCACCCCACCCCACCCCACGGGCAATCCGGATCGAGCCGGCCAGCAGTTCCAGGCACCAGGCGGACTCAGGCTGCAGGCCCGACCCTTCTGAATCTCCAAGCATCCCCACCGCTTCTCCTTTTTGGACCCCAGGTTGGTAGTCTGGGACTTTAAGGAGAACTCCTACCCCACCCCACCCGCAATCCGGATCGAGCCGGCCAGCAGTTCCAGGCACCAGGTGGACTCAGGCTGCAGGCCCGACGCTTCTGAGTCTCCAAGCATCCCCACCGTTTCTCCTCCTTGGACCCCAGGTAGGTTGTCTGGGACTTTAAGGCGAACTCCCACCCCACCCCACCCCACCCGCAATCCGGATCGAGCCGGCCAGCAGTTCCGGGCACCAGGCGGACTCAGGCTGCAGGCCCGACCAACCTGGTCCTGTCACTCATCTTTTGACCCTTTCCCACTAGCCTTTGGACTCTTTGAATTCTGGTGATTTGAATAGCACGCTGCGCACAACGTGCGCCGCGTGATTTCCTTTTTTCATTTTGTTTTTCTTTGCACTTGGGGTGTTGCTTATTCAGTCAATTGAAGGCTCACCTCTCCTTAGAGACAGTGAGTACTTTGGGCCATCCAGGGTAGTGGCAACAGTTAATGGTAATTGTGAGCAACAGGTAGGCCAACCATAAAGGAAATCATCAATTTTCTAAGCCTGTACAACTTTTAACAATCAGTTAGGAAGAAACATATAGATTACCTGATGACTAGGAACAATCGCAGAGGCTCAAGAAATATGAGCAACCAACAAAAGGCCTCTCCCTCAAGGGAAATCATCAAGTCTACATCACCCACAGTCAATACAATGGACGTCGTGGACATGTCTGATAAGGAATTCAGAATATTTGTAGTGACCAAACTAACTGAGATGGAAGAGAAAAGAGACAAGGAGCTCCTGGAGATGAGGAAGTCCTTCAATGACTTGAAAGAAGAAATGGATACCTTAAACAAGAACCAGATGGAACGTTTAGGATTGAAGAATGTGATATAGGAAATCAAAACCTCCCTTGAAAGTATTAAAAGTAGGTTAGATCAGGCAGAAGAGCGAATCTCTAACGTAGAAGACAAAACATCTGACCTAGAAAAAAGTATCAATAAGATTGAGAAAACAACCATGAAAAATGAGGATAATATACGAGGAATACTGGATACTATCAAGTGCCCCAACATCCGGATAATTGGTATTCCAGAAGAGGAAGAAAATAATAAGGGCCTAGATAATTTATTCCATGAGATCCTGGAAGAAAACGTTCCTAATCTAGAAAGGCATTCAAATATCCAGACCCAGGAAATACATAGGACCCCAGGTAGAATCAACCCAAGAAGATCCTCTCCAAGGCACATCATAGCCAGACTGGCAAAAACTACAGACAAAGACAAGATACTAAAGTTGGCAAGAGGGAAACGCCAGGTTACTTACAAAGGTCACCCCATCAGGCTAACATCGGATCTCTCTGCGGAAACAATGCAGGAAAGGAAAGAATGGGAAAGCATAGTCAAAGTGTTGAGTGAAAAACAATTTCAACCAAGAATACTATACCCGGCAAAATTATCTTTCATATGGGAAAAAAAGATAAAAACATTCTCAAATAAAATTTGAAGGAATTTACCAACTCCAGACCAGCTCTTCAAGAGGTTCTGAAGGGAGTATTATACCAGGAAAACTAAAAAATCAGAGACAGTTATACGAGAACAAAAAGCAACCAAGAAAATGGCTCACTTAAGGATAGGATCAGGTATGGAAATATCGATAATTACATTGAATGTCAATGGATTAAATTCTAAGAGACATAGACTGGCTGAATGGATAAGAAAACAGAAACCCTCTATCTGTTGCCTACAAGAAACTCACCTTATGGATAAAGACATACATAGACTAAAAGTCAAGGGCTGGAAAAAGATACTCCATGCAAATGAAATCAAAAAAAGGCTGGAGTAGCGATATTGATCTCAGACAAAATAGATTTCAAGACAAAGACTGTAAGAAGAGACAAAGAAGGGCATTATATAATAGTAAGTGGGGTAATCCAGCAAGAAGACATAACCCTTATAAATATCTACGCACCCAACTCAGGTGCGCCTAAATATGTGAAGGAAAGACTGCTGGAGCTAAAAGGAGAGATAGGGAGAAATACTATAATTGTTGGAGATCTCAACACCCCATTATCTCCTATAGACAGATCTTCTAGACAGAAAATAAATAGAGAGATACAGGACTTAAATGATACTATAAGTCGAATGGGCTTGACAGATATCTATAGAACTTTCCACCCTACATCCACAACATATACATTTTTCTCACCCCGACATGGAACCTTTTCAAAGATAGATCATATATTAGGACACAAATCAAGCCTTTATAGATTCAAAGGCATAGAAACTGTACCCAGCATCTTCTCTGACCATGATGGAATTAAACTCAAGATTAATTTCAAGACACAACCCCGAAAATACACGAACACATGGAAACTGAACAACCTACTTCTGAATGACTTCTTCACTACTGAAGAAATTAAGGCTGAAATAAAGCAATTTATGGAAACAAATGATAATGAGTACACAAGTGTCCAGAATCTATGGGACACAGCAAAAGCAGTCATAAGAGGGAAATTCATAGCAATTAGTGCGCATAAGAAAAGGATAGAAAGATGGCAAGTAGATAACTTATCATCATGCCTCAGAGAATTGGAAAAACAACAACAAACAAACCCCCAAAATGCCAGGCGAAAAGAAATAATAAAGGTTCAAGCAGAAATAAATGAAATAGAAAATAAACGAACCATACAGAAAATAAATGAAAGCAAAAGCTGGTTCTTTGAAAAGATTAACAAGATCGACACACCATTGGCTAGACTGATCAAGAAGAAGAAAGAAAGAAACCAGATTAATCAAATATGTGATGAAACAGGCAATATTACCACAGACATAGCAGAAATACAAAATATCATTAGAGGATACTATGAGCGACTTTACGCCAACAAACAAGATAACCTGGAGGAGATGGACAAATTCCTGGATGCATATAATCTACCAAGATTGGATCAGGAAGACATAGAGAACCTGAATAGACCTATAACAAGCCAGGAGATTGAATCAGTAATAAATAACCTCCCAACAAAGAAAAGCCAGGCCCAGATGGCTTCACTTGTGAATTCTACAAAACTTTTAAGGAAGAGTTAACCCCTATCCTACTAAAATTATTTCTAAAGATTAAAAAGGAAGGAAACCTTCCAAATTCATTTTATGAAGCCTCCATCATCCTCATCCCCCAAACAGATAAAGATATGACAAAAAAGGAAAACTACAGACCAATATCATTGATGAATATAGATGCGAAAATTCTTAACAAGATACTTGCAAATTGTATCCAACAACATATAACAAAGATCATTCATCACGATCAGGTAGGCTTTATACAGGGAGGCAAGGGTGGTTCAATATACGCAAGACCATAAATGTAATACACCACATTAACAGAAAGAAAGAGAAAAACCATATGATCATCTCAATTGATGTGGAGAAAGCATTTGATAAAATACAACATCCTTTTATGATTAAGACTCTCAGTAAGATTGGTATAGAAGGGTCATTTCTGAACACAATAAAAGCAATCTATGAAAAACCTACAGCTAACATTATACTGAATGGGGAAAAGCTTAAAGCTTTTCCTCTGAAAACAGGTACTAGGCAAGGCTGCCCACTTTCTCCACTGCTCTTTAATATAGTACTGGAAGTCTTAGCTATTGCAATCAGAGAAGAGAACAATATTAAAGGCATTCGAATAGGCAAAGAAGAATTGAAAATATCTTTATTTGCAGATGACATGATGGTATACTTAGAAGACCCAAAGGTATCCATGAAAAAACTGCTTGAAGTAATAAGTGAATACAGTAAGGTGGCAGGATACAAAATCAATATCCAAAAATCTATAGCATTTCTATTTATGAACAACAAGTTGAATGAAGCAGAGCTGAAGAAAGGAATCCCTTTCACCGTAGCCACAAGGTGTATAAGATACCTAGGGATAAACCTAACTAAGAAAGTCAAAGACCTTTATAAAGAAAATTATGAAAATCTTAAAAGAGACATTGAAAGTGACATAAAAATTGGAAGGACATCCCGTGCTCCTGGATTGGAAGAATTAACATAATCAAAATGGCAATTCTACCCAAATTAATCTACATGTTTAATGCAATTCCAATCAAAATACCAGAGATATTCTTCAGAGATCTAGAAAAGGCAATCAT
This sequence comes from Tupaia tana, assembly GCA_026018925.1. NCBI lineage: Eukaryota > Metazoa > Chordata > Mammalia > Scandentia > Tupaiidae > Tupaia > Tupaia tana. The sequence goes on from JAKSZU010000015.1 coordinate 78,715,461, forward strand.
AGAATTTGTCTGGAACCATAAAAGACCTTGTATTGCAAAAGCAATCCTGCGCAAGAAGAATGGAGTAGGAGGCATATCACTCCCTGATCCCAAGGTATACCATAAAGCTGTGGTGATCAAAACAGCATGGTATTGGCATAAAAACAGACATGTGGACCAATGGAAAAGAATAGAGACCCCAGAAATAACCCCCAAAGCTTACAGCCAACTGATCTTTGACAAAGGATATCAGTCAATCCATTGGGAAAAGGAAAACCTCTTTAGTAAATGGTGCTGGAAAAACTGGGTATCCACTTGCAGAAAGATGAAACTGAACCCCCACCTTTCACCATTAACAACAGTCAACTCAAAATGGATCAAAGATCTGAACCTAAGACCTCAAACAATAAAACTACTGGTGGAAAATGCTGGGGAAACTCTGGGGGACATTGGAGTAGGCAAAGACTTCTTAAATAAGACTCCCAAAGCACAGGCAATAATCCCTAAAATAGACAAGTGGGACTATATTAGACTAAGAAGTTTCTGCACAGCAAAGGACACAGTAACAAGTGTGAACCGACAACCCTCAGAATGGGAAAATATTTTTGTTAAATATGCCTCAGACAAGGGACTGGTAACCAGAATACATAGGGAACTCAAGTGCCTTATGCGAAAAAAAATGATTAACCCAATTAAAAGATGGGAAAATGAGCTGAACAAAAGTCTCTCTAAGGAAGACATATGAACAGCCAAAAAGCATATGAGGAAATGCTCAACATCCCTTATCATAAGGGAGATGCAGATAAAAACCACAATGAGATACCACCTAACCCCTGTCAGAATGGCAAAGATGAAGAATATAAAAAGTGAGGGACCAGCAGTTAGTGTAATGGCTATGTCGCTGGACTCCCACGTAGTCGACCGCGGTTCGAGTCCCGGACCCGGCGGCTTAAACTCACGCCGGGCGCATGTGCGTGCGTGCCCAAGATCCCGAGAGGAGAATGGAGGAGAAGGGATTGCGGCGTGGCCATCCCCCCTGGGGGGTGATTTCCTGCTTTCTATCTCTCTGTCTCTCTCTGTCTGTCTGGCGAGCGCACGCGCCCTATAGCAAAAACCTCTCCAAAAAAAAAAAAAAAAAAAAAAAAAAAAAAAAAAGAATATAAAAAGTGATAAGTGTTGGCGGGGATGTGGTGAAAAGCGAACCCTCCTACACTGTTGGTGGGAATGTAAACTAGTTCAACCACTGTGGAGAACAATATGGAGGTTCCTCAAAGATCTACAAATAGAACTACCATTTGATCCAGCAATCCCACTTCTGGGTATTTACCCAAAAGACAGGAGAACACTCAGTCAGAAAAGTGCTTGCACATCAATGTTTATTGCAGCATTATTCACAATTGCCAAGACATGGAACCAACCTAAATGTCCACAAACTGATGAATGGATCAGAAAAGTGTGGTATATATAGTCTATGGAATACTACTCAGCCATAAAAAATAACAAGACCCTGGAATTTGATAGAAAGTGGTCAGATATGGAGAATCTATTGCTGAGTGAAGTAAGCCAGGCTATGAAAGAAAGATATTGTATGTATCCACTCAATATATACCAACTATCAGCACTCTATGATAGAGAGCAAAAAATTGGAGGACATAAAAGCAGTGAAGGTACTTAATGAGAATAGGACAGTGTGGAATGGGGGAAGTGAAGAGAAGAGGATAGAGAAAGATAGCAAGTGAACAATAGAGAGGTAGGACGTTAGTGAGAAACAGATATGGCTTATTAACTGTTGATGTTGACATGTATAGTTTCTCAACTGGATTCGTCTGAGAAGTATTTCATGATGGGCAAAGTATTTGTACAAGCAAAATGAGAAATAGCGATGGACTGTTTTAAAAAATAATTAGAATAATAATAATAATGATTGGGGAAAACATAGAAAAGATATTGAATGTTGAAGCAGGGAGATTAATGTCTCTGTACTGACTGACATGCATGGCATTCCCTTTTGAAAAAGCAATGTAATACACTGTAAAGTTATATGTAATTCAAAGTAATATAAAGAAGAATATGATGATAATAAAAAATAAAAAAAATAAAAAAAACAGTAAATGACAAGCTCTTAAAGTTAGGGAATAAAATAATTTATCTTTCCAACAGTCTTGTTTCAAAGTTGAGAAAACTCAGATCCTCCAAAGAGAAGAGATTTATTCAGGAGAATGCAGGCCGATTTCTTTCTCATTCTTTTAAATTCTTTTTAAAGTTTATTTACTTCTTTCTTTTAAAAATATTTATTTATTTATTTTAATTTGACCAGAGAGGGACAGAGCGAGAGAGAAACAGAGAGAGAGAGAGAAAGAGAGAAAGTCAGAAAGCAATCCATGAGGTCCAGGACGTGAACCATGGTTAGCTATTTGGGAGTCCTATGCCCTTAACCACCTCGCCACCTGGTGACTCTATAAAGTTTATTACTTATTTCTTCCATGAGAGAGACAGAGAAGTAGAAACAGCACCTTAACAAAGTCTTGATGCTGTTATCCCCCACCACTTTTAGTCAGCCCCAGGTCAAGGGCATGCATGTGCCTAGAGAACTCAGGGAGGTCTCCAGATGTGAACTTGGAACCCTCCCATGTGAGTCAGCCTCACAGAGCATCACATTTTATTGCTGTGTCACCAGCCCCTTTAATTTTCACTCGTAATATTTTTTAGCTCTTTATAACTCATTGCATTAATCAGTTAACTTATTTTTAAATTAAAAGTGAATATTGGATGACTAGTGGAAAATCCAATAATAATATTCTCAATATTTACTTAAGATTTGTTCTATATCTGAGTATATTAGTTTTACAGAGTTACCATAACCCACAGATGGGATGGCTTAAACAGCAGAAGAGTATTTACTAAAGGCGAGCAGTCAAAGATCAAGGTGTTCTCAGGATCTTCTGAGGCCTCTGTCCTTGGTGTGCAAATGGCCTCCTCGCTGCGTCTCACACAGTCTTCTCTGTGCACATACTCCTGGTACTATTTGTCCATTTTTTTCCTTCTTTTAAGAACATCAGTAAGGGGAACCAGCAGTTAGCATAATGGCTATGTCGCTGGACTCCCACGTAGTCAACCGCGGTTCGCGTCCCGGACCCGGTGGCTTAAAACTCATGCTGGGCACGTGTGCGTGTGTGCCCAAGATCCCAAGAGGAGAATGGAGGAGAAGGGATAGCGGCGTGACCATCCCCCCGGGGGGTGATTTCTTGCTTTCTGTCTCTATGTCTCTCTCTGTCTGGTGAGGGCACGCGCCCTATAGCAAAAACCTCTCAAAAAAAAAAAAAAAAAGAACATCAGTAAGGGGGCCAGCAGGTGGTGTGGTGGTTGGGTCACAGGGTGGTTCGGTCACTGGACTCTCACACTACTAATTGTGGTTTGAATCCCAGACCTGGTGGCTTGAAACTCACCAGATACAGGTGTGTACATGCGCATAAATCCGAGGAGAATGGAGAAGGGATTGCACTGTGGCCTTCCCCCTCCCCCCCGCCTGCCGCTGAGGGGTGATTTCATACTTTGCCCCTCACTGTCTGTTTCTCTGGTGAACACACATGCCCTTTGGCAAAAACCTTAAAAGAAAAATTAAAAAAAAAAAAAGAATCAGATTGAATTATTGCCTATCCAAACAACCTCATTTTACCTTAATCACCTCTTTAAAGGCCCTGTCTCAATAGTATTGAGGGAAGGACTTTAACATGTGAATGGGGGGGGGGGTGGGACAAAAGACAATCTATAATATGTATTTTTAAAGAATTATTTTATTTACCTTTATGTATTCATTCATTCATTAATTCATTCATTTTAATTTGACCACAGAGGGACAGAGAGAGAGAGAGAGAGAGACGGGGGGCAGGGGGGAGTGAGAAAGCAAGCCACCAGGTCTGGGACTCAAACAACAGCTGGCCATGTCGAAGTCCAGCACCCTTAATCACCATGTCACCTGCTGGCCCCAAAATTCAACCTATAGGATTAAGCTACAAGAAATTGATAGCATTATAAATTAAAAACAAACAACAAACAGAAAAGACTTAGAGCTAGAATCCCAGTGTGTTATCCCGCAGCTATGATGTTTATAGAGTAGCAGGTAATGGATTTGGCCGTACAATATCAGCAAGACTTCAATATCATTTGCTCATTTTACAAAAAGCATTTAATGCCATTGCTTAGATTATACCCATCCTGGTGCAGCTGACGCTGAGTTCCTGTGCTGAACCACCCGTAGACATGTAAGACTGACCACATCTATGAATGGGGATTCTTCCAGATGCCAAAGCAAAGCAATTGTGGGAATAGTTTCACGCACACTGAGGATGGTTATTATCTTCTCTTATTTTTCTCTCCTTTCCCCTTCCTTTTCTTTCAAAAGGCTTCTGTGATTACACTGGCAGTCCATGCATTATATACTACAAACTAAATTTGGATAAGCCAAAACCTGCCATTCATGGTGGCTCACATCTGGAAGAGAAGACAGACAAGTAATCACACAATTTTGATACAGTGTAACATGTGTAATGTCCTGGGTTCTATGACAACAGGAGGGATTTCTACCACTCAGCTTGGAGGGGATGGTGTTTAGACCCTACATTTCTATAATTGTTTGCTTTTATTTTCTTTTCAAAGGATTTTCCTATATTTCTGTCATCATATTCCAAGAGATAGAGCAGATAGTATGAGACACAGCTGCAAAGCATAGGACTAATGTTCTAATGAACTGGGAAATACAGACTGCAAGAGAAGTTTCCCCCTTTAAAACCACCCCCTCGAGAGGCTCCTCACTAATTCTAAAGGTGGCGCCTTTCCTTGAGGAATTTGAACCCTGCTAGAAAAGAACAAAGCTTAGTTAATATATGGCACATGTTTAATGTTTGCAGAACAAGTAAGTGAACCCAGAGACAAAGGCTTATTTTTAAATATAAAAATTAGTGGATAATATCTATTTCTGGGGTGTTTTGGGTTTCTAGCACTTTAAGAAATCTAGATTTAACAAAACCATGATCAGGCTGTGAAACGTTGGAGTCTGAAGCAAGACATTGCTGTGCAGTAATGGAACTGGATTCCTTGTAAACCAGCTTCAAAGAAAACCAGAACAAAAATAGGAAGAACAGAAAGCGGGGTTTGATGAATAGTAATGTCGTTCTGAAATGTGAAGGGTGCTGGGTGTAATGTAGGAGGAGATCGCTATATAAAACCTTAAGTACTTTCTAAGAAAAGCAGATTCTATTGGAGGCATAATTCTTCTGGAAACAAAAGCACCATCCAAGGGTTCTCAAGTGCTAGAGAATTTGGAACAAGCAAAAGTATCCTAAAGGTAAATGTTGGAGTTGGGCTGGAGAGTACTGCCTTACTCTGTGTGGTATATCAAGAATTTGGAATTCCTAGGAGCAATCCAGGTGTCCCACCTGGAAGTGGAATAGAGCAGGGAAGGGAAAGAGAGGAGCTGGGAAGATGAAGAAAGAATGAGTAACACCACCATGCCTGGGAGGCCAAAGGGCAGACGTAGATTAGTTTACACGGAGGACTGATTCACCGAGAGATTTGTTTCTTTGCTACTTAGGGTGTTTTACAAGTACTAATACCCTACCAGTATGATTTTGTTGGTGTTTTTTAAGATCAAGGGAAAATTCTGAAAGTCAAGTGTAGGAGTCAAAATAGTGTAAGTCAGGGACACTACTCAAGGAAGATGAATTCATCTGTAAATAGAGCTAATTAAGGGACCGGCAGTTAGCGTAATGGCTATGTCGCTGGACTCTCACGTAGTCGACGGCAGTTCGAATCCCAGACCCGGTGGCTTAAAACTCATGCCGGGCGCATGTGCCCAAGATCCCTAGAGGAGAATAGGGGAGAAGGGATTGCGGTGTGGCCATCCCCCCTGGGGGGTGATTTCTCACTTCTGTCTCTCTTTGTCTGTCTGTCTGCTGAGCGCACGCGCCCTATAGCAAAAACCTCTCCAAAATAAATAAATAAATAGAACTGATTAACGGGAGCAGAAGGTCAGAGATAGATGCTACAGTGAAAACCCAAGTCCACAGGACTCATAGGATTTTTAGAAAAGGCTTTGACTGTCCCTTTGTGCCTCTATCCATCTCGCCACTAGCTGTGCAGGTCCACGCCCTCTCCCTGTGCTCCATGTCTCAAAAAATTGAGGAATTCAAGGACTTTCTGCTAACAGGTAGGGGACAGCATGGCAATCTGTCAGGATCAAGAAAAACAAGGATGATGTAAAGTTTAGACTGATGCAGCAGATAGATGCCTTTCTACCTTGGTCATTATTGAGAGAGAAATGGCAGAGATTCTGATCCAGTCCCTGCTTCTAGGTTTGGCAGTGAGAGAGCTGAAAGGAACCACTCTGTTCAAACTGCATTAAAAATTTTAAAATGGAAATCAAAATAAATAAATAAATAAATAGGCTTTGACAGTGGCATGGGGGCTCTGAGTAATCTTAGTTTAAGTGAAAGGCTTATCTCAGTGGACAAATATGTTTCATGTAAAAGACAACAGTAGACATCAAATCTGAGTGCTTTCGTTTTAATTATACAGAAGTGATCCTAAAGGTTTTGTTTTGTTCGTTTGTGTGTTTGCTTCCTGGAATTTCCTTCTTCTTCTTCTTCTTCTTCTTCTTCTTCTTCTTCTTTTTTTTTTTTCTGTCTTGGTTTATTAGGAAAGATTTCCCCACCCTGGCACTGCCACCCCTCTAGAGTTGATTATCCTGTTTGATGGGTTCCACTGTATTCTCTAGAGATTTCCATTTTAGCACCTGTACACATTTTAGAGGACTTCTATATTGATGTGTATACTTTTTTTTTTTTTTTTTTTTTTGGAGAGGTTTTTGCTATAGGGCGCATGCGCTCACCAGACAGAGAAACAGAAAGCGAGAAATCACACCCCCCCCCCCCCCCCGGGGGGGATGGCCACACCGCAATCTCTTCTCCTCCATTCTCTTCTCGGGATCTTGGACACACATGCACACGCGACCGGCATGAGTTTTAAGCCACCGGGTCTGGGACGTGAACCACGGTCAACTACATGGGAGTCCAGCGACATAGCCTTTACACTAACTGCTGGTCTCTTATATTGATGTGTATACCTTTTTAAGTTTTTAGATTCTGAGCTACTTGAAGTCAGAGGACCTGTCCTTATTTCTGTTTACCTCCAATCTTTTGTCTATATCAAATCTCTGGTAAATGTTTATTGAATACACTAGTGATTGAATGTATGCATGCAAAAGGAAATGGAGAACAGAGTGTCTGTGTTCCTCGAATTTATAACCTAAACATAGGACATTTCACATAACAGAGTACAAATGAGGGACCAAATCAAGCTGACGCTTTTCAAATGTCAGAAGGAATTTTGCTTGACTTCCTTCCTTGGGACTATTTGGATTTGCTTGTTTTAAGCATATTTTCTCTCTAATTCTTTGCACTAAAGTTTCTGTAAGCCATCACCACCTCCTTCTCCCTACAACCTCCCCCCAAAAAGACCTATGAGAAACAAAAGAGGAAATAAGTGAAATTGGTTGGCATGCCTTTAATGAATTCTCAGGATGAGAGGATAACCTGGAAATAACTTTTTGTTAGACTCAGCCAAACCATTTTCCATCCACAAAGCCCACAATGTAATTGCAAGTTTAAAACATTGTTAAGAATGGAGCAAAATCAAAAGAGCCGATTACATCCCCAGTCAAGGCTCCTGGCAGCACATTTAGCAGCTGCTGAGAGAGGAGGGAACCCCGACCAGGAGATGATGTTGGTCTCTGGATGCTCACAAGCTTTTTGCGGTTCTCATAGAGTCTCCATATTACCCTGAGACAAGGGACCTAAGTGGAAGGAACAAAAAAGTAAAAGTACGTTTAATTGACAAAAATGAGGAGCTATTTGCCAATGATAATATATATAGGAATATCTTTGACTGGATTGATATGCATGGTATTCATGCTGGAAAAAGAAATGTTGTACACTCTAATGATACATGCCTTTAAATGTAAATAAATCAAATATTAAAAAAAAAGAAAGCAGGAAAGGATGGGAACAGACGTTCGTACGTAAACCTGAACCTTGGGGAGGAACTACTGAGAGAGAACTAGAAGCATCGATTTGCCCTGTTCCCTGTTCCTTTCCAAGACCTGTTTTGAGAGCTGGCCAGCAGTTGGGACTTGTATCTCTGCAGTACATCCCAGTACAGTCCATTACGGAGGAAACGTAATACATGTTAGTTGGGACGCAGCACTCTTGTGGGCCTTGGATTATTAACTGCACACCAGAGGATCCAAATAAAGGAAACTTGCTTCAGTGGTTTTTCTTTTTTTTTTTAAATTGCTTAATTTGAAACAGACTGTCTATCCTCCTTAAATCCGTGTTTATTTCGCACAATGTGTTTCCACAGATCTGTAATATAATTTGATCCTGGTAAGGGATATCATCTCATGTGAGTAGAAAAAGAGTAGAAAAATAGATTTAAATTAAATTATATACTTGAAAATCTTATATACTTGAAAAAAATGTGAGCTGGAGGGAAGGAAAGGGTGTGACTTGGTGGCAAGAAGAGAGTAGGCTGTGTTAGGTGACACGAGCTCTCCAGAGCCAGGGTTCTGCTGTTTGGGGTGGGAAGGCAGGGCTGTCTATGTAAAAACACAAGCCCAGAAACCCACTGTGGGGAACAGGAGCAAGAATATGCTTGGGCAGGAAATGGCAGGAGCCTCTGAAATCCGAGGTCAGATCCATAGACCTTCGCTTCATTGTGCATGTGTTTTGATAACTGAGAGTTACTGTGTAAGGGAGAGAATGGCCTGATGTACTGCTTCCGATAGGCTCTCAACCTTGGCTGTGTATCAGAGCCATTTGTATTTACCAGTGCCCTGACATTTTGTAAAGCTCTCTAGGCGATTTTAACATGCCACACTAGGGGAAGCACCCTTACTTTATCTTGACAATTTCAATCTGATAGTACCCTTGACAGTATTCCTTGACAACTTTAGCTTTGATGACCATCCATGCTGTAGTCACCTGCTGGTACATCTACCTCCCAATCCAGTGCTTTTCAAACATTAAGGTACTTAGGAATTTCCAGTGTGTCTTGAAAAAGGAGGAAAAAAAGAGATATTTAATTGAATAGATCTGGGGTGGGCCTCAAGAGTCAACTTCCAGACATCTTCTCAGAGCCTGTGTTCGTTTAGATGTTGGTGTAGCCTTCTGGAAGCATGGACTGGGAGACCACACACTGGCCTTCACCTTCTACTCACCGAGTGAATCTGGGCAAGTTGATCACACTCTAATCTTTTTTTCTTGCATATAAAATAAAGACAAATGAGGGCTCTGTGAGGATCATAGAACATGGACCTAAAGTGGACTTACATGATTTATATGTAGCCCTATCACGTAATTACCACCTAACCATCTCTAACTCCTCCTAAGACTTGCTCGTTTTTGTTTTACTTACTTACATTTTTTTTTTAGAAAGAGATTTTTACTATAGGGCGCATAAGCTCACCAGAGAGACTGAGAGAGATAGAGAGACAGAAAGTGAGAAATCTCTTCCCAGGGGAGATGACCACACCATCCCTCTCAATTCTCCTCTCGGAATTTTGGGCATGCATGCACACATTCCTGGCGTGAGTTTAAGCTGCTGGGTCCAGGACTCAAACCAGGAGACTGCAGCGATGTAATCATTATGCTATCTACTGGTCCCATGGGATCTAACTGTCAATACAGAACTCTTAACCCCTGTGCTATGAGAATGGTCCCTTAAAACTTTCTTTCATCAAAGCACCTCTGGTTTCGGATTTTTTTTTTCTGTCACACACTCACTCTCTTCTGTTGAATCTTATAGAAATTCTCAGTTGACCTCGCTGCTTCTCCTCTGACCTCTATTTCTTTTTTCTCTAGCCTGGGTTCTCTGTGGTTATGAAGACCATGCCTTCCATCCATCCATTCATTCATTAAATAGGTAATTGCTGAGCTTTGTATTTGGCATTGTGGTAAGCTCTAGGAGTGTATTCAATATAATCATTGGTGAGCTGGAAAAAGCTTAATGACAAGCTTAAGTTGTGTGTGTGTATACATACATGTATAAATGCTCTTTTTAAAAATTTAAAAAACGTACTGATACAAAGAAAGTGTAGTACACAATTTACCTTTCTCTCTTTTATTAACATTTATTTTACTTATTTTTATTTATTTGTTGTGATTTTCAAGCTGCTGGGACTTGAATTAGGAAACTGTCCGTGTGGGAATCCAGGGCCCAACCACTACACCATCTGGTGACCCCTACAATTTACTCTTTATTGTAAATTCGAACACAGCCAATTTGTTCCCACAGAATGTTTTGATTATTGTTTTTGTTTGCTAACCTCTCATAGGTTAGCAACTGCAGTTGTAGCTAATGAATGAATATAGCTTACACATGAATGTTTGTTTTTATTAATAAAATGAAAGTAAAATGAAGCCATAAGCTATAACTTTATCCATTTGTCATAAACATGAGCTACTTCTTTGCTGAGTCATAGACTATAGATACTTGAAGAATAGTATTTCTTTGGGACCAACAAGTAGCGTAGTGGTTAAGGCTGGATTCCTCATGGCTGACTGTGTAGTTTGAGTCCTAGACACAGTGGCTTGAAAAACACCTGCTGTGTGTGCACACATGCCCAAAATCCCAAGAGGAGAAGGAAGGATAACAGATCACAGTGTGGCCATCCCCCGCCTAGGAGTGCTTTCTCACATTCTCTCTCTTCCTGGCAAGCATACACACCCTGTAGCAAACAAACAAAAATAATATTTCTTTGTGTGTAATGGCTATAGACACAGCCCACTGAAGTTTAAGCTTAATCTGTATCGTTAACATTTTTACCATTGTTTTAAGTTTAGACAATGAGACAATAAGTCAAATATTTAATTAGTTTTCTGTGGTATAAATACACTCACTGTTGGAGATTTCAAACTACTTTATTATTATTATTTTTTTTACTTTTTGTGAGAGAGATTTTTGCTATAGGGCATGTGTGCTCACTGGAGAGACAAACCAAAAGTGAGAAATCACCCCCAGGAGGGTGGCCTTGCCATAATTCCTTTACCACCATTCTCCTCTCAGGGTTTTGGGCATGCACACACATACACGCCCAGCATGAGTTTTAAGTGCTGGGTCCAGGACTTGAACCATGGTCAACTACATGGGAGTCCAGTGATGTAAACATTATGCCATTTGCTGGCCCCTCAAGCTACCATTTTTAATAATAGCTCTGTTTAACAACCATGTGACAAAATCCCTAAAAATTTAATATACACATTTGTTAACTGTTACATGTCAGGTTCTATACATCATTGATTTGTGACGCAGACACAATCTTATTATCTAGAAATGGAGGCAGAGACCAATGGCATTTAAACAAAGAATTCACTTCTAGTCAGACTTGCTTTTATTTTTTTTTAAGTTTTACTAATATAAAACACCTATACATGTATAGGGTACAATGTGACTTTTTAGTTTGTAAGACATTGTATAATAATCAGGATATGTAGTATGCTAATGTTCTCAACTACATGTCATTACTTTGTGTTGAAAACATTCAAAATCTTTATTTTTTTAAGCTACTTTGAGATGTATAGTAACTTGTCAACCACATTCTCTCTGTGTTATTTTCTAACACCAGATACTTGTTCCTCTTATCTATTGGGTTGTCAGAAAAGTGGTGACACATATTTGCATAGAAAAATAAGTCATGACTTTTCCAGATACCCAATATAATTTTGTTTTCATTAATCAACATCTCTCTGTTCCCCCCAAACACTTCCCTGCCTGTACTATTTTCATTCTCCACTTCTTTAAGGTCATTTTTTTTTCAGTTTTCATATGTGAGGGAGAATATGTGACACTACTATTTATGTGCCTGGCTTATTAATGTTCTCCAGTCTCACCCATTTAAGCTCTAATGACCAGTTTTCATCATTTTTAATAGCTGCATAGAATTCTTCTCTCTCTCTCTCTCTAGCTCTCTCACACACACATGCATGCACACATGCACACACAAACTACACCTTCTTTATCCTTTTCAGGCTGGAGTTTTTTTTTTTTTTTTTTTGAAGAGGTTTCTGCTATAGGGCGCATGCGCTCGCCAGACAGACAGAGAGACAGAAAGCGAGAAATCACCCCCCAGGGGGGCTGGCCACGCCACAATCCCTTCTCCTCCATTCTCCTCTCGGGATCTTGGGCACGCACGCACACACGACCGGCATGAGTTTAAGCCACCGGGTCCGGGACTCGAACCGCAGTCAACTACGTGGGAGTCCAGCGACATAGCCATTACGCTAACTGCTGGTCCCCAGGCTGGAGTTTTTGATAGATTACAGCAGAGGCAGTGTGAAATATAGAAGGAAGATGCAGATGGGAGCGCAGAGACTGGTCAGGAAGCTAGTGTCCAGGTTAAAAAAAAAAAATAATGGCGTGAACCAGGACAATGTATAAAAAATAGAGAGAAATATTGTAGAGATAATTAAATAGGACATGTTCGTGTTATATTGTGTCGCTAAATTGGTAGCACTGAAGCTCATTGAGTGAATACCTAGGTGCCTACAAAATGTGCCTGCCTGATTTTCTAAGTGGAAGAAGAGTCTCAAAGGGAATAGAAAGTCCGAGATACAATGACCTTAAAGATTTCATAACTTGGCTTAGAACTAAGCTATGCAAGTGAGAGGAGGCATTTGGGGTTAGAAACTGCTGCCCTCTGGCCCAGAACCAGCTATGAAGACATGGGAACCATCGGTCTGGAAGAGATTCCTGAAGAAGACCCCATATGCCGTGGCAGCAGAGATTTACGGCTGAAGCAATGTGGAATTCCACGGACAGTCACAGAACAGTCTGTGTGGACCTGACTTGGGAAAGAAGAAAGGGAGTTCTTTCTAAGTCATTTTTCGTTTTCGTGTCAGCAAGGTTTCCAACTGGCATACGGAGAGTCAGGAATTAACAGGGAAAGCAAAGAGCCAGAGTGTGTCATGAGAACAGGATGTCAGGACAAGTCTGCTGGCAGTTGGAAACAGCTCAGCTGCTTGGCTGTTCGCACTGAGGAGGGGCTGGAGGAAAGCTGTCTCAAACTCTCTTTGGCTCATGTGTGACTTTATTCCAGCTCAGCTGTATGTTTAGGCCAAGTAAGCCAGTGCTCTCCTGCTATGATTTCAAGGCTTCCTCTTACACCTCGCTCCCTGATCATGTGATGGATTCACCTAAAATCTTCCAATAAAGGGACAAATCTGCCCCTTTCTTATATAGAGAGTGGATATAGGGATTCAGATCCAGATCAAACTGTAAATGACCTTGACAGGCATGGAAGAGAGGGGATGTGACAGGTCCAGAGATGCGGGCACATACTATTGGTAGAAAGAGGAGGCAGGGCGATGGAGTCGGAGGAAGCAGGGCTTTGCATTAGAGCACGGAGCCTGGATTCAGGACTCTCACATATCTGTGACGCTTGCCTTCCGGAGTGCTGTCCAGAGAGGGTCACAGGATCATTTCCTTGAAGATCTTCCTGAGTGCTGCTGCTTGGGGCAGTCAAGTCTCTGGTCGAGGCTGAGGGGTTAGACTACCTCAAATATCAGTAAGATTTTTTCCAGGTTCACATTTAGGTTCCTTGGACTCAGAGAACTAAACATGGCGATTATTTGAAGCTTTTGAAGAAAATCCGAGGAACCTACAAAAACGAGTTTTCCACAGTGAGAAAATAGAGTTTAAACCAAACTGGCGTTGAGAAGGCCACGGGCTAAAATAGCAGGAATGTATTATTTTTTAATGAGGTCTGTCCTAAGCTTCAAAGGGATGTTCCTCATTTGGGAAGGTAGTATTTTTGTGTGTTTTTACTCAAGGGAAAATGCTTTCTTCAGCAAAAACAAACAAACAAAAACCCCCACAACCCCGAAAACATAATGAGAAATAAAACTGTACTTGGCTCTGAAGCCTTTAGAATAGACGGCAGGAAATCACCTGTCACATGACCACCAGCAAGCTGAAGACTTAAGGAACCACTTTTCTGAGAAGGCTTACCCAGCAAACATACAGCCACAGCTTCCCCTTGGCAGCTGGCTGCTGGGGTTCATTGCTAGCCAGGAAAGAGCAACTGTCTGGGTCCCTCCTCTGCCCACACTCCAGTGAGGCTCGGGAAAGCCGGGAAAGCCAGAAAATCTGCCTCTTCTCTTCAGAGGGCAGCTCTTTCCATGTGGCCTATACTGTAATATTCTCCCAGGGGTGTTCTTTCTTCCTTTCTTCTTTTCCTGTTTATTCCTGCCATTTTTCTAATCTTTTATCTTTAATGGATTTTCTTTTTAAAATAGAATTATTGCTATGGAAATAAAATGAAGCTTAACTTTGTCATTTTAATGCTGGTTAGGCCTACTGGGATATACAATTAACATTTTTAGTTTAATGTTTATTTCTCTTTAAAAAAAAAATGTTTTGGGGTTGTACTTCTGTCACCTAGGGAGTGGCTGAAATTGCCCTGAATAGGAGATTGGGGTAAGAAGACAGAGGTAGGATAGGAGTTTTATACTGATCACCAGGTAAAATTGTCTGTGTGTGTGTGTGTGTGTGTGTGTGTGTGTGTGAGAGAGAGAGAGAGAGAGAGAGAGAGAGAGAGAGAGACTTTGACTTGGGAAAGATTATTATCATATTTCGGTTGTTAAAATCAGAGCAGACCATTTGATGAATAATTTGAAAACAAGTTGGTTTTTTATCTGAAATTTCCCTGAAACAAAGGACTGTGGTCTAGTTCCTATGTTACCACTGTGGGTCCCAGTCTGTGAAATGCCAAGACTTGGGCTGAATAGAAATCCTCAGATTACTTTCCATTGTTCCCCTCTCCCATTGCCTCTTGTTTTTTTTTTTTTTTTTTTTCTTTTTGTTTTTTTTTTTTAGGTTTTTGCCATAAGATGTGTGCACTCATCAGAGAGAGAGAAAGTGAGAAATCACTGGGGGGGTGGCAATGCTTCAATCCCTTCTTCTCCATTCTCCTTTCAGGATTTTATGCACACATGTACCTGGAATGATTTTTAAGCTGCTGTATGGGAGTCCAGAGCCTTCACCACCACACTACCTGCCAATCCCCTGCCTAGCATATTCTATAGAGCTAGCTGGCAAAATGAACCTTTCCTCTGAGTCATAGGAAAGTTCTTAGACTTCCTCTTGTCTATGTCCAGCTGCTACCTATCTTTAAAAACAGACGACATGCCTCCTTCATCATGAAGTTTCCACTAATTCTTACAAACAAGCAAAAATGCTTCCTCCCCCAAACTAAAGGGCATTTAAAGATATATAGCATTGTTTTATTAATTTATAGTGAGAATTTAATGTATGCCAGTTTCTGGTTCAAGCACTTGACATATACATACTTATATAGGTAGATACAATTATCTCCATTTTGTGTATGCAGAAAGATGTAAAGATGATGGTTAAGGTGACTTGCCCAAAACCATTGGTAAATCATAGAACTGTTGGGTCATTGGAAAAGTCAAGACATATTTTTCTGTTTTTAGAGTCAAAAAATGTGTCATCTTTTCCAATGACCCAATATTTATCTTTTCTATGATAGAAATAGTTTTTTCTATCTTTTACTGATGGTTTCACCTAATATGTCTTATTTTCCTTTTCTCTCACAACAATAATGAACACTTCTATAAAATGTTAATTACCTATCATCAACTTATCAATGTCAAGAGCACTCTTATGATGTGGTTGTCATTTTCCTCATTTCATCCATGTTTTAGTCCATTTGCATAGTCATAACAAAATACTATAAACTGGGTAGTGTACAAACAACATCGCTTGTCATAGTTTGAAAGGTTCAAAGTTCACAATCCAGGTGCCAGCACATTCAGTGATGGGGACAGCCCAATTTCTGGTTCATACATGGTGCTTTCTAGTTGTGTCCTTGCATGGGGGAAGAAGGAAAGAGGCACACGAGCTCCCCTAGATCTCTTTCATAAAGGTACTAGTCCTTTATAAAGAGTCAGGTGCCCTCATGATGCAATAACTCCCAAAGGCCCCCATGTCCTCATAGCATCAGATTCACAATTAAGTTTCAACATATGAAATTTGAGGGGAAACAAATATTCAGACCATAGCAATCAATGGATATGTGTCCCCATACTTCATGGGAAGTAAATACAGAGCCAGAATGAGGCTAGGTGATTTCATTATAGACTTCAGTCTTCCCATGGTGATGAGCTACCTTGTTGGACTCATTTCGGTCAACATAGTGTGTTCCCCCTTCACCGCAGCCACCTGAGAATCTCTGAGAGTTGTATAACTTGTGGAGATGGGGCAGGGGCAGGGGCATGGTCCTGGCTCAAGCTTCACCTAAAAGCAGCCATAAAGAGAGTGTGCTCTGATATTTCTAAAGTTATATTGCTTCCAACAGGATTGCTGGGTTTCACTTTATATTGGCCTACTACAGTAGGTCATAGAACATGAGGATGTCAAAAAGTATGCAGCAAAATAGAATTAAAAGGTTACTGTATGTTGGTGCAAAAAGAAATTTAAAACACTTGCATCATTTTTTCATAGTATGCATTTTCCATGAACTTTTTTGAAGATACCCTTGTATGAGGATATAGGTCTATATATAGATTATCTGATGGCTTTTGCTGGCCCATGTCTTGATATTGGTTCACATAATTGTTCCTCCTCTTCCCTGAGTATGGAATAAAGGTCCAGTTCCATTTGGCCAATACACACCATCTTAGCGAAATCAACTTACCATAACAATACTCCACCCACAGGTGACTTGAGCAACAGAAATTTATTTGTCATAGTTTGAGTGATGAGAAGCCCAAGATGCAGCATGGCGGGGTTCTGGTGAGGATCTTTTTCCTGCGGACAGACTGCTGACTTCTTGTATCTTTCCACTGTGGAAAGAGAGAGAACGAACTCTTGGGAGTCTCTTTTTTTAAGGGCACTAACCCCATTTTGCCGGGGGCCAGCCTCGGCGGGGGTGGGTTGACTCGACGGCGGCGGCGAAGGAAAGGAAGACTGAGGTCTCGGTGCCTTTTCATGCACGTCCTCTCAGCCGGACACTTCCCAGAGATCGCTCTCTGAGGAGTGACAACTGTTAGGAATCATCGTGCCTTTTTATTGAAAATGTGATACATGCAAGTGAATGGGAGAGGGGCTACATGTTCTAATTATCAATTCATAAAGTTTTAACAATAGAGATCAAAGGTTCTATTCAGGGTTTGATAAAGGGCAGGACTATTAATCATCGATACAATTCAACAATTATTTGATTGATGTAAGCAAGCTTTTGGGAACTTCTGTTCTGGGAGTGTAGTTTCGGAGAACAGCTCCAGCAGGCAGAGTTAATTATCAGCCAGTACTTGGCGGCAGCAATCTTGCAGTTACTGGTTGTGATTCTATAAAGGAAAATCTCAAATACAGACATTAGTTCTTATAAATCTCAATAAAGAATGATATTTATATAATTTTATAGAGATCTAAAGTTTATTTAAAGGAATCCTAATATATTTACCTATCCTGAAAGGGTGAAGTTAGTGTTCACTTGATGAGGGCGGGGACACAGGCTTTTCAACTGGTGGTGAAGTAACTAATGAGTTAACGAAAAACTTTGTGGCACACCTAGGCATTGTATTGTGCTTGTGTTGCCACCATCATGTACTTTGTCAGAACATAAACTACAGTGAGGCGGGGGTGTCCTGGGTCAGTTTCTGCGTAAGAGATGATTTTTAAGTTTAAATGTGTTTTGAAAGGAAGGCCTTCCGGAGATCAAGAAGAACTTTAGCACACCCTTTGTTGTGTCCAATGAAGCGCTGTAATTAACAGTAAGTGATTAGAGTAAAGGGAGCGGTCGGGGGATTTTGGGGAAATCTTACTACAAAGATGTATGAAAAAATTATATTAATTCTTTTATAGTAATATATCGGGGAGTCAGAGGGGGGTCACTTCCCAGCAAGGCTACTACATTTCCCGGAGCGGATAGCAAACGGCCTTGCCAATATGCTAATTGATCCAAGCTTGTTCCAGGGTTGGGGGGCGTACAGTAGTGGCCTTGCCAGCATACTGAACCAACCGGAAGCGATGCTCAAAGATCAAAGGGCTCAGACGGGTCCTGGAGCCCCACTGGGTTGGACTCCTCCACCATTTATGAGGACTCTACCCTCCTGATCTAATTCTCTCTCAAAGGCTGTATTTCCTAAGACCATTGCATTGGTCATTAGGATTTCAGCATGCGAATTTGGAGGAATACAAATATTGAGCCCATAAGCCACACTAATACAAACTACGATGGGGTAAAGGATCACTTATTTGGATCCGTTCCGTAGTTAAAGGACATTACAGTACATAGTCTATACCTATTGGGCATACACTATAAGCCAAATTCTACATGCTTTTTAGAGCTTTGGGGGTATAACGATGAACAAGAATTTTTCTACATACTTGAGATTTTATTCTGTTATGAAAGAGTTGTACAGACTGGCAGTAAGTTATCCTGCAGTGCAATGGTTGCACACCAAGACAAGCAGGTGGCTGTACAATCAGAAAGTAAAATCACTTACCCTGTATGGAGTTGGCTAGAGCAGGTTTGCTGCCGGAAGTGGAGCTAAGTCGGATTTGAACAAAGAAGGCGGTGGCAGTGGAGGGCAGGGAAGTGATTGAAGGAAGGCAGTACAGGAGAAAGTATTTCTGGCAAAACAAATAGCACACATACAGGGTAGAGAAGAAAGCACAGCACGGCTGGAGAGGTGCCAGGAGCTCTGCACAGCTGGAACGCAGTCATGCAGGACTGTAATGCGCTGTCTCTTGGAGGGCAGAGCAATTGCTGGCCTCTGGGGTTGTACGACTTCTCAATGCACTTTCCTAACCACATCATAACTCACTAAGAGAATTCCTTCATAATTTTGGACAAAAAGCCCTTACTTTGATAAAAATAATTTATGCTCAAGCAGGGAAGCATGTTACATATCGATGATCTGAGGCTAACTCCTGTAGGAGAAAGAGGGTGTAGATCTCTCTTATGGTGGACCGCTTGCACATGTGGTATACATGAAGTGAGTCAGACTCCTCCTCTGGTAACCTTGGTCCAGTCTATGCAATTGGGCTTTATCTGGCCTTAAAGTTGCTGGACTTACGCTTAGCACCAGAAATGATTGGGCTAGAACATTTGCCCTCATTCTACACATGAGTTTATCAATGGACTTCATTGAATGGACAGGTCCTTTAGATCTTTTGATGCCACAGTGTCCCCTCCTGCCTAGCTTAGGAGGGAGGTCCTGTTTGACCTCATCTTTTTTTATTTCAGTACAAAACTAAACCCGAATCAAGATACTTGGATATTTTCACAGAGACCAGCCTTAGTTTCTTGGAGTTCTCAAACGTAATTTGAAAAAGCTTATTAAAGCTAAGAGTGGGAACCATGTCCCATAGGTTTCTTTTAATATATTTGTTCAAAATAAATTACGTATTTTGGGCCAGCTGGTAGTGTGGTGGTTAAGGCTGCTGGATCCCACACGGCCAATAGCGTGGTTCAAGTCCCAGATCTTAACTTGAAGGACCCTGGCTTGAAGAACACACCAGGGTCCTGTTGTGCATGTGTGCCTAAAATCTTAAGAATGAAGGAGAGCAGATCGTGCGTGTGGCCATCCCCCCTAGGATGTGATTTCTCACTCCCCCCCCTTCTTCTGTTCCACTCTGATGAGTGCACACACCCTAAAGAGGACTAAAAAAAAGTCCTAATTTTTGAATAAGCAACATATTGCCATTAATCAAAATACCTAGATGAAAAGATATAAATACATAGGTGCCCTTGTACTCTATCGTGCGGATCATTAATCCCCCCAACTTGTCTAGTATGGGTTTTCAAAACATTCACTGAATTTTAACAACCAAGTTCCCAGCCAAGTACATGTAGCACAAAGGATGGGTAAAGGACCTTAATCCAACTTAATTGGGAAACTAATCTTAATTTTCAGGCTTCTCACTTGCTTGGGCTCCTCCCAGGTGCTCTTCTGGGGTCACCATCAACTTGTTTATATACTTTTGTTAAAATGTGTGACTATAAATTGTTGACCCTTACACAACACAGGTTTGAACTATGATGGTCTATTTATACGTGGATTCTTTTCAATAAATATATCGGTAAATACACTGTAGTATTGTAAATGTATTTTCTCTTCCTTATGCTTTTAATAACTTTTTTCTCTCTAGTTGACGTAAGAATACCATATATAATATAGAATATGTGTTCACTGTTTATGTTATCAGTAAAACTTCCAGTCAACAGTGGGGTATCAGAAGTTAGGTTTTAGGGGGGATAAAATTTATATATGAAGTTTTGACTGTGCAGTGGGTTGGTACTCTTAGCCCCATTATTGTTTAAAAATCAACTGAGGGGCCAGCAGGTAGCATGGTGGTTAAGGTGTTGGACTCCCGCCTGGCCAACTGCGGTTTGTGTCCCAGACCTGGTGGCTTGCTTTTTCACTTTTCCTCTCTTTCTCTGTCTCTTTCTATCACCTGGGTTAAATTTGAAAAATAATGATAATGATGAATAAAATTAAATTTAAAAAATTATTTTCTTTTTAAAAAAAAGAATCAATTGAACATTTTAACCACTTCAGTTAATTCTGGTGGTTCCTTGCATTCCCCTTGTACTATAGCAACTCACCTAGTATCATAATGTGAACTTGCAGGACCAGAGTTATTGTGCTATATAAAAGTGTCCTGTGGGGCCAGAGGTGGCATGATGATTAAGCCGTTGGATTCCCACATGGCCAACTGTGGTTTAAATCCTAGACCTGGTGGCTTGAAAATCTTGTCAGGAGCATGTGCATGCATGCATTCCCAAAATCCCAAGAAGAGAATGGAGGAAAAAGGATTGCTGCTTGGCCATCCACCCTGGGAGGTGATTTCTCACTTTTTTTCTCTCACTGTCTCTCTAGGGAGTGAACATGCCCCAGGAAAAAACCTAAAATCAAAAAACAAACAAAAAAGGCCCTGGGACTCCCAGAATTGGAAAAATATATGGGGAAAAGAAAGCATTATAGAGGTGGGAAAGAGAGTTTATTAATAAAAATATCATGTTATTTTTCAGGATTTTGTGATGTTTGTGGCATCTGCCAGCATTTTATATTTCCAATTTGTTCCTTTTTCTTTCATTTTCTAAACACTTTTCTATGCAGTTTTTGTTACTTTGCATTCTGTTTTTCTTGAATAGATGTCCCAAAGTGTAAGAACTTTTGATCCCATGAGACACCTGTCCTGTGTAGAATAGCTCAGCAAGTGTCTCTGCTTTCTTTGCCTGTGGTTTGCCCATTTGCTGGCTGTAAATGACACAGATTAAAGGACAGGCTGCATGTCTAACTATACAGCTTTGGCACTTTCATGGCCCTTACTGAAATCACCACATCACAATCACCATCCTTACTGTTTATAGAAACAAGTTAGAATTTAACCATTAAAAGTCATCTTGGCAATGCTAAGCCTAAGTTAATGAGTTGAGAAAGGGACAAAACAGAGAAACCTAAAGACAGGTGAGGTTGGGACAGAAGACAGTTTTCCTTGCTGTCCTTTCTTGCAAAATGTTCCTGGCTTTATTCCCCATCCAGCAGTGTGTGCTCACCCTTTCTCTGACCTTGAGAGGAGGTTGGTAGATATGCACCAGGAAGGAGCATGAAGGGCTCCAGATAAACGGTACAGGGACACAACACACGGAGTCGGAGTCATTTGTTTTCCTTGACAGCCGCGTACCATGCTGGATTGAAGGAGAAAAGCCCATCAGTAAAGCAAATGGCTCAAATGAAGTTATAAATCAGCTCTGTACTCTTCAGAGGATTTATTCAGCTGAAGACATCTACAGCACAGGCCCTCCTGGCTTTGTTTATTTATTTATTTTTTTGTTTATGTTGAAGCAGGTGCAACTCCATCTTGGAGGAGCGCCTCCATTATAAACTGTTAGATTCCTATGATTGGAAACTTGCCTTCTCCTCTTTTGCTGAAGAGTAAATAGAGTGATTAACACTCCTGTTGTCTTTAAACCCCACTCCTCCTAGTTGCCTTAAGATACAGTCTCCAGTCATAGGACCTTACCCAGAGCCAGGGAGACTTGAGATGCCATTGTGTTTAGTCAGGGAGGAACATACCCTTAGGAATGATTAACCTTCTTGTTCTGCTTCCGTAATGTGTTTTTGCTTGCTTGCTTTTGCTTTTACAATTGTAAGATATACCCCCTACCCTTCTTTTTTTTTTGGGGGGGGAGAGGTTTTCACTATAAGGCTAGTGACAGCGAGACAGAAAGATAGAAATCACCCCTTGGTGGGGGAGGGGATGGCCACACTGCAATCCCTTCTCCTCCTTTTAAGCACCTTGTCCTTGTGAATCCTCACATTATCCCAGAAAAGATTGTGATTATAAGCTTCATTCTCCTTTCACAATGGTCTACTGGGTTTTGAGAGTATGCCGCAGGCTTAATCAATAAACTTCAATAAATTTGGCTATGTCTGGATGTCCTCTTACTTTTCACTGATTAGACTATAACAATGTAAAAAAAAAAAAGGTACAGTATTCCAAAACAGAAGAGTAGTATTATAAAAGAGTACTTTACAATGTTATCGATTTCTCAAGGCACCATCAGATACTTTAAGATTTGAATTTAAGGACCAGCAGATGGCATAATGGTTATGTCGCTAGACTCTGATGTAACTTGACCGTAGTTCAAATCCTGGATCTAGCAGCTTAACCTTGCTGGGTACGTGTGTATGCGTGTCCAAAATTCTGAGAGGAGAATGGAAGAGAGGGGATTGCAGTGTGATCATACACCAGGCATGGGGGGGGGGGGGGGGCGTGATATCTCACTTTCTGTCTCTCTGTCTCTCTGGCAAGTGTATGCGCTCTATAGCAAAAATCTCTCTTTACAAAAAAGAAAAAAGATTTGAATTTAATAGAACAGAGTTTTTTTTTTTTTTTTTTTTAATGGGAGTTCTGTTTTCTTTCCTAATCTTTACTACCCCGTGTGTTTCACATTTCAAAATGAGAGTATCCAAATGAGACCACTTGAGTGGACCGTCATCCAACCTAAAAAACCCCTTTTATTCACATTGCCATGTTCTCCCACTCATTGTTTCCTACTTGATTGAATCTATTGTGTGTTTTTTTAAAAGAATTATTTAACTTTATTTATTTATTTATTCATTTTTAATTTAACCAGGGAGGGAAAGAGTGAGGGGGAGGGAGTGACAAAGTAAGCTGCCAGGTCCAGGACTCAAACCGTGGGTGACCATGTGGGAGTCCAGTGTCCTTAACCACCACACCACCTCCGGCCCCAAATCTGTTGTGTTTTGTTTTGCTATGAAATGTGTGCACTTGCCAGAGAGCCAGAGAAAGAAATGGTGAGAAAGCGAGAAAGCCTTCTCCAAGGAGTGGGAGGTAGCCACAACATAATCCCTTCTTCTTTGTTCTCCTCTTGGGATTTTTGGGCTCACATACACACATGTTCCACATGTTTTTCAAGTTGCAATGTCAGGGACTGCAATCGTGCAGTCAGTCATATGGAGTCCAGCTGCCTTAACCGCTATGCCACCTGCTGGTCAAATTTATTCTATGAATTTATCCATTATTATCTTTCAGGGTTAGACATATACAGTGTAATGCAATCCACTGTATAAGGAAGGGTAGGAGTAGCAGGTGTTCCTATATTGCTTTGGAGAATGGGAGTAGGAGGATTAGATTCAGAGAGTTTCTTAGTCATCTGTGCTAGACTCTAAAGCTTTTAAAGCAGGGGTTATGTCACTTTGCTTCTCCATTATCTACCCAGCATATCAGAGTTTCTGGCACTTGGGAGTTACACTGAAAGAGGAAAAGCTTGTAGGAGTAAAATTAAAAAACAAACTTGGGGGGTTAGATGGTGGCACAGTCATGAAACACGAGGCAGCTCCACATGGGAAGGTTCCTGGTTCCAGTCCAAAGACTTCCCTGGGTTCGTGCACTGAAGGCTGAGGGTAGATCAAATATCTCTCTCTCCCTTTCTGTCCTTGTTGATCATCGAAGAAATACAATGAGAACTTTATAAAACAAAAATTTCAGGTAGAGACAAAAGACATTTTTAAAGGAGGAAGAGTAGAGATCAGCATTTATTATTTACTGAGGACCTACCCTATTAAAATGCCATATGGATATAGTGAACCATAGATTTGAGAGGCCATGATCTTATCATACGTCCACACCTGACCTGACAGTTTCACTGTTTTCAGGATCAAAAAGAGGTCATTTACTTGGAAAGAACTGGGTAGCTGGCAACAAAATCAGTCTGCAGCTGAAGCCTTCAAAACTTGAAACCATCGTTTGTATGAGGAAATAGATTCCTGTTATTTAAACCAGTTTCAGGTGGGTTTCTTTGAGTTGCAACTGAAACCTTTGACTTGATGCCAGATTAGAAGAGAGCTAAAAGGCAGAAAAAGCACCCTGCTCTCCAAGTGCTGCTATAAAGTCAGCCTGAAGCACAGCAGCAATCCTAGCACCACCACCTTGGAACATGTTAGAAAAGCAGATTCTTAGGACCAGCAGTTAGCGTAATGCTATGTCGCTGGACTCCCATGTAGTCGACCATGGTTTGAGTCCCGGACCCGGTGGCTTAAAACTCATGCCGGGCGTGTGTGCGTGCATGCCCAAGATCCCAAGAGGAGAATGGAGGAGAAGGGATTGTGGCGTGGCCATCCCCTCTGGGGGGTGATTTCTCGCTCTCTCTCTCTCTGTCTCTCTCTGTCTGTCTGGCGAGTGCACATGCCCTATATAAAAGAAAGAAAAAAAAAAAAAAAAGCAGCTTCTTGGCCTCTGCTGCGGACCCACTGACTCCCTGGGGTGCAATCCAGGGATCTTTATTTTAACACGTTTTCCAGGTGATTTTGATGCATACAGTCACAGAAGAACCACTGGGGTCATGTGGGGGCAGGCCACCTTTGTATTTTTAATAAGTCACAGGTGCCTTGCTGCTGGAAGGGAGACCACCTTTTGAGTAGCACTGTTATGAAATATTCTATTTATTGAAAACACTCTGAGGCAAAGTCTTCAGAGCTTTGTGGGATGCATACTAAGTTTTTTTCCTCACTAGAGGCAAGCCCAACTAATTATGAATTAATTCAAGCTAGTCTCTTCCCAAAGGAAGAGGTGAATCTTCTGGGAGAAATTTCTCCTCTGTGTCAGCAATAAAAGAAAATGTATTCTGTAGGGTTTTCTGGCTACTAGCAACAGGATCAATATTTAATAATTTTAAACAAGGAAAAAGATACCGAGTAGGTCAAATAGAATAAAAGAAGGTAGAATACTACCGCTGGGTAAGTCAGCTCCAGTTATCTTGCATTCTTGTCTTTTGTGTCTTCACTCAAGTGTGTCATTCCCAATAGATACAGACTGGCCTAGCATTGGGTTCCATGGTCACCCTACATGCAGGATTCCAGGGAACATATGATTGGCAGGAGATGCTGTTCCTCCAAATGAAGAATTGTGGGACACACCGAAACCCAGCAGTTTGTGATAATGCTTCTAATACAGGAAAAAGGAAAACAGAACGTATAGACTAGAAGGCTATACAAAGAAGTTAAAAACTGAGTCATGAGAGTGAAGTCTGAAAAGTTAGGACACTGATTTAACATGATGTGTATATTTAATCAGTAACAAAAATAGAGAGCATGTGGTAATTGTGGCATATTCTCAGCTACTGTTAAGACTTGTTTAACATATAGCTAGGTTTCTCAAACTGGGCGCAATTTATACTTATTCTCTTTCGCGGGGGAGTGGGCTTATACATTTTAAGATGTTTTATAATGTCCTTGGTGGGGGGACCATCAGTTAGCGTAATGGCTATGTCGCTGGACTCCCACGTAGTCGACCGCGGTTCGAGTCCCGGACCCAGCGGCTTAAACTCACGCCGGGCGCGTGTGCGTGAGTGCCCAAGATCCCGAGAGGAGAATGGAGGAGAAGGGATTGCGGCGTGGCCATCCCCCCTGGGGGGTGATTTCCTGCTTTCTATCTCTCTGTCTCTCTCTGTCTGTCTGGCGAGCGCACGCGTCCTATAGCAAAAACCTCTCCCAAAAAAAAGAAAAAAAAAATATCCTTAGTGGGACCAGCAGTTAGCATAATGGCTATGTCGCTGGACTCCCACGTAGTCGACTGCGGTTCGAGTCCCGGACCCAGTGGCTTAAACTCACGCCGGGCGCGTGTGCGTGCGTGCCCAAGATCCCGAGAGGAGAATGGAGGAGAAGGGATTGCGGCATGGCCATCCCCTCTGGGGGGTGATTTCTCGCTTTCTATCTCTCGGTCTCTCTCTGTCTGTCTGGCGAGCGCACGCACCCTATAGCAAAAACCTCTCCCCCCCCCAAAAAAAAAATATCCTTGGTGTCTCCTCCCTAGATGCTAATGGCTCCCCTACTCCCCACTCCTGATAATCACCAATGTTGCTAAATGTCCCCCAGAGTCAAAATTGTAATTGGCTTAGAGCCACTGATTTAGAAAATTCAGATCTTCTGGAAAAGAACATGATAATTGTTAAGGATGATTTTTTAAAAGTACTTTTGGGTAAAATAAATCTTGCTGTAGACCATTAGGGGCAGGAAAGAGTTGTCATGGCTGTTGATAACTTGCTACTGATTTATTTAGATGCAGTTGAATGTAAATATCTTTGTCATTCAGGAGATGTTCTGTTTTTCCAAAGCAAGTATCACAGCAGAAGGTTAAGGAAATTGGCTAACCACTTCTCACTGTTGCTGACTTATTTCAGGATTAATGACACTTGAAAGTAGAAATTTTTTTTTTCAAAGTTTTGGGTAGAAGTTAAAAGAAGTAGAGAGACCACAGATCCCAGGTGGTATTTTCAACATTGCTTCCTATCCACAAAAGTTTAGAAGAGAAAAAAATGGTCTCAGAGTTGAACATTTGGGTTGTACAGATGGTATTGGCAGTCATTTGGTCTTCTGGACAATGGCCTAAGACATTGAAAGTAAGGATCTTGGATTATGTTGTCTGTCTCTCTAAGGGGACATTTGCTTGTCTGGAATAGTACAGTGATTCTCAAAGCATGATCTATATCCAAATTGCTCCAGAATACCGATTCCTGAGTTTTACCACCAACCTATTGAGCCCTGTGGGAAGGGGGTTAGAAGTCATTAAATTTTTATCTTTAAGTTAGTTTTTTTGCAAAAAGAGCATCTATAAAACTAACTTAAAGGGACCAGCAGTTAGCATAATGGCTATGTCACTGGACTCCCATGTAGTCGACCATGGTTCGTGTCCCAGACCTGGCGGCTTAAACTCACGCCGGGCGCGTGTGCGTGCGTGCCCAAGATCCCAAGAGGAGAATGGAGGAGAAGGGATTGCTGCGTGACCATCCCCCCTGGGGGGTGATTTCTCGCTTTCTATCTCTCTGTCTCTCTGGCGAGCGCATGTGCCCTATAGCAAAAACCTCTCCAAAAAAACCCCAAAAACAAAACAAAAACAAAAAAGGATAAAATATCAAGCATTTGGAAATTCTATATAAGAAGTAGGAAAAGGGCAAGCAGATGGCATAGAGGGTAAGGCAGCTGGATCTCACATGGCTAACTGCATGGTTCAAGTAGTGGACCGGGGAGCTTGAAAAACACATTGTGGGGGCCCGTGGGTAGCATGGTGGTTGGGGTATTGGACTCCCACATGGTTGACTATGTTCAAGTCCTGAACTCAGTAGCTTGAAAATCGCAATGGGTTCACATGCACACATGGCCCAAATCCCAAGAGGAGAATGGAGGAGAAGAGATGGAGCATGGCCATTGCCCCAGGGGGTGATTTTGTTGTAGGCTGGGAGAATGTGGAGCTGCATTGTGTAAAAGCCTCATTTCTTTAGGTCCAGATCTCCAAACAAAACACCATAAACAATTGCATTGTAAGAAAAGGGGAGTTTTAATAGAAAAGTGAGGATTTTTAATAGAAAAAGAAAGATACCCTCATACCTGAAAAGTATTCAGGTGGGCAGCTTCCAGAGGACAACTGCACTGGGCATGGGGTTAGATATCACATTTATTCTCAAAGTTGGAAATGAATATTTAGCAGGGGAAGGTCTGTCATAGTATCTGGCTTCTTTGTTTGAACTCCTGGGCTTCTTCCTATGCTTGTGTATCCCTCTCACAGGTGAGGAATTCAGTTACCTAATCCCACATGTTCAGTGTGGATTTAGGAGGTATGTGGACCATTATTAGTTGGATGAACTGTCCAATCAGTTTATTGCCTCAGTGGGTATCAGGATGTTGATCCAAATGTGTTGTTGGTTCCTCTTGTATTTATAAGAGGGAAATTAACAACCTTCCCTGTGTGTTGTTCCCAGGTACTAAAGGAGGAAATTAGGATATGCTTTATCTTCCTGGCACCAGGAGCTGGTTGAAAGGAAGGCGTTTTTGTGGAGGGTCTGGTTGTGACACCTGCTAAGTTGTGATTGATATGACTTATGTCCTTCTGCTATGTTTTTCGGACTGCCCACTCATTTCTAGCTAACCACCTAACAGAATTTCTCATTTCCCCTCTTTCTTTTGCTCTGTCTCTGGTAAGCACACACTCTCCACAGGAAAAGAAATAAGTAAAAGTATAACATAGAGGATAGGAAAGCATATACCTACATATTAACATGTGAAATTGAAGTGATCATTTCAGGGAAAAAAAAACTAATCTTAAAAAGCTTATGTAGACTTTGTGTGTTGAAAATCACAGAAAGTGGCAATTCAGGAACCAGCAGTTAGCACAATGGCTATGTCACTGGACTCCCATGTAGTCAACTGCGGTTCTAGTCCTGGATCTGATGGCTTAAGCTCATGCCGGGTACATGTGCATGTGTCTCCAAGATCCCGAGAGGAGAATGGAGAAGAAGGGATTATGGAGTGACCATACCCTCTGGGGGGTGATTTCTCGCTTTCTGTCTCTCTGTCTTTCTGGCAAATGCATGTGCCCTATAGCCAAAAAAAAAAAGAAAAGAAAAACTCAAAAAACAGTTAAAAAAAAAAAAAAAAGAAAGTGGTGATTTAAAAGTGAGCCCTATTAAAAAATAATGTATTTTTTTTTAGACTAGAAATCAGAGGTCTATAGTGTATCAAAAGTATATATAACATGGAAATATGCAAATTAGATTTTAGGGTCCAGTTTCATGAGGATAGCTAAAGAGGAATGGAAGTGGATCACAGTAGATTTTCAATACTGGCAGCAGGGACCAGTTGCAGAAATGGACACATCCTGACCACGGACACAGAGCCAAGCCCACAACATTCGCTAAAATACTACTTTTGCTAAAAGAAGAGTATCAGACAAAATTTTGACTGTCTTTTGGTTAATTTCATTCTTGAAAAGAAGTATCTAGGAGTACTGACATTTGGGGCCTAAATAGGTAGCGAAATAATGAGATTGGTCTTTGTGGGAAATCTGTTCATTTATAATTGCTGGGGAAGGAAAGACCAAGCATAGTCTGACATTTGCTTTAGGAAGCAGATTTCAAGAAGTTTAAAGAAAAAAAAGTCATGGCGCAGTGTTACGAGACATCTGGAAGGGAAGTTTACTAGAGATGTCAAAGCTCTCAAATAAAAGAAAAAGGTAAAGAACTTGATATTATAAATTTACAGTGTCCTCAACAAACAACAGAAGGATATAATTTTAAAAATGTAGTAATATTATACAGAGAACTTATGGAAATTACCAGATTTTTAAATAAAAGTGGTATATATATGCATATCTATATATACACATGTATATGTATATATATGTTGGGTCGTCAGGAAAGCCATGACATATTTTTCTGTTTTTTATGCAAAAATGATGTGTTGTGACTCTCCTGAAAACCCTAATATATGACAGAACAATTCATCAAAATATTAATACATTTTAAACCCTTTATTTTTTCATATTTTGGTTATTTTTTTAGAGAAGTTTTGTTTGTTTGTTTGTTGTTTGTTTTTGCACCACCCTATGGTGCATGTGCTCACTGGAGATACAGGGAGACAGAAAGTGAGAAATTATCCCCAGAAGGGATGGCCACACCACAATCCCTTCTCCTCCATTCTTCTCTTGGGATTTTGGGCACACATGCACACACGCCTGGCGTGAATTTTAAGTTGCTGGGTCCAGGACTCTAACTGTGGTTGACTAGGTGGAACCATTACACCATCTGCTGGTCTCCCATCTCTTATTTCAAGAAAAATGATCAGGCTAATTCATTTCCTCATAAATTTCTCTAGAATAGGAAACAGGAACTTCTTTCATCCATCTCTGGCTCTTCTTTACTTTTCCATAAAAGCACTAAGTTTATTATAGAGATTATGCTACTCATGTTTCTAAAAGCCTGAGAGTGAGGTATATACTTCTTTTTAAGCCTCTTTCTTTCTTTCTTTCTTTCTTTCTTTCTTTCTTTCTTTCTTTCTTTCTTTCTTTCTTTCTTCTTTCTGAGTGGGAGAGACAGAGGAGACAGAGAGGCAGAACCTCCAAAGAGTCCTCCCGTTGTGATCCATCCCTGGTCACAGCCAGCTGCAGATCATGAGTACACACATGCATGACATATTCAGGGAGTTCCCCACTCTCATCCCCAGAACCTTCCTATTTGGGTCAGCCTACAGAACGTGACATTACTGCTCACCATCATCCAGCCCCGAGTCACTGTTATATAGACGTTGGGAGATTTTCTTAGCCAGGAAGAAGATAGAGGTTGGTGGATTCTGGAAAAAGTAAGTTCTCATGTTCCACCACTGACCACCTTCTGGTAGTTTGTCAAACCACAGAGACAGGATGCCTGTATAGTGCAGCTAAGCAGTATGGATAGTAACCCCTGCTAATGGTTGCTCAGCTCAGAAGAGATGCCTGTGTCCCAGGGAATCAACAAGGTAGGCTCACCTGTATTGAGCCACAGAGCTTTAGAGCAGTCAGCAGCGTAGATTGATACATGAAGACATTCCTTCCATGATGAAGAGTGATTCCTAGAGGTGGGGAAGGATGGCAGAAGTGAATAGAGGGATGTTGGTAAATGGAAACAAAATTACTGATAGACAAGAGGAACAAAGTCTAGTATTATAAAACCCAGTACAAGAATGTGCTTAGCAACAATCTACTATATATTTCAGACTAGCAATAAAAGATGCTTGAATGTCATCAACACAGAGTAATGCCACATGATTGAAATGATGGGAATACAGGTAAATATACCCTGATTTAATCATTACACATCGTATTCATGTACCAAAAATTCATATTGCCCCCCACAAATATATAGTTATTACGGTTAATAACAACAAAAAGCCCTAAGGACATTCCAAATTTACCAGAAACCTGCCCTGGAGCTTTTGCAGAAACTTGTATACGTGAGTGAAGAACTGCTGCCATAGTTTGGATGTCCTCCAAAATTTCACGTATTGGAAGTTGGTTGTATAATAAAGGCGTTAAGTGAAAACTTAAATCCTTTCATGGTGTCCCAGGATGGGGCCTTTGGATGTGATAAAGTCATTGGGGTTAGGTCCCCCCATGACTGAGTTCTGGTGGGTTTATAAGAGGGAAAAGGAGACCAGAACAGGCAGAAACTTAAAAGCAGCTGTTCTGCCCAGTATCTTATCCTCCATTATTTTCCAAGTCCTGCAGACCTCTCACATGGCCAAAATTAGGATTCAAATAAATTCACCTAGTCTCAGGGATTTCCATAAGAAATGCAATAATGCACCAAGACAACTCCAATAATAGATAACATTTAAATTTCCCAATACTTATGTGCCTCTTCTGCATCAGTGTCATCTTTTGTAAAACAGAAATAATTTATCTTAGAATAGAGGCAATTAGATTATGCAAATATAGTAGGAACACAGTGTCAGATATGTAATAGGCAATTTAGGGAACTGTAATAAAGAGTCTAGGGTATTTCCTGGTCAGGTTAGTGTGATATATATCAATTAGTCAAGAAGCCCTGAGTATGCGCACAGAACTTCCAACCAGCTTTTTGAGGCTCCACTTTTCAATGTGAAAGGGAAAAAAAGCAATCGCTGGCATTGTGGTCAAAACCTAAAATGAAAGAGAGAAATAAAAAACAACTGAAAGGAAAGGAGTACTTGGAAGAAGCAAAGACAATGAAAGGAATAGAAGAAATTTTAAATGACATAATTAATAGCCACAGAGACAAGGAAAGATAGCACACCTACGAGAAGTGATCGGGAAGATTTAAGAAATCAGAGTAGGCTCAGCTTAGGTGGCATAGCCCATACTATACTGGCCTGAAGCTCTGGGAACCCACAGGACCAATGACAGGTTCAGGTCCCTGGCTTGGTCTGAAAAGATGCTGGACATTCTTGGTGGTACCCCAAATCCTGAGAATCTGGTGGCTGGGAAAGGGGGTTACTAGCATGGCAAAACCCTGTCAAGGATGCTCCTGTCCTCCTTCTTTTTGTCTCGCGTGTGCACATGTGCTCTTCCTCACCAAGAAAGAAAAACAGAAACAAAGGGCTTGGCCTTTGTGTCTCATTTGGTAATGTACCAGACCACAGAGCTGGAAGCCACAGACCAACCTCATGGTTCGAGTTCATGGTCCAGTTGGCAGGTACATTCATGTGTATCCAGGATCCTGTCAGACTCGAGGGCTGGAGCCAGGGCATTGCAGTATGACTGAGCCCCGTGAAGGGTGCTCTTCTCTCTCTCTCGCTCTCTTTCTTCCCTCTCGTGAGCATGCACAAGCTCTGTCAGGAATGCTGAAAATAAAAAAGATTAGAATTCAAGCGTTACCAAAATCATTTGTGATTTTTTTTTTTTTTGAGAGGTTTTTGCTATAGGGCATGTGCACTCACCAGAAAGAAGAGAGAGACAGAGAGACAAAAAGCGAGAAATCATCCCTCAGGGGGGATGACCACGCTGCAATCCCTTCTCCTCCATTCTCCTCTCACAATCTTGGGCACGCACCTACACGCGCCCGATGTGAGTTTAAACCATAGGGCCCGGGATTCGAACCGTGGTCGACTACGTGGGAGTCCAGAGACATAGCCATTATGCCAACTGCTGGTCCCATCATTTGTGATTTGTAAGCAAGGGAGTAAACAAATTTGTATTTGAAAAAAAAAAATCTTTCTCTAGGTGCAGTGTGGAAACAAATTATAAAATGTTAAGTACAGAGTCAGAGAAATCCATGGGGCAGTTTTGTAAAGATTGAAACAATAAATAGTGATGGGCCCCTGGTAAAATGAAAATAAGTCAGCCATGAAAGTAGAGAATCATGTTAGGCACAGTTACCACAGTAAGCTAAGGCCAATTTTCTCTTTTATTTCTTAAAAGGAACTATTTATGTATATTTGCTTTTTAAAAAATTTCCCTTACATTCATCCCTGCCACTAAACTAGTTATAAATTCTCCAAAGTGAGCCTAAAGAACTGACACCTACATCATGGAAGGCAGTTCTCTCACTGATGACAAGATGGAGACTATAGTTTTTTTCTGTTTTTCTGTTTTTTTTTTTTTTTTTTTTTTTTTTTTTTTTTTGAGAGGTTTTTGCTATAGGGTACATGCACTCACCGGAAAAACAGAGAGAGACAGAGAGACAGAAAGTGAGAAATCATCCCCCAGGAGGGATGGCCACACCGCAATCCCTTTTCCTCCATTCTCCTCTTGGGATCTTGGGCATGCACGCACATTCACCTGGCATGAGTTTAAGCCACTGGGTCTGGGACTCGAACCACAGTTGACTACATGGAAGTCCAGGGGTGTAGCCATTATGCCATCTGTTGGTCCCAAGACTATAGTTTTTAAAAGCAATACATGTATATTAGTTGTTCTCCTGCTTTCCAATCCATTTTTCATGCTACTACATAGGACTTTTTTTTTTTTTTTTTTTTTTTTTTTTTTTTTTTTTTTTTGCCACTGCTCTGTGTTTTCACTTGCATAAAGTTTCAGTCAAATAGAAGCACGCATTGTTTCCACATCCTGCACTCTTTTCTCCAGAGAGTAGGCAGGGCTGAAAGAGCTATCAGCAAGCCCTGGGAAATTACTTACCCCCTGAGTTCAGTCCCTGAGTCACTGAGCCCCAGAACTCTCTCCTGGGCCGTTCAGTTGTGCACTATAATCCTGCCTGCTTCCAGCCTGATGCTTATGCCTCCCCTTGGAAAACTCACGATGTCTGTTCGGGGTTACTTTAAATGGAATGTCACCCCAGTGACACCTTTGTGTCTTTCCATCAGCTTCTTCCATTAAGTACAGTCAAGTGAGTGTCTGATGGACTGTGTGAGAGAGGCAATTTCCCAATTATGAGGAACTTCAATCGCCTGAACAGCCCAAACCCTGTCATACACTTCTAGTGGAGGAAGATACGGCGCTTCAGCCTGTCAGACTGTGATTCCCGCATACAACAGCTTTCTGCACTTCAGTGTTTACTTTTAAAAGCCCACCTGCTGCTTCCATGTCACTGGCAGCTGTTGTTAAATTAAATTTCCAAGTAAAATAAACAATTCGTTTTGAGGGCATTCAAGACTAGAGAGTTTTGCAAATGTTAAATTACTTTGGGTTCATTCCAGGAAGCCCTTCCTCCCTTCCCTCCCTCCCTCCCTCCCTCCCTCCCTTCCTTCCTTCCTTCCTTCCTTCCTTTTAATGCATTTTTTAATATCAAGAAAAACAGTTTTAGTTAGTTTTTTTCTGAAACATTTTTTCAAAAAATAATTAATTTATGTTCATTCCCTTAGCACCGTCACAGCATACAAAATGTGATTTTTCTATCCAGAATATACTGCGTAGTGGTGTAATCATGCATCTTATCAATAATTTTCCATTTCTAGTTTCATATATATGTATATATGTATATATGTGTGTATATGTATATATATATGTGTATGTGTGTGTGTGTATATATACATATATTTTTTTTTTACCCCTATTTCTGACCCTCTTCCCTTTCCTACCTTCTTCTCACACTATCTCTGGTGTCTTTTTACCTATTCTCTTTAATCCTAGACTATGAAGATGTCCCAAAGATTTGGAATGATTTTATATTGTCTGTATCCCATTGTCTTTACCTTAGCACGTCTTTAATCTCTCCCACAGAGACTAAATTCTACCTGGTCTTACATTTTTTTTTTCTTTTCTTTCAGTGGAATTTCTCCTCTGAAGAAAATGAAATACATCTTCAAAAGCATCTCAGTAAATAGTATTTCTCTTTCACAGCTGAGTACGCTTGTAGTTTGAATAAACCCTAACACTCTCAGCTGCAGCACATTAATAGACTTTATGACCTGGAAGGGACTTTAGAGGTCCCGGTGTCTGATATTCTGCAAACCACATGATAGTTCGACATTGGTGGTTACCATCTACTGTCGTGGGAGTGGAATGTGGGACAGGAAGGAGGCGAATCTGAGCCTCATGCCCCTGTAGAGGGTCGTGGGGGAAGAAATGCTCATTAAAGGGTAAACGGTTTGTTGTGCTGCTTAGTAGGTCAGTGAACGGGAATCATAAATTAAAGGTGGGGAAAATAGGATGCAGGAAGAGTAAAGGGCTGCTCAGGGTCACACAGCTAGCCATTGGTGTTTAAGATGTGGCTCCGAATCTCTTGGCTGTGCTCCCAGTACACCACGGCTGCTGGTTGCCTGGTGCTTACTCCATGTAGGCTTGTCAATGAGGAGAGACGGAGTACGCCCTTCTTTCCTTAAAAGAACAGATGTTGGGCCAACAGGTATGTAGAGGTTAAGGATCCACCACCGTTTGAGTCCCGGACCTAGTGGCTTGAAACTCATGCTGGCGCACGTGTGTGTGTGTGAGAAGAAAATAGAGGAGAAAGGATTAAGGATTGGAGTGTGGCCATCACCCCACCCCTCTTGGGGGGAGGGTGATTTCTTGTTTTCTGTTCCTCTCTATCTCCGGGCAAGTATACATGTGCTATTGCAAAGAACTCTAAAATATATATGTGTATATATATATATATATATATATATACACACACACACACACACACACATACATACATACATACACACACAGTTGTTGGAGTCTGAAAGGTTTGAGTTTTATTTCTTCATGCTTTATGACTGTAAGATACCAGCTTTCTGAGCTTCAATGACTTCACTGATTTTTTTTTAGATATTTTTACTATAGGGCACATGCACTCACTAGAGAGATAGAGGGAGATAGACAGAAAAATGAGAACTCACCCCTTGAGGGGGGTGGCCATGCCACAATCTCTTCTCCTCCATTCTCCTCTTGGGATTTGGGGCATGCATGCACACGTACCTGGAATGAGTTTCAAGTGACCAGGTCCAAGACTCAAAGCACAGTTGACTATGTGGGAGTCCAGCGATGTAACCATTATGCCATCTGCTGGTCTCAATGACTTCACTTTTTTTTTTGGAGAGGTTTTTGTTATAGGGCACGTGCACTTGCCAGACAGACAAGAGAGAGACAGAGAGACAGAAAGTAAGAAATTGTCCCCCCAGGGGGGATGGCCATGCAGTATCCCTTCTCCTCCGTTCTCCTCTCGGGATCTTGGGCATGCACACACACGTGCCCGGCATGAGTTTTATAAGCCACCGGGTCCGGGACGCGAACAGCAGTCAACTACATGGGAGTCCAGCAACATAGCCATTACACTAACTGCTGGTCCCTCAATGACTTCACTTTTAACAGGGCAATACTAATAATAAAATACACCATAGCAGGTACATTGCTATGAAGATTAAATAATAAATGCGTGCAAACGTTTTTGTTGAAGACTGAAAACAGGAAAAGTCAAGTCATCATTGTTAAGATTTTATAAATCATATGTAATTGTCTCTCTGGTGAGTGCACACACCCTATAGCAAAACGCCTCTCTAAAAAAATAGATTTATGTTTTATGTGATTTTATTTATGTGTTTGAATTTTACCAGTTAAAAGGGGAATTTAAACTTAAACAAAATACAAAATGGCAAAAGACATTCTGAATTGCAATAATGTGCTCATATCTATATTATTAACTTTGAAATTTTAAGTATATCATGTCAGCAAATGCAAAGATATGCATACTTATATACATAAGCTCTATAAATAAATATATTTTGTTGCTTTATAGAAACTCTGTGATAAAAAATATTTGCCAAGGACTACCAGGTGGTGTGGTGGGTAAGGCACTGGACTCCCACATGGTGAACTGCAATTCAAGTCCTGGATCTGTTGGCTTGCTTTCTCACTTTCTCTCTTCTATCTCTCTCTCTCTCTCTCTCTGGTCAAATTAAAATAAATAAATAATATTAAATAAAAGAAGTAAAACGTAAAACAAAAGAATATTTTCCAAGTTTTTAAATTGCTTTATTCTGTGAAATTGATTTATGGTTTTTTAAAGGAGAATTTCCTCTTTGATAACTGCATATATTCTATATTTGAACTTGAAACAACACATAATTACTATTTTGATAGAAATATGTAAATGCTTAGCACTTTCCATTATTATTGTTATTAATTGCCAGGGAGCACATATGATTGCCAAGAGAAACAAAGAAAGAGATGGGGAGAGGGAAAAAGTGGTCATGCTGAATTCCCTTCTCCATTTCTCCACCCTTTTGGGATTTGGGGCATGCACACACATGCCCTTGACATGTTTCTGAAGCTACTGGGGCTGGGATTTGAACCTTGCAGTTAGCCATGTAGGATCTGACACCTTTAACCACCAGGCCCTGTGGCTGGCCCTCAACTATTATTATTAATGCTAGAGAGTACATACATGTAAATGAGAGGGAGACAGAGACACAGAAAACCCCCCAACACAGCCTGGTCATACTGAAATCCTTTTTCCTCCAAATCTCCATCCCACCAGGATCCTGGGCACACATGTGTTGTGTGCTCAGCATCTTTTCAAAGTCCATGGGGCTTGCCACCTAGTTGGGATCTGGCTTCCTCTGCACAGCATGTAGGCACTGTGCTCGGGGCAGCTCATTTTCAGTTATTAATGATAAAATGTTGAGTGTCTTTGCAACAAACCTTTATGCATAACGACATCCTAGTAGAATAATAAGCCACACACTCGTATTTTTGGCAGAAATAATCAGTTTGTTTTTTTTCTTACTCTTCCACATTATCAAAAGAAATTTCAGGCTTTTCTGACTTTTGAATATCAGAAAAATTTCTAGATTTTGGCTTATTGTCAATGTTATTTTGTTTCCTCTGATAGATTCAGAAGATTCACCTAAACTCACAAATTTTATCACAGCATTATTAGGGGGTAACGTTGAATGGCAAAGGCCTGGCGTTTTAGAAACCACCTTCAGACTAATCTTGCAGCTGCCCTTAGCTGTCAGACAGTCCTGTGAGCGTTTTCTAGAGGCTGGATCTCACCCCCCAGCAGCCTCTATATCCCAAGACAATCGATGTCAACCAGTGAATTTATGTATTATATTTTTTGTCCTTAATCTTGATGTACACCATAATTGTATTAGTTACCAAGTGATATGAAAGAATCTCAGCTTATAATAATAATAGCACAAACAAATCAGTTTGGCCAGTTCAGCACTGAAACGGTGAAATGAATTTCTGAAACTCCTGAACCAAGACAGCACATGAGTAGATTCATGGCTGTTTTAGGAACCCAGGCAAATAAAAATAAATAAATAAATATAGTCTGTGTTAAATGGCAATAAATATTACAAAGAAAAATAAAGCAGGGGTGGTGAGGCATATTGAGGCTGAAATTTTTGTTTCATATTAGGAGTCAGGAAAGTTTCCCAAAAATGTCAACAGTGATCATTTGTTGGATCATTTACAGAGCTAAACACTTATAATGTGTGCACTTTTTTTGTATGTGTTATACTTCAGAAATCCTTTAAAAATGTTATCATCAACAATCCTTCAACTGTTAAACTGCTATATGCATTTTAAAAATTTCCTTTGAAATTTAACATGTATGATTCTGAACTTTCATGGTTTATGTTAACCTTGTAGACCGGTAGAGATATCTACTTTTATTACACATGACTAAGAAAAATGAGGTTATTCAAAAACTATATTAAGTCTTTGTGTAGATGATGCAGTATAATGCTAAAAGGAGAGACGAGTTTCAGCCAAAATTTCAAAAATTTTCAGATGTTCTCATTGGCATTGTATCCAAATAAAAGTTTCTCTGGATGCTGTAAAAATGAAGGAAATCACTTTATTCACATTTACATAATAAACTTCGTATTTCCTTCTAGTCAACACATAAATATCAAAAAGAATGAAATAATATGTCTGAGGATCTGTAAAAGACACTGGCAACTGGAAGAATATATAGCCACAATGAGCCAAGAGCTATATTGGCAGTTCCTTGTACTCTAACTGCAAATGGGGTTAGAAATAATATCAGGTCTTGGATAGCCACTTTCATAGAAGTTATGAAATGCAAGTCATTAAAACTTTGCAAAATAAAATTTTACCTAGATTGGATTTTTAAAAATAATATTTTCATAGAAATGCTAGTATCTTCTTTCCCGTCACAAGACCTATCAGTAATAAAGCTGCTAGACTAAATAGTTACAGTGAATACATATATGAAACAAAGAGTTCATGAAAGGAAAGTGAAACTCTAGAAAGAAACATGATACATCATTGGAAACACCACAAAGTACCAAATCTAAGAGTAAACCTGTAACTGCCTCCTTAGATGAAAATGTACTTGTTGTAAGATGATAAACATGGACAGCCTAATAAAGTTTTCTATTTCTATCAATGTATTGAGTCCTAAAAGTGGGCCCAATGATATCAGCAAAGCACCATAAATTAGTGATTAAAAAAAATAGAGGTAACCATTCAAATGATATTTTGATAAATAACAATTACTTAATATAATATAATAAATTATTTTCCTTAGTCAAAAGTAGAAAACTGTGGGGCTGGCTGGTAGTGAAACAGTAAAATGTGATGTTGAGAGACTGATCCATTGGGGAGGTTCTGGATTTGCATCTGGGAACCTCCCTGAGCATGCTGGGTAAATACATACCCATGATCCAGGGAGGGCTGAGGCTGGGGTGTAATACTGTGTTGATATATAATTGATAGTGATGTTTAATTTTATGTATTCATTTTACTAGGTTCAGGGATGCTCAAATAGCTG
The DNA here is from genome assembly GCA_026018925.1 of Tupaia tana. Taxonomy (NCBI): domain Eukaryota; kingdom Metazoa; phylum Chordata; class Mammalia; order Scandentia; family Tupaiidae; genus Tupaia; species Tupaia tana. Next base: position 78,755,509 of record JAKSZU010000015.1, read on the forward strand.
CTAAAATATTACTGGGCTGTCTGGAAAGTTATGCATTTTTGCATAGAAAAATATGTCACGACTTTTCTGACAACACAATATTCTGGATGTGTCTGTGAGGGTGTTTCTGAAAGAGATTAGCATTGGAGTCGTAGCCTATGTAAAGAAGAGCCAATGCGGGTGGACATCTTCGGAGGCACAGCTTTGGTCTTTCTGTATAAGCTGTGGCAGCCATCTTCTCCTGCCTTTGGGCACTGGTGCTTTTGGTTTTCCAGCTTCCAGATTCAGGCTCTCCTGGTTCCCAGGGCTTTGGGTTTGGACAAGAGCTATACCTTTGCCTTTCCTGGACTTACAGCTTGCAGTTAACAATGCTGGTGCATAAGGCAATTCCTCATCATCAATGTCTCTCTCTTTCTATATATATGTATGTCTTAAGCAATCTCTCTCTGAGAAAGAAGGAGAGGGAGAAGATATCTTCTACTGGTTCTGTTTCTCTGGAGCACCCTGATGAATCCACTAATATTAAAGAGGGGCTTGTATCAAATAATGGGGTCTCATTGTTCTTTACAGCTGAGTAATATTCCATAGCGTGAATATTTTGAAAAAACATACTGTGTTCTGCAGAGAGGTACAATTAAATGTGAATAAGAAATCATAAAAAAAGTAAAAAATGAGCTTGTAGAATGGTGTTTGGTCAGTCACTACAGATTAGAAAAGGATAATAACAGATATGTGCCACATCATTGTGTCTGAAAAGATATTTTTAGGGGGCCAGCAAGAGGCATGGTGGTTAAGGTGCTGGACTCCCACCTGACTAACTATGGTTCGAGTCTGGACATAGTGGCTTGCTTTCTCACTTTGTCTCTCATCAAATTAAAAGAATTCTTTAAAAAATATATTGTTAGTGTATTTTGTCCAATAAAGAAACTGAAGTTCAGGAAAGTGTAATGAATTGACTGAAGTCATAAAATCAGTTATAAAGCACAAGCAAAAACCCATTTTTTCTAAATTCTCAGCTAAGTACTTTTCCCATGATTTCTCTCTTATTCTGTCAGAATTTAACAACTAACCCAGAATTATGTCATATCAGATTTTCACAGGCTTCAAAATTCTGTTTTGGAAATAAAAAGTATAATTGATTAATCAAGTTCATTTAATCATCACAGTACATTTTTGTTTACTATTTCTCTGAAGATTAAATGCAATAGGATTCTCTGATGTGTTTGTATCTTAATTGCTTTGAGGCTCATTAAGTAGAGCATTTGTCATTGTTTTATGCAGCCCATTTGGAAAATCATCATTTGAAAATTTCACAGACCAGTTGAGTGTCAAAAACACAGTATCATCAATGTTTTCTTAGAGGTAATTATGGACCATTGTAAGTCATGCGTCAAAGGAATTCTTGTTATCCAGAACCAGTGTGAAAATTGTATTCCTTCCATGCACATATTAGATACTTCCAGTAAATACTTATTGGCTGGGTGCATGCACTGAATCTTGTCAGCCTAGAATTTCCACCCTATCATTTCCCAAGCCCCAAAGCATTCCTAATGATATATGAAGTTCATGAGTCCGAAGTTCATGCCGCTGGTTGGGTTCCTGAGCCCATGTTATGTTTTAAAACTCTGACTGCTTATTTTTCATGAATTTTCTTTCTGTTCCTTAAAATCCACCTTATATGTCATCTGACACCATTCACGGTGGTCTCCTGTGCAAACCTGCATCCTCCCCCCCACCCCACACACACACACTCCAGTATCTTCTCAGTAACCTGAACCACAATGTTGAGGTCATCTTCATGTTTCTTATCTAATTATCTCACTTTATTTTATTTTTGTTAGAGGGCACGTGTCACATGTGCTCACTTGAGAGAGAGAGAGAGAGAGAGAAAGCCACCAGGTCCAGGACTCATACTGTGGTAAGCCATGTGGGAGTCCAGCAATGTAACCACTACACCACTGCTGGTCCACATTAACACATTTAATCAAGCGGGTCGATAGGGCCACATGGCGACTGAACCCTGGAGAAGAGATTCAAGCTGTGGCAGTCAGGTCTACATGAGCATAGTGACTGCTCTGTGCTCTCTGCCCACTCCAGTGACATGGGTTGGGTAAAATCCCAAATGATCTTTCTGCATCTAGCAACTCTCCTTTTTTGAACCATTCAAAAAGGGCAAAGGGAGTGGGGGTGGGGCAAGATCAATCCTCTTGTACCCTTTTTATCTTCCTCCCACTTAATATCTTCAAAAACTCCTCACCTAAAAAAAAAAAAAAACAAAAAAACAAAACAACAACAAACAAACAAAAAAAACTCCTCACCTACCCCTCTCTGCTTTTGAAATACCTTTTCCCACATTATGCCACATTTTCATTCCTACCAGTTATGCAAAGTCGAGTCTCTACCTTTCTATGATTCTTTCTCTGCGTTATGCAAAGTCGAGTCTCTGCCTCTCTCTGATTCTCTCTCTGCTTCCTTCTCCAGCCTTATGCTTTGGTAGTACTCCTTTTACAGTATGTAAGTCATTGAGTGGTGTGAGGGAACAAGGGGCACACACAACTAGAAAGAACAATTCAAGGTAGGATATATGGAATGTCACTGTCACGTCACCCCCCTGAAGGACTGAGAAAGAAAGGGACCAGTTATGAATGAACAGAAACTGCTTCCACCGAGTCCAGGGCATTTAATTAGGACTGTTAAGTATGCCCCATCCATGTGTTAAGGTAAACCGAGCTTGACCTAAGGATATGTCCTACTTGAGTTCTGTGTAGCGGAGTGCAGCTTAGTAGCTACGTTAACCAAAAACCTAACAGAGGAGTTTACTCTTGTTATAAATAGCTTCAGTCTCAGTTACCAGCTGATCTCCAGTCCCTGGCGAATGACCAGTTGATTCAAACAAGGCCAAACACTGAGCTCTAACCGATTGCATCACCTCTATTCTGCATTTCTGTTTTCTGTCCATAAATGCTGTCTGACCACGCTGCAGGCTAGAGTTCCTTTAGAACTGTTCGGGTTTGGTGGGCGGCCAGATTCACAAATCATATTTCCTTAATTTACTATTAAATTTAACTTGTCTAAGGTTTTTCCTTTTAACATATCCATACAACGAAATGAAGAACAGTCACTAAACATAATAATAGAAAACCTGGAAAGATAGTCATGGAAATCTGCAAAGATTAATGAAATGTAACATGTGCTCGATTTCATTTATATAGTTGTGTGTGTCTGTCTGTCCATGAGTCAGTGTCTTACAGTGTTTCCTGCCAGTAAAACAGAATACCACAGATTGGGTAATTAAAAAGAAGAGAAATTATTATTATTATTATTTTTTACAATTCTGAAGGAGGGAAGTCCAAGGTCAAGGGCCCCATATCTTGTGTCATCGTCCCATGGCAGAAGGTGGAAGTCACGAGAGTGTCAAGAGTCAACAATGAACAGGGCCAAACTTGGCTTTATAGCAAACCTGCTTCCTCACTAATGACATTCATTTATTCACAAGGGTGGGGCCTGTATGGCTTAAACACCTCTTTGAGGTCCCATTCCCAACACTGTGGCATTGGGGGTTAAGTTTCCAGCACAGGAGCTGTAGTTGGGCACCCAAACCATAGCAGAGAAAGAAAGAGACAGGTATGCACAGAAGAATGCTCATCAGTAGCCAGCAATGGTTCTGTTTGTTTGATGATGTGTTCTATGTATAATTTCTGCTGAGAAAATGAGATTAATAAGGCATTTTAAATTCATTAGGCATGGTGATTTGGGCACTGGACTTCCACATGGCTGGGTGTGGTGGCTTGCTTTCTAACTTTCTCTCTCTCTCTGTCTCTCTCTCTCTCTTGCTGGTGAGTGCATGTGTCTTATAATAAATAAAATAATAATGATGATAAATAAAATTAAATTTTTTTAAACGAATCAGGCCCTGGAGGAGAAGGCCTCAGGACATGAGGCCTGCATGATGCAGGTTGTGCTCTTATGACCACTAGGGAGTTAAAGGAACTGCTTCTAGCTTCTTAGACTGTGTTGTAAAAGGTCTTACTCATGGAAACTCAGCCTTGAAGCAGTGCACAGGCTATAGAACTTGGTGCTAAAATTGTTAACTAATGTTAGTCATGCAGCCCTTTGAGAAACAATGTGTGACTTTTCTCGTTGATAGCATTTAAGATATTAGGTCATTGGAACAGTCATGGGTGGTTTTTGCATAGAAAAACAGAAAAATATGTTATGACTTTTCCAACAACCCAATATTTACAGCAAGAATGCCTCAGTGTTTATGGTTAGTGAAAACACACAAAGGCCAAATTAATATTTAGAAAAGCAAAGGAAATTACTTTCTCCAAATATTTATTTGGGAGATACAACCCAGATTTTGTTAGAGGACCTCTATCCTTTTCTTTCTTTTTTAGAATGTCCATTTCGATGCTATTATTAGGAAGGGCTTTCTACCATGGTAGTTCAGACAGAACTGACTGGTTTCTCTCCTTTCAAATTCAATATTAGTTAAAGTAGCAAAGTTGCTATAGTTTTGATCTATTATACTTACTATTAAGAAAGAACTAGGGACCAGCAGATGGCATAATGGCTATGTCACCAGACACCCACATAGTCAACTGCAGTTTGAGTCCTGGACCTGGTGACTTAAAACACACTGGGCTTGTGTGCGTGCATGCCCAAGATCCTGAGAGGAGACTGGAGGAGAAGGGATTGCAGTGTGGCCATCCTCGCTGGGGGTTGATTTCTCACTTTCTATCTCTCTGTCTCACCAGTGAGCACATGCACCCAAGTATCAAAAATCTCTCTTTTAAAAAAAAGAAAAGAACAGAAGGACTGGGTCAGCTGGTGGTGTGGTGGTTATTGCAGTGGCTGGATCTCACATGTCTGACCATGCAGTTCAAGTCCCAGACTAGTTGTCTTGAAAAACACACCAGGCACGTATGTGTGTACACTCGGAATCCTAGGAGAGAGATGGAGAAGGGATTATGGTGTGACTATCCCCATGGGGAGGGGTACTTTCTCTTTTTTTCTCTCAGGAGAGTGCATATGCCCTCTGACACCTTAAAGAAAAAAAAAAAAATAGATACCATGTCCTAATAAACCACCTCCTCCCTGCCCCAATGTATTCTGTGACTGTATTAGCCAAGAAAGCTGAAAATCTCTTCCTTTTAAAAAACAAACAAATAAAAAAACAAGTTGTGTGACATTTTTATAAGCAATTTAAAAAATATGGCCAGCAGGGACATTAATGGGCTTGAAGGGTCAGACTTTAAATAAGATCCATTTAGAGGTTGCACTGTACTTAGGAGGTCTTCCTGAGACGAAGCTAACTTTTAACAGCATTCCTGATTGCCTCGCTCAGCATGTTTCGCTCAGTTTCTGACTGTTCCTCATTACAGGGACATGGGGATCCTATTCAAACAAAATGCTTCAACACTTGAGAACCACAGATCTTCTTCTTTTGTAGGTGCATTCTTTCTTTGTCCCGGTTCCATCAGACTGTGCATACACTTCTGCGTATTGTCTGCATCTGCCCCACTCACGTCAAAGCCCATGCCAATTTGCTCATCACAACTTCATGTAATTTGATTCGGGGAGCATCTGTTATTTCCCATTGCTACAGCAGTGCTGTGTGGTGCCAGAGCAGAAACCTTGGAATCTGACAGATCTGGTTTGCACGTTGGTCCTACCCATTGCTAAGTGACCTTAGATCATAGGCTGAATTCTTTTGAGTCTCAATTTCCACACGTGAAAATGGGAGCAGTTCTAATACCTGGTTCTTACAAAGAATTAGGGAGGTAGAAAATGTGTTTGTAAAGTTCTTACTTGAGAGCAGCATTGTGTATGTTTTCTTTTCTTTCTTTCTTTTTTTTTTTTTTTTTTTTGGAGAGAGGTTTTTGCTATAGATGCATGCGCTTGCCAGAGAGACAGAAAGCCCCAGCAAGGATGGTCATGCTGCAATCCTTTCTTCTCCATTCTCCTCTGGGAATCTTGCGCATGTCCGCACACATGCCTGGTGTGAGTTTAAGCCACTGAGTCTGGGACTCATAACAAGGTCGACTACATGGGAGTCCAGCGACATAACTATTACATTATCTGCTGGTCCCCCTAGTGTAGGTTTTCTGCAATGGGTAGGCACTAAGAATCTGATTGAAACTCTTCACCTTCTCTTCTGAGTGTTGCTACAGTGCTTTTCTGCTAAGAAAATTGTAATGTGAGGCCCAGGTGGCTCAGAATCAGCATGGTGCCTTACAGTGCTGAGGCCATGGGGGTAGGTCCCAGGTTCATATCTCAAGGTCTCCCTGTGCACACCAGATGGGTGTTCTTGCCCATGACCCTGGATGAATGAAGTTGGGGATGGATCACAGTGTTGTGGGAGCCTGTCTTTTTCTCTGTGTCTCTGTCTCCTTCTCTCATGGAAGAAAAGGTAAAGAAACTGAAAAAATACTTGTGATTTGACAACTGATATGTGGTTCATGGTCTTTTCCATAGTAAAGATAATTATTTGCATTTTCAAGCACTTTAGTTAAGAAAGTTCTTTTGCATTTAGTATGTTACCACAACAATTTGGAGGTATAAATACAAATATCCTTATTTAATATACAAGAATGTTGAGGTTCAAAATGTGAAGCCTCAAAATTTTGTAGGAAGAGGGAAGGTTAGTAAGAGAAGCCCGATGTTCAGAAATAAAGACACATTCTTTGTATAGCACATCCATGCTGCCTCCTGCTTTTATTTATTTTTTTCTTTTCTTTTTTAGTTTTTTTCCATACGGTATGTGCACTCACCAGAGAGAGAGAGAGAGAGAGAGAGAGAGTAAAAGATCACCCACCTCCTTTCTGGGTGGATGGCCATGCTGTAGTCCCTCCTTTTCTACTCTCTTCTTGGGATTTTGGGCACACACACACATGCACACTCTGTGGTTCTCAAGGCATCACGGCTTGGACTCTAACCATGATTAGCCATATAGGAGTCCAGCTACTTAACCACTATGCCACTTACTGGCCCTTGCCTCCTGCTTTGGACTGTTAGTTTACAAAGATAGTCATAAGTCTTGATTCAATTGACCAGGTAAACACAATTACCTACTCAGATTTAAAATATAAATAAATATGAGAAATATAAATTAAAATAAAGTGTAAATACATTTTAATTTACAACATAAATAAAAAACAAACAAACCGCCCCATAGCACAGTTGGTAAACACTATGCTTGAGTAGCATATCCCACATGACTGACTGTGGTTTGAAACTCAGTCTCAGAAGCTTGAAAAATGCGCTGGGAGCATGTACATGCATGCCTAAAATTCCAACATGGTAGAGAAGGGACTGTGGCATGATCACACCCCTTTGGGAGTACTATCTCTTTTTCTCTCTTTCTGTAGTAAGCGCTTGCACCCTTTGGCATATCGTATCATATATATGTACCCACACACACATATATATGTGTGTGTATACATATGTATACACACACATATATATGTGTGTGTATACATATGTATACACACACACACACACACACACACACACACACACACAAACTTGAGTCCCTGCTATATATCAAGTGTATTGTTACAAAGTTAAGAAATATGATATTGTGTAATCTGGAAAGCAACTGTCTGTAGTCGGTTTTATCCCTAGTTTGTAGATAAGGTCAGTTGACTTGCCTGTGGTCACACAGCCCCTAAGGGTTAGAATGTAAAAATGAGAAACATTGGAGTATATGGTCCATGTAACTTAACTAGTTCTAAACTTACAGGCTTCTTCTCCTTAAGACATTGCTCATGTGAGATTCTTCTAACTTTTAGAAGAGAAGCATTTTTATAATTTCTGGAAGTTGAAAATCCAGCAAACCAAGAGAGTACAAAACTGAACCGCAATAATAACCAGTCTACAACTACTCTCACAATGTAGATGAATTTTCCAAATATAATATTGAGTAAAAGAAGCCCAAGACAAGTAGTGTAAATTACATTATTTCATTGATTGAGGGCATTGAAAATGAATGGCCACTCCAAGATGTTAGAAATCAAGACAGTGGTTATCACCGAGGGAGGCAAAGAATAAATTAAGCAGGAGGGACCTTCTGGAGTGCTGGTCCCATCATCTGATATGCACCATTTTCTGTATGTATAATATTTTTTAAAAGGTGCAAGCCAACTAGTTGGTGTGGTGGTTAAGGTGACTGGATTCTACAGGGCAGACTGTGAGGTTTGGGTTGTAGATCTCGTGGCTTGAAAAATAAGCTAGGCACATGTGTGTATGCACCCAAAATCCTGAGAGGAGATGGAGAAGGGATTATCATGTGGTCATCCCCCGGGGGGTGATTTTTCTCTCAGTCTGTCTATCCTCTGGGTGCACATGTGCCCTATAGCAAATTAAGAAACATAAAAGCAAACAAAAAAAACAGATTCTAGAAACCCACAAACGTGACACTACATGAAGCTGACACTCATTGACTATTAAGTTTTTCAAGTATAGTGAGATGTGGCTCATTTGGGGTCTTCCCTTAGGTTGGCTTTTGAAACAACTGAAACCCAGGAAGCAGAAGGGATAAAATCAATTTGTGCACCTTAAGCTAGTGGTGAGAAAGAGATGGCTCTTAAACAGCAGCAGGGAGTATAAGTAGAAAAATTCTTTCTGCAGAGACTGTGTACAAGGAGTTGGTGAGGGAGGGAGGGCCAGGTTGCAGAGGAATGTTGAATGCAATCAACAGTCACTAGCAGGACCAGGAGAGAGAGCTGACTTGCTGCTCTTCGGTACAGCTGATACAAGTGAAATCACAACATCACAGAGAATAAGAGTTTGAACTCTGGAAAAACTGGTATTAAATCTTACTTTATGCCATCAGGGACAAGTTACTTTAACTCGACAGTCCCATGTTCTCCAGTGGGCATAGTATACCAGCATTGTGATTTTCGGAAGGTGAACTGAGATGATGACGTCAAAGAGAGAGCACAGTGCTTATCAGATAGTAAATGCTAATTCTTCCCATTCCTCGTCTCCATGTTTTGGATTTTGAAATAAGACTGAATGTTGGCAGTTTCAATCAAAGGCAGGAGTTTTCCAGAAAGCAGAAAGAGTAAAATGAAGTGCAGAGAAGTGGCAAGACACGGCAGGTGTACAGAGGATGGATAGACAAAGAGGCATGATTTAGGGTGGGGCAGAGCTATGGTCAGTCTCAGATGGCAAACTTCAGATTGTTTGTACGCCGTTAAGCAGAGGTCCCATGAACAGAGGCACTGAGGATGGCTTAAGTTCGGGGGACAATGGAGATACCACCGCGGAGGCCCTTACTTAACAACGAGGTTGAATCTGAGGGAAGATTGAACAATGAAAAACACAGTCATTTCCTAAGACGCTTAGACTTTTTTTTTTTTTTTTTTTTTTTATTATCATCATATTCTTCTTTATATTACATTGAATTACATATAACTTTACATTGTATTACATTACTTTTTCAAAAGGGAATGCCATGCATGTCAGTCAGTACAGAGACATTAATCTCCCCGCTTCAACACTCAATATCTTTTCTATGTTTTCCCCAATCATTATTATTATTCTAATTATTTTTTAAGACAGTCCATCGCTATTTCTCATGTTGCTTGTACAAATACTTTGCCCATCATGAAATACTTCTCAGACAAATCCAGTTGAGAATACTATACATGTCAACATCAACAGTTAATAAGCCATATCTGTTTCTCACTAATGTCCTGCCTCTCTATTGTTCATTTGTTATCTTTCTCTATCCTCTTCTCTTCACTTCCCCCATTCCACACTGTCCTATTCTCATTAAGTACCTTCACTGCTTTTATGTCCTCCAATTTTTTTTCACTATCATAGAATGCTGATAGTCGGTATATATTGAGTGGATACATACAATATCTTTCTTTCATATCCTGGCTTACTTCACTCAGCAATATATCCTCCGTATCTGACCACTTTCTATCAAATTCCAGGGCCTTGTTATTTTTTATGGCTGAGTAGTATTCCATAGAGTATATATACCACACTTTTCCAATCCATTCATCAGTTTGTGGACATTTAGGTTGGTTCCATGTCTTGGCAATTGTGAATAATGCTGCAATAAACATTGATGTGCAAGCACTTTTCTGACTGAGCGTTCTCCTGTCTTTTGGGTAAATACCCAGAAGTGGGATTACTGGATCGAATGGTAGTTCTATTTGTAGATCTTTGAGGAACCTCCATATTGTTCTCCACAGTGGTTGAACTAGTTTACATTCCCACCAACAGTGTAGGAGGGTTCCCTTTTCACCACATCCCCGCCAACACTTATCACTTTTTATATTCTTAATCTTTGCCATTCTGACAGGGGTTAGGTGGTATCTCATTGTAGTTTTTATCTGCATCTCCCTTATGATGAGGGATGTTGAGCATTTCCTCATATGCTTTTTGGCTATTCGTATGTCTTCCTTAGAGAGACTTTTGTTCAGCTCATTTTCCCACCTTTTAATTGGATTAATCATTTTTTTTCGCATAAGGCACTTGAGTTCCCTATGTATTCTGGTTATCAGTCCCTTGTCTGAGGCATATTTAACAAAAATATTTTCCCATTCTGAGGGTTGTCGGTTCACACTTGTTACTGTGTCCTTTGCTGTGCAGAAACTTCTTAGTCTAATATAGTCCCACTTGTCTATTTTAGGGATTATTGCCTGTGCCTTGGGAGTCTTATTTAAGAAGTCTTTGCCTACTCCAATGTCCCCCAGAGTTTCCCCAGCATTTTCCACCAGTAGTTTTATTGTTTGAGGTTTTAGGTTAAGATCTTTGATCCATTTTGAGTTGACTGTTGTTAGTGGTGAAAGATGGGGGTTCAGTTTCATCTTTCTGCAGGTGGATACCCAGTTTTTCCAGCACCATTTACTAAAGATGTTTTCCTTTTCCCAATGGATTGACTGATATCCTTTGTCAAAGATCAGTTGGCTGTAAGCTTTGGGGGTTATTTCTGGGGTCTCTATTCTCTTCCATTGGTCCACATGTCTGTTTTTATGCCAATACCATGCTGTTTTGATGACCACAGCTTTATAGTATATCTTGGGATCAGGGAGTGATATGCCTCCTACTCCACTCTTCTTGCGCAGGATTGCTTTTGCAATACGAGGTCTTTTATGGTTCCAGACAAATTCTATGATTGCCCTTTCTAGATCTCTGAAGAATATCTCTGGTATTTCGATTGGAATTGCATTAAACATGTAGATTAATTTGGGTAGAATTGCCATTTTGATTATGTTAATTCTTCCAATCCAGGAGCATGGGATATCCTTCCACTTTTTTATGTCACTTTCAATGTCTCTTTTAAGATTTTCGTAGTTTTCTTTATAAAGATCTTTGACTTTCTTAGTTAGGTTTATCCCTAGGTATCTTATACACCTTGTGGCTACGGTGAAAGGGATTCCTTTCTTCAGCTCTGCTTCATTCAACTTGTTGTTCATAAATAGAAATGCTATAGATTTTTGGATATTGATTTTGTATCCTGCCACTTTACTGTATTCACTTATTACTTCAAGCAGTTTTTTCATGGATACCTTTGGGTCTTCTAAGTATACCATCATGTCATCTGCAAATAAAGATATTTTCAATTCTTCTTTGCCTATTCGAATGCCTTTAATATTGTTCTCTTCTCTGATTGCAATAGCTAAGACTTCCAGTACTATATTAAAGAGCAGTGGAGAAAGTGGGCAGCCCTGCCTAGTACCTGTTTTCAGAGGAAAAGCTTTCAGCTTTTCCCCATTCAGTATAATGTTAGCTGTAGGTTTTTCATAGATTGCTTTTATTGTGTTCAGAAATGACCCTTCTATACCAATCTTACTGAGAGTCTTAATCATAAAAGGATGCTGTATTTTATCAAATGCTTTCTCCGCATCAATTGAGATGATCATATGGTTTTTATCTTTCTTTCTGTTAATGTGGTGTATTACATTTATGGTCTTGCGTATATTGAACCATCCTTGCATCCCTGGTATAAAGCCTACCTGATCGTGATGAATGATCTTTGTTATATGTTGTTGGATACGATTTGCGAGTATTTTGTTGAGAATTTTCGCATCTATATTCATCAATGATATTGGTCTGTAGTTTTCCTTTTTTGTCATATCCTTATCTGTTTTGGGGATGAGGATGATGGAGGCTTCATAAAATGAATTTGGAAGGTTTCCTTCCTTTTGAATCTTTAGAAATAATTTTAGTAGGATAGGGGTTAACTCTTCCTTAAAAGTTTTGTAGAATTCACAAGTGAAGCCATCTGGGCCTGGGCTTTTCTTTGTTGGGAGGTTATTTATTACTGATTCAATCTCCTGGCTTGTTATAGGTCTATTCAGGTTCTCTATGTCTTCCTGATCCAATCTTGGTAGATTATATGCATCCAGGAATTTGTCCATCTCCTCCAGGTTATCTTGTTTGTTGGCGTAAAGTCGCTCATAGTATCCTCTAATGATATTTTGTATTTCTGCTATGTCTGTGGTAATATTGCCTGTTTCATCACATATTTGATTAATCTGGTTTCTTTCTTTCTTCTTCTTAATCAGTCTAGCCAATGGTGTGTCGATCTTGTTAATCTTTTCAAAGAACCAGCTTTTGCTTTCATTTATTTTCTGTATGGTTCGTTTATTTTCTATTTCATTTATTTCTGCTCGAACCTTTATTATTTCTTTTTGCCTGGCATTTTGGGGATTTGTTTGTTGTTGTTTTTCCAATTCTCTGAGGCATGATGATAAGTTATCTAGTTGCCATCTTTCTGTCCTTTTCTTATGTGCACTAATTGCTATGAATTTTCCTCTTATGACTGCTTTTGCTGTGTCCCATAGATTCTGGACACTTGTGTACTCATTATCATTAGTTTCCATAAATTTTTTTATTTCAGCCTTAATTTCTTCAGTAGTGAAGAAGTCATTCAGAAGTAGGTTGTTCAGTTTCCATGTGTTCGTGTATTTTCGGGGTTGTAAGACGCTTAGACTTTATAGACCCAAAATTCCACTTGAGAAAAATCTCCTGGAAATTTGATGGCAGCAGGACTGAATTTCCTTTCAACCAGATTTATTGAGTACTAGCTACAGCTCAGCTGTCAAGGTTTCCCAGTTCCGCAGATGAAACTTTTTTTGTTTAAAAGTAGGGAGAAAAAAGCTATTGACAGTGAGCTGCAGGGGAAATTCGAACACACACCCCTTGTTCTCAGACACTGCCTCTGGGGCAGTTTTTTCTGGGTCAGGATGTTTATGAAGACATTCAATGTACCTTATCCTGGTAGAAAACAAGAGTTTTGAAACAGACCAGAAGGAATAGTACAGTATTGCAATCTTCTTTGACCAGAGAAAGCGGCTTAAAGCTTTTGAGTAGGAAATGTTTCTTGGGAGAAAAGGGTAGTGTTTTTGAAGAGGGTACTACTCCTTCCCCCTTTTTTCATGATCTGGCTCACATGAGCTCTCTGCTCTTGTACAGATACATGTCTTTGGTCATCTCCTCTAAGAGCACACAAATAATTGTTTCTCTAGGGGTGAGGTGAAATGAGGCTGGCATCCTTCCTAGGTAGCTGGGCATCTTTCCCTGTTCCTCTCACCTGCTCAGCCAGAACCATTAACTCGATGAAGCAGCCTCTGTTGAAAGAAGCTCCAGTTAGTAAAGTGATGTGCCAATAAAGGAATCATGTATTCCAGGGAAAGCAGCCAGCTGTTATGGGCCACGCAGGAGAGCTTTTCTAGGTTGAGAAAACCATCCTCTACTTAACAATGACTTCCAAATACGGACTTGCCATTCACTAGAGATGTAAGGAAGCCTGATGTTAGGACTATTTCTCTGCATCTTTCAAAATCAGGTGCCATGAAAATGAGTCAGTCAGGAAGAAAATAGAAAAAGGCAAGTATGCCCTGATCATGTCATTAATGAAATTACGATCAGGACACTAACACTTTACTATTTGTTGTTATTCACATCACATTTAGGAAGATACCCAACCCCTTCTTCCCTGTTCTCTTGCCTCTAACATGTACATCCTCCTTACTGATGGCATGAAGATCAGAAGTATCAGTAGTTTATCCTCTTCTATCTTTTTCCTTTAGAACAGGAAGTTGTGGTTTGAATGTTTGTGTCCTCCAAAAATGTTTATGTCAAAAGCTATTGTGATCCCTAATGCAATAGTATTAAGAGATGGGGCCTTTAGAGGTAATTAGGCCATGAAGGTGGAGCCCTCTTGAATGGGAAGTTCCTTGAAAAAGCGGCCAAGGGAGCTTGTTTTCCTCTTCTGGCCATGTGAGGATGCAGCATGAAGGCTCCATTAATAAAGCAGAAAGTAAGCCATCCACAGACACCGGATCTTCAGGTGTCTAGATCATGAAGTTCTCAGCCTCCAGAACTGTAAGGAATAAACTGTGGTTTATAAATTACCCATCTAAAGAGTTTTGTTAGAGCATCCCAAAAGAACTAAAACAATTGTTCATGTCAGTCTGTTTCTCTGTGTTCTACCAACAACTTGGACCAGGTCCTTAATAATTCACACATGGTTTATGGCCATATGAGGGAACTCCAGAAAGCTCATGGAAATAAGGAATTAAAGCATGAGGGTATTTTTTTTTTGATATATAAAAAGGTGGAATTCATGAAGTGTTTCTTCATAATACTCATCTTACGTTATGTGAATATTTCAAAGACCCCTCTTATAGTCTTATGATTGGCTTCTCTACCTGATGGGTGTACATTTTAGCTCAGTCCATCTTCTGTAAATGTCAATTTTATTGTGTGATTTTTAAATTTAAGCATTTTTAATAGCTTTGTTTCCTGAAGGTCCATTGTTTGGTTTTCCAGCCTCTCTATAATGTGGTCTCATGTCAATTTCCTATCTTTCGCTATTTCTAATGCACTTTCCTATTTATGCAGAGACTCCAACCATCCATTCAGCAAGAACTTGAGGAGAATGCATGCTTATACAGCCCCAAGGTCTGCCACATCAGAGTTCAGCCAATACTTGTTACATAAATGAATCAATGAATCAAAGGAACCTCCCCTTTTTTATTCTTTCTATATGATCTGATTTTGACCCAACCCTGTCCAAACCCAGTAATCCTTCTAGGCCCAGGTCAGGTTAAATCCCCCAAGGGGAGCCCCCTCCTAATTCTCTGGTCATTTGGCTTCATTTGTCTTTGAGTTTTTGTAGAACTGACTTTACTGTCCCATAAAGTGTTTAATGAGACACCTATTTCTCTTTTAGGTCTAAGTGTTTTGTTTGTTTGGATAGTCTGATATTTCAAAGGACAGCTCAGGTTTTTAAAGAACAATCACTGCCTTGTTCTATTCTTTCATTCTTTTCATAAATTCATGAATTGTCCAAGGCTAGTGACTAGAACTATTATATTAGATCATTTAAAAAGTCATGATGTAGTTTTCTAGGTTTTTCTAAGTAAAAATTCCTCATGAATTTCTCAACCACCCAATAGATAGCTTGGTGTGTCTACCCACATACCAAGACTCTATATTTGCCCACAGTTTGGTTGAGTAAACATTGTGGACATACTGAAACTACACTTGAAAAACAGTTTGTTAGACCACAGCAAACATCTGATCAAAGTTTGACTATCCAAACTGGCAAAAGTTAAGTTGTCATTTAACTTTGGTTCATAGATACTGAATTCCAACTGAATTAGTTGAAAGTAGAAAAGAAACACGGGGCTGGAGGGTGATGTGCTGGGAAAATTCCATGCTCTGTGAGGCTGATCCACATAGTAGAGACCCAGGTTCACAGCCAGCGACGGACTTCCACAAGAATGGACTGCAAGGTATGCCTTTGACCCAGGGCTGAAAGGGACTTGGGTGGATGCCAACATCAAGACCCTGTTGGGGATGCTCTCTCTCTGTTTCTTTCTCTCACTCATGGGATAAATAACTGAAATAAACTTAAAAAGAAAGGAAAAGAAGAGGTGAATTTGTTGCAAACACAGTCACTGAGTCACAGTGACAGTGGGGGCTTCCTAGCAAAGATCCTTTCTCTTTTCTAAGATCTCAGTCCTAGCTCCCAGGATGCCTAGCTGAACATATGTCCTGTTCTGCATTGTTTGAGCCCCCAGGTATCCTGGCAACAACTCTTTCTCTCTCTTTATTTTCTAAATTAGTTTGCGAGTGTTCCTGTAAATAGAAGGGCCACAGTTAAGGTTTCTTCTAGAGTTCATGCTCCTTCAGGAAGTGAGCGACATCCTCCTCCCCTCCTTGGCTCTCTGCCTGGGTCTTTTGACTCTGTTTCTTAACTCAGCTGCTCTTATCCTGTTTCTCACGCTTTCCTTTTCTTGTCACATCGGACCTTTCTCTGGAACTAGAACTGAGTGAAACTGAGATCCCAAAACACCAGTAAATGACACAACTTTCATGAGCCATGAAACCAAATGAACCCAAGGAATGTACTGATTTCTGACGAAACGATCAAAATATTTGTCATGAAAGTCAAACCGGAAGTTTTCCAAAGACACCATCAGAACACATTTGAGACAGAGCTGAATATATATCTTTACTGCAACTACTGAAATAGAACAAACCCAGAGAGTTAAAATCATGTATAAACAAAGAGCCAAACACTAAGTCGTATTTCATTTGACTTGATCATCTGACTAGAACATCGTTTCTGGTGTTAAACACAGATGTAAATAGTAACACTCTTTGATGTTTAGCTGGTGCTTTGTAGAAAACTATCTTCACACCCATGTTGGGAATGGCTAAAAATATGGACACAAAAGCTATGTTTCATTATCTGTTGCTCACAGCTGTGTAAGTTGGGACAAATTTTTTTTTAATCTCTGTTTTTTTTTAGTTTCTTTATTTGCAAAACGGGAATATGCTAGCACCTGTATAGTAAGGTCAATGAGAGAATGAGAGAGTTAATGTCAGTGATATCCAAAGCACTTAAAATACTGCCTTTGCATGGTAAGTATTTTATTAGTCTTACATAGAGTAGAACTAGTAGTAATTCTATTTGGTCCTTATAACCACCCTATACAATATACTGGGCAAGAATACTTATGGTTACTTTATTTTGAGGAAATCAGTCCCACAGAGAACAGATGACTTGTCAACAGTTGTATGGTGCAAATATAAACTCTGATCCCTTATGTTTCAAGTCCAAGATGTTTTATGATAGAAAGTTTTCAGAATTTACATGCAGTTTGTAGGGATTGACTCTTCTATCAGAGATGGTCCCTTCAGCAGTTGTGTTAGTGATCACTTTAACTTCCAACCACTTAAGTTGGGCTTGAAATGATAATTCAGTCAGGATTCCCTTGCTAGAAATTTGGCATTGGATGTAGAGTAAAATATAAGTTAGAATAACATTTAGAGATAGGGCTGGCCATATAGCCTAGTGATTAAGGGAACTGGATCCTTTATGGTTGATTGTGGATCAAATCCTGATCCCAGAAAATTGAAAAACACTGCAGGTGTGTATACATATGTGCCCCAAATCCCTATAACAAGGAGAAATGGAGGAAAAGGGATTGTGGTGTGATCACACCCCATTGTGGCTTGCTTGTCCTCCTCCCCCCACTAGTTCCCACTAGTTTTCCTTTTTTTTTTTTTTTTTTTTTTCCCCCATATCTTCCTAAGTGCAGACTGTATTCCTTTCGAAGAGGATGGTATTCTATGAGATAAAGTTGCATCATGGTGAGGTGATGTTGATTACTGGTTAAGAGTACTCTGGACTGGGTTGTTAGGATTCAAATATTCCCTCCACCAGTCACTAGCTATGTGACCTTGGATTAATACTCTGATGTCAGTTTCCTCAACTGACATTAGGACTTGCCATTATCTTATTAACCTCATAATAGTATTAATAAACTCTTGTGAGAAGGTTAATGAGGTAATAGTTATAATGCTTTTAGAATAGTACCTGGCACTGTACATGCTCAGAGACTATTAGCGGTGACTGTTGATAATAAATTCCCCTTTGAGGCTTTATGTCAGGTCAATACGTTCTGCCACTAAAGTAGTTTAGGACATAAGCATCTTGCAAGTAATCTAACTCGAAAATCACAGCTGTCTGACTTCTCACTTTCCTTCACTTTACAAGTCTGATCAGTCACTGAGCCCTGTGGATTCTTGCACTGTAGCTCCTCCTGCTACTGCCCTGTTCCGGCTCTCCTCATTTCATCCTCATTTCATCCCATGTAACCCACTGAGTGGCCAACATGTCTGTCTTTCCATTGGCCCCAGAGTAAGCTCAGACCTACATTGCAGTAAGGGCTTTATCTGCCCTAGTCTCGTATCACCTATCCATTTTAGGTAGGAAATGTGCTCTCCCAACCCCAATAATCTCGGCTTAGGGAATGGTGTTCAATTTCATTCATTCAGACTTCAAAGCCCTTAGTGATCAGGCCATATGCAGCTTCAAGTTCTCATTTTCCAGTTTGCACTTGACATCAGCCACTCACAATCTACCTTCACTGGATCAATTGTACCATACCTTGAATGCACCTGGTCCTTCCATACTTTGATAAGTTTATTTCCTTTGGAAACTTTTCTATCACAGTCTTTTTCATTCAACATGCCTGCATCAGGAACTGTCTTATATGAAGCCTCACAGAATGCCCAGGGAAATTGAGGGGGGCCAGGGTAGAGAAAAATGACCCTAGCACCAACTCTCTTCCTGGCTTTCACTTGCTCACTGGCAGACTGTGACATTTGTACACATTGAACAGGAGGTAAAGTTCATCTCTCAGGTAATGTGAACTGACATGCTAGTGAAAGACTACAACTAAAGAATTTTATTTTTTTTTTCACTCCAAAACAAATCACAAAAGAAAGCCACAAAGAAGTAAAAGCATGACAGCTTAAACTATTTTATTTTCTACCAAATGAAAGGAGATGGCTTTGTGTATGTGTCATCTTCAGTAAACAGCTAGTTCTTGAGAATGAAACCATGACCCAGACACATTGAACAAAACAGTGATTTGAGATGAAAGGATTTTCCCATAAGCATGAAGTGTGTCATATGCAAACCATTATCCAAGTCCAATCCAAAGGTATGGGTTGTATTTTGTTACTTAGGGGAAACAGACAGTCGAGAAAGAGCCCCCATGTATTCTTTGGGAGAAATCATTTTATTTATCTACTCTTTATTTTGTGCCATGCCAACATTCTTTCTACATTGTTAAGAATCACCATCATTTTATGAAAAAAGGTACCAGTATTATTTTCATGTTATCCTTGATAAAACTAAGTCTCTAGGAGGTGAAGTAACTTGACCAAGATTCTAGTTTAAGTAACTTCTGTAACTCATGGTACTACTAGTGTGTGGAAGATCATGGATTTGAATGTAGATTTGTTGGGCTTCTCGGACTACATATGGTAAAGGTGTTTCCTGCTGACCTGGCCAGGGAATTTGAAGCACAGTCCCAATGTGAAATATGACTTATCTTGAAGAGGACATTGCCACTAGGCCATAGAGTTGGCCCATCCCTTAATTTTTAGATAGAAGACTACTCAAGCTTGGGCCAGCAGGTGGCATGGAGGTTAAGGTGCTGAATCTCATGTGGCTGACTTCATGGCTGGAGTGCCAGACTAGGACACTTGAAAATCACAGGAAGGCACATGTGTGTGCATGCCTTAAATTCTGACAGAATAGAGGAGAAGGGATTGTGGCGTGACCTTCTCCCTAATTGATGAATTCTCACTTTCCCTCTGTCTCTCTCTGATGAGCACATATACTCTATAGCAAAGCTAAAAACAACAACAACAAAAAACAAACAAAAAACCCAAGTGTAAAGAATAAAGAAGAAAACATGTGGGTACTAATACCTAGCATGATGCCCAGACACTAGTTTGCCTCTGATTTACCAAACATAAAAGCTATACATCCTTTATTGACGGCCATAAAATATGAAAGGAATAGTGGCCTGGACTCATATGGCTAGGCCAAGCATTTCTGCTCTGTACCAGCTAGCTGTGTGATCTCCATGAGTTATGGAATTTCTCTGGACCTTATTTCTTCAATCTAAAATGGGAATCTAATTCTGCAGAAGTTTCTGTTAAGTTTGGCAGCATACAAACGAAGCCCCAGATAACAGTGGTTTCTTTTTTTCTCATATGAATATAAATAAATAAATAAATAAATAAATAAATAAATAAATAACAGAGACAGAAAAGCCGGGGAAGGACTAGTGGCTTCTGGTATCATCAGGAATCCAGGCTATTTCTGTTTCACCTCTTTAGCCTGTGGTTTCTACCCTTAAAGTCACCTGGAGTCCAAGATAGCAGTTAGAGCCTCAGTTATTTTGTAAATTCTGTTATCAGGAGTCTTTAATCAAATAGGGGTTCTCTTTCTTTTTTTCTTTCTTTTCTTTTCTTTTCTTTTCTTTTCTTTTCTTTTCTTTTCTTTTTCTTTTTTTAAGAGATTTTTGCTGTAGGACGTGTGTGCTACCAAGAGAAACAGAGAACTAGAAAGTGAGAAATCACTCCCTAGGGGAGACGGCCACACTGCAATCCCCTCTCCTCTATTCTTCTCTCGGGATTTTGGGCACTCAAACACACGCCCCCAGCATGAGTTTCAAGCCGCCAGCTCTGAGACTCGAATTGCAGTTGACTACATGGGAGTCTAGCGCTGTAACCACTAGACCATCTGCTGTCCCTTCCTAATGATGAAGGAGAAAATTGCTGATGTTAAACATCTAGAAATATGTACCAAATGTTACCTTTTTGGAGGTTTGGTAGAATAATGAAACAGAATGATGAATCCTGGATGTCAAAGGTAATACCTGGGACATGGGACAGAACATATAAATGCTGCTTAGTAGTGATCAGTATTATGAAGCAAATATGCCTCAGAGCCAAGACTTGTAGCTAGGTCTCCAGACTTCTCCCATGTTTCATTTCTCATGTATTAATGATAGACTAGTGAGTAAAAGGTAGTGAAGTATTTACCAACTACTGTTACTTACACATTGTGTGTTCAGGAAATGACAACTTATCAGTGGTTAGCAGACATATCCAGCCAGATAAGATGTTGAAACTGTTAACAAGTTATTCTTGAAGGGAAAATTATGGTGGAGTGGAGGAAGAAACTGCCGTTATTGAATGGTGGGATTCGTTCAGTACCTAGAAAGGTGTGGCATTTAAACTCAACCTTAAATAGCAGGTGAGATGTTAACAAGTGACAGATAAGAAATGGCGGTTCTGACCAGGCAATGGTGTGATGGGTAAGGTGGCCCACATGGCCAACTGCTTGGTTTGAGTCCTGAATCCAGCCTTGAACAATATGCTGGGCTCATGTATATGCATGCCCAAAATCCCCAAAGAGGGAGAAATTGATAAGAGATTGGAGCAATACCATCTCCCATAAGGGATGCTTCATCACTTTCTCTGTCTCTCTCTGGCAAGTGCACATGCCCTCTAGCAAATTATTAAAAACAAAACAAAAAACCAACCATAACAACAACAACAAAAATGGTTCAAAGAGAATACCATGCACATGGACGTAGAAGCTCAACATCGTAGAATGATCCTTTGGGTCTTAAACCAGAATGCCACTGTGTTTCCTCCCTTGGCTTGACTATAAGATGATTCCCTGAGTTTTGGAAGATTCCAGATGGGTGCCAGATATTACCTCTGTTGAAAAGTTGGCTGCTCAGGACCAGCAGTTAGCGTAATGGCTATGTCGCTAGATTCCCATGTAGTCAACCGCAGTTTGCGTCCCGAACCAGTGGCTTAAAACTCACGCCAGACACGTGTGAGTGTGTGCCCAAGATTCCAAGAGGAGCATAGAGGAGAAGGGATTGCTGCGCGGCCATCCCCCCTGGGGGGTGATTGCTCACTTTCTGTCTTTCTGTCTCTGTCTGGTGAGCGCACGTGCCCTATAGCAAAAACCTCTCCAAAAAAAAAAAAAAAAAAAATGTTGGCTGCTCAAGATTTGAGAGCCTGGTTCAAAGGCACATCTTGTAAAGAAGCAGGGACATAATAGTAGGTGGGCAACTGCTCTGAGATTAGGCCCATGTCAGATTAAAGACAGAGGTGAAATTTGTTGTTTCCTAGGTAGTCTTCAGAAACAAAGTGAACAGATGTGCTCTGATTAATTCACAAGATAGCCTTAAAGTAATGTAAAAGGTCTGGAAAATGATTAGAAGAACTCTGACTTTTATTGCTGGCAAAGGTCCTAGAAGTTTTTGAGCAGAGGAGTTTCATGATGTGACACATCTAAGAGGAATCACTGTAGCTACTGTACTGACAGTACACTGGGGTGAGAGGAGGGTGGTAGAGGTGAAAGCAAAGAGACGCTTTGAAAGACTATGGCTGACCCTAAGAAGGAGATAATGGTGTCTAGAACCAGATGGTTGTAGATTGGTGTGACGTTTTCTGATACTGTATGTTTGAAAAGTAGATAAAAATAGGAGTTAGGGTGGGCCTTATCAAAGATGCAGCTGCTTCTGCACAGTGGCTGTGATCAAAGAGAGGGGAAGGGGCAGCAGAAGGAAAAGTAGAATTTCTGGTGGAAACAGCTGATGTTGTTATCTATAAGTGGCCAATAAACAAGACTCTAGAAGTGTTAAAAAAATAAGAGTTAGGTATGAAAAATGAACGATGAGGCCAGTGGTGGTGTGATTGTTAGGGCAGCTGGGTTCCACATGGCCAACTGCATGGGTCAAGTTCCAGACCCAGCAGCTTGGAAAACATGCCAGGCACAAAAATCCAAAGAGGAGAATGAAGAAGAGATTACAACATGGGCTTCCCCAACGCCAGGAGTGCTTTCTCATTTTCCTTCTCTCTCTCTCTCTCTCTCTCTCTCTCTCTGTGTGTGTGTGTGTGTGTGTGTGTGTGTGTGTGTGTGTTCCTTTCCAGTGAGTACATATACCCTATGGCAAATTAAAAAAAAGTTTAGAGAATATAAAAGAAAGGAAGGAGGAAGGAAGAAAAGAGAACAGTCTGTTAAGAGTTCAGTTTTTGATGGAGCAGCTCGAAGAACGGAGTTGATAGCAGATTGAGTAGAAATACTAGAGTATTTTAATGCTTAGTAAAACAGCTACTGGCTAGTGTTTGTTATAGTTTTTATCATTACAAGGGCATTTGTATACATTATTATTTTATCTTGAAAGCAACCCCAAAGATAATCTGCTTACAATGATGGTCTCTATTGTACAGAAAATACAACTATTGGGTTGTCGAAAAATCATGACATATTTTTTCTGTTTTTCCATGCAAAAATGCATCATGACTTTTCAGATGTCCCAATACAACACAGGAAAATTAAATTACTTGAACTAAGAACTCACAGCTAGTTGGTGTGGGACTCAACCTAGGTCAGTTGGACCCAAATCCATCTTTCCACTTTTTAATTTGTTGTTGATTCAATATTTATTTAAACTAAAAGTACTTCTGCTTTTACACTGTTTTCTCACGTTGCAATCTGTGTAACCAAAGCAGCTATTGTCTAATAGCATTCCAGCGCACACAGCAGGGGAAGGGAAAGAGAAATGTTAACTGTGTAATGTGCTTCTCTGAGAAACGGATACACAGCCATGCACACTTGAGATCTGGAAGTGGCAAGTTCTTCTACAAATGCCGTATTACAACAGAGTTCAATTAAAATGAGGAGGGCCAGCAGGTGGCATGGTGGTTAAGGCGCTGGACTCCCACATGACTGACCATGGTTTGAGTCCCAGACCTGGCAGCTTGAAACATACTGGCACGTGTCCGTGCATGCCCAAAATCCAGGAAGGAGGATAGAAAGCAGAAGGGACTACAGCATGGCCATCCTCCTGGGAGATGATTTCTCATTGTCCCTCTCATTGTCTCTCTCTGTCTCTCTCCCCTCCAGTGAGCACATGCATCCTTTGGCAAAAACCTTAAAAAAAAAAAAACAAAAAAGAGGAAGAAATGAAATGTTGTGGAGGTAACCCTGACATCAAGACCAGAAGTTAAAAGACTTAAGTCAGGGACCAGCAGATGGTGTAATGGTTATGTTGCTGGACTCCCACATAGTCCACTGTGGTTCAAGTCTCTGACCTGGTGGCTTAAAGCTCATGCTGGGCAGATGCACATGTGTGCCCAAAATCTCAAGAGGAGAAGTGATTGCAGCATGGCCATCCCCCCAGGAGGTGATTTTTCACTTTCTATCTCTCTGGCAAGCACAGGCACCCTATAGCAAAAGTCTCTCTCTTAAAAAAAAAATGACTTCAAGTTTCAGTATTCAAGCATATTAGTCCTATGTAAGATCACACTTCTGTTAAAAAAAAAAAAAAAAAAAAAACTAATGCAGATCTTATTCTGGAAGGAATCTATTATTTTTAAATTACTTTTAAAGGTTTTTGCCATAAGACCCATGTGCTTAGCAGAGACAAAGAGAGTGAGAGATCACCACCCCCCCAGGGGTATAGCCATACTTCAATTCCTTCTCCTCCATTCTCTTCTTTGGATTTTGGGCACAAATACACATGTGCCCGATGCGATTTTCAAGCTGCTGGATCTAGGACTGGAAACACAGTTGACCATGTGGAAGGCCAGCACCTTAACTACCATACCACTTGCTGGCCATGAGAGGGAAACTGTTATGAAGATCGATAAGGATAATTAACAAATCACACAACATTGACCGCAACATTTTGCTTCAGCCACCATTCAGCCTGCAGAGGAGCACTTCCACCCTGAGGGTTCTGAGATGGTTAGGGAGCAGCAGGGCTGGGATGTGGCAAATCTGTTACTCATCACAAGAACTTTCCCATTCTTAGTCTTCTCGGGAAGCTGGGCCAACTCTCTTTCATTTGCTAAGAATTTGGGCTAAAATTCAAGAGACCTTGGTTCAATAAAAACCCTAAGATAAAAATGTTAGCTAAAATCTTATGAAGCCTTCTTCTTTTCTTCTTTTACCCCCCTGTACTTTCTCTGTTCAGGCAGTTTGCCATGTCGGTCGAGGCTTGATGCATGGCAGGGAGAATTCACGTGGAATTGTTTGCCTGGTTCAGAGTTGCACGTCTCTTGGCACTCTGACTGCCCCTCTCAATGCTCTGCATGTCCTTCCTGAGCGGCAGAGGCACATGATGGTAAGACTGAGTTAAAGTACATTAATCCATGTGGCTTCCAGTAGGATAAGAAAGGTGCAATCTCTGTCATTGTTGCTGATAGCACAGAGAATGCCTGTGTTCGCCAGAGACAGTGAGACAAGGGTGGGGGAAGTACCCCCCCAGGGCCTGGGCATGGTGCAATCCCTTCTCCTTTTCTCCATCCTGTCAACACTTGGGCATGAATGCACACACACCTGGAGTGTTTTTCAAGCCACAGGGGGCAGTATTTGAAGCACGTTGTTGGTTATATACGATCTGGCTTCCTTAACTAGTTGGCCATAGGACCAGCCTGAAGGGTGTAATCTTGAAAAAGGACTATTTTCTTTTAGATGCAATCCCATGCAGCCTTGCCCATCTGTTGACAGAAGAGATTTTTAGCATATTGTCCACACAGATGGATGATGTTTGCAGCAGTTACAGTCCCTTGGCCAGGACCTCTGAGCCAGCAGTGTGTCAGATTCATCTCACGAGAAGGCTGAGAGCCACGTTGCTGCTTCACTCCTTTGCTGCAAGTGTTTCCAAGTTGGCAATTGCTGAAGCATTGGACATCCTTATCTTAAAATAGCGAGAATCATTTGGGACCATCGAGTTACTCTCTCTAGGAAAGGACTTTAAAGGAAGAGAGAGCCTTAATTCTGATTCCAATTTTCTAAAAGCATTTGAACCTGGGTGTCATCCTGACCTTGGCCTGCCAGCTGCCCTGTTCTGCTGCTCCGGAATCTCATCCACTTATGATTTTTTTAAACCACCTGTCAGCATGGGAAGCAGGAGAGAGGATAGAGCAAGAAGACAAATTAGATGTGAATGTCTCAGTGGAATTGGAAGCTAATGCTGTTGTCCATTGAGCAAGTCAAGGATTCACCCAAAGAGGTCGGAACAGAAAGGCCCTAGAATAGAAGCGGGAAAATGGGTTCCAGTCTAATTCACAAGGGCTTTCATCTGGGGTAAACAGCATGACATGTGTTCTGCGTCCGTTATAGGCATTTTTCTGATGTTCAGTCCTCCCTTTTCCTGAACCTGACTCTCTTAAAAACGAATTACACTGAGTAAATCAGCAACACTGTGAAACCTCATCACTAAATTAGAAGGAACTAAGAAACTAACACATATTTGGGCACTATATTGCCAAGCACTATGCTAGGTGCTTTAAGCAATTTAATATACAATGAATGCCTTGATTAATTACTGAATTTATTCTTTGGTTTCCTATCACCCCTTTTTACAGTATCAGTTCCCAGATGCATGAATATCCAGAGATGTGGTAATACGGGACTTTGATAGGTGATCTTTACAGTCCCTTCTACTTTTTAAGAATAATTATTTATTTAATTCCGTTTATTATTATTATTATCATTTTAATTTGACCAGGCAGAGACAAAGCGAGAGAGAAAGGGAAGCAAGAAAGCAAGCTGCCAGGTCCAGGGACTCGGTCAACTGTGTGGGAATCCAACACCTTTATCCGCCAAGCCACCTGTTGGCTCCAGATTTAACTGATTGCCCTGGATATCAGGAAATTAGGTTTACATAGACAAATAGTTGTCAGCATTACTTAGATATGCAAGGGTATATTAATCCAAGGATAATTGTTTCAAGTGTTGTTCATGGTGCAGTCTCCCCAGGTTGCGGCAAGGGGCGATCCACTAGCGTTGGCTACTCTTCTTGGGTAACTATGTCTTGCAGTCAGCTGACATAGTTCTAGGACATCATCTGAGTTGTGTGGGCAGTACTGAAGAAAGGCAATGTGGCATTTCCCAGCCCACAAGGCCCAGTGCCTTTCAGGCAGCCTTCTCCTAAAGCTGTAGCTCTTACCTATTTAGTAAACTCTTTTTTTTTTTTTTTTTTTTTTTTTTTTTTTGTCCTTTGCCACTTCAGGCCCAGAGGCCATGGCCATGTCTACTCTTACTAGTCTGTGCTAAGTCCTGGCTGATTCTCTAACCCCACCTATCCCATTGTAAATAGTTCCTTTATTAGCACAGTTTCAGTGATCCCAGTTTTCCTCTCCTGAGCACCACTTCTTTGTCCTCTGTTTGCTGGACATATTGACTATATTTTCAGTCATCTGAACTCCATCCAGCTAAAACAGAGCTCATTGTAAACCTGCCCCTCACCCATGTTCCCTGACTCAGCGATTCATGCAACTCCCTGAGAATTGCCAGACACCTGGGTAGCACCCTAGACCTCTGCATCTCACTCGCTTCAGTCAGCCACTGATTTACTGGGTCATCAGGAAAGTCACGAAGTATTTTTCTATGCAAAAATGCATCATGACTTTTTTAACAGCACGTTTCCTAAATCTCTTCTTCTTCACCATCTGCACAGTTCTCTCATTATTTCTCAAGTGGTTTACCATCTGCCCTGGCCTAACTTCCCTTCCCGTTCTCACTATTTTCACTTCTATGACAATTACATTCATATTTTATAGACAAAATCTCCTCATGCTAGTCTACTCTGTAAAGTCCTTCAATGGCTCCTTATTACCTTCAGGATAAAGTCTAACTCCTCAAAACACATCTAACTTTTTTTTTCTTTTTTTGTCTTTTTTAGACTTAGCTATTTTTGTGATGTTTTCTCATAGGAACTCTGTATTTCAGTTCTACGAGACCTCTTGATGTTTATATTAGGTGGTTGAGCTTCATATTTGTGCCTTGTTGCGTCCTATTTCCTCTGACAAGAATATCCTGCGAGTCTTAGTCCCTCTGATCTTACCTCCAGCTCTGCATCCCCTTCTCTAGGACACTTCTCCAGACAACCTAAGACAACCAAAGACACTTCGGGAGCCTCTGAGGTGAGGGCATGTCCTAGAGCAAGGTGCTCTGTGTTCTTGATGAAGCGCCATCTCTTTGTCCTGCTCTGTGCCACGCGAGCCCCTAGACTTATGCTTGCAGTTCGCCTTAGGGTGCCATGTGTTGCTTAGACCTGAAATAAGGCCTGGGACTCAAGTCTGGGCTGTCCCAGAGAGCAACATCACAGTCAAGTCTCAGGAGATATGATGTGTTGAAATGACTGATGTATCTCAGAGTCCAAGATGGTTTTGAACCCAAGGTCATCTGCTGACTAGTATAGTACATAGCTTTCTGTCCCGACCCGCGGGACAGTCGAACAGGTTCCCTGGGGAGGGAGTGAGAGATGGGACAAACACACGCACACACACTAGGAGATGCTGATCAAGTCGTCTTCTTCCATCTACTTCCATTTATTGAGGAAAAATGGCGAGTTATATACAGCTGGTGGGCACCAATTGGTTGCCCGAAATGCAAATGAGATAGAACAGCATGAACCAGTCATTGATGTGGGTGGATCTCTCCTGTTGCCTAGAAACCCAACCACTTCCGGAGAGAATGGTTGGTCACATGATTTCTGAGAAACGGTTTGCTCAGTGAGGAAGTGAAGCCTAATGGTTTCCAAGATGGTGGATAGCTCAAGATGGCAGATAGCTCAAGATGGCTTCCGTATGCAGTGCCCTCCACAGCTTTCAAGGAGGAAAAGTCCAGAGCATGATACACCAATGAATTGCTTGCTTCATAGAGATGTTGAGCCCTCAGGATCCGAAGGGCATTTTGCAGCAAGAGTATTAGGGAAACTGGCTGTGGCTATTGTCTTTGAGGCAGTTAGGATTGGGGTATTTATTCCTTAGGCCTGTGGCATCTACCTCCTGGAAAGTTCCTTTCTCCCTTGTGAAACGTCATGTTTAGGTAGATAGAATTTAAAACTTATACCCTTACTATGAAGTTCAGTAATTGTTTTTCCAGCTAAAATTAACTCTAGGGATAATATAGAAAAATGTTTTTCAAATCTTTGGCTAGTGAATCTCTTTCATAGTGATATGTAATCTTACAACATCCTTTTAGAATTTAAAAAAGTCATAATTTTCAGGTAGCATAATTAAGTAATTTTAACAAAAATATTTATTTATTTAACTTTATTTGTTGTTACTATTTTTAAATTTGACCAGCGAGAGAGAAAGGAAAACTGAGAAAGTAAGCCACCAAGTCTGGGACTTGAACTGCAGTCAGCCATGTGGGAGTCTAGCACCCTTAACTGCCACGCCGTCTGCTGGCCCCAAGAAGTAATTTTAAGTTAAAATTATGTTTAGTATTATATATTAAATACTAATTACATACTGCAGACAAAGATTTGCTCTTAAATTCAGGTTTTTAAAGTAGATACAGATATATACAGTTTTATATCTTTAGTCTAGACTTCTTCCCTAAGCTCCAAACTCTAAAAACCCAGCTATCTCCTTTAACAGACATATCCTAGTGCTCCCTCAAAAATCTTTTCCAGCTGTAGTCTCTCACAAATCTGTGTAGGGCAGCTCCATCCTGGCCCCAAAACCTTGGATCCATACTGAATTCTTTTCTCAATAACAGCCCATATTCAATCCATTTAAATCTCGATTACTCTGTCACACAGATATATAAAATATGATCACTTCTCGCGACCTCTACTGCCATTACCATGGTCTATAAGTCAGCATCATTTTTTGGTCTGTTCCCTGCAATAGCTTTTTACCAGCTTCCCTGCTAATTTTGCCTCATAACAATTTATTCTAGGGCCTCCACACTGACCCTCTTAAATTAGATCATATTATGCTTCTGCTCCAAACCCTCATAGTAAAAGCCAGCCTTATTGTTTCATATATAGTATACCTTATTTTTAAATTCCTGTCTCTTGTGCCTTCCACATACACATTCATATACATAATGAAAAGTAAGGTCCACGTAGACCATAATTTTTTGTTGTTGTTCCTTACTGGACTGCGTCTCACACCTCTCCCTGCCTGAATCTAGAAAACTGCCCTGGCAAATTTCAGACATCCATTAAATGTTTGTTGTTTGAATAAACTATATATACAGTCAAATTACAATTATTTTTCATTTATTAAAAAACTTTCTTTTTTCTTTTCTTCTTTCTTTCTTCTTTCTTTCTTTCTTTCTTTCTCTCTCTCTCTCTCTCTCTCTCTCTCTCTCTCTCTCTCTCTTTCTTTCTTTCTATCTTTCTTTCTTCTTTTTTTTTCCATGGACAAGAATGAGAGGAAAAGGATGAAAGACAGACACTATTTTTGACAGGGTCACTCTGCCATGATCCTCCTGCCCAACTTTCCAGTTAGCTAGGACCAGTCATAAGCAACCATGACTGGCATGTACAGGTCAGCTCTGGAACCAAACCAGGACCTCCCCTGTGGCTTCCAGCCTCCCAAGCAGTGGCCCTACCTGTGCAGCATTATAGCTGAGCCTACCAAAAACCTTTTGAAAATTAACCATAAATTATATTGGGTCGTCAGAAAAGTTATGATATATTTTGCTTTTTTAAAGAAGAATTATTTAACTTTATTTATTTAAATTTGATCAGAGAGGGAGAGAGAGAGAGAGAGAGACAAAGAGAGAGAGAGAGAATGTAAGTGAGAAAGTAAGCCGCCAGGTCTGGGACTTGAACCATGGTTGGCCATGTGGGAGTACAATGTCCCTAACCACCACACCTGCCAGCCTCAATCATGATGTAATCTTCTAGATAGAAATGCATCATGACTTTTCTGATGACACAACATTTGGAAGAAAATCATGTTTGGATGACAAAATAAGGCTTGAGATTATTGAGTGTTTTGACATTGACTGTAATTCAAAGGTAAGTTGAAATAACACTACTGTTGGCTACTGGGAAAGTCATGATTTACTTTTCTCTGTTTTTCTATGCAAAAAATGTGTCATAACTTTCCTGATAACCCAGTATTATGACAAAACAACCTGCTTTCATGATCTGATGTTAGGAAGTAAATTTAGGATCTTAAAAATCCGGCTGTTCATTCTATAATGTTTATCACTTATTTTAGATTAAATCAGACATGCTTATGTTAATAAGAACCAATATGAAGCCAGAAACTAGTCAAAAGCAGCTATAGGAAATACCCAGTAGTGTTTAGCAGACTGAATGAAGTATTGTGAACTCACATATCTCATTCCAAGCAGATACCTGCTGTGTCCTCTCTTGAAAGACTCTGGGTGGCATGGATTTTAATATTTACTTATTTACTTTTACATTATTCATATTAGTCAAGAGCTGGATATTTATTAATAGATGAATGGATAAAGAGTGTGTATATACATACAATGGATTATTATATCATAATGTAATAATACTATTTTTAAAAAGGAAATTTTGCCTGAGGTGACAACATAGATGAACTTTGAGAACATTATACTAAATGAAATAAGCCAGTCACAAAAGGACACATACTGCATATTCCATTTATATGAAATATTAAAAGCAGAGAGTAGAGTGATGATTGCCAGGGGCAAGGGTAAGGGAGAAGTGGGAAGTTTGATATGCACATAAATACATTCTTTTTTTTTTTTTTAGAAAAAATAATTGTTTATTTTTATTATTAATTTAAATTTTCTATAGGACACATGTGCTCACCAGAGAGAGAGGGAAAGCAAGAAAGCCAATCGCCAGGTCTGGGACTTGAACTGTGGTCAGCCAGTCTAACATCCCAACCGCCACACCGTCTGGTGGTCCTGACATAGAAAAATTCTAAAGATCTATTGTTTAACATTGTGCCTACTCTTAACAATGCTGCATTGTACACTAACATTTTTTAAGAGGGTAGATTTCATATTAAGGGTTTTTGCCATAATAAAAAAAAATGAGAGAAAGAGAGAAATTAAAATGAACATTTATACTACCTTAATAGCATGATGGTCTTAGACTAACTTTGAAATTCTTAGGAACGGTGAAGTACATAAGACAACTGTTCCCGCATGCAGGAGAAGAGAGATCGAGAAAAGAGGGCTTACCTGAGTGGAGAGGGCTCCAGGACTGCAAGAGCCTATTGATCCAAGTCATAGTTTGTGTCATTCTCAAGTCCTTCCTTTTTGTTCTTTCCCAGTTTTAATTATCCTGTTGAATATTATTTACTTATTTTCATTAATTGCTAACCAGATATAATTTACTAATTCACTTTTTAAAATATTTTTTAATTTCATTTTCTTTTATACAATCGCATTATTTAGCTTACAAAGTAAATATTTCAACATGTGAATATCTCTCCCTAGCCCAGTTGATAAAACTATAAAGTTATCTTCAACAGTTACCACATTTCTTTGTCTCATTAATGCTTTACCTCTCTATTTTTCTTCTAAATGTCCTTCCTCATACTCTACTCTTTCACACACACTATATCTGGTATTCACACACATCCATTTACTGTGTTTCTATATCTTTTAGTCAATAGATGTGGTCTTAAATAGCTGTGTCAACTTCTTTCTTACATTTATTTCTGATATTGCTGCAACAATGTGGGGGATCAGGATCATATTGAATTCTGATTAAATGTATTTATATTCCAATTGTTAGAAAGACATATAATTGGAAATAAAAATAGCAGTAACTGATTTTACATGGGTTTACTAGTATGTATGTTTTATATCTCTTTTTTATGAAACATCTTTATCAAAGTGGGACAAATACATTAAACAAATGGTGAGGCTGAAATCTTTTTTCCTCCCACACTCCCTCCTTTTGGGATTTTGGGCAAACTTATTCATGTGCCTAGTGTGTTTTTCAAATCAACAGGTCCAGGACTCAAAGCATGCAGTTGACCATGTGGGATCCAGCTGCTTAAACCACTATGCCACCAGTTGGCCTGACAAAGAGTTTTATTTAGGAGATTAAATACCATATTGAATAATAGTGAGTCAAAATGGACCTATATTCTGATTAGCCCAAAATTGTTCAGGTGTTAGTATTGTCTCAGTATCACTAATAGTTAGTTACACTTTAACTCTCAAAAATGTCCTGTTTCAGACCAAAATTACATAATCACTTCAGAAATTGTGCAATATAGCATACTCCTTTCATTCCTGATTTTATGGGAATTCTCACAACATATTGCTGTTAGTATCACGTTTGCCATAGGTTTCTGATTTTGTTTCAGTCTTAAGACATTTTCTGGGACCAGCAGATGGTGTGATGGTTATGAAGCTAGATGCCCACGTAGTTTACTATAGTTCGAGTCTTGGACCTGGTGGCTTAAAACTTAAGCTGGGCACATGTGTGTACATGCCCAAAATCTTGAGACGAGAATGGAAGAGAAGAGATTGTGGCTTGGCCATCCTCTCTGGAGGCTAATTTCTCACTTTCTGTCTCTCTGTCTCTTTGTTGAGCTCACACATCCTATAGCAAAAAATCTCTCTCTCAAAAAAAAAAAAAAAAAAAAGGATTTTTTTTTTTCTTTTTAATTGGCAGAGGGTTCAAGCACTCACCAGAGAGCAAGTGAGAACTCCCATACCCATGCCCCCAGTGAATCCCAGTCATACCTCATCCTTTTCCTCCCTTTCTCCTTCTTGTCAGATTCTGGGCCTGCACATACTCATGCCCAATGTGTTTTTCAAGCTGCTGGGACTGGGATTTGAACCACAGTGGTCTTTGTGGGATACTACTCCCAATGCAGAATGTTTAACCACTGCATTGCAGGGCCAGCCCTCTTTCTATTCTTTAGGAGCTAATTTATTTAATTACATTTAAAATAGGAATTAGTTTTGGATTTTTCTATAGGTTTTTATACTATCTATTACACAGATCATCATTTTCTCTTTAATGTGTTAATAAAGTAAACTATTTTCATAGATTTTCTCATATTGAATAACATAATCCAAGGATGAATTATACTTTGCATAGTATTATTAATTACATTTTACAATTTGTGTGTAAATACTTTATTAGAAATTTTTATAAAATCTATGCTTATGAAACCAGTAGATGGTATAATGATTATGTCACTGGACTGCTACATAATCAGATTGTGGTTCAAGTCCTGGACCCTGTGACTTAAGCTCATGCTGAATATGTGTGCATGTGTGCCCAAGATCCTGAGAGGAGAATGGAGGAGAAGGGATTGTGGCATGGCTACCCCCTTTGGGGGATGATTTCTTGCCTTCTGTCTCTCTGTCTCTCTCTTTCTTTCCAGTGAGTACATGCGCCCTATAGCCAAAACCTCTCTTTAAAAAATGTATGTTTATAATGAGATTAGTCTATTCTTTTGTAGCCATGTACTGCATGTGAATGTTTTGGTCAATAATGGGCTGTATATATGATGGTGGTCCCATAGATTTTGATGGAGCTAGGATCCCAAAGATTCAGCTATGGCTTACTGACATTGTCACTGCCATATATTGTAACATAATGCATTATTTGCATTTGTGTCTTACAGTATATTTTTTCTACTCATGGTAACACTTTACTGTAAAACGGTATGCGGTGCTGTATTGACAGAAGCCTCATATGTCTCATGTTTAGTGCATCTTTTGATTGTATCACTCCCTCTTGGGTTTGATTTAGTATTTATTTGTTATTTATTTCTTGAAAGAGAGCTAGATCCATCAACAAGTTTTTACCAGGCCACAATCCTCCCCACAGCCTCCTAGCCAGTAAGCATTGCATCTCAGGTGAATCCACCCAACATATTTGAGTTGACCTGGGATCTAAACTTGAGTCTCCCAGGTGGTTTTAGCATGAATTCTTGTGTTTTTCATTATAGCCCCTAAGCATAAAGAAGTCACTGTGGGGACCAGCAGTTAGCATAATGGCTATGTCGCTGGACTCCCACGTAGTCGACCGCGTTTCACGTCCCGGACCCAGTGGCTTAAAACTCACGCCGGGCGCGTGTGCGTGCGTGCCCAAGATCCCGAGAGGAGAATGGAGGAGAAGGGATTGCGGCATGACCATCCCCCCTGGGGGGTGATTTCTCGCTTTCTATCTCTCTGTCTCTCTCTGTCTGTCTGGCGAGCACACGTGCCCTATAGCAAAAACCTCTTAAAAAGAAAAAAGAAGTCGCTGTGAATGTTGCTAGTAAGAGGCTATGCATAGTGATCTAAAAAATATTAGAAATGATTAAAAGCAAAGTGATAAGAGCAAAGTGAGGGAAGCTCCTAAAAAATCTGCTTCATTGAAGGCAACAACCCTACCAAAAAATTTGAGAAGGGCCTAAATCATATATGGAGAAACTTCTAATCATCCTAATTGAAAACCAGACACAGAAACATACCCAGAGCTGTGGTCATCACCATAGGAAAAATGTTTTCAATATTCAGAGAAAAGGCTAGACCCAGCGATGATGTTGAATTTCCTGCTAGCTCTGGGTAATTTCAGTGATTCAGGAATCATTATTCATTACATAATGTGAAAGGGAATGGTGAGTAGTCTGCCTGTGCTGATGTGAAGACAGCTGAATTTTGCAAGTCTAGATAAGCTGATGGTAGATGAAAACTACTTGCCAGAGCAAATCTTAAATATGGATGAACTCTCCCTCTTCTGGAAATGGATAACTAAAAGAACTCTCATCCATAAGGAGACCAAGCCAATGCCAGGTTTCAAGGCTTTTAAGGACAAGATAATAGTTTTGCTTGAGGGCTGTGTTGCAGGCTGTAGATCAAAACCCTTTGTGATTGGGAACCAGCAGTTAGCGTAATGGCTATGTCGCTGGATTCCCACGTAGTCGACCGCGGTTTGCGTCCCGGACCCGGTGGCTTAAAACTCATGCTGGGCGCGTGTGCGTGTGTGCCCAAGATCCCGAGAGGAGAATGGAGGAGAAGGGATTGCGGCGTGACCATCCCCCCTGGAGGGTGATTTCTTGCTTTCTGTCTCTATGTCTCTCTCTGTCTGTCTGGCGAGCGCACGCGCCCTATAGTGAAAAAACCTCTCCAAAAAAAAAAAAAAAAAAAAACAACAACAACAAAAAAAACCCTTTGTGATTCAGCATGGTAAGAACCCAGGCACTTCAGGCACATGCATAAGCATGTATTGCCAGTGACCTACAGGAGCAGTAAGAAGTCACAAACGACTCAGCTTCTTTTCCAAGATGCTCTCCTGAACGGCTGTGCCAATAGTATGGAGAAGTACTGTTTGAAGAATCACTTTCCTTTCCAAGATATGGCGTGGTAATGCTTCCGAACATCTTTTTATTGGTGATCTATATCTCAATATCAGAATGACATTTCTCCTGTAACCAGCAGATGGCATAATGGTTACATCACTGGACCTCCATGTAGTTGACCATGGTTCGAGTCCTGGACCTTGCGGCTTAAAATTCATGGCGGGCGGGTGTGTATGTGTGCCCCAAATCCTGACAGATGAATGAGGAGAAGGGATTGCTGTGTGGTTATCCTCCTGAGGGGTGATTTCTTACTTTCTGTCTCTCTGGCAAGTGCACACACCCTATAGCAAAAATCTCTTTAAAAAAATGGGGGGGGGAGGACCAGCAGTTAGCATAATGGCTACATCACTGGACTCCCATGTAGTTGACTGCTGTTCAAGTCCCAGACCCAGTGGCTTAAGCTCATGCCGGGCACGTGTGCGTGCGTGCCCAAGATCTCCAGAGGAGAATGGAGAAGGGATTGTGGCATGGCCATCTCCCCTGGGGGGTGACTTCTCGCTTTCTATCTTTCTGTCTGTCTCTGTCTGGCGAGCTTATGTGCCCTACAGCAAAAAGAAAACTCTCTCTCAAAAAAAGAAGTATTTCTCCCTTCCTCCAAAAACCTCTTTGATCCTACTAATGGGATCAAGGAGTGACAGCAATTTTAAGCCCCTTACCTTTGTCTAGGTTATTGCTACAAATGATGAAGACATTGAGAAGACACTGATGCAGTTCTGGAAGAATCACAGTATCTATGTCTGCATCAGAAACCATGCTTGGGCTTGGGTAAAGTCGCCAAGGAGAGAGTGAATGGCATCCAGATAAAGATATTCAAGAGGTGAACCCATGTCTTTGTCAAGATTGAGGAAGTAGGGGACCAGCAGTTGGCGTAATGGCTACGTCACTGGACTCCCATGTAGTTGACCGCAGCTTGAGTCCTGGACCTGATGGCTTAAACTCATGCTGCACTCGTGTGCATGCATGCCCAAGATCTTGGAAAGAGAATGGAGGAGAAGGGATTGTGGCGTGGCCATCCCCCCTGGGGAGTGATTTCTCGCTTTCTGCCTCTCTGTCTCTCTCTGTCTTTCTGGCGAGCACACGTGCCCTATAGCAGAAACCTCTCAGGAAAAAAAAAAAAAAAAAAAAAAAAAAAAAAAACAAGAAAAAAGAAAAGATTGAGGAAGTAGCAGAAGTCAACACCATGGCTGAGATGACAACTTTAAGCTGAATGTTAATGAGTTTGACACCAAGTTACTCCTAGAGATTATTTCTGAAGAATTGAGTAATGAGAATCGTTGGAACTGAGACAAGAATGCAGAACTGAAGAAGCATCTAGAGAAAAGAAAATTGCAAAAAAGAGAAAAAAGAAAAATATACAAGAAAATTTATAGGGATTTGAACCGCAGTTGCCCATCTGGGAGTCCAGCACCCTTTACCACCATGCCACCTGCTGGCCCATGATCTACCTTGAGTTGATTTTTGTCAGAGGTGAGAGGTAGGGGATCAGATTCATCTTTCTGCAGGTAGAAATCCAGTTTTTCCAGCACCATTTGCCGAAGAGGTTTTCCTACTGGATTGACTGGTACTCCTTGTTAAAAATCAGTTAACTATATGTTTGGGAATTTATTTCTGGGGACTCTGTTCCATTGGTTCACATGTCTATTTCTATACCAGTACCATGCTGTTTTGATTACCACAGCTTTGTATATTTTTGTGTCAGGGAGTGAGACGCTGCCCACTCCACTCTTCTTGTGCAGAATTGCTTTGGCAATACAGGGTCTTTTATGATTCCAAGCACATTTTATGATTGTCTTTTCTAGATCTGTGAAGAATGTGTCTGGTACTTTGATTGGCATTGCATTAAATATGTAGATTAATTTGGGTAGAATTGCCATTTTGATTATATTAATTCTTCCAATCCAGGAACATGGGATGTCCTTCCACTCTTTTGTGTCATTTTCAATTTCTTTTTTTAGCTTCTCGTAGTTTTCCTTGTGGAGGTCTTTGACTTCTTTGGTTAGATTTATTCCTGAGTATCTTATCCTTTTTGTGGCTATGGTAAATGGAGTAACTTTTTTCAGTTATATCTCAATCTGCCTGTTGTTCAAAAGGGGAACTCTCTCTTACAGTGCTGGTGAGAGGGTAAATTGGTACAGCCACTGTGGAGAACAATTTGGAGATTCCTCAGAAATCTACAAATAGAGGGACCAGCAGTTAGCGTAATGGCTATGTTGCTGAACTCCCATGTAGGCAGCCGCAGTTCGAGTCCCGGACCTGGTGGCTTAAACTCATGTCGGGCATATGTGCTTGCGTGCCCAAGATCCCCAGAGGAGAATAGAGGAGAAGGGATTTTGGCGTGGCCATCCCTCCTGGGGAGTGATTTCTCGCTTTCTGTCTCTCTGTCTCTCTCTTTCTGGTGAGTGCATGTGCCCTATAGCAAAAACCTCTCCAGAAAAAAAAAAAAAAAAAGAAAAAGAAATCTACAAATAGAACTACCATATGATAGAGCAATCCCACTCCTTGGTATCTACCCAAAGGACAGAAGAATTCTTAATCAGAAAAGCACTTGCACATTGATGTTTATTGTGGCATTATTTACAATTGCTAAAACATGGAACCAACCCAAATGCCCACGAACAGATGAATGAATTGAAAAACTATGGCACATATACTCTATGGAATACTATTCAGCCATTAAAAAAAAAAACAACAAAAACAAAAAACAAAAACAAAACAAACAAACAAGAAACCCTGGCTTTTGACAGAAAGTGGAAGATTATGGAAGATTTACTGATGAGGGAAGCAATCCAGGCTATGAAGGAGAGACATTGTATGTCCCCACTTAGTATATACTGAGTATCCACACTTTATGACTGAAACTGATTGACTAAAGAATATAGAAACACAGTAAATGGGTGTGAATGCCAGATATAGTGTGTGTGAAAGAGTAGAGTCTGAGGAAGGACATTTAGAAGACAAATAGAGAGGCAAAGCATTAATGGGACAAAGAAATGTGATATTATCTGTTGAAGATAATTTCATAGTTTTATCAACTGGACTAGGGAAAAATGTTCACATGTTGAAATATTCACTTTGTAAGCTAAATAATGTGATTGAATGTATAAAAGAAAATGCAATAGAAATATTTTATGAGAAGGGAAGGGTTTAGCAGAAGCTTTTGCAGATCTTGACAAGTGCCTTAAAAGTTTGAATGCATGGACCCACACACGGAAAGGCTTTCATTAACAAAAATTTTACTTTTTTAGAGTTTTTTGCTATAGAGCGCGTGTGCTCGCCAGACAGACAGAGAGAGACATAGAGACAGAAAGTGAGAAATCACCCCCCAGGGGGGATGGTCACGCTGCAATCCCTTCTCCTCCATTCTCCTCTCGGGATCTTGGGTACGCACGCACACGCGCCCGGCGTGAGTTTTAAGCCACCGGGTCTGGGACGCGAACAGCGGTCGACTACATGGGAGTCCAGCGACATAGCCGTTACGCTAACTGCTGGTTCCATTAACAAAAATGTTTAAGGTGCATTATATGCTCCCAAGCAAATCTGTGATGAAGAAAAGAAACAGACCAGCAAAACCTGAGGACATAATTCTGAAAAGAGTGACACTTCTTTAAGAAGAACCACAGGCAGGTCCTTCAGAAGATGTTCTAGAAGAAGCCATCATTATCATGGAAGAGGACCACTCTGAGTGTGCTGTTGCTCCCAAAGACTTTCCAGTGGGACTAAATGTGCAGGTGGAAGACAGTGACATTGATGAACCTGATCCTATGCAGGCTTTGTCTCATGTGTGTCTTTGCATGTTAGTTTTTAATTTAAAAAGTTTAAATTATAAAATGAAAACAATTTTTAAAATATAAAAAAGCTTATAAAACAAGGATTTAAAGAAAGAAAATGGGACCCACATTTGGCCCATGGGGCTGCAAGTGCAGGTTAGGATGCTAGTTCAAGTCCCAGACCCAGTGGCTTGAAAATCACACCAAGCATGTGTACATACATGGCCAAAATCTGAGAAGAGACTGGAGGAGAAGGGCTAGTGGCATGGCCATACCCTCTTGGGGTGAGGGGAAGGGCTGATTTCTCACTTTCTCTCTCTCTGGCAAGTAAACATGCCCTATAGCAACAACTCAAAAAAAAAAAAAAAAAAAAAGGAAGGAAGGAAGGAAGGAAGGAAGGAAGGAAGAAAGAAAGAAAGAAAGAAAGAAAGAAAGAAAGAAAGAAAGAAAGAAAGAAAGAAAGAAAAAGAAAATGTTGCACAATGTATATTTTAAGCTAAGTGTTATTACAAAATTTTTTTTTGAAAACTAGACTAGCTGCAGTGGTATAGCAGTAACACAGTGCTCTGCAGTGATGAGGCATATGGGAGAGCCCTGGGTTTGAGTCTTGGGCTTTACTTGTACATGCTGGGCACACACAGCATGGCTGTGATCCTGGATATTGAGGCTGGGGTTGGAACATGGCGTGAAGACCTATTAGGGATGCCTGTCTCTCTCTTGGAAAAAAAAAAGAAATGTAAAAAATAAAGTTAAAATTTTTTAAAGTTAAGAGTTTATAAAGTTAAAAAGTTACAATATGCTAAGGTTAATTTGTTACTAAGAAAGAGATTGTTTTATGAATTTAGTGTAGTCTAAGTGGACCTATAAAGTTTCTAGTAGTGTGTACAGTATTGTGCGTTAATATTCAAGGCCTTCTCATTCACTCACCACTCATTCATCAACTCATCCAGAAGAACTCTATGATAGGTGCCCTGTATAGGTATACCACCTTTTCTTTTATACCATACATATATATTTTTAAATTCTACCAGAGGGTGCCTGTGCTTACCTGAGACATAAAGAGGCAAAGTGAGAAAGTACCCCCGTGAGGAATGGTCACGCCATGATCTGTTTTCCATTTCTTCCGCATTTTGGGATTTTTGAGTACACACACAGGTTCTTGACATTTATTTTTTTTTTAAGTTTTTTTTCCAGAGGGCTCACGCATTCACTGGAGAGAGTGAGAAAGAGATAGAGAGGGGAAGTGAGAAATCACCCCCCAGGGGATGGCCATACTGCAGTCCCCCCTCCTTCATTCTCCTTTCGGCATTTTCAGCATGGAGGCATACACATCTGGAGTGATTTCCAAGATGCTGGGTCCAGGCTCAGACTGCGGTTGACCATGTACGAGTCCAGCAGTTTAACCACTATGTCACCTGCTGGCCTCCTGGCATGTTTTTTTTTTTTTTTCTTTTTTTGGAGAGGTTTTTGCTATCGGGCACGTGCGCTCACCAGACAGACAGAGAGAGACAGAGAGACAGAAAGCAGGAAATCACCCCCCAGGGGGGATGGCCACGCCGCAATCCCTTCTCCTCCATTCTCCTCTCGGGATCTTGGGCACGCACGCACTCGCGCCCGGCGTGAGTTTTAAGCCACCGGGTCCGGGACTCGAACCGCGGTCGACCACGTGGGAGTCCAGCGACATAGCCATTACGCTAACTGCTGGTCCCATCCTGGCATGTTTTTTAAGTCGCTGATCCCAGAAATCAAACCATGTAGTTGGCCATGTGGGCTCCAGCTGCCTTAACTACAATGCTACCAACTGGCCCTTTATACTGTATCTTTACTGTACCTTTTTTATGTTTAGAGTGACAAATAGCATTTTGCTTCAGTTGCCTATCGTATTCAGCCTTGTAACATGCTGTTCAGGTTTGTAGCCTAGGGCAGTAGACC
Source organism: Tupaia tana (assembly GCA_026018925.1). Classification (NCBI taxonomy): domain Eukaryota; kingdom Metazoa; phylum Chordata; class Mammalia; order Scandentia; family Tupaiidae; genus Tupaia; species Tupaia tana. The sequence continues at coordinate 78,797,136 of JAKSZU010000015.1, forward strand.
GCATCACATAGCCTAGGCGTGTAGTAGGCTGTGCTTCTAGGCTTGTGTAAGTACATTCTCCTATGCTCACATAACTGCGGCATCTAACAACATGTTTACTAGGATGTACTCCTGTCATATAGCAACACGACTGTATTGCTATCCTTGTCTGATTTATGTACCAAAGTTAGAAAAGTCTCATGAATAAGCTATTGATGTTCCCATATATTTTTATGTTCTATATTTACATATCATGGAGAAATTTACATGTAAAACATTTAGGCGTCTATTTTCTCGAGTAAGATATATTTAAATTCTCTTTCATGATAATCTGCCATTACTAATCTGAGTTTCTACTTATTTTTGTTTCTGTTTGGTAATATATATTTTCCTAGAATAATATTCATTTAATCTCTTTTTTAAGTTTATTAATATAAAGTTTTATGTAGAAGGGGACAGTAGGTGGCATGGTGGTTAAGGCACTGGACTCCCACATGACTGACCACGGTTTGTGTCCTGGACCTGTCAGCTTGCTTTCTCACTTTCCATCTCTCTGCCTGTCTATCTCTGATCAAATTAGAAATAATGATGATAAGCAGAGTTAAATAACTTAAAAAGTTTTATGTAGCAGTTCCATATATCGGTCACTGTGTATCTCCTTTCTCATTATTAATGTTGTTTGTGGCTTCTCTTTTTCACTTGATGAGATTTTTTGAATGTTTGCTGAAGTAATGAGTTTTCAAATAAAAAGATTTTTTAAATTACCACTATTTCTAAAAAGATTTTTGTTGGGGAGTGGAGAGAAACAGATATTCCTGGCAGGGTCTCACACCACTGTGATCCCCCTCACAGTTTTCCAGCCACCCAGGATCTTGGGCATGCCCAGGTTGTTCAAGTCAACCTGAGAGACTCAAACCTGGGGCCTTCCCATGTGGCTCCAGTGTTAAGCAGTGGCATCATAAAGCCTGTCACTGCAGTGGACCTGAATGATTACTTTAAATTTTTTGTTAGTTGTTTGCTTTCTTGTTTCACTCTTGATTTTAATCACTGTCAATTATTTATATTGTATCTTTAAAATTTCTTTACATAGTTGATAGAATGTTTATTTTTTGTTCTTTTAAAATACACACACACACACACACACACACACACACATATATATATACACACATACATGCATACATATACATTTTGGACCAGCACATCGCATAGTGGCTAAGGTGATGGACTCCCACATGACTGACTGTGGTTGAGGTCCCAGACCTGGGAGCTTGAAAATCATGCTGGGTGTATGTGCGTGCATGCCCAAAATCTCAGGAGGAGAATGGAGAAGAAATTGTGGTGTGGCCATCTCCATGGGTGAGTGTGACTTCTTGCTTTCCTCTCACTGTTTGGCTCTGTCTCTCTCTCATGAACACCATGGTCCTATGGCAAAAACCTTTAAAAAATGTATACAAACACACACGCACACACACACACACACACACACACACACAGATTTATGGTAACATACTTTCTTTGGAATACTCTGCTTGTTCTGCAGATTTTTTAAAGAATTATTTAACTTTATTTATTTATTTTCACTTGATCAGAGAGGGACAGAGTGAGAGTGAGAGAGAGAGAGAGAAAGTAAGAAAGCAAACTGACAAGTACAAAACTTGAACCATGGTCAGCCTGTGGGAGTCTAGTGGCCTCAACTACCATACAACCTATGGGCCCCTGTTCTACAAAATTTAAACTAGGGCTCTCCCTAATGTTTATTATCAGTAGGTTACACTTTTATTTGTGCTTTTCCCTTTATTCCAGAAAGTATCTTAGAAAGGCAATCTCCAGGGAAAATATTTCTTGTGTGTATAAGTTTTTGTTTGTTTGTTTGTTTGTTTTGGCTATAGGGCTTGTGCACTCACTAGAAAGACAGAGACAGAGAGACAGAAAGTGAGAAATCACCCGCCCCCCCCCCCCCCCCCAGGGGTGGGAATAATCATACTGCAATTCCTTCTCCACTCTCCACTCAGGATTTTGGGCACACACACACACACGTGCCTGGTGTGAGTTTAAGCCACTGGGTCCGGGATTCAAACTGCACAAATTGCATATGTGGGACTCCAGTGATGTAACCATTTGCTGTCCTCTCTTTTGGGTAACTTTTTTATTTTAATTTAAGATTTCATAATTTTCAGTGAGTGACTATACTCCGCATAGGTTTTGCTTTCTGGAGCTTGTTTGTTTGTTTTTTTTTTTCCCTGTGGTTTAATCCAACGCTAATACTTGTGACTTTTAAGGATGATGAAAGGAATATCTGATTTTTAAAACAGGAGTAAATCTTTGAATAGATTTGTTTGCTTATGCTTGCTATTTGTGTTATTTCCCTAAGTTTTTTTTTTCTTTTTACTTTGGCTTCTTAATGAATTTGTGAGTGAACTGTATTAAAGATGCCCATTGTGATTGTTGACTATTTCCCTTGTGTTTCTATTATTCTTTGCTTTATAAGTTTTGAAGCCATATTAATAAGTACATATAGGTTTATGATGCATATCTTTTAAGTAGATTTTTATCAAATTAAAATATTACTTTAACCTTTTTATTTATTTGAGTTATTTCTAGTTGGACATCACTATTCGTACACTTTCCTTGTTTATTTAGCATTTGACTTTCAGAAAGAGACTACTTATTGTAACTCACCTCTGCATTTATAGAAAGAGGAATTGAATTATAGAGAAAGCAAGATAACTTAAGGTCATATGGAAACAGAGTGATAAATCCTGGCTTTTAATTCAGTGCTATGTTGTTTATTTATTTTAATTTGCTAGTGAGTGCAAGCACTCACCAGCAAGAGACAGAGAGACAGAAGGAGCTGGTGCAAGTTCCCCACACAGGAATGGTCGCGCTGCAGTCCCTTCATCTCCACTCTTGCTCCTTTGGGAGTATTGGACGCACATGCGCGCACGCGCGCGCACACACACACACACACACACACACATCCATCTGGCATGGCTTTTAAGACATAAAAGTCCAGGACTTGAACCATGCAGTTAAGTCACATGAGATCCAGCTCCCTTAACCACCAGGCCATGGACTGGACCAATTCAATGCTATTCCTATTTCATCACTTTGTTTGAATAACCTTCCATGATTCTATGGAATCTTATATGATTTTGAATTTTTTTGAAGAAAATTTTCTGTGTGTAGTTTAGGTATCTCATCTCAACCTCAATTTTATATGAACATACTTCTTCATATTATTTCAAGTTTAACACAGTAGAGAGCAGAGTCTGATAGAAAAATAGTCTTTTTACAAATTAAACATTTTGTAAATATATGTAGGTGTGTATATATATATATATATATATATTTTATTTATGTGTGTGTATATGTATATATCATGCATTGGTATAAATAATGCAATGTTAAAAAGCACAGAGAAGATATATTTTAAAATTTATATTGTCTTTCTCTTTAATACATCAAACATTACCCTTTACTCTGCTTTTAGTTTTTTTTGCAAATTTGTGTTTAGGGAATGTAAATTTGCTTATAAGTCAGTTAAAGTAAAAAGTGACTTAACAAGTAAATTTTGTTCTGAAAAAAAATTATATAGATACACACGTATACACAAACAGATACACAAACATGCAAAGAGATGGACTCAAAAGTAAAAATATACATAAATGTATATTTTGTTTACACACAGACACATATGTACATAGATGTATTTTGTATACACACAGACACATACATACACATATACATAATGTTTTATCTGTGTGATGTTATCTCTATCAACACAGATAATTGTGAAACTATTACTTCTATAATTTATATGACATGAAATCCAAGTGCATTCTCTACATTTTTTTTAAAGCACTTCTTTGGGGATAGCATGTGGTATGGTGGTTAAGGCACTGGACTCTCCCACATGGCAGACCATGGTTTGAGCCTCAGACCTGGTGGTTTGAGAATTAGGACAGCACGTGGGACTGTCCAGAATCACCGGAGGAGAATGGAGGAGAAGGGATTGCAGCGTGGCCGTCCTTGGGGGGTGATTTCTCATTTTCCCTCTCTCTCTCCTCTCTCTCTCCAGTGAGCACATGCACCCTATGGCAAAAACCTTAAATAAATAAATCCTTCTTTATTTATGTCTTAAAAGATATTTATAGATGTTGCTGGGGACAGCATCTCTGGTTGGTTCATATTTTTCATTTAATCTATTGTCTCTTCCTACTCTGTAAAACTCTGTAACTCAAATGTATAGATCATTCAGAATTTAAAGTTCCTTTTTCTCTTGGAAAACACTAGTAAGGACACATTCTAAACATTTGAGGGGAATAATCTTAAAGTTATATCATTGTTTCTTTTTTAATATTTTTCAAAAAAGTAACTGACTTCACAAACACCAACTATCACATGATTTAGACAACTGAGAAACAGGCAAGTGTTTCAAAATGCTAAAATAAAACACATTTATACAAGTACAAAGCGAAACAATGCTGATAAAAATGTTAAACTTTATGAAAAAATCATTTGCAATTCACATCAAAATAATTTAACATTCTCTATTATTTTAATAGTACAAGCTGCAACAACAGATAAAGAACAGATACGCGCACACAATTTTAAAACCGGATCAGTTATAGTGCAGAAAAAAGAAAGTACAAGCACTTGTAGCCCACACAAATCTTTTAAAATTGGCACCATCTCTCTAAAACATCTATATTCTATATAGATTGCTAATTACAACACCACCAGCAGCTGCCATTGAATTCTAGAAATACACACAATATACATAGTATATTTGTTCACATTGGGAAGATCAGTGAAGTTCTGCCAACTATTTTATACATGCCTCATTCTTCAATAGACAGTCAAGAATCTCTCAGGCCTCCAACTCTCTTCAAAGTGAAATTCTGATTTATCTTAATGCTTTCACTGATCTGTATTTTTTCACAGTATAAAATTGTAAATGATAACTATAGAGATTCTGACAGCTTGAGGGTTAATTAATAAGCTGTTGTTTAATGTGAACTTAGATAATACCTGTGAAGTCTCCAAAACATATACACTTTACTGGGAGACTAACATACAAAATTGTTTTTGTTTTGTTTGTTTTGTTTTTGTTTTACTTAAAAACAATGTTTATTTCCTGGTTTGGAAGTCACAACACTGCAGCAGAGCCATTACACAATTCATTTACAGTCAGAAATAGCTCCTAGTCTTCCTGATCACTTACGGGTAACAGCAGCAGTTTGGGAAAGACTGTTACTTTCAGGGATTAGCACATTGGGGATTTGCTTTTTTTATTTTTTTCTTGCTTCAGTCAAATCTTTTATGATTTTCCTTTCCTTACCCTTCCTGTTCCTCACCCCTTGCTCAGAAAGACAGTTCTTTCCAATCCAGACATGGTCTTCTCAGGCTTCCCCCACTCTTCTCTCAATATAGAAGAAAGAGTGGACTGTTTAGATTAGTCAGTATAACTTCATCAGATCAGGTCTTCTCTTTTTCATTCTGGGACCAAACTCTCCTTTAGGGTAACTTTGCTGAGCCTTAGTATTTCACTGTACTTGTTCCCTTTCCTTTTAATCATGCTGGTCCCAACTGAAATATCACTGGGCATGAGGAACAGATTGTTTTCAAGGAAATTCAATGAGAATAGGTACCCAAATGAATTGTGAAGTTCACATCCTAGCCCTAGAACGAATATTCAGTTCTCTTTGTATTGTTGAGTTATTACTTGGAACCTGGTGTTAGAGTTGCAGAGACAGAGTTAGCATCATTCCAAAAGAAAAGATCTCAAGAACACATTACCAATAATATTATGTCCAATATACAGTGTATTCAATGAAGTGGCCGATGTTATAGAAATACAGAGAAGAATATGTCTTGCCCTTCTCTAATTGGATAAATTATTTTTATTTTTACAGTTGATTATGATAGTGTAGAATTGTCTGATAGCAATTTACTTATATTACTTTAATTTCTAATTAATTTTCTCATAAGGTTTCTCATAGACTTTTTATACAAATATGTTACTAAAATATTAGAGAAGGAATTTGATCATGAAGAAAGTTTTTTAAAAAGTGCTTTCTTATTGGTCAGTAGAGTGAAACTCAATTGTACTTGAGAATAGAATGGAAATAAACATAACGGTTTTATGAAACAAATTTTAAAACTTAGAGTCAAGCATATTTAGGAAGGTTCAAGACCTAAGAGATTAAGACAGGACTTTCCAGGTAAATGCTACCCTTTTGATGAAGAATTGAGGGGATTAATGTGTGAAACTACATTTCTCGTTTTAGGTAGAGGCAGAACATTTGCTCTTAATGAAATCATGCATCTTAGCTAGATTTCACTTGTGTTTCAAGAGTCTCTAATGATGTGATTTTCAAATCTGACATGGGAGATTTGAGTTCTTTCAAATTAATATTTTAGTAAATGAATGCTGCTTTAATGCTCTCTATTGGGAGATCTGGCTTAAAATTTCAAGCTAGAACAGACATCAAGAAAGAAAAGGCAACCAGCAATGTGTTCGTGATATTAAAAGTAGAAATGATAAACTATGCCAATGGATACAGTTCTATTTTGTAATTTCTTTTTTAAAAAGTAGATGTGAAATTAAAAATAATACTTATCAAAATGAGGATATAGAGCTAGAGGAGAAATGTTTTGTTTTTCTCTCTGCCTAAAATGTATTTCTGCCTCACAGCAAATCTTCTTTTCATAAGGCTGTCTTTAAGATAAGGCTGGGTCAACTGAACTTTAAATGTATAGGACACCTCCTCCTTTTATTACTATCTTTATTTAAAAATCAAAAACATTTGGTTCCTGAGGATAGCTGCAATGGAGGGAAGAAAGATGACTGTAGATTCAGGTCTTGAGTTATGAATTCTACCCAATGAGCCTGTCAAAGAATATATGTTTCTATTGTAACTCTAAATTTCTTTTCTGCAGTATCTAAAAAGTGACAGTATGAAGTGCACAAAATCATATGAATAATCATTTAAAAAAGGAAAACGTGAATAATTGCTTTGCCTCTTTTTGGAATGGCTAAGAAAGACTGTGTGGTTGATATTCATTAAGGTTCCTCTGTTTTAGTATTCGGTATTGCTTTGAAAATCTACATTTGTCATAGTTCATAGCTGCCCACTTTAAGCAGCCAAATAAAGTTAAAATCACTGCTCGCTGGCATAGCGAAATCTCTGCTACGCCGACTTGTCACAGTTCAAATTTCCTGTGTATTCAGATTGTGTTAATTGCTTCAACAACGGTCCCTCCGATTGTGACAGTGTCTTCGTTGGGTCTATGACCACTCTTCCAGTGGTGGGACTCAAAAAGAACAGAGGAGGTCTTTGTGCATCAGGTTCTCAAAAGAAAGGAATGAAGAAGCCCAAAGGTATATTTTCATGTTTTAGCTGGCAATGCTAACGGAACACCATTCGGAAGGAGGAGTGGCCATGTTTCATGAGTTAGCCGGGCTGGAGCTCAAGAATTATTATTATTATAAAGAGAATTTCCAGCTACACAATGCACCCCAGTGAGGGAATTACAAAACAGTATTCCAGAAAATATTATTATTATTTTTTGCTACTCCAGTATTGATTGGCAACATGGTGAAATAGTCAAGAAATCATCCACTGGTTTTCTTGGTTAATGGAGGTGAATCTGAAATAACTAGGTGGAATCCCAGAAGCAGGCTTTTGGAAGAGTACTTCACAACTAAATTGGAGAGGAAAATCTCTGGTAGGCCGAAGCCCTAGTGTCAGCGCAGCGTTCACTATCCAGTTGTGTTATGGATGGGCCACACTCACAAAAGCCTCCATATCCACTGGGGCCCAAGTTACTGCTTTACAAAGTCTTTAAAAGAAAGGAAAAGAAGAAAAAGAAAAAAAGAGAGAAGGGTTGATGTTTTGGTCCCAGATTATGAGTTTGTTAGAAAATGTACATTCATGTTGGGTGAATCAAAGACTCTTCTGGGAAAAGAATGGAAGTAAACAAAGAAAACTTTTTACAGTTGCTTAGTAACTATGCTTCTCACCCTCCATTACACGGTTTCACACTGACTGCTGCCCTAGAGCGGAGCACTTGGTATTAACTGTTTCAACAGACTCCTTTGTCAGCCCTCAAAAATATAAGCAGTGTTTCTTAAAAGCCCATGTTTTCTAAGGCCACTAGAAGAAAATCTGCCAGAAGATTTGTAGTTGGTGTCTTCGTCGGTTGTCCTTAAGTAGCACTATTAATGTCATGTTTACATTCCAGGTGTACATGGCCTCTTCCGCCTTGGTCAAAGCCAGTGACTTACGCCTGCCACTGCGTCTGTGCACACCGGAAATCTCTGCACTGCACGCGGAACCCAGCGTGGTTCCAGTGACATTCACAACGACGAGGAGCTCTGAGTGTAATCTCTTATGATGAGAGTGTCATATTTGGGAGACGACGGGATACAGAGGGCCGACTCGGACACTGGTGAGTTGGGAGTGGTGCTCCCGGAGTCCACCGAGTCTCTGAAGGGGGATGGCGGGGTGAGAGCCACCAACTCCTCCAGGTCTGGCTTACCCGCTGCAGCCTCCGGTCCGGCTGCCGGGGTCTCACGGGCAGCGCCCCCAGCCTGCGGGGCCCCAGCTGCAGGCTGCGCGCCCCCCGTGACCTCAATGGCTGGCAGAGGCTGGATTTCGGCGAACGTGGTCATGGTCGTGGGCAACTGGATCTCTTTGGGGATCAGGTAGGTGGAGCAGAGCGGGGCGCCCACGCTGGGGCCGGGAGCCGCGGTGGACAGCATCATGGAGTTGAGCTCGGTGATGTTGGCAGTGAAGCGCGTCACCACGCTGCTGATCTGCTCCATGAGCGAGCCCTGCGAGGAGCTGCTGCGTGCCGCGGGCTCCGAGTGCAGCGACGGCACATCGTCTTCCGTGCGGCTGGCGGAGCCTGCGCGGTGGCTCAGCGTGCTGATGGGTGACGGGGAGCGCGGGCGCGCGGCTGCAGGGAGGTGCTCCTCGGCCTCAGCCACGTCGTACAGCGCCTTGGGGCCAGCGTCTGGGGGCTCGGGGCCGCCGGTGCTGGCACCAGAGCAGGTGGAGCTGCCGGCTCCCACGCCCGCACCTGCAGCGCCCGCACCCGAGCCCGCGCCCACGCCCACGCCCACGCCCAGGCTGCGGCCCTCCGTGCTCTTGGGGAACGGCTTGATGACGGCCGTTTGGTTAGGGTTCTCTTTCTTGTTGATGTGGACCGACAGTCGCTGCCACAGATGCTGCCCCCGGCTGCTCTTCTCGTTCTGGGCCCATGTGACAGATTTTCCATTAGAGCTGTGGAGAGAAGGGAGAGGAGAGGTGACTCAGCGTGGGTCCTGGGGGTTTGGGTAGGGATTCCAGCAGAGCGCGGCTAAGGGACCCTGAGCGGAGTAGGAAGGACCTTTCTTACTCTGTCCGGCATCCTGCAGGAGACCTTAGACGCTGCTTCCCTTAGCTCCCGATTTGAGTGGAAGGGTGTTTAACTTTATCTGGCCTTCAGTTTATCATGACCACCAAAATGTGCCAAAGGGGCTGGATATCAGTGAGGATGTATTTATCATGATTCTGCAGTAGTTCTGACTCTGCCTCATACAGCAGCTGTTTATCAGTATGGCAGCTCTTTATACTCAAACGAGTGTTTGCACTATCATGTCTCTGGGTGAGATGCCTGGGATGTCTGCAGGACAGCGGGAGGGAAGGGTTACCAGGAGGGCGGCTGGATGGCTCCCGTTGGGCCTCTGTTCGTCAGGTTGGTATATTTAACCAAGGATTTCTGTCTGAACTCCTGATTTTGAAACTGGTTTTAGTTAGGCAGGCTTATTTGCTGGAAAATATAAATTCAATGAGCATATATATATATTTCTAATTAATGAGGACTTTTTTTTTCTTTCCTGAAATTCCGCTCCCTAATTTATTTCTAGGCTTAAAACTTGAATAACCTCTCCACCTAGGGCAGCCCTGTATATTGCCTCAGGCACCTAGCCAGGAGATCAGAAATTGGGATCTTGATAAGTGTTATCTGACTAACATGATTTTTTTAGAGGCATTTCTCCCTCTGTGGGTCTCCACCTGGGGCCTGAAAGCTGCTCTGATGAAGACGTGATTGTGCCTTTATCGTCTGAGTCTGGCTGCATCCTCCCTACCACTAAAAAGGACATGACAGCCTTTGAACCACGGGTCCTTTGTCAGGAATCTCACATAAGGTCAGAATATGCAGCTCGACCTTCCTGGATATTAGGGGGGAGAGATCTTGGAGTGAGTCCTCATCAGGGAGTCCCAGAGTCTGAGATCAACAGACATTGAAAAATGCAGTATCATTAGCCAGTGGTTATTAAATGTGCATAAGACTCACCTAGAGCGCTTGTCAAAGATACCAGGTATGACCATAGGAGCTTCTGATTGTCTGGAGTGGGTTCCCAGAATCTATGTTTTCTTTCTTCCTTCCTTCCTGCCTGCCTTCCTCTCTCTCTCTCTCTCTCTCTCTCTCTCTCTCTCTCTCCCTTTCTTTTTCTTCCTTCCTTCCTTCCTTCCTTCCTTCCTTCCTTCCTTCCTTCCTTCCTTCCTTCCTTCGTTTCTATCTTTTACAAGCACTCTATTCACCCACCCTTCCAAAGTGATTCTGAATCAGATGTTTCATAAACAGAAAAACTCTGACAAAAACTACCCATTTTTCCTGAGTTCTCATTGCTCCATGGGCCTTTTTCAGAAGGGCTAGCCTGCCTTTGCCAGGTAGGGGCCTGGGCCTGTTTGAAACCCATCTACCTTGAGGCTGCCTGATAGCACCTACCAGATCCATTTGGCCTGCGATCTCAACTCCCTTGATAACAAACCTATTTCTGCAGCCCCTTTAACAACAAGCTTCTTGCTTCTTTTCGAAAACATACTTCATTGCATTTCTTATCTATCCCTTTCTGCTTTGTGGTCTTTTCTCTGTTCCTCCCTGTGAAAGCTCAGCTAATATACACAGTATATTGCAACCTTGTGTCCTTTAGAGTTCCAGAGTCTCAGATGTCCTCCAGCCCCATCCCTCTTTCTGGAAAGGATGAATGCATCATTTCCAAGTTGGGAGGTTGTTATATTTCCAAAAGGAGCACTGAACAACTCTTCTTTCTCATAGAGTTTTAGGTTTTTTTTTTAATTGTTTTTTATTTTGCATTAACCTGGGCACTGTATCTTTTAAGTTTTCAGTACATTACTTTTCTTTTTCCCAGGTGTCCACCAACTTCTAGTACATGGTCCAGCAGAAATGGGCCAGATTACTTATGGACTCTGATTTGGAGGATGCTTGTCAACTATTTTTTTTTTTTTTTTTTTTTGAAGAGGTTTTTGCTATAGGGCACGTGTGCTCGCCAGACAGACAGACAGAGACAGGGAGACAGAGAGCGAGAAATCACCCTCAGGGGGGATGGCCACGCCACAATCCCTTGTCTTCCATTCTCCTCTCGGGATCTTGGGCACGCATGCACATGCGCCCAGCATGAGTTTTAAGTAACCGGGTCCGGGACCCGAACCGCGTTGACTACATTTAAGTCCAGACATAGCCATTATGCTAACTGCTGGTCCTGCTTGCCAACTATTTCTCTCCTCCCAATAGATTAAGGAACAGGCATTTTGGGAGGGGCAGTTAGTCTTTCAGGTCACCGAGGTCCCTCCAAATACAAACCATCGGCTAGAAACCAGAAAAATAATTGAATCTATTCTACCGAGCTCTGCCCTAGGGCTACTCTTACTCCCACACAAAGAAGGTTTCATAAATATCTGCCTTTTAATGTCTCTCTCTCCCTCTCTGAAATATCCTTAGTTTAATATGCTAGAACACAACTTGGATGTCAACAGTGACAGTTTGGAACCACATGTAGCCTTTCCCCAAAATACAATATCATATTGAGAAACCATTGGATGAATGTGTGAGAAGGAAAGTGTCCTAAACAAGCCATTTTGTAACAAGTGGTGACATCTTTTCTAGTCATGCCTTTGCTTACAAGTCCCTATGGACACGGGGGAGAGACAGTGCACATGACCATCTGAATCACAATAGAACTGGACACAGCAGACACCAGAGACATGAAGTACAAGCCTGAGCACTTTGTCTTATTTTGGGGGAGATGGAAGAAATGTTTTTTCCACCAAAGAAGAACAATAAAGGGAAAGAACTAATGTTGTGAGCTCACAACATTAGTCTATTAGTAGAATGTAGGTTCCATGAAAATAGGGTTTATGTCTCTCTGTTCAGTGGCTCTCAGAAGAGTCTTAATGTACGCTTGGTGAACGAGTAGGATTCTTCAGCCATAGGGCCCCTGTGTGGTGTCCTGGAATGTGCTATGGATAAGAGATTCTGAAACCTGGATTCTAATTCTTGATCTGCCATTTGGATGTTTAGAAAATAATCTCTCTAAACCTTGGGAAGAGGCAGAAAGGGTTTCATCTGGCAGCGGTTGTCTGGAGGATTAGGTGAGACAATGTAGGTGAAAGAGAGGTGTTAAGTAGGCATAAGGAGAAGGTGTGAAGGGACTTTCAGTGTTTGGATTCCACGTGAAGACAGCATTTTGGAAGAGAAAAACAGTGTTACTCAGTGCTGTTTTGAGCCCTGGTTTAAGGAACAGAAAACTCAATGCAAAGTGAAATACATGGTGAAGCCACAAAGGCTTTCTGGCTGTTTTTCCCCCTAGCTATAACATGAATGGATGTAAATAGCTATCTTACTGATGAAAGCGATTTAAATATTAATAGCCATGATGATGTATGCATTAGAGCTCCATGCATAGAGAAAAACACTTGAGTAAATGAAAATGCAGTCAAGAACAAAATCACCTGAAATAGATACAATAGTCAAAGCAGTTTTACCTTATATTTGCATAGTGCTTTATAAAGCCCTTTTAGGAACTCTTGATTCTTAACAGCTGGGTCAGTGTGTTTATTTCCTGTTTCAAAGGTGAGAAAGCTGAGGCTCAGTGAGATTAGGTGATTAGCCTAAGGCTACACAGTTAGCAAATGACAAAGTGGGAATAAATTCCATCTAATGATTTCTAATTCCAATTTTCATGACATTATATTGTCCACATTTTTTTAAAGCAGCCTTTTTATTTTATCAAAACAAAAGCCTCAGATGGTATCTGAAACAGGTGTCTTAAATGGACAAGTTAGTCCATTTCTCTCTTATTCTATGTCTCTATACCTCTTAGTCATATACTTTGCCGTCTCAAGAAAGCATCCTACATCTCTCTTTGGTTATTAACTAAAATAGCACAAGTTAATTTAGCACCAACATTTGTCAGGGATAATGACCGGCCTTGTTGATAAGGTGCTTGAAGCCTTCAACCATATACATTAATATTACATGGAAGTCCTCAGTCATTTTTTTTCCCATGCTGTGATGCAATAAAAGACAGTGGTCCTATGTGTAGAACACTTAATTCCTAGTAAGAAAGTTCTAACTCTCTAGTTTTCTCTCTTGTTTTGTAATATCAGTAAATGTAAATACTTGTAGGGAAAATGAGCACTATTGGTAACATTTTCTTTTGACTAATACTGGCAACAAATAATAAGTGATACCTTCACAAATGATTTTGAGTTATCTTTTGGTACTGTGGCTGAAAGTATTGCTGTAAAAGACTCTCCTTGAAGAGGGTGAAATTGAATTGAAGAAGATGCATAGAGAAAATGGCTAACAATTTGAGTTATACACAGCATTTTGCTAGAGAAATTTTTCCTTAAAATCAAATAGATGGGCAGGTGGAAGGGTGCTGAGAGCAGGAAAAGTGAAGGATGGCTAGTCAGTTCATCTGGGTCTGGAGGGATTAAAACTACAAGAAGGAGTGGTCAGTGGAAGCTGCCTGCCTACAGGTGACATATTGCATCCAGACCTTGAATAATTGATAGATTGGGGCAAAAATGCAAAAGGAGAAGAATAAGCATTGTCCTTGAAGAACAGTAGTAACAGTAGTTCAGACCCACAAGGAATGTTTGAGAGATGACCAACAGTCCAGTGTGTGTGGTGATGGAGTAGGAGGTAAGGTACAGAAAGTGTATTTTTTTTTTCTGTCTGCTGTACAAATTCTTCCTGTCTATCCCTAACCTACAAGGATCTTCTTTGTTCTCCTTTCTTTTGTTATCTGAAATAACTCAATAGTAATTAATCTTGGGTTTCTTATCAGTTCTGAGACAGATAGGTGATCTAATATATTGACTAGAGAGGTGGGATAATTATTAGAAATATATGTAATCTACATGCTTAGTCAATATAGAGATGAATAAATAAATACATTATGTCTTCTGTGTCATTTTTCAGCTTAGGAATTCTGTTTTTAGTTAATACTTTTAAGTGTTTGATCTTTCCTAGCTCAAGAAAGAAGAGTTTGGTGGAGGCTTTATACCATAATCTTCTGTAAACTTTCATCCCAGCTTCCTTCCTTGACCTTATTCATAATCTGGCCCCAGTCCTGCTTCCACTTGAGGAAAATGTTAAGGCCCAATTGATAATTGCTAATTAGCTCTTTAGGCATTAAAGAACCAAAAAGATTGACATGAACAAAAAAGTGGTGTCCAGGGTGCATTAAAGAGGTTGTTTTACTAATACAGGGATGCTGTGTTAAGATACTAATGAGTGTGACAAAAATAGGATGGGAAGAAATGTGCTGATATGAAAACTGTGAAAGAAAAGACATTTGTCCTTGCTCAACATTTTTTTTTCTTGTCACGATTAAGGGAATTCAGAGCAAAAGTTGCTTACTTACTGGAGAAACAAAGTTCCAAGGAAGGATTTGCAAATAAAGTGGGACTTAAAGAGGTGTTAAAGCTTGGGGATATTAAAATAACCTGGATAAACAAGGCCTAATTAATGTGTGTTGCATATATGGCAAAGAAACTAATCCCACATGCCTAATCCCATGGAAACCTTCCAGCAGTCCTGTGAGGTAGATTTTTCACCTCTCTCTGAAGTAACAGTGGCTACATGCTTCTGTGATAATTCCCCTAGAGAATATCTCTTACCAGCCATTTAATCCCTAATAAAATCCCCCTGGGAGGAGAAACACTGAGCCCTATTTTAACTAGTATGGTTTAACAGTAACAGGAAGCCTTTTCAAGAAGTTACATGCCATTCCGGGTGGTGGGTGATTAAACTATCTAATGGTGGTAGTACAGCTGCTCCTTCCCCCAGGAGTCCTCATAAAGAGAAAGCATCTCAACAAAGTAGGGCACAGAAGCATGAGCCACGTATGGGCATTTTGTGGAATCACTAGTTTTTTTAAGTTAAGCTATTTCTCTTGATTCATAATTCAGTTACCTGGACTCAAACCTGGAAACAAAACTACTTGCCATTCTGACATTTAAGATCTAGGATTTGGTTGAGACACTTCAACTAAGGTTAGAAGCAGGGAGCCAGTGGTGGTGCAGCAGTAAAATGGAACACTGTGCCACAGTGACTCATTAGAAAGGTTCCTACTCCTCCCAGAGTACACTAGGCATGCACATGCCTATGATCTAAGGTGCTGAAGCTGGGGAGGATTGTGGGTATCCATACTTTTTTTTTGTTGTTGTTTTGGGGGGTTGAGAGGGCCCTATCTGTTTCCTTTTCCCTCATGGAAGAAAGAAAAAGAGAGTAAAGAGAGTTTACTTTTTTTTCCCTTCTGAAACAGGAAATACATTTTTACAGCATTCACTATCTGTAAAACTCAGATTATAATTTTGTAAAGAGAGAACAAAATAAGAAACAGCTGTTTTGTGTTTGTGGCCTGGTATAGCCAGGAAGAGTTTATGGAGGAATTCAGCTTCATTCAGATTTGGAATAAAATATGGGATCTGGATTGGTGGCAAAGAAGAGGAGGGTCTTCGAATGATGATGACCCCATTTGAATAGAACTTCGCCCCTTACAAGGAGTTTTCACCTATCTTATGTTTGACCTTCACAATAGCTAACTGGCAGCACCTTTCAAAAGGTAATTCTAATTACTTACTAGTTTGTTCTCACACTAAACCTGGCCGGAGAATACACACATCTCCTATGCCCGGTAGGTACCGGGTACACATCTCCTATGCCCGGTAGGTACCTGGTACAGAGTACATAGGCTGGGAGTGCTACCATTCTGAACGCTTGGCATTATTAATCTGCACTATAAATAGGAAAACTGGGCCAGCCCTTGCCCTGGTAGTTAAGGCAGCTGAATACCACATGGTCCACCATGCATTTCGAGTCCTGGACCCAGTGGCTTGAAAATAATGCAGGGAACATGTGTGTGTGTGTCCAAAATCCTCAAAGGAAGGGGACATGGAGGAGAAGGAATTGGAACATGATTATGCCCACTGGGAGGGAGTACTTTCTCACTCCCCATTCCCCTACCCACTCTCTCTGTGACAAGCACACATGCCTTCTGACAAAACTAAACAAAACAAAAAAAAAAAAATGAAAAACTGAAGCTTATAGAACTTAATAAAACTTCCCAAGTTAAAATAAATGGCAGAATAGTGTACCCAATCTGCCTCTAAATCCAGAATAATTTGTACCATGTGATATTGTCTCTGTATTACGTGCCAAGCTGCACACATAAACCAAGGGGCTAACAAAATATATCCTTGTGGAACATACAAGGAACGGCCATGACTAAGCTTTTTGCCCATAAAATAACCTGGTAATAAATTGCAAAGCTCATATCAACATTGACTTAAACACTGCAGGAATAAATCCTGAGAGATGGTAGAAGGGAATGTTCCAGGAATTTTATGGTGATGGCTGAGAAAATGATTTGTTTACACAAAAGACTCCTTTCATTTTAGTTAAAGCACCTCAGTTAAATCTTATAACTTAAATCTGATGTATAAGGGGTATGTTTAGTTTCCAGGCCTGAGTTCTAGTTAGAGATCCACCACCAACAATGGCAAGGCATTGAGGTGTCTGGAGAAGAGAAAGAATGTGCAGAATTAGAAGGAATACAGGTCAAGGAGTAAGGTAAGGGTATGTTTATGAAGGGCCATGCCTTAAGATTTTATCTTGAGTGGCACAGAGCATAGCGTTTAGAGTATGAATTCCAGAATCAAACTGAGTCGATCTCCAATCTGGGTTTCACCATTTACCTTTTTCAAAGACCAAATAAGAGGTCATACATATACAACAATTGAAACAGTGTCTGGAATAACTAACTACCCAATCAGTGTTGGTTGCTTTCAAGGGTGACTCTGGAAAAACAAGAATCTAAACCAGGGAAATTACTGAATTTAGCTTTTTTGTTATTAGATTTCATTTTACTTAGTATTTCAGAAGTGATACTTAAAACAAAACAAAACAAAACAACCATGGTAACAGAGTAGAAAAAGACAAGACAAGAAAGAACTTTTGAAGCCAAGTAGCCTTGGGTAACAGTAGTCCTAACTAAAATTTACTAAACACCTGCCATGTGTGAAGCAGTATGCTAAGTGCTGCATAGTGACCTTTGAGCAGCATGGCTGTTAGAGGAGCCATCCCCCTTCCTTGCACAGATGAAAATCTGTGTATAACTCTAGGCGCCCCCCCCCCCAAACTTAGTACTACTTGCCTACTGTTGATATTGATTGCCTTACTGATAAACATGTGATTAACACATATTTCGTATGTTATACATATTATATGATGTATTTTAGAAATAAAGTTCAGCTAGAGAAAATAAAAATATTATAAAGATCATAAGGAAAATACATTTATGTTACTGTACTGTGTTTTCCCATATGTACATTATCAGGAAAAATCTCCATAGATGAGTATATCTGCAGTTCAAACCTGTGTTCTTTCAGGGTTACCTGTACTTGCACAATTTCATTCAATTTTCACAGCTTTATCATAAGAGAAGTGCAATAATATTATCCTCATTTTACAGAAAAATAGAGATGCAAAAGAATTAAAATGACACTTCATGGTTGCACCCTGGCTGGTGCTCAAACCAGGTTTTTGGGTCTCTTTGATTTCAGGATTTTTATTACACTGCTATACTATGTAAGTTATTTAATATCCCTTAGCCTTATTTTCCTCCTCTATACCAGGGAAAGGAAAAACACCTTTTTTTGTATGTTCACAGAATTTAATGCATGACATATGTGAAGAAACTAGTGTAGTATCCAATACAGAGCAATTATAGTGAGGGAGGGGTCATCATTATTATTCTTATTTTTTAAAAGAACAGCTCTAAATATAAACTAGTAGTTTAGAACTGACTTTGGGGAGGAATGAAGTGGAAAATACTGCAGAAGTCCGAATCTATTGCCACGTCACCAGGTGGCCTCTACTGTATGGGAAAGGTAGACTCTCTCTTCTGTGGACTCCAACTCTCACATCACTCTGTGGCCCATCATGTTTGAAGACTTCATTCAGATTTTTTCTTTCTGGGTTTTAACCACCATTCATTCTATTTGTACTGGTATAAACTAGTGTATGATAGAAAATGGGAGTTAATCTGAGGCGTAAACTGTTTTGCAGGAGAGGGGTTCCAGATTATATTGGAATTATCAGTGTCTTTGATTCCCAGTAAAGTACAGATTTTCAGGGGCATCCATCACATTTTGTTTGTCCATTTATCCCGAGTCTTTAAAATGCTTGGCTCACAGTAGGCACTTAGTAAATGACCTTTACAGGAAGGAAGAAACAATTGAATGAATGAAAGGCACAGCAATCTAACACAGACATCACATTTTTGGGTTACCTTTCAACTCTGAAGTTTTTTTTCCTAATTGAAGAATGACTATTAAGACATCACTGGTACCATGTTCTCTAGGATCTTTAAAAAACATTTATACCTACTAAAATTAGATGCTGAATATACTAGGTGAAAATGACTTACTCAACTGATTGGAGGTTGATGTTTCACATAATGGATATCATGAAATAGCAACCATGGATGATTATCTTTTTGTTCATCATAAAAGTAAAGCCATACCAGCTTCCTTCCTTCTGGTACTGGAGTGGGACTACGGATTAATCTATGGCATTCAGCGAAGGGAACTGCCCATGTAAGAGAGAGAGAGAGGCTTTTTCATGGGGTACAACACGAACACTTTGGAAGACAGAGTGTAGCCAGAACTCAGAGACCTGGCTCTGCTGAGAGAGGAGATAATCACACACACTGTTGACGTTTTAGTCATTCCTGACGGTGGACCATCTGGTATGAACTCACACGGTAACAGGGTTTAGAGAATTCCGGGTTCTTAGAGCACCTCCCTGTTTAGGACTCTCTTTCACTTCTCCTACAATCAGGAGGACTCTGCTCTGACACACACTTAGACTGTCCACTGTGAAAATATGAAAAGATGACAAGTTACACTATATTCAGACAGAGAGAAAAAAAAAAAACCTGTTACATAAAGGGAAAACAGTAACACAGCATTTCAGGAAGCTAGTGTTGTGGGTACCTACAATGTTCAAATTCCACTCCTAATGGGGGCGGGGATGGGGTAGCAGGAGGAGAGCAGAAGTGAGGAGGTGTCTGTTCAACGCCCCGCCCATGTTGCAGGCCCTAGTGTTCTGCCTTGCTACAACTCTACTCTCCACCAGGCAACTGGGCCCTGGATGATCACAGCAGACGTGACTTCCCAGGGCCCTGTCCATTCCACAGTTTCATCATAGAAGATGCAGGCAAATGAGATGCAGAAAAACACTCTTGGTTTTCTGTGGTTGTTTGAGCTTCCCTTAGCCCTTCTCTGGCACCATTTTGTTCAGTAATGGTCTAGAATCAGCCCAGATGTTTGCAGAGTAAATGTGAGGCTTGACTAGGACTCGGGGAAGAAATGGAGGGGAGTGGGATAGATAAGAAAGAAAACCTTATCAGTGGCTATGAACATGACAAAGTCTCATGTAGAGTTATCCTTTTGTCCAGCCCTTCCATTCAACTCCTGGACACTCAAACAGGGATTACCCTTCAGATCCCCTCCCATAGAAACTCTTCACACCACAGTTGACTCTAACATCTTCTATATTAACGTTCATTTTAAACTTACTTCTCCTGAATAAAGAGCGTTGTGCATGTGTATTCATGTGAATGAATATGAAGTTGGAAAAAAAGATGCAAAGCTGTTATTAATTTTGCCCTTTCTATGTCTCTAGGTCTCCTTCCTAAGGAAAGGCTTTCTTAGAACACTTAAGGACTCCTCTCTCAATCTGTTTTTGTTTAGTGCTAAAGAAATGAAAAGGAAAGGAAAATTAAATATTCTCAATTAACCCCTCTTCTCTGTGGGGCTGAGATGGTTACTGCAGCAGAGCTGACTATAGTCTAGCATGCCTTACTCCACTCTGCCCTATCAGGACATGTCAGCATGATAAGCCTTGCCACTATCTTGGCAAACTGGTGAAGAAACAAAAGTTAAATGATATCGTGTTGTGGTAGAGAAATTTGGACCATTCCTGGAGTAGATCCGCTGACTGACTCCCTCTGTAGATGTAGACCTGTGCCAAGAAAGCTTGGTCTGCTTGTTCTGGAGTCCGCTACTTTCTGGTTCCTACCATCTCTGTCTCTCCCCCTCTGCCCATTGTTAATCAAGACAGCCTTGAGAAAACCTAATCTCTGAGCTGATCAGATTTAAACGTTCTAAGCATTGACTAAACACTGTGTAGAACATGGCAGAGCTGAGACCTAACACTGGCCATGGACAGTTCCATGTCATCTCCTAGGTGAATGGACTATTTCACCGTAGTAGTTTATGTGCTGGTGCAGTTGGAATGAGCTAGGAAACTTATCACACAACAGAGTCCTAGGTTGTATCACCGAAGATTTTACCTATGTTTGATAGGCAGCCAAGCTTCTTACACTTGGGAGTTCCAGTTTTAGACCTCAAATCAGAAGTCATTTTAAACAGAGCCCTTGGGCCCTCATTTGAAACAGGTACTTTCACCTGTTCAGCCTACTCCAGAGATAGCTGCCTAATTTTCAAGGCCAGGAATTATCCTGCTTTGTCATGTCCAAGTGAAAGGGAGCTAGGACACTCCATAGCAGTCTGCTGAGTTACTTCCACAAAATGATCTCAGACACACTGATATCTGAAGAAAGGTGTACAAAGCGGTTGTGGGCCTAAGGCCACCAGAAGGACCAGTGTGCCCACATGTGTGCCCATACAGGTACACCACTGCTTTGTCTCTGGGAGTCATGGATGACGGCCAATCTCTTGGCCAGGGCTGTTTGGATGATTGTGTAGGCAGTACACTCTGCAGTTTGGGGCACCATTTTCATACTGTAATCTCTATAGTGCCGCAGCGGTTGTGCAATGTGGTAGTTCTTGGAAAAAGTGATTATTTTGAAACCAGGAAGGAGCCCACCACTGAGGAAGAAACACAGAATTTGGGGGTAAAGTTGCAACAGGATTCTAAGGATTATCTTGCTCTGCAGCTGGGTCTCAAGCTCTGGTCTCAGCACATGCACACACGTATGTACACAATGTACTTTCTGGATCTTCCTTTTGTTCAAATCCAGGTTGGTTTACAAGAGTTTCCCTTCCACACCTCTGTAGCACAGAGGGATTAGACAATGCGACAACAGATTAGAAATGGAAATTTAGCTCATGATAAGTGGTTCTTCAACTTAAGTTTCCTCCAGCATTTTGGAACTGTTTGGTAGGTAGCAATCTTGATTGTCTTCATCTCCAGAAATGTTTTCTTGAAACCCAGTCCCATGCAATAAAGCACGTTTATTTCATGCAACACAGCTCAGTTGACACTTGCTTATAGTTCCAAATGCCCCAATTTACTGGGCATAACTCAGTTGGGAGTGCCTAGTAGGAAAGAACATGCACAGCACAGCGACACGGAGTGTTCATCACCAAACACAGGGAAGTTGAGGAGCTGCAAAGCTATGGTAGCTAGAGGAGGATTAGCTTTCCTGACTTCTGCTCAAGAAAAGCCTCTTGTCTCTAGAGTCCACTGGTTCGGCATGGCATTTGCACTTGGCAGTGAGATGATGTTACATTCAAAGTAATTCAGATTAATTTCCAGGCTTGTCTGGGATAAAGGGCTGGAGTCTTCCCTCAATTACAGTCCTTCCTTCAGAACCAGTCCTAAGCTCTTGTATTTGTCTTACTAAGTGATTAGGTAGTCCTGGAATGTGAATTTCCTCCAATCTCTTCCACTTTGCAAACTCCAGAACCATTTAACTACTAAGTTAACACTCAGGAGAGAGCTGACTATGAGCTAAGGCTTTCAGACATGCAAAGCGCACAACCCTGGGGAACAGCGGCATCTGGGACAGGGGGCTCCCATTATTTCACACGAGGATGGCATGGGTTTTGCAAATCAAACACACACAGAAAACCAGTGGTGGCCCAGGCTGGACACACTGTATGGGATACATAGTTGAGCAAGGACCCAGACCAGGGAGCCACCTGTTCCTCTAGCTTGCATACATGTATTTCACACCACCTCAGGCCACTCACAGTTTGCTTACCTGCTCATTGTTGCTCTCCCACCATTCCCCATACTCCCTTTGGGGGTGAAACACTCTATTTCCGACTTGTGCTGGGCCAGTCTCCTGTCTTTGTACCTGGTGAGCATGAACAAGGACAGGAGCAAACAGAAAGACGTGATTGTGTGCTTAACTGCCAGGCTAAGGAAGAGCCATGACTGCAGGGAGGGTTACCCCAGGCCAACACAGGGGTCCCTGTTTCTCAAGGCAATGGCCAACCTGTGATACCTACTAGCTAATTAGGATAGTATCTGGATAACATTGGGGATGATTTTGTTACTTTTTAAACCTCATGTAACCATATGTAATCCACACTTTTACATTGCCTGTTAATCTGTGAATTCATCACAGTTAACAGTCAGTGGTAAAAGGAATAGGGCTCCTAATATCTAACATAAAGACAAATATCTTATAATTTAGTGTTTACTAGGTGTCAGACACCAGACTAGAACTTTACAAAATTTAATCCTTGTAACAGCCCTGTGGCAGAGGCTCCTTTATTATTATCTCCATTTGGTTGATTAAAAATAACCGGGGGGAACCAGCAGTTAGCGTACTGGCTATGTCGCTGAACTCCCACGTAGTTGACCGTGGTTCGAGTCCCGGACCTGGTGGTTTAAAACTCACGCCGGGCGCGTGTGCATGCGTGCCCAAGATCCCGAGAGGAGAATGGAGGAAAAGGGATTGCGGAGTGACCATCCCCCCTGGGGGGTGATTTCTCACTTTCTAAAAAAAAAAAAAATAACCGGTAGGTGGTGTGGATTCCCAAGTGGCTGATTGTGATTCAAGTCCTGGAACCGCTGGCTTGAAAATCACACTGGACACATTTGCGCGTGTATCCAAAATCTCAAGAGAAGAATGGAGGAGAAGGGATGATGGTGTAACTGTCCAATCTGTGGAGTTATTTCTCACTTTCTCTCTTTTTCTGTATCTCTCTGTTTTGCTCTGGTGAACACACGTGCCCTATGGTAAAAACCTAAAAAATCAAAACCAAAAACAAGAAACCCCTAAGATTATAAGGATTAAGGAAATTGATCAAAGGCAAGTAAGTGGTTGAGCTGGATTTTGAAGACAGGGAGTCTTAAGTTTAGAACCTACACTTCAGTCAGTGTAAAGTGTTACCTTTCATTACCAGGTTTTAAAACTAATTCTTTTCATGAATGAACCTTGATCGAATGGTACTATCCGAATGCAGTGTTTACATTGACAAGACCAAAAAGAGAGAAGACATGCTCCTTGGATCTGAGCGGTTTCTTTCTCCATTAGGATGGGTTTGACAGTCAGAATTGAGTTGTCTGTTTTGGAATTGACTCAAACAGCTTTTGTATCAGCACGTCTGTTCATGCCAGGAATGCAGTGGACGTTTCATCTAAAATAAGTTAGGAGGCCCCCAACGTGGCCTGCCACGTGGTGCATCATGATGAGTCCTCATCTTCAACAACAGCTCTCTGAGCCAAAGGGCTGAAACAGAACTCGTCTTCCTTCATCAGTTTAAACCTGTGTGTGGGGGGGGTAGCTCTGCATTGCTATTCTCATCTGCCAAATGGGGAAACCGAGACTGACTTCGCCAAAATCACAGCCCTAGACAGTAGATAGTACCTGCCCAAGACTCCTAAAGTTTGATTACCTTTTTTCCCTTGTAAATCTGGAGCTTGATAGAATAGCACCTCATCTTTGTTCCTGGTACCCAGCAGCAACAATAACATGAGTTACTATCATAAGACATTTTTGTTGTTGTTTTCTTGTTCTTGCTCATATAAAATAGAACAAAATGGAACAAAATCAAGATTATTATTGGTCCCAGAGCAGAAGTCTTCTGCTTATTTTTTTTTCTCCTCTAAAATGTTGAAAGTATTTATGACAGTTAAGCTAATAGTTATCATAACATTTAGCCAAATGGATTAATTTATTCAGTGGACATTAGTTGAGTATCTATTAAATGGAAGACGATGGGCTTTATCCTGAGGACATAGAGATAAAGAAACTGCAAGTCCTGCCTCACAAAATAGTGGGAAAAAGAAGGAAAGAAGTATGTAAACAGTAACTTTAATTATAGGCCATAAGCAAAATAAAGAAGGAACTTGGAGACTTTGTTACAAGAAATAAAACATCAGAACAAGACAGACTGAGTGGCCTTCACAATATTCTCTATGTCCTCAGGGGATTGGGTCTAGAATCCCTGTGGACACCAGAATCCAAGGATGCTCAAATTCCTCATATAAAATGACATGGTATTTGCATATAATCTATGCATATCCTTCTGTATACTTTAATCTCTAGACTACTTATGATACCTAATGTAATTCAAATGATATGAAAATGGTTGCTATGCCACGTTGTTCAGATAACAATGGCAAGGATAAAAGTCTGTATATGTGCAGTGTAGACACAATCATTTTAGGCCTAACTACACAGTACATGTCAGCCACACTGTAACTTTTTTTAAAAGTTTTTTTACCATAGGGCATGTGTACTCACCAGAGAGAGACAGAGAAAGGCAAAGTGAGCAGTCACCTCAGAGAGGAGATGGCCATGCTGCAATCTCTTCTCCTCTGTGCTTCTCTGATTTTGGGCATGCGTACACACGTGCCTGATGTGATTTTCAAGCCACAGGTCCAGGGCTTGAACTGTGGTCAGCCATGTGGGACCAGCACTTAAACTACATGTGATCTACTGGATCCCTATTATAACATTTTTGATCTGAGATGGTTTGAATCTGCAGATGCAAAACCAGCAACTGTGTAGGGATGATTATATTTTTACCAAAGAAAATACCTTAGAGGAGAATCCTTTGTGAAATTCCAATCACCGAATGACTCTACAATTTAGTATAAAATATGTTGTGCTTATTTGTGAGTCAGACTGCACAAAGTGCTTCCCTACAGCTTAAAGTAAAAGAATATTAATAGAACGATGAATTATGAATAGTCATTTTATTCCTTATGAAGACATCCTTAAAATATTTTTGAATATATGTTAGGCTAATTGCCAGTTAATGATTTAAATCTTTCACAGACGAGTTAAAACACCCACACTCGTCAAGTTCCTCTTCTTCTTTCTCTCTTCTCTCATGGCCCTTATACATGCTCTTCCAGATGTTGTTTATGAAATATGACGTAGATTCTAACCGGTCTGTTCTACCGAAACTCAGCCGCTTTTGGTAAGAGATTTAACCAAATAAAAACAAGAACAATAAGAAAAACAAAAACCCATTCCAGTAAAGCAAGAGTTATCTTAGACTTTTTAAAACTCTTAAGTAGTTTTGATATTCAAAACAAAGTGAAAATGGCATTAATACAAAGTAGGAAGCTCATATTTGCTTCCTTGTCTTTTTGTAACTATGATTACCCCTTAATTATGTTTACTCTTAAATACTCTATATTTTCATTCACTCATTCATTCATTCATGTATTCATTATTCCATTCACAAACAATGTGCTGTATAAAGTAACTAATAATGCTTTAATAGTCTCCAGTGCAGATGTACAATTCCATGAAGTAGTTATTTAAAAAATATGGAACTACCAATTAAAAATAGTTTTGGCTTTTAAGAATTAGGGCTTATAAAATATCAATTTAAAAGTCTCATTGACTCTGATTTTATCATTACATAAGGTATAAATGTTTTGAGAAACTGAACTATACCCCATAAATATACAAATATTACATGTACAATTCAAGTAATAATAAAATTTCTTTCTTTCATAGAATAAATTCATGTATCTTTTAGACCCTTACTAAAACATACACACACACATACATACACATATACTTCTGAGGCACAGTTTGAAGTGTTCTACAAGTTTTAATTCATTTTTCAAATAAATGTTTAGGAGACTGTAATTATTTTCAATAATTATAATAGAAATAATAACAACAGGATAGTGAACACCAAGCTGTTTTCTGAACATTAACGTCAGTTCTTAAAACTACCTTGCAAAACGGGTGCTCTAATCCTCATTCTGAAGCTGTAACTCACTTAGATGAAGTATTGAACCCAAGGTTAAAAACCATGACTCTCTGGGGGCCAGCAGGTGGTGTGGCGGTTGAGGTGTTAGGCATGAGTGATCGTGATTCGAGTCCTTGGACCTCGTGGCTTGAAAATCACAGGGGCATGTGTCTGTGTGTGTGTGCCCAAGATGCCAGGAGGAGAATGGAGAAGAAGAGATTGTGGCATGGCCACCTTCCCCCCCCCCCACCCCGGTGGGGTTTTCTCACTTTCCCTCTCCCTGTCTCTGTCTCATTCTTTCTCCGTTGAGTGCATCTGCCCTATGGCCAAAAACACTTGAAAAAGAAAATCAGAACTCTGATTTTAAAGCTCATGCTATTCCCATTAAACTTCCAAGTAACAATGTTAATACATTTAGAAACAAAACTACAAAGCCTTTATCTTTTTGAGCCCATTTTGTAAATGAGTAACAGAGTTCACAAGGATGGTCCCCAGAGGGTCTAGTGATAGGACTTTAAACTTTGTTCCTTCACTTGGGTCCCTATAGATGTGCTACAACATGGGTTTAGTTTACAGCCTTCAAAACCATGTGCTGAACACTCCATGTGACAGATGCTGCAATAAGGAGGATGTGGGTTATTTGAAGCCCTTGATAAGTTCCTAGTCAACTGTGGTGCGGCTAGCATGTGAGCAGATCATTTCTAAGCTCTGTGACAAATTTTATTATAGAAACAGATATGAGATTACCCATACTGGAATGGTAGAGATAACTTTAATGAGGCTTGATACTAAAGATAAATCTTAAAAGATGGGTAGAAACACTCTGTGAAAGAGGGACCCGGCAGCTGTGGTGCAATGGTGGAATAGCTGGAGGGCTGGGGAAAGAGGATCTCAGTAGGGTGAGGCCCTGTTGAAGGTTCTTTTCTCTTCCCCCACTTCTTTTGCAGGTATGTACATACATACTATCATATATAGATAGATAGATAGTCAGACAGACAGACAGAAAACATGAGTAGGCAAGCAGGAAAAAACTGAAAAATCTAGAACAAACACCTGGAGAGGCTCAGCAACATGATATATATAAGAAATGCTAGTATTTTTTTTTTTGATTTGGAATAACTCAAATGTAAAATGAGAGAAGGTAAAAAGAGGAATACAGATGGAGGGGTATTTAAAAGATGATGAACTTATCTGTAAGTTATGAGCTAGGAAAAAATATGGTCAGGATTGACATTTAGATAAAATGCGATGAACTTGAGAGGGGAAATAAAACTAGAGATAGACATAACTGCAATAGTACATGCGAGAGTTGAAAAATAGTGCCTTAGAATAGTCATGGCATAGATGAAAAGTGGAGTAAGTTTCATAACTATTTAGGAAGTAAAATCAGTAGGATTGATTGGACGATGAGTGTAAGAAAGATTGTAGGATGCTACCTCAGTTGTTGTCTTGGGTGGTACAATTAACCGAGTTAGGAAAACACAGGAGAAGGAGTGTATTTTGGTGAAGAAATACAAGGTTTCATTTTGGGATATTGGGCTTGAGATGCTGGTGGGGAATGAATATATTCTGTGGATACAGGGGTCTAAGAATCTGGAGGTTAGACACATCATATACAGAGAGTCACAAATACAATGAGAATAATTGAAAATGCTCGGACAGGACAGGTAGACTAAGTCATCAGTGGAAAGAAGAGACTTATAAACTTGCTCATCCTATATGTTCAAAACATTTTTTTTTCTAATTGTCAGAGGATATATCCGTTTGCTAAAGAGAGACAGAGAGAAAGAGAGAGGACGAAAGCATCTGCAGTGGGGCCCTGTAAGGTCAAAATCCCCTCTCCTCTTTGTCTCCATTGTGTCAGGATTTGGGACATGCACACACACAACCTTGGTGTGTTTACAAGCTGCCGGGGATGGGATTCAAACTACGGTTGGTCATGTGGGATCTGACTTCCCATACATAGCACTTAACCATTGCACTACAGGGCCAATCCTATAATATTTTAAATCTAAGCATGCCTTCAAAATATTTGCTGAATGCCTAGTATATTCTAAACACTGACTTCAGGATTCCTCAATCTAAAAATTTTCTCACCAACTCCAGACCTTGAGATTTGGGCACAATATAACTTTGACACTGGTTTATAGCACGAAAAACCCTCACAATAGTTTTAATAGATTTCAGAATGACTTGTTCTGAAATGAGGTTTAGCTGTCTTCCCTGAATAATTTTTGTTCTTTTTGTACCTCCTTTGTCCAGGAATTCTAGCTCCTCTTTACTAAGCTCTATCGGAGTCCATGTTCATCTGGCGAATCTAAAAGAGGTAGGGATAGGAATGAGGACTGGATAGTAATTGTAATTTCTACAGAATGATTTGGATGAGGAATTTTATTTCTTCCTTTTCTCTTCCCTATCAATATCTGTGGGCATTAGAGTACTGAAATTTCTATATTGGCGATGTGATTCAGATGGGTAAATTACCCCAGAATGACATGAAAGGCTAAAGTAAAATGAGGAAATTCAAAGAAAAAAATGTGTGTATTTGGTGGAATGGCAGATATTGGGGGAATTAAGCCTGAAAGTAGAAGGAAAGGAGAAAGTCTGATGTTGGAAATAAAGATTCCTTGTGTGAATGAGCGCAAGGTAGTAAGTTTGAGTCAGCAGTTAAGAGTAGGATGGCTGGGGACCAGCAGTTGGCATAATGGCTATGTCGCTGGACTCCCACATAGTCGACCGCGGTTCGAGTTCCAGACCCGGTGGCTTAAACTCACGCCGGGCGCGTGTGCGTGCATGCCCAAGATCCTGAGAGGAGAATGGAGGAGAAGGGATTGCGGCGTGGCCATCCACCCTGAGGGGTGATTTCTCGCTTTCTGTCTCTCTGTCTCTCTCTGTCTGGCAAGCGCACGCGCCCTATAGCAAAAATCTCTCCAAAAAAAAAAAAAAAAAAAAAGAGTAGGATGGCTAACATGCATTCAGAATTCAACCAGTGGAACTGAGGAAAAAAGACACTAGGGCAATGTTTTGCCCTTTATACAGGCACTAATGTCATTCAGAATGATACCAGAACTTGGGGTGCACAGAAATTCCTTACCTTAAAGAAGTTGGCAGTAAATAGTAAATGTAAACCAAGTTAAATGGTGGAGGGATAACCAGATGTCATGCACCTTTAAAGTCAGAGTTTGAGTTTTTACATTTCTGTGTGTGTGCACGTGCAGTGTGTGGAAACAGCACTGGCTTGCTGACCCCACCTCTGTGCCCTGTGGAGCATGTGATAGGGAAGAATAAGTAAACGTGACTTCAAAGGACTACAGGAAAAGAGGTTTTAGGAGAGAACCAGGTTTCAATTAAAGAAGAAAAAAAAATAAGGACAGTAAATGCAATGGTTAGTGAAGTGTTCTAAGATGAAAGGGGATTTATCATGAAATAAAGATTACACACGAAGCTTGATATGGTTTGGAAGGGAAAGGTCCAGTGGATGAAGGTAAAAACAATATGCGTAAGTGGAATTTCCCAACAAATTAAGAATTTCCCAATAAATTTCCCAACAATTTTCTGTGTTTTTTCCCTTTTGAGTAGGAGAGTAGGAGGCCCACGATGCAGATGCTGTGAGTAGATATCCCATGACATATTTAGGGGGATATATATATATATATATATATATATATATATATATATATATATATCACTATAGGGCACATGTGCTCGCCAGACAGAGAGAGACAGAGACAGAAAGTGAGAAATCACCCCCCAGGGGGGATGGCCATGCCACAGTCCCTTCTCCTCCATTCTCCTCTGGGGACCTTGGGCCTGCACGCACACGCCTGGCGTGAGTTTAAGCCATCAAGTCCGGGACTCGAACCGTGGTCAACTACATGGGAGTTCAACGACATAGCCATTATGCTAACTGCTGGTTCCTAGAGGGACATTTTCTGACAGATATTGTAGACTCTGAGCACCTATATGGTTAAATATAGTGGGGAAAGAGCCTAAAGTTTCTAGAGAGCCGAATATTTGAAGAAAAAGACTGGCAGGAAATGAGAAAGCTGAAGCCAGCAGACACATTTCCCTGACTCCATAATTTTGTCAAGGTTTATCCTGCTCAGTGTTTTGTTCCTTCCAATAGAGCCAGTTGTTTCAAGAAATAATTTTCTTTTATCACTTTTTCCCCATGCTGTTTTCTGTTATGTCCCATACTCTCTTCCTTTTTTTTTTTTTTTAAGTTTATTTCTTCCATGAGCAAGGAAAAAAAAAAAAGAGAGACAAAGACAGAAAGCACTCCCAACATGGTCCTAAAACCACACTCCACTGCTAGCTTTAGGCAACCCTGGGTCACAGACACACGCATGCCGAGGCTATCAGGGAGGTCTCTGGATGCAGGTGAGTCCCAGGTGAGTCAGCCTCATAAAGGGTCATGTTTTACTACTGTGCCACCATCTGAATTGCTCCCCTCCTTCCCATATTCTGCTCCCTGAAGGAGCATTGCAATAATCCTCCAAACTCTTAAAAATATCCAGCTCACTTTCACTCCCATTGTATCATTCAGTTTGGTGAAAACCACAGACATATTTTCCTGTATGTGTGGAAACCACTATGTACACATTTTTTCTTTATTCTGTCATGGTTTATAACTATTCAGGGAAGAAAAATCAACATGGCCTCTCTAAGAAGTCTGTGAAAGAGAAATGGAAAATATCCCACATTTCACATATGGTTTATATGTAAATTTTAGTAACTCAAGATGGAATGGCCATAGTGAAGCAGGAGGCTAAAGTTGGGGAGTAGGTGGGTAGGAGTATATTCTTCAAGGAAATCTCTCATTTACACCATTATAAGTACTTCCTATTTACAAAATTAAATTTTTTTCTAAGGTTTTTTTTTTTGTGTGTGTGTGTTATAGGGCATGTACATTTGCTAGAGAGACAGTGAAAGAGAAAATGAGAAATCACTCCTCAGAAGGGATGGCCACACCACAATCTCTTCTCTTCCATTATCTTCCTGGGACTTTTTGATATGCACGCACACATGCCCGGGGTGATTTTCAAGCTGCCTGGTCCAGGACTCAGAGCACCGCCAGTCATATGGGAGTCCAGTGCCTTAAGTAACCTCCATGCCACCTGCTGTCTCCTACAAAGTAAATTTAATTCTTCCTTTTCCTCAACAACTGCCGCTGGATTCTCTGGGACTTGAACCATGTGAGAGTCCAGTGCCTTACACCATGCCACCTCCCGGCCCTCCTCACCTACTTTCTATTCTTCACAGTGGAACTATGCTATGAGCAAAGAGGAATGACGTAGGAGAGAAAGAGTCTGTCTTGGTCAATAAAATGCCAAAAAAGCAGAAGTTATTGAGTGAGGGACATTTAAAGTAATTATAGGACAAGTCACTCCAAAGGTCAGAGAAGATCCTCAGAGGGACTTTTATACAAAAATTGCAGTAAGGAAGGTTGAGCTTTAAGACTAAGCATTAGCATAAACCTAGAAGCCTAGAGAATTAAAAATAATAATTAAAAAAAGGGAATCAAGGTACATATACCCTAAACGTAGTGCCTGCAAGATGTAAGCCCTCAACAGACATTTTTTGAATGAAGGACTGCATGAATAAATGAATGAAATGGAAAGGTAACTTTAGAGGTTATCAAATCTCCAAGGAGCTTTGTTGTAGTTGTTTTGTTTTGAAAGTTTCTTTCTTTATTTATTTCCATCAGAGAGAAAAAGAGAGAGAGAGGGTGAAGGAGAGACAGGCATCCTCATGTGATCCACCCCCACCCCAACCCAGTCTCAGCAGGCCCTTCTCATGGGCATGCAGGTGCACACCTGGCATGCTCAGGGCGGTCCTGGGGCATGAACCAAGGTGCTTTCCCTTGTGGGTCCAGCTGCATTACTGCTGTATCACTGCCTTCCCCCTTCCTTCTTTTCATTAATAATACATGCAAACTGAAGCAATTTTGTAGCCTTTGGTCAAGAGACCAAAGATATTTGAGGAATGGGAGAACTATTCCTACTTCTACAGAGTGTGTTTCTGTAGCTGTGTGCTCTGGCCCTTCCCTATGGTGCCCATTAGGTTGTCTGAAAAGTCGTGACGCATTTAGCATAGGAAAACATTTTTAAAAAGATCATGACTTTTTAAAAAAAATTATGTCATTTAACTTTATTTATTTATTTAAATTTTACCAGAGAGGGGGAGAGAGAAATAAAGTGAGAAAGTTAGCAGCCAGGTCCAGGATTTGAACTATGGTTTGCCATGTGGGAGTTCAGTGCCCTTAACTACCACACCACCTGCCAACCTCAAGTCATGACTTGTTTTTGAGAGATTTTTGCTATAGGACACATGCACTCACCAGAGAGACAGAAAGAGAGGCAGGGAAACAAAAAGCGAGAAATCATCCTCCAGAGAGGATGGTCATGCCACAGTCCCTTCTCCTTCATTTTCCTCCTTCACTCTCCTCACACACACACCAGTTCCTGGAATTAGCTTTAAGCTGTTGGGTCTGAGACTCAAACCCCAGTTGACTACGTGGGAGTCCATTGATGTAACTATTCTGCCATCTGCTGGTCCCAATATGTCATGACTTTTTTGACAATCCAATAATACAGAGAATTTTGAGCTAAAGTAATTGTATTATATTTATTAATTGTATTACACTCACATTTTGTAATCTGCCTGGAGACACTGCAAGTTCTATATTCAAAGCATATCCAGAATCTGGTCATTTCTCACCACTATGTGCTGCCCTGGTTCAATCATCATATTTTTTTTAATTTTTAAAAATTTGTTACTATTATTATTACTTGCCAAAGGGCACGTGGACTAACCAGCAAGAGACAGAGAGAGAGGGGGAAGTAGAAAACAAGCTACCAGGTCCAGGACTCGAACCATGGTTGACCATGTGGGAGTTCAGCATCTTAAACACCATGTCACCTACTGTTCCCACCACCATCATTTCTTAAAACTGCCATAGCTTCCTAAACTGGTTCTGCATCCATACTCACTTCCTCTCCCCACTCAGCCCAATGCAGTCCAGTTTTCACACAGCAAGCAGAATAACCCTGCCAAAATATAAACCTGTTCAATCACTTTTGTGCTCAAAACTCTCTACTAGTTACACTTCCTAGGTAAATTCTAAGTTTCTTTTAGTATTTTGCAAATCCCTACACAGTTTCTCTCTCTCTCCACCCCACATTAGCTCTCTGATCCTGTATCTCACTGTTCCTACTTTGCCCATTCTGTTTTTTTCCACATTATTCTTGTTGCTTAAAAACACTAGGAGTCCTCCCTCTGCAGTGTCTTTGCTTTGGCCATTTCCTCTGCATCAATGTTTTCCCTAAAAATATCTTCAGAGTTTACTTCATTCAAATTTTTTGCCTAAATGTCATTTTCTCGATACATCCTGCCATGAATGACCACCACATTTTAAAAGGCAACAGCCACCCCACTCTTCCTGTTACCATTTCCTGCTTTTAGCAGGAGTAGTTATGCATATAACTTCTGTGTTATTTATTTACTATCTGTTTTCCTTGGTGTATCTCCATTAGAATATGAGCTTTATGAAGGTGTGAGATTTGGACTGTTTTCTTCACTGCTTTCTTCCCAGCGCCTATGCAGTGCGCTGGGATGATGTTTGTTGAATAAATGTATGCATGAATGAATGAAAGGAAAGTAATGGAGAACAGACAGAGTACTTATGAAGTAAGAAGGTAGATGCTGATTAAAATAATTAAAATAATAATGGGAGGGTCTGGCAGGTTGTGTGGTGGCTAGGTCACTGGACTCCCACATGGCCAACAGCAGTTTGCGTCTCAGACCTGGAGGCTTGCTTTCTCACTTTCCCTTTCTCTGCTCTATAGCAAATTAAATAATAATAAAAATTAAATACTTCTTTAAAATAATAATAATGGGAATTATCAGGTTCACTTATTTTACTTATCAATTTTTGCCACCGATCGTGAGAGGTGGTCTTCTGGAGATTTCTGAGAACAATTTCTTTAGTCTTAGCAAGAAAACTAAGGAAAGTCTGGTCAGATTTTGTTGTGGACAGTTGTCTGTACATGACACCCAACAGTGCCACAATCATGTTGTAGGCATGACAGAAGCTGAACCTACATTCCTAAGCATGGTGAAGTGGACAGGTTAAAAATAAATGCAGGTCCTTAGTGATGTCTCTGAGAAACTGAAGTAGCCTCTTTAGCTTCAGAAATTCTTTTTATGTGAGATTCATTTCTTTATCTCTTAAGTCTTCACTTTATTAGGTTTTGGATTCTCTGATGCTGATACCCTCCTTTTTGTGAAGCTTGGTTTCATTACTTTCTTTGTCAAGGCTGAGTATAAGACTTCTTAAAGTGGCATTTTAAAGTTACAACATAGCATTTACTTGTGTGTTTTTGTATTCATAAAAGCCCTCAGGAAGCAAGTTATTACCAGATATTTTAGTTTTGCCTTAATGTTGGTCTTCTCTAAAATATTATTCCTCGTTACACTTATCATGCATATAAAAAGAACGTGGGTCGGGGGGAATGAGGGGACATTCTGGCTTTGCTCCAGGCTTCAAGAACAAATACCTGGTTCCTGCAATTCCAGAGACAGAAGAGAGAGAAGATGGGAGCTGCGGCCCCATGTGTGCTGATGCTGATCTGCCCCTTACCCATCTAGAAGCAAGAGAGGCCCAAGCTACCCAGCTTGAGCTCATCAGAGACCCCTGTGCAGCCTCCTGTCGGGGAGAATAGGTTGCCCCAGCCCACATGGTATGCTCTCATGCTGTGCAAAGTTGTCTGCCACCTTACATTCTCTTCAGCTCAACCTCTATCCACATTGGGAGCAAAAAGGTTTGGATATACAGGAATCAAACAACTGAAGATAGATGACTCTGAAGGAATTCTCTCCCTACAGTCTTCTAGTAAAAGGAGAGAAACTTCTCTCCGAAACCCTGAACCCAGAACTCCTACTGTGGATTCCACACTTCCACCTGCAGTGGAGGAGGGAAACTGGTTTAGAGCTAATGCACACTGTAGGGAATGGCAAGGGCACATATTTACAGAAACATACTCCTTAGGAGTTGGAAGAATTTAGTATATTGTCAGGTGACTAAAATAAAAGCAGAGCTTCAAGAAATAGAAAACTAGGAAATACCTCCTCTACAAGAGAACCTAATAATTGCTCACCAACAATGGATTAAACACAAGAGATCACAGAGATGTCAGAAAAAGAATTCAGAATATTCACTGTAACAAAATTCAATGAGATGCAAGAGAAAACACATAACCAATTCCTGGAGATGGAAAATCCTTCCATGACTTGAAGAAGAAACTCTATGAAGAGATAGCCACATTGAAAAATAATCAAACAGAGCTTCTGTAGATAAAGAATATGATGCAGAAAATGAAAGTCTCCTTCAGAAGTAGATTAGACAACACAGAAGAATCTCTGACCTTGAAGACAAAACCTCTGATTTAATCCAAGCAAATGACAAGAATGGAAGAATAACCATTAAAAATCAGAACAACACACAGGAAATTCTGGACACCATTAAACGACAGAAGAGCTGCATAATAGTTATTCCAGAAGGACAAGAGACAGGCAAAAGTATAGAAAATCTCTTTCATGATATATTAGCTGAAAACTTTCCAAATTTAGAGAGGCATATGGACATCCAAATACAATGGATATCAAGTAAATATAACATAAGAAGATCCTCTCCAAGGCATATCAGAGCCAAATTGGTAAAAATCAAAGACAAAGACAATATTCTAAAAAAGGCAAGAGAGAAATGTCAAGTTACTTTAGAAAGGTTATCCCATTAGACTAACATCAGACCTCTCAACAGAAACAATGCTAAGGAAGAATGGAAGACATATTTTTAAAAGCTGAAAGAAAAACAATTTCTGCCTACAGTTCTATATCTGGCAAGATTGTCACTCAAATAGGAAGGAGAAACAAAATCCATCACAGATAACCAATGTTGAAGGAATTCACCAAAATGAAACCAGTTCTTCAGGAAATACTTAAGGGAATACTACACCAAGAAAATAGAAGTAAGAGAACATAAAACAACTAGAAAAAAAAAGATAAATTCACATATATCAATAGTAACACTGAATGTTAGAATTAAATAACTCTAACAGGCTAAAAATACAGATTCAACTGCACAAGTAGTTTTAAATACAAATTAACCAATTATTTGATAGACTTGACTGCAGATTTCAATTTATATGTTTATAACAATTACTCATGGTATAATACTATTGAATTATTGGAAAAGTCCTGATGTATTCTTCTACGTAAAAATGTGTCATGATTTCTCCGACAACCAATAGATAAGAGAGGCAAAGCCCAAGATGTTACAGGTATCCAAGTCTTTCTTAGAAATGAACTTAAAGAAGGTTAAAACCAATAATGTTGAAAAGCCTATAAATCACCCAATCACTGACTTTGCCATGTCTTCCCTTTTAAACATCTCTGTCCAATTTTGTTTTTCTTTTCCTTTTTTGAGGACTTATTTCTTCATACATAGTCTTACAAGAACTCACACTGCCTGAGTAAAAGTTTTCTTTTCCAATCTCTTCCTAATTAGCTATAGTTATTTTATAATTTTACCTACCTCTAAGTGGAGCAATGATACCACAGATCATTTCAGATTATAAACTCCTACATCCCACAGTCCTCTGCACGGAAATTACAAATTCTTTCATTGGCTATATTAAGATTGTCTTTGTTTTCAAAAATCTATCCTCATTCATTTATGAGACTTTTTTTTGTTTGGTGTTTAATATATTTTTCTTTAGAACTGCCTTTCATAGTAAAGAACATCATAGACAATTTAGGACATACTTCCAGAATAGCCAGTGAAGCGAGTTCCTAATGTTCACAATGTACTTCAATGTTAACTGTTGACAGTGGTGAATATGTTAATACCCTCCCTTTGTTTATTATACACTGTGTACATGTTTATAAAGACTATTCTGTACTCACAAAGATGTGTAATGATTATGTGCAAATCATAAATTACAATAAATACAATAAAGTGTATGGGTCTTAGATTTATACAGAAGAAAAAAGGTAGGCTAAACAAAGTGCTGTGTTTTCAGTAATCATACATAGAAAAAGCCTAAGGAACTGGTATTCCTAACCATGGTACAGACACCACTATTCACTTACTGGAAGCTATGCCAGTTATAGTCTTAGCCAGTTATTGTGACTTTAGCATTGCAGTCTCAAACTGCTCAAGTAATGGGAAATAAATAAATCATAGTACAAAAGTCTTACAATACTCTGGTAAAATTTATTTATTTTGCTATAGGGTGTATGTGCTTACCAGAGAGAGACGAAGAGACAGAAAGTGAGAAGTCATCCTATGGGGGGATGGTCATGCTGCAATCTTTTCTCCTCCATTCTCCTCTCGAGATTTTGGGCATGCATGCACCTGTGTCCAGTGTGAGGTTTAAGCCACCGGGTCATGGACTCAAAATGTGGTTGGCCATGGGGGAGTCCAGCAACCTCATCATTACACCATCTGCTGGTCCCTCTGACAAAGCTTTTGGTCTCGTATATATTTGAAGAATTGTGATTGGTCTGCTTGCGTTTGACAAAGATTTTTCTCAATTACCTGTCATGCCATTAGACTCAGAATGTCAAGAAAAACAGGGCCACCCAGTAGCACAGTGATAAAACACAATGTTCTGAGATCCAGCCTGTGTGGAGGGTGCTGGGTTAGTGCCTAGAGATCTCCCTGCCAAACCTGGCACACACATACTTGTATCAGGGATGGCTCAAGCCAGGGGTAGACTGTGACATCACAATCCTGTTGGGGTTTATGTCTCTCTCACCCATAGAAAAAATAAATAACCTTAAATATTTTTTTTGAGTGTCAAGAAAAATGAAACCAAAGAAAGGTCAGTGTCTCTATAATGTTGATCTCTTACCTAGTTAGTTACAGATTCATGTAGATGTGGTCTTGATCTACTATAATAGATAATGACTTGGGAATTCTCTTTCAAGTACCATCTCATTTGATAATGATTATAGTGACATCTTGAGTCAATCTTTATTTCTTAGCTCTTTCTTTTCCTCTGCCTCTCTGGCTTTGGACAGAATGTTTTTGACTTTAGTTTTTAATATAGATTTTCTCTAGTCACTGTATCCATGACCCCTTTGTACCAATACAAAGGTTATAACAACTTTCAAGACATTCAACACTGTTCCCATGTTGGTTCTTTTGACACCAGCCAAGACCTCAACCTTGGTACCCCAAGCTGTTTGAATCAAACACCAACCCTGAGGTGATATCTTTAGTGATCACCCAGAAACACAGTTTAATTTTAAAGTGTCTTCATGAAAAGATATACAGCAGCAATCAGTCCTTTACATTTTATTTTACAGATTTATTTTCTCATCCCCTTTGGGACTACCCTAATTTTAGATCCTGGCAGTCATCAGAAGAAGAAACTATGGCATCATATATTGGGTCATTGGAAAAGTCATGCATTTTTGCATAGAAAAGCATATCATGATTTTTCTGAAAACCCAATACATTTGAGTAGCATTTAGAAAATTATAGATAAACTGTTTCTTTACCATTTAATTCTTTCAACAAACTTAGTAAGTTAATTCTTATCTTCATCCTTCAGATAAGGAACATGTGTTTAAGAAAGCTTCATGGGGCCAGCAGGTAGCATGGTGGTTAAGGTGCTGGACTCCCACATGGCTGACCATGGTTGGAATCTTGGACCTGGTATCTTGCTTTCTTCTCACTTTCCCTTTCTCTCTCCCTCTGTCTTTCTGGTCAAATAAAAAATTGGTAATAACAAATAAAATGAAATAAATATTTAAAAAAGAAGAAAGGTTCACAGTCTGGCCAAACCTTATCACTTTTAAGTTACCAAAGTGAGACTAGAAACCAGATGTTTAACCTCCAAACCTCAAGCTATTAACACCTTTTTTTCCCTTCATTTTATGTTAAAAAAAAAAAAAAAAAAAAAACTTACTTAAACAGTTTGATAATACATTCAAG
Organism: Tupaia tana; assembly: GCA_026018925.1. Taxonomy (NCBI): domain Eukaryota; kingdom Metazoa; phylum Chordata; class Mammalia; order Scandentia; family Tupaiidae; genus Tupaia; species Tupaia tana. Next base: position 78,836,469 of record JAKSZU010000015.1, read on the forward strand.
AGACCAAAAAGGTCATACATAAAGATAATAGTTTATACATGAATGGAGCTAGGCTTTAAGCATAAGATGAACCTATTTTTTAAAAGGTCATTATGACTACAAAACAGTAAAGTGGAATAAATCACCCTCCAGCCCTCCTGCTAACATGCAAACAGACTGCCATTCCTCTAGCTGGCGTCTACCCAGACAGAAACAACCCAAAAACTGGAAGGCTGTAAAGGCACTGCTGAGAAGAGCTGATAATCAGTTTCGATGTGTGGGATAGAAGACAGATAGGGACGAGGTGGGGGAATAACTCAGCAATGCCAAAGAGTTACAAAGAGAACTGAAGGGAAGCCCAAGTCAACCTTTCAAGTCAAACTGATCACAGGAAAATTCTAGATGAAGGCAGAAGGAAAGTCATGATGGATTTCAATTTAGAAGAAAAAAGCAAAGCCATGTTTTAAAAGCTCAATATTACATAGTGATATTGCAAGGTAATTTTCTGCTACTACTTTCTATGCATCTACATAGAAGAAAATATATCGGGATGGTTTACTCAATATTCTGGCAGATTCTGTATTTTCCACACACAGCAAAACATCTTTTGCCCAGACTTGAAATGTCAACTTGATTCATTCAAAGATTTCAGATTAAAAACAAAACTGAGCATGATTAATCGCTACAGAAAATAATGGCAAAAGTGAACATAAGTTGGAAAAGTATTTGAGGAGCTGCCAGGGAACATATTCCTGGTGCTCTATAAAATTAAAGAGAAGGTAGAAGTTGACAGGTGGGGAAGCAATGCAAATAAGCAATTAAAATGTGAAAAACCAGCTATATTGACCCAGTAATTCTATTCATAGGGATTTATTCTGAGAAAATAATTCAACAGAAGCTCAAAGGTTTCTGCACAATGATTTTTCTCTTCAGTGTTTTAGAAAATAGCAAAAACCAAACAAACAAAACAAGAATAAACCAACCACTGGAGAATAGGTTAATAAATTATAGCATAGGAATATTATGGAAATGTGTTAAGTTTTGTATTGAGTTAAACCTTTCATTTAGCTTCCATAGAACTCCCAAAGGATGTATTTTAATCCCATTTATGATGAGAACTTGTTTTCAGAAATGAATCATCTCATCATTGCTTTTTTTGTTGTGTACCTTTCTTCAGCATTGCTATTTGTTTCACAATCAATGGAAACCCAGGAAGATACAGTTTTTAAAACCAATGCTAAGGTACTTTAAAAGCATACACAATATCCTTAACAGAGACAACTTTACAGGGAGAGACAGAATGTTAACTAGAGAGTCTCCTTAAGAGAACAGGATTAGGGACCAGCAGTTAGCGTAAAGGCTATGTCGCTGGACTCCCATGTAGTCGACTGCGGTTCCTGTCCCGCACACAGTGGCTTAAAACTCACGCCAGGTGCATGTGCGTGCGTGCCCAAGATCCCAAGAGGAAAATGGAGGAGAAGGGGTGATTTCTCACTTTCTGTCTCTCTGTCTCTCTCTGTCTGAGTGGTGAGTGCATGTGCCCTATGGCAAAAACCTCTCCAAAAAAAAATAAATAAAAAGAGAGAGAGAACAAGATTACCTTAAAGGAACCTTTTAGTAAAGCATTAGTTAAAAGTTGTTGACTTCTGGGGACCAGCAGGTGGTGTGGTGGTTGAGGTACTGAATTCCCTCATGGTTTGCTGAGATTCAAGTCCCAAACCTGGTGGCTTGCTTTCTCTCTTTCTCTCTCTTTGTCGAGTGCATGTGCCCGATAGCAAATTAAAAAATAATAATAAATAAAATTAAACAATTCTTTCAAAAACAAGTTATTGGTTTCTATCCTAGGATTGAGGAATTTTCAGATAAATCATTTATTCTTTCTAAAGAAGAAGAGTTTTCCAACAGGGATTTGTCTTTATGTTTTTATACATGAACAGCTGAGAAAGCTTTTGGAGTCATGTGAGGCTAGGTAATAGTGTCAGTAAAAGTCATTATTTACTGAGCTCTCAGAATATTGGGGACACTATCCTAAGTACCTGGATTTCCTAATTTAATCATTGCATTAGTGCCTATGAATAAGGTACTTATATTATCTCTATTTCACAAATGAAGAACTAGGGCACATGGAGATTAAGAAATTTGCCCAAGGTTTCTGGATGCCCGTCTGTGATGTATGAGGTCATGTCCCACCTAACATGTGTCTTATATTGCTTCTTACTGCAATGCTGGCTATAAATACCAGCTGTGCCAATTGGTGGGCTCAGTTCTGTCCTTAAATGGTCTAAGGGACACAGGCAACTGTACTGTTTTTCCTACCCTTCCATTTTTCTCACTATCTCCTTGGCCGGAGCCACTGCTTCTGTTCTCTCTTGAACCCTTTCCACCCTACTGGGAAAGAAGCCTGATCCCTCTTTGGCACTAACAATTACAGTTTGCACCAGCACCTTGATTTCTCCGTTTGCTCAAACCTCAGATCTCTGCTATGGAAGCAGATTGGTTCTGAAACTAGTGCAGTATCAGGGCTCCTCACTCACAACAGCCCTTTGCAAGGCCTTGTTCCTACTTAAGTATTCACATTCTGTAATATATTCCTTTTTGTAATTTTTTTATTATTTGTTTTAATTTATTTAATTAATTAATCTTATTTGATGAGAGAGAGAAAGAGAGAAGGAAAGTGAGAGAGCAAGGCACCAGGCCCGGGACTCAAACTGTGATTGGCCATGTGGGAGTCCAGTACTTGACCACTGTGCCACCTGCTGGCCTCTGTAATATTTTTCTTAAATAAAGTCCCCTGAATGGAATAAACTTTAGATCTTATAAAACCTGGATCTACTTCTCCCCAAAGTTTGCTTCGCACCCCATAAGGAAATTGTAAACCAGCTGTGTCATGTTAGTACAGTTGCTTATGCATTTATAAGTTACAATTTCCTCCTCTGCAAAGTGAAATATTGGGGATAAGATTTTGTGTAAAATGCTTGATTTTAGGTGCTTAATAATGTTATTTTCATACCTGTCTCTTTTGTTTATTTGCGTATTTTACTGAGAGAGGGGGGAGAGAGAGATTGAGAAACAGGTATCCTTGGGCTGGCCCTAAACTGCAGTGGCTAAGCACAGTGCATTGGGAGCCAGATCTCATGTGGCTAACCATAATTCCAATCTCAGCTCAGGCAGCTTGAAAAACATGCCAGATATGTGTCCATTCATGCCCTAACAAGATGAAAATGTGCAGGAAAAAAAGATTATAATGTGACCACACCCCACCGAGGAATTCTTTCTCTCTGGCAAATCCACATGCCCTCTGGCTGTTAAAGAGTTTTTTTTTTTTTTTTTTTTTTTTTTTTTTTTAATTTAGCTACAGTACCCCAGACTGGGTTTCACATGCTGAGATCCTTTCTCCAGCCAGCCAGCTAGCCAACCAGGGTCATAGGCACTTTTGTGCCCGGCTTGTTTCAGGTTCATCTGGGATTCAAACTCAGGTGCTTCCACATGGCCCCAGCTTTGCAGAGTGGCATCCTATCATCTGCGTCACAGCGGCTGAACCACATACTTGTCATTTTTCCTGTACTATCAAGTTCTACAACCTGATAGCTTTTCCTAGACAGTTCTGATACCATGTATTGTGCCCTCTTTTCTCCATTTATCCTCTAATACTTACGTAACCATGAGTCCTCATATAGACAACCTGCACAATCTCCAGTAAATCTTGCAGGTTAATGAATCCTTGATTTTATGTCCATCCAGATCTAGTGAACATAATTTGTCATTCACCACATACCTTAACTTGTGCTGCTGTGACGGAGGCTGGATGTGAAAACGACATGGAGAGCTGGATCTGGCGTAATAGATTAGAGAGCCAGATCTCCCATGGCTGGCCACAGTTAGAATCTTGGCCCTAGGGGTTTGAAAAATCCCAGGCAGGTACTAGCAGTTGGTGTAATGGCTATGTCACTGGACTCCCATGTAGTTAACCATGGTTCGAATCCCAGACCTGCGGGATTAAACTCATGCTGGGTGTGTGTGCATGCATGCTCAAGATCCTGAGAATGGAGGAGAATGGTTTGGGGTGTGGCCATCCCCCTGGAGGGCGATTTTTTGCTTTCTGTCTCTCTGTCTTTCTGGCAAGTGCACATGACCTATAACAAAAAACTCTCAAAAAAGAAAAGAAAAACCCCAGACATATGTGTTTGTATGCCCCAAATCCTGACAAAATGGAGAAACAGAGAAGGGATTGCAGTATGACCATGCCCCAAAGAGGGATGCTTTATCTCCCCATCTCTCTGTCTGTTTCTGGGGAATGCGTGCACCATCCAGCAATTGAAAAAAAAAAAAAAAAAACATCTCCAATCCATGGTACTGGGCAAAGGGACTAAAATCACAAGTGTTTGACTAGGGACTATCTTTCATTTCTTTTTATTCTTCATCACACTGTTTTATGACTACCATTTTAGAAAAGAAAATTATATTTCTCTTGGTTTTAGAATAATGTTTTATGGTTTATTATAATCACACATAATTACAGCAGATGGATTTACTAATTTTGCCATTTCTAAGCAGAGTTCTATATTGCCAAATACCTATCACAATAAGTGAAAATGAGATTGCTTTAATTCCATAATGGGAGAAAGATCTACTGGTGTTTTTTAAAAGTATTTTTATGTGCTGAGTACAGAACTAAGATTTGCACTGTGATTGACAAATACAGGAATTTATGGCAAAGTATGATAAGCTAGTATATGCAGTAGTAGAAATATAACATTATAAATATATGGGCATGTATGCTTAAAAATCACATATATACCTCTGTAATCATAAACAAACACACATATGTAGGTAGATATACCATAGTTTTCCAAATTTTTCTATGCTGACTGGGCTTTAATTTGCTTGAGATGACAATATATCAAGGCAATTAAGTGTCCTGGCTTTGGGGGGTAATTTATATGCACTGGCTTTGGGGTTAATTAACACAGACTTTATTCTAAGCAATATTACTTACCAGCTATATGATTTTGAGTACTTTATATAATTCATCTCAATATACTCTGTGAATACGAGGAGCAATAGTATTTGACTCACAGAATTGATGTTTAACATAAATTTTAACATTAAATTTCACCATAACACCATGGTGTAGGTACTATCACCATCCCTATTTTACAGACAAAGTAAGTAAAGCACAGACTGATTAGGTAACTGGCTCAAAAATCATAGAAGAGCATACCAGGACACATGTAAATTTAGGCTGTAGAACTATGGAATAGTAGATAAAAAAAAGTAATCTTGTCTAGTTTGGGGCTGAGGGTGATGGAGGCTTCATAAAATTAATTTGGGAGAATTCCTTCCTTTTGGATCTTCAGAAATGGGTGGAGTAGAATAGGGGTTAGCTCTTCTTTAAAAGTTTTGTAGAATTCAGAAATGAAATAATTGGGACCTGGGCTTTTCTTTGTTTGGAGGTTATTTATTACTGATTCAGTTTCATTGCTTGTTATTGGTTTATTCTGGCTTTCTGTGTCTTCCCTATTCAGTCTTGGTAGATTATAAGTGTATAGAAATTTGTCCATCTCAGCCAGGTTTTCTTGTTTGTTGGCTTATAGTCGCTCATAGTATTTTCGAATGATCTTTTATATTTCTGGTATATCTGTGGTAACATTGCCTGTTTACTGCAAATTGGATTTATCTGGTTCTTTTCTCTATTCTTAATTAGTCTAGCTAATGGTATTAACTTTATCTTCTCAAAGAACCAGCTTTTGATTTCATGTATTTTTTTTATTTTTCATTTATTCTCTATTTCATTTATTTGTACTCAAATCTTTATTATTTCTTTTCTTCTAGGATTGATTTTCTTGTTGTTTTTTCCAGTTCTCTGAGGTGTTGTTAGTTTGTCTACTTGCCACCTCTCCATCTTTTTGTGCACTAATTGCTATGAACTTCCATCTTATGACTTCTTTCATTGTTTCCCTTATGTTATGGAAACTTGTATACTCATTATCATTGGTTTCAATGAGTCTTTTGATTTTAGTCTCAATGTATTCAGTGGTTGTAAAGTCATTCAAGAGAAGGTTGTTTAGTTTCCATGTATTTCTGTATTTTCAAGATTTTTTTCTGAAATTAATTTCAAGTTTAATTCTATCATGGTCAGAGAAGATGTTGGATATAGTTTCTTATGCTTTTGAATTTGCAAGGGTTTGTTTTGTACCCTAGAGTGTGGCCAATCTTTGACCAAATATCTCTGATGAATATAGATGCAAAAATTCTCAACAAGAAAAATAATAAACAGATTACACATCACTACCAGGAAGTTCTCATTCCAGGGATGCAAGAATGGTGTGACATATGCAAAACCATAAATGTAATGCACCATATCAACAGAAAGAAGGATAAAAACCACATCATATTGACTGATGTAGAAAAGGTGCTCAGTAAAATATAACATTCCTTCACAATTAAGACTCTCAGCATAACTGGTTGGACGTTTCTCAACATAATAAAATCTATACAACAAAAACCCATAGCTAGCATCATCCTGAATGAGCAAAAGCTGAAAGCTTTTCCACTGAAAACTGAAACATCACAAGGCTGCCCACTTTTTCTACTCCTTTTCAATATAATACTGGAAGTCCTAGCCAGTGTAATTAGACAAGAGAATAAAATAAAAGGCATTCAAATAGGGAAAAAAGTAGTGAAATTATCTTCATTTGTAGAAGACATGATTATATTCATAGAAAATCCAAAAGAATCCACAAAGTACTCCTGGAAGTGATAAATGAATACAGTAAAGTGGCACAATATAAAATCAACACACAAAAATCTATAGTATTTCTATATACGAACAAGGAGTGGACTGAGGTAGAATTGAAGAAAGCAATCCCATTTACAATAGCCACAAAAAGTATAGGATACCTTGAAGTAAACGTAACAAAAGAAGTCAAAGACCTCTATAAGGAAAACTATGAAAAACTTAAAAAAAGAAATTGAAAATGATGCAAAAAAAGTGGAAAGACATTCCATGCTCCTGGATTTGAAGAATTAATATAATCAAAATGTCAAACTTACCCAAAGTAATCTACAAATTTATTGCAATCCTAATCAAATTACCATAGATATTCTTCACAGATTTAGAAAAAACAATAATGGAATTTGTTTGGAATAATAAAAGACCCTATAGTGTCAAAGCAATTTTGCACAAGAAGAGTAGAGTAAAAAGCATCTAACTCCCTGACTCCAAAATATATAACAAAGCTGTGATAATCCAAACAGCATGGTATTGGCAAAAAAAACAGGCATGTGAACTGATGGAACAGAATAGAGACCAGAAATAAACCTCAAAGCATATAGCCAACTGATTTTTGACAAAGAGCACCAGTCAATCTAGTGGAGAAAAGAAAATCTCTTTAGCAAATGGTGCTAGAAAAACTGGGTGTTCACCTGCAGAAAGATAAAACTGGACCCCCTATCTCTCACCATTAACAAAAATAAATTCACAATGGATCAAAGATCTAAACCTAAGACCAACCTCATACTATAAATCTACTGGTGGAAAACACAGGGGAAACTCTTGGAGACATCAGAGTAGGCAAAGACTTCTTAAATAAGACCCCCATGGCACAGGCAATAATCCATAAAATAGACAAGTGGGACTAAATCACATTGAAAAGCTTCTGCACAGTGAAAGAAACAATAATTAGACTGAATTGGCAACCCTTGGAATAGGATAATTTATTTGCAAACTGTGCCTCAGATAAGGAACTGATCATCAGAATACACAGGGAACTCAAGCAGCTTACCTCCCAAAAAATGATCAACCCAATTAAAAGATGGTCAAATGAGCTGAACAGACAACTGTCTAAGGAAGATATATGAATAGCCATGAAGTATATGAAAGGATGCTCAACATTTCTTATTATAAGGAGATGCAAATCAAAAGCACAATGAGGTAACACCTAATCCCAGTCAGAATGGCTGAATTTAAAAATCTAAAAAAGATAAGTGCTGACAAGGCTGTGGTGAAAAGGGAAATCTCCTACACTGTTGGTGGGAATGCAAATTAGTCTAACCACGTGGAGAACAATACATAGGTTCCTCAAAGACCTACAAATAAAACTACCATAGGGTCGGTCAGCAGTTCCACTACTGGATAGCTACCCAAAGGATTGTAGTGCACTCAGTCAGAAAAGTACCTGCATAGCCATGTTTATTGTGGTATTATTCACAATTTCTAAGACATGGAACCAACCCAAATATCCACAAACAGAAGAATTAATTGAAAAAGTGTGTTACATATACACTACGGTACTACTCAACTATAAAAGAAACTGAGACCCTGGAATTTGATAGAAAGTGGTTGAATATGAAAGATTTATTACTAAGCAAAGCGAACCAGATTGAAAGAGAGGCACTGTATATCTGTAATCAATATATTCTGAATGTCTGTACTCTGTGGCAGAAACTGAAAGATTTGAAGACATAAAAGCATGGAATAACTATTCTGGATACAAGAGACAGTGTGAGAGGAGGGTAGGAAATGGGGAAGTGTGAGAAGAAGGGAATCAAGGGGAAAAAGAAAGGAGAAACATATTTAAGGGACAGTAAAGTGGAAAAGTATCTGTTGATAATAATGTGTATAATAATATCTTTAACTGGACTAATGTACAGTGTATTCATGTTTAGAAAATTCATTTTGCATGCTGTAGTGATATACAGTGATTGAATGTATAACAAATAACAAAATATATTTTTTAAAAAAGTAACCAAAGTTACTAAAGGGATGAATAAAAAGAAAGGAAAATTGAAGTTAAAAAAAATTCAAGGGGGAGCCAAAGAATAAAGAGGAGAGGAAGAAGAGCAGGCATATATGTCAGGTATTGTGCTAGGAGCTCTTTATTAATTTTCTCAAACATCCTTACAACCTGGAGTATTGGCGACCTTATTTAAGAGAGAACAATAGTTCTCATAGTTGCTAAGTGATGGTGAATTCAAAACTAAATTCGTCTGATTGTAAGGAATATACTCAGATAAATATTGTGTCTCTCCAGGTACTTGATATAGAATTTGGTTTTGTAATTCACATCAGGAAAACAACTCATATCCTTTGATTTCAAGGAGCTTAGAATCTTATGGGGATTGAAGCAAGAGAATCTCTATTTTGAACTCCTCTCTATTAGAAACTTGCTTCCTCCTCTTGCCTGGAGTAAAAAGAGTGATTAACATTCTATCTTTGCTAAATAACCCAAAACTCCCTACCTTAAGAAGTTCCCTAGCACCAGACCTCTTGCCTTGAGCCATGAAGACCATTAAGATTCCATTGTGTCTGTTATGTACTGTAGAGTCCCCAGCCCTAAAGATGCCCCAGGTAACTGTGCTTAATTTAAGGTCACTCCTTCAATACTAAATTCCTGGTGAAGATAACAATCCTACCTGTGGCTAGATGGAAAGATCAGACTCCTGAAATTAAAATGGAAAATGGCATGGTAGAAATTGAATTTATCCTAGCCCACAAGGCAGAAGGTTGTCATGTTGTGCACAATTACTATTTGTTAAATGCATAACTGATCGGAAGAGTTAATTAAGTGAAAAAACATGATGTTCTTTTTCTGTTACCTTTTTCTCTCACGTGGGACCTAGAAAAATTGAGTTCTCCTTACCTAAAAAGCAGTGAGAGTGTGGAAAGTGGAGATGGAAAAAACAGGGTATGCTCACTGCCTTGCTTATATGGCAGTTGTTCACCATACACAAAACATTGTAAATGGTTGAAACCCCGAGCTCCATTGGCCTAAAAACATGCCGGGTACATATGTGTGTGCCTAGGCTCCTGGGACCTAGAGGGCTAGAGTCACTGCGTGACTGGCCCTCGGGAAGGTGCTTCTCTTTCTCTTTCTCCCTCTTACGTGCATATCCATACATGTACTCTATCATGCATATATTAAAAAATGTGTTGAATAAAAGAATAAATGAATGAGAAATAAAAAGATGGATTGTTTCAGGGAAGACCTAGAAAAATCAGACGGAAGAGAAAGAAAAAAAACCCGACAACACAGTCAAGATCCACACCTTTATCCTCTGTGTGAGACCTTTCCATTCCCTATTTTTATAATTATTCATTTCCTGTTTTTGTGCACGTGCAATGTCCGCTACAAAGACTAAAAGCACCTACGATTCTACTGATTTTACTTGTTTACCTCAATGGCTCAACTAGGAGGAGAGGAATTATCTGGGAGAAAGACAGTATTTTTATTTATTTCAATATCTCCTACGCCTAAAATATCTAGTCCATACCAAACAACACAATGAATAATAGGTCCTCAGCAAATTGTACCTAATCAGTAGGTTGCTGGAAAAGTCATGATGCATTTTTTTCACAGAAAAACATTGAAAAAATACGTCAAAATTTTCTGACAACCCAATATTATTGTATTATTATTTGGTAATAACAGCCACTGACCAGAAATTTTGCTTTCTTATGACTGACGTCTGCCTAAGTCTTCTCTTTCTGAGCCCCCTTGTTTTTGATATCTGGTATACAACTTAAACTTCTACCTTACTTGTATCACTGACTTCCTTTGACTCATCAAGTTTACTCTATTTCTTTCTCCATAAATGCGTGTATTGCCCCCTTGTGTCTTCTTGATTGAAACTCCCCACTAACCCGTGTTCTGGTAGTTCCGCCCCCTCTTGTGAGGCTCTGCTGCCCTCTAGGGGGCCTTATTCATCACATACTTCTCAGGATCCAGTCTGATCTGCAGCTTAGTCCCAGTGCAGGAGGCTTAGGGCAGTGCTGCCAAGTCCTGTGGCTCTTCTCTGCTTTTGGGAGATAAAGATCTTGGTCAAAAAGTTGGGGCTTGAAATTCCTTTTCATTGGATAACCTAACCAACATTCGTTGCCATATCTAGTGATGGCTCTTAACTACCTAAATTGACTTCTCTGTAACTGGAACTATTTAAATGCTCCTTTTTCCTTTAATAATGGTATTTCTTCTATCTGAGTCTCAGGTGACACAGGGTATACTAATGGTCAGGCCTTCTCTATCTAGTTCTCAGGCTTCTCTTTGTTTATCTAGTGTCTGGGCTCTGTCTTCAGTTCTCCCAAAGTAAACTTTAAACCCCAAACTCTCCTGGTCTTTTGGCCAGTTTTTCTAGAAGGTTTTTTGTTCTTTGTTTTTTTTTTTTTTTTTTTTGGAGAGGTTTTTGCTATAGGGCGCGTGCGCTCGCCAGACAGACAGAGAGAGACAGAGAGATAGAAAGCAGGAAATCACCCCCCAGGGGGGATGGCCACGCCGCAATCCCTTCTCCTCCATTCTTCTCTCGGGATCTTGGGCACGCACACACACGCGCCCGGCATGAGTTTAAGCCGCCGGGTCCGGGACTCGAACCGCGGTCGACTACGTGGGAGTCCAGCGACATAGCCATTACGCTAACTGCTGGTCCCTCTAGAAGGTTTTTTGACTTGTTTACTTAGATGTCACTTAGAAATCTTAAATCTAACAACTCCAAAACCGAACACATCTTTTGCCAGTCCTGTTCTCCTTTACCTTACCACCTTCTAAGCCCATATTTATTCTTACCCAGTCCTATCATCATCAAAGGCAGATGACTCCCTATTTTTTTGAGATATTTTTGCTATAGGGTGAATGTGCTCTCCAGAGAAACAGAAAGAAATCCTCTCCCCTCCCCAGGGGAGATGGCCATGCTGCAATCCCTTCTCCTCCATTCTCCTCTTGGGATTTGGACACACACACACACACACACACACACACACACTTGCCTAGCATAAGTTTCAAGCCGCCTAGGCTGGGACTTGAACCACAGTCAGCCACGTGGGAGTTCAGCACCTAAACCACTATGCCACCTGCTAGTCTTTTAATTTAAACATCTATAGTCTACACCTCTTCTCTGAGCTCACAGAGCATAATATTAGTATATTAACTCTATATACTCTTCAGACCTTTACTTCCAATGGCCAAATCACACAGGTCCAAACCCTCTTATTCATCCAGGTGAAAAACCTAGGACCCATCTGTTAAGTTTTCTCTGTCTTTTATACACAATGTTCAATCAGTCGTTAAGTCCCATCATGGTACTTTCTGAGTGAAACCCTCATAATTTCTCACCTAGCCTGTCACAATGAACTTCAGATTCACCCCTTCTCTTCTTATCACTCCACATTCAGTTCTCTGGAAACTAAAAGGATGTTTTTAACATGTTAACCTGATTATGGAACTCTTTGAACCTTCTGAAGCTTTCTGTCACATTCGGGACAAAATATAAAATCTGCACCTCACTGAGTCTCATCTACAAATACCAGTTTTTATATATTTAAAAAAAAATTTTACTGTAGGGTACATTTACTTGCAAGAGAGAGAAAGTGAGAAAGCATCCCTCAAGAGGGATGACCATGCTGCTACGCCTTCTCTTCCATTCTCCTCTTAGGGTTTTGGACACACATGCACATTTACCTGGCATGTTTTTGTGCTACTGGGTCTGGGACACAAACTGTGTGGTTGGTCACGTGGGGTCCAGCCATTCCAACCATCATGTCACCTACATTTTTTCCCCTAACCACTCTCTCCTTTTCTTATTTAACTCCAAATAAAATGGACTTTTTTTTTTTTTTTTAAATTTCCTTGATCCCCTAAACTGGCAGTCTGGTTCCTACCTCACGATCTTTTCACTTTCTGTTCCCACTACCTGCCTGGTGGGTAGACTCTACTTCTTAGATCACTGTGTTCTAATTCTTCACATTATTTTTTTCTCTCAAATTTATTCAGAGAGGTGCTCATGACACCACTTCTAAACTTTAAAAAGTTTTCCCAATCCACTCCACTGTAGTATCTGCTTCATTTTTAATATGATATTATGTAGTTTGTTTATGTTTTATTGTCACTTTCTCTGGCTACAGTTGAAGTTTTATGAGAGCTGAGTTTTTGTTTTGTTCACTACTTTATCTTCGAAGCATAGAACGTTCCTGGCACATAGCACATTTTCAGTGAATAATTGCTAGATGTCCTAGTGAATAAGGTCAGGGTATTGAAATATAGTCTAAGGTTTCCAGAATTATCCTCTGCTCTGTAACAATGACTTTTGCTTTGCTTTATCTTCAGTGGGAAGTATGTATGCTCTATATTAATACTTTCGTTGTAATTTGGTCTGAATTTGGCTAATTGAAGCTTTCTTTATTTTAGGAAGTTGTTCCTGTAGAAATTATACAGCATTTAAAACTGAGAAAGAATGTTTTTCTATGTACTATGGAGAAGTAACAAAAATTGAAGGCATGTAATTTTGAAACTATCAAAAAGATAAGACACCACACACATCATAATAACTAGGAGGTTGTCATATATATATATATGTGACATAAATATATATATATATATATATATATATATATATATATATATATATGTATATACACACACACATACCTAGACCTTCTGTGGACTGGATATTGAAGAATGATTTTATAAATGGCCTAAGTGGGCCAGTTGGCGGCATGGTGGTTAAGGTGGCTGGATCCCACATAACTGACTATGCATTTTGAGAACCAGACGTAGTGGCTTGAGAAACACACTGGGCATGTATAGGTGTATGCCCAAAATCTCAAAAGAAGGGATAAATGGAGGAAAAGGGATAATGGCATGACCATTTTTCTTTGGAGGTGCTTTCTCACTTTGTCTTTTTCTCTCTATCTCACCAGTGAATGTATGCACCCTCTAGCATAATCTTAAAAAATAACAATTGCATAAACTAGAATTGGTAGAGTAGGGATAAATTTTATGCTCAATAAATACCTTATAGAAATGGCAATGTATAAGGACTGGGTACAGCAGCTTGACAAGTACATAAGATTAATGCTGATGAAGAGCACGAGGTAAAAGTGAGAAAGGTGAGCTAAAGATACTATGAAGAACCTTGAATTGACAGTAGTGTATTTCTTAAGAGGAGAAGGAGTTGGTCAGATGAATTGGGTTTCTCACTTTGTATTGTAGAGCAATAAGGTCTTTGATTTGTATAGCAGGTGTGGAAATAAAATGAGGATTAAAAAAAATCAATGTTTTTTTTTTAAAGCCCTCACTAGCATGTAATATCTGATTAAATATGGTTAAATTGAAGACAAGGAAAAATTAAACGTGGGTACATTTTGAGATAGGAAAGTAGAAGACTTCATTATATTTAACAGAAATATGGAAACATGGAATCATTACAGAAGAGTAAAGAGTAAAAAGAAGTGAGTGCCGAATGGGCTGAGCTGAGGTGGTCACAGGTATAAAAGTGGAACTCTCCAGATGTCATTTGTAGACCCACAGCTATAGCTCACGGAAGAATAGTTGAGACTGGAAAGCATAATGTTGTTCAGTTCTCCAAAGAAGAGACCAGAAGTAGGAAGGGGACAAGGGCCGTTAAGAAACACCCACAGTTAGGAGACAGGAGGCAGCATCGGGTGGCCCAACTCCATACCTCTGTGTCTGCTCCTGTCTCTTGGCAGAATGTCTTCTCTCCCTAAGCAGCTCGCACACTCCCACTCATCCTTCTTTCCAGTGCTACCTCCTCTCTGGATTTCTCCAATGCATCACTGAAAGTTAAGTTTCCAAACCTCTTTCTCTCTTTCCAGACCAATAGGAACATATTTTTTAGCTAAGGAGTAATGAAGGATATAGTTAGGCACGGTGCAAAGAACACAAGGCTGGCAGTCACAATTATTTAATTTCTCTGAGCCTCACTTTCCACAGCTCTACAAATTCGTACCGCTTTACTTTGCAAGGTTGCTGTACAAATTAAAGCACGAATTACATGTAATAGCAAATAATACTTTGAAGGAATTTGATAAATATCTGTTCTCTTCCAGCACCAAACACCAAATAGAGTCCTTTGTCTGATAACTAAGGAAAATAGTAAATCTATGAAATGCAATGCTTGTGGGTGTGTATGTGCGTTTGAACTGAGGGATGATATGGAAGGTGAGACCAGCAAAGGGAGGCCAAAGACTGGGGGTAGAGAACTTGTTTGGGGCCAAAAAGCTAGAGAAAAGTGTATTCTTGTCTTCTCCTTGTTGGTTTCTCCTGTCTTTACCATGGGTATGGATCTTGAGGTAATAGAGAGTCATGAACTCACAGAATTATGCCTGAAGCATACTTTTCTCAGCTATGCAATGTTATGTCCTGAAAGAGATATGGCTTGCTTGTCCCAGATGTGGTGTAGCTAGGCTTCTTCTCAGTAGCAAATAAAAGAAACATTTCTTAAAACAGAGTTTTGAAAAAAACTTTTTAGTCTACCTTACCACCCAATTTTATATCAATTAATCAAAAACATTTTAATCAAATTTAAGTAGTAACAAAGGAGACCACTAACATCATGTGCAAATTAAAATCCACCATAATCACAGCATTCAAGAATACTCATTCGTTACACAAAAAGAATGTTTTAGATGCAATTCATCAAAATCATCCAGACATAGCCTTTCATAGCTCCACAAATTTCCTTCAACTATTGCAAGGCCGAAGCATTTAATTAATAATTTGGAAACATTTCTCCTCCCTAAATAAAACACCTTAAACATATTATTATACCACTATGATCTGCCAGATCTAGGTCTTTTTGGCATTTATTTCCACATGTCCAATAAGAGACAGAAATATACTTAAATGGTGTATTACCAGGCATTTGTAAAGCAAGACTGAAAAGCCGACTTACTCTTTTAGAAAATAAACTACTACTGAGTGCTGATTCACCATTAGGGTAGGATCTAGGTCTTCACCAGGGAAACAAGAGATGTGGCTCTTTTCCGATCGCTTAACACGTATTTATTCAAGAACTTGCTAAAAACAGACACTTGTGAGTTTCAGGTGATGGAGGGGCAGAAGACAATGCCTACAGAAAACTTAGAATTTAGGATGGGGAAATACATTCCAACAATACAGCGCAACCTATGAGTACTATATAAGGAACTTCAGAAAGCCAATGGAAATGTAATGTATAAAAGAAGTGTAATATTTGGGTTAGGAATTAGAGGGCAAGAAGGTATTTTATAGGCAAAGAAAAGGGAGATAAGACTCCCTGTGGGGGTAGGGCACTACCCTGTCATGCTGGGGCCACCTGGAAGACTGTGGTTCCAATCCCAGTTTGACCTGAAACACCACAGATGTGCATGTCCCAGGGTCCTGAATGACTATAATACTTGGTGGTGTTTGTGGAAGAAGATTATAGGTGTCTTAGTATGACAAGACTCTGTCAAAGGTACCTGCTTCCCTCTCTTTCTCTGAGAAATCAAATAAATAAACTTAAAAAAGAAAGGGAGATAAATGTAAGCATTTGTTGAATGCAAGAATAATAGTATATACACAGGCAGGAGCATACCACAGGAATGGGCAAGACTGTGTATTTGGAGAATTTTATGTCCATTAATCAAAAACATTCTAAGTTGTTTGGAACTGTAATACAGCATGTGTTTGGAGATTGGTTGGAGGAGCACTGGTGGTGGGGACACTGGAGGACTGGTGTAGCAGATTGGTGGCTGGACCCAAGATTGTAAAGGTCAAGTCATCAAAGGCCAGGTTATTAAGGCTTTGGAAGTCTTGAAAAGGAGCTCTAGATTCTTTCAAGGTAAGGCATTTATACTCACTGGAATTCATTCGAAGGTTGAGTAATGTGATCAGATTTGCACTTTAGGAAGATCATTCTGGCAGCTGTTGGGACAGGGTAGTAAATAAGTACCCAATCAGTGACAATGTCATAAGGTAAAAGGTAAAGTAAGTATGTGAGGTGAATGGTTGGATGTAAAGAATCAAGGGGAGAAAATGTCAAAGAGGATACAGATTTGAGCAATTAGATTGAAGTTGCAGTGTATATTCAGAGAGGGAATATACGAAAGCATTCAATAATAAAATTTGGAGGTGATGATGAAATTATTATTGAATTTCTTGGTTAAAATAATATTTTCTTCTGATGACCAGCCTTACAACTCAAAATTATCCAGATTGTCAAATACACTGAATTCTATCTAAAAACTGACCTGAGTATTTGCAGAATAGGGGCTTATGGAATATGTGGTGAATTTCAATTGTACCTGACCACTTCTAAAATACACCTTCCACAACCCCACACAGTTTAAAGTGAATAAATTTAGAAGTAGTCTTCATTTAAAGAAAGCATAACTGATCATAATGAAATCATGTACTTATTGGTGTGTCTTTAGGGAACACATCCCATTTCTGTTCAAATTTAGTTCAAATCAGAGCAGTCTGCATTTTACAGACATCTCAGTGAAGACACTGAAATGTCCTTCTAATGTATGATTGTTTTTGTGATCAAGCCAGATCGTCTTTGGACTTTAACAGGAATATAATATAGAAAAATATTTCAGATGGTGGCTTAAGTCTTACAAAATGGTAAAGTGGTAAAAGGAAGGGTTGACAAAAAAAAAGGGGGGGCATTGGATAATCATTTCAGTTTGTCAAGGAGGTTAAATAGGAGGATGTCTAAAGGAAACCAAATTAAGCAATGATAGTTTCTCAAAAGTCATTCTCAGTCCTGACATTTCTTTGATTCCTTAGTGTTTATGATTCTTGGTAGCTAAGGTTATGGACTCGAGAGTCAACCTGCTTGGATTTGAATTCAAGGCTCAACACTTTCTAGCTAGCTGTTCTTGAGCAACTTGCTTAACCTTACTGTGTCTCGGTTTCCTCATTTGTAAAGTAGGAATACTAATGTTAACTTCTTTTTTTTTTCTTTTTTTGGAGAGGTTTTTGCTATAGGGCACATGCACTCGCCAGACAGACAGACAGAGAGACAGAAAGTGAGAAATCACCCCCCCCCCCAAGGGGGAATGGCCACGCCACAATCCCTTCTCCTCCATTCTCCTCTTGGGATCTTGGGCACGCACGCACACGCGCCCGGCGTGAGTTTTAAGCCACCGGGTCCGGGACTTGAACCGCGGTCGACTACGTGGGTGTCCAGCGACATAGCCATTACGCTAACTGCTGGTCTCACTAATGTTAATTTCTTGGGGAGTTTTTTGAATGATTTGGTGAGTGTCTATGAGGTACTGACAGCTATGCCTGCCATATTATAAAGGCTCAAAGAATGTTAGCTATCATCAGCAGCATTTCCTTCATCCCCTTCCCATATCCTATTCTCACTCCACCTTCTCTTATATAGGTTCTGCCTGTTTAAACTTTTGGCTGGAGTGCCCTAGGTTTTGAATTTAGTCATTGGTATAGGGACTGCCTAACTCTGTTCTGTCTTGTTTCTCATTTTCCTCCCACTAACTGACCCCATATACCTCTTCTTATGTTCATTCAGGTATAAAATGTTGTAGACCCTGAATCAGTTCTTGTAAAGTGTAAAAGCTATCTGCCCCTTTACTATACTCTGTTCTCCTCCAGAAATGGGTGATTCAGCATACAATAGGGCATATCGGTTTCTCATTCAGAAGGTTAGACTTTAGAGAAAGCCATGAGTTGTAATGGATCTCAGAGCTAAAGCTCTAACTTAAACAGTTGAATTAAAACACTAGTTAAATATTCACTACTGTGGGCAAGTTTCTTCATCTCTCTATTAGTATCCCCATCTGCATAAGAGCCATCATTAACTTCCTTATAGGGTTGTTATAAGAATTAGATTAAACATATAGTACACATAGGCACATGATATATCACCAATAAATCAAAGATTCTGAAAGCATGACCCATTGAATTTGAAAGGCATTTCCTGTATTGAAAGAGAAAAGTATGAGAACACTTAGGTATGACTCCTATATGGGAGTCAGCAGGTGAAATGGTGGCTAAGGGACTGGATTCTCACATGGCTAACCCTGTTCAAATTCTGGACCTAGTGGCTTGAAAATCACACTGGGCATGCATGCCCAAAATCCCAAAAGGGAAATGGAGGAGAACAGATTGTGGCATGTGAGAATAAACTTCATGTTTTAAAAAAATTGGTCATCAACATTCTAGGAAACAATGCTTTTAATTTTTTTCAACTTTCATATACCACACCATTTTTACACATATGGAAATGTGTTATCAATGATGACAGGAAAGCCAACAGATAAAATTTGGGAGTTTATACTAGGAACCATCTTTAGCCAGTACACCTAGGAATCAACACATCTACTGTTTTCATTCATCCTACAAAAGTTTGCCTTTGGCTTCTTCTGCAGTACTTTCCACACAGGCCCACAATGGCAATCCATCCATCATCTCTACACAGCTGAGTGCATCCGGAGCAGAGATGAGCTCTCCCATTAGAGCTGCCCAGAGAGCCTCCTCTGCCACCTACAGGCCAGGAAAGGGACCTGTTCCGCTCACTCCTGGGGGTTGGGATGGAAGTTGGAGGAAGGAAAGGATAGAAGGAGAGAGTCTGTAAACAGTTGACATTGAAGACTTGGTCCTTTGCTAGTGTTGCTAAGGATGGTCAGAAATGCCCTGGAGTTTAAAGGCCGTCTGCTCCTTTCAGCCCATAGCTCGCTCGCTGTCTGGCACTATTCTCCCTGGAGATGCAGTCACAAAGCAGTGTCTGCACAGTGAATACAATTAAACGAAAGCCTCTGGAAATGTCCAAGGGAAAATTAGATAACATGCACTTCGATGCAGGGATTTTGGAGTTTGAAGGTGAAAAAGACAGGCTAGACATCAGAAGTCTGCATCTGCTCAGCTCCAGCTCCGTGCATTAGCATTCTGCTAATGCGTCTTGGTAAGTTCTTCACTGAACTCAATTTTCTCAGTTGTTCTCAAGTGCCATCAGATAGTTTAAATATACTTTAGATTAAAACATGTCCTAAAGTTAAAGTTCTATCGTGGGTGAATGTGGAATTTAATTTTTTCCTGTATTTTCATTCGTTAATCAAAGAAAAGGAAAGTGCCTGCTGGTCCATGTGGGCTGAAACATTTGGTTTTCGTTCTGCCTTCCTGGCAGGCACTGGCTCTATGCCTAGAGGAAGAAGGCCTACTTTTGCCCTGGTCCATTCTCCTGCTATGAGCTACATACTTGGCTGTACCCAATGGCTGAGAGCCCTAAGAGGTGTCTACAATTCATCCTAAACTCAAGTTCTCTCTCCTTTTCCATCCAGTGCTCTTGTGCCTTTTTCTGCAGTGTCAGAATGTGTCCACCTGAGTCAGGGCATGTTGTTTGATGTGTCTCTTACCAGCAGACCTAATGTGTCCAGCTGACCAAGACTCTGGTGGGATTCAGAGTGGACAGGACACCACACAAGGGAAAATCAAGAAGCACAATGGGATTTATTTACACTTTGAAGAATCTAAGTCATAGGATTCATTAAGACTTGATCTCATTTTTACCTCCTGTATTACCATGGCAGGAATTTATTGAGCCAATGGAGAGATGAGTAAGAATACATTCTTGCCCATTATGACCTCTGGTGGAGTATTCGTGTTGGGCAGAACATAAAGACATGGACCTTTTGTGACAGGAGTAAAACAGTCATGTAAAATGACTTTGTAAAATGTCACAGGCCCTGACAAGAGTTTTGAGTGGGACAGACCAAACTCTGTTCTCCTTTTTCAAGAGCTAAATGGTCTATCTTTTGATGGTCTGTGTTTTAGGGAATTTGTGATCAGAACAGGAACATTCATTTGCGTTTCAAATCTTATGAGGGCTGTATTCGTTTTCTACTGTTGCTATACCAAATGACCATGTGCTAAGTGACTTAAAACAACAGAAATTTATTATCTTGCTGTTGTGGTATTTGAAGTCTTAAATGGCTTTCACTGGGCTAAAATTATGGTATCAGCAGGGCTGCATTCATTTCTGGAATCTCTTGGGAGCAATTTATTTTCTTCCCCTTTTCAGTTTCTGATGGCTGTCTCCATTCCTTGGCTTCTAGATGCTTCTTCCATTTTTAAAGCTAGCAGAGTAGCATCTTCAAATCTTTACTCTGATATTCCTGCCTCTCTCTTACAAGGACTCTTAGGATTTGCTGAGCCCATCTGAATAATTCAGGATCATCTTCCTATCTCAGGATCCTTAACATAGTCACATCTGCAGAGTCCCTTCTGCAATATAAAGACACATTCACAGCTTCGAGGGAACAGGGTGTGACCATGTTTGGGGGCCATTGTTCTTGCTGCTACAGAGGACATCATGTTGATATTTTATTCTCTTATCTCCCTTGTGTTACTCATGACATTGAAGATTAAATAGAGTTTCTCTGTTTGGTTTTTGCTTTTGTTTTTATGGCAATATTACATGACCACATACTAACATTCCAGCCAACTTACATCCCAAGGCCTTTTCACATGGCCTGTTAGTTAAGCACCTGGCACTGATGCAGTCATGTGTTTGGACCTGAATTTCATGGAAGGGCAACTGGTCTTCTGGTGAGGCAAAGAGGGTATGCTCAGCCAGAAGGGGAGAAGCTGGGTAGATGGACATTTTAGAGTCATCTCGGAGACTGCTATGGAATTTACCAGTTGGGCAGTGTGGAAAGTGTACACCTAATAACCTAGCCAATAGAAAATCTCATGTAACAGCAGTGTTGTTACCTTATCTGCAAGTGGGCAGGCAATGCCCCAGAGTTCAGTGAGTTTGCAAAACAAAAACTCTAATGGTCAGCAAGCAGGAAGGAGGGGACGATTTTCCACTTGCTATATCCTCTTGAGAATGAGTCAGTCATGCTATTGTAGAGAAAACATGGTGTGTGGATTCTGACAAACGTGGGTTTTGGACTTCATCTATGTCTTATACCAGTTATGTAAACTAGGACAGATCACTTCACCTCTCTCAGCTTCAATTTTTTGTTTTCACTTTTAAAACAGAGATAATAATAATAATACTATCTGAATCACAGTTTTTGTGAGCTTAGAACACCTAAGTCCATGGTATTCAAAGTGAACCTATGATAAGATTCCTATGCTAGCAGCATGTGCATTACTTGAGAGCTTCTTAGAAATGCAAACTCTTTGAGCCAGACTCATAGCTGAGTGGTGAGGGGAGCCAGATCCCACAGAGCTGACTGCTGTTCAAATCCTGGCCCCAGGTGACTTGAACAACATGCCAAGCACATGTGTGTGCATGTCTAAAATCCCAATAGTATGAAGAAATGGAGAAGGGATTGTGGTATGACCACATCCAAATGGGGGTGCTTACTTTCTCTCTCTCTCTCTCTTTTTCTCTTTCTTTTTGGTACATGCACAGCCCTCTGGCAATTAAAAAAAATGAATGAATGAAATGAAAACTCTCTAGCCCCATCCCAGATCAGTTGAGTCAGAAACTCTGGCTTGGGCAACTTTTTTCTATAAAATATTATGCAAAACACTTAGAATATTGTCTCATACATGATTGGAACTTGCTCACCAAATTCTGCTTGAAATTGTTCTTTCCCATGGAGCGCTACTGTATTTACCATGCTTTGCTTTTCAGTTATTGTTTGGCACGGGAGAGCAAGGTCAGTGATCTATGTTTATTTACCGAGTCATGCTCCCTGATTTTTTTTTCTTTTTTTTTTTTTTTAAGCAAACTAAAAACGTTGCAAGAATAAATAAGGGAAAATAGCATTATTAGTCTGCATTTTTGGCTGTGTCATTTTAACTCAGCGAGGGGGAGTCACACTCTCTGGCAGCTCTGTCATCCAGAGAGCACTGTCATGATGCCAGAGGGCAAGGCCGGCTCCAGCATGTGCACATGTGAGGTGCTGTGACTCTGTTTTTCAATAGCTTTTTTCTTTTTTGGCTAAATATAAATGAACAATGTGAGCACACACCTGCCTCACCAAAAGGAACTTCATATTATGTGATACATAATGTTTACCACAGTGATTTGTCATTTAGTTTCTACATAATTAGCCAAAGATGGATCCACATGTTTTAGGTAAAGTTAAGAATTAGTTTTTTGTTTTTTTTTTTTTTTTTTTTAAAAAAGAATTATTTTATTTTATTTTATTCACTCAGTTATTTTCTTTTTTTTTTTTTTCTTTTCTTTTTTTGGAGAGGTTTTTTCCTTATTGGGTGCGTACACTCGCCAGAAAGACAGAGAGAGACAGAGAGATAGAAAGTGAGAAATCACCCCCCGGGGGGATGGCCATGCTGCAATCCCTTCTCCTCCATTCTCCTCTTGGGATCTTGGGCACACACACACACACACGCGCCTGGCGTGAGTTTAAGCCACTGGGTCCGGGACGCGAACTGCGGTCGCCTACGTGGGAGTTCAGCGACATAGCCATTACGCTAACTGCTGGTCCCCCATTCAGTCATTTTCATTTGACCAGGGAAAGACATACATAGAGAAGAAAAGTGAGAAAGCAAGCCACCAGGTCTGGGACTTGAGCCATGGTCAGCCATGTGGGAGTGTCCAGCACCTTTAACACCACACCACCTGCCAGCCCCAAGAATTATGTATTTGTAAAATGAAATATAAAGGTACTGTCAAAACCACATGGAAAAAAGAGAAATGGCTAAAATACATAAATTACCTTTATACTTTGAGGAAAGCTTGGCTTCAAAAATGCACTTGAACAGAGCCTTCTCAACCTACCACCTGAGAATATGATGGAAAGTGGGAGGGCCTTGGGCCATCAGAAGATAGTGGTGATTTACTAGTAACTCAGGCAGGATTCCTAAAGTCAAATATTTCCATTTAATAATTTTCCTGTAAAATGAAGTCATGAAACCTCTTCTAATCTTATGTCACCAGAGTTATGGATTGTGTGGACATGAACTGAGATGACCCCCATGATAGGAGAAAGGAAACTCTTCTTATGGATCTGAACTGCAGGACACACCCTGGATTATGTGCACAATGAATATTATCATCCTCATTTTTCCAGAGGCCCTGAGAGTTGGTGTTTCATCTATAGTCCTGGCCCCTGAATGGCACAGCCAGTATTAGAATACATGCCCTTGCTGACAAACGTACTTTCCTGTATTACACTACTGCTATATTATAAGATGAGAGACATTGATGAGCTACTTGTTCCATGAGGTCACCCTAACTATACCCCAAAAAGTCACCTTTAGGGTTAGTTCTCTGAGACTAAAAAGCAGTATCAAAATATAAATTTATTATATGGCAGAAGTACACTCACCATGATGTTATTTTTCAATAGCTACAAAATGGGTTACATAGTTGAAAAAGTGCATCTATCAGAAAGTTAATATTGGAATGAAAAAGAGCTTTAATGACATGTAGACCTCAGTTTGAATACAAAATTTTGGGTTCACCACTTATTTGTTCACTAACTAAAGACTGCTCTGCCTCTATATGCCTGTTATTATTTTTCTTATTTGTGAATAGGGATAATAATTTCTATTATGCACCGTTATGTGAAGATCCAATGAGATAAGATATAAAAGTACTCAGGACAGTACGTATCACAAAGAAGTTGCTCAATATTTACTGTGAAAGGGATGAAGCAAGCCATTAATAATCATGTGCAGAAAGAACATGATGCTCAGGGAAGTCAGGTCCTTCATGATGACTGTGGTTTGAATCCCCAGCCTTGTCAGCCTGAACATGCCAGGCACATGCCCAGGGTCCTAAGGGTTGGAGGACTGGAGGAAGGGGGTCATGGTATGACCAGACCTATGGAGGTTGGTCATCTCTCTCTCTCTCTTTCTGTCATCCTCACTTTTGCATAATCTGCATGTGATTTATCTTCATAAATAAAGAAACAACTCAAAAAATAATTATTATTATAATAGCACAAATTAATTTGTCCATAGCATGGAGAAAGGGTAGAAGACACACAGATTTTAATTGGGGATGTTGTAGGAAGGTACAGAGTTGGCACTGGGGAGGTGGCTAGTGTGTATGAGGGAAGCAGATGTCTAAAGTAGGTGTTAAACAGGGCGGAAAAAAGCTACCTACGGGAAAATGGGAGAGCTGGAAGGTGCTTGACTGATGGTTCCCTGAGGCTAAGCATGTTTTCTTTTTTTTTTAAGAATTCTTTTATTTAACTTTATGTATTTATTTCTTTATTTTTATTTCTGATCAGAGAGGGACAAAGTGAGAGAGAGAGGGAAAGTAAGAAAGTAAGCTGCCAGATCCGGGACTCGAACTGCAGTCATCCATGTGGGAGTCCAGTGCCCTTAACCACTACACCACCTGCTGGTCCAAAGGCTAAGCATTTAAGAAAACAGTGGAAGACCCTGCTTGCCTCATCCCTGTCTGCTCCTCTCCAGTTACTTGCTGACATATGTTTTCCATGCTTGAAATTCTCTGTAGACACCATGTTGTTTGACACCTCTGTCACTCAGAATAGTGTGTCCTATACTTTTCACCTGGATCACTTAATCATCCTTTTAGTTTCAACTCAGGTGCACCCTTCTAGGAACCTCCAGATTGGACTTAGTTCCCTGTCCAGTGACTGGACTCCTCTGTGTACTTCTCCTTCATCACTTCATACACTACAAAATTGTGACTACTCCAGAGGACACATTTTTTGTTATTTATCTTTGCACACCCAGATCTTAGCAACGTGCTACTACATGGTGATTACTCTAAAAACACTGGCTGGATTATACTGGACTGAACCAAGGTCGGAAGCATAAGGATTCCTTGCATATTTCATAAGCGTTTACTTAAGATTAGGCATTTACCACTCTTCCTGCCACAAGAAATTTACAAAAAAACATATTGGGTTATTGGAAAATTCATGATGTATTTTTCTATGCACAAATGCATTGTAACTTTTCTTGACAATCCAATAGTATTAATTTTCTTAATTTCTATAAATAAATATAATAAATAATAAAATGAGCTAGTCAGCTTTATCTCACAAACAACATATTAATAGTCACGTATCACTGAATGTTGGGAATATGTTCTGAGAAATGCATCAATAGACAATTTTATCATTGCATGGGATATCACAGAATGTACACACCTCTAAAGTATTGCACACCAAGATGATACATTTATAAGATATCATCTTTTATTTTAACTTTATTGTTTATTTTTTGAGAGATTTTTGCTATAGGGCATGTGTGCTTGCCGTAGAGACAGAAAAAGATAGACAGAAAGCAAGAAATCACACCCCCCCTCCTCCCCATGAGGGATGACAACATTGCAATCCCTTCTCCTCCATTCACCTCTTGGGATTTTGGGCATACACGCACACATGCCCTGTGTAAGTTTTAAGCAGCTGGGTCTGGGACTCAAACTGTGGACGACTACATGGGAGTCCAGTGATGTAACCATTACACCATCTGCTAGTCCCTAGCATATTATCTTATAGGACCATCATTGTAGATGCCATCATCAACAACCAAAATGGCATTATGTGTTGCTTGACAGTATTTAAAAATCACCACTGAATTGCTAAAGTAGCCTTAATTAAAATTGTATCTCAGAGGCTTCAGTATACTTTATTCATACAGACAAGAAAGCATGCAAACAAATCAGGTTCAGCTGAAAGTACCACTCAGTCAAGAAAGCACATTGTATTAAACAACCAGGGAATGGTTATTTATTTATTTATTTTTTTGAGAGGTTTTTGCTAGATGGCGCATGCGCTCACCAGAAAGACAGAGACAGAGAGACAGAAAGCGAGAAATGACCTCCCAGGGGGGATGGCCACACCACAGTCCCTTCTCCTCCATTCTCCTCTCGGGATCTTGGGCATGCACACACACGCTCCTGGCATGAGTTTAAGCCACCGGGTCTGGGACTCAAACTGTGGTCAACTACATGGGAGTCCAGTGACATAGCCATTACACCAACTGCTGGTCCCCAGGGAACAGTTTTTTAAAGGAAACTTTTGGGAGAATAGTAATACACCTCCCTCATTCATTTTTAGGTTTTCTCAGTTCTGGCTACCTTCCACTAAAGGCTAACATGGAGAATATGGCTCAGTGGTCACCTGCATGGGCTTTGAAGCCTCTCCTGCCTTTATTCTAAATCCTACTGCTGCTCCTATAATAATGTCTACATTATGGAATTTATTTTTATTTTTATTTTTTTATTTTTAGATTTTTGCCATAGTGGAGAGAGACACAGAGGCAGTGACAGGGAAAGTAATAAATCATCCCCCAGGGAAGATGGCCACACCACAATGCCTTCTTCTCCATTCTCCTCTTAGGATTTTGGGCATACATATAAACTCACATGCTTGGTGTGAGTTTCAAGCTTCTACATCCACATTTGGCCATGTGCCAGTCCAGCACCTTAATTACCTTGCCACCTGCTGGCCCCAACCTGCTTCTTCTAACTATTCTCTTTTGAACAAGTAAATTAGCCTCTGCTTGTCTTAGTTTCTTCATCTACAAAATGGAGAAAATAATGATGTCTACACCTGAATTGTTTGGAGGACAGAAAGACTGAATATACTTAAGGGGTTCAGAGCAGTGTGTGGCCTTAGCAAGTGCTCAATAAATATAATTATTCTCTATCTTTAGCCCTTCTTTGTTCACTGACAAATGCCTGTGCAACTCAAACATCATTATTCATCCATCCATCCATTCAATCATTTAGCAAACATTTTTGAGTATTGACTATGCATTTGGCACTGTGTTGGGTGCCAGTAACACTGAAAATATGTAAGACATGGCCCCTGTCCTTAATGCATTTATAGTATAGCATATGTGTGTGCACACATGCTGGCGTAAAGAAGTCTTAAAAGTCAACAGGTAATTATAACATGGAATGAGAAGCACTCTATAGTGGGAAGCACATGGCTCATTTGGATCATAAGGAGGGTGACCTAATGCTGTCTGAGAGGGTCAGGACAAGCTTTGCAGTGGAAGCGCTATCTAAGGTTGAGTGTGGTTGGCCGAGTGAGGAGTGGGGGCTGGGTATTTTATACCAAAGTAGCTGCTTATATAGAGGCCTCAAAGTAAGGAAATTGCAAGAGGATCAGTGTGGAAAGTCAGGCAGGGAATGGCCAGAATTAAGGCTGGTAAGGGAGAAGGAGGCAGACCTTAAGGGCCTTTCCAGCCGGACAAAGGAAGTAGGCTCCACCCTGTCCTAGCCAGTGGAGAAGCCCTAAAGAATTCTAACTGGGATTAAAATGCTTAGATAATTTCTATTGTTTGATTGATTCCTTTGAAAGGCTTTTCTAATTCCCAGCATATTTTGCTACTCCTAACTTTAGGCCCCTCTGTTTTCCTATAGAATCCTGTCATGGCTCTTATCTTATCACAGTATTGAATTCATCTGTTCTTAAATCTGTCTGCCAGAGGAGACTGAGAACTCCTCAAAGACTGTTTTTTGTGTTTTTCTCTGTTTTCCTGAGATCTGGAACAGTACTTTACACAGAGTAGGCACCCAAAGGAAACTTGACTAAAGAAAAAAAAAATCTGGTTTTAGGGAAAAAATATTTCTCCTTATAGGTTTAGGAAAATGCATTATCAGATAAGGGTAATGAAGTCAGCAAGGTAAGTAATTGTGTTCACTGTGATGGTGGCATGAGCCCTCGGAGCTGCTGCCCACCAGATCCATCATCCATTTATCCCTCCTATGTGCCATTACTGAGCGCTGCTGTGTCAGACATGTGGCTAGGCACTGAGGGGGATATCAGTGCATTTAGGACAGCACTAGATAGTTGTGACAACTTTGCACATATGCAGAAAACAATGCCTCTATCTCTAGTGCCTAGCCGAGTGCCAGGGAATGCTCAGCCCTCAGGAAATGTCCTGAGGTGAGTAAAGAGTAGGTGAGGAATATGTGCTACATGGATGCCGTGCACAGTATAGGCTCTTGGAGTCCAGATGAAGGCACATCTGTGAGATGGTTTGACCTGAAGTTTCATTGAGGAAACAGCCTTAGAAGATAAATAGGATTTGGAGAGACAGAAAGAAGGAGCACAAGAGTCCAAAGAGAGAGAAATAGCATAAAAATCACTTCATATAGACTTTTGCCTCTTAGCAGCTGGAAGTCATCAAAACTTTGATAATATTTAAAGTATATTGGAATTCACACAAGAGAACTGATTTTTCTAGGCATACTATAATTTGGCCAATAGATGTGGAAGGGCTAGCAGTTGTTTTAGCAGACAGTCTAAGTAGGCCCTATGACGATGTTAATTGAAGCAAAGTTAATTAGTTAATTAAAATAATGGTGGAAAATGACAGTTTCTAAAATAAAGTTAAGGTGGAAGCAATACTAAAGCTTTTCTCACCTGACTAAAATACCCAAGGAGGGCTTGCCCCTGAGAAAATTTCTGATTTAGAGATAGAGGCCTCTGCCATTAATTTAGCCATGAAAGGCCCACTGAGTTTTAAAACCCCTTGGAAATTCTGAGGCTTGTAGACCTATAAACTTCAAACTCAACAGCTTCAATGCTCTATTTAGGTCAGGACTAGTCTTGTGTTCATTTGTCAATTTGCAGCTGAAGTGAAGGCCTGAAATGGAAGCCTGGCATTATCCGCCTGACAATGATGTGATGCTGCACCATGTTGTGCTGGAAATTAGTGTCGAGAACCAAAATGTTAATCACAGGGACCTCTATACATTGATGGCATAAATAGCATGTTTCTATATAAAAAAAATCTATAGTGACTCACTCCCTTTTAAATAAAAATCTCCCTTTGCTATTTCAGTGAATTGAATGACTGACTCTGGGCACTTTTTCTCTGTGTGCTTTAGGGTGAGCCAATTTAACGTCCCAGGAAGCTGCTAGACTGTTGGAATTAGCGCTATTCTTTCTTTAGATGGTCAGAGAGCTCAAAGTGATCTTCAATGACCAGAGGTAGAAATTGGCTCCTTCCAGCTTCTTTCTCACTAAAGATAAAGACTTTCTGCTCAGGCACCCTAAACATGTCTTCTCCTTGGGCTGCGATGGTATTTTCTAAACTGAAGGCTTTAGAGCTTCAATTCTTCAGACTGTTCAGAAGGTTACTTGAAAAACTTGTCTTGTGCATAGTATATAGGAAGTGAGTGGAAAGAGTCAACCACTGGGAGATTGGTTTCTGCAAGACTTCTTTAATATAAGACTAGATAGGATATTTTTCCCCCAGACTTGTTTTGATCATGTAATTTCTTTTCCATGGAGCAATTTCTGAGACTCACTTTCCAAAGAATACCCTCTGGGAAAATACTCAGCTCATATGACTGTAAACTATTAGGTTGTAGGGAAAGTCATGATGTATTTTTCTATGTTTTTCTCTGTAAAAGCACATCATGATTTTCCCAATAAACCTAATAAGATCTGACTTAAAATCTGCTCCATCACTCACTAGTCATGGGCAAGTCTTCTAATCATGCCAAACTTCTAATTCTTCACTGCAAAACAGAAAGGATGATAGCTTCTACTTTCAGTATTTTGTGACAGTTAGAAATTTTAGAGTATTAATATGGATACAAGTTCTATTAAGTGTAGAACAGAGTAGATGGGTGATAAATTTGGAGGGATTATCTGATTTGCAGTTTTATTCCCAAGCTCTTAGTCTGTGCTGCTTTTCCATTTATTATTTACTTCTCTTCTCTCCCCTCTCCTTTTTTCTACTACCACTACCACTATTGCTACTAGGTACTACCACATTCTGTGGTAGACAGTATTCATTGGCTTATTCAACAAATACTAATTCCTTTTGATTTCGATTATAGAGGCCAATGGGCTAACTACATATTTTCCCATACTCTCTGACACTTTTGGCCAATGAGACAGAAGGGCAATTTTCATGGGACCCTGAGACTTCTGTTTTCCCTAACAGAGGGGGCTGCAATGCTTGGAGTCCTGACAGCAGTCTTACAAATATTAGTACAAGACCCAGGGCCTGGCACTGGCATGACTGAGCCAATACCAGGAACAGTATCCCTCCATACTCTCTGAAACATGAGGCAAATGAGACCCCCTAGATAATATGAGCCTTTGAATATAGGCTTTGTGCTACCTGGAATTATATCATTTTACTGTTGAGAAAACAGGCTAAAGTACATTGTGCAAATCCACACAGCTGGATTGAAATCCAGGCATGGTTGTGAAGCCAGAAGAATAGATTAATAGGCTGTCTTTGTATCTCCTGACTGTGTACACTTCTCCAGGAATGCATACCTACTTTTGGAAACCCAGTCACTATTGCTTCAGGAGGTAGTACTGTATTCTTCACTCTAAGATATGCAATCAATATCCTCTTTAAAATGAATATTGCTTGCTGTTTGCCATAAACATGCATCAGCTTCATCTAGAAACAGGACTCAGACCCAGTTTGGGTTTACAGCAGGTGCTTTTCCATGTGCCAGAGTGTAGATAGCAGAACAGGACTGGTTTCAGCATAGTAGCTGCTTCTTCCCAAAGGCTTACCTCCAGAGATCTGAGTTAACTATTTAAGCTCATCTTAGATCTTAATATATGTGCTCTTTGGCATACTATAGACTTTAAGCCCAAGATGCACAATTAATCCCATAAATTTAGAATAAAACATAGACTATATTAGAAACACCCAAGTTTATTTGTTCTCCATTAATTTGAACTCCAGTGTGATAGACAACATGCTATACACTGACCTTTATAAAATTACAAATTCAAAGGAAAGATAAATCCCTCCATAACCAGTTATATTGTACATGCAATAAATGTAAGGTATATGAAAATCTTGGTTGTGTATCATAGATTAGAAATATGTAGTATAGGAGCACATGGAAAACATGGAAGAAAGGAATTTTAGTTTGGATCTCTGAAATATATGGCTTCCAAAGGGGAGAAGGTTTGGAATGTATGTTATGCAAGGTTGCTAAAGCTTTCTCTGCCCTTTTCTTTCTGTCTTATCAAAAAGCAAGTTGATGGCAAGTAAAACATCTTTATATAAGACTATAGCTTCTCTTGGTTGTCATCATGCAAACTAGGATTTGCTAAGATTGCATAAAGAAAACTCAACAATTGCCCAAAGCCCCTCCTTACCCCCTTTGAGATTCTAATACCCAAATGCACTGGCTGCACAATCCAATGATCAAGAACTACATGGCCTTGGAAGGAAAACAAGCTAAAGCTGCATTATAAAATCCTCATAATTTCTGTTTTCCGTTGGCATTATTAGTAAAATTTGTTTGTTTTGTTCTTTTGTGAATGTAGAAATGAAATAGTTGAAAATATTTATCAAATGTTACTAGAGGAACATTAGAACTATAGCCAAGTATGAGGTCAACAAATGAGATTCATAACCTGATTCTCAAGCAGGGCCTGATGACCACAGGAGCACAAAGGCTATTTGTAATATAGGACACTGTAGGATTAATGTTCTGAGAGTTATTAGAACCACTGGAGAGCAGTAATGTGCACAATGGAAGATATGCAAAAAGTACCTACCACATCACCACCTTCCCAAATTCATTCACTCAACACACATACCAACTATTCGTTATTGAGTGTCTTCTCTGTGCCAAGTATATTCTACAGCTGGGTAGAGACACAGTAGAACAATGCAGGCAAGGCCCCTACTCCCAGCCTGCTCTGCTTCAGTTGGAAGACAGGTTGTGCAATACAGACTGGCAAGGAGGTAAACAACATAAAGATGGAGATGCCCTGGAAACCCCAGGCTGTAGAATCAAAGTTAAAGGAAGCTGGGCACTGCCTTTGATAATGCTCTCTTTGCTATTAAGGTCCTCCTGATAGCATATGCGACTGAGACTTTTAAGTGTGGAAGATATCTGACAATTGTTAATTTCGTTCACCAAAATAGAAAATATTTAAGTGCTTACTGTGTGGCTGATACTACACATATTACACTCCATTACATATTACATGACTCATTTAGTCCTCACAGCCACTCTACAAAATATGGTTTTTTTTTTTTTTTTGAGAGGTTTCTGCTATAGGGCGCGTGCGCTCGCCAGACAGAGAGAGACAGAGAGACAGAAAGCGAGAAATCACCCCCCAGGGGGGATGGTCACGCCGCAATCCCTTCTCTGTTCTCTCGGGATCTTGGGCATGCACGCACACGCGCCCAGAGTGAGTTTTAAGCCACCAGGTCCAGGACGCGAACCTCAATCGACTACATGGGAGTCCAGCAACACAGCCATTATGCTAACTGCTGATCCCCCAAATATGTATTTCATTATTTCCATTTATCGGAAGAGGAAAAAGAAGCATAGAAAAGTTGAGTAAATTTGCCCAGGGTATACAATTGGTAAGCAATGCTACAGCATTTAATGCCAGTGTAATAAATTAAGACCATCAATAAAGTCTGCTGTGTGACTAGCCTTTTCACAAATTAGCTCTTTCATTCATTATGTAGGTGACATAATCCCAATTTTTCATGTAAAGAAACCAAGTCGCCAAAATGAGACAGCAGTGCCAGTTCTAAGAATACCCTGGCTACACAGACAGTATACTTTGCTGTCATTCCATGCTTTCTCTCTAAGGAGCCTTCCTTGATCCGATTTTGAGGTGCAGAGATATAGACTCACAATTCTCTCACTTTGTTTTATATGAGGCTTCCCTGAGAGGTTTTGTTTGAAGAAAGGGCTTGAAGAAAAGCTGATAAAAGTTGGAAAAAATAAATTTTGTTCACCAAAATGAAAGGCTGATCTTGCAGAATTTTCAGAAGAAGAATGTTTCATAGAGGAGTTGGGAAGGCAGATAGAAAATATGCCAGCAGGTTAGATATATGGCAGGCCTTCTGTGTACAGACCATGACATCGCCAGTTTTTATTGCAGAAGGAGAAGACGCAATTTACAATGCAGTTGACTATCTTGCACAGTGTACATGGAAAGAGATGAAGAGTGTAAAGGACTTAGAAAAGAATTGAAAGAGGCAAAGGGACAAGTTTATAATGCAAATAAATTAGGCCCTGTGGATAAACTTCAAGTACTATGAGTCCTTTTCAAAACTCAGCAGCTAGAGTATATTTACCATCACCTTAATTTGTGCTTTGAAAAATTAGAACTGATAGAAAAGTAAGATTTCCCTACATACCACATGATGGTATAGGAGAATAGTTCAAGCAATATTATTTAGATATTTATCTGCCATTTGAAAGACAGTTATCTTCCATTTATTTATTGAGCTATTAGAAATACTGTCAAATCTCAGCAGACTTAGCAGATCTGATAACTTGACTAGCTCTTTTGATATATATATTTCTTAAATAGAGAAGATATTTATTCTCAACCTAAGGGAATAAGGGGATCTTTATTTCTAATTATCAATAATCTATGTAGGCTTTTTTAATATCTAAGAATTTGTTCATGAGCCACTGATAACATAATCTCATTTTTTGAAGTACTTTGGGGTCATTTATCACATAAGAAAATCCCTTGCCTGAGGGAAGTCACTGGCTATTGACTCTAGATAGAAATTTCAGATAGAAACTGTCCAGTAACCCCTGCCAATGATACTGAGTTCAGGAAATTGACTGGTTGTTTAAGACAATTACATGAAAGCCACTTTGTTGTTTTGCCATTTTCAGCAATTTAGACATCTCTCCAAGAGTTCCACTTGCTCATTAAGATCTAATATCTGAATGCTACATTCTCGTGTAGATGGGCACTGAAGGGCTCTTCTGGGCTTGAATAAAATGTAGGCACAGGCGAATGTGGTCAGATGTGGAAGACTTAGCATTTTGCTCCCAGTATAAACTTCTCTGT
Source organism: Tupaia tana (assembly GCA_026018925.1). NCBI lineage: Eukaryota > Metazoa > Chordata > Mammalia > Scandentia > Tupaiidae > Tupaia > Tupaia tana. Next base: position 78,870,910 of record JAKSZU010000015.1, read on the forward strand.
TAATAATCCTCTCTATTCTGGTGAACTAGAATTTAGCCCACAATATATCTCTGTCCCCTCAGGACTTGGAGGTCCTTGCCTGGGCTCAGTGACTTTACTCTGTTCTCCCTGCCCTCCTGACCTCTTTCCTCTTTTGCTCTAACTCTGCTTTTTCACGGACTCAACTTCCATATTTCTTGACTTAGCCTAAGTAACTCAACCCACATCCAATTAACCCCACAAAAAACATTCGATGACAAGGGCCAAGTCCCGAGGCACCCAGCTTCTCACAATTTCATTTGCTCAGATATCTCCTATTTAAAAGACCTAGGAAGCAAATGCTACTGCTTCAGCTATAGGGGCCAGTGGCCCACTAGGTCCCCACAGCTTTTACCTTAGGGTTTCCCCAGAGGAGCCCCTCCTCTTCCACAAGTTGACGAGGCTGCTGGATCTGCTGGCTGCAGAGGAGGACTTGCCATCCCCCACGTGCATGCGCACCACGGTAGATGTTGTGAAGGCGCTGCGCACGTTTCTCTCTGGCTTGGCTAGGATGATGTACACCTTCGGCACAAACATGCAGCCTAGGGCCACTGTGGCGCTGAGGCTGACTGAGAAACACATGGTGATGATTTTGTAGTTGCTGCCAAAGTAGATGGGCACAAAGGCCAGCCATATGATGCAGGTCGTGTACATTGTGAAGGCGATATACTTAGCCTCGTTGAAGTTAGCTGGAACATTTCTGGTCTTGAATGCATAGAACGTGCAGCTCAAAATCAACAATCCATTGTATCCAAGAGGGGTGACAACTCCTAGGTTAGTAGTGTTACAAATCAGGTAGACTTCTCGAATGCTCGGGTAGTCATGCATGATGTCAGGAGGCTCCATGATAAAGAGAGCAACAATGATGCCCAACTGGATGCAGATGAGAATGAAAGCAATCACGAGTTGGGCACAGGCACTCATGAATCTGGGCTTTTTGGTACAGATCTTCTTCTTGCTGCCAGCCAGGATCCTTGCAATGCGGTTGGTCTTGGTTACAAGGGCCGAGTAGCTCATGGCTGGGGAGAGACCAATGCCAATTCTTTGAAGGTAGCAATAAATCTGTTTGGGCTTTGCAATGAGGCAGAAGGTACATAAGTAGCCCAGGCAGATGCCAGCAAGGATAATGTAGCAGAGCTCCCTGCTGGAGGACTTGACTACTGGTGTATCGCGGTAAATGATAAAGACTGCAGTGACAAACAGGGTGGCTAGCAGGCCAAGGCAGGCGAAGACCACAGCTGCAATGGGCTCAGGGTCACCCCAGCGAAGATACTGGACCGGAATCAAATCGCAACCTGGAAAAAGGGGAGAGACGTTTACTTGGTCACGTGCTCCTGTGTTATAAACAGCTGTTGATGACCATTTCCATTTGTTTCCCATCTTCCTTTCTAATATCAGCATCCCATACCACTCATTCTTGCACACAGTCATTCAGAAAAACCTTTGTCTTCCTGTCCTTGAGTATGTACTCTGTGTAGGAGCTATTGTAGGTTCTGAAACAAAATAATAAAGAGCGTGCTCCCCACCCTCATAAAAATCAATTAGTAACCTTTAAAACAATTACTTCTAACCATGATAAGGGCTGTGAAGTAGTGTATGGTACTTCTTTCTGTCTGTGGGAGCAGCGAAGGCCTTCTTCAATTGGAATTAGCAAACAAATGCCTTGGTTTCACCGAGGTTGGGGCTTGATGGGATTGGCAAGCAGAGGTTAACACTAAGGAAAGGAGGCATAGAAGGAGGCCCCATAGAAGAGGGTGATGAGTGACCTAAGATAAGGCTAGGGGACTGGCAGGAGGAGGATCTTGTAGGTCAGGAGTCCTAGGTCAGAAAGAAGTTACTGTAGAATCTAGATAGAGTAGAAAAGTGAGTGGACGGGACTGTGCACGCGTGTGCGTGTGTGCATGTGTGTGTATTTTAAATGTCCTTTTCGTTCATCTTGGGATTTTTGGATGAGATAGGAAATGTTGACAACTTTGAAAACTATTTCAGAGCTAGATAAAGTGTGTGAATGGATGTGAGAATTTATGAAAAGTAAACAAAGATGACCAACAATGGAAAAGTTGAGATTTCCAGGGAATCCTGTAGTTTAAATATTATAGAAGAGAAGATGCTGTTGAAAATAGGGGGAGAACAGTGGTTTTTATGAAAAAACTCTGACCCCTCCGAAAGCAAGCAATTGGTGCCCAGAGGAAGTACCACTACTGCAAAATTACTCTGTACTCACAGCATGAAGTTTTGTTACTTTTATTTTAATTACCAGAATGCATGTCCATTCACCAGAGAGAGACAGAAAGAAGGAGAAATTTCCCCACAACAGGGCATGGGGCATGGTCATGCTGCAATCCCTTCTCCATTTCTCCGTTGGGACTTGGGGCAGACAGAAGACCAAGCCAGTGTGCTTTTCAAGATCCTGGGCTGAGATTGCAACCACAGGGGCCATGTGGGATTCAGCTCCTTTAGCTACCAGGATGCTGGCCCACCCATGGCATGAGGGGTTTTTTGTTGTTGTTGTTGTTGTTTGTTTGTCTTCTTTTTATTATCACTTGATTATGTAGCAGGAAATGGTTACAAAATGTAGCAAAATTTGGGTTTCCTTTTTTAAAAAATATTTCTTAGGACAGTGAATTTCAAACTTGGCTGTACACTGGAATCAAACACACACACACACACACACACACACACACACACACACAGTATATTTAATACTGAGGCCTGGGTCTCACTACTCAAGTTTCTGACTTTATTGGCCTGGACATCAGGATTTGTAAGACACTCCAAATTCTTCTTATGTACAACCAAAGCTGAGAATCATTGCTTTAGGAGAATCATTTATGTCAATTAGCTTTTTTTAAAAAAAAAATTAATGGAATTGGTACAGCTTCTTTGAGTGAGAAGGAAAGAAGATCCATAATCTAGAGCACTGGGCATTTGAGGAATATGGCAGAGATCGCTAATGGCCTATGAACTCCCATTCCTCCCTTTGTCTTTAGTAACAGAGCTCTAGTTCCATTTGGGATGGCAAAGGATACAGCAACAACACCACATTTTCCGGCAACCATTGCAGTCAACTGTGACATATGACTAGGTTTTTGCCAATACCATGTAAAAAAGGGATTCCTTAGAAAATGACTCATCTGAGAAGGTACCCTTCTTGGCCTGTCCTCGCTTTCTCCTTCGGCTGTCCAGAATATAAATGTGAACACTAGAGCACCAAATGTTATCTTGGACTTTAAAGTAACTGCAGGGACAAAAGGCATGTTCTAGGCTTAAAAGACAAAAACAGAGGGGGCCTAAGTCCACAACGCTCTTGTTTCAGCAACTTTTAGATTTTATTTCTCTCACATATGCAGCCAAACCAAATTCTAATCTATAAAGGAGTAAGGTTTTCCTATTAACTTGCCATACCAAATGATCAAAGGTGTTGCAGGAAGTAGCTCTGAATATCAACAGTTACTAGGAGATAGAGGGAGTAACAATAAGTAGTGGTTGTGAAGGAGCATGTGGTTCTGGAATATGTCTCAAGGCTATGGTATTGTAGGAAGTACAGGAAAGATTCATTCCTCTTTAATTTTGTCCTTCAGGATCTCGGGTTTCAGATAGTAGCATGAGTAGTACTAATGGGCTTAACAGGAGTTGTGAGTGAGCTTGGGATCCTTAGCACACTTTTCAAATTTTTTGTTCCATAGGAAAATGTACTTATTTTTGGAGAGTCTTTTGCTATAGGGCGCGTGCTATCGCCAGAAAGACAGAGAGAGACATAGAGATAGAAAGTGAGAAATCACCCCCCAGGGGAGATGGCCACGCCACAATCCCTTCTCCTCCATTCTCCTCTTGGGATCTTGGGCATGCACGCACACGCGCCCGGTGTGAGTTTAAGCCACTAGGTCCAGGACTCCAACTGCGGTCGACTACATGGGAGTTCAGCGACATAGCCATTATGCCAACTCCTGGTCCCTAGGAAAATGTACTTTTAAAAAGAGAATTATTCAATTTATTATTATTCGAATTTTGCTATGGGCAGTCATCGGAGAGAGAATGAGAAAGCAAGCTGCCAGGTTGGGATTTGAACCTCAATCAACAATGTGAGAGTTCAGCACATTAACTACCATACCATCTGCTGGCACTGGGAAAAATGCACTTTCATTCTAAATGTTTGTGCATCTAGTATGGAAACAAACTACTTTTAACTTTAAAAAATTATGTGGACAGCCCAAACTCAACATAAAATGTTATTTTATAGGCCATTAGTTACAAATACTTGTCTTGTTGCTAATGAATATACCTGTATCCACATTTTCAGTCATCTGTGTTTACACATGCTGCTTGAATGTTAGAATTCAATCTCGGATTATTCATATAACATAGGGTTTATGCCTATATTTATAAATTTGCCCCTTATAGGGACTCTTTTACAAAAATAAGAATTAATCATACTTATCTTTATTTTTCCATAACAGTTTATTTATAGCACTGATTTGACAATGACATTTACAATCTATTTTGGTTAATTATATAGAGACCTGCTTCCATTGCTAGGTCATGAACTACAAATGTTCATAGGAAATTTACTGATCAAGGAAACATGTCATGTGGTATATGAGACAGGAATCCTGTCATTAGTTAAAAGAATCAACTAAAAAAACACATAAATATTTACTTCAAAGGCTTTAATCTCCCCCCCTTTTTTTTTCTTGCTGGCCTGCTAAATCTTAATTGCTCTTATCTAAATGTAATTATCACCCTAATTTCTAAATGCTTTGTATAGGATACATTCACCACTGTTTATGTAAGATATATTCTTGAACTCTTCATATAGAACTCATTAACATCATGTATAAAACTAAAGAAAACACATTAGATATATGTGCTAGAAAAAATGGGCACGAGGTATGTCTCTACTGTGGTGTGTCAAAATTTATACATTCAAAGGAATGCTTTTTCACTTAATGTGAAGTGCTCAGAAAGCTTTATGCCTAATGTAATGATGCTGCCATTGCACAAAATACTTTTGTAACTGTTCTCTTGGAACAGCAAATTGGATTCTGATTGGAGTGTTATAATCACTGAATCTTATAACTAAATAAGGTCTTAGAGTTTCCAAAAACAGATGTGCATCACAATCACTTGCAGGGCTTATGAAAATACAATTCAGGAGTTTAAACTCAGGATATTTTGAGGTAATACTTTGGGATGGGGCAAAGGAATCATATTTATTTATTTATTGAGAGGTTTTGCTATAGGGCACATGCACTTGCCAGAAAGACAGAGAGACAGAAAGTGAGAAATCACCCCCTGGTGGGGGGGGGGTGGCCACGCTGCAATCCCATCTCCTCCATTCTCCTCTCGGGATCTTGGGCACACATGCACAGGTGCCCAGCGTGAGTTTAAGCTGCCAGGTCAGGGACTCAAACCACGGTCGACCACATGGGAGTCCAGCAACAAAGCCATTACACCAACTGCTGGTCCCAGGAATCATATTTTGAATAAGCAACCTCAGCAACTCTGTACTTGTGTACTTGGTCCCTGGTTGACAAATCTACTTTAGAGATGACCAGGCCAACTTCTCATCCAGTGTTTGAATATCTTATATGATTACTCCAGGAGGTGATCACCCTAACTCTATCTGAAACTTCCAATGAATTACATTGTCCACATGCTGAGACTAGTAGTGGAGCAAGGGAACTAGTTTAAAGGGACAAGAGGCCAGGATGGCACATAGCAGCTGGAAGGAGAGGACAGTCAGAAATGATAAGGCAAAAACTAAGCCACTGAACCAAAGAAAAGACTCAATTGGTCAAGACAATTCCATACTAGAACTGAAAGAAAATATGAAGTAGAGAGTCAAGGAGAGAGTCTCCTAACTGAGTTGATGGTAATACTATTAACTATTAAGATGAGGGCTGTAGGGTGGAAAAGAGTTATGTTTTATGGGAATAATATTAAATTTCAGCTTGGATATAATATGTTTGAGGTATCTAGGACCTAGTGAACCCATGCGAGCAAAAGCTTAGAAGAGATAATAGGGTAGGATAATTCTAGGAACCAACTCTTCACAGCTAGAAATTAAAGATGTGGAAATGCAAATAAAATGAAATTCATAGATGTAGATGAGAGTGTAGCAGTGTGGTATAGTACCAACACTTCAGATGGCAGAGGGAAAGAATATCAAGGAAGTTATAGATTAGCTAGGAGGTAAGAAATGAGCCATTGGATGGCTCACCATAGCCTCATCTAATAATATCACTTCATCCTTATTTTTCTTGATCTTTACCCAGATAGCTTGCATGAAGCTTCAAGCTTCAGGCTCACAAGTTTATCTCCTGGTTGTGTGTCCTAACATGTACTCCCCCCACCCTTTACTACAATTAGATATAATCCTTCTGAAAGAGGGCTAGTATAGCCTTCCTAACACAGAAATGGCCTACCAAATTTCAGAACCTTGAGATAATGCTAACATGAATTGTAATATAATTTTAAATTCTGATTACTATGTCTCCTGTGGGCATTGGATTGCAAAGTTCTGAATACCCAATTATTTTTCCTAAATTTGTTTTCATTTTTTCTAATTATTGGACATATTTTTTTACTAATGGTTTACTTTTTATCCTGGTTTCAGGCCTAGTGCAATGGTAAGTTACTAGAAAAGTATTTAGAGGTTCACAAAGAATCTACCATGTGTCTATTTTATAGTTTTATTGTGAATGTAATAAATTTAGCACATGTCCTCGTGGTAATGACAGTGAAGTTCTTTCTAATAAACACATTAGAGTTTTCTGGCCCTCAGGATGTACACATCACTTTTTTTTTTTTTCCAGAAATGCAGATGAGCCATGAATTAGAAGACTATGGCACATTTTCTGATGATATCTGTTTAAGTAGCTATTCACTTCTCACTTTCCTCCCCTTTCATCCTTTGATAGGTTAAAGTCACATATATTGAAAAGACATGCTTTATTTATTTATTTGAGAGGTTTTTGCTATAGGGCACGTGCACTTACCAAAAAGACAGAGAAAGACAGAGAGACAGAAAGCAAGAAATCACCCTCCAGGGGGGATGGTCATGCTGCAATCTCTTCTTCTCTATTCTCCTTTTGGGATCTTGGGCACGCACGCACATGTGCCCCGTGTGAGTTTAAGCCACCGGGTCTGGGACTCAAACTGAGGTTGACTACATGGGAGTCAAGCGGCATAGCTATTATGCCAACTGCTAGTCCCGACGAGCTTTATTTTTTAAAAGAGGAAACTGAGGGCCAGCCCTGTGACACAGTGGTTAAAGTAACTGAGCCCCACATAACTGAACATGGTTCAAATCTTAGCCCTCATGGTTTGAAACACATGCTTGGAGCATGAGCATGTATGCTTGAAATCCTGATGGGATTGCACTGTGACCACACCCATTGAAGGGTGCTTTTTCTTTCTGTCTCTCTCTCTCTCTCTCTCTCACAAGTGTATGTCATTTCAGGTATACAAAACTTGTAAGGGACTGTTGTGTGGCTACCCTTCCATATGTGGGCAACAGATGCATCTGGAGTACAAGGTGGTGACTTACCATATTATGTTTGCTTTCAGTCTGCTCCAATAAACCATTTGTCAGCCTTTCACACTTTACTTCAAAGGATTTGGATCTCTAGAGTGTTGATCTGAAATCTCAGGGGTATGCAGACCCAGAGTTCTTTTCATAGTTTCTATATCCCCAGATCCTTTACTATCTTACATTTACTGAGCCTAAGCTACATGTTTTCCATTACTTCCATAGTTCAGAATAATTGGAAGTTAGTGTGTGCACGTTAGTGCATGCATGTGTGTCTATCAGGGAAAGAGAGGGAGATATTTAGGTACCTCATTTTTCTTTGTAGTATTCACTTTATTAGAGGGGACAGGGGAGTCTGATTGTATTGTTGAGCCCTGTCTTCGCTACTTGGCTGCAATCATTGTTATGAGGAATTTTTTCTCTCTCACTCATGAATGGATCCTCAATACGAAGAATAGTCCCTCCCTTACATGGTTAGCACTGTAATTTACAAATTTATATATTTACCACATATTGAAAATATATAATACTTATTCTGGTATGGGGTTCAAGTCAACTCAACAAACATTTTTGCTCTCTTTAAAAAGCTCTAAGTTACAGAACTATTATGTCTTGTTATAGACTGAGGTCTAAATTCAGTGCACTACAACTCAACGTGAGAGTCAAGATTCCAGTGCCCAGAAAGGACAAAAGGCTACTTTTGCTTCGGGGTGTGATGTGTTTTACAACCTAATATTTCTGGCACAGGTTGGACATCCCTTATCTGAAATGCTTGGGACCAGAAATGTTTCAGATTTTGAATTTTTTCAGGTTTTGGAATATTTAAATGCACATATTGAGATATCTTGGGTATGGGACCAAGACACAAAATTCACGTATGTTTTATATACACCTTATACACATAGCACAAAGGTAATTATATATATTTTTGTCTTGCAGTGTTTTGATTGTGTGTATAAGGTGAAAGACATGAAGTCTGGTGTGGAGTTTTCCACAATGAAATTGTGTTGGCACACAAAAAGTTTTAGATTTTCGAGTATTTTGAGTTTCTAATTTTCGAATTAGGGATGCTCAACCTGTACTGATGAGTCACTTGATCCATGTGTTACGATTGATTAATCTCATTGCATCTGGGAAGCGTAAGTGGAGAAAAGGGGGAGGCAGTAAACTAAAAGCATACTTTAACAAGAGCCATTTAACTATGAAGTTCATATTCATTGTTCCCAAGAAGGCTGATCATTGCACATTTCTTTTGTACTTTAATATGGGGAAAAAAAACCAAAAACAAACAAACAAACAAAAAAAAAAAAAGAAAGAAAAAGCCTCCAAGTCTTTTGCAGGAGAGATAATAGGTTTTTATTATTACCTTTGCTCAAACCAAAAAGAATGCCATGATCATTCTCCCAAATAAAAATTTAGCTTCAATCTGAGGCAAGTTTTATTGGCACCTGTCTTATTAGGAAGCTGCCTTACTCCTGTTCATGCCAGCATGAAAAAAGGAGAAATAAGGCATAATAAACAAGTGACCTAAGTCTTACCATATTGATTTCACAGAGGGGACAAGTTAATATGATTAACTTGCTGAGACTGAGATTAAAACCCTGTAGCTATTTTTTAAAATTTTTTTACTTATTTATTTACTTTTGTACCATCTTGGGAGGTAGCCTGGTTAATTGCTTATCTGAAAGAGGTTTTCTGGGCCACTTAGCAGGAAAGAGAACCATGATTTTTGTTTGTTTGTTTGTTTGTTTTGGAGAGTTTTTTTTTTTTTTTTTTTTTTTTTTTTTTTTTTTTGCTATAGGGCACATGAGCTCACTAGAAAGACAGAAAGTGAGAAATCACCCCCCACGGGGGACGGCCACGCCACAATCTCTTCTCCTCCATTCTCCTCTCAGGATCTTGGGCACGCACACACAGATGCCTGGTGTGAGTTTAAGCCACCAGATCTGGGACTCGAACTGTGGTCGAATACATGGGAGTCCAGTGACATAGCCACTATGCCCTCTGCTGGTCCTGAGGGAACTGTGATTAATGAACAACGTCTGCCATGGGCAAGGCAGTGCTTGTGGTGACACAGTATTAGGTATTTGTTATCCTGATATACATTCAGTCTTCCTTCTGAGAAATCTCATTGGTTTAAATTCTTCAGCAAGAGTCTCACCCAAGTCTCTGTGTCTTAAGGGTTGCTAGACAGGGACACTGGTTAGTAGGTTTTTGCTCTTGTGTTCCAAGTTTTCTTGCATAGAAAATTTTCTGAATAGGAACAGAACACCCACAACACAAGAGATCTGGTGTTGCTCATGAGACATTCCTGACCGTGGTATAGAGTGGACCCAGTCATCCATCTGTCATTAGACTCAGCCTATATCACATCCTTCAAGGTTTATTACACATTTTTGTTTTAGATTCTCTTAATAAAATTCCCTCAAAGAGCTGAAAATTCAGAGCTGTAATTTTTATCTCGCTTTGTTTTTTCTCTTTTTTATTGGTTATATTTTACAGGGGAATTAGAAATTGTATGAAAAGATTTATTTCATGAGACATAAAAGATGATTTAACAGTACTGCAGAGTGCTAAATGGAAGGATTATCAAGATGCACATTTGTAAGTTACAGCTTCAAAAAATATGACTTCCGGTCACTGCAGATAGATAAGAATACAAAAACACCACCTATGAACTTAAATAATAAATATGCTAGCTGGAATATTTTGATCCTTTTCCACCTCTCTCCTATTCCTCTTCTCTGACTTTTTTTCCATCCCTCTTTCTCAGCTAATTCTTCCAATTCTTCCATTTTCCAAATCCTATTTGAAGATGAGTTTTCTGATTTCCTGAGCCTGCATGATGGGTGCCTCCCATGGTTAAACAGCTTCAGAGGGACCAGCAGTTAGTGTAATGGCTATGGCACTGGACTCCCATGTAGTCAACCGCGGTTAGAGTCCCAGACCCGGTGGCTTAAACTCACACCGGGCGCGTGCGCGTGCGTGCCCAAGATCCCGAGAGGAGAATGGAGGAGAAGGGATTGTGGCGTGGCCATCCCCCATGGGGGGTGATTTCTCGCTTTCTGTCTCTCTTTCTGGAGAGCACACACACCCTATAGCAAAAACCTCTCAAAAAAAAAAAAAAAAAGCTTCTGGTATGTGTCTGTGTCTGCTGGAGCATTTGCACTTCGTGCTAATTGTGTGTGCTCAACTGTTTCATGTGGCAGACTGAGCAATTTGGGAGCAGGGCAGTATTTCCTTGATTATTGCTTTATTTCTAGTGCCAAGCACAGAACTGGATACACAACAGTTGGTTAAATAGGTTGAGGAGATAAATGACTATATTAACAAAATAGAGGACAAGTCAGGAACCAGGAGACAGATGTGTGTTTCATTTTCAGCTGGCTCATGGATATTTCCTCTGAATGGAAGCCTCTTATTCTATGTATGTGTATCTCATTTTTTTTCATAAATTGGAAACAACACAGGTTACAAATAATACAGAATTCCCTTATCAAAATGAGGGTGTTAGTCTGGTAAAACCCTTGTAGAAGAATTCAGAGATGAGAAATTAAATACCAATGATCTGAATGAGGTAAATGAAACAATTTCTCAGGGCTGAGTCTATAAAGTGCTTAAAGTATTTTTGAATTTTACTGAAATAATACATTAAAGTCAGTACAATCAATAGTTTACCAGTAGACTTTTACATGTACAGTATAAACTATAATTAGTGTTTTGCAGTTAATCTCTATTTACCTTCCTAGCTAGCGAGGCCCTTTTCAAGATCCCTTTCCTGCAGGTTTAGTTTGAGTCTTATAAAACTGGCTTTCTTTTTTTTTTTTTTGTAAACAAAAATTCTTCACACTAAAAAGCATTTTCCTCCTGTGGCTGGTCTTCCATTCAAATGTACAAAGGCTGTCTGGTGGTCTGACTCTGAGTTTTTGCAACCATTTCCTCGGCTCTGCTGAATTCCTCTGGTTCCCATATACTCTTGATTTCCTTCTCTTGTGGGATGTACCGGGACTGCTCTCAGGCTTGGGTTTCTATCACCTTCATTAAGTCTGGTTGCAAAACTATATAAATACTCTGCTGTGGATTTTACCTCTTGCTTCTCTTCCCAAGCCTGTTAGTTCCTAAATTTTATATCATAATTTTGTAAGTAGTCCCCCATTGAGCTACTGGTATGTATTTAAGTAACTAAAATGTTCATGCTTATCATGGAAAGAAAATACAGGATCAAAATCCACACATACAAAGAAAGTGCACAAGCATAAGGGTTCATGCGTTGTCCTATCATTAAAGAGACTGAAATTTGTTCACATAGCAACTAGAGTATCTCAGCCACCCACTTCCTGGCTGAACGCACATTCCTGAGCACCCACTCCATTTATAGGACTGTGTCTGCACTGTGGTAACAAAGAGGTAATTGCATATCCCTATAAAATGGTGCACTGGTCAGATGCTCAGGCTCCATGACTTTGCCCTGTCATGGAAGACAAAGAGATGGAAGACATCCTCACACCCAGGCAGTGTGCTGAGCACTAGATAGTTACAACTTTTAAGTATTCTTCTTCTTCTTTTTTTTAGTTGAGAGTAAGAGAGAGATTTTTGCTATAGGATATGTGTACTCACTGGAGAGATGGAGAGATAGAGAGAGATAGAAAGCAAGAAATTATCCCTGGGGGTGGGGTGGGGTGGGGATGGCCATGCCACAGCCCTTTCTCCTCCATTCTTCTTTTGGGATGTTGGGAATGCACATATGCCCAGTGTGAGATTCAAGCTTCCAGGTCCAGGACTTGAACTGCAGTTGGCCATGTGGAGTCCAGTGACGTAACCATTACACCATCTGCTGGTCCTCCGTTAAAGTATTTTTAAGAGGTAGAGACCATTATTTTCAGTTAAGAAACTAAGGTAGGTTGGGAACCAGCAGTAAGCGTAATGGCTATGTCGCTGGACTCCCACGTAGTCGACCGCGGTTCATGTCCCAGACCCGGTGGCTTAAAACTCACGCCGGGCGCGTGTGCGTGCATGCCCAAGATCCCAAGAGGAGAATGGAGGAGAAGGGATTGCGGCGTGACCATCCCCCCTGGGGGGTGATTTCTCGCTTTCTGTCTCTATGTCTCTCTCTCTCTCTCTGTCTGGCAAGCGCACGCGCCCTATAGCGAAAACCTCTCCAAAAAAAAAGAAAAAAAAAAAAAAAGAAACTAAGGTAGGCTTGGAACTGAAGAGCATCTGAAAGGAATTATGGAAGGAGAAATACAAGAAGATGTGGGAAAAATAGAAGAAGTATAAAGGAAATGGCCAAAATGGAAAAATCAGACATGTAGAGGAATAACTTTATGGCCTCATAATACAATATCGTAAATGAATTATAATGTCTCTGGGACTGCTGAGAATTCAGATGGGAAGTCAGTAAAAGCTTTAGGAGGGAAGATGATAATGACCGCCTGCCTACATTATAAGGATTCATGTGAGGACCATATAAAATGGCATGCGACTTAAACAGTGGCATAATAATTAAGTGAGGAAAAGAAGAAAAAGAAGTATATACACAAAGCAGTAGTGACTCAACATCTGCTAAATTGCCTATGTGTTTTATTAGGTTGTCCTGTGTTCTAGGGGAAAGCCAGGCTATTTTACTTTTTAGCCTGTTTACATATACAGGCCCAGGTAAACTGTATTATATTGCCTTAAACTGTTTTTAAGCACAAGGCAGCATATAATACTCTATAAATTTTTCACTGTACATAATATGATTTTTAAGACATATCAAGATAAGAGATGTTTATCTGCTTCACATTACTCATAGAATATACCAATGCTTTATGAAACTTTTTCCAAGTAAGTTAGATAATGTAGTGGGAAGCATTATAATGTTTTATGTTCTTAGGGGGAAATGTGATCATTTATTTTGGGTGTGCTAAATTTATCAAAACTGAAATCAATCAAACCACATTATTTTCTTTAGTCTGGTCATAACACAGTGGTTTTGACCATGATGACATTGTTTTGGTCAGACCACAAATTTATCAGACTGATGAACACAGTGCACATTTTTCATTGTATGATACTTGGTCATATGGAAACTGTTTATGTTCTCTTTTAAAACCTATTTTGGAAAGTTCCATTGAGAAAGGGGCTTTCAGCATGTTTTTGTCCCCTGAATAAGTGGAGTTTATATGTATGTATATGTGTGTATACACACACACACACACACACACACACAAACACACACACACACACAGTCTTGTCTGGCAAGAAAACAAATTTGTAAGTTGACGAAAATTGATACATTTTATAATTTATCAGTATGTGAGTCCTGGCATCTCATTACAAAAACTTTATTCTTTTCATTGTTCTGAATTAACCCCACCAACCTCACTGATTGAAAAGGACCAGTGTACCACATTTTTCTTTGCATTAGAGAGATCCTTTCAGAAAGAGTCCAGTGAGTTACAGTTACTTCACACTACCTGTAGCATCAGGTCACGGGAAAAGCTGAGTTTTACAGAAAGAACAGGTCTTGAATCTTTTTTTGCTACTTACTGCATGATCATGAGTAAAGATAGTGTCAGTTTTCAACTCAGTTTTCTGTAAAATGGAGTTAATAATGTCGGTCCTTTTGAGGTATCAGCTGACAGAACATACGTCTCCTTTTATGATGGGTGACAGATAAGCAACATATAGGGATTTGCATTTTGTATTAATGTTTCTTTCATTCTGTATTCATTTCTCCAGCTAATGTTTACTATCTACTCCGTTCTAGGAGGATAGTACTTCTAGAAGAACAAAATATATAAAAACTCCCCTGCCCTTCAGCTTGTATTCCAACTGGGGAAACATATTCTCTAAAAAATATTTTAATACATAAATAAGAGAAGATATTAAAAGGTGATCTATGAAATGGAGAAGAGATAAAGCTGGGGAAGAAGAGGACAGTTGTAGTGTTGAATAGGCTGTTCAGGGTTGACACGTGAGCAAGGATAGAAGGAACAGGAATAATAGCTATGTAGGTATCTGGGGCAGAACTTTCCAGGAAAAGAGAACAGCGAGGGAAATGAGGCTTCCTGATGTTATAATGGAAGACCAATGTTAGGAGGAGAGATCAGATGACGGGAAGGGGAAAGTAGGCCAGATACATAGAAAAGGGCCAGACCATACAGAGCATGAATTTGTAAGGACTTTAGCCCTTAATTGAATGAGATCAGAAACCACTCTGTTTTTATACAATGGAGTAACATGACCCAATTTACTTTGTAAAAGTTTTGAGAGCTGGCCCTGTAACCTAAGGTAAAAGAAGTTAAATTCAATATGGCTGTCCACAGTTCAATTTCTGGCTCCAGCAGCTCGAGAAACACACTAGTCATATGTGTGTGTGTGTGTGTGTGTGTGTGTGTGTGTATGCCCCAAATCCCACCAGGGTGGAAAAATGAAGGAGAAGGGATTGAGGAATGACTACGCCCCATGGGGGGGGGGGGTACTTTCGGCCTCCCTCTCCTTTTTTGTCTATCTTTCTCTAGTGAATATAGGCATCCTCTGCAAATTAAAAACAAAGATAAAATTTTAAAAAGGATCAATCTGCTTGGAGCATATAGAAACTATAAATAGGACAAGGATAGAGACAAGGGACTCAGTAGGAGGTTGCTGGTTGTTTCAGTAGTACAGGTGATAAATGGTAATTGCTAGGTCCAGGGAAATTATGGGGATGGGGGGAAGCAAGATGTGGTAGAATTGTGGATTTGAAGGGTGAGCCAATGGTAGCCAATGATTGACTAAAGGACATGAATGAAGTCAAAGGATGATTCCAAAGTTATCAGCCTAAGTTACTGAAAGAATTTATTTGCCACTAGGTACAATACAGAATACTAAGAAGAAAGCAAACTGAGAATCAGGAAAACAACGACCTGTATGGAAGCTTTGGACATGCAGAAGTTGAGATATTTATTAGATGCTCAAGTAAATATGTCAAGAAGACAGTTGAATGTTCAAGTCTAGAGGATAGTTGAGGGATCTCATTCAGGAATCTTAAGTGTAAAGATGACACATAATAACATGAGACTAGGTGTATTACTAATAAGGCAGGTATAGATAGCAAAGAAGATCAAGACTGAGCTCTGGGTACCTCAATATTGTAGCCTTAGTTCTATTCCAAATACTATGTTGTATATAACATAAACACATTAAAGTAATAGATACTGGAATCCTCTGGGGAAAGTTAGAAAGTTTTTCTTTGGGGCTAGCAGGTGGCAATGTGGGTAAGGTATTGGACTCCACAGCTGACCAGAATTAAAGTCCTGGACCTGGGGGACCAAGCAGATGGCTTAATGGTTAAGTTACTGAACTCCCACATGGTTGACTGCGGTGTGAGTTCCAGACCTGGTGGCTTCAAACAAATACCAGGCACATGTGCATGTGTGCCCAAAATTCTGAGAGGAAATTGGAAGAGAAGGGATTATGGTGAGGCCATCCCCCCGGGAGTGATTTCTCTCTGTCTGTCTCTCTTTCTGTGTCTCTCTGGCTAGCAGAAGTGCTCTATAGCAAAAAATCTCACTCTTAGGAAAAAAAAAATCCCGGACCTGGTGACTTGAAAATCATGTTGGGTGTTTGTCCATTCATGCCCAAAATCCGGAGGAGAAGGGATCAGCATGGCTAGCCCCTAAGCAGTGATTTCTCACTTTCACTCTCTGTGTCTCCACATATGCCCTGTGACAAAAACTTAAAAAAAAAAAAAAGTTTTTCTTTTCCTTTTTTCTTTCTTGCTAGTTGGGAAAGTATCAAAAGTCTGTAATGAAATCATCAATGAAACCAGAAATCTTTTAATCAGAGACAATGATAAGATAAAAAAAAGATGACAGATGCCTCTTAGTACTGTCATAGCTCATGGCTATTTTTGTGGAATTTCCAGGTCACCGTTAGCCTTGTACAATCCATTCCTTCAGAATCAGAGGGTCTCAGAAGATAATTTAAGTGAAGGTAAGAGAGATGTTTAGAATAGTAATATTAGCTCAATAAATACAAATTCATTGTTTACTCCATGTTATCAGTTGGGCTAGTCATCAATTTAAAGTATCTTATTTTAAATTGAAAAAGACATTTAATAGAGTTCCCACCTGTTGGCACATTAGCATACTGAATGGAGGGGCTGGAAGCCACATGGAGCACTACGGGATTAGACTGAGAATATGCTGTGCGTGTGCATGTGTGCCCAGAATCCTGACTAGCTGCAGGGCTGGGGAAAGGGAATCTTGGCTGACAAACCTTGTTGATATGGCTTCTCTCTTTGTCCTTCCACATGTGTTCACACACACACTTTGTCATGAATAAACTTAATTGACAGAGAGAAAGGTTAGAACTTTATCTACATTCTCTCATTCATTCACTGTGTGTTCGCATGCGTGTATGGGTGGTATTTTAGACGGGGTCTTGCTATGACGATCATCTTGCCTCAGCCTCTCAAGTAGCTGCGACCACAGGCATGCACCACTGTGGCTGACTTTTCAGAGTGGGCTGGGCATTGACCCAGGCTACTCATGTTGCCTCAGCCTGCCCAGTGACAGTGGCCCCATTCTTTATTGTTAAGTCAATTAATCAATCTCCCTATTAATTTCTCACCTTTATATATTTTTTAAAAACTTCAGTAGCAATAGAACAATAACAGTTAATCTTCTTGAACAGTGAAGAGGAACTAAATTATTTGTTTGCTATTAGCCTCTCTAATAATCCTATGAACTAGTTACTATTATTATCTACATTTTATGCAACAGGAAGCTGAAGCACAGAGAAGGAAATTAATTTGCTTGAAGTCATACAATGAGTCATTGATGGAGTGTGGATTTGAGCATGGATATGACTGACTGTAAACCCTTTTGATTTAAATCACTATGCTTTCAGAAGATAATAAAGACACATTGTTGCAGACAGATTTGGCACATAGCTAGACTTTTCAGCTGCTATTTTTTCAACACTGCATCTTTCAATCAACTCACTTAGATTGTCTTGATGATCATGTATGTAGCAAACTTAACAATGAAAATCTAGAAACTGCTATAGACCTGGAAATTCTATTGTTAAGCAAAACAATCACTTCCTTTTAAAGATGATCACCATTATGTTGTTCAGCTGGGGGGGAAAAATTAACATACACAAGAGTGCAAAGTTATCTGTTGATGATGATGCATGTGGTAATATCTTTGACTTGATTGACATGCACTGTGCACATGGTGGGGAAAACCATGTTGCATGCTGTAAAGATATACAAGGATTAAATGGAAACAATTAAATAAGAAGGAGGATGGCACCTATGATCTAGGCTTTCATGGAAAGGTGAATGTGAAATTGTGATGTACTTGCCACTAAATAGCTTTGTTATGTTGGAAAACATATTTTCAGACACCTACACATTTTTCATGTGACATAAAATGCACCATTCCTTACTGTTTTTTCTTTCTGCCTGAACATTCCTCTCCCTATTACCTGATTACCATTTCATTTTCATAAGCACTGACCACCTCTTCCTTCCAGAAGGTACCTCAATAAATTTCCAGGACCTGGTTAAATTTCTCTGATCTATATTCCTAGGGTAATCAACGTTTACTCCCATTCTAGCATTTTCTTTCCTTCTTTACTCCATTTCTTTATTCCTCCTCTCTCTTTTATCCTTTCAGTAGACAAACATTAAGTCAGTTTCTGTAATATGCTAGACATACTTAGCATATAGCAATTGCCTCTTGATTTGTATGTGTCTCCGTCTATGCTCCAGCATACCTGAGGATAGAAAGCATGATTCCATCTCCACTGCCCAGTACCTAGCATTGCGTTTGGTGGCTAGTTGAAGCTCAATTAAGTATTTGCTAATGAATGATTCCATCTCTGAAGCCACCGTGGCTTCTGGCATGCAATTCAAGTACTGTATGTATCACATGTATACCCTGAACACAGGTACCTAAGCAGGTCTGCTTCTACTATGGACAAGTGGTTTCATATGAATGGAAGTTCAGGCACCTTCCATGTTTTTTTTTTTGTTTGTTTTTTGTTTTTTGTTTTTTTTTTTTAACTTCTTTTTTTTTTTTTTTTTTTTTTTTTTTAAGAATTTTTGCTATAAGGCACGTGTGCTCGCCAGAGAGACAGAGACACAGATAATGAGAAATCATCCCCCGAGTGGGTGGCCACACCACAATCCCTTCTCCTCCATTCTCCTCTGGGGAATGTGGGCACTCATGGATATGTGCCCAGCATGGTTTCAGCCAAAGGTTTGGGCCGAACCACAGTTGACTACATCAGAGTCAATGATGTAAACCATTACATCATCTGCTGGTCCCAGGCATCTTCCATTTATATCTGTATCGACAGAACTTAGCACAGTGTTGAAGATAGAAGAGAAACTTGATTAAATATTTGCTGAATGAATGAGAAAAGGAATGAATGAATGATAGGGTAACCAGATCCAAAACATATAGTTCTCTTCAGATTATTACCTCGCCTAGATGCCAACAAGCTAGACAGCACCCTTCTGAAAACCTGTTCCATTTTAAATATTAAAAGGAACTGTCTAGTACACCTTTAATAATAAAAGTAAACATATTTTCACCTGAACTATATAAAAGAGTTCTCCCAAAGAATCAGAAACATATCCACAGCTTTTGTGATATTGAGCAATTTATAGAATCTGCGTGTCTTCGTTAATTCAACTGTGAGATAATATCTACCTCATAGGATTAAAGATGTAATGCTTAAGATACAGCAGTTTTAATTATTTGTGATGAAAAGCAATCTTCCCCAAGTTTTTAAAAATATGCACATTTATTAAAAGGTAAAAATAAAAACAAAAGTCCTGAAAAAGTAGGACAAGCTGAGGAACATAATGAAATAAACATTTGTGAGAGGAGAGTGGTTCCAATACCGGGTTATAAATCCCCAGCCAGTGGCTACACCCTCTTGGAGTACATCCTCTCCTCCCTCCCGGATTCCCACCAACTCTCTTTTGTTAAGCCTGTTCTCTTTTTTGTCCCCTTAAGTGAAGATACAAAGGTTCCAACCTCTGAAGCAATTAGGTAACTCAGGGAACCAAAGGAACTTCCTAGAGAATGTTCCTATTGACATTAAAATGTTGATACACACTGCCTTCCTTCCATTTTTCAGCTTGGGTCTTAAAATAAATAAGATACATTTCATTATGAGTGAAAAGCAGGAAATCATTTGAACTCCTTGTCATAAAACTTCCCACTGAGTAACGTCTTGAAAGTACATTATTTTTCCTTTTATTTGGGTTTACTGGAAGGTTGCCAGAGCCTGGCAAACCCACCTGGAAGTGTTTCTGTGGCTTCCGACTGGACAGTTAAAGATCTGTAGGGCCCTCGATACTTACAGTCTGTCTAAACATTTTTTCATAGAAAACTAAGTTTTTTTCTAGGACAACTTTGCAGGTATGTGGCAGAGAATGTGTGTAGTGAAAAAATCTATCTTGGTAGAGACATTTAGAGAATACTCCAAATACCTAGTCCAAATTGTTACTTTTCACTACTTTTCCTCCTTTCTCTTTCAAATCAGATCACACTGTAGTTATTCTCTCATTCTCAGAGAATCAATTACCTAGTTCTATTGATTCTAATTCTTAGTCAAATCTCTCGGTCGCTTTTTATTCCCACTACATTATTCTACTTCAAACCACCAAGAGATTCACATTGATTTTTGCAAAATTTCCTTACTGTAGGTTTCTCATATCCTCTTTTCATAATATCCAATTTAGCCTTTTATTTTTAAATCTTATTCTTTAGTGTTAAATATTTAAATAGCCCAAATAGTATAAAATATTTTAATCATAAATTTTTTTAACATTTTCAGCGAAGCATAGAGCAAACTCTGAAAAATCCACATTTTTAATATTACGTTGTATTTCCTTCAAATTACATACAGGCACACACATACTACAGAAAAAACTGAAATCTCTAACTCCTACCCGACTGCCTCTCTCTTCCTTCTCCAGGTGGTAGCACAATTTTGAAATCAGTATCCTTTGATTTCATGCTTTTAAACAATTCTTGACATTTACACTGTGCCTATGTAAATAAAATTTATAAAGTGGCTGCCATGATTTGGGTAATGGTTTATCTTTTAAGGGTTTATGTGTTGAATCTTGGTGCCCATTGTAAAGTCAGTGGGAGGTGGTGAGACCTTTAAGAGGAATACCCTTCTCCGATGTGGATATGCACTTTGCCAGACAACACTGATGTGGCAGTCAGTGGGCTGAGAGAGGAAGACCCATCGTCAGTATCAGTGGATACCATCCAATCAGCTGGGAGAGTGGGAGGGACAAGCAGTCTCCTTATTCTTTCTCTTTCTACACGTGTTTGATGACCTGCCTGCTTTCTCTGCCATGTTGTGACTTAGCACCAGAGTCTAGTAAGATTCTGGGTCATACGCTTAGACTTTCTAGCAGCAGAATCATGAGCCAAAGAAACCTGTATTGTTTCTAAATCACTCAATCTCAGGCATTTCTGTTTGGAGAAAGTAATGGATGAATACAGTGGTTTACCATGATTGCATTTTTTCCTTACTAAATTTCTGGCTATCCTGGCTGATAATTGCCTTGTTTAAAACTATTCTCTGCACGGGACAGCAGGTGTCATGGCGATTAAGGTGCTGGACTCCCATATGGTCAACCACAGTTCAAGTCTTGTACCAAGTGGCTTGAGGGTCAGACTAGGCACATGTGCTTGCACACCCAAAATCCCTAAAGAAGGGATTGCAGTATGGCCATCCCTCTGGGAGATGATTTCTCACTTTCCTTCTCAATTCTTCTCTCTGGTGAGCACACATGCCTAATGGCAAAAACCTTAGGAGAAAACCAAACTGGTCTGTATTTTAGATATATTATCCAGTGGCAAGATAAAAGTGGACTTAGAGGCATATATACACAGCAGGAAAATAAATGGGAAGTTACTGTAATCATCACATGTAAGATGATGAGAACCTAGTCAGAGAAGAATTGTACAAACTGTGAGGTAGGTAGGGAGTTAAGAATATTTGGTGGGATCAATACATGGCATAATGCTTACATTGTTGGACTCCCATGTAGTCCACCATGGTTCAAGTCCCAGACCCAGCAGCATAAAACTTGTACTGTGCATATGTAGTTGCATGTCAAAAATCCCAAGAGGAGAATGGAGGAGAAGGAACTGTGGTGTGGCCATCCCCCCTGGGGGGTGGTTTCTCACTTTTTGTCTCTGTCTCTCAGGAGAGCATATACATCCTATAGCAAAAATCTCTCTCTCTCTCTTTTTTTTTTTTTTTTTTTTGTTTTTGGAGAGGTTTTTGCTATAGGGCACATGTGCTCACCAGGAAGACAGAGAGAGACAGGGAGACGGAAAGTCCCCAGGGATGATGGCCACGCCACAATCCCTTCTCCTCCATTCTCCTCTCAGGATCTTGGGCATGCATGCACACACGCCTGGCGTGAGTTTAAGCCGCCGGGTCTGGGACTCGAACCTCAGTCAACTATGTAGTCCAGCGACATAGCCATTACGCTAACTGCTGGTCCCCAAAAATCTCTCTTAAAAATAAAAACGAAGAATATTTTGTAATTCAAGGCTGAATGGGGTACACGCCTCTCTGTGAGGCTGACCCACATGGAGAGGTCCTAGGTTTGTGTCTAGAGACCTCCCTGAATATGCCCAGTGTGAGTATTCTCACGACCTAGGGGTGGCTGAGGTTGGGAGTGGATCACAGCATGAGGACCCTGTTCAGGACTATTTGTCTCTCTTTCTGTCCGTGTTTCCATTTCTCTCTCTTTCATGAGAAAAATGAATAAATAAACTTTTACAAATATTTAGTAATTCAAATAATCAGGCTTGAGAAGTGACTGGATATGGGTCAAGAACAGAGAAGAGTCTAATATGACTCACTTATTTTTGGTTGGGACAACAAAGAGAATGATAAGTATTATTAACTGAAAAAGGAGATGTAAGGGTCGAGAAGCAAGTTTATAATTAATAATATGCAAAATGGTGAAATGATGAATTTTAGACATGCTGGATTTAATATAGACTAATCAAGGGCAGATAGTCATCAAGTAGAATCCTGAGTCTGAAACTGAGGAAAGAGTTCAGGCTGAATGGTTCTGCCATGAGTCAAAGACATGTAGGGATGACATCACACAGAGACTCTATAGAGGGAGAACCATGAGGAACCAAAGACAGAACCCTGGTCTGAACCACTCAGAACCAGTCTGAACCAGCTTCAACCAGTTAGAACCTGTTTGAATCAGTCAGAACCAGTTTGAACCAGTCATACTGGTTCGAACCAGTCAGAACTGCAGTGAACCAAACAGCTGGCTTAAACCAGTTCTGACTGGTTTAATCAGGTTCTGACTTTTTGATGCCGGTTCTGACTGGTTCAAACCCGTTCTGACTGGTTCAAACTGGTTCTGATAGGTTCAAACCGGTTCTGATGGGTTCAAACCGGTTCTGACTAGTTCAGTCTGGTTTAAAATGGTTCAGATTGATTCAAATCATTTCTGACTGGTTCAGACTGGTTTAAGCCTGTTAAAACTGGTTTTGATCCAGTTCAGACTGGTTCAGACAGGTTCTGACAGGTTCAAACCTGTTCTGACTGGCTCAGACTGGTCTAGACTGGTTTCATCAGTTCACCAGTTCAAACTGGTTCAAACCAGTTGTGAATGGTTCAGATTGTTTTTATCCAATTCTGACTGGTTTATTTAAATCTATGTGTTTTCCCATTTCTTCTATGCTTGTTCTCTTGGGTAATGGTAATTTTACATACAATTCTAAATACTGATTTTTTTCCCGCAGTGAAAACCATTTTATAGGTTATTACACAGCTTCCATAAAGATGATTTTTTTTGGAGATGTTTTTGCTATAGGGCGTGTGTGCTCACCAGAGAGAGACAGAGAGACAGAAAACAAGGTATCACCCCCCCTCCCCCCCGGGGAATGATACGCCATAATCCCTTCCCCTTCATTCTTCTCTTGGGATCTTGGGCACACACACACATATGCGCCCAGCATGAGTTTAAGCCACCGGGTCCGGGACTCGAACCACAGTCCACTACATGGGAGTCCAGCAACATAGCCATTACACCAACTGCTGGTCACCCATAAAGATGATTTTTAAAAAAAATGTTTTATTTCTTCCATGAGAGAGAAAGAAAGAAAGCGAGAGTGTCATCACCAATAGTATTTTCACATTGTGACCCACTCTCAGCCTCAGCTGGCCCAGATTTCTTGCCCTACTGTGGACAGGAAGAGTTCCAGGCACAAACTTGAGAACTTCTCATGTGGGTCTGCATCACAGAGCAGAAATGTCTGTCTCATTATTATTTTTAGTTATTTCTATTGATCATTTAGATCTCAAGTAATTTTCACTTTTTCAGAGTTCTTACATAACCACAAATTTAAATTATGTATTCTCTAATATTTTCATCTTATTACTCCTGTTCATTTTCTTCATATTACTTAAAAAAGTTTGTGTGTGTGTGTGTGTGTATGTGTGTTTAATGTCTCTCTCCTTACAAGATGATAAAATATATAAAGACTGTGCTTTGGGGACCAAATGACAAAGGAACCATGTATGTTTTTTATTGTAATTTCTTCAGCACCCATTATTATAATGAATGATAATAATACCATATTATTCTGTGGAATGAATGAAAGAATAGGCTTCATTTTCAGCAGTACAGTCTTAGAAAACACAGGATTTAAATATCTGTATATTTATTCACAACATACTTAGCCATGTAACACAGTTGAATATGCAAAATAATTTTGCAATTTAATACTAATACAAGTTGAAAAACAGGTAAAAAAATTATAAAGAAAAGATCACCGTTACTGCTCCTCAATTTTCTCTCAAGAAAATCAATCATAACACTTTTCTTTTTAGAGGTTTTCATCTGTGTATGTATCAACACACACACTACAGTTCACACTGTTTATTTGTATTTAACAAAATTTATCGAAGGCTTTATGTTCGATGCTGAGTCAACTCTGAGGATACCAGAATGAATGAGTAAGAGAAAGCTCACTGTGATGTCTAATGGTGAAAATAAGACTCACATGCTATCACCAGCATTTGGATGTTTTATTAAATCAGATTTTTCTTCCAAGGAAAAGAAAGTCTTCTGTGTAAATATCAATCCCTAATAACAAAAATTCTAATGTTATCTGGTCTCAAAATGCTCAGGATTGAAAGATTTTTATAATTACATCTTTGAAATAAGTCAAATAGATCAAATAGATCACCAAGGATCCCATTAGGGATGGCGTTTATCACTGATGACCTTAGGATCTTTTAGCCTCTGGGAGTTTTGTGCTAAATCTGTCTTAATTCTAAAAGCAGTCATGACCTGACACATCACACAGTGTCCCGCTGCTGGTCATGTTCTTTTCCTTTCCTTGCAAACTCAGCCTCATGGGGCCCCTCCTTGTGCTCCTATGTCCACAAATCAATTATTATATTTTTATTTCCGTAAAATCACCCCCTTTGCAGAGGGATGGCCACACCTCAATCCCTAGGGACTTTGATCACATGCGTACACACACACACACACACACACACACCTGGATTGATTTTCAAGCTGCTAAGTCCGGGACTCTAATAGGAACTGGCCATGTGGGATCCAACTGCCTAAACCTCCACTCCACCTGCGGGCTCCTTTTCCTTTACTTTTAGATACCTGGTTGTGGTCTTTGTTGGGACTACTCTCCAAGTACGTAGTCATCCCTAAGCATGTCGAGGATTTTGTTATCATATTTGTCAAATAATCGTTATCCTATTTTTACTTGATTGCCTCATTCATTAAGCTGTGAGCATCTTGGGATAAAAGTAGAGTTTTTATTCCTGTATGTCTATTTCAGGGGTAGATAGATTAGGCACATGGTGTGCATTTAATACATGTTTACTGAAGAAAATTTGGAAGAATAAAAGGCATCACGTTTTGCTTTTGTATTGTAAAAATTACAAAATAGTGATGAAAAATGGTTGGGAAAACAGTGAAATACTCCTTTTGGAGCCAAATGCCAAAAATCAAAACAAAATAAAAAAAGCAGAAGATAAAATTTTAAAAAGTAGAGACAAATTGTTCCCTGTGCCAACAGTCCTCCCAAAACTCCTTAGTTGGAGGCTCCAGGTTTCAATTAAGGAAAAATACTAAAAGAAGCAAAGAATTTTAGATGAACAATTCTGTGCTATTTCACTGTTAGATATAGCATGACATATTTCAGTCTCTTCCTACCTTATACCCTCTACCCCAAATGACACAGTTAACCCATGCCCTGCTTAGAACCTTCTGGGAGTGTTTGGAGGGTGGGCTAAGGATGTCTAGTAGATGGCTTAGGAACTCTGATCTAATTTGGGAGTGAGGACAGATGATAGGCAGATATCTCCATGAGAGCCAAAGATTTTCATGATTAACTCAGGCTTCAGGAAGGCTTCTGTTCCCAAGGGAATTCTTTGTCCAAAACAAGGTAAGTGCTTGGAGATGTAACCCCTTCCTCCCCTGTTTCTGTACATTTTCCCTGGAAAATGCATATGCCAACATGATGATATGTGTACCTGTAAGATCCTCAGTGGGCCAGGACCCTAGCTGGCATGCCTTGCAGGTGTACTCATCAAAGACGTACTCATTCTCTTTACAAGGTGTACAGGTCCAACAACAGCTGACTTCTCCCTTCCGGATCACCTGAGGTGAGCATTAAAATAGTGATGAACTGTTTTGCATAGATAAAAATCCAGCCATCTCTTATTCAAGTGCATGCTTTGCAAAGCAGAAAAGGCTTCTGCATATATTATTTCAAATGTTACAGACAGGCAGTACAAGTATTCCTATTATTATCTCATAATTAAAGTAACCGAAGCTAAAATTGTAACTATGAATACATCATCAGAGGTGGTTGGTGGAGGGGTCAAGAATGAAATGAAATGCAAATCTTCAGATAATTAGCTTTGGATATCTGAATGGAACCAAGTACCTGTGTCTGTGCATATATACACGCATACATATGTGTGTACCAAGCTGAATTTTTCTCAGAATCTGTGCCTGTCCCTTCCTCAAATTAAGAACATCTGCTCTTTGGATTTACCTTGGCATCCCTCCTCTAATTCAGGAAGTGTGAGCAAAAAACACTGTGTATTTCCCAAAGTACAAACAAGCTATCCACATTGATTAAAAATATAATTAAGAATTTGTATTAGAAAGACAAAGGCAGGTTTTGTAGGTATTTCTGGGGATAATCTCTTGATCTCTCTCTACTAAAAACCTGGTTTAATAATTCAGCTATTCTTTCCTAATGTAGTAGCTCTGATTTGCTTGAGATAAAGGTAGTTAATGTCACTGAAGCTATTACATGCCTTTTCATCTATTTGATTTTTTTTAAGGGAAGAGAAAATAATGAAAATAATTTAGTACTTGAAAAAGTTCCAGATGTTATCCTTTAGAAGTGTATGTGCCTCGCCCCTTCCCAACTTCTGGCCATGAATAGACTATTTAGAAGAGAGACAATATTCATCAACTTTTTAAAAAACTTGCTAGAGGGTACATGCACTTACGAAAGGGGAGAGAGAGAGAGAGGAAATGTGGAAAAGCACTCCCCTCATGGAGAATGGTCAAGCCACAGTTCTTTCTTGCCCATTTCTCCCTCCTTTTGGGATTTGAAGCCTGCAGACACGTTCTCCCAGCATATTTTCTCAAACTATTGCGTTTAGGACTGGAACTTTGTGATGGGCCATGTGGGATCCAGCCACTTTAATGATCTTTGATAATACCATCTAGATAGCTATAGCTAAATGTAGTAGTAAACAGTCACCCCTTTTTTACATTTTGTGCTCTTTCCTGACTCTTAAAATCACAACAGCACAAGTGGGAAATCATGACAAAGGGTCTGAAAGGTCCTTTCCCTAAAATTAAAAAAAAAAAAAGAGGCAAAGTTGCTATTTAGACCTACTGAATCCAGCTAAACTATTCTCCACAAGCATATTGACAGGCTATTTAGTGCATTTTGTTGTTAATCCCATTAAAAACATCAGAAGACCATTGTAGAAGGTCTTTGGTTTCATTTTATTCATTTTTTATAGTTAACTTTTACATAATTTGGTAAATGAAGAATCGAATGACATGGCAATTAAGGTGGCTGGATCCCACATGGTTAATTGCATAGTTCAAGTCCTGGACCTCAAAGGTTGAAAAGCATGCATGCCCAACATCTCCAAAGGAGAAATGGAGAAGAGGTTGCAGTGTGACCATGTCCCGTATGTGCGGGGGTCCTTTCTCACTATTCTGTTTCTGGCAAGTGCATACACTGGCTAGCAACCTAAGAGGAAAGAGGGAAAAAGAAGACAGAAAGTAAGAAATCACCCCCCCCCCCCCGGGGGGATGGCCACGCCGCAATCCCTTCTCTGAGAATACATGTGCCTGGGGTGAGTTGAAGCCACTAGATCAGGACTCGAACCAAGTGTGTTCTTCATGTTGGTTTGTACATGAGAATGACATGCATATCATTGGCACGTACAATGCATGTCATTTTAGACATGCGATTGGCACACAACTTACATGTGATTGACATGTCATTATCATGTAGTTTACGTCACTTTTGACATGAGACACGTCACATGTCTCATTGGCATGTAATTTTCATATCAGTCTATGACATGTTATTGGCATGTAGTTCTCATGTCAGTTTCGACATGAGTGACATGTGATGGACGTGTCTTTGACATGTAGTTTTCATGTCACTTTTGACACACATGCCATTGGCATGTAGTTGTCATGTAGTTTCGACGTGTGTATGGTATGCAGTTGTCATGTCACTTTTGACATGTGATCTACATGTGTGACGTTGACATGTAGTTTTCATGTCAGTTTTGACATATGTGTCAGTTTCATATACATTTCATGCCAATTTTGACATGCAATCGACATGCGATTGACGTGTGTAGTTGACACATAGTTTCCATGTCGTTCTGGACATGCGTGTCATTGACATGTAGTTTTCATGTCACTTCTGACATGTGATTGACATATGTGTCATTAGCATGTAGTTTTCATGTAGTTTTAGATATGCGATTGACATGTGATTGACGTGTGTGTCGTTGATGTGTTTTCAAGTCAGTTTTGACATGCATGTCATGTTCATGTTATCTTCATATCAGTTTTGACATGTGTGTCATTGACATGAAGTTTTTATGTCACTTTAGACATGTGATTGACACGTGTGTCACTAGCATGTAGGTTTATGTCATTTTTGACATGCAATTGACGTGTATCATTGGCAGGTAGTTTTCATGTCGTTTTTGACGTGTCATTCTCATGTACTTTTCATGTCAGTTTTGACATGCGATCGACATGCGATTAAACCATGTGTCATTGGCATGTCGTTTTCATGTCATTTTTGACATGTGTGTCTTTTTCATGTAGTTTTCATGTCATTTGTGACATGTGATAGACATGTGATTGACATGCGTGTCATTGGCATGTAGTTTTCATGTCACTTTTGACATGTGATTGACATGTGTCACTGGAATGTAGTTTTTGACATGCGATTAACACGTGTGTCATTGGCATGTAGTTTTCATGTCAGTTTTGACATGCGTGTCATTTTCATGTACTTTTCGTGTCAGTTTTGACATGTGATCGACAAGCGATTAACACGTGTGTCATTGGCATGTAGTTTTCATGTCATTTTCGACATGCAATTGACATGTGATTGATATGCCTGTCATTGACGTGTAGTTTTCATGTCGTTTTGGACATGAGATTGACATGCTTGTCGTTGACATGTAGTTTCCATGTCAGTTTTGACATGCGTGTCATTTTCATGTACTTTTCATGTCTCTTTTGACATATGCTTGACACACGTCATTAGCATGCAGTTTACATGTTGTTTTTGACCTGCGGTTGACATGTGTGTCATTGACATATGGTTTTCCTGTCAGTTTTGACATGTGTCTTTGGCATGTAATTTTCATGTCACCTTGACATGTGATTGACATACGTGACACTAGCATGCAGTTTTCATGTAGTTTGACATATAATTTACATACAATTAACACGTATGACATTGGCATGTGATTTTCACATCAGTTTTTGAACTGCGTGTCATTTTCATGTTCTTTTCATGTCGGTTTTGACATGTGATCGACATGAGATTGACACGTGTCATTGGCATGTAGTTTTCATGTCATTTTTGGCATGTGTCATTTTCATGTAGTCTTCATGTCAGATTGGACATGCGCTTGACATGTGTCACTGGTATGTAATTTTATGTCAGTTCTGACATGCGTGTCATTGACATGTTCTCATGTTGTTTTGACATAGTTTTTACATGCAATTTTCATGCATGTCAGAGGATAAGGAGCTGTTTTTTCAGCCTTGGGACTATCAGATGGCATAATAGGTTGTATCCAAGTCCAAAATCCTGAGAAGAGAATGGAGGAGAAGAGATTACGGCATGGATATCCCATTTGGAGATGATTTCTCGCTTTCTGTCTTTGTCTGGTGAGTCCATGTGCCCTATAGCAAAAAACTCTAAATGGAAAAAAAAAAAAAAAAGACTGTCCTTAAGCAGTCCTACCAATGATAGCAGGTTTCCTCAAATTCATTGCTTTTGTAATAGTAATATCTATTTTATATGATTTTCCAAGGATTAAATACCTAAGTGCTTTTTGGAATACAGAACATGCTAAAAGTATTAATAATTTTCATATAAATACTATATAGAAAAATGAAAAAATATTTTAGGATAATGTCAACCACCCCTTGGTAAAACTATCACATAATTATTAATTTTACCAAAGGATTCTCTTTCCAGACCTCAGCAAGGACTGACAAATAAAATCAGCTTAATTTTTGCTGCTTTTGACTTTCTGTGGTTTAGTTTTCACTGCTTTGTAAACTTCAGCTTTTATAAAAATAAGTTCATGCACTTTTTTCAGAATCACACTGTTACAATCTGCATCTAAATTGATACTAAGAACCTAGTGTCTTCTGATAATTCAGAACAGATTTGCTTTATTTGTCATTTCAGCTTTGCCAGAGGTGCATGTGTTCATGTGGGTGGGGATAGGAGGGGCGGGAGAGAGAGAACCCCGCCCCCCAGTGAAGCTGGGTCACACTGCAGTCCCTTTTTCTACATTTCTGCTTCCTGTTGGGATTCTGGGCATACACACACGTGAACCTGGCATGCTTCTCAAGCTGCCAGGTCCAGGACTCAAACTGCTATGTGGGATCTAGCTGCCTTTACCACCATACCACCAGCTGGCCCTGTTTTACTTTTTTTGCATGTCATAGTCTGTCTTACATTCATTTTCAATAGAAGAGGTAATGACAGTTCTCTTTCACAGCAAATCTCATTAATTTCCATTATTTTTGAACATCTTGAGAGTAGTGATGCTTTTTTATGAATAATATGTAGGGCTGGCTTTGTACCCTGATGGTTAAAGGCAGACAGATCACACATAACTAACTGCAGTTCAAATCCCAGACCCGGTGGCTTGAGAAATGCACTGGGTGTGTGTCCGTGCATGCTCAACATTCTGAAAGGAAGGAGAGATGGAGGAGAAGGGATTGATGTGTGACCATTCCACATGGGGGTGGTTTTTCCTCTCTCCATCTCTTGTAAGTGTATACATCCTCCAGAAAAAAAAAAAAAAAAAAAAAAAAAAAAAAGTAATATATATTTGAAACTTTGCTACATTAAATCCTTTCATGGAAGCTAAGTTTATAAATCTCTGATACCATGATATACTGCTGTTTACAAAAACAGACAGCAAGTCCAGTTTAGCA
This sequence comes from Tupaia tana, assembly GCA_026018925.1. Taxonomy (NCBI): domain Eukaryota; kingdom Metazoa; phylum Chordata; class Mammalia; order Scandentia; family Tupaiidae; genus Tupaia; species Tupaia tana. The sequence goes on from JAKSZU010000015.1 coordinate 78,902,235, forward strand.
TGTTGGTCATAGTTCACCCACTCTCACTGTGCTACAGTAACAAAAAACACAGGATTTTCAGAAATTTCATAAACTACCAAATCATTTAGCAGATATTAATAAGTTTATTTTTAAGTTTATCTCACCTTTCTTATGTTTTGTACTTTCCAAATTATCAGAACTTTAAGGACCTTCCAGTTAGCACTAACATATTTCAGTCTCAATGTCCATCATGGAGGAACACCTCTAATGTGTTCTAAACAGAATGAAGTTGAGGCTGATTGAAAAAAACAGAGCAGGACCAGCTAGTGGTGTGGTGGTTAAGGTGACTGGCTCCCACACGGCCAACTGTGCACCTGGAGTCCTGGACCTGGTGGCTTGAAAAATACCCCAGCTACATTCGTGTCTGTGCTCCAAATTCCAGGAGGAGTATAGAGAAGAGACTGCAGAGTGGTCCAATAAGACCAACTACTAAGACTTGTGACCTGCACACTAGGCCTCACCAGGAATTAATGGAAAAAAGTAAAATGCACAATTTTGGACCTTGGAAACAAACAACTTTCTCTTGAAAAAGAGCCAATGACAATTTGCAGTGTTGAATATACAACAGAAATGAAGAAACACAGACGCCATTTTACCTTTATCTGGCCTTTCTCACATGGTTCACTGCACACGGATCTGATAATATTGTTTTTCTTGGACCATACTTCATCGTCATCCATTTTTAATTCTCCGTTGTCCCAACTTCCAACATTGATGTAATCAAAATAATCTTTTCCCATTTCTTTGAAATTCATTATTTCATACCTTAGGAACAATAATAAAATCATTATTCAGCTGAGAATACAAATATTCAGCTATGAAAAAGCAATAAATTTCATTCTTCAAAATGTTTCTGCTGTCGTATAAGTAACACTGGAATTTTCCATGACAGTTCACTTACAATAACAAAAAACCTGTCTGTTTCACTTTCTCTTCTGAGACTATTTTTTTCTTTTCCTTTCAAGCTTACACCTGAAATAGAATATAATCCCATGTGAGAAGGTGACGGACCTCAGAAGAATGAAAGACAGTTTTGAAATAACTTTGAGAAGTTTAAACAAGTACTACTGTTAGGCTTCTACAAAAAGGACTTTTTTTTTTTTTTTGTACCTATTCAAGTGAAATGGTAAAATTTTCCTCTGCTAATTGAGAAATTTGGTAATTTTTCACCTTGTTTTCAGTTTCAGGGGATGTGGTGGTATTTTTGATAAGGCCTGTTTTACCTCTCTCATTTTACCCTTCATCAATGGCTTCTCTGTACAGTGGTACAAAGGCAATTTCAGGAGTGATGCTTAAAAAGAGTCTGAAAATAGCTTGTAAAGCACCTCATGGAATGTAGAAATACTGGAAGAGAGTAATGCCTGTGGGTCCTCAGCCTTTATTGGATATTACTCTTATTTGACTATGAGAATAGAAGTGTAAAGATGGATGGACTATGTGCTTGTTTGTTTGCCAGAGAGTGTGCACTCGCCAGAGACAGAGAAAGCAACCCTAGCGGGGCATGGTCATGCCACAGCCTTCTCCATTTCACCATCCTGTGTCAGAATTTTGAGTGCATGCATACACTCACACACACACACACACACACACACACACACACACACTCCTGACATGCTTTTCAAGCCACTAGGACCAGGATTTGAACTGCTCATTCAGCCATATGGGATCTGGTAGCCTTATCCACTATGCTTTGGGGCCAGCCCCAGATGATGTGCTTCTTTAAAGGCATTTCCTCATATAGAGAAACATTTCTAGAGAAGCCTTATCTGAAGTAATGTTTCCATCTGAAGACACTGGATGACTAGTACCACAATTATGTCAGTCCAAAGGTATGTCTTTGGTACAGAGTATCTATACGTAGAAGCTGCACTCAGTCCTCCAGGACTTCTGCTCCAGGAAGACAGGTTCTTAGAAATGCCACTTCCGGGAACCAGCAGTAGTCGACAGCAGTTCGTGTTCCGGACCCGGTGGCTTAAAACTCATGCCAGGCTTGTGTGCGTCCATGCCCAAGATCCCGAGAAGAGAATGGAGGAGAAGGGATTGCAGCGTGACCATCCCCTCTGGGGGGTGATTCCTCACTTTCTGTCTCTATGTCTCTCTCTGTCTGGCGAGTGCACGCACCCTATAGCGAAAAAACCTCTCCAAAAAAAAAAAAGAAATGCCACTTCCAACCTTCCATGCTCACATGTTAACATATGGAAATTGATGTGGATGAAGACTTCTACCTGGTGGGTTCAGATGACCAGATCACAATATTCAAACAAATGCTCTGTCCAGAAGGGATTGTGGCATGGCCATCTATCCTAGGGGGTGATTTCTCACTTTTCTTTCATTGTCTCACTCTGTCTTTCTCTGGCAAGTGCATATGCCCTATGGCAAAACCCCTTTTAAAAACAAACAAGCAAACAAACAAACCTGACATCCACCCATTTATACCTACATTGTGAAATAACGTGATTCTGTTTCACTCCTCATCACAGTTTTCACTCTATTATCTTTTTCAGAATGATACCTCCTTCTTACATTTTGTTGACTGTTCATTGCTTTACAGATTATCCTGCAGTGTCTGATTTTCAGTCAGCAACAGTTTTAGGTTGGAAAGTTGTACTTGGAAATCAAAAGACAATTTATGGATACTTTCTTTTTCACTTTTCCAGTTACCCTGTGGCTACTAAGTTTGTAATCAGTTAAAGCATTACAACCCAGAGCATTTAAGTAAAAAAAGAACTCATGTATTATACTATTAGCTACATCAAATATATGGGTTTCTAAGTCTTCAAATGGTGACTTCCTATGAGCAAAGAACCTTTGAACCTTCTAGGCTGGGAGAAAGAAAAAAATGTTGGTGTTGGGAAGCTTCTTTCTTTGCTACTAGTGAGTTGAAGAGATATGAGGGTTTCATTGGTCACTTAAAAATGAGCCCCATTTCTACCAGTGTTTAACCATGACAAACTGTAGTCTACACTGTTCATTTTGCAGATTATGGAACTGAAGCTCAGTGAGGTTCTTGCAGAACATAGAAGCATCAAGCAGGCTCTAATTACTAAGCTTTTAGACTTCAAGTCTGCTGATTGCTCTCCTTTGCACTGCTCCAAATCTACTTGGTAGAGTTAAGAAATTTTTCCATGGCTTAGATACTGTAAAAATTTGAAACACTTTACATGTTAAGGTGTGACGCGCCCCCGCCCATCGCCTCTCGAGTGCGCCCCTAAGATGGCGCCAGCGGAAGCCCGAAGTGTGCCCAGAGGGTAAACAACTTTAAGGAAGTAAAACGGCGGGGAGCGTGGAGAGCACGGGAACGCGACATGCGACCAATCCTCATTCGAGGATTGGCTTCCGTACACGTGGACAATGCGCTGATTGGCTAAGGGCCCTTTAAAAGGCCCTGGGAGGAACCGGGGAGGAGAGGAACTTCGGAAAGATAACCTGGGGAAATAAAGTGCTGAAGAGAATACCGTCTCAGGGTCGTCTGTAACGCCGACATTAAGGTTTCTTTATATGCATGCTTCTTATATCTTATGGACTCAAAATGGTAAAAAGTGATCCATTTTTGGAAAATAAACCTAACACACCTATAGAAGAGAATATGTCATATTTGACAGGGTTTTTGACAAGAAAAAGTTAAACCTTAGTTTTGGTTCAATCCAATCAACCTATTATAACTACATTAGAGACAATGAATTCTGGCTTTGGAATTAACCTTTAGATTTCTGGTAGATGTTTCTTACCTACAAGACAAACACAAAGTGATGATGACTATAGCTGTGAATAAAAATATAACCTTGCTTTTAAAATCTTTGGAGGTAGTATATTAAAATATGAAATGGATAAAAAGAATTATCCACAAAAGAAGATTCCTTTATCTTTTGAATTGGTATTAGTTCTTTTTATTTTTAGAGACAGATTACAGGTTTTATTCTCCAAAAGTGAGAGAAAGGGGGCAGCAGGTGGTATGGTGGTTAAGGCACTGGACTCTCACAAGACTGACTGTGGTTCAAGTCCCAGACCTGGAGGCTTGTTTTCTCACTTTTCCTATCTCTCTCTCTCTGTCTCTGGTGAGTGCATGTGCCCTATAACAAAATGAAAAATAAAATAATACATAAAATTAAATAAGTAATTTGAAAAAGTTAAAGTGCTTTCATAATGCCCTTACTTAAGGTTTAGGTAAGAATTTAAAACACATAATGGTTCCCTGCAACATTTACCCATTTTTAAATCTAGAAGATTGAAAAAGCAAGTTTCAAAAAGCTCATGGAACTGTGGATTATGAGAAAACTATGCACAAATTTCAGATTTGTTTGCATCAAAATAAAATCGTACTTTAATTCCATGCTTCTACAAGCATTTCAAAGTCTTCTCATATGGTATTTTCAAAAAAAAAATCAGTAAGTAATTCACTGTGCTCTATGTGTTTGACAGCTTTGGTAAAGTTGCACATATTCAGTGTCAGAGCAAAGAGGAGTGTGTCATCGCAGTCACATGACACTTGAGTATAAATCCCCCAGCCCAATTCTCTTTTTTTCCTTCTTTACCTCTCTTCTTCCCTCTTCATCTTGTTTCTCCCTCCCCCTCCTCCTTTCCTTCTCTTCTCTTCTTCCTTCCCTCCTTCTCTTTCCCTGTCTTTCTCCCTCACTTTGCTTTTTGGTTTCTACATCTCTCAAGTACTGAAACTTATTTTGTTATCACACTGTGTCCCTACGTATAATCTGACTTTGAAACAGCTCCTCCTTCTTCTGTCTTTCTCTCTGCTTCCCCACAGCTGTCTCTTCCTTAACTAGCCACACAGTAGAGCTGAATATAATGAATATTTGAAAAAAGGAATTTTATATATCTTTCAAAAACAATAAACTATATTCCAACAACAACAAAAATTCTATTGAAGCACTTAATAGAAACTAGAGGAAGTCAAGTTTCAGCTGAGCAGAAATAAGGAACTTTCTAAATGGTTAGAACTCTGGAAATTGGAGCAGTCATCATCAGAAAATAGTGAGGTTTTCTTTATTGGGCACTAGAGCAAAGTTATTGTCAAGAGGACTGAAAATCATTCGGGGAGGGGACTGTAGAGTGTTGGATTTGTATGACCCCTGTGGTTCTCTCAGTCTCTAATTCTGATGGTAAGGTGTTTTGTTTTGTTTAAAAAAATTGTTTGGTGCCAGCAGATGATGTGGTGGTGAAGGCGCTGGATTCCCCCATGGTTGCCTACAGTTTGAGTCTGGGTATGCATACACCGCACCTGGTGATTTGAAACTCAGCACCAGGTGTGTGTACCCAGAATCCCAAGAGGAGAATAGAGGAGATGGGATTGCAGCATGGGCACTTTTTCTCTCTGTCTCTCTCTGTCTCTCTAGCAAGCACATGCACCCTATAGCAAAAATCTCTCCAAAAAATTATTTAATTTTTACATATGTTCTAAATTGGCTGTGGGTCAGCATAGAAGACACTCCAAGCCCTGGTCCATATGACAAAGCAAGTATAATGATCTATGCCTTTGAGGCTGGATAATCACAGATTAAAGAGGGATTATAGAGTTATTTTGACCAAAAATATTAATGGTAACTAAGACTGGGAACTTTTTCATTATGTACATTGAACCACTTCAAATGTAATATCAGAAAAATAAACAAAATCTAAGGTAAATTTTCTTTTGCTAATTTTGCTAGAGTTGCATATTGTCCTTGGTCTGTTACTAATAGACAGTATAACCCTTGGTATGTCTCTTTCTTTAAGTGAGATTCAGTTTTCTCCCCAGGAAAATTAGAATCTTAAAAGCTTGAAATAGATGCTCTGTTTCTTTGTTTCTATGAGGGAAGTCATATATTTGGAACCCACGTGTTGAGGCCAGCAGGTGGTATGGTGGTTAGGGAGCTGGACTCCCACATGGCTGACCACACTTTGAGTCCTGGACCTGACAGTTTAAAACTCTCACTGAGCGTGTGTGCATGGATGCCCAAAATACTGAGAGGAGAATGGAGGAGAAGGAATTCTGGCATGGTCATCCTTCCGGGGGGGGGGGGGGGGTGGTGGGGGGATGATTTCTTGCTTGCTTTCTCTCTGTCTCTCTGGAGACTACATAAGGCCTATAGCAACAAAATCCCTCAGGGGAAAAAAAAATCTGTGTGTAAATACGGTCAGGTCAGCATCTGCGATTTCTGTTGTTCTAGTCTCATATTTTCTGTTTGCTCCATCTATGTTTGTTTCTTGTTCTTCTTTTCCTGCCTTGTTTTTGGAATAATCTGTCCACTCCACTGACTTTTTAACTCTTTTTCTTTGTATTATAATTGTAGTAGTTGCTCAATTCTAAAGTTGAGTCACTTAATGGAATAAAATACAACGTAGAAACCTTGCCCCTTTACTTTATACCCTTGTTTTCAAATATTCTATATTCACATAATTATAAACCCCACAATACATTGCATTAATTTTTTACTTTAAACTATAGTACTCAATCTGACATTAGCTTTTAGAATTCCTCTGCCCAATCATGGGGTCAATCCCAAGTAGTATCTAAGCCTCTTTAACTTCAGTTCTTTTTTTCTTTTTTTTTTTTTTTTTTAAGAAGTTTCTGCTCTAGGGCATGTGTGCTTGCCAGACAGACAGAGACAGAGAGATAGAAAGCAAGAAATCACCCCCCCAGGGGAATGGCCACACCGCAATCCCTTCTATTCCATTCTCCTCTCAGGATCTTGGGCACACATGCACACACGCCCGGCGTGAGTTTAAGCCACCAGGTCCGGAACTTGAACTGTGGTCAACTACGTGGGAGTCCAGCAGCATAGCCATTATACTAACTGCTGGTCCCAGTTCTTTTTTTTTCTTTTAAAGAATATTTATTTATTCTTTAATTTGACCAGAGAAGGACAGAGTGAGAGAAAGCAAGAGATGGAAAGTGAGAAATCAAACCATCAGGTCCAGGACTCAAACTGTGGTCAGCCACGTGGAGTCTAGTGCCCTTAAATACCATGCCCCTGCTGTCCCCTAGCCTTAGTACAGTGTCCACACCAGGGGTCAGCAACTATTTTAGGCTGTGAGGTGGTCTCTTATGAGCCCACTATGCCAATGTAATACACAAGCAGCCATAGGACCTAAATAATGAGTATGGCTGTGGATGCATGTTCTTGAAAGCCTGATTTACAAAACAGACAGCAGACTCAGTTTGGCCCTGAGACCTTAGTTTGGTGACTTGTGTCCCAGACCACTGATGGTAAATGGTAAAGGTCTCTATTTCTTATTTGTAATTCTGGAAACCGTAGCACTCTGAAACAATAAATGTTCTCCGAACCACTTGGCAGCAAAACATGACCCTGTATGAACTAGTCTAGTGATAAAGCCTGACCTGATCAATCATGGAGCTACTTATAGTCTATTTATCTCACTCAGTGTGAATATTCATATGTTTTGCTGCAGAAGTGTTAATGTATTCATTAAAGACTGATGCTATATAGCACACTGGAGGACATACATGATTTTTTAAATTTTCATAAACTCAAAAATTCTGGGTTCTGTCACACACCTGGCATCACAATTTTCATGCAAGAATTGTGAACTGCTATTAATCTAACCAGATGTGAGGTTTAAAAACAATGATTCAAATGTCCTCTTTGGGCCAGTCAGTAGCCTGGTAGTTACGGTGACTGGATTCCATGTGACCAGCTGTGCAATTTGAGTGACTTGAAAACACATGTACTGCATGTGTATGACTGTCCAAAATGCAAAAAGATGAGCTAGAGAAGGGATTGTGATGAGACCATGCCCCATGGGGGTGTTTTCTCACTTTCCTCCTCTTTTTCTCTGTCTCTGGCAAGTACATGTGCATTCAAAAAGGAAAAAAAAAAGAAAAAGTAAAAGAAAGAAGTCCTTTCCAATAATCTGTGAGGGTATGTGGCAGAGTAAGTTGCCCCCTTTCCCCGTTTCCTCTGTCCAGATTATTCTCTCTGACTCTGACATTTTAAATTTACATTTTTTATTTATTTATTTATTTAATTATTTAATTTTATTTTATTTATTCATTCATTTATTTTAATTTGACCAGAGAGAGAGAGAGAGAAAGTGTGAAAGCAAGCTGCCAGATCCAGAACTTGAACCATGGTCAGCCATGTGGGAGTGTCCAGCACCTTAACCACCATGCCACCTGCTGGTCCCTCTGACTCTGACATTTTAAAGGAAACCCTAACCACCCCAGGCTCTTCTGGTCCCTTGCCCAGTTGGAAATATCTATGATCCAGCAAAGAAGTAACTTTCATTGCACAAAAACAACAACATACTGCCTACGAATAGATCTCTCGGAAAATAGTGGCTTTTTAATTTTGATCTGCCAACTGATAAATTATTATATAAGGTTAAGAGTTGAGGGACTAGTAGATAGCGTAATGGTTACATTGGTGGACTCCCACATAGTAGATCATGGTTTGAGTCCTGGACCCAGTGGCTTAAACCTCATGCCCAGCGCATGTGTGTGCGTGCCCAAAATCCTGAGAGGAGAATGAAGGAGGAGAAGGGGTTGCAGCGTGGTCATCCCCCTGGTGTGTGTGGGGGGGTGATTTCTCACTTTCTGTCTTTCTGTCTCTGTCTCTTCAGCAAGTACACACACCTTATAGCAAAAACAAACAAACAAACAAGAAAAAAACTCTGAAAAGAAAAAAAGAGTTGAAACCCAGAAGATGGAGTTAGAACTTAACTCTATAGTTCACTAAACTGTGTCTTTGGGTAAATCATATATATTGTTAACCTCAGTTTCTTTGGATGAAAAAAACGAATACTAATATTACCTCATAGTATTAAAAATTAGAATAGTATTAAAAAGTAAAACACTAAGCTTAGTGTTTGACTCAGAACACGCATTCAATAAATATTTACTTATTTTTTCTTTTTTTTTTTTTTTTCTTTTTTTTTTTTTTTGGAGAGGTTTTTTTTTGCTATAGGGCGCGTGCGCTCGCCAGACAGACAGAGAGAGACAGAGAGATAGAAAGCAGGAAATCACCCCCCAGGGGGGATGGCCACACCGCAATCCCTTCTCCTCCATTCTCCTCTCGGGATCCTGGGCACGCACGCACACGCGCCCGGCGTGAGTTTAAGCCGCCGGGTCCGGGACTCGAACCGCGGTCGACTACGTGGGAGTCCAGCGACATAGCCATTACGCTAACTGCTGGTCCCTTATTTTTTCCTTTATTAAAAACATAACTGGATTATTTAGCAGAATAAAGAGTTGCGAACCATTATTTCCTGAGTCTGGCCCATGCTCTCAGGGATCACCTTGGGTAATTTATTAATGGATTAGAGAACTACCCAAACTTAGTAGTGCCTGGATAGGTTCTAAATAGTCATGTTTTCCCAAAAATAATCTGCAAAATTTTATATATATTGTTCTTGATTAAAAAAAAAGTTTATGAATTTTATCTGACTCTTGAAGGAATTCATGTTCCAAAGAATGTTAAGAATCAGTGTTCTGAAAGAGCCCCATTACAGCATATTTGGAGGACTGTGATTGAGGCAGTGATGTTCTGCCTGACCCATTAGGGTTTCCTGTTGGAATAGAGCTCAGCTCCTGTTGGAACTGAGACATTTCTTCATGATCTGGCTTGTGAAACCAGCTGGGCTACAAGACACGGAAACTCTAGAGCCGGTGGAGCCACAGCCGTCAGTCTGTCAGCCAGCCCCAGGCTGGTGTCAGTGCTCCACAGACGCACACAGAAACCACACAGATCCATGTGCAGAGCAGCCGAGCCAAGGTGCTGACTGGAATCTAAAGGCCCAGAAAATTTACAACGAATGTGAAGTTTTCTTCGGTCCTGAGAAAATGCTTGTATTTCCCCCATGGTAGATATACCAAACAGCCAAAAGGTAGAAAACAACATGTAAAAATCAGCTTATCTTGGCGAACAGCCTGACTGGTGCAGTATTCTTCAAGCCTCTACAACAGAGAAAACATCCATGCTTTAGCTTGGCTGTATGGCTTGAAACGAGCATGTGAGATGGTAACAGCTCCGCACTGGCCGAGCTCCAGCTCACTTTGGAATGTGGAAATGTGCTAAACCAAGGTTGCTGGGAGAATGTGTGGGCACATGGGTGTGAGCTGGGGAAGGACGCGTGAGAACTTCTCTTGGCAGGGTCAGTTCAAACAGACTGTACAGACACTTCTCCAGGCACAGCTGTGAAGCATAAGCTGTCGCTGGAAGAACATTTGGGGTTTTGCAAAGGGAGACCAAAGGACCCTGATTGGTCCAGTGCAAGCCAGAGTGAGGACCCAGCCCTACTGCAACTCAGCAGACCATTCCAATGACAGTTCCTCTCGTGGATTAAAACTATCCTCTGCAGAGTCACTTAAAAATTTTGAGTATGAGATGGATGTCAACTCTGGTAAGTTTTGAGTACACTGTGATTTCTCGAGATAATTAGGGGTAAGTTCATATTTCTCGGGTTCCTCTCTCTCTTTTTGTTTTAAAATTTATTTTATATTCACTCGCTGTGTATCATTACAGCATACAAAATGAATTTTTTCTCATCCATGATACACTGTAAATTGGTTCCTCTCTATAAATGAAAGGTGAATTTTTGGAGAAAAGGGCAATTTAGTCTTCAACAAGGGTTAAAGTGTTCCAGGTGGAGGGTAATAAAATAAAATATGACTTAGAACTCACTATAGTATAACAAATGCTAAAATAGCACCTCAGCCCTATTTCTGGATTACCAGAAATTGAACTGTTCCTGTTTTAGAATAGATCTATGACCCAAGGAGATAGCAGAGCACAGGGAATAATGTGACAAGCAAATACAAAGAAACCACAGGGTTTTGTTTGTCTATGATAATGTGAGGCTTTTGTCTCTAAGCTGAGGTGTCTGAAATGTAGTAATGATTACAAAGCCCATTCTCACATCAGCCTCACTGCTTTTCCCTGGGCACAGGAAGCAGGCTTTGCCCCTCTGTCTTTGCTCACTTTGGGATGTCACAGCTAGGCACACATGGCCAGGAAGCCTAGATAACCACAAAGGAGAGAAATAGACCCCAGGGTCACTGTTCTTAGGTTCTGTTGTCTAGAAGAGAACTGTAACGATACCTTCCTGGAGAGTCTCCATTCTCATCGAATAGGATCATATCTCCAGACACCCCAGTAAAATTGGTTTTCATCAGGGAGTCCAAAAGTTTCCGCCCGTCGATTGGCTTCATTGCATCACAGAGTCCTGCGTAGCCTGGGCACAGGGACGTCTGCATGTTGTGGAGCCCATAGGCCATGGAATAGATGGCGTTGATTACAAATCCCATTTTGGAATCTTGAACATGATGTGTTCTCAGAGTCAGAGAACCTGTTGAGAAACAAAGTAGAGATTATACTTTGAAATACAGTTCTACCGTGGTGACATCCACAGATCCTTAATCATTAGAAAATGCACTGGAGCAATTTATCAGAGTTAGAACCAGAGGTGAAACTAAGTAACAGGGACCAACATGGTGTGCCCCATCATTGTCTCCCATTCCCAGCTTTTTCTTTCTTTTCCTGAAGAAAGTTCTGAATCCCCAACAGGAGCAAGATTCACTTCCTGCAATAACCAAACTCTGGAGGTGGATACAGGATAGCATCATATTTTTGTATCATAATATCTATCTTAAGGACAGCTGTGATAATAAACGTCCTTGTTTAGAAATCATCAACAAAGTTCTAGTTTCTAAACTATTAAGTCCTCTTAGCAAACTAGACTCTCCACCATCTGTCCTCAACTTACCTATTTAGATTATCACCCATCACTTTCAATTCAAAACCTAAACTCTTCATAAATTATCCTACATGGAAGTTGTGAAATATTACATTTAAACTCTATTAATTCATTAATTAATTCAATAAACATTTATTGTAGTTAGAGTATACGTAATTCTATGTGATTGATGATCTGGGGAATAACAAAACAAAGATAAATTAGGCATAGATTCTGCACTTATGAACCCGTCCAATAACAAAGATAAATTATCTAAGTCCAGTAGGCAGAAGGTGATAAGCCTGTAACACATGTGGAGTTTAAATCTATAAAGGCCCAAAAGAGAGAGAGAGATTTCTTTCAATAGAAGACCCTTAAGACCATTTCATTAAAGAACTAATATTTGGTATTTGTGATTAATTCAACAAATATAGATTGAGAGCTTGTTCTCATTGCTTAGACTTACTCAGAGTGAGGGCCATAATGTTGAACAAGGTAGATATATATATATATATATATATATATATATATATATATATATATATATGTCGAGTCTAGAGGGCAGATGGGCATCTAAGCAGGCAGTTACAGTGTGGTTTGATTAGTGCTGAGCAGGACCTAATTGTGAATCAAACCCACAAGCTCACTGAGGCGGAGCATAGTTGGCTGAGTGTCCCCTGGATAAGAGTTGGGGGAAGAGGGTGCTAAGTATGTTTGAAGATTCACAGATGACATCGAGTAGGATGCATTTGGAAAACTTAAGAAAGCTGGAATGGCCAGACCATGGAGTGGGAAGAGGGGGAGAATTGAATGGTGGGAAATGGCAGGCCTGCCTAAGACACATTAAGATTACTCTACGTTATCATAGGAGCGCTGAGATCCACTAACATGATCTGTTTGGAGAAAGGTTTATAGGGTATAAGACTCGGCCAGGAAAACCCATTAGGAGGGGCTGCTGTGATCCCAGTGGCTTGAAACATGCTGGGTGCATGGGTGTGCATGCCAAAGATTCTGGGAGGTGAATGGAGAAGGGATTGTGGTGTGGCCATTCCCTGATGGGGTGATTTCTCAATTTCCTTATCACTATCTTTCTCTCTGGTAAGTACATGTGCCCTAAGCCCAAAAAAATAAAAATAAAAATAAGTGGAAGATTGTGCAGATCAAAGCTAACCAGTTTGGATGCCTGTTTTCTTTCCTTTTCTTTTTTTTAAATCAATATTCTCCAAAAGATTTAAAAAGCACTATGAATTACCTAGGATTATATTTGAAATGTCAACCATCATGAGATGATACCAAGTGTAAGGGAACTCAACTGGATCATTTTTGGGTGAGATGAGAGTCCCACCAACTTTGACTGGTCACCCGTCTATATTTCTAAGCTGTCCTGTGCTTGGGTTGACACAATCTTTCTTCAGATGTCTTAACAGAACTCTGAGTTATATTGAGTTCCTTTGTTCTTGCTGCTTTGGCCCTAGAGAGAAATTCTGGCTCATTAGTTAATTATGGACTGACTCATTCAGAGATTAACCAAGTTATTGATTAAAAAGACATTTATTGAGTTCTTACTGTTTGTCTGACACTGTGCTGGATGCTGGTGATCTCAACAAACATAAGTAAGATACCCACAAAACAAAACAACACTCAGCGTATCAGGTATAGGATCAGGGACAGAAGCTTGTGGGGACACATGCATTTTGCTTTACCTACCTATAAACTCCTGGGCCCACATAATAAAATGATTCATTTGAGTTGCATCTCGTATCCACAAGTGGTAAGAAAGAGGGCATGTTAATTAGCTGGTGTGTTTGTGCGCCCAAGACTTGGACTTCATTCAGAAGTTCTGTGTACTTTGCTCAACTATATATTTTTTAATATATATATATATTTTAAATTTTGCCAGAGGACATGGGCACTTTCCAGAGAGAGTGAGAGAGAGAAAGGGAGAAAGCATCCCTCATGGGAGGTGATCAGGCTGCAGTCCCTTCTTCATTTCTCACTCCTGGGATTTAGGGCATGCACATGCACCCTGCATGCTTTTCAGTCCACTGGGTCTGGAATTATGACTGCCCTGTAAGCCATATGGGATCCAGCTGCTTTAACCAACATACCATTGGCTCTCATCAACTACTATTTTTTAAAATAATTATTTTATTTTTAAATTTGCTATAAAGCATGCATGCTCACCAGAAACACACACACACAAACACACACACACAGAGAGAGAGAGAGAGAGAGAGAGAGAGAGAGAGAGAGAGAGGGATTGATTGATTGAGAGAAATAGGCAAAGTGAGAAAGCAAGCCGCCAGGTCTGAGACTTGAACCGCAGATGTCCATGTGGGATTCCAGCACCGCAACCACCACACCACCTGTTGACCCCTACTATTTTTTTTTTTTTTTTTTAGGTTTTTGCCATAGGGTACATGCAGTCACTGGAGTGAGAAAGGGGGAAGCAAGAGGAGAAATTACTCCTCAGCTACACTGCATTCTCCTCTCTAGATTTTAGCCATGGATGCATATGCACTCAGAGTGTTTCAGGATACTGGGCCTGAGACTAGAACCATAGTCAATCATGTGGGAGTTCAGTGCCTGAACCACCACACCACCTACTGGCCCCTCAGCTGCTGTGAGGGTCCACTGAGTGCCAGGTCCGACCCACACTCCCAGATGCTCTCAGCCGCTCTCAGCCTGGACCTGCTCCGCAGATGCCTGCAGAGCGGAAGTGGAAGCAGGGAAGGGCTACTCTTCCCGCTGTCGTTATTTATTCAGAGCTGGAGTCTTGATTTAGGCCATTTAACATTCAATCCTAATTTTAGTATATTGTTTAATCAAATCAGAAGCCTCCAAAAGGATTAGAGGAAACTGAAATCCTCCAATCTGTGATTACAATTTAATTTTACAGCCCTCAAAACATGCTCTTTAATTTATCTGGGGAACTGGAACTTTGAAGCTCAGTAGCTGTTAAACAAAGGGAAATCAGACTGTCTTAACAATGCAGAATCAGAGAACATCTGAGATGCAAGAGACTTTATACAGAGCTTCTAGTCTAGAAGCTGCATAAAGGAAGGCCTTAGGCTGAATTTGGCTTTTGGATAGGTTCTATTTGGTCTAAACGCTATTTTATGGAAATTTTACATGAAAACCCAGTTTTACAGATGCATTTGAAAAATCAGAAGATATTAACAACACAGACTGCACATTCTCGCATGGCTGACCTTTTGCTTTTACATGAACTCTCTGGCTTCTGTACCCATGTGAGAGTGCGAACTCTGACTTTGATCCAATAAACTCCTTTTGCAGATAAGGAAAATAAGGCCGAGTGGGAACAAACTTTCCTTAGGTTATATTTTATTCAGCGCAGCTGTAATCAAGTCCCTTGCTTTTCTAACTTCTTAAGTAGATCTATTTTTATTAGGAGAAACAGAGTTAAGCATGAGTTAAAAATATTTTCAGTGGGCCAACAGTTGGCATAATGGCTATGTCTCTGGATTCCCATGTAGTCGACTGCGGTTCAAGTCTCATACCCAGTGGCTTAAACCACATGTGTGCATGCGTGCCCAAGATCCCGAGAAGAGAATAGAGGAGAAGGGATTGTGGTGTGGCCATCCCCCTTGGGGGGTGATTTCTCCCTTTCTGTCTCTCTGTCTCTCTCTGTCTTTCTGGAGAATGCATGCACTTTATAGCAAAAACCTCTCCAAAAAAAAAAGCCCAAGGAAAAAAGAAAATCACCCTGGGCATGTGCATATGTGTCAAAAATACCGAGAGGAGAATGGAGTAGGGATTGTGGCACAGGCATCCCTTCCGGGGTGCAAGTGTGGTAGGGTGATTTCTTACTTTCCCTCTTGATTTCTCTCTCTCTCCTGTGAGTGTTTGTGCACTTTGGCAATAAATAAATAAATAAATAAATAAAAACAAAACAAGAAATTACATGTATATTTTTTAGTAAATTTACTCATGACCATAGAGTAATGAAATAGGCAACAGTTTATTTTAAAAAATTCCATAGTTAATTTTTTGTGTTATCCCTTATTCTACATACTAACATACTTTCAGACTATCCATGTTATTTTTTTCTCTATCCACCAATAAAAGGAGGATTGTAAAAGGGATATACAAGAGAAGAGATCCAAGCATTTTCTAGGAAAGTGATTATATTTGGAAGTTGCTATTAGATAATATATTGTAACACCACAATGAAATATTTACAATGAAAAAAAATTATCTCTATTCTCATTTATTTTCTGAATCTACTCATTCCTTATGCATATGGCAAATGGGTTCCAGTTATGCACCCTGGGTGACACAATAATTTGTTTCCTGCTGTGACAGAAGGGCAGAGCATCCCCCAAAGCCAGAATTAATCTTTCGCCATTACGTTCCCCCACAGAAATGTGTTTATACCTCCGTCATAACATGCAGTACTTCCTGCCGTGCATTAGAATGATCTATGTGCCTGCCTGTGCCCTCCACAGCATCGGAGCTCCCCAAAGGCTCAAACTGCCTTGTTCGTCTTCTTTCCTCAATGGTTCCTAACACTGTGGCATAGAGCAGGCAATCTATTCTTCCATTTAACATTTACTAAACACCTATTTTGTGTAAAGGCCTCTCACATGATGGGATTTAGAGATTAGTTCAGAATATACAATCAGCTCTGTGTGGATCAGGCACACATTGATCTTGCTTATCATTCCATTGCCAGCATCCAGAGCAGTCCTCCGCACTGTCAATAATATACTGGAGAATTGTACGAATGGTGATTGAATATGAAGTAGACGTACTGTACGGAACGGAGCACGTAGTGAGCCGGACAGAGAAAGGAATGTTATATGAAGATACAGGTAGCTTCCTGTAGATTAAGATGAATAAAATAAAGGCCTGAAAGTGGATGTGATCTATAGCTTGGACAGGGACTAGTGATGTAGAGAAGGAAAGAACAGTTTATGAAAAGGCTAAAATCCTGGTGACATTGCATAAAACTGATGACATCACACAAAGTTGCCTAACACTGTAAGTGCCTGTTCTGTGGCAGGCAGCATGGTGACACTGGGAACCCACGTGTCTGCAGAGATGCCAGTTCCTAATATCTGCCAGTGTCTCCAATTTATGATCCTGCCTGAAATACAGGCAGTTGACCTCTAAATGCTCATATTGAAATGCAAATGAACACAGCAGCTGCAGAAAGAAGAGGCTCCTTCAGGGAGCTTCAGAAACTCAACGGGGATTGTACACTTGTACGTGCAGAACACAAAATTTTAAATTTAAATGATTTGCCATGAACAGCCGGTTGGCAGCCCTCTGATGGATATGTTATTTCAGATAGCATATCTCTTTCATTCACATTACAGTATTTTGAGGAACTTCCATCTGGTGTGTAAATGCAGGAATAATTCTACAGGCATATGAAGGCTGGTGGTTATGATATTATTTAAAAGAGTGTGTGGGGGCCAGCAGGAGGCATAGTAGTTAAGGGGTCTGTATTCCCACATGGTAGACCGCAGTTCAAGTCCTGGACCTGGCTGCTTGCTTTCTCGTTTTCCCTTTCTCTCTCTCTGATCAAATTAACAATAATAATGCTAACAACCACCACAAATGGAATTAAATAAACAAATAACTCCGTAAAAAGATCTATTATTAAGAGAGAGAGAGAGTGTGTGACAAAAAGCATAGCATTACTATTTTCTTATGACACTAAGACCCAACTCCTAGACTAGAACTTTCCTACTTGGCTCTACCTGTCTATTTTTGTTACCATCATTCTTTTCCATGTGTTCCACCTTCAGTGTGTCTCATGATGTTTCTTGAAGATACAACTTTCCCATCTCTGTCTGACTAGCTTCCTATCACACTTTAAAACAGTCTAATCATCATTTGACTATCCAGTCATGATAGAGTTCTCCAGGTAGAATGGAATGATTCTTTTTCAGGGCTTTCTCATTTGAAAACAAGGAAATAATACTTTCTTGTAGAGTTGTGAGAATTAGAGGCAATACATATAGATGTAAACACATGTATATAATCTGACCCCACAACGGGTACTAAATTATTGAAAACTTGCTGTTATTGTACATCTAGTACAATGTATATACAAAATGCTGCTAGAATTGTCTGAAATATTTGTAAAAGTTTAATACATCCCACTTTTGGAAATTTGAAAACTATTATACTTACATGTTCACCAAATGTTCTAGAATTTATGGTTCTGACAATAAGTGATGCAACAATTTTAAGTCCCATTAAGACTTTTACTTCTAATTAAAAATAACAAGCATGCTAAATGAAAACCCAATCTCTTATAATAAGCACTGTAATTGAAATGAAACAGAATATTGCAAAAATGAATTACATTGCAATATACAAACCTACTGGAAAGGATTTAATAACAAAATGCAGAGTTCACAAATTGTATCCATGAAAGATTAATTATCATCTCTAATATAAGACATTTAATTAGAAAGTAGAAAGTAGATTTGTGTAAGATGAAAGACATTAGATCATTTTTATCAGGAAGTATTCATGAAGCTCCCTCTTCTGAGTGTGGTCGTTACTGAACTAATAGTACTAACTTATTTATTGGAGATATTACTTTAAGATCACAACAGTGTTACTTTCAACCATGTCAATGATTATTTTCTGTAAACCATTTTTTTCTGAAGTATTTCAAAGGCAGTTATTAAAAGAAAAAAGATGGGAGAAGAAAGTACCCCACGGATGGTAGATGCTAGTTGCTTCACAACTGTTACCTCATTGAACTTCACAGCAAACATATAAGCTAAGCATTATGGATGTCCCTGTTTGAGTAATAAAATCTGGACTCAAAGTTAGAACAAAATATCCAATGGCATTAATCTAAAACCTGGTTAAGCAGAATTGCAAAATCAGTTCAATTTGATTCTACAGACTGACTTCTGCAATATATCAGTTTCCCTTAACTTCTTTTTTAAAAAGAATTATTTTATCTAATTTTATTTATCTTTGTTACTATTATTTTGATTTAGAGGGACAGAGAGAGAGAGGGAAAGTGAGAAAGCGAGCCACCAGGTCTGGTACTTGAACCGTGGTCTGCCATATGGAAATCCAGTGCCTTCAACCACCATGTCTCCTGTTGGCACCATTCCTTAACTTCTTAAACACATTAGAAGGACGGGGGCCAGCCCGTAGTGTAGTGGTTAAGGGGCTGGGCTTCCACATGGCTGAGTTCTGCATTCAGCAGCTTGATACTTATGCTGGGCACATATGCATAAGTGCCCAAAAAATCCTGAGAGGAGGATAAGGAAAAAATATTGTGGAGTGGCTATTTCCCCAGGGGGTAATTTCTTGCTTTCTGTCTCTCTGTCTTTCTGACAAGTGCATGTACCATATAGCAAAAATCTCTCAAACAAATGAATAAACAAACATAATAAGGACATTCTTCTGAGTGTCATTTTCCTCCACTTAAAAATTGCAAGAATCATCCCCACTGACTTCTGAGAGTAGTGACAGAGGAACAAATGAGAGATTATATCTAAAATATTTTGGTTGATAGAAATGGGTAATATAATTGAGAAATTATTGTTATTCCATTTTAAAACTTCCGTGAATAGATACTAACATTCACTAGAGGCGCAGATATGTTTAGCAACCTTTCTCAGGATGAAAAAATTAAAAACATACACCAAAACATCAAACTAAGACATTGCCTCTTGAATAAAAACCTCATTGAAAACTCTAGCACTGTATCAACCCAGAGCATCATGTAGGGGTTACACGCCCTCCAAATACCACCTTTGCCCCTTGTAGGGTCATTCCCAACCCAACTACAACATGCAGGCTGTCAGTGTTCCAGTAGAGGCAGTGGGACCTGGTTCCATTGCAATGGACCGGCATTTATTAGTGTGGATTGAAGATAAGATCCAAGAAATTGTAAGTCATTTGAAAACAGCAGATAGCATAATGGTTATGTCACTGGACTACCATGTAGTCTCCTGCAGTTCAAGTCCTAGGCCTGGTGGCTTAAAACTCATGCTTGGCACTTATGCGTGCATGCCCAAAATCCCAAGAAGAGTATGAAGGAAAAGGGATTACAGCATGGCCATCCCCCGGAAATGATATCTCGCTTTCTGTCTCTCTGTTTCTCTCTGTACCTCTGGTGAGCACACATGCCCTATAGCCAAAATCTATTAAAAAAAAAAAAAAAAAAAGAACATAGATATCACTAAACTAAGTCTCCTTGGAACTACTCAGTAAGAAACTGATTTTTCTGGCTTCACATAATATTGCAAAGTTTTTTTCTTTTTTTTTTTTTTTGAGAGGTTTTTGCTATAGGGCATGTGTGCTCGCCAGACAGAGAGAGAGAGAGAGAGACAGAGAGACAGAAAGCGAGAAATCATCCCCCAGGGGCGACGGCCATGCCGCAATCCCTTCTCCTCCATTCTCCTCTAGGGATCTTGGGCACGCACGCACACGCGCCCAGCGTGAGTTTAAGCCACCGGGTTGGGGACTCAAACTGCGGTCGACTACGTGGGAGTCCAGCGACATAGCCATTATGCTAACTGCTAGTCCCATAATATTGCAAAGTTTTGAATTGGGTTTAGTGGTGGCCTTATCTCAAATGGATGTTGTACATTTACAGCAGGCAGCATAATATAATAAAAAGAACAAGATTTTAGAGGCTTGGATTCAAATTATATCTCTTTATTTGCCAGTTATATGTTCTTGCCTGGGCAAGCCAGGAAACTACATTGAGCCCTGGTTTGCTCAGCTGTAAAATAACAGTGTCTGAAGATCGACAGAGATTGTGCATCAAAATATTCCTGTATCTTAGGTCAAGTTATTATTAGAGGTCAAGGTACAACTTGCCCATGTGTGTGTGTGCACATGTGTATATTGCTTGTTTGTATGTTTTATTTTTGCTAAGGTTTTTGCCTTAGGGTGTGTGTGTTCGCTGGTAAGAGACAGAGAGAGATAGTAACAGGGAAAGTGAGAAATCACATCTCAGGGGGTATGACCACTCCATAATCCCTTCTTCTCTATTTTCCTCCTGGGATTTTGGGTACCCACGCACATGTGCCTGGAGTGATTTTCAAGCTGCCAGACCTGGGACTCAAATCATGGTCATCCATGTGGGAGTCCAGTGCCATAACTGCTGTGATCTGCTGGCCCTGCCCTTGGTATATTAACTGTGACCCATCTAAAGATGTTTCTGTCCTGTGTCTGAAATACTTCTCTTTTCTGTTTAGTCTCTAAGATTAATCTATTTTTTTAAAAATTAGAGTGGGAAGTCATGGAGATAAAATAAATGATTCACAAAGACATTTCTTCCTCTTATATAACCTTGCATTTAACTTTGAATAGAAAGGAAACATTTTCTAAAATATCATCATGTTTACAAAGCGGTAAAAAAGGAGTGACTATATGAATACACTATCCACCTTATCGTAATGAATATACATTAATCACATTATAATCTGGACTTTAGACCCTTTGATTGATGAGGTCACCAGCTCAGCAAAACGCTCAGGGTAGCATGTTGGGGAGCTACGGGAAGGAGGGGAACACCAGGTCTTTTAATCAGTATATGACAAACATTCATTCATTCATTCAACAAGTATTTATTGAGCTCCAACTATATGCCAGAGCTGTTCTAGTCAACAGAGTTTTAGCAAATACTTATTAAGGCTCCAGTATATTCTGAAATCTATAAAATTGTCCAATGGTAGCAGAGAAATTAACTCCATGTACATGCACATGGTTTATCTTCTTTGAAGTCATGCAGCCTGAGGTTTGAGGTACTTTTTCCCTTAGCTGTGTGATCTTTAGCAAGTCATTTACTATTTCTAAGCATTATTTCTTCCAGTTTAAATAAAGGACAGTTATAGTAACTGTTGGGTGCATTATTTCTTCCAGTTTAAATAAAGGACAGTTATAGTAACTGTTGGGTATTCAGAAAAGTCGTGATGTATTTTTCTGTTTTGCTATGCAAAAATGCATCATGACTTTTCCAATGACCTCCTATATTTTAAGATTGATGGGAGCATAAAATGAAGTAATGTAGGGGAAGTATGGGTAAAGATAGAGCCTAATGAGCAAGGAATTGCTTACTAAATATTCATTATGATAATGATGCTGGTGATGGGACTATTTATATTGTCCCCAATCACTGAATTGAGCTGTAGTAATCTTCATAATTTGGCTGCACAGAATACAAGTCCCCTTCCTAATTTTGATACACTCCTTGCTTTTCCTAGATTATAGAAAGCTGCATAATCCTTTCATTGGGGAAGTTTAAGTGCCTTATTCTCCTGCTTTCATTGTTCTCTGACTACTAGGCAATGGGAATGTGACATAGGCTCAGTAAATTAGAATCTCCCTCCTAGGAATCTGGAGAAGGTGAAGTAAAGCAAAAGAACGACCAGTGCTTTTTTGTAATGAAGCTCAAAGTAGGGTCCACATGCATTTTTGTTGTAACCAAATTGCTGAGAGTGTAACTCCCAATTTCTGGTTGTCTAGGGAACTGGTCCAGGTTTTCCAACTTGGTCCTCCAGCTGCCAGGACATCTTAGGAGGCCTCTGTGTTCTCCTAAATCATAATATTTATTTATGTTACTTTGTTGAACCAAGCCCAAATTGGCTCCCAGTGATTACAACCAAAGCCCCTGACATGAGTCAAATTGTTTGGAAAAGCAGCCTGTTATTATTTGTATAACTGTTTACTGATTATCTAAGTTTTAATTCAACTATTAATTTTTATAATAACTAGTGACTTGGCTCTATTCAATATTCAGTGCACCATGGGTTTGTATGGGTGCCTATAGTTCAATGGGGGCAAAATTATTTAAGTTTTATATCAAAGTAGATTTGTGGACCAAAGAGTCCCCAAGATGAATTATTTAAGAAAGAAGATGCAGACATCTAATTAATTTTACTTCTGTTCTCCTTTGTCTAGGACAGCAGATACTGACATCTTGGAAACTAATTTCACAAAGGAGAATACTTTCCAATTACCTGTGACCAATTGAATCTGGTAATTCCATTTAGTGAAAGAATCACTGGGTGAATTTTCTCCCCTCTCTTGTCTGCTAAATGAGCTTAATTAAATATTGCCTGAAAGCATACAAGAAAACCCTGGCCCAGGCCTACTTCTGAACCTCCTCCAAAGGAACTGAAAAACATGGGTGGAAGGAAGAATGACAACAGGAAAATTGAGATAAGAGACTAAAAATTTCAGGCATCGAGGGACTCCTTACTGCCAAAAACTTGCCATGTGTTGCTGAGGCAATCAAACACAATATTTTGTTTTTCAAATTTTTCCATATGATCTAATAACAGCTAGTTATTCAGGATTTTAAAAATATCTCCCTTTGAAGTGATTTACTATATGTTAGGTTTTTTCATTTTCCACTATTCTAGAAGCAGAGGTGAGGTTGTAATACCTTTAATGGTATTATTGCTTAGGAGTCTAGAAATATAGAATCTTATAAAACTGTAGCCAATTTTTTTCTACATAAGGTTCACTAATACATATCAAATAATGACTATATCACAAATATGCAATTAAATTTTTTTTATTCAAATCATGGTCATTTAGAATGAAGTAAATCTAAATTCAAAATCAGAGACCTATTCTCCCCACCCCAGATTGAAATCTTGTACTAGTAAGATTTAGCAGGGGACAGGTTAAAGAGCTTAAGTGCAGAAATTCAGGAGCTACGCTTCCCAACGTATAGCCACGTCACTTTATTCTCTTGGCCCCACTGAGGAAAGGGGGTGGGGGATAGTCAGGCCTATTTTGATTATGAGAATGTGCCTCCCTTCTGTTGGATTTAGATGAGAGCATGACAGGGGTGGGGCCTCTCAAGAAGGGGTTTAATGTCCTTAGAAAAAGAAACACCAGAGATCTTACTGCCTTTTCTTTCCCCCCTTTCTCTGTTTCTCTGACAAGTGAGAATACAAGAAGAATGCCATCTACAAGCAAGGCTATGAAATCTCACCAGATCCTAACCATGCTGGGACCTTGTCCTCAGACTTGCAGCCTCTAGGACAACTGAGAAAATAAGTTCCTATTGCATAAGCACCCAGGCTGTGGTATTCTTTTATGGCAGCCTGAACTGATGAAGATACTATGTTAAGTACTTCACAGAAAAATACTATTTCATGCTCTCATAAGAGCTCTATCAGACAGACATTTAATATCATACCAAATTTATAGCTGAAGAAAGTGAGGAAAGAGAATTTAAGCAATTTGTCCAGTGTCACAGAGCTATTAAGTGGCAGTCAGGATATAAATCTAGCCTGTCAAATGCCAATGCCTGTCCCAAACCACTTTAGTATGATGTCTTCACTGTGTATAACTTTTAATTTCTACAGACTCACCACTCATGAATCAACCAACTTATTCACATTTGTCACATTTATTAATATATGAATTTGTATTTCTCTGTGGCACTTTTTTAGGTCTAGTGGATCCTGATTGTCCTGCAGTTGCTGTCTTAAAGATGCACAGTAGGGCTAGTTTTCACTAGCCATCAGCTATGAGTTCTTCATGCTTTTCATATAGGCATCTAGTCTTCTGCTTATTTATTGGTTGTTATTTGCACCAGATTCTCCATTACCACTGATATAACTAAGATGGTGATCACATTTCTAATTGTCTATATACACCCACCTGCATAACTTCAAACTTAAACTATTTTAAGCAGACCTTATCTTCTTTATTCCAGTCAAGCCCTTTTCTCTATTTCTCTATCAACAAAACTTTCTTAATTATCTAAAATAGAAAACTTGAAGTCACCCTTGCTTCCTCCTTTTCCTTCAACTCTTTAAAGGACTGTAAAGTTTACCCCACTCTTCAGTCTTCTATTGGGTTGTTGGAAAAGCAGGACATGTTTCCTATGCAAAAATGCATCATGACTTTTCCGACAACCTAACAGTAATAGCTGCTGTAGCACCTTCAAATTCTCAACAGCTTAATGTACTGAGAGTTTATTTCTTGCTCAGATGCAATGTAGATGCAATGTTAATCTCTCGTCCATCCAACTCTGAATTACACTATACTGTCAGATTAACTTTCTTAACTGTGGTTTTGATGATATCATTTTCCTCCTCTAAAACTTAAATGATTACTTAATATGTAGAAGAATATGTTAAAAATAATGGCTTCACATACATAATCCTTAAAATTCCCTGCTTTCATTCTCAGTTTTGTTACTATCTATGACACCTTCACTCTGTTTGAACCCATTTAATGTCTATCACCTGAACAGGGTTGCATTTACTCAACTCTATTCCCTGGGTTGCCTAGTCTTCTAAGCTTGGGATACTCTGCCTCAAACTCTCCCCCTCACAGCCCAAACAAACTTAGGACTTAGGAATAATTCAAATGCTGACTATATTATTAAGCATTAATCTCTGCAGACACAAGCATTCCCTACTTGTTCTAATGCTAAGAGACCTTAAGCCATGTTTCAATCATTTTCTACTTAGCGTGTGTAACCTTCTATTAAAGGCATCCCCAGACACATTATAAAATACACAAAAGAAGAGATTAACCAGTAGCTAATCTTTACATCTTCTTTTATAACTTGTAAAACTAGCTTAGGAGCTAGGTTAATGGATGTTAAAAAATGATAATTTAATAAAGAAGATATAATAGAAATTTAATAAATGTTCTGAATTTGTATTAATACCTCATTAATTGAAAGGAAATTATATGCCATGTAGGCAATTTTTAGTGTCTGCTCCTGATAGTGAATCCTTGAGCTAAGCAATAAAATATTTTGGAGCAACAGTTCAAACATCCTGATGTATTCCAGAAGAAATTAAATTCAGAGGGCATCATGTACATTTTCTAATTCTTATAGTCACTTTGGAGTAGACAGATGAATGTCTGAAAATTTTTTGCCCTTAGATGCAATAAGTAGGAAGAGATATCAAGTCTTTAACAGGAACTACTATGACCGTCCTCCAACACCCAGTAACTTAGTAGTCAAGGTCTTGCTCACGTCACACTCTGTGGTATTGAGTCATCGGAAAAGGCATGACACATTTTTGCATAGAAAACCACATCCTGACTTTTCCAATGAGCTGATATATTGTGAAGCTCTCTTGAGTCTCCCCTGATTCAGGGCACCAAGCTCTCTGTCACATGACTTTGCCCCCTCTGAATCTATTGTTTTCAGTGACATGAATGCAGGAGAGAGAATGAACCTAGGATGTTCTATACACTTTCCGTGGCAGCACTATTAAGTAGCCCACGTCGCTTTCCCCCATATTCTGTAGTCTAGTATTAGTCAAGGTCTGCAACTACAGCTAGGGAAAGAGAATGGGTATGCTGAACATCTAGTTTATCTCTGGCAGACCAAGTCTCCAGCACCTTGAGAAACACAATATTGGGATCTGAGAGCTGTTCTGGAAGGGAGTAACCATTGAAAAAGGCATTCGTGTTGGGTTCGTTGGTAGTGGCAAAATTGCTTTAACATAGGAGTCCTTCAAATAAGGACCAGACCTTCTTTAGTAGATGCCACAGTAGGACCTGCTTAATATGTGAGACAATTATGTATTACTATTCATCTTCCGACTCACCTATACCAACCATGCATCAGACATGTTTACAGCCAAGCTCAACGTATGTAACTTTACTCTTTCTAGTGCCTTTCCTCTTTGCTTTGGTCTGGTTAATTTATTTATATTTCTGATTATACCAGGCCAATTCCAAGATGCCCTTCAGAGGTAAAGTGGCTTTGAATTAGGGTGTCCTAATTATTGACCTTGAACAAATGGGAGATCTCATAATGGATGTGTCTACTCCAGCTCTGATTTCCCACCTGCTGAGGCTCTTCTGTTTTGCTTCTTCTACTTACCTACATCACATCGATGCTATCCTTTATCATCTCTGGGATACTCTGACATGTACTTCTTTATCTTACTGATAGACTTCCATGATTTCACTAGGTGAATCACACACGCCGGTAACAAATTATGACCTGACACACACTATGGTAGAGTGATATAACAGCCAAAGTAATATTTTTAAAAAACCTAGTTCAAGTCCTGCCTCTGTCCAAATGCTCCGAATAGTGTTACATTTCACTTGAGTAAAAGTCATGGTCAATGCAGCGGCCATCAAGGCTCTACAAAATCTTGGCTTCTTTCACCACCTCTTTGCCTCTACCTCCTACTAGCTTGTCCCAATTTACTTTCCACAGCCACACTGGCTTCCCAACTATTTCCTTAAATATGATTCCATGCCTTTCCAGACTTTATATCTGTGACTTCTTTCACCTGGGTCCCTCTCTCATCTATTTCTGGACTTTATACAATCAACTTTCTCAGCAATGCCATACGTGACCATCCTACTGAAACTGCAACCTCCCAATATTCTAAATCTTATTTCCCTACTTTATTTTGCTCCTATTGATGATCACTGTCTAATATCATATATTTATTTATATATTTTGGTTTGATTTATCTACCCCTAACAAGAATATATGCTCCATGAGGGAATTTGACTGTTTTGCTTAGTGCCACAGCTCCAGCATCTAAAATTAGCAATAACAACAACAATAATAATAGACTTGTGTTAGCTGTCATTCAATAAATATTTCCTGAAGTTCTAGCTTTAATAAAGTATCTTTAACTCTGAGCAGAATGTAGACACCCTGAAGTCAAAGACCAGAATAGGCATTCTCTGTGTTCTCTGTACTACCTGATGTTTCAAGGGTTTAATAATAATTTACTAAAGAGAATTATCTTTTAATAGTCAAACTTTTTCACATCACTTTTCCAGTAACTATAGCTTTGATAGAAGTCTCTCTTGTCACTTTGGTGCCACATCACATCTGTGGAGGACAGCAGCTTCTCTATTTAGTAGCCATCTGGCCTAAATGTCAGTTCTCTAAAATTTTTAAAAGTTGTGACACTGATAATTACCTAAATGTTAAAATACTAGGCCAGCCAAGAAGACTGTGGCAACAGTCATCCTACACAGTTGCCATGGTGATGTGAGTAAACTCATTTTAGCATTGGACACTCAGACACTCAACCATACAATTAAAATAACAATTAGCACTCCATTTTAGCTTAGGGAGTGGTACTTGGTACAATGACTAAAATATCTACATTAATATGAAGACTAAGGGCATGAAAAGGCAGAGAAAATCTCTGTTGTTTTTTACTGTCAAAGTTTCATTTTTGTTTTGTTTTTATTTTTTGCTATAGGACACATGTACTCACGAGAGAGAGAGAGAGAGAGAGAGAGAGAGAGAGAGAGAGAGAGAGAGAGAAATATCACCCCTAGGAGGGATGGACACATTACAATCTCTTCTCTTCTAATATCCTCATGGGATTCTGGGCATGCATACACAAGCCCCTGGCATGATTTTTCAAACTACCAGGGTCTGAGACTCAAACAGTACAGTTGGGCATGTGGGATCCAGTGCCTTAACCACCATGCCACCTGCTGGCCCAAATGTCATGTTTTGATAATACACTGTTAAGTATCCTTTATAGTCTGGTAATTATTTGGAAATATATTTACTAATATCATGTGATTTGTTTCTTTTCTGTAATAAATGCAAATATTTCTAATGCACAATTTATTGCAATAATGTTTAAGTTTCCTTTCCCATATTATGTTTGGAAGGACTGTGGTCTCTAATTCAACTGAGAAGTTCTTTTCCAGATCTGAAGTACTATCCTCACATGCATGCATGAGCATTACTCAAGGGAGAGCCTCTGCAATTCTCTAGAGTCCTCTCTTCATGAAGTTCTCTTCTTTGTCCCTGTACTTCTAGGTTTCTTGGCTTCCCTAGATGCAATTCCAGTTTTGCCACTCAGAAGGCTCACCTCATTGGTTTTCTGTCTCTAGACACTAACTGTCTTTCATTGCTTAATGTCTAGTGTCTCAAAAGCTGTTATTTTATAATTTTTTTCCTGGTTTTATTGTTGTTGGTTTTTTGTATTATTATTATTATTATTATTTTTTTTTTTTGGAGAGGTTTTTGACATAGGGTGCGTGCGCTTGCCAGAAAGACAGAGAGAGACAGAGAAACAGAAAGCGAGAAGTCACCCCCACAGGGATGGCCACACTGCAATCCCCTCTCCTTCACTCTCCCCTTGGGACCCTGGGCATGCACACACATGTGCCCGGTGTGAGTTTAAGCCACCAGGTCCGGGACTCGAACTGCAGTCGGCTACATGGAAGTTCAGTGACATAGCCATTACACTAACTTCTGGCCCCCATTGTTGTTGTTTTTATAAGCAAAAGAGTAAATCTAGTTTTCATTAATTCATCTTTATTAGAAGCAGACATTTTCCTATTCATTATCATATTTAAACGTCCTTGGAGTCTTACAAGTTGGGTATTATTTTTCATAATCATCCCAGTCTTATCCATGAGGCTACTGAAACTAAGAAAGACTTAATAGTGGTTATGCATTATTTACTTGTATAGATCTTCTAGATGGATTCATTTATTTATTTTGGAGAGGTTTTTGCTATAGGGCTCATGCACTCACCAGAAAGACAGAGAGAGACAGAGAGATAGAAAGCGAGAAATCACCCCCTGGGAGGATGGCTATGCCGCAATCCCTTCTTCTCCATTCTCCTCTCAGGATCTTTGGCACACACGCACACATGCCTGGCATGAATTTAAGCCACCGGGTCCGGGACTCGAACTGAAGTTAACTATGTTGGAATCCAGTGATATACCCACTACACCAACTGCTGGTCTTGATCTTTTAGATGTATATCCAGTGCTTTTTACAATGCACCTGTCTGCCTCAAGCAACTGATTTAACCAGTATATCAGTTTTTTTTCTTTGGATTATTTTAAGCATCTTTAATGCACTGTACATTCAAATTCCAGTGCCTTATGAGTTAGGAAAATTTTGCTATTTCTAAATCAAGAGCTTTCTTCTGAGATCTCTTTAAGTACTTTTTGTTGGTGGGTATTCATCATGGAAAATTGCACATACTAAACATTTATTGGGATGGATAATTGCTCTCATTTTTTAGACTGTGGGATTCAAATAAGAAATGTGTCAGATTATTTTTATCAAAACTTTCATAACTAGGTCTTTGATCTTCTCCATGTTTCATTTCCTTTAAGCAGATTCCAAGATGGAGAATTGTATCTTTTTTTCCAGCAGTGAGAAGAATCAACATATAAATAATGTAAGAATTATATTGAGCCAATACTGTCATGTGAAATTCTAATTAAATTAAATATTTCACTGTTATAAAGACACAAAAGACCTTCTGCTCAGGAGATTTCATCACATCTAGTAGGATAATGTGATCAAGTTTCTTCTTCAATGAATTTTATTAATATTGTTATGGCTAGTCATTTCTAAAGTAGGAAGTTAATCAGTGTTACATAAGAAGGTGAGTTCATAGTAAAATGAAAAAGAATAAGTTAAAGAAAGGTTTAAATTTCTTTAAAACAGAGTTTATCATTTTCCCAACATTTTGATCTACACTTGAGTCTCTAAAATATGGGAAGGGAGTAAATCCCCACCATGTGTAACCAAGAAATCCTTTTTTAGACTGGATCAATTTTTTTCACCCAATACCATATTGGAAATGTTCATTTAGTGCAAAGATGTGTAATCTTCAATCTGGATGCTCGAGGTGGCACTTAGTTTATTTTATTTGGCCCTTAAAAAACTTCTCCTATACCACAGCTACAATGATCCAGGCAATTACTTCCTCTTTGTGGACTCTCTTTTCTGTAATGTTTTCAGTTTGAGAGATGCTCAACTCTCCTAAACCATAGCTAAACTACTAATAAATATTTTTAAAGGCAAAAAAGATAACAGAAGATAAAATTCTGATGCATAAGGAGTTATCCTTCAAGTAATCCTAGGGAGACAGAGTCGTCAGAGAGAATATACGAAACTCTAGCTGAAATTGACTCTACCTGAAAGTAGAGCAAACTTTTTGAATAAAGAAAATTCTTTACATTTCAAAATATTTCATACATACCACAAATGTTATTTGAATTTCAATACTTATGACTTTGAAAACACAGAATGGCGATAAACTGTTATTTCAATAAATCTCAACGTTAATTTGTAATTTGTTAACTGAAACAGCTTGGGTACATATACAAGGACACACAAGGCATAATTCAGTCCACTGACAATGTTCAGTCGCATAAGGGTCTAGACCCAAGCAATAGATCTACAGTGAACCATGAGGCTGCATTCAGCAGATTGGGGTCCATTGTCCTAAGCCCTCCAATCACTACAATACTATCTATGACTAAAAGAAATGAAGTCACATTTATCTAACAACAAAGGCTTGGTATATATAGAAGCCATTATTTAAGGATTTAGAAAATGGAAATGAGTAAGACAGCTTCTCTCTCTGAGAAATTAATAATTTAATGGAGAAAGATGAATATAAAATGTTTACATGCTGGTTTGACAATGTGCAAAGATCTGTTTATGTGTTAATGTAATACAGTGAGAAAAAACTTCTATTGACTTTAGCTCTTACAGCTTCTGTGGGCATAGTGTCATTTCTCCCTCAGAAATAAATGACTTTCTATGAGCAAAGTAGCTTTATCAGTAGCTTTGTGTCTAAAACGTCTACCCTTGCAAGGGTAGAATTCAAGGACACAAAGAAACAGGTTAACAGTTGTGCCTGTGAAATGGAGAGATGCTAATTTGGGGGCAGAAGTGCTGATAAGAGAGGAAGTTAAAGTTACATAGAAATGAAAGAAGACTCAATCAATACATGTCAAAAAGTTGGTGGAGAAAGAGTGTGTGGAGGTGAATAATGTAGAGAAATATTAGAAAAAATTACTCTTGGATATAGTGGCCAAAGTACTTTTATGGGTAGGAGGTGTGACTGTTAATGTAGAATCTTATAAAGTAAAATATTAATGTAGAGAAGTTCAAAAGTCATAACTACATGAAATTTTCTCAAAATAAACACATCCTAGTAACGACTACTGGATCAGGAAACAGAATATTTCTACAGCCTCAGGAAAGTCCTCAATGCCAAAATAATTTTATGTTGCTCTGAAACCATTTATTTCGTCCTCATTTTATTCATAGTTTACCACACACAGCACCTGTGTGTGTAGTTATTTGGGGGCATTAAAATATACAAAATTTAAAAAAATGCATGAGAGTGAATCTGTTTCATATCTGGATTGGCATGTGGCAAAAAGAAGACAAAGATAACATAAGTAAAATATGAGGATCTGTGCATAAATCAGACTGACTCCATTTTGTAAGGACTAATGCCATCTAGGGGTCCTCCATTCTACCCTTTTTATGCTATGACCTTCACCAGTCTTGAGAAAAAAATGTATGTATATATTTAAGATAAAGTCCTAAGTCTCTCACTGACATGTGTCAGGAAATGATTAACAATTTTGAGAACCCTTAAGGCAGTCACATCTCCAAACCAGGTGACTTGCTTTCTAGGTTTGGTTCTGTTATCTAGTCACTTTACTTTCCCCTTAAAAACTCCAGCTCACTTCAGGGTGGTGTAGAGTACAACTGCAAATGCTCCTGGGTCAGTGTTTACCCAGAACTTCTCTTCTGTAAGTTGCCCTCTAATAAACTCCTGTTAAGTGTTCCACAGAGTTGTTTGCTTGGTTTTCTTCCTTCTTCCTTTCCCTTCCGTTTTTTATTTGCCAGAAGGCGTGTGTACTCACCACAGAGAAGAACACAGAGAGGGAGGGAGGGAGGGAAAAAAACAAAGAGGGGATGGTTGTGCTGCCAGCCCCCTCCTCCATTTCTCCATCCTGTCGGGATTTAGGGCATTCATGCACATATGCCAGGGACTTAAATGAGCATACCATTATAAAATGGAAGATCACACTCTGTAAAGTGACTGGAGCACAGATTTAAAAGGTCTAAGGAGTAGAAGATGAGAGTTGAAAAATATAAATCACTGATCTGATGAGTTTTGACACTGCCAAGGAAGTTTGGATTCCTTTTATAAACAATAGAGAACCAAGGAAGATCTTTAAGAGTGGGAGTAATATTTGTTCCTTAGTTCAACACCCTGAGTACTAATTTTCAATATAAAATAGAAGAGAAAGAAGCTGTTATCAAAAACTTAGATAGAGAGATTATAATTCTTGAGGTGAGACATAATAAAGAACTAAAAGGGCAAAAGTAATACAAAGACATGGGTCAGACAGCAGTGGAAAGGAGGGAACAGATGTGGAGAATCCTCAGCTGGCTGTGAAGATGGAAGAGGTGATGACTCACTCCTGTATCTTGGGAGACAGGGTCGAGGAGTACATCATTTACTTTAACTAGAGCTACAAAAAGGAGGAGCCCAAAGTTTAGGGTGGTGGTTGTAGAAGTTATAATGAGGTTAATTTTAGACATATAAATTTGAGGTGCCCTTAAGGCATCCAGCTCAGAATGTCTGTGTATTAATGTCATAACTGACACTTCTGGAAACTACTGGAGGTGACAGGGAAAAATCATAGGAAGGAAATGGTAAATGAATGTCAGTGGGTGACAGAGTATGACTGGGGAAATGGTCCTTAAGGTGATTAAAAATGAAATAGCATACAGTTACTAGCATACAGTTATTAGGAAATAGTTTTAATTTAATTCTTCATTATTTTTTATTACTGAGTTAAATAGACAACTAGAGAAAACAAATCATATTCTTAATATTTTTAGCATTATTTATAAAGTCTTTCAAAATTGTGCAACTTAAATAAATTTACAGAAACCAGGCTCTCTGTCAATAGTATAAAAACCTAGATTCTAATAATAAATAATATCACATAGTGGGACCAGCACGTGGCATGATGGTTGAGGTGTTGGACTTCCACATGGCACATAGGGTTCGAGTCCTGTATCTGGAGGCCTGCTCTCTCACTTTCCTTCTCTCTTTCTCTCTTTTATGAGTGCACATGACCTATAGCAAACTGAAAAATGACAATGATAAAATAAGATAAATAATTTTTTTTTGAGAGGTTTTTGCTACAGGGCGTGTGTGCTCACCAGACAGAGAGACAGAAAGTGAGAAATCACCCCCCAGAAGGGATGGCCACTCCACAATCCCTTCTCCTTCATTCTCCTCTTGGGATCTTGGGCATGCATGTACACGCGCCTGGCGTGAGTTTTAAGACAATGGGTCCAGGATTTGAACCGCGAATGAGTCCAGCGACATACCCATTACACTAACTGCTGGTCCCAATAAGATACATAATTCTTTAGAAGTAATAATATCACATGGTTAAAACACTTAAGGGTTATGGTAATATTTTGATTTAAGTTTTTTAGTACTTAGAAGGAAAGTAAAATTGATCAAAACTATACATTTTTTGATATTGTAGAGAACACTTTATTTATATAACAAAATTAGGATTGGAGGAGTAGAGGCGATTAAGAAAAATGAGTAAAGGTAGAACTTCTGGTATTAGGTAGCATGAAGAAGAAAGCTAAAGAAAGTTTATCACATATTTGAAAATGACAAAGAAATCAAAAACTGTCAAGGGAGCAAAGATAAATGGAAGAAACAAAGACAAAACCCCGTGGAATACTATTCAGCCCTAAAAACCAACAAAACCCTGGCTTTTGACAGGGAGTGGATGAATATGGAAGACTTACTGCTGAGTGAAGCAAGCCAGGCTACGAAGGAGAGGCATTGTATGTTCCCACTTAATATATACTGATTGTCCACACTATATGACTGAAACTAATTCACTTAAGGATATAGAAACACAGTATATAGATTTAAATACCAGATATAGTGTGTGTGAAAGAAGAGGGTCTGAGGAAAGACATTTAGAAGAAAAATAGGGAGGCAAAGTATTGATGTCACAGAGAGGTATGGTATTGTCTGCTGAGGATGTTTTGTCGTTTTGTCAACTGTGTTGGGGAGAGATGTTCACCTGTTGAAATATCCATTTTGTAAGATAAATAATAATGTGATTGAATGTATAAAAGAAAATGAAATGAAAAACAATTAATTTTTTTAAAAAAGGAACTAAGATAGAGAAGAACCTGCCAAGTGAGCGATGTGCCACCAGCTGCCTTGCTGCCGGAGGGGATCTGCAGGTCCTACCTACTGGTCCCTGCTGATTGTACCTTGGTTTGTGCACAGGGATACTTGTTTGCTCGGGCTGCCATAGCAAAGCACCTCAAATTGGGTGGCTTAACACGACAGTTTATAGTCTAACAGTTGTGGAGGCTAGACATCTGAAGTCAAGTGTCAGCTGTGCAGTGCTCCCTCGGAGACTCTGAATAGGACTCTTCCTTGCCCTGCCTGGTGTCCAGAGGTGGCCACAATCCCTTATATCTCTCGGCTCACTGCTGCATCATCCCTGTCTTGGCCTGTGTTTCCACAGTATTCTCCTTGTCTCTGTGTCTCTTCTCTTTTTATAAAGAAATTACTTGTATAGGATTAAGGGTTCACTCTAGTCCAGTATGCCCTCATCTTAACTGATTACACCTGCAATGACCTTATTTCTAAATTTTTTCTCTCTCTTTTGAGAGATTTTTGCAATTGGGTATATGTGCTCACTGGAGAGATAGAGAAAGATGGAGAGAAAGAGTGAATGAGAAATCACCCCCCCATGCCACTATCCCTTCTCCTCCATTCTTCTCTTAGGATTTTGGGCACACATGCACATACGCTTGGCAGATCCAAGACTTGAATGCAGTCAGCCATGTGTTAGTCCACCATCTTACACACTATGACACCTGCTGGCCCCAGGTCCCATTTCTAAGTAAGGTCACATTTCTAAAGTCCTAGAAATAACTAGGGGGTAAGGAAGGGGAAAGTAATCCAGTTTAGCAAAAGATAGTATTAAGAACCAAGAAAGCTTTTTGTAATCAAAATGGTCTAGTATGAGAATTTATAACTCCAGGGGCCATTTTCCCTCATGATATACTTGCTGATCTTGAGGGCTGCATAAGAGGCTCAAGATTTGGAAGAGGAAGACTGAAACATCCCGTTGTCTTGTAATATTTGGAAAAGAATCCCCTCTTGAGGAAAGAAGACTACTCAAACTTCAGTTAGCCTTTTTCTCAAGATACAAATTTTCTCTCTAAATCACAAAGAGATAAAGAAAAGATAGACTAGAGAAAAAGTCCTATGTGTGACATAGTCACATGATCTAACACAGGGTATCTGAAGAAGTAGAGAGGAAAAGAAGGAGGCAAAAGGACTATCTAAAGAAATAATGCCTGGGAATTCTTCAGAATGGATACGAATCCTTACTCTGTACACGGGTTTAGGATATTCTAGGAAGGAATTATACAAAGGAAATCACACTTAATCAACTAAAACCTTTTTGTTGTTGTTGTTTAGAAAGAGTACTCTTAAAAGCCTAAAAAAATATTGTCCTACTCTCATAAGGGAAACAACATTTGATGGCTAAACAAAAATGATGGCTAGGGGGCCAGCAGGTGGCATGGTGGTTAAGGGCACTGGACTTCCATATGGCCAACAGCGGTTCAAGTCCTGGACCCGGTGGCTCGCTCGCTCGCTCTCTCTTCTCTTTCTCTCTGTTTCTGGTCAAATTGAAAAATAATGATAATAAATAAATAATTCTTTAAAAAAAAAAAAAAGGATGGCAAATTTCTCAATTCAATCAATTAAAAAGAAAGAATGCCACTCTTTAAAGGAAAAAAAGCCCTGCAAAGACAAACTGAACAAAGCCTACCAAGATAGAATACCATACTCAGAAAAAATATCCTTTCAAAGTAAAAGTGAAATGGGCCAGCCAGTAGCACACTGGTTAAGGTGAATGGATTACACATAGCTGACTGCAGATTCAAGTCCAGGAATTTCTCTTTCCCCGCTTCTCTCTGGCAAGCATGCATGTCTTCCAACAAATTGAAAAAAAAATAAATAAATAAAACGGTAAAATAAAGGTGTTTTAAGAAAAATATAGGTTGATTGAACTTACCAGCAGTAGATTAGCATTAGTATTTTTTTTTTAGAGCTATTTTTTTTCTTTCCTTTTTTGGAGAGGTTTTTGCTATAGGGCGTGTGCGCTCGCCAGACAGACAGAGAGAGACAGAGAGACAGAAAGCAAGAAATCACCCCTCGGGGGATGGTCACGCCGCAATCCCTTCTCCTCCATTATCCTCTTGGGATCTTGGGCATGCACGCACACGTGCCCGGCGTGAGTTTAAGCCACCGGGTCCGGGACTCGAACCGCGGTCGACTACGTGGGAGTCCAGCGACATAGCCATTACGCTAACTGCTGGTCCCTTAAGAGCTATTTTTCATTTAAATGTACTTATGTATTTATTTATTTTTAATTTGACCAGAGAGGGACAGATGAGAGAGAGAAAGAGAAAGTAAGAAAGCAAGCCACCAGGTCCAGGACTTGAACCGTGGTTAGCCATGAGGGAGTCCAGCATCCCTAACCACCATGCCATCTGCCAGTCCACTGAAGTGATTTTATATTTTTTAAAAAATAATTAATTAATTAATTAATTATTTATTTATTTATTATTTCACATGAATAATGCCAGAGAAGAAGAGAAAGAGAGTGAAAAAGCAAGTTGACAGGTCCAGGATTCGAACCACAGTCAGCTATGTGGGAATTCCAACGCCTAAACCAACATACCACCTGCTGGTCCCCACTAAAGTAATTTCTTTAGGCTGAAAAAAATTTGGGGTACCAGCAGTTGGCGTAATGGCTATGTCACTTAACTCCCATGTAGTTGACCATGGTTCAAGTCTCAGACTCTGTGGCTTAAACTCACACAGGATGAGTGTGCATGCATGACCAAGATCCTGAGAGGAGAATGGAGGAGAAGGGATTGTGGTGTGGCCATTCCCCCTGGGGGGTGATTTCTCACTTTCTGTCTCTCTGTCTTTCTGGTGAGTGCACACGCCATATAGCAAAAACCTCTCCAAAAAAAATTTTTTTTTTTTTTTAAATGAAAGCATGGAAGTATAAGAAAGAATGAAGAACACTAGGGGGTAACCATTTAGGACAATAGTCCTAACAAGGCCTATGCCTATGCTAAATATAGTGCATCTAAAAGTAAATTATGGTGCAATAGCCAAAGGGGGAAAAAAGGGGAGTACATTGGAGAGGTGTTTGAAAAATTAATGGAAAAAAACATATTATGAAAAAAGTGTGCACTGATTTCAAAATTGTTTGCACCAAAATAAACTCATACTTTGAATTCATTTTTTCACCAACTTTATACAGTCCCCTTGTCGAGTATTTGAGGAATCTTAAATGTAAACAAGAACCAACTTAAAATAGTTTCTATTAAGTCAAGATCCCTTTTGGTAATTTCTATTGAAAATGAATTATATTAAGAATGAATTAATTATATTAAGAGATGAAACAAAAATGTTAAGAGGAGTGAAAATAAAAAATAATAAAAATTATTAATATAAAAGAAAGAGTTAAAGAAAAACTTGGACAAATAAAAAACAAATGGCAAACAAGGAAGATAATAAAAGTCAAATCTCAGATTAGACAATTTCACAATACACATAATTGATAAAGGACTAATATTCACAAGTATCTGAATAATTATTAAAATATATACTAAGAAGAAAAATGTTCAAAGACTTGAACACTTTACAACAGAGGATACCAACTTTCCAATAAGCATATGAAAAGTTGTTTAGTTTTGTAATATACCATGAAAAAGCCAATTAAAATCACAGTATAATACAACCATACACTTACAGAATTCTTAAAATAACTGACAAAAATCAGGTGCTGACAAGGTTGTGGAAGAATTCTCATACATTATGGAGATGAGAGGTTGACAAGACAGATGAGTAAATAAGACCTGGGATCTAGATTAGAGAGTAGTGAATACCTGGGTATTTATTATTACATTCCATAGCTATGCATAAATGATTTTTTAAAAGTTTCCTATTGGGCATATGCATTTGCCAGAGATCGAGAGAGGAGTAGGAAGGTGAGAAACAACCCCCCCCCCCGCCCCCCGTTGGAATGACACACTGAAATCCCATCTCCTCCATTGTCCCCTGGGGATTTGGGGCACCCACACATACATGCCCAGTGTATTTTTCAAACTTCTAGATCCAGGACTCAAACCATACAGTTGGCTATGTGAGATCCAGCCACCTTAAGCACCATGCCACCTGACTGGCCCACACAGAAATAATTTTAAGAGTTATTTGCTCTTAAATCTCTGACTTATATATTGACTACTATATAATTCAAGTTTGATGTTTTTATAAAAAAACATTATTTCTATAATGAGACAGCATGTGCAAGGCAGAGGAGAAGAGAGAGAGGCAGACACCCTCAAGAGTCTCCTCATGCCATGATCCCCTTCCTCTAGCCTCCTAGCTAATTAGGATCCCCTTCCTCCAGCCCTCTAGCTAATGAGGATCTTGGGTGCACATATACCCAGCACATTTCAGGATCCTAACCTGCAGTAGGCCATGTGGCTTCTAGCACTGCAAATCAGTTTGCTACTGCCTACACCCCCAAGTCAGGGTTCGATAGTGCCTATTACATCCCGTTTCTTTAGAATAGCATGTCATTTAAACCCTCAACAAATCTGAGTTCAGTTCTAAATTACAGTGCTTCATAATTACATGATTTTGAAGAAGTTATTTGGTTCCTCTTAAATTTTAGCAAACCTTAACCTTCATAGTAATTGACACACACATAAGTATTGATGTCTACCTGGTTATTAGAGCTAAGATTCTCTTTGGATAGGCTACAAAGATACTAACAAAACCCTGTGTTTAAACTCTGGATCACTTACAAGATTGAATTGCAATTTTTGTTGGCATGACTACCTCCCTTCCTAGACACCAAACTTCTGAAGGCAGAAACTACTTCTCTCCATCTCAATAACCTTGCAACTAAAGCAGTATTTGTACATTCTGAGCCCTTCTAAGTATCTGTTGAATGATTGAGTGAAGGGCTTTGCTCAGGTTATAGTTTGTGAAAGCTCATAATTATGCATGGCAAATTCCTGCTATAATTTTATGGTTTGTTGAAGAAAATAGATAGAATTTGCCCTTTGATATTCATTTATTCATCTTTCAGATGTCTATAAAACCTGTCTGTGTGCCTCTACTGTGCTAGCTGCTAAGGATAATAGAAATGAGCAGAATGTAGCTCCTACCTTCAAGGATGTCAAGAATAGTTCCATTCTGGAGCTCAGATAATCCTTTTAGCATAGTGCCTTATAGAAACATACCTGATTTCTTGAATGATATAAATAGAAATAACCTAATTGTGTTAAACCTCAACAGAGAAAACACATGCCTGATATGTGCTTCTTAGTGAGAATAAAACCTATTTATCACTAGAAGTGGCAATACCCACTCTATTTATGTAAGAGTACTCTCTAAGAAATTATAGACACTATCCCCTTGACACAGTTTTTTTAAATCAGAGGTTTAGCCTTACCCATGTTAAATGAAACAATAAATCTGCTTACTATTGCAGGTCTTGTTGTATTTGCTGTTCTCCTGTGCAAACCCTTCCAGCCGGCACTGAAAACGATGCTGCCAAAATTCTTGAAACCAAGGGTTTCTGAGGTTTGTTTCTGGCCGGAGCTTCAGATAATAATCATCAAACCACTTGACATCAGGAGATTGAAGCTTAATTGTGATTCCACCAACAGCTTCTCGCTGATACCCATCTGTCACGTCATACCTGTCAGCCCAGCCATCACTGTGGGAAAACAGAAAAATACTCAGCTTATAGTAAGCATCTTCTGAGCAAATAAGTCCATTTGAGAAGATTAATCATCCAATGACTACTTCAGTCTACAGGATTGTCCTGCATTACATCTAGGCAATTACTGAGGGAGCAGCTTGTTAGATTTAGAAAGTATAACACCACCATGGAAACCTGGGCCCTAAGTGCCAGAAGGCACTAGCTCACCTACCTTGAACTGCAGACAATAACCAAGTTCCTTTGGCAGAATTTTCCTGGTTGCACAATATTATATATGCATGCAAGCTGCAGAGTATCACCATTTACACAATTGACTGGACATGGAATAGCTAGGTTCAAGGTGATTTTTCATACATTGTATTCTTTTACTCTGTAATAGTCATTATAATGATTATAACATAAGAATAAAAATGCATTTTTAACACACACATAACATTAGTTATGTGTGTGTTACATAATATTCATTTTTTGTTTATATTTTTACAAGTGAATTATAGAAGGGTTTTTTGAAAAAAACTTGCCGTTCAAGATTATTAAGTGTTATAATATATTAATTTTTCAGAGCCTCCAATTGAAATCTTGGTAGTCTATAGTCCATATATTCTTTCCTATCCCAAGGGATGTCTCAAGTATGTATATATTTATACATATTTTCACACACATACACAGACACACATAAACATATACATACATACATACACACACTCACATTTGAAATTATGTTTCAGAGTAAAACGTACCGACAAAAGGCCATCAAGTATGGTGACAGGATCAAAGTCCTTATATCACTATCATTGTGTTCACTGACCCCTCTGAGTAATATTACAATTTAAAAAAGAGAAATAGATTGAAATGAGACAGTTCATGTTATAATGCTATATAAGAGTATAATGGAACTAAGAAAAAGTGGTCTAAGCTTATTGGAAAATACATGAGACACAATGCTAGAAATAAAAGACATGAAAAGATGTTGACCTCAATGTGGGTAGGGTGTCTGGATGAAAAGACACTAACTTTTTGACCTTTCTGTCAGAACGTACACAGCTTGTGGTGTGTGTTTGCTGGGGTGGAGTGGCACTCTTTCCTCTGAAAATGTGTACGTGTTCTCTAAGGAAAGTATAAAAAGTAATTGAGAGAAAATT
Organism: Tupaia tana; assembly: GCA_026018925.1. Classification (NCBI taxonomy): domain Eukaryota; kingdom Metazoa; phylum Chordata; class Mammalia; order Scandentia; family Tupaiidae; genus Tupaia; species Tupaia tana. Next base: position 78,943,694 of record JAKSZU010000015.1, read on the forward strand.
TGCCAATAGAAAAAGTAACACCAAAGAAAGAAGAGAGGCATATGGGAAGAGTTGAGGGGGAGAATGTAAGAGAGACTCCTGAATTCAAAGCAGTGAAGTGTTTGGAGTCAGCTGGGAGTTGGAGACAGTGGGCATTGGGGAAAGGTGAGAGAAGAGATTTGTAGTATCAATCACTGTGTAGTCCACGGATATACAGCTCTATTTATCTGACTGTGGATTGATTTGTATCTTCCTTTGAACTCATGATTGTCCTTAATGATATAAATGTTTTTCTGGGCAGAGAGCATGATGCAATGATTTGCATATAAAACCATTGCTGGGGAAGTATTATGTGATATTGTTCTGTTTTGTGTTCAGTATGTTCTGCGGCATCAACTCTGACTTAAAAAGTGATCACTGTGATTTGTTCCAAAGGTTGTACACATTCAGATATATCCAGGGGCTGGAGGTGACTTGAACTATGTCCTAAGGCATCAGTGGGTAGAAGGGGAAGAAAAAAAATAAACAGAAGGAATCCTTTTCCCTTTAAATTTTCCTTGATGAGAAGGTCTTTCATTAAACATTATCTATGGGGAAACTTCAAAAAGTTTCCTACAGATCAGGAAGAAAAAAAAAAAAGTAATGCAATCTGTTTTGTCCTAGTGTTGAATTTGGTTACTTCACACATTATCTTCTCTCAAGTTTCTCATTTTCAGCTCCAAAAGATTTTATTTAAAGCTGACAAGTTGAAATGAAGTGGGCTTGTTTGCCTCATTTTCTCACTGTGTTTTGGAGGGTTTATTATATCACTGATATGAGAGTGTGGGTCTCATTGGCACTCGAGGAGATGCAGGGGCGTGCTGCAAATGGGACAGGAAGCTCTGTTTGTCAAGAAGAGCCCCATTCTCCAAGGAAGTAGGAATTTAAATTGCTCCTTTTGTTAACATTAGCTTGCTCTTACATAATGCTATGATTATGAATATTACATTACATAAGAAATGCAAGATTATAATGGGTCCAATTTTCCCTTCACAATTCATTCATTGAATTTCATGGTAATTGTAAAAAGCTTGTCTTAAACTTTTTTGCAAATAATATTTTCCTAAAAGAAGTGTCAGGACCAGAGAGTATTAATTTACTCATCTCTCATGTTATTTCTCAATCTTTTTTTTTTCAACTATAAATCTACTCTGTATGTTTAAGAATTTAGAATAAGATGATGTTTTAATGGTAGCCTCATAAGTTGGGGTTGTCGGTTTAAAATCATCTTTTAACATGTTTCTAATCAAGAGAAAAATAAAAATCATAAGGAGTTAGTGTGGAAAAATCTCAGTATCTCTGTAACAAAACAGGTCATTCTGTTTAAACTATCTGGAGTCTGCTGTACAAGTCTGAAGAAACATCACTAAATGCTGGTTGTTAGAGGGTGTTGTTTTGAATTCAGGTTATTAAATATTAACATTTTCATAAATATATGCTTTTAAGATTTACATAAAGATAGTAGGACATCTCTAAGTAATTATTAATAAATTCAAAAATAAAAGAAATGCCAGGACAACTTGATCTTACTATCTAATGCTTTTTGTTACTTCGACAGAGTCTAGCACAACTTTAATGCTTTGGATAATATATTTTACCAAAGCAATGGGAAAATGCAGAAAAACAGAAAGAAATGAATGTTTATGGAAAAATCTACCATATTTAAGGTGTTTTATAGATTATTGTCTATGTGTATCCATCCATCATCCACTTTCTTTCTTCTCATTTTCTCTTCATCTCCAACTTTTCATAATTCATTTCATTCTAATCTTTCTAATTTTTTTATATGTAGTGGATAATCCTTATTTATGAATCTTGTACTTGCCAATTCAACTATTTGCTGAAATTTATTTGCAACATCAGAATTTGCACCAACTGGTGGCATTTTGTGGTCATTCATAGATATACACAGAGTCTCCTAAAGTGTATGTTCTTATTCAAGATTGAACAAAGTGATCCTTTGCCTTCTGTTTCAGTTCTCATGTGACTGACAAAAGTTCTTTTCATGGTTTATGTAAGACCAAGATTTTCGCATTTTTGAGTTTTTCTTCTTTGGTGATTTTGCCAAAGAGTAGTGGTAATGTCTTAGCTAGTGCTATTAAGCATGAGAAGGCTGCGATATACACAGAAAATACCTATGTTGAATAAACCACTTTCAAGCATTAATAAAGTGCTGTTTTGGGAACCAGCAGTTAGCGTAATGGCTATGTCGCTGGACTCCCACGTAGTCGACCGCGGTTCGCGTCTCGGACCCGGTGGCTTACAACTCACGCCGGGCGCGTGTGCGTGCGTGCCCAAGATCCCGAGAGGAGAATGGAGGAGAAGGGATTGCGGCGTGACCATCCCCCCTGGGGGGTGATTTCTCGCTTTCTGTCTCTATGTCTCTCTCTGTCTGTCTGGCGAGCGCACGCGCCCTATAGCGAAAAACCTCTAAAAAAAAAAAAAAAAAAAAAAAAAAAGTGCTGTTTTCTGCACGTTTGATGTTAATTGACAACATATATTAAATAAGGTGTTTTAGGCAGGAATACATAAAGAACAAGGTTACGTATTCAATAGTCGATGAAGTTGTTACCAGAGGCTCACAACCACTTAAACTTTTATTTCTTCTACAATAGTCGGTACTTACTAATTTAGAGTCTGCTGCATATTTGCAGAATGTTATTGTGAATAACAAGATTTGGTTACTATTACAAGTAGCCTTAGACTATCAGTGTTTCTCTAGTAGACTTCTAGTCTTTTGGGCTATAGAAAAAAGTAACTTGTACACATAAAACTGCAAAAACACTATTAACTTACTTGGCCTGGTTTAACTAAGGAGGAATTTTATAAATATGTGGGGATTCTCATAACACTTCCCCACTAGATACTTTGACTTCTTGAAACCTTCCCTGTAGACATTTCAGGACATATTCATGCAGTAAAATATTTACTTGCATTTTCTTCCCAAGATTGCATTATCAAACATATCTCCTTCTGCTCTATAATCTGCTCTTCTCCCTTTTTCCTATCGACTTCAATTCCCATTATTTTTCATAGTTACTACTCATAAAAGCTTAATTTTTCTTACTTTTTAACATAAGGGTTTTAAAAATTATTTATTTAGAGAGAGGAAGACAGTGAGAGCAAGGAGGAGGAGTACAGGGTCTTCACTTTATAAGACACCCACGGTGTCAGCCTGGATTAGATCATGGGTGTGCATGTGTGACCAGCACACTCAGGGAGGTCCAAGGACAAATCGAGGACCCTTCCCATGTGAGTCCAGTTGAGTTACCACTTCTACTGGTTAGCTCCAAAGAGAAGATTCTCATTTAAAGCAAAATTGACTATGGGATTCTCCCGCTAAGATTTATCTTGTATATCTCCATAACATGCTTTTATTCTTCGATATTTATTAAATAGCTATATATCTCATACTAAGCTGTTCTGTGGCAGTACGCAGTCCCAATAGCTCAGTGGCAGAGAACAAAGGTTTCTTTTTTCCTCAGCCTTTATTGTCATTGTAGAAGGCCAATGACTCTGCTCCATGGTATTTTTATTCTGAGACAGAGTCTGGAAGAAGTCATCTTCTGGGACATGTTGGCCTTCTAGAAATAAAGAACAGACTAGAGGGGAACCATGGGCTGGTTCTTGAGGATTCTGTTTAGCAGTGGCACGTGTCACTTCTCCTCACATTTTATTCACCAAAACAACTCACGCGGCTACACCTGACCCTAAAGGGACAGGCATCTGTGGTCTTTCCAACAGACAGCATCAGTGATACTCTGAAGAAAATGCATCTACCATATTTACTTCAAGTTGAAATTGTACTGAAACTGACAAAAATATAACTTAAAAGGGTTTAGCTCTCACACACCAGGGGCTCACAGCCTAGTGGAGATGAGAGAGGAAAACAGACATAAAAAAAATCAAGATCACATATGCATATGTGTCATCATAGGTCTGAGCCAATGCAACGGAGAGCAGAGCAGTAAAAAAACTGATTAACTCTGCCAGAAGTTACGTTTTGAATTGAGTTTCAAAAATGTGGATAAAGTGACTAGAATCATATTTTGAAAGATTGTTTTCTAGACAATGAGAAGATTTTTTTTAAACCAAGAAAGAGTGACTATTAAGCACTGTCGCCGTGTAGGGTACACAGGGTAATGAGGGAATAAAGGACATAAGCTGAGAAGGACCAGGAGGGAATGATCTCTTTTGCTACCCAAAGGGACTTTCTCATGCTGGTAAACAGGGTGAGAAATGATAGGATGAGATGTTGCAAACTCGTTGGGTCCTGGAGCAGTGTGGGTGACAGATCTGGGCAGTTGGAGAAGAGTGTTAGAGACGCGAGTTAGGAAGTGTGTTGCAAAGGTCAAGGAAACGGATGGAGAATTGAAAGAACAGGAGCAGAAGGAATGAACAGCCATATTTCTAAACCATCCTGAAGGGGCATTCCTAGGAGTGCATGTGTGGGAATAGAGGGGAGAGAAGGATTTTTATGGTTCATGAGAGAAGAATAGCAAAACTATAGTTCTGTTTTCTAGGAAAATAGAGGAGAACAGATTTGGTGTGAAAAAAAGGGAGAAATGAATATGAGTTGGGATCTGTGATGATCAGATTTTCCTTTAAATGCTCTCTAGAATTTTTTTTTGTTAGAATTCTACATATTCTCTAACACATATAACTGGTGTGAATGTTAAAAAATACAAATTAACAATCTTATCTGTGGTTCCAGTACCATAGTAACCTATTCTACCCTGTGTTTTTTGTTTGTTTGATTTCGGTCTGCTAGAGAGGGGTGTGTATGTGTGTGTGTGTGTGTGTGTGTGCTCGCCAGAGACAGACTGGGGTTGAGGTAGCAGTGAGAAAACAACCAATATGGGATGGTCATGCCACAATCCCTTCTCCTCACATCTTCCTCCTTTTAGGGTTTTGGGCATGCACACACAAGCACCTGACTGGTTTCTCAAGCTGCAGAGTCTGAGACTCGAACCATGTAGTCAGTCATGTGGGATCCGGCCACATTAACCACTGCACTGCCAGCTAGCCCTCTGTGTATATTTTAGTATGTGGAACAATAGAATAGTTGTTTGTATTAAAACAATGAGAAATAATGACAATTATAGAACCGTAAAGACTTGGAACTGCATTTTATAACCTAATAATGTAAACGTTTTAATTTTACAATCGTTCATTATATTAATAGCACACACATTAGACAAAGAGTTACAGTTATGAAATAATTGCGTTGGAGCTTATAACTAACAGGTTTAATATAAAGGTCTTCTCTTTGGCCCAGTTGTGGATCTGAGACTGACTTGAACATGCCAGCAATGGCAGTGAGCTTGTGTCCTGGCTAGCTAGGAGGATGGGTGGGAAGATAATGGCATGGCGAGACCCTGGCAGAGATGCCTCTGTTTCTCTCTTTTCTTCTTTCACTCATACAAAAGATAAATAGATTTAAAAGAGTTTTTTTTTAAAACTATATTGTAGAAGCCCCTAAAGACCACATGATAAAAAGAATAAATGAAAACATAAATAAATCTTGAAAATTATGAAAAGTTTTAAAATGTTAGAGTAGATATACAAAATAACTTTAAAATCTATCTTACTTCTCAAAATATAAATTTGTAAAATGAAGACAATACAGTCTATTCTTCTTTCTTAATTAAAAAAAATCAAGAAATGTTTTAATATATTGCTATGAAAAACAGAAAAATACATGCGGCACTAAAAATTGCATTGGATGATCCTTCAGTTTTATGCTCATTGCTGTATTCATTCCAATTCATTAATGCAATAATCATTCTGAATGCCTCTCATGTGCCAGAAACTGTGGTAGGTTCTAGTCCATGCCCTCAAGGAGTCAACAGTCCATTAATCATGACCTGCCTGAATGGGCATTGCCAACTTCCAGCTCACTGGGTTTTCCTCATTTATCCTTCAGATAGAACATCCCCTTTGCTTTTGACTCAGTCTTTCCATAAACAGTACAACTCATTAGGTTTCCAGTCACTGAATTATCATTTACAGAAAATCACATTCCTGTCATGCTTCCCTAAGATTATTCCTCAATCACCTCAATTAGTATTCTGGGTGTTTCCAAACTCTTAGTTCTTACATTTACAGTCTCTTGATTTATTTACATGGAAGGCTAATCACATACAATGGATATGGATTTCACTAGCTGAACTCCCAAATGCCAACACAACACAGTTATTTGCTATAATTCCAGAGAGTTCTGGGGGAGGCATCTCACTCTGTATGGGCATGTGCAAACAACATAAACAAATCACCTTGACTTCTGCTCCGAAATGACCAGTACCAGACAAAATATAAGGCAACTAAACATATATTCCTAGAAGTTAGTGGTCATTAAATGTGGGCATGTGTGTATGTGTGTGTGTTGTGGGAAGAAGAAGAGCGATAGGAATACATAGTTGTTTGTGCTCACTAAAATTTTTGGTTCCACTTACCGTGATGACACTGGCATTGCTGGGATTAGCCAAACACATGCTGCCTACTAGAGGCACCGCAATTAATTCTTGTTCCTCAGATACTTTATTCTTTCACACCACCAAGCCTCGAGTATGCTATTCCCTCTATACAGAGTGTCATCCCCTGAACTTCTCACATGTTTTCCGATTTGATAAAAGTTAATTCATCCATCAAGCAGACAGATATAGCTTGAATGCAATTTATCAAAACCTTTCTCAAGCTCTTCTGGGCTTAGTCGTTCCCTCCTCTCTGCCTCTAAAATGCTGTGACATTCATTGCTTTATTAACTGAAGCTCTGTGGGGTACCTAATCCTCTAAATGTGGGGAGATAGTTGAGAATGATAAAGGTAAAATTTCTCCTCTCACTGAGGGAACATTATCATGCTTTTAGGTTTGCAGGGGTCATCATATTAAAGCTAGCTACATTTATTTGTTTCCCCTAAGTAAACTATATGTTTGGACATCTTTGTACCCTAATGTTTATGATAATGTCTGGGCCCTAGAAAATACTCATAAAATTTTTAATATAACTTATTCGATAACTAGACTTTCAAAGACAAACTTCACATATTTTTCAGATAACTGCGTACTCATCTTTCATTGAGAAAACAACTTTGGCAAACGTGCCTTGTGTAATGACTCTGAAAGGCAGGTTGACCCCCTCCATAAAGGTCCTTATTCTCTACCTGAAGCTATTAAGGTTAATGAGGGCATTCATAAGGCTGCATTCCAGCATTTCTTTCCCTTTCTTTCTTCCTTCTCTCTATCTTTTGCTCTCTCTCTCTTTTTCAAAATCTGTTTGAAACCCACATAAGTATTACGGAAGCTGCTATCCTTCCCACATATTCTGATCATTATGTCAAATCTCTTACCAGTAGTATTTTAATAAATATTTTTGATTTTCAAAATTCTAATAGTTGGAGTCTACTAACTGTTCAGCGGTCGTCATATAATATTCTTTCTCTTCCCCCAGAAGACGCAAGAACTCTTAGAATTGCTAACTAATAGCGAAAAGCAAGGAAACTATTGAGATTTCAAATAAAAGTTTTTTTTTTTTTTTAAATTATTTTATTTAACTTTATTTATTATTTATTCATTTGTTTATTTAAATTTGACCAGAGAGGGACAGAGAGAGAGAGAGAGAGAGAGAGAGAGAGCAAGCCGCCAGGTCCAGGACTTGAACCACGGTCGGCCATGTGGGAATCCAGTGCCTTTAACCACCATGCTACCCGCCGGCCCCAAATAAAAGTTTTTATAGTCATCTACGTCAGTACTAATGTTTAATTTTAAAAAGCCGTAAAAGTATAATTGTATAATTTGAAAAAGTAGTAAATGTATAATTGTAGAAAAGAGGTGAGGTTATTGACAGAATCACCTTATCTCCAGGATTTGTAAATGTCAATTTTCCTGGTTCCAAGTGTTTTTAAGTGTAAATAGAGATAGGGTGGAGAAGTTATAAGAGAACATTCAAAGGAAAGAAGAAAAGTCAGAAACCTGAAATGTTCTGTGTCTAGTATAAAGAGATTGGGTCATCTGGAAAGTCATGATGTATTTTTGCAGGTAAAAACATAGAGAAGTACATCATGACTTTCCTGACGACCTAACACTTTTTTTTTTTTTTTTTTAGAGGTTTTTGCCATAGGGCGTGTGCGCTCGCCAGACAGACAGAGAGAGACAGAGAGACAGAAAGCGAGATTGCCACGCCGTAATCCCTTCTCCTCCATTCTCCTCTCGGGATCTTGGGCACGCACACACACACACCCAGCATGAGTTTTAAACCACTGGGTCTGGGACACAAACTACGGTCGACTACATGGGAGTCCAGTGACACAGCCATTACGCTAACTGCTGGTCCCCTGACAACCTAAAACTTTATCCAGAAGAGAGAGAGCTATGCTAATTAAGACCAAGACATTAGAGAAGGGCAAAATGTGCAGGATTCTGCTTTTTGATTACTTCTTCTATTGACCTTCACTTAAGGTGGTTGACCGTAGGTCAAGTCCCACACCCGGTAGCTTGAAAATCACACTGGAACTATATGTGTGCATGCCCCAAATCCCAGGAGGAGAATGGAGGAGAAGGGATTGTGGCATGGCCATCCTTTCTCGAGGGCGATTTCTTGTTTTCCCTCTCACTGTCTTTCTCTCTGGGGAGCACATGTGCTCTATAACAAAAACCTAAACAAACAAAAAAGACATTCCTTCTCTAGATAGAAACTTGCACCAGACTCATTTAGGGTCCATCATTCTTCTTTGCCGGCACAAAGAAGTGATCATTAATCTATTGCCAGTCAATTAACTGTCCCAGATAACTTCTGCTAATGGATTTTTACCCAATCCTGTCCTTTTACCCCTTCCCCCTAGACTCTCCTGTTACCTTCGACTAGTGTGAACTCTTTCCAAACATACTTCCTTTTTTAATTCAAAAGAGGCTTGCTTTCTCAGGGTATATGGACATGTCTGTCTCACTCTCTGTCCCTACTGCTGGTGAGGGTCAGGAATGCACAGATAGAACTGCAAGATAACCCCTGAGGTTCCCAGTCTTTGTTGTGTTATTGTTATTTAATTGAATACTAATCTAGATGGATGAAGCTCTGAAACAATTTTGAAGAGGTAATTAAGGTCCAAAGTAAATTGACTTGAAAATAGAAAGATTAGTTTCTGTGGGTCTGACCTAAGCAGGTGGCCCCTGCAAAGGGACTGGCTCTTCTTGGAAAAAGAGATTCAAACATCAGAGGCATTTGGCACGAGAGAGCTGAGTTAGACCACTGTTGGCCGGGGAGGTGGAGGGAGCTACATGGAAAGGAGGGCAGGTGGCCTCTGAGAGCTAAGAGTGGCCTCTGGCTGACAACCAGCAAGAAGGCAGGGACTACATCTGATCCAAAAGGAACTGAATTCAGCCAAAAACTTGAATGTGTTTGGAAGAACTCTTTCCACAAAGCTTCCAGGAAAAAAAAAAAAATAGTACAGCTTGCCCAATACCCTGACTGCAGCCTGTCTGACCCTGAGCAGAGAACCTGGTTTGCCATACTTGGACTTCTGACCTCCAGAAAGTATGAGATGATAAATGCACACTGTTGTATGTTGCTAAGCTTATGGCAATATACTACCCAGTAATAGAAAGTCCTTACTCAATTCACTTTCCTCGGATGGAAGGCCAGTGTCTGTTAATACTGGAAGGAATACAACTCTAGGAGGTCTGACCTAATTCTGGGTTTGGTCAGTATTGACTGACTTCCAGAGACTTAGGGTTGGAATGGACTCTCTTAAAAATTAGAAGAATTTTTAGAATGGACTCTTTTTAAAATTCCCATTTCATTTTGAGGCAGCATGTTTTTAGGGGTTATAGAAAATAATCAATAGTAAAACAAGCTCATCAGAATTGTTGGAACATCCTTCCCGCCTTTATTTTGGCTGTAGAAAGGCCGGCTTCCTGTTTTCCAGTATTGTCTGGTCCCTCTGGAGATACTTCCTCCCCACACGCATGGTAACAGAGGACGAGCTGAGAAATACCTTGGTAAAAAGAGGGATTACTCTGTATAAAATACAATCTTTTTGTTTCCCTTGTCATAATATAGCCATTTTGTAAAATGTAAAAATTGAGGTTATTGTGTAAAATGGGCAACAATTTAGTAAGAGCGATTCGGCTAAGTAGAGGAAACATTTTGAGTAAGCTATTGTATCTCCAGCTTTATATAACCCTTTCTCTGCTTTGTTCATGAAATGTCCTTGCTTAAACTAACCTTCTAGTTTTCAGTCTATAAACATTTTTTCCCCCACTGAATTGGACTAATTCCTTCTTTTAAGCTGCTAAACTTTCATCAGTGAAACTAGTGCTTAGAGTTTTCTTTCACCTGTCTGTACTAGGATTACACATAACTTTTCCCAATTATTTTCTTCTCTTACTGATTTGCTCTTTGATAAAAGCCAAACAGGCTTGGGCAGCCCAGTCAGAGCACCTACACAGGGCTAAGCACAGTGCTCAATCAATCCTGTGAATTAAATACCTTATTACCTTTCTAGAAATAAGGCAGACTTCATGATGATGGTGAATACAAACCCCACCTCAATTTGTTTTCTTTCCTTGCCTTGCCTAACAGGTCTCTAGGGGATTTATAATTTTACATCTAATACGTTTTCCTCACACTTGCCTTGACCTTCCTGTGATATTTCACACTGTCCTCTCATGTAGCAACATCTAAAGGGTAATAATGCACATGCTAAATTCTCTACAGAGTACTATTACAGGGATAAAATGAAACACTATCATTCCCTTCCACTTCAGCATTAGAGACAGGCAAATGAAATCTTACTAGAATAATAATGTTCATGCAGTTAGTGTTAACTCTCTACTAGGCATTATTTTAAACTCTGTATGTGGGTGTACACACACACACACATGCAAGTGTATACATATGTGTGTATTCGAATGTGTGTGTGTATATGTGTATATATATTTTTCCCTAGTCAGGTATTATATATATTGTATGAACCTTTGAAATAGGTATTTTCACATCTTCACATTTCACATCAAGAAACTGCAGCTTGAAAAGTAGTAAATTACCCACAACTATACAGAATTTCAACACAGTCTACTCAAAGCTAGAAATCAAGGTTGACCCATACAAATTACTAAATGGGATCTTCAATCCGAATCTGTGTCCAAAGTTACATTCATGAAAATGTAGGAAAAAAATAGTTAATCCCGGTTTGACATACACCTTGGATTCATTTTCTTTTTAAAATTATTTATTTATTTAATTCCATTTCTTCTTATTTTTTCAATTTGACCAGACAGAGACAGAGACAGAGAGAGAGAGAGAGAGAGTGAAAGCAAGAAAGCAAGCCTCCAAGTCTGGGACTCAAACCGCGGTCAGCCATGTAGGAATCCAGCACTTTAATCACCACACCACCTACTGGCCCCATTTCTTTCTTTCTTTTTTTTAATCACCCCTCTGTGAAACTGAAAATGCAATATGGCCTAAAACTATGGCATTCGTATTCTGATAAAATGTCCATCGTGGTAGTGTAGGAAACATTGAAAAAGTTATTAAGAATCTCTCTAATTACGAGAAAAAGACCTATTAGAAGATGCTCAAGAGACTTTGATTTCTGCATACAAACATAGAATGGTCTCTTTTTAAAATTCCCATTTCATTTTGAGGCAGCATGTTTTTCCTTGATAAAACATCCCCATGAAACTGACTGAAACCAAGTCTATTAACTTCACACATCTATTAGATATGGCTTACCAATGAACCTTTGTAGCTATAAAAGACCAATAAATAATCAAAACATTGTACTGGGTTTCAGGTTAAGTCTTAGAAATAGTCTTTGTACAAGAATAAAAAAAATGGTCATAACTTAAAACCCTGAAAATTTTAGATGTTGTGTGCCTGATATTTAGTTCAAGAAGGTTGAAAATTTAAGTCCCATATTAGAAACTGAACAGCTACTTCCAATTATAGCTGTGATATATTTGACAAACCTTTCTCTGAAGATAACTAGAAAGGCTGGATGATATTTTTAAAATATATTGAAGTTATCATACTGTTATCTACTCAGCCAGAACTGGAGGAACTAGGATCTTAGAGAGAAAAAAAAATGTACTGATATCTGGCATCCGTTAAAAAAATTGCACTGATATCTGGCACATGATATTCATGGACGTGGGACTCATTGATGAAAGACTGAGAAACTGAGACAAAAGCATTACTTGAGGTTTCAAAAGTTTTTAACATTATATCCAAAATGTGATCAGCAAGGATCTGGAACAGAATAGAATCCCAGAGATTTGAAGCAGATATCTGGGACAATTCTATCCCTTGAGTCATTTGCTAATTTGTAGGCAGTCGCTGGGTAGTTAAGGAGCTGAGTACAAAACAGTGGTTAACAGGTTGAAAAGATGACCGTAAGTTTAGACAATCAAACTGAATTAAAGAAAAAAGAATCAGAATTGTGGGCTCTCTAAAAGGAGAAGCTCCAGTAAACACTCGGGGGTTTTCATGGGGGATCACTATAGGTTCTATCCTACTTGAAAGACCAAACCGAAAAGAGACTAGTCCCAACAGGAAGAGAAGACATCTTCAAATCTCTTACTATCCAACTAAATTAAAAATGGTCTTCTCTGTTCTGGCTGCTGGAAAGAAGCAATAGCAAATCCTCTCTGGAGAAACACACCATCAGACATTCATAGCCTTAAATGACCTCTACAATTGCTTACACATATTGCCATTCAATGGTAAATGGGTAAGCATAGGAGGAGCAGAATGAAATGACTGAAAATCAGGAAAAAATAGGAAACGAAATCAATCTCATCCTAATTATTAGAATTATTAAAGCATGAATTTGAAAAACTATGATAAATACATTTCAGAAAATAGATGAAAATAAGATTTAGCTAATAGTAATATATGTAAGAGAACAACTTAATAAATAAACTCAAAAATTATAATTATTAACTCAATAAATGTGTTTAGCAGAATAAACACAATCAAAGTGAGGTTTAAAAACTTTATCATAGGGAACCAGCAGTTAGTGTAATGGCTATGTCACTGGATTCCCACGTAGTCGACCGCGGTTTGTGTCCCGGACCCGGTGGCTTAAAACTCACACCAGGCGCGTGTGCGTGCGTGCCCAAGATCCCGAGAGGAGAATGGAGGAGAAGGGATTGCGGTGGGACCATCCCCCCGGGGGGTGATTTCTCACTTTCTGTCTCTATGTCTCTCTCTGTCTGTCTGGCAAATGCACGCGCCCTATAGCAAAAACCTCTTCCAAAAAAAAACAAAAACAAAAACAAAACAAAACAAAAAATGCATGGACAAACAATTATTTGAGATAGAAAGGAAAAACTTCAGGGCCAGCCAGTGGCATGGAAGTTAGGGTAACTAGATCCTACATGGGGGAGTTTGAGCCCAGGACCTGGTGGTTTGGTGGTTTGAAAATCATGATGTGAGTGTGTATGTGTGTGTGTACACGTGCTCAGAATCCAAGGAGGAGAATGAAAGAGAAGGGATTGTGGCATCACTGTTTTCCCCTAGGGGTTGACTTTTTATTTTCCCTCTCTCCGGTAAGTAAGTACACATGCCCCGTAGCAGTTTAAAAAAATAAGAGAAACATGAAACATGAAGCATTATGAAAATGTCTACTGCATATAATTGGATACCCAGAAGAAAAGAAAAAAAAGCAATAGAAAAAAATGTTCGAGGAGACAATGATGGAGAATTTTCCAAAACCATGAAACATAGCAAACACTGATTAATGTGTATGATGAATCCAAGCAAAATGAATACAAAATAATTCACATTAGGCACATCATAGTAAAGCTACTAAAAATAAACAGTAAAGTGCTTGAAAGAAAATGACAGGAAATTAGAAAAATCAAATGAAACCCAGAAAATATAGAACGAATGAGAAAAAAAAAAGTATGGAGAATCAATACCAAAAAAACCTTCAAATACATACTAGAAAAAAACTTAAGTTAAAATTAGTTCCTTGAAAAGACTAATAAAGCAGATGAATACTTAATGGTGATAATAAAAAATTAAGAAATGTAGGATTATATATAAAAAAATTTAAAGGGCAGTGCATATTGTGAAAGATGATATAGCAGTACTTTTTAAAATTTAGATAAAATTCCGGCTGGTACCATAGTCTAGTGGTTAAGGGAGCCAGACCCTACATGGCCAATCATGGTTTGAATCTCAGCTCTGGTAGTTTCAGAAACATGGCAGGAGTATGTGCATGCATGCCTCAAATCCCAACAGGCTGGAGAAATGGAGAAGAGATTACAACAAAACTGTACCCCACCAGGAAGTACTTTCTCCCTCTCTCTGTTGTGAGTGCATACACCCTCTAGCAATGAAAAAAAAAGATAAAATGGGAAACTCTCTAGAGAAACATACTATAATAAAAGTGCACAACAGATAAATAAAGTCACGTATTTATCTTTTATTTTTTAAGAGTTTTTTTCTATAGGGCGCATGCACTCACCAGAAAGAGAGAAATCTCCCCCAGGGTGATGGTCATGTTGTAATCTGTCCTCCTCCATTTTCCTATTGGGATCTTGGGCATGCACACACATGCACCCAGTGTGAGTTTAAGCTACTGGGTCTGGATTCGAACCACGGTTGACTACATGAGAGTCCAGCGACGTAGCCATTATGCCATCTGCTGGTCCCCTCCCAAATATTTATCTTTTAAAATAAAATATTATCTAAGACATCCTAATATATATACACACACACAAGCACACACACACTGGCTTCGGTGACAAATTATTCCATACTTTTATGAGCAAAGTAACATCAGAGCTTTGTAATTTTTTTTTTTTTTTTTTTTGTAGAGGTTTTTGCTATGGGGCTCGTACGCTTCCCAGAAAAACAGAGAGACAAAGAGACATAAAGTGAGAAATCACCCCCCCCCCCCCGGGGGGATGGCCATGCCACAATTCTTTCTCCTTCATTCTACTCTTGGAATCTTGGGCACACATGGGCCCGGCATGAGTTTAAGCAACCGGGTCTGGGACTTGAACCGTGGTCGACTACATGGGAGTCCAGCCACATAGCCATTGCGCCAACTGCTGGTCCTGATTTGCAATTATTTTTATTTATTTTTTTTTTGGAGAGGTTTTTCGCTATAGGGCGCGTGCGCTCGCCAGACAGACAGAGAGAGACATAGAGACAGAAAGCGAGAAATCACCCCCCAGGGGGGATGGTCACGCCGCAATCCCTTCTCCTCCATTCTCCTCTCGGGATCTTGGGCACGCACGCACACGTGCCCGGCGTGAGTTGTAAGCCACCGGGTCCGAGACGCGAACCGCGGTCGACTACGTGGGAGTCCAGCGACATAGCCATTACGCTAACTGCTGGTTCCCATGATTTGCAATTATTTTTCAGAGTGAAAAATCTGGCAAACTCTTCTCAATTTGAGAAGAGTTTAGAAAGGCTGTAATACCAAATATGAAAAGAATTTCTCAAAAATAAAAATATCTTGGCCTCAGGACCAGCAGATAACATAATGGTTACATCACTGGACTCTCATGTCATCGACTGTGGTTTGAGTCCCAGACCTGGTTGCTTGAAACTCACACCAGGTGTGTGTGTGTTTGTGGCCAAAGTCCCGAGAGGAGAATGAAGGAGAAGGGATTATAACGTGACCATCTCCTCTGGGGGATGATTTCTCACTTTGTCTCTCTCTGGCGAGTGCACACTCCCTAAAGCAAAAATCTCTCTCAGAAATAAAAAAAGTAGGCCTAATGCTCATAAATATCACCAGAAAAAAATCCTAAATAAAGTATGAGTGAACCACATTCAGTAACATATAAAAATGGTGCTATGTCCTAACCAAGTTGGGTTTAGCCCAAGAAGGCAAAATTAGTTATCATTATTATTATTGTGATAAAAACAGATAACATGAGATATACCCTATTAACAAATTTTCCAGTGTATAGTAACATTGTTAATTATAAACATAATGTTTAGAGTTGAACTTACTGATGTAGCATAACTGAAACTATGACCACTGGAAAGAAGATGGAGGATTTAATTTTTTAATGCAATTATTTATATCATATCATTGCTTTTTCTACTCCTAATTTTCATTCTTTCTTTAAAAAATTTTTTTATGGCCAACAAGTGGCACAGTAGTTATGACACTGGACTCCCATATGGCGAACAGCAGTTTGAGTCTGGACCGGACAGCTTGAAACGCGCTGGGCATGTGTCTGTGCATGCCCAAAATCCTGAGAGGAAAATGGAGGAGAAAAGATTATGGTGTGGCCCTCGGGGGAGAGGGGTGATTTCTCAATTTCTTTCTTTCTGTCTCCAAAGAGCATACATTTCTTTTTAGCAAAAATCTCTAAAAAAATATATATTAAAATATTTAATTGATAGGGGCCAGACAGTGGTACAGGGTGAGATGTAACGGTCTGTTCGGCAAGCATATTTGTGCCCATGATTCAGGGCTGGCTGAAGGCTGGGGGTGGATCATGGCATCAAGATCCATGGGAACCAGCAGTTAGCATAATGGCTATGTCGCTGGACTCCCATGTAGTCGACCGTGGTTCGCGTCCAGGACCTGGTAGCTTAAAACTCACGCCGGGCACGTGTGTGTGCGTGCCCAAAGTCCCGAGAGGAGAATGGAGGAGAAGGGACTGTGGCGTGGCCATCCCCCCTGGGGGGTGATTTCTCGCTTTCTGTCTCTATGTCTCTCTCTGTCTGTTTGGTGAGCGCATGCGCCCTATAGCGAAAATCTCTCCAAAAAAAAAAAAGATCCTATTAAGGGTTCTTTCTGTCTCTCTCTCTCTCTCTCACTTACAGAAGAAATAAATAGACTTACAAATTTTAAAAATCTTTAGCTGGTAAAGATCACATATATT
This sequence comes from Tupaia tana, assembly GCA_026018925.1. Lineage (NCBI taxonomy): Eukaryota > Metazoa > Chordata > Mammalia > Scandentia > Tupaiidae > Tupaia > Tupaia tana. The sequence continues at coordinate 78,960,566 of JAKSZU010000015.1, forward strand.
CAAGATGTACAATGTGATGATGTGATATATATAAAATGAGTTGTTATTACCACAATGAAATGAATTAACACCTCTATCTCTAACCATTCTTTACATTAGATCTGCAGAACTTGTTCATATAATAACTTAAAGTTTTGTATGCTTTAGCCAGTATTTCCCTGTTTCCCCCAACCCCAAACCCTGATCACCAGTTTCTCTCTCTGCCTCTGTGAGCTTAACTTCTTTAAATTCCACCTACAAGCAAGTTTATACAGAACTTGTCTTGTGTATCTGGTTTATTCCACTTAGCACAATGAAACAGTCAAAGAGCTTATTTGTTCCAGAGTCAGAACAACATGAAGATCTATAGCTGCAAAGTTATTAGAATGATGGCTGCAGGAGTTTAGTTACAATTCAAAACAGAGATGCCAGTAAGAAAGATAATCAACACTGAAAATAAATTTTGGAGTTCAGCCATTCTGCTTTGGACCTCTATCTACTAATTAAAGTCAAGAGAAGCCTGGTAACTTAAGAATAATTTATTTCTGAGAAGTAGACTCGTTTTTCCCCCTCGTCTTGCCAAAGTCATTTATGAAATATTTTCTTTTGTCTGACAAAATCCCTGTTCTAGTTTATTACTGCCCCTAAATGGTTTACATGTCCTGGTAGTTCATGGCTGACTGTTCAGTTAGATCAAAAATCATGCCCTGGAGGCCAAAAGGGAGAATTAGGTGCTTGGGGAGATGCATTTTATGTTAGTAGAAAACATGAGCCCAGACTATGAGAGACTATGTCACATCTCTGCTAAAACATTTTCTTTAGTTTTCTTGGCCTTTATTAAATAAAGTCAGATCTCCTTAGGAAAGCATGTTAAGATCCTTCCCGATGCATTTGCTCACTATCACCTCTCAGCATTCTCCCATTCTTTCAGCATGCCTGATTATTTTAGGTGCCTAGAAGACCTGTTTCCATATTAATCCTCTCATCTATGGTCTTTTTTTCTTAAAGCCTAGGGCTTTTTGTTTATGCATTTGCTATAAGGGATTTGCACTTGCCAGAAAGAGAGAGGGAGGGAGGGAGAGAAGGAGGGAGAGAGAGAGAGGGAGGGAGAGGAAGGGAGGGAGAGAAGAAGAAGAAGAAGAAGAAGAAGAAGAAGAAGAAGAAGAAGAAGAAGAAGAAGAAGAAGAAGAAAAAAAGAGAGAGAGAGAGAGAGAGAGAGAGAGAGAGATCATCCCCTTGGTTATGGCCATTTCCCAGTCCCCTTCTTCAGTCTCCTCTCAGGATTTTTTGCATGCTCACACATGTGCCTGGCATGATTTTTAAGTCACCGTGTCCAAGACTTAAACAACACAGTTGGCTCTGTAGGAGGATCCAGCACCTTAACCTCCATGCCAACTGCTGGCCCCTCCTGACTAAAGTTTTAATAATTGCTTCATGTTTGCTTAGTCACACCCTGCCTTTCTTCATTTTATTACCTTCTACTTGCTCGTTTTACCTCATTTTTTATGCCTTCTCTTCTAAAGCTTCTGCAATCCTACCAATCAAAAAGATATATGTACTTTCTTACGTTAAACACCATGTGCTTAATTCAGCCTTAACATACACAATTCATTTCAGTTGTTCAGTCTTTTTCATGACACGTTTAGTTCCAAACTCATTGTCTGTTGATAAAATAAGCACTTCTTAATATTAAATATGCTGAAGAAGTATAGCAAATGTTAAAGAAGGACTTGGCTACAAGGAAGAGAGAAATGCTTGTTGTTTAAATGAATAAGGATCTTTGGAGGGTGTGTTGAGATTTTAGGCTTTTACATGATTTGAGAAAATATGTAACTTTTTTTGTCTGCAAGAAGGTTAAAGTCTTTCAGGTCAATAAACTTTTTATTTTATTTCATTTTTTAGGTCTTTGCCATAGGATGCCTATGTTTGCCAAAGAGAAATAAAGAGAGACAGAGAGGGTAAGAGAGATATCAACCTGCCCCTGAGGGTGAGTGCCATGCTGTGATCCCTTCTCCATTCTCAAGATTTGGGGCATGTATGCACATGTGTCTGGCATATTTTTGGGGCCACTGGATTTAGGACTCAAACCATGACACCCATGTGGGAGCCCAGCACCTTAACCACCACACCACTTGCTGTTGCATCAAGGGGTTGATAAGCTTTTGATACACAAAAATTTAGAACTACTTGAAGCTATATACAAGAAAATGGCAAGTGTTATAATGGACACACAAAGAGAAGTCGAGCAATAGGGGAATTTATTTACAGGAATAAGGATAGTCAAAGTAGGTTTTACAGAAAAGAAAGGTCTTGAAATAATTTTGACGTACTATAGGTTTTGTAGAGGCTGGGGAAAATGAAAATTGCCAGATAAAAGGGCTATCAGTCACTAAGATGGAGACTTTCTGGGCATGTATAAGTGGTAGCAGTAAGAATTCTTTTCTTTTCTTTCTTTTTTTATTTTTTTTTTAGATTCCCCCCCCACACCCCACTATATGGCATGAGTGCTCACCAGAAAGACAAAGAGAGACAGAAAGTGAGAAATCACCCCCCAGGCAGGATGGCCATGCTGCAATCCCTTCTCCTCCATTCTCCTCTTGGGATCTTGGGCACGCATGCACACACTACCAGCATGAGTTTAAGTCACTGGGTCAGGGACTCAAACCATGGTTGACTACATGGGAGTTCAGTGACTTAGCCATTACGCCAACTCTGGGCCATGGCAATCCAAACTTTTTCCAAATATTCTGCCCCATGATTAAAGCTATTCACTCAATGGTACTATCTGGGCACTCCATCCTTACATGAAACTCCACACTTAAAACTCGCTTTCCTTGTCTGGTCAGTTGTCCTTCTGGATTTCTCTCAACTTGTTCAGACATCAAAGTTTGAACTCATTCTCCCACATACCTCACATACAGAACCAAGAAATGGCTTTGACATGGAATAACCATTCTCTAAATGTTTTTTTTGAATCAAACAAGGAAGAATTGGGAATCCAATGTGACCTTGTAGAATGTGAAACACAGGGATGGATGGATTGAGTACAGAAATATGGAATTACAGATAGCCATAATTGAGGGTCTGGATGTCCTTACAAGTAAGAGAATCTAATCTAGTATCAGGAAAGTTAGAAACATCAGACGCTGAAAATATAGCTCTGATTTCATGAACTCTTGGATAAAAACCCTTAGGTTAATTATAACAAAGAACTCAGCAACAAGGATCATTAGGAAAGTCAAAGTATGTTCTCCTTTAGGGAAATTACCAGCATTCTATAAAACTTAATTTAATGTCTTGGTGTTTATTACTTTCATAAAATTCATTCTATCTAATTCAGTGTTTTATTTCCCTAATTGATTGATTTTATAACCATGATTGACTGGAACACCACCCCTAGCTTTTCCAGAGAAATTGAGTGAGCCGTAAAATTCTCCAAAGTACATTATTCATTCAGCACCTAATGCATTATTTAGGAACTTAACTAATGTTTATTAGACACCTACTATATGCCTATGCTATTATTTGAAATACAGTGAAAATAAGAGATTCTTTATTTATCTCCACCTTTATTCTAACCCCACTTACACTTGATCTTCCATGGAGGAAAGGATTACATTTTTGTTATATTTTTATCGCTGTATTTGGCAAACAGTAAACACTGAATAACCATTTGTTCAGTTAATGAATGATAAATTAAACATGATAAGAGCTAAGATTTAGATATGTAGAGGATGCTATAGGAAGTATAAAAAAGCTAATAATTACTTATTGCATAGCACAGTATATTTCAGAAAATATTAATAGATTTTTCAATGGTGTTAATAAATTCTGGAATGAATAGTGAATGAGACACAGTGAATCCCTCAATTCAAGTACTCCATTGTTTTCAAGTTGCTAGATAATGAAAGTGATTATTTTAAAGTGAAAAATCACAGTCTTGATAAGTTAATGCAGCTTCAAATCTTGAAGCTAATTTACTCATTTACTCAACAGTTATTTATTCAGCACCTACTGTGTGCCAGGCACTGCACTTAATGCTTTTGGTTAAATAGTGACCAAGATACAGTCAATTTCTTGAAGGAAGTCAGTAATTATCCATATGAGATTGTAGAAAAGCTATGTGTATTTGAGAAATGACAATAATGGATTTTTTTTTTGAGAGGTTTTTACTATAGGGCATGTGCGCTCACCAGAAAGACAGAGAAAGACAGAGAGACGGAAAGCAAGAAATCACCCCCCAGGGGGAATGGCCCACACCACAATCCCCTCTCCTCCATTTTCCTCTCGGGATCTTAGGCACGCACGCACATTCACCCAGTGTGAGTTTAAACCACCGGATCCGGGACTCAAACCATGGTCGACTACATGGGAGTCCAGAGACACAGCCATTACACTAACTGCTGATCTCTATAATGTTTTCTGATTACCTTACTGCTCATAATAAATACTTGAAAGCTATGGAAATACAAATAAATAGAATGATAAGTTATTCTATAATTAATCAATAACTTTATTGTTGGGCAACCTATACTTTCACATTTTTATCTATGTTAATGCTTGATAAAGTTAATTTTGCAATATGCATTTATGTAAGTAGAAGTTACATATATAACATCCAATAACTTTAGTCAGCTGTACGTTGGCAGCATTATCCGGAAGCCCTGACTTATAATATAGTGGGTGGGTAGTATTTTTCTTCCAATATCGCTCTTGTCTTCCCCTTTTATAAACACATATTTTAATTCTAGAGAGCCTTGACTGGTCTCAGTCAATAGGGGTAATTTCTCCCTTTGCCATACTTTATCAATACTGTTGGTACAATTTAAAATGTATGATTACTTCTTGATTTAAATCCAGTAAACTGGATTGGTTTAGGTAGTTTTAGATTAGGTAGTACATTTAGTACTTCTCTTTCTCCTAGCTTAGTCAGACCATTTGCTGGGAATGCAGAACACATATACTCTGTTTGTTTTTCTGCACAATATTTTATAGGCTATAAAGCTGATGATTTCTACAGCAAATCAACAGTAAGAGAGAAATCAGCCTGAAGCTGAACCTGAAATGTGGAGAGTCACAAAGAAATGGAATCAGAATCCTGGTCACACTATGCCTGAAAATGACCACTTTGGACTTTTAATTACACTAACCAATCAATCCTCTCTAAAGCTGAAGCTAGTCTACAATGAATGATCTATTATTTCTATTAACAACAAAATACTCAATGCTGTAAGATGCTAAACTGAAATGTGGCTATGAATCTGCCATTGATTATAAGGATGTAACTTTGCATATCATTTGTTATAGTAAATATTTAATTGTAAAAGAAAAATTTGTATTTCACTGAATATCAGAAATCGGCAAGCTTTTAGCTTCATGTTGCAATTTATTGCAATACAATCAGTTACCAACAATTTTGCTGTACATAATTCTAAATATTGGTATTGTTATATAGCATTGACAGTGAACTTGCAGTCCTTACAAAATAAAAATCATAATATGCAAAAAAGGTGAACTTAAGGTTACAAACTTGATGAAACTTCTCTGAAACCTTTTTCTTTCTTTCCATTTATGAATTATATTTTTCCATTGCTCACAAACTCAAGAGGTTGTTATTTGTAGTATATGTTCTTTTTGGGGAAATCTAAACTTTCTTATGATGATTGATTGGTCTACTTGTTAAATGATCCAATTTGTAGTCACCATGAATACTCCTACACATTTATCTATGAAAGATCTGGTGTTCATGTAGAACACCAAGATTATCAATACTGTTGGTACAATTTAAAATGTATGAATACTTCTTGATTTAAATCCAGTAAACTGACTTTAAATGATTTGAGAGTCAGGGCTTAGATGGCTGATTTCCCTATGTAGCAGTGTATGTGTGCAGGATTACAAGAAAGTTGGCTGAACTAAGGAACCGAATTTAGGACAAGAGAATAAGCTACCCATCAATTTAGCTATATGGGAACCACCACCAAAATATTTATCAGTTATTCAACAATTGAAACATGATTGTATACCTTTTCTTCTTTTTCCTATTAAAATTCTACTTATCTTTTTTTTTTTTTTTTTTTTTTTTTTTTTTGTAGTGGTTTTTTCCTATAGGGTGTGTGTGCTCGCCCGAAAGACAGAGAGAGACAGAAAGACAGAAAGTGAGAAATCACCCCCCAGAAGGGATGGCCACACCACAATCTCTTCTCCTCCATTCTCCTCTCGGGATCTTGGGCACGCATGCACATGTGCCTGGGGTGAGTTTAAGCTACCAGGTCCAGGACTCGAACCGCGGTCAACTACATGGGAGTCCAGTGACATAGCCATAATGCTAACAGCTGGTCCCCAAATTCTAATCTTTTAAGGATATATTCTGACATTAATTACCTCTTGATATTTGTCAACTCTCTCCTTTCTCTCAATAATAATTTTTTCATACATCTGCTTGTGATGTTTTATTTGTAAGGCTGTTAATGCAGTTTTTTCTAGTCATAGCTAGACAGAGTATATTCAGCTGTTTTGCTAGGTACTATCACTAATTTGTGATCTTTGTGAATTAAACTTTCCTCCCTTCCTTCTACCCCTACTTCCTTTTTTTCTCCTCTTTTTCCTTCCCATTCATTCTTCTTCTTTTTTTCCCTTTGTACTTCCCACAATGTTCATTATACCTGCAAAATAACTTACTTGTATTTAAGTTCAATAGTTTTCTCATCAACAGATATTTCAGGCAGCATATTCATATTGGGCATTTTCAATTATGTCAGTTTCATTACTACTTTAAATAATTTCTTAACTTATAAACAAAAAAAAAAAAACAAAGTATTTTCCTCCTAGTTTATATCAGCATCAGGTTTCTACCTTGTTTTCAAGACAGCTTTCCTTTTAACAACTGCTAATAATGAGTCATAGCTACCATGCCACCATTGGCAGGTCTCAGAGGATCATTGTCCCCACAAGGTAGTGCATTAATTTCACACTGTGGCTCATTAATGGTATTATCAGTGCCCCATGAGGTATGGGCATTTGTGAATCCCTGGTGTTTCCTGATTACTGGGCTTGCACTCTATTTCTTCACCAAGAAGTCATTCCCACTATGTTGTCACCAGGGAAAACAGTGCCTAATGACGCATCATGTCAACTGTGCACATAGTCACTTTCTACTGGTTTAACATTTTATATTGTACCTGTCCATTTGTATTTATTTACTTATTTTGTTTCTGTTATGCTAAAGCATGTTACTGATTTCCTAGGTATAATATAATGAAATATTTATGGAATTATCAGATGAGTCTTTTAGCAATGCCCTCAAACTCACTCACACTCAGAATATCTTGATAAGTTTATGTGGCAATTAGTTTATTTTATAACTTAATTTATAGTTGGTAGTTTATAAATAGCTCTTTCTATGGATATGGAAGATTCAAATTCTATTTTGGATAAATGAAAGTTGATTATATAGAAAAAAATCATTCTACAGGTAAAAAAAAAATGCAATAAACTCCATAATGTATCAAGCCCTTGTCTAGGTACCAGCAACATGGTGGTGATGAAAGATAAGAAAGGTGTTGGCTTTGTTGAACATTTTCTTAGAGGAATTGGTAGAAAAATACATACACCTCTATATACAAATCTAATAAATTTAGGTAGCAATATATGTTGAAATAAAACAGGAAAATGAAATGCATTAGCATATAGTGGTGGAGAAGAAGAAAGAGCATTTTCAGTTGTTGGCATTTGAACTAGACTTCAAAGATGAGAAGAAATCAGTCATAATGCAAGTCTGGAGAAAGAACATTCTAGGAAGAGGAAACAGCAAATGTAAGGTCTTTATTGTAGAAATAAACACTGGTAAGTTCTACCAATAACAAGAAGAAGAATGGGGCTGACACATATGACTAAAAGGGAAAGTGGAAAGAGATTACTTTGAAGAGGTAGAGGAACCTGATCACATTTGATGTGTAAACTATTTTATTGTGAAAGTGATGTCAACAATTCGGATGGTTTAAGCACAGGAGTTAGATGGTTGACTTACATCTAAAGATCATTCCAGTTACTCTGTGAACCGTATTCTGTGGGGATAAGGAATGGAAATACAAGGTTTGGTGGTAACTGAATATATTAATCCAGGTAAGGGATAATCGTGCCTTGAAATTGAGAGTGCTGAAGCTGAGCAGGGGCCCTCTCAAAGCTGGGCCTTCAGCTTCCTCTGTCAAGAAGAAAAAAATAGAAATTTCCCAAGCTGAAAATTAGTAAGAGGAGGAATGGGTGAGTCCAAGGTTTTGGGTTTGAAGAAAGCATGGTAGAAACATAACTGGGGGCCAGCAGATTCTGTAATGGTTATGTCATTGAAGTCCCACATAGATGACATAGTTAACCATGGTTTAAGTCCCAGACCTGGCAGCTTAACACTTATGTTGGGAATGGGTGTGTGCATGCCCAAAATCCTGAAAGGAGAATGGAGAAAAGACTGTGGTGTGGCCATCCTTCCTGGGGGGTGATTTCTTGCTTCCTGTCTCTTTGTCTCTCTCTGATGAGCACATATGCCCTATAGCAAAAATCTCTCTTAAAAAGTATTTTAAAAAATAACTGAAGTGGGATGCCTTGTAGTAAAGCAAGGTTTAGAGGCACAAATCAAGATTCTATTACAATACATTAATTTTTTTTTGATAGGCTTTTGCTATAGGGTGTGTGCACTTGCCAGAAAGACAGAGAGACAGAGAGAGCAAGAAATCACCCCCCAGGGGGATGGCCACATCGCAATCCCTTCTCCTCCATTCTCATCTTGGGATCTTGGGCACTCATGCACATTCGCCCGGCATGAGTTTAAGCCCCCGGGTCTGGGACTTGAACTGTGGTCGGCTACATGGGAGTCCAGAGACATAGACATTACTCTAACTGCTGGTACCACAATACATTATATTTAAAGTGCCTTTTAGATCTCCTAGTTAAGATGTTGAGACAGTAGCTGACAAGATGAGTCTGAAGCTCAGGAGGAAAGATCTGGCCTAGAGATAATACATTTCAGAATCAACATCAATAGAGATAACCTTCAAATCCATAGGAAAAAAATGAGGATATGAAGCAATGAACAGACAACAGTACTTTGCTTTTCACAAAGACTCCCTCCTCCTTCCTCCCTTCTTCCTGCTGGCCCTCACCCCATTCATATCTCCATATACTTATCCCTGCTTGCTCAGCTGAAAGTGACTTTCTCTAAATGCCCCTCAAATTGCGCCTTTCCTACTTGATGGTATCACTTCGATCCTCTATTATAATTGTGTTTTCAGTTTTGGCTCATTTATTAGATCCTCAGACAAAAGTCCCACCTGAGAGTTTCTATACTTATCTATTCGGTCTGACTGAAAATGTTTGCTTTGCCAGCCCTTATCTTACCCCCCTAGCAATTAATTTGGCTTACATTTACTCCTCTGGTGGAGCATTTCCTACTCCTGCCCTTCATTCTCAATATGAATTAGGCTCTAGTAAAACTCCAGATTCAAGTTATCTGATGGTAGGAAAATCATTCAGAAGTTCACCCAGTGGGGTCACCCATTATAAAATATTTGCTCTACATTCTACATGATGAAGGAAAATTAATTGTGCAATCTCTGCATCTAAATGTATTCCTATTTAATTTCTCTAGGAGAAATGGGAACCTTCAGTTCAATACATATGTATGTGGTGCTTTATATTTACAAAATTCTTATTACCAATGTCTAGTTAATTCATCAGAGTGAGCTATTAGTATCACTATGGTCTATATGGTCAAAGGGCCAATAACCTTCAAACATTTAATCTAAGGTTACAGGTAGTGATTGTACTGAGAGTCAAATCCATAAGTCTGCCTATAATCACAATATATTATATACAATCTTTTAATTAATTTCTAATTAGAAATTTTTAGCCTTAATTTAATTTTTAACTTCTTCCTTCCCTTCACTACATGCATTTGCATGTCCATATTTTTGGCACATACATACTCTTTGATGTTAAAGAATGAAATAGCCTAGAACATTTGGAAAGGTCAGGAACAGAATGAGAAGGGCAATGTGACAGGTGTGATTATACTCCAATAAAGTGAAACTCTGTAAAGTACCAGAATTCAATACTTAAGACTTAAAATCTTAGAATCAGATTATTATCTCTGCATATTTAAAGAAATGTCATAAAGGCACTAAACAGTGAATGAAATAGTTTACAACTTAATACTTATTGTCACATAATAAATCTTATTCAATTTTCTTTAATTATATTTCATTTAAACCATTCCCCACAATTGGGGCATCTGAGGATATTTATAGCTATAACTAAGGAATAAATCAACAATGATCACTGTTTCCTGGTACTCAGGCCCTAGGAGACCTAGATAAGAACTCAGAAAAATATTCTTCAGATTTCAGTACAAAACTTAATAGCGCTCATAAAATATTGACCATGAGAAGGACTTATATTTTAATAAAGCCTATTTGATTTTATATTAAATATAACCTAGCGAAAATCGATTAAGGCACATGGAAAGATCTAGGTAGAAAACTTTTCACTTATCCTGTGAATATTTTTCAGTTATACAGATGACTCTGAAGGAAGCAAAATTATCCAAATATTTTATTCACTAGTGTCAAAGACATCAAAGAGAAACCTAATCTTTGTATTTTATTTGTTCACCAATTAAGAAAATTATATTAATTAAAGCTCAATATCCATAGATGCATATAGGAAAAGAATTATCTTTGAATCAGACAGATATGAGTTTGATTCTAGTTCCTCATCTTATCATAAGATCAGACCTTGGGCAACTTGTTAATTTCCATGAGACTTATTTTTGTCATCTGCAAAATGTAAGGCAAAAGCACCAACTCTATATAGTTATTGTTATAATTAATGTTAAAATATGAAAAACACCCAGATGAAACAGACATTAAATGAGAGTAATTGGAAAGATAAGGAAAAATATCATAGTACACTACTCACAACATCAAGTACATTATCTGTACTAATAAGTACATTAATTATTAGGCATGTGGCAAATGCTTGTTGAATAAATGAAGACTAGAAATTGCTAGCTACTGTGCTGAAAAGACTACTCCATGTTTTGGTAGTTCTCCCATATATAAAAACAAAACATTCCTCTTTATTTCACTCAATAAATACATCAAAAGCCTATTCTGTACTAGGTACTGTGCTAGGTTCCAGACAGTGGGAATAAGTATAACTTTCAGACTGCTTAGTAAGACAGATCCCTGAAGATGCAATTTCCATGTACTGTGACGAGTTTGACAAAGAACCACCTGACCTTTTTTAAAAAATAATTATTTTATTTAACTATTTATTTATTTATTTATTAGATTTTGACCAGAGAGAGACAGAGAGAGAAAGAGAGCTGTCACACCGCGATCGATCATGTGTGAGTTCAGCACCCTCAACCACCATGTTACCTGCCGGCCCCAAGAACAGTCTGACTTTTAGGAAGTGTACCCAACCTAATTTTGAGGGACTTAAGACTTTTCAGAGAATGACTGAGTTGCATGAGCCAGACTAAAATGCCAGAAGGACTGAAAATATATTTGGACAGGTTAGCTCATTACATGCCTGTATAGGTATGGCATGAGGATCTGGCACGCTGCAATATGCTTGCTAATTTTCTTCAGTTTGTCACTCACTAACCTCTCTAGACAGTCTCTCTGGCACTCTTGTTTTCACTTTCATCTAGATTCAGCTTCAGCAGATGACTTCCTGATCCCCAGCTCTGTTTTTCCTCTACCTGCTCAGCTTTTAGGTGGTGTCTAGTGGTGTCTATGCCTCTTGGTGTCTGACATCAGCCCTGACGTTCGCTGGTTTCCTTCCTGTGCACTGCTTGGTAACACAATGACAGAGGCTCTGTGGCTGTGGAGCGTGGCAATGGAAATAACCAACCAAGGTCCTGACACCGTTATTCTAAAGAAATACTGTTTGGGTTTGTCCTTTATTGAGAAGACATGTTTAAATTTCCTTCTTTATGCCAGACATCATCACACATACTGGGGAATCAAACTGTCTTTCTGAAGCTCATTATGCAGTAGGCCAAATAACATGAAAAACAAATGCATAGCACGGCGAGAGTGGTGCTGATAAGAATTTGTGCAGAGGTCTAGAAACACAGAGGTGATTCTTATCTGGTAGTGAACTCATTATTATAAATATATGAGCACACTGAGCATATATAACATGAATGCATAGACCAGGCATCACAGTGTTATTATTCTCTTATTTACGATTAAATCAACTCTTCTATATTACAGAAATAGTTGCAGAATATGAGCACTTTTCTTGAACCCAACTTTCAGATATATGATTCAGAATATTGAATTCTAACTTAATTGCCCTCATTTCATTTTTGAACAGAGCTCTATCTGGTTCTGGGAGAAGAGAAACTCCATCATTATGGGGAGGCATAATATAAACCCTGAACAAAGAAAGTGATATAATGAAAGAGACTCATTCATTAAAATAAGATATTATGCACAACTCTCCAATGACATTTTTATTCATGATGCTTTATCTTCTTAAGAAGATGGATTTTGAAAGGTATTACAATTTATTTGAAAGAAAGACTTCCTAATTCATAAGAATTGTCATGTTTTGGCATTGATAGGTAGTAAGCAAATTCAGAAAACTTTGGAGAGTGTCTGTTTCGAATTGAAGCCATACTAGGTGTGGAGGCCACTAAAATGAATGACATGGTCCCTCAAGCCCACAAAGAGTTATTGCTCTAGTAAGAAGCAGTGATAAAAGTTGTTTTGGATAGTAAGGGGAATATACTCTTGGATAAGACTGGATATGGTGTTTGGAAATTAACCAACCAAAAACCTCCTGTGGACAGTTTTCTTAGACTGATATGTGAAGGATGTAGATTACAAGGTGGAATGTATCCCCCTCACTTTTTTGTTTCCAAATAAGTTGACAATGAGACTGAAATAGAGGATAAATACTGCTCAGTCCTTCAACTGAGAGAGTGACAGGTAGAAAAGGAGTATGAACAGCATAAAAGATAGTGTATATATAAAAAAGATTTATAGATGTGCATATATTTGTATGTGTGGGTGTGTATATGTCTGTGTGTGTGTGTGTGTGTGTGTATTTAAGTTTATTTTTTCTGTGTAAAATGAAGGAAAAAGAATGAGAGACACAGGTATGCTCAACGATGTCTCTCCATACTATGGTGCTCCCTCAGCCTTCCAGACATCGAGGATCACTGTTGTACCTGTGCACATGGCTGGCATGTTCACGCTGACCAAGGTTGACTTAACTTGGGCTACCCATGTGGCTCCAGTGTCTCACAGTGGTGCCCTATCACCCATGTTATAATTTGGGCCTGAGGATAATGTGTGTGTGTGTGTGTGTGTGTGTGTGTGTGTATACACATATGTATATATATAAATTCACACACACACATTTTTTGAGAGGTTTTTGCTATAGGGCACATGCGCTTGCCAGAAAGACAGAGGAAGACAGACAGAAAGCGAGAAATCACCCCCTAGGGGGATAGGCTACACCGCAATTCATTCTCCTCTTGAGATCTTGGGCAGCACGCACACACACACACACCTGGCATGACTTTAAGCCACCAGGTCCGGGACTCAAACTGCAGTGAACTACTTGGGAGTCCAGCAACATAGCCATTACATCAACTGCTGGTCCCCACACACACATTTTTTTTAAAGAGATATTTTTTTACTATAAGGCACATGTGATCACCAGAAAGACAGAAAGTGAGAAATCACCCCCCAGGGGGATTGCCACACCACAGTCCTTTCTCCATTCTCCTCTCAGGATCTTGGGCATGCACACACACATGCCTGGTGTGAGTTTTAATCCGTCAGGTCTGGGACTCGAACTATAGTCAACTGCATGGGAGTCCAGCAACATAACCATTATGCCATCTGCTCGTTCCAAGGGTAATATATTTTTTGAGAGGTTATTATTATTATTATTATTTGCTATAGGGAGCGTGCACTCGCCAGAGAGACAGAGAGACAAAAAGTGAGAAATCACCCTCTAGAGGGGATGGTCACACCGCAATCCCTTCTCCTCCATTCTCCTCTTGGGATCTTGGGCACACACGTACCCGCATCTGGCATGAGTTTAAGCCATCCAGTCCAGGTCTTGAACTGCGGTCGACTACATGGGAGTCCAGCGACATAGCCATTATGCTAATTGCTGGTCCCTATATTTCTAATACAGTTGAAAAGGAACTTGAGTCAAATATCTTTTCTACTACAGAAATAGTTTTATTTTTATTATTTTTTTCGCTATTACTGAGCAAAGGGTCATATTTTAGCATAATGTAATTATTATATTTATGTAGGTAGTCATATTTCCATATTCTTGAGAATCATTTATAAGTATATCAGGATTATTGTATTTGATATTTCAGAAAAATAGTAGTTATTTGTTCAGCCATGTAGGAAGTCCTAAGAGTGACCTTTTTACCACTGGGTCATTGGGAAAATCATGATTCATTTTTGGACAGAAAAACATAGAAAAATATGTCATGATTTTCCTCACAACCTGATAGAAGTAAAAAAAAAAAACCATCCATGCAGTCAAAGCAATTAGAAATATGACTGCATATAGAAAATATTCCATCTATATCTATAGTTTCAACCACTATCTCTATACTGATGACTGTTTTAAACCTCCTGACCATACTCCTCACCTGCTCTATGCTGTGTATGTCCACTATAATCTAGAAAATCCACAAACAGCTCTATCTCAACATCTGACTATCACTTATTCCTCAAATGCACTTCTAATATTTCTGAACACAGTTAAGAGATACTATCTCTTACCCAAGTACTTAAGCCAGAACCTAGGATTTGAGTTCCTACCTTTTTCCTTTATACTCTCTCATATAATCTTATTTATTTATTTATTTATTTATTTTACTTTTTAGGTTTTGCCATAGAGCACATGGCTTGCCGGAGAGAGAGAGAGAGAGAGAGAGAGAGAGAGAGAGAGAGAGAGAGAGAGAGAGAGAGAATGAATGAATGAATGAACTCATGCCCCAGGGAAGATGTCCATGCTCTAATACCTTCTCCATTCTTCTGGGATTATGGGTAGACATGCACACACATCCAGCATGATTTACAAGCTACTAGATCCAAGAACTTAAACCACAGTCAGTCATGTGGGAGTCCAGCGCCTTAACCACCATGCCACCTGCTGGCCCCTCTTGTATAATCATATACTTGCAAAACACATTTAATCAGGATCACATCTGGTCTTGTATCATAATTATCATGTAACAACTTTTTTCTCCCCTGCTAACTCTCATTAGTCCAGAAATACTACCACAGACTCTAATCTATTCTCTTGGTTCCACAGTGAATTTATGATATAAATTTGAAGACATCACCCTCCTGTTAGAGGCAGCAACCTACGAGCAACAGGATAAAAAGTCCAAGTTACTTACTTAGCATGGGGAATGGGACTTTTTTCTAAATGAGCCTCGGGTTTTTCTGTCTTTTCATTCTTCTTATCTGCTATAGCTCTCCCAGAAAAATACTGTCCTGGAAACAATAGAACTTATGTCTCTAGATAATGCCTACTAAAGACTCAATGTTTGGCTCAAACCTCATCTCCTTTATGAAATTTTCCCAGACACCAGGCTGGTTAGAGCCCATTTTTCATCCTCCCCTAGCTCCCTAACCTCACAGCCTTTATCACTACTCTTAATAATTCATTTTCTGGTCTTTCATTCCTGTGGGATCCTTAAGGGCAGGAACACTGACTTATTTATCTCTGTCTCCAGTAGTTCCTGTTTGGTTTTGCAGAGTGTAAGTGTTCAATAAGAGCTTTGTGAATGCATCTAAATCATGGGTGTATGAAAGGATGAATGAGTGCATAAATGAATGAACCAGATTATGATTAGCTACAAAATGAACTTCAACTAAAGAATAATGGTGAATAGATGGGACCCAACCTTCACGCAGACCCTTATGACATCCAAAAACCCCATCACTGATGTTCTCTGTCACCTCTAATGAGTCACTTAGTCTCTCATCTGTAAAGCTTAATTAGTGCTTCAGCAATAAGTGCAAGCTCTTAAAATGCTAGGTGTTAAATTCATTGCTTCAGAAACACTGCCATGCTCATATTCATTTGGAATAAAACTATAAGATACGCAACAATACTCCATTTTCAATTAAAAATGCTAGGTTCCCTCTTGCCTGAAATAGGTTTAATGGCAGCTGGTTTCCAGCTGCTCCTGAAGATGCCTCAGCTTCCAGCGTGGGAATATTACCATTTCTGAGATGCACAGTTCCTTCTTTTAATTCCAGGGCAACCCTGCATGATGCCGCCATCCTAAGAGTCAGCACAAGTTGAACAATCAAAGTGAATGAGAAGAGAAGCAAACAGGCAGTTCTCCTAGTGGGAATGGTTAACTGGCTCTCCGTTAGTCAGAAGGCTGGCAATTTTATGGTTTCTCTACTAAACCTGCACTGAGTGGTCTACTGCAGAGAAGAGAAAATAGAGTTCGTATCTCCTACAGTTTTAACTAACTGCAGGATTAGGGAAAGCACAAATGACAAAAAGAAGTTGAAGGTTACACACAAAGATTACAAGGTATAGCAACAATTCAATTTAACAAACGTGATTTTGAGATCCTACCACCTAGAAAATACCGTGTTAGCTTCTGAAGAAGGCACTCTGACAAAAGGGTAAGAAACAGTTCTGAGCTTCTGCAATTTTGCATAGTGAGTAGGAGTGTTTGCTGCTTACACATACTGACCTGCTATAAAAGGCTAGTATGGAAATGCAAATTGTTAAGGGGATAAGAAAGGGAAGGAAAGGTTATTTCTGACTTTGGCTCTGAGGAAAGTTTTTCAAAGAAGGTAAAATCTGAGGATCTCATCTGACTCCCAAACTGTTCTTCTCATCTTCGCCCAATTCTGAAAAGCTGAGAAATAAAGAGCAAAGGCAGGGGACAAATGATCACCATGAGGACTGATGATATTAGTCTGAAAGGCTAATGTCAAGTGGACTCACTAAAACTGGTTCCTGAATGAAAGCAGGATTTCCCACTCACCATGGCAGAGTGGGACGGCATGCACTGCTCCACTATTAATGGGCTGCCCAGGTAAGGCGTCAGCACCTAGGACAGTTCTTGCTCTAAAAGGACTGCTCTGATCCCGGTTTTTCTTCTTAAATGTACCAATCAGATAAGTCACTTCACTGCCACAGAATAAAGCACATAGACACATCAGTTGAGTTCCCTTTGTGGAAGGAAACATAAGAAGTGGGGTGAAAACATTTCCAACACATGACAGCCTCTGAGTAGTAAAAGGGAAGGAAAGACATCTCAGGTAGGGGAAGAGCTGAATGTGAATGTTGTAAGAAAACCCTAAAAAGATGGGATAATATAATGATCAAAAAGAAGGAAACTGGAAGAAGAGTAACTGGACAAGGGGGTATGTTGTACAGTAGGATCGTTTTCTTCTCAAAGTGATTAGGGAAATTTGAGTTTTATGAAATTATATTTTCCATCCTACTTATCTGCTGGGTGAGATCAAATTCCTGTGTATGGAGTTTTCTGGAAGGGAACTATACAGATTACATATAGTTAGGTCCTCCATACTGCTATAGTACATCAGTATGAAAACAGAGTGGCAAAGATTGGCAGTGCAGGACAGAAAGGCATGGCAAGGTAAATTAAATAGCATAAAGAAGTTAAGTTCAAGCATGTAACAAAATGTAAATGATGTGGAGTGCCAAAGGGCATGAGGGTGGAAAGAACCATGAGCGTAATTTGATTTTCATTCCTACCCTTCTTAGAGCACCTAATATTTTTAGGAAGCCAGGTTAATGAGACTGAACAAGGTTTAAACTGAACCAGCAAAGGGTATCTGCAATGCTTCAGGCCACAAATGGCTTTAAATGCATGACTGAATAATCAGAGTACCATCATGACCATACAGCCGAAGATTACCTAAGGATATCCTTTCTTAACAAGTTAGAAAGAAATGTTATGGGTGTTTTTAATTTATTATATAAATATGAGAGTTTATGGCTACAGCATCAACTTAGCATGTGGACTACATATGATTATAGGGAAAGATGGGCAGTTTCTCAGGTGTGAATGTGCTAAAATTCTGAAGGGGATCTATCACTGAGGTTTCTGAAGAGGAAGATGACTAAGTAGTCATGTAGATATTCAAATCAAAGAGCATTCAAGTTCCCCGATGAAGCACTCACTTTTACATTAGCTATGAATTTCATCATATAAAACTTGACCTTGGGACCAGCAATTAGCATAACGGCTATGTTGCTGGACTCCCACATAGTCGACCACGGTTCGAGTCCCAGACCCGGTGGCTTAAACTCACACCAGGTGCGTGTGCGTGCGTGCCCAAGATCCTGAGAAGAGAATGGAGGAGAAGGGATTGCAGCGTGGCCATTCCCCCTGGGGGGTGATTTCTCGCTTTCTGTCTCTCTGTCTGTCTGTCTGTCTGTCTGGTGAGCGCACATGCCCTATAGCAAAAATCTCTCCAAAAAAAAAAAAAAAAATCTTGGCCTTATGCTACTGTAAAATGACTGAGCTGGCAGAGGTAAGTTATGTGTTTGGGTCAAAGGCTAGGAATTATTGGCATGGTTTATTTGAAACTGTCTAGGTGTGACATCTGACAAGGAGAGAGAAAGCAGATAACAAAGAGCTTGCATGCCACTTCATTTCCAAGTATACTGTCATAAGGAGATTAAAAACAAACAAAAAATTTGAAATTTAACAACCTCTAGAAATATGTAAAATGTAAGAATGAGTCTACCTCTTAAAATGTACAATCCATAGATGTTGAAAAAATTGGTACTTTTGATCATTTCTTAACCTAGCCATCTCCCTCACACATACTCCCATTATTTTTATAGTGCAACTGTCGCACTTGCTTTGTAAGGGCAAAATACTGAAGTTCATTAAGAAGAAACTTTTCACACAAGAGGTATTTCTAGTTTATGACATACTACTGCTTTAAATGGCCCCAGGGTTAATATTTTTAGAAAGTAACTATGCCATTTTTGGAGGAATTTCTCTCAAGCACAAGTTATTTTATCATTTCCATTTCCAAAGAAGCATTCATGTTTCTAACATAGTAATTATATTAAACCTGCTTTTATATCTGAATATATATATATATATTTTTTTCTGTACCCTCCAAATACGATCATTCCAAAAGAATGTTTGTAATTTTGTTTTCAAGGGATCAACACTTACCCTTTGTAGTTGATTTCCTCTAACTTTTAAGAATGAAGGAGGATTTGAACATTAACCACACTTCATTTCCACTTTGGTGGGATGTGTGGTTTAGCCAAAATGACCATTTCTAAGATAGCGCTTGGGTCTTTAAAGTCAGACACACCTGGATTTGATCATAGCACTTGATATTTGGTAATAAGTTGTGCTTAGGAAATTATGTTACAATCCTGAATCATTTACCCTAATTAAACATTTCAGTTTATTCTTCAGTAAAATTGGTTTTGGAAGGGTATGAATCTCTTAAAATGATTGAGAAGATTAAGTGAAGTAATATAACAAGTGCTAATGGTAAGCCTTCAAAAATACATTTGGTGCTACTATTATCTTTGAATGAGAGAAATTAAAGAAATCTTTGAACTTAATTAAACTTATCATCAAACTCCCCAAAAAAATGACCACAGTTAAATTTCATGTCAGATGGCTATAAATTTTTTTGAGGTTTTTGCTTTAGGGTGCATAAACTCACTAGAGGGAGAGAGAGAGTGAGAGAGACAGAGACAGAGACAGAGACAGTAGAGGGAAAGTGAGAAATCACCCCTGAGGAGGGATGGCCACACCACAATCCATTCTCCTCTCGGGATCTTGGGCATGCACACACACCCAGTATGAGTTTCAAGCTATCGGACCCAGGACTCAAACTGGGTCGGCCATCTTGGACTCCTGTAACCACTACGCCATCTGCTGACCCCGATGACTGTGTAATTTAAAAAAATCTTTAGGGAAGGTGATCCTTCATCATTTTGTACATGATTCACCTTTAAAATATTTTTCCTCTTTTGCCTGCCAGCTGCACAAGTCCCCTTTTCGTTATTTCTGGATTGGCACAGGAGCTGATCTGGCATATAATTTATGTGTCGTGTGTGTACAGTAAGTGGTGGATGTAGTAGCTATATATAGTATTTTTATAAAATGTTCATCATGGAATCAGATCCAAAGTCAGCAATTCTCTCTCACAGGCAGCTGCATCCAACTGAGTTTCCCTGGGGAAGGAAATATTTTATTTTCCACTAAGGCCACACAAAGCCCTAACATGAAAAGCAGCAGATAGAAGGCAGTTTTTCTCAGAGGGAGAGCTGCTTTTCTTTGTGAGTTGTGTACAGTGACCCTTGTGTCTGGTTTTACAATAAGGACTGATGTGTATTAGTATCATTTCCCAGAGGAGCAGGCATTAGGCTGTCTGGAAAGTCATGATGAATTTTTCTGGTTTTTCTATGCAGAAATGCATCAAGACTTTCCCTACAACTCAATATGGTGATGTTTTGTGATTCCCTGTGAAGATTAGGATAGTGTTTTGCAAATCTCACATAATACTCATTTGTTAACTACCAGGAAAGTATAATAAAGGGACAGCTATAGCAGCAATATCAACTCATGTTCCCTACATTTCAACTCTACATAGAACAGTGCACAGTGAGATGAAAGGGTACACATTATAGAATTAAGATCTGGTAGGGTTTCTTAGCTTCTGATCCACAGATTGCACAAACACCATGTGGTATGAAATTGATCCAGATGAAGTAGATCCATAAAATACATGCACTGCCCTTTCTAAAGCCTTTTGTCAATTTCTTAAAGGATATGTAGTTCAAAAAAATGAAGGACCCTATCACTTTCCAATGCTCTAAATCCTAAATAGAAGTCTCTTGATATGCAGGCAAATTCAAGGATATTCACATTTTGCCTCTAAATGCTATATGTGTATATACTGGTAGTACTTTCATTCAGTGGTGCTAATCACGAACCCAACAAAGTCATCCTTGATCACTTGCCCACCTGTAATCCAGCACCAAATGCTATCAGTTTACTGCCTAAATACTGTCCAAATCCATTCACTTTTCTCTAGTTCTACTAGTCTAGCCTAGTCTAATCCATGCTATCATTATCTTTCATCAGAACAACTGTGATAAACTCATAACTCTACTGTTACCCAGTTTTGTCCTCTGCCAATCCTTTCTCCTCAGGCCGGCCAGGGGGCCTTTTAAAAATGTAAATATGGGGACCAGCAGATGGCACGGTGTTTGTGTCGCTGGACTCCCAAGTGGTCATCCATGGTTCAAGTCGCAGGCCCAGCAGCTTGGGACTCATACTGGGTGCATGTGTGTGCATGCCTGGAGTCCCCGAAGAAAGTGGGGGAGGGGATATTGCAGCGTGACCATCTCCCCCAGGGGTGACTTCTCACTTTCCGTCTCTCTCTGTCTCTCTAGAGAGCACACATACCCTGTAGCAAGAATCTCTCTATTTTTCTTTCTTTTTTCTTTTTAAAGGTAAATCTGATAACATTCACTGAATAAAACAATTTTGCAATTTCCCATTTCTCTAAGGGAAAAGACAAAAGTCCCAAACATGACACTGAATAGTCTGGCCCTTGCTTAACCTTGCAGCTCCTCTGTGCTCCACACTTCCATCCACTCCCTCCATTCCAGCAAGAATAACCTTCTAATCCTTTGTACATGTTCTGTGGTCTTCTGCTGAAGGTTCTCAGTCTGTATTGTTCCTGCTATCTTGAATTCCTTTTTCATTGAGTTAACTGTATTAATGCTTCCTCTCTCCATGCAGTCACACATTAATGTAGCAAAATCTTCCATGAGCTCCATGATTGGGTCAATTTCTCTATTATATACACTCATGGAACCACATTCTCCAGTTTCAGATCTACAATAGTTATAACTATACGATTTTATTTACCTTGTGATTATTTGATGAATGTGAATCTTTTCAGTTTGACTGTAGACTCCATGAAAAGGGACTTAGAATAGGTTTGGCATTGTGCTTTGTAAAGAAGAGGAACTGAGAGGTATGTGCTTACTGCATGAACAGTCTCTTTTACTGAGATATAAGATTTTTTTTAATTACATATTTTTTTCAAAATTTATTTATTTATTTATTTTAATTTGACCAGAGAAGGGCAGAGCAAGAGAGAAAGAGAGAGGGAACGTGAGAAAGCAAGCCGCCAGGTCCAGGACTTGAACCATGATCAGCCATGTGGGAGTCCAGTGCCCTTAACCACCATGCCACCTGCCGACCCCTGAGATATAAGGTTCTTAAAAGCAGAAATTATAGCTGTATAATGGGTGGAACAAGGTAAAAGATTTATAACCATTTCCCCTGAGACTAAATTACCTTCCCACTAATTGTTAGCTACCTGGTTTGGGGTTCTACAGTGGTTATCACCAATCAGTAGGAACTATTGTTACTGTGAGTTTACAGACTCAGAAGTGTGAGACTTAGGAACAAACAGAGAAGCCATTCCTTCTACTTCCCCATTTTGACAATTAAAGAGTTATATTAGTGATTCTCCTAGAGTCTTCTTTGCTTGTGACATCTCAAAGATTCAGGAATGACAGTATGTGCAGTTTGAGATGTTCTATTTTACATTCATCAAGTCGGCTGAGAGACAGACTCAGCCTTGTAGATAAGATGGAGACTCTGAATTTGACTTTTTACTGCAGCAGTTTTTTAAGTCTATGCATAAAAAAACCTCATCATGGAATCAGACCTCCAGCAAGGTTTAGTGTTATCACACTTTCCTCACTTTCTTGGCCTTATCTCTTTCCGTATTATCCTTTAAAGTAGGAGGCATGAAGTGCCATAAGAATCACTCTTCAGGACCAAAGCATTCATTCTCTCAGCTGCCTAGAGCTGTTGATTGTGACAAATCACAACTGAATTTGTGGCTGGAATTCAGGAATTTCCTTCCTTCAAAAGAAGCTATGAAACTTCCTCACTGTAAATACTCCTCTTCCATGGGGGCACCCAGCCTCCAGTGAATGATAGATGTCAAAGGCTGCCCTCTTACTTCAATGACAACTATGGAGGGTACAGTAGCATCCCATTGTAAAGAGAAAAAGTGATGTTTTTGGATAGAGCACAAGGCCAGTGGCCACTAGTGGGCTGCATGAGCCTTTAGTTCAAATCCCATGTCCACCATCACTGTTCAATCAGTATTTATCCCAAAGTTGACACCCATGGCTGCACAAGGAGTCTCTGATGACACAAGTACATGGATAAAATCATAAATCTCAATTCATGGATGATCCAGTTTAGTGTATAGGTTCCAACCAAAAAAATGCACAGTTCCTGTACCAGGTACCCACTCAGGGTGGCCCTGAAAAATAGTGGTAAGAGGAAACTCTCTCAATGGGCAGAACTTTGGTGGCTAACTACTTTATGGGGGAAGAAAAGGAGCCTAAAGTAGAATACATAGGGATTAGAGTGAAACATTGAATGGCTTGGCTGGTTGATTAAAGGTCTGTAAAGAAAATAAATAAAAAATAGAGAAATCAGCAGCAACAAAGAGATCTGGGGAAGAGGTAAGAGAACAAAACCCTATGAAAGTGGCTGAAGTATGAAGATCACTGTATGTCTTTTTTTTTTTTTTTTTTTTTTTTGGAGAGGTTTTCACTATAGGGCGCGTGCGCTCACCAGACAGACAGAGAGAGACATAGAGACAGAAAACGAGAAATCACCCCTCAGGGGGGATGGTCACATCGCAATCCCTTCTCCTCCATTCTCCTCTCGGGATCTTGGGCACACACGCACATGTGCCCGGCGTGAGTTTTAAGCTACAGGGTCCGGGACACGAACTGTGGCCGACTACGTGGGAGTCCAGAGACATAGCCATTACGCTAACTGCTGGTTCCCAAGATCACTGTATGTTTAAGTTCATGAGAGAGCTTCTACCCATGTCACTGACACATGACAGCAGGCATGGACCAAGAAAAGACAGGAGACCAGGAGTTCAGGCCCCTAAAGTTCTGGTCACATCCAGTAGGTTAGCCTTCAGGATAAGCATAGTCCAGGGTATGTATCAAGGATTAGGAAAGTCTAGAGTGCGTAGGAGAGGACAACAGTAGTATCAGTTAAGGACTCAAGGTCAGTTTAAGAGGTGTGGCCCGTGGTTTGTTTTCATTAGCCTTATCTTGTATGTTTCCCTTACAAAAAAGACCAACCAGTATCTTCGGGCAGCTATTGCTAGAAGAATAAACCTACTATATGAAAGAACTAGATATGAAAAGGACAGTGACTGTGGTATATATGGGAAATCTACCTTGTTCCAAGTACTCTCCCATCCATGGGTGCAATTTTGTGGGGGAAGAGGTACCAAAAGGATCCACCTGCTTCAAATGGAGGTAACTCCAGAAGGTTATCTAGGTCAAGAGTCCCTAAGTATCAGTGAGGAATCTCTGTTCCAACTGCCTCACAGTACAGCTTCTCTTTCTGACCAGCTCTGATTTGCTCATCCAACATCACAGGTGTTATGACCAGGAATACTCTCTAATAAAGCTCCTGCATGCAAATCTCAGACTCTAGTTGTTTCCAGCTGACCTCACCTATATAATTGGTGTTATAATCCCAAAGGAAAATTTAGCTACTCTTATATATTTGATAGTTAACTTTACAGTGTACTTATGGGTAACCTGAAAGTTGTTTTAGGACCATATTATGGGGTCTCAACCATAGGATACATTATATCAAGATTCAAATGATAACATATTATGGGCTGAGAGTGACCCCTTAAAATTCATATATTGAAGTCCCAGCCCCCCCCCCAGTACTTTATAATGTATTCCTATTTGGATATAAGATCTTTAAAACAGTGCTTACATCAAAGTAGGGCCATTGAGTGGGGCCCTGATTATGACTGGTGCTCTTATAACATGAAGAAGGATTTAAATTACTGGTGAATATCTGTAACCAAGAGCAAGATCTTCTTCTCCCCAGGTAACCCATCTCAGCTCCAAGTTGTAACCTCTTATTGAATAATCAAGATCCCTAAGGTAAGTATTGAAAGATGGAAGTCTCTTCTCTGTAAAACCTATGTACCTCACTGTATTGTAAATAAGAATATCAATCTTTTTCTAAGAAACTTGTTATCTTGTGACAGGTTTGGACACTTGAGGGGTAGGTAAGGTTTGCCTTATGCTATCTTGAAATACTTAATCTTCAATATGTTTTCATTGTGGGGCCACAAGCCAGGCTAAACCAAGTCTAGTTAGGCATTTCTATTTGGAAATTAAAGGTGCTGTAAAAGAACAAGTAAAATCACATCTACCCCCACCATCAACTTGTAATTTTGAGATTTCTCACATCCTAATTCCTCACTCTCAGAAAGGAGAAGTGAGATTGGTCAAATTACAATAGAATAATGATACAACAATTATAATAATACAGTATTTAACACTTGTGATCACTGACCATATACTATCTAAGATCCCAATAACTTCACGAGCATCAGCTCATCAATCCTTCCAACAACTGGAATATACCTGTTTTAGTCTACTTGGGCTGCTGTAACAAAATACCACATGCTGGCTGGCTTAAACAGCAAGCACTTCTTTCTCACGGTTCTGAAGGCTGGAAAGTCCAGAATTAAGATCCCCACAGATTCGGCATCTGCTGAAGGCCCTCTTCCTAGTTAGTCATCTTCTCACTGTGTCTTCACATGGTCTTCCATTGGTGTGCACACACAGAGGAAGAGAAAGATATCCTGTCTCTCTCTTTTCATAAGGGCTTAATCTCATCAGAAGAGTCCCAC
Source organism: Tupaia tana (assembly GCA_026018925.1). NCBI lineage: Eukaryota > Metazoa > Chordata > Mammalia > Scandentia > Tupaiidae > Tupaia > Tupaia tana. Next base: position 78,986,365 of record JAKSZU010000015.1, read on the forward strand.
CCTCATGGCCTAACTTTACCCTAATTATCTCCTAAAGGCTCTGCCTCCAAATATTATATGACATTGGAGATTAGGATTTCATAATATGTCTGCGAAGGGGCAAACATTTAGCCCATACTCGTTTTAAGGAAACAGATGCTAAAAAAGTGAAGGACCCAGCCTCAGGTCATGTGGGAGCCGACAGAGCCTAATTTTAAATCCAGAAGTATTCTTTACTGAGCCTGAACTCAATAAAGATCGTCTCTACACAGAACAGCTGATTCAGAACAGAGATCACTGTGGACCTATCTCCCAGCGAAATTCAAAGCTGCTTCTGGAAGCAAAAGCAGCCCGGTATATGGAGGAACTGAAGATACTGAAAATTATTTTCTCATCTCTGAGTCTGTTCAGAAAGATCTAATGGACCTTGAAGAAGAAGCAAATGAGTGACTCTGCTTGATGTTTTTGCCCTCCCCATGCCTTCCTTTTTTCCATTTATTTAGTCCTTAAATACAGCCTGGGGTGAGACTGTTTGAAAAGTGCTGCTCTTGATGCCAAAGTGAATGAAACAGACAGGACCCCTCACTTTTATGGAGTTGACCTCTTCCTCGTCTTTTTCTCCTTCTTTATCTTCTTTCACCTCCTTGCTCTTTCTGTTTTCTCCTAGCCACTCCTTCCCAGCCCATTCTAGGAAGAAACTGTTTTTTTTTTTTTCATACATCCATAAGCTCTATCTACCCTGAGTCTGTGGAACACACATATGTATAGTGTCATTTCATTTTGTTTGCTTAAAAACAGCAAGTGAGCCCCTAAGCCCTCACTTTCCTCACTCCAGATTCAGGGCTTCTCCTCTCCTAACCAGGTACCTTATGCCAGTGCCTCTCTTCTGGCTCTTATTGTACTATATCGTCATTTTTTCTCTACGCATCTTTCTCAAAGTGGCATGAAATTAAAACTGTGAAATCCCTGAGGGGAGAGAATATGTCTTTTATCTCTATTTTAATATCTCCACCATAATGAAGAGAGTAAAGTCCCTCACAGGAGATAGGGCTGCATATAATTTATCATCGGAGCCAGAAAAGTACTGAGTGGAAAAGGGCGCTATTAATAGTTACCCTAGAACAATAGATATAAACCTAGATGCACAGTCACCTTATTTTTAACTCTGCTTCCTAAGGTGATTTCTCTCATGTCTTAATAACCAAATTCTCTTAGAAAGAATAGAGAAAATACAGCAACTCATTTGAAAGATGTACAAATTTGAGTGTTTATAACTTCACGGCATCTACACTTTTGTTTATAGATTAATTTAGCAGAAGAGTTGATAGATGTGTACGGAACTAGCATCTCATGAAAGGAGATACAGTCAATGACGACAAATCATTGGTTAGCGAAAGCTCACGAAGTTGGTGACTTTATAGTCAAGTTTATTGCTGACTGATGTGATATTCAGATTGCAATGTTTGAGGATCAATAGAGCAGAAACTTCTCTCTTTCTCTTATTCCTTCGGAATATGATCCAAGGAATGATTTTGCAATTTCTCTGCCCACCTCCTTCCTGAGTCTTTCTAGGAGAACACCAGTAGATAATTAGACTGGTCCTTGCTTAACGATTTTTTAAATTTATTTTTATTATGTGTTTTATACATTCAGTCACTGCATATCATTACAGCTTCCAAAATACATTATTCCAGCAAGAAATAATACACTGTGTATTAGTTCAGTTAAACACGTTATCATCAATGGACTATTTTCCAGTTTTGTGTTTCTTAAATGCTTTGCTTCTTTCTTTTTGCTTAATGATTAAGGTATTCTGGTTGCAGGTGCCTGAGTGTCAAAGGTTCACTTCCATTTTCTATGTGATCAGAGGCAAGTCACTTAACTGTACCTCAATTGCCTCATCTGCAAAATGTTAACGGTATTTACTTCATCCAATTATAATGTAAATTATGTTAATATCTAAAAATACATCAATGCCTGGAATTTGGTAGGTTCTATGTAAGTATATGCTAATTGAATAATAGGTGTGTCACTTTAAAGGTAAAGACCTTCTCTTATCATATGAGGGGAGACAGAGATAAAGTCTCCATGCCCTTGTCTATTCTACTTCTCTTACATATGATACCTTTCCCCAAATTTTTCTCTGCATCTGACAGAGTGTGTTGGTCATTAATTGAAATTTCTGCATCATGGGTTCCACAGATGGTGAGACAGTCCTGAGATTTTAATTAAGGCTAAGGAAAAAGGCAGACTTTTAGGTCTTAAGCTTCAGCCATGCACCAATGGCATACTAGGAAATTACTCAGCTAATAGAAAATGTTCCTTTCCATCTCTGTGTATAAATTCTTCTGGATTATTTGGTGAAGAAGGACAGTGTGGAATCATGGAATTTGAACATTCTTTGTACCTTATTAAAACTGTACGCCTTTATTGAGGTGATAGGAGGAGGCTAAGGAACTTTAAATAGTAGATTAATGCAAGAGGAAGTAGCTTTTAAACATAACCACTGTACTGCCATTACCATGAACACTAATGAGTTTCCAAATTTTAGTTTTTCTTTTATAACCTTCATGGCTTTTGCATTATTTGAGAACCACTTACACTATTCCTTGCCTCAAAGGTATTTTTTCCATATTCATTCCATATTTTAAACTTAAAATGTTTACAAAGGAAGAAAACTAGATGTCCTTGTTATAAATGTAGGAGCATAACTGCCCTTTAGTTTACCATAAATAGAAGATAGTCTAAACAGAAATATGATGTCAAGAAAATAGTTACTAAATCTAAGAGATCTTCATGCTTGCCAGCCTGTTGAGCTCCTGATTTGCATTCTCTTTATTGCAAAAGGATCTGAGCAGGTGTTTGTACCTGTGCACTAGACTGCAGAGGCAGTGACTCCTTGGTTTGAGTTACAAGACTGAAAGAGACAAGGAAAACCTTCATCCACATGAGATTCAGTGGCATTTAGTGTGTTTCCTTTTTATCAATCTCATGTAGACATTTCACATTTGGGATACATCAGGAGGAGGGGACAAAGAAACAATGTATTGGCTAAAGACTATTCCAGGTGAGTGCTGGGTTTGAATTGTGTTTCTGCACCTCACATGTAGAAAGACTTTACAAAACATTTTTCTTTTCTGGGTTTGTTTTCATCTGCAAGGGTCACCAGAGACTTGGTGATGAGCCATTAGGTAAAAGGCCCACAGCCTCACACATCTAAGATAGTCAGGGCTTAATACATGATTAACTTTTTCTAAAGTTATATCAAGATTTTATAGGAAAATTGGCTTTTTTATTTCCAGGATCCCATATTTTAGGAGTGGCACAGACTCTTTCCTGGCTGTATTGAAGTTCATATCTGGATACTCTAAGAGACATAACCTAGTTCATCACCCATAAAATCTCTTCTACTTATAGAAAAAGAAATTGCTAAGTTCCTAATATGAACTAGACATAATAGAGGATCTGAGTTACAGAAGTGAATGATAGCAAGCTTGTCTGCAAAACAAGAGAGGCTTGAGACCAGCAGTTAACGTAATGGCTATGTTGCTGGACTCCCATGTAGTCAACCGTGGTTCGAGTCCCAGACCCGGTGGCTTAAACTCATGCCAGGTGTGTGTTCATGCGTGCCCAAGATCCTGAGATGAGAATGGAGGAGCAGGGATTGCGGCATGGCCATCCCCCCTTGGGGGTTATTTCTCACTTTCTGTATGTCTCTCTCTGTCTTTCTGGTGAGTACGCATGCCCTATAGCAAAAACCTCTCCAAAAAAAAAAAGAGAGAGGCATGTAAACATAAAATTATGATGCCATATTTAATCATTTCTCATTTGCACATTTTTTTTCTCATTTTCACATTTTTGTCCAATGTATCCTGCAGTTGATAGCCTCTTGTACATGACAAAAATGGTAAGTGCTATTTGGGAAAGAAGTCCAGGATGCTCTGGTGAGGGCAAAAGAGAATAAGGTGCAGAGAGAGTTTCTCAAAGGAGAAGATGCTTAGTGATTGGGAAGTGCCAGTTAGGAGACCAAGGAAGGACATGGCATGTGCAAAGACACAGTCATAGGAGTGGTCACATTCAGGGGTCACGAGGCACTCTGTGTACTGGTAAGAGGGGGAAGTCAGGAGCAGGGGGGCATGAGGCTGAACAGCTAGTAGAGGTCAGGTCATGCAGAGCCAGATTACATGGTCTGCACATTATCCAAAGAGCAGTAAGAATTTTTTTTTTTTTTTTTTTTTTTTTTTTTTTTACGAGAGATTTTTGCTATAGGGTGCATGCACTTGCCAGAGAGACAGAGAGAAAGCAAGAAATCACCCCTGAGGGAGGAAGGCCATGCCCAATCCCTTCTCCTCCATTCTCCTCTTGGGAACCTGGGCATGCATGTACATGTGCCTGGAGTGAGTTTTAAGCTGCTGGGTCTAGGACTTGAACTGCAGTCAACTACGTGGGAGTCCAGTAATGTAATCTGCTGGTCCCAGTAAGAAATTTTGTAAGCAAGGGCCTGGCATGACTGAATTTGCAATACTGTTAGATTTCACTGCATTACCAGTGGGAAAAGCAGACAATGGCAGTGAAGAGTGTTATACATAAGGGACTTCTGGAAACTGAATCCCAACCTACCTGTCGGGAGTACAGTAATTGAGGAGACGCCACATTGGTGTCATCCTGAGCTACCAGAGCAGTATGCTCTGGGCATGATTCTGTGGTACTGGGTGGCTGGTCTATTTGCCTGAATGCAGCCTAAGTCAATAGTGGCGGTGTTTCCATTCCCATTTCCTGAAAGCTTGTGCTTCTGGCATTATCCCCATGTGCCCTGGGGGCAAATTTAGCTGGGCTTTGAATGTGTGAAAGCCCCATTATAACTGAGTGTCTGAAAAATCTCTCTTCACAAACATGCACTGAACAAGCAGAATCTGTTCTCAATAGGAAACAACTGTGCCACTGGAGTTGGCACGACCAAGTTGGAAGGAAAGCAAGTAACAGTGCTGCTGCCTACGACGCTGCCTCTCCCAGCTTCTGTTAAAGACTCCTTTGCTTCTCTCAAATCCATGAAACAGAGGGGAAATGCTGGGTATTCATATTCACAACTCCAATTATTTCCGATGAAGCCACCCCAGGAGCTGAATTACCTTAGCTAATATTTCTCAGTATTGTACCACTCTAATCTAAGAGGTTTTAAGTAAGATTCCCTAAAGAAGGCATTGTTCCTTCATCTGTTCAAAAATAAGGCACTTGCAAAGTTGCAATCGTGGTTCCCGCAGAAAGTGGGCCTTTGTTTGGTTTCATAAAATGGTGGGTGGGAAGAACATATTGGCAACAAAAAAGAAAAAAAAAAAGAAAGAAAGGAAGAAAGGAAGAAAGGAAGAAAGGAAGGAAGGAAGGAAGGAAGAAAGGAAGAAAGAAAGGAAGAAAGAAAGAAAGAAAGAAAGAAAGAAAGAAAGAAAGAAAGAAAGAAAGAAAGAAAGAAAGAAAGAAATGTCTAGAAGAATAGTTTCTAGCACATTTCCTAAGAGCCCCTTGTGCTTTTAGGGCCTGAAAGAAAGCCTTTGCTGACAGCATGTGGAGCAGGCAATCATGTCACCTGGTCCTGGCTTGCTAGGGACAGCCCAGGAGAACAAGCAGTAATAGTTCAGAATACTAACAGACCTGGGATTAAATCACGATTCTGTTACTTACTACTTGTAGCATCTTAGTAAATTACTTAAGTTCCTCAGAACTCTGTTTCTCTACTTTCACAGAATAAATGTTGATAAAAATATGCTATTATAAATTGCTACCTAAAATAACAAATCAAAAGTATTTGAGAAAAATGGAAGAGAACAGTCTCTTTTTTTAGCTTCTAATTCCATTAATTAATTCAAAATATATCATTAAAACCTATTATATGATGTGGGTAGATGGGTTGAGCATATATGCATGTATGAGTTGAGGTGGAAGGTGGGGTGATTTTTGAAAGTGGTTTTACAGGTAGAAGGAACAGGGTATGCAAAGTTTCTATTAAAAAAAGAAAAGGTCATACAAATTTAAGGATTTGAAAAGGTCAAAGGGACATGAAGGCAGAAAAATTAGACTATGAAGGGTGAGTTGGGACCAAGAATGCTGATCATTTAGTGGTTTATAAACCCAGTGTATTTGTTTGAGTCCCCAGAGGGATGAGATGGGACCCTCGGACACTCTGATTAAGATAATTAGAGAAATTTGAGGAAGATGAATGAAAGTACTGTTTATAAAGGTGTAGACAGGGTGCAGTAAAATCACTGCAGTACTCAGATACTAGGAACAAGATGCTTCATTGTCAACTCAAAAGCCAAGGCACAAAGGAAGGAGCAATGATCTCATAGGTACCAGGACAGAGACGGCTGGGTGAAGACGATCCCTGCCAGGATACCTGGGAAGGGATGTGGGCAGTTCAAAGTAACCCCACAGGAAGGGAACACACCAAAGGAGTAAGTCATCTGACTTGACTCTCCTTCTTTCTTCTGATATCTTGTAGGTGTCACCCACTGGCCAAATCCTTCTGCAGCCAAAGACCAAAGAGCCCACTGATGCCTGATTCATGGTTGTCAACGCCTAGGGTACTGGACAGGGCAGAGAAGAGGATGGAATGGATTTAGCGGTACATATGGAAGAGACATACTCTATAAAGAAATATATTCCTCACTGTAATGGCAAAGGGAAACCTCCTGACTTAGAATCCTTTGAGTTCTAGCACTTACCATTCTCGTGCTGACATAAACTTCTCCAGATCAGAGGCTTTGGATATAAATTGCTTGGGTTCAAAATCTAGGCCTACCACTTTTTAACTAAATGACTATGGGCAATTTATTTAATCTCTCAGTTTATATACAATAGGAATAATAGTAACTTCTGATTAGAACTTTTGAAAGGATTAAATGCAACAACACAGTGAAAGCATCTGGAACAGAATCTGGCAAAGATAGGTACTCAACAATGCTTGTTTTCCTCATTCATATTATTGACATTTCAGAGAATAAGGAACTGAAGTTTAGAGACTTACGAAAATCACAGAACTAGTCAATGTCAGAACTGAGAGAAATTCCACTACAACACAGCAACCCTTGCAACGGTCATCTTCAGTTCCCTTTACTGCTCTCCTAGACTGAGAAATCCGTCAAGGCGAGGATTATGCCTTATTCATTTTCCATCCTGAGAACCCATCACAGTACACAATTTTTGCTCAATAAATGTTTGATGAATGAGTATATAAAGCACAGTGACAGAAGGTACAAAAGTAATTACTGGAGGCCAGAGGAGAGCTTCCCTTGGAAGCCTAAAATCTTTTTCTCTTGTCCTGTATAAATAATTCTATAAATAACAAGATGTAACTTGACTTTTTCAACAAGCAACTGAGATTCAGTAACAAATGATAACAACTGACATACTATAGAATTTCCCTGAGGTCCAGTGCTTTGGTTTGAATATTTGACTCCCTATTTCTGAAGCTTTCTCCACACACACACACACACACACACACACACACACACCCTTCCATGGATATATTGGAAACAGAGAGATGCTCTAGAGTTCATAGGACCTTTTTGAAGCCAATATTATCCATGAAGTAGAGTTTTTGTTACTGTTTGGTAGAGGATATTTTATTATTCAATGTATGTTTTTAGTGGTCTCATTAGAGTTTTATTTATGTCATCTAACTTTGAAAGTATGTGAACAGTGGGGATTCTTAGGAGAAATAAAGTCTGTAAATATCTGACCAAAGTTGTGATCTTAATATCTTAGTACTTACATATTATTTGCATGGAAGTAAGTTAGGATCCTTAAATGATAACAGAGGTAATTTAGTCATCTTAAGTTAGAATAGCATTAGGATGAAAACTTTTCATAGTGTGATGTAAAAAAAAAATTATTGAAAAATAGACTAGCAGTTAGAAGACCTGGACCATATCATTGACAGTGTTTGGATGGGGCAATTTTGCTATTTGCAAAATGAGAATAACCACTTGCCTTGCCACCATCTCAGGAATGTCATTAGAATCAGATGCAATCTTATCTATGGACTTACTGTGAATAACATAAACACCAATGCAAAATACACAATTATAATCTTTCTACTTACATACAATATATTTAACAATTATAACATTGTTTTTCCTGCTTGATCCCTTTGATAGTCATTGAGGTTCCTTTACTCCATTCAATATTTGTAGTCAATATTTGCCTTAGTATAGAAAAGTCCCAGGGTTGAAAAGAAAATTTCTCCCTTATATTCCTTTCTAACTATGGGCAGATTTTAGTAGATTAAAGCAAAATTTGGGAACACTCATTGCTTGCAATTTGCATTCTAGAAAGCATAGTGCAATACTATGCCTCTTACTCACTTAGAACGTTTAGTCAAAGCAACATTTACTAAGCATGTATTAAGACCAGGTGCTGTGTTAGCTAAGTGTTCTCTAATCATGTATGAATAAAAATGTCTTCTTTCCCAGGGAAGTTGATGGTTTAGTACAGTGTAGAGCAATGACAGAGTAAGAACTCTGGGTGAGTAACCTGACCTTCTCTCTAAGCCTCCATTTTGTCATGTGTAAAATAGGGATAATAACTATACCACTTAAGGTTGCTATGAAAATTAAATAGGCTGGTAATTATAAGGATTTTAGCACAGCATGTGTTACATAATACGTACTCAACTAATTATGGCTATTTTTATTATTATTGGGAAAGACACACATGGAAATAGATCTTACTGTGACACATGCTACACAGTGACAGAAATGGTGTAGTTATCTGGGATCTTAACCCATCTCCCTTACCCTTCTAGGGTATTAATACATTTTGCTGTAAATCCAAAGATTAGCATGTTAGATGAATGTGATGTTGTAGACATCCTGTAGAAGGAGGAAAAATAATATTTTCCCCTAATGAAAAGTGTCTTAGTCCATTTTGCATTGCTAACAGAATACCTGATCCTGGGTGCATTTATAAATCAGATAGAAATTTATTTACAAACTCAAAATTCTGGTGGATGGAAAGCCCAATGACATAGGCCTACAGCAGAGACAAGAGAAGCACAGAGGATGACAGGCGTGTGCAGTGAAAGAGGTCCCAACTTATCTGTCCTTCATAACAACCAGCTCCTGTGAGAACTAAGTCCTTCTCAGGAGAACTAGTACTCACTCATGGAATCTTCTAAAACTTCATTAATCCATTCATGAGACTGCTACCTCCATGATGCAATCACATGAACTAATCACCACCCACTAGGCCTTACGCTTGGGACACTATGAAGGAATTAAGCTTTCACTTAATATCCTTGTAATATTGTCAATATACTCAAGTTCTAACACATGCATTTCTGGGAGAAATATTTAAACCATAGCAGAAAGTATGCACACTTCTATTGGTCCTTACAAGTAAGTGCGACTTGGCCCCCCCCCTTTCTAATGAAGGACTGTTGGAGGAGATTTAGATTCATTTGGGGCCTACATGATTAAAATACTACAGAAGAAAAACAAGAGATTCAATTTCCTCTAGAACTCCCCAAATTTTGAATGGTTCTCTAGGAAACTTAAAACAGTATTTTTCAAATTTCTGTTGAAAGCAGAACATTTTTCAAAGATGATGGAGGATCAAAATTGACATTCTGTGAAACTTTTAGATTTCTGACTCTTCTGGGCTATAATTAACTTATCAAAGATTTTTTTAAGATTTCAAACAGGAAGGGATTTTTATGCAAAGAACGTAGATTTTAGTTTTAACCTCTTTCACTCATGGTTCCTAATTTGATATATTCTTAAGGGTTTTATTTTATAGTTCAGTTAACTAGTAACAAAATGGCATAGAGAATAAATTTTGGAGAAAGTTGAAGGCTGAGGAAGACAATGGTCTATGGAAGTCTTTCTGAAGGAGGTAGGACAAGAGTTAGGTAATTAGAAAGGGGGGGTAGGAAGAGTTTTTAGAGAACAGAAAAGGCATCTCTACTGTTACACAGGCACACAGGCAGGTGGCAGGTGGGGTTGGGTGGAGTAGTCAGGAAACAGGCCAGTTGCAAAAGATGACATCCAAATTTCTGCCTTTGGGAGCTTTGTGTTCGTTCATGTAACAATGAGGCAACTTATTATGTGGAGACATCCTGGGAAAAAGCAATGGTAATCTAGAGAATACCTTCTAGTTCACAGGTATGGTCATCTACATGAAAGGAACTGGGCAGTTTTATAAGAGAATAGTCCCTTCTTTGAGAGGGAGTTACAGTCTGATCATTACCTGGACGGTAATGAATCTGCCCATGCTGCTTGCAAGTGCATCCACAGTAACTTCCTAGAGCCCTTAAATTAACTTGTGAAATGGAGCTTCACGCTCATCAGAATTAGTCTGGGCTCGTGTTCCCCGTGATGCATGTTGAGTTCATCTGTGGTACAGCTCCATCCGGAACTGTGAGGATGCGGACTGCTCGTTCCTCCCTAGGACCAGTCAAGGGGAAAAAGTTCAAATGAAACTGTAAATTCTACTAGCTCCGCATTAAAAAAAAAAAAAAAAAAAAAAAAAAAAAAGCCTAAATAGAAGCCAATAGAGGATTTTGGACCTCAGTCTCTGATTTCTTCTTCAGAATTACAAGATTTTAAATAAGAGACACTAGGGAGACTTATTTTCCCAAAGGCATTTTGTGGGGTACATGTATCACTTCAAGAGAATCAAAAGCAGGGGAGGGAATTAAGATTTACTGAATGGTCACAAGTACACAAAGCCTTTAGCCTTCATAATAACCCTCTGAAATAGGCATAATGATGTTGTATAAAAAGCATCATGAGGGTAGCGGTTGTTGTCTATTCTGTTCCCCAAGCACTTAAAATAGCATCAGCTGCACACTAGATGTTCGACAGAATCAAATGCAGTGTTAAGAAATGGTAGTAAAGGGGTAAGCTATTTCCCAGGGACCACCTACGGAGCTACCGTGGGCCAGGCATGGTGCAGATAGGAAATGACAGAGCTCAGATTTGAATGCAGGTCTATCTGACTGAGATACATGATTTTCCAATTACATAAAACCTCCCCGATGGCCTTTTTTTCATGAAAGAGGAAAATAAACGATAAATTCTCAGCAAGGTGGATGCTACTGATTTCGAATTAGAATTTATCCAGGAAGCAGGCAGAGCTGTTGATCCCCCTTGGATTATTCGACAACTGAATCCTCTCCTGGTCAGTAGAATGGAGAGAGATATCACATGAATTTTTTTGCAAGCTGCCTCAAATCCTTTTTTGGAACAAGGATAAGTAAACATAAACAACATGAATTAGTAAGGTTGAGGATATACTGTGACTTTATTTTCATTTCAACAGGTATTTACTGAGTGCGAACACTGATTTTTTGCTTTGAGTATGTGGTGTTGGGAATTAGGGTATATAATGGAGAAAAGATACAACTCCTGTCTGCATTAGTTTGCAGTTTTATTTTAGGTGGGAAGAAAAATCAAACTAGTGCTTTCTAAACCTGGTTGGATATAAGAATAACTTATGGTGCTCGCTAAAAATACAAAATTAGACTATCTGCGATTGGATCTGATGCATAACCACATTTAGAAAACACTGAATTAGATGTATTCTAGAACTCCTTTCAGCATTTGAATTCTATTTTCCATCATAAAAAGAAGCATATGTTTCTGTAATGAGAGGCATTACCAAGAGGGAGCACTAAGGCAGAAAGAATGAATGTTAACAGGAGAGTTTGTCTGGAAGGTAGTGGGCAGCAGGCTGCACCGGCCCAAATCCTGAGTGAATTGGGCCGCTTATAGATTTCCTAGGAAGTTTGGTAGGAAATAGCAAGATTTGTGTCAGAAGGCTTGTGAAGAACACAAAAGATTGGGCTAGGAAAGTTAACCAAAGATGTTAGCTATAATGTCTTGTATGTTGTGAACTATTAGTGAGTGAGTGCTTGAAAAATAATTGAGATGACTGTTGAGGGAGGTAAGTGTTACCTATGGACAGAGACAGGAAATCTCCCACATATGACCAGCAGTAAAAAGGGAGACATAGGACCAGTAGATGGCATCATGGTTGCATTGCTGGATGCCAACACAGTCTACCACAGTTCAAGTCCCAGACCTGGCAGCTTAAAACTCATGCACATATATTCTATAGAATACTATTCAGCCATAAAAAACAGTAATACCGGGAACCAGCAGTTAGCGTAATGGCTATGTTACTGGACTCCCACATAGTCAACCGCGGTTCGCGTCCCGGACCCGGTGGCTTAGAACTCACGCCGGGCGCATGTGCGTGCGTGCCCAAGATCCCTAGAGGAGAATGGAGGAGAAGGGATTGTGGCGTGACCATCCCCCCTGGGGGATGGTCGCTTTCTGTCTCTATGTCTCTCTCTGTCTGTCTGGTGAGCGCACTCGCCCTATACCATAAACCTCTCCAAAAAAAAAAAAAAAGAATAAAACCCAAAAAACAGTAATACCCTTGCTTTTGACAGAAAGTGGATGAATATGGACGATTTACTGCTGAGTAAAACAAGCTAGGCTATGAAGGAGAGACACTATATGTCCCCACTTAATATATTCCGAGTGTCTGTACTCTACGCCTGAAACTGATTGACTAAAGGATATAGAAACACAGTAAATGGTTTTGAATACCAGATATAGTGTGGGTGAAAGAGTGGAGTCTGAGGAAGGACATTCAGAAGGAAAATAGAGAGGTAAAACATAAATGAGACAAAGAAATGTGGTATTATCTGTTGAAAATAACTTTATAGTATTATCAACTGGACTAGGGAGAAATGTACACATGTTGGAATATTCACTTTATAAACTAAATAACATGATTGAATGTATAAAAGAACATTAAATTAAAAAAAGAGAGAAAAAAAAAAAAACCCTCATGCTGGGTGTGTGTGCATACATGCCCAAAATCCCAAGAGGAGACTGTATGAGAAAGGACTGTGGCATGGCCACCTCCCCTAAGGGGTTATTTCTCACTTTCTGTCTCTTTGTCTCTCTGAGTGCATGCACTCTATAGCAAAAACCTCTCGAAAATATTTATGCAGACTGGGGGCCAACAGGTGGCACGGTGATTAATGTGCTGGACTCACACATGGGTGGCAAGAGTTCAAGTCCCAGATCCGGTAGCTTGAAAATCATGCTGGGCCCATATGTGAATGCATGCCCAAAATCCTGAGAGGAGAGTGGAGGTGAAGGGACTGTGGCATGGCCATCCAGCCGGGGGGTGGGAGTGGGTGATTTCTCTCTCTCTCTCTCTCTCTCTCTCTCTCTCTCTCTCTCCAGTGAGTGCATGTGCCCTATGGCAAAAACTTTTTAAAAAATTGGAAAAAAAAAAGAGACTGAATTGGCTCCAGTGAGGATCGCCCAAAACAGAAGTTTCAAACAATACAAATGAAGCTGCATTCCCTTGACATTCTTTGCAGTGAGTGGGTGAATTTTATTGATTGGTCACAGCATTCAGAGTGCTTGAATATATAAACATAATATAGGAAATGAGTGAGGAGGGGACTGATATTCCTTGAGCAGCTACACCATACTGAATGCTGTAAAATAGTTTGCATATGAGACATTTAATTCCACTGAGGCAGGTGACATCAGCCCCATTTTACAGGTAGGGAAACTAAGGTTCAATAGGGTTATATAGAAGTCATAATCTAAACTTCAGGCTAGGTTGAGAACTACTTACCATGCTTCTTTTATCATCATGCTGGAGAAAAATAATCATAATGGTTTTTATTTTGGCATAGTTAGTGGCATTACATTCATCCTTTATTTAAGGTTTAAAATACCCCATTTTTTAAATGTTAGGTGCTTTCAAGTTTTACTTTTTGTCATAGGTCATATGTGCTCACCAGAAACAGAGGCAGAGAGAAAGTGAGAAGTCACCCCTCAGGGCAGGGAACAGCCACACCACAATCTCCTCACTTCCATTCTCCCCTTGGGATTTTGGGCATACACAAACACATGACCAAGGATGCCTCATTTATTTACATACCTACATTTAGAAAACACTGAGTTAGATGGCCTGCTTTGCCTTTAGCTCAGATTTGGCTAACTTGGAGTAACTTAAACTAATTATGAAAAATAAGCCTGCCCAGTCATTCCTATCGTTGTTGTCTTTCCCACTTAGCACACCAGTAAGTCATCAGGTATGCCTCTGTGCCTTACTAGCACAGGAACAGAGTGCAACTGTTTCTTTCTCGAGACAGAAAGAATTCAGTACAAAATGGCCTTTTGTAGACCATGTCACATAAACAGGGAATCTCTTCAGTGCCGAAAACCTGCAGAGTGGCTATTGAGGGTTATATACTAATAAAAGCTATCTTTTTGCTATTTGGTAGGTTAAGATTGCATTTTAAACACTGAAACATCAGGAAAACAGTTATTAATATTATTTATATATATGTAATATACACAATACATATTTTTAAATATTATTGTTAATGACTGGAGTAGATAACAGTTATATGTTGAATAGTTTCCAGGCACTATGCTTTGAAGTGCTTTCCATATTTTATTCTATTCAGTCTTACTAACAGTCCTATAAGCTAGATCCCTTGTGTGCGTGTGCATGTGTGTGTGTGTGTGTGTGTGTGTATTGCTGTAGGGCACTTGCACCTCTGAGAGAGAGAAAATAAGAAATCAATCACCACCCACCATCCACCCCTCGCCCAGAGGGGATTGCCAGGCTGTAATCTCTTCATTCTCCTCTCGGGAATTTTGGGCATGCACACACACAGGTGCCCAGCACACACACAGGTGCCCAGCATGTTTTTCAAAGCATGATGTCCAGCATTTGACTCATGTACTTAGCTATGTAAGATCTAACCACCTCAACCTCTGTGCCAGCAGCTGCCCCAGTAGATTCCTTTCTAATCTCTTTTATACTAATGAAGAAATTAAGTTTTATAGAGATTAAATTTCTTGAGATATCTACCTAGTAAGTTTGGTCCAAGGACTAGTTCTGTTTGATTCTTTGGGCCTATTTTTCAAAACACTACACTAAATTATCTCTAAGTAAATAAAATAGATCTTTAATAGAAAATAATATTGTTTTCTAGTCTTTTTTTTTTTTTTTTTTTTTTTTTTTTTTTTTTTTTTTTAGGTTTTAGTCATAGGGTATGTGTACTTGCCAGAGAAAGATACAGAGAGGAAAAGTGAGAAATTATCCCTTAGTAAGGGATGGCCATGCCACAATTCCTTCTCCTCCATTCTCCTCCATTCTTCTCTCTGGATTTTGGGCCACTGCCACACACATGCACCTGGCGTGATTCTCAAATTGCCAGGTCCAGGACTCAAACCATGGTCAGACGTATAGGAATCTAGAGTCTTAACCACCATGCCACCTGTTGGCCCCCACTAGTTATTAAATTATGTTTTTGAAGAATATTTAAAATGATCAGAAAATGTCCTGGGTATAGTAGTAAGTCTCTATGACATACATGTATATGCATACTTAGAAAAATGCTTGAACAAAATACAACGACATTAACAATTTTTTCTGGGTGGTTGCACTGCATATGTATTTTTGAGTTCAGCCTCAAACTTCTCTGTGTTTCCATATTTTCTATAATAACTATTTATATTTAGAAAGATAATGGCATGCTATTAATTAAAATAGAACCTATTAACGTATTAGAAAGATTATAAGAAAATATATCAAAATATTGAGGCTTTTACTTAGGCAACAGGGTAATTAATATGCAATATGATCATTCTTTTGCTTATAATTCCTAAAGGCTTCTCATAGAAAATACTTTTAAAAATCCAAATGCCTTAGTTAGCATACAGGATCCTTTATAATCTAGCTCCTGGCTACTTTTCACTTTCTTCTTAAAACTGTCTGCAAGATATGTACTACTCAACAGTTTTACCAAACTACTTGAAGGTTCTGTATTCCTTCATGACTCAGTGCTTATATATGTGGTTCAATTTGCATGGAATCACTGGATTGTCCCTTTTTTAAAACAAAGGTCATATAATCTTAATGCTGGTATTCAATGTACTCAACATAGTGCTTTACTCAACACAGCTAAACGCAGTCAACCTTCGATAGAGATTTATGGAGTAAATAATGTTCTTTTCATACTGCCTCCTCAGTCTGTTTTCAGTTTAACAGTGTGATTACATGATCCAGGCCTTACAGCCAGTGGAATTGGAAGAATCGTACATAACTTTATTTATTTATTTATAAACATTTTGCCAGATTGCACATGCACTTTCCAGAGATAAACAGAGAGAAAGTAAGAAAGCAGCCCACATGAGGGATGGCCATACCACAATCCTTTTTCTTCTATTTCTTCTTTTGGGAATGCATGCACACGTGCCCGGTGGACTTTTTAGGGTGCCAAGTGCAGGACTCAAATGGTGCAATTAGTCATGTGGGATCCAACTGCCTTAACCACCAAGCTAATGACTTGGCCTTTAATCCTCTGTTCAAATATCACCTCCTTTTTAAAGCCTTCGTCTATTTCTTTTAAGCTCCATTCACTTTTCTCTCTTCCTAGTTTCCATGTTGCTTTTTCTGTCTCCATATCCACATATTGCTCTACATCGCAACTACGTATTCATAAATTTGAGGGAACACACAAGATCTGGGTCACCTATATACTCCTAAGGCTTAATTCACAGTCTACATTGGATAATAACTGAACAGGCGGGTGGACTCCTTTATCAAATATATCACGGAATCTGTAAAAGACCTCACTGATGAGAAGGTGGCATTTACTAAATACTCCTCTGTTTCTGATGTTGATTCTCCATCAAGCATGCTTAATCACTGTCTAAACTCTCTTCATCCTGTCCCTTGTCCAACACTATTCTCCTTTCTTATTGCATGTTTCTCCTCAGTATTTATTACCATCTAGTCTAGTACATGCGTTACACATTTATCTCTTCATTGCTTATTTTTCCTCACTACAGTATAAGTTCATAAGATACAGGTATCTCTTTTGTTCATTGCTGTATCCCCAGAGCCTTAAACAAGGCCTGATATATAGGAAGTGTCCAATATTCATTGACTAAATGAGTGTCACGTCCATGTGCAGAAGGTGGGGACAGTGGAGGGGCTCTATGACACACCATTTAAGCCTTTTTCTTGAATACTGCTTTGACAACCATTGAGTAACAATGAAGTCAAGAACATGCTCTAGAAAGCAATTTGAGTGGAAAACTGTAATGTTACTGCTGGCTAGAGATAATTTTTTTTCAGCTGATAATTAAAGTGAACCTGGCTAGTCTCAGCCTCTGGTACAAAGCAATTTGAAAGAATATTTGCCTATAAGCCTACCATTTATTTACCTTAAAAACCTGTTCAGGATCCTGACTTCTGTATTAATGATAGAGCATGTGTGTACACCTGAGGGTGGGGGAAGAGGGAGAGAGAAATGAGAGCGAGAGAAAGATACTATGGGGGAGGGGGTGTGGGTCAGGTGTCTGGTCATTCTGTGACCCTCTTCTTCCAGCCTCAGATACTGGGAACTTATGTGCATGCCTGAGATTTGAACTATGGTCACCATATGGAATCCAGCTTCTCTTGACCAACATATCACCACTGCACCACAGAGTCATGTCTTGAAACATTCTTAATAAAGGAAAAAACACGACTAGACAAAATGCAATCTCAGCAAAGCCCCTTTTAGAGTACCAAGCTTCTTCTTTGTAGCCCACCAGAATAAAGAGGATGAGAAATAGATAATGAGGTAACTGAAGTAACTCACTGATAATCTGCACAAAAGACTGAGGGCACAAATACAAGATCAATTTATTGTAGAACATTCACTACCCCTTTCTTTCCTTTGACAGGATTAGCTCTTATTTGCTCACATCTACTATTTTTGTTTGTTTGTTATAAGGTACTGCCAACACTCAGCAGAGAGAAATAGAAAGAGAGGGGAAGTGAGAAATCCCTCCTGAATGGTGTTGGTATGCTGTAATCTCTTCTCTTCCATTCTCCTCTTGGGATTTGGGGCATACATGCACATGCACCCGACAGGATTTTTGGACTGCTAGATTCGGGACTCCATCTGTGGAGTCAGCCATGTGGGATCCAGCACCTTAACCACAATGCCATCTGACAGTCTGAAACTTACCCTATTTTAAAGACTAGACTATAGGTTACAAAAGACCACTGGCCTTTTTTTCCCCTCAATAATAGAGAAATATACATAGCTTATCCAAAATCAAGTTGATACATTTTAGAAAAATTTAAAAAGAACATGTGAGAGTGTCTCTGTGTTTAACCTCTATGAAAATTGCTATGTGCTCTATCTAAAGACCATTTCTACAGACGCTGACTCCACAGACTCTACAGAATGATCATTACCAGATGTGTTTGTGTTTTTTTTTTTTTGTGTGTGTGTGTGTGTGTGTGTGTGTGTGTATGTGCGTGTATCAATGCTTTGTTTTTTTTTTTTTTTTTTCTTTTTTTGGAGAGGTTTTTGCTATAGGGCGCGTGCGCTCGCCAGACAGACAGAGAGAGACAGAGAGATAGAAAGCAGGAAATCACCCCCCAGGGAGGATGGCCACGCCGCAATCCCTTCTCCTCCATATTCTCCTCTCGGGATCTTGGGCACGCACGCACACGCGCCCGGCGTGAGTTTAAGCCGCCGGGTCCGGGACTCGAACCACGGTCGACTACGTGGGAGTCCAGCGACATAGCCATTATGCTAACTGCTGGTCCCTCAATGCTTTGTTTATAGTTTACACTGCTTAGCTCACAACAAATCCCTATGGAGAGAAACAGAAGTCCAATAGTGTTCAGATGCATTTTTTTTCCCACAAGGTAGAAACAAACCCATGGTAGTTAATATAGGAGAGCCATCACTAAGCATCTTGACGTGTGGGTTCATATCTTAGCTCCACTATCTCATGTACGTGATTTTTGAGCACACTATTTAAACTTTCTGAAACTTTTCTCCTCAGTTTCCACTTTGGTAATCAAAGAACTTTAATATATTAGGTTATCAGGAAAGTCCCGATGTATTTCTATGTTTTTCTATACAAAATGCATCATGACTTGCCTAATGACCCAACAGAATTTTACAGAGAATTTAATGAGAGAATACATGTAAAACATTTAGCACCATAAGTGTGACACAATAATCACACTTATTGGTGGTTAGCTATAATAGTGAATATTTTCATCATGGGAAGAGAAATTAGCTTTCTAGGAATTCAAACTTTCTTTGTGGCAGTACAGGGTTGAGAAAGGTCCAAAGAGGTGGTAGCATCTGGTCACTGCAGCCACCTCAGCAACACAGGAATATAAGCAGAAGAAAACCACATTATTTCACATTTTTCTTCTTCTTCTTTTTTTTTTTTCAAAGAGACTTTTGGGATACAGTGTGTATGCTCACTGGAGAGAGAGAGGCAGAGAGACAAAAAGTGATAAATTACTCCCTGGGGGGGATGGGCAGACCACAATCAATCCATTCTCCTTCATTCTTCTCTTGGGATTTTGGGCATGCACACGTACACACTTGGCATGAGTTTCAAGCTGCCAGTTCTGGGATTCAAACCATGGCTGCCTATGTGGGAGTTCAGTAACAGAAACATTACATCATGTGCTAGTCCCTTCCTTTTCCTTTTTACAGTTTTAAAAAAATTTTTTGTACCCCCTTTCAGGGAATTCACACAAATTTCTTATGAAATTATTTTCTAGTTGAGTCTATTTCCCCCCTTTATTCATGATAGAGTGTAGTTGCATGATCATTGCGTTCAGGCTGAGCAGGCTGGGCATTCGAACAGTGCTTGTCATATGGGATCTGACTCCTCTTGAGCTGTGCATCCACCCTGAGCCGCAGAGCCAGCCCTGAAATTGCTGTTTATAGCTTTTTCTTTCCTCATTAATGACATTATTCATGTATTCTTATGGTGTCAAGATAAATATCAGGAATTACTCCAAGCAAGAATACACCTCCCCAGATTCATGCTGTTACGAATGCACAGTCATCACTTGATCTTGTGGCACGTAAGTCACTCTCCATGCAGTCTCTGAGAGCTTGCTGGAAATGAGGGAAAAGCATTCCATGTATGAACTCTCTTTCACTAATGAAGTTTTTCTGCTTCCAAGGTGAATGCAGATGAGAGCACCCTATTGTACCAAGATCATCACATATGTGAAAAGAAATTGACAAAGGAAAAGGTGGCTTTTGTTCTCTACGACACTGGATGCAAATTTGGAAGACTGTTCACTTTTATGAAGACACACCTCATTACTTCTTAATTTCTTCCGAGAAAAACAGACTGGGGATGTAAGGTGTGACTGAATGACTCGTGATATCTAATTATCACAAGCTGAACACATGGCCCATCACTGGGTATTTGGTCAATTCACATTTCTAAATTAATTAGCAAAGCAGTGAGAAGGAAACATGAAATAACTGAATATTCTCTTGGTCCACATTTAGCCATGATTACATTGCCTGGCTGAGAATCATAACAATTAACACCTGCTCATTTAGCCTGCAACCATATTTGGGATTCTGTTTGTACCTTTTTCTGGTTTGGGTCTTTTTTGTTGTTGTTGGGGGTGGGAGGAGAGAATAGCAAAATGAAATTGATAAACCACTCCTGTATAACTGTGAAAATTTGAGTTGGGATCACCACAGAGATGGCCTGATGGCCAGATGTGACATCTGCCTCCAGCCATTTGTAGCTTCTTGGGGAATCCGCTGAGCTTTCTGACAGTATTCATTCTGCTCCAGGGCCCTGGCTGTGGTTGTATTTTAGACACGTCTTTAAGTGTTGAGCAGAGGGAAAACAAAGAGCTGAAAGGAATTACTTCATGGTAGGCTTTGCATTTTTCAGAGACAGTTAACACACAGAACTCTCAATGCAGCTACTTCTACTTCCTAAATCTCAGATTCATCCAGAACATACTGGCATGATAAATTTGTCTGCACCAAGACAAGGAAGTTCCCTAAGCAAAAAGCCTGAAATATTTCATTGTTTACTGAATAATAAAAATAGTCTGTTTAGTTTGGGTTTTCTTGCAATTCATTGCTATGTGGTAACTTTTTAATTTATTTTTGAAGAATTACTTCATTTTTATTTTTTATTATCTTAAATGTGCTACAGGGCATGTGCACTCACCAGAGAAAGACAGAGAGACACAAAGAGAGGGAAAGTGAGAAAGCAAACCTCCAGATCTGGGACTCAAACTGCAGTTGACCATGTGAGAGTCCAGTGCCTTCACCACCATGCCACCTGCTAACACTGTTTATTTATTTTTAATTAATAAAATTTATTTTTTAGAGCAGTTTTAGGTTTAGAGAGAAATTTATCATAAAGTATAGAGTTCACATATTCTCACAGTCCTTTTCCCCTTAATTTTTTTAAGAGAGATTTTTTTGTTATAAGGTGCTTATACTCACTGGAGAGACAGAGAGACAGAGGGACAGAAAGTGAGAAATCACCCCCTCCCCAGGGGGTTTGGCCATGCTGTAATCCCTTCGCTGTAATCCCTTCTCTATTCTCTCAAGATTTGGGGAACACACACTCACTCACCCAGAATAGTTTTAATCTACCAGGTCTGGTACTTGAACTGCAGTCAACTACAGGGAAGTCCAGTGATGTAACAATTATGCCATCTGCTGGTCTCACTTTTCCCCTTAATATTAACTCCTTACATTAACATGGTTGGTCCATCATAGCACTTACAAATTGTATAAAAATCAGTTGTTGGAATGTGTGTCTCCCCTGTTAAACTGGAAACTCCCTGCAGGCAGTTCTCTGCTCCATTAATCTCTATATTCCAAGAATATATTCCAGTGGTTTGCCCATGGACTTGCTGATCCATGATTTTTTTGATTAACAGATGAATTTATGTACAATAGGTGTAAGGATAGTGTTCTTAATAGATGTCATAAATATGCGAAGCCCAAGAAATCCACAATACTTGAAACATAAAATGAAATCTCCAGTGTCGGCTCTAGGGAAGGAACTGACATTTACTGAATATCTCCAATGTGCCAGATACCATGATGGGTACTTTGTCGATGTTATCTTGTTTCACACCTTTACAATAGGTTTTCAAAATAAATGCAATCATCTCATTTTTTGGATGAGGAAACTTGAATTAAGAGAACAGGATTATAAATTTAAGAAATGTCTGGCACTAAAGCTTCTCTTTCTGCTAGTCAGAGACTATTATTGAAAGAGAAAAATATGGAGAATGGGAGAGAACATGTGGAGAAGGGAGATGATGGGATCTCTAACTAAAGGCCAGTGGAGCGGAACGTAATCCTTGTGTCCAATTGGGTTGGCTCAGAACTCAAGGTCTCTTTCCATCTCCTTAACTGTCCCCCGTCCCATCTTTGGGAGGCACCCAACCTCTCGGTGTCTACAAAGATGGAAATCATTCTGCCCTCCAGACCCTGGAAGCTCTGCCCTAGAGATAGTCTCCCAGCTCTGGGTAACATCAGTAGATACCTTAATTATTTTTTCCAAAGGAGACATTCAAAGCTGTGATTGCTTCAGCACATTTTCTGTTTCTTTTGGAATTTCTTTAGTTCTTTCATTATAACACAATTTATTGATCTTGCCAAATGGATTTCATAGAGAGCACAATAAATCTATCGACCAATAACAGAATATAATAGCAAGTGAACATTTTTGAGTTTCCGTAAGGTCAAGCAATGCCTTATACTACAGTGAATAGTTTCTTAGGGATTTTAGGCATTCTTCTCCTCATTAGACTATAAACTCTTTGAAAGTAGAAATCACATTCAGCTTAGCTATATATTCCCAGCATCTAGAATTGTACCTTGAATTTAACAGTTGTCAATCAAATAGTTAATTTTTCCATTATTAAAAATATATATATTGTACTCCTATCTGTTTGAGAAGATCCTAAAAAGAATTACAGAAACATGCACTTTAAGATGAGGAATAATTTCCCCTATCTCAATTATACACACACACAAACATACATACACACACACACACACACACACACACTAAATATATATATATATATATATATATATATATATATATATATATATATATTTATATATAATTTGAGACTCCATGAAATCAAATACCTCCTGCAGACCATATATTTTGAGGGATGAGACCAGATTCTGTGACTAAATTCTCTCTCTCTTTCTCTCTATTGACAGTCATTTGAATCATCACTTTGTGCAATTTAGGCACCTTGGTTGCTAGGAATTGTCTTGATGCAGCATGTTTTGAGAACCCAGCAATTTTCTGACTGGAAATTTTTCTGTTTTCAGAAATTGCAAGCTACTATTTATGCTATGGTAGTTTTAGACACATTAAGAAGTGAAAATTGAGAAGCTGGAAATAGCAGTATTTTTGTCGTTACATATTAAGATTTCTGGGAGCTGACCCATAGGACTATAGGTGCTTTCTCTGTTTGCTTATGGTGTATAATAGCAGAGAGACATCTCAGGAATCTGAGTTTTTATCCTTGCAACTGTTTATGGTAAGAGCAGAGCTGAAGGGAATTGATAAGCTTTAGAAAAGGCAATTGGCTTCTGTACATGGGGAAAAAAAGAGTGCCTATGCCCAATCCTCCCTCTCACACAGAGGTTTCCTGCACATTTTAAGTCAGCAGAGACTCCTGCTGCCTGCTTGTTCTGCCTTATTGAGACCAAGAACAGTATTTACCAAAGTTGGTATGAGGACTCTTGGAAAATATAAGATCATTTTAGACACTTACTGATGATTATTGTTATTTCAATAGTCATGTATTTTTTGATGGTTAATTTCTTTCTTTCTTTTTTTTTTTTTGGAGACGTTTTTTCTCGCTATAGGGCGCGTGCGCTCGCCAGACAGACAGTGAGAGACATAGAGACAGAAAGCGAGAAATCACCCCCCCAGAGGGGATGGTCACGCTGCAATCCCTTCTCCTCCGTTCTCCTCTTGGGATCTTGGGCACGCACGCACACGCGCCTGGCGTGAGTTCTTTAAGCCACAGGGTCCAGGATGCGAACCACGGTCGACTACGTGGGAGTCCAGCGACATAGCCATTGCACTAACTGCTGGTTCCCAATGGTTAATTTCTATTTATGAAATTACTCTAGTTTTCCATCTAGAGAGGAACTCCTACCATTCAATAGCAAAAAAAAAAAAAAAAAAAAAAAAAAAAAAAAAATCAAATATCCCAAAGAAAAACTGGGCAAATAGACATATATCTGAAGAAGGCATACAAATGGACAGTAGGTATATGGAAAACTGCTCAACATTATAAACTATCATAGAAACAATTAAAAAATGAGGTATTGTTTTACATCTATTAAGAATACTGTTATGCAAAAAAAAAAAAAAAAGATAATACCTATTGGTAAAGATGTGGAGAAACTGCAACCCTATACACTGGTAGGAATGTAACATAGTTTAATAGCCACGGAAAACGGTGTGGAGGTTCTTATCATATGATCCAGCGATCCCCCTTCTAGGTACAGACCCAATGGTATTGAAATCAGCATCTTGAAAAGATAGCTGGACCTCTAAGTTCATTGCAGTAGAAGTCACAAGAGCCAGGATGTGGAATCAACCTGAGTATCTGTAGATGAACGAACGGATAAAGAAACATGTTGCTTATAAACACAGTGGAATACTATGCCGGCTTAAAAAAGAAAGGGAAATATCGCTATTTGCAATAACATTTGGAACAACTTATAAACCTCAAGGGCATTATGCTTAGTGAATAAGACAGTTGCAAAAGGACAAATACTGCCTGACTCTACCTAGATGATACATTTATAACAGCCAAACTATGTGGAAGCAGAATGTAAAAGTAGTCACTGGAGTTGGGGACATGGAGAGTTGTTCAATGAGACTAGATTTAATTTTGCTATTAGAGATGAGTAAGTGCCAGAGGTCTGCTGACCATCACAGTACCCAGCGTTCACAGTACAGTACCACGCACCTCAAAATTTGGTAAGAGGGTAGCCCTCAAGCTAATTTTTATAGGTTATTTTGCTGTAAGTGTGCACTCACTGGAGAGAAACAGAGAGAGAGGGAAAGTGAGAAATCATCTCCCAGGGTGGGTGGCCTCACTGCAATCCCTTCTCCTCCATTATCCTCTCTAAATTTTGGGCACACGTGCCCACGCACCAAGTGTGTTTTACAAGCAGCTAGATCTGGGACTCAAACCACACACTCAGCCATGTGCAATCCAGCACCCCAAACACCATGCTACCTGCTGGCCTCCATTAAATATTTTTTACTACCAAAAAAAAAAAAAAAAGTACACAAGGAAAGTTTGGGAGGTGTTAAACATGTCTACTACCTTGACCGTGGTGATGGTATCATATGTATGAGCTTATGTCTAAACCCACCAAATTCTATATATTAAATATGCATAGTTCTTTACATATTAATCAAACTTCAACAAAGGTATTTATAAAGCAAAATAAAATTTATTTCTAAAATAAACTTACCTTGAGACTGTTGTGCAGTGGTAACACACTGCACCTTGTCAGGGAGACCATATGGGAGGGTTACTGGTTCACGTGCAGAGACCTCCCTGAGTATATCATGTGTGTGGGCCTGCAATTTGGGGTAACTAAGACTGAGAGTGGACTGTGGCATCTGATTTTCTCTCTGTCTCTGTCTCTCTCACTCAGGGAATGCATACATATACTCTAAAAATAAAATAAACTTATTTCAATTCTAGAAATGATTTTATCCAGGTCAAACATTCTTCTATTTTTGTTTTAATGTCTAAGAGTGTACTCCCATGAGAGAGAGAGAGAGAGAGAACATTCCGCAGTGGGATCAGGTTACACAATTCTTTATCGTATTTTTTTTTTTTTTTTGGAGAGATTTTTGCTATAGGGCGCGTGCGCTCGCCAGACAGACAGAGACATAGAGACAGAAAGTGAGAAATCACCCCCCAGAGGGGATGGTCACACCGCAATCCCTTCTCCTCCATTCTCTTCTCAGGATCTTGGGCACGCACGCACACGCGCCCGGCATGAGTTTTAAGCCACCGGGTCCGGGACGCCAACCGCGGTCGATCACGTGGGAGTCCAGCGACATAGCCATTACGCTAACTGCTGGTTCCCAGGTTACACAATTCTATTTCCTCCACCTCTCTATCCTGTCAGGATCCTGGGCATGTGCACATATGCCCAGAGTATTTTTCAAGCCACTAGGACTGGGATTTGAACTACTGTCAGTCATGTGGGATTCAGCTCGTTCTCCAATGAGCTTCACTGCTGTGCTACAGAAACAGCCCAAGTATTCTTCTATTTTAAAATTTCCTTTGCAAAAAAAGGAAACAAAACAAAAACCTCCCTCAGTTACTCCTCCCTCACATGTTGAGATTATTATTATTACAGAATATCTTGATCCTTTTTTTTTTCTGTCTGTCACAGACATTAGTAACCTAAAAAAGTTCTGTGTATTATTTCTCTACAGCACATAATACCTGGGATAGTAGGTGCTAAATCAAGGCCACCAATCATGCATTTACTAAGCATCTGTAAGTGACAGAGAGCACAGGCAATTGCAAATCGAGGGACCAACAGGTGGCGTAATAGTTACGTCACTGGACTTCCACATGGCCAACCACGGTTGAAGTCCCAGACCTGGAGGCTTGACACTCACGCAAGGGGCATGTGAATGCATGCCCAATATCCCGAGAGGAGAATGGAGGAGAAGGGATTGCGGCGTGGCCATCCCCCCTGGGGATGATTTTTCACTTTCTGTCTCTGTCTCTCGGGCAAGTGCATGCATACGTCCTACAGCAAAAATCTCTCTCTAAAAGAAAAAGAAAATGACAGTTTGACAGTTTGGTAACCAGATGTCTATGTTGGGTTCCCAGGGAAAGATATCTATGGATCCTAGATTTGCAAATTAACATTTAATTAGATAATAATCTATAAAAGTAAATCCATTTTATAATCTACTCATAAACTAGTCTCATTTTATTGTTGTGTACATTCAAAATAAACCTATTTTAAGCTATCACTGATTTTATAACACTTGAATCATCCCATCTTAATGAAATCCATCTTCTTATATAACTAAGAAATACATTTAGCTTTTTTATTTTTTAAATGTTGGTATTTACCACATTCTCACTCTTGTCTCCTGGGCTTCTCCTTCATTTGCTCAAAGATAACTGTTACTTTAACAGTGAAATGAAATCTCTCAGCTTCCCTTGCACTCTGTGGTCAGTAAACCTTGTCTAAAAATGTAGCTTTTCCAGCATTCATTTTGCTGGAAAATGAAATAAAATGAGTGCTCAGGATACACATTTTCTGAGCTCATTACCTTGCTGTTTGGTTCCCCACTGGTAAAATGTTCCCTTTCTTTCTGTCTCCACCTTCTCTTGGCCTTACCTCCACACAGCAGTCTGCAATAATAGCCTGCCCAGGTAAGCTTGGTCCCCCAGATCTAAGCCATGGGGGATCTGGAAGTAGATTGGGGTCTCTTTCTCCCAACTAGTAAAGAGGATCAAAAATGGGGTGCTACCTCTATGTGTCTCCCATGTTCTGGGCACGCAGGCAACAGCCCCTCCGCACCTGAGAATGCAGAGCTCCAGCTGCACATGTGCATGGACACCTGTGTGTGCACTCCTCTCCCTTTCCTCATTTATTACTGGAAAATAACGCCTCACCGTTTCATCCTACCCTCCAATCTGCAAGGTCATAATGTCAAATGTCAAACTACTTAGGAGACACTGACCAGGAAATTCTGTTCTCCACTATCTTGTAACATGCACATCCAGGCCCAGGCTCTTTCCCATGGACCTAAGGAAAACATACCAGTAAAACTGTTTCATAACCAGATTCAAAACACACAGTTCTTAATTATTTTTATGTCTGGAGTGACCAATATGGCCCAGTTTTCCTGTGCCTTTTTCATTTGATTGTTCTGCCGGGGGAATAATACTCTGAGCACTCACATCTGTACTGATGTAGACCGTCAATTGTGTTTACCCTATTTAGGGCCTTTGAAAAACCTCTTCATCTCTTTTGGCCTCAATTACGGGGATTTAACAGTATAATTTCTAAAGACTCTCCCAGTTCTAATATTCTGTGGAAAATAAGGCCCACTTCAAGTACATAGAAAAATAATGAACTTAAAAAAAGAAGTTTTACTGAAATCAACAACCCAAGTGTTAACATACAAAATTTACTCTGTTTTCTGGATTTATAGATTGACTTTTGCAAGATCTCTGTGTTTTAATGTGTAAATTGATTTTATTTCATCCAACACTAACATAGGCAAAGAAAGAAAAATTCTAATGGTACCATAGGCTCATTGTCTCCCTAATTTCAGTATCTCTTTGCAAGTGACTAGATGTGCAGGTGGGAGTCACTTCAAGAAAAGGAGAGATTGAAGCTAGAAGTTAGAATTCTGGAGGCCTTTTTTCTAAACCAGTTATTTTCTTAGCCGAGAAACTTCTGCTATTACAAAGAAGATTTAATGATCCTTGCCTTCATTTTCAAGGAGACTTCAAAAATACAAGAAGCCTTCAAAAATTTCATGGAAAATAGAATTAAAGTACATGTGTATTTTGGTACCAAAAAATTTGAAATTCATACATTTTTTCCATAACATTTTTTCATGAACTATTTAAAGAATCCTCATATATAAATAAAAGTGAGGTGGGGTTATGTTTTGCTATGTTTTCTTCTCACAGTTGGCCCATTCAGGCATATTCCTCTGCAGGATGGGGAGACTATAAATTGCTGATTCTCTGCCATTAAATCCCCATGCACAGCCATACTATTATACATCATGACAAGATTAAAGTGCCCCTTTCATAGCATCAGTAGCTGTCTCACCAAGGACAATGAACTGTTTATCATCCGTATACAGAAAAAGAGGCAGCTCAGTTTGACAAGGAGGGCATGGTAAAAGGTCTGGCCCCTGTCCTAGAGCCCCCATGCTGTTCCTGTGCCATGTGGTTACACAGTCTCCACATGGGTCTCCTCATCTAGGAAATAAATGCATTGGTAGAGCAGGTTACATTCTGAACCAATATACTACCTAAATAAATCAACTAGGGGATTAAGAAATGGGAGGCCACTAGAGGAAGAATAAGGAACTGAATCTCAGATACTGAGCCTGCAGATGAATTTGCAACCACAAGAAGATCTTTACACAGTGGGAAAAGATCATGTCTGCCATGAAGAAGGTCAATTCTCATCATGCGCTGCTTCTTGCTTTTAGACACAGATTTTATTGTTTGATATCTCTTTCAAATAGTTCAATGCCAGGACCAGCACATGGCCTGGGGTGAAGGCAGCTGGATCCACATGGCCAACTATACAGTTTGAGCTTCAGACTTGGAGAAACATGCCAGCACATATGTGTGTGTGCCCAAAATCCTAAAGGGAGAAATGGAGGATAAGGAATTGTGGCTTAAGATGCCCCATGGGGGTGCTTTCTCTCTTTCCCTCTTTCTCTCTTTTTTTTTTTTTTTTTTTTTTTCAGTCTCTCTCCAGGCAAGTGTACATACCCTCTGGCAAAATAAAAAAAAGCAAATAAATAAAACATAAATACAAATTATAAATTAGTACAATGCCAGTAGATTACATATCTAGATCTCAGCCTTTCCAAAAGCAAGTCAAACAGACCTGCACATCTAGCCTCCATAGCCAAGTTTTAGTCAGGAATAGTGGGAAGACAGATGCTGAACATCTGGTAGATATTTGACAAAGGCTTACATGTTGATTTAAATTAATGACATCTAGCATCATAAAACATATATTAAAAAATTCTAAAAATGTGCTAAAAATTCTCTAAATCTTTTCTTGCTTTACAAATGAGAACGCTGAACCTAAGAATTTGTAATGATTGTAGGTGGTAGAAAAAAAATTTGTGCTTCCCATATCTACTTATCTGTCTTTCACATTGATATGCCAGTATTTATAGGGTCAACAACAGAATAGTTACAGGGGAGTCTTGTACAGAATATCTGGTGCTAAGTTTTTTAAATCTTTGAAAAATAAAAGGTAAGGTGAGGAACTTGTCATGACGTTAGTCAAGCTCATCTTGGTCAAAGGCTCATATCTTGTCTCTAACCTTTTCCCAAATCTAGCTACACTACAAGATACATGATCCTATTCAGCATGTTTAAAAAGATAAAATTTAGCTTGAAAATAACTTTAAAATGTCATCGAGTTATATTTGGAAACTTTATACATAGGAGCAGCCGTTATATAATTCTGCAGTTAATTACCATGTTCATGAACATTTCAAATAAATATAACTGTGTTTACAAATGAGCTACCCCAAGGTTTGATTTATGGAGTATATCAAGTGCTTACTTTTTATTTAAAAATATTTTCATTGGAAAATGTTGCATTTTCCTTGTACCAATGACAATATAAAACAGAATTTTTCAACTGGAGTTGCATGATCAGAATTCCTTCAGTCTTCGTATTCCCAGGATGACTAATTTAAGTCTCTTGTCCTGGCATAAGTGGTCACCCTATCCACATGATGCTGGTTAATTTATTGTGAAAGATTGATCCTCTTAAATTTGGGCAAAGCATAAGAAAGAGACTTCTAGCTATCTCGTTATGCAACATGCCATGAAAATATTGTAATTTTTCTCTCTATGACATGGCATTACTATTTCTGAGTCACCAACTGGACAATGCTAGGTTAGGCAAATTAAAATATGCCTCAATTTTAAAAAAAAGCACAAGAGAAAAGTATTTCATTTATTACTAGACAAACTTTAGGAAATTAGACATCTTTATTTCAAACCTTATGATCTTACTGGGAGAAGTTATAATAGTCTTATCAAAGATGATTTTTTTTCAACAACAGAAGGTAATGCGGAGTCCTGACACTGGATTTGAATCTTGACTATAGCTATGCCCTTTGACAATGTACTCACCCTTTTAGATTCTTAGTTTCCTTCGCTATTAAATGGGGATAATTTTACTTAGATCAATAAGGTTGTCAAGGAGATTAAAAGCACAACAAAAATTTAATACAGAACATTCAAATAGATAGTCAATGATACTCAGGTAGTCTTCCATATAGAATTTTCAACCATAAAATTATTCTTGTCCATTTACCCAGTAGACAATAACCTTCTTGAAAGCAAGGACTTGGACTTACTCATCTAAGTATCCTGATTTCCTTGGTGATTTTGGTTCATGGTAGATATTTGACAAAAAGGAACATACAAAAAGTAAGAGCTCTAGTTTAATTTTCTACCTCTGTATGAGCTTTCTGTACCTTTTCAAAGATTTCCCTTTAATCCCTGAATTTCAAAATAAATGTATTTATTAAGTTAATAATTTTAGCCAAGGCAAACAACGTTAATCATTATAAATGAAAATTTAATTAATGAAAATATCTTTTTGATCAGTTAAATAAGCCAACTTTGCTTTTAGAAACTCAAACACACAACACTCTAGAAGTAGATGCTGCTAAATACTTAAGTTTTTTAACTTAGAAAAACTATTTACATGTACAAAGGTGTTTGTTCTAAAATTGATTAAGATATTTAGTAAAATAACCTAAATTTACCAAAAGTAAATGATTAGGGTAAAATGTTTAGCCACATTGTATCATCTTATACTGTCACTGAAAACAATGTAACAATCATATAACACACAGAAAAGTGTTAAAGTGGCCTAGAGGTGGAAACACAGTGGTAGTGCATTGCTTCATAGTGCTGCAGCCAAAAGGAAGCTCAGAGTGTGGTTCCTAGGCTGATCTGTATACACCAGGAGCATGAATACCTGTGATCCTTGTTGACTGGGAATGCTAGAGGTAGGATTATGGCGTGAGACTCTTTTGAGGGTGATTCCCTTTCTCCTTCTATCTCTCTCTTATATAAATAAATAAATGAACTTTTAAAATGCTAATGTGATTAAAAAGTAGGATAAATAGTTCACTTGGCCAATCAGTGGAGTGGTGGTTAAAGCAGTAAATACCAAGAAGACATTGGAGGAGAAGGGATGGCAGGGTGATTACACCCCTCTTTCTCACTCTCCCTCTCTGTTTCTTGGGCAAGTGCACATACCCTACAGTAATTTTTAAAAAGACTTTTGCTATAGGATGCATGTTTTTGCCAGAGAGAGTCACAGAGCAAAACTGAGAAATCACTTCCCGGGGAGATGACCATTCCACAATCCTTTCTCCTCTAGTCTCCTCTCAGGATTTTAGGCATGAACACATAGACATATGGCATGATTCACAAACCACTGAGTCTGGAATTTGAACCACAGGGTCAGTCATGTGGGATTCAGCACCTTAACTTCCATGCAACCCGCTGGCCCAGTTTTTCTTTCTTTCTTTCTTTTCTTTTTTTTTTTTTTTTTTAATTAAGAATTACAGGAGCATACCATAAGTGGTATGGTGGTTAAGGTACTGTATTCTAACATGGTTGGCCACCCTTCAAGTCCTGTATCTGGCAGCTTGAAAAAAAATTACACCTGGCATGTGTGCATGCGTGTCCAGAAATCCCAGGAGGAGAATGGAGGAGAAGGGACTGAGGTATGACCACTCCCCTTTTGGGGGCACTTTGTCACTTTACCCCTCTGTCTGTCTCTGGCAAGTGCATGGACCCTATAGCAAAAAACAACAGCAACAAAAAAATGTTGGAAATTATATTTTGAAAGATGCAAAGAAGAAATAAAATTGAGGAAAATTAAGTTTTATCTAGTGAACACAGATTTAATAAATTTAGTTATTATGAGTATTTTGAAGCAAGGTATTTTGAGTCTTGCTTACCCATTTGAAACCATAGGGGTATTTTTGAAACATTTAAATTCATATTTATGTATTTTTATACTGTTATCATTTTGCTATTATGTGTCCTTTTTTTTTTTTTTTTTTGAGAGGTTTTTGCTATAGGGCGCGTGGGCTCGCCAGACAGACAGAGAGACATAGAGACAGAAAGCGAGAAATCACCCCCCAGGGGGGATGGTCATGCCGCAATCCCTTCTCCTCCATTCTCCTCTCGGGATCTTGGGCACGCACGCACACGCGCCCGGCATGAGTTTTAAGCCACCGGGTCCGGGACGCGAACCATGGTCGACCACGTGGGAGTCCAGCGACATAGCCATTATGCTAACTTCTGGTTCCTGCTATTATGTGTACTTTAGCAAATTCTAAAATGTATTCTGAATACAGAACATAGAAGAATAGGATGTGTAAAGGTCATATAATGCAAAGCTAGTAACCGGAGAATTTTATTTAAAAATGTGTGCAATAAGTGGATATTTGAAAAATTTATCAAAAAAATCGATGGTCAGAATCTCAGTAAAATGGTGTCCTCAGGTTCCTAAATTGCACTTGACCTGTTGCCTTTTCTGAATTTGCATCATAATAAAACATTCATCTACTTCTAAGCTTTTATTTAAAAATGTCCCATCTATTGTTTGGAACATCTGGGTAGCAAATGTATTAAAAGAACTCTTTTCAACTCTACCATCTGCCTCTGAAAATGTGAAGATCTCTGAGTTTACAATTCTTAATTGGTCCATTTAAATATGATCTACTGTTTCGCAGTTAAGGAAGCAATGTACAGACCTGAGGACTTTTCTTTTTCTTCATGTTGAATAACTTAAAGTAGTAAATGGTTCATGCCCTGATCCTTATACTTCATCCAATACAGTCATCCTTGTACCTCTCTGCTTACTAATCTTGACATTACCTTGTCTAACAACCTTCCATGGCTCCTTTTTAAAAAACAAACTTATTTGCATTTATTTCTTCTGTAAGACAGACAGAGAGCACACGCACTCCCAACAGGGACAAGCAGAGAGTCACTGCCAGTATTCAGCAAGCCCTGGATCATGGGTACATGTGTGCCTGATGTACTCAGGTCTCCAGACTTGGGCCAGGAATGTTTCCATGTGGCTTTGCTTCACAGAGCATCCCATTTTACCACTGCACCACTATGTGGTCACCATGAATCCTTCTGAGTTTTTTAGGTTTTTGTTATAGGGTCAGTGCACTTACCAGAGAGACAGAGAAACAGTGAGAAGAAAAGTGAGACATCACTCCCCAGGGGAATGGCCACATTTCAATCACTTCTCTTCCACTCTCCCCTTGGGATGTCAGGCATGTACGTACATGCACCAGGTATGATGTTTAAGCTATCAGGTCCAGGACATGAACCACAGTTGGTCATGTGGGATCCGACTCCTTAAACTACCTGACTACTTGTTAAAATTATGACAACTTGTCATTGCATTCAAGTCTTTCCTTAATGAAATCTCAATACTCATGTCCCATTAATCTCCTATAAATACTCCATGCTCCAGACAAACTCTCGTTGAAATGAACTGCTCTTGACTTGGAGTAATTTTTTTTTTTGGTAGAGGTTTTTGTCATAGGGTGCATGTGGTCACTGGAGAAGAGAGAGACAGAGATAGTGAGAGGGGAAGTGAGAAATCATCCCCACGGGTATTGGCCACACCTCAATCCCCTCTCCTCTTTTCTTGTCCTGGGATCTTGGACACACAGACACATGTGCCTGGTGTGAGTTTCAAGTCACTGGTTCTGGGACTCGAACTGCAGTTGACCATGTGGCAGTCCAGTGATGTAACTGCTACCCCATCTGCTGGCTCCAGTGATTCCTTCTTTATATGTTTATACCCCTACGTTTATATGTTCCAATTCCAGGTGTCATTCAATGTACAGCTAAAATGCTGTCTTGCTCATAAAGTATATTTTAAACTTCTCATAAAGAGATTTTCTACTTTTCACGCATTCAGTTTTAAAACTAAATATTTTGTACTTAAGCATTTCTTACATTGTGATTTTATATCTTTTACTAGACTATAAGCTCTTGCAGTGTAGGCCTTGTATTTGCTTTCTGTAACCTTCAGAAAACTAGAACTAGTTCCCCCTTGGCATTTAGTAAATAGTTTCCAACTTATAAAAGTCTCATTAATGATACAAAGAATTCTCATATATCCTACAGATTACCTAACTGTTAACATACTGCATAAACAGTCCAGTTTTCAAGATCATGAAATTGACTTCAGTTTTAAACTATTAACTAAGCT
This sequence comes from Tupaia tana, assembly GCA_026018925.1. Classification (NCBI taxonomy): domain Eukaryota; kingdom Metazoa; phylum Chordata; class Mammalia; order Scandentia; family Tupaiidae; genus Tupaia; species Tupaia tana. The sequence continues at coordinate 79,021,292 of JAKSZU010000015.1, forward strand.
ACTGACCTTTCACAAAGTTTATCAATTGCTCACCAAAAGTCCTTTCTCTAGACAAGATCCAATCTAGGATCTTAGTTGTCATGTAATCATAAATTTCCTTTAATTTAGAATAGATCTTTAGTCTTTATTTTTGATGACTTTATCACTTTTAATGAAATAAGTTGTTTTTCTCAGGGGTCACTCATATGTCTGTAACCAAGGTCATTAAGTACACAAGGCACACTCAGATCTCAGCATCATGTGACCAGGAGGAGGCGAAGGAAGCTGCAATTAGGCAGGGCAAAGCATGCCCACAGGAGTAAAGCACTGGAGCTTGGAGGAACACAGGAACTGCAGAGTCAGGTCTTAGCAGGTAGGGTAGAGCAATCTGAAGTATACTATAGGATGTTTGTTTTGGTCATATCCCAAACAAAGTCCATTGGTAAGTGTCTCCCTGTGCTATCTTAGCGCTCACTGATGTAACTGATTAGAAGTGTATATCACGGAGGGAGGAGAATGGTTTCACCTGTAGCAGTTAGTCAGTCAAATCTAGAAGGCAGACCAAGAGATGAAAAGGCATTCTGTAAGAGTTTATTGGTAGATAACTGAATGATACGTATGATGAAGAGTCAATATGAATATGGCTTGTTAGGACTAGGTGGGATCACTGGTCTAGAATACCAGGTAGATAATCAAGCAGACTACAGAGCAAGGAAATGAAGCAAAAATTCAGTTTTGTAACTGGGCTCTCAGAGTAGGAGAGAAAGGAAGGTGGCAGCCTGAAAGCCACACAACCTTCAAGGTACCTGCTTCTGTAGTGGAAGCAGCATAGTAAGCTCACTGCCAAGGATAGATCTAGAGTGATTACCAGGCTCAACTTTTTTTGGTAGGACCCAAAATTCTTACAGCCTCTGCCAGGAAATGTTTTAAGATGTGCAAATACTTGAGTTTATAGATGAAGCTCTCTCATTTATTTATTTTTATATTCATGTATTTACTCCTTATCTGATGTCTTTAATGCTTTATGCATAAACTCAGGGAACAGATCATGTTCATGTCTGGATCTATACCCTCAAATATTTATGTTCTGGTGAGGTCGTTCTCCAGGAATGAGTACAGAGTGCACATGGAAAGGAACAGTGACTCAAACTTCTGGTACTGTGTGGGTGGGAGAGTTAAGAGAAGGTTTCATGGAGGAAAGAGATCCAGCTGTGAGGATAATGGAGGCAGAGAAACTGAAACACCAATGGGAACATACACCTGTTATAAATGCAAACCATTTAAATATGAAGCATTGACCCAGCAAGCAAGATAATCACCTTAGTTAAAAAAAAAAAAAATGTCAAAACCGCCCCCACTACCATCTCTGATTGGCATGTTCAGTTATGGTGAAGTGGAGAAAGGTTAGGTTGTGCATGGATATTTATAGACCCTTAAATAGCTTTAAAACCATGGCATTGACTGACATTTGTGTAACCCCTTCCCTAATAACAGGGATTAGAGCGGCGGAAGATTTAGGCAGTCATGCAGCTCAATCTTTGATCGTTTCTAATTCTAGAAAGGTATGACAATAATCATTTCCATTTGCATAATACTTTATAAAGCACTTGTATAACCATTATCTCATTTGATCTTCCCAATAATTTTCTGAGATAAGCAAGAATGATATAATTTAAATTCTTTCTCAGAAGAGGAAACTGAAGGAGCTAGAGAAGTTAAGTTAATGGCCAGAGAAGACAATGCTAGGAAGTAGGCTCAAATCTGGAATCCAGATTGCTAACTTCTTATCCAGTGTTCTTTCCATAACAGCAACATCTCCAATCCGTCAGTTAATCATGGGTTAGCTCACACTTTGAAATGTGGAGCTGGATACCTTCTCGTAGGAATTTCCCAGTTTCCTTATATACAGAGGCTCTAAGAGGAGGAGAAGTAATGTTACACAGAGAAAATCACTCAAAATATGACCTTCCTGGGACATCAATGGCAGTGGGGGGAGGGGGACATCTTAAAAAAGGTCACAGAAAACACATTTCTTTTTTTTTTTTTTTTTTTTTTTTTCTTTTTTTGGAGAGGTTTTTGCTATAGGGCGCGTGCGCTCGCCAGACAGACAGAGAGAGACAGAGAGATAGAAAGCAGGAAATCACCCCCCAGGGGGGATGGCCACGCCGCAATCCCTTCTCCTCCATTCTCCTCTCGGGATCTTGGGCACGCACGCACACGCGCCCGGCGTGAGTTTAAGCCGCCGGGTCCGGGACTCGAACCGCGGTCGACTACGTGGGAGTCCAGCGACATAGCCATTACGCTAACTGCTGGTCCCAAAACACATTTCTTAAAAACTGTGTACAGAGTTCCCCCCAAAATTTTTAATCCAAATAAATGTATACTTCAAGCCTATCTCCATAAACTTTTTGAAGTCCTCGCTCTTAGCGTCTCTTTAGGCATAGGAAGAAAGGGCATGTTTTGTCCTGACATCAAGATTTCTAATTGGGAATCTGTGGCTGTGTGAGGAATGCATTGTGAACAAGCCCATCTGGGAATTCTGGGGCACACTGAAATTCCAGATGCTCTTCTGCAGAGTTTAAGTAGGCTCTGCCACCAAAGCCTTCTACTTCCAGGTAGAATAGAAGAAGCAGCAGAAAAGATGAGAGGTAATTTCAGAGAGCTTCTCTTCATGCAGAACCAGCAGTAAGAGTTAGAACTGGAGAGACTTTAGTTCCCACAAATTCAATCAGATCTCGAAAAGACACATATAAATCCAGGGAGGTTGCTATGAAATTATAACTTCAAGAAAAGTCTCCAAGGCTTTTCTTGCAAAGCAATGGCCATTCAATAAACAGAAACTCCATGGCTTCCCCAGCATGGGCTGTAACAATAGGGCCTGAATGTTTTAGGGAAAAGGGTGAGTGAGGCATTGTCTCACCTTTTCATAGAGAACTGATAGACAAGTGAATATATAAAGCTCTAAAGAAAATCCCAGCAGAAAATATCTACTCAACGTGCCACTACCTGGCATAGAACTGATATAGAATAGACCTCATATTACCTTCAGGTTTTAGTAGCACAAGATTCTTGGGGGCGGGGGAAATAATGGACAGTTGATATTTTCATAACCTGAACATGCTGGAATTTTATCCCCATCTCAGTTTCCAAACATCTGGGATATGCCAAATCGTTTTTCTTTCCACTAGTGGATATGTTCAGGACAATTGAAAATGACAGAGCCTGGGCCTTTCCCAAAACAACTCTCAATGGTGGCCTCCTCTCAGAGGGCATGGTCTCTTACTTGTGGGCTTCCACAAGCTGTGTGGGCCTCCAGGAGTCAGGACCAGTGGAAGATATGATTACAAAGCCTCAGGATAGGCCTTGGGCCATTTTAGCATGATTGGAATGAACAGGAAGCCAAACAGCCTGTCTGAAAGCCATTTGAGACAAATGAAATCACGTTGCATCATATCAGGAGTCTAACAACAATTTTCCACAATTAATCACTAACCTGAAATGGCAGATTGTAGCCCCAGAAGCGGCAGATACTTCTCATTAGTTCTAGATGATTGACCACACACACAGATTTGGCTATACATGCCAGAAGGAACTACAGATAATTGCCAGTGGTAATGCAGCTTATATTGACTAGGTAGGTGAACATCCAAAGCAAAATGTAAAGCAGTTTCAAGAAAATATTGAAATGAAACTTAAGTTTGCTGAACAAGGCAGCTGCTGACAAGTTTGTCAACTGACTATTAATATAAGAAGCATGCTAGTAAAATTCTCTTTGATATCATAATTAAAAGTAGATTGGTTGTGTGTGTGTGCATGCCCAATATCCAGGAACAGAATGGAGGAGACGGGATTGCTGTGTGGCCATTCCCCCAGGGAATGATTTCTTACTTTCCCACTCACTGTCTCTGTCTCTTTCTCTCTCAGTGAGCACACATGCCCTAGGGCAAAAACCTCTACAAATAAATAGATAAATAAATAAATAAGCAGATTAAACACATCTCTTCCATTTCCTAATATTTGAATGCATAAATCTAGGACCATAGTTAGGTAAATAAATTTGCATCTCCTCCTGGTAGAAAGCCAACTGACAGCAATTTGATTTACATTAAATATTTCCAAATGACTGTTGGGTTGTTAGAAAAGTCAGGATGCCTTTCTTGCATAGAAAAATATCAACGAATAGGTCATGACTTTTCCAACAACCCAATAGTATAAATGAAAGGCCAGAGGGGGGAAAATGCAATAGAAGTGGAAAAAGAAAAAATGATACTGAGGCTTAATAGCAATGCATTACAAACAGACAGGGGACATTAACAGCCAGACATTCTACACAGCAAAACCATTATTTATGACAAGGTCACCTTTGCTCTAAGCAGATATTCCACAACCATTGAGTTATAGGCTAGTGGGAAGTTTAGAAATCACAAAATCCATCCCCTTTATTTTATGGCTTTTACACTGAGGGAGTAGAGAATGGAAGAGAATGGAATGAACTAACAATTACTAAGCACCTATGGATCAAAGTGCATATTTCTATGCCTTTCATCTACCATGCTCATTCAATTCCTAGAGGAACATTGAAAGGCAGGCTCACTGTTCCCAGGTCATACGTGAGGAAACTAAGGCTTCAGAAATTAATGATAGACCTTTTCCTACTGCACCATGCTGGCTTTCTGGGAAGGAAACATGGCTAGCTCTTCTGGTCAACCAGCACAGCTCTGGGCCTGAACTTTACTCCCAAGAGTCCACCCTTGTTCCAGAAATCAACCAATAACAATTCTATCAAAGCACATTCTAGAATCCCAAAAATAATATCTGGGAAATATTTTAAAAATAAGAGCAGTTGGCAACCACTGGGCTTAAAGTAAGTCCTGTCTACTTCAAAATGTATATCTACATATCTATTTAGAAATAAGAAAGTTTATTAGAATATATTGATTAGTAACAATGATTGACATGGGTTGATTATAAACTATGTACTTGGTTCTATACTAGACAGTTTATTTTTACTAATACCTGATAGTATAATTATGTCTTATAGATTTAAAAAATTAATGTACTGGGAGTTAGCAGTTGGCATAGTGGTTAAGGCATTGGACTCCCACATGGCCAACCATGATTTGAGTCCTGGACCCAGCAGCTTGGCACATGTGCGTGCATGCTCAAAATCCCGAGAGGAGAATGGAGAAGGGATTGTGGTGTGACGACCATCCCCCATAGGAGTTGATTTCTTGCTTTTTGTGTCTCTGTCTCTCCATCTCTCTGGCAAGTACGTGCATTCTACAGCAAATTCTCTCTCTCAAAAAAAAAAAAAAAAAAAAAAAAGAAAAGGAAGGAAGGAAGGAAGGAAGGAAGGAAGAAATTAACATACTATAAAATGTCTTAGTGACTTCCATAGGGTTATATAGTCAAGAAGTAGCAAAGCCAGATTGGAAACCCAGAATTAGAGGAACCCAAAGCCCTAGACTTTTCTTTGCTACCCCTCAGCTCTTATAATATTCCTTAACTTTACAGAATTTCCATTCCATTCTTAGTATGATCAGTTAATTTGGATCTTTGCCTTGTCATGTATACTGTGTTTCTAATCTCAGTGCTAGTTTTCTGTAACAACCTTGTGTCTATAAAGACAGAAAGCCTACATACTCCTCTAAATCCTCCCAACAGCCAGTATAGTACCTTACAAACTGTTGACAGAGAAAATACCATTTTGGCAAGTTCTGGGGAGAGGACTCCAGCTGTCACTCCCTACCTCAGCATTTTTATTCAATCAGTTTCTGCCCATGTTGAGAAATTTCTGAGGTATTAGAGAGGAATGCATTCCTACAAGGCCCTATAAATTATCGAAATGACTTTGAGGTCTTCATTTGATCTTCCTGTGTCTTGATTCCCTCTGTGAGAACGTATGACCACAAATCTTAACAACGTGTGTGATAATTAGAAGAAATAATTCCTTGCTGACCCCACTGTGGTGATGCAGGTGGTAGGGGCACTGCTCTGCTAGGACTCATGTTGGAAGGACCTGGGTTAACGTCCTGGGTCTATTTGAGCATAACAGGTGTGCATAAAGGCATGACCATGACCCTGGCTGGCTGCAGGGTTGGAGGGAGGATCATGGCAGAGGATTCCATTGAAGGTGTCTGTCTCTCTCTTTCTGAGGGTATACTCACTCCCCTTTCTCTCTTCTTTTTTGATGAAAATAGATAAGTAACCTTTGTACAAAAATATATTTTTGCTGATGCTGGGGATATAGTAAGCATTCAGTTTATGTTGATCGTTATGGTCCCTCTTGGTTTTAGCTTTTGCCAATAATCCTTGGATAATCTTTGGATCAACAAACTTTGGATTCTGTCTACCCCTTCTTTGCTCTTCAATATGGTTCAATTAACATCTTAACGGCAGCCAGTGTCAGCTCTGTGAGGTTAGGCATCCCCATTGTTCCCAATCCCACAACTTCAATTGGGTTGACTGTATTTTCTGTTGTGCTTCATCTGATATATGTATGGACTTTCTTAATAACTTCTGTAATACTGAAAGGTAAAATTTCCCCCTTTAGTTTGTCTTTTTCCTCCTACTGGGTAATAATCTGCTTGACCACAGGGATGGTGTCTAAGGTATCTTTGTTCAGTGTGCTTTTAGTAATAGTAATGTCAATGTTGACATTTTACTGGATTAATCCTTGGTATTTCCAATTCTAGTTCATTATTTTTAAAGAATTATTTATTTAATTCCATTTTTGTTATTATTTTTTAATTTGATCAGGAAGATACAGATAGACAGAGAAAGGGAAAGTGAGAAAGCAAGGCACCAGGTCCAGGAATTGAACTGCAGTTGGCCATGTGGGAGTCCAGTGCCTTAAGCACCACACTATCAGCAGGCTTCCCAATTCTACTTCTTATCTCAGGGACCCAGTATTTTCAGAATGTCACAACTTCTTTCAAAAGTTTCCTATTTTCTGTTACATCAAGATTAAGCTTTGTTTGAAATCTTTAAATCTTTAAAATCCTGCATAATTTGAAAAGTGGTAAGTACACTTCCAAACCTAAGTATACTTAGGCAGATGGATAAGAAAAAATATTTAGAATATGCATATTTTCTTCTCATCAGACTTTTGTGGCAAGAAGAAATGGGGTGCAGATCGTCTAAATATTCAGGGGGAAAAAAAACTAATAAAAAGGAGTAGTACAGAATGATTGACTAAAACTATACAATTTGACATTCAAGAATAACAATTTAAATAAGAATCTGTATTCTGCATTAAGATTGGCATGTTTATTTTTTTCACTAAAATTAATTATTCAATATTTTGTATGTGTATTTACACTATTAGGAGCAACAGAGAAATCATGTTGGATTTTTGAACCTGAATGGAAAAAGCCAATACTCAAAAGTAGGCACTTTAATATGGTTTTATAGCTGAGATTCTCAAAGGGGGTCCTTTTACTGTTGGGCACATTCTCAGGAAACCTTAAAGTTTCTATAGGAGCTTTACAAAAATATTGGATGTTGTGGGAACCAGCAGTTAGCATAATGGCTATGTCGCTGGACTCCCAAATAGTCGACCGTGGTTCGTGTCCCGGACCCGGTGGCTTAAAATTCACCGGGTGCGTGTGCGTGCATGCCCAAGATCCCGAGAGGAGAATGGAGGAGAAGGGATTGCAGCGTGAACATCCCCCCTGGGGGGTGATTTCTTGCTTTCTGTCTCTATGTCTCTCTCTGTCTATCTGGCGAGCGCACGCGCCCTATAGTGAAAACCTCTCCAAAAAAAAAAAAAATATATTGGATGTTGGATTCTAAAAATATATATGTATATGTGAAGGTCTCTATGTACATGTGTTCACATAAACATGTTTTCATTCTTTTCATTATCTTCCTTGTCCTTCCTAACTTCAAAGATGGAGAAATTAAAAAAAGACATAGGTGGTAATTTCAAGAAAAGCAGTTTTAACTTTAATAAATAAAAGAAATGCTAAGGAAATTTGCTTAAAACTTAAAGCCAGGAAACAGGTTAGGATTCTGTTAAAATAGTAGGTACATGAATCTATCAACAGCTCAAGATAGGACAAAAATCTTTAAAACTGGACAACAAAGCCTAGAAGAAAATCAGCAATATTTTAGTCAAAAGTCATAAAATGCTATTTCACCAGTTCAGTCTCATGTACTTAATCTATCTTCTGTTGTGGTTTGATCTTCCCGATTGAATTCTGGGATATAATATTCAACTCTAGACTTGTCCTTATGATTAATGAACTTTCTATTGAAAGTAGTTAGATTATTTAAGAAATTGTGTGATCAATAAAATGTGAGAAGGAAAGGAATAGAAGACAACTGTAGACACCAGAGATAGTGTGAAAATTTAAGTACTCTATGGATCTGTATTTTCTTCTGTTTATTTATATAGAGATAGAAGAATTTAGCATGCTTTGATGCACACTTTCTTCTATCTACACCACTAAGAGAAATATAATTAAAATAATTTATTTAATTGTAGTATCCCTAGACAGTTCATGAGTCAGAGACACAGTCAACAGTTAAAGACTAAAAGATTTTTCTGCTAAGATTAGGAACAAGGGAAAGATGCCCACTTTTATCACCTCTTCTTAGCAAATTGCTAGAATTTCTAGCCAAAGAAATCTAGAAAGGAAGGAACGAAGGAAGGGAGGAAGGAAGGAAGGAAGGAAGGAGAAAAAAATAAGTAAATAAATAAAAAACATCTATCCAGAAAAGAAGAAGTAAAATTAACTCTTTCTATATATAATCTTTTATGTGGAAAATGTTAATGATTACACACACACACACAGTATTAGAACTAATAAATGAATATTTAAAAAGCAGGATACAAAGTCAACTTATAAAAATCAGTTAGACTTCTGAGGCCAGCAGATGGTGTCATGGTTACGTTGCTGGACTCCACTCCCATATGGCCAGCCACCGTTCTAGCCCCGGACCCAGAGGCTTCAAACTTATACCAGGTGCATGCTCATGCACGTGTGTGCCTAAGATCCCGGGAAGAGAATGGAGAAGGGATTGTGGGTGGCCATCACCCATGGGGTCAGATTTCTCACTTTCCCTCTCCCTGTCTCTGTCTCTCTCTTTGGTGAATGCATGTGCCCTAAGGAAAAAACCTGAAAAAAAAAGTCAGTTATACTTCTATATACTAACAATGAACAATCTGAAAAGATTACAAAAACAAGTCCACTAACAATAGCATAAAGAAAAATAAAATACTTGTGAATATATTTAAGCAAGGGGGCAAAAGAATTGAACACTGAAAACTACAAATACTAATGGAAGAAATTAAAGATAAAATAAATGGAAACACATTTCATGGTCATGAATTAGAAGAGTTAATACTGTTAAGATGTTAATACTACCCCAAATGATCTACAGAGTCAATGCGATTCCTATCAAATCTCAATGACATCTTTGCAGAAATAGAAAACCCATCCTAAAATTATAGAATCTCATGGAAGACTTCATGACCAAAATGATCCTGAAAAAGACAAACAAGCAGAAATATCTACATTCTCTTATTAGAAACTTACCACAAAGCCACAGTAATCAATACAATATAGTACTGTCATGACAGTCATATAAATTAATGAGATAGAATAGACAGTTAAGAAATAAAACCTCATATATATTATAGTCAAGTGATTTTGACCAAGGTGCTAAGACCATTTAATGGGTAAATGACAGTTTTCATTTTGGGAAAACTGGCTATCTATATGCCAAAGAATGAGATTAAAGTCTTACCTAACATCCTATGCAAAAATTAACTCAAAATGTATTAAAATCTAAATACCATACTTAAACTAAAAAATTTACTAGAAGAAAATTTAGGGTGAAAACTTCATGACATTGAATTTTGCAGTGAATGCTTATATATGATACTGAAGGCACAGGCAACTAAAGAAAAAAATAGACAAATTGCACTTTATGAAAATTTAAAAATTCTATGTATTCCAAGACACTAGCAACAGAGTAAAAAGGCAACTAACAGAATAGGAAGAAATATTTGCAAACCATGTATCTAATAAAAATTTGCTATGCAGTACAGATAACTCACGAAACACAACAATACAAACTGATTCAAAACGTGTGAAAGGACTTGACTAGACACTTCTTTAATGAATATATACAAATGCCCAAGAAGTACACAATAAGAAGGTCAGCTTTATTAATCACTAAGGAAATGCAAATTGAAACCATGAGTTACCACCACACCTCCATTAGGAGAGCTAGTATTAAAAAAAAAGAAGAAGAAAAAAAAAAAAACAGAAGAACAAGCATTCGCAGGGATGTGGAAAAATTTAAACTCTTGTGTACTATTGATAGAACATAAAATTGTATAGCTTCTATGAAAACAGTTTGATAGTTTCTCAAAAAATTACAAATAGAAATAACTTATGTTCCAGTAATTCACCTCTGGGTATATATCCAAAATATGGGAGGGAAGTTGATAATAGAGGATGGATGGGAGGGGCTCAGGGAAGAAACATTCAATAGACACAAGAATGTAAAGTTCTCTGTTGAAAATTACGTATATGGAAATGTTCTTGATTTGATTGTTGCATACTGCACATATCTTGAAAAACCATATGGTGCTCTATAGAGATGAACACTGACTGAATATTAATAAATTATAAAGCAAAAAAGGAGCTATCTAAAAAAATTATTTAAAAAAAGAATTGAAAGCAAGGTCTCAAAGAGATATTTGTATACCCTTGTTTACTGCAGTATTATTCACAATAGCCAAAGCATGAGAGCAACTTACATTCTCATCTATGATAATTGAATGAGCAAAATGAAATATATAGATGTACTGGGATATTACTCACCCTTAAAAAGAAAAAAAATCTCTCTGCTTTGTCAGCTAAAGATTCTAAAAGAAGTGACATCCAATTACAATTGAGCCTGGAGCATCTTGTAGTGCTATTGAGGAAGTCCTCACAAAACATTAATTATGACAAAACACATTGATGGGGAGGATGTTTAAAGAGCATAAGAGCCAGGCCAGCCAGTGGTGTGGTGGTTAAGGTGGCTGGTTTCTACACGACTGACAGCAACATTTCAGTCCTGGAACTGATGACTCAGATAACAGGCTGGTTTGTATATGGACTCGCCCAAAAATCCTGAAGGAGGTAGAGGTGAAGGAGAAGGGATTGCGACATAACCATCCCCCAAGGGAGAGCTTTGTCATTTTCTTTCTCTCTCCCTCTCTCTCTCTCTCTCTCTCTCTCTCTCTCTCTCTCTCTGCCCCTGTCTCTGTCTGGTGAGCACTCACACTCTCTGGCAAATTAAAAAAAAAAAAGAAAAAAAAAAAGAAAGAAAGAAAGAAAAGAAAATACAAACACAAGAGCCAAATGAAGAACTCCCAGTGGGCAAAAATAGACAATTTAAGCAACAAAATAAAGTGCTATTAGGTTGTAGCCCAAAATATAAGATGAATATCCAGAAATCCATACTGATATGGATAAACAACTAAACGAACTAATGAGGAAGAATAGATACATCAACCATATAGGGGAAACCCAATAAATTATGTAAATGACTCTCCTTAAAGCAAAGGGAACAAACTTTTAAAGTATGGGCTATCCACAGTGACTTCCTTTCAATGAGTAAAGTATAGGAGTGAGGGGGCAGAAGAAGAGAGTAACTTTACAGTGGGGAAGTCTTACACATTTGACTTCAGTCACATGATCAAAGTTAGTGCTAACAGTCATAAATTATGTCAGTAGTATATTTCCTTGATGTAATGTGATTATAATGGCACTTTTCCTCCATGAGCTACCTCACTAAAACTCATAACCCCAACTTAACCATGAGCAAAACAGACAAATCTCAGGAACCAGCAGTTAGCGTAATGGCTATGTCGCTGGACTTCCATGTAGTCAACCGCAGTTCACGTCCCGGACCCGGTGGCTTAAAACTCACACCAGGCGCGTGTGCGTGCGTGCCCAAGATCCCGAGAGGAGAATGGAGGAGAAAGGGATTGTGGCATGACCATCCCCCCTGGGGGGTGATTTCTCGCTTTCTGTCTCTAATGTCTCTGTCTGTCTGGCGAGCACACGCGCTCTATAGCGAAAATCTCTCCAAAAAAAAAAAACCCAGACAAATCTCAATTTGAGGACGGTCTACAAATATCTGACCGGTACTCACCAAAACTATCAAGATAATAACAAGTAAGTAAAATATGATAAACTCTTAGAGTCAAGAGGAGTGTAAGGAGACATGAGAATAAAATGTTTTATGTGGTAACCTGGATGGGATCCCAGAACAGAAAAGTCCATTATGTAAAAACTGAGCAAATATTAATTAATGACGGACTTCACATAATTATGTATCAATATTGTTTATTTGATTTTAACAAATATGCCACTGAATGTATAAAAGCAATTGAAACTAAAAATAAAAAATAAATAAATAAATAAATAAATACTTGAAAAAAATAGCGTAAATTCTGGGTATGTTGCAGGGAGAGTAATAAGGGAGCTTTTTGTGCTTTATGTTCAATTTTCAGTAAGTATTAAACTATTCTAAATATAAAGTCTGTTCATAAAAAATATTGATGAAAATGTTGCTTTTAATTACTTCATGATATGACCAAACAGTTTCTGTTTTAACCTCGTGGGAAGCAGAAACCATGTTGGCTTGGTTATATATTTGTTTTCTTACTTGGTGACTGAATGTATATGCCACTAAAATTGAACAGAACTTTATCACATGAAAGGAGTAATGGTAATGTGCTTCCACCAGTCTGTGTTCTTGACAGAAACTGATATAAGTTATGATTTGAGGGCATCTAATTATTTAAATCTTTTATAATACCTGTATTAGAATTTGGCAGATTGTTAATTTAAATATGATCATGTGGTAATGCATTCAGTTCCAAAAAGAATAACAGAGAGACATTTGTCAGTTAGCCTCAGAATGGATTCCTGGACAGATATTGCCACTCAGCAGTAGCCAAGGACTTTAAATGTCTGTTTCTCATTTTAAACTCAGTTAATTCTGAAATCCATCCATCTTTATGTGGTAAATCCCCATGCTGATTAACAATAACATTCTCTAAAACTAGAAAAATAAATGACTTAATATGTATTAGGTTGTTGGAAAAGTCATGACATATTTTTGCATAGATAAACATACAAAAATAAGTCATGACTTTTCTGATGATCCAATAGTTAGTATCATAGGAAGTTAGACACAGAAAGATTTTCAGACACCATCTAGCCCCTGGCTATCCAATATGGTAGCTACTAGGCATTTGACATGTAACTAGTATGAAGTAAGATGTGTTGTAAGTATAAAATCCATTCATGACTTTGAAGAGTGAGTACCAAAGAAAAGAGAAAGCAAAGTATCTCAATAATTTTATTTTGGTTAGATGTTAAAATAATATTTTAGGAAAAAAATCATCAGATTTTATTTTTTACATTTATAATGTCATTACTGGATTGTTTAAAATTATACATGTAGCTTACATTCTATGTCTATTTGATGACATTGGTCTAGTCCAATTTTCTTTTTTAAGGTTTTTGCCATAGGGCACATGCACTCACCAGAGAGAGAGAGAGAGACAATAAGGAAAATGAGAAATCACCCCCGAGGAGGCTGGCCATCCCACACATGCATATGTACCCAGCATGATTTTCAAGCTGTTGGGACCAGAATTCAAACCAGTCGACCATGTGGCAGTTCACCACCGTAACTACTACACCACCTACTGGCCCCCCAATTTGCTTTTCATATAAAGGCAGAAACTAATGCCTTAGAAGAATTATACAATCAAACCAAGGTCCTGTGCTTAGTCAATTTGGATATTTTAAACAAAAATTTTGTCTATTAAACTAGGGAAAGAAACTGTTTCAAGTTAAGTATCACTAAGAGTGCATTTACTTAGGTTTTGTGAAGTTCAGATAAATCTCAATATGTTCACTACTGTCTACTGAAGATTGTCTGCTGCACTTTGGGCTAAATAAAATGAACTACACTTCTGGAATGCTTATTCTATATATTCCAGGGCTGCATTTTGTATAGTAAAGTAACTAACATAGTATATCGAGTTTAATTCTCACAAAAATCTTTATAGATGAAGAATCTGAGGCTTAAGAGAGCAATTAGCCCAAGTAACCACTCTCATCAGAAAATGGTAGACCTTGGATTCAAATGGGGTACAGGACCTTTAGATCTGTATTCTATCCATAGTTCTCAACCACCTCTGAATATGCAAAGAAGTGTCTCTCTAAACTGCTGGGGCTATAAATAGGAACCCCATAAAGATAATTTATCCCTTCACCGAAGTTCAGAATTAGCAGATTGAGTTCCCTTCTATTCCTTATCTGGCAGAATCTACCTACTAAGGATTGAATATGTCTCCACAAAATTCATAAACTGAAACCTGGTGAGCCACTGTGACAATAGTGAGGGGGGGATTTAATCCAATTGTGCAATTATGGCATTGATGGGTGAGGCCTTTACCAAGTGAGTAGGCATCATACAAAGGCCACCATGATTGAAACATGGTAGTTTTAGAAGGAGACACACAAAAACATGGACACAGATGCACAGTCTGATCTAGCTCCTGTGACGCCTTCTGTAATGTCATCTCTCAGCACCATGACCCTCACCAGCTGTAACCTCTTGAACTTGGACCTCTAAACCAGTGAGCCAAATAAGCCTCTCTCTCTCTCTCTTTTTTTTTTTTTTTTTTTGACCCAAATTCATGCATTCCTGATGTCAGCAATACAACAGACTAAAACACTGGCCATGTAGCTTTTGTTCTGATAAAAAACTAATGTCTACCATATATACTTTTTTTGGGGGGTGTCTGAAATGTATCTGCCTCTGCTGAGTATAAAGGGTCACTCTGCAACAGAGCTTAAAAAGAAAGGAGAACACCGTTTTGACTGTGGTCACATGTTCAGTTTAACAAACTCCTAGTTATCTGAAGACTTCATTTAACAGAATTTTTTTCCTGTGGTCTTTCAGAAGAAAGAGGACATGACATCAAAATTTTCTAATTTCAGAATTAGAGAAATTAACATTCTCATACACCCACCCAAATGCCCACCCCAAAAGAGCTCTAGAAGAGATTCATCATCTTTGCAAGTGTTTCTCCTAACTTATAGTGTACAGATAAAAAAAAATTCTTATTTGGATTTTGGTCACCAAAAGGCAAACACTACAAATTATCTGATTCATATAAATCTTTTTCATCTTATATGTCAATTGTTGCTAAGGTCCATTAATTCCAGTTCCATGATGTCTCTTGCATCCTCGTGTAACTGACTAGAACTGGCCTGAACAGAAAACCCAGTACCATTACTGTTAACTATCTGAGCTCACTTGCAGAACTATATGCTCAAGTAGGCTGAGACACCTAAAATTAACTCTAGCTGCAGGAGGTGAACGATAATACTTGTTGCAACAGATCAAAATGAAAAGAACCTTTTGCCCAGGAACAGAAGCAGAAAGTACCTTTGTTGCAGTCTGAACCAAAAAGTTTGCAACACTGAAATGCCCTAGCACCATCCAATCTGGGACTGGTAAATAATGTCACCCCTAAACCCTCCACTGCTTACTGCTCTATAGAAGACCTCTCATCCTTGCAATCAAGAAGACAGGCATGAAACTGCCCCTGCTTCCTTGTTGGCTGGCTATGCAATAGAACTTTTTCTTTCTTCAAGACCTAGTGGCATAGTGATTGGCTTTTGTGCACATCAGGCAGCAGAACCTTGTTCAGTTACACTCTCTGTTCTCTTTGACATGGCAGCCACTTTAGTCATGGCCCCCAGCCCCTCTTCCTGAACTACAGCTACATCTTCCTCTTGTCTGCCATGGTTCCAACCACTCTGGTTTTCTTTTATATCCTCATATATGAGATGCTGCCCCTGAGCCCCTGAAACACTCTCCCCATGCCTTCTGTCCCTACCTAAGTCTAGTTCATTCTTCAAATCTCTTTTCTTCTGCAGAACCCTTTCCTAAACAACCCAGATGAAGGAGATTTTCTTTTCTTCCTTCTTCCTCCTTTTTTTTTTTTTTTTTTTTTTTTGAGAGATTTTTGCTATAGGACACATGCACTTTCTAGAGAAGGTGATAAGTCACATCCCATAGGAGATTGCCATATCACAATCCTTCCTCCTCCATTCTCCTCCCGGGATTTTGAGCATGCATGTACACATGCTCAGCATGAGTTTCAAGTCATCACATCTGGGACTCAAACCATGGTTGACTACATTCCCATGTAGTCTGGTGCTTTAACCACTATGCCACCTACTAGTCCAAGAGATTTTCTTTTGATAGGCTCTTATAGCATGCTGTTTTCTTTGTGGCACTTAATAATGATAAAAATTTAGTTGTTCAATCATATTCTTAATACTAGTCTTCCTTTCTGGGATGCTTTTACATATTAAGCTAGGGTGCTTTCCACTACCCTATGGTGCTTTTTCTGGTCAAAGATTTTCTCTATTACTTCCACGGGGTCAGCTTTAAAATTTTCCAAAATATCGGCAAAAGCCAAAATGTTTGTTCATTTAATTCTTTACTTAGGTTACAGAGAATTGAGAGCATGGCTTCTGTAGTCACGGTTTTAGGCTCCTTTTCTTAGCCTCTCTATAGAAGATCAATCAAACTGCTTCCTAGATTTATGATATTGGGGAAGCACCTTAACTTCTCAGTGAGTCAATTTTCTCACCTGAAATATGGGGTAATACTATCATTGAATCTTAAAGAGGTTTAAGAAATCAGAGGTTATTTAGGAAATATATTTGCAGGTACATATATAATGCCCATGAATGTTGGCAAATATTAGTTTGTACCTGAGAAATAACTGTATATTTAGTACATAGAGCACTCAATACAACTTCCTAGAAATGGTAATGGGTCATTACCAAGGAGAGCAGCTCTCAAGAGTGAGACCCATTTGTATTTTCCTTTGATCTGTCCACACATTTTATCTTTCAAAGTCATTAAAACATGTTTTATCTTTCCCACTAGAATATCTTAAACTGTATGGAAAATGACCTTGGGCTAATGCTAGTCTTTCTGAGTAGCCATTCACATGGCACTTAGAGACAGAAACCCAATAAATTAATAAATGGGACAGAAGAGAAGCAACCAAGCTGCTGTGTTATGTATTTTCTGATGGTGAATCCTTTTGTGGCAGAAGTTTATTTTTGAAGAGTACATGCAGGTGGGGGTAGTTCAGAAAAGAAGGATGAAGAGAAAGAGAAATGAACATCTTCAGGTATATCTCTCTGCTTATAGGCCCTGGTCTTGTCTGACTCTAAAGAGTACCAGAATATGCTGAGTTTCAGCAGCAGAGAACTGGAAATACATCATAAATGGAGATGGACTTCACGAGATACATACAAAAACTCTTACTATGTCCAAATCCATTTTTCATTGGCTCACAGATTGAGGCAGAATCACAGGTAATCTCTACATGTTCTGGGCCCATCCCTTATTATGTCTGGATATAGTTAAATGATGCAAAGTTGTGGTACAGCCCTCTGCTCAGAATTTCCAAAAGGTTGAATTTTCCTGGCTGTGATTCCAGGCATCATAGCCACATGTGATTCTCACAGATGGTTCCCTGGTGGCTTCCAACTAGGTCCATTTGTCAGGCCAGTAGTGAGCCTGTCCTGCTCCTTGGTGAATTTCAGAAGAATTTCTGGGTTCCTGCTAAGCTTGAACAAGGAGGAAAACCTTTAAGGTACTGACTACACAACTCCTCAGGCATGAAGTTCTGCCTCTACTGAGGAACTAGCATCCTGGATATAATCACCTCTTAAGTGACACCTGTTGAAACTGACAAACCAACAAAACCGAGATTGCATGCTGAGCAGGGGAATTAGGGACACTTGAGGCTGCCAACAATGTTGCTTCATAACCACAGGAGACTGAGAATCACATTAACACGGTATTGGGTTTATACACATGATTTTCAAGCCTTTCATATGCCATCCCTCTTGGATAAAAATTTAGCATTAACGCATTGAAAAATATTGTGATTCACAAAATTACAATTTTTATTATTTTAGATTTGTTGCAGACTATAATATGAAAAGGAATATTATTGGATTTTTTTTTCAAAAGCTATTTTAAGAAAAAATGGAATTTCAAATAAAATGACAATTCTTCTAGTTGTAGCAGTGATAATAATAACAACTATTACTAAAGTAACAGCTAGCTTTCAGAGTAATGTACTATTTCCGAGATATTTCCCCACGACTTTGCATGTATTGGCTCACTTAGGCATGATCCTGGACTGGCTAGGTGGTACAGTGGTAATGCGTTGCTCAAATAAAACTGGATCCCATGAAAGATTTGGAGTTTGGGTCCCTGGTTGACCTGTATTTGCTGGGCACACACCCATGATCCTCACTGACTGGGAAGGTTGGGAGGCAGATCATGGCATCATGGCATGAGATCGTGTTGAGGGTGTTTGTCTGTCTTTGTTTCTCTATAATGAAATAAAGAAATATAAGGTGCTGGACTTGCACATGGTCAACTGCAGTTTGAGTCCTGGACCTGGCAGCTTGAAAATCACAATGGGTATGTGTGTGTCCAAAATCCCAGGAGAAGAATGAAGGAGAAGAGAATGCAGCATGGCCCCTTTTCTGGAGGGTGAGTTCTCACTTTCCCTCTCACTGTTTCTCTCTATCTCTCTCTGGCAAGTACATACATCCTATGACAAAAACCTTTAAAAAACATTTTAAAAAAAGAAAAATTGTTCTTATGTTAAGTGAGACAGTCCTCTTTATGCTCTAAATACTGGAAAGTTTTGAGTTTTACCACAATGCCCAAGTGGTGAAAATTAATGGTCCAGGCCTCACCAGCTATTGTTCCAGCAGGTTTCAGGGAAACAATAATAGTGATAATGACTGAACTCACTCATGGATCACTCACGATGCCAGGCAGAGGGTTGACATTACTTGCCCTATCCTTGCCACACATTTATTAGTTAAAAATGGTCATTGTTTCTGTTTGCAGATGACAACTGGGGGTTGAGGATGAAGCTATTGTTTGGAGTCACCAGGCTAGGTATGCAAAGCTGGGACTGGAGTGAAAGCCTGACTCCAAAGGCTGGACTATAAATTACTATGCTAACTGCTGGTAACCCAAGTTAGTTATTTTCTAAATATGGTGTTTCTACAAAATTTAGAGAATACATTTTTTTAATTGGCATAGAGTGCTTGCTAGAGAGACAGAGAGAAAGCACTCCCCAATGGGACATGAACTTGCCCAGTCCTTTTTGGAGTGAAAACACCTTTACAGAGAGTTAGAGACAGAGATACTGACTGTTAGAGTTAATGAGAGTGGACTATCCCCTCTTATAGTAATTTAGGGACATTTTCAAATCAAACTCAACATGATAGACTTACGTTTAAGTGATGTGCTCACTAGAGTCAACCCTGAGTCTCTAGAATCCTGCAAACAATCCAGCATTCAGTATTGGATACCTCCCTCGCTGTCCATACTTATTACAATTATGCTGTCTTGAAAAATATTTTGTCACCCCAGAGGTTGTCTATTTGTCACATACCTGTTACCTATTTAAAATTTTGCAGATATTAAACACTACTTAAATAAGGACAAAAATAATGCAGGTAGATAGGTTGATGCGTAGGAAGAGTAAATGGAATAAACAGAAAGGCAAAGTGACAAAGCAGACGTAGTTTGAGCAGCATGTGTGTTATATGGTTAGGTCTAATAAACGACATCCATGAATTTCCAGAAGTTTGACTTCTTTTTTTCTTATATCACTCAATAATGAAGGCAACTCTACCCATACTCATTTTGGATTCTAGAATAATACATGTGATTGAGGCAGCATATGATATCGTACAAAAGTGAAAGAGCACTTCTATTTCTTATTGTTTTGTTTGCACTTAGAAAGCATCTTAGCATTGGCCATTTTATCATTAAAATGGATAAAAACATCCATCTTGTTATGGTTTTAGGATGGTCACAAAAGTTAGTGCTTGCAAAGTACTTTACACACTTGCAATGGAAAAATAGTAATGATTATTAATACTAGTAATACATTCCATCTTTTGATCCCATAAATCTGCTAGCAGTGAGTCCTTCAATAAACAGAAGTAAAAATAATTCTCCATTATCAGTGGGTTGCTAGTGACAGTTTCATACCAGCTGACAAGAGCTGATTATGCAAATTTCTTCCTAACTTCTCAAAATGCTATTTTAAAAAGCTTCCCCCCTCACCCCCATTTTCTCGCAGAGATCTGACTGTTACGCATTTATGAGTACAGCACTGTGGCCATAATTTACCTTCATATTCTTTACTCTTGGAAATCTTACAGCAGCAGGCAGGGTGGAAAGCAATGACTAGAAAGAAAACAAGCATATATCTGTATTCACAGCAACTTCATGTTCTGCTCAGGTGTCAATGATAATGCAATGTTCCCAAATCACTAGCCGATCCATTAGATAGGATGCACAATGTCTCAGCGTCAAATCTGCTAGTTCCTAACTACCACATGTTTTCTCTCTTCTACTCTCAAGTCCACTATGGGACTAACTGATCAAGGAATACACTCCTCCCACTGTGCACACATGAAATAGGTGCCACGTAGTGTATTAAGTGCTTTGAATTCAAATCACATTTAAATATGGAAGTAATTCTATGTGGAAGTACTGTGTGTCACATATAATAAGATAGGAGGGAAACTGAGGCTCAGAAGACTAGGAAAATAGCTGTCACAGAGCCGTGTGACAAAGTTTGCCTGGCCAGATCACAGTCAGTCTCCAAGGCCCATGCACATTATCACTGCACTATATCCCTCCCATTCTGTTGAATAAAAGCTGTGTTGCTATGGGCAGAAGTTATTTATTTTGTAAGTGAAGATAGCTGGGGCATTAGGAAATGAAAGCTTTTAAAAATGATTCCACAAATGCAAAATTTCATTTCTCCTTATAGAATTATCCAAAATACAAGGCAAGTCCATAAACCCGATTAGCAGATAAAGGGCTGTCCATTTTGGGGGATATTAATCTCTGGTCACATGGCATAATATTTAACTGTTATCTCCATCCTATAATCTCTTCTGGAAAATTTATCTTAAAATGTATTTACAGTTCTATCTGTGACATATAACTCACAGGAGAAGACCTGATGCAAGGCTACATTTTGAAGTCATTCTCTAGATCTCAAGATGTACAACTCCATATTCAGTTTAGAATGTGTTAACTGACACACTAAAAAGAAGAGCATTTATTAGAATTAAAAAAGATCTTAAAAGATTCCAAATATGTTCTGGAGAGGATTGTCAGTGGAGGTGGAGTGTACGAGATTATCTTTTTATCTCAACTGAAATGATTCCATGGTAAACATTTGGTTACTTAGTAACATTAAAAATGCAAATACATCCCCTTATAATTAACGACCTTCAAATAAATAGTTCTGTGAACAAATTACATACATCACCAGAATTTTATTCTATCTTCATAGTTGTTTTACTAAATTTCTAAATGTAGAGAGGAGGATTTTCCTCTCCAAATGCTTTTCTATATTCTAAAGAAGAAAGGTAGCTTATAGTAAATCTTAATTTGGATGTAAATAGAGCAAAAGAAAATTGACTTTAGGTTTTAAAAAGTCAATCAAGAAGGATGGAATGCAGTTGTTGGTTTTTTTTTTTGTGTGTATGTGTGTTATTTTATTTTATTTGCCATTTTCCTCTGTTTCTAAAACATCTAGTTAAGCTAAAATAATTAGGCAGCTGAAAAATCTTGTTTAAGGATATTTGTATACTTATGTCATTAAAACATTGTGGTAAATGGCATATTATCTTTAGACAAACAGCATTATGTAGTCAAAGCATGCAGTTGCTTGGTTAAATTGGTTTCTTTACTATTGGTATTGCAAACAAGTATTTAGAGAAGGACTATGGTGACTGCTGAAGTGTAGCATCAAATTTTTATTGAAAATTCTAGTAATGAAAGTAATTAACAAGAAATAAGTATCCATATTTTGTCATTTGGGACATGGTTAGCAACAGTGGTTTTGACCACGAGCCCCTTAGCTGTGGGCAGGCTGAAAAGTAACTACCAGAGGAAAAGAAGGTGCTAGCGTGCTTTTGTTAGTGGCATTCTCATGCTTTGTCAGGTGCCAAAAATAACACAATACCACTTGACCACATATCCACACATTAGCTGAATTGCCCGATCACTTAGTAAAAAGTTCCTAGTTTTTTTTTTTGTTTTTTTTTTTGAGAGGTTTTTCGCTATAGGGCGCGTGCGCTCGCCAGACAGACAGAGAGAGACAGAGAGACAGAAAGCGAGAAATCACCCCCCAGGGGGAATGGTCACGCCGCAATCCCTTCTCCTCCATTCTCCTCTCGGGATCTTGGGCACGCACGCACACGCGCCTGGCGTGAGTTTTAAGCCACCGGGTCCGGGACGCGAACCGCGGTCGACTACGTGGGAGTCCAGCGACATAGCCATTACGCTAACTGCTGGTTCCCAAAAGTTCCTAGTTTTTAGGACCAGCTGGTGGTATGGTGGTTAAGGTGCTAGACTCCAACATGGCCAACTGTTGTTCGAGTCCTGGTTTGTGTGTTTGTGTGTACGTGCCTGACATCATGAAAGAATGGAGGAGAAGGGATTGCACTATGGCCATCCTCCTTGAAGGGGTGGGGGGTGATTTCTCACTTTTCCTCTCTCTGGCACATGTGCCCTATGGCAAAAACTTCACATTTTTTCTTTTTCCTACTTCAGAATCACTCACAAGAAAAACACATTTTCTATTATCTGCTTTTATGCCTACTGATCAAAAGACATCGAACATATGCCATGCACTGTGCCAGGCACATGACTGTGACGTGGTCCCTGACACCAAGAAGGTTGTGGTCTAAGAAGCAGAAGATAAACACACAGAATAGTGAGGCAGAGGTATGCATAAGATGCAGCAGCAGCATGGTGGCGGGGACCGCAGATGAGCTCTGAGTGATGGGTAGGAATTCAACAGATAAACCAAAGTCACCTCATCCCAGCTATCATTTCCTCCAACACATCTTCACTGACATTGTGTTCTCTGTACCTCCCAAAATGAATTGGAGGAGGTAAATTTGAGCTCACAAGATACTTAATGCATTGCACTGCCATGATTTGATACAATTAGATAACACCGCAAAATCCACTAATGGCTTCTAATCTTATTAAAAGTCAAAGTCAAAGTGTTCATAGTCCTTACATTATTCAGTCTAGTGTCTTTGGTGTTTTGAAATTATTTCCTTCAACTCTCCTTCTAATTCACACCATGTCAGCCACACTAGACTCTTTAAAAACTGACGTATAATAATCGTACATATCCATGGAGTACCTTGTGATTTTTATAATGTGTACTGATCAAATCGGGATAATGAGACGATGGGTGTATGGATACACACTAGACTCTTTGCTACTCCTGGAATGTATGAAGTATCTTCTTACTTCAAGAGTTTTATCTGGTCTGGCCTTCTGTTTATGCTGTTCTTCCCCCAGATACCTTTCTCCCATCCTTCAAGTCTTCTCAAATGTCACTTTCTCAGAGCAGTACTTCCTGACCTCCTTATTTGAAAATACCACTCTCCCACATACTCGCCAATGTCTCTTATGCTTTTTTTTTTTTCCATCATATTACATACTTTTTGTGTTCTGTGTCCATGTCTTTCCTTCCCTACACTGGAATGGAAGCTCCATACAGAGAGAGAGTTTTGTTAGATTTACTCATTGCAAGAAGAGGTCCTGGCACAGAGGAGGCACTCTATGAATGTTTATGGGAAAAACTAAAATAGAACTAATGGACTTACTTATTTACTCAAAACATATACTAAACTCTTTCTTATATTGTTTCAGATGCCCTTTGGAAATGACCTTTAGGTGACAGAGACAGACAATAAACAAGTAAATAAGTAAATAGAAAAACACTAAGTACAGATTGTAATTGATACAATGAAGGAAATAGTGTTCTTTACTTAAAAATATGGTGTGTGTGTATGTGTGTGTGTGTGTGTGTGTGTGTGTATCTGTGTGTGTTTAAATCAGGGCAGGCAGGAAAAGGTCCTGTGAGATGATATTTTAGCCATGAGCTCATGCACAAATTTGAAAAGCTGGTGAGCAGGGATCTGCAGTGTTCAAAGCAGGAAATCAGGCAAGTATGAAAAAATAACCAAGGCAGGAAAGAGCTGGAGATTCTTTTCTAAATGCCAAGGAAACTGAATTGGAGAGGACAGTGGATGAGCAGGCTGTTGGTAGAAGCCACATCATGAGGAATTTTAGGGGATGTGATAGGGATTTATTTCAAGAGTTTTTAGAAGATGCCAGGTGATTTTAAGTAGGGAAATGTCATGATATCTTCTATATTTACCGAATCTTCTGGATCCTGTCTGGTGAGTGAATGGGACTGTGACCAGGAAGGAGCTGGGATAAAATTTATCTCCTAATACGGCACAGGTGAGATCCAGTAGTTTGAATTAGAATAACAGAAATGAAGGTGAAAGTAAATATATTTAAAATCTACTTTAAGGGTAGATCAATGGGCCCAGCCATGGTGGGACAGGCAGCATGGTACCACTGGATGATACTGGAGTCACATGGAAAGACCAGGGTTTGGTTTCTGGGTCTACTGAATAGCATACCTGTCAGCTCAGCTGGCTGCAAGGCCGGGGGACGATTGCAGCATAGTTGTCCTTGTCCAGGTCCTTGTATTTCTCTTTCATGAACAAAAATGAAATAAATAAGCTATTTTTTTAAGACTAGATCAACAGGTGTTGTTGATGGACTGAATTTGGGCTGAGAAAAAGGGGAAGAGTTCAAACATGATTTTCCATTTTTCTGGCTTTGGTCATGAAATGTCATTACTGAGATCAAGAATCTAGAGAAATGACCTGATTGGGAGAATAGGGTGGAAATATAGCTTCTTACTTGGCCTTCTAAGTTTGAGAGGCCAACGTGATGTCTAAGTGGGGATGTAAAGTAGGCTGGTAGATATGCTGGTTTGGGCCCATGCCTGTCTTCTCCATTACATTATGACTTTTTTAAGAGAAGATATTTTACTTTATTCATTTTTATGCTAATGGTGAGAAAAGTGAGTGTTTTATAAATGTTGCTATAAAAGGCTATTTTCTTTATATTCTGTTGGTTTACCAGCTAAACCTGCTAAAACACCAAGTTTGAAGAAACATCTCCTCACTCATCTTCACTGCTTAGATAAGGACAGGAAAATTCATTTTCAATGCTGTAAAGGTACACAGTGATTGAATGTAGAAAATAATAAAAAAAGAAACAAAAGAGACTAGCAGTTAGTGTAGTGGCTATGTCGCCAAATTCCCATGTAGTTGACCATGATTCGAGTCCCAGACCTGGTGGCTTAAACTCACACTGGGCGTGTGTGTGTGCATGCCCAATATCCGAAAGGAGAATGGAGGAGAAGGGATTGCGGCATGGCCATCCCTCCTGGGGGGTGATTTCTCGCTTTCTGTCTCTCTGTCTCTCTCTGTCTTTCTGGTGAGTGCATGTGCCCTATAGCAAAAAAAAAAAAAAAAAAAAAAAAAAAAAAAAAAAAAAAAAAATATATATATATATTTTATATTAAATCAGGGCAAGCAGGAAAAGGTCCTTTATATATATATATATATAAAGCATGACTTATTCTATAAGAAATAATAATAATAAAAAACATTATGCTTTGAAAAAAATAATAGGCCATTTTATGTAATGGGTTAGTTTGAAAATAAGTTTGTAAGAATATTTTTGTTGCTGTTTTGTAAAATAGATTTGATAGGCCCTTTGAATGGGACATAGTAAATCAATAGTATATTTTTAGAAGAAACAAAGCAGATCAAATGTAAGGGTAACACTGTGTGTATAGGGAAATGAGGAATTGTTTTGATTCTGAGAGAGACTAGAAAAGTGAGAATAGAGTGGGGAAAGCCAGGGGCCCTGTGAGCTGATAAAGCACATGGAAGACAATGGGATGCAGTAAAGGACTTTTATGAACAAGGCAAATCATAATGTTACCAATAATTCCATTTACCAAAAATACGGAAATTTGGGTTTACATTGTATTCCACAGGTCTATGTTTTACGTGACATCTCTTCTAAATAAGAACAGATAGACATAGTCAGATCTGGTTGCAAAAGCCATGAGAGTAAATATGCTAAAATTATGTGAGCTCTCCAGAAATGTGCCTATGACACAGATAAAAAAAATAAAATAAAACCTTTCTAATTTCTAGTTCTGCTTAAAGCAACTGTGCTGTTTTCTAAGTTCCCTCAGTTACTAAGGAAACTGGAGAGGGAGACCTTAAATTGCATGTGGAGAGCTATGTTGCAAATTGTTATCAAGTAGAAGATACAACTTTTCATAGACAAAAACAATGGTGAAAGCCTAAAAGAAGGATGGAAAACCTCCACAACCAGTATCTTGAAGATCCTGTGCAGCCTGTCCTGAAAATCATTTTTATTTTTGTGGGTATCCGTCTTCTTATTGACCTTTTGGAGAATGTATTGCTAAGGAGCCTAAATAAACTTAGAAGAAAAGCCAAGATCTTCTTGGATCAATAACATAATTAGAGGGAAGACCAGACTAAGACATAGGAGAACAATGTCCCAAACCAAATCCAGATGAAAACTTCAGAAGGTTAGTTTTCCCTCTGGTATTTGGTTCCGATACCTCGGAAATTAGGAATAGGGGACAAATAATTGCTGAAGTTTCTTCTACCTATAATAATCAAATCTGTGAGTGACATATGAATGACAATCCAAGAAGCAGAAATGGATAATATCCTTCATAAGAAGGAAATTGTGGTAGCAAGATAAATTGTCAAGGTTTGGAGGCCAAGTTCAATTTAAGTATCATAAAGCAGAAAAAAGAGAAGAGAAGAGAAGAAGAGAAGAGAAGAGAAGGAAAGAAAACAAAAAAGAAAATTAAGAATGAAGTATCTAGGTAAAGCATATCTGTCAGTTAAGTTACCGGCCAATAAATAATGTGTCACATTTTTTCGTAAATTGAAACTTTTTATTCAAGTTCACTTTATCCATTTTAAATTTTAACATGCAGGGGGATTTTAAATAGTTCTGAAATATTGTTATGAACTGTATCTTTTGTAATTATAGAAACCTCTTGACTACCCCCTTGTGGTACCATAATAAAAATGCAAGGGAAAATTTCTAACTCCTCAAACCGATACCAATGGCATTCCACGGTCTACAGAATAGTTACTGAACTATAAAGTTAACTAGTGCCAGTGACTGACTCTTCCACTTAGCTATATAGTAAATTCCATACTGTAGCAATATCAAAGCAATTCTGAATTGCAGTGTTCTTTAGAACCCTCACGTTTCTACACACATGTCATCTTTTTGGCCTATGGTATACTTCCTTTCCTTGTATTTTTACCCTAACCTTTCATATAATTCAAGATTTAGCTAGTGCCATATACTGCAGTCTATTAAAATCAGTAACTAGCATCTATAATGAATTTATTCAACAAATATGTATTGACCATACACAGTATGCCAGGGAATTTCTAAATATTTTTTCAAATATTCTATGTTATTTTGCCCAATATCCATATTTCTATCTATCCATTAATTCATCCATAATTTATAATTTATAATATTTACACATACAGAACTTAACACTGTACTGTCACATCAACTTTTGTGACTGTTGTCCCCATAAAACTCTGAGTTCTTTGAGTACACAGATCCTGTTTTACTCATTTTTATTCAATAAGCAAATATACAAATTCTAAAACTATGTACATAAATTAATTGTATATTAACGGAGCATTATTCTGTAAAAGTCATGCTGATCAGAATATCTACTTCTTGGAAAATCTTTCCATATGAGATTTGTACCTTTAGATAAAGAACAAAAATATTCTTTTTTTTTTAAGAGAGAGATTTTTGCTGTAGGGTGTGCGCACTTTCCAGAGAGACAGTAAGGGAGAAATCACCCCTTGGGGGATGACCACACTGTAATGCCTTCTCCTTCATTCTCCTCTCGGGATTTTGAGCATGCCTGCACACGCACCCAGCATGAGTTTTAAGCTACAGGGTCCAGGACTCGAGCCACAGTTTACTATGTGGGAGTCCAGTGATGTAACCCTTCCTCCATCTGCTGGTCCCCAAAACTCTTCCTTTTAATGTTTAAAAATATTGCTTAAGACAGAAGTTATGATAAGTAATTAAAACTAGTAATAATTATATGAGCCTAATATATATCTCACAAGGCTGTCTCTTGGTATAGTATGAGAGGATAAGACACCTACAATAGGAAAAAAAATCATGAAATAGAAATGACTAGTAATGAAAGTGGACATTTTAGGCAACAGAGGAAATGGCTTGGGAGTAGAAAATGACATGACGCACATTGGAAAGGTAAAGGTGAAGCATTTGGGAGCAAGAGTGAACACAGTACAAGATAGGGTTGGCGAGGATGGCAAGGGCTAGCATATGAAGAGCTTTAAACGCAATGGCACATCATCGGAACTTCATCTTTTGGGCAACGGAGAGCCTCTGGAAATGAAAGTAGTAGAATTAACTTGAAGATAAATTACTCTGGCAGCAATGTGAAAAATAAATTGCGGGAACCAGCAGTTAGCGTAATGGCTATGTCGCTGGACTCCCACGTAGTCGACCGCGGTTCGCGTCCCAGACCCGGTGGCTTAAAACTCACGCCAGGCGCGTGTGCGTGCGTGCCCAAGATCCAGAGAGGAGAATGGAGGAGAAGGGATTGAGGTGTGACTATCCCCCCTGGGGGGTGATTTCTCGCTTTCTGTCTCTATGTCTCGCTCTGTCTGTCTGGCGAGCGCATGCTCCCTATAGTGAAAACCTCTCAAAAAATAAATAAATAAATTGCAAGGGTGGGAGAGAGAATGAGAGAAGAAAATAAGGAGCAACTGCAATGGCAAGAAGTGATCAAGGTTTGAAGACAGCAGTAGTGTGAACACAAAGGAATTAACTTAACGGTTCAACAGGATTTAGTCATCAATTAGACTTGGGAGTTAAGGCTTTCAGGGAAGAGTCTATAATGACTCTCGGTTTAAAAGATTGAAACCAAGAGTAGGAAAAGAGGAGGTTTTAAATGTGAAATAATTACCTCATTTCATACTGGCTGAGTTTGAGTTTGAGATGCCTACAAAAAAGTCATTGGAAATGTCATGTAAATGACTGATGTGGATGCGGACCTTAGGAGCAAATCATGAGTTGAAGACATGGACTTAGGGAAATAAAAGATGCTTGAGAAGAGAAGTTTGTTTTTACGTACTGTCTATTCTCCATTCATATGTGAAGCCTAAACTTCAATACATGTTGAACTGCTGCCTTGAAAACTGAGCTGGGACCATCATCACCCTCCAAGATCTCTTCATCAGAAAACTATAAGTGTAAAAATCTCTTAGCACAGAGTAAGGGCTCAATAAATGGAAATTCCAATGATACCTTGAACCTTGGCAGGTGTTTTTTGTTTTGTTGTCTATGATATGTCTCAGAATGATAAAACATCAATATCTAGTTAAGTGGCTGACATTAAAAAAATATACAGAAGTACAATATATTAGGGACAGTAGTATTAATGAGGGATTTTGAAATTATTTTAAGACAAATATTTTTAAAGCTTATTATTCTGTGGCATAGTCAGAAGTGAAATGAAATCAATGGTAAATCATGTTTGACCTCTGGCCAGAAGTTTGTATACCTTGGTTTAATAATCAGTGTTTACTTTGTGCTCTGTAAATTAATTTGTTTTTCTCTGGGGTTTTATGTCACTTTTTTCCTACTCAGTTACCTGTAACATCCCATTTTAGCTTAGCTGAAAGAAAAATAAAATTGATTATATGGCAATAATCAGTGAACTATGTAGGTCTCTGTGAAAGCTTAAAATTCTCTGGCAAACCTAGAAGAGTCTGGGGGGTTGGGCTGGGGTCAGATCAGAGTTTTGCATGAATGACATTTTAAGAGGAACATTCTATTAGATCTTTGGAGGATGAACAAAGGTGGAGATACTAGATCAAAGTGATCAGTAAGGAGCCTATTACAAATCAGATATTAAGAATGAGTAGTAGGGCCAGCAGGTGGCATAGTAGTTACATCGCTGGACTCCCATGTGGCCAACTGCAGTTTGAATCCTGGATCCAGTGGCTTTAAAATCACATCAGGCGTGTGTGCATGCATGACCAAAATCCCAGGAGGTAAACGGATTGTGGTGTGGCCATCCCCCAGTGGGGGAGGTGATTTCTCAATTTCCCTCTCACTGTTTCTGTCTCTCTCTCTTTCTCTGGTGAGTGCATTATGCACTATGGCAAAAACCTCTAAAAGAAATAAACATTGAGACCAGCAGATAGTGTAGTGTTAAGGCACTGGACTCCCATGTGGTTGACCATAGTTCAAATCCCAGACCTTGCAGCTTAAAGATCATGCCAAGTGATGTGCATATGTGCCCAAAATCCTGATATAATGAAGAAGAGATTGTGTCATGGCCATTCCCCCTGGGCAGGGGTAATTTTTTGCTTTCTGTCTCCATGTCTCTGGAGAACATCTCTCTTAAAAAAGTTTTTTAAAAAAAAAGAAAAAGAAGAAAGGAAGAAAGAAACATGCAGCAAGGTGATTTGGTGAGAATGGATGTGGGGAGCATCATGAAAGCAAATTTACAGAACTTGAAAACAAAATAAATGTGTTGCATATTGAAGCAATTCAAGCTTAAGCAGTAAAGAGAATGATGAGAGAGCGTTAAGGTAAAGGGTCCCATCCTGTCACTGTAGGGTCATTGTGCCTGCTTTAACCTCCTGAATAAAGTATTAGGTAAGACAGTACATTTATTTCCAAATAGATGTTCCTCCTGCATGGGTTACACAGAGGGTTCATACTCTCCATGAGTCTGGAGGCCAGTTAGTATGAGGACTAGCTAAAATAGCTGTGGCTGAAAATCTTAAGAGAACTTTGATGGAGCATGGTGACCAACCTCCAAGGTCTACTATCTGAGAAAGAACTTTGACTATTTGGTTCCAATGAAAGACTAAGCTGTAATAAGTTGAATTTATAAAAATTTCAGATTATATAAAACTATTTTTAAAATCAGAGCTAGAAAATGAGGCAAGATGGTAAGATTCCCATTAGAGGAACAAGAACATGTTAAGAAGGATTGGGAGTCCCTTCTGCAGAATTTTGTAAGAGATTTATGGCAAATTAGAACTGAAAGGGTCTTTATTACCTGAGAGAGAAAGTTGTGTCCCCAGAGAGGAACAAGTGACTTGAAGGCTGTACAGCTGGTTACAAGTTGTGATCAAATTTCAGATTCACAGCCCCAATGCTCGTCAGACTACTTCTCAGTGGCCACTAAAGTCTAAACAGTAGTGCTGTGACAACCTCAGGGACATCACAGAAGGATGGCTTGAACTGAGTCATGTAATTGGAAGAGAACAGAAGGTAAGTTGGTCATGAAAACAAATAGTTCAGTAGGATCGATTATCTAAGAGGGAAAGTCAAATAAAGGATTATTTTCCACTTGAAGAAGAAATCTATGGAGTCATTAGAAATAGTCAATTACTGTTAAGAATAAGAACTACAGTACTGAAGTTATTTTGTGCAGGGCTCTGTCATAGCTTTTCACCTGGATATTATTATTCTACCTTTACAACAACCCCATCAATTAATTACTCTTATTACTCCTCGTTTTACAAATGAATAAATGAAGGCTAAGAGAGCTCCTTTTCCTAGTAAGTGGATAAACTCACTCCATATTCTTAACATTTTGCTATATTGCCAATGTGGTTTTCATACTGGGTACCTTAGCCAGAGAAAATGAAGGATTTAATAGTTACACAGGTCCCTACTGAACACAATGGTCCTAGAGAGATATTTCAGAGGCTTTTTCTTTCTTTTTTTTTTTTTTTTTTTTTGGTACAAAAACAAAAGCAATTAGCTGGTCTTCTGGATTGTTACTTATTTAATGAAATGTATTAGCAATTTCAAATGGACTACAATGAATTACTCAGAGAAAATGGGTTCAACTAATTGGTCCAGAAAATCATCTCAAGGATATAATTAAATTGCCTAGTGTACTATTACTGCTAGCATAAACACTATTACTGATCTCCAGGACCGCTTGCATTTCCAGTATAATTAAAAATAAGTGGCGGGGAAGACAAGATCCATGAATATAATGTGTTTCAAGGAATCAGTCATCTGGTTAGTCAATGGAAGGAAAGCTAGCTAGGTCAGTATTTGAGTTGCTTCCAGCATTTGGGTTTCTGTTATATTTTTGTTTCTAGAAATATTCCATTTAAAATAGTCATTAAACACTTCTTTTTTGGTAGGAAAGTTGCCACCTTATTTTAGATTATACTTCTAGATTCTATTATGTTGTTTGGAATAATACATGCTAAAAAATACGTGTGGAATAAAGAAATTCAATTTTTGTAACATGTACCATTTTCTTCCTAATTTTATGGAAGACACAGTTTCAAACACATACAGTTACATCCACATTATTTAGTGAATTTAAGCTGTTCCATGCTAATAGCAGAGAATTGGATCAGAAAATCACTTACAGCTTTCACTCAATATTGTCAGAAATTTATGATCATTTATAAAAATCCAAGAACAAGCAATAAGGAATATAATTATTTTTTAAGTGCCAGGATATTTCTATTACTGATTTCCATTATCCATGAGAAGTCACAACGGAGGGACCAATCATATCTGACATGGGTCTTGCATTATAAATGCCTTATTCCTAGCCAAAAAAGAAATAATTTGAAATTGGTAAATGACTAATAATGTTTTGAGACCTTAGTAAGGGTCTTTGTGCATTAGTCTTTTTTCCTTTGCTATGAGTTACCCTAAGGACTATGAAATAATATTCTTCTCTGGGTAAGGTGCAATATAAGCACATGCCTTTATTTCTTTCCATGACGACACAGGTAGCAGAAAGATATCTATATACATATTATAAAGGGGGCATAGTTTTAGTACATGCTTAAAGCCTAGATAATTTCTTGGCACCCAGTAAGCACCAACAAATATTTGCTATTGAATTACTATATGCCAAATTGGCTTCAGAGACTGTGCAGGCATGGATAACATCCCAGCAAAATATAAGTTTTCAATATGACAGATTTTAAATGATCAAGTTAGTTCTGTTCAAAAAAATCATGACAAAATTCCAAATGTACCTAAATGTGTCTTAAGTACCTAAGGAACATCCTAGATGATCTTAATCATTACATTCTTCTAAGGTTGCCTTGAGTCTGTATTACAGATACTATGAGTAGCCAAAACCTGAACTTAGTAAGTCCAGCGATACTAATTTCATATGCTGATAATATTCTCTTCCTTTTGCTTTTTCAAGTAGGTTGTAAATTTATTGGATTATTTACCTGTAAACAAATAGGAGCCTACTGTGGTGTTGGACACTTGAGGGAATTTCTAGACACCTTTATTTCTAATTTTGCTTTAGAAATAATATTTGTCATATTATAAACAGTTTAATAACTGCTGCTGTCACAAACAGGCATTAAGAAGTGTGTGCACACATGCTCTGTCTCCATTACCTTGTAATTTATTTGGAGGGCTAAGAATAAACATAGAAAATAATAACTCCTTGTATCACGGCACATGATATACTGGTAAAATGCCACAGTGAAATGCCATGCTGTCTTTTCCTTCTTTAATATTTTAATGCTTTCTTTGCTCTGCACTTCTCTCTCACTAACTGGAATCCTATTCTCTCTTGTCTGTTTTTTTTCCCCTTTCATTTAGCAAACAGCAAACTTCTATTTGTCCTTTAAGTCCCAGGTCAAGTATAATTTCCGGTGGAAATTATTTTGAGACTAAACGCTCCCTTCCACCTAAATCAGTATTAGGCAGTATGATCTTAGTCAACCTTATCAGTGAGTTTGACATCATTTAATTAATTTTTTCCCTCCTATCCTCTCCATTTGTCTGAAAAATCCCTGGAGTGCAGGTACTCTGTCTTATTAAATTTTTATCCACTCAGTCAGAAAATTTCACTGCACATGTCTGATGTGCCATGCACTCTACTGGCACTATACATTCTTGATACCAAGTTCAATATTTTAATAAAGAAAATAATTTTGTAAAATGAGTGAATGAGAACTTAAAATAACTCAATGAAAGTCAACAAGGCAGCACTTTTTAAAAGAAGTTTTTGCCTTGGGGACCAGCAGTTAGCATAATGGCTATGTCTCTGGACTCCCACGTAGTCAACTGCAGTTCGCGTCCTGGACCCGGTGGCTTAAAACTCACGGTGGGCGTGTGTGCGTGCGTGCCCAAGATCCCGAGAGGAAAATGGAGGAGAAGGGATTGCTGTGTGACCATCCCCCCTGGGGGGTGATTTCTCACTTTCTGTCTCTATGTCTCTGTCTGGCGAGCGCATGCGCCCTATAGCAAAAAAAAAAAAAAAAAAAAAAAAAAGAAGTTTTTGTCTAAGGGGGTGTTTGTGCTCACTGGCGAGAGAGAGAGAAAGAGAGACAGACAGACAGACAGAGAGACATAGTGAGAGGGAAACTAAGAAATCATCCCCTGGAGGAATGGCCACGCCACAATCCCTTCTCTTCCATCCTCCTCCCAGAATCTTGGGCACACACACACAAGCACCACAGTGGTTTTCAAGTGGGTTTGGGACTTGAACTAGTTGGCCATGTGGGAGTCCAGTGATGTAACCACTACACCATCTTCTGGTCTCAATGCAGCATATTTTAAAAAAAGATCTTAAATGGAAAGTTGTCATAGGATAGTGGTCCAAGCAGGCAGAAAATACTCTATCTCACATAAGTAAATTCATAATTCTTTGTTTAGGAAAAGTGAAGTTTTAATCCTCGTTTAATTTTTGGAAGATTTGCGATAGGTTGCAGCACTTGTTGAAGAGAGAAAAAAAAAGAGAAAAAGAGGGAGAGAGAAAGTGAGAAAGCACCCCTAGGACAGATGACCACAATGCAATCCCTTCTCTCCATCCTTTTAAAAATTTTGGACATGCATGCACACACACCTGGTGCAGTTTTCAAGCAGTTGGGTCTGGGACTTGAACTGTGCAGTTGACCATGTGGGATCCAGCTACCTTAACCATCATACCACTGGCTGGCCCAATGTTAAATGTTATGTAATTTTTTGATAGTTTAATTACAATTGGTATGGAAAATAAAGATGATAAATATGGGAATCTTTAAAAGTATATGGTGTGGTAAACATTATTATTGTAATTTTTTTTTTCATTTTTTGGAGAGGTTTTTGCTATAGGGTGCATGCGCTTGCCAGAAAGACAGAGAGACAGAAAGCATGAAATCATCCCCCGGGGCGGTGGGGGGGCAGGGGGGGGGTTGGCCACACCGCAATCTTTTCTCCTCCATTCTCCTCTGGAGATCTTGGGTACACACACACATGTGCCTGGGGTGAGTTTAAGCCACTGGGTCCGGGACTCAAGCTGTGTTGACTACATGGGAGTCCAACGACATAGCCATTATGCCAACTGCTGGTCCCATTGTAATTGTTTCATATATAGGAGAAAGCTGGGGTTGGGAATCCTGACTTTGAGTCAAATTCATAAGTGCTTTTGTGGCCTTGTTATCTCATAAGAGCACAAAGAAGAGTGTGCAAAACTGGCATTTGTTTTATGTGAAAAACCAGAAGCACTCAGAAGAGGCCACCTGTGTAACCTTGGCAGTTCTGAAATAGCTGCACATGGACATTAAATGAGAAAAGTAAAAAGTTTTAAAAAAAAATTCCCATCTCAAATTAATCTCTGTTTAATGTCCAGGACTGGCAAAGATATGGAAAATAGGGACTTTCATGCCCTTTTTGGGAGTAAAATTGGTGATGTGCATCAAGAATTTTGAAAGGTGCATGACCAATCGTTTTTAAGTTTACTTTTAGAAATGATTCTAAAAAGCTAATAAGAAAAGCATACACATCTTTTCCTTTGACAATTTTCATCATATTGCTGCTTAGAATGCTAAAGCTTTGATTCAACCTAAATGTTTATTATCAGTTTTCTCTATAGTTGATGGTACATGCATAAATGAAGATTAAGCTCATTAAAAATGCAGATTTAAGGCTAGTCATTTCACATGGAAATTTTTCAGTAATAATTATTTAGGGACTTAAAAAACAGTATGTGACTTCTCATGTTTATAAAAATCTATATGAATGTATGTATACTATTAGGTTTTTGGGAAAGTTATGACATATTTTTCCATGTAAAAATGCATCATGACTTTCCTGACAAACCAATATTATATGTTATGACATACATATGTGCAAAGTAAGTATTTAATGATATGTGCCAAGTTATTTGTCTTATCTATCATAGGCGTAGTGAGGTATGGATGATATGGATAAATAATGAAATTAATAATATAAAGAAGTAGAAGTACATATACTAATGCTATTCCAAACTTAACATACCACACTCAGAATCCTGAGAGGAAAGTAATTTTGTTTTTAAGAGAGATATTTTTGCTATAGGGCATGTGTACTCACTCGAGAGACAGAGAGACAGAAAGTGAGAAATCACCCTTCAGGGGAGTGGCCACACTGCAATCCCTTCTCCTCCATTCTCCTTTCGAGATTTTGGGCATGCACATACACATACCTGGCATGAGTTTCAAACCTCTAGGTCTGGGACGTGAACTGCTATAGACCATGTGGGAGTCCAGAGCCCCAACCACTGTGCCACCTGCTGGCCCCAGTAAGTATGTTTTCTGCCTAAATTTTCATGTAGACATACACCTTTTCCTATCTTGGTTTCTCTGCAACAATGTGAGCAATTTTATGTATCCACGGCCACAGCAGTACTGGGACAATAGAAGTCAAAAGACCTCTCCATATTTTCATCCTTCACCTACAGAAATAAGAAAGGCATGAACAGTTTAAAAAGTGCTCAGCTCAAACTAAAGACTAGATGGTGCAGCGAAGCACGTATCAATAATCCCAATTGAAAGCGTCTGGGCTTTGGTCCCAGACTTCCTGGCAAACAACAGACTCTATGGGATGATAGACAATGGAAATTGGAACCAACTTCCCAGTGAAAAGAGAAACTGACATCATGAATGAGTTCTTAGCCTGAAAGAAAATCTAAGAAGCAATTTCTGAAACAGCCCTACAGGGAGTTTAGGTACATCTGTGAGAAAAAGGAAAATAAGTAAGTAAATAAATAAAACCTCAGGGCTGGCAGTGAATTTACCTATCATTGAGCTTGATTCATTCATTTCATAGATGAAGAAACTGAGGCCCAAAGAGGAGTGAAGTGCCAAAATCACTCTGAAAATGCGTTCTTTAAAATCAACTCCCCTGATTTCTAACTAATGTAGTTCTTATCTAGGACTTCTAAGCTAAAATATTACCGTTTTTTTGTGTGCTATGTAATTCTCTAGACAAAAGGAGATTACGTCATATCAAATCCTTTTCTGATCACCGCAGGCAGAGTTACGTAATGCTTTTGTGGTTCTGCACCATTCTTTTTTTAAAACCCTGTTCCATTACTAGCGAAACAATATCAAAATTTTGTTCATCTATCTGTTATGGGAAATTATCTGTTCTTAAACGACAAAAATAATATTTACTCACCTTTAATCCTCAGTGCCAATTACACTGTCCATAATATACCAGGCATGTGGCAAATGTATCATAAATGAATGAATGAATGAATGAATGTACCCCCATCCCATTTTTAACTAGTGATAGGAAGATTCTTGATGGGTTGGCTAGGGGCATCATTATATGGTTGAAAAGAGCCATATTTGATCATTGATAGACCTGGATTTCAATTCCACCTTTATCATTGCCCAACTGCACTGACAAGACCTGTAAGAACCCCAAGCAATGTGTGCCTTATCTCTACGTCAACAGAAATAATACCTGCTAGTCCAGTCCACTTTCCAGTGTGATACATGGGAAAGTAAAAGTAATTTTATTGATAGCAAATCATTACATGCATGTAAAGAACATGTGCACAGGGCTTTTAATCAAGGTTGAATGGCTTCAATGCACACTATAATAAAATAAAATATGTATAGCTATTCATGAATGACATGCACCTCAGGTATGTCTTGCTGAGCAATTCAACACCACTGTCTACACAATACTGAGAGAATGGCAGTTCAGAGCCTCATGTCAAAGTGAGAATTTTGACATTTGAGAGTGGATATCTCCATAGTTTTGAGGAATTCCACAAACTTGGGAAGACCTTAAATTCTTAAATTTTCTCCTAAAATGTATAAATAATTAAAAGTGGAACATAAAAAAGTTCTGTCTCCATGCAGGTACTGGGCAATTGGCCAAAGAACTTACTCCTCTAAGTCTCCAAACATGAGATTTTGATTTGTATCTCAATAAAACAATAAATGACTACACTGTGCAGTCTGCTGGGGTTCCCTTTTGCATGGGAAACACTGTGAATGTGAAATTAAAGAATGGTAATATTTTTCTATAACTGCACAGAACAATGTAGTTCTTTGAGACAAACCTACTTGTAAATAATCATCTCTCACAGTCCTACTGGAATGAAATTTAGAAATGACCGATGATCTAAGTATACCAAGAAAACTAAAATCACTGAGCTGATGTCTAAAATGTCACTGGTTCTTTCCTAAGCACCAAAGGAGTGGCACAAGAAGAGAACGGAGTAAAGTGACACACAGGTGAGAAATACATAGCAAGGAGAGCCATTATAGATTCCTATCACACAGACAAGGAGAGCAGTGAAGTGAGAAGCACACTTACTTTGGAGGCAGATGTTAATCCATATTAGTTTGCACTTACATTCTAGTCCTGCTGTTTCCTCAATATATGTTCCCAAATTTTATAATCCATACGAATAGAAAAACTTACACAAGCTCTGGTGCTACAGGTCAGAGGACTTAGCATGCGGAGCAGAGGTTAACTTCCTGGTTACAACCACGTGCATAAGGCAATGGGGCCAAGAATAACCCCAAACTGCAGGAAACCTCTTCCTTTGGCTGAGCTGGGACAGGAGTGGGGAAAGCAATATGGAAGGATGCTCTAGGGTAGCTCTGCTAAGCTTCAGAGATACATATTTTTCCTTTTATCTGCATTTCTTTTATTTTATTCTTGCTTTCAAATCTTGCAATGGCCCTGATAGGAGCTCAGGAATCTAGGTTTAAGAGTAGGATTATAAAGGGACCAGCAGTTAGCGTAATGGCTATGTCGCTGGACTCCCACATAGTCGACCGCAGTTGGAGTCCCGGACCTAGTGGCTTAAATTCACGCCGGGCGTGTGTGCTTGCATGCCCAAGATCCCGAGAGGAGAATGGAGGAGAAGGGATTGTGGCGTGACCATCCCCCCTGTGGGGTGATTTCTCGCTTTCTGTCTCTCTGTCTTTCTCTGTCTGTCTGGCAAGTGCACGCGCCCTATAGCGAAAACCTCTCACAAAAAAAAAAAAAAAAAAAAAAAAAAGAAATACACAGTGTCCTATGAAAATGTCCCCGTCTTATAATGGTTTTGGTTTGATGTGATATGAATCTAATACATTCACTAGTCCCCAATAGTATCTTAATATCTAGTAGGTAGTACCTAAATTTTACTTGAATTTAAACTTTTTAAATTAATGAATTATTTGTTTGCTCGCTCTAGGGCACACATGCTTGCTGGGGTTGGAGAGATAAAAAATCACCCTCGAGGGGGATGGCCACACTCCAATCCCTTCTCCTCCACTCTCTTCTAGGGTCTTTGGGCATACACATGCAAGTGTCTGTTGTGATTTACAAGCTGCTGGGTCTGGGACACAAACTGCATAGTCAGTTATGTGGGATCCAGCCACCTTAACTGCGATGCCATCTGCAGGCCCTATTTTATTTTATTTTTAATTGCCAGAAGGCATGTAAGCTTGCAGAGAGAAACTTAGAGACAGAGATGAAGAGAGGGAGAAAGGACCCCCTAATGGGGCATGGTCAACCCACAATCACTTCTCCTCTGTTCCTCTATCCTGTCAGGATAGGGACATGCAAGCACGTGTGCCCAGTATGTTTTTCAAGCCACCTGCGTGAGATCTGAAACACGGTCAGCTCCCTTAACTGCTAGGCAACATGGCTGGCCCTTGCTTAAATTTTGTAAAGAACTTTAAGCCATTCATTCTCTGCCTTTACAACTTGATCCAAATGTTATTATTAATGCTTTCTCTGTGAAGTCTTTCCTGACTTGTGCAAACAAACTAGGTTCTTACTCCCTTGGACTGCCTATACATTTTATATGCAGCAATAACTATCTGTTGACATGCATTTCTCACTAGACTTTAGAACTCTTGATGGCAGACACTGCCTTTTTATTTCTCTATCTGCTTTGCTAACAATAACCTCTTACATAGACAATGTTCAAAACTGTTGGATTTACAAATAAATGAACATATATCAGAATTTGAGACATCTTTTAAAAACTGTCTTAAAACTTGAAGCTCTTATTGAAAAGGAATCTTTTTTAATTCATTAATTATTTACATTTAATCATTCACTGTACATTTTTA
Source organism: Tupaia tana (assembly GCA_026018925.1). Classification (NCBI taxonomy): domain Eukaryota; kingdom Metazoa; phylum Chordata; class Mammalia; order Scandentia; family Tupaiidae; genus Tupaia; species Tupaia tana. The sequence goes on from JAKSZU010000015.1 coordinate 79,061,773, forward strand.
AAGTGTACGACATGGTATTTTCTTCCTCACAATAAAGCATATTGGTAAAGTCTTATGAAAATTCTAGAAGAAAATAACTATGTTGTCAATTGATAATACTGTTTGGCAAAAAATAAAGCATTCATTCATGTGTGCATTTATTTATTCAGCCAGGTTCATCTACAGTTCCATTCCAGATAGGCACTGATTATGAAGAGATCACTCTGTAATGATCATGTTCTTCAAGAAATTGACAGTCTAGTGGGAATGATAAAACATGAAAATAAATAATAATAATACAATGCTGTAAGTCAGGTGCAAAGAAAATTCTACGAGAATCTGGAGATAGTGAAACAGAGAAGGAAGTATAGGAAGAGTGGATTTTGAATCCGATCTTGAAAGGTTACAGCACCCGAATACACTAAGAATTGAAAGGGTATTCGAAGCACATGAAATATATATACAATCGTGTGTGTGTGTGTGTATTATTCCTGTGCTTGGAATACCCTTCTAATTCTCACTGTATGCTACTTATCTCTAAAATTTTGTACATACACACACAAAAATTACATATACACACACACACATACACACATATATATCTATACATGCACTATTTCTTTACACACCATATAGTCAAAATTATCTATATCTATATCTATCTATCTATCTGCATATACACACAAACATAGACACACACACATACACACACACATGTATGGGGTACATAAATATTTCCACTGGCTTCTTGCATCAGTGGAATTTCTCATCAACAGACAAGACAAACAAAAACCATATAAGAGACTTCTGTTCAAGTGGGAGACAAGACTGAACGTAGGCTGCTGCCAGTGGGAGGACAAGAAGGGAATCTGTATTTCACAGGTACGTAATGAATGGGAAAATAATCATGATACTGCTGTTTTGTTATGGTTGTATAAAGTATCTCTCTGCTCTTCTAAGATACCACGTGACTCTTACTATTGATTGTTTACAACGAGGCACACCATCAGTTAAGCAAGCACTCTGCACTAGGCCTTGTGATCCGGAAGTGACTGATGGTTTGTCTTCTTGATGAGAAACCTACAAAGTACAAGTAATCATTGGTCCTCAAACTGCTAAGCAAGTCTGTCACCAAAGGACAGATCTGACTTGCAAACTGCCTTCGGTATTTCGCAAAACAGAGAGTAAGCAGGAAGTTTCTCTTTATATCATCTATTATTTTAAGCACCTACATTAAGAAAATGCAAATTTAAAATAGAACCTTTTACACTATAGAATACACTGTGCTAAGAAACTGAATTTTACTTCACTATCCAATTAACAAGACATTTCTCACTTGCCATGCAGCTTTTACAACACTTTAGAACATTTGTTTCTCAGTACTTGTTATCATTTATAGAAAGCTAATTTTAACCTACATATGAGTACATTGGACATTTCATAGCATATCTTTTGGTAGATTATTCATTTATATATTTCTAGGTTTTAATTAATTTATAATACAATGTCTATACATAACACTGTATAATATCCATTATTTAATCACATTATTTTTGATGGTATAAATACTATATTCTGGTGCTTTATAGCATAGACTTATACTATGTAACGTGCATATGGATGCATGGACATATGTATTAAAGCCTTGTTACCTAATATTTCATATTTTATTTTCCTAATAGAATGTAGATTTTGAAATTACACTATTTCTTAATTTTGTAACTGATTACAGCAATCTAACACATTAGATTGATACAAGAAAATCTAGCTGTCCTTAGACACTCTATGTATGTACTTTACTATCATAGACTGTTAGATGTAAATTGCAATATGCAGAATGAGTATTTGAAGGAATTTGCAGGCAAAGAAATAAACAAGAAATACTGAAATTATGTGTCTTATTGGGATTATTATTTTTAACCTCTCCACTATAAGGGGGGGGAAAGCAATGAATTACATGAAATAGCTAGGATTATAGATACATGCCATTACACCTGCTTGGCATAGATATTTAAAGTTAAATAGCAAGGGTTTGTGAAAACAGCTTTAATCAAATAAAACAGTTTCCATAGATTTTGTTAAGAGGTGACTAATTTTTCACAAATTAATTTTAACACGGTGACCACAGCATAAATGCCAGTATTTTATATCAGCATCTAAAATGTCACTGCAAAAAAAAAAAAAAGATAATAGTAGTAATAAAGTTAATATGAGCTACTTTAACAACTTGTTTTCAATCTTCTGGTCTTCCCAGATGAACTACAAGCTTGGTATAAATCCCTGAATTCTGCTCATTCCATGTTCATGAATCCGAATCAGGTACCTTGAGATATGTTCCCTGAAGATGAATTTACTCTGCTCTCCGGGACATATTTTTACTTTTTTTAATATTTCACAGAGATTTATGAGAGACAGCTCTTTAGCATTTGTTGGCATCTGTGCTTCACTAACATCCTTGGAGAGGTTTTTTTGCTATAGGGCACATGCGCTTGCCAGACAGACCGAGAGAGACAGAGACAGAAAAGCAAGAAATCACCCCCTGGGGGGATGGCCACACCGCAATCCCTTCTCCTCCATTCTCCTCTTGGGATCTTGGGCACGCACGCACACGTGCCCGGCGAGAGTTTAAGCTGCCAGGCCCAGAACTCAAACCACAATCAACTACATGGGAGTCCAGCGACATAGCCATTATGCTAACTGCTGGTCCCATCCTCTTGGGATCTTGGGCATGAACGCACACACACCCGGTGTGAGTTTAAGCTATTGGGTCCAGGACTCGAACTGTGGTCGACTACATGGGAGTCCAGTGACATAGCCATTATACCAACTGCTGGTCCCAAACGTTGGTTAGATGCCACGAAGTAGGTGCAATGCCTTAACCATATGTGTGTTGTCAGGCCCGAGGGCCTCGTCCATCCTTGTAAAGGGGAGTGCTAACCTTCTCTCCTCTCATACAACACCTAACTAACATTCTTATATCTCCATGGGAGGAGAATGGACATAGCCTTTACAGTTCACTTCCATTATCTCTGAATAGCATGCTTGTTCCTGTGTGGAGACTATTAATTAATTAAACTCGATTCTTTAAAAACATTTACTTTTTTTAAAAAAATTCTCAAATCATTGAGAAGAAACATGAGGCAATCGATTCAAAAAAAGAGCAAAGCATTATCTCATGTATTTCTTATAATTACGAAATTAATTGGAAAACCATCTCATCATGGAGAGAGGGAAGTATCCAGCTGGAGGAAAGGAGAATAAGTGTATTTTCCTAAGCTTCAAGTCGGCCTTCCTTCTCCTGTAAGAGATATATTACAAAAAGCCTTAGCCAGCTGTTTAAGTCCCCAGCTTCAAAGTGCAGTCTCTAGCTTCACCATGTATGGCTCTGTGAGCTTAAGCAAGTCGATCAGAGTTATAGCAGAAGGTAGTAAACATTACATAGGTTCATTTGGTTATTTATTTCCTTTTATCTGCCAGGCACTTTGCTTTATGAAATTTATCTTATTTAGCCTTTTTTTTTCTTTTTTCTTAATTTATGAGAAATTTTTACTATGGGACACATGCATTTGCTAGAGACACACAGAGACAGAAAGCAAAAAATCATGCCCAAGGGGAAATGGCCATACATCAATCTCTTCTCCTCCATTCTCTCCTCTCTCTCTCTCTTTTTTAAATTTTTTTTAAGAAAGAAGTTGTTCACTACAGTGTGCGTACACTCACTGGAGAGACAGAGAGAGACAGAAAGCAAGAAATCACCCCTGTAGGGGATAGCTACGCCACAATCCCCTCTCCTTTATTTTCCTTGGGCTTTTGGGCATGCATGCACACTCACCAAGAGTGAGTTTTAAACCACTGGGTCCGGAACTCAAACCATGGTCAACTATGTGGAAGTCCAGCAACATAACCATTATGCCATTTGCTGGTCCCCTTCTCCTCCATTCTCATCGTGGGATTTTGGGCATGCACACACATGTGCTTGGCATGATTTTCAAGCCACCAGGTCTGGGACTTGAACCACAGTCAACCCTGTGGGAGTCCTTCACCCAGGTCTATGCCACCTGCTGACCCCTCAGCAGAGATTACCATATTTACCACTCATCAAAGTAGGTATGATTAACTCTGTTATATCATAGAAAACGAAACTCAGAGATTCTAAATAGCCAAGTTAGTAAATGGTAAATATGGTACAACAAACTTTGGCCATTCTGAGGAAAAATAAGATCATAAATGTGCTCTGAAAACAATGGAGCATCATAGACATGTAAGGTATACCATCATATAAGGACATGAACTCAAAGACTGATTGAGATAAGGAATCATGCAGCTAAAATAAAAAAAAAATAAGTTTAGGAGATTCCTCAAGGAAAGCATTGCCAGATTTAGCAAATAAATATGTATATGCCACTTAAATTTGGATTCCTGAAAACAATCCATCTATTGCATAGTGATTTCCCAAAATTTTGGATAACTTATATTAAACAAATATATTTTTAACTTGTTAAATATTTAAATTTAATTGACTGACCTACTCAGATACTTTTCTACGTAGGAAATAAAGACTAAGGTCATCTCTGCTACTGAGGCTAGAAACTGGGAAAACGTGTACAATGAACATCTATGTTTTAATTAGACATCTGATGTGATGATACTCATTCCTGGGGATGAGGCCAAATATGAGAAAAACTGCAAAAATAATAGCTGGCAAAAACTGATGTCTAGATCAGCAAGTTTGAGTTCGTGGTAAGGTACTGTGTGCGGCAGAAATATTTAAATCCAAGGAAGTCCGTAATTATTAGATTAGGAGAGCTGAGGGAGGCTTTGGTGAGAAAAATCTAGGCAGGCTTTTAAAAGATGAGTAGGATTTGGAAATATCAAGAGAAGTAAAAATGTCTCTTTCTTGCAGCTTTAGCAAAAATAAAGACGTAAGAGTCTTTATGAAATAAGAATTCTGTCCAAGTGTCTGTGGGTATAGAAACATTATACAAACAGTTACCACCAAAGTAAATGGCCATAAGTCAAATTAAAAAGGGACAGTTGGGATCTGGAAGCCAAGGATTAAATAAAGAAAGAAGATACTGAAGATTACTTAGGGAGCTTTTAGAGAATGCACCATGCAGAAGGCATCAACCAGCAGAATGAATCCTTCTCATTTCTCCAAGAAAGGCACAGAATAGACAGAACAGAAATCACTTCCATTGAGAATTCTATTTGTGAGAGTCACAGATATGCTGTCATATTAAATAATGGGTCATCTGAAAAGTCATGACGCATTTTGCATAGAAAAAAAATACATCATGACTTTTCTGACAATCTGATACAATTAAATTCATTGCGAAAGTATAATTATAAATGTTAGTATAGAGATGATCAACATCAACCAGGATCATTGCATGAAAGTTTTTATGTGTTTAAGACTGTCTATATCCAAAGAGAAAGTCAATATGGCAGATGGTCTCCTTGTCCTCAAAGAGCTTACAAAATTATTTCAATTTATGAGAGAAGCAGAACTGGGAGCCAGGAAACTGGGCTGTACAAGACAGCAAAGTTTACTCAGCTGTAAAATGGAAAAATCATGAAGATTAAATTAGAGAAGGTTTTGACAAAAATTACCTCTGCTCCCTGCTTCAGAAAAGCCATTGGTGGAAAAGCAATCCTACCGCTCATTCTGTTCTCAAGATGTTATGGGCGTGGTGGCGCCCGCCCTATTCTATGAGACTGGAGGTGCAATGCTTAGAAGGACAATAATTCAGTTATTCAAACATGTTTCTCTAACAGGACAGGGACAAAGCTGGTGTCATTAAGGACAAATAACAGAAATCCTTTCTGGAAAACATTTTGAATATATTTTAAAAGATTTTATGACAGACTGGAAAAGGAAGAGAGTATAAATGGCTTACAATGAAATCTACAATATAGAGAAACAAAGACTTTGGGAAGCTGAGCAAAGAATCATAAACTCAGTTTGAACACTTTATAGGGAAGACTTTTCGTAGAATTTATAGTATTCCCTAGTATTCTGTGTATGTAGAAAAATTTTGGCCCTTGGTCCTTCTAGACACAGAAGGAAGAAAGGATTTTGGAAGGCCTCTCTTAGAAATAGAGATGAACCTAGTTTTGTCTGATATCAGCCGTAGTTCATTTTTGCAGACTGAATGGGCCTAGACTATGTTGATTAGCGAAAGTAGAATGGATTTTCAGAATTATAAAGATCTACCTCTGCAACTTAATACCTGTAGGGGGAAACATGCTTGCCAAGATGGGAAATAATAGGAAATGTCTGGCCAGTGAGCAATGTGGTGGTTAAGGTGGCTGCATCCCATATTGCATATTGAATACACCCATTGTATTCTTTGAGTCCCAAACTTGATGACTTGAAAAACACAGTGGCATGTGTGCATGAATGTCCAAAATCCTGAAATGATACATGGAGGAGAGGGATTGCAGCATGAGCATCCTCCATAAGAGGCAGGTGCTTTTTCACTTACTTTCCCTCTCCTCTTTTTCTTCTCCTCCCCTCCTCCCTTCCAGTGAGCACATGTACCCTCTGGCAAATTTAAAAAGAACAATAATACAAAGTACGATGTAATTTTGTGTTAAATGAACTGTCTTCTATAAAATATATCACAACCACACAACAAATAGTAGTTTCCTTCCTTCTTCAGTAATATACTTTTCTGCTACCTGTGCTTTTTAGCTTTTACTTTGAATTCTTTGCCCATACTATTATATGCTAACTTTAAAAATATACAGTGTAGGGAACCAGCAGTTACCGTAATGGCTATGTCGCTGGACTCCCACGTAGTTGACCGCGGTTCGCGTCCTGGACCCGGTGGCTTAAAACTCACGCCGGGCGCGTGTGTGTGCGTGCCCAAGATCCCGAGAGGAGAATGGAAGAGAAGGGATTGCGGCGTGACCATCCCCTCTGGAGAGTGATTTCTCACTTTTTGTCTCTCTGTCTCTCTCTGTCTGTCTGGCAAGCGCACGCGCCCTATAGCGAAAAACCTCTCAAAAAATATATATATACAGTGTAGAAAATAAATCTATTTATCTCAAATAGTTAGAATAATAATAACAATACTTTCCCCTACTAGCCTGTATGTCTTTTCCCTTCCAGGGGTACAACATGCCCCAAAGCCCTAAGCCCAGCAGTACAGATTTACAGCACATATCAAGGATAATGTCCAAGAATGATACTTTCTCTGAACAAAGTCTTTTCTCCAGAGTGTTGAGGGGAGAATTAGGTCAGTTATATAAGACATACTTTAAATGAGTACACTCTGGGCCACTTTGATGATGTTGTTATTGTTACTGCCTTCAAGTGGTAGCAGGGGGAAGGTAAAGTTAATTTCCCTTGCTTCAGAAGTTATATGCTTTATAAATCTGAAGGGTGCAATATTATAATGATAACCTACATACAATATTAACCATTTTCTGCCAAAAGAGATACTATATTTCAATAATAAGTCCATAAATATCAAAAATAAATTGTCCCAATATCCATATATATTGCAGATAGCTCAGCAGGAAAAGCCATTTGTATGATGCGGCTCTGAAGAGCCCCCACAAACTTGGGATAATTATATCTAATACATCAACCACCAAAACCATCTTAGAGAGAGCTGCTCAATTATGTATGAATAAGAATCTTAGAATTATAGAATTTTCCAGCTAGAAAGGATTTTTTCTAATGCATTCATTAAAGACACAAAGCATCTGCGACATGGGAATGTTAAATGATTTGTTTAGGGTCGCCCAGCAAGTGGGAGAGATGCTCTGAAGCAGGTCTTTTTACTTACATTTTTTTCAGTCAACAAACTCTTATTGTTGATTCAGATATGGATGACATTTTGTTTCTGATTTAAATATCTTTATAAGGAAAAACAAAGAACCTATGAAAATATTTCAGCAATGAAAGGCAAAATTGCAAGCCCCTCCCCCCCAACCAAGGTTTTAACACATGAATATTTGAGCTCCAGGAATTAAAATATTTTGTTTAAAGCTAGAATAAATACTCAATTTTATATAGGGTGGGATTTAAACACTATTTTCAATCTTTTAAAACCATTTTAACACTAGAAAATTGTTTAAATCAAGTCCTCTGAATCTGTATTATTTCCATTCATATTTTATATCTTTTCTTCCTAAAATCTGGGAAAGTTTGATCTTTCAACTTTCTCCCCCACATAAAGGACCCAGTTTCCAGCATTTTTATTTGATATCTCCTTTACTTCAGTTTAAGATTGTGTTTATTTCATTTTAATGTTGTTTTTTTTTTTTTTTTTTTTTCAGTATATGGCTATAGCATTCTAGTGTCTTCCAAAATCCTGAATTTCTCGCCCAAGAAATTGGTGACTTTTGCCAGGTTTGTATCACAAATAAACCTGATAAACATGCTCTTTTAGTCTTCTAACAAGTTGCTGCCATTTTATTCATGTTTGTATTCCTGTGACTTTCAGGTAGGGGGCACTGAATACTGCCTGCTGAATTCATGAATGATTAATTGGACAGCACCAGAGACAACACCCTGGGCTGGGCTTTTTTGAGTTCTCCTGCCAGGTTTCCAGAGATATTTTAATGAGTACATTTTAGGTATCACTTTACAATCTGCTCTGAGTCCAACTTACTCTACTACCATCCATTTTGCTTGAACTTTCTGCAGGTCAAATACTAATACTAATACTAATACTAATACTAATACTAATAATACCAGTGAAAAATCGGCCATGTGCTTGAAACATTTTGAAGCTCACATTGGTAGAATGTCTTCTAATATCCTCATCTCCTTCCAGTGTCAGTTTTCTGAATATATCTTGAAGTCATAAGGTCATACCAAAATTACTAGAAGACAAAATGTTAAAGATTGCCAGCTAGATGATGTGGTGGTAACAGACTCTTCAAGCCAAACTTGATCCATATTGAAGATCACAGGTTCAGGTTCCCAGTTGACATGTGAATGCTGGGTGTGTGCCCTTGACCCTGTCTGACTGGGAAGGCTGGGGAAACTGCAGTATGGGACCCTGTTGATGTTGCTGTTTGTGTCTCCTCTCTTTTTCTACCTCTTGCTCTCATGAAAGAAAGAAATAATTTATTATTATCATTCATTTTTAGGGAGAGATTTTATTGCTATACAGTGTGTACACTTGCCTTAGAGACAGAGAGACAGAAAACAAGAAATCATCCCCTGAAAGGGAGGACCATGCTGCAGTCCCTTCCCTTCTCCTCCAGTCTTCTCTTGGAATTTTGGGCATCCATGCACATGTGCCTGGAGTGAGTTTCAAGCTTCCAAGTCCGAGACTATATGGGAGTCAACTACCTGGGAGTCTGATGCCCTAGCCACCACATCACCTGCTGATGCCAGAAATAACCTTTAGAAAAATGAAAACAATTATGAATTCATCCATAGTACCCATATACATATATTTGTGTGTGTACATCTACCATCTATCTATATGAATCTATGTGTGTACACACACACACACACACACACACACACACAGATTTGTGTATACATATAGTACATAAAGAATCATGCAAAATGTTGGGTCATCTAGATGATTCCAAGTTTGGGAAAGAATGTACAGTGCTGAATAATGTAACTTATACATTTAAAAATATGTATGCTTTATTGAATCCCAATTGACTCAGCCTGTATATCCCATAGAGAATATGTACAATAACATTTGCTTTCTCAGTTAACCATTAATCCAAAAGATAAAGGAAAGTAAGACTTGGTCTTGAAATTTCAGTTACTTCTAGGAGATAATGGTACTTTCAATTAATAAAAGATACAAAAATAAGTGCCCCTGAACTCTGGCTTCTGACCAAAATTTTGTCAACAAAAATCAGGTGTATGGGAACCAGCAGTTGGTGTAATGGCTATGTTGCTGTACTCCCACATAGTCGACCGCGGTTCGCGTCCCGGACCCGGTGGCTTAAAACTCACGCCGGGCGCGTGTGCGTGCGTGCCCAAAATCCCGAGAGGAGAATGGAGGAGAAGGAATTGCAGCGTGACCATCCCCCCTGGGGGGTGATTTCCTGCTTTCTGTCTCTCTGTCTCTCTCTGTCTGTCTGGTGAGCGCAAGCGCCGCGCCCTATAGCAAAAACCTCTCCAAAAAATAAAAATCAGGTGTACAGTGCCATCTGAAACAATGACAAACAGGACAAAATATATGAAATGACAGCTTTCAAGAAATTGAATTTTAAAGTATGAAGAACAATTTGATCTCTGACAGCTAAAAAATAAGCAGTGACTATTTTTTAAAGTATCAATTAATTAAAAGGTTTTTTTGTAAATCATCATTCAACTAATCAATGGAAAACAGAAAAATCACTTTGGATTTGTTAGTAAACAAACTTTAAGTTCCTTGAGGGAAAGATAATAATATTGAGTTATCTATCAAGTTATTGAGGTGAGATTAATTGATAATCATCTTTACACATCGTAAGAATGAGGTTTAAATAAATTAAGTAATTTGTCTGAGATCTCATGGTGGTAAACCACAGTGCTAAGAACTAAACTGAACTGTTAGACTTTGAATCTGTACTTTTAGCCAACCTACGTAAGTTTATTGCTCTCATTTAGACAGTCACAGTAACACGCAAGTAGCAAGTGTGCACACAATGCTTATTAAATACTGAGCAAGTTGCTTACCGACATTTCCATTACTAAAACTTACCAAAACTTCCATTTTTTTGTTTGTTTCAAAAGTACAATGGCTTATGAAATATAAACTAAGTGAATCTACCTCCATTATAAATTTAAAAGAAGAAAAAGGAAAATTAAGTAAAAGGCTGCAGGATCTGCGACGGTGTCACTTTTTTTTTTTTTTTTTTATAAAGTTCATTTATTTTTTGAGAGAGAGAAAAGATACAACACCCCAAACAGGGTCCTGACATAGCAAGCCACCCTGCCTTCATTGAGCCCTGGATCATGGGCATGTGCATGCCTGGTGTATTCAGGGATGTCTCCAGACACAAACCCTGTATTTTCCCCTGTGAGTCAGCCTTGCAGAGCACCATGTGTTACTACCGTGCCACCATCTGGCCTTCTGACAGACTCATCTTGAGATCCCCTGGAGAACAGATAAATTCTTGCATGTCTTAGTTGAAATAATATATTTGGTTTACCTTCCCCCATAGTCACTGGACTGATTCAATAATATGTTTTATCTCAATAGTGAAAGAAAAATAATCAGACTGCTATTTTTCCAAATGCCACTGCTCTGTGCACATGTATATGACTAACCTACATTTTGGGATTTTTTTTTTTTTTGAGAGGTTTATTTTGCTATAGGGCGTGTGTGCTCGCCAGAAAGACAGAGAGAGACAGAGAGACAGAAAGCAAGAAATCACCCCCCAGGGGGGATGGCCACGCTGCAATACCTTCTCCTCCATTCTCCTCTTGGGATCTTGGGCATGCACGCACATGCGCCCGGCGTGAGTTTAAGCCTCCGGGTCCAGGACTCAAACTGCGGTCGACTACGTGGGAGCACAGTGACATAGCCATTACACTAACTGCTGGTCCCGATCAACCTATATTTTGAAAGTATATCCATAATATACTGTCTATTGGCTCCATGAAAATAAGAATAGGTATTTCATTCAGTAGACTTGGAGGAGTAGAATGAATACATCTTTTAAACGTGAGTAAGTCATGCCCTCTCTGGTAGAAAGATTAGACTTATATAAATACTGGAATGCCTCAATTCATGTAATTTTCTCATTGTTGTTAAATGTTAGTTACACAAGAATTATTGTTTTACATGTAGAAAAAGAACAATGATATATTCATTTAATATTCACATGTATATGGTAATCATCAGTCAACCCCAAGTCATTTTACATGAAGTTCTCAAATTATTCTAAGCTAACTCTAATAAATCAGTTCATTTTCAGAGAAAATCTGACTAATAATATCATAGGTATCTATATCAAGGTTACCTATAATATACAAATATTTAATAAAATCACAAGGTATCAAAGGTATATGTATTAGGTTGTTAGGAAAGTCATGACATATTTTTCTATGTTCTTCTACATAAAAAATGTGTCATGACTTTCTCAATGACCAAATCGATTTTAATTCTATACATACAAAGGGAAAGGAAATAAAAATATAGCATTTATTATTTGATAGACAAAAATTCTTATATTTGGATAGAACCTCCAAAGTCATTGAAGCCATTAACTGAATCTATTATTGGAGTTAATATTTATCTCTGCTAAATTTCAATTTTCTAGGTTCTGTTCAATCTTTATGTCAAAAAGTTTTTCTTTCTCCCAGTTTTGATTCCATAATTAGTCATATTAGTGGAAATATCCAGCTTTGTGAAGGACAAATTCGGTAAGCAATACTAACATAACTTAATACAAAATCAATAATAAAAAGGTTTCCAATGACAGAAAGGCAATCTAAATAAAGCAGAAAAAGCATAGATCTTAGAGTCAAAAATAAGTAGTTTTGAGGCCTGTTACCATCATTTCTGATCTCGTGACTTTGGGCAAATCACATAAAACACTCTGAGTCTTAGTTTTTTCCCCTGTAGCAGAGATAATGTGATATATTATGAAAATACTTTGATAACTGCAAATGACTATATAAGTTTAAAGATGTGAACAGATTTTTCAGTAGATATGTCACTGAAAACAATCTTTTGAGTTGATATCAATGTATGATATAATTTAAACAATGACTTAATATAAATCCACATTGAGCTATCAGTGCATCTAAAGTCATGTTTTATTATAGCACCCTAAATGATAAGTGCACTGATTTTTGCTCAATATCATGCTAAATTCAGTGTCTTAATAGTCACCTTTAAAAGAATAAAAGAATTCATGTTGTTAAGACAATACTAACATTTGCCATTTATTTCTATCAAAAATGGAAAGATTACTTTTCCTTAACTTATTTTTTATAAATCTATGTGAATTTCTGTGGCTCACATAATTTGTTTTTTAAGAATTTCTAGGGACCAGCAGATGCCGTAATGGTTACATCACTGGATCCCACATAGTCAGCTGCAGCTCAAGTCCCAGACCCAGTGGCTTAAAACTAAGGCTGTGCACATGTGCACGCATGCTCAAAATCCAAAGAGGAAAATGGAGGAGAAGGGACTGTGACCTGGTCATCCCCCAGGGGGTGATTTCTCACTTTCTCTTTGTCTCTCTCTATCTCTCCATTGAGTGCATGTGCCTTATAGCAAAAATCATTCTAAAAAAAATTCTAAATCAATTTGAAAATATAAGCCAACGTAAACATAATCAAAAATTTTCCTGTTATTTATTTATTAATATTTTATTCTCTTTATATCATGCTCTTCCCAGCCTCAACTTCTGCACTGGTCAATTAACTCCTTTGCAGACAGATATTAAGAAAAATAACTTTGGAGTTTGATAAGTTATTATTTGAACTAAATTTTACCATTATTAATTTTATAACCTTGGGCAAGCAGCTTAGCCTCTCAGAGCATTGACTTGTTCACCCTTAGAGATGCATAAAATAATTTTTAATTTGCCAATTTGTTATGATAATTATAGGAAATAATGTGCTCACAGTACTTAGTCAATGTCTGACCCACATCAAATATTATCCATAATATATTCTGTCCACCCCACCATCCACTTCCCTTTCAGAAACAGAATGAAGTATTTCTAGGTATATTCTTTAGAGATATGAATTGCTAAACATATATTCTAACTAGGAAATACAGTGAATACTCAGAGAATAGCTTTTCTAAAATTTGTATAAGCCAGTAACAATAGGAAAATCTTGTCAACAGTTGTTTCCTTTGGGGGCACTGGACAATTTAACCACAAACAGGGAAGGCAAAATTCTCTTCATTCCAATATGTAAGATCTCATTTTACACAAGAATACAATATATTGCAAGGCACTGCTTGCAGAGACACATAACTGAAATCAGGAATTTTGTCAGCAAAGGTAATGATATGATGGCCTAAGCTGAGTTCCCAAAAAGTCTCTTCAGCAGTGTTAAAATGGCCATAAATAAAAAGATAATTAAGCATCTGTCTTGAGAATCCATTTGAAAAGAGCTGTTCTAAATATCTGAAAGCAACTCATCAAAAAGAGAAGTAAAAACACAGGATTGGGGCTTCTTTAATTCATTGACCTCCTGTTTCCTATTAAAAAGGATGATCATAAATTCTCTTTTGAGTTGTCTGAACTTGGAAAATTTTCTAGAAGAGATAAAAATAAATGGGAAAATGAAGCAAGAAGAGAGAGGGCCGTAGGTCTAAAATGTTTACTGCTTGAGCAAGTGGCACTTAGTTTCAGGGCCAGCCCCAGACAGGGAGAAGCTCAGTTTTTACTATCAAAGCCCATGATACATTATCATATCCCTAAGTCCCTCTTCTCCTCCAACACTATTTCACTGTAGACCCTTAGCAGGTCCTCCCTGACTTACTGCAATGATATCCCAGTTGATTTTTCCAAGGTCTAGTTTGATTTTCCTTTAAATCTACTTCCATATTATTTCTGGAATCACCCTTCAGATACAAAACTAGCTCCTTCATTTTCTCTACTTGAAATCTTCCATAACTCTTCTGCTTCGGAATTAAGTTATGCCTGGCAAATAAATCACTTCAACTTTTGAACCTGTTTCATGAAAAATAACTTCAGTGTGCATTGTTAAATCCTTTTGAGAGAGATTTTTGCTATAGGGTATGTGGCTTCACTGGAGAGATATACAGAGACAGAGAGACAGAAAACAAGAAATCACCCCCTAGGAGGGATGGCCATGCCATAATCCCTATCTTCCCTTCTCCTTCTGGGATCTTGGGCACACATGAACATGTGCCTGCATGAGTTTTAAGCCACTGGGTCTGAGACTCCAACCACAGCTGGCCATGTAGGAGTCTAGTGACCACACCATCTGCTCATCCCCTTTGCTAAATGTATTTTAATTGAGAAGGGATGTTCCCTTTAAGGAGGACTGAGATTATTATTCTTTGAGTCAAATTATTTAAGTAACTTCATATCACATATGCAAGAGCAACTACAAATTTCTAGTCACTGAAAATACAACAGTGAGAAAATGGATGTAATCTATGTTCTCAGAGGATTTATGTCCTCATTGAAAAGAGAATAAACGGATAACTTTGGGACTGAATAACTCATACGTTGATAGACAACTGTGTTCTAACCACTGTAGTCTGCACAGTTGATCTTATGACCCATGAGTATAATGGACAATATGTAGATTTACATGTCAATTAATATCCTTGTAAAATGTATGGCACCAGCAGATAGTGTAATGGAAATCTGGCAGCCTGCATTCTAGGATCCCAGCTGGAAAAAGAATTGAGACTATCAATAGCTTATTTATTCTTGTATGTCAATGTAGTGCCCTGCCTTTAACTGGATTTGGGCTCTTCAGTTTAGAGGTCTCCTTTGCCCTACAATCTGAAAAGATTTTTAACTTCTTGGCCACATAGGTAAGATTCTACGGGTGTTTAATGCTCAAACTTTGAATTATTCTTTTTTAGGTCCTGTCATCTTTCTAGTTTCCAGAGGTAGCTGCCATCACAAACTTTTGAGCTTTTGAAGGGTTCTGTGCTTCATATGAGGTACTTCAAAAAGTTTGTGGAATAATGGAATTGCAGTAGAGTTTATTTTAGCACAAAGAACATTTGAAATCCATGTGTAGTTTTTTCATCATATGCATTCTCCATGAATTTTTTTTTTAAAGATCCTTCATATTTGGTTGCTTCTCAGCTATGAAATTGGATTTCTTTCTAAACTGGTTAACACCTAGCCATTTTAAAGTTTGTGTTGCTATGATCTTTTTAATTCTTTTTGTCTTTGTGTGGTTTAAGGGGGGAAATTCTTCATTCTATTTGAAAGTGTTTAGGGAAAAAATGGAACTAAATGCTAGTTTTTAATCTGCCTTAATTACTGGAAATTGTTCTGATGGGCTTTTAAGTATTTTACAGAATATCCTGGTGGTAAAGAAGAAGGATTGAGGATATTAACAGTCTTTGATGAAGAGATTAGGAGCCACAGGGCTAGATTATACGGAAAGGTCCTTTCATCCCTTTTAAACTATATGAATTGCCTTCCTCCCTACCAATGTATATACAAGCACTGTGGTCTATTCTGAAAACTTGACATCATTAACCACCATCTGTGTGTGTGCACATGTGTGTGCATGCAGGTATGTGCAAAGGGATATGTATGCATATATATTAAACTGACATTATTAACTGCTTTCATCTTTTATGAATCACATATTTGTATTACATGTTCATTTTCAGAGTAACACACATGCATAGTCGTGCATGTAAATATGACCATGAATTTTTTTTTTTAGAGGTTTTTGCTATAGAGTGAGTGCGCTTGCCAGAAAGACAGAGAGAAACAGAGATAGAAAGTGAGAAATCACTCCCCAGGGAGGATGTCCACACTGCAATCCCTTCTCCTCCATTCTCCTCTCGGGATCTTGGGCACGCACGCACACACGCCTGGCATGAGTTTAAGCCACTGGGTCCAGGACTCGAACCGCGGTCGACTACATGGGAGTTCAGCAATTACCCTAAATGCTGGTCCCTTGACCATGAATTTTAATCTTAGATATGTAACACATCTGAGTTAATACTTATGAGTTCATGTGCCACTTCTGACCAAGAATGTATCCTGAAACTGAATACCTTATACAATTGTTAGTGCCTGTCTAATGTGCTTTCTCTCTTTTTATAAGTACAACTTTTAATTTTTGTTACCTCATTGTTGGTTATTCAATCTATCTTCAAGATAATCAGAGATATTTCAACTAAAAAGAAAAGATCAACTAAACTGAATCTGAATTCTTTGAGCATAATTACTGGTGAATTTCTTCTTCCTTAATTGACATAGTTTCTGTAGTCAATAATGACAAAACACCACTCAAATGAGATTGAAAAGATTTTGCTATTTTATCCATGTTATTAGTTGCCTCAGTTTTTTTTTCCTCCTGAGGCACTGCATTTGCACTAACCTAATCCATTCCAGAATGCCAGAGTCAGTTTTATTTCTCCAGTTTGTCACTCTGTCATCTTAATTATATATTAGTTGAGAAATTGGTTGTATTTTACCTCAGAAAATCAACACATCTAGACTTTTTAATCAATGTGAAAAAAATATGAGGTTGTTGGGAAAATCATGAAGTGTTTTTCTATGCAAAAATGTGTTATGACGTTTCTGATGACCCAACAGATATCATTTGACGTCTGTGGGTCTCTTGCCTAATACTTCAGTGACGCTTATAAAATGAAACTGAAAAGATAAATCCCAAGTGGGATGTCATGAATGGTAGGCATTTGAAACCACTGCTTTGTATTTTAAATATGAATAAATTATTTGAATAGGAAGGGAGGAACACAAAGTGGACTCAAATAATTAATAGCTTTTGGAATTAAAGTAAATTAGGGAAAATACCATCTCTAGCTATAGGAGTGGTTATCACCATTATGCATTTCTGAAAGAACAAAAAAAGATATACAGGTGGCTTTGGTTTTACTACAAAAGCCACTTCACTTTATATTTTATTTTATTTACTTACTTATTTCATCTATTATTACAATACATGCTCAAATACTATTAAAAACATTAACCAAACTCTACATTCTAAGATAGACACAGAAGACATGTTTTTTATATTTGAATTTTGCCAATTACTGGGTTATGCAAGTAGAGCTAATTGTTTTTATGTAAAAAAAAAAATGGCCAAGTCTCACTCTAGGTGCCAAGCTGGTTACTAAGTTCATCATTTCTCTCTCTGTAATAATATCCTTAAAGGTATATGCATGATTAGAGAAAGCCACAAATTATGGTTCACAAAGACCATTACAGTTACAAAATAATTTAGGGCCAACAGAACAGCGGCAATTCAATTTTCTACTATGCTATTTTTTTGTAGCAAAATGAATTACCAAAAGTGATCATTTTTTTAACATAAGAAAGAATATTTTTACTACTAAAATGAAAAAAGTTTATTCACTGCATTCATCAAATTTTTCAACTAATTATTTCTTACTTGCATGTATGTGTGTGTATGTATATCTATATTTATTTTTAATTTAAAAATTTATATATACATTATATTATTTTTTTATTTTATCTAAATAAAAAATATATTAGGTAGATTATATTAGGTATATAATACCTGCAATGTACTAAATACCAATTAATACTTATTTAAGAAATAAATGAGTGAAAAAATCCTTTGTAAAGTAAGGACAGACAGCTAATCATATTGCTTTATTTATTTTCTTTTTTTATTTCACTTTGGATTGTTGAAAATTTCACTATAATCTTCTAAGGCTCTATAGACCTGCATTTGGTAGCCATGAGACGAAATGTGCATTTGGGTGGCTGATGTCTGTTTCCAGCCATCTGGACATATCGTCACTGGTGACTGTCAAACATTTACTGAACAAGGAGGATTAGAATAGCATAATGCCCCTAAAAGCATTTTGTAATCTTTAGAGCACTAAACAAATATAAGGCATTAGCACTGCTATGGTTATGATATTGCTTCAGAATGTACCATAACACATTCTAAGGTAAAATAAAAATCCTTTTTATGTACTTGGAAATCTTAAAATTACAGATCTTTTAGAAATAAAATTTCCTACAATAAATTCAGTGCTAACCACTGAATTTTTCAATTATTTTGCTAAGTAATCTAGTGGTCTAACAATCTCTTGAGACAATCATATTAAATGTAAATACATGTTCAGAGTTTTTGCACTTATCAGTAGAGCTAACATTTTACTGTAGAAGGCACAAGGTTTATTTGTAAGGGATTCTTTGTTTCTTTTTTTTTAAGTAAAAATAATGCTCTCCTCTCAGGCTGAATAAGCAATTTGTACAAACGGCAAATGCCTTTTTGTTTGAGAAATGAGGACATCTGAACATTAAAAACACAGAACCCCTTATGTAAATACCTTCAAATTCAGTATCTACGTAAATAATCAATGAGCTAATGGCAGTGTCGTGCACTTATCATTTAATTCACCCACCTTTCCCTAGGACCATGTCCTAGGCCTCATTCGGCACAGCTGTACACCATTAATGTTGCATTTTCAGACCCTAATCAGCAAGCATATCTTGTTTTCCTAGGTCCCACATGCATGCACCTATTTCATGAAGATTTATGGAAAATTTTAGCTTCAAAAAGTCCAGGGAAAAAATGAAGTATGAGTTTATTTTGGTGCAAAAAAATCTAAATCTATGCATTTAGATGCAGTTTTTATAATATGCATTTTCTGTGAATTTTTTGAAGACGCCTAGTGCATCATGCCCTTCTTGCTACATAAGGCTTTGTTTTAGCTGTTCAAAGAGCATTTGAGTGAGATAAGAATGTGAGAACAGGAGAACCAGCTTAGCAGTTCTGCAATCATAAAACGACTTAGCTGGTGGTGTGAAAACTGTTTCTTCCTAAATGGGAAGTAGGAAGGTTTTCAAAATCCTATCTGTCAAAAGGTAGGTTTATGGTTCTTCAGCTATTTGATTAATTTATTAGGAGCTTATTTTGGACCAGGTTTTTTTTTTTTTTTTTTTTTTTTTTTTTTTTTTTTTTTTTTTTCAGGAACAGATAACAGGGTAGTAAACAAAATAGGAAAAAAAAATTCTTGCCCTCATAAAGCTTACCTGCTAACACAGACTAGAAACAATAAACCAAACAAAATAAAAATTATGCAGCATATAGTATGCAATAAGTGTGTTGATAAATATAAAGTAGGTTTGCTATGAAGATTATGGGTAAGAGGGTAAGCTTCAAGTTTAAATATGGCTTTCAGGCAAGTTTCACTGACAAAGGCAATATTCCGGTGAAGACTTTAGATGAGGAACCAGTGATGAGAATATCGAGGGAAAGATTGTTTCAGCAAAGAGAACAATAGGTGTAAAGATCCTCAGGTGGAAATGATACTAGAAATTTTTTTAAGAAATAGCCAATAAGAGCATTGTGTCTGGAATGATCTGATTTGCTCTAATTTTAGCATGCATGTGTGTTCTTTAATTTCTGCATTTGGATCTGAAAGCATAAGGACTGCTGATGGGACAAGCTAAAATGAAGAAAATAAAGAAGTATGATAAAAACAAACATAAAATTTTATTCTAAATAGTAAGATAAACAACTAATCCCATCAAAATCAAATACAGAAAGATTTCCAGTTTTCATTATTATCATAAATCAGTGATTTAAATTTTTTTGTGAATCCAATAAGCCAAGAAAATGGCATAATTAGTTTAAGTAATAATAATAAAGGACTTGACTCAATTATTTTGTGTTGATATAATTGTGTTTTGAAAATTTAAAGCTTTTAAGAAAAAAGCTACAAATTTTTTTTTTTTTTTTTTTTTTTTTTTTTGAGAGGTTTTCACTATAGGGCGCGTGCGCTCGCCAGACAGAGAGAGACATAGAGACAGAAAGCGAGAAATCACCCCCCAGGGGGGATGGTCACGCCGCAATCCCTTCTCCTCCATTCTCCTCTGGGATCTTGGGCACATACGCACACGCGTCCGGCGTGAGTTTTAAGCCACCGGGTCCAGGACGTGAACCGCGGTTGACTACGTGGGAGTCCAGCGACATAGCCATTACGCTAACTGCTGGTTCCCAAAAAAGCTACAAATTTTAAATAAGGAACTTGAATTGTAAACAGGGAGCTTTTCTCTATATTAGCAATAATCAGTCAGAAATGTAAAATTACTAACAAATCTTACAAAGCATAGTCATAATTTAATAAAATTATAGAATTTTCATAAAATAATCTTTATGAAGTGATACAAAATCTAGTAACATTTATTCCATTTTATTAGAACATTTAATATTATAAAATTTCAGCACTCCAAAATCTAATATTTATAAACCTTATTTTGTAATTAGGAAAAAAAAAAATCTTCAAATTGTTATGCCCCAATAAGATTTAACAAAAATAACAAAACCAAGAAAAATAAGAGTGATTAGAGTGCTGTGATTCACCAGTAATAATATTAAAACAGTGTATCAAAACATTATACTGGATCTTTTACTGCACAGTTTCTATTTTTAAAAATCTGCTTGGATTAAATAAGTAAAGGCAAATAAAAACAAAAAGCAAACAAGTTTCCATGTTCAGAGAAAACTTTTTGATCAAGAAGAAAAATTCAGGAGCTATAAAACAAAAGAATCACATTTGATTGTGCACATAAAAAGAATGACAAAGTTTAACATAAGAGTCAAAAAATCAAAGTGTATAATGGGGTAGGGCCAGCAGATGGTGTGGAGGTTAAAGTGGCTGGATCCCACTTGGCTGACTATCGTTCAAGTGCTGGACCAGTGGCTGGAAAAAGATGCTGTGTGTGTGTGTGTGTGTGTGTGTGTGTGTATGTGTGTGTGCATGTCTGTTCCAAATCCAGAGAAGAGAATGAAGGAGAAGAGATTTTGGAATGTCTATCCCTCTTGTGGGAGTGATTTCTCACTTTCCCTCTTACTGTCTCTCTGTTTCTCTCCAGGGAGTGTACACGCCCTAGAGCAAACTAAAAATAAAGGAGGAAAAATGTCTGTACTGGGGAAAATGTATGTGTCAATGATTATAAGACTAAGGAGAAATGTAACACCCATTACCTGGGAGAAAAGATGGAGAAGAGTCAGGAACAGAAAAGCGAAAAGAAAAAAAAAATAAAAAAAAAAAATCATGAGAAAACTAGAAAATATCCATTAGCGTAATATCTGTTGTGTTAATACTAAATGTTAAAAAAAAAAAAAAGATGATGGCACATTACAAAATCTCCAAAAAGAAAACCCAGATTTGATTTGGAGACTGAATTTTAGAAAATATTCTTGGGGCCAGCAGGCGGTGGGGTGGGTAAGGGTGCTGGATTCCCACATAGCTGACGGCTGTTCCAATCCTGGACCTGGCGGCTTGATTTCTCACTTTCTCTCTCTCTCGCTCGGTCCTTCTCTGGTCAAATTAAAATAAATAAATAAATAAAGTTGAACAAAATAATTATCTAAAAAAGAAAATATTCTTGATTTTCTGTAGCATCAATACAGTACCACTAAAACTATATAAAATATAAACAAAAAGAAAACAGATTTGGGGGTTCATGAAATGCTAAGTTTCTATAAAACATCTTGAAGAAAAAGATTTGTATTCATGTCTTGTTGATAAGATATTAAAAGACAGTAAGAATTTAAAGTGCCCAGAACTAATGAGTGAACCATTTTTAGTCAATATTCACCATCTTAACTAGCAAGTCTAAGATGAGGTCAGAGGACTGAAGAAACTAAATCTATTGTCTTTCCTGTTGAAAGGAACTACACCTGCAATATCTTCTAAAATAGCACAGACACGTGTTCAAGTCTGTGCATGGTCTTTCTTGTCTCACCACTTAACTAATCACTTACTTGTAAATGAATTATTAGTTTAATGCATGGTTAAGCCTCAGAGTAAGTGCCTCATTTCTTCACTGGAGTTTTACAGAGGCTAGAAATACATGAAGTAGACAGACCTCTCTTGTAAGCTCGTATGTACTGCATTAGGGAATTAACTGCCTTTTGGGAGCCTAAGTTGGCTTCCTCACAGAGCAGTGTATATTCAGTCTGCTTTTCCTCTCTACAAGCCTAACGACCTGTCTGTTACTGAGGCTGGAGAAAACCTTCTACCTCTACATAACTGCCAAATTTGTTTTTTCCTCAGAAGTTTCAGCCACTTCCAAATATTCACAATGTGTTAGATATGAAAGGTAGGTAGATTAATAAATTCCTATTCATACTTTCAAGGAGAACACATTCTGGGGAAGAAGAGAAAAAGGAAAACATAAAATATAGAAATGAAAATCACAAGGGTTTTAAGGGGTCTCTGGAGGTTTTGCTAGAGTTCAGGAAATCTTCAAACTATCTGAGGATGACTTAAATGATAAACCTGAGTTTATGGGTAAAAGACAGGGAATTCATTCCAAGGAAAAAGCAGTGTAGGTGATACAGTATGCCTTGGTATGTTTGGGGACTTGCAAAAATGTTTATATAGAAAAGGAGAAGGCTTAGAAGTAGTGGGAGGGGTGAAGAAACATATCATTTCAGATGTTCACAAGTATGCATCCAACAGATGTACACATTGGTTATGATTTGCCTTTGTTCTGATTGGACTCACCCCTTACTAGTTGTCAAATATTTCAAATCTTACCTCTGAATGTAATGCGAAGTGACTGGCAGATTCGGGCCATATTGTAAAGAGCTGTGTATGCCAATTAGAGATTTCAATGAGATGGCAAAGGGAAGTCAATCAACCTGATTATAAAGAAGGACAGCATAATTAAAATTGTTTCTTTTTTGAAGTGAGGAAAGGTAGAGGGGAAAAGATAGCAAGTATTTTTAATCCATGCCATCAGTCAAATTTAGAAAATGAGAGGGATAAAAATAACTTCAGTAGAGAAACACTAATACCTATACCCACAGAGTACATTTCTTATTAAACTTAGCACATTCTTTTATTTTACATTAAATTAAATCACTCAGGGCTGAATAAGGATATATTTCAAATGAATTGTCTGTTCCAATTGCATTGAACATTATGTTCCAGGATGCTGACGTCAAAAAAAGCTCCTTTGTTCTTGGTTTCTTCTACATGGAGAAAAACAACACTCAAACTTGACCTTTTACTCCAACCAGCAATCCTTGACTGTCTGATCTAATGAACCCATTAGGAGCCCTTAAACTCAAAGAGATCTGAAAAATAGTTTATATTCAAACCTTAACTTTTTTTTTTATTTTATTTTTTATATTTCAAGAGGGAATGTCTGCTCATGAGACAAGAAAAGAGAAACAGAGAAGCATGTGAAACTCCTTTTTTCCTCCATTTTTCCATCCCATCAGAATTCAGGGAACACATGGTCAACAAGTTTTTCTTTTTTTCTTTTCTTTTCTTTTTTTTCTTTTCTTTTCTTTTCTTTTCTTTTCTTTTCTTTTTTTTAGAGAGAGATTTTTGCTATATGGTGCGTGTGCTCACCGGAGAGACAGAGTAAGACAGAGAGTCAGGAAGCGAGAAAACACCCCCCAGCCCCTGGGGGGAATAGACATGCTGCAGTTCCTTCTCTTGCATTCTCCTCTAAGGATTTTTGGCCACACACACACACACACACACACACACACACACACATGCCTGGTATGTGTTTAAGACACTGGGTCTGGGACTTGAACAATGTTCCACTACCTGGGAGTCCAGTGATGTAAGCATTATGCCATCATGCCATCTGCTGGTCTAGGTCAGCAAATTTTCAAAGCTATCACACAGCGATTTGGACCATGCTTGGTCACGTGGGATATAGCTCCCAATGCACAGGGTTTAACTGCTGGGTAATGAGGCTGGCCCCGATTCTGAATAAATACTAAAAATGTTAGTCTTAATGCTGTCGTGTAAGTAAGCAAAAACATTTTTGTAGATGAAAGTACTTTAGACCAGAAGCCAGGAAGCTTTTTTTGTAAAGGATCACATAGAATTGATACATGTTTTAGGCTTCATGGGCCATATGGGCTCTGTTACAATCAATTGCTGGACTCGTCCACTATAGCTCAAAAGCAGCCACAGACATTATGAAAATGAGTGTGGTCGTGTTCCAATAAAACTTTATTTACAAAAATGAAATAAGCTGCATATGGCCTATGGGCCTTAGTTTGCCAGTCACTGAAGTAATTTGTCACAGTGCCTTCCAACTAATATACACATAATATAGCTCACATAGTCCCAGCTGTGTTTGCTAAGACATTGTGCCCTGAAGGTTGAGACAACAGGGGTGGGTAGGTTCAATTCCCAGCTCATCCCCAAGGTTTATAAACCCAGAGAGTTGGGGAGGTTTAAACAGGAGGATCAGGACCTCGATGCTGGTATGTACAACATAGTCAGACACTCATGAATAATGGGGATGGGCAGCCAGTGGCTTGGTGGTTAAGTCAGCTGGGTTCTGCATGGCCAACTGTGCAGTTCAAGTGCCAGATCTGGTAGTTTGAAAAATATGCTGGGTACTTGCATGTGTTTGCCCAAATTCCTGAAAGGAAAGAGAAATGGAGGAGAAGGGACTGTGGTCTGACCATTCCCCCAGGGGGAGTACTTTCTCACCTTTTCTTTCTCTCTCTGCTAAGTGACACTTCCTCTGGCAAATTAAAATTAAAAAGCTAGTTTACATCTTTGTGAATTCTACCGAATTTTAACAATATTCTAAAATACAATGCAAAGGCAAATACTTTTTTCTAGTGCCATCATAGGATAATATTCTATGTTTGTCTTTTTTCTCCATAGATTTTTGCCCATATTTACAAAGCAACTTCAAGATTCTATGTCCAGAAAACTGAAATATTTTTCCCAAAAATAGCAGTACAGTTTAAATAGTCCATTTAATCATTTAATTTTTTTTTTTTTTTTTTTTTTTTTTGTATACAAAACATTGGATGTCTCTAGGTTTTATCTCTCAGGATTTCTTTTTAAGAAAAAATGGTGAAAATTTTCTTTTCAGAATCACCTTTAACTGCCGTTATTTTTCTTTATTAAATGTTGCATAAAGAGAAAAATGTATTAATACTGTAACCATAAAAATTAAATTTATTTCTCAGCCACAGTTGTACAAATGTGAGGCATGCTGCATGATGGCTGGGGTTCCTGGCTCCAACCTGAGCAGGCTAGGTGCAGTGTATGCACCTCCAGTCCTTGCTAAGTGGGAGGCTGGGGGCAAGAGGTCCTCACAAGGTGAGACCTGTCAAAAGCACCTATCCTCCCCTGCCACTCAATCTTTCCCCCTCTTATGCTCCTCTCTCTTTTTCAGAAAAGAAAAGAAGATCAAATTTTTAACCAAAAGTAAAGATATCAAAAATCCAGAGATGGTTTATCACAGTGGCTAAGAATACAAACTACCTTCTAGTATCCTCTTTGCTAATCACTGCCTGTGTGACATTAAGTAAATTAGCTGTCTTCCTATGCCTCTGTTTCCTTAGCAATAAAATGACATTAATAATAACAATAGTTTCCAAATAGGGGTTTTATAAAAGGACATTAAGTAAATACATGAAAACCAGGGCCAGTAGGTGGTATAGTGTTTACGGCACTGTATCCCCATATGGCTGACTACAGTTTGAGTCCCAGACCCAGCAGCTTGAAAATCATGCTGGATGCATGTATATGCATGCTGAAAATCCTGGGAGAATGGAGAAGGGATTGCAAAGTGGCCATCTCTCTGGGGGTAGAGGGGGTGATGTCTCATTTTCCTTCTCATTGCCTCTCTCTCTTTCTCTCCTGCAAGTGCACACATCCTATGGCAAAAACCTTAAAAAAAAATTCATGACAACCAATCATTTAGAACAACGCTTGCTTTAGAAGGAGCACTTCATAGCTATGGTTGTCTAACTGTTTAAAGTTTTTTTCTCTAATAGGGTCAGCAAGTGGTACAGTGTTCAAGATGCTAAATTCCCACATGGTTGACCACGGTTCAAGTCCTGGAGCAAGTGGCTTAAAATTCATGCCAGGCACATATGCATGCCCAAAATCCCAAGAGGAAAATGAAGAAGGGACTGTGGCATGTCCATCCTCTCAGGAGGTGATTTCTCGCTTTCTGTCTCTCAGCATCTCTGTCTCTCAGCCAAACACATGTGCCCTATGGCAAATATCTCTAATAATTTTTAATTAATTAATTAATTGTCATCATAATCTTGTTTATATTACATTGAATTGCATATAACTTTACAGTGTATTACGTTACTTTTTCAAAAGGGAATGCCATGCGTATCAGTCAATACAGAGACATGAATCTCCCCACTTCATCATTCAGTATCTTTTCATTGTTTTCATCTAAATCAATTTTAGAAGTGTAATCAGTCCCAAAGCTAACAGAACCCTGTGAGATGCAGATTCCTCTGAAGCACAAGCCCTAGTCCTGAAAGAGGCCTTCAGAGTGATGAGCTGGTTTCACAGAAGGAAAACACCCAGCTTCTCTCCACCATCTTCTCCTATCTCTCTGGGGGATAGTGATGATCTGCTTGCTAAGACTGGAGAAGGGTTGAGCACATATGACTCAGCCTCTTCTCTTTATGGAACAGCATGTTCTCTGAACCTAAGAGGTCTTCTGGTGTCACTCTAAAAGCCATCTACTGGAGCAAGAAGGTCTTGTGACTGTTCAGTCCTCCCTGACTCTGCAGCTGGGGGCAGTGTGAGAAGTCCACATGGTCACAGATCAAAGACTGGGTCTCTAATTAGCTAATATCTATTAATTTCCATGATTTATTCATGTTGGTTTTTAAGTTTAAAAACAAAGCTCCTGTTTAATCAACCTTGAAAAACCCTAATGGTAAGAATGCATTACAATACTTTATGTTGCAGTCCACGTACAAATGTTAAATTTGCTGTTATTTTAAGAACAGTTTTCATAATAGTGGAGCCAAATCTTGCTCTCCTCATTGTTTATAACAGATGAAGTAATATATTTTTTATAAAACAGTATATTATTATCAATGTAATTTTCCTGGTTCTCCAGGAAAACTAACTTCTCAACCCACTGCCACTCCCATACACACACACACACACACACACACACACACACACTCTTCACTTACCTCCAAATTTACAAAGATATTCATCAAATGATTTTTCTATTCTCAAAATTTTATACATACCTACTCCTAACATATATTTTTATCTTTGTTTCAGTTCTGAAGCTGACATCCTCAGCTTATTTCCCCAGTCTTTTTTTTTAAGTTTATACATTTATCACTTGCATGAGTACAAAAGAGAAAGAGAGGAATAGAGAGACAGCATCCAACAGGGACTTGACACTGCGATCCATCTGCATAACAGCCAGCCCTGCCTCATAGGCACCTCTGTCCCCAGCATACTCAGAGGATCCCCAGAAAGAATGTAGAAGCCACTCATGTGGGTCAGCCTCGCAGAGTAACACATTTTACTGCCATGTCACTCCCTGCCCCCATCTGTATCTTATGTATTTATTTACTTATTTTGAGACATTTTTGCTATAGGGTATGAGTACTTGCTGGGAGACAGAGACACAGAGACAGAAAGTCAGAAATCACTCTCTGAGAAGATGGCCAAACTGCAACTGCTTTCCCATTTTTATCTGGGGATTTTGGGCACGCATGCACACACACCCAGCATGAGCTTCAAGCTGCTTGGTCTGGGACTTGAATCACTGTCGACCATGTGGGTGTGCAGCACCTTAATCACTATGCCACCTGCTGGTCTCCCGACGTGTGCTTTAAATGTTACTCATTTCCACATTTTTAGGGCTGTTATAATATTAACAATCCAACTTTATTAATTAAATCTCCTTTTCCTATCTGGATCTAAACAAAGTTCTGCAACTTGCTTTTGTATGCAATAAGCAAATTCTGAGTCAGAAAAGAAAAAAAAAAAAAGCCAAAATATAGAGTTTGGCAAAAATGCCATAACATCAAAATTAATAGCAAGAGTGAAAACATTTTTAACATATGTCAATGAGCTACTTCCCTGAATTTATAAAGATCTTTTATAAATCAATAAGAAAAAATAAACTGAAAAAATGGACTAAATACATGAATAGGTAGTGTGCAGAAAATAGAGATATACATCAATTATGACATATGAAAAGATATACAATCTTACTCTAATTAGAAAACACAAAGATGCAGTTTTCATTTACAAGATTAACAAATAGCAAAAAATTTAACACTTTGTGTTGATCAAGATACAGAAAAATAAGTGCTTTTCCCTATGTGTCTTTTTTTTCACTATGTACATTATTTTTCATGATCATAAATTACATACTTGGATGGAAATAAAAATATCACTTGACTATATTTTCCTTAAAGACACAGTTTTTCAATCATTCTCTAGTCCTTATTAGTTTAACTTCCCTGAATACTGGCTTATATGTTATGGGTTCATTTTCTTATGACTTTCTCATTCCTTAGCCAGTTTATTATTTTATTTTATTTTATTTATTTTTACAGAGAGAGATATTTTCTATAGAGTATTTGCACTCACCAGAGAGAAACATGGAGAAAGTAAGAAATCCCCCAGAGGGGAAGGTCATCCTGCAATCCCTTGTCTTCCATTTTTTTCAGGATTTTTGGCACACACACATGCAAATGTGCCTGGGGTCAATTTCAAGTTCCCAGGCCGAAATTCAAACCATGGTTGGCCATGTCGGAGTCTGCCACCTTAACTACTATGCCACCTGCTGGCCTCTAGCCAGATTATTCTTATTTATTTATTTATTTGGAGAGGTTTTCGCTACAGGGCGCGTGCGCTCGCCAGACAGACAGAGAGAGACAGAGAGACAGAAAGCGAGAAATCACCCCCCAGAGGGGATGGTCATGCCGCAATCCCTTCTCCTCTTGGGATCTTGAGCACGCATGCACATGCACCTGGCATGAGTTTTAAGCCACCCGGTCCGGGACGCAAACTGCGGTCGACTACGTGGGAGTCCAGCGACATAGCCATTATGCTAACTGCTGGTTCCCTAGCCAGATTATTCTTATTCTGTATTTACTCCTGCATTTAGCCATGCCTTGATAATTCATCAATTTTCTTTACCTTAGTAAATACATTAGGCCCTGTCAGTATTATTTTCACTGGGTCTCTTTGTTAAAAAAATTGTGTGTCTGTGTGTGCGCGTGCGTATGTGTGTAGTGTTTCATGTTTCGTTTACATTATTTTTAAAAGAGAGAAAAGGAGGGAGAGAAAAAGAAAAACAATTACTGATAGAGTCTCCCATGTTGCAATCCTCCTTCATCAGCCTCCTCGTTAGCTAGAACCACAGGTGTGCACCTCCCATTTGCTAGAACCACAGTTCTGCCTTTTGGGCCAGAATCAAACCTAAGCCTCTCATGCAGCCTCTGCTAAGGCTCAGCAGTGCTTTCCCACTTGCACAGTGGCCAGGTCTTCACTAGACCTTGTAAAATCGGTTGACCCCAGAGGCCTCCCCTAAAACACTTTTCTATTGGCTTGGATGATGAACACTCTTGGTTTCCTTCTCGTATCTCTGAATTTGTATCTCAGAATTTGCCTTTTCTGTACATATTTTTTTTTTTTTGAGAGGTTTATTCGCTATAGGGCGCATGCGCTTGCCAGACTGACAGAGAGAGACACAGAGACAGAAAGTGAGAAATCACCCCCCAGGGGGGATGGCCACACCGCAATCTCTTCTCCTCCATTCTCCTCTCGGGATCTTGGGCACGCACACACACGTGCCCGGCGTGAGTTCCAAGCCACCGGGTCCAGGACGCGAACTGTGGTTGACTACGTGGGAGTCCAGTGACATAGCCATTACGTTAACTGCTGGTTCCCTCTGTACATATTTTTCATAATTCATCTTTTTTCCAACGATTCAATGTTGAAGTCTCTTAGAGATAAATTCTCAGGTTCTCTCTCTCTCTTAATTTTATATAACTACGAGTTCACCGATTGACTCAAGTCTATATATCTCTTCTGACTAACATATACTTCTGACTTCTTGAGTATTTTTATGTCTTAAATACACAAATCAAGTCAACTTATCCAAAAATGAACTCATAATCTGCTCTTTCTCTCAAACCTCATTTCTCCCCAGTGGTCTTTATCTCAGTAAAGGCACCATCAGTCACGTTGTTGCACACATAAAAATCTAGGAGTCATCCTTGGCATCTTACCCACACTCTTCCATCATGTTAAACACACCAGCAGCTCCAACAGATTTTTTTTTTTTTTTTTTTAGGAAGTATCTCTTCGTCTGCCACCCTTTCACCATCCACATTGCCCTAGTTTACAATAGTGTCATTTCTGTGAAGGGTTCTGGTTCCCTTGTCTCCACCTTACTCTTCTAAACCACACTACATATTCCAGAAATATTGATTGCAAACATGTCCATTATATTCTTATGCCCCCAAGAAAAGCTTCACTAATAAAATAATAAATATCAAAATACTATGAGGTCCCAAATTATGTGTACTAGGCTCACCTCCAAACTTCTTTCACATAAGCTCTTCTTACTTTCTGTGCTCCATCCCATGGGGTTCAGAGAGTTTTGCAGTGTTGCAAATGGTCTAAGATGAATGCACCTAAACAACTGACTTTTAATAGGGCGCACATATGCAATTAGTCTGGACTTTTTAACCCAAATGTAGATAAAGCAGGAAAACAAACTCCAGTCAAAGTGACACATAGTTTAGCTTTGTATGCATTCCAAATTCATCACAAGCATCTCAATAATTTTCAAGGCTTCTTACTAGGTGTAACTTATAAAAACAGATCTCATATAATACTCTCTCAGGTCTAAAACTAAGAGAGTGTATTTATTCTAGAAAAATATCCCCTTGAAAATTATTGTTTATTGATTTTATCCTACTGTCAAGACCAAAGTATTTAGTACGACTGTTCCAGCTACCTGAACAGGACATTTTTACTGGTAATAAGACAACACATTACTCAGAGTTCAAATGGGAAGACCCAGTGGCCAAGTCTGCATCACTTTAACCTTCTACTGATGAACAGCACAGATGGGAAGCCATGCTGATGGATGAGGATGTCTCAGCAGCAGTCATCTCATTCCTGACAAACACTCTAGATGAATGACCTATTAAACATGGTTGACCCAAGGCAGTGGGAGAGATTGATAAGTGACTGTAGCTGTTAAATGTGGGATCTCCTAGCACACACAGTCTGAATATAGTTCCTTTTCTCGTAACTTTGACTTCCTAGGAAGCATCCATCCAAATTTGAGTCAGGAAAGAGGAGAGGCACAAATGGAGATTAGGAGAACCTATACAATCAAAATAATCTTAAAATACCAAAAGGAATTATAGGATAAAATGAATAGGTATATTGAGGAGATAATATAGATATAAAATGCTAATTTAAATTCACATTATCTACTATTCTTTCTTTGTAGACCCCGAGTCTGCATAGAAGTAGGGGTTTTGATGTCAAATTATAACTTTTCCTCTGTTTCTACTTGACAAGAGACAGGCTAGGAGAGAAATTTACTGGATTGAGTGATAGTAGCAGGACCCTTGTGTGATCTAGAGGATGTCTTTCAAATTTTGGGGATATTAGTTTTCTTATTTATTTATGAGAGTGAATCACTCTAAAATTTTTCATATAACTATGAGTTTTGCTTTTCTATTTCATGTATCTATTACTCAGTATTTACTGTCTTAGAGGTCTTTTCTATAAAATTAAGATTATAATGTTATTCAACATCCAAATTGTTTTTAAATATATATATCTACACACACATATATATACATATTTTAAATATATATATTTTTAAATATATAAATATTTATATATATAAATATATATATACATATATATGTGTGTGTGTGTGTGTGTGTGTGTGTGTGTGTGTGTGTATATATATATATATATATATATATATATATATATATATATAAAATCCCCTTTTCAGGGCCAGCAGATAGCATGGCAGTTATGTCCCTAGACTCCCACATGGTCGACTATGGTTCAAATCCCAGACCTTGAAATTCACACTGGGCATATGTATATGCATGCCCAAGATCCTGGGAGAAGAGATTGCAGCATGGTCATCCCTCTGGAGGAGTGATTTCTCACTTTCTCTCCCACTATCTGCTTATCTCTCCCCAGCAAGTGCATATGCCCTATAGAAAAAAAAACAAACAAACAAACAAACAAAAAAAAAACAAAAAAAAAACAACCTCTTTAAAAAATCCCTCTTTATTCATAACAGAGGATGAGTGCACACACATATCATATGGGGAGGGACCCTCTATAAGGCCTGGTCGTGCCATGGTTTCTTTCCTCCAGCCCATCTGATCTTGGGTATTCATGCATGCTTAGAATATTTGAAGCCAGCCAGGCCAGAGGTTTCTAACCACCACCACCGTGAGGGATCCAGCTTCTCCTGAGAAGTGCATTACAGCTGTGCCATGGAGCTCGCCCCTGATCTTAGACACATTTTTATCATGCATGTTATCTTCTATCTACCTTATTATCTGTAAGCTCAATAAGGGCAGTAAGTAGTGTCTGTTTTGTTCACTGATGTATATATCAAGCTCTTTGACACAGAGTACACACCCGATATTTGTAAAATGCATGATTAAGTGAAACAATGCATGTAAAGTGCTTAGTGTTGGCACAAGCAGTTGACAAATATCCTATAAATGGTCCTGATAAATGATTTTATTAACACCCACAGTGTCATCTCACAAAGACAGTTGAAAGAATTAGGGATGTTTCAAAGAGAACGTGAAGGAGACTGAGGGTCATAGTGATGTTTCTAAATATTTGAAAGAGTATCACATGGTTCTTTCAAAGACACAGATGTGAGTCAAGAGGTAGAAAGTACAGGAGATAATTTCTAAAATTCTAAGAAAGAAAAATTTTTCTAACACAGTTGGTCAAAGATGAAATGAACACTGAAAGTGTTAAACTTTTACATAGCCAATCGATGAAGGGATTAAAAAGTCTAATGAAAAGTTATCACTCTATTATCCCATGAATTAAATGATTTGGACAAAATGTCTCCATACACAAGTACAATTTTTAAAAATAAACAAAACATTGAATTTTGGCTTTGTGGTGCTATTGGCAATAAAATCACAGATTGAAAACTGGCAAATATACTAAATACAAATATATTCTTTATGTACATGTGTTCTAAGAATATTTACTTGTTGATAAATAAACCATATAGCTAAAAAATCAATGCTAATTTGTTTTATTAATAATGCTGACAACAGCAGTAGACAGAAGCTGTAGAATCCTTTATCCCATATCAGAAATCCAGGACTGTTTTAAACCAACTCCTTCCTTTGCTGTTCTATTTACCCCGGTAGTAACACTGCACTTTGGAATATGAGATTATTGGCAGAAGACATGTTCCTGGATTGCATGAAACTAACAGGTACATCACTCCTGCCAAGTAGGTATTATTTTAGACAGAATGTATGATGTTAATGATAAAAAAATCCCACTCAACATTATTTTTATGAAGGATGTGTAGCCTTATACCAAAGTAGTCCCATCAATCTCTTATCATCAGATCAAAATGAAAAGAAATAGATACATAAAGTAGCTGTCATAGAATATATTCAAGGAGAAGCTAAATCTGATCACAGAAGTTCAGTTAAACATTTGGACAATAAAGTACGCTTTCTTTAATGAGCTTTCAAAGTAAGTAACAAGTGAGTTGGATTTCTATTGGGTTGTGGGAAAAGTCGTGATGCATTTTTCTATGCAGAATGCATCGTGACTTTTCTGACAACCCAATATTTGAGAAATATGTATAGATCTTGAGAAAGATACAGTGGTTTCTAAGGTTTCCACTATCTTTATATTGAGGAAAGATGTGTGATACATGGTAACTTTTTTTGTTTTTTTTGGAGAGGTTTTTGCTACAGGGTGCATGCGCTCGCCAGAGAGACAGAGAGAGACAGAGAGACAGAAAGTGAGAAAACACCCCCCAGAGGGGATGGCCACGCTGCAATCCCCTCTCCTCCATTCTCCTCTAGGGATCTTGGGCACACACGCACATGCACATGCACCTGGCGTGAATTTAAGCCACCAGGAACAATACTCGAACTCCAGTCGAGTACATGCGAGTTCAGCAACATAGCCATTAGCTAATTGCTGGTCCCCATGGTAACTTTTTAATGGTAGGGAATGGTAGAAGACTGCTACTGATAAATTCCAATGTTACCATTTCAGTAGTGAACTTCATTCACTCCTATGGTATTGTTTAATTATGTTGGTTAATTTGATGTGCCTCCTTGGCTGATGTGAATACCCAGACATTCGGTTAACAATTATTCTGCCTCCATCTGTGAGGGTGTTTCTGGATGAGATTAAGATCTGAATGAGGCTGTTGAGTAGAGCAGATTTTTCTCCCTAATGTGGATGACTCTAGTCCAATCAAATGTATATCTAAATGCAAAAGGCCAAATATGACGAAGTTCTTTTTGCTAGTCTGTATGAGATGGGAAATTGGTCTTTTCCAGACTTCAGACTTGAAATTGAACATGGGCTTTTCTTGGGTTTCAAGCCTGCTGCTTAGCTCTCACGGTTCTTAGGACTTTGTAACTACACACCCTTTCTCTTAGGTCTCCAGCTTGTCACATGCGTATCTTAGGACTTATTAGCCGACTTAATTATGTGAACCAATTCCTTATAATAATTATATATCCATTACGCATACATGTGCCTAACACATATATACGCTTATTTTATTATGTATCTTTTGGTTTTGTTTCTCTTGGCAACTTGCCACTGTTCAGAAACACCAGCGGGAAATGGTCCTACTTGTGCCAATCAAATGAATTATCCGAATAATTAAGGTCAACCTCTGTAAAAGCTAATGTTTTAGAACCATGTCTGGTAACAATGTAGGTAATCAGGATAGGTAATAACATTTCTGTAATATAAAATAATGAGCCTATTTTCTAATGCTTGAAAGCAATTTCTCATTTTCAAACCCCAAATGCTATGATTCTATATCATAAATCAAGCTTATATAGCCATTCTAGAAATCACTTTCAAAAGCAACTGTAATAAGCTTGATATGTGCTTATTTCCTGAGGGAATTACTCAAGCATTTAATAATCCATTTCATTACTTCAGAGTCATTTTTTGAGGATTAAAAGACTCAGCATCTTCATACGTGATTCCTGTTATCACCATTAATCATCATATGGCATATCAACTTATTTTCCATGATTTTCTCCATGCACTGGTACGTGTCATATTTAGGTCCTATTTCCACCACACAAATTATACTTCCAAAGCACCTGTCCTTGTGCCCCCAAAGAAACCCTTCGATAGTGCCAAATTCTTGGCTTTAACTCCACGTGAATTTCTCACTGTCACTTACCTGCCAAGCAGCAGAAATTCTCCTGCTAGACCCAGGCGCCTCATAGCCATCAGCAGACCTCTCACTGTCATGCCCTCACAGAAGCAGGCCACCACTCGGGCCTTGGGCAAGTGGCTCACGAGCTTCTTCAGCAGCTTATCAAAGCTCTGCTCCCCCGCATTGCTGTAGATTTTGTAAGAGTGGGCGATGCAAATCCCTTCCTTGGCTGACATATCTTTGAAAGCCTCCATCCCACTTTCTCCATAGTTGCCTGTGTAAAAACATAGACAAGCAGGGAGATAGAAAAATTAGAGTGCTGTATTAATTAGGTACAGTCAGAATGGAGAGATGTCAAATGTATAAAGGTCACTTCGTGGTGTTGTACTTGGAAACTGAAGACCTGAATTTGAGTTGCTCTTTCACAGACTTGTTCATTACAATTCAACTATTGGGTTGTTAGAAAAGTACTGACATATATTTTCTATGTTTTTCTTTGTAAAAACAGGTCATGACTTTTCTGACAACCCAATACATTACAGATATATGCATGATCTTATTACATGTTCAACAGGACAGAGAGAATAATATTACAAAAACAGGTAATTAGGGTTTCCCCTTTGACACAAAAAGGTTAATATTGTAAGTAAAGACATTTCTCTGCTTTTTTAAAAAGTTTTATCTCACTTCCCTTTGGTTGTCATTACATAATTTCACTCCACTGACTGAGATTTTTGTGTTTAAAGTTACTGGTCACACATATAATATATATACTTTATGTAGCATGGATGTTACCATCCAAACATTTTATTCAGTATTATTTTTATACATACTGGGTTGTCAGAAAAGTAATGATGCATTTTTGCATAGGAAATAAAAGCATCATCACTTTTCTGACAACTCAATAATTTTCTTCACATTATATTATATTATATATTACAAATCATGGGCCAGCCCATGGCACAGTGGTTAAGGAGGCTGGATCCCCCATGACCAACTAGGCAGTGAGAGTCTTGGACCCAGTGGCTTGAAAAACACACCAGGCACATCTGTGTGTATGTTCAAAATCCTGAAAAAGAAATGGGGCAGAAGAGCTTGTTGTATGGTTATCCTCACTGAGAAGTGGTTTCTCACTTCCCCCCACCCCCTAATCTCTCTCTGGTGAGTACATACACCCTATAGGAAATTCAAGAGAAAACAAAAAAAAAATGAAGAAAGAAAGAAGAAAAAGAACCATAAGAATTTATGGTTGTGTCCCAAGTGAAGAACCCAGATACTGGACAGAGATTTAGTCTTGTCATAGATAAATGTGTAAGCTTATAACAAATATTTAAAGTTCTAGTCTACACAACTACAAGGAAGTTAGTGATATGGGTGAATAATTTCAAAGTCTTTTGCAAAATGTGGGAGGTAACAACTAATAATAGTCTTTTCAATTTAATGAAAAATGGGGGTAGACAGTGGCAATCAGTTATATGCCAGTGATAAGCCAGGACATTTATATATGTGATCTGATCTAACTCACAGTAATGTTCTGAGTACCTGCGATGACTTGGTTCTGCAGATAAGGACATGGATGAAGTAGTTAGATGCACATTTTCCCTGAGTAACATGAGCAGTCAGTAGAAGGCTGAACTCTATTCACAGAGGCAATGGAGCAGGTTTTGCTTCCTCTACTCTTCTATGGCTAGCTCCCACAAGTCCCAGAAGTTCAATTACATCAGCATTTCTCTTTCCCATATTTAGGCCATGATGCTTCGACTGTAGATAATGCTGAAGTACTTTTAGGATCTGTAAATCCCACTAGGCTCATTTTCTGAGTTTCCTCAAGATTAGGTGGTGAAGGAAATTGATTTGAAGAATATAGGAGATTATTACAAGACAACTAAATTGTGGAACATGCAAGGATGAGGTTGGCTTAAAAATCAACCAGATGTAGGGATTGGGATTTTATCAGCAAGTGTAAGTCCAAATGAATAAAGTATTCTGGATACTCAATTACATAGAGTTCGTTTTGTGCCTCTAATGAAGGTAACTTTTAAGTAACCCCACGTGTGTAGCAGCTGGATTTTTGGAAAGTCAGTTCACATATGTTAGGTCACTGCTCCTTATGACAACTTTGTGACAAAGGCTGATATTGTTTACCCCTCATGGCTATAAAACTGAAGTCCAAATATAGGTGGCAGAGTCCTGATATGAACATATATCTTCCAATTACTATCGTGTGTGTGTGTGTGTGCGTGTGTGTGTGTGTGTATGTGTGTGTGTGTATATGCATGCATGTGTTCTTCACCAGGTGCCTTCCTGCAGACGAAATCCTTGAACTTCAAGAGTAGATTTTTCTATGGTTTTATCTTCCTGGACATACTGAAAAGCCCAAAGCAGAGTAGGACAGTTTGCGGCCCAACCAAAACCACAGGTGGGCCGGTTGCCTCTTTTCCTTTTTTCTCCAGAATTAAAACTAGTAAGAAATCTCTGTGATGATGCCAGGTGGGCAATCTAGTTATTTTTCAATTATCAAAGTTTAAAGGACACAATCTGAAAAAGGTGCCAAGGGTCCTAAATTACTGGTTTTACATTAATTTGAGTCATCTATTATACTTTGATTTATTTTTAACCAACTCTGTTTATCAACTGTCTTGAAATTAATGCTTTAATGATATATCTGCATAAATGATTTACAATTAGGTATAGTGACTGTGATGAAAACAATAAAAATTCTCAATACATTCACACTTAAGCAATTAAAAAAATCCTCACAAACTATCATTAATACCTCGTCTAACAACTTCATTTTAACATTGTTTTCATTTATATAGTATGTTGTATAAAAGCAATACGTGATAGTGGAGAAAACTTTATCATCAGAGAAATCTAAATTTAAATTCAATTTGGATAGTATCTTTAAGTTCATATTTCTCACCTGAAAGTTAGAGGTACCACTTTAACATCTGGATAGTGTGTATATCATATTTAATGTATGTAAAATATCTGGTAGGTAGCTTTAACCCATGAATTATACCTATTGGAATTATCACAAATATTCTAGATGAAGTTCATCTGCTCTGACTTGGAGAAACCCAAAGAAAAATGAAAGCAAATGGTATTATTACTGAATATTAGACTAAAGAATAAGCTTAGGACCAGCCTCATGGTGTAGTAGTGAAGTACTGTGTGTTGGAAACTGGATCCCACATGGTCAACCACGGTTCAAAGCCGAACCTGAAACTTGAAAAACACACAGGGAACATGTGCTTGCATGACCTAAATCCAGACAGGCTAAACACTAAAGGAAAAAGAATTGGAGCATGCCCATGCCTCTGTGGGGGGTGGCTTTCACTGTCTCTCTGGAGAACACACTTGCCCTCTTGCAATTATAAAAAAAAATAAAGAGAAAAAAGAGAGAATAAGCTTAAACTACAGAAGTAAATACAATTTTTCTTCAGAGCAAAGCACATCAATATCCTTTTAACTTAAAATATTAAATACAGAGTGTATTGGAAATCTCTGTACCTTCCTCTCAATTTACTGATGAACCTAAAACTGCTCTAAAAAATAAAGTCTGTTTTTAAAACAATAAAATAGAAACCGATTTTAATACATGTGTGACAAAAAACTTTTTCAGAATAATAGTTAATTTAACAGAAGAAATCCAATGTAAGCTGGGAGTTAAAAATAAAAATATGAGGGACCAGCAGGTGGCGTGGTGTTTAAGGCACTGTACCCTTCACATGGATGACTGCGA
The DNA here is from genome assembly GCA_026018925.1 of Tupaia tana. Classification (NCBI taxonomy): domain Eukaryota; kingdom Metazoa; phylum Chordata; class Mammalia; order Scandentia; family Tupaiidae; genus Tupaia; species Tupaia tana. Next base: position 79,101,314 of record JAKSZU010000015.1, read on the forward strand.
TTCAAATCCCAAGCCTGGTGGCTTGTTCTCTCAGTTTCCCCCTCTCTCTCTCTCTCTCTCTCTCTCTCTCTCTCTCTCTGCTTATGTGTCCTTCTCTGATCACATTAAAATAAATGAACAAATAAATAAAATTAAATAATTATTTAAAAAATGAAAATATGGGGGCCCATAGACAGTGGAGTAGTTATATCTCTGGATTCCCACATGGCCAACCACGGTTTAAGTCTCAGACTTGGTGGCTTGAAAATCACACCAGGCACATGTGTGTGCATGCCATAGATCTCAGGAGGAGAACGGAGAAGGGATTTTAGCATGGCCATCTGCACTTGATTTCTTACTTTCCCTCTGTCTCTCTGGGATGAGCACACAGGCACTAAAGCAAAAGCTTATAATAAACAAAAAAGAAAATATGTCCTCTGATGAGACCTTTAATACTGAGATTTTCTGTAGCTGATTTATACACTATATTATGAAATTACATATTTTAAAATAATGGGAACTATTTTTAAGATTTCTTGAAAAGAATGAAATAGATTTAAAGTAATACATAGAATGAGAGAAAAACTGAGAAAGCAAGTATTTCTTTTTTCCAAAAGTAAGTAAAATAATTGAGAAAGAAAGGTACAGTGTAAATTATAAAAGTAACATATAGTTTCTTTTTAAGCAACTGGTAAAAGTAAGAAGGAATCCATAGAACATTCTACTTTAAGAAGCAGAGTTAATTACTTGAAATTATGAGAAGAAAATGCAATCATAGCTCAATGCTCAATGACTTAACTCTTAGCTCCTACTATTTACAATAATAATGATAGAAATGTCAATTACTGATTTATAATTTAAGGGATTCCTTATAGGCAAAATGAGCAACTCATTATATAACAAAAAATTAGGTCATCAGGAAAGTCATGACATATCTTCTATGTTTTTCTATGCAAAAATGCATCGTGACTTTCCTGATAACCCAATATATCTGTTATCAACTCCTATAATTAAAATTAGGGAGAAAGATGACAAAGGGTGAGACACGAAAGCAAGAAGAGCTGATAGGAAAGAGAAGGACATTAAAATCCAACATTCACAATCTGAAAGAAAGATATATTGAACACAAAAACTGTATGATACAGAGAATTACCTGAATCTAAAAATACTCCCAGAAAGTAGCTAATTCAGTGATAAATTTAAAAAAGAAATAAAAAGATATATTAGCTAAGAGATAATATCTTTAGAGTCCTTAAATTACAATGTAGGCATTTAAAAATAACATTGGCATAGAGTCATACTATCTGTAAATATGGAGATCAAAAACAAGGGGTAAAGGCCTAAAATGTTGTTGTTACACATTAAACCCTTCTGCACTACTCGATTTTGAAAACCATAAAATTATTAATTTGGTGGAAAAAAAATTAAATAGCACACTTAAAAGTCATTGAGGGGACCAGCAGTTGGCATAATGGTTATGTCGTTGGACTCCCATGTAGTCGACTGAGGTTAGAAAACCGGATCTGGTGGCTTAAACTCACGCCGGGCACATGTGCGTGCGCACCCAAGATCCCGAGAGGAGAATGGAGGAGAAGGGATTGTGGCATGGCCATCCCCGTGGGGGGGTGATTTCTCACTTTCTGTCTCTCTGTCTCTCTTTGTCTTTCTGGCAAGCGCATTGCCCTATAGCAAAAACCTCTCTTAAAAAACAAACAAACAAACAAACTGTCATTGAGAAGGGAGAGCAGATATGGGTACTTTGAAATGTCATTACTCCTGTTTCCACAACATAAAATTATTTTTGTTGTTCTTTTGTACATCTTTAGAACACAAAAATTAGTCTTTTGTTTGTTTCTGTTTTTCTTTTTGTTTTTAAGGATTTTGGCATAGGGTGAATGTACTCCCCAGAGAGAGACAGAGAGGGAAAGTGAGAAAAATTACCCCCCAGAGGAGACAGCAATACTGCAATCCCTTCTCCTCCATTCTCCCAGGATTTGGGGCATGCATGCCACATGTAGCCAGCATGATTTTCAAGCTGCTGGGTCTGAGACTTGAACAGTAGTTCACCATGTGAGAATCCAGTATCTTAACTACCACCCCACTTGATAGATGATATTTTTCAACTAAAAATTATTTGTTGTCAATTAACAAATTATCATTATGTATATACAGGGCACTAAGTGATATTATATTCGTAAAATGTAAAATTACTAAATCAAGCTAACTAATGCAACCATCAACTCAAATACCTATTTTTTTGTGTGTGTGCTGACATTTGAAATTTACTCAGTAATTTTGAAATACACAATACATAATTATTAGGTTGTCGATAAAGTCATGACATATTTTTCTGTGTTTAACCAGGCAAAAATGCTTAACTTTCCTGATGACCCAATATTAATTACAGTCATTGTGAAGTAGATCTCAAAAAATGTTTTATTCCTGTCAAACTAAAACTTTAAATACTTTGACCAATATTTCTCAATTCCTCCCATCCATCAGCCTCTGTTAATCACTATTCTGTTCTCTGTTTCTACGAGTTCAGTTGGTTTAGGTACCTTTGTACACCTCTGGCAGAAATGTAAGTTAGTACAGTCATCACAGAAAACTATATAAAGGTCCCTTGAAAAACTAGATATGCGGGAACCAGCAGTTACCGTAATGGCTATGTCGCTGGACTCCCACGTAGTCTACCGCAGTTTGCGTCTCGGACCCGGTGGCTTACAACTCACGCTGGGCGCGTGTGCGTGCGTGCCCAAGATCCCTAGAGGAGAATGGAGGAGAAGGGATTGCGGCGTGACCATCCCCCCTGGGGGGTGATTTCTCGCTTTCTGTCTCTATGTCTCTCTCTGTCTGTCTGGCGAGCGCACATGCCCTATAGCAAAAACCTCTCAAAAAAAAAAAAAAAAAAAAGAAAAGAAACTAGATATGCAATTAGCATATGGTTCAGCAATCTTACTTCCAGGTATGTATCCTTGAAATCATATATCAAAGAGATATCTGCACTCCCATGTTCATGGCAGCTTTATTTTCAATAGCCACAGCTATTGAAAATAGCTGTTATGCAACAGCAGATTGAGTGGGTAAAGAAATGTGGTAAATATACACAACAGAATAGTATTAAGCCTTAAAAGAAGAGGCCAGAAGGTTGCTGATTGGTGGTGCAACTGGAGCTTCATAAGAAGGTCCCCAGTTCACTCTTGGGGCATCTCTGTACACACTAGGTGTATATGTGTGCCTGTCATCTGGGCTGGCCAAGGCTAAGGGGTAGAGCATCGCATAAGGACCTTGTTAGTGATGTCTCTCTCCTTCTCTCTTTCATTTCTCTCATGGAAGAAACAAGTAAATAAACTCCAAAAAAAGAAAGAGAGAGAGAATGAGATTTTTTCATTTGCAATGAGAGGGCAAGAATATTATTCATTTAGTACTACTAATGCCTCACAGAGGTATGTTAGATAACACATGGAATAAAAGCATAAATGAATATATGAGCAAATCTAAGTAATCAACATTTACTGGAGATTTCCCAGGTGGAAGTAATTTTCCAACTGAACAATGACCCACAATCAGAAGTGCAACACTGTACCCAGAGGGTACGACTCCAATGAGGTGTTATATACCATTCCACTTAAAACTTGAGGAATAGAGTTGCACAATGATCAAAATATCTGTACTTTTTTTTTCCGGGGGACTTTTGTTTTCCCCTGGATCACAACGGATTTTAATAATTCAACCTCAACTACTGTGCAATGTTAGTTGTTTTCATTAGTGTTATTTGAGCTGCACTGTGTCAGCTGGGTTCTGGAAACATCTGCTTGCATTGAGTCTACAAAGCACACACTGAAAACAGGACTTGCTAAAAAAAACTTTCTATTTTCTTCTAAACTATGAGAGATTGCTTATTTTAATGTTATATTAAAAGATACTGAACAATACTTTAATATGCCATGTGTAATTATTGTTAACTGCTATTTCAAATGTTACCAATTTAATACACTAACTACTGTACTATATACTATAAATGATGATAATGAATAATGGATAACAGATAATGAAGTATGGCAACACAAATGGGAAGTACTTAGTGAGGCATTTTGTTTTTAAGCAAAATATCCATTAAAGCTATACTTGAATCTTATAAATCTTATGTGTATTGAGGAGGAAAATGTCACAGATGTCAAAATTAAATTAATTATTTAATAGAATCATACTAAAAAGATACAAATATTTTTTTCTTTGATACGTATTTTTTCTCCTTTCCCTTATACTCTACCTCCTCTACATCAGACCTTCATTATTTCTTGCACAAAAGCACATGTATTAACATAGCTTCTCATTATCCCCTACCTTTCATTTCTCTAGTCTTACCAACTGTTATTTTTGAACTTCTATTTCTCACTATTGTCTTTCATATGAAGGTTAGATGGTCTCCCTTTTTAGTCTTTCTTCCTGTTGTTTCTCCCACTCAGAATACCTTTTCTCCATTTTTCCTATTTAAATCCTCCCCGTTCCCATTCTTGTCCCAACTGAACTGCTCAGATTATTAGGATGGAAACCACATCTCCATGATGCCATCAAGTGGAAGCTTGTGGAACTAAACTTGACCTCTGACATCATGCTTTTTAAGGTTCCTCCCAGTGGGAGAGTGCTACTGATGGACTAGTAACTCATTTGATAGACATTCATTAATTACTTGGTGTGTCCAGGTATAATACTAGGCATATGATCATATGGTAGCCTCCACAGAAGTACACATCTTAGCCTATTATCTATTTTATAGTATAAAGAACATAATTTCTATTTACAATAAAGCCTAAGAGTCAAACTCTTCATTTTATAAATGTTCACCTCTCCCTCTCTCTTTTTTTTTTTTTTTAGTTTTTGCTATAGGCCACATGCAGTCACCAGAGGGGAGGGGAGTGAGAATCTCCCCCACTCCAAGGGCGTGATATTTAAACCACCAGATTTGGGATTGGAACCACACAGTTGGCCACATGGGATCCAACACCTTAATCTCCATGCCACCTGCTGACCCCAGATCTCTTTTAAAAATTGATGCTTTCTCCCCCTACAGCCATACATGCAATGAATATATCATTTTAAACTTTATTACACTCATTTATTTATGTTTATCTCCTGCTACTAGACAATAAAGTTCTTCAGGACAGAAATCTCTATCTTCACAACAATAGCAATGTGTATTTACCCTTTTGTTGAACAGAAAGCAAGAAAAAAGTTAAGCATCCTAAGGAATATTCATAAACAGGCCATAAAACTGAGATCTAGGTGTTCTGAATTCTGGAAGTATGATTAATGAAAAAGTTTAAAACTCATGGATTGGAGTAAAAGTTATCATTATCTACCATGTATTCACATCACAAATTATTATGTTATGACTGTGAAAACTTTGGCTAATGAGCACATTTCCAAGTTTTGGCCGATGGCCTATTTATTTCAAATCCTACCCTGTCATTCTGTAGCATTACCCACATAGCACAGCATAAAGCACAAGGCCAGGCAATACCGGACGTCATCTACAGTATTAGATGAACTAGAAGGATCTCAGTAAATTCACTTTAGGTGTTTTACTAGGAGTGGATTATGTAAGCAAAATTTGAGCCATACTCCAATAGTGAATTCAGCAGAAAGAAATCGCAAGTTTGACACAATTATTTATGAAGTATACTATATAACTATGTACAACTGTACCTAAGGATTTTTGAACTATAGTCATGCATCATTTAATGATACATACTGAAGAATGAGTAATTAAGCAATTTTGTCACTGTATGAACTTTATAGTTGTTGGAAAAGTCATGATGTATTTTTGCATAGAAAAACATGTCATGACTTTTCTGATGACCCAGTAGATGGAAGAGCTTGCTACATACCTAGGCTACACAGTATACCCTATTGCCTGAAAGCTACAAATCTGTATAGCATCTTACTGTATTGAATAGCACAGGTAATTGTAACACAATGTTAAGTATTTGTGTATATAAACACACCTAAATATCAAAAAGGTACAGTAACAATATGGTATATATAAAGACTTAAAAATGTGGAAAAAAAAGTACCTGTATGGCACATAAATGAAACGTAAAGGGATAGAAGTTGATTTGGGTGGGTCAACGAGTTAACATGAGGTCCTATGACATCATACTTCTGTAGACTTTATAAATACTGTACACTTAGGCTGAACTAAATTAAGAAAATAATTCTTCTTTAAATGATAAGTTAATTTTAGCTTACTGTAAATTTTTTACTTCATAAACCTTTGACTTTTAAACTTGGGACTTTTGTAATAATACTTAGTTTAAAGGAGACACATTAGATGGCTGAACAAAAATATTCTTTCTGCATATCCTTATTTAATAAACATTTTTCTATTACTTTTTTTTTACTTTTTACACTTTTTTATTAAAAATTAAGACATGAACACCATATTACCTAGGCCTACACATGATGGGGATCATCGGCAGCATGGCCTTGAGCTCAAATCTTATGCCACTGGAAAGGGTATAATGAGCAAAACAGCACAAGATTACGTTGAGCCCAAGAGGAGATGATGCAATCACGAGACTCAGTAAGCACAAAGTGTGTGGGGCTGCTGCTGGTCCAACATGACATGCTTTTTATAGTAAACTTGTTTTTAATAAATAGAAGGAGGACATTCTAAAAGAACAACCAAGAGTGTGCCATAATGACTGCATAACCAGTAAGATAGTCATTTATGATCATTAGCCAGTATTCTGTAGTACACATAACTGCATGTGCTGTATTGTTATATGACTAGTAGTGCAGTAGATTTACACCAGTGTCATCATGAATGCGTGAGTAATGCACTGTGCTATATGACCTTATGCTGGCTGCAATGTCACCGGGTGACAGGAGTTTTTCAGCTTCGTTAATCTTATGGGGCCACTATTTGTATATGCCATGACTGACCAAAACGTTGTTACGTGGTGCAGAACTGCACACGTATAAAATATTATTCATGGAATGCTAACAGAGCTACTGGATATTGTTATAAAAACACATAGCAAGTGGTTTGCTGAGTGGAATGTTAAGTTGATGAATTCTCTCCTGACCAGCAAATACGAGGCTAGAAAAAGAAGTTTGATCTTAAGACCAAAGGTACAATTTACCATTCAACTTCATATATGGCAGAGGATAGGAAGGCAAGCTAAGTAAGGAAGAACACATGACAGTTATAACTGCCAAATGTGTAAATGACAAGTTCAAGTTCTATCTTTGGCTTGTGCTGTAGGTTACTGAGCCCAGGGTACCAAAATTTTGACTGTTCTCTCCAATAACCCAAGTTCAATGTAACTGCATTGGAGAAACTGACATAGGCAAAACAAGAGAGAATGAAATTCTGGGGCGGGGAGAGACCAAGTTTTAGAATTTCATTTTTTTGTGTGTAAAATAGGCAAGTAGAAATGCCAAGAAGAAAACCAATTAAGGACATTCCTGCTCAAAGGACAGAAGTCTGAGTTGGAACTATTCGGGAGTCCTTGAGATATAGAGAGCATCAGTAAGAAAAGATAGTATAGGATGTGAACAGAAGAGAGTTCTGGGCTATGCCCTAAAGAAGGCAAATATTTATATCAAACAATAGAGCAGAAAACAAGAGAATGCATTCTCAAGGAAATTGAGAGAACACGATGCTTTCACTTTCTTTTTTACATTAATTGTATTGCATAATAAAGTAGTATAGACAGTGAAAAAGTTCACTGATTTTGGCAACAAGCTAGAAGTCATTCAGGTGTAGGCTTTGGGAATGAGAGTAGAAAGTGAAGGCAATGTTTTTATACATCTTCTTTGAGACACGTGGCAGTAGAGAGGAGCAAAGGACAGTGGTAACAGGAAGAAAAAAAATCAGAGGGGACATTCTGTCGTTTTTAGAAGGGTGTATCTTAAGTAAAGCACATGGCATGTAGCAAGTACTCAATATAGGATGGTTGAAGTTTATTTATTTTGTTTTCTTTATGAGAGAGAGAGACTGGCAGACAGGCACCCTCAAGAAGATCTCATCAGATCACAGTCCTTCTCCACTCCCCAGCCTTCCCATCAGCCAGGATATGTTTGTGCTTCGTGGGTTTCAGGTTGACCCATCATCTTCCACGTGGCTCTAGCATCACAGAGCAGTGCCCTACCATCTGTGCGACTGGGGCAGAGCCAACACAGGATAATTTTTATCATCAACATTTACCGAGAACCTATAGAATTGTCTGTTAAGACATTTATAATATGTACCAAATACTGCACTAGTTACTTCAAATATGTTACAATTATTATTAAAACCAACCAACTTTATATGGTAGCTATTAAATCCCACATTTATAAGTAAGATGTTGACACTGAATCAATTTTCCAAGGGATTTATACATAATACATGAGCTGAAATTCCCCCCTACTCTGTTAAACTTCAAGCCCAGGCTCTTCGTAGAGTAACTTGTTACTCTTCAGACAATGGGTCAGAATTGCTTGATTTTTTACTGTGACTCTTCCAAAGTTACTTCTTTCAGCCACTGCTGTTTCATTTGAAACTAATTGCAGATATTACTGAATTGTACTTGTCTCAGCAAACTGATATTTATCAAATATTTTGTCAAATTTCCAAAAAATATTATAGACATATAAGATTTAGCACTAAATATTCCAATCTACATCACTCTTGAAAATGGATGCTTAAATCTCAAAGCCTTTCTATAAAATACATAATGCTTAATCATAACTTTTCTATGGATAAAGTCTTATAAAATAAGAAGGGGCTCTTGGAAATGCTCATGCCATAACATCTTGTATTACTTAACTACATCGTTTCTGGCAATGGAGAAACTTCAGAGGGACAGAAGGAAAGAACAAAAATGGTTTTTGATATTTACAATTCTGCAATATTTTAAGTTTTTCCTATATTGATAAATGAGGAACATTCAAAAAGATCATGGAAAGATCGAATTAAAGTTCCATTTGATTATGATATAAAATCAGGCTGAAATCCATGCATAGCTTTTTAATAAGACATATTTTCTTTGAACTTTCCCAAGACCTCTCTTATAGCTTAAGTTAAGATTTGCAAAATGGTAAATATATTTTCCTATGCTTCTTAAAAATATTGAAGTCTGATTTACTTCTTTCTTTGGCTATTCTTCCTAAAGGAAAATAAAAAGTTGATACAGAAGTTGTGACCCAGATTCCCACTCTCATCCTCCAGAATTCAACTTCCTTTTGCTTTCTTTGGAAGCTGACAGCTTCATAGCTGAAGTCTGCAGTGCCAGTCTCATTAAGTGTGGTTCCATTTCCACAGAAAGGACAAACCTCTCTACAGTTCTGTGTGTCAATGGGTCGGGTAGGTTGGTGAGTTTTAATTCTGCCTGTGTTTTAGCTCACTAGTCACCTCTGATCTTCGATTCTAACTGGGTCTAAAGACAACACAGAAATTCTCCCATCATCAGCTAAAGGCAAAATTCCTCTGTAGCACAGCCAAAGCTGTTCAAGCTTGACAGCCTTTTCTGAAAAGAAGTCGCTTCTTTGACAGCAGCTCCCGGGCCTGCCACCACTTTCTCTGGTTTAGACTACACTGTCTGGTTTCGGTAAGTGCCAGATTCCCTCTGGCAGAACTCAGTGTCTCCTCACAGTCCCGAGAGGAGGGACTCAGTCTGGATACAGAAACGAGGAGACACAACTGAAAAGCAGTGCAATGTCTGTGCTGTTGTTGTTGCCAATTCTGAGCTTCACCTAAGAGTGGATAATCATCCTGGGTTCTGAAATGATGGTGTTAGGTGGCTCTCATGCAGAGTTTAGACCTGTGCTGTCCTCCATGGTAGCCACTGGCCACATGTCTCTAGTAAGCCTGTGACATACGGCTAGGCCAACTTGAGATGTTCTGCCAGTTTAAAACACAAAAGAGATGTCAGAGACTTAGGACGAAAGAGTATAAAGTATCTGATTCATCTTATAATCTTGATTACATGTTAGAATGGTAAAATGGTGGCTGTCTTGGGTTAAATAAAATATGTTCTTAAAATAAAATATATTCTTTTTCTTTTTAGAGTTTTTGCCATAAGGTGTGTATGCTAGCTGGAGGGAGAGAGAGAGACAGAGATGGTGAGAGGGAAAGTGAGAAATCACCCCCCAGGGAAGATGGCCATGCCACATTCCATTCTCCATTCTCCTCCTGGGATGTTGGGCACACATGCACACACACTCGGCATGATTTTCAAGTCACTGGGCCTGGGAATGGAACTGCAGTTGTCCATATGGAAGTCTAGCAATGTAACCACTATGTCATCAGCTGGTCCAAAATAAAATATATTCTTAAAATATTTACTCATTTCTTTTTAATTTTTCTTAAAATTGCATGTATGGCTGGGCCAGGTGGTGGTGGTGTGGTAACTGAGGTGGCTGGATCCCACATTGCTGACCATATGGTTTGAGTTGTGGACCTGACAGTTTGAGAAACATATTGAGTGTGTGGGTTTGAATATCCAACATCCCAGAAGAAGGGAGAAATGGAGAACAAACTGTTGTGATCAGTACCCATGGAAGATACTTTCTCACTCTCTCTGTCTCTCGGACAAGTGCATGTGCCCCTTAGCAAATTAAAACAAAATACACCTTACACTTCTATTAGTGAGTACTGCTTTATGTATACAAAGAAGAGACCTGCATACTATAACTTTTGAGATGGAATCCAAATATCTTTGGACACTTGATGGCTTCCAGGACTTATTATTTAGTGCCTAACCTTACTCTATTGGTTCAATGCCCTACCTTTCCCTTATATATTGCATGTGCTCCAGCCAAACCAAAGAATGCATAGATCACCAGTACACCATGCTTTTTCACATCTCTAAATTTCACACAATCTTCCTTTTCCTCAGATATTCTATTTAGTCCATTCTTACTCATTCTCCAAGATGCAGCTGTGACAGGATTCTAAGTCTCCATCTCTGAATAGATATCCTCCACTACACTCTTACAGTTTGCTTCACTCCAGTGTCACAGGATTTTTCATGTTTTATTGCAATTATTTATTTGTCGGACTCCCTAAGAGACTCTGAGTTAATTGGAAAATGGGTTGTGTCTTAATTACCCCTACATCTCTGGAGCCTAGGCGATTTAAGCATTTGTTGAGTAAGTGAATTTTTTAAATGAGCATCATATTTTCATTAGTAAAACATTATTGAGGATCTACTATAAATAGCTATGTGTAGTAGTTCTGGTATCGAAGCTATTCCACATGCATGGTAGTCCAACAGGACTGGCCGTGTGAATATAAAATACAGGAGGGAACTTCAAATAGTTCATGGGAAAATAGAATTAAAGTACATGTTTATTTTGGTGCAAAAATATTTTCAAATCTATGCATAGTTTTTTTCATAATTTGCATTTTCATGAACTTTTTGAAGACTCCCTCATATGGGTAGAATAGATGAATAAATAAGGAAATGCAAGGTTTTGCCACTTCAATGAAGATTATTTTTCATATGTTGCTAAAGACATATTACTAGATACTCTTCCAATAAAGGCAGCATTAAGTAGAATTTCTGAGTCTTGAAACATACTTAAATTTATAAGGTAAACTTTTAGCCTAGGAATTATTCCCAAGGTTCAGAATATATGCTAAAAACTGACAATAGAATTTGCAGCAAGTGCAAATATGAGAAATGAAGAAAATGGCTAAAATATTCTTTATATTTACAGTGTAGGAAGCAGATCTACAATCCCATTCTCTAAGGATCCATAAAGTGTTTACTAATTCATTACTGAGGAGACAAATACACACAAAAAAAGCCAAGTAGTTTCCCCAAACCATGTAGGTAATAACTCAAAGAACCAGATTTTAAACACTGTCTCCTCACTGTATTTAAGGCACTTGTGACTAAGCTGCACTGTCCTTAGACGAACAAACTCTATTGACACCTTAATCCTGGACTTCTATATTCCAGAACTGTGAGGAAATAAATCTCTGTTGTTTAAGCCACAGAATCTGTGGTTCTTTGTTATGATAGCTCAGGATGACCTCTACGGCCTACTACAGCTGACCAGAACTTCCGATCATAAAACATATCCCAATTCTTGGGCAGGAAGAAATTAATATAATTTTGCTGTTAGAGGGATCATGGTTTTTAGAAATTATATCAGCTTTTGTGATATATAGACTGCTTTTGATTCTTGGGCCTGCAATCTTCAAGATACATAATCCTGGACAAGTTATTAAAAGCTCTCTTAAATCAAATGGGATTCAGGAGGACAACCCCCAGTCCAATGTCCTGCACAGAAAAGAGATTCAAGAAAAGTTATTCTCTTCTTAGCTCTCTCAGTATTTCTTCTTCTTAACAGACAGTCATAAAACTGGTCTTCAAAGAATGGCTCCTATAAGAATGGTTAGAAAAGCTTGGGTCTCACTTGGTCAATCAAACCTGGATTCAGATCCTGGCACTGTTACTTACTAATTTGGGAGTTTATATAAGTTACCTAATATCTCTAAACCTTTGTTTCCTCTGTGAAATGCTCATAAAGTGGTTATGATGATTAAATGTGATACTTCTATGGAAAATACTTAGGACAGAGCTTGTTCCATTTAAGTATGACTTAACAAGTGTTTCTCTTATTAGTCATCCACATTTTTTCAAGTCTTTCTTTTTCTATTAACTTCTTAGATACTGACATTGGCCACAACTATGAGTCCCTCCTCTTTTTTTTTTTTTTTTTTTTTTTTGAGAGGTTTTCGCTATAGGGCGTGTGCGCTTGCCAGACAGAGAGAGACATAGAGACAGAAAGCGAGAAATCACCCTCCAGGGGGGATGGCCACGGCGCAATCCCTTCTCCTCCATTGTCCTCTTGGGATCTTGGGCACGCACGCACACTCGCCCGGCGTGAGTTTTAAGCCACTGGGTCCAGGACATGAACCGCGGTCGACTATGTGGGAGTCCAGCAACATAGCCAATACGCTAACTGCTGGTTCCCGAGTCCCTCCTCTTAACAGAAACTCTCCCTGTGTTGTCGCCTCAATTTTCAATGCTTCAACTAACACCTACAGCTCCCAATTTCTGTCTCCAGTTAGATACTTAGCAAATGTGAATGCAACTACTGCCAAGTATTCTTCCCAGAAATGTAAAGCTAAAACTGCTCATTAGTTATGGTGGTGCACTGAATATTCAGTAGAATTGCTACCAAGTAACAGCACTTTAGTGTTTTTTAAAAACATGATCCCTATCCCTGTAGCCTATGAAGCACCTCACAAAGCAAATTAGAACAGACATAACTCCTGTCATCAGGGAACTTAATAGCTAAAGCATCTTGATTGGATTCACCCAGTGTTTTAATAAAATCACTCATGGTCTAATTCTCCTGTCCTCATTTTGCTGCTCATAAAATCCCAGGATGGTACCGAAATGTTGTCTTTTTTTCACTCTGCTGCACTAATGTCTGCCATTTTCCCTACACCCTAATCCTGTAATCATACCTTTGGGATACTAGAATGTAGTAAGCCATTTGGGATTAGCCAACACACAGGAATAGGAACTTATTCTCTAAAGCCTGTGGAGGCTGCTGTTGTGTGTTACTTATTCCCTTTTTTCTCAAGATCTCTTTGACTCTGCCAAGCCTCCTCTGGGGTGCACTTCTGGCTGAGAGAAATCTCTGGAATGGGAGTCTTATCTATATCTAACCTTGTGCTGAAAGGGAGAGTCAGTTTTCAAAATATTTCAAAGATTTTGGACTGCATTGGGTCATGAGATGATGAGCTCGTAGGTCAGTTACGAAAAGAGAAAATGACTACTATTGTACCTTAAGCTTATTAGAACACATTTTAAAAAAATACCAGAGGGCCCCTGCACACAGTAGAGCGAGGGGTGAGGTGAGAGACAGCAAAAAAGCAAGAAGGCACTCCCCACTTCTGTGGGGAGTGGTCATGCCAATCATTCATCTTCCATTTATCCCTCCTTTCAGACATGCACACACACATTTCCGGTGTACTTCTCAAGCCACTAGGTCTGAGCTTGAACTGTGCAGTCAGCTATGTAGGATCCTGCTGCCTTAACCCCCAGGTCAGAATGTATTTTCATAGCTATAAATGTGGTACCTGTCCAGTTTCTAAGAAGTTCCTCAGTCCACTGTCTGTGTATAATCTTTTTTTCCCAGCAAGAGAGTCCCTGTGCCTTTGTTTTTGTGATGGAAAGTGTGATCTACTTTGCTCAATAAATTGAGAAGTGTAAATTTTTAGAAAGTATAATATGTTATACTTAAAAACGTGTAAATATACTTTAAACTTATAGCTCTTTAGTCCCTCGTCCTCAATGATTGATGTAAAGGGGCCTCGACTGTTACCTAAACAGCTCCTCAGGGTTTTTGTTTGGATTATTCAAAATCAAGCTAACATAAGGAATGTCTATAGTCTCCGTACAATATCTTTACTCTCTGCAAAACTGTGAGCCAAGACTAGTCATCAGTGTGGTTCAATCTCCTGAGGAAAGGAAAAGAGAGAATCATGTCTCTACAGAAACAGATGAGGAGTTAAGAGCTGGGGGGAAGTAGTTCTGCCAGGGCTCTAGCTATAATAATTAGTTGGCCCTATTATGCCCCTGGATTTCATGACTGTATCGATAAGAAAATTCCCTTTTTTGCTTGATTTTTATTTCTATCTCCTACATTGAAAGCTTTCTCTAACTCTAATTGAAGTAAGAAGCAAGACAGGAAGAAATAAGTTTTTAGACATATTAGAACTTTAGTTAGGCCATAAGGGGAGAATAGAAAAAAATAAATATTTTAACAGATGATAAGGAATTCCTGATATGAGACAGAACTTCATATGGGGACAGGAGGAGGGATAATGGATTGTAAATTATGTTTGCAGTTGTCATCAGATTTTTCTTACCATATGGGTGAGCAATGGGAGAAAGCACTGAAATGCAGAGAGGTTTCAAAGCCAGGCAGAGGGTTGCAACCCCATCATACAGAAGGTCGTGAAACCACTTTATGTCTCATGCAGGAAAGTTATAAAATGAAAACAGTATTTAAAAATATTCTCTTGGCAGTGGTTCATAAGAGTGTCTGAGACAAGATTGGAATGAGAGAGATCTGGTGAGAAGCTACTGAAGGAAGCTAGCTGTAAGATGAAAGAGATTTGAATTCGACACAGACAACAGAAAGAGAGAAGGAAGATGCAGGCACCTCTAAGAAATACAGTGTTTGGCATCATACTTAACTAGGGTTAGTTTGACAGACCAACGGGAGTGGAAGTCCTATCTATTTCTAGCGATCTAGATAGCATAGTTGGGCAGTGAAGCTCTGTTTGACAGGGAAGTTGGTATTTTCCATTTTGGACACAGGGATTCCCATGGGGAATCCACATAAAGATGTCTTAGACTTGAATGTTAAACTAACTCTGGAGCTCTCATGAGAGGTCTGGGCAGGAAGAGATGATATAATTGCCACACATAAGTGATGACAGGAAAATTCATGAAACTAAGTGAAAATGAAGAATGGAGAGCTTAAGTCAGAGCTTTGCTTAGAGAGAAACAAATTATGAAGGAGCACAAAAGCTGTATGCAAATAACTAATATAATAATACATAATAATTAAAATACTTGTATCCTCAACAGATAACTTTCCATTCTAGTATTTGTTAATATCTTTGACTTGATTGATGTGCACTGAATGCATGCTTTGAATGTATGCAATAAAGATGTATAATGATTACATGTAAATAATAAATCATACAATAAAAAAGAAAGAAAGATCCAAAGATATGATAGTAGAGAAGATAAGTATAGATACCAGATACTGTAAGGGAGGGGAATGGGTAGTAGAGGTAGGTGAGAGGGGCAAAGAGAAGAAACATTTAACTGAGAAAAGAATGTAAAGTTCTCTGATGAAAAAAAGGTTTTTTTCTTTTTTAAAAAAAAATTTTTAAAGACTTTAAAAAGTTGTGTCAATAACAATATTCAGTATCTATTTTTAGGGATTTATTTATTTATTTATTTATTTATTTATTTTTTTTGGGCAAAGGGCAGATGCACTTCCCTAAGATAGACAGAGAAAAACAGAGAGAGAGAAAGTGAGAAACCACTCCTGGAGGGATGGCCATGCTGCAAACCCTTCTCCATTCTACTCTTGGGAATTTAGGTACACATGCCTTTCAAGTTGCTGGCATGATTTTCAAGTTGCTAGGTCTGGAACTTGAATGATGGTTGGACATGTGGTAGTCTAGTGCCTTAACTACCACACCAACTGCTGGTCTCTCTGTAAGATTTGGTAAGATTTTATACATAAGTTAGCTGAATGCTCTAAACAATCCATGGAAGTAGATATTAAATATTATCCCCATGCTCTAGATTAGAAAAATGAAGAGATTAACTTCCCCAAGAATATACTCCTACCAAAGGAATACACAACACATACCTGAAACCAGTTCTAATGTCACAGCTCAGGCATTTATGCATAAGGACATGTTACCTACTGAAGGAGAGAAAAGTGGCCACTTCAGTTAGGAGACTCAGCAAATGGTCTTTGACATGAATCTAGGGAAGAAGATGATTCCAAGATGGAAATGCTCTGCAGCATTCAAAATCACAATGACAAAATTAATATAACTAGTTCTGAAGGAAGGCCACCAGACATGGTGGGTACTGACCTGCAGCAGAATTTCTCAGTGAAGCAGTGGAGCATAGACTGGATTTCAAAGAACAAAGCTAGGAGGTTGAAAGAGCATTATATACTGCAAATTCTAGCATATGGGAGTGGAGGGAGGAGGAAAACAATCTAACTCCACAGAATCTACATTAACACTGAAGGCACTAGCTTTCTTCTCTGATATTTTCACTCTTCAGAGTCATATAAAATACTATTTACTGCAAGAAAGAATGTATAGATATTAATGAATGGCTACAATTTTCAACTAAATGATTTCAACTGCATTTTCCTTGCCTGTTAAGTATGTTTTACCCCATAATAACCATGAGAAAGTATCTTAGATGTATTTATAACTCTAAATACAAATGAAGAAAATAAAGTTTTTCAATAACTTGCTGAAGGTCACCAAACTAATAATACTAGACATAAAACTGGTCTACTGGAATTTATCAAACATCCTTTCCATTATATTTCACAGAAAAATATAAATCCAATTATCATTTTGCTATTAGGAAAATGCACATTTTCACTTAGAAGAAAAAAATGAGAAGGACAGAAGAAGAAACTAACATTATTTAGTGTTGTCAGAGTATTCCTGGAAAGTTTGTGAGATTAATTAGAGGTGCATGTTCCAGAAGACGTCATATTATCATATAGGCAAAGAATAATGAGAAATAAAATTAATAGCCAAGGAATAAAAGCATATCAAGATACAGGAAAAAATGCACTAACACAACAAAATGAGATAGATTCAGTCATTTGAGAATTATAATACAGAGAAGTAATGCAAATCAAGGATGATTTAAAAATTATATTTTATTGAGGTAAGTTTTCCATAACATAAATTTATAATGATTTAAGTTGAAGCTATATATTTTATTCTCCTTCAAGTCTTCTAAATTTTAGATGAGGGGTATTTTAGAATATACAAAATAATTTTATGTAGTAATTATATTCCAAATAGTGATGAAAGCAAAATAGATAATGCAAAATATTTTAAACAAATCAGATTTTTCCTTATAGAAAAAAGCATGCTATCCCAGTGATTTAATCCTAAAGACCTCCATTAAAAATGATTTCTTGCTCTAATAGATAAAGGCTTAATGCAGGATAAAGAGATGGGAACATCTTGGGGCTGGCAAGTGGCGTGGTGGTTAAAGGCGCTGGACTCCCACATGGCCGACCGCGGTTCAAGTCTCGGACCTGGTGGCTTGCTTTCTCACTTCCTCTCTCTCTGTCTCTCTCTGATCAAACTGAAAAATAATAATGATGTAATAATAAATAAAAGTTAAATAAAATAATTCTTAAAAAAAAAAAAAAGAGATGGGAACATCTCATGCTATGCATGAAGTAGACAGGATATAAGTGCTGCTTGCTTGATTGTCAAGGAAGACAATGAAGACTCTATGAAGCAGGGAAGAGGGAGAAAATATAGATGAAATAAAGAAAAATAGGAGATTTTAGCAACAGAGAGAAGCAAAACTGTTAAGATTAAGCAATATATATTTAGCATGTTATCAGATGAAGTGAAATGGATTACAAATGCGCATTAAGAGGACCAAGCCAATAGAAAAAAAGTAAAAACAAATGTAAATTATGCATATTTTCCTGAGTTACTCATAGTACTTATTCATTTAAGCAATATTCATGGGTCAGTTCCTTTATAATTAGAAGGAACATTGGTATATTTCCATATATGAATAATATATATACTGAATTAACATTGTAAAAGAATTTACACATATTCCATATTCAAACAGTCCTGGAAAATAAGTCTTTCCTCATTTTAAATTTGAGGATACCTAGTTATTTTTTTAAATTTCAATTTCTTTTATACATTCAATCACATATGTCACTTAGTTTGTAAAGTGAATGTTCCAACATGAATACATTTCTCACCAGTTCAGTTGGGAATACTATATACATTATCTTCAACATATAATAACCCATTTCTTTGTCCCATAAAAGTCTTACCTCTCTATTTTTGCCTTTAATGTCTTTCCTCTCTTCCTTCTCCCACCCTCTTCCCACACTGTATCTGGTATGTATAACCATTTTCTATGTTTCTATATCCTTTGCTGTGGCATTATTCACAATTGCTAAGACATGGATATCTAGTTATTTTAAAGCTGATATTGAGCCAGGATACAGTAAGAGCTCTTTTAAATCTAATCCATTGTGCTTCCTACAAAACCATTCAACTCCTCTCATGACAGGACCCAATGGCTCTAGCAATCTATTTTCTCATTGGGAAGTCATAAGTGAAATGTTTTAGAGACAATACAATTTATTGACAAAGGAGAGGAATATACAATTAAGTGTAATGGAAAATGTCTAGACTTTAAAATCTTACTGGATTAGGGTAACATTTTCTTTCTGAACATAACTCTTTTTATAACTGTGTACAAATTACAGTGACTCAGTTTCCCAACTGGGAAAAAAGTAGAATTGCAACAACTATTTTATGGAGTTGTTGTGATACAGTCCAAGGAGGACATAACGCTGGTTCTCAATGAATGACAGAAATTATGGCAAAAGGCCAGTAGATACTGGAGAAGTCAAGGAAGACATAAAAGCAGATGGCATTTCCTCTGGTCTCTTGGAAGGATTTGTACATAAGGAAAAGGACATTTTATGACAAGTATCTTTCAGTGTGAACTTCAAAGAAGAAACAAAATACTATTGGAAGGAAGAATACTATATCTCACTCTTGCTAAAATAATTCTTCCATAAAATTAAATTTTTAATGAATTTATATAAATAAGAGACTACCCCAGTAACTTTGGGTAACTTTTCTAAAAACGTTATTATGTTCAACTATTCTAGGTCTCTAAAAAAAAAATCTATCACCTTGATTTCTCAAATGCAATGATCAAAAAGAGAGAGTACTGATGGATTTAATACTGCAGGAAGTGATTTGATAGCTACCATGAGATAGTCTTGGATAAAGTAATCATACTAAACAATCTAGTATGTCACAAGTAGCTGGAAATTCCATGTTGACTTGGTTTGGGTTTGTTTTAATTTATACTGAATAGCTACTTACAGTAAGCAAGTACAGGGAGTTGTCTTCCTCATAGAGATGACAATTGGTTGGTTGTTCAATTAGAAATGAAAACTGTATCATGAAATGATGGAAGCCATATGATCTCCATTGCCTTAAACCTTTACAATTCTCCTTTAAATACTCATAACTTGCTCTGTTCTTGTTAACTTAAGGCACTATTTTCCAGATACCTATTTAGAAGATCTATCAAGATTCATGATATGGGAAACAGAAAAAAGGAATACTATTGTTGCTGTGAAGGTCACGAACCAATTATTATTTTTTTAATTCTAAATACAGGTCATATTCTGCTTAAGAATGAATAAAATATAAAACTTTGCTTGAAACTATTTGGAGTTTTTGCAAATTCATCACATATTTAAAAAAAGAAAAAGAAACCTAAAGTTATAGAATAAATTGTTTCTCACTCAGCTTATTATGCCCTTATAAAATTGGGTGACAATTATGATGTATTTATTATATCATAAATACGCAAATTTATGGTTATTTAAGGATTTCAATAGTACTGCTGCCATGTAATTCAAGATCATACAGCTGGTAAGTGTCATGTTTATTATTATTAATTATTTTGGATTTCTATTTTGGTCCTTAAAATTAAGTAATATTTTCACATCTTAAAATTCCATATTACCTCATTAACTGACTTAAATTATTTCTATAATCTGCAAGACAGTAATCTTTATTATTTTTTTCTATATTGCTTTGTAAATGGTCCTGAAATTCACACATAACATAAAATGAGGTATAACTCATTCTTAATTCATCCTATTTCTTATGGTCTAGATTAATCCAGTTTAATTACATGAGCTAATTGTTATATTTTAGATCTTCCATTTAATGAAGTCCAACTCAGAGAAGCAAAGATGTAAATTATGATCAAAGCCCCTTGAGCACATTTTGCTATAAAGTCACGTCAAATGGAAATTCAGGGGAAAGTGTTATGATGATACCACTTAAATGCCACTATTATTAATATTCTATGTCCTGCCATACAAAAACCCATTGAAAAGTTTGATTTTTAAACTACAGTCATCAGTAGAATTTCTTAATGTGGAGGCCAATTATATAGTGGTTACTATTTTTTGATGAACCTGCTATGGTAAATCAGGAGTTGGGAGGAATAATTGGGGACTCTAGAAAGACATTGAATAGGATATAATCCCTCTTTTAAGTTTTTCAGATCCAATGAGAGAAAAATAAGTTAAATGTAAATTGGATCTCCACTGATGACGTGGCTTTTAAAACAATTCAATCCAAAGTGGCAATAAGCAGTCTGCATCAAAAGATAGAACTCTCTTGAGACCTGTCCATGGTACTGAAACAATCTTCTCAAAAATTTTGGTCACAGGGCTCTTGTGTGTGTGTTGGGGGGGGGGGGGGGGGGGGCTCCTCCTCGGAGGATGACCACACCTACACTGCATTCTCTTTTCCTCCAGTTTCCCCTTAGGATTTTTGGCATGCAGACACACGCATATTGCATTTTTCAAGCCTCTGGGTCTGGGACTCAAACCGCAGAAGCGACCTTGTGGGATTGACCATGCCACCTACTGGTCTTTTTGTTCCTACCACTGTCCTTTGCTGACCTGCATTCTAGCCTCCCACATTTCCTTGAGATTTTATACTTTTGTTTTGTTTATTTCCTAACTGTGTGTTTGGGCCTTTGAAGTTAGTGGCAGAACTGGTTTCATTTTATGACTCCTACACTGTGAAATTAATTCATAGTACTGTCTCAATGATTATTTTGATTATGTATTTTTTCATTGATAAAATAAGAAATTTATACAAACATCATGGTTTAAACAATGAAAATATACTGGTTAATAATAATTCAGGTAAAAGTCCAATGTAAGTCTCACTGGGCTAAAATCATTACCATTCCTTTCTGGTGGCTATAGGGGAGAATTTGTTTCCTTGTTTTTCTACTTTCTAGAGGCTACTTGTATTCCTTTTTCCATCTTAAAAGCCATAAAAATGGGCTGAGTCCTTTTCACATTGTGATCTCTGAGGTTCTTTGGATTTCTGCAGCCCAGAAAGATTCTCCACGTTTTTTACAATTGTATTCATGATTATTACTTTTTAATTTGATGAGAGAGAGAGAGAGAGAGAGAGAGAGAGAGAGAGAGAGAGAGAGAGAGAGAGAGAGAAAGGAAAGTGAGAAAACAAGCCACCACGTCCGGAACTCGGACCACAGTTGATCATGTGAAAGTCCAGCACATTAACCAATGCACCACCTGCCAGCCCCCAAGATTATCTACTTTTGAGGGTCCATATGATTAGATGGAGTACATATCAATAATCTAGGATAATTTTTTTATTTATGACTTTTATTTTGGAGAGATTTTTGCTATAGGGCTTGTACACTCGCCAGAAAGACAGAGAGAGACAGAGAGACAGAAATTAAAAAATAACCCACCAGGGGGATGGCCACACCACAATCCCTTCTCTTCCATTCTCCTATTGGGATCTTGGGGATGCATGCACATGCACCTGACATGAGTTTAAGCCACTGGGTCTGGGACTTGAACAGCGGTCAACTACATGGGAGTCCAGCGACATAGCTATTATGCCAACTGCTGATCCCAATAATCTAGGATAATTAAATACTAATTCCTAGAATAACGGCATTAGGAAGTGGGGACTTTGGTGGGCAACTGTCATGAGGGTGAGACCAACAAGCATAGCAGCGAGTGTATCACACCCACTGGAAATACATACATATATATATATATATATATATATATATATATATATATGTATATATATATAGATATATACACACACATATATATACATACACACATACACACATACATATGTACATATACATATTATATACATGTATGTATATAATATTCCATTATTATTTACATTTCTTCTTTTAAGAAGGTACATAAAGGATTCTCCCCCCCCGCCCCGAGTGAATAAACAATGAGAAGATGCCATCTACCAACTAGGGAGTTGACCTTTGCCAGTCATCTAGATCTGCCAGCGCTTTGATTTTAGATTTCTTTGCCTCCAGACTGTGTAGAAATTTTTTTTTTTTAATTTTCAATGAGGGCCTTTAAAGTTAGCCAGAATTCCTAACATTTTCTGATAAAAGAAGACACTTTCCATCTTAAAAGTTTTAACCCATTATTAAAGACTTTGGTAAAGTGAATTTCCCTCCCTCCTTTCCTTCCTTCTTCTTTTTCTTCCTCCCTCCCTCCCTCCCTCCCTCCCTCCCTCTCTTCCTTCCTCCCTTTCTTTCTTTCTTTCTTTCTTTCTTTCTTTCTTTCTTTCTTTCTCTCCTTCTGAGTTGCTGTAGTGTGTGTGCACTTGCTAGAGAGAAAGTGAGAAATCAGCCCTGGGGGATGGCCATGCCGCAATCCCTTCTCCTCTGTTCTCCTCTTGGGAGATTGGGCATAAACATGCATGTGTGCGCGCATGTGCGCATACACACACACACACACACACACACGTAATTATCAAACCACCAGATCTGGTACTTGAACCATGGTTGACCACATGGGAGTCCAGTGCCTTAACCACTACACCACCTGCCAGCCACCAAAACTCATTTTTTTTTTTGTATAGGAGGGAAAGTGTGGCCTTTAGAGTCAGATAAACCTGGTAATTAATCATCAATTCCTATTTATATATTTTTTTATTAACTCTGTTATTTTCCTAAAGCTTTCATAGCAAAGGACCTACAAACCACATAGCTTACAACAATAGAAATATTGTCTTGCAGTTCAGGAGACAAGAAGACCAGAAAGCAGAGTTATGCTCCCTTTGAAACCTGCATGAGGATTCCTCCTTGACCATTTTAGCTCTTGATGTATAGACATCTTCAGAGTTCCTTGGCTTATGGATTCATCACTTTAATCTTTAGTCTTCACGTGACATTCTCCCCGTGTTTTCACACTGATTTTCTTTGGTGTCTGTCAGTCTCTGTGTCCAAATTTTCCCCCTCCATTAAGACACCAGTCATATTGAATTAAGGCCCCCACTAAAAGCTTAGTTTTAACTTAACTGATTCTGTATAGACCCTATTTCCAAATAAGGTCACATTCTGAGGTACTGAGGGTAAGGGCATTGGGATATCTTTTTCAAGTAGATACATTTCAAACCAAACACCAATTTACTTAATTTCTGTAAGCTTCAGTTTCCTTATCTGAAAAAAGGAAATAATATTGAGTGTCTGCAATTACTGAAAATATTAAAAGAAAAAAATTATGAAAAACCAACTGGCATAGCAGCTGGTGTATCACAGGTGCTCAAATATATATAATTTTTCCTTTTGAATTTACATTTCTCTCTGGTATTTATATTTCTTTGGTGTTCACACAAAACATGATGTACTTTTTTACCATTTCTTAAATTCTGTAAATTCTGTACAAACTATATATCCATTTGTCTGTCTGGCTTGCTACTATTTTTGAGCTTAGAGACTGTTGTAGTAATTTTTAGATGTCCAATACATAACTTAGTTTATTCATCAAGAATTTCTTGTTTAAATGGAAAAATGAGTGGACAAATGGAAGAATGAAGAAAAATGACTAGACCTTATAAAAAATATGTCCTTTAAATCTTAATTTCCCTTTGTTTTAAACCTTAATTTCCTTTGGTGGGTCAGAGTTCAGGTAGTATTGATGTTACTTTTTTAAAATTTATTTATTATCATCATAATCTTGTTTATATTACATTGAATCACATATAACTTTATAGTATATTACATTTCCTTTTCCAGAAGGAACACCATGCATATCAGTCAATGCAGAGACATTAAAATCCCCATTTCATCATCCAATCTCTTTTCATTGTTTTTCCTGGTCATTATTATTATTACAATTAGGTTTTTAAACAGTCAATCACTATTTCTCATTTTGCTTGTAAAAAGACTTTACCCAACACGAAATACTTCTCAGACCAATCCAGTTGAGAATACTATACACGTCATCAACAGGTAATAAACCATATCTGTGTCCTACTAATGTCCTGCCTCTCTATTTGTTCTTGTGCTATCTTCTCTATACTCTTCTCTTCACCCCCACCCCATTCCACACTGTCTTATCCTCATTAACTATTTTCACTGCTTTTATGTCCTTCAATATTTCACTCTCTACCATAGAGTGTGAATAGTCGGTATATATTAAGTGGATACATACAAATCTTTCTTTCATATCCTGGCTTGCCTGATGTTACATTTTTGTGTATATCCTCACTCTTGTTACTTAACAGTTTTCTAGTTACATAAATATAATCTTTAAAGGTTTTTCACTCCTCGACAAGTTTAGACTTTTAAAATTCTAGTGTTATCTACTACAGTTTACCAGGAGTTTCTTTTTAGAATATATAGCAAAATAATTCATTGCACTCTCAGGTTATTTCATCTTCAAAGACATTATTAATAGTCTACCATGGAGTGAGGACAGGGAGAAATCTGATCAGTAAAGATGCTGGTTATAATTCAGACATCTATCAATCACTGCCAAATTTCATCTCACACTCCCTGAGATGGCAGAGATAGAGAACCTGATTTACATTTTGAAATAAAAAAATATTATCTACCCAGTTGCTATATTTTAGAGAAAAAGAAATCTAGTGGATTCACTGTTTAGGAGAAAGCAAAACTAAAAATTCTAAAAGAATCATAAAACACACGCAGACTTTTGAATGTTTTTACCACAGGTGACTACAGATGAAACGGACTGATTTATAGTCAAAGATTGCTTTATAATAAAAACCTGCAGTTTGAAACCCAGGCTCCATTTAAGGACCAAACCCAATTACTCATAACACTGTAATGGTCTGAAATAATCTTTTATTTTCTTGAATGTAAATCTGAAGTTAAGGGGAATAAGCATTTCTCTTTTTAGTACATACAAAATAAACTTCAGCCTTAAATTTTTCATAAAAATCTGA
The DNA here is from genome assembly GCA_026018925.1 of Tupaia tana. Lineage (NCBI taxonomy): Eukaryota > Metazoa > Chordata > Mammalia > Scandentia > Tupaiidae > Tupaia > Tupaia tana. The sequence continues at coordinate 79,126,908 of JAKSZU010000015.1, forward strand.
ATAACTCCCTTAATTCTACATTTCCTTATATACAGAAGTAAAGCAAGTATTTTGTCACCTGTTAAATTTAGATGCACTTTTAGTAATATCATTGATTTCTAGTTTCACAAAGATTTCTTGCTTAGTTCACTGAACTCTGATTTTGACCATTCACAAGATGAGTCTCCCAACTGTTATTAATAAAACCTAAGGAAACGTTAAAAGGTGCACTAGGAAGAAAAACAAATTAGATATAGAGAGTATTTTTCCTCATATTTATTAATTAATTATGATTGCCTCCTATACAAGGGGTGATCTTAAAAATTCATGGAAAATGTTTATTATAAAATAGCTATTTATGGATTTTGAAATATTGTTTGTACCAAAATAAATTTGAACTTTAATTTATTTTTTCTAGGAACTTTTTAAAGTCCCCAAATATACTTTATAAAATTCCCATATATAAATTTTAAAAGTCCCCATTTATTTTTGTACAAAATAAATTTGAACTTTAATTTCATTTTTCTATGAACTTTCTTAAAGAATTATTTAAATTTTATTTGTTCATTCACTTTTATTTTCATTTGACAGGAGAGGGAGAGGGAGAAGGAGAGGAAAGGAGGGAGGGAGAGAGGGAGGGAGAGAGAAAGTGAGAAAGCAAGCCATCAGCTCCAGGACTTGAACTGTGGTCAGGACCACCTTCTGGTCCCCCTATGAACTTTTTAAAGTTCCCATAGATCCCCCTATATCCCCAGTAATTCTTCTGGGAATTGTTTATGGGTACTTAAATGGCATTTTTTAAAAAAAGAGTCAGAACATTCAGTGTACCTTCTACCCTAGACTGAAGAAAACATGGATACGAAACCATTTAGATTAGATAGTAGTATTAAGAAACATACATATACTGATATGCTGGTAAATGTATGGCATCTCCTTTATCTCCTTTATGGGAGAAAAAGGCCTGATTTGTAACATTTGTTGATTTTTATGACATAAACATGGTGAATTTCAAGCTACCAATGTGGAATCACTTAGCATGGAATGGGGGAGAGAGGCACTCGACTGGCTCTTCCAAGTCAGTGTGACAAACTGCAACATACCACTGCTTCAATATCAATATAAATTTGTAGAGTGATTATATTACCCCTAAACAGTGAATTTTTAATTAGCACAGGAAACCTTATGTATTCAAGAGAAGAGTGGTCAAAATGACCATTTTGAATATCGAAATCTGCAATCATTCTAGTCATAGTAACCTTATTAAAACATGGTAAGATAGAGCTCTACAGAGCTCATGTTAATTGCCCCTACTATATATGAGATTATATTAAACTTGGCAGATCACTTACTGTGTATTAGATACTCCACTATGAACAAAGAATAAAGAGATGAGTACAGAGTAGCTTCTACCTTTTACATTTCGAGAGGGTGATGCAATAGATTATTCTAGTATCTAATGAAACAAATATTCACATGGAGGCAAGCATCTGTTCAACAGTACAGAGAACGAACATGAAGCCCAGTCTGGTTTGGAATGACTTCCTGAGAAAGATCTATTGCCAGACCCTGTTATGAAACATAGCCTCTGTTACTTTAGAGTCATTCCTAGTACTTACTGTCTATCACAGTTTGGGCCCCCATATTTGAAGTGATCACTGTAAACTTTATTGAAACTGAGGCAAGTCAGTGATTTTTGTGGGGATGGTAAACAATGGCCGAAAAAAAAATCAGAACTTTTAAGCCAGGTGCAAGATCTTTACTGGAATGTAAAGGTATTTGGTGGTGATTGTGACTGGTAGAGGGAACCCCGGAGGTAGACTGGTAGATCAGGTAATTCATGAGTTCTGTGTATGAGTATAGTCCAGTTGTTGTCTGAGTATGTCTGTTTTCTTATCAATGAAATAGTTTGGAGAATAATAATAATTTAAAAAAAACTATTGTGTGACTTCATTGTTGTTAGCTCCTTTCACATATATTAATTCATTTATTTCTCACAACCAACCCATAAAGTGAATATCTGTCTCTTTTTACTTTGGACAAATACGAGATTATTTTAAGCTCGATAAAAGTCAGAAAAGGATAGAAGTAGAATTCCAACTTAATTCTTCAAAATTCTACTCTCTTTTTTTTTTTTTTTTTTTTTTTTTTTGAGAGGTTTTTTTATAGGGCGCGTGCGCTCGCCAGACAGACAGAGAGAGACATAGAGACAGAAAGCGAGAAATCACCCCCCAGGGGGGATGGTCACGCCTCAATCCCTTCTCCTCCATTCTCCTCTCGGGATCTTGGGCATGCACGCACACGCGCCTGGCGTGAGTTGTAAGCCACCGGGTCCGAGACGTGAACCGCGGTCGACTACGTGGGAGTCCAGCAACATAGCCATTACGCTAACTGCTGGTTCCCCAAAATTCTACTCTCTTAGACAGCTTCCAAGGTAGTTTCTAGCCTTAAGGTTCTTTGATCTCAGATACATCTTGGAATCTTCCCCTCTGTGCTGTGATGGCCTCACAGAGCAGGAGAAATGAGGATCTAGGCTACTCTCCTTGGTGTATAGCATCCTCAGTCATGTGCTCTGATAATGCCAAGGAAATCTGCCACAGTTTTCACACTTACTTTTCAGCAATATTCTTCAGGTTACTAATTTGGAAGGAGGTCCATCTTATTCTTGGCCTTTCAAAAATGATCATTTGCTTGATTTCTTTCAACAGAAATCTTCCCACAGCCCCAGATACTTTCTTTCCATGTATCTCTTCTGGGTTGTTTATTTTTAATTACTTAATGTTTTAGATGTTGCCTCTCCTAAACACATCTCAGACTTAAAGCTGAAAAGTCAAATGCTCAATTTTGTTCCTGTACCACCTATGCAGAGAGCTAAAATGAATTCTGTTAATTGAGCCGTGTTTTTTCCTTAACTCTGCAATTACGCAAGCAGTTCCTACTGTGGGAGTAGTTCCCATCCTTCTTCACATTTCTTTACCTGGATACACACTTCTTAGCGTTTACAATTTAGTTGACCTTCTGAGAGGGTCCCAAAGTGTTCCCCATCTTAACACATCCTATTAAATGACATATTGCTTTCTTCTTTTTATAATAAAGCTGTAGATAGAATCTTAAAGGCAGGGAAGTATTTTCACCAATCAATTGAGTTCCTTTCCCTGATGCAATGCTCGTGTAACTTAGTATGGAAGAGCTTGGGCATCTGTATGCAGTATATCTGGGGTTAATTCTTACCCCTAACATTTAGTAGCCCTGTGGTTTTGAGAAACTATCAGTTTCTCTCAGACTCACATACTAACCTATGAAGAGCAGAGAAAACAACTCAAAATGATTTTGTGGGCCCAGCTCATGGTCTGGTGGTTACATGAGCTAGATCCCACATAGCCAACAGTGGCATTCGAGTCCTGAAGCTTGAAAACATGCCAGGCATATGCATGTGTGCTCCAAATCCTGAAATAAGGAGGAGATAGAGGAGAAGAAATTGCAGTGTAGCCAAGTCGTCATGGAGGAGAGGGGTGTTTTCTCACCTCCCCAACCCCTGTCCCTGTCTGACTGTCTCTCTCATGAACACATGCACCCAATGACAAAATTTTTTAAAGCTTTTTTCATGAGAATTCAATGGAAATGGTTCATGTAAAGTTCTGAGTATCATGTCTGGCACATACTATGTAGTCAATAAATTTTACTATTAAGTGCTTGAATGTTGAATGAGGAACAAATAAGTGAATATAGTTACTTATTCTGAAGACATTTCTTCAGGTTGCCCTTATGCTAGACACATTTCTTTTTCTTATTTACTTCTTTTTCTATTACTCTTTCCTTTTCTTCTTTTCTTTTTCTTTTTATTTATTTATTATTTTAGGTTTTTGCCAGAGGGCACGTGTGCTCACCAGAGAGAGACAGAGCAAGACAAAGAAACAGGGAAAGTAAGAAGTCACCCCGCCCCCAAAGGTGATGGCCTTGCCACAATCCTTTTTCTTTCAACTTTCTCCTGAGTTTTTGGGCACTCACACCCATGTGCCCAGCATGATTTTCAAGTTACTAGGTCTGACACTCAAACCGTGGTCAGTTGTGGAAATCCAGTGCTTTAACCAGCACACCACCTCTGGTCTCACTGGGCACATTTCTAAGACCTGGGAGAGCAGCAATGAGCACATAGAGGTGCTCCCCAATTTCTCTAGAGCTGCTTTCTCTTAGAGGAAGACAGACACCAGATACAAAAAAGAGACAAATAAAACTCAGTTTGTAGGAAAATAAAGCAAAATACAAGATAGGCTGCAGTAAGGGAAGTGTTATTTTAGATACAGATAGCTAGTGCCAGACTTATGATTACGATGAAATTAATTCACACACCAGAATGAGATGGATACACCTGTACCTCTATGTGAGGAAAAGGAAATGCGAAGCCCTGAGTCTATAGGGTTTATGAAATCATCAAAGACAAGCAAGTTATAAAGAGAAAGACAAAGAGCCTCATGGAACTAAAAGACTGATTTAATAGAAATAGTAAAATGATGGTCACCAAAGGCTAGGGTGGCTAGAGATAAAGGGGGATGTGGAGATGTCATTAGAGCATATATGATTACAATTAGACAGGAGGAATAAATTTATGAGATTTGAAAAATACAAAGATAGACCCAGCCACAATGACACTGGTGTTAGGGTTCTGCTATGTGATAATGGAGCCATATCCTGGATCGACTTGAACCCACTCATGATTCTGCTGGTTCGGAGGCTGGGGGAAAGGATAGAGGTATGCGAGACCTTGTCAAAGTTGCCTGTGTCTCTTCATCTCTCCTTCAATCAATCAATCAATCAATCAATCACTGTAAAAGAAAGGGAAAAAACAGAAAATGCAGAGATGGTGGATGTTAAATGTTCTCACTGCAAAAATAAATGAAGGAAGTGAGTTTAGATGGGGACTAGTAGGAGGCGAGGATAAGCATAAAACGTGACAGACTGCTAGGACTTTCTGTTTCCCAGGTAATGATTGTGATTATGCTGACTGAAAGCCATTTAGGGGTTTGAAATAAGATTATTATATAAACTGCAAATCCTTCTATGGAGAATAAAATAAATGATTGGGAACAGGGAGCTTCAGAGAGATGATCAAGGGTCTAGTAACTAACTCACGAAGAACATACATTTAAATAGATGAAGTTCAGGAAGGGCAGAGAATTGATAAATGAAGTGTTAATAAGTAAAATTAGACTAAAATCGTGAAAAGGAAAATTAAGACAAAGGCCCTGCAGTCAGAGCCACGTGGTGGTGTGTGTGCATTTATGGGTCTAGTTTTTTAAGTCTTTCCCCATGAAGAGATCCAAACTCAAGCTTGGAAACATTTTATCTACCAGCGAGAATCTATTTGTCTCTGGGCCTTGGAGTTTTCATTTGAAGAGTAATAATGAAGAGATTTTCCTCAGAATTATTAAAAATAAATAAAATTGCATGTGTACAAAGAATCTCAAACCAGAAAAATGGAATAACAGTCATCATGCATGTTAGTTTTAAGAACACATGCTCTCTCTGTCGTATGTAATTCATACCATTTTCAAATGACCCCACTCTCATTAGAAATGACATTATCTGAGGGGAGTAAAAGCAAATTCAGATAATACTGGTCAAAATGATTATAAAAAATATCACAAGATTTAAAAAGAATACATACTAATATACAGTGGTTAATAAAGTGAGTTAAAACAAAGGGGAATATATCTCACTCAATCCAGAATATGGCTCCAGTAGCACATAGCAGAACCCTAACACCAGTGTTACTGTGACTGGGTCTATCTGTATTTTTCAAATCTCATAAATATATTTTCACACAAGTATATTTTTCATATTCAAGCAAATTATATGTGCAATAAAAATAATTGTGAACAGTGCCAGAGTGAACCTGCTTCTCCCTGCCTTCTCTTTGGTAGTTGCAATAGGAGGGTTTCCTCTTGAAAAGTCTACTGGGGCCAGCAGGTGGCATGGTGGTTAGGGGTGCTAGACTCCCACATGGCCGACCATGGTTTGAGTCCCAGACCTGGTGCCTTGCTCTCGCTCTCTCTCTCTCTCTCTCTCTCTCTCTCTGTGTGTGTGTGTGTGTCTCACTCTGGTCAAATTGAAAATAACTATAATGATAAATCAAATAAATAATTAAAAAAATAAAAAGAAAGAAAGAAAAACCTACTATTGCATGATCGGTTTTTGAAAATAATAGTCATAATTTATCCTGTTTCCTTAAATGACCAAACCAACAACACATTATTAAGTTCTTGTTTAGTAATATGAATAAATCTTATCTCAGGTCCAGTCAGTAGTGACTGCATTCTTTCTGCCATCCCGTCAGTAATGTTTTCTTCTGCAAACACAATATGTCTTTTACATATTGCCCCTGGAACATAACATCCTAAGCCCAGATTAACTATCTTCTTGTGACCTTGAAAACAATTCCCCAAAGCATAAAGAAAACAGACAAAATTTTTTGGCTTGCTTTCCTAAAGAAACATGTCTTTAAATTATATTTTCAGCTTCTTATACTATTATACCTTAGTTTACTGGTAATGGTAAACTAATTTTCTAGGCATTTGGAATATAGTCCTCAAATCTTTGATCAGTTTCGCCCTCTGACTGATAAGCATTATTATTTGCCTGTGAAAATGCTTTTCATATTTCAGTTCAAATCTAAAATTTTAGATTTTTATCCAATTTGGTCTGAGTTCAGGATGCCCACTGAATGGGTTGCATTCACAAAAGGTGAGGTAACCTGTAAGGCATATGGTCCTCTCTTCTCTGAACTCGGCTAGGAAACCAATTAACCTCTTTTTCTTAGTTCCTTCTATCAGTACATTGATGCTCAGAAACTCTAATCACTTTGAGCTCAGCGGCCAATGAGTGGTAATATTTAGACTTTTAGGCTGGAGGTCTTGCTTAGACATATTGAGTCCAATTCATGTACTCCGATTCAGCTTTTCCAAAAGGTTTCATTGGCAGTTGCAGGCACTAAGCTGGCTAAAATTAAAGTGGAACTTCGCTATCTCATTTATTTTTATTCTTTGAATGTATAATTGCCTTGGACACCTCATGGTATATAGGTGATTTATAAGGCATGCATCTATTAATCCTGGGTTTCTCTGGCCAAACAATATTTAATAGCAATACAAAACCCATCTTATACTTCATATACTAACAACACTGGCATGTAGTTTCTGCTCATCTGTTTTCTCCTGTAATGTGGCTGGTATATGACATAAGAAGGGTCCCCAAGTCTGTTCACAGTTCATATTATTCTTTCTTTTTCACTCTCCACTATCATGTGGATGAATGGCCAGACTGATTGGATATCCCTTTTTCTTCTTAGAGTTGACTTTTTTTTTCATTACTCTGAATCACATACTTCTTTTTTTTATAAAGAGGGACCTCCCCAATCTATTCATTCAGCCAGTACACACAATCCTCTCTTTGTCTCTTTCCCCTCTCAGTTTCAGTCCCTTACTCTCTTCCATCATGGCACTGACTGCAACTTGCACTTTTCTCTTTTTGTCTGTTCTTTTTGTTTCTGTGCCTTTGCCAGTGGTATGTGAGTTCCAAGAGGATAGAGGGTGGGCCTACTTATTCAACTCTGTGTTCACATCCTCACAGAGGTGCCTAGCAGAAATGAGGAGCACAATAATAACAAGTGCATTCTCATCTACTATCAGGTGCCCAAAGCCTTGGAGCGGGTGTCTGGCCCAGCTATTTTAGGAATAGTCATTCTGCTTGTATTTTTTTCTCTAGGGGTGGTAGGTACGTGAATTTTTTTTTTTTTTTTGGTAAATTGTGAGGAAAAATGTGTGTGTGTGTGTGTGTGTGTGTGTGTGTATATATATATATATATATATATATATATAGAGAGAGAGAGAGAGAGAGAGAGAGAGAGAGAGACACTAAGCAGGGCCAGCAGTGGATTCACACATGGTCTCTCTCTCTATATATATATAGAGAGAGAGAATGGAAGGGGGAGAGAGCAAGCAAGCACATGTATATATTCAGGCTAATCTGTCCACGATTAAAGATAATATATCAATTCCTGCTGATGTTTTTATCAAACAATGTGCTAGATTTATCATTCAGTAGAGTTGGAGGCATTCATAATGGTCATTTTCGCCAACATCCCACTCGGGTGTTGAATATTCTCCATAGCATCTCTAAAGGATTTTTTGAAACCTCAGCATAGATTATTCCATTTATAGAAAGAATGTTCTGTTATCAAATGTTTTTAACTTGTTTAAAAAAATAAAAAGTAAAAAAAAAATCACTTGCTAAGATGCTTTCTTGTATGTGGGTTTTGCTGTCTTAATATATAGACTAAGTGTTGGGACCAGCAGATGGTGTAATGGTTACATTGCTGAACTCCCACACAGTTGACAGCAGTTTGAGCCCCAGACCCAGCGGCTTGAAACTCACGCTGGATGCATGTGTATACGTGGCCAATATCCCTAGAGGAGAATGAAGAAGGGATTGTGGCATGGTCATCTCCCTTGGGGCTGATTTCTCACTGTCTGTCTGACTCTGTCTCTCAAGTGAACTGTATGCTCTCTATAGCCAAAATATCTCTTAAAAAATATATATATATGTATGTGTGTATATATATATATATATATATATATATATATATATATATATATATATATATGGAGAGAGAGAGAGAGGAGGGGGGCAGGGCCAGCAATTGGTGTGATGAAGGTACTGGATTCCCGTATGGTTGACCTCAGTTCAAGTCCTAGATGAGGCAGCTTGAAAATCAAGCCAGTGCATGTGCATGCACACCCAAAGAATCCCAGGAGGAGAAGGGATTGTAACATGGTCATCCCCCTGAGAGTGATTTCTCAATTTCCCTCTGTATCTAGCTCTCTGGCAAACACACTAAGGACAAGGAAAACAAAATTTAGGGACAAGGAAAAAAATATATATAGAGAGAGAATAAGTTTTACCCCTTGACCCACTGTCCACATGCCAATCCTTTGAATATTCGAGGGAGGCTTACGTGTTCCCAAGGCACCTACATGGGCATGCAAACTTGGAACATGAAACAAATAGCAACGTGTTTGAATCAAGTCTCCCTTTTTGCTATCCTGATATTCTTACTATTTTGTTAAAAACAAGTTGCTTTGCATTTTGCAGTGAGCCTCACAAATCGTGCAGCTAGTTCTCCATTATTTCTTTAAATCGTCTAGACTCAAGCTTAATGATCCCAGATTCTATAATATCTGTTCACAATGACTTGCATAGAATAGCTTTGTTTGTCAATAACCCTGTTGGAAGGAAAGGTCCAGCATTAAGTCCAGTGCCCTAGATGTGGTTCCATCAGTGAGGAAGTCAGTGTGGTTATATTCTTTGGTGACTCTCTCCTGAGCCTCCCTGTTAACCCTCCAGATATAGACTCTCCATATGCCTCTGTTCTGTGTTGCGCTCAGGTAGGCTGGTTTTTGAAGAGGGCAACATTTGGGATCACTTTTTTGCTTGACTTCTATTAAGTTAATGGAAAGTGACAGAGGAGGATACTATGGTGAGAGAGTTTGGGATACTTCTTTCTCCTTCTAGCCTATCTCAGGGCTGTACCTTTGAAAGGAATTTCAGCTCTCCCTGAACAGAATTCCCACTGACTGGCCACTCTTCCATAGATTCTATCTCACTGGGCTCACAATACCATTTTGTCTCTTGTTCCCTAAGCCCTAGAGGTTAGTAATGGTTTCTTTTTGTTTCTGGTCTCTCACTCTGATCACATACCTATATGATTGTCCTTTCATTAAAGAATCATTATTCGAACCATAGTGGGGGGGTTACTCGGCACCTGAAAGGCTCCAAATGATTAATTCCCTAGCATGAAGATACCATGTCTGTGTATATATCCGGTTTGCATGTTTTGGGAAGCTTTCCTAGAGGGCTATATTTGACTTTCTTTGTTTCACTTGATGGCTTTTCTATCATCTTTTATATTTTCAATTATCATCTGTAGGCTGATAAAACTCAAATTTCAACTTTTGGGACTTCCTTCCAGAATCCCATTCATTTAAACAAATATGAAGAAACACTTTCTATATGCCAAGCATTCTTCCAAGCACTGGGGATAGAGCAGTGACTGGTCACATTAGGAATGGAGATAATATTCCTGTGAGGAGTCAAAGTCAATAAACCACAGGACTCTGAGCAGCTAAACAGCATGGCTGACTAGATGCAGAAGGATCATTCTGGCTGTTGTATTGAGAATATGCTGCCAACAGGCAGAGACAGAAGCAAAGATGAACAGTTACAATAATTCATGTGGCAGATGATGGCAGCTTGGCCTGTGGTAGTGGCAGTGGTGGTAGAAAGGCTGGTTCAGGCCTCAGCACCCACCCTATTTCCTCTGTTTCTCCAAACTCTGAGGTAGGAGCCATATCTCATCAGCACTTTACCAGTTTACTACAAACAAGGTGTGAATAACCACATCGGTGAATTAAAGATCAATACCATCTACATCACATTCAAAAATTATTTTTTTCTTATTTGTTGGAAATATTTATTCTTTTATTTTTTAAAATATAAAGAAAATAGAAATTTTAACAAGCTTTCTAGAAACAATGACAAAATTTAAAATAAAAGTCAAAGGAAAAAGCTTTTATTGAATTGTTCAAAAATTAAATCCTTAGAGAAATAAGAAGGGACTGTCATCTTTAATTGATCTCAATACTTAAATATGGGTATGAAAATAGTCAGACAATGATAATCTCCTTAATAGGATTTATAATGGATTTGTTATCAAATTTACCAAAAAAAGCAATGTTCATGTTTTCCAGCAGATAGAATAATCAATCATCACAATATTTAGAACACGAGCTACAACTACCACTGTATACTCTTGGTAAAATAAAAATAATTAATCTCAAATTATATCAATAACAAAAGGAAGAGGAGGAAAGGAAGAATCAGAGCTATTTTCTTAAGCAGTTTCCCAGAAAAAAAAGCTATCCCATAGAGCTTTACTAAGGTAACATAAGGCAGTGGGTTTAAAAAAGAAAATACAACCAACTTCTGTTGAATTTTAAGAAAGATACACACACACACACACACACACACACACACACTACGTATACACACATATATATACTACATACACATACATATACACAAATATGTGTATATATATGTATGTTTATGTATATGTATGTATATATGTGTGTGTGTGTGTGTGTGTGTGTGTTTGTATTTGTGTATGCACCAGAGGGTATGTATGCTCACCAGTGAGAGAGAAAAAGACAGACTCTCCCCAAGGGAACATGATGGTGTGGCAATACTTCTTCCTCCATTTCTCCATCCCATCAGGACTTCAGACAGGCTTATATGCACACACGTCCAGTGTGTTTTTTAAGTCACCCTGGCATTGGGATTATTTTCTTCATTTTTAATTTTATATATTTATTTCAATTTACATTTTATCACATGTCTTTACAGTATACATTTCTTTTTCCAACACAAATACCATGCCTGTCAGTCAAGACAAGGATATTACTATATACATTATCATCAGCAAATAGCTTCCCATTTTTTGTCAATTAAGCATACTTTCACCTGTTTTCTCCTTCCCTTTTCCCCTCCCTCCCTTCCATATTAAACTTTTTTTCACATTTTATTAATTCACAAAAGATCTTAAAATATGGACAAAGCTAGAATCTAGTGACAAGTGTACTGTAATTTTCTTCCGAAATATTTTTTTTCCTCTCTCTCCATTCCACTTTTACTAAAGAGAGGTATAAACAAATTAACTTATTTGCAAAAAAAAAATAGGTTAATCTCAATTTGGTCTGTTATTTTCACAAAGCCCCATAAGAATTCAAGTTGTGATGCAAGGCAACAGATGCTATTCTATTATTGAACCTATGCAAATAACCATTGTGTCACAAAATAAGAATGCTCACAAATATTTTCCAATTACAAAGGGGTCAGGAAGGGAGAAAATATTATGTTTCAATTAAAAAAATATTTAACAAATTGCTGAACCCAACAACTCAAAAGAAAACTAAAATCCTTACATCTGGAAGACAAAGCATAGAAGAAAATCAGTAACGTTTTAGGAAAAGTCATAGAATTCTATTTCACCAGTTCAGTCTCATGTAATCTCTTTTGTTGAATTTGCAGTGTTACTGTAGTCTGACCTTTCCATTAACATTCAACATTATTATTGAGATTTCAGAACTTGTCCCTACCATTAAGTTAGCCTTTCTTTTGGTCAATTTTTGTTCTCTTCTTTATCTGTCTTTAGTTTTCCTGGTATAGTACTCCCTTCAGAACTTCTCAAAGAGCTGGTCTGGTGTTGGTAAATTCTTTCAGGTTTTATTTATTTGAGAATTTTTTTTATCATTTCTTCCCACATAGAGGACAATCTTGTTGGGTACAGCATTTTGGGCTGAAATTGTTTTTCACTTAACACTTTGAATTTTCCCATTCTTTCCTTGCTTGCATTGTTTCTGATGAGAGGTCTGATGTTAGCCCAGTGGAATATCCTTTGAAAGTAACTTGATGTTTTTCTCTTGCCAATTTTAGTATCTTATCACTGTGGTTTTGGTCAATCTGACTATCATGTGCCTTGGAGATAAACTTCTTGGGTTGATTCTATGTGGGGTCCTTTGTATATCCTGGGTCTGGATATTTGAATGCCTCTCTAGGTTTAGAAAGTTTTCTGCCAGGGTTTCATGGAATAGATTATCAATTCCCTGTTTAGTTTCTTCCCCTACTGGGATGCCATTTATCCAAATGTTTGGGCGTCTAATGGTATCTAGTATATTATTCTCATTTTGGGGGGTTATTTTCTCAGTCTGTTTGGTGAATTTTTCTAGGTCAGATGCTCTATCTTCAACATCTGAGATTCAATCTTCTGCATAATCTAATCGGTTTTTAATACTTTCAAGGGAGGTTTTGATTTCCTGTATTATAGCCTTCACCTCTAACAGATCTGTTTGATTCTTTTTATGGTGTGTGTTTCCTCTTTCAGATCCTGTAAGAATTTCCTCACCTCCTAGAACTCATTGTCTCATTTCTCCTACATCTTCTGGAGTTCATTGTATCTCTTCTCTTGCATCTCTGTTAGCTTTGTCACTATGAATATCATAAAATTTATTCTGACCTTGCCAAGAGTTCAGTTATACTGTCTGTGGATGATGAAAGGCTGTTCTTTCCCATTGGGTGAGAGACATTTTCTTGACTTCCCATATTTCTTGTGCCTCTGCGGTAGTGGTTTCTGGTTATCTTATGGATTATATGTTACTTCCTACCTTCTGGTTTTTCGCTGGGTGTTTGGCCAGAAGGAAGGGTTTGGGGCGGAGGCTTTTTCTGGTTAAAGGGACAAGGAAAGCTCACCTCAGATGCACATGGATTCTGGCTTTTTGCTGGGTGTTGGGCCAGAAGAAGGGCTAACACTAAGATTCAAACTGTGGTCTGCCATGTGTGATCTGGCTCCCAAAGCACAGCATTTAACCACCATGCTGCATGGCTGATCTGAGACGTAAACTTTTAAGAGTGCAGTATGTATAAATGTTATTCACAAAGCTTAGTGATTGTGAAAAGAAGTGAGTTTCTAGATCATATTAGAATGAAGCAGTAGAGATATGAAATGTAGTTAGCTGAAAGATGGGGGAAATAATCACTTGTGGTGAGTATCTATTTCTTCTTTTTTTTGGAGAGATTTCTGCTATAGAGCACGTGCACTTGCCAGAGAGACAGAGAGAGACAGAGAGACAGAAAGCAAGAAATCACCCCACAGGGGGGATGGCCACGTTGCAATCCCTTCTCTTCCATTGTCCTCTGTGGATCTTGGGCACGCACACACACACACCCGGCATGAGTTTAAGCCACTGGGTCTGGGACTCAAACCGCGGTCAACTACATGGGAGTCCAGCAAAATAGCCATTATGCTAACTGCTGGTCCCAAGGGGAGTATCTATTTCTAATACAGTTGCAGCTATCCCTACTAAATTCAATTTTCTTAAAAAAGGTCTTAGATTTTCTTCATTATTTAATCAAAGATGCATTGTTCATTTACAATGCAATTTAAAATTCTATTCATGTAATATTTATGTATCAGATGTTTAGTCCTGAATCTTGAACAATTATTCGATGACCTATTTCCTCAGTTCTTAAGGAATAATCTGGCAATATGCACAGGCTGTAAACACAATTCTTCAGCGGATCTTCAAGGCACCACCACCAAAATCTTCTAACTTGAGATTTGACAGCCTGCAATAGGTGATAGGCTTGAAGCCTACATGTTTTGTTGTGCAGACATCATATCCCTTAACAATGGTTTTATAGTTTCCTAATTATCTATGAAAGTAAAGACTAAACAGTGTTTTATGTTTTAAAGAATATGAAATATTTACTTAAGTAGACAAGACAGAAACTACTGGAGAACAGTAAAACCATTCTGAAAGGCCATGGTTATCCTGAATTTCTGATTGACAAAATGAATCAGCGGTATTACCTAAATAATTGCTCTGCCATTTGTTCTTATTAAAATTTTATTTTTGGGGGTGTATGAAATGCTCACAGATGTTATTACCTCAACTAAATTAAAAGAAGAAGAATGAGGATCATGTAGTTAAACTTACATAGCTGAGTATAGCTACACATGCTGAAAGATACAAAGCAAGGAAGTGATCAGTTAGCCTGAGGGTGGTCAAGAAGGGTTTAACTAGTTCAGTGGTATCATGTTTTAAATAAAAAAGATAATGGTTAAAAAAGAAAAAAAAAACCTGCCATCTATAAATAGCCACTGTGTCCCAAAGTGGCTTTGTGTCTGCAACTTCAAGATAGCTCTGGTTAATACTATTTCAGAGTTAAGAAAACAATATCAGAAATGCTAAATACTCTTCACTGTTTTTTTCTTTTCTTAGAAATCAGCTTCATCCCTGTAAGTCTCACCTCATTCTCCACTTTGAATTCTGTACTGTTCTTGGCCTCAACAGCAGCCTCATTTCTGACTTACCCATCCTGTAATCCTCTTTCAGCAAATTTGATATGACATACCCTACAACACTATACACTCCATGGAGTCCCAATCCAATTTTCAAGGCACAGCTAATAGTTGTCAGAGACACTTAGAATGTATTACTTCAGTTTAAACAATCTTTTAGAAACCACAGAACATGTGAAGAGAGTTTTACAATGTGGTATCTTCCCACTTTTCCTGACCACTAAGTCCCTCTTCTTTACCAATGATACACCCCATCTGGAGGCAGCTTGATGTACTCTAGAAGCAGCAAAGAACTAATAAGCCATATAAAAACCAAATTCCAGTCCTGTAAACACAAATGACCAGCCTCTGACTGACCAGATATTGTATGCACATCACTGTGTTAGGTTCAAAACTTCCCGTATCTTTTTTCATTTGATACTCCTAAACTCTCAACATATGCATTGTTTTGCATCTTACAGATGAGGTCACATGGAGTGTAGTCAACAGAACAGGATTCAAACCATATCCTTCTAATGTCAAAATTCACACTGGTTCCCTTAGATGCTATTTTTTTGATATTTTTGTAAATTGATCATTTCTCATTTACATTTAATTGTGTAGCTTTATGTTTTTTTAAAGTATGCATGGAGTGGATATAGCATGCACACAGTGTATATATTTCAGTCTGGCTTATCTCACTTAGCATTAATTCTTCTCTATTCTTCTACTTTGCATCAAATGACAGTCTTAATGTTCTTTATAGCTGAGTAGTATTCCATAGTATATAAGTGCCCACATTATTTTAGTCCAGTAATTGGTTGTTGGGTACTTACATTGATTCCAATATCAATGCAATTACAATTTTTCTTTCACAGCATGAGCTGTGAATAGTACTAACTCATCATGTTTACCACTTGCCAATCAAAAGATTTTATTTTATGTATTAAAATAAATGCTTATTATTGCTTTACTATGATAACTAAAAATATTCAGATCTTAAGTTCCTATTTACTCCTGGCATTCCTAGCACAAAATTGGACCTTTCAACATTCAGTTTTTATCTCTAAGCATATACCTTTGTATTTACTTAAAGAATATTTAGAAGCCCTATTTTTGCTCCATCTGCAGCTAGAATTTTTCATCAATGGCACAAATCTCTTCTTTAGTTTATTAATTTTTTTGTTTTATACTGTCCTGAATGGGCCTTTTTAAAAAATTTACTTATTTATTAATGACCATTTGTAAGATTCTATAGTAAGCTCCATATTCAATAGCCTCTTAGGTTACAGAGGAATTCACTCTAATCTTTAAAATTTAAAGGGTCTCAATCTAAGATCCATCAAAATGTAAGCTCTGTTCACTATTGATACTATGTTCTATGCTCTGTTCAGTGTTAATCCTATGCTTAGAATAGCTTTTCATATATGGTAACTATTTGTTAAATATTTGTTCAATGAATGAATGCCTCTAGGTACTCAATTTTAACTATATAAGTTAATTAAATATTTAATGATATTTAAACAGTTGATATTTAATTAACAGATAAATATTCATGTTTCAACTGTTTGTATATTTAAATCATTCATGCAACACCCTGATCAATTATTTTCCATCTATTGTAGCCTTTCTTTCCAGAAGACTAAAACTTCAGTGCATATAATACTAATTTGTTTTCTGCCTCTTGGCATTATAAGCAAAGAAAACACTCTTTATTCTGGGGTGATTTGAATGAACTTAGCTGAATGCCCTGGGACTAAAGGTAGACCCAAGAGAAGGAAGTCAATATAGTGGTCCAGGAAGCTCCTTCTTCCTGCTGGCCGCCTTCCAGTTCTTCTAGTGCTGGTGCTCTTTGTACATAGCCAAATACCCCAGAACTAAACATTAAAGCCTTTGGAATGTTTGGCAGAAAGGATATATTCTAGAAGGAAAAGTTCAGTTTTTGATTGTGCTGACTGTCTGGAAGAAAGTGTCATTATTTAGAAACCAAAAGAAAAAAGGAAGAGGAAAAGAAAAACCAAAAAGTATTATTTGTCTGGTAAAGTAGTCTGAAGATTGTTTTGTGAATGTTTTATCAAATTATAAAAGTTCAAGCACACATAATTTTGGAAGACTATAAATGATAAACTTTTGTTTACAAGAGAAAAACAAATCAAAGCTTGTTTTTATTATCTGGAAACAGTTCACTCTAGTGTGTATCTGTTAATTTATTTGTCATTAAAAAAGCATTTTGCATAAAAGATAGGGCTGACAAGTGTGCAAATGTTTTCAAGTTTTTGTGAAATCATAGTTTATCATTAGTTTATAAGATACTGTTATAAATATGACCCGTAGTTTTGGTACAAACAACTTTATACTTTGAAGCTTGTATCTGTGAAGTTGCAACTGAAATTTATTTGCCAATGTTTCCTGAATAAACTGAGTCAAATTTTCATTGGAAAGAAAAAGGGGAATACCTTCATTCTAAAACTTTATATATTTGCCATTACTTAAAAAAAATAGAGTCCATTTTAAAAGGGCTAAATATTTTAAATAGACATTTTTCTACCACAAAAGATTCTACATTTTATCATAAATTTGCCATTTGTCAGACCACTGAACTTAATTCGAAAGGGCTAAACTTTGTCTCTTGGCCACCAGAATCTATCAAAATTGGTAGCATTTCATCTGGAGAAAAATGATCTCTCTCAATATTTATGAGCTACACGGTTAATTCCTCTGTCTTCTTTCTAACTAAAGGCTAGCATTACTATTGAAAATACCACGAAGTTAAGCCATTGATACAGGCAGGAAGCATTTTCAATGCTTATTTGCTCATTTTTTAAACTGTATTTCAGTTAGTGTTAATAAAATGAGTGAGATCTAGATTTTTTAAAAAACATTCCCCCAGACATTATTTATAGCTCAAACAAAGGCTTTAATAAATGTGCATTTTGTTAATTAAGTGTTCCTGTAAAAATGAATGGAAACATATACTTTAAATATGATAGTTTTCTCAATCACTGAATTTCGGAACCAGATATGGGAATCTCACATTCCTCCACTTCCCAAAACAATTTTCTTTCTTTTGTTAGAAATTTGCGATAGGGCACATGCACTTGTACCTGAAAAAGAGGGAGGGGGGAGGGAGAAAGGGGGATAGTCACAGTCACAGCTGCAATCCCTTCTCCATTCTCTTGGGATTTGGTGCCTGCATGCACACATGCCCACAGTGTTTACAAGTCACCAGGTTGGGACTTGTACCTCCTCACAATTGGCCATGTGGGACCCAGTCCCCTTAACTATCACACTGCCCACGGGGCCCCCAAACCAATCACTCTTTTAACATAAAAATGAAGGTGGAAGTTTTGGTAAGTGTCATTACCTGGGACTTCTGAGTAAACCCACTTCAGATTATGGTGGGTGAAACCTTTTAGGATTACAGAAAGCATTTGATGTGGATATGCACATATGCATTTTCCTGGATTAAGTGTCCATCAGAATTTCCAAGGGGATATAACTAAAAGTGATGAAAAATTTTGGTGCAAAGAAAAGTATATAAGATCAAAATATTCTAGATTTTAATTGTAGTAGGTCCTCACAAATTATATATTAATTGACAAATCACTTCGTCTGTGGGCCACTGTTACTTCATCTGTAAAATGCAAATAATTGGCTACACCAGTGCTTCATGGAATAGGCTACAATCAACTGTAGACAAAGAACAGGTCTATGTACCCATCAGTCCACTGAGCTTCATTTACAGACTCAGTATGTAAGAGAAATATACGTCCATCTATCCCACTAGTTTCTGAAGAATGTGATTTTACTGTGATTAATAAAATTTGAGGGCAACCCAGAACTCAAGGGAGTTTTTTTTTTATTGCAACATATTTTCTGACTCAAGGTACTAAAAAAAAAAATGACAACTAAGTATGGGTTCTGCCAAAATGTACTGACAGGGATAGTCCAGATGTCTTTCAGAAGGTCAGTCATAGGGGTAAATATTATATATATATATATATATATATATATATATATACACATACACAAAACTAGAAATGGAAAATTATTGGTGATAACATGCATGATTAAGCCACTATGCAGTATATTCTGAATGGGAAACCACATTTTGTATGCTGTGACAATGCTTAGGGGATGAATGTAAATTAATTTATTAAAAAAAAGTTTCAGGAGGAAAAAAAAAAGCAAAAGAACTATTTTTCTTGAAATTAAAAGAAGAAATGCATATTTGATGACTGAAGTAAGCTGTATAGTCCCACCTAGGTGCTACTTTATAGTATGTTCATTCTACTCACTGAAGTTTACGCTAAATTCAGACTTGTGTTTATGGATATGTATATATCAGCTGCACTTGCTATTGGAAATATTTGGATTAATTAAGTTTGTTAGTGGATCAATAAAATCAGGGGGAAAGGCATAGAAAGCAACCATGGATACCAGAGACAGTGTGGGAGGAGGGTGGGCCATGGCAGACACGGCAGAGGGTGAGAGATAGGGAATCAAGGATGGCAAAAAAAATATATATATATATATATATATACAGGAAACAAGAAATGGAAAATTATTTGTTGACAATCACAAATATGTTGATGTGCTTGATTGAGCCAATAAACAGTGTATTCTGGATGGAAAATCTCACCTTGTATGCTATAATGATGTAAAGTAAATGAATGTAAATAAATAAATTAATAAAAAAGAAAAAAATATTCCAAACACAGGTCTACACGTTCATGTTTTAATTTGGAAGTTTCTGCATAACATATACCAATAGAGTTTTAAAATGAAGATAATTTACAAGCATATCTCTTTGTAGATATGTAAACTTGCAGTGAAAGGATATGAGGAAATGGGAATGGAAAGTTTTCCAGAAGTGTGTACCTACACTACATATACTCAATATTTAATTACTTTGTCTGTGGGTGTCAAATACAGGGTTAAACAAACTCAAGAGTATGTCCTAGCTTTCTTTACCTACAAAAATGATCAAATGTTGGAATATTCACTTCACAAGCTAGATAATGTGACAAAATGTATAAAAGAAATTGAAATAAAATAAAAAATAAAGTAGCGGGGGGAAAATGATCAAATAAACATTTTTAAGTAGAGTTTCATCATGTGAAATAGATATGTTAACCAAATCATAAGGCAATGATTACTCATAAATAGACCCTACAGTTTATCTATGATACTTTCTTGGTTCTGACTATAGGTCAGTCTGTGCTTTCATGGGTAGGAATACCCAACTAAGACTAAAGAAATCCCTTCTATTGAATTATCCATATAAAATGAAATTATTTAAGATAATAATTATTATGAGTAAGCCCATTTATGGAAAAAGTGTTCTGTAAAGCAAGAAAACAAGAAACCATATAGAATTTCCTTTACTATTCATCATTATGTCTAATTCAACATAAATTAAATATATAAATTAAAAATATAATTTAATAAGCTTAAGTAGAAATTTATTTATTTAGATTCAAATTTTCCTCTGTATTGTATATTCAAAGGCAAGATAAAAATTCTGAGATCATTCTAATTTATCATCTAAAGTTTTTATTTAGGCTAATGGCCTACCTAAAATTAACTGTCTGAAAACAGGATTTGAGCTTGTTAATGTTTCTTTTCATGTCTTAGCATCTTGGTTTTTTTTTTTCTTTTATTTTTTACTTTTTTTTTTTTTTGAGAGGTTTTTCGCTGTAGGGCGCGTGCGCTCGCCAGACAGACAGAGAGAGACATAGAGACAGAAAGCGAGAAATCACCCCCCAGGGGGGATGGTCATGCCGCAATCCCTTCTCCTCCATTCTCCTCTCGGGATCTTGGGCACGCACGCACACGCGCCCGGCGTGAGTTGTAAGCCACCGGGTCCGAGACGTGAACCGCGGTCGACTACGTGGGAGTCCAGCGACATAGCCATTACGCTAACTGCTGGTTCCCATCTTGTATTTTTTTTTTTTGAGAGAGAGATTTTTGCTATAGGCTGTGTGTGCTCCTCAGAGAGACAGAAAGCAAGAAATAGCCCTCTGGGGTGGGGGTGGGGGTGTTAATCATGCCACAATCCTTTCTCCTCCATTCTCTCAGGATTTGGGGTATGTACACACATGCACCCAGTCTGAGGTTCAATCTCTTGGGTCTGGGACTCAAACCACAGTTGATCATGTGGAAATCCAGTGCCTTAATCAAAAACCACCCGCTGGTCCCAGCATCTTGTATTTCTATCCACAGGTATTTCTTGGTCTGGTAAAGTTAGTCAATGTTTGTCAATAAGATTCCACAGATTCTTCACTTTTAAAATAAATTTTAAATAATAAGAAATAAATGTATTTATCATTTGTTGGTGAAGCTCTATTAATGTCTTCTAATTAGATATAAATAGTTCATTCAAGGAACTCAAAAAGAATAAAGCAATAGGACAAATTTTCCCTGTTCACATAGAGGGCACCACCATAAATAAATAAATAAATAAACAAACAAACAAATAAATAATAAATAAATAAATGTCTCATCCACTTGGCTATTTTTAAACACATCAAGGATCCTAGGGTTGTTTATTTCCTGGATTTTCTTTAAATAAGGTTATTGGATTAAACTGGTATTTCAAATAAATAAATCAAAATAGACAGAGTTAAACAAAGTTCTTCTAAGACAAAATTCTCATCTCCTCCAACATTTTTGGTGTCTATGTTTCTCAAGGACAAAGAAAATAAGACATAATTCAGGCAAAGAGAATGATAGATTAAAACATAATCTGATGCATTATTCAAAAAATAACTTTCATCATGTGCTCCTCAAATCATTAATTTACCACATATTCCTAATTTATCTTACTCATTCAAGAAATATTTCTAAGTAAATACTTTGCCAGGCACTGTAATGATGAGCTCTGATCATACTGAAAAGGTGAAGGAGATATATACTACATTAAGGAACATGCATCAAAAGTGAGAAATGACCTTATTATCAAGCATGCAAAATTAAAACTAAAACAAAGAGAAATCATGTACAGAGACAGCAAGTGATAGACAAACTAACAAACAAAAAACAGTCCTAATTAGGAAGATCAAAGAGACTAACTACAAAACAGACACTAGCTTTTGATCTGGGTCCCAATAATAAGTAGAATGTAAACAGGTCAGGAAGGACTCTACACAGAGTAGGGCTAGGAAACCACATTGGGCAAAGACAGAGATCTTTGACTTGTTAGTCCCTTACAGCTCTCTACAAACAATACAATGCAGTTGTCATTATTATTTTCCTTTGTACTGGCTCTATATTATAACCTCTGGATTTTATGATAGATGCAGTCATACCCCACTTGGAGAATAAATACTTGTAACTTATTTATATTGACATTTGTTATTTGCATATATGGGAAAGTGGACTGACATTTTTGCAGTCTGTTTATGGTTCACATTTGAACTAAAGGGATACTACTATTTAATCTTTCTTCTGCCTGTCTCCAGATATATAACATATTACACAAGTATATGCCGTGAAAACACTGCATAATTCATCTTCCTTTTTTTTTTTCATTTTTGCCAAAGCATGAGTGCATTCCATGTGAGAGAAGGGGTAAGGGGTGGGGAGTGAGAAAACATCCCAATGGCAGATGGTCATGCTGACTGAAATCCCTTCTCCTCCATCTCCCTCCCTTTGGGATTTTTGAATGCATACACATGTGTCTGGTGTTTTTCAGGCCACCCAGTTCAGGACTCAAACTGCTGTGGTCGGTTGTATAGGATCCAGCCATTTAACCTCCACGCCATGGGCTGGCCTCCATCTATATCATTAAGATGTCCTAAAATTTGAACCCATCTATTAAAAGAAAGAATAGTAACACATAAATCCAACTGAATCACCTTCAAGACTAACTGACCTCATCAAAGACTGTAACACATAATACCAGAGTCAACAAAAATGAACGGAAAGGAGTCTCATGAAGTGTTCATAGGTATATAAACTATTATGACATTGCAGAATGACAATTCATCAATCCGTATCAAAAAACTTCCTGTATTTTCTACTTTTTTTAATATGACAGCAAAATCATGATGTTTCAAAGGAATGTATAAATATTCTGATTAACAAATTATTATTCTAACAATTTATCCCTAGGTAGTGATTTAAATTGCATGGAAAACTGGACTATTAAAAATTAGTGTGTGGGACCGGCAGTTAGCGTAATGTCTATGTTGCTGGACTCCCATGTAGTCGACCGCGGTCCGTGTCCCAGACCCGGTGGCTTAAAACTCACACCCGTGTGCGTGTGTGCCAAAGATCCCGAGAGGAGAATGAAGAAGAAGGGATTGTGGCATGGTCATCCCCCCTGGGAGATGATTTCTTGCTTTCTGTCTCTCTGTCTCTCTCTGTCTGTCTGGTGAGCGCACACACCCTATAGCAAAAACCTCTCCCCCCAAAACAAATTACTGTGTCTAGGGACCAGCCATTGGTGTAATGGCTATGTTACTGGACTCCCATGTAGTCGACATCAGTTCGAGTCCCGACCTGGTGGCTTAAACACACGCCAGGCGTATGTGCATGCATGCCCAATATTTCAATAGGAGAATAGAGGAGAAAGGATTGAGGAATGGTCATCCCCCCTGGAGGGTGATTTCTTGCTTTCTGTCTCTCTGTCTCTTTCTGTCTTTCTGGCAAGCACACGTGCACATGCCCTATAGCAAAAACCTCTCCAAAAAAAAAAAAAAATTACTGTGTCTATATAGTGGGTCGTTGGAAAAATCATAATGTATTTTTCTGCTTTTCTATGCAAAAATGTGTCATGATTTTTTCCAACAACCCAATATATATCAGAATATTTGTAAATTACATAAATGCAAAACAACAGGATATTGGCTAAAGAAGTTATAAGCATACAACAATATATTATGCAGCTATTAAAATGTACGCTGTATACACACGGGGCCAGCAGGTAGTGTGGTAGTTAAAGTGCTGGACTCCCACAGGGCTGACTGCAGTTTGAGTCCTGGACCTGGCCGCTTGCTTTTTCACCTTCCCTACTCCCCTCCTTCCTCCTTCGCTTTCTCTCTTCTCTCTCTCTTTTCTCTCTCCCTCCCTCCCTCTCCCTCTCTCTCTCTCTCTCTCTCTCTCTCTCTCTCTCTCTACTGCTGGTGAGCATATATGCCCTACAGCAAATTAAAAAAATAAATAAAATCAAATAAATAATTATTTTAAAAAGAAAAAAAATATATATATATATATTTAGTTAGTGCCATGGGAAATTTTTATAATATGTGTAAGTGATGCTTAGTGTAATTCCTTGTATGTAGTGTAGTGAGCAGTCAATCCATCTTAGCTATTATTGTTCTTGTCTATTAATGATAAAATATATTAAAAATAATAAGCAAATTTTATATCCGTATGTTCAGCATGGTCACAGACAGATAGATAAATAAGCTATATAAGTGATATATTAAGAGTTTTTATATCTAGAACATGACATTATGTTGACTTTTAAAAAATTGTTTTATAAATAATTATTCTCTAGATATTATCTGTGATTATCAACATTTTTAAATCATACTGAGACACTTAAAATTGAAAATTTGGCACATATATGCTATGGAATACTATGCAACCATAAGGAACAATATGTCATTTGATTCTCAGCGGATGAATATAGAAGATTTAACTCTAAGTGAGGTAAGACAGACTCTGAAAGACGTGCACTGTATATCCCCACTCAATATATACCAAATGTCTGCACTCTGTGACAAAAATGGAAAGATCTGAAAATATGATAGTAGGAGGATAAGTGTAGAAACCAGAAACTACAAGGGAGGGCAGTGGATGGTACGGGTTGGGTAGGAAGGGCAAAGGGAAGAAACACTAAACAGACAAAAGAATATAAAGTTCTCCATAAAGGGTAATATTCTTGATTTGATTGTCATGTGCTTACATGCATAATTTGAAAAACTATATTGTGCGTCAGAGAGATTTACAATGATAACATGTAAAAAAAAATAAATTTTTTGCAAAGAAATTAGAAAAAGAAGAGCAAACTAAACCCAATATAGGAAGGGAAAAAAGTAACAAAGATTAGTGAAGCAATAAGTGAAAGAGAAAATTTTAAAAAAAAATAGTGACAAAAAAATTGAAACTCTAAACAAACAATGTTACATGAAGTTTCAGTTTCCTGTTGATTCATCAGATAAAATGTCTTTAAGACATGGTGTTCTCAAAGGCCAGGTTGACTTCAATTAAAGACCACCTAAACTTAAACATGTAATTTGAAATTACTTATCTAATTTTGTCTAAATAATATATATGACCTTTTTACAAATCAATTTTATCTGGGAAAACATATTCTCTGAAGTTCTCTTAATTCATTTCAAAGACTTCTGAATCGGAAATTCAGAAAGGTCACTCATAAGTAGTTAACATGTGAACCTTACATTACTTCCTATCTTTTAATAAACTTAAAAAAGGGGAGCTTTTCAGAATATACCTTAGCTCTGCAATTCAAATATTTGGGGCTTTCTTTCTTTTTTCTGCTATTTGGATTGTTGATTTGACAGTGGAAAAAATTTTTTTTCCTCCTTTTCCTCTACTAACATCTAAGTCTGGGGCTTAATAATTAAAAAGTAAAATAATTTTACAAAATACAAATTAAAATCATTCAAATGATGTTTTAAAATAATTATTTATTTTATTTTATGTGTTATTACTTTTTAATTTGACCAAAGAGAGACAGAGAGAGAGAAAGGGAAAGTGAGAAAGCAAGCTGCCAGGTCTGGGACTTGATCTACAGCAACTCATGTGACAGTCCAGCACTTTAACCACCATGACATCTGTCAGCCTCAATTCAAGTAATTTTTAGAGAACAACAATGAATGTCTAAGTGAAATTACATATGCTGGAATTCTGTTTCCGAAATGTCTTTGTCGCGTTAGCTGTGACACTCTTTCCTCACTCTTCATTACTAAACTGCAAATGATATGTTGAAATAAACTTGAAGTTAATAGCCTTCTCGACTGCTTATGCTTTCTGCTTCATCTCAGAATCCATGAACGTGCTACTCTTCAGACAGTTTCCCTCATCTTTTAAAAATTCAGTAAGTTCAGCAATGTTCTTATTAATCACCCATATCATGTTACTTTCAGCCTCACTTATTAAGACCTTAAATTTAAATATTTTGAGTTTTAAGTCAATCTAACAACACACATTGCCTGCGTCAACTTTTGCGATCTTCCTAATTCTATCCATTACTTATTATTACATTAGGTCCAAATAATGGAAACCTGGAAATCATACATGTTTGTAAATATTATTTAATTCATTTGCTTACACATAGGCTGTTGTTTCAACTGCTACAGGGAGATAAGAATAAAGCCTCTCTTAAAATAGTCTTCGGAAATTAAATCTACTTCTTCCTACAGTAATTGACTTGGGGCACCAATTACTTATGCTGGGCAATAAAGGGAATATAAAAATGAACCAGACCCAAGGCCATTAAAATGAAAATGCACTCTGAAAAACTAGCAACAAACAAAAGGGCTTTCAGGGCCAGAATAATAATACCTGTCTTTATCTTAACAATAATTAATTTTATTTTTAAAATGGGATTTAACATCATAAAATCATGCATACCTTAGTCTGGCTAAAGAACCACACAGAAAGAAAAAAAAGCCTTCCTTTTACACTGTCCCACAACTTACTTCTTCTCCAGATTTTACTAGTTCAATAATGTCACAATCACAGAAACAATTGCTAGAGGTTTTATTCTTGATTCTTGTATTGTTCTTTAAATAAGGAAGAATTTTCAAACTGTGATGTCTAGTCTTTGATAACAAGAGTCCTCAACAAACTCTTGGAATTTGTCGATTATCAATGAATTTCAAAGATAACCCAAAAAAGTTTACAGCTTTTATCTTCTCGATGATAACCTAATATTCAGACCCCTTCTACATTTTTCAGTGCCTAAAAATGTATCTGCTTTATTTGCCATGTGTTTTGAAGAAAAATAGTGATGTATTTGCTCTGTAGATGATGGATTTGCACCAAGTGAAGGTTTTACCACACTAGGACCCAAGGAGGAAATAAAGAACTTGAATAACTGAAGAGAATTTGAAGGAGACTGGTGCTATCACACAGCACAGTGAGGGAAAGGTATACTAAATGCAAAGACATATAAAGTAACATACTCCTGCTTCACATCACAATTTAATCTCAGAAAAATAACATCATCAATTACATTACATTAATAATTTTATTGTGTTTTAATTTAGTTTAAAATCTACTTGAACATTTGTCTAATGTCATAATTAAATAGGCATTATAAACATTTAAATATTATTATATAAAAATGTCTAATTCAGTGGTAGATAACAGAAGCCACTTGGTGGCAGGATTAGGAGGGTGGTGAGTGAATGAGAAAAAAAAATTCTTGGGACCAGCAGATGGCATAATGGTTATGTCGTTGGACTTCTATGCAGTCAACCACAGTTCAATTCTTGGACCCAGCAGCTTAAAACTCACACCAGGTACATGTGCGCCCAAAATTCTGAGAGGAGAATGAAGGAGAAGGGATTGTGGTGTGGCCATCCCCACTGGGGGGTGATTTCTGTCTCTGTGTCTCTTTCTTTCTCTTCAGCAAGCACACATGCCCTACAGCAAAAAAAAAAATCTCTTGGGGGGGGGGGGGGCTTACGTCAGGTGCATGTAGATTGCCCAAGATCCAAGGAAGAGAATGGAGGAGAAAGGACTGTGGCATGACCATCCCCCCAGGGGATTGATTTCTCACTTTCTGTCTTTCTCTCTGTTTCTCTAGCGAGCGCACACAACCTATAGCAAAAATCTATTTTTAAAAAAGAATTTTTTAAATAATTATTTTATTTTATTATTATTTTAAAATTTGCTATATGGTATGTGTGTTCACCAGAGAGACAAAGTGAGAGCAAGCCGCCAGGTCTAGGTCTCAAACCATTGTCAGCCATGTGGAAGTCCAATGCCTTAAATCATAATTTAAAAATGAAACAAAATAACATATGTGAAGTACTTAACCAAGTGCCTGCATTGGCAAAAAGTCAATATGTAGTAATTATTACTGTTAGTGAGAAGACCATTGTTTTAAGCACATGTTGAAACTGTGTATACAAGTGTTTAAGGAATCAGAAGCTTAACTATTAGAAGAGGAGAGTAAGATATGCCGACATCATTCAGTTCTTTCTCATTACCATATCTCAAATTTTCTTCTATTTACTACCATGTCAAAAAAGAAAAAGAAGCTGTGAAAATGTGGAAAATAATGTGCTAGAGTCATTCAATACATAACCAAGGAAGCTGACATAACTAAACAAGACATATGAAAACACAAATGCTTTACACAAAAGACATACATATGAATTTTCAGCTTTTTGTGATAGGAAATCCACTGTTAACAATTTCTACCTATATTTTTTTTTCTAGAGAGATTTTTTCTATAGGGTACGTGTGCTCACCAGAGAGACAGAGAAAGACAGAAAGCGAGAAATCACACCCCGCCAGGGGATGGCCATGCTGCCTGCATTCCCTTTTCCTCCATTCTCCTCTTGGGACTTTGGGGACATACACACACACACCCAGCATGAGTTTTATGCCACCAGACCCAGGACTTGAACTGCTATCGACTACGTGGGAGTCCAGCGACATAACCATTACATCATCTGCTGGTTCCCCTACCTATAATATTTTAATCTGCTAACTTTAAACCATCATTATGAATATTAATAGAAATGTCATTTGTCCATTTATTTATAAACAAATTACTGAGCTACAAGGCACCTAAAGATTCCAATCAGAAAACTGTGTCAAATACTTTTATTTGAAGCAACTGGACTATGAAAATTGAAACCTACCATTGACAGAGGGCAGATCTTGGACACATTAATTATTTTTAATCATTTTGAGCACTAATGCTATATTGAGTTGTTCTAGGTTTGAAGTAAAGGGAAGGAAGAATAGCGATATCAGAAGCTGGAAAATAGCTGAAGAAAAAACATTTCAGTACTGACTAGTCTATAACGTAAAATTTATTGTAGGAGTGAATAAACGACATCCGTAAGAGTAGTTAAAAAAATAAAAATAAATAAATAAACAAACAGTCACCAATACCCTGGAGTCACCAAAAAAGATGAGAATTCACCTTAACTTTAGAACAGAAGAACCAGTTGGCCTTGACCTTAATGTGTAGGATATTCTTTGAACTTACTGTGCCAAACATGGTACCATGTATGCCTGCCTTCATGGTGACTAAAATAAAATAGGAAGTGACATAATAAGTTATATTCTTTGAATCAAACAAAGGAAACTGGAAGCAATAGGAGTTGATAAAGCAACTTTTACCTTTGCCTTTTTTAAAAACAATTCTCTCATTTCTAATGATTTCCAAATCTAACAGAGTTCTCATTTTCTCAACAATGATAGCACAGTCTTCTTTAAGAATTTGTAATCTCCAGTTATCAGTAGCCATCCAACAAATTAGCCAAATGGAAACAACCACAGAAATTTTTTTCTTATACAGCATCAAGTCTAGATATTTATACAGAACACACTTGTAGTGACTAAGAGGGAAAGAAAATATTCTGGACAAAGGCTATGCCACAGAGTCCTTAGGCTCTGTGCACCTGTTTCAAGAGAGCCCCCCAGGTGCTTAGAGCTAGGATGTGACCTCTTAGATTATAGACAGGTTTTACAGCTAATCTTGTCAGCTGGTTTCTAAGCTTACTACAGAATAAGTGCTGAAAATTAGAAAGGATGGCTATTGGAACCACACACTTTTGTCTGGGAAGAAAGATTGTGCATATGTGGGCAAAAAGGGGACATAGTGAAAAAAACAGTATATCATATATCAGTGTGATTTACTAAAGGAGCAAACAGTTGTAATGATTTAGTAACTTCAGACAGCATGTTTGAACTAACACAAAATATGATGACAAATAAAATATTCATAATGGGCATGGTGACCATAATAAAAATATGTAACATATACTTTAAAATTGCAAAGAAAGTAGCTCTTAAATATCCTCACACAAAATATGTGACAAATATGATAATTAGCTTGATCTTATCACTAGAACAACAACAAAAAAAAGATGTTCGTCTTTGTACAGTTTGCAAGAAAGTGTATAATGCATTTTTGCTTTCTTTGTGATTTTATCTGAAAATATATTATTTTAAATAAAGACATTTAAAATATATTTTTGAAATATGAAGGGCTGACCATCCATTATATAGAAAATTCATTTAGGAAACAGAGCCTGATCTTCAATAAGAAAACCAAAAAGAACTATTAGGTATGCGTGACGTGTCAAGCATTGTACTAATACTTTTCATATATTTTCTAATATAATTTGCCCAATTGAGGATTGTCAGGCAATTATTATTTCTATTTTTTAAAAAGTTATACCTTAGGGAAATCAAGTAATTTGTGTAAAGTTACACACTCAGTGAGAGGTAGACTAGATAACTAGTCTTTCAGACTCACCAATGCCGCTTACAGAACACTGTATTTATTCATGTCTTATTGCAAATGAATTATGACAGGATTCAAGAAAAGGCAGGTCAATCATTAGAATGTCTTTTATTAACCAATATTAAAATATGATTTTTTTTTCCCATGTTTTGGCATCGAATATTTGCAGTTAACATTTACTCTGGATTTCCTACATTCTATTAGGTTTGCATCTTGGAAGCAAACTCTTTCTATTAACATGTTTCAGGATGGATTCTGTTCCATATTCTCTTTTCTCTTCATAACTATGAATTTTCATGGTTTATCTTTCTACTTCTACTTGCCTAAAAAGTTCTTGATTACAGAATATTTTAAATTCACAATTGTTCTGTTTTTCATCTTCTTCAATCATTTTCTTTTTTCTTTCCATAGTCTATATTTTTAGTTTATGACTAATTCATCTCTGGATGACTCAAAAACTCTTTTTTATTCTGGCACATCTGAAATAATTTCTCTTCTCTTAAGATCGCCACAGTATATATTTAAATTTCACTCCCCAAATGTCACTGCGGAAGGCCTGAGTTGTTTACCCAATTTTGCTTTGTTTTTAACCATCGTAACTATGGTACCAGGTTTCCTTACTTAAAATTTTTTTTTTTGTTTTACAATACAAAATAATTTTTAAATAAAATAGCCAAGGATGTCCATATTAACTGTATTGTCTTGAAGCTCAAACTAACCAGATGTATATTTACTAGCATGGTTCCTTGGGCTAGCACCAGAGAAAAACAAGACAAAGAACAATTGAAGCTAAGGACTTT
This sequence comes from Tupaia tana, assembly GCA_026018925.1. Taxonomy (NCBI): domain Eukaryota; kingdom Metazoa; phylum Chordata; class Mammalia; order Scandentia; family Tupaiidae; genus Tupaia; species Tupaia tana. The sequence continues at coordinate 79,158,103 of JAKSZU010000015.1, forward strand.
ATTTTTTATTTATTTTTTTTTTTTAGGTTTTTGCTATAGGGTGCATGCACTCACCAGACAGAGATGTAGCAAGAGAAAAAGTGACAAATCATCCTCCAGGGGGATGGTCACATGGCAATCCCTTATCCTCCATTCTCTTCCTGGGATTCTGGGCATGCACTCACAAGTGCCCAGTGCGATTTTCAAGCCTCCTGGTCTAGGACTGGAACTGTGGTGGGCCATGTGGGAACCTTAACTACCATGTTACCTGCTTGCCCTTAAAGCTGAGGACTTTTAAAATTTGTAATTTGTGTGTGTTTTTTATCTCCACATACAGGTATCAAAGGAAGGAATTATGATCATTCTCTTTTTAGTAATTCTCATGTGGTCTTTCAATAAATATTTATTGGACACTCATGTGCATTATGGTACAGTTTTGGGGATTCCCCTCGAAAAGCTCATAGTTTAAAACAGATGAGCAGTCACAAAACTAGATAATAGTGTGTGTGTTTGGTAAAATTGTGTGTGTATAGCCAACATTTAATGGACAGTAAGTAAACAAATATTGAAAAACCGAAAAGGAAAAGAAGTATTTAATGCCTAAAGTCGTTATTTCCTATCTCAAAAATAAGTAAGAGGGGGGCCAGCAGGTAGCACAGTGGTTAAGGTGCTAGACTCCCATGTGGCTAATTGTGACTCAAGTCCTGGAACTAGCAGCTTGAAAATCACACCGGGTACATGTGTGTGCGTGCCCCAAATCCCAAGCATAGAAGGGAGGTGAAAAGACTGCCTGGTGGCCATTTCCCCCAGGGGAATTTCTCATTTTCTGTCTCTCTGCTTTTCTGGTGAGCGCATGTACCCTATAGCAAAAATCTACAGAAAGAAAGGGAAGGGAGGGATGGGAACGGGAGAGAAGGGAGAAAGGAAGATGGAAGGAAGGAAAAGAAAAGAAAAAGAAAGGAAAAGAGAAAAGAAGAGAAAAAAGAAAAGAAGAGGGGCATTCTAAATGATGGGGAGGAGTTTAGAAATGAATAGTAAAGTGTGCATAAAATGCTGTACACAGACTGGGGTGGCTATCGAGCAAAAACTAAAGTAGGTAGCACAAAGTATGGAGAAAGCAGGATAAGGAGGAGAAAGTTGTGCAAGTGACTTTTATACTATGTGCTGTCTTGTTAAATAGCATTTAACAAAGCTTCGTAAGTCTTCTCAGACCTTGGAGGCCTAGTTTAAACGTGGGGCTTAACATAAAATTAAGTTGCACCAAGTCAGTCCCTATTAGTGTCCTGGCCTTAGCTGACATAGTCCAAAACTCTCCAAAATAAACCAGCTGTAATTTTCTTTCTTCCTACTCTAGCTTCAATTTCTAACATTATTTAAATGGCCCATTTTTTTTTACTGATCTGGAATCATCCCACATACTGTGATCTCATTTCAGGCTCCTGGTTTTTTTTGTTTGTTTGTTTTTTGTTTTTTGTTTTTTGAAGACCTTTTAAAAGCATTTCAGTCTCAGCCTCCACAGACAATAGAGATTTTCATTTTTGTAACTTTATTTTCTTGAGAAAAAGGGAAACTTTGGTAAGAATAAGAATGGGAAAAGGAGTTCCCTTCGATATTTGGTATAGTTTTAACTTTGAACAACAGATATGACTTAATTATTCAAAAGTACAATAAAATAAAAATGAAAAAGTTAACTTCTGGGAATAAAAATAAATACAGATTAATCACATGCACAATTGATAAACATTTTTTTTTTTTTTGGAGAGGTTTTTTTTTTTTTTTTCACTATAAGACAGACAGAGAGAGATATAGAGACAGAAAGCGAGAAATCACAGATGGCCACGCCGCAATCCCTTCTCCTCCATTCTCCTCTCGGGATCTTGGGCACGCACGCACACGCGCCCGGCGTGAGTTGTAAGCCACCGGGTCCGAGACGCGAACCGCGGTCGACTACGTGGGAGTCCAGCGACATAGCCATTACGCTAACTGCTGGTTCCCAATTGATAAACATTTTCACACAGGAAAAAATTCATTTATATAACTTCTGGATAGAGCATTTTGACTGCTAAACCTGTGAGAAATAGGACCAGCAGGTAGTGTATTAGTTAAGCCACTGGACTCCTAGATACCAACTGCTGTTCAAGTCCCAGACCCAGCTGATTAAAAATCACACCAGGCATGTGTACATGAATGCCCAAAAATCCCAGGAAGGGAATGGAGGAGAAGGAATTGTAGCATGGCCATCCCCCCAACGCCCGGGGGTGGGGGGTGACTTCTTACCTTCTCTCTCTCTTCTCTGTCCAGTAAGTGCATGTGCCCTACAGCAAAAACCTTAAAAAACAAAACAAAACAAAAAAAGCCTCTGAGAAATAGAGTTGAAGAATGAAAATAAATGAAAAATTTTTGAAATTTACTTGACATTTTTGCAATGGTCTTGGTGGTACAATTCTAAAACTATTCTGGGTTTATGTTGGGAATGAAAAATTGAATAAACAGATATTTTGGGGAACAGAATATACATGATAGAAGAATAGAAATAAAAATATCAAATGGAGAAGGTAAGAAGCAACCCTGTAGTGCTGGATTTCTATTAGTATGAACACACTCACATGTACATCGTGCATACCTGTGTGTGGGTGCACCCCTCCCCCCCAATTCTGTCTCCTGAAAGGCCAAGAAACAATGACACACAGACGGGAAGAGATACCTAGAACTTACACCTGTGCTTCTTATTTTGTACTAAGGACCAAAGCTTCTGGGAGAAATGGCCAATTTCCATCTGGGATAGAAAAGGTACAAGGTAAGCTTGAAATACCTTGTTGTGCCGGAAGATAAAGGAATGTGCCAAGTCTAATGGGATGTGAGGAGACTACACAGAAGCCAATTTAAAAGAAATTCCACTAGCAAAGTTGGAATTCTCTGATCATTTAACAGAACAATGAGAATTATAGCACATCTGAACTAAAGAAAAAAAAAAGGAAATTTCATGCACATAAAAATAAGTCAGAGAATGAGAACAAAATAGAAATGGGGGGAAAATCCAAGTCCTTTACAGACAAATGCCAACTATAATATAGAACCTATGTACTATTTTTTAAGAGGTTTTTGCTATAGGGCGCGTGCACTTGTCAGAAAAACAGAGAGACAGAAAGCGAGAAATCACCCCCCCCCCCCCCCAGGGGTGATGGCCATGCCACAATCCCTTCTCCTCCATTTTTCTCTTGGGATCTTGGGCAAGCACGCACACATGCCCAGCATGAGTTTAAGCCACAGGGTTTGGGACTCAAACCGCGATCAGCTACATGGGAGTCCAGCGACATAGCCATTACTCTAACTGCTGGTCCCAAAAGAACCAATGTACTATTACTCATTTAGATAATATCATTAAACTAGTGGCCAAACAAATGTTGTTAGAATCATAATAGCATTATTAAGTTTACAAAATGTGAAAATTCCTGTCAGAAGGATATGTCTGATGGTCTTTTTTTTGGGAGAGGACTTTGCTATAAGGTGCATGCGCTCGCCAGAAAGGCAGAAAGAGACAGAGAGACAGAAAGCGAGAAATCACCCCCCAGGAGGGGATGCCACGCCACAATCCCTTCTCCATTCTCCTCTCGGGATCTTGGGCACACATGCACATGCGCCCAGCGTGAGTTTAAGCCACCCGGTCCAGGACTTGAACTGCGGTTGACCTCATGGGAGTTCAGCGACATAGCCATTACGCTGACTGCTGGTCCCTGATGGTCTTAATCTTAACCACATAGGGTTTAATGTGTGCCTTCTGAGGCTGTGATGTGAGACACCGACATCACCAGCAGAAGGCTCTTATTTGAGGTACTTGGCATAAACCTCAGGAGAGGCCAGTAGAGTCAGACATCTCTAGATCAAGGAACACTCCATAAGACAAATGACCTGGAGTTCTAAAAAAATTTAAGGTTACCAAAAATACTGTAAGTGGTGATAGTTGCTTTCTCAAGATAGACTAAGGAGGAAATACAAATATTTGAATTTTTACTGGATTTTAGGTATAAAACCAAAACACACACACACACAAATACAAAAATAAAACAAATAAAACATGGCTACGAAGGACACTTTTTAGGAAACCGGAGATGCCTGTATGAGCCATGGAAGATGTTACAGAATTAATGTTGACCTTCTTACGTGTTGTAAGGGAGCTGAGGCTGTATTGGAGATATGTTAAGTATGTGTGGGTAAAATGTCATGACATCCACAGCCTTTATTTATTCATTCATTCATTCATTCATTCATTTATTTACTTATGGTAGGTTTTTGTTATAGGGCATGTGCCAGAGAGAGACCAAGAGAGAGAGGGAAAGTGAGAAATAATCCCCCAGGGTTGATGGCCATGTCACAATCCTTTCCCTTCCACTTTTCTCTCATGATTTTGAGTATACACACACATGCCCACATCATGTTTTTTAAGCTACCGGCTCCGGGATTTGAACCATGGATCCATCACTCTAACCACCATGACATCTGCTAGTCCCTATCCACAGTCTACTTTTAAATGGTTTAGGAAAAGGGTATGTATGGTATGATATTAACAGATGTTGGATATGGTGTGGGATATGGGAGTATATATTGTATCGTTTTTTTTTCCTCAACATTTTTTAAGTTGCAACAGAGCACATTTGCTTACCTGTGAGAGAAAAAGAGAGAGTGAGTGAGATGTGTAATGCCCACTGGGGCATAGTTACAATGAAATCCTTTTACCTCCATATTATAATCCCATCCGAGTTTGGGGCCACTCATTTGCAGTGTCCAGTGTGTTTTTTAAGTTGTCAGGGCCAGGATGACCATGTAGGATCCAGTTCACTTAATCACTGAGATAGAGTCGACACTATTGCATCACTCTTCCTTTTTTTTTTTTTTTAAGTGTGACATTTTTCAAAATAAAAACAAACAAGCAGGAGACAATATTTCAAAAGTTTCAGTACATCCTAAATCTCAGATAAATAGATCCATCATCTCTTTCCTTCTTCTGGGAATGAAAATTGGGTAAGGACTGGCTCCTTGACTCCCTCTCACCCCTAGTTTCTGGTCTTATATGCCTCAAAGATTCTCCCAGATTTTTATGTTCATAAATTAAATCCAAGTAAATCACTCAAGAATTCTTACAGGGGTTCTATTGTCCTATAGGAAAACTTGCTTTTAAGCTGAGCATACCATGTAATATCTTCCATTTGATGATCTGATGACCTAGATTTCTCCTTGATCCTTTAAAATGATGGTGTTGAAATTCAAAACTATAATGTGACTCTATTAAATTTTGAAAATTAATTTGACATTGTTAGTATAATTGATTTTAATAGTATTGAATTTGGTTCAATTGTACTTTAACAAATAATTTCAGATCTCTCTTTATTTTGTTCTGATGAACTATAGGATACAAAGTAAAGGCCAACGTAAAAATTTTAGAGCAATACATCTATCAAGCAAGCAACTTCAATTAACTCTATTAATATGGCACCATTTCTTGCATCTTTACATCTCCCTAGGAAGCCAAGGGCAAGTGGCCCCATATGAAGACATATTGCTGTTGCTATTAATAACTGTTATTACTTTGAAGTACAGAGAGATTAACTGATGCACTCTGTCTAATAGGACTTCTCATAGGTGTCATTAGTGAAGCACTCCTGAACTCTAAGACCAATATTAACTCTTCTCTCAGGCATTAAGCAATACCTTTTGATGTCTATGCAGTTTTAAAATTTATAGTAGTTATTTAATCAAACCTAACTTTCATTTGTGAAAATGACATGCTCTGAGCATTTCTCTAGGCAACCAGAAATTGTCATAAAGTGGATCTGAATCTCTCTTCTATATATTTGCTTCACAGGTGGCAGCAATCACAATCTCATCCATTCCCCCCATTTCTTCTACAATATAATGCTCAAAATCTCAGTCTGTGAATGGCTAACATTCTATCGTACGATCCATCTTAGCATGCACATGTATTCACTAAAACATTCCAAGACAAGTAAAAGTTTATTTTCTTTTGTAAAAATGTGTTTACTCCTGTGATTGCCTTTTCGTTAGTGATGTAACACCGGTCTTCCAAATGAGAATGCTTGGTGTTCCGTAAGTGTGTCTTTTCTGTCTCTCTTACCCACCACACAAAGTAGCATAGTGGTGCAGCAGCGGTAACAACAGGTAACAAACAGGTTCAACATGACTGACATCGCAGATCTTTCATTTTTTTGTTCCAATAACCTACAGTATACCAAGTGAAGGCCCAATAGATATGGACCTTAGTGGCAATAGCAATAATGGATTCACATTATGACTGCATCAACACACTGAGCATGTACTCTCACTTACGTTCTGCCCAAATTTGCTTCTCTGTTCTAAGATAGACAATGAGCCTTGACTCAACAAGATTTTTGTGAATAATAAATATGATTATTCAATGTCAAATGCTTGTCATTTTAATAGTGTCTGACAGAGAAAAGATTCTAAAGTTGTGTTTCCTAATCAAGATATATTTGAAGATGCATCTTGAAGAAAAAGTTGGTTGCTGTATGAGTTCTTGAAAGGGCTTTGTTAGGAGTTGGTAGTTTCATTCTTATTGGCTCATCTTGTAAGGAGTGAGTGAGAAGTTTACTCTGACAAATGCAAGGAAGCAGGGACAGAGATGTTAAACTGAAACTGGGAAGGTAGGGAGAAAAAGGGAGGAATCATAAAGAACCTTCTATAAAAAAAACTGAGGGTTTCTGATGCTGGAGAACAAAGGAAAGTTTGTAAGCCAGAGGAAAACATAACTGAGGTGTGTGTGTGTGTATGTGTATGTTTCTGTGTGTGCATGTATGTGTTAAACTGGGAAAGTGAACTGTCGTTTATTCTGCACTGTATATATTTAAGGTGCACAACATGTTTTGAAATACATGCACTAAGTGAAATGATTACTACAGTCAAGCAGATTGACATTTCTTGCAGAGTTACCTTTTTTTGTATAGTATATGTGGTAAAAGTACATAAGATTTACTCTTAAAAGATGATCAGTATATACTACAATATTATTAACTACTGTTTCATGCCATTCATTACATCTCTAGTTTTTTTATTATGTATTTATAAATCGCCAGAAAGCACATACACTCACTGGAGAGATACAGACAGGCAGAGGAAGAGAGGGTGAGAAAGCACTCCCCAGTAGGGCATGGTCATGCTGCAGTCCCTTCTCTTCCATTTCTCCACCCTGTCAGGATTTGGGGAACGCAAGACATACACACACTGTGTTTTTCAAGTCCCTGAAGGCAGGACTGAAACCATGATTGGCCAAGCTAGATCCACTTCACTTAAACATTAAGCTATGAAGTAGGCCTGAAACATTACTTTTTTAAGAAAAATCATATGTAGATCATAGCTAAATTTCTACGCTAATAATTCTTGTTACTTTGATTCAAATTCTAGATAGAAAACAAAGGATTATAAAAGTCTAAAAACAGGGACCAGCATATGGCATAATGGTTACCTTGCTGGACTCCCACATAATTGACTGTAGTTCGAGTCGCAGACCTGGCAGCTTAAAACTCCTGCTGGGCACATGTGCATGCATGCCCAAAATCCCAAGAGGTGAATGGAGAAAAAGGGATTGTGGCATGGCCATCCTCCCTGGGAAGTGATTTCTCTCTTTCTGTCTCTCTCTAGCTCTCTGGTGAACACACACATTCTAATGCAAAAACCTCTCAAAAAAAAAAAAAAAAAAAAAAAAAAAAACTCTAAAAACAAAAACTGCAATTTACTAAAATACGTAGAATGTATACATCTTCAGTTAACTAAATATGAAGACCAAATTGATGTAGCTTCCTTCAATTTTCTCTGTCATCTATTTTGAGTCTGTCCATGCAAACAAAGCAATCAATTATTTCAGGAACCAAATTATGTTATGTGGTTTTGACCTTTTCAAAAATTCTTTTCTTTTTGGTTAGTTATTCAATCTGGCCTCCCTACAGGGTTCTAGGAAAGAATGAGAACAGGTTGGCATTCATATTACCGATGGAATGCCTGTCAATTAAACATTATCACCTGGAGCATTCTTAACCTAACTGCTTTATTATTTTTCACGCTTTAATCAAAGTGAGAATGTTTACCTGGGGGGAAGTCTTTGCACATGTGGACTCACAGAGGAATCTAACAACTTGATCAGTAAAGAGCTCCTTGTCTTTAAAAATGGATAGGTCATATTGAGATTTTTAAACAAAGAGCTAGGAAACAGATGATAGAGTTACCTTTTAATAGAATGACTAAATGACAGAATGTAACTAGAGTAAGGAAAAAAAGATTCCCCTTCACTGTCTCACTTGCCCGACACGTGAGTTAATTTTCCCATTTTATCCTATCTCCTACATTCAAGCTTTGCGGTCTTTGCATGCTAGTGTTTACAAAAATCCCTATTTTGAGTATGTTTGTTCTTTCTGTTGAAATGTTTGCTGAGTTAACTCTGGTTACTTTACACAAATTTTTCACAAAGCATATTCTTACGCACGCCAATACTTTGTACACACAGATAAGTAAAACTCATTAGGCTCCTTCTAATTCAAATATGCTGTGAATTAAGACACCTTATGGAGATTTAGCAACAAAAATGTGTTATGTTTACCTTCATGCCCTTACAATTCTTTTTCCTATGAGCTTCCATACTCTTTGCCTAGTGAACTCATCATTGAAATGCTGTCAGCTGTTGGTATAGTTTTAGTTGATGAATAAATTAATATAATCTATCAGCAACATAAGAAAAGAGCTGCTCTTACTAGTTGGTAGCGGAGATGTCACCAAAGCCCCTCTCCTTTTTTTTTCAGCCTCTCTCCTCTAACTGAGTAGTCTTACTTAGAGTTAAGGGAAAAACATCAACATGCTACTATGTTATAAAGCACCACACTCCTCTCTTCTTTCCCTGAACTAACAGCAATAGCATCACTAATTTGCCTGAGTGTGAAGATGTCTGTAGGAAACAACTGTGATATTTAGGGCTAAGCTTTGGAGCCAGAATTGACACACTGTGTGGTGTAGCCTTTGGCTTTACATAGAAATGCCTGGGAGCATGTAAGAAGATGAAAGCTAAAGGGATAGCTAGAGAAGAAGGGAGTGGGCTTTGGACACTAACTTCATGTCAGCCATTTCAGTCCCACTTTGATCTGTTTAATAGTTTGACCTTGTAGAAAAAGATCTCTTTCTCAAAAGAAACTGTTGCTTGCCTCATTTTTTTTTCTTAATTTTAAAATTTCTATAATCATTCTGACTGTCCATACTTACAGTTGAAAACATTAGAAACTTTATTCCCCAACTAATGTATCAAAAACTGGTATTCAATGTAATTGAATCAGGTGCAGCTTTCCTTAATTAAGCTCTCAGTGTGGTTCATGAAAGACAGATGGCCTTGGTGTCAGTGTTTTGGCTGCTTTCAGTTTCAGTTTCACTCGTACAGTTCTCCAAGGACTAGAAACAAATTTGTATCAGTGACACTGAAAAACGAAGCCTTTGTAATTCTGTCCTCCTTTTTCACATTCATAAAGTCTACCTGATATAGTGGAATACATTGTTTTTTGTTTAACTTAGATGTGACTTGGCTGGACTCGAGTCCATGTCTAGATCTCATGTTCCTAGGAGTTTTATGACTCTGATATGTGGAGGAAACTTTTTATTTTTCATCAAGACCATTTGTGATTCCCTATAGCCTCCCCAACTAACAAGCACACATCATTTTTAAGAATTATCCTGTTAGGAATTAAGCAGATTGCCCAAAGAAAATATCAAGAAAGTTATTACTTTCCTGCTATGTGCTAACATCACATTTCAAAGAGATAAAATTAATCATAAAACCATTTGAAGAACAGAGTACAAAAAAGAGGAAATAAGATATGGTCCTAAGTAATAAAATATACAAAAAAGAAACAGCAATAAAGGCAAGTGCAAATACAATGACAGGAGGCAAAAGAGAAGAGCAATTATTTATAATTGAGGCAAAAATGAGAAATTTTTTTTTATATAATGGCCACTTCCCAGTTTTATATCCAGAAATATATTACTTTGTGCCCAATTGAACAAGAAGCTTAGCATGAGCTTGTTCTGCTTCCTCAGTGTCTAGATTGAAGGTTGATGTGCAAATACCTATTTTTTACCTGTCCCGTGAAGCTTTGGCCCTCGATATAAAAGCAGTTTCTAAGCACGGGGGTAGGATTTTATACAAAAAGTACAATGCCAAGACTTCAGATTCCAGTTTTGGTCTCAGTGTTGTCTAAGGGAACTCACTTTGTTTCACCTGTGTGCTCACACTCCCCCAACAGTTTCACCTTTAGTGTTGTGCTTTTCTGCCTTTGTGTGCCTGTAATTCTGAATTTCTTTCATCTATATAACCATCATATTGTATTGTTTTGTTTTTGAGAGGTTTTTTGTAATAGGGCATGTGTGCCAGAAAGACAGAGAGAGACAGAGAGATAGGAAGTGAGAAATCATCCCCCCACGGGGATGGCCATGCCACAATCCCTTCTCCATTCTCCTCTTGAGATCTTGGGCATGCATGCACACACGCCCGGTGTGAGTTTAAGCCACTGGGTCCAGGACTCGAACCAAGGTCGACTACATGGGAGTCCAGTGACATAGCCATTACACTAACTGCTGGTCTCAACCATCATACTGTATTGTAACTGCTGGTTTGTGAGGTCTCTTCCACTGGAATTAATATGTTGCTCGGTTTGATGTTCATTATACCCACAGTGTGTACTCCAGTGTGTGCAATGTGGCAGTGATACTAAATAAGTTTCTGTTAAATGGAGAGGTTTTACCATAGGTCATGCAGCTATAAAATATTATCCTTGTTGAAGAAACATTTCAAGTAATTGATTGGATGAATGGCACAGCATGGTGCCGTACAACACAGACAATTTATGAAGTTAGTCCTTATAAGAGACCACATATAAACACAAGCCACAGACTTTTAGCTTATAGAAGGTCAAGGCCAAACTTAAGGACATTTTTAAAATAAATTATTATTTTGTGTGTTTGTTCTCAGGTTTCTACCATAAAGCATATGTACTCACCAGAGAGAGACAGTGAGAAATCATCCCCCAGGGGGATGACCACACCACCATCCCTTCTCATCTGTTCTCCTCCTGGGATTTTTTGGGCAAACATTCACATGTGCCTGGCATCAATTTCAAGCTTCCAGGTCCAGGACTTGAACCACAATTGGTCATGTGGGAATCTAGTGCCTTAACCACCACGCCACCTACTGGCCCTGAAATATATTATTTTTAATATTATATAGATAAGTGAATTATCTTTAAGAAGATTTATTGAAACAAAATATTTTAAAAAATTGCCCAATACATATGCCTACACAATACATACAGAATCATCAAAAATGATATTTTAGGAACCTAAAATTATTATATGTGTCACTATAAATCAATATTAAGCCTGTTCATCATTTTCTAGAGTCTGTTAGTGAAAACTACCCTTTTTTATTTAAATCCTATACCCAATTCCTGGAATATAGTACTAATTCATAGTTGAATCTATGCTATACTATTAATTTTTTAAAATTGGTTTCTGGACATATTAAAGTAGCTTATGAAAGGGTATGTATGTTTGAGATATACATGTGGATTTGTGTGCATAGTTATGTGCGTGTGTGTGTGTTCGTGTGTGTGCATGCATGCACATGGACAAAGAGACAATATCAATTTTGTTTTCTGGGAAATTCTAGTTCATAATTTTTACTCAGAAATACCTCCTAAATTTTCTACAATAAGCATAGTCCTGGTAAGGAAAAAATACAGAACTAGAAAATAAGTTACAATCTATTGAAAATAATACCAGAATTTACAAATCCAGATCCTTAGGCATGGGACAGACAGTCCATTGTTAGAATGGCATGCGGAAGTATAAGACTGAAAAGTTAGGAAACTACTAAGAAGTGGTATCAGGGATTCTGTCCTCTCCAAAATGCCATTCTCTCCCTATTACAAGAAAAGTCTACTTCTGTCATTATTTTCCAGGAGAGTACCCAACTAAAAAGCTATTTTGCAGCAAAACCAGTTCTTTGTGAAGATTGAACAGCATTTTCACCTCACAAGGTTGACCTAGGTTCAAGTGTGATTCTAACTCCCAGGTTTATTGTTAGGAGCAAAGATGCTACTTGTGAGAGAAACTGGAAATGTGTAAGTCTATCAATGCACACATGAATGGCATTCCAGTTATTTGATACCATCGGTGTTGGCAAGGAGCCAGGACTGAAAACCAGAAGATGAAATTATTTACTAGAGAAAAATCAGCCTGAGAATTTCTGCTTTACAATTTCTTTTCTTGAAATGGTGGTCTGTTGTGTGACGGTGTGACACAGGGGTGGGGGGATGTTTGCTTTATTTTTTAAATGAATAAATAGAGATCCATATCTCTTTCATTTCTGCTTTGTAGGAAAAACTGTGCTGAATCCAGAAAGAGTGGTTAACATTTCCAGAGTTGATTTTCTTTCCAGAAATGCCTCAACTTTTTGTTGAAGGATTATGAGGTAAGAGCTAAGGTTGGGCTAATTGAAATATTTAAAAATTAGTTGTTGGGTTTTTTTTATATAATTCTGTTATCAGGTACATGTGCTCACCAGACAAAGAGTGACAGAGAGAGAGAGAGAGAGAGAGAGAGAGAGAGAGAGAGAGAGAGAGAGAGAGAGAAACAGAGAAACTCCTCAGAGGGGATGGCAATGCCACAATTCTTTCTCCTCCATTTATCCCTGGGGATTTTGTTCATGCAGGCACACAAGCCTGACATACTTTTCAAGTCACTGGTCCAAAACTAAAACTGCACAGTTGGTCATATGGGATCTAGCTGCCTTAACCATCATGCCACATCTGGCCCACAAAAATAGTTTTTGAGAGGTGTGACAAGTTAAAGAAAAGGACACTTTTGCCTTCTGGAGCTCTCCAGATCTCCCTACAAGTGAACAGATTAGAGAGCACATCTCTGCCATTTAGCTTGCTCATCACTTTATTCATTCTGTGTGTTCAGAGGTAAAAACTCATTTATATTGTGTTGGCTTATCCAATCAAACAAACCTCACCAATGGTTCATGTCAATTCCCTTTATTCACATTTAAATAGAGAAGGAGCACAGTACAGTAGACACAATGTAAGTTTACGGTGAAAGAATCTTGTCATATTTAATAGACAATATCCAGGCAATTTACTTATCACCTGTGAGCCTGTTTTCTTTTCTATAAATTATAAACAATAATATTTATAGTGCAGACATGTGAGACTGAAGATATTTTGTGTACAATTGTTGGCACATACTAAATGCCTAACAAATAAGTGCCATTATAATTACTGATTCTGGCCTAGAACCAATGTCTGCATGTGTATGTTTGCATGATCAATGTATTTACTACATATCATTAAACAAACCATGGGTTACCTTGTTTCTCAAGCATGGGGTTTATTCAGCCTATTTAGTTTCGGCTGCTCCAGGTTAACTGTTCCTATCGCTGTTTGGTTTATGAAACACACGGAACACTTCTGACAGAGTGATCTTCCTAAAATGCAATTGTGTTCCACACCACTCCCCTTCTTAGACCTCACTATGCTTTCTCGACTTCCTGTGGATGACTTTAACAAGGTCTAGGTTGCATGAACAGCATTTGTAATCATGCGCTTGCCAACTTCTCAAGTGCTAGCTCTCAACAAAACCTCTCTCTCCACTAACACACACATGCGCATACACACCAACATGAGTCCCATGAACTCTGGTTTTTCTTTGAACTAATTCACGCTGTCCCCTTAATCATGGAATGCCAATTTCTGCTAAATCCTTAAAACATCTTTTTGCTTTCTTTGCTGAAACCTTTTCTGACTTCCTAGACTCTAACATGCCCATATAGAGCTCTCTGGACCTACTGCTGTCACTGCAGTAGCTTTGGTTTCACTGGGGTGAAATTGCTTGTTAATTTGTATGTCTCTCATGCTAACCTCATGGCCTTACAGGAACAGGAGTTTTCTCCCTCTCTCATTGTTTCATTGCCAGTGAATTACACCATAAATCACGTGGAGCATGCTCTTAATGAGTACTGGTTAATGGTGGAATAAATATGTTAATATTCTAATGCACAATTTGTACCCCAAACATGCCTTAAAATTTCAATCATCCACTTGCTAGTTAGCCATCTTCCCTATGTCTCACAGTTAGCAGGAAAGAGACTACTGCAGAAAGAGAATGCTTTTATCACCAGCAATTCTGATGTGGAAAGGCACAGGATGTCAGACGCTCTCAGAATTTTTACTTTCCTATGTGTCTACAGGAAGGCAGATAATGAGATATTAAAAAGAATTAATAAGTTAGAGAGATTCAGCTTCAGCCTTGGACAATCATTTTTATTTCTTATATAAGAAAAAAAAGAAACAGATATCCATTTTCATCTATTATCCCATAATTGTTTTTATCTATATGTTTTCTTCTAACATGAATTGAGAGACGATGGTAAGCAAATAAAAATGCAATAGTCATTGTATTTGAGTGTTCGGATTATGGATGCTTTTTTCCTATGTTACTCACATTTCTATAATGTTAAATTACTTTTATAGTAATAGATAAAATGAATAGAGAGTGAAGAAAGCAGTTAGGCTTTTGAATCACCTTCATTTGTCCTGCTGCAAAGATCAGACAACAAAAACCCTGGATGCAATAAAAATCACTGCAGCCCACTTCAGTACCATGCAGTTTATAGAATTCAGTGTTTACTGGTTGAGGATGGTGAGAAAAGAAGAGGAATCAAGACATGACTCGCAGCAATCCAGTTTTCCAAACTAAGACAGTTACTGTGACTTACACACATGCGCACACACATACATCTCTTTCCAGTAGATCTAAAGCTCATAGCATAGAATTGGCAGAAAGCAGTTCTCAGAATGTGACCTTGAGAACAACTGACTTGTTTCTTCAAATTGCGAAAGCCTACTTTATTATCTTTCTTGCTTCTGTAAGCCAGTTTCTTCGAAGAAGTGCAAGAAGTTGTAGAAAGCAGAAATGCAAAATGACTACATATATTCTACTGGTTTCTTGAAGTCACATGCCTTGACCTTTTTTTTTTTTTTTTTTTTGAGAGGCTTTTGCTATAGGGCGTGTGCGCTCGCCAGACAGACAGAGAGAGACAGAGAGACAGAAAGCGAGAAATCACCCCCCAGGGGGGATGGCCACGCCACAGTCCCTTCTCCTCCATTCTCCTCTCGGGATCTTGGGCACGCACGCACACGTGCCCAGCGTGAGTTTTAAGCCACCGGGTCCGGGACGCGAATCGCGGTTGACTATGTGGGAGTCCAACGACATAGCCATTACGCTAACTGCTGGTTCCCAATGCCTTGACCTTTTGTAAACCATGAAACCACATGAGCCTGGACGTTTATTTCCTGTCCCTGCCCTTGCTATGGCATTGCTGCAGAGTTCTGTGGGGTTTCCTGGCACCTGAGTAAATGCCAGGCAGTCAGCCCAATCCGATAAGCACATCTCCATGGTGTCCACAATATTCATGTTACCTAACTTGGAAATTTGATCCCAATTTCTATGCTGCAGAATCATGTAATTCATAAAGGAAAAAAAAAAAAAAAACTCAAATACTGTTTTTTGGAGAAAGAAAAAAACTATGATTTCAGAGCTAGGCAGAAAAATTATTTAATTGAATGTTTTATGCGGTTAAAGATATTTTTTCAGTCATTTACATATGACTTTTGTAATGTGCCATTCTGCATTACAAGGTTTCTGGAGAAGTATCACACCTAAATCGCAAGTCCTCTGACCATTTTATGGAGCAAAGGCTTTCTGTAAACATCACTGAAAGAACACATTATGTTTTATGCTAATTCAGTTTTACTAACTCAGTCTTTTGGAGCTTACGTGGGGAAGACAAACTTATTGTCAAAGAATGATGATCAGCATGCTGCTTATCTTTTGTTCATATTCTGGCCCTCTCTCAGTAATCTCCTCCAATGTTAGGTTTAAATCCACAGTTACCTGAAACACTGTCTCTTTGCAACTGAAGAGTAAAAAAGGCATAAGATCAATCGCATTGGTGATATCTTCCATATTAACAGTAGCCCTAAAAGGCAATCAGGGTAGAATTCTAAAACCTGCCACCACTGATGAGCCCCCCAAATAATATATGGACACCTGGCACTTTATAGCATTCTTTAATGCCACGTCGAAAAGCATTGTTACTTAACATTTCTTTGAATGCTCCCTAAGGTAAGGAAAGAAAGAAGGTATTGTTATTTTCTTCCTTCCTTCCTTCCTTCCTTCCTTCCTTCCTTCCTTCCTTCCTTCCTTCCTTTTCCTTTCTTTCTTTCTTTTTGAGAGGTTTTCACTATAGGGCACATGCGCTCACCAGAAAGACACAGAGACACAAAGAGACAGAGAGACAGAAAGAGATTCTCCTCCATTCTCCTCTCGGGATCTTGGGCATGCACACACACGCACC
Organism: Tupaia tana; assembly: GCA_026018925.1. Classification (NCBI taxonomy): domain Eukaryota; kingdom Metazoa; phylum Chordata; class Mammalia; order Scandentia; family Tupaiidae; genus Tupaia; species Tupaia tana. The sequence continues at coordinate 79,174,562 of JAKSZU010000015.1, forward strand.
AGGCATGAGTTTAAGCCATCAGGTCCAGGACTCGAACCACTGTTGACTACAAGGGAGTCCAGTGACATAGACATTCCGCCAACTGCTGGTCCCTTCTTATTATTTATTTTTTTGGTATTGTTATTTTCATCACAATATTATATAAAGAAAAGTGAGGCACAGTGAGAATAGACAATCGATTGAACATTATTTTTTTTTCCTTTTTTGGAGAGGTTTTTGCTATAAGCACGTGCATTCGCCAGAAAGACAGAGAGACAGAAAGTGAGAAATTACCCCCCCACCCCCGGGGGGATGGCCATGCTGCAATCCCTTCTCCTCCATTCTCCTCTCAGGATCTTGGACACACACGCACACGCACTCAGAGTGACTTTAAGCCACTGGTCCAGGACTTGTACCTTGGTTGACTACATGGGAGTCCAACGACATAGCCATTATGCTAACTGCTGGTCCTGATGGAACATTATTTTAAAATTTAGTAATACTGTCAGGTCTAACATTTGAGTCTGGTGCTGGCCAACAGAATTACTGATAATTTACGTGTCAGTAGACACCTGTGGCTTGTACTTACTGTATCTACTCAACCAGGCAGTCCCACTATAGCCACTCCCCTTCTGCTCTGTCTGGCAGTCACCCGACGGATTTTGTTACCATTCTTGGGAAGCTGCTTTTTACTATCATGATTCCTCTAATCTCAAAGCCTGTGGTGCTCATGGAGCATGGAGGAAGACTGCAACAACAAAGGCTGACAGGTTGGGGTCAGTAGGTGGCGAGGTGTTTAAGGCAGCTGGACTGAACATGGCTGACTGTGCAGTTGAATCCCAGACTCTGTTGCTTGAGAATCACCCCAGGCACATGAGTGTGTATGCCCAAAGTTCTGAGGGGAGAATGGAGGAGAAGTAGGGACTGCAGTGTGGTCATCCCCCAGAAAGTGGATTTCTCACTTTCTCTCTTTCTGACTCTGTCTCTACAGCAAGCACACATACCCTATAGCAAAAAATAATAATAATAAAATAATAAAATAAATAAACAGGTTGAATAGAAAGGATGTTTTAATCAATTTGTTTTTTTCTAAATAAAAAAAAAAAAATGAGAAAATACCTGGAGATATTTTACCATTTACTAAGTTCCTGAAAAACTATGTGGACCATTTCTACCATTATTATGGCCTTCCCAATACTTTGAAGTATGTTAGCTCATTTTGTAGTAATGACAATAACAAAATGCAACAAGCAAATAATTTTGTGTTGTTTTTAAACAGATAAAAACAAAAACATAAGATAAGGTAACTCTCCAGTTAGAGAACCAAAAAGTGTAGAATGTGCATAAATGATGACACTAAAAATATTCTATGCCAAGTACTCAGGTTTAACAGTGAGTTCAATTACAATCATGTGTGTTTTATTAAAAGCTTACAAATCAGTAAAATTCTGTAAACTATGTGTGTTACTTCTTTTTTTTTATTTTTTATTTTTGGAGAGGTTTTTGCTATAGGGCACGTGCACTCACCAGGAAGACAGAGGGAGACAGAGAGACAGAAAGTGAGAAATCCCCCAGAGGGGATGGCCACACCGCAATCCCTTCTCCTCCATTCTCCTCTGGGGATCTTGGGCATGCATGCACATGCGGCCGGCGTGAGTTTAAACCACTGGGTCTAGGACTCGAACCGCAGTCGACTACGTGGGAGTCCAGCAACATAGCCATTACGCCAACTGCTGGTCCCTTAATAAATATAAATGTGTACGTATTTGTGTGTGGGGGGGGGGAGGTGTGCACATATAAAGTTAAAAATCTACATTTCTCCAGCATATGAAAACTAATTTTGCTCATTTCTTCCTCCACCCTCAAGTTTCACATTAGCTTAAATGCCTACATTTTTCTATCAAATATCTTCACACATTTTACCTATTCTCTAATGACACCTTGCTCTTTTTTGTGTCCCAAAATTACCCTGAACATTCTTACTTCCATTGTATGTGGATCTTCTCTTAGTGAGAGTGCTCTTCCCACCTATTCCACCTACTAAATCTTATATTCCTCAGATCATATGCCTCCCACTACAGGGAGACTTTTCCCTCAACAGAATTTATCACTCCTTCTTCAGTGTTTACTTAGCAATTCTGACCTCAACATCCTATTTTGCGCATAAGATGTTGTTTGAAAACTTCTTGTCTGAAAGCAACATGAGGTGAGAATAATTTTAATTTCTGCAAAATACCTACGTATAAAATAAGTTAAATAATGATGCCTGAAAGAATTTTTTTTAAAAAAATCAATCTGAACAGACAACTTTCAAAGGAAGACATATGAAGGCCAACAAGTGTCTGAACAAATCTCCAATATCTCTTATCCTAAGGGAAATGCAAATCAAAACCACAGTGATGCACCACCTAACCTCAGTTAGAATGGCTATTATCAAAAAACAAAGAATAGTGAAGGCCTGGTGAGGCTGGGGTGAAAAAGGAACCTTCCTGCACTGTTGGCGGGATCGTAAATTAGTACAGCCACTGTGAGAAATGACATGGAGGTTTCTCAAAAATTTACAAATACTGGGTGTTTGGAAAAGTCATGACACATTTTGTATAGAAAAATATGTCATGACTTTTCCAATAACCCAACAGAACTACTACATAACCCAGTAATCTCACTGCTGGGCATTTACCCAAAGGACAAGAGATCACTAAATCAGAAAAGCACTTGCATATACATGTTCATTGCAGCATAATTCACAATCGCTAAAATATGAAATCAAGTTAAGTGTTCAACAACTGATAATTACCTTAAGAAAATGTGGCACATGTACACAAGGTACACTACTCAGCCATGCAAAAATGGCAAGATTCTGAAGTGGATGAATCTAGATTTAATGCTAAGTGGGATAAACCAGACTATGAAAGACAAATGCTATATCTCCTTGTTCAATATCTACCAAATGCCTCCACTTTATGGCAGAAATTGAAAAATGTGAAGACAGAGAAGTAGAGAGGACAACTGTAGCTACCTCAGGTGGCATTGGGATCAGGGTGGGAAGGGCTCAGGAAAAAGTGCTTAACAGACACAAGAATGCAGGTAGAAGCAAATGGCTGTGAAACAGCACAAAACAACAAAGAAAGAAAGGAACTTTGCCAAATAGATAGGTGTGTGTATGTGTGTGTGTGTTCACACATGTATGTGTGTGTATATCACAAACAAAAGTAAACTAGCAAAAATTAAAGGTGCACATAATACAATGTGGTGCTGCTGAAAACAATAAATATGGTAATGTGTTTGATTTGATCATCCTTCATTTCAGGCACATTTTGCAAAACCATATTGTTTTCCACAAAGATGTACAATTCAATGTAAATTTTAAAGAGCCCTAGAAAAATGAAATTAAAAACAGATTTTAAAAAAAGAAATGGAAAAAAATCCAATTTTGAAGCAGCATTTATGTTTCTGTTGATTTTCTTCTGAGGACTTTTTTTTAAATTTATTGATTTACATTTAATCCATCTTTACAGTGTACATTTCTTTTTCCAGCACAAATACTATGCGTGTCAGTCAAGCCAAAGATATTACTCTATAACTTATCAGCAAATAGAGAAATAGGGGTTGTGTGTGTGTGTGTGTGTGTGTGTATGTGTGTATATATCTATATATACACATATATAAATATATGAAAATAGAAATGGAAAATTATTGATGATAACATGTATGATTAAGCTACTATGCAGTATATTCTTGATGTTAAATCACATTGTGTATGCTGTGACGATGCTCAGGGAATGAATGTAAATTAATTAATTTTTAAAAATGTTTCAGAAGAAAATTACAGTGCACTCGTCACTATATTCTCGCTTTGTCCATATTCTTACTTTAAGGTATTTTATGAACCAATAAAATGTGGAAAAATTTAGTATAGAAGGGAGAGAAGGGAAAGGGGAAAGAAAAAAACAAGTAAAAATATGACAAAACAGCATCAAAAACTCAAACGTCTATTCAAGCATTTCTGTTACTGCTCACAAGGAGATTATCAAAGTACAAAGCTTAGAGTAGCAAGTTGGCACAGGATCTCCTCAGCTTGATAATCTTTTCAGGATAAATAGGCACCTAACACTTTTCCTTTACAGTCTTTGCACATAAAAACTATAGCGTTCAGAATGCAATTCCCTCAACAAAATTCCTATGTAAAGCAGTCATAGAATAAAACTAAAATCTTAGGAATAGGTGACATTTATCACAGCAAATATTTTAGTTAAATAAATTATTTTGTTGTACAGGTTTATTATTCTAAAATAATATATTTTATTTGTTTATTATTCTAAATAATATACATTTTGCTATTTTTTGATAAGTATTTTATTCACATAGTCAAGACATAGCCATTAAGCACACATTATATGCTAGACACTATGCTAGGCAAGAGAATGAATATAAATTTTGCATTGTTCCTATTCTCAAGAATTCAGTCTTGAGGAGAGGCAGGGTTACATAATAGTTAAAAGCACAAGCCTCGAGTACAAAGACTTCCATTTCTTTCTCAGCTGAATCACCTCATCATTTGATGTGGGTAGTTCCCTTAGCATCTCTTCAACCTTTTTCTTCTTCTGTAGACTAGGAGACAGTAAAAGTCCATACCTCACTGGGTTATTGTGAGAATTAAATAAGCTAATTTATGCAAATACACAAGATGCTTAGTCCACAGGTTGAAATTTAATAAGTTCTCTGTAATTATTGGTATTAATAAGTGTGATTCAAGGTGAAAAGTGCTATGATCAAGGAATACAGAATATACTACGCCAATGGGAAAGGACGAGACCTCATTCTGTCAAACAGAGTTGGACGAGCCTTCTCGGAGAGAGAACTGTTGCAATGCAAGTAAGGTTTGAAAAAGGAGTAGGAATTTTCCAGGTGACATCACTGAGAAAGTGTTTCCAATTAAGGAAACATACTCAGATAAATATATTCAAGAGATCAGTAAGCAGCACAGTAAGGCTAGAGCAGAAGCTCATGCTGAAGGGATTATGGGGCATGGCAACAGGATCCAAGAAATATCCAGAATCAGAGGGATGTGAATGGGTGTCCATTTTACAAAGATTAATATGGCTACAGTTTATAGAACATATTTAAGAGAGCTCAAGAATTAAGTTAGAAACAAGTTGGGGGTTACTTCAAGTATGTCATGCCATAGATGACAAGATCTTGATCTTAGTTATAGTCAACCAGATGGAGATGAGAAAGTGATGAAGAAGCATCAAAATGATGTTATGATTGGTAGTGGGACTGAGATATCACCCTAATACCAGAGCAGAAGAAAGTGTGTCCTTCAAATGAGCTATTTTTCACCCACTTGCTGTAATGAAAATAAACATATAAATACTTGCACATCACCCTTACTAGTAGACAACATTCTATTTCAACAAATGTTTGAGAACTATTGGGTAATTTGGAAAGACATGACGTACTTTTGTTTAGAAAAATATGTCATGACTTTTCCAACGACCCAATAATTAGATCATATTACAAACAGTGGCGAGAAATCAGTCCAGTGAGTGCCATCCTGACTAGGTTTCTATATGAGAATTTTCTCAACTAATATGCACAAAATATAAGATCCATTCTTAGATGACTAGAATTTAAATATTAAAAGAAACAAAATACCAGCAAAGATTTCTCAATGTGAATATGTAATGTAATATTATCTCCTTGAGAATTTTTTTTTAGATTATGAACTAATCCTGTAATACTTTATAATCTTCTGGTAAGTACTCAGAGCCTGTTTATTATTTGAGAGAGTTTGCTCTAGTAGAAAAAAGTCACCACTTGGAGACTTGATTATTTTGGTGGTCACATGATCTTTGAGAAGGTTACCTACCTGCTGAGTCTACTCATACAGAAACTGAGGACAATAACACTGTCACACATGATTGGTTGAGAAGATAAAGTAAACTGTAGATTAAATGTAACTGGGATATCTCAGCTATATATTAAGTACTAAATGAATGTTAGTTCATTTTTCACGATCATCCTTAATATTTAAGAATGTTATATACTCCAGTGTCCTCAGAAGTGTCCTGGTTTATCCTTGTTGTCCTGGTGGCCTTAATTTGGTATTCCTCTAGGATTAAAAATATGTTTTAATAAAGTATTTAAAAAATAATTTCATTAAACCTCAAGGAGACTACTGGAGGAGCTCTTAGGCATACTTATGCATAAAAGAAACTCTTTAATATGGTTCTGAAGCCTGGGCGGCAAGGATTTTCCTTCTTTCCTTTTGATAATGTAACTCATATGATAGGCACAGTCTTGGTTTAAAGTCAGAGTCTTGTAGTTGTTTTCCTATAACATTTTCCAGCCTGTATTTCATAATCTCACTTGCAGCTAAATGTGCATTTCGCTGTACTCTTATAAGTGAAAGATAAGCAGCAATGATGTGCATACGTTAGTATCTCCTTAATATGAAATTTCTGGTCCTTCATGTTCTCTCTTTTACCTTCTGCAGGCCTGGATATGCCCACAGTGCTCTTCAGTCAGCTTCAACCTCGGGAATGAGGACAACAGTCTAATGTAGCTGCAATGTGTATCCCACAGTAATCTCAGAGCAGAGCCAACTATTTGTTTTGGACCCCTCACATCCACTCTTAAACACCTTTCTCACCTATACGAGAAAGAATAAGACATCTCTTTTGTTTGCAAAAAAACAACTGTGTTAATAGAGTTTGAGATGATTCAAGTAGGTTTCCACTTCATAACTTTGCCTTTGTCTGTGATCTCCTCTAGTAAGGTGTGAAATACATGTGCAATGAATCAATCTTTCACTTTAACAGGTGGTTAACCATGAAAGAATGCAGTTCCTCTCTCTTCTGATGACAGTTTCTCAGATACAGCAAAACTAACCATCCTTTTTATCATGCATAGTATGCAGGAGAGTTGCTAACACAATAGCATATTTTGACATGAATAGCTAGAGGTAGGAAACTCCTTCTGGTCTGGCATGGTAGCAGAAGTGTTTGACACTATTTGGTGCTTGGTGTGCCAGCCAGTCTACTGCACCAGAGGAAAAGTGAATTGGAGTAAGTTAGGCATATTTGAAACATGTTCAGTTAAATAGAGGTCAAGCAGTTCTGTCAATGAATGCAAAGGGGGTAATTTGAACTCTTTTACTACAGTGGTTTGGTCATTTGTGAATGGGATAAATCTATAATTATAACTGCATTTAATTATATATATAGTATTGCTTTCTAATTTGTAAATAAACTTTTCAGCAGTAATAACCTAAACAAAATAGAGGTGTATGTTTAATGAAAGTTAAAGATTGACTTTCCATTGACACAGAAAGTTGATGAATAATATAAACTTATACAAATATTCTTTTGACGTTCATCATCGAATGTTAAGGTCAAGTCATATCATTGACCTTGTGAAAGCTGAAGGACACAAATCTACAGAGTCAACAGCTGTTTCAAAAGGTGTGGTAGTTTATTATCACTGCCTGAAATGATAATGCATCCTACATAGAGATACAGAAAGCACATGACTTTTAATTTAGATCAAGAAACTATGTTCTATAATAATTTTGCCCATTTTAATTTCAAGTTGTTTTCTGTTGATTAAAAAAAAGGACACTGCTGAAGAAGGTTAACTGTAATAGTTAAGTAATGAAATTTATAGCAAAATCACTAGATACTTATTTTTTTCATCCATTTTATGGAATAAACTTTCCATTGAAAACCTTTCATTCCATCAAAGGTGAAATATCTGACAATACTGTAAATGTGGTTATAAATTCAATTAAAAAGATAAACATTGAAGGTTAAATTGTTTGTTTTTGGATGATAATAAAAGTCTCATTTTTTTTTCTTATTGCCACTGGACAGGGGTGCTCACCAGGGAGAAACCCTTCCCAGTGGGGCATGGTCATGCCACAATCCCTTCTCCATTTCTCTATCCTGTCAGGATTTGGGGCATACGTGCACATGTACTGAGCATGATTTTCAAGCACCTAGGTAGGATTTGAATAATGTTCAGCCATGTAGGATTTAGCTCCTTTAACAAGTAGGCCATGGAGCAGCTCTAAAGTTATAAATTTTTGGCGTGCATACAACAGCATGAAAAAGCAATGTTATCATTATGTAAAAAAAAAAGTATTGAACAGAAATATAGTTGCAATTTGTTGTGATATACGTTCAATTCATAAGTATATCAAAACAAGCTGTCATATTTTTACCAATCCAAGTAGAAGTAGTAACCAAAAGAACAAATATATATTGAAAGAGTAATTGAACTTCAAAATATTTATGATGTAGCTAATGTTGTATGAAAAAAAAGTTTCAGCATCTGTCAGTATTCCTTTGTCTCTCTGTGGCCCAGGATTTTAAAATATTTCAGTTTCTGAAGAACTACTTTTACATGAATGTTTTTCCTTTCTCAATATTGAATTAATTTTGTAAATGAGTTTCATAAGTTGCTTGCATTTTATTCAAAGCCAGTTCAGAATTTTTGAATAAAGTACACAAAAAGATTGAAGTACACAAAATGATGTCTTTTAAAAACGTTAATATAGTTGGAAATAATGATAATAAAGCAAACAAAAAACAGTATTCAAATTTATCCTTAAAAGCACAAAGGTTAGATCAGAACAAAAGCTCAAAAGTGTGCGTACTGTTCTAATTTTTAAATTCTTTGAGTTTTATCCTATTTCAAATTTTGTAAAGAATCATTTTAAGGACTATCATTTCTAAACATGTACAACTATTATATGCCAATTAAGAAGTATCATTTTAAAAAAGAAAAAAGCAATTTGAAGAGGAAGACACATGTAAACCATATATACATATTATTTAAGATATACAAAATTTCTGTGTTTTGTTTAGGAATGCAGATATACTTAATAAAGTCCAAAAGCAAACATAGGAATAATGAAGATTAAATTTTCAGGAGAAGACTGCCATGTGGATTGGAGAGGGCTGTTTATGGAGCTTAAATCAGTTTTTTTTTTTTTTTTTTTAAAAAAAACTAAGATATTTGTTATAGGGTTAGGGTGATTTTTTAAAAATATTTTGTATATTTGAAATAGTCAATAATGAAACTTATACACCTATCCATCTATGAAGAGATTTCCAAAACTGTATAACTACCCACATAAGGGGAACTTCAAAATGTTCATGGAAAATCATAACTAAAATACAAATGCATCCTGGGGCAAAACTTTTGGAATACATGCATAGCTTTTCCACAATACACATTATTTCATGAACTTCTTAAAAGACCCCTTGTGTATATGAGAAAACATATATCAAAATCTTAGGAGTGCCTATTTGCTGAGTTAAAGAATTATGGTTGAGGTTTTTCTTATGTATACTTACATGTATTTTCTAAAAATTTCATCTAGAATTTGTATCATTCACAGTATCAAGAAAAAAATTAGTTTTTGATGAAAGGGATATTTTATCACAAATAGACCCACTGAATAAACAAGGCCCTCAGTGCCAAAGGCAGGTCATATTTAATTTTCTGAAATTAAATTTCCATTTCTCTAACATTTTATACTCTTACTCCAGGGTGTTGAGCTTCAATTATCAGGCAGATTTCAGCAATAGCTAAGCCAATTTGTAAATGCTGCACTTTCTCCACACTTTCTCCATCAGCTGTTAGTCTGCGTACTGTCTTACTGGTGGCTTCTGAGCCTCTGAGATCCAAAGAACTTGGGAAACAGTTCCTGCCCTACTGTTGGTGTTTCTCCTTTCCTCAGCAGCCAGGAGGGAATGAAGAACAATGGCAGACACAGAAGTGTGGCCAGTCTGTCCTACCCATGTCCCCTGCTTCTTTTTGAGGCTTCTGTTCAGTACTTCATTCTTACTCACGTGCCCCTAACTTGTGTCCAGAAGAGAGCACAGGCAAGTCCGCACAACCAGCTCTGCTGTACGTGCAGCACCTAGGTCGGACATGGGTGAATTTGGTGACATGTGGGACCCTAGCTTGTGATCTCTCATGCCAGAAAAAAGAAGGAGAAAAAGCTTCCCCCTGGAACTCTCAGCTCCAGCAAGAGTTGGTTTAATTTCATTTCCAGATTCCACCTGTTGGTATCTGCTTATGGGGGTCTGTTTCCCCTAATATGAGAATGTAAGAGATTCCCTAACTAAAACACCAAAAGGTATTTCCTATGTAGGTGCACATAGGCATGTACACGTGCATGTGCATACACACACATACACATACACACACTGTGTGTGGTAGCCACTAGCCACATGTGGCTTTGAGCCCTGAAAAGATGGCTGCTGTGAACAGAGAAATGACATGAGGATGATATACACAAAGGATTTTGAAGACTTAGTTTGAAAATAAGAATGTAAAATATCTCACTAATGATTAAAAAAACCCCACTGGTTACATATTGAAATAATAATATTTTGGACCTATTGCTTAAGTAAAAGATATAACAATATTTTTAAAATAAAACTTATATTGTACATATGAAATGATAGAAATTTAGAAGATAATTTTTCAAAATTATCAAAATAGTTAGAAGAACTATAGAAGCAACTTTTTTGACTTATAAAACATATTTGCCAAAGAAAATATTCTAAAAGAGTGAAAAGAGACTTCCCCTATCTGGGATTAAATATTTATACACTGTAATATAAAAATATAACTGCACATACCTTCATTTAACAGAATTTGTGCTAATGTCTACTAAGTATATTAGTATTTGCAATGTATTTTCAGAGAAAGTTTATAGTCTGTAAGTGTAAACTAACTTATTTTACTTATATATTATTATAACTATCAACAAATGATTCTTAAACTTTCTAATCCTTTGCATTCCTAAAAATTATTAAATACCCCAAATGGCTTTGTTTATGTAATATCTACTGATATTTACTAGGTTAAAAATTAAAACTCAGAAAATTTATAAATATTTAGATAATGTATTTTTTTAATTGACAAATAATGATATACTATGATATACAAATAATGATATACTATGGGATATGGTGTGATATTTTAATCTATGTATATGTTATGGAAAGAGTTAATCAAGATAATTAACATTCATCACCTCACCAGTTTATCATCTTTTTGCTGAGAATGTTAAAAAAATATATTTTAGCAAGTTTGAAATATACAATATATTACTACCTGTGGTCACCACACAGTGCAATCAGCCACTAATACTTATCCTTCTAATCTTTCAAAACTTGTACCCTTTGATGAACATCTTCCCTTTCCCCCTTCTGCTCTCTTCTCAACATAAAATATAAATATATAATAGTTAACTTTAATGTCTATGAATGAATGTTACTTTTATAAATAATATTATTTTTATGGCATTTTAAAATTTAAAATGAAAGTGCCCAAATAAACACAGTTCTACAGGTATGAATTGAAGAATTGATAAACATACTTACTGAAATGATCTCTCTTTTGAGACAGTTTTGAGATTATCTATTTAGAGAATAAACCCAGAGACTATAATCCCCCATATATACATGCATTCACACTCACATTCTCACACACTCACTCTTTTTCTCACACACACATACACATACACATACACACTCTTTCCCTTCTTATTTGAGAGACTATTGAGGTAGTGACCTTAGCTGAATCAGCCAGAGACAGAACCATTGCCTGGCAAAGGAAAGGGAAATGTGATAAGAGGTCAGTGTATTCTTATTAATCACACTACTTTCTACTATATTTGGATGACATGGGACAGAATAAATTCTAAAGGCAAACAAAATGTTCTTGACAGGAAAGAAAGGATATAGATCTAGAATTTGGAAACACTTCCTTTATGTGTTTTCTTTAACATTACCGATCCGAGTGGTCATCTAGACAGGGGAGGAAGCTAGCCAGGCAGGCGCTTGTGATCTAGGTGGAAGGAACTGCACTTGCCACAAATAGATTTGTGCTTGAAGTTTATGATGGTGAACAAGGAGATCATTTACCTGGAGGAAAACTGGTGAATGTGGGGCACTGGGTGGAAAGCATGCAGTCAGAGAAGTAGTAAGGAACAGGTTATGTAGGCCAATTTACATTTGGAATGAATGAGTTTGAGAACTATTGGAAACTTGTAAACACAGCAGAGACATTATCCAATAATTAACACATATTACAATTACTATGTGTTCGGCGCTATTCTAAAGACTTCATTTTTTTTAAGATTTAATATTATGTTTTAATATGATCAGAGAGAGAGAAGGAACGTGTGAAAGCAAGCTGCCAGATCTGAGACTCAAACTATGATAGGCCATGTGGGAATCTGGCACCTTAACCACCACACCACCTATCAGCCCTACTAAACACTTCATTTAAGTTTGTCTAATTTTCCCATGATGCCTGTGAAGAAGGCACATTGAGAACATGGCTAAATAGTTAAAGATCTTTATGGAGTTATGAAGATTGACTTTCCAAATCACCTTTAGACAAAGGCAGTCATGGTCTAGGGAAGAACATCCATGCTAACTAAAGCTGATTGCTGACTAATGCTTCATGGGGGGGATCTAATTTGCACCGTAAGAGGATTATACTGGTATAAGTGGTATTGAGAATAGATAGTAGTGGGCAAACATGGAAGCAAGAAGATGATTTCAAAACTTAGACTATCCAAAAATTTGGGAAGCCTTGGGAAAAGGTGAGATGAATTTATTTCGGTTGATTCTCCATGTCCTGAATTTTCCATGACTGGTGGAGATCTGGTAGTTATTTGTATTTGATAGCAGTAGAATAACAGCACAGTTATGAAACCAGAAAACCTCATCGGAGTGTGATCAGTGTAAACAGCTAAAAGTGGACTCAGGTGACGTTACCTGTTACTTCTGAATCCATTACTGCATGAAAAAAAAAATCTCCTAGCGGAATCAGGGTGAGTCAACATATAGATGCATTCCCATGATAGTGATGAAGCTCAGAGAACACATAGCTAATAACTAGTAGAGTTTGAATTTGAATCCATAAAACAACTATAAAATTATACCACTGACCCTTTGATTTATAGATACATAGTAACTGAATGTAAAAACTAAGAAAAAAATATAGTTGCTAAGGAGCCTTTGGATTTCTGAATGAGAAATTCTTCAGAAACAGCCTAGATGAATAAGTCAAACCGAAGTTAATCTAGGAGGCTTGACTGGAGCCAGGTTGGGTAAAGGAGAGCACTGAGCTGAGGCAGCATATAGGAATTCATTGTTCTAGAATATTGTTCTGAGCATCTAGACTGGTGGGTGAACAAATGGGTGCAATAGGGAACCAGCAGTTAGCGTAATGGCTATGTTGCTGGACTCCCACGTAGTCGACCGCGGTTCACGTCTCGGACCCGGTGGCTTACAACTCACACCGGGCGCGTGTGCGTGCGTGCCCAAGATCCCGAGAGGAGAATAGAGGAGAAGGGATTTCGGCGTGATCATCCCCCCTGGGGGGTGATTTCTCGCTTTCTGTCTCTATGTCTCTGTCTGTCTGGCGAGCGCACGCGCCCTATAGCGAAAAACCTCTCCAAAAAAAAAAAATGGGTGCAATGTACTAGATCTCAGCTGTTCTCACTGACTTACTTTTTTTCAAAATAACCCAGCCAAGTTGCCCTCAGGGAAATGTGACAGCATTTCCCTCCCTTGTTTTTAAGAACACTGGCAAATCCAGACACAACAGCCAAGAGCTGAGGCTGCCATTTGCTACTGCGCCAGGATCAAAGTCACTGTCTGTCCTTGAGCCATTCATTCAGAGGTTTGGAGACCTCATTTCTCTCAGATAAACTGAACTCCTTCTACTTATTCATTTTTTATTTAAGATCTGTCAAATAATTTGCAATTCAATGAGTAGCATAGGAAAGATATTATTACCTCCTCTTGACTAATTTAATCCTCCTCCTCTTTGCTTTCCAAACTCCAACATAACCATGCAAGCCTCACTTGACTATTCATGATCTTTTCTTTTTTTCTTTTCATCTTAAATTTGTCATATGGCACAGAACATTCTCTCTACTTTAATGACGATCATCTTTTTATACATGTGTCCTGCTTACCCAGAGTAACAGGAAGATCCTAGAAGGCAAAGCCAAGATTACATCTATGTCTCCACGTGCACTCGGAGATCAGTGAGATGCTGTGCAGGAAACCACAGTTGGCTGAGTGATGATAATGACGATTGTAATAGCAACCACTGTTTATGGAGCATATGCTTTGCGCCAGTCTCATTATATAATGTCTTCTTTTATCCTCATGAAAACTTGCAAGGCATATATTATAATATGAATTTAGAAAACAAGAAGTAACTGGCATACATAGAGTTTAAGCAATTCATAAAAATCAGAGACTCAATGATAGAGATGTGATAAAAAAAACTCAGGCTTTTCTATTTCCTAAATCAATGTGACATGGTAGAAAAATGTCAATTCAGGTATCTGTGTATCAGGGAGCATTCACATAGCACTCACTGATACACTTACACATCCATCTACCCATCAATTTAATGATTAATCTATCTACCCTCCTTCCCTACATATATTCATCCAGTCACTATTCACTTGCCCTAATGTCCATCCCTTCACTCATTCACCCATCCATTTAGCCAACCATTCATACACACACTTAATAATCCATTTGTTCATTCATCGGTCTACTTACCCATTCAATGATTCCCTAACTTATCCATTAATTCTCTATCCCTATCTATATATTGAAACCATTACCAGTTTGTCAATTCAGTCACTTATTCATTCATTAATACAACCATCCATAATCCAGCTATCCAATTATTCTTTTACTTATTAAAAATACATTCATCATCATCCTTATTAATTTATGTTTTGCCATGGAGGAGGTATACTTGCCAAAAACAGAAAGAGAAAGAGAGGGAAAGTGAGAACTCACTCCACGGGGGATGGCCATGCTTCACTCCCTTCTCCTCCTTTCTCATCTCGGGATTTTGGGCACACACACACATGTACACACACACGCCTGACATGATTTTCAACCTGCTAGATCCAGGACTTGAACTGTGGTCTACCATGTGGGAGTCCAGTGCCTTAGACACCATGCCACCTGCTGTTGCCCCATTCATTGTCATTATTAAGTACCTTCTTTGTAGCAGGCCCTTCCTAGATACATGGTGTATGAAAATGAGTAAGCCATACTCTCTACCCTCTCTGTAGATTTAAGGAATGTACAAAAAATAATGTGTGGCAAAGGAACAAATACCTTTATTGTATAAAGACACGAAGTGGGTCCATAATCATTTCTCAAAAGAAGTAATATACAAATGCAGGTTCAAAAGAAGTTGAGTTGAAAAGGTAAAAAATAAAATATCATTACAAACAAAAGTATTAAAATAGTAAAGCAGATACAAATTTACATTAAATAACAGAATGTATGTGGCAGACAGTTGGTCTTTCTGCAATATCTATTACGCCATTCTAATAGTAATAAAACCAGTGATGAATAGCTAAGCAAACAGTTATCCACATCAAGATTATATTTGTCATTCTTCCTAACTATACAGTTATGTATCATCATTTATATACATTTTCATAATTGAATATGGGACCATAAGATGGTGTTAATGGTTACATTGCTGGACTTCCACGTAGTCAAGTCCCAGACCCAGCAGCCAAAAACTCACATGGGCATGTGTGTGTGTGTGCGCGCATGCCCAAAATCCTAAGAAGGTAACGGACGAGAAGGGACTGAAGTATGGCTAGCACCAGTTTGTGTGTGTGTGTGTGGGGGGGGGAGGCGGGATTTCTCACTCTTTGTCTCTCTCTGTCTCCCCAGTAAGCACATGTGCCCTATAGCAAAAATTTCTCTCAAAAAATTAAATAAAAAACATAAACAAAAATAAAACAGTTGAATATGAGCAGAAGTAATGATCTAATTAGCTTTCATATAATCCATATTAGCCTTCAGATCTAATTTTTTTTCCTGAGACAACCAACCCACCAGTTAGACAAACATCCTCAACAGAGTCTTCATACTACAAGCCTGGCAGCCAGTCAAGATCATGGGCATACCCATGATGAAATTCAGTGGGAAGAAACAGACTGTCTAAAACTGATGAGTGATACTGCTGTAGGCAGAAGGAGTTTGGTGTGCTGCCATAGTTGAGAACTTGACACCCAAGCCTTCAACTAAGGCAGGTTAGACCAGGAGGCATTTGTTTGGTATCCTTCTGTTTGTAGGTGCTAGCTGAAGCCTGTGAATAAGTAAGATGCCTTAGAGAATCCATGTGAAGTATGAAGACACCTAGATGAAACTTTGGAATTTTACAAACCCTGATAGTGACAAATTCTAAATTTGGAAGAAATCACTTGGTATAGAGGAAGGAGACTGCTCTAGGAAGAACAAAGACATTTCTTTTTTTCTGATATTAATTCAAAATGCAATTTAAATGAATGCTTCTTAAACTAGTATGAACAAGAATTACCTTGAAAGTTTAGTAAAACACAGACTTCCAGGGAACATACTCAGGTGTTCTAATTCAATGGGCATTAACTAAGGCCAGAAAGTCAGAATTTCTACAACAACCCAAGTCATGCCGACACTACCAGCCTAGGGTCATGTTATTGCACGTTAAGGCTCTGTACTGAGCCTCTTCTTCAAAGTGTGCCCATGGGCCAGAAACATCAGCATCACCTGGGAGCTTGACAGAAATGTAAACTCTAAGGCCCCAGGCCAGATCCACTGATTCAGGCATTTTTAACACAATTCCCGGGTGATGCATATGAGTGTTAATGTTGGCCAAGCACTGCTATCAAAAAGGTATTGCTTAACATATTGCTCAGTTTTCCCATATGTTAAAATGATGGTGTTGGCACCAGCACTTAAGACACTGGATCCCACATGGCCAACTACATGGTTCAAGTCCTGTACCCGATGTCTTGAAAAACACTCTGGGCATGTGCATGTGCTTGCGTTCTCAAAATTCCAAAAGAAGAATGGAGAAGAAGGGATTGCAGTCTGGCCGTTCCCCTTGGGGGGTGTGATTTTTCACTTTTCCCTCCCACTCTCCTGTGCTCGCTCACTCTCTCTCTCTCTCTCCCTCTCTCTGATAAGCACATGTGCCTTATGGCAAAAAAAGCATTAAAAATTTTAAAAATGACAATGTTTGGGCCAGCTCTGTTGCCTGGTGGTTAAGGAAGCTGGATATCACATGGCCAATTACATGGTTTGAGTCCTAGATTTGGTGACTTGAGAAACATGCCGTGTGTATGTACCCATGTGCTAAAAATCCCAAAAGGATCATTATAGCACCCTCCCTTGCCATGGTAAGAGTAAAATAATGTTACCTTTCTAAAGTTGAAAAGAGAGCTAAATTCTGACGTTGGTTTTACACTTTTACATGAGTATTCAGGTTGCAGCTAGCACAGGGCGGCATGTGAAATTGCTTATTTGTTATGTTGGTTCCACCTATTTGATTAGCTAATTTGGTAAATGTAATGACGCTGTAAGTGAAATGATTTGTGTTAATGATTATTGATCTGAACCTCAAGAAGAGGGAGATAAAATTGATTTCTAGGTAATTATAACTTAAAATATATACATTGAGTGTGTGCAGATGTCAAATAATTAAGGATAATGAATATTCAAAAACTGATGTAAAATTGAGACCAAGTTAGAGAGAGGCAGACTGTGTCTCTGAGAGTAATTAAAACAAAATGAGAGATGACTGACCAAACAGTAAATGAGTTTGTGGGTCAAGTAGTGTGTTTTCAGTGACTAGAGGTGTTGGAACTGCACTGAGATCTCCTGAGAATGTATACTGTTGGGATTTCTGTTCTGAGGGGAAGTTTAAAACACGTGATTTCCAATGTCCCTGAAATTCTAAATTTCATGACATCTGCACTTCTTTCTCCTCTTTCTGCTACTTTCTCTCATACCCAGGGAGCCCGTGTGTACAAAATTATTTTTCTAGGGCCCGTCAGTGGAGTTGTGGTTAAGACGCCTGGATCTCACATGGCCGAATGAATTGTTTCAGTCCTTGGCCCAGTGACTTGAGAAATGGGCTGGGCATCTGAGGCATGATTGCTTCCCATGCGGTATGATTTTCCATTTTTACTCTGTCTCTGTCTCTCATTGTTGAACACAGGCGTCCTCTGGCATAATTTTAAAAAATAAGTACTGTTCTCATCTGAAAGTTATGATGAGTTTCCATCAGAGGGCTATGTTTGTTTTACAAAATGAATTGTTGAGTAGTTAAAGGTATATTATCATGAGTCAATCAGACCACAGTTAAAATCTTGACTTTGCCACACACAAACTATGAAACATAGGCAAGTTTTCTACTTACATATTGAATGTAATCAACATCAGTTTTCTCATCTGTAAATGAGTTCAGTAGTTCTTAAGGGGTGCTGTGAAGACTTTATGCAGGGGTTTCAAAAGTTCATGGAAGACAATATTAATGTACTAATTTGTTTTAGTGCAAAACCTTTTGAAATCCATACATAATACACATATTATAATGAACTTTTTAAAGACCCCTCACATAAAATAAGCCATATCAGAGATTTAAGATCAAGTGTTTCTTCCTGAAGATCTTCTTGTGATGGTTTTGGATATATGTCAGAGGCACCCAAAACAGAAACTAGGTTACCATCTTGTTATGGAAGAAAGAAAAACTTCTATAGCAGTAAGAAAAAAAAAAAAAAAAAACTCAATGAATTGTTTTATTCTCACACACAAATTATTTGTTAGCCTTTTATTCAATAAATAAATTTAAATCTCAGCTTGAATGTTGGCTGAGTTTAATGACCCATTACTTTTTGTTTCTTTTTTAATTTGCTATAGAGCATGTGCACTTGCTAGAGAGAGGGAGGGAGGGAGGGAGGGAGAGAGAGAGAGACAGAGAGAGAGAGAGAAAGAGAGAAAGCATCCTCTGGGGGAGATAATCATCCACAATCCCTTCTTCATTTTCCTCTCAGGATTTTGGGTATGCATGCACACATGCCTGGCATGTTTTCCAAGCCACTGGGTCCAGGAATCACACAGGTGGTCATGTGGGATCCAGCCACATTAACCACCATGCCACCTGGCTGACCTGAAAGATCCATTTCTAACAAGTAGAATACAGCAGAAATGATTATATGTCACTTATGACATGAAATTAGCCTATAAAAAGACTGTGGTTTCCATCTTGGGCACATTAGCTCCCTCAAAAGCACCTGCCATGTTGGGAGGCCACTTGGAGAAGCTCCATGTAGTAGGGAACTGAAATCTCCAGCCAGCAGTCATAGAGGAAGTGTGGCCTGCTAACACTCACATGAGGAAGCTCAGAGAAAATGCGCCCTTGGTCAAGCCTTCATAGGAAGCTACATTTCAAGTGGACAGGTTGATAGGAAACTTATGGGAGACCCTCAAGTCAAAACCACCCAGCTAAGCTGCTCCCAAATCTGTGACTCATAGAAACTGTGAAAAAATAGGGACCAGCAGTTAGCGTAATGGCTATGTTGCTGGACTCCCACGTAGTCGACCACGGTTCGAGTCATGGACCTGGCAGCTTGAACTCACACTGGGCGCGTGTGCGTGCGTGCCCAAGATCCCGAGAGGAAAATGGAGGAGAACGGATTGTGGCATAGCCATTCCCCCTGGAGGATGATTTCTCGCTTTCTATCTCTCTGTCTCTCTCTGGCTTTCTGGCGAGCGCATGCGCCCTATAGCGAAAACCTCTCCAAAAAAATAAAAAAGAAAAAGAAAGAAACTGTGAAAAAATAAGTGTCTCTTGTTTCAAGTTGCTAAAATTTGGAGTAATTTTTCAAGTGGTAATAGAAAGCTAATACAGTCCCTTGGAAGTTGGTTTCCAATGGAGTTATCAGGATAATAGAAATAAACACTTAAAACTGTGTATTTTGACTGTTTATTTTTTTTTTAAAAAAAGTATATCTTCCATGAGTGAGCAAGAGAGAGAGAAAGACAGTCACCCCGAAAGGTCTTCACGTTACAATTTACCTCCTGCTTCCATCAGCACAGATCAGAGGCACATGTGCGCACACTGAGCACGCAGAGGGAGGTCACAGAACAAGACCATTATGTCACTGCTGCCTGGCCCTTGCCTATTTCTAAAAGAAATAATCTATAAAAGAATCTTCCCTTTTCTGCTTATATTTTGTACCCATTATATCAAGTGTTTCACAAAAAAAAGCCATGTCTTAAGTGATTTAATAACTGAGAATATTATTACTAAACATGTAATAAGGATTTGACTTGTCAAATCACAGAATTAATGAAAATCACCATTTAAAAAAATATTTAGGTCATCCCAGCCTCAAATAGCACACTTACTGTTCAATAGCTGTGCAAGTCCGTCTAAGACTTTAAGAAATGGGATTTCACCTGTCAAAATGGATTTCATGAAATAGGTAATCCAAGTACTCAATTAATTCTAGAACACTAGAGACTTAAACTCAGTTCTGAAATGACACATTTACTTTCCAAGTCTACTTCTGCAATATGACCGAGCTTCTCTGGGCTTCAGTTTCATAAGCCTCAACAAAAGCACGGGGCTTTAATGAACTGTGTGGTCTCAGAAAGCTCTATCCTACCACTTGTTCCTAATGACACGGGCCTGACCCTTTCATATACACAAAGGGAAAGATGATTGAAGCAACATCTCAGACTTAGCCCTAGCTTGCCTCCTAAGGGTGTATTTTAAACATTTTAGCCCTCAGGAATTAGCCAAATAAGGTTTCAAGTCTTTTGTCTAGTACCGTGCTATCATCAAAGCAATCTCTCATTAGACAAAACACTCCGTAGAAGTTAAAAGACTCTCTGATACACCAACTAACACATCATGGTATGGAATAATATCACCTAGGTAAGTCAGCACATTCCCAGGACAAAATACTGATGAGAGAACTGTCTCTGGGGTCCCCCGCCCAAAAGACAGTGTGTGTTTCTCACAAGGTACAGCCACAGTTGAACAGGGTTAAGAGTAGGAATCCTCATCTGAAAATATCATGCTATTATGTTTAAGTCTTTCAAAGTTGAAAGAGATTTTGTAGGTTACCTCATTTTTTACATTATATTCTTATCATATGATCATTGAGATTCTGCTTAAATACTTCAAATGTTAATACACTAAAGTCATCTCATTCCATGTCTAGTCATTCTTAGCTCCTCAACGATCCTGGTAATAGCCACCTAGAAACTGCTGTGCTGTAGGTTCCCATAATTCTTTTTTAAACTAGCATTTCTAGTTCCTTCAATCCTGCTTAAGTGATATAATTTTGAAATTTATCCAGTTGCTCTCATCTGAGATATTTACCAGTTTCTTTGGGTCCTTCAATTGACAACCCATAAACCCATGACAGCCCATAATACTACTGGCAAGATTGCTCAATGGAAAAAATAATATCCGTAGGTACCACTATTTACTAATTGTTTTCCATGCCCAAGCCTAAGGATTCATTACAGAATGCAATAGGACTTCCATAACTTCATGGGGAAAACATGGAATTAAGGTGTGAATTTATTCTGGTGCAAAAAAAAAAATTGAAATCCACACATAGTTTTTCCATAGTATGGATTTCCCATGACTTTGATGAAGACTCTTTATATATCTATTAGCATTCTCAGAACCAAGAGTGGTTATTTTGGAAATACTCCCATCTTATTGATTCAGTTTAATTTGCTACAAATCAAAGCCTTTATGAATTTTTAATTAAAGCTTTAGAAAGCCACACCTAATGTATTCTATTCATACTAGCATAATACATTTTAACCTAAAATAAAAATTTTCATCTCCCAAAAAATTCATCACACTGAAAAAACAGGCAAGTAACACAATATTTTATGTTTGTTGTGAGATAGACCTGCTTTTGGTCTCCAGGACTGCTGCAACCTGGCTTATGAATGAAGGTATTTCTGTGCCTGCTGAGACATGGAACCAACCCAAATGTCCACAAACTGATAAATGAATTGAAAAAGTGTGGCACATATACTCTATGGAATACTGCTCAGTCAGTGTGGCACATATACTCTATGGAATACTGCTCAGCCATAAAAAAAAACAAGTCCCTGGAATTTGATAGAAAGTGGTTGGATATGGAGGATCTATTGCTGAGTGAAGCAAGCCAGGATATGAAAGAAAGATATTGTATGTATCCACTTAATATATACTGACTATCCATACTTTATGGTAGAGATCAAAATATTGGAGGGCATAAAAGCAGTGAAAATAGTTAGTGATAATAAAGACAGTGTGGAACGGGGCAGGAGAAGAGAAGAGCATGGAGAAGGATAGCAAGAGAATAAATAGAGAGGCATATTAGTGGGACACAGAAATGGTTTATTATCTGTTGATGATGACATGTATAGTATTCTCAATTGGACTGGCCTGAGAAGTATTTCATGTTGGGTCATTTTACAAGCAAAATGATAAATAGTGATTGAATGTTTAAAAAATAATTGGAATAATAATACTAATCTGGAAAAAATAATGAAAAGCTATTTGATGATGATGATAGGGACTTTAATGTCTTTGTATTGACTGATATGCATGGTATTCCTTCTGGAAAAAGAAATGGAATACATTGTAAAGTTATATGTGATTCAGTGTAATATAAACAAGGTTATGATAATAATAAATAAAAAAGGAAGAAAATAAAGGCCCACAATTGTGCAATGCTAGACTGATCTCCACTAACTTTCTGAAAATACCTACCTGTCCACCCTAGCATGGGGAAAGCATGATAAGATAAAATCTCTACTCAAAGGCTGCAGATATTAGCTGAGTATGCCTTTTTTTCTAGTTCGTTCTGAACTCTGATTAAAAATCCATAAAGACACTGGGATATTAGAAATAGTATTTCTGATTTGCAAATTCTATTTTCAGGAGGTTAAATCACCTTTTAATTCTACTAGTTAGATTGCTAATGCATAGTGAAGAGATACTCTGATTATATTCTGCACATATAATCTTTGATACAGTGAGATTGACACATTTCTTACTTTCTAATTTTTCCAAAAAAATTATTATTTAAGCAGAAGTGATGCAATAAGCTTTTAAAAAGAAAAAAATATTTAAAGTAATATATATTTTTAAAGAAAACCTTGTACATATTTGTCACTAATTTATAACTTCTGGTAAGCACAGCTTAATTCAACCTTGGCTGTATGCTTAGATTTTTATTGAATGTTTCCATTAATCTTACCCTAAATCCTTTCAAAAAGTTGGGCTCCTGCAAGTTAGTTTGGTGCTAAAACCCACTGTAATGCTTTCCTTATAGCACAGTGGTTAAGCGCTGTGCATTGTGAACTGGATCTAACATGAATGACTGCTGTTCAAATCCTAGCTCCAATGGTTAGAAAAATATGCCAAGGACATGTGTATGCATGCTCAAAATCCCAATTAGGAGGGAGAAATGGTGGGGAAAGAATTGTGGTATAACTACAACCCATTGGGGGTTCTCTCTCTGACAAGAGCATGTATCCTCTGACAACTAAATAGAAAATCCACCATAGTCTCTCAGGCACTGTATCACACAGCAATTTGCAAATAAGAGGGTTTTTTTTTTTTTTTGATTGTCTTCTTTCATAACTGTCTACTTAGTCTTCCCTTTGTGTAAGAAAAACCTTAAAATACAGATGAATGTAAAGGTCATATTATGCCAATAGCACCAAAAGTTAATTTATTTTAAATAACAAGAGAAAATTTTCAATTAAAAATCATTTAACGAAACACCAGTTTACAACTTCTTTGAATTATGTTCTTTAAAAATTTAAATATACAAAATCACATTCCTAAACCTTCCTACACAAAAATGATAATAATAGTCTAATGCAAGATTAAATCATTTAAAAATCATTTTTTAAAAGACAGTAAATTATATTTTATAAATGAAATGAAACAACAAATGAACAACTATATGCAACTGTTAACTTTCAAAAAGCTTAATGAGGAGCACTGGTGCCATAATGTATTTAAATAAGTACTGTTTACTAGTGTGTTTATAATATGCCTATTTTGATTTAAAGAGCAAATGTTGAGAGAACAAAAAAATAAAATTATGATTATTCTTTAAAAAACCTAACTTTATTCATGTGTCTGGAGTTTTGAATTACAGAAATATCCTCCAGAAAAGTCAGGTATTTGGTTAAAGCAAGGCACATAGGACCATATTTTGATAAAGGTGCTTTTTCTTTGGTCCTATAACTACTTTAAATATGCTGGAGATTCCTTAATACTATTGTCAACTGGACTGGTGAGAAATGTACACATATTGGAATATTCACTTTGCAAGCTAAATAACAGGAATATAAAAGAAACTCTAAAAAGACAAAAAATTTCAAAAATGTAAAGCTGGTTAAAAATATGCTGGAGATTCTAAGATGACTTTCATATAGCATAAATAACTTTTATAAACCTTTTCTTGAGTAAAGCATACATGCATAGTAATTAAATATTCTAATAGTGAACATGAAAAAAAAAAGATTTTCCTGTGCCTTAAACTTTTCATGTATAAAAGAGGAACAATCATGATTATCTTTCTGGGTTACTGTGATGATTAGAGAATAATACTTGAAAAGAATTTTTATTGTTATTATTTCTAGCATTTTCAACTGACCAAATCTCAGAGATCAATCTTTTCAAATATGGTCAGTACTCTGCCTTGCAGATATCTAAATCAATAACCCAAGTGTGTAGAAGGATAAAGCTGAGACCAGAGTTCATGGTATAGCAACAGACAACACATTTCACCTGTCCTAGATCACTGAATCTAAAGTAATATCTCACATCTATTAACTCATGGTAAAACCTAGGACAAATTATTTATAATTAATCAAAAAGGGAGGTGCTATTTTCACTGTACAAGAAAATAGAGGCTGAAGAAGTAAGGGTATGATTATGATTTTTGAATATAAAACCAGAACTCCTAGCCACTATAAAATATTAGGCATCAGAAAAGTCATGATGTATATTTCTGTTATTTTGGTGCAAAAATGCATTGTGACTTTTCTGGTGATCCAATATATACATAGATTTGTAATGTAGACGATTTCTCACCATGTATGAGTGTTTTCATCATCAGCAAACAAGTAATAAAACCACCTGAGTCTTCTGTCTTACATTTTGGCACCTTACATGTAAGACTACTACAAGAAATCTTGTTAAAATGTCTTGTCAAAAATTCAGGTATTTTGTGCCTATAGATTTTCATAGCCACATTTCTAAATGTATTTCAAAGAAGCTATGAGCTTCCATCCTAATTACTGTTTCCTTTCAGATACTTTTTAAAAAATTAGCTCTAAACTCTGACGACATGTACTTCAGTCTTGTGAGTTCTATGAATAGATTATTTCCTCTCCTTTTTGTAACTCCACCTTTATTTTTCTCAAATAGGGGTATGGTAACTTAAATCTTATCTTCCAAAACTTGTTTCTTTATCTAATAAATAGGGATAATAAAGTCTAATAAATGATGTTGCTGTTAGAAATAGCTTTAAAAATTCTAGTGCTGAATATAAGGCTTGGCACACAATGAATCAATAATAGCTGCTATTATGCAAATTTCACCCACAATAGATTTGTGAGGAAGTTGATGATACTAAGTTTTTCAACACTGTATTCTTTATGATTAGTAGCATTCTATTTTATACAGAAGCAACAGTCAATAACTGTTTGCTGAATTGAGCATCTAGAATAAGTTTTTCTGTTGCAACAGTTGCAATTAAGCAGTAAATCCAACACATAAAACATTTTTTTCCAGAGATAAAAATGGAAGTTCATTAAGACTACAAGTGAAAAAATACTTTCTCTAAAGTTTTTCTATAAATACAATAAAAATACTTGGGTATGCTCATTTTTTCCTCTAGGCTTAGCATATTTTCTCTAAATAACCATGCTTGGAGAGTAAAGGAACAATTTCATCTCTAGTAAAATAGTCAATATTAAAGCAGAAATTCTCAGTTTACTCTAGTTTTCTAACAAATGGAATAAAATACTACTTCTGGTGTGGTGACAAGTATATCCCAACAAAATTTTGCCTTCAAATAATAGATTCATTTAAAAAGATTGAAAAGACCTCTTGTCTAAATGAAGCATATTTTTAAATGAATTTGAGCAATTTTAGTTAATATTTGGGGCATGTACACACATGAGCCTGGAATGCCTTTACAGCCCCTGTGGCTGGGATTTGAACCATGGTCTGCCTTGTGGGATCCAGTTCCCTTAAACACTACACCATGGACAAGTCCAAGACATTTTCTTTCTTTCTTTTTTTTTTTTTTTTTTTTTTTTTTTGGAGAGGTTTTTGTTATAGGGCACGAGTGCTCTCCAGAAAGACAGAAGAAAGAGAAAGACAGAAAGTGAGAAATCACCCCCCAGGGGGAATAGCCATGCTGCAATCCATTCTCCTCTCAGGATCTTGGGCATGCGCACACACACGCACCTGGTGTGAATTTAAGCCACTGGATCCGGGACTCGAACCACAGTCAGCTACATGGGAGTGAAACAACATAGCCATTACCCTAACTGCTGATCCCAATGTTTTAAAATATCTGAGAATTATCAACAGCTGAAGTCTATAAAATAGGGCTGAGTTTTTAAAAGTAAAGTTCATCCAGAATGCACACATTTAAATTTCAAGAATATTATCTATGTGCTATTAGATATGAAGGCTTTGAGTATCTATGGGGATGTCACTTGCAAGAGGCTGAAACTTGCTCTGAGTGAAGGGCTGCACAGGTAGAAAGTACATCTTGTGCAGCTGAAAGGTTACGATTTTAATTCATGCTATGCTTTACTGCCCTCTGTTCAAGGAGAGGTCAGCTGCTATGGAGGGAAATCTTCCATAGAGTCACGAAGTGTAGAACTGCCTCATAACTGTGAGGCTTTCTCTGACAGCATTTGAAAGGAACGTTATTTGACTTCAAAATGTCCTGGTAAAGACAGGTAGAGAGAGGATGACTTTGTCTTGCACATCATACCTCCATGGTCAAGGCATTCAGACTCAGCAACCCCACACAAACATTTGTACTCCTTCTGTTGCTCAGCCTTTCTACTCATAAATCCTTAGAGATGTTACCTACCGTAATGGGCACCATATGAAAAAAAAATGTGCACATTTTGATTTGGAGTAAGTAGTTTAGTTTCTCTTCCATCTGTAGATCATTTTTCTCACATTAGCCTGCTCTAACATGTACAATCATTAAGTCCTAGAGATCTACTCTACAACATAGTGCTTGTAGTTAATACCACCTTGTATACTGAAAAATTTGCTAAGAGGGTAGATAGTAGGTTAATAGTTCTTATTACAGATATAGCAACAGTAACAGTAATAAATGAAAAAGAAGAGGAAATTTTGGAGGGATGGATAAGTTTTTGACAAAGAGTATAGTGATAGTTTTGTGAATGTTTATCTCCAAACTCAGCAAGTTGTATGAATTAATTATGTACAGCTTTTTGTATGTCAAAAAGTTAAATTTAAAAAAAAAGAAAACACAATCTTGGTTGGGGCGGGGGCAGCTAATATCTGCATGCCTCCTATGCACCAGGTATTATCTGAAGAATTTTATTACATCCTAGAATCCTCATATTCTCTATCAGGAGGGAATTATCTCCACTTTACTGATGAGAAGACTGAGGCTCAGAGAGGATACATAATTGTCAAAGACACACATCCAGTGAGCACAAGAGCTCAGATTCAATGGGCTCCTAACTGCAATCTGCGTTCCTTCAAGACCGAACTCTTTACAGCATGACAGCAGGTGCACCACAGGGCTATCTCAAGATACTTCATTTACATTGTACCGTCTCTAAATGAATAAAAATCCGTCTCATAAAGACCCGTAATTATTCTTGTTTAGCAATGGAATTTCATCCCTGACTCTGCCAGTAATTCTTAAATAATATAAGCCTAAAGGTGACAAAAGTCAGAGGCAAGTGACAGGAGAATTTAGAACCCGAAATTCCTCTGTGAAAAGGGCTTAGCTTTCTCTGAGAACAGTTTGTTAAAGCAATAGCAGCCTCTCGAGTCATGGAAGGTCAAACTAATCTCATTATCATGATTTCTCAGTGCCTCGATGATTTTTTAAACTTTTGCTTCCAAAAAGTAACAAAGATGATTTGGGGAGACACCACAAGTGTTTATTGAAATAAGAAACTACATATTTATTCCATACCTTAAATATATTTACATGTATGAAGTAATAACTGCTCTTAGCATCTGTCAAAATTTTCCAAGTCATTCCCTTACAGGTATTAGGAAAAAATACTAACCCTTGCTAGGAGAATATAGTTATTGGGTTCTAAATTCTCTTTCAGAGCTGTCTGATTCTTGCTGTTTGTCTTTCTGACTACCCCATCCTCTTGTTCTTTTTCAGGCCTTTCTTACTCTGCAGAAAGGCCTTCCATTTGCTCAGGGTAGTCTTTTGACCCATCTGCTTAATATTCTGGTTCTGCCTTTCTCTGTGCTCAGACCTAAGCTTCTCTGAATTTCTATCAGTTACTCTCCTCTATTCCAGTACAGAAGGGAGTGCCTTAAACTCCTTTTTAATGGAGACTAGGACTGAAACTGATGAGTAAACTGAGCACAGCCTGTGGGCCTCTCACAGACATAAAAGCACTTTCTAATGCTGCTGTTGTACAGACACGATCCTTTCTAATTTCCAGCCTCTTAGTAAGTACCCACATTGGCCTAACTGGGGTAATAAAAAAAATTAAAATTAAAAAAAAAAAACTTGGAAAATAAAGGCTCCTATTTTACAGGTTGTTTAGTCTATAAAGGAATATACAACTTGAAATGTTGATGTAAAGAAACTTGGGAGATTCTGGATATATGACACCTGGGAGACAAACTGAGAAAAGGTCTTAGTGTGTAGAGGTTTGGATCCTGAAAAACTGTTCTATACACTGACTAAATTATCAGTGCATATTTTGGTAATTACCACGTTGTTTTATAATTGGAAAAAAACCCTAAAAACATTGGAATCATTAATGATAAATATACATCTCATTTAGTCACTGCTCATTCAAATGGGTAAAAAATAAGAGCTTGGAACCAGCAGGCAGCATGGAGGTAAAGGTACTGGATCCCACATGACCAAATGCACAGTTTGAGTCCCAGACCCAGTAGCTTAAAAATCACTGTGGGCACGTGTGTGTGTGTATGTGTGTGTGTGTATGCGCACATCCAGTCTCTTCAGAAGAGACTGGAGGAGAAGGGATTGCAGCACAGACATGCCCCACTGGGGGGTGATTTCTTACTTTCCCTCTCTCTGTCTGTCTGTCTCTGTCTCTCTGTGGTAAGCACATGTGCCCTACAGCCAAATTAAAAAATAATAATAATAAAAATTTAAAAATAAGAATTCAAACTTAGGTAAATGTGTTCAGGTCAATTAATAAAAGACAAATGGTCTCTAGACAATTTCTTAAATGTAATTAAGATAATCCATACTGCATTTGCTCTCTGAGCACTGAGGATGGCAGGAAACTATTGATCTACTCAACTTAAATGACCTGATATCGGTAACAAAGGAAGACCTAAGAGACATACTCCCAAAAAGGTATTTTGATCAAATAAAAGGGTTCTTGCCTTTCCTGGCAGTTCTTTGAATATAAAAATTATATAACTGGGCCAGCAGGTGGCATAGAGATTAAGGCACTGGATCACACATGGTCAGCTGTGGGGTTAGAGTCCTAGACCTCAAAGCTTGAAAAACATGCCAAGCACATGTGCATACATGCCCAAATTTTAAGAGGAGACAGAAGAAGGGATTGTAGTGTGGCCATCCAGCCTGGGGGGTGATTTCTTGCTCTCCACTCCTCAATCCCCTCCCTCCCTCCCTCCTTCTCTCTCTCTCTCTCTCTCTCTCTCTCTCTCTCTCTCTCATGAGTGCATATGCCTTGTAGCAAAAACTGAAAGGAAAAAAATATATATATAGATAGACAGATAGATGATCAGTAGTACTTTATTTAAAAGAATTATACCAGTGTTCTTAGTTTCCATGAATGTACCACAATCACGTAAGATGCTATCATTAGGACAAACTGAGCAAAAGGTATACAGGAATTATCTGCAGTGTCTTTGCAACCTTTCTTAAATCTAACATAGTTCCAAATAAAAAAGTTTCTTTTGTTTTGTTTTGAATCTATGGTTGGGAACGATGTCTTATCCATATTCACTTCTTGAAGATTAAGCTTCTTATCTCAGCATACAAAGTACCCTGTAGGATAACTCCTGCTGCCTTTTCAACCTCATCTCACCAATGGTCTTCTTGCCCTTGGCTTCGTAAACACAGGCAGGTATTTGCACTGTGTATACGCTTTGTTAATACTTAGAAATGTCATCACAATAAAGTACTACATGGATCTTATCAGCTGCATTTTAAAGACAAGAAAATTAAAGGTCAGAGAGACACTAGATGACTTATTTAGTGATATCTATATATCTATATATAGATATATAGATATATTCAATAATTAAAAATAGTATAGATTTCAAATAAAATATTACTTTAGTTAATAGCAAGTTTTATGCCCTTTATAATGTAACACAAGAATGAAATGTCAAAGGACTGCATTCAAACTGAGTTGGGACCAGCAGATGGCGTAATGGTTACGTTGCTAGACTCTCACATAGTCGACAGACGTTCAAGTCCTGGACCTGGCAGCTTAAAACTCACACCAGGTGCATGTGCATGTGCGCCACAATTCCAGAGAGGAGAATGGAGGAGAAAGAACTGTGGTGTGCTTATCCCCACTGGGGGTTAAATTCTCACTTCTGTGTCTCTCTGGCGGGTGCACAACAAAAATCTCCCAAAAAAAAAAAAAAAAAAAAAAAAGAAAAAAAGAAAGAAAGAAAGAAAAAATAAAACAAAAAAACTGACTAAAGGAGAGACAGTCATCATTTGTTCTGGCTGATTTAGAGAGGTATTATTCTGAAACAATATTTAAAAACAAAAACAAACAAACAGGAAAACCAAAAACCACCTTTCTTAAGCCCCTGCCCTTACTAGATCCTTACTTTAACATCACAGAGTTGAACACGGTAACTGGAAAAACCTAGTTTTGCTCCTGCTTTGTGATGGGCATTGCCCTCCTGTAGGCCACGTGTCTTTATCTGTAGAATTAGGGTACGTGCTCCTATCACGTGAGGGCAAGATGCGGGCAGGCAAGTGCACTGCCTGGGGAGAAGCTGGCATCTTCGCAGTCGGACTATGTTTGAGCCTGAGCTCTGTCCTGATGATGACTGGGACACTGTGTTTTCCCTTCCCTTGCTAATCCTACAGTAAAAAGTAACTTTCCATTTTCCTTTCTTTTTCTGCTTCTTAGGTTCTTGCCATAGTGTGCATGGGCTCACCAGAGAATAGAGAGAAAAAGACAGACTAGGGAAAGTGAGAAAATACTCCCCCAGAGGGGATGGCTATGCTGCAATCCCTTCTCCTCCACTCTCCTCCTGGGATTCTGCTCACGCACACACACATGCCCAGCATGATTATTAAGCTACCAGATCTGAAACGGGAACCATGACTGGTCATGTGGGAGTCCAGCACCTTACACACTATGCCACCTGCTGGTCCCATCTTGCCATTTTTTTTTAAATGCCAGAGGGTGCATGTGCCTCCCCAGAAAGAGAAACAGAAAACACCTCCTAACGGGGCATGGTCATGTCACAATCCCTTTTCCTCCATTGCTCCTTTCCATTTGGATTTTGGGTGTACATACACATGCACTGTTGTATTTTTCAAGTCACTGGGGCTAGCGGTTCAGTCACAGGTGGCCATGTGGGTTCTGCCTCTCTGTAGCACTGAGCTATAGAGCAGCCCAATAACTTGCATTTTCTATCCTACTTATGGTGATTTATTTCTCCAAGTGTAAAAGACCTTTGGAGATGTAAATTGGCATTTTATAATCTTGGTGTTGGTGGAGGTGTTAGGTAACCGATATTTCTGCAAGTCGAATGTATTTCAATGCATTGCTTCTATCAAAATAAAAGGAGGAACCATCACCTTATCAACTGGATTAAACGTATTTCCTTATATTCATCATGTAATTTTTGGAAAATAACTCAGGAGTTCAAAAACTTTAGTGTCATTTCAATAGAACTTCTTTGAGCTCATCTCTTTATTTATAGGAATGGTTATTTTATAACCCTGATATTTATAAAAATGGAAAATAAGGAAAAAGGAATATATAAATCTTTTGCTCAGGAAAGTCTCAGTTCTAATAGCAAGTAATATTTATCCATGGACTCATGAATAATTGGGAAAAAAAGAGCCTCATCCATCTTATAAAAAGTTGTCATTCCCAACAAATTATTCTTTTTATATTTATCTTCTATAATGTATATTTATAATTTTTGAATCAATCTAACACTAAAATATTTATGAGAATAACTCAAGTCTGGATCATATTTTAATCACAAGAAAATACAAACACACACATATACACATATCGATACACACAATTTATCTGCATTTTTTGTTTCATATACGTACAACAAATTACATGCGCACACACATATCTACATGTATTACATTAGAATAAAATTTAATGAAGGAAGTAGAATGGAAATAACAGTTCTCAAGGAACAAAGAACAAAATTAACTTTCTGACTTAAATTAGTACTTGTAGGGAACAGCAGATGGCGGAATAGTTACATCACTGGACCCCCACATAGTTGATCATGGTTTGAGCCCATGGTTTAAACCTGGTGGCTTATATTCACGCTGGGCGTGGGAGTGTGCATGCCCAAAATCCTGAAAGGAGAAGGGACTGCAGCATGGCCATCCCCCCTGGGAGGTAATTTCTCGCTTTCTGTCTCTGTCTCTCCGATGAAAGCATACGTGCCCTATAGCAAAAAAATCCCTCTTAAAAAAAAACATTTGTATTTTTGCCTGAATACTAAGTGTTAAAGCAGTGTATAGATTTTAGATTTCAGTGGTTATATTTAAGTCAATGGTGTTATGGTTTGTTTCGAAAAATAAATACAATAAAACATAAACCACACATTTTGTAACTATTCACACTTAAAATGAAACATCTTAGATAACAATATAAAAAGTACAATGGTGTGCAGTATGTGATGGGGTGTGTGTGTGTGTGTGTGTGTGTATACATATATATATAATATGTGTGTGTGTGTGTGTGTGTGTGTGTGTGTGTGTATATATACAATTTCAGAATTCTTTTAGGGTATACAGGAGCAAAAGAGTTTAGAAAAAATGAAATAACACTGGAATATTACTGCAGCAGGTTGGTATAAACAGTCAAATTCGAGAACACTCTGGAAAAGCCAAGATTCATGATCCATTAAGGGAAGGACCCTGAAACTAGACTGAAGCCACTTTCTGTGTCATCCTAGCCCATAAAAATCCCTATGCATGATTGGTAATCAATAAATATTCATTTAATAAATTTATGTGGTGTTCGTGTTAATTTACATTATTTTAGTTTGAGCCCAAGGACATACTCTCCTATGTACTTTTTTGCTGACTGCTTTCTTACAAAGAAGTTAAAATTTTGGTTAACCTTTATAGTCATGATTTAGCCTATTTTATTTTGAAAAGTATTCAAATGCATATTTTCAAGTTCATGCTATAAGACTAATAGACAGGGCAACATACTACATGGGCAAAATAACCGGTGCATTAACTAAGATAAATGTTCCTTCCTCACAGCAATTGTCTTGCTACTTTATATCCATGCACAAACAAAACCCTAGCACCCCCTTCTCCTTGGTTGTTTTCCTAATTTATCTTAATTAGCACCTAAAGTTTACATTCACATAGAAACTATATGTACATTATGCAACTAATTAGTGACACTGTTCTCTTAATTCCAACAGAATTACTTCCCTAAATTTAAATAAATAAAGATTATAGACCTGTAAATAAAGGCAACTTTATACTTGTAAGATTTCTATCCTTTGAATCCAAGAGAGTTTAGAACTATGTAACACTCAGATGGTTTATTACAGGAAAAGGAAAGAATTTATTTTTTTTCTTAGAGAAACCTAAAGACAGCCCTTAGACACATTTTTTTTCCCAGGGCATAGAATTATTCCACTTAATTTCTTCACATCCTAAGAACATCTATGTGACAACATCAAGGAAAGTAGATTTTATATTTCTGCCTAAGATTTTCTGTTAGAATGCCATTTTAACAATTTGACACATTTTCTTTCTAATTGCATTATCTGTGACTTCAGGTTGGTACTCAATTTGGTTCAAATCAACTTCATCATTTATTGAGTCGTTTTTGATACGAGGCCCAGGAGAAGGATTAAACACACAGAAAGTGTAAATGCCACCCTCAAGGATGAAAGCCTGTCATCTCACTCTCACCCTATTCATCTCACCATTCTTTTTTAAGAGTGAATTAAGTGTCTATAGTAGTTCTGATAACTTTTTTCTGTCTTCATAACTACAGACTCAGTGGGTAGATGTCTCATGAAGTGGGACATTTATCTATCCCCCCCCCCTCAGCTAAACAGGACTCATGTTTATTTACATGTCCTCAGAGTCTGGACAACTGTAGCTATATAAGAAGTTTTGATTGATTGTTTTTGCTATAGAACACATGCACTTGCTGGAGAGAGACACAGAAAGAGACAGAGAGAAATCACCCCCCAGGCAAGATGGCCACACCATCCCTTCTCCATCTCCTCTCGGGATTTGGGGCACACACATACACACATGCATGCCCAGCATGAGTTTTAAGCCACCAGGTCCAGAACTCAAACTGCAGTTGACTATGTGGGAGTCCAGCGATGCAACCATTATACCAACTGCTGGTCCCCCAAGAGTTTTACTGTTTTATGTAATGTTTTAAATGAGCAGTTTCCAAAGAATGGCCATGGAAACTTACAGAACTTTTCAGAGGTCTACAATGTTGCAATTATTTTCACAGAAATACTCTTTTCCCACTCTATGGACACTTGCACTGATCGTGCAAAAGCAACGATTGGTATTACTGCTTATATTTAATATGAACTGAGACAGTGGTACCACACTTATGAGTCAACACAAGGTATCACACTTTATGATTTGTTTTCGTCACTGCTACACGCTTAGAGCAAAAAAAAAAAATTAAAGTCTATTTCACCTATAAAACCTTTTCTTTTTAATACAAAGCTTACAACTATTCTGCATGATGCAATTAAGAAGTATTCCTAAAGCAATTCTGCTTATCAAAGTAGGATGTTTGTCTCTAGTAAAGAAATACTTGTGTGATCTACTTATGACATGAAACAGCTACTTTTTTCATGGAAATACAATTTATTTGAAAGAATGACCACCATACAAACAATATATATTTAAGAGTTGGATACTGAGCTCAGTATTTTCTGAAAATGAATGAAGGGGGGACCAGCAGGTGGCGTGGTGGTTAAGGCGCTGGACACTCCCATATGGCTGGCCACAGTTCAAGTCCTGGACCTGGTGGCTTGCTTTCTCACTTTCCCTCTCTCTCTTCCTCTCTCTGTCTGTGTCTGTCTCTGACCAAATTAAAATAAATGAATGAATAAATAAAAATAAATAATTAAAAAAAAATGAATGAAGGGACCCTATCACTTCAAGAAAAATGACTGGCCATATTTTCAGTTCATGATAAAACTTGGGATGCAAGCAGAGAAAAAAAGATAAAACATATTCATTCACTGCCATGATTATTACAGCTTCTCAGTACTTAAAGATTACAATTAACATTTAAGAAGCTGCCCCATGTACTTCGACACTAAAGACAATGAAGAATACCTAGTTATCTAAAAACACTATACAAATATCCTCTTTTTTCCATTTATATAATAGCATAATGCCAATTTCCCTTCAAATACTTAGACAAAGACAATGTTATTGGAAAGATGGCTAAAGCAATTATGAGAATCAATAATGTCTTCTATTAAGCCAGACATCTAAAAGATTTGCAGAAATTTAAAGCAATACCATTCTTTTCGTTAATTACTTTTACATTTGAAAATTGCATTATTTTTTCATAAACTAGCATTGGTTTAACATGCAATTGTTATATTATTGCTTTAAAATAATTTTACAAATATGTTAACAAATTTATAGATATTTTAAAACATTTGTAAATGTTAATGTTTAATACTGTAAATATCAATAAATATTGGGTTGTCAGAAAAATCATGACATATTTTTGCATAGGAAAACACAGAAAAAAATACAACATGTCTTTTCCGACAAATCAATATAAATCACAAAAACAAAGCTTTTTGGACTTTTGATAATCTTTAGCATGTCTAGAGAGAAAGAGTTTAAAACTATTTGCCTAATTTATTTTACTCAATTTTATCCTCTCAAAACCCAGTGAGGTATAGTTTATAGATGAAGAAATAAAGACCATGGAGTCAAAATGAAATGGTGAAAATAGTACAGTCAGAAACTGAAGCTGATGAAAATTAAAACTAGATTAGTATCCAGAACTATTTCTATGAAACCACATTGTCTCACTTCCAAATTTATAGTTAGTAAAAATTATCAGCCTTTGGTATAGATCCATAATATTTAAAAAGAAAATGAAACAATTTTTGCTTTATTTCTATAGAAATCTATTGCTAATGATATTAGGGTTTACTATTTAATCAAGACAGCATGGTATTGGTGGAAGGCTAAATGCATGGAAAACTAGAACAAAATAGAAAATTCAGAAATAAGCCTGCATAAAATATGCCCAATAAATTTCTGACAAAGATGTAAAAGATGTTTAATGGAGGAAATAGAGCCTGTTCTCCTTTTCAACAAATGATGCTGGAGCAAATGAACATCCACAGGCATAAAACTGATCCTTAACCGAAATCTCGTGCTTTATATGAAAACTAATTTAAGCAGACACTGGGCTCAATGTGAAAGATGACACTGTAAACTCTTTTGATGGGGAAGAAATTCTTCATTATCTAGGGCTACATAAAGAGTTCTTAGAATAGGGACCAGAAGGTGGCATAATAGTTATGTCTCTGGACTCCCACATGGCTGACCATGGGTCAAGTTCCAGACTTGGAGGCTTGAAACTCACACCGAACATGTGTGCCTAAGATCCTAAGAGGAGAATGGAGAAGGAAGGATTGTGGCATGGCCAACCTCCTAGGGAGCAGGGGATGATTTCTCACTTTCTGTCTCTCTTCTGAGTCTCTGGGAAGTGCATGCACCTTGTAGCAAAAAATCTCTCTCTCTCTAAAAAATATAAATAAATAAAGCTCTTAGAATAGACATTAAAAAATGACGATTGATAAATTGAACCTAATCAAAATTAGAAACTTGTATGCTATAAAAGCCTATGTGGGGACCAGCAGTTAGCGTAATGGCTATGTCGCTGGACTCCCACGTAGTCGACCACGGTTTGAGTCCTGGACCCGGTGGCTTAAACTCACACCGGGCACGTGTGTGTGCGTGCCCAAGATCCCAAGAGGAGAATGGAGGAGAAGGGATTGCAGCGTGGCCATCCCCCCTGGGGGGTGATTTCCTGCTTTCTGTCTGTCTCTCCCTGTCTGTCTGGCGAGCGCACATGCCCTATAGCAAAAACCTCTCAAAAAAAAAAAAAAAAAAAAAAAAAAAAAAGCCTATGTGAAGGTGAAATAACAACATACAGAATAAGAGGAAATATTTGCAAAGCACATATCTAATGAAGAACTAGTATGTCAACTATATAAAGAATTTAACTCAACAGTAAAAACAAACAAAAAAAGCACAATTATAAAGTAAGTAAAAAAAAATATGAAAATTTATTTCACCAAAGAGTATATGCAGTTGGAAACAAGCACATAAGCAAATGAAAAGTTGTTGAATACCATCAACTAACAGAGAAATGCAAATTTAAAAAATCACAACAAATTATCACTATACAACTATCAAGTTGTTTAAACTGAAAAATGTTAAGCCACAGCCATAATTCATACACATGATTGAGGGGAAGGTAAACTGGTACATCCACTCTGCAAAACAGTTTTGCAATTAAAAAAAAAAACTAGTAAATAATAAGCAAATATTCTGTATCATACAACCCAGCAATTGCACTCCTGGGCATTTATCCAAGAAAATAAAAACCTGTATTTACATAAAAATGTGCATGTAAATATTTATAGTAGGTTTATTCATTTTAATGAGAAACTCCTATCTTTCAGTGGGTGAACAGTTAAACAAATTGTTGTACACCCATCTCATGGAGTACCATTAGGCAACAAAAGAATAATCTGTTGAGATGTACAATTTACATAAATCTCCACAGAATTATGCTGAAGGAAAAAGCCCATCTTCAAAAGTCATATGGTATATGATTTCATTTATATGACATCTTGAAATGATAAAATTATAGAAATGGGCAACAGTTCGGAGTTGACAGGGGTCAGAAGAGAGGAAGAATGGAGGAAGTGAATGTGACTGCAAAAGGGTGACATGAGGATTCCTGGTGCTGATGGAACTTTTCTGTTTTGTGATGCAATGTCCATTGACCAGCGGTAATACTGTACTACCACCAAGTTTTATAACAAATGAAAAGATCTGCAGGTAGGAGCGGGATAGCAATCTTAAAAGGGGCAGAGAGGAGGCAATTAACGACCACATGTGAAAGGATAGGAAACAAGAGATCCACCAAGATTTGATTGGATAGAGCGAAGGCCGTGTGTGAATATATGACTTAAAGTCCAGGGAAGTATACAATACCAGGTACTGATGGGGTGTTTATAACATATCTTTAGTGCATTAATGTTATTGGACATAAACTTGGGTGAGGATAATTAGGTATCTTCAAGGCTGGTTTGGTGACAACCGTGATAGCTGCTAAGATTCACAGGGTACAAATCATTTGACATTTTCTAATGACTAGTTCTCATTTCCAGCAATATGATTAAAAATAGCACATAGGCTATATCAAATATAAAAGGGCACCCAGTAATCCACAAATCATGAAATTCTAAATCATAAAATATCTGCAACTACATAACAAAAATGATCATAAATTGAAGCCCTGGGCAGGAAGGGGAAAAAAGCCACATAGGCGCTCGTCACCTGAATCCTTCATCCAGAGACTTTCCAGTAACTCACGTATCTCAGAGATGGTCTTCAATGCCAAAACAGACAAACAAATAAATTTAAAATAAATACATGATATATGTGTGTGTGTATAACATATATATATATGTTATATATATACACACACATACATACATACATATACGCGCATATATATATATATATATATATATATATATATATATATATACATCAAACAACTCACAGAGCACAAAGGCAATGCTATCTAGTTGTTAGTCAAGTATACGCTTGTGTGAGAATTCATAGCTTATAGCCTCACCTTCTTCAGGAAAGTTCTCATTATCAGTCAATTTATTAGTTTCGCAGTTCAACTCAGCTAACAGGCAATACCTGGTGGGAAAATTTTACTACAAATTGGCCAATTTTCTTTGTACAAAATTTGATTATGGCTATAGTCTTATCTCTGAAGTCCATAAAAAATGAGTTCTTTATTTGAAGAAGAACCAAGTCGACGAACTTCGGAAGGACAACCCCTAGTCTCTGAAGAATAGAAATGGCGGTATTTGGTGCCCTTGGGCGTCATAAGTCATGCAACATAAATCAAGCTGAAACAATGCTAGCACTATGCGTGGCTGAAATTAATCACTACCAAATCTGAATGGTGATGGATTTGAAATGTCATGCATAGGTGCTAACTCTGCATTTCTCTTCATGCTTATAGAAAAAGGAAATGTGTTCCCCTTTCTTTAATCTGGACCCTCTCTCTAGTCTCTCTCCACTTGTTCTACCTTAAGAATTCTAAACTGAGGCATGTCTGAAATATCAAGGGAGCTGGGTCAGGACAGAGGCTACACTGGGATATCTGAAATATCAAAAACAAAAAGAGTGATCACTAACTGTACAAGAAAGTAATGATACTAGAATCGGATGGTGACTCCATACAGTACCAAACCAAAGGGTTTCAGAGACAGATGCTAAGGCCAGTTTCTGAAGCCGAGAGTCAGGTACTGGTTTCAGGAAGTAAATACTATTGATTTTGAAGTGTAGGGCAGTGGGGTACAGAGCTAGCATAAGCAACTAGGGAAACTATCCCAGGGAGATGCTATTGTTCAAATATTGCAGTTATGCATGTGGTGTGATATATGGCTCACAGCTGAAATTTTCAAACTGTCTTGATCTGCAGAAAGCAACCGTTTACATCACGTCCATTATGTGTGTGTGTGTGTGTGTGTGTGTGTGTGTGTGTGTTTAGAACAGAAAAGAACCACAAAACACATTTATGTTTACTGCATCTAATACACTCTGATTGTCTCCATGGTGTTCTGTTCTGTACTATTATTTCATAAAATATGTTTTTTTTTTTTTGATTCACCAAATTCCTTTAAGAGTCCAACAACGGGTTTCACCTGGCAAACCCAATGATAAAATAAGTAAGAGCAAATGTGACGTTTAAAAAAAGAGAAAGAAGTTCAGTTTTCTAAAGGAAAGGAAAAAACACAATAGGTAAAGCATACATTGTATTAATATTCTTACAGAATGTTAGATCTAAAACTGGCTTTAGAGATTTTCTATTAATTGACTTTCCTATGACTTGACAAATTAAAAAACGACTTACCAAGTTCAGTCACTTGTCCAAGGTCTCACAGCAAATGGCTCTTACGGTATGTGTTCATTTAAGAAACTTCACAGACAAGCAAGGAAAGATGGGCTAGAAACAGAAGGCCTCAGAGTTCCACACTAACACATTTTGGTTTTAATCTCATGGATAAGACCAAGTCAAATCATAGAATAAAAGTAACCATAGAATCTATGTGGTAACTTCATGTGAGTGCATTGACAAAGGGGGAGATACGACAGAAAGGTTGAAATGTTATATACTCGGTCATTAGAAAAGTCCTGGCACAGTTTTGCATGGAAAAATGTGCCAGGACTTTTTCAATGAGCCAATAGTTAGATCAAAAGACAAAACTGAGAACACAATAAAATGACCAGTGGTTTCTAGGGGTTTGAGGGGCAAAGGAAGAGAGAAGAGGTGCATGGCAGATTTGAAAGTCAGTGACACCATTCTGCATGACCCTATCATGATGGAGATGTGATAGTCCGTATTTATTAAAACTCACAGAATATACAACCCCAAGAGCGAAGCTTAGAGCACAGTATGGATTTTAGCTAATAAAGTATCAATGTTGTGTTTTCAATGACAACAAACACCACACTGATGCAAGATGTTAATAACAGAATAAACTGTGTGAGGGGGCCTAAGAAGGTATATAGGGAAACTCTATACTCTCTGCCCGATTTTTCTGCAAATCTATAAATACTCTGAAAAGTAAAGTCTATTGATGTTTTTAAAAAGGAAATAAATAAATAGGAGATCTTTTCTTTCTTGCTATGCTTTCCATAAATACTTTCCTACTATTTATTATGTTTCTAGCATCATTCTAGCCCTGGAAGCAGCTCATGCTAAACATAACCCTTGCTCTCATGGGTCTCACTGTGGAAGAAAAAGGGTTGGGCTGAAGGATAAATATCAAAAATATACAGATAACTCCAGTACTGCAATACAATATAAACTATAATGCCAGACTCCTTGTCAAACCCTGCTATAAAAAAACAAAAACAAAAACAAAACAAAACAAAAAAAACAGGACTATGCTCTAACATCCTTGCACTTAGGAATCTAACTATATGATGGAGGTATGACATTTAAGAAAAAGATGTGCCACTTTACAGGATGTTCATTGTACTCACTGTGTTTTATGCCTAAAGTCAGGCATGTGTTCATAGCTCTATTTATATCAGCTGTACTTGCTACTGAACGTATTTCATTAAAATCTTTTCTGAATCAATAAAACATGAAAAAAGATAAAGAAAAAGAGGGGGGTGAAGAGAAAAAAATGTAAAAGCAGTACAACATTGTATGCATCGAAATTAATTCACAGAATGGGAGTTCTTCAAATATATAGGAAGGACTAGTTATGTGATCTGAAAAGCTCTAAGAATAACACGTGAACTAGGTCTTAAAGGATTAATGACAAGTTTTTAATCATGCTTTGCAAATTGTAAAGCTAGAATGAGCTTCAAAGGGAAACTGTTGAAACCCCATCTTTGAACATTTAGACAACTTGCTATTTAAGTGTATGAGTTGGGGGAAAACAGACAGCACTAGTTAAAGTGACATATTCTCCTAAGATTAAAAGCCAACGCCTTCCTT
Organism: Tupaia tana; assembly: GCA_026018925.1. Taxonomy (NCBI): domain Eukaryota; kingdom Metazoa; phylum Chordata; class Mammalia; order Scandentia; family Tupaiidae; genus Tupaia; species Tupaia tana. Next base: position 79,216,687 of record JAKSZU010000015.1, read on the forward strand.
CCCATCCTCCATAGGGTTAGTGCAGTGCACAGACTGTGCAGCTGACCACACAGTCCTGGTTGTGAGAAAGTAACACCACTTTTCACATTTCAATGGTTTATAGTTTATAACACACATTCATATTTTTTTCTTTTTTCTTTCTTTTTTTTTTTTTTTGGAGAGGCTTTTGCTATAGGGCGTGTGCGCTTGCCAGACAGACAGAGAGAGACACAGAGACAGAAAGAGAGAAATCACCCCCCAGGGAGGATGGCCACGCCGCAATCTCTTCTCCTCCATTCTCCTCTTGGGATCTTGGACATGCACGCACACGCGCCCGGCGTGAGTTTTAAGCCACCATGTCCGGGACGTGAACCGCAGTCGACTATGTAGGAGTCCAGCGACATAGCCATTATGCTAACTGCTGGTTCCCGACACATTCATATTTGTTATCTCATTAAAACCTTGCAGCTAGGTACTAGTGCCTCTTTTTGTAAAGACAAGGAACTAAGGTTTAACAGTTTTGCTTTTACCCACACCTAAAGATACATATTAATAGCTAGTTAATGACAGATGTGAGACTTTGCCCAACTTTTCAAACATCGTCATATACAGTCTTTATAAAAGAAAAAAAAAAGTTTACCACTTGCCAGAGGGTGCATATGCTCACCAAAGAGAGAAGATAGATAAGAAAGTATCCCCCTCCCCATGGGAGGTGGTCATGCCACAATCCCTTCTCTTCCATTTACCCTTCTCTTTGGGATATTGGGTGTGCACACACATGCACCTGGCTTGTTTTTCAAGCTGCTGGGTATGAGACTCAAACCACACAATTGACCATGTGGGATCCATCTGCCTTAACCACCCTCTACTAGCTGACCCAGGTTTGGGAGATATTTACCATGAAATCAAAGGGAAATATGACAGTAATGTGATTACTTACATGTGTCAAAGAAGGGCATGTGTAAGACGATCTTCATGTTTAAGGGTTTAGGGTCTTGATTCATTTACATCTGGGTATGAAATCTAGTTTTGTGATTAGGGCAAGGTAATTATCTAAGAATCATTTTCTTTTCTCTAAAGCTTAGTTGAGGAAGCCTTTGGTTAGGTTGATGAGAAAGGGCATTTGATTATTTTAATCTTAAGGTCCATACCAAATATACAATTCTTTGATTCCACATACAACTAGGAGCAACTGTTTTTGAGACTAGAAGCTTTCTTTTTGTAGAAGGACACCTTCTTTCAAACAGAACTCTGGTTCCTGATTCCAATCAAGGGCTATGAAGCCAGCAGAGACAACATATGGGTGACATGCAACTGAGAAGTCAATGATTCTACTTCCAAAACTGGGACACATTCTGACAGGCCATACTGCCTCCGCGCCTGGGATACTACCAGCTTCTATGACTAGAGGATTTCACAGCTGGGAACAGGGCCAGCACTTACCAAACTCACATAGGTGAAATCTATCTTTAGATTCATGCAGCAAGTAAGATTATACAACTGGTTTTAAAGTATCTTACAGTGGTTTATATGTTTAAATGTTTGTATAAAAGGAATCAATTTTAAACAGTTGCTGCCACAGTCTATTGTTGCAAGACTCCTTATCCTTTCAGTGGAAGTCAAATGTCCCACACTGTGTACAGCCAGCAGCTACACATGTCATACACATGTCATACTACGCAAGATGTAGTAAAGAGTGGAAGTAACGGGGGGTGGAAAGAACTACCTGTTTCTGTCAGGTTTATTTTAATTGAGGAAAATATGACATTTGCAAAACTAGTATCAGGAAATTAAAAAGATTATCTCCAATTCAGCACTGGAAAGCAAAAAAGAACCAAACAAAGAGAACAAAAATGGAAGCTTTTAATTCAGTCATCTTTGGATTTAGAGCACCTTATGCTCGAGTTCCAGAGCTGGTGATCTTAGATAAGTTACTTTATTTTAAAATGGAATATAGACATTATATATACATACATACACACACACACACACACACACATACATACACACACACACACACACACACACACACACACATATATATATATATAAAAATATTTAAAGTCTTATACTGGGGCCAGCAGGTGGCATGGTGTTGGGACACTAGACTCCCACAACACCGACCACGGTTCAAGTCCTGGACCTGGCATCTTGCTTTCTCACTTTCCCAGTCTGTCTGTCTGTCTGTCTCTCTCTCTCTCTGGTCAAATTAAATAATAACAATAATAATGACAAATAAAGTTAAATTAAATAATTCTTTAAAAAACACCTTTGTACAAATATGATAAACAGTAAGCGTCCAGTTGTTGTGTGGCACTTAGAAAGTGGTCAATACAGATAATGCCTTCAGTGACCATTTGCCAGGACTAGTGTACAGATATTTAAGGAACACATGAGGGCTTGATCTAGAGAATTACTGTGAACTTTCATTTGGATTTTGTTGCTCACCTACTATGTTCTTGGCATGTTAGCAGGCATTGGGGCTATGAAAATCAAAGCCCTATGTCCTATAAAAGGAACTTAAAAATCTAACAGAGAGAGAAAAAAAAGGGAACAGCAGAAGAGCACAACGTGCCGGGAAAGCACAGAGGACAGGTGTTAGTAGAGGCTGGAAGCGTCCAGGGGTGGGGGTGGCAGGAGGCGTCCGTGGATTCCAAGCCTCAGAAGGACACTGCAAACGAGGATGCAGGAAAGGAAAAGTCACGGTGATGGGAGAAGCACAAAAGGAAAAGACAGCAGGGTCGTGGAAGGAGACCATGACTGAGAATACAAAGCCCCATATTCTGTGGCTGGAGCATGCCCCTACTGTCATGGAGTAAAACAGATTTATACAATTCCTCTCAATCTCAACTTGCTGAGCTATCAAGTGGGCTTTGTAATATCTACCTCAGCCTTGTTGTGTGGCTTAAATGAGATAATACATGCATTTACTTCACAAATGTGTCTTTTTCTTTTTAGACTTGTCATTTCCAAACTAGCTGGCATCCTCCCTCTGGGACGCTCACTCTTTCCTCATTACCTCTGTCTCCTTGTGTCCCATGCAGATTGCTGACCTTCGCTCATTCTCCACCAAGCAGGGTGAAAGATCTCCAAATGCACACCAAATCATGCCACAAATACCCATAAATGCTCCCAGTGGTTTCCTGTTGCCCCCAAAACTAAACAATTAGTGATGGGCTAAAAGGTCTCGCATGATTTCTTGCTAAATTCTTTTATGCTCTCTCTTCCTCCAGTCTCTCCGCTCCAGCCATTCTGGCCTTCCTTCAGTCCACACAAACCCATTTCTCCACCCTACTCTTTGCATTCTGCATGTTACATCTGCCTTTGCCGTCTTTCCTGACTAGGGCATGTGTTCCTATCATACCATCAATCTCCCAGGGCTGGCTCACTTGACTTTTTAGCATCTACTGCAAATACGATGGTGCATTTATTTGGGTGATTCTTTGCACCCCCTCAACCAAACTGCAAGTCCAGGAGGTCAGAGAATGGCTGCTGCTTCTGTATCATTCCTGTTGCCTGCATGTCCCTCTGCTAAGTTTACTGCCCAATAAAGGGGAAGCTTTGAAAGTATATTTTGAAATGAATTAATAAAATTTTCAAATTAAATGACTGATCAAGTTGTTGAAAGTCAATCAGCAGAAGTGTGTTTTTTGGTTAGTATTATTGTTGTTCTACTGTAATTTTGTGTTTAGGGTTTTCATAAGTAGAACATAAATTCAAGACGAGGAGAACGGAACGATAATGCTTGAGGAAACAGGAAGAGATCAGATAGATAAGCAGTTTGTGTTTGGTTTTGACTGCCTTGCTAAGTAATAGGAGTTTTAATCAGATTTATGTTTAAAGGTATCTTTTGCTATTTCTGATTCAAATTCAAGACAAAATTGTTTCTCCACATTTTATAAGTTATGATTGCTACCTCCTCACAGCAATAATGGTTTAGTAAAAGTAATTTTTAAAATGTTCAGATAGAATGAGTATGACTAAGTTTTTTAAAAAATATTTATTTAGCTGTATTTTTATTTACCTGTGTTATTTCTTTAGAGTTTGTTTCTCAAGCAAGAACATTTGAGCATACGTTTTTTAAAAATTTGTCAAGAGTGTGTGCACTTGCCCGGGAGAGGAGGAGGAGAGAAAAAGGAGAGAAAGCACTCTGCAGTGGGCATGGTTAGACCTCAATCCCTTCTCTTCCATTTCTCCATGTTGTCAGAAATTTGGGTACTCGAGCTGAGAACTAGTGCTTTTATGCAGGCCCTCTCCAGGCCCCATCCTTGAATGGTAGAGCCCCCTATATCCTTCTCTCTGTCTCTTTCTGTCTCTGTCTTTTCACTGTTTTCTTAATTTTTCTTTTTTTTCATTTTTTAAGGTGAAGTATTTTCTTGCTCTCAAATCCTCCTTTATCTTACTAATAATTAATTCCCTTTCCCCTCTCCCATTTAGGAGAGGCAAAAGGGCAAAAGAAGATTGACTCCTCCATGGGAGCTGAGAACTAGTGTTTTTATGCAGCATGCTCACGCTGAGCAGTTTTCATTTATTGCTTTTTAAAATAAATAAATACTAATTTTTGTTGCTTTTTTTTGTTCTCTCTTCCTCTCTCTTTTTTCTTTTCCTTTTTTTTCGCTCTTGCTCTGTTTTCTTATCCTCTTTCTTTTACCTAATCACTTTGATGCTCAGCCTCCACCCACTGCATGTCTAGGTCTAGACAGATCTAAGTGAACCGCAGCCAAAAATCCAAATACTATTCAGGTCAACATATTCCTTAATTCCCATTGAATCTGCCACACAAAGGGAGAAAAATGGAATGGCAAAGAGATTGCAGGTCACCTCCTTCTACATGCCTCTGAATGCTCAGATTGACCTTCTAGAAATTAGGAAGAAATGTATAATCCATCAGATGACCAGAAAACACCACAGAGGCACAATAAACATGAGAAACCAAGAAAATATCTCTCTCCCAAGGGAAAAAAATAACTCCTTTTCAACCACAGACAGTACAAGGGAACTTGCAGAAATGTCAGATAAAGATTTTAGAATATTCATAGTGACAGAGCTAACTGAGATGCAAGAGAAGAGAGACAATGAGCTCCCAAATATGCAGGAGAAAAGAGCCAAGAGTTCCAGGAGGTAATGAAGTTTATATATGATCTGAAAGAGGAAATACACATCATAAAAAAAAAATAATCAAATGGCACTGTTAGAGATGAAGACCATAATATAGGAAGTCAAAAACTCCCTTGAAAGTATTAAAAGCAGACTAGATCATAGAGAAAATTGAATCTCAGATGTGGAAGACAGAATTGCTGGCCTAGAAAAATCTACCACAAAGACTGAGAAAATAGCCCCCAAAATGAGAATAGTATATGAGAAATATTAGATACCATTAAATGTCCAAACATCCAGCTAATGGGTATCCCAGAAGGTGAAGAGACTAATAAAGGCATTGATAACCTATTTCATGAAATGCTGGAAGAAAACTTTTCAAACCTAGAGAGGCATTCAAAGATCCAGACCCAATAAATACAAAGGACCTCAAATAGGATCAACCCAAGAAGATCTTCTTGAAGACACATTATAGTCGAATTGACCAAAACCACAAACGAAAACAAGATACTATGATTGGCAAGAGAGAAATACCAAGTCACCTACAAAGGATATCCCATCAGGCTAACAGTGGACCTCTCATTGGAAACCATGTGAGGAAAGAAAGAATGGGAAAATGTATTCAAAGTGTTGAGTGAAAAACAATTCCAACCAAGAATACTATATACCCAGCAAGATTATCCTTCATATGAGAAGAGAAGAACATTCTCAGATAAACAAAACCAGTTCTCCAAGAAGTTCTGAAGGGAGTGCTATCTTAGGAAAACCGAAGTTAGATACACAAAAATAAGAGTTCAAAAACAACTAAGAAAATGGCCAGCTGAATGGTAGGGGGAAGTCTGGAGTTGAATGTTATCTTTCAGAATTTAAATGGAAAAAATAAATAACAACACAAGATAGATTACATAAGACTGAACTGGTGAAAAAGAATTTTATGGCTTTTGACTAAAACTTCAGTGATCTTCTATGCTTTGTTTTCCAGAGTTAAGGATGTTTGTCTTCTCTTGAGTTGCCATCAGGTCCATGTACTTATTATTTGAATAGAAACTCTAACCTGTCTCCTGGCTTTACGTCTTAAGCAAAGGTCTCTTAATATTTTTTTATTTTGATTTATTAAAGTTAAAAATGCCTTTCTTGAAATTAAAAAATATATTTTTAAGAATACCTATTTAATGACCACAGTAAGCTATATAGCCTCAGCTAGGTGCTACTTTATAGTATATTCATTCTACTCACAGTTTCATGCCTCAAGTCAAACACGTATTCAGATATGTATATAACAGCTAAACTTGCTATTGAAAGTAGTTAGATTGGGGCCAGCAAGTGGCATGGTGGTTAAAAATGCTGGACTCCCATATGGCTGACCACGGTTCAAGTCTTGGACTTGGTGGCTTGCTTTCTTACTTCTCTCTCTCTCTGTGTCTCTCTGATCAAACTGGAAAATAATAATGATAATAATAAATAAAGTTAAATGAAATAATTATTTTTAAAAAGAGTAGTTAGATTAATTAAGATTTTGTGAATCAATAAAATGTGCAGGATAAAAGGAATGGAAAGCAACTGCAGATACCAGAGACAGTGTGGGAGGATGGTGGGAAATGGCAGAGGGTAAGAAATATAAGGGGGACTATGTGTATATATATATATATGTGTGTGTGTGTGTGTGTGCATATATATATATATATGCACATATATATATACACACACATACACACACACACACACACACACACACACATATATATATATGAAACAGGAAATGGAATATTATTTGTTGATGACATGTGTATGATTAAGCCACTATGCAGTGTATTCTGGATGGGAAATTGCGTATTGTACGCTGTGATGATGTTCAGTAAATGAATATAAAATAATTTTTTTAAATGGGGTGTGCACATACATGTGCCTGGTATATTTTGCAAGCAGCCAGGTCCAGATTTGAACCACATGGTCAGCCATGTGGCATGTGACTACCTTAACAACCAGGCCACAGGGCTAGTTGACTTGCTTTGTTTTCTGTTTGCCAGAGGTCACATTTACTCACCAGAGACAGACAGAGAGAAGAAAGCACCCACATGTGGAATGTCACACTGCCATTCCCAATCCCTTCATCTTTCCCTCCTTTTGAGATTTTGGGCACATACACAGATAAACCAGGCATGTCTCTCAAGCCTCTGTATCCAGAACTCAAACTGCACAGTCAGCCATATGGGGCCCAGCTGTTGTTACTACCAGACCACAAAGCTAGTCCCACGATATTTTAAATTGCCAGAGGCTGCATGAGATCTCTAAAGAAAAACAGAGAGATAGACAGAAAGAAAAAGCAGTCCCTAGTAGTCATGCTGCAAACCCTTTTTCTCTATCCCGTCTGGATGTTTAGGCACTTGTACATGTGCCCTGACTATCTTTGAGTCTCTAGCGCCAAGATTCAAGCCATAGTCGACTGCGTGGGATCAAGATCCCTTAACCACAAGGCTGCTCCTGAGCATAATTTTTCGAAAAGTAACTGATAAGAGACATCTCTGTATTTATCACTAATTAAGAACCTAAGCTGCCTTTAGCCCTATTATATTAAATACCATATAAAAGACACCAATAATATTTCATTCCCCTTGTGTCTCTTCTTCTATTTCTCCTCACACTCTCCACTAAAGAACAAAAAGCAAAACAAAACAAAACAACAACAAAATAAAACTATGATTTAGAGGCTAATCATAGGGTATATATGTTAAAGCGCATATAATGAATTAATTTAACATAAAGGTAAGTTGACATATTATCATAAATTATTGGGATGTCACTAAATTGCATATCAATTAATTATACAGGTTTTATTCATCTCATTTCCTTTTTAAATATTTCTTAGACTTCCAAGTTAATGAACTAATTTTAATTTTGAAAAAAAAATGAGTTCAGAATGAGATAATCACATTCAGCTTCATTTTAATCACTAATTGACCTGAGTTTCCTTGAAAGGCAAACAGCAGCCCATTGAGAAAAAAAGAGCTCAAAGAAATAGAAGCATTTACCCAAGATTATCAGGCTAATACATGAAAAAACTAGGCCTCAACCCATGACCATTTTATATATTAGGTAATATAATAAAGTGCATGTGAAACTGTAGTGAGTACAAAGAAATATTCAAGACCGAAAAGCAATTATCATCTGTAAGCACTAAAAGTGCAGAAATGAAATTTTATGGCTTTAGTAAATGTGATGTAGATGTACCTAAATTATGTATATACAAATACACATATACACACAAAATTGCATATATACACATACATGGATATATGCATATACATGTATACATAAACACATATTACAACAACAGAAAAAGAAATTCTTAAAATTTGAAATGCAAAGCTCAAATTTATAAAAAGCATTTTCACAGTTCTACCAAAAAAATTTACTTTAATGTAAAAAGTGAATATATTTTAATATGAATGTTATCTTGGGAGCAGCAGTTACAAATGTAAGTGTTCTGAGACTTAAGATGAGTTTGATTTGAAATATTACTTCTACTTTAGAGATTTTGTCAGAACAATATAATATAGTTAATACCTTGGTTCAAAATAGGAAGTGATGCCTTGAGAGGATAACTCTTCTTGGCATGAGTTGGGAGAGGACAGGAGTAAGGGATAAAGAGGAAGAGGAGGAAGAATGGGTGCAGGGATACCCACTGTAAGTGGTATACCCACATGAGAAGGAACTCCAGGCCAGCAAGTGGCATGGAGGTTACAGCAACTAGATCTCACATGGCCAACTATGTGGTTTGAGTCCTGGACCCAGCAGTTTGAAAATCACAGCAGGTGCTTGTACATGCACGCCCAACATCTCAAAGGAGAATGGAGAAGAAGGGATTGCAGCATGGCCATCCCCTCAGAAGGTAATTTCTCACTTTTCTTCTCTCTCTTTGGTGAGTGCACTCTCCCTATAGCAAAAACACATGTGTGTATGCGTGCATGCATGTTTATGAGAATCAATATATTGCAAAGGATTGAAGTAAATACCAGGCAAATAGTTTCTCAATACTACAGACTATGATACAGATTTACATACAATGAAAGCATGCCCACACAATGCTCTTCCTTAAAGGTATAGAGCGAATACATAAAATTAGCAGGATTTGAACTGAGATCTGATTCCAGAGTCCAAGCTTTTTCCATTACACTATCCTGTAAACATGACCTAGACAAACTCTGTCACTTGATCAAATCTCACTGCAAATTCACAGCTAGAGAAAGGACAAAATGGACCTAACCCCTATTTTGAAATTCTGGCCTTGAGCTATTTCATTTATATTCTCCCACTAGGCCCTATAAACACGTAAGTTACTTGGGAAAAAATCTTTATGTCCAAAGATCAAAGAATTGTGACAGTTAGGACAACAGCCTTCACCTGGGCTCTGACCCTCAGGTCCATGCTGCTGTGTTTTAGGGTGCTTTAGGGTAAAATGGAATAATTGCAACTGTATACAACATAGAATTATTTTGTGAAAATTCTCTGTTTACGTTAATTAAATTCATACACATCATGGTATTCTCCAATGGGGTCGTGATTTTAAAGAGTTTAAAAAATAGTGATATGAAACAACTTTATATAGATAAGAAACAATATCTACTGCTTTTTACATTATGGTGCAAAACTAACAGGCCATTTTCTAAGAAAACCTGGGGACTTAGAATCTGCTAACCTCAGTAAACGAAACTTTAGTGAGCTGTAAATGATACGCACAATGCATCTGCTTAATTTTCCTGACAAATCAGTCTTTTATTTTTCCACTTAACTGATCCTATAATCCTTCATTAACTCTACTTTCAGTAATTTACAATCAGGTTTTTAAACTTATTTCAATGTTAGAATGCAATGTGAATTTGAATACTGATCTTTTTTTAAGGTAGAGGGATTTAAAACAACGTTTTAAACAGAGACATTCATCAAGGTGTTTAGGCTAACACAAGTGTGGATGAATCTAGGAATGACTTATAGAAGAGATGACATCTTCATTATCAGTCCAATGGTGTCTGTTGAAAATGTCTCTATTGTAGAAAACTTGACAGGAGCCGCTGAAGAATGCTTCAGCTTGTCCACATGTAAGAATTAATCCTAACTGGTTACCAGAAATCAGAGATTTATGTAAAATTGCCTTTTCAGTCCTGGTGGCATTTTAACAATTATGTTGAACTTTGTAATGTGAATACTGTCAAAAGGAACTGGGCGTGGGCTCAGCCTGGGAGGCCCAGTCTGTCGGATACTGGACTGCTGCACTGGAAGTCACACAGTCATTTGTGGGTTTGGATCCCTAGAATGGTCTGAGAAAACACAAGGCTCACTCGGAGACACCCAAGATCCTGCATAGTTGAGGGATGGGGAAGGGGAATCACCGAGTGACAAGTACCTGTCAAGTGTGCTCTCCCTCAGTCTCTCCTTCTCCTTCACTCTCTTACTCCCCTGCTTTTTTTTTTTTTTTTTTTCCTTTCCCACCAAAAGGTATGTTCACTTGCTGGAGAGAGAAAATGTGAAATCATGGGGACCAGCAGGTGGTGTGGTGGTTTAAGTGCTGGACACTCCCACATGGGTGACTACAATTCGAATACTGGACCTGGTGGCTTACTTTCTCACTTTTCCTCTCTCTCTCTCTGTCTATCTTTCTCTAGTAAAATTAAAATAAATGAATGAATAAATTTAATAAATAAATAATTATGTAAAAAAAAAGAAAATGTGAACTCACCCCCTCCTTAAGAGAATGGCCCGCTGTAATCCCTTTTTGTCCCTTTTCCTTTTGGGGCACACACACTTATGTGCCTGATGTGATTTTCAAGCCACCAGGTCCAGGATTTGAACCATGTTTGGTCATGTGAGAATCCAATGCTTTAACCACCACACCCCCTGCTGGCTCTTCTTTTTCCGTGTATGTGTACACACGTGCCTCTTCATCGCTTTTTTTCTTTCACACACACACACAGAAGAACTGGGTGTGATACACTTCATAGAGCATAACGATCCATCCCTCACCATCACTGTTACCGCCAGCAGCCACCTAAACGGTGGCAGGAGTCACAGCATTCTGACCACTAGCTGAGTTTACCATGAGCCCGGTAGTACGGCAAGCGCTATTTTATGTAAACTTCATGGCATTGCTATTACATAGACACTGATACTCCTATTATTTCCATGTTACAGTCATATTATGCCCAAGATGTTTTCATATGTGAGTACTATGGTTTGAATGTGTCACCCCCACAATTCAGGTGTTAAGATTTTTCTGTGATAGCATTAAGAGAAAACTTAATCTGATTATGGTGCTGAAAGGTGGGGTTGGGCTGGCCCTGTAGCACAGCACTCAAGAATTGTGCATATGAAACTTGATCCCATGTAGTCAACTGTGGTTCGAATCCCAACTGTGGTGGCTTGAAAAACGTTCCAGGCATGTGTACGTGCATACCCAAAATCTGGATGAAAGACAAAAGACTGTGACATGAGCACACTCCACTGGGGCTTGCTTTCTTTCTCTCTCTCTCTCTGGCAAGCACACACATCCTTATCTAACTTAAATGAATGAATGAATGAATGAATGAAAAGTGGGGTCTTGGAGGAGATTTGGATAATGGCCAACAGGGCAAGCCCCATAATGGACTCCTGGTAGGTTTGTAAAGAGAGGGAATGAGACAGAGGAGCATGGACCCAGAAGCATCCCCTCACCATGCTGAGTTGGAGCCAAAAGACCCTCCCAGGTGTAGCTCCTGGACCCGACTCTCCAGTGAGCCAGATAAACCTCTACACTCTTAAGTTATCTAGGCTCAGATATTTTCTGTTGTTAGCAACAGAGAGACTAGAACCCTGAGAATTTTTTTTTTATTAAGTAGGTTAAATAATTTTCCCCTAATCACATAACTAGTAAGAGGATAGTCTGGATCTGACTTTCGATTATTTTGATTCCAAATCTAGTTCTATAAACTTTCAGCTATTTTGCCTCCCATTCTGTTAGCAATAATCCCAGGTTAATAAGTGTATCTTCCATCCCGATTCAAAAATTAGACAGAAATAAAGAGACACAGGAGTGGGAGGAAGGGTGGAGGGAGAGAGAGAAAGAGAAACAGAGAACGACAAAAAAGGGGGCTGAGGGGGAAGGAAAGAAGGAAGGAAGGAGTGAAGGAGGGAGAAAGAAAGAAATTTTGCATTATGACAAATAATTTAAAAAGTGAAGTGGGAAATCTATGATCAGAGGAGAAGAAGTCAAAGATGAAACAGAGAACCTCAGAATAAGAACAGACTTTCATTGTGATGGAACTTCGAGGAGAGCATCGTAAACTATACCTGCAAATAACACTTGGCAATGAATATTTATAGTGACACTAGAATCAGCAGGAGGAAGCGATTCACTTGGTTATTTAATTATTTCAGAGGATTCTCCTTCAATCTAGTGAGCTCTGATGTCAACTTACCGTACGCTGAGTCTGGAACTTCTAACCTAGCAATGCCAATCTATTTGTCTATCCAGCTGTTGCAAATAGAGGCCTGCTGAGTACACCTATGGTAAGAAGAAAAATATAAATGCCTTATAATTCTACTTTGAGTGCATACATTATTCTGTTTCTAGGACTAAGTCTTAGAAAACTAGGACTAGCCAGTGGTGTGGTGGTTGACAAGGCTGGGTCCCTTGTGGTCAACTATGTGGTTAGAGTCCATAACCAGCAATTTGAAAAATATGCCATGTATGTATATGCATGTGTATGCCCAAAATCCCAAGAGAATAATCAATGAGAAGGAACCGTGGCATGGCCATGCCCAATATGAGATGCTTTCTTACTTTCTCTCTCTCTACTCTGTCACTGTCTCTCTCTAGCAAGCACAACTGGCCTATAGTAAAGTTTAATAAAGAAAAACAAAAAGAGGCCAAAACTGCCTCACAGGAGCTTTTGACAACTCATACCCTAATATGGAAAAGAAGGAAATGCACGAAAGGAGACATGCACTCAGCACTCACCTGAAAATGAACAAAACTGGATGGCCCTGCACTAGCCAAATATTAGTGGTGAAAAAGCCTCAGCCTGCCGGCACTCCAGCCAGTCCAAGTGGTCAAGAAGTAAGAAAGCAATGCTTGAGAATATTCAAGGGCCAGCGGGTGGCTTGGTGGCCGAGGAGGCTGGATCCCACCTAGTTGACCATGTGGTTGGTGTCCCTGACCCAGAGGATTAAAGCATGCCCCGTACATGTGTGTACATGCCCAAAGGAGAAACAGAGGGGAAGGGAAGGTATCATGGTGGGACCATCCCCCAAGGAAGTGCTTTCTCTTTCTCTTCTTCTCATTCTCTCTCTGTCTAGTGAGTGCACATACCCTACAGTGAATTCAAAAATAAAAAGAATAACATTACAAATCATTATATACTGTTTGAATAATTTCATAAATTCACTATTATTAGCTATAACACCAAGAACATGTTTCCCATTACAGATGGTAGAAAATTTCCAGCTTGCATAAAATCAACACCCTATGAAATCCTGCTAAAACACATGTTTGCAGACGATTATCCAAAGATAGCAACAGAACATTCATTATTCATTAACTGCTTCATTAGAAATTTAATATGATCCAGTCTCCATATTTCACTGACTGTAAGTCCCTGTGGATGAAGTCAATATATGCAGTTTTATTTCCCTTTTCAGTTCAGTTTGGGTCAGACTTTAGGAGAGCATGTTGACTCCTTCCATGTAAGAGTTTTATAAATATGATAAGATAAATGACACATTTTGGGAGCAAAGCAAATACATTATTGGGTCATCAGAAAAGGGATGGTGTATTTTGCATAGACAAACATAAAAAAGTCATTTTTTTTTTTTTTACTTTTCTGAAGACCCAATATTTTTTTCTGTATTTGTCAACAACTACTGTAGAAGAGAATATTTAGGTTTTCCTCATTCATGTTCCTGATTTAGTCCATAAAGAGCAAAACCCCACATATTCTCTTATCTTCTGGGGAATGTAAGAAAAAAACTAATAACTCTTTTATTTTCTTTTTAAGAGGTTTTGCCTTATGTCACATACGGTCACCAGAGACAGACAGAGAGACAATGAGAGGGAAAGTGAGAAATCACCACCCAGGGAGGATGGTCACGCCACAATCCCTTCTTCTCCATTCTCTTTCTGGGATCTTGAGCGGGCACACACCCACAAACACATGCCTGGTGTGAGTTCAAGTCACCAGGTCTGAGATTCAAACCATGGTCAGCCATGTGGGAGTCCAGCGACGTAAACACTATACCATCTGCTGATCCCATATTTTATATTTTTAATATACAAATATAAAACCTTCCTGCCTGGAGTGTTGGGATGTTACTACTATTTTCTCCATGTGATGCTAATATAAAACTGGTTTATAGTTATCTTCATGTACCTATGGGTATCCTATTTTGGTAAGAATCCTGTTGAGATGCAAGTGAAAAACAAAATGAGGCACTAAACCCCATCCAACTGCTGACAATTCAGGATATTCTGAGGAGCTCTCAAACTTCTGTTCTGTGACGGCAGATTTGCCCCAGACTACTTTGAGACAAGAACCCTTTTGCTTCTGGCTGTAATAACAGCTATACACTGTGAAAGCTGCTCATTGTCACATGTCAACATTCTTATCGTTCAGCAAAATGTTACTTCTCCTGAGTAATGGTTCCTACATCCCAGCTCCAAATCTCCTTCTCTGATTCCTTAGCAATTCTAATCCTGTAGAAGCACTTAAAACAGCCTGACAAGTGATTATGAAAATTATTTGAGTATGTGCCTTGCTCAGTGACTAAATGTGAATCCCTAGTGATTAGAGATTAGGTAGTATTTCTTTGTGTGACCTCCCAGTTCTTTTAAAGTACATTATATATGGAAAGTATGGACAGATTTTAATAAATAAGGCTATGTATTTGGTTTGCTATATGGCATGTATGAGAGAGAGAGAAAGAGAGAGAAAGGGGGTGGGTAGAGTGAGAAATAAACCCCCTGGGGGGATGGTCACATCTTGATCCCTTCTCCTCCATTCTCCTCTTGGGATTATGGGCATGTACACACACACACTTGGTCTATTTTTCAAGCTGCCAGGTTTTGGACTCCAACAGAGTAGTCAGCCTCATGGGATTCTACTCGCCTTAACCTCCACACCACCTGCTGTTCCCTGGCTACTTAGGTTTTATTCTAATTCAGATGAGATACTTTGGCTGACATCAATAAATCAGATCTTCTGATAACATTTGCTGGTTTAGTAACTGATGGCATCCCTGACCACATGTACACACACATACGTGTACAGGTTTGTGCCTGTATCCCACACACACTTGTACATACATACAAACACACAGCACTCCAGGCAACTTCCTTTATCTCATCATAATTATGTCTAGTCACTCAGCCTCTATTTCTTAACACAAAAATTTAGCCTACTTGGGGCCAGCAGGGGCATGATGGGTGGAGCACTGGATTCCCACATTGCCAATCATGGTTCATGGCCCAGACCTGGCAGCTCGCTCACTCGCTCGATCTCTCTCTCTCCCCGTTTCTAGTGCACATGTCTTCTATCAAAATGAATAAATAAAATAACAACAACAATAATAATAATATATAATTGAATAAGTAATTATTTTTTAAAAAATTTAGCCTACCTAAGGGGAAAATATTGCCAAGGTCATGGAGATAGACCAGTAGTATCATTGCACATGTTGTAGTAAACAGAATCTGCTGAGGCCATCAGTTGGGATGGTCGTTAAGGCACTAGACTCCCACATGACTGATCATGGTTCTAGTCCAGATTCGGCAGCTTGAAAATAACACCAGGCACATGTGTATGCATGCCCAAATTCTCAAGAGGAGAATGGAGAAGGATTGTGGTGTGGCCATCCCCTTCATAGGGCAATTTCTCACTTTCCTTCTCCCTGTCTGTCTCCCTCTCTAGCATGTGCACACATACTATGGTTAAAAACCTTAAAAAAAAAGGAAGGAAGGAAAGAAGGAAGACAGACAGACAGACAAAGAAACAGAATTTGTGTCACTGGTCAACAGGGATGGCACATCATAAGAGCATAAGGAAAGTTTGCTGAGCCAGCCTGAACTTGGCTTAGAAGATGTTGCCTGAGTTCATTTTTCCTGCAGACAGGGCTGTTTTTTCTCTTCACTTTGCTTCAGTGACTTCTGAATGCCCAGTTCTAGCACTATCTATTTGAGAGCAGGGTGACCACTGCAGGTGCTCATGTGGCCTACACTCATCCATCTTCCATTAAGGCTGGTCCATAGGGTGGCCAGACCAGGTTAAGGACCACGGCTTGCTGCTTACATCGATCAGCAGAATCACATGAAACACAACATAACATGATTTAGTTGAAAGAGCACAGGCTTCAAAAGGTCTGGGTTTAAGTGACATTCAATGACTTCATATTTATTTGAACTTAGACTGATCACTTAGCCTTCTAAATTTCAAATATTTCCTGGTGAAATAAGCACACTTCCAAAATTCCATAAACCCACTTCAAAGGATTGACATATAATTTTATACACTGAATTGCTAGGTGAATCAGGTCACACAATTTAAAGTTGGTAGATGGTTATTTTATTACTTCTTCCCTTCTCTGTGAGGTAACTCAGGATACTGTGTTGGTGCCAGTTTCCAGGGTGGGTACTGGCTGTTTATTTAATTGTGCTGCTTCTTGCCACTCAGTGCTCATGACTGAGAAGAAATCGATGGGGCTTGTTGGCACTGTTTAGAAAGCATATTCCTTGGGTGATAGGAAACGGAAACCACTGTTTCTGGATATCAGTCTGCCCTCAAGTGGATATCTCAGAGCCTCATCCTTCATGAGGCAAATGCTGGTTAATTTTTATTTTTCTTCTGAAGCTACACACAGACTAATCATTTCTTCTTGGTGTGTTTTAAGAATTCGGATAGCACCAACCAGGAAATGTGTCAAGTACTTTAGACCTTTACATTGACTTTCATTAGAAAAGCTTTCCAAATGGATAGAAGTTATTCGATTGGGAACAGCTTCATGATCTTTCATTAAATCTTTGAGTGTGCCTACATAAATGAGTTTAAAGAATACCAGACAGCACCTGGCTTTTGTCACCCTGAATCGACCACTAGCTAATGATATGATTTAAGAGGCCGAATCGTTTAACCTCATTGCTTTTGTTTTCTCTCCTGAAACAAAGGCATGATATATTTATTTGTGACTGAGGTCCTCCCTGCTTCTAAAAGTGATTTAATGTGGTTTATAGTAGAGAAGATTGCTGAAATTGAGACAATCAAAATCCAGTTGAGAGGAGAGGGAGTGAATTAAAAACATCAATCATCTAAGGGGAAAAAAATAAAAAATAAAAAAATACTCTCTTAAAAAATGTATCATCATACTGATCTTCCTAGTAGTTAACATAAAAAGAAAAATGTATCTATATTTATGTTTATCTATCTAGAAACCATTATTTAGATGTTTACATTAAATAGTTTCATGTATTTAATTATACATAGCATAAACAGGTTGGCTCTTGAGCAATGTGGGTTTGACCTATGCAGGACCACTTTCGTGGAGATTTCCTTCCTTCTTTCTCTCTTCCTTTTTAACTGACCTAACACTAAATATCATCACTTTTTAAAAATAAGAGATTTCCTCAAAAGTGAAGAAATAAGAAACAAGTCCAATATCCATGCAGTCTTGATTCCAGGATCTCTCCTCCCCTCAGAGGAAGTTCGCTGCCTAGGAATCCAATGAAGGGATGTGGACCAAGGGCTCCTCTGTGCTGAGTTTCTCTCTGCCTCTGTCCTGAGCTTAGGGATGGATTTCTTGGGCATCTGTGTGTCCCAGAGGTGCTCAGCTTTGACTCTGCTTCTGTGCCTGTGATCCTGGGTGGGTAGGCTCCTGCATCTCTGTACAACTGGCAGCTCTCTTGGGCTCTTTCCCTTGCTGCTTTAGCTCCAGGTGATGTTCATTCATCAACTAGCACTCTCTCACTGTGGGTGTGGTCCTTGTCATCATCTTGTGTTGCCATGGAAATGTTGCCAAAGTGGATTGACGTGGTTTGGGGATGGCAGTGCCTCTAAATCTGCCCTGTCCTTGGGGTCAAAGTGTGGCTACTGGAGGGAGTGTGAACGTGGTATCTGGGGGTTGTCATGCTCCACAGCTGGGACTGGCTGCTACAGCTAGAGGAGAGGTGGTGCAACTGTGGCTTGGTCAGGTGTGTTCTCTCACCAGCACCCTTTTGCCCCTACCTGAGTAGGCTAGTAGTAGCTAAGTGTCAGGGTTTTCAAAAGCTTATGAAGATTTCCAACTAACCCTTTCCATGTTTAAGGACACCTTTAACATGTATTTAATATTACGTTGTCGGGAAAATCATGGCACATATTTACACAGAAAAACATAGAAAAAGATATATGACTTTCTAACAACCTAACATATACCACAGATGGTATACAAGTTATACTGTATATTTATGATATATATTTATATTATACATATACTTATATGTACAGAAAAATAATGGTTTCCATATAGAGATATTTTTATACATTTGTTTCAAACAGAATTTTTCATGCTAATGTTCCTTTATATATAAACTTGGAATACTATTTATATCATCTTTAGTGATAATCTTACAGAAAGAAATTAATACTAAATATTTGCTATTTTGAGGACTTAGGACTTGTTGGTTAATGTATAATTTCTTATAAATCCCATCTATGGTTATGTAAATATCCCTGCAAAGAAAATAACACTACCTTCATTTCTAAGATGATGAAAAAATATTTAGAGGAGTTAAATGAGTTCTTTAAGGTCAATGAGTATGTATGACACAAAATCATTATTTTGTGGCTGATCCCAAGTATCTAGATTTATTCATTAGACATGCATCTTTGGGGAAGCTAAGCCAATAGGACCATATTAGCTCCGGAAATTTAGTATATGGGTGTAGTTGTACCATGAGAGGAATAGAAACATAAAACTATCTTGACTTATCTCCGAAAGTAAACATTATTTCCACTTAGTTCCTCATAGTAAATGGTATAATTGCCATCTACAGACAAACTTTCTAGTGCTCTCATTTTACACTGTTGATAGAAAGAAAAGCTACATACTCTCACTACCAGATACAAGTAGCAAGGCTGGCACTATCACTAACACCAAGAAGCCTTATTCATATTCTCTCACGATGGGGATGAGAGGATACAGGACTATGGAATACATAAGAGGAAGGCTTCCCAAAGGCGTGGGGTTAGCTAGTAGCATGGTGGTCAACATGCTTGATCCCACATACCTGACAACATAGTTCAAGTCCTAGACCTGGGAGCTTGAAAACATACTGGATGGGACCAGCGGATGGCATAATGGTTATATAACTCAACTCCCACATAGTTGACCCTGTTCAAGTCCCAGACCCAGCAGCTTAGTACTCACATTGGGCACATGTGCTTACATGCACAAAATCAGAAGAGGAAAATGGAGGAGAAGGACTTGCAACATGGTCATCACCCCAGGGGATGATTTCTCACTTTTTCTCTCTCTCTCTCTCTCTCTCTCTCTCTATGTCACCAGCAAGCACATGTGCCCTGCAGCAAAAATCTTTCTTAAAACACAAAAATAACACCTGGGGATTGCTTTCTCACTTTCTCTCTGTCTCTCTCTAGCAAACTCTATGCACCCTGTGCCCCCCCCCAAAAAAAATGAGTGGCCTGCATTTGGGTTTTGAAGAATATGTTAAAAGAATTGACTGTCTAAATTCATTTTTCATTTTAGAACAGATTTAGATCTCTAGAATTATTATGAAGATGATACAGAGCTCTTACATATCTGTTACTCAGTTTCTCCCATTGTTCATCCTACTTTAGTGTGGTTCATTTGCCATAATAATGAACAGTATGGATACATTATTAGTGTCTAAAATCTATGCTGTATTCAGATTGTCGGTGTTTACCTAGTTTCCTTTCGCTCTTATAGGATTGCACCTAGAGTATCATGTTGCCTTTAGTCATTTTACCTACCTAGGGTCCTCAAGGCTGGCTGATTTGCAGCTTTTTCTTTTTTTTTGGGGGGGGGGGAGGTTTTGCTATAGGGTGCATGCACTCGCCAGAAAGACAGAGAGGGACAGAGAGACAGAAAGCAAGAAATCACCCCCCTGGAGGGATGGCCACACCACAATCCCTTCTCCTCCACTCTCTTCTCAAAATCTTGGGCACACACGCACATGCGCCCGGCATGAGTTTAAGCCACTGGGTCCGAGACTTGAACCACAGTCAACTACATGGGAGTTCATCAACATAACCATAACACCAACTGCTGGTCTCAGCTTTTTCTTGTTTTTGATTCTCTAGTTTTAGGGAGCCCTCATCAGGTATTTTGAAGAATGTCCTTTTACTGAGATCTTATTTTCTTTTTCTTCATGGTAAGACCGAGGTTGGCTGTCATAGTGGTGCAGCAGTATCACAGTGCTTCATGATGCTAAGTTACATGGCAAGGTCCTGGGTTCATATCCCCAGATTTCCCTGTACACACCCATGATCCTGGCTAAGGTCAAGAGTGGGTTGTAGTCTGAAGGTCCTGTAGGGGATGCCCTTTTCTCTTTCTCTACCTCTCAACAAATAAACTTGAACAAAAAAGACTAAGATTGTGTGTTTGTGGAGGGAGGTACCAGGAAAAAAGTAAAAACCATTTTCATCATATCACATTAAAGATACACACTATCAACATGGCTTATCACTGTTGGTTAAACCCCATCACCTGGTGGTTGTATTTTTTAGGTGTCTCTCTTATTTTCTTTTTTATTAAAGAGTAAGATTTTTGCTATAGGGTGCATGCATTTACTGGAGAGAGAAAGACAGAAAATGAGAAATCATACCCCTCCCCCCCCAGGGAGATGGCCACTCCACAATCCCTTCTTCCCCATTCTTCTTTCAGGATTTTGGGCACATGTCCACATGCACCCTGTGTGAGTTTCAAGCCACTGGGTCCGGGACTCAAACCATGGTCAGCCATGTGGGAGTCCAGTTACATTACCATTATGCCATGTGCTGGTCCCAGAAGTCATTCTCTTTCACCGTTCTATACTACATAGGCTTAGTGAAGTAAAATCCTATTTTATAAACATTCTCTTCTCAAATACTTTCCAGTATGAGAGAGAAAGGCTTATTTCTGCTGCTGGAATCTGCAGAAATGTTAGTGCCATCAAAAAAGGAGATGAACTGGAGAACTTTGATTTAACTGCCTGGAAGAAACGACATGGCCTGGAGACCTCTCGTATGGCAATTTTCCTCATGCATTCAGACATTAAAGTGTCCCTCATAATCTTTCAGTGCAAAATCTGGGCAGGGAGATGGGTAAGTGAAGCCATGCATGGTTTATGGAAATAGAGAGGAGGTAAGGAAAAGCATGAACAATTGTTAATCTCCCACATTGGGGAGTTGCTGAGTACACATGATCTTATTTAATTTAACTTACATAATAATCATGTGAGGTAGGCATTTCTGGCTCTATTTTATAGAGAGTAGTAAAAGTTTTGGGTCACATCAGATGCAAATGGCAGAACTGGAATTTAATCCCATGTATTTGAACTTCTAATTCATGTTTATGGAACCAAAAGTCATTGTAAGCAAATATTCAATATTAATCCTACATTCCATTCTTTACTCTCCCACAGAAATTGTATATCATGCTCACTGATAGAAGAATGGCATCCTTGGGGACAGCAGGTGGCATGGTGGTTTAGGTGCTGGACTCTTATATTGACAACCACGGTTTGAGTCCAGGACCCTGCAGCTTGAAAATCACACTGGGTGCACATGTGTACATGCCCAAAATCCCGAGAGGAAACTGGAGAAGAAGGGACTGTGGCATAGCCATCCCTCCACCCCAGGGGTTGATTTCTCACTTTCCCTTTCTATCTCTCTCCAGTGAGTGCACATGCCCTAGGACACAAACCTAAAACATAAATAAATAATAAGAAAATGTCATCCTCCCTGTTCAGGGAGAAACAATAGAATTCTATACTAAAAGTGTAGATCAGGGCATAATTTAATGATAGAGAATTGGAATTATGAAAGATCAGTGTGCGATGGTGGACAGGGATTTCTGACTATAACACTATTGGCTAAAGTAGTAAAATCAAGCTGAGAGTTGACTGTGATGGTCCTCATCCAATGACACTAGCAGGTAGCCTCCCCAAAGACCCCAATATAAGGGCCAGATGGTGGTGCAGCAGTAATGCGATAGTTTGCCATGCTGTACTCACATGGGACCATCCATGGTTTGTATCCCAAGGCCTACCTGTGCATGGTAGGCATGTGTGTATGTGCCTGTGATCTGAGCTAGCGAGGCTAAGGGTGGGTTGCAACGTAAAGATCCTATTGGGAGGGACTGGAGATGCCTCTCTCTGTGTCTCCTTTTCTCATGAAAGAAAGAAACTTAAAAAAAAAAAAAAGGAAAGACTAAAGAAAAAGAAAATACTTCTACATGGCTCATACACAGGACTAACTGTAAACAGTATCAATTCCAACTACAAGGCTAAAATTATCCAATTTTGGAAGGATTAAAAATATATTACCCCTGTGGAGTTACTCATTATTCATTATCTCATGTTAAAACAATACCTCCAACACACGCCATGCAGTACCTACTATGTACCAAGCAGGATACTAAAGGCCCTTATGATCATCATCTCAATTCTTAAATATCCTTCCATGCAGTCTTCTGTTTCCCTCAATATCATCAAAGAGAGCAAAATGCGGAGAAGAAAAATAAAACTATCATCAAGATACTCCATCAACGCACAGGTCTCTCTCTTTTTTTTTTTTTTTTTAACGCACAGGTCTCTTTAAGAGCAGCCCATGACTCGGGTTCCTGCTGTCAGTTTATTGAGCTAGCAATTCATTGGCTAACAGCTTTCTTAATCCTGTCTTTCTGCTTCCTTTATTGTCAAGGAAGTTTCCACAAGCTGAGGTTGCTGATACCAAAACTACTGGGAGAGTGGGTGCTATCCAAGGTTGTAGTGTTCTAGGTGTTCTCACTCAACGAAATGATTAGCTGCAAAACTCTCTATCACTTTGAGCAGTTTTCAAGTGCAGGCAATACGTACCAAGACATTGAAGCTCAACTCCTGTGTACCCTTGAAAAAATGGATTCAGAGATGCTATGAGGGAAAACATCCTGTGGAGAGGGTCATTGGGGCTAAGGAATGCAAGCTTTAGAAACAGTAAGGAAAGACTGAATTTGAATTCTATGATCTACCTCATTTGGGCATGTCACTTAAGCTGCTATAGCCTCAGTTCTTTACCTACAATGTGGGTTCTATCTTCCTCCTGGTGTCATTCATCCTTTACATAATTCATCCACTGAAAAATATCCACAGCTGTTGAGCAGCGACTGTGGACTATGCTGTCTCTGGCATTTGAGATACAGCTGTGACTATTTTGGACAAAGTCTCCAGTGTCGTAGATTGAGGAAGGAGTAGACAATAAACAAGAAAACAACAAACACATGATAATTTGAGGTAATTACAAACATTCTTAAGAAAATAAAACAGTTATATGATAGCTAGTCTGGTGGGTGGAGGTTATACTGAGTGTGGCCTAGAATAGATGAATGGTATTGAGAAGACTACATGAAAGATAAAAGGTAAAGATAGATGGTATGGGGACCAGCAGATGGTGTAATGGATACATTGCTGGACTCCCACCTAGTCAACTGTGATTTGAGTCTCAAACGCGGTGGCTTAAAATTCACGCTAGGTGCATATGCATGCATGCCCGAGATGTCAAGAGGAGAATGGAGAACAGATTGTGGCGTGGGCATCCCCTCTGGGGGATGATTTTTTTTTTCTTTCTTTTCTTTTCTTTTCTTTTCCTTTTATTTTTTAAATAATTATTTTATTTAACTTTATTTATTTATTTTAATTTGACCAGAGAGGGACACAGTGAGAAAGGGAGAAAGTATGAAAACAACCTGCCAGGTCTGGGACTTGAACTGTGGTTACCCATGTGGAAGTCCAGTGCCCTTAACCACCATGCCACCTAACAGCCCCCAATTTCTCACTTGTTTTCCCAATGGCCAGTGCACGTCCTCTACAGCAAAAATCTCTCTTAAAAAAAAAAAAAAAAAAGGTAGACCATATGTTTCTTCAAGAAAGATGCTTCATGGTATTTTTCCCAGTACATCACATGGGGGATTATTTTCAGCAAGTATTCAATGTTCAATTATTTTAAATAAATATGTGTCTGACTTCCAATAGGTGTTCATTTTATTATTCTTCTTTCTATGTACTAATAAAATATATATTGCTATATGTAATATATATATATACACACACATGTGTGTGTATGTATGTATGTGTGTGTGTTGTATATACTTATATAAATATATATATATGTGTGTGTGTGTATATATATATATATATATATATATATATATATAGTTATATAACATATATATAATTGCCAGAAGGTGCATGCACTTTCTACATACTGTATATATAATTATATTTAATAGTATATACTATTTTATGTATATAAAAGTATATACATACATTTATTTGCCAGAGGGTACATGCACTTGCCGAGACAAAGACCACTCCTTGATGGGACATGGTCATGCTGCAATCTTTTCCCTTCATTCCTCTTTCCTGTCAGGATTTTGAGCATAGATACTAATGTGCTCAGAGTATTTTTCAAGTTGCTGTGACTGGGATTTGAACCACAGTCAGCTGTGTGAGATCCAGTTCCCTGAGCATGACACTTAACCACTGAACTATGGGCCTGGCCCCACACTTCTTTTTTCTGTACCTGTGAAGGTTGATTGTCATGGCCTAAAGGATTTAATGTACACATCAGAACCTAACCATAATTTCATGCATCTTGATATAGAATCTTTAATCCATATTCACCATTTACCAACTATTTATATATGATTATGATATACCATGAGGTAGAAAACCTGCAAGATTTAAAACAAAAAAGTCAGACACAGTTGCTCTTCTTACTAGTCTGGCCAGGGAAATGCAATATGCTCAGACAGAAGTGTAGGACGAAGCAGCCCATTACAAGGTCCCCATATGGGATGAAATGCCTTCACTACATTGAGAAGAGCTCACTTGCGATGGCACTACAGGAGAGTTGAAGACGGAGGTGGATTTGGAACTGGGTCTTGAAAGATTTCAGAACTAGAAGGTAGGAGCACTTCCTTTGCAGGAATACCTAGAAACTGGATTCAGTACATCTCCAATAGTATCCTACAGAGGAATACTGAATATACCTGTAGCTGCACCTCTCTCTCATAGTTTCTGACCCACTAAGTCTGGGGTGAGGACTAAGACCCTGTGTTTCTGACAAGTTTCCAGGTAACTCTCATGCATGTTTCTAGACATTTTCCGCAAATAATAATGAACAATGTTCCAGTGAGACAATTCCAGCATCACTGCATCCTCCTGCTCTATTATGAGACACGAATGAAGTATGTGTAAGAGATAGATGTGATGTGTGTGTGTGTGTGTGTGTGTGTGTGTGTGTGTGTGTGTATTCCTTGAATAAATGCAGAATACAGGTATAAAGTTGGGGAACGGTCCATAAATCACCAGAGGTAAATGTTATTCCTTACATTTCATTCAAAATGGTCCCATAAATTCTTCTGCTTTCTTCCTTCTATAATCCCAGACTCATCCTACCTACTGTAAGGCTAAAGGACAAGAACACTATAGACAAACTGGGATTAAGAGCTATTGATATTATATCTTAGGCCCAGCAGGTGGTGTAGCAGTTAAGGTGCTGGACTCTCACATGGTCCACCGTAGATCAAGTCCTGGACTCAGCAGCCTGAAAATCATTCTGGGTGTATGTGTATATGCATACCAAGAAGTCTTGAGAGAATAATGGAGGAGAAGGGATCGTGCCATGGCTACCCCTCTAGGAGGTGACTCTCACTTTCTCTCATTGTTTTTCTCTCTCTCTCTGGTGAGCACACAGGCCCTATGGCTAAAACCTTAAAAAAAAAAAAAAAAAAAAGAATAAGAATTATGATGTTGGGACCAGCAGATGGCGTAACGGCTATGTCACTGGAGTCCCATGTAGTCGACCACAGTTTGAGTCTCGGAACACCTGGTGGCTTAAACTCACTCCAGGCCCATGTGCTTGCGTGCCCAAAATCCCAAGAGGAGAATAGAGGAGGAGGGATTGCAGCATGGCCATCTCCCCTGGGGGGGGGGGGGGGGGCGGTGTGATTGCTCGCTTTCTATCTCTCTGTCTCTCTGCCTTTCTGGTGAGTGCACATGCCCTATAGTGCAAAAACAAACAGAAACAAACAAAAGAAAACTCTCAAAAAATAAATGAAATTTTAAAAAACTCTGTCACAGTTAGTGACTCTAGTCCCATGTATACACAGGGCATTTCAAGTCAAGCCATATGTGTTTATTAATTTCTTAATGTTATTTTACCTAGGATAGGTTCCTTAGTAAATTACAAACTAACAATCTAATACTGAAATTATTTATCAGCTACAAAGTATGTTTCTAACTCAAAGATATTCACTGAAGTATTATATAAATAAAGACTGAAAGAGCTAGCACTGCCATGCCAGAGATACTAGGAAGGACACGCTGAGTGGTCACTACATTAAGACCTCTGCATTCAGGAGTCCAGCAAGGGGCGGTGGTTAAGGTGCTGGACCAACACATGGCTGATCATAGTGCGTGTCCTGGACCTGGCGGCTTCGTACTCATGCCAGGTGCATGTGTGTGCATGCCCAAAATCATCCTGAGAGGAGAATGGAGGAAAAGGGATTGTGGCATGGTCATTCCCCAAGGGGGTGGTTTCTCACTTTTTTTATCTGTCTCTTTCTTTGTCTCTGGTGAGCACATGTGTGCTATAGCAAAAATCTCTCTCTAAAAAATAAATAAACAAGCATGTCTGTGTGTGTGCGTGCACAGTCTGTCTTGGATTTCAGACTCTTACATCAGGATTTTCATATTAAAAATAATTATGATAATATACCAATTAAAGCAGCAGTCTATTTCAACATTTAATTATTTAATTATTCTAAATAATAGAATTCAGTTTTTCAATTGAAAGAGACCATATTACATTCCAGTAAAGATGTTCATTCCTATCATAGCCCTTTTTAGCTCAAAGATCTCAAGACCAAAATAACAACATATTTGTATTTTATTCTAATACATTATGGCCAATAATATTGGAAAAATAATATTTTCTACTTTGTTCGACTTTTTAATGACATATGTTCAATTTATGTCTGCATAATTAGAAAGAACAAATCTATTAGCTTAGCCAATAAACTCAAAATTTATGGCTCAAGCCTCATAACTTACTATTGGGCCTTAACGCTCTGCTTATAAATTATTTTCTTATACCCCAGCCTAGGCTGGCACCATAGCAGACTTCCTAAATAACCGGAACTGGCTGTTCTAAAGATGAATACCTCAAATGATAAGTAATCAAATGAGTTCTACATCAGTAATAGCAAGTTTTCCACCAAGGAAGATTAATTTCTCACGTCTTGATGTCTTTCTTGAGCCAGAAATCTATACAGTGTTGGCAGGAGAAACCAAAAAACTATGTGTAGTGAGAATACAGTCTAAAAAGCCCCATGTAAGTCATACATCTTGTGATATAGGGTAGATGGAGTAGTCAGATGTGGGAGAAAATATTGTAAAGAGTACTTTGCTGCTCCAAAGAGAAACCTTCATTTGTCCCCCTCATGGCTAGGGAGAAACTTCTGTTTATGTGATAACGCTTGGCTGGATCTGCACTGCTGGCTGAGGATGAAGTGTGAGCTCCACAGCTGAGATGAATACCAACTCACATGAAGAAGTTACTGAGGACAGCAACAAGAGACAACTTGATGGGAAGAGGTATGCCACGTGCCAAAGACTTCAACGAATGTGAAACAGGAGACAGAGGTTAATGCAGACATCAAGAATGTTGAACATAACATTTTAAAGGAGCAAGGGAATAATGGGACCCCTGCAATGACCTGGAAGTGATTTATACTTAAAAGACGCATTATATTGGCCTAACCATGGCGACATGCACTGTTCAGACACTGCTCCACGAGCTGGGATTACAGGGGAGACTGGGTTAAATTTCAGTCCAACCTCAAAGCAGTGTGGTGTATGGCCGTAATCCCAGAAACTCAGGGGGCCTGAGGCAAAAGAATCACAACTTAACTTTACCCTGCCTTTAAGGAAAAAAAAAAAAAAAAAAAAAAAAAAAAGATGCAACATACTTACTTTAAATGGTGTCAATGATATGTATATTGTTGGGTTTTCTAAAATTATGCTACAAAAGAAGGTACAGAGATTTGAATTTTGGTTAACAACATATTCCTTAACAAGATATCAAAAGAGGAAAAGAGAAAAATAAATTGATTTTGAAGAATTACTCAGGGGGCCAGGAGGTGCCATAGTGGTTAAGGCACTGGATTCCCACATGGCAAACCATGGTTCCAGTCCCAAACCTGGGAACTTGAAACTCAGGCCAGGCACATATACGTGTATGCCAAAAATCCTGAGAGGAGAATGGAGGAGAAGGGACTGTGGCATGGCCATTCCCTCTGGGGGGTGATTTCTCACTTTTTTTCTCTCTCTCTGTCTCTGGCAAGCACACACACCTATAGCAAAAATCTCTCCCAAAAAACAATAAATACTTATACAGAAAAGATGGACAGTTACACATAAAACTATCAATAGTAATTGCTTTCATGATTGGAACTAGTAGATGAGGCTCATGTGGATGCTTTACACTTGAGCGGCATCTTTATTTGGAATAGTAGACATAGCAAGAGGAAAGAGAGACTTTGGAGTCAGAAATAGCTAAAATAAAATTTTGTCTCAGTCATGTAGCTATCCTGTGTCTTAGCCCATTAGTATTGCTATAACAGAAACACCTGAGACTGGATGATTTATAAAGGGAAGAGATTTATTTGGCTTATGATTCTGGTAGCTAAAATGACCAAGGGCATAGGGTTGGGAACTGGTGCTATGGCCATCAGCATCATCAATCATTTTACAATCACTGAAGCTGAGATCCACAGAGGTAAATAACTTACTCAGATTCTGGCCTATTTAACCACAGGATTAAAGCCTTTAAATCCAATTTTTAAAATGGTATAATAAGTAAATATTTTAACTTTAATAAACATATGACTGTTGTGAGAATGAGTGTCTTAAAAATAAAAATAATATGAATATTAATCTACTTTCTGATTAGTATCCAGGCACCAGACCCTTTGTGACAGTACCCTTACTCACTAGCTCTGTGAGATAAATTGCTTAAATTTCTGAAGCTGGAGTTTTTTCATTCTAAAATAGAGAAGGTTGAAAAAAGAATAAAAAATAGCAACAGCTAACATTTTGGAACCCTTATTGTGTGTCAGGTATTATACTAAGTTGATAATACAACTGTCCTATGCAATAAAAATATTAATAATTATCCTTCTCTGAAATGTGGAAATTGCAGGTTAGAGAACTTGTCTCATGCCCCAGCACACAGTGATGGACCTTGGATTTCAACCCAGACCTATTTGAATTTAATGTCTGAACTCTTTTTTGATGACAATTCAGTGTTCCCTCTATTAGAACTCTCAGGCTAGTCCCACAACTGATCACTATCTGATCATTAGTGTTGGAAATGGATATGATGTGGAAAAAGACTTCAACTTCTTCCCCCAACCACAAATGTCAATCAAAATGTCACTGTTATTTTTATTTTGGTGGAGACATCCCTAATGATGTCTTGGATTAGCACCTAATTTTCACAAGATTGTACTCAGTATTTTGTAAAAAAAATTAAAAGTGCAGGCCAAACACTGAAATTTTGGCATATAGTGAGTGTTCATTTAATACTTCATTAATTAATATATCAGGCAGCTTTAGATCTACAAAGTGCATTAACTGATTATTCAATTGACCATCATAACAAAACATTAGTACAGAGAGAGCAGGTACAGTCATCTGTCCTTTGCAAATGAGGATCTGCGTGTTCACAAAGGTTATGTGAGTGGCTCAAGGTCAACCCAAAGTAGGAAATAAAATATGGTCTTCAAAGTAATTTCATGATTAATGCTCTTTCGAATGACCTCAAAACCAAATACTTTGATTTTCTAAAAGGGTCAAAAATGGTGTTTCTCCATACTCACATCCAATCATTTTAGCATAAGTATCTGTTTTTTCCTGCTCTTCCCCCTCAGGAATGGTTAAAATTAATTCAGTTTTCCTATGATTAGAAATTGTGTAGAATTTATGAAACTCCATTCACAGTCAAGTTAGTGTTTCATAAATAAAAACTTGAGAACCTAGTTTTCTTCTTTTGTGTTTAGAAATGATATTTTTCTTCTTATTAATGGCAGAAATGTTAGACTCTTTAGCCTTTTCAAACGTTTTAATTGCATGCAGTAATTTCCCATCTACTGACAGACTGAAGGTTAATGCAAAGGCATGGAACAGACTGTGAGGCTAGGAAAAATATTTCCTGCTAAATAAGTTCAAATTAAAAGTCCCGAATAACAGCCTCCTTCAAAGAAGGTGCATTCCAAATAAATGGAATCAATTCAGCACAACCATTAATTCTACTGATTGCTCAAAAGAAATGAAAAACTTAGAACTAAAGACTCAGAAAAGATTGAAGAGGGATAAAGTTGATAATTTAAAAAAAAAGAAAGAAAGAAAAAGAGGTGGAGGAACCAGCAGATTGCATAATGGTTACATTGCTGGACTCCCACAAAGTCGACCATGACTCGAGTCCTGGGCTTGGAGGCTTGAAACTCATGCTGGGTACATGGGGTGCATGCCCCAAATCCTGGGAGCAAAATGGAAGAGTAAAGATTGCGGTATGGTCATCCTCCCTGGGGAGGGGATTTCTCATTTTCAGTCTCTCTGTCTCTGTCTCTGGCAAGTACACGCACCCCATAGCAAAAACCTCTTTTAAAAAAAAAAAAACAAAAAAAAACAAAGAAAAGGTGGATACCAAGAAACATTTGAGAGAGTGAATAAATCCATTCAAGGAATATTATGTTTGTACCAGAAAAAAATAGTAGTATGGTCATAGTGATAAAAGTGTTCTAAAGTTTCCCAGAGTTTCACATAGATAATTAGATAATTATCAGAAGCTTAAAATCCATAAAATGAAATTACCTTAATTTCATTAAGCAAACCAGTGTCTTTGTTACTTATTACTAAGCACCACATTATTAACTGTGTAAAGTTGTCTGCAGTAACTGTTAGTCAGGGAGATTAAAATCTCACTAGTTTATATTTAAAAAATTAATAATGGCATCTAACTTAGACTTTCTTTCTCAAGTGGAACAGCTCTTAGCATTTTTATACTAGCTCAGGTACATTGAATAGTGTAAACAAAGGGACTAACGAGGTCAGCTTTCAATCCCTGAATGATAAACTGCCACAGGTACAGTATAACATCGTATTAAGCAAAATGACAACACATTGATTTTTCGGTTTTCATTTCAGCTGCAGACATCTATCTCTATTCTAGTCATCTTAGTTATATAATATTCTGCCTCCACAATCACCTACCTTATTCATATTATTTGGCGAGGACTGGTAAGCAGAGAGTCTTTTCTTATTAAGAAACAAAATGGCCAATCTGTGGCCTGGCGGTTAAGTGACTGGATCCCATATGGCTGACCACATGGTTCAAGTCCTGGCCCCAGGGGCTTGAGAAACATGCCAGGCACGTGTGTGCATGCCCAAAATCCTGCAACAAGGGAAAAATGGAGAAGTGACTGAGTATCACCATGCCCCATGGGAGCGACTTCTCTCTCTCTTTCTCTCTGTCTCTCTCTGGTGAGTGTACATGCCCTCTGGTAAATTAAAACAACAACAACAACAACAAAAAAGCAAAGAACTCAAACTTTCTATTTTCCCAAATTATACTAACATGATTTCTTTTCTTTCATCTAGTTGCTTAGGATACTCATTCCTTGCCATGGAGATATCTCTGTGAGGTTTTTTTTAATTATTTATTTAACTGTATTTATTCATTCATTCATTTTAATTTGACCAGAGAGAGAGAGAAAGTGAGAAAGCAGGCCACCAGGTCTGGGACTTGAACCGTTTTCTGCCATGTGGGAGCATCCAGCACCTTAACTACCGCACCACCAGTTGGTCCCACCTCTGTGAGTTACTATTACACATGTCCATATTTGTTGTATGAGGGTCAATTCTATGTGTTAAGAAGCCATGGCTTCATTTACATTTGGAGAAAGTCACATTTTGGCGGTTGCTACCCTTTCACTTTTTTTTCAGTGTCTGCCACAGAGTTCAGCACATAATATACAGCCAATAAATATTCAGAAATTAATGAATAATTTATATGTTGTAGTATCACATGCTACTTAACCTTTATTTGTTATGCTTCAATATATTAAATACCTTTACAAAAATATATTGTATTTTTTTAATTATTTTTATTTAACTTTTATTTATTATTACATCATTATTATTTTTCAGTTTGATCAGAGAGAGACAGAGAGAGACAGAGAGAGAGAGGAAGTGAGAAAGCAAGCCACCAGGTCCGAGACTTGAACCGTGGTCGGCCATGTGGGAGTCCAGCGCCTTTAACCACCACGCCACTTGCCAGCCCCAATATATTGTATTTTTTCAAAAAATTATATTTTGTGCAAAAAAATTTTCCCAACTCATCAGAAGTTTGCTACCAGTTTTCAATTATTTTCATAACGTCAAAAACTGGGCAAATGAAAGTACCAGCGAAGTCCCAAATATTTTTCTTCTTTTTGTTATTTTTTCCATTTTAATAGGTATAGAAGGATTCATTATCAATTGTATTTACTGTTGTCAATTGTATATAAATATTAAGTCCTCTAACATTGACAGCTTGATCTGACAATATATTTTTAAAGAATTATTTATTTATTTAATTCCATTTGCTCTCATTTTTTTTTTTAATTTTGCTAGAGAGAGAGAGAGAAAGGAAAAGGGAGAAAGCAAGCTGCCAGGTCTGGGACTCGAACTGCTGTCAGCCATGTGGGAATCCAGTGCCTTTAACCATCACACCACTTGCCAACCCTGACAACATATATTTTTAAATAAAATGTAAGAGTTTGAGCATCAAATGTAATGGAAATAACAATTGTGAATTCCATAAAATTGCAATTAAACTAACATGGCATTTCAATATGTCTTCCTTAACTTTTACACTTTTTTCAACTTCTCTGAAGGATAAAAGGCCATTACATGGCAATTTAAAATATATCTTTCCTTAAAGAAAAAAATGGCTCTCTACTCCCATTCAGGGAGTCAGGGCTTAAAATTCTAACTCATATCTATTGAAAGTCCAATATATCTTTCAAATGATATTAATAATATACAACAATAGCTCTAAAATTCTATGTATTGATAGACTACAAGGAGCTTTCAATAATTTCTAAAAACACAGTAAACATTTCATAGATATGAATTGTTATTGTTATTATTTGAAGCTACAAGACAGAACCAATTTAATATTATGTTTATGTTTTATTTCCTGGGGTCCATATTCTTTATTTTCGGTTTTAAATTTAGGGCTTTGGCATGCCTCAACATGATACAGTTGATTTGTCTATTAGCGATGCTTCCAGTTACAGACCAGAAAAGGTCCATGAGCAAATTCAATTTTAATTTTACAAGGAAGTTATGTATCTACTGCTTGCACTTATATTTTCTTTCACAACAAAAGTTGTTTATGCTTATTAGAAAAAGTAAAAATAATTTGGAAGTACTTAAAGTATAGCATTAACTTTCCATCTTCAATCTTCTCTAATTCCATACCCATAGCTTCTACACACACCACAACATACACACAATAAAGAAAATTATGGTAAGAGTCTGGCCCTGGGACTTTAAAAATCTTGCTCATTGGGTTAAACCACAATGCCCCTCCCCCCGTTTTTTAAGGTTTTTGCCATAGGGCATGTGTACTTGCCAGAGAGAGAGAGAATGAAAATGAGAAGTCACCCCCCTGCCCCCACGGGAAAGGCCATGCTATGATCTCTTCTCCTCTTGGGATTTTGGTCATGTACACACATGCACCCAGAGTGATTTTCAACCCTCCAGGTCCAAGACTTGAACCATGGTCAACCATGTAGGAGTCCAGTGCCTTCCCCACCACACTGCCTGCTGGCCCCACATCATAATGCTTCTTAATATATATCAGCAAATGAGGAAGAAGTATTAGGGTTCAATCTCTCCACACTTTTGCTGTATGATTACCAATTTAACTCCCCAAAGAAAACTTGTTTAGAATCTAAAACTTACTACATTTATTTATCACTTTGCTAATTCTCTACTCCATTTGGTAGTTAATTTTAACTGCATGAAGTTGAACGCAGACATCACTGAAGGGTTTCATAGCCAAGAGAAGGTAAGGCGAGTTTTTGGCAAGCAAATTTAAAAGGTACTTATTGAATATTTGCTATGTGCCAAGCTTGATGCTACGTGTTTTAAATTTAGTGTTTCATGACAATCCTAGGGGGTAGTCATCATTATCTCAATTTGATAATAAGGAAATTACATTAAGTGACTCATCCAAAGTCCCACAACTAGCAAGGATATTAATCAGGATTTTCACTCAAACTAGCCAGTATTCATGTTACTATTTTAAAAAAAGAGTGATTCCAAAAATTAAAAAACTTAGATTCCAGAGATATCTTTGCAACAAACTTTGTGACTTTAAGGTAACAACTCCACTATAGCTTACCCATTTTGTGTAATTACTTTCACTTCTGAAAGTGCCCTCTACTATCTTCCCTCACTTTATTTTACCAATGATATTTGGCCTGATCTTTTTGTAATGTAATTTTATTAATTTTTATTATTATTATTATTATTATTATTATTATTATTATTGTTAATTTGATCAGAGAGAGAGAGGAAAAGTGAAAAAGCAAGCCACCAGATCTGGGATTTGAGCCATGGTCAGCCATGTGGGAGTCCGGCACCTTAACCACCATGTCACCTGCCAGCCCCTTTGGTCTGATCTTTATATTCTCAAAAGACCCCGGATTTTGATTTGATTCTATGGCAAATGAGATTTTATATGTTTGTATGTGTGTAGAAATGTTAATTTGTTCAATGCAACTGTTGAATTTAAATTCATAATATGAATACTTGTTAGTGTACTATATTAGAATATTAGAAAAATAAAGTGTTCCCAGGTTTGTCTTGATTTTTGATAAAAACTAGGACTGGGAACTTTCCTCCAATCTTGTGTCTCATCTTGACACTATGAAGTTCGCCATTTATTTACCAAAAACAGATTATTTACATTTTTCTCAAAGCCTCTATAATTTCCTTAGACTTTTTGCTTGTTTCAATAAAATTTAACACCCATCCATTGAGGGGATATAAATCAAATGACACTGTCACAAAGGAATAATCTAGTGTGTGTATATTTATTTCTTTAGCACAGCATTTATTAACAATGCTAAAGGCAAAAGTCACATAAGTCACTTTGAAACTATTATTTTTTACTGCAAGGCATAGTAAGTAATATATTTTAAATGGTAACC
Organism: Tupaia tana; assembly: GCA_026018925.1. Classification (NCBI taxonomy): domain Eukaryota; kingdom Metazoa; phylum Chordata; class Mammalia; order Scandentia; family Tupaiidae; genus Tupaia; species Tupaia tana. Next base: position 79,252,303 of record JAKSZU010000015.1, read on the forward strand.
TTTGATACATATATTGCTATATGCAAGTAAAATAAAAATATGCAAAATGTTTTCTACACATTACCAAGTCATAAACTCTAATATTTACATTGCTCTCTAACTTATTCTATTCTATATTAACTGCTGATGTCAACCCACTAAATTGATTTTACAAATAACTTAAAGATTATGATTCACTTTTGGGGGAAAAAACAGCACTGATTTGCCCATCTCCTTTGGAAGTGTGTGTGTGTGTGTGTGTGTGTGTGTGTAAAAATTGATGTGTAAAATACATCATTGGGCTGTAACCTCTCTCTTCAAAGTCCCCTAAAACAAACATATTTGACTATTACACCTCTTGCCAAAAGGTCTCCTCCTTTCAACATTTAATTTCCTTGACAAGCCTTTCTGGAGTATTTGCAAATGGGCCAAAATAAGATTTCATAACTTCCAGCTCCAAAGAATTGCAAAGAATTGTCTTTCATACACAAGGACTACATCATTTAACAATATGTCCTCCTGCTCTTAAAAAATGCATCCCATATTGCTTCCTGCTATAATTGGCATCTGAAGGACAGAGTGTGGAGTCTGCGATGGAGAAGTGAATAGAAGCAGCCCGGCACAGTCTGTTCTCATCATCAGACACTGAGAGGTCTTCTGTGAGGTCGACTTGCTGCCACACACCTCTCCTTCAGTTTGTTTCCTTTGGACTGTAATTAATCCATTTCATGGGAGCAAGAAAAGGTTCTATTTTCAAAGCCAGGTAAACAGGCACATGAAACATGCTCAGAAGGTTTTCTCAGTGGGGAAACAAGTAGTGATTTTTGTTTGTTATTCGTTTCTTAGGGAAAGAAAAAGAACCCAGAGCTGTGCATTCCACTTTTCCTTGGAGCCACTACTACCCTAAGACAAAGGAAGGAGGTTTATATTTGTTTTAAATGGAAACGTAAACACCTCACATCATGCTCTGTCATTGCCCCCATTTTTCTCAGTCGTGAATAGCCTCTGTTACTCAGAGGGGGCTGAACGTCAGAAACCTGGAAATGAATAAGGTTATAATGACTAAAGACCTGAGTCACAAGACCAGCTCTTTAGCAAACAGGATAAATGAACTTTTTTTTTTTTTTTGAGACATTTTTGTTATAGGGCGTGTGCACTCACCAGAAAGACAGAGAGAAACAGAGAGAGAAAATGAGAAATCACCCCCAGGGGGGTTGGCCACGCTGCAGTCCCTTCTCCTCCATTCTTCTCTCGGGATCCTGGGCACGCATGCACACGTGCCTGGCGTGAGATTAAGCCACCGGGTCCAGGACTCAAACTGCAGTCAACTACATGGGAGTCCAGCAATACAGCCATTACGCTAACTGCTGGTCCCAGGATAAGTGAACTTTTAAAATACTCCATCTCTAAAGCTCAGACAATAATGTTACGTCTATCTGATCTGGAATAAGAGAGACTAAGGAAAACTCCCATCCATAAATGGTAAATAGTGAATACCTAACAGGCAAACACACTCAGATTTGATCATCACATTAAAGGAAGTATTTAATTGGATGGGACCATAGAAGGGCTCATATTTGAACTTTACTACAGACATCTATCTGGGAGTGTTGGAGGAACAGTCCAGAGCCAACCTCTAGAAACAAAAGTTCCTTCTAGCGTAGTCATCCTAGGCATGGACTATTTTAGGGCAGGTACTGATATTTTCAGCAGTGGATAGATAGCAATGGTGCCTGAGAAAGAGGAAGAAAGGGATGTTATTTGAGGCATGAGTCTCTGACAAGTGACCCAGAATGCAAGCCAGAAATCATATAACCTAAAACCTGAAAATAGGAAAGGATACTACCCAGGGCCCAGCTAGATCTTTCAGTGGATTCTATTTCCTTGAAAGAGGTAATAATGACTCTCTTAGAGGCTACTAAGTAAGGATTCATTGATTATTCAATCTGTTAGGGAAAATGAGAGGGAACAGCCCTCTGAAAATTCTTCCTAGGGCTACCTATATTTCTTTTCGCTAGCAATAAAAGTTTCTAACAGTGGCGTGTGAACATATAATAAAAAATGTTTCTTTATAATTATAGTTGCCACTATTTTTTCTCAGATTACCCATGATCTAATGTAGGGAAGAATCCCCCAAGAGGTATCTGCATCTTCTTGGGGCTGTTTGGTGTGCAGCAGTGAAATGCAATGCTCTGAGAGGCTGATTCATACGGGAGGACCCTGAGTTTACTTCTGGAGACCTCCCTGAGTACACTGGGCACATATATGCCCATGATGCAGGACCCACTGAGCCTGGGAGTGGATTGTGGTGTCAAGGCTTTGCTGGAGGTACCTGTCTTTCTGTCTGTAGTCTGTGTCTATCTGTCTCTTCCTCTCTCTCTCTCTCTCTCTCTCTCTCTCTCTCTCTCTCTCTTTCTGCCTCTTTCATTCATGGAAGAAATAAGTAAATAAACACTCCCAAAAAGTATTTGCATCTTATTTTTAAATACTGTTATATCAGTTGTAACCAATATAACTGTACAATCAATCCATAATTATAAAGATTTATCTGGGTCTCATATTTTAAGAATTTTTTGGTAAAGGATAATCAAATTTTCTGAAAATCCTCCATAAAAAAAGTACTTACTCTAATTTACAAAGAGAAAGAAAAGGGGTCATGCTATTTTTCAAGGCTAATTCTTAAATAAACTACTTCATTCAAGGTCCCTGCTACTATTTCAGATAGTGGTTTCAACTTTGAGCAGATCGTTTGGAAAGATCAGTGTTACTGAGATAATGGAAAAGAAATAATACAATGCCTGGGGCAGGTAACAAAATGGTGAAACAGGACTTGAATAATAATTCTACACCATAATGTGGAAACAGGTTCTGAGAAGAAATATTTGTAGCTAATTTAACTAATTATGTGACAAATAAGCACAAGTTACCCGACCTTTCTGTCTCTGTTTTCTCAACTGTAAAATAAAGAAGTTAGAGTAAAAGTTCACTTAAGAACTTTCCAGTGTTAACATTCTACAAAGCTAACAATGGTTTGTGTGCTTGAATTATTACCACAATCATCTGAAAGTTCATCTCAACTCTCGAAACCACTTAACCTCTGGAGAAACAAAATGAAACCACTTTAAAAGGAATTCTCTCTCTGGCAAGCACACATGCCCTATAGCAAAAATCTCTCTAAAAAATAAGAAAACAGTAGGAATTCTGTAGGTTCCATAGTGACATTTATCATCTTTTCAAACTATTGGGTTGTTGGAAAAGTCATGACACAGTTTTGCATAGAAAAACACATCATGACTTTTCTGACAATCGAATAAATTGTTGTCTTGATACAATCACAATTAGTAAAAAAAGTGAGATGGAAAACAATGTCTTTTTTTTTTTTTTTTTTTTTTTTTTTTTTTTTTTTTTTTTTTTTTTTTTTTTTTTTTTGAGGGCGTGTGTGTTTGCCAGAAAGGCAGAGAAAGACAGAAAATGAGAAATCATCCCCAGGGGGAATGGCCATGCTGCAATGCCTTTTCCTCCTCCATTCTCCTCTCAGGATCTTGGGCACACAGACACATGCACCTGGCATGAGTTTAAGCCACCAGGTCTGGGACTCGAACTGCGGTCAACTACATGGGAGTCCAGCGACATAGCCATTACACCATCTGCTGGTCCCAGTATGTCCATCTTCTAGAAGTTGAACTAAGCATACAGGTTATAAATGACCCTGAAGATCTTTCAAACAAACTTGGTTGTTATCACATTTTAAAATATATAATTGATGGAAACCCCTATCAACCTGAAACTGGTATAACATTACAATCTGTAGGTTAACCAACCAATAGACAATGTTTTTAATGATGTTCTCTTACCATTATAATTTATCAGCATATTCACCCCAATCCCAGAGTATCACTGAAATGTTTCTGGTTAGAACAATTAGCAGTCTTTTATGATTAGAGATAAATAAGAAATTTAAAAAAACAGAGCAAACAAAAAAAGGAGTGGGGTGTGATTAGTGATTTAGAATTCATCAAGGGAGACATTTTGCACTTCATTTTTACAAAGAAGCAAAGCTGTGAAAAGTTACAAGTGTCTGCTATTTATCCACACACTATGTTTACAAAGACTGAGCTAGGTACTATTCCAACAAAAATCTATCCATTCAGCAGACAGTCTTTGAGCACCAATTACATGCTAGGCACGCTGATGGGCTCTGGGGATACTCAGCAGAGTTCCCACTAAAGACAGCAAACATTGCGAAGTGTGACAATCCTATAAATCACCTATAAAGTATTTATATATACAGTTTTATGTATAAAACCCTGCCAGTAATTATTTTGCTCAATAAAATTGAGCTAGATTAAGGAAGAGAATATAATAATTAAAATACATGCAAATGTCTAACAAATTTAAAACATTCACTTCTTACAGGAACTATCCAATCTCAAGTCAAAGGAGTATGCGTGAAATATTTTCAATTTCCCCTTTTGACCAAAACATTCATTCTAATTTATTTCACATTTAAATCTCAAGAACATTCATACATGTTAGTACATTCTTTTTTTATTTTAAAATTTAATCATGGTAGTAGTGTCCCATTTGGGAAGAGGGAGGCTAGAGTCTAAAGTCAGTGTGACTAACATGCTTATCCTGGGCTCCATCCTGAAAGCATCTGTTATTGCTGACAATAATAGCTAGGTGGTGCTTATGGTTTCAGCTGAGCTTAATTATGTGTTTGCAATTAGCGGTGGGTCAGGAAGGCACTTGTGTTGGTCTTATTGATCTTCTGTAAGTGTTCTCACCTGGGTGAGGTCGACATGCCTAAGATAGCCTCCTCTGGAAAACTTGGGTGCTCTCATCCTTCCTCTGGTGATGACAGGATGCCAACACAGACTAGGAAAGGAGTCCTCACTTAACCAAGTTTGATGGGCCAAAAAAGTCCCAAGTTCTGTGATGAATGAGAGCAGAAAAAAGGAAACCCTTGTGCAGTACACTGTTGGTGGGAATGTAAAGTAGCACACCCACTGCGGACAACTCAGAGGCTCTTCAAATGTTTATGAATAGAACCACCATATGAGGCAGTAATCCCACTCATGGGTATTTACCCCAACACAAGAAATCACTCTGTTGGAAAGGCATCTACATACCCATGTTTACTGCAACATTATTCACATAGCCAAAACATGGAAGCAATTGAAGTGTTCAATGACTGAAAACTGGATTAAGAAAATGTAACACGTGATACACAGTGGAATACTACTCAGCCATAAAGAACAGCAAGATCCTGTCATTTGATACAAAGTGGACAATTTTAGAAGATTGAATGCTAAGCAGTAAAAGCCAGACTATGAATGGTAACCTCAATATGTCCCCACTTAACATACACTGCATGCCTGCAGTCTATGGAAAACTGAATGATTTGAAGGCATATAAGTAAATAGGGCAACTGCAGAGAGCAAAGACTATATGAAGAATAAGGGAGGAAGGAATCAAGAAAAAAAGTTATGAACAGACACAATAACACATTTAAATAAGACAAATATGGTATGGAATGGTATACCACAACAGGGTTAAATAACTGGATTAAAAAGAAAAGGTATTATTGTCAGCCATATTATATATATATATATATATATATATATATATATATGTCAAAAAGTAACAGAAATCAAAGGTGCACAATTTAAAAATAATGTTAAAGATGATGAATATGGCAATATCTTTGATCTGATTATCACATATTTCATGTATGCTTTGGGAAAAAAGTCATATACCACACAAAGATGTACAAGTAAATAAGAAATATTATAAATTTTAAAATGCTTGCATTTTTCCTTCTTTTTGTTTTATACTATGAATCTTTCTGTCTACAAGTTTTAGGCTCAAGTTCAGTATAATACAATTTACCACAATAAATATTTAGGCCTCAGCCTATGGTAACCATCATCACAAGAACCAGCGTAAGAAGCTAGCACTGGGTCTCCATGTGCTCTCCTCTACAATTCTGTGAACGCATACACTTTTTTTTTTTTTGAGATGTTTTTGCTACAGGGCCCGTGCACTCACCAGAAAGACAATGACAGAGAGAGAAAAAGCGAGAAATCACCCCCCGAGGGGGATGGCCACGTCGCAATTCCTCCTCCTCCATTCTCCTCTTGGGATCTTGGGCATGCATGCACATGTGTCCGATGTGTGTTTAAGCCACCGGAACCAGGACTTGAACCGTGGTTGACTACATGGGATTCCAGCAACCTAGCTGTTACACCAACTGCTGGTCCCTATTGCATACACTTTTTCAGAGGACTGAGTGATGCAGTACTGTCCAGTTCAAGTATGAATTGAATATGGAGGGAATACAGATTGTTTTAAAAAGGTACCCCATCTTTTCTTTGATCTCAGTGGCTCATGTAAAAGCATTTGGGAATTTCCATACTCCAAAAGAAAGAGGAATATTAACTGAGCAACAGAAAATAATAAGAATGTGGGGATAATGATAAGGTAATGGGATTAGTAGATCTTAAACTAGAATTACCCCATCCCACCCTGACAAAGAGGCAGAAGTAAGAACTGACATTGTTCTTTCATCAAAATTCTAGAGGGTGGGGACCAGTGGGTGGCATGGTTGTTAAGGCGCTGGACGCTCCCATGTGGCTGACCATGGTTTAAGTCCTGAACCTGGTGGCTTGTTTTCTCACCTTCTGTGTGTGTGTGTGTGTGTATCTCTCTAGTCAAATTAAAAAAAAAAAAAAAAAAGAATGAATAAAGTTAAATAATTATTAAAAAAAAAAAAAAAAAAAAAAAAAAAAAAAAGATTCTAGAGGGTTTCCGAAAGACCAATCAACAGAAAACCAGCCATCACCTTAAAGAGCTCTAGCAGAACCCAACAGAGCTGTATCTTGTTTGCATTAAGCACTTCTCTAATCTTGGAGTTGAGTTTTACCTTGAGAAAATTCCTACCATGGCACTCCTATGCTAATAAATTGTAAGACATAACACCACATAACCTCATTGACTGCATGCTTGCTTGGGATCAAAGCAAGATAAATACCTCTTGACATACCCACAAAAACAATAAGCCAAAGAGTATTTCCTCCATGCTCTGAATGTTCAATCCTAAATTTTGTTTTCTCCTGAATCCTGGCGATATTGCCCAAATATTTTGCTTAAATTTAGCAAGTATTGTCTTAATTTTTTTAATAAATTTAATTAAAAAATTAAATTTAATAAATTTAAATTTTATTGTCTTAATTTTTTAATCCACAAAAGAATGCTCTGTCATTGTCATATTACAGTAGGTAATTTTTGCATGTAACATACAACTTCAAATGCATATATAAGAAAGTTACACATAAAGAAGTAGTCTTTCCTGTTCTACCATATTCCCCAACTACCCACACTTCCTCCCAGAGGAGCAACTATTATCAGTTTTGCCTTTCTCTGGAGAATAATTCTGTAAATATCCACTCAAGTAGTTTATCTAAAAAAATCCCTTCTAGACAAATAAAATACCATATATGTACAGAACTGCACCTTATATTTTTGTACTTAAAATGATCTTGGAGATTATTATCTCATTAACAACAGAGTGCCTCATTTGTCTTAATATTTACATAATAATGCATCATGTGATGACAGGGCCATGCAAACAACACAAGCTAGTAAAGAGGCTGTCTCCCATGTCTAAAGGCAAGGCCTGGGCTGGGAAGAAACTGCGAGACAAGGATGGCAGTTTATTAACTCTCCTTGTGTCATTTTACTGGCCTGTAGTTAATTTCTCTGCCGTGAGTTTTACTGTTACTAAAGTACCCTGCAAGGGTAAAATATCACCCCTAACCATTACAATAAAGCCAATTAGTGATCTTGTAAGAATGTGGTTTCCTAAGACGCATGGGAGGGTGGGAAGTTTGAGACTCCCCCACCTGTCTGTTTTAGCCAAAATTAACATATGTTAAGATTAAGTTAGTATAAGCCAAATTAGCATTAGTAACATATGTAGATTAAGTTAGTTTAAGGCTAGTTTTATGTAAATACCCCTTGTTAAAGCTACAGGCCAAAGTTAGCTGGTGCTAGGCAAAGTCAGTACATTCACCCAGAGATAAAACAAAAGAACTCACTAATTGACAGACTCAGCAAATAAAACAAAAACCCATGGGTTTTTTAAGAAAGGAAAAGCCTGACTGATGATGACAGGATGAACAAACCTAAAGGCTCCAGGGAAAGATTATCTTAGCTGGGAGCTCTTATCTAAAGCAACAGGTAGTTTTTAACTACAAAGAGTTTCTCATTTGTGTGCTGCTGACTACGAAAAACTGCTAATAAAACATCCTGTATTGTCTCCTGAGCTACAAGATAATCTTCTTTTCCCATATAGACTCACCCTCTATTGTTGTAATATATAGATAGTCCATATATTAACTGTGTCTTTACTTAACAAGACAAGATTTCTATCTAGGCCTTTATAACTAGTAATGTTGCCACCTTGGCCCGGGACTGAAGTTATCAAACTGGCCTGGGTCTGAGGCTGTCAAACATCCTGTAAGCCCCCTCTTCAAAAGACCCTTTCCAGTAATCAAGATCTAAGAAGAAGATACAACAGACAAACGGACTTCCTCATCCTAAAAACTGCGAATGATTTTTACTTAATCTGACAAGACAAACAACATGTTTTATAATTATTGTTTCCATGCTTTGTATACCCTGTTCCTTAGAGTAGATTTTTTTACTACCCCTCATCCCCCTGACTTCCTAAACATCCCTCAATAAATACGCATGTCTTAATAGCCACGGGGCTGCGGTCCAGAGTTTTGCTCTGACTGTAGCCGGCTAAAAACATGCTAAAAAGTATTGAGGTTTTAGCCTAATTTTGTTCACCTGTGCTGCCTCTGACGAATCAAACCACCCCTGCCGAGACTGGACCCCAGCAGATTGGCGCCCCAACGTGGATTGCTCAAACTAGGATAATTTATTAGATTACTAGATTACCACTGATGTACATTCACATTAAAAAAACAATTTCCATGAATAAAAAAAAATCAATTGTTACAGCTATGCATACCCCTTGCAGCACAATTTTGGAATAGCATCTCCTACAGTGACAAAACCCTACTCTTTAAAACCCAGAAGAAAGAAAGCCCTTAATTAAATTTATGATTTATTTGAGGTAAGCCCAAACAGGTCTTTATTCATGGCTTTTTTCAAACATATCATTTACTTTCTCACCTCCTCATATTTTCTCATGCCTTTCACTGAAATCCATCCCTTCTTAATGTTTACCAATTGCCAATGTCAAATTTCATTTTCTTCTCTAAGGTTTTCATCATGACTCCCATAACCACAGAGCAGGAGATTATTTTTTCACATCGATTTACTTGAGAGATAGACTTATAATTTTGTGCCATCTTGAATTATGGTTATGTAAGTCTCTGTGAATGCCTCATCTCCTTTGCCAGATTGCAAGCCCATGAGAAGCTGTAATATAGAAAACAAGGCTGTCCTTAACAGGATTATCAAAGGGCCTTGCTTATGTTTGTGCTTAACAAATACGTGTTGTATAAATGTATCCTCAGGGCGAGAGTTCGTTGGATTCTGCTAAGTTATAATAGTACACTAAATTACAAGTCAGTAGCCATGAGCTCCACAGGGTTTGAAATTATTATTAGGTATGTATTTGATGGATTATTTAAGCTCTTAAAGCCTTGTATTTTAACTGGGGAATTAAATATCTGGACTGTCTATATCAACTGGCTTGTGAGAATCAAATAATAGTGGTTTAATAAGGAAAATCTCAGCATTAAAAATTTTTAAAAATCCAAAGTTTCCTAGTTCAAATACCAACCTATTGCCCAAAATGTCTCTATGTCAACACCCTTCTAAGTAAATGATAACTTATCCATAAAAATTTCCAGGGATAGAAAAATCTCAGTCCATATAGGAATCCATGTTATGCTTGTGCGGCTCAAAATATTATTGAGTGGCAATGCAGCCAAATTCATATTATGCCACATTATAATGAAAATCTGTTTAATTTGATTGGTGATTGGCTTCTATTCTCTGAAGTATTAATAGATTCACCCTAATTATTTCATTAATTTTCCAATAACTTAACCCTGCCTGTTATGAAATTACATTGCTTAGACCATACCGTATATTACTATAGACTTAAAAAAAAATCTGAACTAATTCTCACAATTATTCAATGACTTATAAAAGTTTTCTGCACCTTCTTCAGTATTCTATAGTACTTAATACATGCATTGTTATCCTACAAATAGTGTTGCTTAACAAGTGAGCCCACCATTTTGTTCCCTGTAGGTCAAACCCAGTCTATTTCATGCAGTGTTGGTGGAGATATTAACAAATAATGTTTACAAAGGCCATTTTCAAAACATCATAAACAACAAATGGCTAATTTGTATTAATTGTTTTAAAATGTCAGTCAAATTTATCTCTAATTATTCTTTCAGTGTAAAGAAGCAATACATGTCAAAACAAAATTACAATTATTCAATTACTAAAATTCAATTATTAAGAAATACACTTTCCAATATGTTCTATACAATGATAAGCTGATTCATTCTTATTTTAAATTTTGGATTTAAAATACTACACAATTTATTCAAAAATAGTCATAGGACTCAACTCTTCAGTAATGTTTCATAACAACAAACCTGGGCTAGAACGACCAACCTTCGGTTTTGTATGTGTTTACGTGTACCTCTCCTTACCTATCAGGAACAATAGGCATTTGGAGCAACCTTAAATTGTTTAAAAGTGAGATGTTCAATGAAGATCCAGAAAATGAAAATCTCCAGTAATAATCAAAATGCATTAATATAAAAGTACAAGTATTGTAATACATAAATCAAAAGTGTCCATTTCACCAAACTGTGGACATGGAAACCCTTACAGTTGCCCAAATTTGTGTCTCTCTAGATATCCGCCATTCAACCCCTTTTTGTCATACTGGTACAATTCAAAATATCAAAAATATTGAGGAATACAAAACCTAAAACTGTACCCGGAAAGCTGTTGAGTGTCTAAAAAGACAAATTCACAGCACATAAAGAAAACTTACCTTCTGTGTGCACAGCTGACACATAGGTCCAGTTGTATCTCTTCACTATGTCCACCATGGCCCGTGCCTGCTGGGCATCTGAAGGCACCACCCTCATGAAGTACTTGAACAGAGTCTTGTCACTGAGATCCATGCTGGTTGCCGAGTAAGCAATCTGAGGTATGTTGAAAAGCTGAAGCAAGTTCTGGACTTGAATGGCCACAGAACTAGAGCCAGGCCCAATGACTCCGACGATAGGCTTCTTGGAGCGAAAAGAAGAAGAGGAACCATCCACACAGCGTACCAAACCCTCTTCTTCTTCGGAAGAAATAAGGGAATCCCTTATGAATTCAATGCTCTGTTCTAGGGCAACAGCTGAATGCCAGCAGGAGTCCCTGATCTCACAGCCCAGAGTGATGTTGGGCAAGAGTGTGGGGTCTGAATTGATCCTTTCCAAGGTATGCAGCATGGCCTCCACTCTCTGAATGCCATACTGTTCACGAACTGCCCCACACTTTCTTTCATGAACCTTGTCCACAGTAGGCTGGTGGTGGACAGAAAAGAGAGCTCCAATGATAATGTCGCCTGGCATGTGAGCCACCACCCTCCTCTCACTGGACTGTGCACTCCCGCGGACATCTTCTTTCAAAAGCAGGACTGACAGGATCAACAGAAGGACCATTTTAGGAAAGGAGTTCAAGCTAATAAAGATAGCATGGTGGGGAATATTTAGGAGAGTTGTGACAAATACAATCCACAAGGTCCTATGTTGAGTGGCAAACCCAGGAATTAGCCAGCAATTTAAATGTGTTTTCTAAAGGACCATGTTGTCCCCAGGTCCCATTCAGACAGATGCATCCGTGAGATCATGATCCTCAATACCTGAAAAACAAAACAAAACAGCATGGTCTTTAATAACACAAACGCAACTAGTTTGGGGGAGCGCTGATGGTTGATGATAGCAGAGAGGGTTTTCATGATTCAGGTTACAAAGAAGCAAGAATCCAAAAATGTTTCTGACTTTTTTTCTGTTTCCTCTGTGATTCAATGAAGCTGTTGATATATGTTCTTTTTGTTTGTTTTAGTCAAGTTTTTTGCCTTAGGGTGCATACACTCATCAGAGACAGAGACAGAGATGGTGATAGGGAAAGTGAGAAATCACCCCCCAGAGGGGATGGCCATGCTGTAATCCCTTTCCTTCCATTCGCACACACATGTACCTGGCATGAGTTTGATGTCACTGGATCTGGGACTTAAACTGTGATTGGCCATGCGTATCTAGCAATATAACTATTCCACCATTGCTGGCCCCAATATATGTTCTTGATTCTGCTTTGCTTGTATTAATATTTTCACTTGTCTACTTGGAGTACTCAATGTCACATGTGGCAGGCACAACTAAACTCTCAGGCATAGATAAGAGAGACCATCCTAGAAGCAGAACTATGCCATGTTACCAAAACATTTTCCAAGTTACCAAAATATTATATATTGGTGAACTCTAGGTGTTGGGAGTAGGTAATTATTGTTTTCCTCTAACTTTCATTATGCTTTTCCTTTCTTCCCAGAGTTTCAGCATTAAGCATATATAAATTATGAAATTACAAAAATATAGTTATCTTTTAAAAAAAGAAACCTGTATGCCACCTCTCCAGATTCAACTTGCTTTCCACTGAATGATCTTCCCAAGAATAAATATTGCATCTGATTAACATATAAGATATATGAGAAATCAGACGTTATTTCAAGTTAAATGAACTGCAAGAGAGAAAGAAGGTGCAAATATTATAAGTAAAATGGACCCCAATTTGGCAACAAGAAATAGGAAAATGATAATCAAGTTTGGTTAAAAAAAAAAAAAAAAAAAAAAAAAGTCTACTTGGGGGCCAGATAGTGGCATGGTGGTTAAGGTGGCTGGATCACGTATGGTGGACTGTGCTGTTCAAGCCCCAGAACCAGTGGCTTGGAAAACACACGGGGCATATGTGCATGCATGCCCCAAATCCAGAAAGGTGGAAGAAATGGAGAAGAGACTGAGGCATGACTATCCTTCTTGGGGGCGGTGCCTTCTCATTTCCTCTCTTTCTCTGTCTCCTTCCTCTGAGAGGTACACATGCCCTCTAGAAAAAAATATGTATTTTTAAAAAGAAAAGAATATTCAGTTCTACTTTTAAGAAGTATTAGTCAGGACCAGCAGTTGGTATAAGGACTATGTCACTAGACTCCCATGTAATCAATCATGGTTCAAGTCCCGGATTCAGTGGCTTAAACTCACACTGGGTGTGTGCATGTGTGCATGTGTACCCAAGATCTCAAGAGGAAAATGGAAGAGAAGGGATTGCAGTGTGGCCATCCTCTGTGAGGGGTGATTTCTCAATTTCTATCTCTCTGTCTTTCTCTGTCTCAATCTCTATCTCAATCTCTATCTCAATTTCTGTCTCTGTCTTTCTGATGAGCACACGTGCCCTATATCAAAAACCTCTCAAAAAAAAAAAAGTATTAGTAAACACTCAGTTCCAAATTTCCTTTCCTGGAAAATAGAGAAATTATAATACGTACTTTATGGGAATCAATGTAAAATATCAGCTATGTAAATGTTTTGGCTAAGCTTTAAAAAAAGGCTACATATATTTAAGACATGATCTTTTCAGTTACATTAAATTTCTAAGGGTGTTCTGTGACTAGGTGGTGAGGACAGAAAATTCTCTGACAACTCACTGGGTCCTCCAGAGAGTCTTCAAAGTAATTATAGAGTCTCGTAATAAAATTCACAGTAATCAGTCCCCTAGCCCTGATCCAGAAAAACTTAGCACATTGCTATTTGGAACTACCCTTCCAAGTGGATATGTAGTATAGCTATGGATATGGTATCTATTTTAGTTTAACTTCCTGGGAAGAAGGAAATTTTGTCCCAAGTTACCTACAGCAAATTCTAGCATTATTCATAAAAGAGAAGACACAAATCAGCGATTTAGGTTACTTAAAGGGATTGTGTCAAGAGATTTTATTTTGTATGTTACCACCTCTATTAACCAAGGATCTCGAATTACTTTAAAGTGACTTACTCCTTAAACACTGTCTTTTAAAGATCGTGATGTTTCTTCAAGAATTTATGTCATGCTTATGCTGTTACAAGAATACAAATGGTTTTGAAACTCATCAGATCTGCAAAATTCCAGTCTAGACACAAAATGAATATAACTGGAATCATTTCTAATCACTGCTCCCCTCATTTTTCTGCTTCCTTCTACTGTTTGCTATGGCAACAGAGACAGTCTCACTCTACATAGTGCCAAGTACTGATAAAAAAAAAAAAAATAAAAAAAAAACTTGCCAAATAACTAGGTGTTCCAGAATAACTAGGTGTTTGGCAACATACAGGAAAAAGTTGGTTTTGGTACGTAAGTTGACATTGTAGACAAGGAGAAAGGAGCAAAGACTGACGTTAATTCTCTCATCGCGAAATTATTTGAGTTCTCTCAAATCTTGCTCTCACTTTCCTTTGACCAAAATGCTTGGGGGAACAATACTTATTCTCATGGTCATGGGAATTCCACTGCACACAAAAAGAAAAATCTGGCATAAAAGTAAGCACAATTTCTCGTTAAATCTAGAATGTTAGTGAGCAAACCCACTAACAGATACAGGATTCATTTTTTTTAAGAGCATCAAAATGCTATGAGAGACCAGAGTGGCCCATCAAATTTATGAAGCTGAAATATCAATTCCTTTCATTCTCCTAATTATTTTAGAAGATATTTATATATTGTGACTATATATATAGTCTTCCTGATATAAAGTTAAATTAATCATTCAAAATATCTATAGAGTGGGAAAAAATAATGTAACAAAGAAGGGAAATGGTGTGTATGGATTATATTCATTATCTTTCACTGAGCACTCATCATCCTCAACTATTTCTTCATTAGCTCGTTTACCAAACGTTCATGACATGTCTATGACAGGACTTTCCTGGGAATAGAATATTCCAGAGTTTGTGAGGTATACATGCTTCCTAGACCTGTGGACCTATAGACCAGACCTCTAAAAGGTGACTTTAGCTGAAACCTAATTACTATGAAGACCAAGCAAAATAATAATGGAAAAAAACATGTGAAATGAATGCTAGAACACAAAGAATATGAGGGATAGTGATACAAAACAAGGGGGGAGAGATAAGAAAGGGCCAGATCATGTAGGTTCTTATAGACTCTTATAAATCATTTTAATGTTAAGAGCAACAGAACGCCATTATGGACATGTAACCAGATGACTGCTACAATTTAAAATTTAAAAAAAAGATTATTTTAGCTGCTCATTGTTCTAGATAGTGGATCAGAGGACTCAGATTAGGATATGCTTGTAATAATCTAGTAAGGAACTGTCAATAGTGACTTGGCTATGACTGGTGACAGTGGATATAAAAAGGAGTGCACACAGTGAGATAAATTTTTCGAGTATTAGATCATCTGGAAAGTCATGACAGATTTTTTCTATGCAAAAATGTATCATGAATGGGACCAGAAGTTAGCGTAATAGCTATGTCACTGAACTCCCATGTAGTCACCCGTGGTTCGAGTCCCGGACCAGGTGGCTTAAACTCACGCTGGACGCATGCCCAAGATCCTGAGAGAAGAATGGAAGAGAAGGGATTGTGGCTTGTCCATCCCCCCTGGGGGGTGATTTCTCGCTTTCTGTCTCTGTCTCTCTCTGTCTCTCTGGAAAGTGCAAGTGGGCTGTAGCAAAAAAAAAAAAAAAAAAAAAAAAGAGAGAGAGAGATAAAGTGTCATAGAGACCAGTAGTTAGCATAATGCTATGTTGCTGGACTCCCATGTAGTTGACCATGGTTTGAGTCCTGGACCTGGTGGCTTAAACTCACACCGGGTGCATGTGCGTGCGTGCCCAAAATCCCGAGAGGAAAATGAAGGAGAAGGGATTGCGGTGTAGCCATCCCACGGGTGGTGATTTCTCGCTTTCTATCTCTCTCTGTCTCTGTCTTTCTAGCGAGCGCACATGCCCTAGTGAAAAACCTCTCAAAAAACAAACAAACAAAAAGTGTCATGACTTTCCCGACAGCCTAATAGAATCAACTGGACTTATTGACAGGCTGGTTATAATGGATAAGGCAGAGGGAGGAATCAAGATCTCCTAGGCTTCTAGTTCTGACAAACTAGTATGTTTCGATGCCACTAATAGAGATGAGATGGATAGATGAATGAAATAAAAAACGATCAAAGAAAATCTGTGACTTTATCTTGAACATGTTAAATGTAAGATATGTTTGAATTATCCAGGTACAGACATTAACAGGTAAGTGAACATATAGGGCTAGACGGGAGAGTTTGGAGTTTGAGGTGCAAATCAAGGGACATAAATATATAACATCTTTGGAATTCATGTATATGGAAAGCAGGTAAGAACATAGCAAAAGCTGACCTGAGAAGTAAGCCACACCAAGAGTCCAGGATTTAACAAAGCCAGCTTGGGAAAAGAGGCAACCCATGAAGTGAGAAGAGAAGAGGATATGATGTCAGGAGAGCCCAAAGAGAATGTTCATACACTTCGTATTCTCAGATGCATGCTCGGCATCTAGGCTGAAGAGAAAAGAAAGCAACTGGTTCCAATGAAAGAAAACGTACTTTGTGAATTTCATATTCTGAAGATGGGTGACACATTAACCATGCCTGTGTGTCTTTGTGTGAACAGTATATGTTATCAATAATCCTTATAAAATCCTGAAATGTCAGTATTATTGTATTATTTCTATTTTACAACTCCTATAATGAGGTTACAGAAGTTAAAAACTAGCCAATCATTTAAAAAATATTGGACCAACAATTTTTTTTCTTTTTTAGAGGTTTTAGCCTTAGGGCGTATGTGCTTTTCAGAGAAACAGAGACAGAACCAGTGAAAGGAAAAGTGAGAAATCACCCCCAGGGAGGATAATCACACTGCAATCATCTCCTCCATTCTCCTCCTGGGATCCTGGGCATGCATGCACACACACCCAGTGTGAGTTTCATGCCACCAGGTCTGGGACTTGAACTGCAGTTGCCCGTGTGGAAGTCCAGCAATGAAGCCACTACCCATCTGCTGGTCCCACAGAATTTATGTCGATACATCATGACCCTCTAACATACTTTTTTCTCTATCTGTGCTTCTCTGGTTCTTCCTGCAAGACAAGTATTCACAAAGTTCATGAAAATGAGAAGGAAGGACCACCCATACTCAGTTCAAATCTCCCATGAATATAGTCTTACAAGTGTTGCCTAGAAAACTGGAGAATAAAGAACATGCCAGGAAAAAAGATTATTTAGCATGTGGAAAGTATATGTGTGGTTATCTAGTACACATATATTTTTCTTTCCCTGCCATCCATCACCAGATTATACATTAGTATGCTATTAGAAAGCAGTCATTTCAGGAGCAGCAGTTGTCGTAATGGCTTTTCCACTGTACTCCCATGTAGTCGACCATGGTTCAAGTCCCGGACCTGGTGGCATAAACTCATACTGAGCACATGTGCATGCATGCCCAAGATCCCAAGAGGAGAATAGAAGTGAAGGGATTGTGGCGTGACCATCCCCCCTAAGGGGGTGATTTCTCTCTTTCTGCCTCTTAGTCTCTCTCTGTCTTTCTGGTCTTGCCCTATAGCAAAAACCTCTAAAAAAAAATAAAGAAAGACAGACAGACAGACAGAAGTCATTTCTTCCTAATGTGACTTAGATTCACAATGGCTACATGTCCATGATATTTTCTATTAAAGCTGCAAAGCTTAGACACTAAAAAGTACACTTTGAGATAAATTATGACATGAAAACGTGAAGGAATTGTGCTATAACCCAGCATAAGGCCAAACGACAAGTCATCCCATGTGCTATCAAAATACAAGAAATTAACAGAGGATATGCCAAGTTAGACCAACAAAGGTTACATCATTCTGGCAGCATCACTCATTTGTCCAACAAATGTTTGTAACTGTTCTGTAACAAGCACTTTTCCAGGCCCTGAGGATTTAGTTATGGAGAGAGTAGACATAAATTCATGTCCTCTGGGAATCTATAATATAAAGGGATTTGCTGGACGATAAACAAGATAAATAAGTAAAACTGTGCTTGCTACACACTAATGAGTGCTAAAGGGAAAAAACAACAAAACACAAGGCAGGGAAGCAAGATAGAAAGTGCCAGGGATGTGGAAAATTTTGATAATGTGGCCAACGAAGTATAAACGGAACGCGGAACATTTGAGTGAATACCTAAAGGAAGGAAAGGAGTGACTCATGCCAACATCCAAGGAAGGAACATTCCAGGTAAAGGTAAAAACAAATACAAAATCCCTGAGGCAGACTCACACTTAGTGTGTTGAGGAACAGCACAGAGGCCACTGTGGCTGCGGTGGAGGGAAAATGCGGAGAGAGGAGGAAGATGTGCAGTCTAAGCGACAGTGTGATGACTTGTACCTGTTTGGAATTTTAAAGGCTTTGCCTTTAACATTGCATGAGAATGTTTTGGGGAAGGGTTTTTAACAGAGTAGAGACAAGTTAAGTTTATTTCTTTCTTCCTTGAATAAGAGAGGGAAAGAAAAAAGTGAGTGGGTCTTGATGCTGCAATCTCTCCCCAGCCTTGGGTGGTCCCAAATCATGGGCTCTCATGTGCTCGGGGATGTCTTTGGAGGCAAACTCGGAACTCTCCCATGAGGTTCAGCCTACAGAGTAGGGCATTTTAGCACTGCACCACATCAGACTTCCTCTGCCTAACGATTTAACACAAATGAAGACGTCTGTGCATGAGCTATAGGAGTGATTGAGAAACTGCACTAATTTAGAGGGTAGAGACAACAGGGGCTGGGTAGGGAACTAGCAGTACAGATGATGAGAACTGGTAGGATTCTGACTACATTCTGAACATAGAATGAAAAGGGTTTGCTATCAGCTCTGACTCGGGCTGTAAGGGAAAGAACAGAGTCAAGGCGGCTACTAAGATTCTCAGCCTGAGCAAATAAAGATGGTGCCACATTGACTAAGTGGAGGTCACCAAGGAGAAGACAGGGAGACAGAAGTTTGGTTTTGAGATATCAAGTTTTAGATGCTTACTAGAAATTCAAGAAGAGATATTAGATAAGCACGTAGATGTTAGAGGCTGAATTTCTGGAAAGAGGTATGAATAGAAAAATAAAAATATGGGAGACTGCAGTATATAGATGTCTGATTTTGTAAACCATGAGACTGGATGAAATCACCTAGAAAGTAGAAAGAAGGAAAGAAAGAAAGGGGGCAGAGGAGGGAGAGAGGAAGAAAAAACTAATTCCAGAAACTATGTCCAGGAAAGTCCAACATATACATTGCCAGAGATAAGGAGAAGCCAGCAAAAGAAATTAACCAATCTTTCAAACAGAAATCTCTTGTGAAATAAGTGTGTGTCTGTGCCTGTGAAAGGGGGCAGAAAAATGGGATTATTTAAGTCAAATGAAGCACAAATAAAAGATATGTTTTGATTTTCACAGGCTGTGTTACGGGTAGGTATACAGTCATTCTTAAAGACTAGAAACAAACACATTAACAAAATTAAAAAATAAATAATTTTCACTTTCTTCCTTGTCTTTATCTGTGTTTTCTAAATTTCTAAATTCACTAATACGATATGTTTATTATTTATTATTATCTTTCAGTTTGGGACTGAGGGTACTGCCTTCCCAATTTCTGCCCTAGCCTCCATTGTGACTGGATCTCCCCTCCATCTGCTCCTCCTTGGGAGTCTGCTACTCCAGTTAAATTAGTCTCCTGTCCAAGTACACGGCTCTGCTCCAATGGCTTTGTTCTTGCTGGTCCTGACCCCTGCTATACGTTTCAATGGCCTTTATGGCCGAGTTGTTAAAGACATGGGTTGGGAGTCAAATAGATCTTCATTTAAATCCTGACACTACTTTTTGATGGCTCTGTTCCCTGGGCACTTAACCTCTCTGAGCCTCATGCCTTTATTGGCAATTGAAAGGAGAGTAGTACCTACCTCACAGACTTTTAATGAGGACTGAATGAGATAATATTTAAAAATAGTGTCTTTATGAAATTGTCCCAGATCCCTCACCTTTGCAGTGCTTGCTCTATCCTCTGAGTTCACAAGGCATCTTTATCCATATTTTCTTCTGATATTTATTACAAAGCTAATATGATAGCAATTTATATGTGCTTTCTTTTGTTATAGGCTTCAGACTCCTGGAGGGTTAAATCTGCTCATACATAGCACCTGCTAAAATCATGGCCCCAAATTAGACTACATAAATAAATCAAATAAACAGCCTTCTACCTGGTGTTTTATTTAAATGCTTAGTGGAGGATCCAGGATATTATCCTCCATACCATCCCAGAAAATGGAAAAGTATTTCATGAAGATCCCTCTTCTCAAAGAATTCAGGCCACAGAGGACCTCAGAAAGAGAAACACAAACTAGAAATAGCATCTTAGAACTGGAGAGAGCCCCAGAGACTCAGTGTAACCACAACCTATGAAGATTAAATGGTTTGTAGTAGACTTGGGACAAAAATCCAATAAAATGTCATCTCAAATGAAGTTTTAATCACATGTTACAAATCTGTGTCTGGCTTCTATACTTTTCTGAGCATATAATCTTTTGCCTATTTTTTACTGAAATGGAGTGTTACTATGAAAATCACATATTTTTATTCTTATCTAAATATCTTTAAGTATCAGTCCATTAGTATCATGGGACAATGCTAACAGTAACTAAACAGAGATTTTATCATGTGATCAAACTTTGCTTAGTGTTTTCCACAGAAGACATTTAATTGCACATAAGCACCATGATAAATAATTTATGCTTACAGACAAAGGATCTGAGGCTCAGAGAGATATGGTGGTTTGGCTAAGAAAGACTCCCAAACCAATGAGCAGCAGAGTCAAGATTTGAATTTAGAACAGCTACTGCTTTAAATATCTAGCTAGCTAGCCAGCTATTTGTTGTGATTTTCAAATTACCATACCATCAAATCATAGTTGGCTCCTGAGATTCCAGCACCTTCACCATCATGCCACCTGCTGGCCCAGCTATTGCTTCTTAACAGTTGCATAGTATTCAATTATATGAGTGTGTGAGTGTGTCTAAATTTATTTATCTTCTGTTATTAGATATTAAGGTTGTGTATAGTTTACTATTATAAACTTCATACTTTATTTGTCCCTGAAAGTATTTCTATAACACAAAAACCTAAACAGTTAATACTACTGGCATAAATATTTTCACATTTTCTCATCTCTCAATTTAGACTTTTGAATGTGTTATCAACTTTACTGTGCTTTCTCATCAATTCTAGGCAGTATCCAATGTTCTTTTGGTGAGGCCCAGCTCCCTTGCTTCTAAACAATCTCATTTGTAAGTACATTTCTTCTTAGCAATCTCACTATATGATTCATTCATTATTTTAATAGGGGTCTAGTAGAAGAAAAAAGGGAGGAAATAGTAGTAAAGTACTATTTTATTTTTACTGTACAGAGCCATTTTTCACTCTTGATCTCACTTTCACCTACAAAAAAAGTTGGCAGGAGTGTCTAATAATCCCCATTTTATATATCAGGAAATAAATAGTCTCAGAAAATGTATTTTTTTAGGTTATATATCTTACATGGAAGAAGTACTATGTTGTTAGAGAGAAAAAAGTAGCATGCTCATGCTATAGCTAATGGGGAGGCATTAATTCATAAAACTTTTTAAATGCTTTCAAAATGGTCTAATTCTAAAATCTAAAAATATGGAGACTTTTCATTTACATGAAAGTGTATAAATGTATAAATAGTTCAATGCATATGGTATATTAGTTCCAAATCCTATTTTCTGCAGCTCTAGAATGTTTTTTTTTCAGAGTAAAGGGTCAGCAGGTGGTGTGGTGGTTAAGGTGCTAGACTCCAACATGGCTGACCATTTTTCGAGTCCCAGACCTGGTGGCTTGCTTTCCCAGTTTTCCTCTATCTTTTTCTCTCTGTCTCCACCTGCTAAACTGAATAATTATAATAATAAATTAAAATAGCTAATAATAAACAAAGTATATTTCTACATTCATGGCATAGTAAAATTGATTACTATCCCTATTATAGCAAACAATAGACATATGTTTTATACTCAAAAAAGATTTTGTTTCAGGTAACCATAGAGCCTCATAGTATAGTCTAACTGAATGTTAACAAGATATGTAGAATTTGCCATAAGTGGCAACCTATATTGTAATCAGATTCACAGCCCACTTTGTCGTTTATTTTCAACAATCTTCTCAAATACTGACCATCTTTCTGACACAGATGTCTCTTATATAACTTAATCCTCATGCAAGCAAATCACACAGCTCAGGGTATCACACTAAAATGATTCCTTCTGCCTCAGCAAGAGCCTCAGTGAAGGGAGTCAATAGTGTAGATGCCAAGGATGCATTTGATATGTTTTCCTATAAACAAGTCCATATCACAGGTAAGAGACTCTGAGGTAAATGATACCAAGAACCTTACAGTCTGAAGAAAGAGCTATTGCTGTTGATATTTCAAGCACGCATCTGTGACCCTGTAAACAAGAAAGTCCAGCAACCACTCTGTTTAGCCCAGGACAAAGAATAGCCCATATTTTCATTGAATCTTCCCACCCTCAACCAAAAGGATCATGCAATTGTATGGTGCCAAGATTAAATCTGTAATTTTATGCAGTAATTAAAAAGTGTTGGTAGCAGAATAAAAGTGCACTATATTGTTGTAAATCATTTAAACGAGTGGTTCAGTAGTCTATGAGTACCAGAAATAGCCTTCTGTAGCAAAGCAATAAAAAGGATGTGATCCACTGTTAACTAATCTCACTTTAATTATCAAGCAGGGATTTTAGACTTCTATCCATTTTGCCATCTTCAGCTGCTTTTTTATTATTTATGGCATACCTCTAAAGACTATAAAGCATTACTGCCCATATTATATTGGCTATTATAAGGTGTTTGAAATTGTGGCTTTACATTTCTATGATTTGATTTCAATTTACTTATTAATAACCAATATGTATTGAGTGCTTACTTTGTGCTAACACATAAACATTATTTAATGTAAGCCTCACAAAACCCTGTAAAGTAAGTATAGTTACTAGCTATATTAATGCCACTAGAAATTGGGATGAGAGGTGAAAAATCACCCAAAATCTCACATCTATAATAAATGGCAGGGGTTAGGACGTAAACCCAGTGATCTCTGTCTCTAAAGCCCACACTCAATATAATCAGATGATAATTTCTCCCAAAGGGCCACTTGGGATGCTTATTTGAACCTTATGTAATGATTGCAAACCATTCTGGAGATTTTATTTTTCCATGAAAATATTAAGCCATGCCCATAAGTTACAATCAGGAACCACGCAAACAAATTGAGTAAACCTAAGTAACTCTGTTTATTGGCATCGTTGAGATCAGCGTTTTTCAACATAGCACTACTGACACTTTGGACTAGATAATTCCTCTCTTTGAGAAGGGCTATTGTCCTGTGCACTGCAGAATATGTATAGCAGCATCCCTGGTCTCTGTCCTCTACATGCTAATGGCACTCCATCACAGTTGTGATAGCCAAATATGTCTCTAGATATTGCCAAGTGTCCCTTGCAGGTCAAAATTACTCCAATGATTTATGTGAAGACCACTGATTTACATGAGTCACGCTGCTCATGTTGACAAGTATCAAAGACACAACTAAGAGCCTATCTGGACACATCAGTCTCACAAAGCCTTTTCCTGAAATTTCCAAATAATCCTAGAGGGTAGGTTGGAATGAGTTGCTTTATTCCTTCTTCACTTGGCAACTAGATTCTGTATTATCTTGTTTTGAGGTTTGCAATTTCCGTTTGAGAAATACAAATTAAACTGTGAGAGTAAAGGATGATATTGCCTTTCATTAACTAAGCATAATTCTGAGCATCTACAGATTACAGTAAATGAACATGAGGAGAGTACCCTATGACATAATTTCCCACTTTAAAGCCTGCTATTAATATGAAATACAAAGTTCATTAATGTTTTAGCAAGATAATAAGAGTGATATTTCTATACAGTCATTCACAGTTTTTCAAAATCTAATTTTATTGATTTTAAAATAATACTGCTGTACGTTTAACGAATTCTTCTGCAATATGATGCATGAAGGAAAATTGAGTGTTTACAAATATTTTTGATTATTCCTCTGCAAAGGATAATACATGTAAGAAGGCTGCATTATTACAGAGCCCACTAGTGACGGTGTGATTATGAGCTTTTCATTTTCTGTAGAAGACTTATGCTGAAAAGTTTAGTCCGTGGCCTATAACGAGAATTACAGTGACAACTAGTCATTAGAGGATTCTTCCTAGATTGGTTATCGTTATAAGATCAACAGAATCACATCTATATAAAATACATTTTGCTTGTTTCTAAGTCTTTCCTTTAAATATCTTGAATAGCTTGAGTTAAAAAGATATTTGAAACAGCAATCAAGTACTATTTTGTTTCTTGATTAGCTCCAAACATTTGCCTGCCTATTTTTAAATAATTTTGAATATATGAGAAAAAGAAATGTTTGCACACTCCCTTGTGGAGGAAGAAGGTGCTGCTGACTCAATATGAGAATTCAAAAAACTGAGATACATGTCCAGGTAGTAGGGTTGTATCATAGTTAAAAAAGGGTTTGGGAATTAGGTGCTTCTGGATGTAAATATCAATACTTTCTTTGTCATCTTACAATCTGTGGAGTACTTGAAAAGTTGTTTAATCTTTCTTCCTGTCACTTTTTATTGGTAAATTCACAAAATAAGATTAAAATGCAATCCACAGGTAGTTTATATTAAATTTAATCACATGGTTAGTCCAAAAAAACACTTAACTGCCAAGGGTCTGGTTAAAATTTATAGTCAAAGCTAATATTTATACCTATTCACTATGGATAAGTCACTTTATTTACATTTGTGTGATTTTTGTATCCTACCCCTCGGTGATACTAATATCATTATAACCTAGTCCCATTTTTTTAATTTTTGGAGAGGTTTTTGCTATAGGGCGCATGTGGTCACCAGAAAGACAGAGAGACAGAGAGACAGAAAGCGAAAAATCACACCCCCCCCCCCAAGGGGGAATAGCCATGCCACAATCCCTTCTCCATTCTCCTCTCAGGATCTTGGGCATGCACGCACATCCACCTGGCTTGAGTTTTAAGCCACCAAGTCCGGGACTCAAACTACAGTAAACTACATGGGAATCCAGTGACACAGCCATTACGTCAACTGCTGGTCCCCCTAGTCTCCATTTTTAAAATGAGAAAACAGAGGTACAGCAATTTAAGTAACTTGCCTCGTGTCACAGAACTTGTAAGCCCCAAAGTAGACATTCACACTCACAATCTGGTGCAAGCGTCTAGACTCCAGTCATGCCACAATCCACAAGAAACCATAATAAAATAATTTCACCACATTCTGGCATACCAAAGGTTAAGTGGCTTAGTATGATGGAAACAAGTCAAGTCCAGTTCCAAACAAGTCAGATATATATTTTTTTCATTTCCTCCAATTTCCATTTTTCTGTGATAGTGGAAGAAAAAAATAAAACCTCAATTTTCAGAATAGAAAAGTAAAAACAAATAATGACCCCTATTACTGATATGAGTATTAAGTGAACTATCATAGATAGCTCTTAGCATGATGCTTGATGTGTACAATAAGTGGTTTATTAAAGCAGGGATGAGTCTTCACCAAGACTTTTCTTGGTTTGGTGCCTCTCCTAACCAAAGACACATATCATTCAAACAAGAATAGGACTGACAAAATATAGATTCCCCCCCTCTTCTCTCTGAATTTAATGGACAGGAAAACAAGTCCATGATATGACATTTTTAAAGACTAGCTTTTAATCAACTGAGATAAAGGAATAGTAAGAAGATATGCAGTTTACAAATATCGATCATTCAAAATTCAAATTATCTTTTTTGGGGTTGTACAGATATATGATAAACTAAAAAACATTAGTTTATGTTCCTGTCCTTTTATGTTCTTCTAAGCTCCACTCACTGATTAAAGAGACTCAGATCCAGGACTAATATTCTTTCAATATAATGATGCATATTCCCAAAATGTAGACTGTTCCTGCATAATAGTAACGCACCTTAGGTATATCCAAACTCCAAACAAACCAAATTAGCGTAAGCATATATTTCACAGTCAATATCTATCAAAAGGTGTTATTTTGTATTAATAAATTTGGCTTACCCTTTATCTGTCTACCTATTCATCTATCAATATAGACAAATGAAAAAGGTATGAGAAGAAATGTTTGGATGTGTTTCTTTTCATCTCAAGATAGAAAGCCTGGGATAAATTGGTATATAAATACCAATAAGTACAATTTTTTATGATTAACTATACCTCATACCAAATTTTATCAATATTTAGTTTTCCTATCTAAAATGCTCTGTTTATTCTGCAAAAAAAAGAAGTAAGACTCTATAACATAGTCAATATGCCTTGAAGAAAAATAAGCAGAATTATTAAAATCCTTAGTAACAAAAAATAAGCATGTTGAATGAGATAAATTATTGTACCAGGAAACATAACGATGTCTATAATCAGAGAAAAAGCTGAAAATGAAATTTAGTTACTCAAGTATACTGAAAATCTGGATAGTTCATACTGGATGGCATCCAAAGTGAATTTTTACGTTTTTCCTTAGGTTTTTGTCGTCACGTGTATAATGTGCACGAGAAAGTGAAGGTGGAGGCATGTGTCTATCTTTGCAAGTAAAGCTATTAGCTGGTCAAGTACTGGGATCATTCAAATACCATCCTTTCATCCAGATCATCTCAGTATGTCCTTTCATAAATGAGCACTGAAGTTTGGTTTCTCTTGAACACATAGCTCACAGTCAAACACAGCCATGTGATAACACAAAGCTCTAGGGGGTGTGAGGGAAATCACCTAGATTGCGTATGTTGTCCTGCAGAGTGTAAATGACTATAAGAAGCTTTTTTTTCTTCTTCTTCTTAAAAGCAGCAGATATTTAGAAAGTATTCTATGCATATTTTTCCGAAGAAACCTTGAAGGATCTGTCCGGAGTGCTGAAAATGTTTCCGCTGGAGATTAACCTGAGGAGTTCAGAAAGCAGTATTTTCGACTCCCAAACCAATGATCCCCTTAAATGGAAGTCGACATTTGGAAAAGACAGAAATAGTCTAAATTGATTCTTAAATGTGTAAGTACATGGGTAACAGAGAAATTAAAGAATAAAATTCCCCATACTTCATGAAGAGGCTAGCACAGAGCACACCTAACAAGAGGTAGCACACTTGAACACTTCAAAACTCACAACAGAATATTGCATAACTTAGAGCCTTCCACAGAAAACCCCCGACTGTGGCCCACTGGAGGAGGCAGGGGCTGCACTTAGCCCAAGACAATGCTTCCTTGTCTGCTCCAAACAGCCAGTGGGCAGCATTAGGGATGCAGATGAGCCTTCCTCAGTCATGATGAACCCTGAACAAAACACCACGCGGGAAATGGAGACGAAGGTGGAAGGGAGAAGCTGCTTCCCACCGTGTCAATTTCTTATTGAGATGTAAAGTGTCAGAAAATCTACCTGTCTTGCTACTTAAGCTTTCAGTTCAGCTGAGACAGCACCTAAAAAAGCACACGTGCTTGTTATCTCCTCAGTCTCCCTCACAGCACCTGCTCCGAAGGGAAACCGGGGCAGCTGGAAATTCAAGAACAAGGTGGAAGAGCCCTCTCGGCAGACTGCCACTTCCCCCCTGAGAGGTCCCAAGTGCAGGTTAGGCTCCAGCCACCGACTAGCCTTCACACTCGTGGGTCTGCCCTGGGTTCTCTTCCTCCAAATCGCTGTAGCCTGGGCTTTCTCCTCCATATGCCGGTGATGCTGCCGCCTTGAGGTAACCAGCAGGCTTTGTGCTCCAAGGGAAATACAAATCCACCGGCAGAGGGAAGAGCAGGAGGGCTTGCTCAGACTGCTGTGGGGCACTTTAGCCTGAGTGAGAGATGAGCTTTCAGCACCATCCGCTGTCCCTCTCTTCCTGCAGCAGGCGCCACAGCGCCGCAACTAACCTGTCTGGGGGAAGCGATTTTCCTGCCTTAACTCTCCGACCTTTGCTTCTGTCAATTCGGAGCCTAGTGTGGTTTGGGGGAGCACCTCTGCATTTGAAACCACGCACACCCTTAAGGAGCGGGAAGTCGGGTCCGAAGGCATGCAGAATTCCTTTCTCAGTCCATGCAGCCCTTCCCTCCCATTGCCTGCATCTTTTTCACCAACAGGTTTAACGAAGGCCCCCACAAATGGAGCAGACGTGAACCTCGTCGGCTCTGGCCTCCCCCGCTCCAGCCGCATCTCCCTCCCCCAAACCAAACTGTGAGCGACTCAGCAAGCTAATAGCTCCTAAATCCTGCTCGGGCCAGGGCACACTTTGGCACACAGACACTCAGCAAGCTTACCCCCCTCCTGGCCGCGCAGTGTGCAGTGAGCCGCGGTCTAGCTAGCCCCCTGTAAAGTTGGGCCGCAGGGATCAGCGGGGCAGAGACGGCCTCTCCAGTCCCGGGCTCCCCCCTCCCCAAGATGATCTCAAGCTCATCCCTTGCGCTCTGTGCGTGCAGAACAGCCGAGCTGAGGGCGGCGTGTGCAGCAATCTCCCCGCTACTGAGAAAGGGGGAAGGGGGAAAGGAGAGAGCGGAGGAGGGAGGGGTGGTAGTTTGTATTTATAGAGAACAGAGTTTTTGCGCAACTTTTTGGTGCCACCAAGTGGCACAGTGAGTTCCTTTAGGAACACGGACTCCTCGGCGAATCTGAATGGGTGAACCTACACTGCAGCCAGATGCTCAGGTGGTGGGAGACTGCAGGCACCACAAAGACTTGACTTTTCACAGGTTCACCATCTCTGGCACCCGGAACGCAAATCCCTAAATTCTAAGAAGGAACCTGAATTAAAGAGGGGAAGGTACCTGTGCCTTCTTCAGACAACAGGAAGCAAGTGTCAAGGACATGGCAAATGCCAGCTGTCGCCTAGCAATAGAAAACCCCTTTCTCTAAGAGAAAGAGTCACTTCTCGCCCCTTCCTAGCCCCTCTGCCCAGATTACCGGTACAGTCCTATCTCACTCTAAAACCTTCTTCCCGATGCTTTGAGAGATCAACCTTTAAACTGGAATGTCACTCATTTTCTTTGTGTTAGAGGCAATTCTGGATAATTTTCAAATCCACAAATTCAAAGAACTTCATAGCTTGCCACCAACCCTCTTTCTTCAGTTGTTAGCTTTTGACAACACATGTGACATTAGCTTCTGTAGATCAAGACCTCTCCAAGCATCTTCCAGAACTCCAGGTTCTCTGGCTGCAGGCCGGGTATCTCATTGCCCTCACCATTTCCACAAACCTCTCACTCAGCATGCGTGATCCCAACATCACGTCCAGGATCTTGCAACTACCTTTGTACTTTGAAGGAGACTATCTGGAAGCATCTATTATCCATATTTTCTGGGCTGTTTCTTCCTTCCTTGTATGCAGATCCTCAAACCATGACAGAGACACTGTTACATGAGTTTTTAATGTCCCCAAACGCAGAATGACCTCTATAGTTTGCAGATGGAGAAACTGAGCTTATAAAGATTAAGGGACTTGTTCAAGGTCACACATTTTCCTAGAGACCAGCTTGGGACTACTCACACTAGGACTGAATGAGCACAGTGATGCCAAACCTGACTGGGCGGCTTCTGCTCCTTCCCTCAGCCCACACACCCATTCAGTCCCATTCACCTCCCTTCTCTTTCCTCTTTCTCCCCCAGGTCCCTATTTCTGTCACTAGCCTTTGCGGAAGTTCCATAAAGGAACCAAGAGTGCCGATGTCTTCCTGGCCCCACTGTGAGTAAGTGAACTTGAGTTTATGGGTCCAGAGTTGCAGGTGTACCCTTTAAAAATGGCTCACGATTCTAGAAAACCTCTCCCTGCAGATACCATAGTCATGGAAGTGTCATTTCGGAAATAGAACATTGAGATTTGAACCCAACCATGTTCTGCCTTTCCTGCCTCCTCTCAGGGTAAAGCATCACCAAGTGCTCTTATTAGCCACCCTCAAAGACCTAATGGCCTCAAAGATGGGAGCCCCACAAGCCCCCTCCCTTGCTAAATGCAAGCCTTTCATGCACATGTATTGGTATGCGTGTGTGAGAGAGCGAGCGAGCTCCAAACGCCTCTTTTGGCTCAAATCTCTAATTTTTTTTTCCTTCTCTGATTTTTTTTAGTTCGTTTTCTATGGAAACGAGCCCACTTGAATCCTTCACTTACGCAAATAAAAGCAAAATGATCTTCATAAACCTCCCATTGGAGAGATGCCGCGGTAGCCTGGGCTCCTGACTCCAGATTCCTGTCTGATTCACAGAGCCCACGTCCTTTCAGGGTGACTTTACTAAACTTGCAGAACCTCTTTAGCGTCCCTGGCTCCACCAGTCCTCCACCTGGCCACCACCTGCCCTCCTGGGTCCCTGTAGCCCGAGCTCCCGCCCCTTGCCTGGTCGCTCTCCAGCCCTGCGCTGGGGGAGGGGCTCCGGCGGTATCCTACATGCGAGGTAACTACAGCCGAGAGAAAGGAAAACGCGCTGTGCTTACCAGGTGTGCGTCCTGAGCCTCGCGCCCCCAGCCAGCGGCTACTCGCAGGCTTTCCGCGCTTTCATAGCGGCCTTCCTGCAGCTGGAGCGCTGGTGGCGGCGATGGAGGCAGCGGTGGCAGCAGGCAGAACCGCTGCGGGCCCGCGGTGGTGGCGCTCGCTGTCTCGCGCCAGCGCCGGGAGCACGTGCCGCGCTCGGGCAGACGCAGCTGGCAGCGCGGCGCAGCGCAGGGCTGGCTCCTACTCCCGCAGCGCGCGGCGGGGGGCGGCAGAAACGCCCGGGCAGCGCGCGACAAGGGTCTCGAAGCCACGTCGTCTCAGGGTTTAGACAAGGATAGCCTCGGTCTCCCTCTCCTGCTTCTCAGATTCCTTCCAGGAGCCGCGGAAAGAGTGCTGTGCAGGGAGGCGTGGGTGGTGTGTCACTCAGAGAGAGGCTGGGGGAGCAGGTAGGTAATAAGCTTCTCTCTGACGATGACACTTAAACCCCCGACAAGGACTGGGAGAAGGGGCGTCACTGCTGGAGGGTAGCGAGCTAGGAAGTCAGGGAACCCCAACATGATTCAGAGCTCTGAGTGGTTAGAAAGAACGTCTCTTTAATGATATTACTTATTAATAATGCCATTTTGCATTTGCCTGCACTTCTTACAAACGATTCTTCCTTACATCCATAAAAATCCCTTCTTCTGTAGCAGTGAAATGTCTTTTACTTCCTCAAATGACTTTGCTTTCCTTCCCCTCATCACTCCCTCACTGCTCAAGGTTGTCAGAAATGCTGAGGTTATCTTTAAATTTCAAAGACGGTCTTCCTTCCTGCCTCTGGGAAAGAGACTGATATAAATTACTTGCATGGCTTAATTTAAAGAAAAGACATTATGGCAATGGGATTATTATTATTCCCATTATATTACCCTCGCTGAATTTTGGTAGCCAGGTGCTCACAGCAGCCCAAGAATTAAAAGATGAGGACTATGGTCAAGGGGAACGGTCCTGAAGCATGCATTACTAATGTCTGTTATTAGATGTCCCACCAAGCCCTTCGCAGTACCCCAAGTTATTGATCAATCACTTCAGGATTCAACAATAAGAAAAAGAAAAATAGGTATGCATCTACTACACCTTACTGAGGTTTACAATGGCAACTTGATCCGTGCATGTCCATATCTACTGATGGTGGCACTGTGAATTTTTGAGGTTCTTTCATCACAACCCACAAAGCAAGTTCTAGTACTTTGTAGAAAGACCAGTGAAGCTTTGGCTGATCTTCCTGAATAGGATAGATGAGAAAATAAGGTGGTGAGATTTCTCAGAAGCAGAAAGGGCAACTTATGACTAGATGAATCTGAAATGTAATTGAGTCTGATGAATAAATTAGTTTGTTAACCCAATTGTCTGGGGCATTGGCAACAAGGATGAGGTCATAGATTTGGTCCTTGTGTAGGGCCTAGCTCTGAGTGAGCATAGGACAATCCAAATTCCTCCTTCTGTTCATTTTAGATCAAAGCCCAAGAGTGAATGGGATGAACCTAGGCAAGAAGGAGTAGGCCATGTAGGCCACTCAGTCATCTGAATTCTCCAGTTTCTTACAAATATTTCCTTCCTTGCTATCTCCCAGAGTAAAGAAGGGGATGGGGTGAGATAAAACATGTCAAAGCATGTCAAAATGATAAAACACTGCATAAATGTAATGTGTGATTTACCAAAACATACCCACTTCCTGTGCTCTAAAAGCTAAAATGCAAAGGGCATTCCCCATGAACAGTAGTGATATTTTCAGATAAAAAGGAAAACTTAATTATATATTCTTAACTTGCTCATAACATTTTAAAATACAGCTTTATTTTCTAATTGTAAAGTGCTAACTTAGGCAAAATTAAAATGAAAAGAAATACATAAGCAATGTTTTAGGTCTCATAAGTAAGTTCCAATTTCAAATTGCTCAAGTAGGGGCCAGCAAGGGGCAGGATGGTTAAGGCACTGAACTCCCCTATGGCCAACTGAGGTTAAAGTCCGGAACCCAGTGGGTTGAAGATCATGCCAAGCAAGTGTGCATGTGTGCCCCCAAATCCTGAGAGGACAATGGAGGAGAAGGGATTATTGCATGGTCATCACTGTGGGCAGTGATTTCTCACTTTCCCCTTTCACTGCTTCCGTCTGTTTCTCTCCGGCGACTGCATGCACCCTATGGCAAAAACCTGGGGGAAAAAATTGCTCAACTATATGACTATTGCTTTAGAATGAGCTATTAATGTACAAATAGAATTCTTATGGAAAATAATTTTTAAAAAGCATAAAAAAGAATTTATACTTAGAATTAATCAAATTTAAAACCTGAAATATTTATTGATTTGTTTTTCTCACATATGACACTTTGTCAGGAAACCCTGTTGGCTCTACTTTCAAAATATATTCTAGAATCCTGCCACTTCTAACCACCTGCATAGATACCATGTCAAATCAAACCACCATCATCTGTTACCTGGCTTATTGCAATGGCTTCCAACTTACACAGGCTACACTCAATACACCAGCCAGAGAGATCTTGTGAAAACAGTTACCTTAAATCACAACCCTCCAAAACTTCCCATTTCACCCAGATTAAAAACCCTAGTATTTACCCTTACCCTAAATCCTGTGTCCCCCATCCCATTCCCTTTCTGACTTCACTTTCTAGTATCAGGGGTCTCCAGAAAGTTAAAGGGAAATGCATATTACAAAAAAAAAAAAAAAAAAAAAACTGTTTATAGATTTAAAAACAATTTCTTGCACCAAAACAAACTGGTACTTTATTCCATTTTTCTAGAAACTTTTTGAAATCTTCATGTATTTTTTCCTTTGCTTATTCTGCTCCAATCAAAGGATTTCTTTCTTCTTTCTCAAAGGTGACTAACATGTTCCTATCTATTGGCCTTTTTGTACAAAAATTATTTAATTCCATTTATTATTATTCTTTTTTAATTTGACCAGAGAGAGAAAAGGGGAATGCAAGAAAGCAAGCCACCAGGTCTGGGACTTGAACCAGCCACGTGGGAATCCGGCGCCTTTATCCACCACACCACTCTTTTGCATTAGCCATTTCTTTTGTATGAAATGTTCTGTTCCCATGAAACCACTCTACTAACATTTTCCTTTACTTCAAATCTTCTTTAAACCTGACCTCCTCAGTGAGACCTTACCAACTTACCCTCTTCAATTTCATAAACTATTCTTCCACATCATTCTAGTGATCCTGATCCTCTTTACCGGTTTTCCCCATAAATTTTTAAAAAGTCCAAGATACTGTATAAGTTATTAGAAACATGTACATGAGTGCATATGTATTTTAATTTATTCCTTCATGCCTCTTAAGTGTTCTTTTTTATTTATTTATTTTTTTTTGGAGAGGTTTTCGCTATAGGGCGTGTGCGCTCGCCAGACAGACAGAGAGAGACAGAGAGATAGAAAGCGAGAAATCACCCCCCAGAGGGGATGGCCACGCCGCAATCCCTTCTCCTCCATTCTCCTCTCGGGATCTTGGGCACGCACGCACATGCGCCCGGTGTGAGTTTCAAGCCACCGGGTCCAGGACGCGAACCACGGTCAACTACGTGGGAGTCCAGTGACATAGCCATTATGCTAACTGCTGGTCCCGTTAAGTGTTCTTAAAGTACTATGTACCTAATTTTTCCAAGTGTTAGTAATATAATAATGAATAAGATGCAATTAATTCCTGTTCTTATAAAGCTTAAAGTCCTTTAAGAAATGCAAATAAACTAAAATGTGACAATTTGTGGGAGGTACAATCAGGGACATTATAAAGAATAACATGACAGGGCTGGCCCTGTTACCTAGTGGTTAAGGAAGCCAAGTGACCAACAGTAGTTCAAAATCTGACCCCAGCAGCCAAAAACTCACTGAGTACCTGTACATACAGCTCTCAAATCCTGGCAGGGTGGACAAATGAAGGAAGAGAGAACACAGTGTGACCATGCCCCATTGTAAGGCACTTTCTCCCTCTGTCTCTCCCATTCTTGGCCAGGGTACATACCCTCTGGCAATAAGAAAAAAACTTTAAAAGCATGGCATGAAGAGGGGGCTTAAAATCTTGTTTGAATTGGACAGTAAAAAAAGGAAGGAGGAAGTCTCTCTGAGACAGAAGTAAAGATCAAGAGATCAATCCTGAAAAGTGAACTATGCAAAGAATGAGATGTGTGTATTGGCATTTGGGTGGATTAGGGATGTGGAGAGGTGGTTGACCAGCAGGGTGAAATCTAGATTGCTTCAGAATGGGGAAAAACATGTCTCTTCTGAGACAGGAGAACATTTGCCATGTTTTAGAAGTTGAAAAGACTTTGGTGTAGACGAAGGAGAGTGTGGCAAATCTTCACTACATCGCAGCTTGCTCAACTGCAAATGGAGGTTTATTTTATATGATTTCATTTACTAAATTTAATCTGCCTACTTTCTAAATGTGAATGAGGTAATTTTATGTCATTTAAAAATAGAAAATGTAAATCATACAAAAAAAAAAAGGAAATGACAGATACCCAAGTGATACTGACTATAAAAGGACCTGTTAGCTAATCAGAAAACATCTAGTTATGTACTCACTAGCAAATAAGATGAAAAGAAAAAATGTCTTACTATTCATTATCTAATATGAAAAAAAATGTGTGTG
Source organism: Tupaia tana (assembly GCA_026018925.1). Taxonomy (NCBI): domain Eukaryota; kingdom Metazoa; phylum Chordata; class Mammalia; order Scandentia; family Tupaiidae; genus Tupaia; species Tupaia tana. Next base: position 79,287,617 of record JAKSZU010000015.1, read on the forward strand.
CCTGCCCAGAATCCAAACAAGATAGAGAAAAGGAGTAGAGGGATTGGGACATGACCATGGCCAACTGGATGCTCCACCTCCCATCATGACCACCTCTAAGCACATGTACTCTCTGGCAGTTAAAAAATAAAACAGGGACCGGCAGATATTATAATGGTTACATCACTGGACTCCCACATGGCCAGCCGTAGTTCAAGTCCCAGACCTCGCAGCTTGAAACTCACGCCGGGCATGTGTGCCCAAAATCCCAGGAGGAGAATGGAGAAGGGATTGTGGCATAGTTATCCACCCTGGGAAGTGATTTCTCACTTTCTGTTTCTCTTTCTGTTTCTGTCTCTGGCGAGCACACACACCCTATAGAAAAAAATCTCTCTTAAAAAATTAAAAATAAAAAAGTTGTATTTAATATATTTTATTTTAAATTATTATTTATTTTAAATTATTATTTATTATGTTAAATTATTAAATTATTTTAAATTATTTATTTTAAATTATTTTAAATTTATTTTTATTTTATTTAATAAAATAAATAAATAAATAAGCAAAACCAAAACAGGCTCTTACTTGATTAAGGAACTTAGACAAGTTACTGAACCTCAAAACATCTTTTCCTTGTCTGGAAGTGGGAAAATAAAAAAGATAAATTAAAAATTATTTAATTTTCTTGGTTGTGTGTAAAGTCACTTTGCAAACTAAAAGACTTGTGGAGGTCTTAGCAAATTATAGTTCTTTTTTTCCCCACACTCCCTCACAGTCTTGCTCTTTTGTTCTAATACAATACTGTGTGTAGGCAAGGATTTGGATAATGGTGTTATGTATTATTAGCATCATAAATAACAAAAGAAAATCCTTTTCTGAATTCTGTTTTTATGTTGACTAGAAATTTCTTATTTTCCTTTTAAAACCGTGGGTATTAACACCTACTTGGTAAGGTTGCTTCTAAGATAAGCAACAATGAGTGTGAAACAATTGTACAGTCCCTGAAATGTGGCAAGTGCATGGCATTTGGTGATGATAATGGTACAAATGAGGACTAGTTTAACATCTAGTTACTTACATATGTATATTATAATGGCCAAAATCTGAAAAATATAGGTTAGGACATGAAATTCCTTTTTAGAAACTTGGAAATTTGAAATCTACCATCTAGTCTAGTAGGATTTATTTATTTGTAAACACAATTAAGTCACAGGGCCAGGTCTTGTGGTAATTCTTAGTCAATACCCAGCAAAGAGAAGTTTTTTTTTATCTACAATCAAAAATAGATGAAATATAATGCAGCAACATTCTGTTTTGTATTTAAATGACCAAATAAGGTTACAGAGAGGATTTTATACATCCAAATAATGCCTCAGAATCATTGCTTGATAGAATTCCTGAAAACTGGACTGGTTCTGTGGCCTAGTGATTAAGGGAGCCAAATCCCATGTGACCAACTGTGTGGTCTGAATCCCAGACCTGGTGGCTTGAAAAACACACCAGGAAGGACCAGCAGATAGTGTAATGGTTATGTTGCTGGATTCCCATGTAGCTGACCATGGTTTGAGTCCCAGACCCAATGGCTTGAAACTCAGGCCGGGTGCATGTGCCTGTGTGCCCAAAATCCCAAGAGGAAAGTGGAAGTGAAGGGACTGCAGCATAGCCATTCCCCTGCCCCAACCCAGGGGTTGGGGAAGGGAAGGGGTGATTTCTTCCTTTCTGTCTCTCGGGCAAGCGCACATGCCCTATAGGAAAATTCTCTCTAGAACAAAAACACCAGGCACATGTGCATTTGGGCCCAATATCTCTATGGACTAGAAAATGGAGAAGGGATTGTGGTGTGACCACTCCCATTAGCGGGTGCTTTCTCCTTCTTCCTCTTTCTCTCATTCTGGCAACACACATGCCCTCTAGATGCATGGCCCCCACAAAACAAATCCCCCAAAATTTTGCACTCTATGTGTGAGAGACAGCTATACTCTCACTAGTTTTAATACAGCTGTTACAACTATTTATAATACACTTTATTGCAACTATTTATAATACAGAGAGTCCAGGGAAGTCTTAACTACCTCAAACCTAACATTCTATCTAACATTTTAGATTTCTGTTGTTTTTCAATGTTACACTTTTTTAAGAGGCGATTTATTGAGTCAAAGCCAGAAATTATTTAGTTATGTATTAAACAGCATAAGCCAGAGTTGTAAAAATTGGTGAACTGATACCTTTTTGTTACTAAGTAATCCATATGTATGTATGTATGTCTGTGTGTGTGTGTGTGTGTGTGTGTCTATCTCAAATTGCCAGAGAGCATGTATGCTCACCAGAGAGAAACAGAGATGGAAAGCACCTCCAAGGAGGCAAGGTCACACCACAGTTCCTTCTTTCTCTATTTCTCCATTCTCTTGGGATCTAAGGCAAACACACACACACACATGCACACACACACCCACACATGCACACACACACACACACACACACACACACACATGTCCCTGCTATGTTTTTCAAGCTACCAGTACCAGAATTCAAACCATAGCCAGCAATGTGGGATCCTGCTCCCTTAACTATTGTGCGATGGGGCCAGCCCTGTTTTTCACATTTCTTTAAGATTTAGTAAGGATGTTGCAGTGGGCAGGATGCATGGATCCAGCAGAAAATCTGATTGTCCAAGAGCCTGTGTGAAGCTAAAGTGGTAAAGCAATCAGTTTTATTCCTTGGTTTCTTTATCTGCAAAATAGGGGAAGTGCTAGGTCCCTAAATGAGTTGTGAGGACTCAGTGAGTTACAGTCATATGTACAGAGTTTGCTACGTGGTAAGCTGTGAGCACCTTATCAGCTACAATTACTGTAGATGAGAAACTCTACATAGTACATATCAATACGTATCAGTACATATCAAGGTAATGGCCTTGGCTATGTTGTTCACTAGTTGCAGATAAACTAGTTATTTAACCTGTTTTTAGTTTCTTTATTTATAAATGAGAGAGAAAGCAATGATGACTGCTTCACAGGAGTTGTTAGTTAAAACATAATAAAGAAGCTAACCTTCTATTATATCCATGCCTTGCCATCAAGATCATGCAATGTTACTTATTACTATGCAATGTTAGTTATTATCAGCATATAACAATTAAAAAACTTATTAGAACTAGTCATATTCAACATAAATGATAAATATAATCAAATAGAATCTGATAATCCAGGGAACTATGAAACCTTGGGCATTGGGTAGTTGTGCAAGTCATGACGTATTTTTTCTGTTTTTCTATGCAAAATATGTCACGACTTTCCCAATGACCCAATAAATATTTCAGTGCATAGCTTCAGGACACTCTAAAAAGCTGAAGGTCTCACAGCTATTTTCCCCCTGTGCCCCCCTCCTCCCCAGTGTACTCTTTTTCCATGATATTCATAAGAGAGTTTGAACTCTGAAGCTCAACACCTGGGTTTTCTAATTGTACTCAATCTTTTCTAAAATCTTCAAATATAGTTTGCCTTTCCCTGCCACAGTCTATATTTTCAACATGATTCTTTGTTTTATCTTTCTTAAAGGCACTTAATGGGCTTTTTTCCCTAATGACTGCATATTTACCCCATAGGATCAGCTCCAGTGAAACACTGTCCAGCACCTTTGAAGGGATCACCACCACTGCTTGGTGCTATCATAAAACCTTGCTAAAAAGCCCTAGCATAAGATGGATCATATTAAATTATAAGTACTCATTTAAGTCCCTGTCTTCCCTGATATAACCTTTTCTCGGCTGGGTATCATATTTCATGCTAGACTGTGCTTAGCATGCATTGGTTCCCATATTTAATGAGTAAATTTACAAGTGGGATTACATCAGACTAAGAAGTTTCTGCATGGCAAAAGACACAGTAATTAGTGTGAATCGACAGCCCTCAGAATGGGAAAATATTTTTGTAAACTATGCGTCAGATAAGGGACCGATAACCAGAATACACAAGGAACTCAAGCTGCTGTTTCGAAAAAAGACGATCAACCCTTTTAAAAGATAGGAAAATGAGTTGAAAAAACCACTCTCTAAAGATGACATGCACATAGCCAAAAGGCATATGAAAAAATGCTCAACATCCCTCATTGTAAGGGAAATGCAGATCAAAACAACTACCTAACCCTAGTCAGAATGACTAAGATTAAAAAAACAAAAAACGATAAATGCTGGTGGGGGTGTGGTGAAAGGGGGACTCTCTTACACTCCTGGTGGAAATGTAAATTGGTCCAGCCACTGTGGAGAACAATTTGGAGATTCCTCAAGAATCTACAAATAGAACTACCATATGATCCAGCAATCCCACTTCTTGGTATCTACCCAAAGGACAGAAGAATTCTTAATCAGAAAAGTGCTTGCACATCAATGTTTATTGCGGCACTATTCACAATTGCCATATGGAACCAACCCAAATGCCCACGAACAGATGAATGGATCAAAAAACTATGGCACATATACTCTATGGAATACTATTCAGCCATAGAAAAAAAAACCTGGCTTTTGACAGGAAGTGGATGAATATGGAAGATTTACTGCTGAGTGAAGCAAGCCAGGCTATGAAGGAGAGTCATTGTATGTCCCCACTTAATATATACCAAGTGTCCGCACTCTATGACTGGAAGTGATTGACTAAAGGATATACAAATACAGTAAACGGATATAAATGCAGATATAGTGTGTGTGAAAGAGTAGGATTTGAGGAAGAACAATTAGAAGAAAAATGGGGAGGAAAAGCATTAATGGGACAAAGAAGTGTGTCAATTTCTGTTAAAGATATTTTATAGTTTAGTCAACTGGACTAGGGAGAAATGTTCACATGTTAAAATATTCACATTGTAAGCGAAATAATGTGATTGACTGTATAAAAGAAAATGAAATTTAAAAAATAAATACAAATAAATAAATAAATGCATTCTAGCCATCAATCTGGATTCTCACAAGCTAGAATCTAAAGTATTCTAAAATGGTTCAGATACATAGACTTTCTGGTTCAGGGACTCTAAACTTTGTCTACACATTAGAATAATCTGGGAGAGTGTTCCGATCCATTGATTTCTTTGCTATCAGGTTGGGGCCCAGGGATTTTTTTTTTAAGAGTTGCACTTGATATAAATGACATTATAAATTTGAGTATAGTTAACGTTTTATTAAGCAAAGCATAACTTGAAAACAGGAGAATAAAAGAGCTTCTATATAATTAATGCCCTCTTAGCTCCTTCCAAGTATGGGAATCTTTTAAAATGGACACCTACATTTCACATTTTTGAACATTTTTTATCTTTTTTTTTTAAGAGAGATTTTTGCTAAAGAGCACATGTGCTCACCAGAGAGACCCAAAGAGACAGAGAGACAGAAATTGAGAAATCACCCCCTGGGGTGATGGCTATGCCATAATCCTTTCTTCTCCATTTTCTCAGAAATCGTAGGTATGTATGCACATGCACCTGGCATGAGTTATTTAAATCACCAGGTCTAGGACTGGAACCATGATTGATTACATGGGAGTCCAGCGATGTAACTATTATGCCATCTGCTGGTCCCTACATTTGTAAACATTTTAAGGGCATACTTTACATCATAAACAGACATATCATCTCCAATATTCTTATTAACCATGGGAATGGAAGTTAAGGTTAAGACAGAAGCAAACTTGTTTGCCCTTATACAGTTTTAAAGTAGCAACTCTGATACATACAATTGTATTATAATTGCCAAAATATGTGCCATTTTAAATTATCATTTGCTGCATCTTAACTTTGTAAACATCTGCACCCCTTGACTTATAAACTATGTAAAGTTTGATACTGGAATACTCAATTTATATATTTTGGAATTAAGTTATTTTCATTATAAAAATCTCAATCATGTAGAACCACTGCATTTCCAGGAAAATAAAAGAAAGCAAAATAAACTCATATTAGCAATTTGTTTTCCAAATATACATTAGGAATTTTAGTGTTCATATCAAAAGATCACTAATGCAACCTTCTATGCTAAAACAGAAATATGATGACAAGTATCTATTTTTATTCTCTGATAACTTCAAAATTAGGTGGCTTTTTTCTTGCATTTCATTTTTTATTCTTTAAAATAATATGTGCATGCATTCCTATGCATCCATAATACTTTTTATTAAAAATTTGCTAGCAAATATGTGCACTCACTGATGAGGGAGAGAAAGAGAAAGTGAAATATCACCGCAATCCCTTCTCTTAGATTTCTCCTTTTGGGATTTTGGAGACACATGCACACACCCAGCATGTTTTTCAGGTTTCCGGGTCTGAGACTTGAACTGCACAGTGGGATCCAGCCACTTACACACCACATCACTGGCTGCTCATTTTCTTTTTTTCTAAGTATACATATTTTTTTTTCTTTTTGAGAGATTTTTGCCATAGGATGAGTATGTTCTCCAGAGAGACAAAGAGAGAAATCACCTCCTGAGGGGATGGCCATGCTGCAATCTCTTCTCCTCTATTTTCCTCTCAGGGTCTTGGAAACGCATGCACATGCACCTGGCATGAGTTTTAAGTTGCTGGGTTCAGGACTCAAACCATGGTTGACTACTTGGAAGTCCAGTGATGTAACCAATACGCCATCTGCTGGTCCTCCTGAAGTATGATTTTTAAGTAAATAATAATTGAGCTGCAATTACATTTATATTATTGTACTTGAAATTGTTTTCTAAGTAGTTTCTGGTATCTGTAAATACAATGGCTAATTAATTTTAAACTATATATCTATCTTATTAACATTGGGTCATCAGAAAACTCATAGTATTTTTTTCTTTGCAAAAACGCATCATGGGAATCAGCAGATGGTGTGGTGGCTCAGGGAAATGAATTCCTACATGGCTGATCATGATTCGAGTCCCGGACCTGGCATCTTGCCTTCTCACTTTTTCTCTCTCTCCCTCCCTTTCTAGTCAAACTATATAATTATTAATTAATTACAATTATTAATCGATTATATAATTATATTGATTGATTATAACTAATTAATTAAAAATGCATGACTTCTCTGATGACACAATATTTAATTATAAGAGATTCTCAGTCAAGGGTAAAAAAAATTTAAATATATTTATGAGTTAACTCTAGAACAGTCAAAATATGTAAATAATCTATTTTTCAATTATTGCTTCCTTATTAATTTTAATATGTTGTGTTATTTTCTCCATTTCTTAATAACATTTTAAGTGTAGAAAAGCCATGAGTGTTTTCTCCTATCTCCTTTCTTTTCACATGTTCTACCATGAACACACAAACCAAAAACAAAACAAGAAAGATGAACAGAAAGGAGGAGGAAGAGAAAAAAGAATAAAAGGAAGATAGGGACCAGCAGGTGGCATAGTGGTGAAGGTGCTGAATTACAACATGGTCTACCAGAGTTTGAGTTCGAGACCTGGTGGCTTGAAACTCACACTAGGCGGATATGCATGCCTGCCCAAAGTCCCAAGAGGAAAATGGAGAAGACAGGGGTGGGGATTTCTCTTTTTCATCTCTCTGTCTGTCTCCAGCAAGTACAAACATCCAGTAGCAAAAATCTCTCAACAACAACAAAAAAAAATAGAAGGTGGAAGAAAAGAAGAGAGGGAGGAAGAAGTAAAGAAAGGAATGAAAGGGAGTGGAAGAGAGAAAGGAAAGGAAGAAAAAGAAGACACAAATTACGCTCAGTAGAATTTTACAGAATGTGTTAAACCCCAGGACTGTGTGTGTAATCTAAAATAAATCTCATAATTGTAAAGTTATCCTCAAGTGAGGGTTAAAATCTATGTCAACATTCCAAATTTAAGACCCAGAGTCTCAGCTCAAGACCTCACTTCTGATCCGTTGATGGTCTGTGGACTCATGTCTGGTTTCCATAGTGACCATTTTCATGAGTCTTTTAAATAATGAAAAAAACTGATATTCTTTCATCAGTTTTTTTCCCATAATATCTTTCTTTCATTCCTGCAGTATACCAAGGACAATAATAATTAATTTAAATGCCCTTAAGTTGGATAATAAATTATCATCTCAACAGAACAGGGAGAAAAGAGAAGTAAACAAGAATTAAGCACCACAAATGTAACATTTAGATATGGAGAGATACCAAGATAGCTAGCCGGGTAGTAGGTAGAGACCTAGTTTGATAGATGGTTAGATGACAGATGAGTAGAATAACCTGTGTTCATTCCTCTGATAAAATGTATATAACCCTAGATTTCCTTCTTGCATGGAAATACAGAATCTATAAGCCTATATAGAAAGGTGGTGAGAAAGCAGCGCAGTATTGAGAACTATGGGAGGATTGAGTTAATAACACATAAATCACTTGGATTTTTAAAATTTTAAGTATTCTATTTATGACTCAACTGTATCAAATGATATGCAAAGTACTATCAGGAAAGTTCCCTAGAAAGACCAGCAGATGACATAATGGTTTTGTTACTGGACTCCTATGTAGTCAACTGCGATTTGAGTCCCGGACCTGGTGGCTTAAAACTTATGCCAGGTGCGTGTGCGTACATGCCAAAATCCCGAGAAAATGGAGGTGAAGGGATTGCTGCATGGCCATTTCCCCAGGGGTACAGTGGGGGGTGGTTTCTCACTTTCTCCCTGTCTCTCTCTGTCTCTCTGGGGAGTGTACACTCACTATAGCAAAAATCTCTCAGAAAAAAAAAAAAGAAAAGTTCCCTAGGAATCTTGGCATTTTTGAGTAGACACTTATTCTACCCAGATTTTAGCTTTTCTTTCTTTTTTCTTTTTTTCTTTTCTTTTTTTTTTTTTTTTTTTTTGGAAGGTTTTTGCTATAGGGCATGTGCACTCACCAGAAAGAGAGAGACAGAGAGACAGAAAGCGAGACATCATCTCCCAAGAGGGAATGGCTATGCCACAGTCCCTTCACCTCCATTCTCCTCTTGAGATTTGGGGCATGCATGCATATGTGCCTGGTGTGAGTTTCAAGCCACCAGGTCTGGTACTCGAATTGCAGTCAACTACATGGGAGTCCAGAAACTATCAACTACAGCATCTGCTGGTCCCTCAGCTCTCAATTTTGTCAGATCCATAATTAGTTCAAAATTTGAATACAATTTTCTTTTTATTTAATAATTGTCTTTGTATTATAATCAATTAATTTCCAAATGAAAACAAGAAAATAATACATGGAAGAAATACATGATGGGGAAACACTAGTTTTATACTACCCAAATATTTACCTCTTCACATATCTCGACCATTTCCCTGCCCAGGTGTATGTGTCACTCCCATTCTGTTGCAAAATTGTACAAGTTTTTATAATCACAGTATTTTAAACTATATCGTTATTAACTATTATTTATGACTTAATGTTATTTCTATGACTATTGGACTCATTTTCCTCTATGATACTTATTTTTTCCTCATGATGTCACCATCATTGTTTAAGAGATGTCTGTTACATTTTAGCAACATAATCATTTTTTACTGAATGAATACATAAACTGACTCCTTAAAGTTTTCTTTTTAAATTTTGATATCCCTTTAATTAATTAGAAACAAAACTTAGAACTAGTAAGACTTACAGTTACAACACATAAACCAACAAATCATGTATACAGACAGACATGTGTGTACACACACAGTTTCAAAGATACAGCTCAGACTACAGTACTTGATAACAGGATTATTTTAATTTTAAAATTTCTCATTGTAGGTAATTAAATCATTTCACTTATTGTTAAATGCTGCTTACAGATAGGATTATAGAATTCTTAGGCTATGAGACATCTTTAAAATAGGATTTTCAGGCCGGCCTATGGCCTGGTGCTTACTGTAGCTTGATCCCACATGGCCAACCACACAGTTTCAGTCCTAGACCAGGGACTTGAAAACTATGCCAGGCATCTGTGCACGCATGCCCACAATCCTGAAAGGAAGGAGAGAGGGAAAAGGGATGGCTGTGTGACCATGCCCCGTAAAAGGGTGCTTTCTCACCTTCTCACTCTCTACCTCTCTCTCTAGCAAGCACATGCACCGTCTGGCAAATTTTTAATAAAGAAAAAAGGAAGAAAGGATTTTTCTGACAAAATATGAGATGGCCCAGTTTAATCTGAATTTCAGATGAACAAATCTTTCTTTTATGTAGAAATATGCCTCAAAGACTTTATGGGACATACTTATACTTAAAAATTTGTTGTTTTTCTGAAATTAAATTTTAACGATGCCCTGCATTTGGCAGCCCTATTTTTTAGCCGTCTACTCAAACTTTCCTGTGTTCTGTGAAGCTTGTAGCCTAGTAAGGGAACTCGTGGAGAAAACCGTGATGACACAATCTGATTACTGCCAGGAGAGAGTGCAGAAGAGGCTGGTACATGAGGGCTCCAAGCACCCAGGAGACACAAATCTAAGATCCTGAGATGGAGTATTAGAAAGTGACAGTGTAGGGAACCAGCAGTTAGCGTAATGGCTATGTTGCTGGATTCCCACATAGTCGACCGTGCTTAAAACTCACGCCGGGCGCGTGTGCGTGCGTGCCCAAGATCCCGAGAGGAGAATGGAGGAGAAGGGATTGCAGCATGACCATCCCCCCGGGGGGTGATTTCTCGCTTTCTGTCTCTATGTCTCCCTCTGTCTGGTGAGCACACGTGCCCTATAGCAAAAACCTCCCCCCCCCAAAAAAAAAAAAAAAAAAAAAGAAAATGACAGTGTAGGAAGTAGTTTTATAGACTAAAATTCATAAGCATAACTAGAAGGCAAGAGGAAGATGACAGTGGAAGGCCATGGCAAAATCTCTTTAGGTGTTTTGAAAAAGCCCCCTCTCTTTAAGCTGCCTCATGGCCCTACAGTTCATATCAAAGAGCCTCCATCCTGCAGTAATTACTTACGGTAGATATCAAAGAGGTATCATCAAAAAGCAACACCCAGTCTAATGCAACGTAGCCATTGATGAATTTTTTAGCATGCATCAGGAGATGAAGCCTCTGGCAGCTTCAATGAAAATTTGAAAATAATTTTGATGAAAGGTACTCTAACAATATTTTTTGTGTGACTTAGAACAGCCACTTGGCTTTGCATGTCTCAGTATTTCTAACACGTAGCACTGTGCTGGCACTGAGTTGGCATGCAAGAAGTATTTTTAGGTTAAATGAATGAACTCACTCTCATGCATATTTTGTTTATCCTCTTTGCTTTAAATTCACTTTATCTATTATTTGGCCCACTTTCTCTCCTAGGATAACTGGGATTATCTCAGCCAAGAGGCCAACTCAAAGGGACTATGGAACATGACCAAGTGGTAGAACTTGCTTCAAGGAGGAAATACAACTAGAATCTCCGCCCACAGTGAACAGATGGAGGTAGTGATGTTATATGGGGTTTGGGAGGGCATTGCCATTTGAGGGACACAGTCTGGCATGTACCTAACAAAGGCATGGAGGTGGCTGATGATCTTCAAGTCAGAGAGGTAGAGGTATTCTAATTCCTTGTGATCTGCTGGGCCCCTGAAGTCTTAGCAAACATCCTATTTGCCCCTGGTGGCAATGACCAGGCCAGTACTATGAAATTTCCATTATGAGATAGTTGTGCTGGTGTTCCTAATAAGAGCCAACTTTAGCAGGAAACTGTAGTTGGACACTATGTGGTTAGTGTAGCATAAAGATGTAGGGGAGAAATGTCATCCTGTCAATGAGATCTGATGGGTGCTAGGACAGATTATTCCAGGACTCATGAGAATCACAAAAAAGAATAAAATGATTAAGATGCATCCCCATAAAAATTCAAAGGAAAATCAATAATGACCTATTTAAAGAAAAAAAGTGCAAATGTTCTGCAGTGTTATTTATGCCCATGATGGCTTCTTCAATATTTATTTTTAAATATCAGGTATACATTACAAAATCATCATTTAAAGTGTAGGTATTTTCTATGCTCCTGCTGTGCTTGTGACTCGTTTGTAATTTGACTGAGTAAATGATGCTCTAACCAACGCTAGTCAGTCTCTTCCTACTGGTGAACCCAGGTCATAGGTATTCAGTATGACACCTCCACTGGTGAGATGCAATTCCCCAACAGGACACTCCATTCAGAGGGTTGGTGGCCACATAGAGTGTACTTGGTGTGTTGACTCTGGGTGCTCTCAGTCATTGCGCCTTTGTGGCAATTGAAAATTGTATATACTCATTTTTTTTTTTTTTGAGAGGTTTATGCTATTGGTTGCGTGCAGAAAGACAGAGAGAGACAGGGAGACAGAAAGCAAGAAATCACCCCCCGGGGGGGATGGCCATGCCACAATCCCTTCTCCTCCATTCTCCTCTTGGGATCTTGGGCATGCACGCACACGCGCCCAGCATGAGTTTAAGCCACTGGGTCCAGGACGCAAACCACAGTGAACTACATGGGAGTCCAGCAACATAGCCATTATGCTAACTGCTGGTCCCAAAATTGTATATACTCATTTTGAATACCTTATTAATGTACATAATAGATGCCATTTAAAAAGTATATTATATGCACAACTCATAGATCAATGAGGGTAAGTATCCCTCCTATTTTCTGTGGCCTTTCACATGTATCTGAAGTGCTTCTGTGCTCTTTATTTTTAAATAAGTGGAGGGCAATATGTCCACCCCACTCCTGTGCTCTGTCTTCTCATCGTTATTGTAAGAGTAATCTCCTTTTTTTTCCATTGAGGGCTATCCAGTACCTTGTAAGATGTTTAGTCACATTTGGGACCTATCACTAAAAATGTCAGTGCCACTTCCAAGTTGTGACTATAACTCTAGTAATGTACTGTCAGCATAATTTTTTTCCTTTGGATTTTTTATAGGGATGTGCACTGGCCAAAGAAAGAGCGAGGGAAAATGAGAAATCACTCCCCCAGGGGCTGTTCACACCACAATCCCTTATCCTCTCCAGATTTTGGGCCCATATGCACATGTGCCTGGTTTATTTTTCAAACCACTAAGTCTGGGATTAAAACCATGGAGTTGGCTACCGCGGATCCAGCATCTTTACCACCATACCACATGTTGGCCCTGTTTGAACATTTAAATAACCACGCAACTGGCAAACAATATTACAAATATACATACTATTTGCCTAGTGTGTTTTTTTATGTCTTTTCCACCGTTGTTTTCTTCTTTATATCTCAAAATACTCCCCAGAAGACATACAGAATGCCTATTAAAGATTGCAGCCCGTATCAGTATCTATGAGTCCAAACATGTACATATTTGAACTAGGTGCAATACAATGATTTTTTAACTATTTGTTTGAAAACAACTGTGAGTTTATGTCTTTGAGAACTAGCATGGCACAGCCCATCAGCGCTACACTACCATGGGCATCGCTCTTTTTTCAAAGTTCCTTTCTGTTTACTATAAAACAAAGTAAACATACATTTGCATGTAGCCTGCCGTTAAAGTTCTTTAGAAATAATCAGGAAGTGAGAATTCTTAGATGGTGTTCATTACCTTCCGAAGGTGTTCCTGGTGATTCTCTGTGAGTCTGCATGGCAAGCTATCTGCTGCCCCGGAATGGTGAGTAACAGACCTGTGAAACTCTTTCCAGCCTCTCTCCCTGGATCGGTGCCTGGCATTCGTCATACCTCACACAAGGTAATGTGCAGAAAAAACCCTGGTAAGAGAACACACAAATACTCAATTCATCTTCAGTGAAAGAAAGCATATTTCGTTTTAGAGACTGCAACCTCTCAAAGCATCTCCTCTGCCAGTGAAGCTCTAATAATCTGGCTCCAAATGAACAGAAGAAACAGAGATATTGACTTCTATTATGTCAGGGAGAGAGCTGGGAAAGTTGAACTAGTTGAGTGATTTTCATCCAAGTCGATCCTTACATGAAAATTCATGCAATTTGGAACCAGCAGATGGCGTTATGGCTATGTCACCGGACTCCCGTGTAGTCAACCGCGAGTCCCAGACTTGGTGGCACGCGCCCTGTAACAAAAGCCTCTCAAAAAAAATAAATAAATAAAATTCACTAGCCTGTTAAAAAACTGTAAACAATTCTAAAAAAGATAAATGAAAATATGCTTTTGACAGAAACAGTTAGGTTTGGATGGTTGAAAACACATCAAGATGACAACTAAAATTTGTTTCTTCTAAATTTATTTCTTCTAAAATATGCAAGTATATAAAAATATGAAAAGCTAATGTAAACTAAATGAAAATCATTTTTTTTGGAGAATTTTGTTGTTGTTACAGAGCGCATCCACTAGCCAGAGAGACAGAGAAAGACAAAGAGACAGAAAGTGAGAAATCACCCCCCTCCCAGGAGGTATGGCCACGCCGCAATCCCTTCTCCTCCATTCTCCTCTCGGGATCTTGGGCATGCATGCACACACGCCCAGCATGAGTTTAAGCCACTGGGTCCGGGACTCGAACCACGGTCAACTACATGGGAGTCCAGAGACATAGCCATTACGCTAACTGCTGGTCCCAATGAAAATCATTTTAAGACCAGCCAGGGTGGCACAGCAGTCATGTAAACTAAATGAAAATAATTTAGGACCAGCCAGAGTGGCATGCCTGCTCTACAATACTGATCTATACAGCAGACTGGAGATAGGATTCTTCAGTTGACTTGTACACACCAAACATCCCGTGGCTCACCTATCAGCTGGCTGACTGGGAGGGACCATGTCATAAGACATTATTAAGGGTTTATCTCCCTCCCTCTCAAAATAAACCTAAAAAGAAAAGAAAAGAAAAGAAAAGAAAAGAAAAGAAAAGAAAAGAAAAGAAAAAATTTTATAGTTTTATACAACTAGCTGAAGATCAAGTGTTCATTTAGGGACTATTTTTCGTGTCTTGTTTTAATGCTTCCTTTTCTGAGGCTTACTTTTTAAGAAACTTAAATGGGAAGAAAAAAGAAATGGAAATGATATGTTTTTTTTTTTTCTTTCAGAGTTCTCAATGAACTTTTTCAATTTTTTTGAAATTTCATTTTTTTATTTTTTACATTTTATCACTGTATATTTTTACAGCACACAAAATGGATTTTTCCCAGCATGAATACACTGAATATTCATTCAATCAAAGATATTATCATATACATCAGCAGCAGCAGAAAAAGTCCCATTTTTGTGTTCATGTACTTACTATTAGCAGTTGTGTTTCTGAAGCATCTATACGAATCTGGGAAAGTTTTAGGTATGAAACCTTGAATCACACCATGACTCAGTATAAAATGTATTTATCAAATTGTGTTATTAATTCTCCCTGAAAATTCTCTAAAGGGAAAACAGTATCAAAATAACTGATAATTTTGACCTTCAACCTACTCATAGCATGAACTATTGGTTATTATTGATGCTTTGCTCTTCCAGATAAGCCATGGCTTGATTATCTAACCTGTTTGTTTGTTTGTTCTGGCTATAGGGTGCATGCACTCTCTGGAGAGAGACAGACAGAGAGAGAGAGAGAGAGAGAGAGAGAAATCCCCCCCCAGGGGGGATATCAAACATCTTTTGGTCAAATTCTATTTAGCTATGTTTTGCTTTTATGAAAATATTACATTACATTCTCTGGGGAGAAGAGTAAATCAGAGAACTTCTGGAGTAGTGTATGGTTGAACATCAAGGATCTGCCCTGAGTTTGAACTCTAGATCCTAGACTTACTACCTATGCAAACCTCAGCTGATCACTTGAAATCTGATCATCTGTTTTGTATCTTTAAAATATCAACAATGATAACTTTCTTCTAGGGTTTTCAGAAATTTTAAAAATTAATGCATGTTAAATACTTTGTATAGGGCCAAATGGTGGCATGGTGGTTAAGACAGACAGCTGGTTCCTACATGGCTGAAAGTGTCATTCAAGTATCAGACCAGCAGCTTGAAAAACGTACCAGGAACGTGTACATGCCTGCCCAAAATCTCAAAAAGAGGATAGAGGAGAAAGGATTGCAGCATGACCATCCCCACTGGCATGGGGGTAGGGCTGGGAGTGCTTTCTCTCTCTCTCTGTCCTGTTAGTGCATGTGCCCTGTAGCAAACTAAAAACAAAACAAAACTTTCTATTAAGTCTTGTAGAGAGGATGCATTTATTAGTTGGTAGAGTGGGTATAATTCACCCACGTTGTACATCTCTACATACTAATATCAAGTCAACAGATAAAAATCTTAGTTTTTCCTAATGTATCAAGGTCTTCTCTTCATATCTTAGACCTAATAATATACTGCAGCCTAATGTATCAGTATATATGTAACACTGGAGTGCTTGACTAAGTACTTTTCACAAACAATTGGTTTCATTTGATATAAAGAAAAGATACAATTTATCAAGCATGTAAGTACCAAGCATTAAGTTAAACATTTCTTTTCAATCTGTATAATGATTCTGTGGGTTAGATTAATTAACAGAGTTCTTAACTCTCCCTCTCTTCCTTTTCCTTCCTTCCTTCCCTCTGTCTTTATTCCCTCCCTTTTTTTAATCTTCTATGTAGAGTTCACACACACACACACACACACACACACACACACACACCTGGCCCTCCCATTAGAACTTGGTGAGAGTTTGTTTAGTTGCCTAACTTAACTATCTCTGTAGGCTTAAGCACACTATTTATTTCTGTTTTTAATAAAGTGAACACATTAAAATAGCAAATAGTAAATTTTACCTTTTGGACACTTTTAAAGGAGAAATACACATGTTCCATGAAATTGTTGCCTAGGAAACAAATAATTTCTCCTTAATTTTAGCATAGAACTGTAGGTGTATGGAAGCTCTGAATAAACCTACACAAAACATGAATGCTGATATTTACAAAGGTAACAAGACAGTAAAAGGGCTTGTACCTAGTGGTCTCCAAAAATAAAACATGATTTAAATTTTATCTAAGAATTATCTTACATGCATACATATACATCTCTCCAATTTAGAAAGAGAGGAGAGAAAGACAGAACAAAGGACTGGATCATCAAAACAAGGTAGCCAAATAGATTTCTGCAAGCAATCCGTTCCCCTTCAGATAAAAAGTGTGACTGTATGGGCTAAAAATGGAGACTCGGTTAATTCAAAGAAGCTGTCAAAGAATTGCAAGCAGGCACCCACTGAAATTTGGAAACAAGACATCTATGCTTTACTGAAAGAACAAGTCCCACTGTGATAAAAGGTATGGGTGTCTCAACCCAGGTAAATGAGTAATTTGTGCACTGTCAGGACAAACAAGGCAATTCTCTGAAACAACTTACCATCAAAACTGTGGGAGTGTAATAAGGATGTGCTGTGTCCTCCTTTATAACTTAAATCTGTAAGTGAACCATAGTTAATAGATTTTTATGTTTAAGTCACATTGTCAAGTTGCATATAAATCGATTCTTGTCAGTGTTCTCGTTGTGCATTATCTAAAAGGCTAATTTAGAGTCCAATGCATTTTTTAGAAAGCAGCAACATAATAAAATAGTAAAATAGTGCAACTTATTTCTTGAGAAACTCCCCATATTTAGAATATAAACATATCCACATAATTTAAATATTTCTTTGTAATGTGTTATTCTGAACCTTTTTTTCCCAATAAAATGGTGGAATGCTTTAAGGACTCTTGTGTTATTTACGTAAGTTTTTGTTGTTTTGTTTTTCCATTTTGGCTAATTAAGATAATGCAGGTCAGTTTAAAACATAATTAGCACATTGAAATCAACCCTTTCCCTACTCAGGTCAGAAAAGATTTGAGACTTGAAGGATTGGAGAGGGAAAGGAAAATTGATCTATTCTTTGAAGATTTTTTGTCCACTCTAGCATCTTGGATCAGGTGGATGACTTTGCCTTTAAACATTTTCCACATTGTCCAGCCTGTCCTCATTTCTAGCTCCTTCACCATGGAGTCAGGGAAGAACTGGAGAAGAAAATTCTTCTGCTGTGGCTCTCGGTAAGGCAGCATGGAAGAGATACCCTGGCTTCATTCAATTCAACGCTCAGAGTGTCTAGAGATATTCTAGTTTCTTCACTGATGATGAGCCTGGTTTTCGCACAGTGGTGTCCCACTTCATCCAGTTATGTCTACTCATAGAATACAACCATGACACCGGAGATTCTTCTGGTAATGCATGGTGTCAGTTACTGGTTGGGCAGTTCATTGAATGCCCATTAAACTGAATGAGTTGCTTTGTGATTTTTGCCTGTCTGCCTATCTCCATTGTCTTTTTGTGAGGCTATTGGAATATTGGAGCCTGTTTCTATATCTCCACGATCAGACAATTAGAATGTTTTGGTGTCACCAAATTCTCATATTGAATGGAAAATAGGATAGCATAAAACGATTATAACTTTAAAACTATGTATGGGGATCTAAAACATAAAATATGGAATTGTGACATCAACAACATAGTGTAAGGCATGACATAAAAGAGTAGAGTTTTGTATGCAACTGAAGTTAAGTCTATTACTTGAAAATATTGTTGTAACTATAGATGTTTTATGCAATCCTCAGTGTTACAAAAAAAAAAAACATAGAAAATATACAAAAGAAAATGTAACAGCTTGTCACCACAAGCAAAATGTAAAGGAAGGCTGCAAGAGAGGAAAAGAGGAACAAAGTAGTTACAAGAAGTACATTTTTTTTAAAAATTAACAAAATGGCAATAAAAAGTCTTTCTCTATCAGTTATTACTTTAAATGAAAAAAAAATAGATAAACTACTCAACCAACAACCCAACCAAAAGACACAGTGGCTGAATGAATAGAAAAAAAGAAAAGAAATCTAGATTCGACTGGTGCTATTTACAAGAGACTCGCTTCAGATGTAAGGTACATCTACTGAAATGACTAAGTCTGAGGAACGAAAAGAAACAGCAGCGAAAGGGATTAAGGACAGTGCAGACTAAAGTGAAAGGATTAAAAAACCTACTTTTTGCACATTGTAACTAAAATAGAACAAGGATGGCCATACTAATGTCAGATAAAATATGCTGACTTAAAAACTCACAAGAGACAGGATCAGCAGATGGCATAGCAGTTATGTCTCTGGAGTCTGACATGGTGACCACAGTTCAAGTCCTAGACCTGGTGGCTTGAAATTAATGTTGGGCTCATGTGCATGCATGCCCAAGATCCCAAGAGGAGAATGGAGGAGGAGGATTGCAACATGGCCATTCCTCCTGGGGGATTTCTCACTTTCCTCTCACCATCTCTCTGTCTCTCTCTGTCTCTCTTTCTCTCTCTCTTTCTCTCTCTCTATCTCTCTCTCTCTCACCAGCGAGTGCACACACTCTAAGGCAAAACCTCTAAAAACTCACAAGAGACAAAGGACATTGTATAACGGGAAAGGTGCTAAACTGCTGAGAAAAATGAAACAATTATAAATATGTATACACCTAACACCAGAGCACCAAAATATATGAAGAATAACGTTGACAAAATTAAAGGGGAAAAAAAAAACAGACAGTAACACAATAATAGTAAAAGTTTCAATTTCTCATTTTCATAACTATGGGACAACCAGAAAGAAGATCAACAATGAAATGGAGACATGAAAAAACATGATAGACCAATCAAATTTAACAGATATACACAGAACACTCCACCAATGAGAGCATACACACATTCATATTCGTGTGTGTTGTGTGTGTGTGTGTGTATTTTTTTTTTTTACATACAACTAGTGGTAAGAGAAAGAGAATAACTGCAAAATGAAACCAGGGGACATTTGGGAGTTATGGTAAGATTCTACATCCCGACTGTGGTGAGTTACACAACTAGGTATCGTTAGTAATATCTAAGTTTGGATACTTAGTACTGATTGCTACTCATATTTCTTGATTTCTGAAGTTTATTGAGCAACTAAGAAGTGCCAGCCCCTAGTCTAAGTGTTGGTGACACAGCAGTGACAATAGATAGAACAACAAATGAAACATGTTTTCCTTAAACTTACTTTCTAATAATATGTATAGCTTATTAACAAAATTAAACAAATATAGTGTGTTAGATATTAAAACATACTAAAGATAACTATGAAAACAAGGATGGAAATAGAAGTGTGGAGATTATAATTTTAAGAAGGATGACCAGGAATCCTCTAAAGAAGGTGCTGATCTACCTGCTGCAGACTATGTTTCCTAATATGGCTTAGTAAAAAACTATCTTAACACGGTGGCTATGCCTACTCTTTTTGGGAGCACATAAATAATGGAATGTGTCGCCAGCCTCACATGGACTGCTTGCCTGGCCTACCATGTAATGTCTCGTGCCATAAGCTTCATGTATCAAATTATGTGACAGAAGTAGGTTTCCTGGTACTAGGTCTGCCCCCATGTCAATTTCCAAATTTAGATATCACCAACTACACCTAGAGGTGATGGAGTTGAAGAGTTAATGGCAGTGACAAACTACTACCAGAAGAGGGCAGCAGAGGGTTGCAGAGTAAGAGACGCTGCTGGCCTAGGTCTTACCCTCCAGACACTAAGCGCAAACAAAGCATTAACACAGTCAAAGTCAAGAGCAAAGTTCACTGGGTAAAGCACTGACTTGGGAAGAATGCCATTTCTAGGAGCTCAGACTAGTCTAGAATTGCATCTGTCCTGGAAGAAGTGAGAAGCATAGTCTATCAGAGCCAATTCTAGAGCCCTTTTCTATTAAACGGCCCCTTACTTGCTAACAATCCTTTGATTTCCCACTAGATAAAGGAGATCCCTGAAGTATATACCTTGACATGAATGTCTCTTCCCACTGCAGCCCCTGTCTATGTGTCCTGCCACTCCTCCTCACCCCACCCCTGTTAAGCTCCACCAAATTAAGAACACGATGGCCTGTAAGCATGCCATGAGCTCTCAAGATTCAAACTTTCTTTTTCCTTCTCTTTGCGTAAGCATTTATCATTTTTCCCATGCTTGAGCTGAGCACAGAAAGTCTTAAAACTGAAGTCTCAGTGCATTGTTTTATTTTAGAATAACATGGAGGCTGGTACCAAGACCACCTGTGAGGTTCGTCTCTGTAATCTTAGTGACTAGCATAGTTCCTGGTACTGACTGTACAGATGCTCGATTTTGATTGCAAGAATTCATCAGATTATTATTGAAGGAAATGATCCTAAATGGCAATTTGTATTGTCCTTTCTTAAAAGGGAAGCAATATGAGAAATTTACTTTCTACCTTATGGTCTGCAAAAACCAAATATGATGCCCCATTCATCAAGAGCACCTAGCAGGATCTTCCAACTAGCTGGACTCCTTGGGCAGTCCACTGACTGTGATATACAACAAGTGAAGTTGAAAATGCGTAAGAGGGGACCAATCATTGGCATAATGACTATGTCACTGGACTCCCTTGTAGTTGACCATGGTTTGAGTCCCAGACCCAGTGGATTAAACTCACACTGGGCATGTATGCATGTGTGCCGAAGCCGAAGATCCCAAGAGGAGAATGGAGGAGAAGGGATTGTGGCGTGGCCATCCTCCCTGGGCGGTGATTTCTTGCTTTCTGTCTCTCTTTCTGGGGAGCACACTTGCCCTATGGCAAAATAATCTCTCCAAAAAAAAAAAAAAAGAAAGAGAGAAAAAGAAAATGCTTGAGGAAAGAAGTGTGTTTTTAAAATGATCATCGCCGAAGACCCCTAAAAGTCAGGACTGTCTCTGTGCACCTCATGGCCAGGACACTCCCACCTGCTGACCACAACAAACTGGTCGGCTTCTCAAGACAAGACTAACAGGAATTCTAGACAAAAGGCCAGACAACGACTTCTAGAGTCAAATACATGAAAAGAGAAAAGAAAAGGAGTAAGGCCTGAGTTACTTGTCGTTTCAACCAAACTGTAAAAACAAACAAAATCAAAAGCATTTCTCTTTTTTACCTTTACTACTACTGCAATTATCCTTGTTTGCCTTATTTTGGGGAGACAGGGAAGTAAAAAGTCTTGGTAGGGTCACATACTGAGGTCATTTGACCTTTTTGTCTGTTCTGCCATGCTGCCACTATTCAAAATAACGCATGCATCATGTTTTATAATTTGCAAAGCATGTTAGTATTGATTTTCTAATTTATCCATCACAAGAACCCTACTGTATGGAAAAAATACTGGCTCTCTCTTTGGACAGATAAGTACATAAAGGCTACAATGGTAACATAGGAACTTTTACTCTAAATCTGGTCTTCCTGGAACAAATGGCCTGCTCCTGCAAAATGGTTCATTCAAGCTGCCCAAATTATAAAATAGGAATACACCAAAAGTGGGTCTATGCAAGTGAAATCTGTCCTTTCAGTCTTACATGGGTGCTTTACAGTAACTCAAATTAGTGAGGCAATAAAAAAACTTACATAAAATTGCATTGTCTTTGTTCAAAATGCTGAAATGAAAGTAAAAATAAACCTGTCATTTGAAACTCAAAATAACCATAGTCCTTGCTGCTTTTATGTGTGTGTGTGTGTGCACGTGTGCATGTGCATGCACGCACATGCATGTGTATGCATGTTGGAGGGTGAGGTGTTGCTGGCAAGAACATAATTCTTATCAGGTAAGAAAAAGAGACTGGGTGAAATTGACCCAGTTGTTTGTTAGAGTGAATTAATAAGTTTTTGGTTATTTCACTATAAAAAAGTAAAATTTAGGGTTGCCTTTGGTTTAGTAAAAACTTAGCCTATGGGACCAGTTAGCATAATGGCTATGTCGCTGGACTCCCACGTAGTCGACCACGGTTTGAGTCCCGGGCCTGGTGGCTTAAACTCATGCCGGGCGCATGTGCGTGCGTGCGTGCCCAAGATCCCGAGAGCAGAATGAAGGAGAAGGGATTGCGGTGTGGCCATCCCCCCGGGGGGTGATTTCTCGCTTCCTGTCTCTCTGTCTCTCTCTGTCTCTCTGGCGAGCACATGCGCCCTATAGCAAAAATCTCTCAAAAAAAAAAAAAAAAAAAACTTGGTTTACAAAAAAAAATCAAGGGACTATGTTTTTTTTTGTTCCCCACCCCCCCACCGTAATAAATACAACATAGTGATCATGGGAAACTTCTGAAATTAATAGCAAAAAGCAATAATTCATAAGGCCTGAAGTCCAAATTGAATCATGAGTATGAGCAGCAACATCCCTCAGAATTGGAGAAGAAATTAGGCATGAAATTGGGAGGTCTAAGCTAATCTGATCCAGATATTTATAAGTAGGGAGAGCCTAGCTGATGTCTATATCATTTCTGCCAATCACAATTTGATTAAACTATGTTTATTAAGCTATTACTATACGTCAGCCTTGTATAATGCAGTTTGGTTTTACTTAATTTTCTCAATTCCATTAAGTGAATACACTTAATCATCCATGTTTTATAAATGACTAATGAAGCCTAGAGATAAAAGGTAATTCTTCTCAAAATCCCATGTGGGGGCCAGCAGGTGGTGTGGTGGTTAAGGGCACTGGACTCCCACATGGTTGACCAAGTTTCAAGTCCTGGACCTGGAGGCTTGCTTTCCCTCTTTCTATCTCTTTCTCACTCTGTCACTCTGGTCAAATTAAAATAAATAAAACAAATAAAATAATTTTAAAAAATAATCCCATGAGAAATCCAATCTGGATAATATTAGTTAGGGCTATCTGACCCAAGCGCCTGTAACCTTAAAATTATTCTTTAGAACTTTGAGAAACTGGAACAATCATTTATAGCAGAAACTTCTTATCTCCAAGTTCTTCATTAATTTAGATTCAACTCTGTCACAGAGTTAACATAACTTCCAAGAAATATGCTAATAGAGCTATTAGTTCACATGCCTCCTTATTGTCACCACTTAAAATATAACCAAACTGAACTTTTCCAATGAACCCTCTCACAGTTTGCGAACTTCTCTTCATTACAGCCGGGAAATAAACTTACACATCAAGAAAAAAGTTTAGGTAAGGCTTCCTACTTAACTTTAGAAATGCTAATTTCTACAGATAAATTAGTATAATACAATTGTTAAAAAAAATAAAATAAAATAACCTCTCAGGACCGGTAGTTAGCATAATGACTATGTCGCTGGACTCCCATGTAGTCTACCACGGTTCAAGTCCTGGACCTGCTGGCTTAAAACTCACACCAGGCATGTGTGTGTGCATGCCCAATATCCTGAGAGGAGAATGGAGGAGAAGGGATTGTGGTGTGGACATCTCCCCTAGGGGGTGATTTCTCACTTTCTGTCTCTCTCTTTCTGGCGAGTGCACATCCTATAGCCAAAAAAAAAAAAGAAATCTCTCCCCCAAAAAACAAACAAAAATACCTCTCACACTATTTGCATTTATATCATAGAATTGTTTGGGGGCAAGCAGGTAGCATGGTGGTAAAAGTGCTGGACTCTCACATGGACAACTGCAGTTTGAGTCCCAGACTTGACAACTAGCCTTCTCACTTTCCCCTTCTGTCTCTCTCTGGTGAGTATACGAGTCCAATAGCAAAATTTTAAAACAATAATAAAATTAAATAAATAATTCTTTTTAAAAAAAGGTATACTAGGGAACCAGCAGTTAGCGTAATGGCTATGTCGCTGGACTCCCACGTAGTCGACCGCGGTTCGCGTCCCGGACCCGGTGGCTTAAAACTCACGCCAGGCACGTGTGCGTGCGTGCCCAAGATCCCGAGAGGAGAATGGAGGAGAAGGGATTGCGGCGTGACCATCCCCCCTGGGGGGTGATTTCTCGCTTTCTGTCTCTATGTCTCTCTCTGTCTGTCTGGCGAGCGCACGCGCCCTATAGCGAAAAACCTCTCAAAAAAAAAAATAAAATAAAATAAAAAATAAAAAAAAAGGTATACCATAGAATTGTAAAACAGCCTCAATATGTGGAAGGATGACAATGATTTTGTACCTAAAGGTAGCTGAAAATGTTTGTTACAATAAATATGTTCTTTGAGTTCGGCTCTGGTTGGAAGGCAGTATTGGAGGTAAGGGGATGGGATCAAAAAGATTTGGATCCCATCCATGGGTAATTTATACTTTAAATGAAAAGACCAGCTCATTACATATCGAATAGCTGCAGTACTTTTTAAGAAAATCCACTAGGAAATTATAATATACCGCTTTAATAATACCAATAGCTACCAATTAATGAGCAATTTCTACTTCTAGGCATTATGGGAGAAAATTTTCATACACTGTCATATTTAATTTTTACAACAATTCTATAAAATATCAATTATTGACTTCCACTTTACTGATGAGGAAATTCCAACTCTGCATGGCATGAAGATATTGGGAAGGGAGGTGTATGCTTGTAATTCTATAATAATTTATGAAGCTGTTGGCTATCTCACTCCTCCCAATCTGGAATCTATCTTTCAGTTTGGTTTTGTTTTCGCTAGATGGCGTGTGCACTGTACTGACAGAGACAGAGAGGAAGAGGAGAACGCATTCTCCAATGGGGAGTGATCACACTGCAGTCACTTTTCCTCTCTTTCTCCTCCTTTCGGGACTGGGCATGCATACACACCATGCCCAGCATGGTTTTCAAGCCCCTGAGTCAGACATGAACCTCAGACCTCTATGTGGGGTCTAGCTGCCTTAACCACTAAGCCATGGAACTGGCCCTTAGGGGTCTTCTGGAACAAATATGGGATTACTTCCAACAACCAAAACCATCATGCTTTATAGAGCCTGCTATATCCTAGTCAATCTAAAAGTGCTTTGTTGGATGGTAAATATATCAGTTAGAAATGTCTTTAGATACAAGCAAAGAAAGCCTATTGGATAGTGACTTCAAATTCATGGGTTACAATTCTTGTAACAAGTAATATGGCAATAAGATGCTTCTGGTATTATCCAAAGGCCCAATGAAAACAGGGTCAACATCTCTGCCATTCTCTCAGCCTTTTCCTATGATCACATGGAACCCATCCTGACTTCAGGCATTGTATTTGTGTTCATGGCAATAGGAAGGAGTAGAGGAATAAGTTAATCTTTGTGAGTCTCCAGGTACTTATAAGTATAATCCTAATATTCATATTAACAAGAACAGCTATAATACAACCAATAACAATAACCTTAATGCATTTATTGTTGCCTGTTTTCCAGTCCATATAATATTTTTCTGTAATGTCTAGCTCAATCTGTACAATCTTATAAGGAAGGCACCATTATTTTTTTAAAAGAAATATTTAACTTTTATTTATTTTATATATTTATTTTAATTTGACCATAGAGGGACAGAATGAGAGAGAGAATGAGGGAAACCGAGGAAGCAAGCCACCAGGTCTGGGACTTGAACTGTGATTGCCCATGTGGGAGTCCAGCACCTTTAACCACCATGCCACCTGCTGGCCCTGGCATCATTATTATTATTCTAATTTTACAAATGATAAAATTGAGACAAAATAATGCAATATAGTCAATGTCTTATAATTAGTACAAAAGAAAAACAAGATTGCAGCTCTGTTTTTTTCTAATTGTGATGTCCTTAATCATATGCTATGCTGAGCCTTATAATTAATGAATGAGAAACTGAATAGATGGGTGTATGCCTATCTTTTGAAATCTATTTCAGATACCTCCATCTTCATCAAGCCCTTCGTCAACCATAATCCTTCCAAATTCGTTTCTTCTCATTTTCTATATGTATTTATTACATCTCTTGTGGTTTTTTGTTTGTTTGTTTGTTTGTTTTTTGCCAGAGGGTGCTTGTGCTCCTTGGAGAGATGGGGTGGATGGTAGTGACGATAGTGAGGGGATGACAAAGCACCCCACTGGGCATGGTGGTCTTGCCTGGCATGTTTTTCAAACCACAGAGTCTGGGACTCAGACCTTATGATGGGTCATGTAGGATCAGGCCACCTCAATGGCTATGTCACTAGCTGGGCCTCAGAGTCATTTTATGAAGCATGGTAGAAGTTGAGATTCAATTTGGCTAGAAATATTTCTTTTTACTAGATATGCTAATCATGAAACATAATTTATGATCTCTGCAAGAATAGAGATACAGCATCTTAATAATTATTATACTTAAATTAGTCCCACTAATAATATCCAGGGCATAAAATGCACTGTGTGTGTGTGTGTGTGTGTATGCGTGTGTGTGTGTGCATGTGTGTGTGTGTATGTGTGTGTGTGTGCCCACACATGCATGCTTTCCCTGCAAGAAGAGCCCAATTCTGTAAGAAAAAAAAATCAAGTGTTCTATCTTTGTGACAAATTAAATATTAGTAATTTTAAAGATTCTGATATACATAAAAACATTTTAATAATAATTGTCACTGTAATTATACATGGCATATCTTTACTACTGCTTAATAACTGCAGGATATTAAGATTTTACTGTGTATTTCATATTTATCAGTTATCTTAAGACAGCTATTTCATCTGTTCATTATTTCCTTAACCAAGACAATATTTAATAATAACACCTATTTTGTACATGTCACTCTACAAGATACTGCAAATATGGTGTTGTGGTATGACTATTAAACAGAATTATTTGTAAGACACATTAATATGATATAATAAGCAAAGAAATAATTTTTCTTGAAAGTGGTATAGAAGGCATTATAAATGGAAAATATTTTAGCAATGTCTTGAAGAATGAAACAGTATATTAGCTAGATAAGAAGATAATAAAGGAAAAAACCTAGATGTAAAAATGCCAACAAGTATGGCATTTTGGAGAAACTTAATTCCATCTGAGTAATGAATGGGTCGCAGCACAGGAGTGACGGGAGGAAAGTTCACATAGCAGGAAAACAGTAAGTCACGGCACACCTCACTCAACCAGCTGAAGTGTCAGCAGTCCCTGGAGACACCAGCTCAGTGCGAGTCATTCAAGAAACCATGGCTAGATGCTACTCTTCTAAACGGTCATAATGGATTGTACTATCTCACTTCCAATTTTATCAGCTGAGACAGTAAGACAGGATGGTATTCATATCAGCTGCATGATACACATCTTTACTCTGAATATATGTTACGTTAGTTATCTATTTGGGCTAAAAATGTACCCCCCACATGAGCAGCTGAAATTAATAGTGTGTTCACAGACTATTTCTGAATGGAATCCTGAAGCAGTTCAGGCTCATGGTTTGGATTCAAAGTCTCCCGTGAGGTTTCAGTCAAGCTGTCAACTGGGTCTGTAGGCATTTGGAGGCTTGGCACAGGCTGAAAATCTGCTTCCAATATCAGTTCTATAGGGTGGATCATAACATAGCAGGTGGCTTCGGAGAGAGAGCTCCAATCTCATTTATATATTATAATTTTCAAAGTATCACACTGTCTTCTTTGTTTATTCTATCAGAAACAGACTTTTCTGTGATCCAATGTGAAAGGCTTCAGGGAATACACAAGGACACATGTACAAGGAGGTGAGGATCAATGGAGGTTGTTTTATAAGCTGGTGACCACAGTCTTTCCTTTGGCTCTAATGATTTGCATGCTTCTCACATGCAAAGTATGTAAGATATGCTCACCAAGCCCCCCAACTCACCATTGTATTGTAGCATCTGTTCAAAATCTAGAATCTTGTTATATAAATAACTAAGCCATTCTTCCTTTTCCACGGGAGGAAATATGTATTTATAGATGAATAGTCTTCTCAGTCTATTTCCTACTAGTAGAAGTTTGGGGAGTTTCAAATGCCTTTGGTTTTGTATTTTCTCTGTCCCTTTTAGTCTTAGCTGGCATTGTTTTTATTGATATGATTATAATTTATTTTTATGTCTTAATTTTGCAACATGGCACACGCATTTACCACGTAGACAGGGAGAAAGCACTCTGCCATGGTGCATCTTCTTCCCACAATCCCTTCCCCTCCATTTCTGCATCCACTTTGGGGAGATTTGGGGCATGCACATACATGAACCCAGCATCTTTCTCAAGCGACAGGGTCGACGATTTCACCCCCATGACTGGAAGTAGAATTTGGCTCCCTTAACCACCAGGCTAGGGGACTGACCCAGGTATAATTATTTTAGTACCATTCTAGAAGGCTAATCTCCTTGAAGTGACTTGCCTGACCAAAAGATATACATGGAAGTACCATCTTCAAACTATCTAAGAATATTTTTTTTTGTAACAATATTTGCAGCATCTTGTGACCTAATTTTCCTGGCAGTGTTATGGATTTGCTCTTTGCTCAGAAGCTGTATGTTAATTTTAACACCCTTTGCTATTTGCATAAGCATAAAAATGTAAAACAATCAAGTCCCCACTTATTCATGTATAACCACCCTTCCTTTTGTCTCATTCTTCTGTCTTATTTACTACAAGCAACAGGACGGAAAAAAGGAGTCATGTTTAATATTTCAACTAATACCCTTAATATTCCAGCTTCCACGCTCTACCTGGTTCTCTAGGGTTGTTTTTGTTGTTGTTGCTGTTTTTTAATATATGTTATGATAGCACTCCCATAGCCAAGTACCAAAATTAATATTAGTATCTAGTCTGCATAAAAAATTAATCCACAACTTGGCAAGAAAAGTAAACCTGTCCTATCTACCACAGTTTGCAAATCTCAACACTCTAGAAGCACAGTTTAGCTGGTTTACTCAGCTCAAGACCACCTACTAGATTGCAGTCAAATGTGTGATGAAGCTGAAGTCATCTGAAAGCTTGGCTGGGGCTGGGAAGGCGCACCTTCAATCTACTCAAATGGCTGTTGGCAGGAAGCCTCAGTTCCCTGTGACATGGACTTCATGTGGCTGTTCATACAATGGAAGTTGACTTTCCATTGGAAGTTATTTGATGAAGGTCTCTGGCATCCCAGGCTATCGTATCTTAATTTCTGTTTTATTCTACTCGACACATAGACCAATCCTGATATATTATTGGAGGCAACTAAGCAAAGACATAAGTATCAAAAGGGTGGATCTGTGAAGTCCATCTTAGAGTTTGGCTACTATATGTGGATACAGTCATAGTCTCTACCTTCAATACTTTTATATGTGAAAGTAGCCAACTTACAGTGTGTTGTATAAAGCATGGATAGTTAATTTTCAACATTTTTATTCTGTTTGATTTCTGTGAAAATTGGAGAAAGGAGTAGAAGCTGTTAGTCTGATACAATAAACCATAGGGGGAAGTATGTCCTGCAACTACACTTTTCAGGCAAAGCTTTTAAGGAGATAAATTATCCTTCATTTATTCCTCATAAAAATAACAAATTAGGGATTAGCAGGTGGTATAATGATTATGTCACTGGACTCCCACATAGTCGACTGTTGTTTGAGTCCCAAACCTGAGGGCTTAAAACTCACACTGGGTGTGTGTGCATGAGTGCCCAAAATCCCAAGAGAAGAGTGGAGAAGATGGGATTGTGGTATGGCCATCTCCCTGGGGAGGGGGGGGAATTTCTCACTTTCTGTCTTTTGTCCCTCCAACGAGTACATGTGCCCTATAGCAAAAATCTCTCTCTCTCTAAAAAAAAAAAAAAAAAAAAAAAAAAAAAAAAAAAAAATACCTTATAGTCTAGTCTAAAGTGCTTATTCAAATTATTCTAATAATTTATTCTTGGGTAAGGAGTAAGAATGGAAAGGGAATTAGCATTTGGTTAAACGTTTGACAGGTAGAGATATTATACTATGTCCATATCAAGACCAATACACTTTAATTCTCAACATTGTAAAGTAATAATATCCTGTATGTTGTAGTTCAAGAAAGTAGACTAACAAAAATAGAGACTATTAAATGAAAACATATAGCTAATTTCCCATTTACAGCCATTGTAGAATAATAGGGACTGGGCTTTCTTTTTTACCTCAAATAATTTTAAAAATTGGCCATAGCATGTGAAACAGTAATTTCTGATCATTGAACAACTTCAGTAAAGGAAAAATAATCTCCAAGAAAAAGGAATATTTCAAGATGAGCTTTATTATTATCTCAGGTTACATTCTGGAGAATGTTCAGGCACAACACAGGAATTAGAGTCCAGAGAAAGCCTAACATCTCCCTTATCAAAGAGACAGAATTGAAATATAAAAAAGGCATGGTTGCTACAGTTTTGGAGAGCAGGTTCAGAGCAAAGAGAATGGCAGGGAATGGAGGGAAATATAATTGCATTTCTCTATTTCTCTCTAATTTTGTCTGAGGTCTTTCTCTGGAGAGTAGATATAAACTCTAGCCTTGCCCTCAAAAAGCTTTAGGGATTTGGTTGTTAATGTTTATAGCATGCATTTCATGAGTCAATTTTTTTTCTTAGCATCTGGCCTAACAGAGTCTAAGTAGCTGATCCTCAACCTGGCTTCCTTCTCACAGTATCTCATTTATACTTGCATATGCCCTTGTGGATATGCAAGTATTGTGTCCAGTTTATTCCTGCCATGATAACCACTATCTATAAGAGCCTTGACCAAAATAAAAGTTAAGTCTAAGTTTGTCAGTCCAGTGAGACACACAGGAAACAACACGGCAAAACCATGAATAACAGAAGCAGTTTATTACACACAAGTCCCCACAAGAGAAGTGGGGTAACAAGAGAAGTGGGGTAACAGGAAGCTCATGGGGGCAATGTGCTCATTCTGCTTATGAGGAGCCAGAAAAGAGAGATGGATCTATGGGCCAAGGCCTTTATTAGGGTCCTGGGCATTACCCAAGCAGGTTTCCCATGGGGAATTCTAATTGGTGAGTTTAGAGTAAGCAAGCATGTATTCAGTGGGGTCTCACTGTGACTGAGAGGTGGTCACTAAGACATATCTGTGCAGTCCACATAAGTGTGTGTGTGTGGGGGGGGGGGTCAGTGGTGAGAGCCAAATAGATTGTATCTACATGCCTCAGATGGAGGTGATCACCAGGAAGCAGTTACATAAGGTAGAGATCTTGTACAGTGGAGAACTAGGCAGAGGTGAGATGTAGAAAAATGTAGCAAGCATGACTGAACCCTGTTTCTGGTATAAGAAAGTGAAACTTACAATCAAAATGATGTCTAGGCAACATAAAATTATAGGAATTCACTGCAACTACACAGAGAGCTGCCAAAATCTACAGAGGATATCCCAGAAATCTTCAGCTGAATAATGAGTTGTGCCTAAGTATAAGAATTACATGAGACCAGAGAAGGAACCACTATCAAGAAACATTTAAAAACTCTGGTGCTCACAAATGGTATAAATAATATGTGCTCCCATTAGCCAGAGTGGAACATGTCTTAATTCATGAGTCATCAAGTAGAGGACTCAGGCAGATATCACCTGAGTATAATGGGAAAAACATAGCCCTACTCTAAACTAAAAAGCAAAGCCTCAATAACAAAACTTATGGTAAGAAATTTAAATCGCACCTCAGAAATGAAGCTCAAAAGTATTTAAAAATCTGATATCTAGTACCCAACAAGCGAAACTTCATAATGCTTGGCATCTAATAAAAAATTAATAGGCATGAAAGAAACGGAAAAATATGACCACTAACAAGGAGAAAAATGAGCCAATATAAACAAGAAACAGATGATAGAAGTAGTGAACAAAAACACTTAAGAGTCATAAATTTATCCCATATGATCAAGAAAGTAGGCAAACCTGTGCTCATGTTAAAGTTAGAAGACAGAAAAATGAAACAGAATTTCTAGAGCTAAAGGATACATTGCCTCCCATCAGTTCACAGAGACTCCTTATTTTTGTCCAAGTGAAATTGATGCTATCATGTGGTTACACCATAGCTTATTCAATTTTTCTCTTGTGTATGGATATATAACTTTCTCCTCAATTTTGCAATTTTAAACAAAGTTAGAATAAATAGCATTTTGTGTATGTATTTTTGTGTTGTTGAAGGTGTAGTTTGAGGATAAATTTATAGAAGTGAAGTTTCTGAGTCAAAACATAAACATTTATTGGTCCAGTCTCTTTGAAAGAGTCAGTATTAAACTGAACTTTAGTGCCAAAATCCATCTAAAATACGTCAGATGTGTGTTTACCTGCCCAAGATCCTTATAAGTTGGAGGGCTAGGTGCAGAGGGTCATGGCATGACCAGACTGTGTTGAGGGCATTTTGAGAATACATCTCTCTTATGTGACACACGTACTATCACACATGTGCAGGCACTCTATCATGAATTTTATAGATCGATAGATAGATCTATATATATCTTTAAATTTAACAATTGAGATTTACAGAAAAATAAGACATTCACAAATGTTTTCTTCTAGTATCTCTATGCTTTAATGTTTACTATTGCATTGCTGATCATTTAGAGCTTATACTTGAAGTCAGAAATAAATCTTTTTCCCAAATGAGTAGTTATCCCAAGACTATTTATTAAAACATCCTTCTTGGGAACCAGCAGTTAGCGTAATGGCTATGTCGCTGGACTCCCACGTAGTCGACCGCAGTTCGCGTCTCGGACCCGGTGGCTTACAACTCACGCCGGGCGCGTGTACATACGTGCCCAAGATCCCAAGAGGAGAATGGAGGAGAAGAGATTGCGGCGTGACCATCCCCCCTGGGGGGTGATTTCTTGCTTTCTGTCTCTATGTCTCTCTCTGTCTGTCTGGTGAGCGCACACGCCCTATAGCGAAAAACCTCTCCAAAAAAAAAAAAAAAATCCTTCTTGACCCAGTGATTTAATATACTGTTTTTATTATTTCCTCTATAGAGATCAATATTAATTTGAGTCTATTTTATGCTTTCTATTCTTTTTTTTTTTTTTTGAGAGGTTTTTCACTATAGGGCGTGTGTGCTTCCAGACAGAGAGAGACAGAGAGACAGAAAGTGAGAAATCACCCCCCCAGAGGGGATGGCCACGCCACAATCCCTCCTCCTCCATTCTCCTCTTGGGATCTTGGGCACGCACGCACACGCGCCCGGTGTGAGATTTAAGCCACTGGGTCCGGGACGCGAACCGCGGTCGACTACGTGGGAGTCCAGCGACATAGCCATTACACTAACTGCTGGTTCCCAATGCTTTCTATTCTATTTAGCTGGCCTTGTGCTAAATTTTGTATTTACTGGAAAAAATCAGCCAAAATGTTAAATGAAAAAAAAAAAAAAAATATATATATATATATATATATATGTGTGTGTGTGTGTGTGTGTATACATATATATATGTATATATATGTGTGTGTGTGTGTGTGTGTATATATATATATTTATCTGATCTTGCTCTTTACAATAGCAGAAAACAGATTTTTAAATGTTGAGTAGATTATCTAGGATATATACGTAATGGAGTACTACTCAGGCATAATGAACAATGATCTCCTAATATTTTACACAAAATGGACAAACTTAGCAGATATAATGCTAAGTGAAATAAACAGGCTATGAAAGACAAATACTATGTATCCCCATTTAACACATACTGAGTGTTCTTGCTCTTTACCGGAAACTAAAGAACTCTCCAGCATAAAAGTAGAGAAAGTAATCATAGATTCTAGACATTGCAAGAGGGGCTGAGGGGTTGGACCAGTTTGAGAGAAATTGATTAACAGAAGAATGTATGTCAACATGTGGAAAATAGCATGGAATGGTATATCATAGCAGAGTTGACAATGTTGCTGATAATATATACTTCCAAAAAAGAAAAAAAAAAGTAGGATGAATATTGAATATGTATAACATAATACTAAATATTGATGATGATAAATATGTTTGTATTGTTGATTTGATTATTACACATAAAAAGCCATACTGTTTCCCACAAAGATAAACAATTACATGTAAACCAGAAATTAACAATTATAAAGAAAGGATCAGTGACAAAACATAGTGAAATGACCAATTATACAAGCTGGCTACTTTAGTAGACGAGTCATGATAATTAAAGTGTCAGTGAAGTCAGGAAGATTTATAAGCCTTGTCTGATGAAATTATTACTCTGTGGGTGTACATTTTCTACATAAATGGTATCTTAAAATGACATGTGTTTGCCACAGAGATTTTATTTAATGTCACATAGATATTTACACTACTAGCCTTGTAAACATGACTTCAGGGATCAAACCTTTAGAACAAAGAGGAAAAATGTTGTAAGACATTTTATGTCAGTTTTTCAAGTATTAGGAAACAAAGCCCCAAGATTCTGTTATCACTTTAATTTTTTTTTTAATGTCCCATTTTTAGGCAAGGGGAGTTCACCCACCTACTGTTACCTCCCATCCATCTTTGAAATTTGGTATGTGTAGCCTTCAAGTATTTCCTTAACTATCAACACCAGTTTTTGTTCTCTAATGGATATCTTTACTGTATACCCAGAAATCCTCTGAAAAACCCATGAAGACCAAGAGGGAATGTTTTATTTTCTCCTTATGAACTCTTTCTTACCTTTCTTGGGTTGGATAATGGCTTCCTCAACCATTAATGGCTAGTCTCTTAACTTCTAAAATTTTAAATTCTCTCTTTTTTTTTTTTTTTAAGTTTATTTATTCCATAAGAAGGCAGGGAACCAGCAGTTAGCGTAATGGCTATGTCACTGGACTCCCACGTGGTTGACCATGGTTCGCGTCCCGGACCTGGTGGCTTAAAACTCATGCCGGGCGCGTGTGTGTGCGTGCCCAAGATCCCGAGAGGAGAATGGAGGAGAAGGGATTGTGGTGTGACCATCCCCCCTGGGGGGTGATTTCTCGCTTTCTGTCTCTATGTCTCTCTCTGTCTGTCTGGCGAGCGCACGCGCCCTATAGCGAAAACCTCTCCAAAAAAAAAAAAAAAAAAAGGCAGAGAGAGACAGAGAGAGAGAGAGAAAGTAACAGGCATCCCTGAAGGGCTCATCACACTGAAATCTACCCCTAGCTTTAGCCAACCAGGGTCACTGGAAAATATGCACGCACATTCATGAGGACTTGAAACCAGGACCTTCCCATGTGACTTCACAAAGGGTCGCATTATTCCTGCACCACCACAGCTGAACTTTTCTTTTCAAATTACATTTTTCACAAATATTTCTTATAAAATAGCCTCAAACTTTCCTTCTGTTTCATTTTATTTTCATTAAATTCTACCTTGTTCATTTTGCTAGTCAATTTCCAATGCTAATCAATGAATTCAGTTATTTTTAAAGCCCATTTTCCTAAATTATAATCCAGGTATTTCATTACACATCCACTTTCCCTGTCAAACCAGACATCAGATTTTTTGCTAAATAAAATTTGGCTACTCTATTTCCAATCTCTTGAAACCCTCTCCTGAAAAAATTCTGGTTATTAGAAGCTATCCATCATTCAAATTTTTTTAAATTTCTTTTTTTTAATTTTTGAGAGGTTTTTGCTATAGGACCTGTGTGCTTGCCAGAAAGACAGAGAGAGACAGAGAGACAGAAAGCGAGAAATCACCCCCCCCCCCCCCCGGGGGGGATGGCCATGCCGCAACCCCTTTTCCACCACTCTCCTTTCGGGATCTTTGGTCACACACGCACACGTGCCCGGTGTGATTTTAAGCCACTGGGTCTGGGACTCGAACCATGGTCAACTACATGGGAGTCCAATGACATAGCCATTAAGCTAACTGCTGGTCCCTAATTTTATTTTTAATGGGTTTATTATTTTTTAATTGAATCTACTGGGATTCATCTTTCCATAGTGGGTGATTTTTTTAAAAGATGTATTTGCCTGTCTAGTTATATAGCTTCTTTTATTCTGGCTCATGATAGCATTATTAGTTATTTTTTATTTCAACTTTCAGCCTGCCCAAAGAAATATGTTTACTCATGTTTCATTCTCTATTATAAGCAGAAATAGAAGAGAACTATAAGCAGCATATGATTCAGCAACATTAAATATAAAATAGAAATGATGAGAGATAATACTAGTAAGATGGATGAAATCTATATAAAATCATATAAAAATGTTGTTAATCCTATAGTCAATATTAATAACTGGTGTTTAGTGAATGCTTAGTACTTCTTAAACAACACACAATTTTTATATACATAATCTTACTCAAATCCTTGCACCAATGCAAGTAAGAAATCTAAAACTCAAAGAAATTAAGCAATTTCTTAACCACAATGCTATACTGCAATGGAGTGCCTTCAAGGTTTTAAGTAAGAAAATGATGTTGTCATGTATATATTGTCCTACTTTTTGTTGCTGTTGCTGTTTTTGTCTTCAAACCTGTTGAAAGGATAGCAGATGTAATAGTAGATAGTAAGATTTAAGGCATTAGTTGCTTTGGAAATTTAGATACTGGATTTTTGCAGGTGAAAAAAATTTAAGAACTGTTTTTAAGTACAAAATCTTTCCTTCTTAAAGATTTGTTTCTCTCATTAAGCTATGATTTATATATTATGTAGCTTTAGAGTAGTTAAGAAAAAAATATTCAAAATATGAAAACTACACAATAAAATGTCATTTCATGTGTTTCTAGTCATACATCCAAGATTTCAATGAGTTTCTGAGAAATAGTAGATCCATCCAAGATTTCAAAGAATATTTGAAAAATAAAGACTTACATAGGCACTGAGAAAAAGAATATGGGAATAAATTTGCTAAGTTAAACACACCACCAAGGATTACCTTATTTCCTAGATAAATGTACTTACATTTGACTTTCTTTTTTTTCTTACCAATTTTTTTTATTATTTATTTTATTTATTCGTTCATTTATTTCTTAATTTGACCAGAGAGAGACAGAGGGTGAGAGTGAGAGAGAGAGGAAATGAGAAAGCAAGCCACCAGATTCAGAACTTGAACCCTGGCCAGCCATGTGGGAGTGTCCAGCACCTTAACCACCACGCCACCTGCTGGTCCCCTTGACTTTCTATTTATAATTGATTATTAGATCCCTGTTCATATATTTTGTTAAGTAAGGTTATAAACTCATTATACTTTCAGAAAAATCTTAAATTTAAAATATTTTTGTTTAAAAATATGAAAATTTTCTTTCCAATGGAAAGGATGATTTGGTATGTAGAATATTAGACAATTTTACAATGAAGTTAGCAAATGTATTTATATATTTGTCTTCCAGCTGATTATATACATCTATACAAATGTTCTTTGAATGAACTGTACCATTCTACTTACTCCTTTGAAATATTAAACACATTTTTGAAAAGCATGGAAGTCCTCTTTCTTAATGTTTTAAAACTATATTTTGACAGAGTGGATCTTTTTTGCTGTTGTTGTTGTTCTAGGAATAATCCCTCGAATGCTCCTCTCCAGCTAAGGTCATACAAGACGAGAGGAATCTTGGCATGCTAACAAAAAGATAGAATAAACCATTTTGGGTGAGTTGTGGTTGTTAAATGTCTGTCTACTTTTTACCATTGGTGAGTGGGTCAAAATATCTACGTAGAAGCAAAAGAGCCCAGAGAGAAAAAATATAGGTCTACATTTCAATCTCCTTATCTATTTATTTGTTTGTTTGTTTATTTATTTATTTTTCTGAGGCTCAGTTTTAGTAAAATCTCTCTGATCCTGTGGCTTTGAGTCAACCAGGCTGAGGAATGCTGGCAGAAAGGAAATCAGGTCATCCAAAAGACACTCTCCTAGAATAGTCTGGGCAGGCAAGTCAGACTCACTTCCAGGACTGACCAACTGGAGAAAGGAACATCAAAAAAATTGTGTGGGTAAGGTTGAAAGGTTTTTGTACCTCAAGTTACATTGGTGAAGAGGAAGGCCTCTGGAAATAGTCACTCAACATAGAAAGCCAAATAAAGAGCGGTGATCCTGAAGCCTAAAGGGAGATTGTCTCTGGATATTCTCCAACTAAGTGTTGCTGCAGATTGTGAAAGGATTTACACCAGCATGGGTCATTCAGGGGCAATCAGCTTGATAGCCCCCCACTGCCAACTGTCCAGATGGCAACGAACCATAACATTTTGGGGAAGACCTTTAATTTCTCTCCCTCCAGTGACCTGAGAAACTCCTGCCTGGTTAGCAGAGAAGCTACTGGAATAGCAAACCACAAGAATTGACTAGCTATGTGGGTCTCCTTACAGCAGAATACTGTGTGCCAGTGACAGAAGAAATGGCAGCACAAATGAAAGTCCACTACTGGACTGATCCAATTATTTACGTATCTTGCTCTGAAGTATTCCAAGGTATACTGGGCCCCTGGACTGAATAAACTGTGGAGCTCTTAAACTTTGTTTCAAGGAAGGAAGCCATACAAAACAGAAAGTGTAGGACCAGCCCTGTATCACAATGGTTAAGAGCTATGGGGACCAGCAGTTAGTGTAATGGCTATGTCGCTGGACTCCCACGTAGTTGACCACGGTTTGAGTCCCGGACCCGGTGGCTTAAAACTCACGCCGGGCGCATGTGTGTGCGTGCCCAAGATCCCGAGAGGAGAATGGAGGAAAAGGGATTGCGGTGTGGCCATCCCCCCTGGGGGGTGATTTCTTGCTTTCTATCTCTCTGTCTCTGTCTGTCTGGCGAGCGCACGCGCCCTATAGCGAAAACCTCTCAAAAAAAAAAAAAAAAAGCTATGCATCGGAAGGCAAATACCACAAGGCCAATCATGGTTCGAATTCCAGTCCTAAAGGATTGAAACACATCCTGAGCACATATGCATGCATGCCCAAAATCCTGATGAGAAGGAGAAATGAAGGACAAATAGTTGTGGTATGTCCATGTCCCATTAAGTACTGCTTTCTCTCTGTCCCTTTTTCTCTCTCTGGTAAATGCAGACACCCTCCTACAATAAAAAGGAAGGAAGGAAGGAAGGAAGGAAGGAAGGAAGGAAGGAAGGAAGGGAGGGAGGGAGGGAGGGAGGGAGGGAGGGAGGGAGGGAGGGAGGGAACAGAATGAGGGAGAGAGGAAAAATTTATTTTGTATTAACCTAGGATGGGTAAAGAAAGGGTAGATGTTTAAAAGGAGAGATGAACTTCATATAGCTAAAGTTTCAATGTAGACCCTTTCTAGTTTTTACAGGTAGAATTGTGTCCTGCAAAATTAGTATGTTGAAGTCCTAATTTCCAATACATCAGAATACTGAAGTCCTACCCCTAATACCTCACAATATACCTTATTTGGAGATAAAGCTTTTACAAAGCTAATCGCTTGGCCAAATTCTAACTCAAAATAATTGGTATTTTTATAAAAAGGGAAAATTTGGACATAGACACATATAGAGGGAAAAAGGATGTGCATATGAAGACAATAATAGCATGCCAAGCACAGAGGCCTGAAACAACTTCTTTCACAAGCTTCAGAAAGAATCGCTTTAACAGTGTCTTGATTTTAGACTTCTAGCTTCCACAACTGAGAATGAAATGCTTGTTGTTTAAGCCACTCAGTTTGTGATGCTTTGACTAAAGCAAGTACTTTTAAAATTTTTGTTATAGGACACATGAATGAGAGAGAAAGAGCAAGAAAGCAAGCCGCGAGGTCAGGGACTCCGATTGTAGCTGGTCCTGTAGGAGTCCAGTGCCTTCACTAGCACACCACCTGCTGGCCCTGATTAATGCAACTATTAATCAGAATTGTTTCAGGGCCCAGCCATGGTGGTGCAAGTGGTAGAATGCCATTCATGTATGGGAGGTCTGGATTAGACATTGATTTTATAATACATAACTGTATTTCTTGATAGACTATAAACTTTATGTGGGCAGGAATCACTTTTTTTTTTAATTTCATTCAGCACAGAATTAGCATGGGTTAAAAAACATTGACCAAGTGAATGAGTCAGTAGCTCTCCTTATACCAT
This sequence comes from Tupaia tana, assembly GCA_026018925.1. NCBI lineage: Eukaryota > Metazoa > Chordata > Mammalia > Scandentia > Tupaiidae > Tupaia > Tupaia tana. The sequence goes on from JAKSZU010000015.1 coordinate 79,328,035, forward strand.
ATCTGATCAATCGAGGAAAACCAAACTCATGTTGTATTTAAAAAATGTCTCTGAGGGACCAGCAGATGGCATAATGGCTATGTTGCTGGACTTCCATGTAGTCGACCACGAGTCCTGGACCGGGTGGCTTAAACTCACACTGGGCACATGTTCGTGCATGCCCAAGATCCTGAGAAGAGAATGAAGGAGATTTCTGGGGGGTGAATTCTTGCTTTCTGTCTCTCTCTGTCTTTCTGGCTAGTGCATGCGCTCTATAGCAAAAACCTCTCCGAAAAAAAAAAAAAAAAACACAATAGTCTCTGAAATGGATGAGAGCATTAGTGTTTTTTTTTTTGTTTTGTTTTTTGTTTTTGTTTTTGTTTTTTTGTTTTTGGAGAGGTTTTTTGCTATAGGGCGCGTGCGCTCGCCAGACAGACAGAGAGAGACATAGAGACAGAAAGCGAGAAATCACCCCCCAGGGGGGATGGTCATGCCGCAATCCCTTCTCCTTCATTCTCCTCTCGGGATCTTGGGCACGCACGCACACGCGCCCGGCGTGAGTTGTAAGCCACCGGGTCCGAGACGCGAACCGCGGTCGACTACGTGGGAGTCCAGCGACATAGCCATTACGCTAACTGCTGGTTCCCAGCATTAGTGTTTTTCATGTTAATTCAACACCAATATGTTGAATTGAACATCATATGATCTTTCAAACAGATATATTACATCATCAAAAGATTAATCTTTCATTGCTCGGTTGACAAATATGTGTAATATGTACTATGCTTCTGTCTAGGCATTGTGAATACAGTGATAAAGACAAGCTCCTGAATTCTTGAAATTTGTATTTTAAAAAGACAGACATAATAAGCCGGCCCATAGCCTAGTGGTTAAGAGACCTGGATCCCACAAGACCAGATTCACAAATAACAAGATTCAGTCATAAAGTATCATATTACTGGATCTGACAGCGAAAGAGATGTGGAGGTCGTATATGCATGTGAGTGTGCAAGGTGTTTGAAAATGGCTATTTTCATTGTGTATGACTTTTTTTAAATGTAACACTAAGGATCTATATTTTACTCTTTGACAATGGAAAGTCATAAAAGAATTTTAGTAGGAGAATAATATGACTTGATGCATGATTTAGAAGAAGAAAATTTCCTTGGTGGCCATGTGGAAAGTGAGGAAGCAGGGCCAAAGGTGATACAAAGGTTTTTTTGTATCAGGCGATCTCATTCACTTCACTGGTCAATGGGTCCCATTGGCTGTAAAGCTTTGTGAACTTTGCACAAAACAAGCTCCCTCTTACTTTGGCCCTTTATAGCACTTGGTTATGCTCTGAATAAGGCCTTAACGAATCTAGCTATGATACCAATGAGTTCAATATTTTATATAATAAGCAAAACAAAAACAAGGAGAAAGATCTATACTGGATATTTGCTGTGAATACCATCTCCAGCTAGCAAGTACAATCTCCATTTTCTGTATGCCTAATAACCAGCTACATGGTCCAGCAGTTGGTGTAATGTTTATGTCACTGGACTCCCATATAGTCAACCACGGTTCTGGACCCGGTGGCTTAAACTCACACCGGGCACATGTGCATGCGTCTCCAAAATCCCAAGAGAAAAATGGAGGAGAAGAGATTGCGGTATGGCCATCCCCCCGAGGGGTGATTTCTCACTTTCTGTCTCTCAGTCTCTCTCTGTCTTTCTGGCGAGCGCAAGTGCCCTATAGCAAAAACCTCTAAAAAAAATAATTTAAAAATAACCAGCTACAAAATAACTCTAAAACTGGGACCAGCAGTTAGCGTAATGGCTATGTCGCTGGACTCCCATGTGGTTTACCATGGTTCGAGTCCCAGACCCGGCAGCTTAAATGCACACCAGGCACGTGTGCGTGCATGCCCAAGATCCCAAGAGGAGAATGGAGGAGAAGGGATTGCGGTGTGTCCATTCTCCCTGTGGGGTGATTTCTCATTTTCTGTCTTTCTCTGTCTTTCTGGTGAGCACATGTACCCTATAGCAAAAAAACCTCTCCAAAAAAAAGAAAAAAGAAAATAACTCTAAAACTTAGATAGTACCAACACAGTAAATGTGCTTGGTAATTTTTGAGTATTTTTTATTACCAAAATCACTAGGGAAATGTTTAATTTTAGTGAAAAGGGATCAGGAATACTAAACTTCCTAAAATGTGTAGGACAGGTCCTTCATAATAGCTACTATTATAACTATCCCACCCAAAATGCCCATAGTGCTTCTGTGAGAGACAGTGTTTCAACAATATTTATCAAAGTATGTACTGTGGAACATTTTAGTACTAAGAAAGTCTATTAAAAAGAGAAAGAAAGAAAGAAAGAAAGAAAGAGAGAGAGAGAGAGGGGGGGGGGGAGGGAGGGAGGGAGGGAGGGAGGAAGAAACCCACACATACATGGACAACTAATTTTCAAAAAAGATGCTAAGAACAGGCAATGCAAAAAAAGATAGTTCCTGTAGGCCAGTAGGTAGTGTAGTGGTTGTGGTGCTGGACTCTCACATGGCCAACTGTAGCTCAAGTCCGGGACCTGGTGGCTTGAAACTTACTCTGGGTGCATGTGCATGTGTGCCCAAAATCCCAAGAGGAGAATGGAGAAGGGATCGCAGCATGCCCATATCCCCTAAGGGGTGATTTTTTTTTTCACTTTCTCTGTTTGTCTTCAGCAAGTGCACACCCTATAGCAAAAATCTCTCTTAATAGTTCCTTCAATAAGTGGTGTTGAGAAAATTACATATTCTAATGAAAAAAGAAGGAAATTGACCTTTTACCATATGGCACACACAGAAATCAATTTACAATGGATTAAAAATGTAAGATCTGGGGACCAGCAGTTAGCGTAATGGCTATGTCACTGGACTCCCACGTAGTCGACCGCAGTTTGCATCCCGGACCTGGTGGCTTCCTCACGCCGGGTGTGTATGTGTGTGTACCCAAGATCCCGAGAGGAGAATGGAGGAGAAGGGATTGCGGCGTGGCCATCCCCCTGGGGGGTGATTTCTTGCTTTCTATCTCTCTGTCTCTCTCTGTCTTTCTGGCGAGCGCACGCACCCTATAGCAAAAACCTCTCAAAAAAAAAAAAAAAAAAGATCTGAAACCTTAAAATATTAGAAGAAAACAGGAGAAAAGCTCATCATATTAGAACAATAGTTATATTTTTTTTAAATTTTGCACTAGATGCACTAGATAACAAAACAAAAATAAAAGTGTGGAACTACAACAAACTACATTGTTTCTGCACAACAAAGAAAACAATCAACAAAATGAAAAAGCAGCCTACAGGATGAGAAAACAATTTATAAATCATTTATCTGATAGGGCATTAGTATCTAAAATATAAAGAAACACATATGACTCAGTATGTGCTTTTATAGCAACTCAATAGCTAAAACAACAACAAATAGCTCAATTAAAACATAGGCAAAGGATATGATGAGAAATTTTTCTAAACAAAATCAATAGAAATGGCCAATAGCTATGTTTAAAATTTTTCAACATATAATCATCTGGGAAATGCAAACCAAAACCACAATGAAATGTCACCTTATATCTACGAGAATTGCTATTATGAGGAAGACTGAAGTTGGGGCCAGCAGGTGGTCTGGTGGTTAAGGTTGCTGGATTCCCACATGGCTGACTGCAGTTCGAGTCCTGAACCTGGTGACTTGCTTTCTCTCTCTCTCTGTCCCTCTCTGGTCAAATGAAAAATAAATAAATGAATAAATAAATAAATAAATAAATAAAGTTAAATAATTCTTTTTTAAAAAAAAGAAAGACTAAAATTTAAGTGATGCTATAGAGAAAAGAGAACCTTTAAGTACTTTTGGTAGAAATGGAAATTTCTTAGTCATTATACAAAACAGCTAGGAGATTCCTCAAAAAAAAAAAAAAAAATATATATATATATATATATATATATATATATATATATATATAATTCTTAAATAATCCAGCAATCCTACTTCTGGGTATTTGGCCAAACAAAATAGTCACTATCTTAAAGAAATATTTTCAACCCACCTCTACAGGCAAGGTATGGAAACAATGTACGTGTCTATTAGCAGGTGAATGCATTAAACAACAAAAAAAAAGATATACAATGGAATACTATTCAGACTTAAAAAATTCTGACATTTGCAACAACGTGAATGAAATTGAAGGACATGACGCCAAGTAAGATAAGTCAGACACTGAAAAACAAGAACCGACTGATCTCATGTGTATATGGAATCTAAAATGAAGTGTAAGGCATAGTAACACAGAGTAGAAAGGTGGTTACCAGGGAGCAGGGGATGGGGAAATTGGGAGATAATGGTCAAGAATACAAAGTTTAACCAGAAGATGAGTTAAGCTCTGGAGACCTAATGTAAAGCTTTATGACTATAGTTAATAATAGTGTCTATATACTTGAAACTTCCTAAGAGAGATCTCAGATATTCTCACCACACAGACAGACAGACAGACAGACAGACACACACACACACACACACACACACACACACAGGTAACTATGTGAAGCAATGAATATGTTAATTAACTTGATTGTTGCAATCCTTTCACACTATTTTCTATGGTTAAAGCTCTGGATTCCACTTGGTCTAATCTGCAGTTGAAGACCCAAACCCAGAGGCTTGAAAAACATACCTAGCACATGTGCTTGCCTGCCCAAAATCCCAAGAGGAGATTGTAGGAGTTGTGGTGTGGATATCTCTCCAGGGCAGAGTGGGGGGTGATTTCTCACTTTCCCTCTCTCCATATTTCTTTCCAGTGAATGTATGACAAAAATCTAAAAAGTAAAATCAGTTTCTGATCCCAGCACCAGTGACTTCAAAAATATATTGGGCATATGTGCATGTATGTCCAAGTTCCTGAAAGAATGGAGAGATGGAGGAGAAGAAATTCCATCATGATCACACCCCATAGAGGGGTGCTTTCTCTTTTTCTCTCTTTCTTTGCCTTTTTTTTAATGTGTGTGATGCAAACAACACACCCTCTGGTATTTAAAAAAATCAGTTTGTAAAATTGTAACATATATATAATTTTTATTTATAAATCATACTTCCAGAAAATTGGACAAAATAGAAATGAACCAAACCAAACAAAAAGAAACTGTTCTGTGATAAGTAACCTTGTCAATGCTGCATACTATACCTTTTTCTAAAGAAAGATATATTACATTCATACATTAAAAGCATAGGGACCAGAAAAAAAAAAAAAAAAAAAGCATAGGGGCCAGCAGGTGGCATAGTGGTTAAAGCCCTGGACTCCAACATGGCCAAATGCAGTTTGAGCCCCAGACGTGGCAGCTTGAAAATGATGCTGGGCACATGTACATGCATGCCCAAGATCCTGGAAGGAAAATGAGAAGTGATTGCACTGTGGCCATCCCCACGGGGGCAGGGGAGGAGATATCTCACTTTCTCTGTCTCTCTTCTCTGTCTCTCTCTAGCAAGCACACATGTCCTATGGGGGGGGGGGGGAATCTAACTAACTAACTAACATATCTGTTTAACTTGGTGTAATACAATGTTTCTTAAATTTATCTATCTATAGCACCCCCTGGATCTCCTTCAAAACCAATATACTTTAGCAGAGACTCCTGGTTCTCAGTCCTGTCTCTGAATAGACTTAATTAGGGATTTAAAAGAAAAACAAAAAAAATGATGTCAAAGTTCCACCTCCAGAGATCTTGGTGAAGTCTGTGAATCAACATTTTTCAACATCCTAGGTTATTTTAATACCCTGGCTGACAATCACTGCTTTGAATTATTATTGCCTTTTACTCAATGGGCAATTATTTATCATGACAGATGCTAATGGCACTTGTTTATTCATTTATTTCTTCGTTACTTATTTAGAAACTGTCTTAGATTGAATAACTAGCATGATAAGCAAAAAAAAATTGGAAATCTAGACTAAAATCATATTTTTCCAGCTCTATTTTCAGATATCAGAGCAACCAGACGTATGTCTCTCGAGTTTCATTTTTCGAATTTAAGAAATGACAGAATAAGTAGGCATTGATTTATCACATGACAGTAATAATCTGAAAGAGAAATAGATCTCATATTAAGTGGAGCACACTTCGAAGAGACACTGAAAAAAATCACTGCAGACAACGAGAAACGTGTGTAGGCATGTGTTTAGAAAGAAAACTCCAACCAATTAGAAAAATGGATGCAGGGAAGAGAAACTAAGTGAGGAGGGGAGAACAGTTGGAAGCGCTTTCCAATATGCAGATAGATTATGGAACTTCAGATTATATCAGGGCAATAGAATAAAGGAAACAGATTAAGTAGAAGTATTTCTGAGTTAAAATCTTGCTGGGATGTTTATTAGTCTAAAGGAGAAGAATGAGGATGTAGAAAGATTTACACATAACTCCTAGATTTTTGGTTTGGGAAACTGTAACACAGAAGGAGAAATAATTTAGAAAATATGGATTTAGAAATAAATTTTTTAAAGAATAGGTACATAAAACTGTAAGATATATGTGCGTGTATGTGGACATATATACTTACAAGGATATCTTCTCCCTGGGAGTGAAAATAGGAGATCAAGGAAAGGGCTGCGAATCGAACTTGAGAGACCTCCACCTAAGTGAAGCCAGTAGGAAGAAAAACAAGTAAAGAAATCAGGGGGATGACCGGAGGAAAAAGAAACCAAATTGGGGGAAACTTCAATATGGAGGAAGAAGATACAAGAGTCACTGTACAGAGGAATGTCAGAGAATAAGAACTACAAAGAACTTAGGTTTGCAGTCACTGGGAACCCACTGCTGACCTGAGAGAGATGTGTTTCCCACAGTGCAGGGAACTATGTTCAAATTACGGAATGAAAGAAATGGCGAGTTGGGCTGTGAAATGAAGGCAAGGAGTAGCTATCCTGAAAGGATTAAGAGTGAGTTTTTCCATGCAGAAACTTAATGGGTTTCAGGGCAGACTGTAAGGTATGGTATAGGGTGTGATAAGGAGATGGAGCCAGGGTTTGGGAAGAGACAAAAGAGCAAGTTGTAAGAGAAATAACAAAATAGGGAGTATGGGCGGAGACAATATTAGCTTTGGAAGGATAGATAGAATGCCGCCTTCCTCTGAATGAGGAAGCAGTTTTAGCCAGAATAAGATACCAAACACTAGGGCTAACTTTATGTCAATTAGCCAGAACCATGGTACCCAGATAGTTGGCCAAACATTATTCTGTGAATTTTCTGTGAACTGCTTTAATGGGATGAAATTAACATTTAAATTGGTGGATCTTAATTAAGCAGTTTACCTCCGTAATCTTATCCAACTGGTGGAAAGCCATGCTTGAACAAAGACTGATGTCCCAAGGAGTAGCTCTGCCAGCAGTCTGCCTTTGGACTTGAACTGCAGCTCTTTGCTGCGTCTCATCCTGTAGGCCTATTTTACCATATTTTAGATTTACCAAGCCTCCACCATCATGTGAGCCAGTTTTGTGTGATAAAACAATAAATCCTGGGGGCCAACACGTAGCGTACTAATTATTGCACTGGACTCCCACGTAGCTGACCATGATTCAAGTCCCAGACCTGGCAGCTTAAAACTCATGTCGGATGAGTGTGTATGCCAAAATATCAAGAGGAAAATGGAGGAGGAGATACTGTGGCATGGCCATCCTCCCGGGGGGCAGGAGGGTAATTTCTTATTTTCTGTCTCTTTGTCTCTAGTGAGTACACATGCCCTGTGGCAAAGTTATCTCAAAAAATAAAATAAATCCTGGTCAGTAGCAGTGGTACAAATGGTAGCATAAAGCTCACAAGGCCAAGGCCTTATGGGAAACTCTTTGGTTCACACCCTGAGGTCTCCCTGTGCACAGAGGGTATGCATGTGTGCCTGTGAGCCTGGCTGGCTGAGGCTGGATAGGATCATGGTGTGAGCATCTTCTGGAGTTCATTGTCTCTGTTCTCTCCCATCTCTCTTAGCTGTGAGGACCCTATTGGGATGTCTCTTTCTCTATCTCTCTCTCGTGACAGAATAGAAAAATTTGAAAACTGTATTTATTTATATATACATACATTTCATTGGTATTGTTTTTCTGAAGAATCTTGACTAATACACCAGGTTTCTTGCCAAAAGGAAGTGGATATAAAAAAGATAGGTATAGTGTATGTATTGTGGAAAAATTAATAGAAGCATTGAAGGTCGAGCTGAAAGTCAACAAATTTATCTTTGTTATTTGCCCGTGACTTTTCTTTTCTACGGGTGACAACTTGGGTATCTAGAAAAGAAATATTATTGAACAATATCACTAGATTTCGTACTTATTTGAATAGAAAAGGATATGGAAGAAGTACCTATGACATCAAAAAGAGTTTTCTTTTTCCCTTTGGCTACATACTGAAGGATATGAAACACACACACACACACACACACACACACACACACACACACACAAAAGAAACCCTAAGTCAGAAACTTAAGTAGATCACAAAACAGATGACAAGAAATTTCATCAACATTTGATTGGAATTGGGTCATTAGCTCAGTAACCACTCTGAAATTAGTGTGAGTATGAAAACCCTTGCCAACTGAAGGGAAAAATAATCGCTGTCATCCGCTTGCCATAAGAATGATTTTGACACCTCCTCAAATAAAAAAAAAAAAAAGAAGCTTCAGGTGATTTATTACCTGTCATAACAGATTCAGGCTCAAACTTTGGATACACCATCTTCAGTGTCAATCTGATCTGTAGGAAGATAAGCGGCACTCCTGAAGTTTCATGGACAGGAAGGCAGAAATCATAAAAGGGGAAGTTAACTGTAAACATGGCAAAATCTATTTCTCATTGCTACAGTGTTTACTGTTACAGCATCTCTGATTAGAAGTTTAAAACGTTGTGTGGTCCAGGAGAGACGCTTGCAGGAGATAAAGTCACTAACATACACAGTGTAATGACAAAGTCCTCTGTGACGGATTTGGGGCATGTCAATCTCAGAGATCTCATTTTGAAGTGTACAGAAGCTTCCATTCCAATTTACAATTCTTTCAACGCACAGGGTTTTTACTAAAAATGTAATAGAGATTTAAAGTTGACTGAATAGTAATCATTGATGTCTGGAATGTCCAAACAGAAATAATCATCACTGTGTTTTCTAATTTGTAATGTATTAAGTTCCTATAATAGTTACCTACACCATCCCTCCCCTTTTTTAGTAGACCTAACTGTTTTGAGAGGAAGAAGGCATTTTTGTATGAAAAAAATAATATAGAAAGAAGAGTCACTGTCCTGACAGAACTTAGGAGCATTTACTGATGCACAGTGATACATACCAAGTCTATCTGAGAAAGATTTCACTGCCGAAAGGATTAAGAGGCTGAAATAGCACATAATGGTAACATGTTGGAATAGCAAAATAATATGACTAGGACTCCCCATTCCTTCCTTTTCATATCATCCCATATAACTCAAAGAATTAAGAATACTTATAAGCCTAACTTGTCCAATGGCCTCCCCTTATCTTTCCAAGACTTAGTGGGCATTATGCTTTGAAGCTCCCTGTGGGTGAGTGAGAACTACAATTATAGCAGTGGTGTTCTAAAGAAACATTTAAAAAAAAAACAAAGAATTAAGAAATGTCTAAATGAACACAGTTCCAATAATAGTCATCCCCTTCCTGAGAAAAGGCAGCTAGTTGATATTAAATTTAGAACCTGTTTCTTTAATCCTCTTTAAAATGTATTCAAAAACATGGAGAAAAACAAATAGTAAAAATGTTATAATTTTATCATTTAAATTTTTGTCTTAGGAAGAATTTTAGTTCAGGGATGATCACTATTAACAAACTCAATATATTCTTAAATTTTTCTTGAACTCACAGAAGAATATGTGTATTTATATAATATTTGTTCTTGCAAATCTTCATTAAAATGGAAAATCTATTTCTCTATTCACTTGAATCAGGGAGGCTATGTGATTCTTTAATCAATAGATAACAGAGGAAATTATGCCATGCCACAGACCAATTTTAGTCAAACCCTAAAGTACTAGCAGCTTCTACTTTTTCTTAGGATGCACTTTAGAAGTTTCCTTTTTGAATACAATTTTCATGAGAAGCCTATGCCATGTGGAGGTAATTGTTTTCATTTATTCTGTTGCTAATAACCAAAAATTCCTGAAACTGGGTGATTTATAAAAATAAGGGTTTAAGACCAGCTGTATCCCACATGGCTAACTGCACAGTTTGAGTCCTGGATTTGGCGGCTTGTAAAATACGCCAGGCATGGGTGTATGCATGCCCACAATTCCATGAGAAGGGAGTTGGAAGAGAAGGGATTTGCAGTATGATAATTTTCATGTGGTTGAAGGGAATTCTTACTTTCCTTCTCTAAGTCTCTCTTTCTCTGGTGAGTGCACACACCCTCTGGTAAATTTAAAAGGAAAAAAAAAAAAAAAAAAAAAAAAACTAGAGGATTAATTATCTCACAGTTTAGAAGCCCAATGTCTAGGGCCACATTTGGTGAGGGTCTTCCTGCTTTATTACAACATGATGCAGGTCAGGAGGATGTGAGCCTGTGCCCATGTGTCTCTGTTCTGGCTCCATTTCTCCTCCTTACAATCTCATCAAGAGTCAGTCATGGGGGCCCCACCCTAATCTCTCAAAGGACTCCTATTTCCACACCATAGTTGGCTCCTATTTCCACACTATAGTTGGATGACATTTTTGCCATTGTAATCCCATCATGACCAGACCACAACACATGGATTTGGCCAGCATTAACTGCCATCCATGTGAATGAGCTACTGGGGATTTCTATCCCAGAGGTGTCCTTGAATTATGACAGTCATGACTCACATTTGAATAAAACTACTTGACAAAACCAAAGAGCATGGCCTAGTGGAGCCTCGTGAGCCCAAGAACCATAAAAGATTCTAATAAATTTTTATATTAGGCCACTAAATTTGAGAGTGGATAGTTACACAGAGACACCTAAAACAGTCTTTTCAAATTTTAACATTTTTCTAGTATAATTACAATGAATGGGTTAGGAAAGTATCATTTAATAGTGTAATTTGCAATAATAATTTTCTCTCTTAGCAGTACATAAATTAATGGTTCACCTGTTAATCGATGATGTCTCAGATTCAATGATACATGATGCTTGATGATGCTGTGAATGAAAGGTCTAATGGCTGTGATTGTTGAGATGTACTTGAGGTATGTGTGGACAATTTCATAAACAGACTATACAAACACTGATGTTGGTTTCAGGATTGAAGGTGAACAAGGAAAAAGGGAAGGGTACAGAGTAGGGTGGATGAAATCATGAAAATTAACTGTCTACACCAGAATATGTAGAGAATTTTTAAGTCATAATGATTGTAAGGACATGGAAAGAGTGTTTAAGTACCAGCAGATGCCATAATGGTTACATCGCTGGACTCTCAAGTAGTTGACCGTGGTTCAAGTCTTGGACCTGGTAGCTTAAAACTCACACCAGGCATGTGGGCAAACTTTCCCAAAATCCCAAGAGGAGAACAGAGGAGAACGGATTGTGCTATGGCTATTCCCCTTGGGGGGTTATTTCTTGCTTTCTGTCTGTTTCTCTGGTGAACATATGTGCCCTATAGCAAAAACCTCTCTCTAAAAAAAAAAAAAAAAAAAGAGGGATTTCTACCACTAAAGACCCTCTGCACAGACTTTACCCTCCTGCTCCCCAGTCTAGCTAGGAGTCAGGTTAGAGCACCCTACTTATTTCCTCTGTCTCTTTCCATCTCTCTCTATATATATTTTAATTTTATTTTTAATTTTTAACTTAGCTCTCTGCTGCTCTTTTGTCTTTCTAATTCTTACCTTTCTCCCTGCTCCCATAGGATAAACCAATCAACAGTCATCTATATTTGAGTTCTGAGCATACCCATTTGCATGATGCACAATCACTTTTTGACAAAAAATAATTTTTCTTCTCTTTTTATTATTTTTGTCTTTTTTTTTCTATTCCTTCTCCTTTTCTTTTTACCTTTCTCACTTTTCTGCTCAACCTCCATACACTGATTTTCTAGGTAGATCTAGGTGCTCAGTAGTGAAATAGTTAAATACTTTAGGGTCAGATTAATCCTCAACTTTCACTGAATCAGTTGTGCAAACAGAGAAAAACAGCACTCTTTATAGACTTCAGGTCGCCTCATTCTGCCTTCCTCTGATTGCTTAGATTTAACTCCAAAAACTAGGATCAAATGTATAATCCATCAAATGATCAGTAACCACCACAGAGGCACAAGAAATACGAGAAACAAAGAAAATCTCTCTCCTCTAATGGAAAATAATAACTCCTCTTCCTCCACAAAGAATACAAGGGAACTCATGGAAATGTAAGACAAAGAATTTAAAATATTCATAGTAACAAAGCTAAGAGAGATGGGAGAGAATAGAGACAATGAACTACAGAAGATGCAGGAAAAAAGATACATTGAGTTCCAGGAGGTGGGGAAGTTCTTGCAGGATCTGAAACAGGAGATACATATTATAAAAAAGAATCAAATGGAATTATAAGAATTGAAGGCTGTAATACAGGAAATCAAAACTTCCATTGAAAATATCAAAAGCAGATTAGATCATGCAGAAAATTGAATCTCAGATATAGAAGATAGAACATATGACCTAGAAAAAGTCACCAAAAAGACTGAGAAAATAACCAAAAAAAAAAAGAGAGAATAACATATAAGTAATACTAGATACTACTAAACAACCAAACACCTGGATCATCCGTATCCCAGAAGGTGAAGAAACTGATAAGGGTATTGATAATATATTCCATGAAATCCTGGAAGAAAATATTCTCAACCTAGAGAGGCATTCAAATATCCAGACCCGAGAAATACAAAGGACCCCACATAGAATCCACCCAAGATCTTCTGTGAGGCACATCAGAGCCATCTTGACCAACACCACAGAGACAAGATACTAAAATTGGCAATAGAGAAACATCAAGTTACTTTCAAAGGATATCCCATAAGATTAACGTCAGACTTCTCATCAGAAAAAAATGCAAGCAAGGAAAGAATGGGAAAATATATTCAAAGTGTTAAGTGAAAAACAATTTCAACCAAGAATACTTTACCAGCAAGATTATCTTTCATATGAGAGAAAAAAGACAAAAACATCCTCAGATAAACAAAACCTGAAAGAATTTACCAACATCAGACCAGCTCTCCAAGAAGTGCTGAAGGGAGTGCTAAACAAAGAAAACTAAAGTCGGACACACAGAAACAAGAGTATAAGAAACAACCAAGAGAATGGCCAGACTAATGGGAGGGACAAGTCCGTAGTTGAATGTTAACTTTCAGAGTTTAAATGGAAAGATCAGACCATAGTAACCATGCAAATTCAATAGTAGAGAGATTAATTACATGAGTCTGAACTAATGAAATAGAATTTTTTTTTTTACTTTAGACTAAAACATTACTGATTTTCTTTGATGCTTTGATATCCATATTTAAGGATGTTTGTCTTTTCTTGCACTGTTCATAGGATTCAGTTAAAACAGTAGGTAGATGAACCTAATGTTTTTCCTGGCTTTAAGTTTTAAGCAAATTTCTCTTAACACTTTTTGATTTTGATCTATTAAAACTAAACTTTTTAAATTAAAAAATACTTTAAAAATACCTATTAATACTTATTTAATGACTGCAGAAATCTATATAGCCACAGCAAGGTGCTACTTCATAGTATGTTCCCTTTACTCACTGAGGTTTATGCCTAAAGTCAGACATACTTTCAAATATGCATATATCATTCGTGCTTGCTATTGAAAATCTTTAATTAAGATCTTTAGTGAATCAATAAAATGTGGGGGGAAATAGGTATGGAAAACAATTGTACACACAAAAGAGAGTGTGGGGAGAGTTAGCAGAGGTTGAGAAGTAGAGAATCAAGGGGGGGGTAGAAGTAAAGCAAAATATGTAAGAAACAAGAAATATAAAATTATTTGTTGATGATAGCACATATGGTAATATCCTTGATTGAGCCAATATACAATGTATACTTGATGAAAAATCTCATTTTGTATACTGTATTGATGTACAGCGAATGACTGTAAATAAATACATAAATAAATTTTAAAAAAAGAAAACAGTACTGATGCTTCTGAACAGAAATTGAAATTATAATCCATAGAGCTTATTCTAAACTAAATTCAACAACAAATACAATAAAAACAAAATGTGGAAAAAACATTATGAGGAAATGTAATGAAATACATGAAAAAGTATGTACAACCTTTGTATGCTGAAAACTGTAAGACATCAATGTGAAAAATAAAAAAATAAATTAATGGAGAGATATTCCATATTCAGAAACCGAAAGTTCCAAAACAGATATGTCAATATCCACAGTCCATCTATATACATAAAACGATTTCAATCAAAACCTCGGCAGACTCTTAGAAAAATATGAGCTAATTTTTAGAATTATGCAGAAAAGCACAGAGCCTCAAATTACCAAAATAATTTTACAAATAAGAATATATTTAGATGGGCTGGCAGGTGGCATGGTGGTTAAAAGTGCTGCACTCCCACATGGCCAACCATGGTTCAAGTCCCAGCCCTGGCAGCTTGATTTCTCACTTTCTCTCTCTCTCTCTTGCTCACTCTGTTCCTCTCTGGTAAAATTTAAATAAATAAGTAAATAAAGTTTTTTTTTTTTAAAGAATACATTTAGAGACTTATGTTTTAATGCCTTATTGCTAAAGTATAAATGATAATTAAGACAGTGTGCATTGGCAAGGAGAAGTATATATTTCAATAGAACAGAATAGATTATCTAGAGATAGTGATTTCATGCATTTCTGATTGGAGCACAAAGTCACACAACCAGTTTGGAAAACAGGTAGTAGTTTCTTATCAATTTAAAAAAAAAGAAAATAGCACATAGGCCAGCAACTCCAAATCCAAATCCTGTTTTTACTCAAAAGAAATTAATACATATGTCCACACAAAGACTTATTTCATGTTTATAGCATTGTTTTTTTCATAAGAGCCAGAAACCGGTCACAACCTAAATATATCAACTTGTAAATAAACTGTGTACTCCAGCCATCACTACTGGTAAATAATGCAATATGGACGCATCTCCAAAATGTTAGGTGAAAGAAACAAGATGCTGGGACCAGCAGTTAGCGTAATGGCTATGTCGCTGGACTCCCACGTAGTCGACCGCGGTTCAAGACCCAGACCCGATGGCTTAAAACTCACGCTGGGCGTGTGTGCGTGTGTGCCCAAGATCCCGAGAGGAGAATGGAGGAGAAGGGATTGCGGTTCGGCCATCCCCCCCCGGGGGGTGATTTCTCGCTTTCTGTCTCTGCCTCTGTCTGTCTGGCGAGCGCACGCGCCCTATAACAAAAACCTCTCAAAAAAAAAAAAAAAAAAAAAAGAAGAGAAAGAAACCAGATGCAAATCGTTCATATATAATTTATGGATGATTCAACTGCATGGAATTCCAAAAGTAACAAACTATACTGAAAGAAAACAGATTGGCAGTTTCTTGCTAAAGGTTTCTGGTTGGGGATATTATTGACTAGAAAAGGGCATCAGGGAACTTTTTGAAGTGATAAAAATATTCTGTATATATTTTTTTCTTTCTTTTTTTTTTCTTTTAGAGCGAGATTTTTGCTATAGGGCATGTGCGCACACACAGGAGATACAGCAGAGTAAGGCAGAGAGACAGAAAGTGAGAAATCACCCCCCGGCAGGGGATGGCTATGCCACAATAGCTTCTCCTGCAGTCTCTCTCAGGATTTTGGGCATGTACGCACACACACCTGGCACAAGTTTGAAGCCACCAGGTCTCGGACTTGAATCACAGTCAGCCATGTGGGAGTCCAGCAACGTAACTGGATCCCAGCCATCTGTTGGCCCAAAATATTCTGTATCTTGTCTGTAATGGTAATTAGATGACTGCGTATGTTATTAAAAATTTATCAAACCATATACCCTTAAAAGGTAACTCTTTACACATATAAACTGTATTTGAAAAAGCCAATTACTTTTTTTAACCACAATAGAAGAAAAAGAAGAGAAATGTTAAAATCAATAGAAATAGGAAAAGCATTTGATTAAATTCATTTGTGATGCACTCATGTAAAAAAAAAAAAAGGAAGACAAAAAAACTCTTAACCAATTAGAAATAGACAGAAATTTCCCTAATCTGATAAAAATCACTTAATCATACTGAGGAACACATAATACTTAATGATGACATAATAAAAATATTTTCCCTGTAAAAGAGATCTGCTTTCAATGCTCATATTTCACACTGTAAATTCTTAGCCAGAGTAATAAACAATAAAAAGAAATACAAACATGATATAAAAAGTAATAGAAATGTCACTGTTCACAAATGGCAGGGTTATGTATCTATAAAACTCTGGAGAATATTCTAAAAAATACACACATAAATAATTTTATTTAATTACTGAATTTACCAATATCAGTGGAAGGTTAATATAAAAATAATATACTAGCAGCAAAGAGACAAAATAAACTGTCTTCATTCACTCAGATTTCTAAACCAAATACCTTTGACTGGATAATGTATAACCAATAGAAATTTATTTTTCATAGTTCTGGATGCTGGAAAGTCCAAGATCAAGATGGTGGCAAATTGGGTATCTGATAAGGGCTAATCCCTTATTTTCTTGTAAAAATAAAAAAATTATTCTAACATTTATATGAAGCCAGGACATGCTTAAAGAACAAATTTGGAATTCTTGTAGATATCAAAGCTTACTAGAAAGTCAGACCAGTGATACTTAGTAGAGTCCAGATGGATGCATATACATGGTCTCTGGATGTATGACAAAGGTATGTTGTAGAGCATTAAAGGAAAAGATGGTATATTTTAAAAGATTTATTTTATTTATTACTATTCATTTTAATTTAACCAGAGAGAGACAGAGATAACGGGAGGGTGAGACACCTGCCAGCCCCAAGATGATGTTTTCAAGAAATTCTACTGGGTCAGTTGTATAATGTAGGAGAGAAAATAAATCTTAATTTCTATTCTACATCAATTCCAGTGGACTTTTAGACATAGAAGTGAAAAGTAAAACAGTGAAGATTTTAGAGGATGACTTAGAAAATATCCGTATAATCTTGGATTAGGCAACAATTTTTTGAAGGACCACAAAATGTACTAATCATAAATAAAATGATCAATAAACTATAATGCATCAACATCAAATAATTTGTTCAGCAAATTTTTCTTTGCAAGAAAAAACAGACAGGATAGGAGACTGCCATATATGTATCTGACATATATGTATCTGACAAAGAATACACTTGGACTATGATAATAATTCCCACAAACCAAATTAACATCACATTTATGTAATATAAAAGATTCTTACAAATGAAACATGATGTTAAGGAGTGCTTTTTCCTTTTCTCTTTCTATGTCTCTCTTTCTGTCTCTGGAGAGCACACATGATCTTTAGCATTGAATAAAAGTGTTACATGATATAAAGTATGAAACAATAGATACCAAAATTGTCACATGATATGATCACAATTGTAAAAAAAAAAAAAAAAAAATTAACATAAGTAGCCAGAAAACTATACAATAGAAAAAAAAAAAAAAAGTTAGGTCTAAGGTGAATTTCTTCTTTTTATCCCCCAAGTTCTACATTTTATAAAAGTCTATAGTGTACCTGCATTGCTTCTACAGAACATCAACTTAGTGATTAGTGATTACATTCTGAAAACTCTTTTTAAAACCCAATAGAATAAACTTTTGATTCATTTTTTTATAACTATTTAAATGCTTTCCCAGACATTCCCATTTTAACAGTTTTCTAAACCCTGCCTCCACTTGACTGGTACTCACTAGACACTGTGCTGTCTTCCTATCCCATTTTTTCAGCCCTTATCCACATTACACCAGCCAACCAGCTCACCGTACCTAAAGATGCATTAAATCAATGAAACTCACTGTAGATAAGACACTGCTCTTTATTTAAAGATGAACCATTTTTACAGGGTGAACATCTTCTAAGATAGTATTTCAGATGATCATAATGCACATTTTTTATGAGAGAGAGAAATAAAAATAGGTATTTTTCAATAAGGTCTTTCTATGCCATGATCCTCTAGTTCCAGCCTCTCAGTTAGCTAGGATTAGAGGTGCACACCACTGAGCTTGTCATGCCTAGGTTGGTCCAGGATCCTAACCTGGGCCTTCCAGGCAGAAGTGCCCAACCACCTGTGCCACTGTTAATTCAGTCTAATGCAAATATATAGTCTCCAAAACTTTCCACAGTCTTTATGTGAGAAAGCTGGGCTCCCTTGTACTAGTTCAGGGTGTTACCTCTGATCATTTATTAGATTCATGCTCTACGCCAAGTGCTTCACAGATATTCTCATTTAACTTCCGCATAACTCTCCAAAGTGATATTATTTCCCTAGCTCTATAAAGAAGAAAATTAAGCCCCTGAGGGCTTAAGCAAGAGAGACATTGTATGTCTCCACTTAACATATACTGACTGTCTGCACTCTATGGTAGAGACTGAAAGTCTTGAGGACAGAAAAGCATTAAAAATTGTCATGGACACTAGAGACAAAGTGGAAGGAAAACATGAGAGGGGAGGAGCATAGGAAAGGAAATTTGGGGGGCGGGGAATCGAGAGGCGAGACATTTGTGGGACGTAGATATGGTTTATTATCTGTTGATAAGGATGTGTATAGTATTCTCAACTGGGCTGAACTGAGGTGTATATCATGCTGTGGAAAGTATCTTTAAAATCTAATTGATGTATAGCTATTGAATGTATAAAGAATAATAATTATAATAATAATTATAGTCATGGAAAAAATACAAAGAAAGGAAGAGTCAAAGGACAAAGAGCTAGCTGGCTGCATCAAAGGCTTTTGATTCTAGATTTTTAACACTAAAAGGTAAATCTCTTTTACATCACAAGCTGTTGTGTATTCTGTCCATGAGATAAATCCATATAATGAATGTAAAAGCAAAGTTAGTCCAGCTGGTATTGCCATTCCCAGATAGACAAAGTATATAACTATTTCATTTGTTTTCCAGAACAGAGATGGAATTTTTTTTTTGGCTTAACCTATTTTGGGGGAATTCTCTTTCCAGTCATTTGTCAGTGCCGATATATAGTTTTCCTAAATGATTTGCTTAAATGGTCATGAATTGAACTAGACAGCTGTAGACACTTTCCACAAACATCCTTGACTATTCCCAGCAGGGTATGATTTAGCCTTCAAGTTCTAATTCTCCAGCCTCATCCCAAGTCACTATCTTCACCTCTTTGTACACACACTGCCCAAGACAACCATAGTTTGTGCTATTTTTTGGGTGTGTATCAATATTCCTAAGGATTTTTCTCAGGCTCCTCACCTTTATTTAGGATTAATTATAGTCCCTAGTTATGGCGGTTGTTTAAGCAATCAACATTTGGTATAAATTCAATGTTTAATAAGCATTACTTCATTATCATCATTACCATTATCACGCTCTGTATTCATAGTTTTGCAACAGTTTGCCCATTTATCTGAAAAATCCTCTTACCTCAATTAATAAACCTCCTCCATGACTAAGCCAACTCTGATCTTTTCTATCAACTACTTATTACATTCTCTCAGAATTCTTTACATAGTTTTCTGTGTACCCATACAATTTATCTATACATCCAAAAGATTAAGGTGGTCATTAATAATTGCTATGATGAATGTAGATACATATAGTTGTTTGTTTTCTAATTTTCTGTAAGTCCTTTTGAACACAGTTTATTCCTACTTCATTTCTGAAAGTCCATAGCATAGGAGTAATATATCTATGAAAATATTTTCATATTTTGGGAACACTATTATAAATGTTTTGTTGCTATCCATATTTCTGAGCCCTGGTGTCATGCAGTAGGATAATGATTTCAAAACCTGCTTTGTATCACACCACCTGGGCAGACTTTCAAAAGCAATGTTTCCTGACCTTACAGTAGATCTCCTCAGTGAAAAACTTTGAAAATGGAGCCCGAGACTCTAATTCTTCTAGAGCAATCTCTGTTTTCAGGTATAAGTGTTATACATCACAGAACTAAAGTAGTGTTATTTTTTTTATTAGTTTGAAAAGAGGCTTTTACTTCCTCTTCTTTCTCATCAAGTACCTCTTGAACATGTTCCTTATTCCCCCAAGCTTTTGGTGATGTCTGTATTCAATAATTAAGTGTTGACTTGAAGTTTTCACTGTGAAAGGGGAAGAACTAAGAACAAGGAAAAGGGTTTTTAGAGGACCCAGGGACTCAATGATGTTCTATTTTTTATCACTTTAAAATTTCACAGAGGGCCAACAGGTGGCATAGTGGTTAAGATGTTGAACTTCCACATGATGACTGTGGTTTGAGTCCCAGATCCAGTATATTGAAATTCATGCAAGGTATGTGTGCATGCATGCCCAAAATCCCAGGAGGAGAATGGAGGAGAAGGGACTGCAGCATAACCACCTCCCTCCTCACAGGGGAGTGGATTTCTCACTTTCCTTCTCACTGTCTGTCTCTCCAGCAAGCACAAGCACCTGATGGCAAAAGTCTTTAAAAAAAAAAAAAAGAAAAAAAATTGCACCCTGAGGGCCAACAGGTGACATGGTGGTTAAGGTGTCTGAAAACCACATGGCCAACTCCATGGTTCAAGTATAGGACCCGGCAACTTTGAAAAATGCCTGGGTTCATGAGGGTTCATGCCCAACATCCCTAAGGAAAAGGCAGAGTAGCCATCCCCCATGGAGGATGATTTCTCATTTTCACTCTCTCTCTTTCTCTATCAATTATACACACCTTACAGCAAACATCTATAACAAAAAAAATTTTTAAAAAATTATACCTTGATTTGAAACCTAGTTTTACAAACTTGTTGAGTCTAGTAGTACAATAACTACTGCATGTGAAATCAAAATGTTTCCAGGCCTGTATCTGGTGGTCAGCAGAGGGATATCTAGGAAGAAATAAAAAGACTAAAGGGATAGCAATCATACTAAGTCAACCTCTCAATGATTTAGAGGTAGGAGTAAATGGAATGGGAAAAAAGTCTCACCATAAAATGAGCTCAGTGGGGGAACCAGCAGTTGGCGTAATGGCTATGTCGCTGGACTCCCACGTAGTTGACCGCAGTTCGCGTCTCGGACCCGGTGGCTTACAACTCACGCCAGGCGCGTGTGCGTGCATGCCCAAGATCCCGAGAGGAGAATGGAGGAGAAGGGACTGCGGCATGACCATCCCCCCTGGGGGGTGATTTCTCGCTTTCTGTCTCTATGTCTCTCTCTGTCTGTCTGGTGAGCACATGCGCCCTATAGCGAAAAACCTCTCCAAAAAAAAAAAAAAAAAAAAAAAAAAAAAATGAGCTCAGTGGGACTTTATAAAAAACATACATAGAAAATTGCTGTTGATTTATAGATATGAGAGACAGACAATTTTTTAATTTTTTATACTTCATGGTCTTTGAAGTTTCTTACAATAGGTAGGAGACGAAAAGTTTAAAGACCATTAAAAATGGTTTATATGACTGTAATCTTGGCTATTGTATTACAATTATTTTGGCTCTATTTCCCTTATCTATAAAATGAGTGATAGAAATAAATCACCATTAGGTTCCTTCACTGTTCAAAAATAAGTAAATAAACTTCATCTAAAGCTTCTAGTGCTACTAACAAATGCAAGAAACACAAACCTGGAATTTGAGTGAAAAAGGAATATTTATCAGTAAGTTCCTGAAAACAGACACCAAAATCAATGAATTTTTAACCTCAATAGACATAGACAAGAAGGATGAATTTGTTGTTGTCCACGCTGCATTTAAGGCTATTTTTATGTCTTTTCTATTTCCCCACAGTGCATCTTATACTGTAGATGGAAAGACTAGAAGGACTTGTGCTCAGCCAGCTCTAACAAAGGAACCTCATTTTCTCTACTGACTCATGAATGATTGTCCTCTGGGGTTATTTTTTTTCCCAATACTATTTTTTTTTTACACTTCTATTCAACATTCTTTTATACCTAAATAATTTTGTTTATCCATTTGTTTGTTGGTGGACATTGGGAGTTTCCATCTTTGGTTATCAGAAATAATGTTCCTATAAACATGCATGTAGAAGTTCTGCTGTGGACATATGGTTCTATTTTGATTAGATATGTCCATAGGAATGGAATTGTTTGGTCATGTACTAACTCCATGTTTAATGAAAACATATTTGCTAAATGAAAGGAGCCAGTCATCGAACACCACATACTATCTGATTTTACCCATAGGCAAGTACATAGTAGGGAAACCTGCAGAGACAGAAAGTAGGGTCAGGAGTGGAGGACAAGTGTAGTGGAGTGATAGCCAAAGTGTACAGGATTTCTTTTCATGGTAATGAAATTTGATTTTTTTAACAAATTTTTTAATTTAGTTTATTATTTTTTTACACGTGTTATAGGGCAGGTGTGATCACCAGAGAGAGAGAGAGAGAAATTGAGAAAGCAATGGGATCAATAGATGGCCTTACGGTTACGTCACTGGGCTACCACCACAAGGCCAACCGTGGTTTGATCCTGGACCCAGAGGCTTGAAATTCACACCAGGTGTGGGTGTGTGTGCGTGCGTGCATGCCCAAAATCCTGAGAGGAGAATGGAGGAGAGTGGATTGTGTAATGGCCATCCCCTGCGAGGCATTTCCTCACTTTCTGTTTCTCTGGCGAGTGCATGTGCCCTATAGCAAAAAAAAAAAAAAAAAAAAAAAAAAAAGAGACAGCTGCCAGGTCTGACCTTGCTGCCAGGTCTGACCTTGAACTGTGGTCAGCCATGTGGGAGTCCAGAGCCCTAATACCACCTACCTGCTGGCCCCTGAAATTGTTTTCTTTCTTTTTTTTTTTTAAAGAGATATTTTTGCTATAGGGCACATGTATTCACTAGGGAGACAGACAGCTGCTGGCCTCTGAAATTGTTTTAAAATCAACTGTGGTGATATTTGTACATATTTATAAATATACTAAAAATATTGAATTATATATGTTTAATGGGTAAATGATATATGAATTAGATCTCAATAATTCGGTGAAAATTAAAGGGAAAATTTATTTTCATTAAATCAAGGAAAAATAAACAAATATCTGGAAGTCTTTTGTCCTACTCAGAACCAAATTCCCATGCTTGACTTTAATTATTTACTACAAAAAAAAAAAATCTTCCCTGATCCCCTAGGTTGTCATAAATGGAGCTATTCTATGCTTGGCGGTGTTACAACTCTTCTACTTTATAATGGATTTATCTGTTACATGGCTGTCTTCACATCAGATTGTTATCCCTTTGGGATACAAAGTAAGATGTTAATACTTATTTCCCTCAGGTCAAATGTAGAATCTGGATATAGTAGATAAAAAATAAATATGTCATATGGATTAATACTCCAAATCACTTCCTTCTGGAGAGTTTGAGTTTTAGTAAGGAGGCATATAAAATATTTAATTTAGAACTGCCAATTCTTTTGCACAACTACTTGGATTTCTAATTTAATGTTTTACTTGACTAGCACCTCCAGACACAGTCTCTTAAATATAATGCCAAAGTTTGTATGAGGACATGGGTAAAGACGAAAATTCTCATTACTTTCTAAATGGACACTGATGTCTAAGAACTAAGAATTTCCGCTAAGTGTAAGAGAGACAGAGCTGGTTAAAATGAATAGACAAACATCGGTAAGTGTCTTGGATATGACTTGCCTTTCGAAATAGAAGAACCCTACCCATTTGAAAGCAGTTAAGAAATTATGTTTCTCCTCTTATTTTTGAATCCTTCTATTTAGAGACACAACGATTTATCAGACAGGAAGACTTCCATCTCTCTCCACTAGCAGCTATCTCTCACATGGTTTAACCAAATCTATTAATGAATTTTCTTATTTTAAATAATTTTTGAGAGGTTTTTGCTATAGGGTGTGTGTGCTCTCCAGAAAGACATAGACATAGACAGAAACAAGAAATGACTACCCAGGGGTTGGCCATACCGCAATCCCTTCTCCTTCATTCTCCTCTTGAGATCTTGGGCATGCACGCACACGTGCCCAGCCTGAGTTTAAGCCACCAGGTATGGGACTCAAACCACATTTGGCTACCTGGGAGTCCAGCGACATAGCCATTATGTCAACTGCTGGTCCCTGAATTTTCTTATTTTAAATGACCTTCTAATACTTGAGATGAATCCTGTTAGTCGCAACCTGTTATTTTTTTTAGATTGCTTTCTAATTTTGACTGGTAAAATTATGATTTTTTTCTATCATGTCCTTAAGCGATACTCTATTTTTTTCTCACATTATCTTGGTTTGCTTTCACAATAAACTGAACTCATAAAATTAATTATGTAGATGTGTCTTATTTTTATTATGTGCAACATACTGATGTGCAGAACATATGTTCTGCGATGTTTTGACAAAACACAATTTCAAACCCATCTGGGAATATTATATGTTCAAGTAGATAGACATTTTACTATTGATTGAATTTCTTAAGTAGTTCTAGGTTTGTTCAGATTTTCTCTTCCTTATAAGTCAATTGTGTGAACTGTATTTTTATCTAAATACATACTTCATCTAGGAGTATATATGAGTATATCTTTATGCGTGTTCATCATAAAATATTTTACATATTTTTTGATGATTATATTTACTGCCCACTGTATTAATAGTTATGCTTCCTTTACAATTTAATAGAGTTAATTTATTCTTTCTTTGGTATTCTTGATCAAACTTTTCAGAAACATATCTATTTGTTCTCAGAAATGAGTCTTTATAGTTTCATTGTTTTAAAAATAGCTATTTTTAAAATTATTTCTTTTGTTATGCTTTCTTTGGTTTCTTTTTTTCTCCCTCTCTTACATCTCGAACCCTTAAATCATACATTTTTCATTCCTACCTCTATTATAATATATACAGTTGAGGATATAAGTATCTTTCAATCATTTTTTTCTCTTCATCTGCCTGGTTCTGATTCATAGTTTGTATTGTTCAATTCTAAACATATGGGGAAGGCTATTTCACTTCTATAATTTACAGATTTATAAGGATATAATATGTAATTTTTGTCTTTTTGCAACTATTATAATTACTACTTTTACTAGAATATGATTAGAAAACATATCTGCATAATTTTGCTTATTCAATATTTGTTGAGATTTAATATTGACCTAGATGGTGATTATTTATTAAAATGTTTAATATTTTGGCACTGGCAGGTGGCATGGTAGTTAAGGACACTGGACTCCCACATGACTGCCTGCAGTTTCAGTTCTGGACCTGGCGGCTTGCTCTCTCACTTCCCCCCCTCTCTCTCTCTGTCCCTCTCTGATCAAATTAAAATAAAGTTAAATAAAATAATTATTTTTAAAAAATGTTTAGCCTTTTACTAACCAGAGAAAGTTTGGTGTTATCAGTTTCTGAATTTATTAAAATTCATTGCTTTAATTGTGAATATTGTAATACCAATGTTCAATTTTATCAGTGTTCACTCCATCAATTTTGTAGTTTTTTTCCTAGGATACAAAATTCAGGGAATTTGTATGTTTCGGGTATAAAATTATAAAGTATTTAGAATTAAACAGCCAGGGGACCAGCAGGTGGCATGGTGGTTAAGGGCTCTGGACTCCCACATGGCTGACTGCAGTTCAAGTCCCAAACATGGCAGCTTGCTTTCTCACTTTCCCTCTCTCTTTCTCTCTCACTCTGTGCCTCTCTGGTCAAGTTAAAAATAAATAAATAAATAAATACATAAGTAAAATAAAGTTCAATAAAATAAGTTAAAAAAATTAAACAGCCAAAATACCACAATTAAATTTCATGATATATAAATAAAATGCTGCAAAATCTAAATTAATAGCCTTTAATTTATATAGTAAGGAACTGTTGCTTTTACTGTCAAGAAAGGCCTATTGTACCTCTAATAAATATTTTTGGCTTGAAGTCTATTTTATTTGATGGCTGCTGAAAGCTGAGGGAGGATAGGAGCAATAGGGTATGTTTATCCAGCTGTTCTGCTTACCATTGCTTCTTTTTGAGTTTTTTCCCCTCCTCCATGAAGATATGCATGGTTTAGCCATTCTTTCATTGAAAAACTAAATAGTAAATACTTCAGCTTTTCCCCACAAAAAAGTTTAGTTTCATTTTAGAATATTAAACTATGTTCTGTTTCAACACTATTTTCACTTAGCACATTGGACGTATATTTTTATTTTCTTTATAATTATCTTTTCTTCTGAGGGAGAGTAATCTGTCTTTTCTGTAAGATTTTTTTTTTTAATTTGTGGTTTGCCTTGGTTTACTTATATTTTTAAAGTCTTTTTTATTTATTCTGCTTACAACTCAATGTGCTTCTTAAACTGAGAATTCATATTCTGAAAAAGGCTCAATCATTTGTGGCTTTAGTCACCTCTGTAACTTTCCTGTGCTGGTGGGGGGTTTCATTCATGCAACCTTTCTCTGAAAGGCAGCTTTTTTACACTGCCAACCTCATACAAAATTTTTATTTAAGCTGTCGTTTTTGTTTTTTGTTTTTTGTTTTTTTCTTTTTTGAAAGCCTAAAGCCAAATACTTGAACCTACAAGCATGTTAAAACCTCATATCCAGGGACCAGCAGTTAGTGTAATGGCTATATCACTGGACTCCCATGTAGTCGACCGCAGTTCGCGTCCCGGACCCAGTGGCTTAAAACTCACGCCGGGTGCGTGTACGTGCGTGCCCTAGACCCCGAGAGGAGAATGGAGGAAAAGGGATTGCGGTGTAGCCATCCCCCCTGGGGGATGATTTCTCATTTTCTAGCTCTCTGTCTCTCTGTCTGTCTGGGGAGCGCACGCGCCCTATAGCAAAAACCTCTCCAAAAAAAAAAAAAAAAAAAGAAAAGAAAAGAAACTCATATCCATGCATTAAGAGTACATAGCTGAGGGCCAGCAGGTAGTGTGGAAGTTAAAGCAGAACAATTCCACATGGCTGACTGCATGGTTTGGGTTCCAGACCCAGAAGCTTGAAAAACACTGAATGTGTGTGTCCAAAATCCTGAGAGGAAAGTGGAACAGAAAGGATTGCAGTATGGTCATCCTCATGGAGGGTGATTTCTCACCACCCTATCTGTCTCTCTCAAGTGAATGCAGTTGTCCTATAGCAAAAGTTAAAAAAAAAAAAAAAAAAAAAAGTATATAGCTGAACTATTAGCCTCATGTGCACTAAGCACCCTAGACTGAAAGATTAGTACACTGACTTCTCATTCTCTGCTTCTGGAACCAAGGATTTCGTTTTCCCCCTTTTCTTCCCCCTCTCTGATAATACATTAAATGAGGGTGCATTTGCTTCATTTCCAGCTCCTTTAGGCTGACAGAAGGCCAAACTGTATCCAACTTGCTTTGTTATGGCATAAAACACATGTTTTTTCCATGTCTCAGGGCCCTTTGATCATATGACATAAATATGACTTTCTATACAGTAGCAATTTTTATCAAAGGGCTTTGTAAACTTCAGATCACTGAGGGGTAAAGTGATCAGAAGGAATGAAGAATTTTAAGCCTTGGAATTTAGTTACAACTATGAAATACTCCTAAGAACAAGAAAGTTTCTTAATCCCTTAGCTTGTCTAGTTTTCTAACATGTAAAATAGAAAGAGTATAATGTAGAGTCTTAACAGCACAAAGACAAATTTATTATTCATCTTAATTATTAGTGAATTCATACAATGTGCGATGAGAAGTTGAAGACACAAAATGTTGTATAACTCTTTTATATTCATTGCCTAACATTTTTTTAATTGCTTATGTAAGAGGCAAACTGAATATATTAGTTGGATTTCATATCTCTTTACTTTAGCTGTCTTTCCTAAGTCAAATAATGGCACGTCCTCCAGAAAGGGTATGTGTAAAGTACTAAGGAAGAGGATATTGTATTTATGGCACTGGGGAATAAAGCTTTATGTTCTAAAACATTATCTAATTTAATTTTCATAGTTATCACTGAGCTGATTTTATTATCGCTATTTTACAAACAGAGATTAAAATGAGGTCAATGGCTAGTGTAAGACAAAACTTTGGTCCTGTATAATAGACTAATTTGTTTCAACACCTATCTTGTGTGCTTTTCTGATTGACTTCTCTACTATGAGTGCCTCTAGATAAAATTCTGTATTATTGAACCCTAGATAAGAGAGACATATTTGACAAAAATAATAGCATTTACATGTAAGTGATAT
Organism: Tupaia tana; assembly: GCA_026018925.1. NCBI lineage: Eukaryota > Metazoa > Chordata > Mammalia > Scandentia > Tupaiidae > Tupaia > Tupaia tana. The sequence goes on from JAKSZU010000015.1 coordinate 79,356,270, forward strand.
GGGGGCCAAGCTCTACCAGATGGACCACCACAGAATTTCAAGGCCAGACATTGCACTAGTATCTTTATACATTTAGCTTTATCTGTGAACTTTTTAGCATATGTGTTTTTATAGTGGCTTTAGGTCTGTGAGCTACATCAATTATTCTGTGGTGTGCAGTAATAAGACATAAACTTTATAATTGTAAAATTTCAGCAAATGTTGGGGTAAACCTTAGAAGTGATGAATTGAGGGCTGACATTAAGAGTTGGCTTTTGGGACCAGCAGATGGTGTAATGGTTATATTGCTGGACTCCCACATAGCAAAACATGGTTCAAGTCCTAGATCCAGTGGCTTAAAACTCATTCAGGGTGTGTGTGTGTGTGTGTGTGTGTGTGCACAAAATCCCAGGAGAAGAAAGGACAGTGGTGTGGTCACCCCTGGGGGGTGATTTCTGTCTCTCTTTGGCAAGTATACATGAACTATAGCAAAAATCTCTCTTAAACAAACAAAGAGTTGACTGTTATTAATGACCAAGCACATTATGTCTTTCTTTTTAATGATCTATTTCCTTTCCTCTTATTTTCACCTATAATAATCCTATTTATTGGTCCATATGGACTTAAAGATATATATACTAAAATATATACCATACAATTATTTTTAAAAGATTTATTGAATTTTACTTATTTATTTATAATTTGCTGTAGGACGTGTACACTCACGAGAGAGAGAGAGAGAAAGAGAGAGAGAGAGAGATTGGAAATTGAGAAAGCAAGCCTCCAGGTCTGAGACTTGAACCATGGTCAACTATGTGGGAGCCCAGCATCTTAACCACCACATACATGACCCACTGGCCCCATATCATGCAATCTTTAACTCACTTAAATGTCTCTAAATCATGTTAGTTTTTCACCCTACTACTATAGAGATCATTTTAAAGATTATTACTATTTCTGCCCTCTCTCTTTCGAAAATAATTAAGTACTTGAGGTCCTAAATGAATCTTGTTGCCTGTATTTTTTCCTGCTCCATCTAGGAAACATTTCCTTTTTACCCCCTTCCTCTGTTACTTGTACCATTCTGCCTTCAAAGGCTTCCTCCCAGGAAGCCTCTTCTGACAGTCTGGTCTATCCAGAATCATTCAAAGGTGGTATAGGTTACATGTCCAGTGTGGATCCATAATTCCCTGCACAGAAATCCTAGCATATACACTTGGTGGAAAGAACAGGGATGGAGCTGCACTGGTGGTGCAAACCCTGAATCCATCAATTACTCATGACATGTCCTTGGTTCATTCATTCAAACTTTCCGAACCTCATTTTCTTCATTTGTGAGATTAGAATAACCATTTCACACAGGTCAGTTACAAAGATGTATGACTTGAGGGGATGACAAGCACAGAACAGGTGTTTTCACTGAGTATTATTCTCTCCCCAGCCCCTTCTCTGCATCTCTCCTTCCTGTTTTGGGCCCCAGGAGGCTGACTTGGAAGAATGATATCAATGGACTCCTTGTAACTCTGACTTGAACTTGGCTTTATCCATAGAGGTGTACAGCTAGAAGATCAGAGGGCAGAAGGAAAATGATTTAAACAGTCAGGATATTTAGTCCTCACGTCCCTCCCTGCCATGGGTCCTGGGCTTGCCTGCCTCCTCTTGTGCCAGCTGGCTCAGCCAATACAGAGATCTGCCTGTGTTCCAATAATTGCTCTACGGCCTTCATGCCCAGGGTACTGCATTATCCCTTGTTCATTTCCTTAAACCCTCCTCCCCAAATTGTAAATAGTTTCTTTGTTAAACTTTCAAAAAAAATCAGCTTAAGTGTGTCAGCTGTTTCCTGCCGGGGCCCTGATGGATACCACATTCGATATTATGTGTATATTACAATACACACTTCACAAACTGGCCTAAAATTGTATCTTGATTTCTCTGACTCCGTTGCCAGACTGTGAACTAACTACTCTAGAGCAGGGACCATGGCTCATTTGTCACTGTTATCCTCTGTTGTCACACACACACTACCTGACAAATTATAAACACTAACTAAATGTTTGTTTGACTAAACAAAGGAAGAAGGGAAAGCATATTATTCTGACCCTTCGAAGAAGGCGCTGTCTCTTACTCTTCTTGAATTCTGGGCACAATGCTTCACACTGGGTGATCTAAATAAATGTGTTCTGTAATGGATTTGAAGTAAGAGCATAAGATGATTAAAAGGAATGTTTCAGGACAAATTAAGCTTAAGAACAATCAACAAGCCATCAGGTTAAATGTCATATAAAATCAGCTTAGAAGGATAGGCATGGCAGACTGCACTCTAGTGAAGACACACAAGTTGAAATCAGGTGAATCTGTTCATAAACCGACACTCAGTTCAATAATCTCTGTAAGTATTGGAGAAAAGTGAATCAGGAAGGAAGCATTATATAGATTATTTAAGTAAGCAGTTTTTCAGCCGCTGTCTTATATAGAACATTATTCTGGGGCATCTGTTTGGAAAGATATCACTTTTAGCACGATCACAGACACAAACCCTTTTTTGCCATCAGAGGTATGATTATTATGCTAATCTGTTGGCATAGTTCTAGTGTTGGCTATTATAATCTCCACTCTACCTCATAGGATCACTGGATATCCAGGAACAAGTGTAACCCAATGGTTATAACTGGGGGTGGAGGGTGGATTTAGCAAGGCCAGTTTTTCAGATTCTTCATGGCCTCTAGATATAGAGCAGAAAGATGCCTGCCACATGTGGGTCTTCATGGGAACAGGTAGGATGTCAGACAGTGAACTCTCTAGGTTTTTTGGCTTGCTTTGAGGGAAGACATTCTATTGGCTCTTCAGGAAAGTAATGGTGCATTTTTGCACAGAAAAACATAGAAAAAAAGATGTCATGACTTTTCCAATGACCGAATAGTTTCTATGACCCTGTGGTCATAGAAAGTGGGGCATGACTGGGCTAAACAAAATTTCTTCTCACCTACAAAGGCTACACATTTTAGTTCGATTTTGGTTCCTTACCTCTGAAGTTATCAGAAGTTGTGCTGTCTATCAGCAGCCATTCTATTGGGCTGTTGGGAAAGTCAGGGCCCATTTTTGCATAGAAAACTACATCATGACTCTTCTGACAACCTAATATAACTCTACCATTAGATTTTCCAGCTAGCCCATTTTCTCTATAACGGGTCTTAAATGATATTTTCTGGTCATGGGTTGTAGATCTTGTTTTTTTGGTAGTGCTATTTAGGTAAGTTCTAATAAAGATTTAATTTTCAGTGGTGTATGCATTCAGTGTTAGCAGAACTAGTTCTGCATGTAGTAGGACTGTGCTTCCTCAGGAAATTGACTCTAGCAAATTAATACTCTCTGCCTTTAGGATCAACAGTTCAACCGAAGCAAAAAATACAGGTTACTCGGTATTGTGAAAGCCACTACTTGCCTAACACTTCCTCAGCCTATGAGGAGCAGCTTTGAGGGGAACATTTGTGTATGAGTGCAGTAACATATCCCGAACACCACCTTCACACTGGAGTAGGGGACAGCTAAAGCTCATCTATATTCTAGGAGCCCACCAGGAGCATAGCCAAGTACCCAAAGCCGGTGTTCAGATCAGTTATGAGAATATAGCACAGATAAAGCGCGAAGTCAAGAAATAAAGGCAGGATGAGTATAGTAAAGTGCGATCAGATAGTAAAGCTAGTATTAGCTTGATGATCACATAATGACATGGAAAATCTGTGATTTTGGAATTACAAAGATATAGCTTCTGCAATTTACTAATAGTTTGATCTTAGGCATCAACATCAATTTTCTTAACCACAGAGGGATGTAACGTATACTTTGCAGGCTTGCGATGACGATGGATTAGGAAAAATTTAAAAAAAAAATTAAAAAAAAATATATATGCAAAAAACCTAACCCAAAGTAGACATCAAAAATAATGCTGCAAGAAAATGACTGTTGAATAAATTCTAAATAAATACAAGTCCCCTCACTCTCCTAGCTAAGCCTTTCCTTTCTTGCTGTTAGTCTCTTCACCTTTCCCACTCAGTGCTCAAGTTATCACTGTGCTCTGCTCTCCTGACTTACTGCCTGACCCTACTTTCAAAATGAGGACTAGTCTCATAAATACATCTTCTCTTACTTCTCCAGACGTGCCTCTTCTGTCTTCAACATGATATTATGTGATCTTAAAAGTTTATCCATGTGTATAAAATGTTAAGGGTTATTAGATAAGCTTAGTGGATTCATTAGGTGCTCAATTTATTGTTTATATTTTGTGTGTTTGAAATATTTTAGAAGTTTATAATGCAGTATACAAAGTAAGGTAAAAAAAAGAAACTTATCTCTCAGTTCATTCATCCATCCATTTTTCATCTGACATTAATTTTCTTTCATAATTTATAGAAGTAGAGAGTGGAACAGTGCTATCAGAAGCTGGTAAGTAGAGTGTTCAGGGAAAAGTAGGAAGATCTTGGTTAACAGAAAATTGCAGCCGGATGTAAGGAATGAAATCTAGAGTACTACAGCACAATAGAATAACTATAGTTAATATTTTAATGAATGTTTATTTCCCTGATTTATTACATATTTTATAATGTGTTGAAAAACTAAACTGGACCCTACAAATATATTAAATTTTATATACAAATTCAAAACTCAAAAAGAAGGGGGGGGGCTTATAGATTCAAATAACTCAAGATAGATCAAAGATCTAAATGTAAAGTCTCAGATATAAAGTTATTAGTGGAAAACACAGGGGAAACACTTGAATACACTGGAGTAGATACTAAAGCACAGGGAACCATTTTTCAAATAGACAGTAAGGAGCTTCTGCACAGCAAAAGAAACAATAAGGGGACCACAGGACAACTCTCAATGAGAGAAAATATTTGCAAACTGAACATAAGGACTTGGTGATAACCTGAATATATAGGAAACTCAAGCAGTTCACTTGCAGAAAACTGATAATCCAATTAAAACATGGAAAAATGACCTGACCAGACAACTCTCAAAGGAAGACATACCAATGGCCTAAAAGCACATGAAAAAAAATGTCCAATGTTTCTTTTCATAAAGGAAATGCAAATGAAAGCCACAATTAGGTATCACAACCCTAGAAAAGATGATTAAAAGAAATCACTAGGTAATGAGGCTACGGTGAAAAGGAAACTTTTGCACTATTGGTGGAAATGTAAATTAGTATAGACACTCCAGAAAACAATATAGTTTTCTCAAAAATTTACAAATATAACTACCATATGACCCAATAATCCCTCTTCTTGTTATTTACCTATCTATCCAAAACACAAGAAAACAGTTGGAAAGACACTGGTACAACCCTGTTTACAGGAGTATTATTCACAATGGTTATCACGTGGAATAAACCTAAGTGCCCCCAAAGTGATGACTAGACCAAAAAATGTACTTTATGTACTTTATAGAATACTACTCAGCCATAAAGAACAGAGAGACTATCACTTGACACTAGGTGAATGAATATAGAAGAATGAATGCTAAGTGAAATATCAGATTGTAACTAACACTATGTCTGAGCTCAGTATATATCAAACACCTGCACTATGACAGAAATTAAAGGATTCAAAGTCATAATAATAGAAAGAATCAGCGTAAATACACAAGACAAAATGGGAGGGATCTGGGAGGTGGGAGGTGATTAGGAGTAAAGGGCTTAACAAACACAAAGTAAGATTCTATGTTTAAAATGATGTATATGGTAATATCCTTGATTTGATTATGACATGTTGCATGCATGCTTTGAAAACCATGCACAACAATTGAGTGCACATAAGAGATTATAAAATTTAGAAGTACAAAAAAAAGAAGAAATTGATGAGATACAGCAATTAGATGCAATATGTAGGCTTTGGATCTTGAAAAAAAAAAGTGTGATAATAAATTGAACCTAAACTTGAAATTAGATAATGGTAAAGAATTTTTTTGTTTGTTTTGTTTTTGAGATAGTATACTTGTATGTTGTTTTATTTTTAATGCCCTTTTTGGTAGCTATATATACCTAAATACCATAGGCCAAGTACATTATCTGAGGTTTGTTTTAAAAACAGTACAGAATTTTTAATTTAGTGGGGACAAAAGAAACAATACCTACAAAAAAATTCTGGCCATTAAAGAGTGATGTGTACATGTTTCTTCATTATATTATTTTTTTCTGATTTGAGCTTACTTGACTATTTCCATAATAAACCTCATTTTAATTGGTAGTGGCTGTTACTAAGCTAATTATATTACTTGTGCTCAATAAATGCAGTTACCATTATAATTGAAAGAGAAGGGCTGAAAAAGCTGGAGAAGGGTGTTTAAACTACATTAATTAAAGGCACAAATACAAGTGGTAAGAATGAGGAAAAGAGCAACAGTAATCAGTGAGTGGGCAAATATTTATGCAAATTATCAGAAGCAGAGAAACAATGATTGTGGCTAATCAATTGTGGCTAGTAGACATCTTCTCTCAAACTCAAAATATCTAAAAATTGAACATTTTATCCTCTACTGTTTGTTATCTCAGTTAATGGCACAAGCCAGGAATCCAGAAGTCAACCCCACCTCTCCCCTTCACCTTTCCCACTTATATCCACCTCAGGGATCATCACTCTGGTCCTAGCAATATCATTTCTTACCTGGTTTAATCCAATAATCTTCAACCAGTTGTTTCTGCATTTACTCTAGCTCCCACTGCCACATCTGTTCTCATCTCAACAGCTGGAGTGAAATGTCTCAAATGTCTATATGATTATATTAAATCTCTGCTTTGATGACAAATTATAATCTTGTGCATATGTATATCTCCAAATTTCTAGCACATCTTTACTGCTTTGGGGGCTCTGGCCACCTCAACTGTCCTTAGGATCCTTGACTATGCCACATTACTCCCACTTTGAAACCTTATATATGGTATTTCCTTTGCCTATGAAGCTGGGCCCCACTATCCTCCTCTTAACCAGATGTCACTTGAAATGTCACTTCCCTCAGAAAACCTTCCTTGACTCTCCCTCAGGAGACTAGATAGCCACTGCACCATCTTCCCTAATGACTGTAATTTTTTTTATAACAATTTAAAGTCACTGAATCTATAAAAGTTTACTTAAACATATTTAATTACATGCATAATTTTAAATAACTAAAATTAAAGCTGGTTCTATGGCACAGTTGTAATACAATGCTTGAGAGAGATCAGATCACACCTGGCAATTGTTGTTCGAATCCCCCGCTCTGTCAGTCTAAAACACACAAGGCAAAGGCATGCCTGCCCACGTTCTGACAGAACTGGAGGAAGGGAATGACAGCATGAGCAGACCCTGTGGAGTGCTCATCTCTCACGTGCACATGCTCTAGCACAAATTAAAAAAAAATTAAATAAAATAAAAATGTGATTTTAATAAACCTATTCTCCATGATGATAGAGAATTCTTTTTTGTATATACCATAGCAATCCTGTCTCTGCTAGTTGATGGCTAGTACATGCTTGGGAAGTACATACTACACCCCCAATTCTAGTTAACAGAATATCACATTAACTCCACATTAGGTCATGGAAGAATCTCCCAGGATAGGCTAGGACACTTACAAATCCTAGAATCTGGTCACATCTACAGAATGTACATCTCTAGTCACGGTGGAACTAGTCGAAATGGGGTCTGTTATTTAGGAACCTAGTACTGGCAAGAAGATGGCTAGGCATGTGGGGAGAGGAGAGAGTGGCCAATATCAGGGAGGAATGAAGATGTCTGTCATTTTAAGGAAATCAATTCAGCAAAGGAAATTAAAAGGACAAAGTACATTTTAGTCATTCCTTTAAGCAGAATCTGAAGTCTGAAAAATGGACTTAAGAGAGCAGCCACAAAAGTCCTTAGCAAGCACGATGGAGACTTTCTAAGTTCTTTTGCCCGGAAACTTTATGGGGGGCAAGCGTTAAGGCAAAATTTTTAATTAAATTGAATACGATAAGTTGAATTCCGTCTGCAAGTAAATGGAAAAAAATTATAAAAAGCCACATGTGGTTACGAGTAAGGCAGAACCAAGACTCCACAGGGACAAGAAGCCCTATGTTAATCTCTTTGTGGCTCTGAAAAAAGGAGAAAAAAAGATTAAGCCTCCTTGTGAAGATCATGTGATGACATCCTGATCTTAGCCAGAGGCAGCATTTCCATGGAAACTTCTCTTCCTTTTCACCCACACACTGCTTCATCCACCTGCAAAGGCTGCTATGAGTCTCAAGAAAGTTGTATGGAGGAGCCTTGATGTTTTTCTAAATAATGAGACAAACTCTAGTGAAAAGAAAGCAGAGCAGGCTGACATGCCAGCACCACCAGGAGAGTAATGGTTGTCCCTGAAAACCCTTAGCTCAGTCCAGCACACTGAACATTTCCTCCACGTTTTCTCTTTTGTTCACTTGTTCTTTATGTATGGGGAACAGCCCAGCTTTAAGCATGAAGCCAGATTGGAAGCAAATCTCAGAGGGGCAACTTTGACTTGATATGTTCATCTTGTTACTCTTTAGAAAAGGTTCACCTTAGTTCAAATCTCTTCAAACCACTGCATGGATTGGTCCCAGGTTTGATTTCCTATAACATGGGTTTCCTTTTTTTTTTTTTTTTTTTTTGGAGAGGTTTTTGCTGTAGGGTGTGTAGGCTTGTCAGAAAAACAGACAGGGAAACAAAGAGAAAGAGAGACAGACAGACAGAAAGTGAGAAATCACCCCATCAGGTGGGATGGCCACGCCACAATCGCTTTTCTCCCATTCTCCTCTCAGGATCTTGGGCATGCATACACATGTGCCTGGCGTGAGTTTAAGCCACCAGGTCCAGGACTCAAACTGCGGTTGACTACACGGGAGTCCAGCAACATAACCATTACTCCAACTGCTGGTCCCTGGGGTTCTTTTTTTAATCTAATGCTCCAATACAACAGATGTAAGTTTCCAGCTCTGCATGATTTTTTCTGACTCAAGTGTTATCTCCATTCTCTTTTGTCTTTCCAGTTTATGTCCCAATGTGAGGTTTTTCTCAAAGGGTTCCCCCCTCAGAACACTTGCATACTATTATCCAGAACTATAAAATCCTTACCAATGTACTGACTTCACAGATAGGTTCCTCCCTGCCTATAAAAGTTTGATGCATTCATTATATAGACTACTCATTTGAAAACTAACGTAAGTAGTTAACATTACATTTGTACCCATGCATTTCAATTTACTTAGCTCACTATACACAGAGAGAAAAAGCTCCTGGAAGAATTGAGATGAGAAAACATATTTCTTGTGTAAATATAATATTCCTTATTCATTGACTTACTAAATTGAGAATTCCTCTGCAGGAACCACATTACAAACATATTTTCAAATAAACTCCTAATAACCAGACTTATGGGTGAATCAACATGGCTCCAAAATGAGAGAGAGCGAGATTCTGAATATTAACTAGCAGACCTCCAAGCTGTCAAAGTGACCTATCTTCAGGAATAGTCAGAAAATGTATCAAGATTATTAGGCACAGTATCAGATTCTTTTTTCAGAATTAAGAAGCTACAATATTAATGATAAATACTGTTTTTCACTTTAATATAGGCCTATCCCACTATGGGATGCATGCCAGCTCCAAAGAAAGGTTAGTCATGTGCTTTTCAGAAGATGAAAGCTTAAGATAAAGACTGAATGTATTTGATGCTGGAGGTGGGAGCGGTCTTATATAGGTCTTAGCCAAGACATGTGATAGTCACTGTAAGGGCAGCAGGAAAGGGAATTCTGTGCTCCAATTAACCAGCTCAGCAGACCTTGTGAGGACTAGAGGAAGAATGTTCCTGGCTGTCCTGTACGGCTTGTTGTGGAGTTTCCAGACCTCTGCTGGCTATTTTCCACGCGTCTGTGTGTCCCCCAAGAATCTGATGGAGAAGGAATGCTGCCCGCCATGGGAGGATGATGGGAGTCCCTGTGGTCAGCTTTCAGGTAGGGGCTCCTGTCAGGATATCCTTCTGTCTAGCGCACCACCTGGGCCTCAGTTCCCCTTCACAGGGGTAGATGACAGGGAATCTTGGCCTTCCGTCTTTTATAATAGGACCTGCCAGTGCACTGGCAACTTCATGGGATTCAACTGTGGAAACTGCAAGTTTGGCTTTGGGGGACCAGACTGCACAGAGAGACGACTCTTGGTGAGAAGAAACATCTTCGATTTGAGTGTTCCAGAGAAGGATAAATTCCTTGCTTATCTCACTTTAGCGAAGCATACTACCAGCCCAGACTATGTCATCCCAACAGGCACCTATAGCCAAATGAATAATGGATCATCGCCCATGTTCAACGACATCAACGTTTATGACCTCTTTGTCTGGACACATTATTATGTGTCAAGGGATGCGCTGCTTGGGGGATCAGAAATCTGGCGAGACATTGATTTTGCTCATGAAGCACCAGGTTTCCTGCCTTGGCACAGACTCTTCTTGTTGCTGTTGGAACAAGAACTCCAGAAGATGACCGGGGACGAGAACTTCACTATTCCATACTGGGACTGGCGAGATGCAGAAAACTGTGATGTTTGCACAGATGAGTACATGGGAGGTCGCCACCCAGCAAACCCTAACCTGCTCAGCCCCGCATCCTTCTTCTCCTCTTGGCAGGTAACCTGGGTTGGATGGGCAGTGTCAGAGCAAGGGATGCCTAAGCAATCACTCTTCCAAGCAGGTCTTCATGTCCTTCCCTCCTGACCATAGAAAAGGTCCCCTATTACAAGCACTCACTGTACCTTGCATTTTTTATTTATAACACAATTCCCAGTTGTAATTCAATAGGTATGTGTGATTATGTCTTACATAAATCTCTACTAAGTTTCTAAATTCTGATGAACATAGAATAATTGATTTATTTGATTATGTTACTTTCTAGCACCTAGGATGGTGTCCAGTAAATGGCAATGGCTCATAAAGTGTTTGGGAATGAATGAATAAACACATATATACATGACTAAATAAATAAAAGATCTAAACCAGTGCACCTGATTTATAAAAATATTATTCACAATAAAATTCATATGGTATACAAATTAAAAATATGAATTAATGGCTCTATCCCAGACTCACTGACCAGAATACTCAGGGCAGAGTCCTGGGAAGACATAATTTACTAAATGTCAATGGTGATTATTATCATCATCATGAAACTTCAGTGAATACTGATGGTAATAAATCTTTTTTTCTTTTTTTTTTGGAGAGGTTTTTGCTATAGGGCACGTGCGCTTGCCAGAGAGAGAGAGAGAGAGAGACAGACAGACAGACAGAAAGTGAGAAATCTACTCCCCAGGGGCGGATGGCCACGTCACAATCCCTTTTCCTCTGTTCTCTTGGGATCTTGGGCACGCACGCCCACGCGCCTGGCGTAAGTTTTAAGCCACCGGATCCAGGATGCAAACTGCGGTCGACTACATGGGAGTCCAGTGACATAGCCATTACGCTAATTGCTGGTCCCGGTAATAAATCTTAATATTTTTTAACATATGAGGATTCTGAAACTTGAATTAGTAAATAATAAATAAAGGTAATATTTACTGAGCATCTAGCATGTGTCAAATCCTGGTCAAGTATTTTCATATATAATGTATTTAATACTCATTAACCTTTACCCATTTTGAAGCTATAACGGTATTGGGTAACTTGTATGAAATCGCACCACTGGTAAGTAACAAAGATAATATTAGATCATTGGGAAAGTCATGACATACTTTTCTATGCAAAAATGTGTCATGATTTTCCTGACAACCCAATATATGCTCTCAGTCTGGTTATATGATTGTTCTATACTATTCTCAGGAATGTGACTGCTATGTTTTTAGCTAAAGAAACTGGCCTATGCTGTATCACTTTATTAGGCTGCAGAAGAGATTAGTTTTCTTCCTAAATACTTGCAAAAATTAAGATATAATACAAAGGATTCTATTTTGAAATGCAATCCCTGTATTTTCTTATTCTGAATTATGTTTTCTGGATTAGGGTCAATTGTAACCAAAGAAATATGTGTTTAATTATTTATCATTTTAGAATAATCCAAGTAGAAGGGAGCTTTTTTTTTTTTTTTTTTTTTTTGTCTTCCAAAAATTTCTAATGTACCATTTTTGAGTAGAGCAACTTTTGAGAATTAACCTCTGGTATTTGAATGGTATGACAAGAATCCTGCACTTCCTGACTTGCACTCTGCAGATTTGAAACGTGAATGACCTTCCCACTCCCTACCCCCAAATTCACACACCTTACAGATGAAGCCTGTTGAAGCTCATTTAAAAACGGCCACTGTGTAATTTCTGGTGTCAATAATGTCAGCTATTCACTAAGAGTAATGAGTGTATTTGTGTAGAAAAGGCTGCAAAAGTGTGCTTTCAAAAATCTATTCCATAAGTCTTTTTAGACTTTCTACCTAAATCTATGAAGTACAAAAATTTCATCTAACTTCCACTTTTTTTTAACTGATTAAAATACTGCCAACCGTGAATGTGGGGTTTTTTTTAGTCATAACTGACTGCTAATGCTTTCCTTAACTATTGATATATATATATAAATAGCTTTTCCCTTGACCCAGAATTACAAAAAAGTACAAAAAAAAGTTCCAACATGTACACCAACATTTACTAAATAGATGCAAAATTTGTATTTATTTACATGAGATAACTGTATTGCCAGATGGTACTAAGAATTATATTTGTATCTTTCCATAATCATTTATTGATGATTGCATTTTTTCCCTTTATGATTGTGATCAGTTTTATTATTTTCTAAAGAGAATCCTTTGGGTCTATTGAGTAAGCACGGGGCAGAAAATTGTGCCAGCATTAACTTCAACTTTGTTCTATAATTAAAGTGCTGTGTATGAACAGGTTTTTAAATAAAATTACAAAATAGAATAGAGAAAGATCGTTGAAGAAAAACTAGCTAACCACAGTTTATATAAAGAAGAAACGAATTAACTTTGTGTCAACCAACTATGTGGTGTCAAAGGATAATTGGTGGAGGTGACAGTCAAAGTCACCCCATGGGGGTGGATTCTATTCTTTCACATACCCTCTCAGGTTACAAATCTTTCAAAAACTAAGACAGGATCTTGATACTGGTTTCATTCAGTATAGGGAGCTTTAAATTTTTTTTTTTAATTAAAAAACAACAACAACAACAAACTGCATAGGCTCCACCCATTCAACTTGTTACAAGAAATTCAGATTCAGATGGTTTGCTGAAAAGTTTGGTCATCTGTATTTTCTTTTCTTTTTAGATTTTTTGCTATTGAGCGTGTGTAGTCACTAGAGAGACAGAGAGAGAGCAGGAAAGTGAGAAATCACCCCTGAGGGGGGAATGGCCACATCCCTTCTCCTCATTCCCCTTTCAGGATTTGGGCATCCATGCACATGCACCTGGGTGTTTTCCCAGACCACCAAGACCAGGACTCTAAACATAGACTCAGCCTTGTGGGACCTTAATCACCATGCCACCTGCTGGTCCCCATCATCTGTATTTTTAAAATAGATACAATTTCAATGTGCAGCCAGCATTGAAAATCATTGATTTAATTAACATGAAGGGTATTTTTTGGTATCTCTTTTTGCTTTACAAAAACACAGGTTCTATAATAAACACACTATTAATTTGAATGTTTTTGCCTGAATTGAACATTCAAATTAAGAATTAGATTATTTTGTGTGAGATAAGCTTGAATAGCTTCCATACTGAGTTTTTTTTATACCTTCCAAATTAGCTAAAAACAATAGTTCCTTGGATACAAAGCTGCCTCTTTTTTCCCCCCAATTAGTTTTAGATACCTTTTTGCTTACTACAAAAATAGAGGTTTTGGAGATTTCTAATCTGAGAGATCTTTAATGGTAATGGTATGTAGTGTGTGTGTGTGTGTGTGTGTGTGTGTGTGTGCGCATGCACATGTATGTGCACAAGCACATGCAAAACAGAGAACACAGTAAAGACAATCAAAGAAGTTACAACATACCTAAGGGTTAGTTAAATAAGATTAGCAATATTTACTAGAAGGATTTCTCTATTAAACAAAATATTTTAAAAGATATTTAATGTTCATTTTCTTAGAAATCTTATATTCCGAATTCATGTATTTTCTTGCCTGTTTAATGCCAAAAGCCTTTAAGAAGATGCATGCAGTCCTCAAATGAAATAGTCTATTATTTTTGGAGATGGGATGGGTTTCTTAGTAAGATTCAAGTTTAAAATACCTACTATTCTTAAGACCTTTAGATAGAATATTATGCAACCAAAAGATAAGCTGGCCATAAACAAAAATGATCTATCAGGGATGGCTGTCTTGATGGCTCAAAATAGAGAGAGAAAACATATCCTAGATGTTAGACTTCAGTGAATTGTGGCCAGGGAATTCGCTCATCAGGTGAATAGCACATCACATGGAAGCAAACAGTGGGAAGAAAAAAAAGTCACATTTCAGCAGAAAGTCATGGATTTTAGGTAACCATGACAACAGCTCAGTGAAATAACAGCTTCTCTTTTTTCTTTATGAAAAAAGATTTTGTGGAATGTCATATGGTTCACATTTTTTTCAGATAAACCTTTAATACCATAACAGAATCCTTGCTTTGAAACCTTTTAATAGCTGGTAGTTTATTGCTGGCTCTTTAAATTTAAGAGAATATTATCTAGGCTCCCTTGCTTCATTAATATATGTGTTTCTTTTTCCTATCTCCTTTTCCTTCCGTTGATTGGGGCAACTTGACTTTCTCCTTTGGCATATTTTATAAATTATTTGTGCTAAAACAAAAAAGAAACAAAGTCCTCATCAGAAGACCTGGGCTCAAATTATGTCTTTGTCTCTTTTCAGATGATATTGCACAAGTTACTTAGACTCTTTCACCTTTTTTCTCAACAAAAAATGGGATATAATTATCATAGATGCTTATTTTCTGTTAATAAGAGGACGAAAATGGAACTGAAAGCAGAATAACATGGAAAAGAATACAATCTTTTGAGCCACATAAACATGAGTTTGAGCACTTTTATAACTTACAATCGTCAAGACTGTAAATAAGTAACTGAAATATTCTAAGACTTTTGTCTCTAAAAGTAGAATAATGTGGCTTAAAGCATTACTATGATTCAATAAAATATGTTTATTTAAAATGGATGTTTTAGTATTTGACATATTGAGTTCCATGTACAGAAAAAAAGTAACGTACTTTTAAATGATAAATCAAAATTAATTATAATGAATATTCAAACAGCACTATGATCCAGAATTAAAAATACATTGTGGCCTACCCAACGGTTTTTTTTTTTTTTTTTTTTTTTTTTTTCTTTTTTTGGAGAGGTATTTTTGCTATAGGGCGCGTGCGCTCGCCAGACAGACAGAGAGAGACATAGAGACAGAAAGCAGGAAATCACCCCCCAGGGGGGATGGCCACGCCACAATCCCTTCTCCTCCATTCTCCTCTCGGGATCTTGGGCACGCACGCACTCGCGCCCGGCGTGAGTTTAAGCCGCCGGGTCCGGGACTCGAACCGCGGTCGACTACGTGGGAGTCCAGCGACATAGCCATTACGCTAACTGCTGGTCCCTACCCAACGGTTTTGTATGAGTAATCTTCAAAAAGTTTATGAAAGGACCAGCAGATGGCATAATGGTTCTATCACTGGACTCCTACATGACTGACCTCAGTTTGAGTCCTGGACCGAGTTGTTTGAAATTCATGCTGGGAGCACATATATGCATGCCCAAAATCCTAAGAGGAAAATGGATGGGAAGAAATTGCAGCATGGCCATCACCCCTGGGGAATTATTTCTCACTTTCTGTCTAACTCTGGTTCTCCAGCAAGTACATGTGTCCTATAGCAAAAATCTCTTTAAAAAAATAGTTTATGAAAAATGGGTATAAAAAAAGTATGTCTAGATTTAATTTCTTTTGCACTAAAATGAACTTGTACTTTAATTCCGTTGTCCACAAACTTTTTGAAGTCCCCTAGGATCCTAGTATTCAATAATTACAGTTATCATAATAAATATTCTACATCTGGCTCTATACCAAATACATTCAATATTTTATATATTTTTAATTATTTGATTTTTATAACCCCAATTTACACATGAAAAGACTCAATACTCAAAGACCTTAAGTAACTAATTCAAAGTCTTGTAGCTAAGAGTCAGCATTAAACACCTTATATTTCTGATTACAATCTCTATGATCATAATGCTAACAATTTCTCCTACCCTGTCTCCTCTTCTGTATCACATCTGAAGATAATGCCTATTGTTTTTTTAAGAATTATTTTATTTAACTTTATTTATTATTACTAAAATTTTTCAGGTTTTATCAGAGAGAGACAGAGAAAGAGAGAGGGAAAGTCAGAAAGCAAGCCATCAGGTTGGGGAGTTGAACCACAGTCAGCTATGTGGGAGTCCATTGCTTTTAACCACCATGCCACCTGCCAGCCCCATGGAGTTAAGTTTTAACATTATTTCAAGAATCAGGGTAGATTTTTTCTCCTTGTTACTAACACCTCCCGTCACCTGAACACTTTGTCACTTGGCAGTTTCCATTTCAGCAAAAATAGTTCCATTCAAACCTCTCTAATTGAACTGAGTCTGCTGTAGGAGTCTTTTAGGCAGTAGGATCTTTTGAAAATATCCTGAGATTTATTGTTCAAAGGGGAATAAAAATGATTTTGTCTATGTACCTGCTGTGGTGTCTAGTTACTCAACCTTACAAAGACAGCCTACATACTACTTTCAATCCAAAAGTTAGGTTAGTTTTATTCAGCCATTCCTAGACCATTACAAGCAGTGAATAAATGTAGTGAATAAAACTTTGAAATTAGGAAGACTGTATTTCAGTGCTCTGGTTCTGACTGTAAACATCATAGGACCTTAAGATGAGTCATTCAACTTTTCAATTTTATAAGGATAAAAGGATTGAGGAATGTTGTGAAGTATGAGGAAAACTGACATTATTAAGCCAAGAACTCTTTGTTAAGTGGTGTCTTTTCACATATTATGAGATAATTATGATATTATATATCATAATACAATTGAAACTTTTAATGTTTTATAATATAATGATATAGTTATACATAAAATATGCTTTATACTATATGATATAGTATTATGGTATAATTATTAATATACGATATAGATAACATAGATAGTAAAGTTGCTATATAAGCAATTCTAAAAAACATACTCATTCCACATATCTAGCAAGTAAATGAGCCAAAACTAAAACTGCATCTACCAGAAGATGAAGCCAAAGTATTTTCAACCACACAATCCTTTATGTTTTAGTGACCAAAATTTAAATTATGTCTCATAACCAAAACTTGAAAGTGGCTTCTCTATGAGTCTCTTGTCTAACACTAGCAGCCATCCTTGGGGCATTCAATTCTATTTGGTGATAATTTAATTTGCTCAGAAATGTTTATAGATTGCAAATTCACCGTGGAGGAAGATAAATAAGATGGTCTTGATTATTTTAAACTCTATGCAAGCAGTCGGCCAAGGAAGCTTTTCACCTTTAAAATATTATTCTGTGTCTTAACTATTGTCCACAATATTATTACTCAGGACACAGGCTTTTATATGCTACTAGCCTCGTATAGTCTGCTACACTTAGTCTCCATTTCCTCATTATTAAAATAGGGATAAAATTATGTCCACCCACAGGTTTTGTGAATTTCAGTTTTTTAAATGATATTATAATCACTTAGAATTTAAATTCTATGCATACTTAAAGAGTGCTTTTGATCTTTAGTCATGTGTTTATCATAGTTTATTCATCTACTCACATATGAATGAAACTATAAGCAAAATAATTTGGTTAAGCATTCCTAAAACTCATTAACATTCAGAGTCACACTCTTGAATTGAGTCAGAGTCAACAATGTCTGTTTTCACAAATTGTTTGCCTTGGCCTTAAAGAACAGGTACGAAATTAGATCCGTGGCAAGAAGTGGGCATTCTGAACCACCGACAGAGCCATGAGCACGGAAGCACAGTGTCCAGACAAGAGCGGTCTGATTTTTAGCGACAGCATCACACAGGATGTGAATAAATGCAGAATGATTTGCCAGATTCAAGATATGATTTAGACATAGAACTGATGAGATCGGCTGATGGGGTACCAGCAGATGCTTAATGGTTATGTCGCTGGACCCCAGATGGCTGGCCACAGTTTAGTCCCAGACCTGGCAGCTTGAAGTTCATGCCAGGCACATGTGCCTGTCTCCAATATCCCAAGAGGAGAATGGAGGAGAAGGGATTGCAGCATGGCCATCCCTCTGAAGGGTGATTTCTTGTTTTGTCTCTCTCAGTCTCTCTCTCTGTCTCTTCAGTGAGTGTATGCACCCTTTAACAAAAGTCTCTAAAAAAATGAAAAAAAAAATTGGCTAATGGATTCCATGTGAACAAGAATAAAATACAAAACGAAAACTTGCTGTTTTCTGGCCTGAACATGATGACTCATGGGTTTAGGGCTTGAGCTGCAGCATGTTGATGGAAAAAGAAATACAGAGAGAAAAATACAGTAAGTCGTTCTGAAGCAGGCCAGTTTGAAGTATAACAGGACTACAGTCATTGTCAAATTAAGAAAGGCCTCTGATGAGAACCTGGCTAAGTCCTAAGTCATGGGATGGTCTATTGAACAAATGGTCCAACGATAAACCAGGTTTGAGTGTTTGAAGTAAAACAGGAATCAGGATAATTGCTTTAAGGTAAGCTATTGACTTTGACTGTAATGAAAAACTGTATGCATATACTCATGTCTACTAATAATGATCACATGCTGAGTTTCTAGAGACAGTTTGGTGGTACAAATACATTTTGGCATGGAGGTTTTAATCTTTGTCGATTTTATAATATGGGGTCACTTAATGTACTTTGAAACTATGGAAAGGGGATGTTGATTCCCTCCCCCCTACACAGGACCCTACATTTTCATTTTACTCTAGTTGTTACAAATTATAGAGCCATCCCTGCCTGGAGCAATGTAACATTAGCAAGCAAAATGGGTGAGGTAGAGCCAATGGGACGCCATGAAGTAACTCCAGGGAGAAAAACAAGAATGTGATTATCAAAGCCATAGAAATGTGCTTTATAAAAGTGGATGTGGTTAACTGCACCAGATGGCATATTAAAATGATGAGTGACAGAGATCATGGGATCTTACAATATAGAGCCTTTGAAGTTCTGTAATAAAGTCCTTAGTGAAGAGATGAATGGACAAGTCAACTGGAATGCCTTGTTGTATAAATGAGTAATAGGAAGGGGGGGGTTCTAATTTAAGATAGTTGCTTAGATTTGGGTACTTATTCAAACAAATCTGTATCTAAAATATTGGCTTCCCTAATTTTATTAACTATGTAGGTTTAGTGAAGTCATTTAACCACTATAAGCCTGTTTTCTCACTTATAAAATGGACATTTAAAAAGTTATCTCATGGAATTACTGATTTATTGCTATTGCACTTTGACTCAAAAGAGTTTTTGGTCTGTTTTCTTTTTTAGGCTTTTGTCATAGGATGTGTGTACTCACCCGAGTGAAAGAAAGAGGGAAAGTGAGAAATCACCCCCCAGGGGGATGGCTACATCAAAATCCCTTCTCCTCCATTCTCTTATCAGGATTTTTTGGGCACGTGTGTACATGCATACATGCACCCAGCATGATTTTCAAACCGCCAGGTCTGGAACTCAAACTGCCGTGGACCATGTGAGAGTCCATTACCTTAACAACCATTCCACCTGCCAGCTTCTGAACCAAGTTTTATCTATCTACTATTTTAGTTTCCAGGAACTTAGAAAAAGTGGCTCAGTCATGATGAGGGCCACATGACAGAGACTTTGGGTAGAGGGACACAGTCAACAGAAGCTGACTCAGTAGAGAAACTGGCAAAACAATTAGTACAAACTCACTCTTTTGTCCTCTAAAATCTTGTGGTGCCTCCATTAATCAAACCCAAAGGGAATCAAAGGTCAGGGGAACCAGTTACTAGAGTCCCTACACATCAGCTTTCCAGAGCACAGACGTGGGTAAGAAATGGGCGAGGCCAAGAGTGGCACAAAATGAAGATACTCAGCATGATAACAGAGAGAGAATAAGGCAAGGTAGGATAGCAGGAAGGATTTGGAGGGCCATTTCACGACTTTGACTTTTATTCTGGTAAAAATTTACTAGCTTAATATTTTACTAGGAAGTACCTAGTTTTGCTTGTAGCTGTCACAGATTCAATTCACAGAATGGACCAACCTTTTTTTGCTGTTATCAGGAGTCTGTGGCACTTAGCATCTATAAGGCAAAATCGTGCCATATTAATATGCCTTGATTCTTACGACTTCACACAGAAAATCCTTTCTCCTCCATTCTCCTCTTGGGGTCTTGGGCACGCACTCACACACACATGCCCCACATGAGTTTTTAAGCCACTGGATCCCAGACTCGAACCATAATAGACTATGTGAGAGTCTAGCAACATAACTGTTATGCTATCTGTTCAGTTTCCTTATTTCTTTTCTTTTTTCTTTTTTTGGAGAGGTTTTTTGTTTGTTTGTTTTTGTTTTTGTTTTCTTTTTTCTTTTGCTATAGGGCACGTGTGCTCACCAGAAAGACAGAGACATAGAAAGTGAGAAATCACCCTGCAAGGGGGATGGCCACACCGCAATCCCTTCTCCTCCATTCTCCTCTTGAGATCTTGGGCACACACGCATATGTGCCCAGTGTGAGTTTAAGCCACTGGGTCCAGGACTCAAACCATGGTCAACTACATGGGAGTCCAGTGACATAGCCATTATGCTAACTGGTGGTTCCCAGTTTCCTTATTTCTAATGGTTGTAAGTATTGTGGTCTGATTTATAAGAAACAATACATGTTCCATGTTTTCTTAAAACATTTTATAAAAGTAATTATTTTCAGAACTAGCAATTGGCGTAATGCCTTTGTCAATGAGCTCCCATGTAATTGACCACAGTTTGAGTTCTAGACCTGGTGGCTTAAACTCACGTCGCGCGTGTGTGCGTGTGTGCCCAAGATCCTGAGAGGAGAATGGAGAAGGAGGGATTGCCGTGTGGCCATCCCCCCAGGGGGTGATTTCTCTCTTTCTATCTCTCCGTTTCTCTCGGGCTCTCTGGCAAGTGCATGCACCCTATAGCAAAATCCTCTCCAAAAAAAATTAATTATTTTCTACAAGGAGAATCACATTGTTTTTCACTAAATTAAAGAATCAGGGAATTGTCATGCCTTATTCTGTACATGAAAAAAATGGCACCAATAATGAGACATTTTATGACAAAAAAAAAAAGGCACAAAGTAAAATGTATCCTTAGTCCTTGACATGCTGGACAATATGCATTAATAATAAAACTATTGTTTTATTGAGCATTGACTGTTGACCATGCCTTATGCTCTGGACTTTCTATACAGAGAAGTGACTATTTCTATTATTATAAACCCAGCCTCAGCACCTAGAACAATGTTCATCATAGAATAAATGTCTAACAAATATTTGCTGAATTGATTTTCTTATCAATATTTACAATTACACAAAGCAGGTATTCTGATCTCCATTTGATACATTGAAGCCTAGGGAATTTAAATCATTTCCTTAAGTGGTAGAGGCAAGACTAGAACCCTGTTCTGGGTTTTAACTTTCATGGTTTATTCTTCAAAAAGCTGTTTCCTTCAACAATTAAAAAGAAAATCTCCTCAGTGTCAGCAGGTGGCATGATGGTTAAGGGTGCTAGACTCACACATGGCCAACTACAGTTCGAGTCCCAGATTTGGTGACTCTCTGTCCCTCTCTGGGCAAATTAAAATTAATTAATTAAGTTAAATAATTCTTAAAAAAAAATAAACCTGTTTTTTAAAAGTCTCCTAATGATTAGAAATCTAAAGATGATAAACAGAAACTCAACCTTCCTCGCTCATTTCTTGACTTAGAGGAGGTGACAATTCCTTTAACACAAAGGTGTCTTTACAGATTATCTGTAGCCGGTTGGAGGAGTACAATAGCCGCCAAGTTTTATGTGATGGAACTCCCGAGGGACCGTTACTTCGCAATCCTGGAAACCATGACAAGGCTAGGACCCCAAGGCTCCCCACTTCAGCTGATGTGGAATTTTGCCTCAACTTGACCCAGTATGAATCAGATTCCATGGATAAAGCTGCCAACTTCAGCTTTAGAAATACACTTGAAGGTAATCCCTTTATTTTCATTCACTTTAACCTTTTTATATTTTTTTCTGAATTTATGTTTATAGCTTTTTATACAAAATCCTGTGCCGAGAAGTATTTAAGAATCAAGTTTTCTTCCATTTTTTTTTTTTTTTGGAAAGGTTTTTGCTATAGGGTGCATGCACTCACCAGAAAGACAGAGACAGAAAGTGAGAAATCACCCCCCAGGGGGGATAGCCATGCCACAACCCCTTCTCCATTCTCCTCTTGGGATCCTGGGCATGCACATACATGTGCCTGACGTGTGTTTAAGCCACCAGGTCTGGGACTCGAACCACAGTAGACTACATGGGAGTACAGCAACATAGCCATCACTCCAGCTGCTTGTCCCAAGAATTAAGTTTTCTGAGTTGAGTAAAATTATGTGCTGTCCCCTCTTATGTGGGGTTTTACTTTCCAAGGTTTCAGTTATCTCATATCACCACAAGAAGAAGGATGAGTACAGTATGATGAGGTATTTTGAGAGAGAGGGAAAGAGAATTAGAGAGCTAGTACATGTACATAACATTTATTACAATATATTATAACGATGGTTTTATTTTACTAGTTGTTAATCTCTTTCAGTGTCTAATTTATAAATTAAATTTTATCATAGGTATGTAGGTATAGGAAAAATTGTACAGTATACATAAGAGTTTGGTACGACCCACAGTTTCAGGCATCCACTGGTGGTCTTGGAATGTCTCACCCCATAGATAATGTGGACTGAGGTTATTGACAATAACTCTAGCAGACTGAGCCATACAACATAATCCAACACACTAATAACACTTCAGAAAAATGTATAAAAACACCCACCCTGGGAATAGACGGATGATAAGCAGCCTAAAGTCATATGTTTCCACTAAGAATATTTGTGCAAAATGATTTTTTAAGAGATTTTTGCTATAGGGTACATGTTCTCACCAGAGAAAGAGAGAGACAGTGACAGTGAGAGGGAAAGTAAGAGAGCACCCCCAAAGGGGATGGCCATGCCACAATTCCTTCTCTTCCATTATCTTCATTATCTTCCTGAGATTTTGGGCATGAGTTTCAAGTCACCAAGTCTGAGACTTGAACTACTGTTGGCCATGTGGGTGTCCAGTGAGGTGACTGCTATGCCATATGCTGGTCCACAAATAATTTCATTTTTATAGCCTTCTTCATTATGGAATTACAGATGTAGGACTATGGGTCTACATTTGAGTGATTCCCTCTCTAGTTTAAAATATTGCTTATGCTGGACTCTTTAAGGCAAGTCTTTTTTCTTAACTATAATAAAGAAACAACCCATATGTCAGGTCAAGCCTCATCCCATTGTCTCCCAAGATTTCTGAGCTTCTTCAGATCTTCCCCTTCACTGTCTTTTCTAACTCATAGTTACTTCTAAATTTGTTGATCTACTGTGTTATCCCTTCAACATCAATTTCTTCTCTACTCAGAGCTAAGTCATGAATCCCATCCCCCTCACCCTAATTTGCATTAGGAAACAAATCCACCAACAGAAAAAGAGTCATAAATTTAATAGGAGGTTTGGGAAGACATAGGAGCCTAACTTGTAAGGACAACTCAAAATGTAACACCAGACATCCCACCTGCTAGGGGTCCTTTGGCTCTTCTGGGCCTTACACCCAGAGCAATTTAATTAAGGGGAGTCACAACCTAAAGAGGAACTTTGGAACCAACTGTTAAAATAGAAATTAAGTGTTTCTTTTTCTCCTTATATACTACTGATGACTAATTATTTTAAGTGATTGCTATGTTAAGCTCATTGTGATGGACTCAAATTTTCCAAAATTTGAATATTTACTTAAAAGCTTAAATACTGGGAACCAGCAGTTAGCGTAATGGCTATGTCGCTGGACTCCCACGCAGTCGACCACGGTTCCCGTCCCGGGCCCAGTGGCTTAAAACTCACACCGGGCGCGTGTGTGTGTGCCCAAGATCCCAAGAAGAGAATGGAGGAGAAGGGATTGCGGCGTGGCCATCCCCCCGGGGGGTGATTTCTCGCTTTCTGTCTCTAATGTCTCTCTCTGTCTGTCTGGGGAGCGCACGTGCCCTATAGCAAAAATCTCTCCAAAAAAAAAAAAGCTTAAATACTATCATTGGCAAATAATACCATCAGTTGTGTTCTTTTAAGGAATAGATTTTGTTCACTATCAAGAAAATGCCAAGTTGGAATAAACTATTTATTTCTCAAGTGTGCATTAGAATCACCTGAAGGACTTCTTAACACACATACTAAGTCTCCCTGACTCTCTGATTCATTAGTTTTCTGTTAGGGGAGAGAGGAAGAGAGGGAGAGATGGAGAGAGGGAGGGGGGGGAGAGAGAGAGAGAATGTGTGTGTGTGTGTGTGTGTGTGTGTGTATATATATTTTATATATATTAATTATATATATATATTTATTATATTATATGTATTTTATAAGAGATTTTTACTATAGAGCGCATGTACTTGCCAGAGAGACAGAAAGCGAGAAATCACCCTCTGAGGAGAAGACCACACTGGAATTCCTTCTCCTCTTGGAATTTTGGGCACTCACATATGTACATGCACCCCCATAAGTATTAGACTACAGGTCCGGAACTGAACCATGGTCAACTGCATAAGAGTCCAACAACATAACCATTATGCCATCTGCTTGTTCCAGAGCATTTGTATTTCTAACAAATTTATAGGTGACACTTCTGGCTTAGGAACCACACTTTTGGAAACCACAAAATTAGTGCATCATTCACGACCTATTGTATAATAATTGCATTGTAGGAAACACGTACCTCCACATGTGCTTTCTTGCTTTGTTTTCCTTAAATGAAGGACTCACCTCAGTAAAACTAAAAGTATTTTCTCATAAGCATAGATAAAATTAATTACATCCCTGATTGTAGAAATAACACTTTGCTTGAGAAAACTGGATGTTAATTGAAAGTTAATATTTTTGGTGTTCTTAGAGCCTTACTCAGATCTAAGATCTTTTTACATTTTGCCAAGAAGTAGTTTAAATTTCAAGCCTTTTTACAAGTATTCAGCCACCAAATACAAGCTCCTAAAATTGCTCTGCGTAACCTTTTAAAGGTGTGCACTTCGTAGCTACTTTATTAAATTGCATGTTAGGAGAGTAACTTAGGTGGACTAGACAAAGAGCCTTTCACTTCTTTTCAGTCTCCAGGTGGACTCATGTACATTTTCTGTCACCTTTTTGGCTTCTTTTGCCCAGTTTGTTTTTTTTTTTTTTTTCTCTGCAACACTACGAAATGTTAAAATAAGCTTAAAGATGCACTTCAAATAAGATTAATTACATGTGCTTCACTCTTCTGAAGATTTAACTTATCCTTTCACATTTCAAAATCTAACAGGTATGACAAAGTGCAATGTCTATAGGAAGCTGGCTTCCTATAAAGAAAGAAGCTGAATTATAGGAGATGATGTATGTGAAAATACTTGGGCAGGGCCTAACGTGTAGTAGTTGCTCAATTTTCAAAACACCATTTTCTTTTTTAAAAATAATTATTTACTTTAATTTTATTTATTCATTATTTTAATTTGACCAGAGAGAGACACATAGAGTGGGAAAGTGAGTAGGCAAGCCACCAGGTCCGCGACTTGAACCATGGCAAGCCATGTGAGAACGTCCAGCACCTTAACCACCATACCACCTGCTGGCCACTAAAAACACCATTTTTAAGGGAATACATTGGAACAGTTATCAATAAAAATATGTTTAAGGCAGAAGCTTGTGGAATGATATTTTAAAGACAGAAGCATTTTTGGGCTATTGGCATATAGGAGAAAAAAAATGTTCATGGAACGGAAATAATATATTCAAAAATCAAGTTTTTGAAGCATGCATTCAGTTTTAAAGGGTGGAGAACAATTTAGCCTAATTCAGTGAATTTCAAACTTGGTTGCATATTAGAAGCACCCTGGGTGTTTTAAAATTCGAAGTGCTTGAGCCCCATTGTCAACCAATTAAATCCAAATCTCCAGGTGTCAGAGACAGGCATTGATATAAAAACAAACAAAACTCCTTAGAGCTGTATTAGCGATGTAAAGAAAGAGATCAACAAGTTGAGACCCTCTCTTGTTGCTATCAACACAAACTGTTTATTAATTTCCCTGAGGAATGCAGCATGAAAACTTGAAGGCATACCACAAAATAACCTGGGGAACTGTCACTGCTCCTCATGAAGAACTTAAAGCCATTTTGGCATCAGTAGCTACTAACAAGGTCCCTACTGGCTTATTAGATTTTCTATCCATTTGGGAATCTCTAGCCAGGAGAGAGGGAAAGATAGATTCTGACACTCCTCAACTATAGTGTGCAAAACAGAGCACAGGTTTTGAAATCAATCAGTACTAGGTCCAGTTCATTCATTCTCCAATTATTAGCTTGAATTCACCATGTGCTAACTCTTATAAACTGTAGTTTCCACATCTGTAAAACTGGAATAATGATAACATTCATATCATGAGTAGCTTCGAGGGTCAAATGAGATCATGTGCATCAAAAATATTTGAAAAGCTCAATGTATAAAATTATTACTATGGGGAACAGCAGTTAGCGTAATGGCTATGTCGCTGGACTCGCATGTAGTCAACCGCGGTTCAAGTCCTGGACCCGGCGGCTTAAACACAGGCCGGGCGTGTGTGCATGCGTGCGTGCCTGTGATCCCAAGAGGAGAATAGAGGAGAAGGGATTGCAGCGTGGCCATCCCCCCGGGGGGTGATTTCTTGCTTTCTGTCTCTCTGTCTCTCTCTGTCTTTCTGGCGAGCGCACGCACCCTACAGCAAAATCCTCTCCAAAACAAAAAACAAACAAACAAAAAATTATTACTATGTGGTGCATGGATATTCCTCTTTGACTAGCTCTTCTAAAAGAGAATAAAATTTTAAAAAGATATACTACTGATGTTGGTGAAATCATTTCATCATTTATTTCTATTTTTGTCAAGGTAATTTGATCAGCCAAAACAACAACAACAACAAATTATGCAAAGAGGTAAAATAGAAAATAATTTATTCACATTTCCAATACGAGCCACATCTGTAACATTTTCTCTATTTTGTCACTTGACACGTACCAGAGTAGAGATCTCTGAAGTTTCTTTATAGGTTTTATAAAGAGAAATGCATCTTTCCTATTACCAATCCCTGTTTAAGTAAAGGGTTGAGAACTAGATTCTTTTTCTCTTAAACACAAAAATGTAAACCTTTCCTTTTTGGATATGGATAAACAAAGCAGACAGTTTGGTCCCTATTTTTGAGACTGACTGAAAAGGCAAGATACACATAGCCTCGTATCAAATTGTTAATATAATCAAATTCTATTAACAACCTGGTACCTGTCACAGTGAAGCTGGGTTCAACCTGGACCTTTCAACAATTTCTGAGCACATATCACAATGTATTCAGACAACTGCCACATGCTTCTTATTCAGAAACCCTTCCTTAAGATTATCTGAGGCTTTTCTAGATGCAACATCTAGCAAGTCAGCATAAGTAGTGAGCAAAGAAACACTAGCCTCGCTGAAAAATTCTTAGAAGGACAATCCATCCTGTAATAGTTCCTAAGATACTCAGGAACACCTAAGGTTGGATAAGGACAAATAGTAGGCAGGATTCTAAATTCCTTCCCTCCCTTTCTCCCTCCCTCTCTCCTCCCTCTCTCCTTCCTTCCCCTTCTTTTTTTTTGGAGAGGCTTGTTTGCTATAGGGTGTGTGCACTCACCAGAGACACAGAGAGACAGAAAGTGAGAAATCACCCCCATGGGGGATGGCCACACCACAATCCCTTCTCCTCCATTCTCCTCTCGAGATCATGGGCACACGTGCACACGCACCCGGCCTGAGTCCAAGCCACCAGGTCCAGGACTCGAACCTAGGTCGATCATATGGAAGTCCAGCGACATAGCCATTATGCCAACTGCTGGTCCCGCTTCCCCTTCCTTCTTGTCTTTCTCTCTCTAGTTGCTAGAGGGCGCACACACACACACACACACACACACACACAGAGAAAATGGGAGGGGGGAGAGAAAGTACCCACTCCATCCTTTTTCCTCCATTTTTCCACTTGGTCAGGCTATGGGACATGCATTTCACCAGGTGTTTTTCATGCCACCATGGTTATGACTTGAACTGCTGTCTACCATGTAGGATGCACCTCTCAAAGCACAGTGCTGAAACAATGCTGGGGCCAGCAGATGGTGCAGAGGTTAAGGTTGCTTAGATCCCACGTAATTGACTGACTGATTCAAGTCTTGACCCAGTGGCTTGGAAAATACTGGACACATTTAAATGCATGCCCAAAATCCTGAGAGGAGAATGAGGGAGAAGGGATTATGGCATGGTCATTCCCCCCTTCAGGAGGAGGGGTGACTTCTCCCTCTCCCTCTCCTTTTTTTCTCAATTTCTCTCTGGTGAACTCACACAACCCATAGCAAAAACAAAAACACACTGTTTTATGGGCCAGCCCACAGGCAGTTATCTCTAGCGCAATGGAGTTCAGAAGCGAGGGAAGTGTGTGGTGCAAGGATGGGCCCTGCTGGTGTGCGGTTGTGGCAAGAGAGTTTCATTTTGCAGCAGGAGTACCCCCATATTCTTGGTTAGCAGTTCCCCTAGTGAGTATCCACTTATCAAATGCAACCAGATTATAGAAATGGTAGTTACCACTCAGGAAGCATCCATTTTGCACCAGATCTGTAAGAGGTGCTTTCACACTTGCTATCAAAATTCTCACCACAATCAGAGAAGTGGGCACATTAGTTATTTCCTCTCTTACCAATGAAGCTTAAAAAAAAACCCTTAACTTGACAAAAGTCATACTTCCAGTTAAGTACTATTAATATAAAGTTGAAACCAGGCAGGTCTACTGAACTCTAAGCATCTTTTCTCTAGAGCAGTATCTTCCAAACTCAAATGCACATGCTACTGCAAGTTCACAAAGACTATTGATGAAGTATCTGGCACAAAAAGTTTTAAGAAACTTTATATTCAAATTCATTTTCTAAAATTAACTAGATAAAGAAGCCTCCTAAAGGTTCTCTTTTACCACCTACCTTTTCACAATGTCCCTTCCCTAACTTTCAGGAAATAAAACTCATCTTTCTTATTCTTAGTCTAATTTCAGCATAGTCTCTTCCTAGTAAAGGTAAAATCTTTGAGGGTATCAAAAAGTGAGGAATTCAAAATATTGGCAAGATGATGCTAAAGTGAATGACTTTCATGGGTCGGTAATAAATTCGTTCCAAGTTGAATGATTCATAAATAAATTCATAATTTATAAAATTACTCTCAAAGAATTTTTGTTGAGTTGCCAGGAATTAATCAGATTATGAAAACTAATTTTTATTCTGGATCCTGTCATTTTCAGCACATATAATGCAAAAGAGGTTCAAATACTTAAGTTAAATTCCTACAAGGTTTTTTCATTTTTATCTAGTTATTTATGAGAACAAAGTCTCTCAGTAGTTGAATTAATTTTTTAAAATTTAGAATTGAATTTATACTAAACTCCATCCTTTTACATAAGAATATTATTTACACAGATATCTGAATTGATTTTCAATAATATTTTAATCTTAACATAGAACATTTCAATAAAATTTTACTTTTTACCTTCAATAATTACTATGTAATTATTAATATTTAACATATTTACATAATTTTTGTCACTTGTATGATGCTAAAAATTTTAGTGATAGCTCGATCTAGAAGATTAGACTAATGGGCATGTAAATTTTTAAAAAACAAATGTTGGGAGGGGACCCGCAGTTAGCGTAATGGCTATGTCGCTGGACTCCTGCGTAGTTGACTGTGGTTCGAGTCCCAGACCCGGTGGCTTAAATTCACGCCGGGCACGTGTGCATGTATGTGTGCCCAAGATCCCGAGAGGAGAATGGAGGAGGAGGGATTGCGGCATGGCCATCCGCCCTGGGGGGTGATTTCTCGCTTTCTTTCTCTCTGTCTGGCGAGCGCACGCATCCTATAGCGAAAACCTCTCCAAAGAAAGAAAAAAAAATTAAATGTTGGAGAATAGTGGTTTAAGTGCTGGAGTCCTACATGACTGACCATCGTTTGATTCCTGGACCTGGTGTCTTGAAACTCAGGTCAGGTATGTGTGCATGCCCCAAAATTCCAGGAGTAGAATGAAGGAGATGGGATTGCATCATGTCCATGCCCTCTGAGGGGTGTTTTCTCATCTTCCCTCTCTGAGTGTGTGTATCTCTCTATCTCTCCAGCAAGTGCATGGGTCCTATGGCAAAAACTTAAAAAAAAAAAAAAAAGAAAGAAAGAAAGAAAGAAAGAAAGAAAGAAAGAAAGAAAGAAAGAAAGAAAGGTTAACTTACATATCTATTAGGTCATCAGGAAAGTCATGATGTATTTTTCTATGCTAAAATGAATCTTGACTTTCCCAATGACCCAATATTTCATTACAGAAAATAGGCTAATTTCATTAAAAAAATTTTTATTGACAAATAATTGTGTATTTTTATGGCATACAAGTTAATTATTTATATATATTAGAATGACTAAGTCAAGCTAATAAACACAACTATTTCTTCACATCCTAATTCTTTGCTGGTGAAACAATTTTAAATCTACTTTCTTAGCAATTTTCAAGTATACTGCACATTTTTATTAACTGTGATTGCCCTGTTGGACAATAGATTACCTATATTTATTCCTCCTGTCTCACTAAATTTTTGTATCCTTAGACCAACATTTTCCCAGTCCTCACCAATAGTTAAAGGTATTTCAAACATAACATGCCTAACATTTAGGTATAATGCTGTGGGGAAAAAAAAAATACAAATACAAGAACAAGTATAGAGAGGAAATTCCATAAAATTTAGACTATAAAAGGGTTTGTTTACATTTGGAGGGATATACATGCACATGCACCTGGTGTGTCTTTCAAGCCACCAGGTTCAGGACTCAAACTGTGCCATCAGCCATATAGGATCCAATGCCTTAACCACCGCGCCACCTGCTGGCCGATGTGTAAGTATTTTTAATTTGAATGATGGTAACTATCAAATCATTAAAGTGGATGCAATCTTCAAAGTGATGTTACATTTTCATTTTAAAAGTTATACTATTTGCAATATTTCTGAATTATATCCCCTAAAACTATGTGCAATTATGATTAAAGCAATGAAGAACCTACTTAGAAATACGTGAGAGTGTACATAAAATATGTTTTTAAAACTTTTGTTTGACACTACTCAAAAAAGCTTGAAAACTACTGCTATACTGAACATTGTCATTGGTGATACATGATTTACTGCTACATGAGAAAAGCAATAAGACATGCATTGAAGAGCTGAAGCTTTGGGACCAGCAGATGGTATAATGGTTATGTTACTTGACTTCCGCATGGCTGACTGCAGTTTGAGTCCCAGACCTAGTGGCTTGAAACTCATGCTGGGCACATGTGCGTG
This sequence comes from Tupaia tana, assembly GCA_026018925.1. Taxonomy (NCBI): domain Eukaryota; kingdom Metazoa; phylum Chordata; class Mammalia; order Scandentia; family Tupaiidae; genus Tupaia; species Tupaia tana. The sequence continues at coordinate 79,387,930 of JAKSZU010000015.1, forward strand.
TGTGCACAAAATCCTGACAGAAGAGTGGAGGAGAAGGGATTGGGTGTGGGCATCCCCCAGGGGCAGTGATTTCTCGCTTTGTCTCTCTGGTGAGCACACATGCTCTATAGCAAAAATCTCTCTAAAAATAAAGAAAATAAAGTTTAAGGGAAAAAAAGAGCTAAAGTTTTATGATAAAACAGGGTTCTGTTGGTTCTGTTCCAACTTTAACCAACCCTCATATTTGTTTCTCCAATGGTTGATAAGTTCCTTCCCTCTCTAAGCCCTCTTTTTCATGTCTAATCATGTAGATAACAAATTGTTAGGATTAATCTGAATATTATATGAAATTAATCATGTCAAGCCCTTAGGAAAAAAGCCTACAGGGGACCAGCAGTTAGCATAATGGCTATGTCGCTGAACTCCCATGTAGCCAACCGTGGTATGAGTCCCAGACCCGGTGGCTTAAAACTCACGCCAGGTGCATGTGCGTGCCTGCTCAAGATCCCAAGAGGAGAATGGAGGAGAAGGGATTGCAGGGTGGCCGTCCCCATGGGGGGTGATTTCTTGCTTTCTATCTCTCTGTCTCTGTCTTGCAAGTGCACACGCCCTACAGCAAAAACCTCTCCCCCTACCAAAAAAAAAGCCTACAGAAAATAACATATAACACGCGCACACACACACACACACATTATATGTACACACGCACATATATTTTTTAAACCGGACTCCTGATTAAAATTAAAATTTTACAAAATCAAACATATTATGACCTGATATCTCCAGGACTATTGAAGATGAATTGCAATGTGGAAAGATACAAATTTTATGTTTTCTCTGTAACTAGAAGCCATCATTAAGTATTTTCTCCTGAACTGGAAAGTGAAGGGACATGTAACAGGCTAGAAAGATCTAAGCGCTCTTGCTGACTGAAGTGACAATGACTGTGCTGATCACTATAAAATACTCTCACAAACTTTCCATATCTATAGGAAGAAGAATTGGAAGAAACAACAGGAAAGTACAAATAGGCTCAGCCTATTTCATCTGGTTAATCTATTCTTCGTACCCAAATTAAGGCCATTTCATTCCAAAAAATGTATCCACTACTCACTATTTATTGAATATAAAAATCCAAATACAGAATTATTGACTTATTTTTTAAATAATTATTTATTATCATTATTTTAATTTGCTATAGGACACATGTACTCACCAGAGAAAGAGAAAGAGAAGGAAAAGGGAAAGCAAGCCTCCAGGTCCAGGACTCAAACCATGGTCAGCCATATTGGAGTCTGGTGCCTTAACCAATATATCATCTGCTGACCCATATTATTTTTAATTTTCCCAGAGGGCATGTGCACTTGCCAGAGAGAGAGAGAGAGAGAGAGAAAGTGAACAAGCATCGCCCACAAGTAATTGTCACACGGCAATCTTTTCTCCTTTATTTCTCCCTCTACTGGGGACTCTGGGCACACATACACACTACCTGGTGTGTGTGTGTGTGTGTGTGTGTGTGTGTGTGTGTGTGTGTTTTTCCAAGCAGCCAGATCAGATACTTGAACCATTCAGTCAGCCATCCAGCTGTCTCAACCATCACACCACAGGCTAGACGTATTTTAATTGAGAGATTTTTGCTATAGGGCATGTGCACTTGCCAGAGAGACAGAAAGCAAGAAATCACCCCCCAGGGAGGATGGCAAGACCACCATCCCTTCTCCTTCATTCTTTCAGGATTCAGGACACACTTGCACATGTTCCTGGCATGAGTTTCAGGCCACCACACTCTGCTGGTCCCTGATTTTATTGTTTTGAATCAGGCTTTAAATTATAGTTGTAAACCAAATGAAAATCATTTCAATTTTCAATCATTAGGAGAAACTAAATTTTGTTTTCTTTTTACCAACAGGATTTGCCAGTCCACGTACTGGGATAGCAGATGCCTCCCAAAGCAGCATGCACAATGCCTTGCACATCTTTATGAATGGAACCATGTCCCAGGTGCAGGGATCTGCCAACGACCCTGTTTTTCTTCTTCACCATGCCTTTGTTGACAGGTTGGTTGACATTTCTTTATAAATTAGAAATTTATCATAGTCAGTGGTCTCAGTCTGGGTTCACCAAGCAACAGACTCTAACCTAAAGATTTGGATGCAAATGTTTTGTAGAAGATATATTTTATTGTCCATTCCTAGGTGGTGGTCAAGGTAGCTTAATCCTATGTAACCCGCCACACTGTTCAAGTCCTGGACCCAGCTATTTGAAAAATGTGCTGGGTGTTTGAGTGTGTTTTCAAAATCCTGAAAGGAGGGAGAAATGGAGGAGAAGGAATTGCAATATGACTATCTTTTGGGGGGGGGGGTTGCTTTCTCTCTTTCCCTCCTTCTGTCCCTTTCTAGTAAGTGCATGCACCCTCAAGTAAAATTTTTAGAAATTATAAAGATATATTTTATTAAAAAGAAACCAGTAAGAAGATGAGAAAACAATTTAAGATAGGAGAAAAAGTTAAATAAGGATATAATTTAAGCTGAATTCTAAGACTCAGTAAGAGTCAGCTTTTGACAAGTATAAAGTATATTTATTCTATCTTAATAAAAATGAGAGGAACTCCTAGCCATCAGCTACAAGTTCCCCTAAGTTATGGGATGTAAAAGCTCAGATCTAGTCTGCTTCCAGACAGGCTCTGGGGCCCAGTGCTCCAGGTCAGGAACATGTGGTTAAGAATGAAGCTTATAGAGGGAGATGGACACACGACTGGTACAAGGGGTCTAAAGATTTCTGTGAAGGACACTAGATGTCTCATGTCTATATATATATATATATATATATATATATATATATATACACACACATATATATTGTTTTCCCTCTCTGCCAATTTTATTGTATTTTTCAAACTTTAGGTCATCACATATAAGTACAGCCTTTGATCCTTTCCATTGGTTTCAGCATTATGTGATTAACTTCACTGTCTAACCATCCTACTTCATATGATTTAATTCTCTTGAAATTTTGATTCCCTTTATTAACCCTCTCCCGTTTTATTTATTTATATATATAGTATATATATTATATATATATTACATACATATATAATATATAATATATAATATATTACATACATATATATAATATATATATATGACACCCATATATATATAATATATATGACACAGAGGAAGGTCAGTCATTTGTCATTTGTTTTAGGAATTCCTTCAGAAGAGAATGAGAAATAAGATATCAAATCACTATAGACAAATGTTGTCAATCTCTTTCTTTGTTCCCTTTAAGATAATTTTCTCACAACAGTTAATGAATAAAGGGTATAGATTTATATCTGCTATTAAGATAATACTAACAGAAATGGATGATTATCTGTTGATGATAAAGCGTACAGGATCTCCAACTGGATTGGTGTGAAGTATACTCATGTTGGGTAAATTCGTTTTACAAGCTGTGGTGATGTATAGTGATTGAATGTATAAAATAAATTTAAAACAGACAATGCTATCATCTTCTTTGGTAAAAATAACAGGCCCTATTGTTCCTGTTTTAACGGTAAGTAAACTAAAACTAAAAATTAGGTATTTTACTCATCATTACCAGCTTTATCTCACTTATGTCCCCAAGAGTTTGGTGGACATAATAGCAAACAAAAAAGTAACAATTAGTCAGGATGGTTACTGGTCATATTTTTGATTACTTCATGACAACTCTTATATAATGGAAATTAATATTTCATGTGAAGTTTTAGTCAGAAATCAGGTTTTAAAAGTATGCATAAGCACCAAAATTATAATAGCAATATATAAGGAAAGAAACAGGAAAACAGGGAAAAAAAAACTTACAAAATAGATTGAGCCCTTTTAAGAGTCACTTTTTTTCTGTCATTCTAACTTTGAAAATTTTTGCATTATTTTATTTATTTATTGATGAGGTTTTTGTTTTGTTTTGTTTTCTATAATGTGCATCCACTTGCCAGAGAGAAAGCAAGAAATCACACCCTAGGGAGATGGCCACACCACAATCTCTTCTCCATTTTCATCTCAGGATATTAGGCACGCATGCACACACACCCAGCATGAGTTTCAAGCCCCCAAATCCAGGACTTGAACCACAGTCTACCATGTGGGAGCCCAGCACCTTAGCCACTACACCACCTGCTGGTTCCACAAGTTTTGGCATTTTTAAATCTTTAACTTCACCCCACAAGTTCTAAATAATTAAGGATGCCCACTTTCATTACACCTAATAGCATAGCATTGGAAGTCTCAGCCATAGCAATTGGGAAAAACATTTAAAAAGTCATATAAATGGAAATGGAAGTTAAATTATCTCTGTTTGCTAACATCATCATCTTAAGTAAAGAAAACCCTAAAGAGTTCCTTGAAAAATGGTTAGAGTTGATTGACAAATTCATTATCATTGTGAGGTACAAAATCAACATATAAAAGTCAGCGGTTATTTTATGCACTAACGAGTTATATCTAAAAGAATTTTTAAAAATTCTTATCATAGCATCAAAAAATGAATAAAATTCTTAGGAATAATTTGAAGTGAAATGAAAGGGCTGTGCACTAAAAATAATAAAACATTGGTGAAAGGAATTGAAGACAAAAAAAGAAAAGATATCACGTGTTCATGAATTAGAATTATCATCATAAAAACGTCTATACTACCCAAGGCAATCTACAGGTTCAATGCAATCCCTATCAAAATCCCAATGTTATCCTCACAGAATTAAAAAAGAAAAGAAAAAAAAAAACAGTTCAATTTGTATGAAACCTGAAAAGACTCAGAGTAACAAGAAATCTAGAACAAAGTTGGAGGTATCACATAACATGATCTCAAAATATACTAAATATCTACAGTAATCAAAACAGAATGATGCTGGCATAGAAACAGATGCATTGACCACTGGAACAGAAGATCCCAGAAACATATCCAAGAATATATGGCTGGTTTTTCTTTTCTTATTTTTTTCCTTTTTACCTTTCTCTCTCTCTCTCTCTTTTTTTTTTTTTTTTTTTTTTTTTTTTTTTGCTATAGGGAGTTTGCACATGCTGTAAAGAGACAGGGATGGGTGTGGAAGGGGTGAGAAAGAATCCCTCAGTGAGGTGACCACACCTCAATCCATTCTCCTCCATTTTCTTCTCAGAGTTTTGGGCATGCACACACACATGACAAAGCTGCCGGGTCTGGTACACAACCATGCCAGCAACCATGTGGGATTCAGCCACCTGAACCACCACTGGCTCACACAAGTCAATTAATTTTTGACAGAGGTGCCAAGAGCACACAATGGGAAAAGAACAGTTTCTTCAATAAATTGTGTTGGCACAAGTGTATATCCATGTGTAGAAAATTAGTATTGGACACTTAGCTCACACTATATATAAAAATCAACTCAAAATGAATGAAAGACTTAAACATAAGACCTCGACTCATTAAACTACCCAAAGAAAATGGGGAAAAAGCATCCCAAGCCATTGGTCTGGACAATGACTTGTTTTGAATATGACTATAGAAGCACAGGTAACAAATACAAAACTAGATACACAGAATTATATAAAACTAAAAAGCCTCTGCACATTCAGAAAAAAATAATTAACAAAGTGAAGAGACAACCCATGGATCAGGAGAAAATAGTTTCAAACCACACATATAAGAGGTTAATATCTAAAATTGTTAAAGGACTTGAACAATTCAATAGTAATAAAATAACTCAATTTAAAAAATCAAAAAAATCTAAATAGACATTTTTCAAAAGACAGGCACGTAAGAAATGCTCAAAATCACTAATATCAGAGAAATGAAAATTGGAAATACAATGAGTTATCACCTCACACCTATCAGAATGGTTATTTTCAAAAAGTGTTGAAGATGTGGAGGAAAGGAAATCTATACACCCTGTGGGTGGAAATCATAATAGTACCACCATTATGATAAACAGCATGGGGTGCCTCAGAAAATTAAAAACAGAACTACCATATGGTTCAACAATCTCACTACTGAATGCATATCCAAAAGAAATGGAGTCATCAAGAAGATATCTGCACTTTGTGTTCATTGCATCATTATTCCCATTCTGTATCCCAAGATACAGAATGAATGAATGGGTAAAAAAAAAACAATGTGACCAGTAGTTGGTGTAATGGCTATGTCGCTGGTCTCCCATGTCGTTCACTGCAGTTTGAGTCCCGGACCCGGTGACTTAAACCCATGCTGGGTGCGTGTGCGTGTGCATGTGCATGTTCGCCCAAGATCCTGAGAGGAAAATGGAGGAGAAGGAATTGCGGCATGGCCATCCTTCCTGGGGAGTGATTTCTCGCTTTCTGTCTCTCTCTGTCTTTCTGGCAAGCTCATACACCCTTTAGTAAAAAAAAAAAAAAAAAAAAAAAAAAACTCTCCAAATGTGAGATTGGCCAGCAGGTGGTATTATGGTTAAGGCACTGGACTTCCACATGGCTGACCACAGTTCAGGTCCAACACTTGCTGGCTTGCTTTCTCACCCTCTCTCTCCCTCTCTCCCTCCCTCCCTCCCTGCCTGCCTCCCTCCCTCTGTCTCTCCCCCTATTTTACTCTCTGATGATTATACAGAGAGTATATGGTGGGTTGCTCTATGGTGGGTTGAAAATGATAATAATAAATTATTTAAAAAATAACATGAAATAGATCTCTTCTCTAGCTATGAAAGTCCTAGGTTACATTTTTTTCCAGTGTAAGGCTATTCTGTCCATAATGAAAATCTGTTACTCAGTGTACCAATTTACCTTTAACAGTGTTCTTAGCTAGAAAGTCTAGGTAGCTTGCTACAGCTTCTATATCAGCACTCAATGATTCACTTTGCACATTTATGTTATGGAGATGGTTTCTTAAGCCTCATGAACCAACTTCTTTTTTAGTCCAGACTTTTCTTCTGTAGCTTTCTCACCTCTCTCAACCTTCACAGAATGGACAAGAGCTAGGGTCTTGCTTTGGCTTAAGAGAACACTGTAGCTGGTTTGATCTTCTATGCAGAACACTCATACTTTCTCCACATCAGCATTAATGCTGTTTCTCTCATCATTTGTATGTCCATTGAAGTAGCACTTTTGATTTCCTTCAAGAATTTTTTCTCTGTACTCATACTTGGCTATCTAGTATAAGCGGCCTAGCTTTCAGCCTATCTTGGCTTTCAACTCACCTTCCTCACTAAACATAACTAACTTTATCTTTCTATTTAAAGTGACAGATGTGCAGATCCTTCCTTGCACTTGAGCACTTGAGGGCACTGCAGGTTATTGTTGTGCCTCAGGGAATAGGAAGGCTCAAGGAGAGGAAAAGAGACAGGGGAATGGCCAGTTAGTGGAGCAGTTAGAAGACACAACGTTATCAGTCCCTTATATGGGCATGGTTTGTGGTGCCCCAAAACAACTACAAAAGGAACATCAAAGACCACAGAGCATAGATATAACAGTAATAAAAAAAAAAGTCTGAGTTATTACTGTTGTGTTAATTACCAAAACATGATACAGAGACATGAAGAGGGTACGTCCTAGTGAATAAATGGTGCTGAAAGACATGCTTGATATAGGGTTATCATAAGCCTTCAATTTGTTTAAAAAAAAAAAAAAGGGCAAAATCTGCAAAGTGCAATATAGTGACATGCAATTATATGAGGCATGCCTGTGCTGTCTGTCCTATCCTCCTCAAAGCATTGTTTCTTATTCTGGTGTTACACTTAGGTGCTATAAATCTCTAGCCTGGTCTCCTTACCGCTTGTGAATACATTTTTATGTATGGGTAGTGGTTTGGGGCCTGAGTGCTATTCAGTCTTCTTGCTGATGCCCCCCCCCACACACACACACTTAATTCTTTTTTTGCAAATCTTGAACACCTAACTTTGATAATTATTTAATCTACGAATCTATTTTAAGTCTTTGTCATGTTTCTAGACCATCAGCACTGTGCAAACAGAATAATGAGATAGGATCACTGGTCTAAAGGTTAGTCTAGTGGGAAATATTCACAAGTGCACAACTATAGTACATTATGACTCATGCACAATCACCAGGGAAATGCTTAGAAGGCTACATAAAAATTTGAAATATGAACTGAGCCCTAAGAAGCACCAGGCCTACAAGACAAGGATTGATATTCAAGGATCAGGAGCACAATGCCTTTCTCACTGAACTCAATCACAAACTAGAAGCTTGAACTGAAGAAGAAAATGGAGCATTGGGTTCCAAACAAGGAGTCCCAAACAAGGAAATAAGCCCCAGGCTCATATGCAGAAAAAGTAATAGAATTCCAGTGACCATTTGATCTGCCCTCAAAGTGTGCCAATCTGGGCAAATAAATACACAACCTAATTCTAATGCTCTCTGTCCCTTGTAAGCAAAAAAATAAAAATAAATCAGAGAATAGATCTAATATTTTATTTATATATATATATATATATATATATATATATGTGTGTGTGTATATATATATATATATATATATATATATGATCTTTTTCTTTCGAGAGAGATTTTTTTTTTTTTTTTTTTTGCTATAGGGCATGTGTGTTCACCAGAGAAACAGAGACAGAAAGTGAGAAATAACCCCATGGAGGGGATGGCCACACTGCAATCCCTTCTCCTCCATTCTCCTCTGTGGATTTTGGGCACACACACATGCCCAGCGTGAGTTTTAGCCACCGAGTCCAGGACTTGAACCTCAGTCGACTATGTGGAAGTCCAGCAGTGTAATCATTAAGCCATTTGCTGATCCCAATATATATATTTTTAAAAATACGTATCTAGTTCTTACTTACTACTATGTGCTGTATACTACTCTAAGTTTTATTTTAGCTAATCAACACCAATAAATTGATAATACAGGTTCTCCTATTATTTCTATTTTATACATTAGAAAAGAATGATGGAGAAGCTCTGTACTTTGTCTTAAGTTACATGGCTAATGAAGGACCAATTTAAGAGTTAATGTGGTTATATGTCAAAATCATATCCTTAATACTATGAACAATTCCTTGAAGAGTCAAAGCGTGAGTCTGATTTTAGGATGAGGGTAAATAATTTTCATTAAAAATTCATTTACTTATCAAAAATTTTAAATTCTTAGTATATTAGAAAAACCATTCAACATAACACACCTTTATTTATTGAGGTGAATAAAAATGCCCGATCTCAAATGATTACAGCCTATCATCAAAGAAGACAGAAAATAATAACAATATTTATAGCAATGTGATACAGCCTATAAAAGAAGTATGAAGAGTAAGTCATTCCAAAGAAGGACGAGTTTAACTGTGCCCTGAGATTTAGAAAATGCTTTGCTTTGGGGGGGCTGGCAAGTGACAGGGTGGTTAAGGGTGCTTGACTTCCACATGTCTGATCATGGTTCGAGTCCCAAATCTGGTGGTTTGCTTTCTCACTTTCTCTTTCTCTCACTCTTTCTGGCCCAATTAAAATAAGTAAATAAAGTTAAAATTTTAAAAAATTCAAAAAAGAAAATGTTTTGCTTGGATTAATTCTTGAATAAGGAGGAGAAATTACAGATATGACAAAGGAAATGTGTGTGATGCTCAGGGAACAAATTAGGTGGAATAGAAAAATAGAGGAAAACATGTTGGAGAAACAAATGTTCAGCTGGGCTGGAGAACAGGTTCCCATCAGCAAGCAGAGGAAAAGGTAGAATGAGATTTGAGGGGCCTGATACCCTATTGTCATCCTTAGCTTAAAGATCATGTTAAGATATTTTAGTTTTTCTTTAGTTTAAAAGAAAATGAAAAAGAACAAATTAGGGAAAATTACCTAAAATCTATCCTGCCAACCTAGGAAATATTTTTTTTTAAATAGAAAAAGAAATCAGAGGTCTCACTCCACCACTGAGATCTTGTATTTGCAGGAAAAAATACATATTGTTTTATATATGCTGAAGAACTGTATTTATATATGATTCTGTTTTTGAAGAACTGTACTTATATATATTTGTTTTCTATAAAACTTAATGATACTAGATCTATTTCCACATCAGTTCATTTAGATATATCCTGTTCCTTAACAGGCATTTTGATTGCCTCTCTCTCACACACACTTATTTAAGAACAATGTAAGTATTATACATATGTGTATATACACATATATAATGAGATACATTTTTGAGTATAGCAAAAAATATTCCTAACATTATAGAATTGAAAGGTGAAAGGTTAAATACATGTTTTGGTAGGTATTTCCAAACTGCTTTTCAAAAATACAGATGTGCCATCTTCATACCTACTAACAGAAGATTAAAATGTGTCTACCACTCTGTACTTGTACCTACAATAGCTGTTCGCAACCTTACTAATGTCTGCTACTCTGAAATACAAAGAAATATTTTAATTTCACTACTTCCTATGCATGTTATAATCAGATTGCTTGCTGGATTTTTCTTTGTTCTATTACTGAACTGTATAGGCTCTTCCTAACTTTTTTGAATTGTTCCTTTTTGTCATAAACCTGATAAATATTTTCTACAGCTGTGAATTATCTTCTAAAATTGTTTTATATATGCTGAAGAACTGTGCTTATGTATGATTCTGGTTATTTTTCTTGCTATTTAAAAGTTATTCCTTTTTATCCAGTCTCTAGTATTCAATCATTTGCTCATGGCTTCAGGGTCTTATAAACTTTTTGTTCCCAAATATTTTCATCTGTAAAAAGAATGATTGGTCTAAATCTCTAAGGTCCTTCCTGGACTTCACAATATTCTGGATAATATCTTCTTGAAGAAATAACCGTGGAATGCATCAGTGCAATTTGCAGAGCTATATATAAATATATATATATATATATATATATATATATATATATTATATACACATATATACACACACACATATACACATATATATAATATATATAATATATAATTTATTTTAATGACAGCTTAATCATGCTTTTAGTTATGATTAATAGGTAAGTAACAAACGGGTAAGTCTAATTTATAGTAAAATTATTTTTCTCTTCTACTCAGATTAAAGTCTGACAAGGGATTTCTAAGCAGTTCTCAGGTCTGCAAAAAAAAATAAATTCTGCCAAGAAGTTGAGACATGAACACTCTAAAAGAACGAACAGATTGGATAGTTGTTCATTCTATTGTTATTATTTCGGTAGAGACCAGATTTGGAGGTAAATACAATGACAATTGGGTCTTTAAGTCAGTCTAACACTACAACAGCATCGAGAACAAAGCTGATGTTTTCTTTAAATGCTGTACAGTTAGGGTGGTGGGGAGAGTGGACAGAAAGTATGAAGAACTGTTAGAGCACTTAGTAAGGGCTAGATACCGTGCTAGGGGATTTTCATGATACTTCTACTGTTGTAACATGCCCCAAGAAGGGATGTTTTAATCTCAAGCCCAAATTATCCTCATATATACTCATTGACCCTGTATACCCCCAACATGCTTTATTATGTTACTGTCAGTTTTCTTGACCATATGCCTTGTTAGTCCTGCATAGACCACATCTAATTTGCTCAAGGTTTCATTGACAAGACCTAACAAAGTGTCAAGAATATCAAATGTGTCCAATAAATGTTGAAGCAATTTATTTATTTATTTTAATTTATTCATTCACTATTTTATTTTAATTTGACCAGAAAGATGAAGAGAGAGAGGAAGTGAGAAAGCAAGTCACCAGGTCCAGGACTCGAACCATGGTCAGCCATGTGGGAATGTCCAGTGCCTTAACCACCACGCCACCTCCTGGTCCCAATGTTGAAGTAATTTAAATGGTTGATTCTATCATTTATTTCTATCCATTCAATGAGTCTATCAACTCACTTATTCATTCAGCAAGTGTTTGTTGCGTATATGCCATTACTACATCAAGCAATGAGGATATAGTAATGGACACACAAAAAAATCTGCCCTTATGTAACTTATATTATTATTATTATAAAATTCTTACTAAAACTATATATAGTGTTACATACTTATTTTCACAGATAAGAAAATTTAAGATAAAAAAAGAGTGAGTTTTCACTTTTTTACAAATACTAAAAAATGAAACCAGGTTTTAAATTAAGATCTCGAGTGATTTTCACATCATATTGCCTTTCACCATAGATCATATTTATTATAAGTACTTTAGTATAACAAAGAATATGGATATATCCAAGTGTGAATATATTTCTGAAAGGGATGAAGATATTATTTCAGGGAACCAGCAGTTAGTGTAATGGCTATGTCGCTGGACTCCCACGTAGTCGACCGCGGTTCGTGTCCCAGACCCGGTGGCTTAAAAACTCACGCCAGGCACATGTGTGTGCATGCCCAAGATCCCGAGAGGAGAATGGACGAGAAGGGATTGCGGCGTGACCATCCCCTCTGAGGGGTGATTTCTTGCTTTCTGTCTCTATGTCTCTCTCTGTCTGTCTGGCGAGCACACGTGCCCTATAGCGAAAAAACCTCTCAAAAAAAAAAAAAGATATTATTTCACAGGAAGTTGATACTCAGAATAAATTTTTAGAAAGGACTTGTTTAGCTGTTTATTGATTTTGAAGTACACAGACCTATTGATATGAGAAAATGTGGATAAAAGTTATCACTTGGATCCTAGCGAACCAACCAGAAGGCTCTATCATCATCTCTAGCATTTCAGGAATTTTCCCAAATAAAACAATGTGTTGGTAGTGCTATGTGACATCGTAAGCCAATGGAAGAAAAACCTTTATGTTTGGAACCTTAATTAATGTCCCTGACAATTTACATAACTAAAGAAACAAAGATTTAGAAAAACTACATTTTTAAAATGGGCATCTTTAAACAGCTCCTAACCATCAATTATGCAAATCAACCAAGATGTGACTCTAAATGTTGTCTGTGAACAGTAGAAAGCAGTGTTGTAATGGGTTCAAAGGTCAGACAGACCTATATTCTGAGATGGGTCCATTGACCACTCAGTTACAGAACCTCTGGTCTGTATAACGGAAATAACAACAATGCCACCTTGCTCAGGGTGTATCAGTTTTAAAAATAATACTGAGTTAATATTCAATAACAGGAAGCTATACTAATTGTTCAACAGTTTGAATAATTGTTCTTTAATGAATGAGTAACTCTCTAAAGTATAGAGGTCTTACACGGTATTTGGCATTGAGTACTCCAAAGGAATATAGTACATTATTGGAGCATAGAGGCCCTGTTAAAGTTTGGGATAACATTTACATTTTAGAATATTCCTTTTTCAATATTTTATGTATTCATTCAACATTTATTGAAGGAACACTTACTTGGCATGCTCTGGACACTCGTCAGTCACCTTAGCTTCTGTGTCCTACCTAAGGAGGCCTGTTTGAGTGCATGCAGCTGGGGGTTCCATCTGCATGTCAAGAGGTAGTTCAAGCAACATCTTGTCAGGGCAGCTTTCTCCACTTCCTCAAAGCACTTTCTCCATTCTTTTGGGTACCCAAGGGTTTTTGTGCTGACCTTTTCTGTAGAGTTGAAGTTGATGCATTTTAATTGCCCAATTATTTTGTCTAAAAAGACCTTAAAGTATTACTTTAACTCTCATTTTATCTAATATGTCTGTTGTCTGTATTCTCTGTACTACACCTAATGCCCAGCACATGATGTCAAGCTGAATGAATAAATGAAGGATTACGATGTCCAACTTTAGTGTGCTAACTGGTCAACTGGCTAGAATAGGCAGTTTAAGTATATTCTCCATAGTCCTTTCACAAAGTAGACTATAAAAGCATCAAGTAAACTCTCACGTATATGAAAATTTAGTAGTCATTAAAAATAATTAAGTTTATTATAATTGTTGGGTCTTAAAATTTTTTTATACATGATTATATAAAGAAAGTAGAGTACAAAATAGAATGTTTAATAATCTATTTCAAATGCATAGGCATGTATATTCACAAATAAATGTGTTTATTAACAGAGGTGTCCCCCAGCCCTGATATGTAAATAACTAAGTATATAAAGCAAATTGTAACTTCTGTAGTAATGGTGGTTTAATATTTGGAAATGAAGAACACCAAGAATATAGTGACTGCAAGAGCAGTCCTCCTTAATCCTTGAATATGTGGCATTAGTACCATGTGTGACATAGGTATGTGTTCAATGAATGGGTTGTTAGATTCTGCTGTTTAGAATACAATTATGGTGGCTTTATAAAGAATAAGTAGGATTGCAATTTGCAATGTTTGGGAATAAAAGCACTCAATTCATAGGTAACAAACCAAGAAAGGCACAGAAGTAAGAAGTTAAAAGAACCTTCAAAAAATAGTTATTCTAGTCCTTATTACTGATGTAGAAAATACCTGAAGCTGAGCACACCGCTCACAGGAGAGACACAAAAACCAGAAAGAAAGAAATCACCCCCTAGGTGGGATAGTCACACCACAATCCTTTTTTTCCATTCTCCTCTCAAGATCTTGGGCAGGCACGCAGGCACACACGCCCGGCATGAGTTTTAAGCCACTGAGTCCAGGACTTGAACAGACAGCAGTTGACTATGTGGGAGTTCAGTGATGTTACCATTCCACCATCTGCTGGTCCCCTGATACTTTAATCTTAATCTTCTCCCAAAGGCCCTACCTTTCAACTTCGTACTTAATTTTTTTTTAATTTATTCACCACTTATTTTAGTTAGACCAGAGACCAACACACACACACACACACACACACAGAGAGAGAGAGAGAGAGAGAGAGAGAGAGAGAGAGAGAGAGAGAGAGAAAGCGAGAGAGAAAAAGTGGAAAAGCAAGCCACCATGTCCAGGACTTGAACTATGGTCAGCCATGTGGGAGTGTCCAGCACCTTAATCACCACACCACCTGCTGGTCCCCATACTTAAAATTTTTTGTCATCTTCTTCTTCCTCCTTATTCTTCCTTTGTTTTCTTCCACCTTCCTACTTCTACCTTCCTTCTGCCTTCCTATTCCTCCTTCTTGCTGGAGTATACATGTGCTCACCAGAAAGAGAGACAGGGAGAGAAGGAAAGAGAAAGCAACACCCAATGGGAATGGTCATGCCACAATCCCTTCTCCTCTTTTCTGCATTTTGGACATGTATGTATATGTACCTTGCACGATTTTCAAGGCTGAGGAGCCAGAATTCAAACCATGATCCACCATGTGATATCTAACTCCCTTAACCACTAGGCTACTGGCAGCTAAAGTTTTCACTTTCTTAAACCTATCACAACCAACTTTTGGTCCATGAATTTTTGGAAGCACAATCAAATCATAGCATACATCAGTAGTTAAGACACCACTAAAATCCTAAAAACACAACTAACCTTCATTGAGTGCTTACCATGTACCACATTGTACATGCCACTGCCTTAGGACCTAGGTGAGACAGACAGGGCAGACATGACAACCACCTCGAGGAGCACACAGTCTAGATAGCAGAACCTAAATATGAAAAAGAAATCCTATAATGAAATTATCCTATCAGGAATCAGAAGACTTGTCATGGGACCAGTAGATGGTGTAATGGTTACGTCTCTGGAGTCCCATATAGTCAACTGTGGTTTGAGTCCTGGACCTGGTGGCTTAAAATTCATGCTGAGTGAGTGCATGTGCATGTCCAAATTCCTAAGAGGAGATCGGGGATGGAGGGATTGTGGCCATGGCCATCCCCCCTGGTGGGTTGATTTCTTGCTTTCTGTCTGTCTTTGTCTCTTCAGCAAGCACACGTGTCCTATAGTGAAAACCTCTCTTTAAAAAAAAAAAAAAAGACATGTCATCATGTCCTGACTTTAGTTCATGATTCTTGTGTGATCTTAGGAAAGTTTCTGAACCTCATTTTCCTCCCTTACAAATTGACAGCAATACCACTTTCCTTATAAGAATGTGAAATTATGTATATAAACTACAATATATTATATGCAGACTAGCCCTTCTGAAGAGAGTACAGCATAAGGAGCTTATTAAAATAACACATAATGCTTTTGTTCTTTACCTACTCTTTTTGAAATGCTCTCTAATATTGGCACTATCTCATCATTTCTCCTGTGGTCTGCTGAGTTCATTGGAACCCAGGTTAGGTGCAAAACATTCAAGGAAGAGATGGCTAGCCTGCCTCACTTATCAGCTGTGCAGTAATTGTATTTTCTGGTGTGTCTGCTTGGCTGTATTTTCCAGTAGGGCTTTCCCTTCACTCAGCTTCCCAAGACTCCCCTGGGCCATCTTGCTAAGAAGGCTGCCCTGACCCTCATGCCCTCAACCCAGATGTCTTGCCAACTCGGCAGCCCAGAAACAGTCCAACCGGAAGGGTGGCAGCATGGCAGATCTCAAAGGCTTCAGGAATGAATAGCAGATTGCTTCCCTGCTGGTGACTGCAAGGCTGGAGCTTACTCAGAAAGGACTCCTGCCTTTCTGAGTAATGGAAGGAGGTAAACTCAGAAATCAGAGAAATGCCTTGCAGTCTGTTCTCACAATCAGATGGGATGACAGGGGGGGATCTGTCTGTTTCAGGGTTTCTTTTCACATTGTTGGACTGTGACAAGTTTTCAAAATGCTCTCTGTTTTTTTTCCTAATAAAACAGAATGAATTCCCTGGAACAGCAGTTCCATCATGAGAGCCGTCTTTGTCCCAGTTCTCACAGATGTTTTTGATGTTGGTGTTATTAGACCTAGCTCTTATACCAGTCTACACTTGCTATGTTAATTCATGAGTTTCTCTCCCTTTTCCTAAGTCCTGAACTCCTTGCAGACAGGATCATCTCTGGCACATAGCACAGACCAAGCACCAAACCCTGGCATATAGGAGACACTCATTAAATACTTCTTAGACTAAAGTGTTATGTAGTTGATAATTCTGGGCCAGACAGCCATCTGCTGGGTTATCAATAATACATATATATATACATATATATATATACATATGTATTTGAGGTTTTCGCTATAGGACACGTGAGCTCGCCAGAAAGGCAGAGACAGAGTGACAGAAAGCGAGAAATCACCCCCCAGGGGAGATGGCCATGCCACAATCCTTCTCCTCCATTCTCCTCTCAGGATTTTGGGCACGCACGCACACATGCCCAGAGTGAGTTTAAGCTACCGGGTCGGGGGCTCGAACCGCAGTCAACTACATGGGAATCCAACGACATAGCCATTACGTTAACTGCTGGCCCCTCAATAATATTTTTATGGGGAATAAAATATCAATCTAAGAGGGTAGGATTGCATTATATAACATAATGAAGGAGCCATGTACTATGACTAGTAACATAAATAATGTTTCTCCTACAATATGGGAACTTTCCCACTTTGTAAGATTAATGTGTTTTAGTATTAAGAAAATTAAATTGTTTCAATTAAAACATTGATATTTTAAAATAGCTCTAAGAAAATAAAGAAACAGTTGTTATTGTTGCTGAATTTTTAACTCTTTTAGTGCCTTGCAGTGCAGATGGAAGGTCCCATGGGGCAACACTGAATAATTAACACAGAAGGATATTTAACCAAGGCAGGCTGAAGCAGCATGACTATAGGAATGGGTCTCATAATTGTAGAGAACCAAAGATTAGAGCCACTGAAATGGCATCAAATATCAGATCTAATCGATGAAGAAGACTATGAAATAAATCAGAAAGCCAGAAATCAGGAGACTAGGAGGCAATAAATCATGTGATTAAGATCACAGATTTTAGTAGCAGACATGCTCATTTTGAATCCTAAAGGTTCTACATCTAGCTACATGATCTCTGACAAGCTGCTGCTTCTCCCCTAAGCCTTCCTTTTCTCAGCTACAAAATAGTACTGATACTGGTAGCTGTAGGAAGTTGTAGCTGTAATTGTTAGTATGATATCTTTATAAACGCTCATCAACATTTGTAGCAGACACTTATAAAACAGACAAGGTCCTTGCCATTAGAATGTATGCATTCTAATAGGGCAGAACATAAGTAAACCAGGAACTAAAAAAGAAAGGAAGAAAGCATGTAAGCATAAAATTCAACTAAGTACTATGATATGATACAAAAATATATATGTTATAGAGAATCACTCATAAGAAAGTTCAAATTGAAATAGGTAAGTCCTACCCAGCCTCTTTGAGAAAGTAAGATATCACTTAATACCAAGTTCACAGCACAACCAGAAAAGGAACTGTGTGGTGTTAACTCAAGTCTTTGGGGCAAGTGTTTTAGGAAGTAGAAAGAGCAAATTCAAAAGGCCTATGACAGGATGGGGCTGGCAAGTGGCGTGGTGGTTAAGGGTGCTGGACTCCCACATGACTGACCGCAGTTCAAGGCCCAAATCTGGCGGCTTCCTTTCTCCCTCCCTCCCTCTCTCCTTCCTTCCCTCTCTCTCTTTCTCTGTCCCTCTCTGGTCAAATTAAATAATAAATAAAAGTTAAATAATTCTTAAAAAAAAAAAAAAAAGGCCTCTGGCAGGAATGAGTTTGTCTTGCCTCAAGATTGGAAAGGAGACTAGCAAAGCTAAAGATTGTAAAGAAAGGAAACCTGGTATAAGACGAGGTTGAGAGACTAGAAGATCCCCAAGTACAGTGAAAAAACTTAAATTAGTTTAATCCAAGTACTGAAATAATTTTAAGAAGATTCACATATCTAAAAGTCATACTAGCTGCTGTGACAAATGGATTGTTGAAGCAAGAATTTCAGAAGGGACATGGTTTACTCTATTGCATTGGTCTAAGGGACACAGAACAGTGATTTCAACCAGACAAGTGGATGTCGGTAAGAAGACTGAGTCTATGTGCCTTTCAGAGATAAAACCAACAGGACTCATCAAGGGGTTGGGTGATGATATAAATCTAATTGATAATTTAAAATTAAGGAAGGAAGGGAGGAGCAAAGGAAGGATAGGGAAAAAAGAAAGAAAAGTAAAGGAATCAAGGATGACTCCTAGGATTAGAAACATTAGCAAGGGTAGTGGTGCTGTGTACTAAAGTAAAAAATGATTAGACAAGTGTAAATTTAGTAAAGAAAGTGAATTAAAGTTCTTTTTGAAATATCGAAGTGTCCTTTTTGGATATGGCAAGTATATATCCAAGAGAGGCTTGCAAGGAAGTCAGCTGGATATTGAAATGTGAAGCACTAAAGACAGAATAAAGATGTATTTAGTGATTTTTAGCCTTATTTATTTAGCATTGTTTAATTAAGTGGCATTACTTATTTAATTTTAAAAAATTAAATTAGATTTAATTATTAAGCAACATTTAAAATCATGAGAGCATGACTGACATCCCCTAGGGACCAAGTAGGAAGGGCCCAAACAGTCTGGCTGACCCTCCTTAAGAGAATGAACAGACACCGTTAAGTCAGCACAAAAGGCTGAAAACTCATTGACCGGTGAAGAAAAAGGGAAATGGGGATATTAAAGCAAAAATGTCACATAGGCCAAAAATTTCAGGAGTAAAGTGGACAAAAGTGCTCCTAAGAAATCAGCAAAATGAGGAGAATACCCATTGGGTCTGAAAACATGAGGGTGGTTGTGCCCTTGACCATAGTAGGTTCAGTAGAATGGAAGTGTCAGGAACCAGACTGCAGTGGGCTCTCAACTCTTTTAAAAGGTTTTGATGAGAGGGAGAACAGAGAAATGAGACACAAGGAAAGGAATGTGAGATCAAAGGAGGATTTGACAGGAAGGATAAAAATGGAAAGGAAGTTTGTGGAAGTTTTGAAAAAGAATTATGTAAATCATCTTTTGTTTATGTCATTTAATGTAGCAGAGTTTGCTGCATTTAAGAAATGTGCTGGGCTAAGAAACCGGAAAGAACTGTAACATCCTGAGTTTCATGACTTAAATGCTTGATTGTATGAAGGCATGTCCCATATATATTATCTTTTTATGATAGACAAGGAATTTGTTAAGTTATACAAAGCTTTTGAATTTGTAATGATCAAATAGAGGCTCAAACATAGTGGTATGAGAGAGGATGTCCAGTCGCTGAGGCCCCATGGGAGGCTCATAATTCCCAGCCCAACTTAGATTATGTGAGGGGTTGGGAAGGGGGTTGGGAAGGGGACTGGGAAACACCCATGGTCCTGGCTGTCTGGAAGATCGGGCAGGAGGAACATGACATGGCAAGATTCCATTAAAAATCTCTCTCTCCCTCTCATTCCTTCTCTCATAAAACTAAGTAAATAATAGAAAGGACAAGAAATCACTTGAGAGACACAATTTAAGGCAAACTTTTTTTAGAATAAAGTTTTCTTTAGTAATGAGACAAGTGACTAGGTTTATAACTTGAAATTTACTAAAGAAAAGAAAAAAAGTTGAAAGTGGAGAAGGTCTATATGCTTTAAAAAGTAGACTGTGAAAAAAATAAATGGCTTACATTCTCAAAGATAACATTGTCTAGGGGAAATTACCCCATATTTTCCTGAAAAGAAAAACTAATCAATGAATAATAGTTGGTGTATAAAATATCCATAAGAAATGCTAATTTAAGAAAACCTTATTTGTCAAATTATTCATAAAATATCTTTTTATCATATGACTGCTCAATAACGTAATTTAAGTGACATGAAGGTTTCATAAAGAATCAGAACAAAATTTCTGCGTGTAAGGTTGGCAAAGCAAAAAACAGAGAATAGCAAGGACAGAGAACACAAATGTTCTTTCCATCCTAAAGTAAAACATACCCAAGATTAATCTTGTCAGGTACAAAATGTCACAATAATCTAGAATAGCAATAATCTACTAGAAGACTTTGTTGGAAACTTAAGAATTCAGGAATCCTAAGAGGAAATGGCAGTAATGAAGGGAATTTTCTGTACCTCTGCCCATATACCAAGTAATCTCTCAAGGGAAAGATAAGTGTATTTATCAAAAGAAAAGAAGTGTTTCATGTTTTTGTTTTGTTTTAAATGCTTTACCCACTTTTCCTAAAATAGCGAAGCTCCTTTAATCTCAGGGAGAAAAGCAGACAAGCAGCAGAACATGCTTCAAGATTTACAGTATGAGATTTTCTTTTATCAAACCAAGAATAAAATGCTTTGGAAAATGGAAATAAGACTTACGAAATCCCTTAACCTCAATGATTCCTGTTCAGTGGGGTCTCCTGATACAAGGTGATCAGTTGCCATACCGGTTAAACCACCAAACCGTAATTACATCCTCAATACTCAGTGTTGAAGCATGAGGTGAGAGAAGGAAACATGGAGAAAATCCCTCATTGCAGTGACATCTTTCTATTAATAATTTCATGTCCCTCAGGTAAGCCACCCACATTGCTGGCCCTCTTTATCTTCACTGTGAAATGAGAAGACTAGCTCTTTTGATTCCAGTGCTCTCTCACTAACTTGTGTTCTGCGATGAAGGGGAGAGATTTACTTTTAAGAACATTTTGTCATTTAAAAAATATACTTCATTTTGTATGTGCAATTATAAAGTTGGTATATGACTTTCTATTTGAGCTAAGTATTAGACTAAGTGAGCTGAAAATTCCCTTGAAACAGATAAAAATGCAGTACGTTTATTTTACATGATTATCTCACCAAACAGTAAGGCTAATCTCCAGAATTCCTATTGTATCTCATCAGGATCCTGGACACCACACACATGTCCGGCATGTTTTTTCTAGCCACTAGGGCAGGGATTCGAACCACAGTCAGCTATGTGTGATTGGGGTCTCTCTGCACAACACTTAACCACTCTGCTATAAAGTCAGTCCTTTCTTTTATTAGTTCTTAAAGGTGAAAGATTAGATCATTAATTTTAGACTATTATTCTTTCATAAGATTATAAATTTATATCTAAGCAATGTTCTGCTACATACCACAAATTCGACTATGCTGTTTCTATTCCATTCAGTGACAAATATTTGTGAATACGTTATCTCATTATTTTTATTCTCTTACCTCCCCAATTGCTTTATGTTTTCTTTGTACACTGTTTCTGTTGTACCTTTTTCTCCTTCTCCTTCAAGTTCCCTTCCCCTTCCTTATTTTCCTCCTCCTTTTATTTATTTATTTATTTCTTCTCTAAACTTTTGTTATCTGCAGCTTACATGCTTACTTATTTTGAAAATTTGTCAATCACTATTTCTTCAGAGTCCTCTTTATTACTCTCATCTCTTCAGCTTTTCTCTGGGTTCCCTCTTCTTCTTTCCTTTCACTCTCCTCTCTCTCTCTCGCTTTTGGATTCTAATTAGACTTCTACTTGAACATTTGATTTCACCCCTCTCAACTCTTGGATGCTCTGTTCTTGTATACACATTGTATTTTCCTTGTGTTTCAACTTTAATGACATTTGAGGTTAAGTCTTATACAATTTTCAAGTTCACTGATTCTCTCCTATGGTATGAAATATTTGCTGATAAACCTGTTAAAAGAAGTATACATTTCTGACAAGGTGTGTTTTCCCCTGGATTTTTCACTTTAGTCATTTAGCAGTTTCCATACCTAAGCTGAGATTTACCAACTGTTTATATATGTAGTGAACATTTAAAACTATATTCCTTAACAGTAATATTTATTACTTTTAGACATATTCTTGCTATGTCATGGTCCTTCTGCCTCAATATCTCAAGTCACTATGACTACAAGCATGCAACACACCAGTTTTAAGGGTGGATAGAGAATCAAACTGGAGCCTTCTCTGTGGCCGCAGCCTTCCAAGTAGCAATGTCTATACATGCGCACCACTGCAACTGGGCCATAATTTTCATTTCGAAGTATTTGTTTTAGAAATTCAATATCTGGGACCAGCAGTTAGCATAACGGCTATGTCACTGAACTCCCATGTAGTCGATGGCATTTGAGTCCCAGACCCAGTGGCTTAAACTCACACCGGGTGCGTGTGCTTGTGTGCCCAAGATCCCAAGAGGAGAATGGAGGAAAAGGGATTGTGGTGTGGACATCCTCCCTGGGGGGTGATTTCTTGCTCTCTGTCTCTGTCTTTTTGGGGAGCGATGTGCCCTATAGCAAAATCCTCTCCAAAAAAAAAGAAAGAAATTCAACATCTGGGCTTTCTTTATCTTTGACTCTGTTCTTTTTTTTTCTTAACAAGTTTTTGTTTTTTGTTTTGTGTGTTTGTGTGTGTGTGTGTGTGTTTTGGTTTCATTTGGTTTGTGTTTTTATGTTCCTTGCAAGTATTGAATGACTGTCAGACACTGAGTATAACAGAACAGTAAAGACAGTAAATAACATTGATGACACATGTTAGTAGGCTGCAACTCCCCACCAAGATAACAGAGCATGGCCAAAGAAACATTTATTCTTGGGCCAGCAGGTGGTGGTTAAGGCAACTGGATGTCACATGGCCAACCAAACAGTACAAATCCCAAACCCAGTGACTTGAGAAACTTAAAAAGTTTTGACCAAAGCAGGATCACAGGTCACTGAGAACCAATAATCATTTACTTAACTACATTGATAATCAAAGTATTTTAATACCAAGTATAGAAAATTATATAGTTAAAAGTTAGCCTTTTAAAGCTCAGTTTCCCTAAGTAATCAATATTCAAAAAACAAACACTGTTTTAGGCAAGCTTTCAAGATGTAAAGAAAAATTTCTTATCCTGTGATTGCAGATTGATACTTTAATAAAAAATACTCTTTCAAAATAGGGGAAAATAATTTTTGACCTGTTATTTTAAAATCCAAAAATATTTTCTTCAAATTTTAGCCATTTTGTCATATGTCAAAATCTTTTCATATACTTACCTTCATCATTCTTTATAAATCCCTCTCAGACTTTCGAGACATGCTTTAGACCTTCAGTATTTGCTTTTTCTTCCTTTCTTTCCATTCTGTAGTAGTCCAGCCATTTTAATTTAGCACAAAAATTTTACCACATCTTTCCTATACAAAAATGTTTTCTTTTTATCAGAAATATCTCTTTACCCTGGGACCAGCAGGTGGTGTGGTGGTTAAGGCGCTGGACACTCCCACATGGCCAACCAGGGTTCGAGTCCTGAATCTGGTGGCTTGCTTTCTCACTTCCTCTCTCTCTCACTCTCAACCTTTCTCTCTCTCTGGTAAAATTAAAAAATGAATGAATGAATAAATAAAATAAAATAAATAATTATTTAAAAAAAAAGAAATATCTCTTTACCCTTACAAGATATCTTATCACATTTTTCCTTTGTCCTTACTGTTTTATTTCTACCTTATTTCCCTTTGAATAAGTTTATTCTTGAAACAACTTTAAACAATCTGATTTAGACTAAAGTCCTTATAGTAACCAGAATTTTAACACTTAATAACCTTAATTTTTAGGAAGAAATTTGAATTGTCATCTAATAGGTTGTGAGTATGCAATTTTTAAAACTATTTGTTTTCTGGACAGATTTTTTTCAATGTAGAACAAAATGGTCTCATTAACTGACCCAATATCTTCTATTCTCTGTAAAATTTAAGAAACCAAAAGTGAACATTATACTTATCAATCCAAATATTTTAACTCACTTAAAGATGATGCAGACATTTGATGAATATGTTATTTAATGTCTCATAGTGTTAAGCTCTGAAGTGATGCAAAAAGCCCATAGACAAACATCCAATTTACAATCACCTAATTCACTTCTAAAACGATATGCCCCAGCCATCTGTGTAAACCAAGCTCCCAAAAATGCTAGTTATTTTTATTGTTGTTAATCATTTTCCTGGCATGTTAAATATTCACCCTAAGTTGCCAATAACTCAGAAAATAGAGTTTTTTTAATTAAACAATTTTATGGACTACATGGACACATATAAGCCTATATAGGAGGGGTCTTTTTTTTTTTTTTTTTTTTTTTTTTAAGGACACATGAGAATTTTATTTTCGTTTAACCATAAGCTTGCCAACTTCTTAATGAACAGCATTACTCTTCTGCGTGATACCCAGCTGCACCCACATTAGAAATTTAGTAAAAATTACATAATGATTCCACTTTGAAGTTTTATCCATAAGTTAACACGCTTTGACCAAGTCTAACCACATATCAGATAAACTTCATAGAAGGAATTCTTTCTTAATGAAGAATTCTTACTATTTCTTCTTTTAAAAATATTCTACCTTAATTCTGATATAATTATATATTTAGATTTCAACTTACATATGTAAGATCACAGCCAAGGAGGTTAGTCACAATTTAAAATTTTATCACCACCTATTTTTACCATCTTCTCATATCTATCACTTTACTTATGACTTTATGACTTTACTTCCATCCTGATGTATGAATTTGTTTAAATGTAATAATTAAGGGCCTTTTCTCTTTTGGAGGGGTATAATAAAAAAATTAAATAACACATTAAAGATATTACTAAAGATAGTTCACATTTTAATTATGGCATCTACAATGAATATCTATAGGAATTTTTCTAATTAACTTTGAAATCTCACAACCTCCATTTAAGGAAATATTCTCTTTGAAATAATTAAACTGAATACTTTAACAATTAGAAACTTAGTCTCAAGACCCTATTTCCATAATAAAATACTTTAACAAAGTTCCTAAATATGTTCTAAATAAATTTTCTTGACTATAAGATGCCAAGAATATGGAAACGTGTTTACTGTAATAGGACAATTAGTGACATCAGTTTCCCACCAAAGTCATTTGTGGAGGATTATATCGGCCATTTCCACTGGTTAGCAGGAGGTTCTTCCACTAATGGCTCCCATGGTTTCCATTTCATCATTTTTCTCACCAGACTTAGTTCATTTTCTGCCTGAAGAATCACCTCTTCTATTTGACCACCCTGAAGTTGATCTTCTAATTTTTTAACATCTGATTCAGCTTTCACCATACCCAGCCTGTCATTTGTTATCTGCTCTGTATATTTTCTATATGCTGCATTTTTAGGCATTTGCTGAAGAATTTCAAGAATCTTTGCATATAATATTTTCAGGCGCTCATGTGGACTGTCGGACACAGCCAACCCCACGAGACCCGTGGTCTTCTTCAGCAAACCCACCATGACAGCCCAGACGCCACGCAGCCTTCTCTAGGAGGGGGTCTTTAAAATATTTATGGAAAATGTACATGTTCCTGTGTATGCTTTCACGCATTCTTATACATACACACATACACAAAAGAATTCATACAACTTCTATAGAGGCTGAGTTTTTTTTTTAATCTCTTTAACTCTTTTTTACCTTTTCTGTAGCTATGAGAGATTTACAATTTAGCCAGAATTAGCTGAACCTGAGTAAGAAAGACAAAAGCTCTAAACAGCCTTGAATCCTTCTCCCTTATCTTCAAGTCATGGTGTGTGTGTGTGTGTGTGTGTGTAGGTGTCAAACAGGACAGAGAAAAGAGGGGAAAAAAATACACAGAGAACTAAGAAGGTTTAAATCTGCCAGAAAGACATGAATTGACCACAAGATCATATGCCTGCTAATATTCAATCCAAGGGATTTTGAGATGGTGGGGAAGAGATGCACCTTTATTTATTTCTTTAAGAGAGACTTTTGCTATAGGCACATGTGCTCACTGGATAGACAGAAAGCAAGAAATCACCCCTCAGGGCGGATGGCCAGGCTACAATCCCTTCTCTTCCAGTCTCCTGTAGGGACTTTGGGCACTCACACACATGCACCCTGCATGAGGTTTAAGCCACCCATTCTGGGACTCCAACCGTGGTAGACAAGGTGGGAGTCTAGCGAAGTAACCATTATGCTGCCTGCTGTTCCTGCACCGCATTACTGATTCAGTCGCAAACAGACCTGGTGTCCTCCAAATCTTATCCTGTCTTCCCTCCTTCAAACGGTACCTCAAATGCACAAACAAATCTCCCCTGCCCAAACAAGTGGCCAAAAGTGGTGACTGCCCTCCCTACCTCCCCACCCCAAGGGCAAAAAACAAACAAACAAACAAACAAACAAAACACCAAATGCCAAATTGGCTCCTTGGGAACCCAAACGGCAGAAAAGAGTTCCTCCTGAAACCCACACCCCACGTTGGCTTCCTAGGAGCCCAAAAGGCAGAGACAGAGAAGAAGGGTCTAACAGCACTGTGGGTAGGACTTGGCAGGAAGCAAGTCCAAGCTCAGTTCTCAAGAGTTGTTTCTTCTAGCATCAAACTTTCCCCATCTGCAGGAGGTCACAGGTAACGGGAGTGGTTCGAATTGAGACAAGCCAGATTTCCCTTCCGTGGTGCCAAATGGTTCCTTCTCTCCAACATTAGAACTTATGTTACCCACATAAACACACGCACAGACACAAACTGCAACACTGACACCACCAACTTCCAAAGGCCATAGTTTCTAGAAGTTCACCTCAAAGCAAGCCAACCTGGCGCCCTTCCCATAGCGCCCCAAATGGTTCCTTCTCTGGAACAGAAACTGAAAGGGAAAGGGTTGTGATTCTCTGGTTCCAATCCAGTTTCACTTACCCCCAAAGGGATGCCTCAGCTGCTGGCAAGTCTCAGTAGCAAGCACCCAGAAAGTCCGGCAACTAAACTGGTTCCATCAGCCACAGGAAGTTTCTAGCCGTAATTCCTGCCCAGGCCCTGCTCACAGTGTCAGCTGTTACCAACTAACTAAGCCAATTGCTTCTACCTGGGGTCAATGAAAGGCGAGGCAGAAGCTGGAGAAGACAGTTTATCTCTACAACCAGTTTCAGGCACTTATAAAACCGTCTCCAAAAACTCAGCGTGTGTTTGGTATTTATAGATACAAGATACAAGCACGTGCAAATCATTCCTCACTACCAATCAAAGTCAATTGCTTTCCCCTGAGTAATTATCCTGATTCCATTGCTTTCTCCTAAGTAATTATCCTGATTCTTCTTCTTCTTCTTTTTTTTTTTTTTTTTTTAATACCTATTCCTGGTTTCTCATCTCTTCCTCAAACAGATCTCCCTGTGATTCAGCACTTGGTCAAATTATTGTCCTTAGAAGTCTCTCTTGATTTCAAAATGGATGCAGTCTTGCTTAACCTTAAGTGGGCCTGGTTCACACTCAGAGTGAATGAGCCTAAAATTAGCCACATCTACAGATCCACAGATTTGTCAAAAGTGAATCTCAAGAATACAAAAGTTCACTGACTTGGAGCATTCTCTAACACCTTCTCTACTCAACTAGACTTCTTTTCTTACAAGCTTAGAGCTCATCTTATCTTTCTGAGAATTAAATTGTGCCCTGTTATGTAAAATATTTGTCTAGAACACTTGTACTTTGTCTAACTCTTCTCAGTCTCTTTCCTCCAGAAGATTGACACTATTTAAACTTCTATCATGGATAGAAATACCAAGAAGGCAGACAACATAAAACTGTGACCTCAGTCACCCGTCTGACTCTAAATAACAGATCTCACACTAAATTAAGGTCTCCTGGAAACAATTAGAAAATAATACCCAAAGGGTCTAGAAATAGATGTGGCTACATTGAAGGATGTAATGCAATTAGGTTTAAAAAAAAAAAGAAAAGTTAAAGGAAATAAGACCAAAGAATGAGTTGTCAAGGCCTGTGACAAAGTAATCCAAAGTCGAACATGCCTTGAACGCTCATGTTTGCATCCTGGGATACCCCAACAAGGGGCTTACTTTACCTGAAAGCAGGACTTTCATCAGGCTGACCTTTCCTGTGATCCCATCCTCTTCCCACCACCCCCATACTGTCATTCTACCAGTTTCCCAGCACATCTGAACAAACCTCAAGGAGTAATGACAGGAACATTTTGAACTTCCTAAAAATATATTCTACTACTGTTAAACTAAACCTCTTCCAGTGTTAACTAAAAATCATTCTCTATTCTTAAATTAAGTTTTCTGTATTATAAGATCATGGGAGGAACCAGCAGTTAGCGTAATGGCTATGTCGCTGGACTCCCATGTAGCCGACAGCAGTTCGAGTCCCGGACCCAGCGACTTAAAACTCACGCCAGATGTGTGTGCGTGTGTGCCCAAGATCCCAAGAGGAGAATGGAGGAAAAGGGATTGTGGTGTGGCCATCCTTCCTGGGGGGTGATTTCTCGCTTCCTATCTCTCTGTCTCTGTCTTTCTGGCAAGCGCACGCGCCCTATAGCAAAAACCTCTCAAAAAAAAAAAAAAAAAGAGCATGGGATGTGGACTCAGATGAGTCCAAATTAATTCCCATCCCTGATGTTTACTATTTATATGATGGTGGACACATTACTTTCAGAACTTATGTTTTCTATCACAGAAAATAAATAATGTCTACTTGTAGAGGTTCTTTGGAGATTAAAAAAGGACTGTATACACATGGATATATACATATATATACACAGGCAGAACTAATCAATAATAAATTGTGCCTAAGGGATCCCAGATATTAGACTTTCTAGAGAAAGTTTTTTTTTTTTTTAAGAGGTTTTTCCATAGGGTGCATGCACTTGCCAGAGAAGGACAGAGAAGGAGAGGAGACAGAGACAATGAGAGGGAAAGTGAGAAATCACCCCCAACGGAGATTGCCATGCCTCAATCCCTCTCCTCCATTCTCCTCCTGGGATCTTGGGCACACATGCACATGCACTCAAAGTGATTTTCAAGCCACCAGGTCTGGGACTCAAACTGTGATCATCATGCGGGAGTCTAGCATGATGCCACCTGCTGGCCCCTCTAGACAAAGATTTTAACCTGCTAGTTTAAATATGTTCAGTGAGCCAAAGTAAACTGTCTATAGAACAAAAGAAAAGAATTATCTCACCAAGTAGAAAACATCAATAAAGAGATAAAAATTATTATTATGAGAAACCAAATAGAACTTTGCAGCTGTGTAAAAACGGACCACCAACTGGATTTGACATCCAGGCCATCATTCGCTGACCACTGAGGATTAGTATTTTTCCAGATGGTAAACCCTGATGCTCAGCTATACTTTGTTTGCACAATGGATTTGTAGAAACCAGAATCCATGGGTCCTTTTTGAACTGTAACAGGTACTTCAGAACATGATCTCAACAATAATCTTTCAAAATGGCTCATGTATTTTGTAAAAACAACTTGAAATGTAAATACTGTATTTGTATTATAAGAGTTAAGTATTTCAAAAGCTTATCTCATAAATAGCTAAATCTTTTTGTTAAAAAAAAGAAAATAGTGTTACTGTCCATTCTAACCCTCAGAATTCCTCTCCCTGTGTCACTAGGCTGAGAGGGAAAGATATTAGGTCATCGGGAAAGTCAAGACACATTTTTCCATTAAAAAACAGAAAAATACATCATGGCTTTCCTGATGACCTAATATCTTCATAGGTGCTATTTTTCTTGATAGTCCTTACTTGGGCTCTTCTCATTTCATGAATTTTATTACTAGCCACTGGAGAAAACAGTAATAATTCATAACAGCTTGAAACACTTATAGAGATTTCAATTCTCACGGTCATGAGACCCCTTGGATTATATTCCTGGCTCTTCTTAAGACGGTTTATGTTTGCTCCTTTGATCTTCTACCCTCTGTTATTTGTTGTTCATTTTCAGAAAGGGTTTCACTAATCTCTCATCTGTCATAGGTCATCCCTTAGCACAGGAAATAGGAATTCTTTCCTCTGTATTGTGTTCCTTCCCATAGTGAAGATTCAATAAGAAACAAATTAATAGGTTTCTCAGTTGCTGGAAGGCACATATACTGACCAGTGAGAGAGAAAGAGAAAAGGCACTCTCCAATGGGGGGTGGTCACACTGGAATTCCTTCTCCTCCATGGTCCATCCCGTAGGGATTCAGAGCATACACACATATGCACTCCACATGTC
The DNA here is from genome assembly GCA_026018925.1 of Tupaia tana. NCBI lineage: Eukaryota > Metazoa > Chordata > Mammalia > Scandentia > Tupaiidae > Tupaia > Tupaia tana. The sequence continues at coordinate 79,418,514 of JAKSZU010000015.1, forward strand.
TTTCAAGTTGCCGGGTCGAGGATTTGAACCACAGTTGGCCATGTGGATCCAGCTCTCTTAACCACTGGGCTAAGAAACTGCCTGGTAATTTATATTTTTAACTTTTTATTGTGTAACACTTCGACCACTAGGCTTTGGAAGGAATGATTTCATTTGTCTAGTTTTCCAACTGGAATAGAGAAATGCAAGAACAGAAAAGGGACTTAGAAATACGAGCAGATGAAGATTTGGGTTCCAAGGTGAAAAAAATTAGTGAGTAGCAGCTGGATATCTCACTTCTAGTTAAGGGCAAAGCCCACAAAAAAAAAAAAAAAAAATGATCTTTTCCTTGATCTATCTTGGACTCTCTCCTTCTGGCAGTCAAGATCATTAGTTCTGATTAAGATGTCAGGTTGTGGGAACCAGCAATTAGCGTAATGGCTATGTCGCTGGACTCCCACGTAGTAGACCGCGGTTCGCGTCTCGGACCCGGTGGCTTACAACTCACGCCGGGCGCGTGTGCGTGCATGCCCAAGATCCCGAGAGGAGAGTGGAGGAGAAGGGATTGCGGCATGACCACCCCCCCTGGGGGGTGATTTCTCGCTTTCTGTCTCTATGTCTCTCTCTGTCTGTCTGGCGAGCGCACGCGCCCTATAGCAAAAAACCTCTCAAAAAAAAAAAAAAAAAAAAAAAAAAGATGTCAGGTTGTCATCTCCAGTTGAATTTGCTTTTTGAAGGATATTTTTCATTATCTTCTTTGTTCATTAGGTTAGACTTGAACTCTTCATATTTATTTCTCACCCGAATTTCCAATATTAGTATTATTACTGCATAAATGATGTGTGCATTAGTATTCCAAATGCATCTCTGATTGTACATCACAAGTCATCTTAGGCATACATGGAATATGTGCTGTTCATTGGAAAGGTATTTGAGTTCATAGTAAATTTCCTTATGCCAGATGGCAGGCCTTGCTGTTCAAACATTTATGACATTCTTTGCTTTCTTGGGTTATCTGCAGATATTTCCTCTTTTTTTTTCTACATTTATTATGGGCTGTAGATACATAGCCATATCGAATGTATTGGTATGTATTGGTCCCTCGTCTCTGACATCTCCAACAACAAAAATATCCATCCTCCATGGCACTTCTATATAAATCTTCTATCCACTACATTTTTTCACATTATTCCCCTTCTCAGATGGCAACAGTGTCTCCAATTGCATAAGAGATAAATTCAAACTCCTCAACACCCACAGATTTTTTTCCTACTTTGTTCTTATCTGCCCACTTTCCTCTCTACTTTCTTTGTGTGATCCAACCACTCCAAACCGTCCAATTCATTTTTATCATGTAACAAAGCTAGAAACAAGGAGACAGGCAAGCCAAGTATGGGTATGAATCAATGGGAAAAATGTCCTATTAGTGATGAGAGACAATGAGTGAGTCTCTCAGTGGCTTTTATTAGCAGAGATTCTAAGAGTCTATAAGGAAAGTAAAAATATCCTAACTCTGGTTGGAATTTGGGGGGAATTGATGAATAGAATTATAGTAGCCTTTGTACAACTCTGAATGCAGGAATCTTTAGGTTCCAGTGTTGGTTATTAGGTAAAGGAAGAATCCATAATTTATTTGGAGTCCCATCAAACCATGCCAATTCCTTTTGAGGGTGGTGGCATTGCAGTTTGTGTCAGAAGTGCCACATGCACAAAAAGAAGTAATATTCTTTTCTCCAAAGGACAGAGTTGATTGTTATTTATTTATTCCAAATAAAGGAGTTCTCCATCTATATCAGTAGCAGATGTAAAATGAATTCTTCCATTGTAATCCTCAGAAGTGAAATCTACCACAATTGGAGGAAAGTGGTAAGGCTGTCAAAGTTACATTCAAAATTGGTCCCTAAGGCCTAGGGACATAACCCATTTTTAATTATTTTTGTTATTGTTGTTGCACTATAAAGATTTCCACTGAGAGGCTGAACCTCCAACTCTCTGAGGATTGAATGAATTCTTATATGATGAGTACTTGGAACAGTTCCTGGCATATATTAAGTGTTATATGATCTAACTCTCACTGCTGCCACTATTAGTAATACTATTAATACCTTCTTTCAGTAGTATTAGAGAAATGATTAAGATGATGGTGTATGTCAAAATCCTTAGAATAGTACTTTGGACAAATGACAGCTATCCAATGAATGGGAATTATTAGGAACTGGCCAGTCTTTTGTTTTTTTATTACTCTAAGAACCTCAGAAACATCACTTTAATGAAGACTAGAAGAAAGCAATGGAAACATTTATGTTAAATGAAAAGAAATTTTAGGGACCAGCAGTTAGCGTAATAGCTATGTCGCTGAACTCCCATGTAGTCGACCGCAGTTTACGTTCCAGACCCGGTGACTTAAAACTCACGCCGGGCGTGTGTGCGTGCGTGGCCAAGATCCCAAGAGGAGCATGGAGGAGAAGGGATTGTGGCGTGGCCATCCCCCCTGGGGGGGTGATTTCTCTCTTTCTGTCTCTCTGTCTTTTTGGAGAGCTCACGCGCCCTATAGCAAAAACCTCTCCAAAAAAAAAAAATGAAAAGAAATTTTGGAAGGAAGAGTGCCAGCATAGCTATCTTAAGAAAAGTAATAATTTTTTGTCATATGTTGAAGTTGTCTTATTCACTATTGGCCCCATGATCCAATATAGTCTCCAAAAAAGTAATACATTTTGATTTATTATAACTTAACATAACCTATAATAAAATGCGCACATCTACTAAAATTATAGTTCTAAAATTCCAATTTTATCATGGCCCCTTTTTTTTATTTTATTGACATAGGGTGCCTACACTCATCTTACACAGGGAGGAGGGGAGAGGGACAAAACACCCCACAATGGGGCTTCGCCATGCCACAATCCCTTCTCCTCCTTGGGATTTGAGGCATTCATGCACACATTTCCAGCATGTGTTTCAAATCACAGGGTCTGAAATTTGAACCATGATTGGCCATGTGGTGTTTGGATCCCTTAACTACTAGCACAGGGTCATCTCCAAGGTCACTTCTTTTTATTTTCTTTCTTTCTTTTTTTGGAGAGGTTTTTGCTATAGGGCACGTGCACTCACCAGAAAGAAAGAGAGAGACAGAGAGAGAGAAAGCGAGAAATCACCCCCCAGGGGGATGGCCATGCCACAATCCCTTCTCCTCCATTCTCCTCTCAGGATCTTGGGCACACAAACACACAGGCCCAGCATGAGTTTAAGCCGCCAGGTCAGGGACTCAAACCACGGTCGACTACATGGGAGTCCGGCAACATAGTCATTACACTTACTGCTGGTCCCTCCGAGGTCACTTCTTATCTCAAGTATTTATGGCAAGTTAACCCTCAGGATCAAGCCCAGACTCTCCCCTGATATGCATAAAGCCTTTCTAAGTCTGACCCATGCCCACCTTTCTAGTTGCATTTCTTGTCGCTTCTGCACTATTCTACATTCCATTGCACACCAAACTGCCTTTCCTTTTCAATTAAATCAGTGCCCAGGCTCCCAGTGGATCTGTGCTTTAAATTGAATGCCTTCCCTGTAATTTACTCATCCAGTTTAAATATCCTCCCTGCTGTGAAACCTTCCTTATCTCCCCCAGGTATCTGCTCCTGCTGTAATCCCATCACATTTATACACATGTACACAAGACCTCCATTTACTCCAATTATTTTTAAATTGTATGTTAGCTTTTTCACAACATGGAATGAGGTCCATAAGGATACGGACTTTTTTATTCCTCCTTGAGGTTTTGACACATCATGGACATATGAAAGAATATTTATTCAATAAATGAATGGACAACACAGTGAAGGGGGCAAATTAAACTTTATAATCACCACCTCACAGGTGAGAACACTAAGGTTCTGAAAACCAATCAGTAATATCTACTGAGACCTAAATAAATAGCCAGCTCCCCACTGATACCTTATATTGTCTGGAGGGGCTAGACTTTAGGACCCTTTTTGTAGATTCATCCCTACTAGCTGGGGCTCGTAAATGCAGTCTGGCTAATTTGGTTTGAGTACAATTTTGGCTTAATCCAATCTCTCTCAACCCTGGATGCCCATTATATCCATATGGGAGCACCAGAACATGCTTTCAACCCATCTTCAAAATAATTCATAGCAGGGTACCTGCCTAATGATAGGCTGAAAGACTGAAGAGGGGTGAAAATACTTTGAAACTGCCTTTATTTCTTGAACTTTTAATTATTTAGTTCTTTATGGTTCTCATGCTAAGTTCCTCTAGCTTTCATCATTAGTTTAAGTGATTTTAATCTAATTTTTAATTCCTTTACTCATCCCTATGGATTTGTTTTCTATTTCCTAGAAAGACATGAGAGTATGCACCTGAAATGATAGTCAATTCAGGTTGGCCCCAGTTGAATATCGTAGTTATATAACAAGCTTTTCATTTGAAGCTACTCATCCTTGACAATCTATAGTCCTAACATGTCCATTTCTTTAAAAAGGGTTGCTTTTCAATGAAAGTTTCCCAAAACTCCCCAAATGTGTTCTATCATTAGCTACGAGCATGAGGAAATAGCACTACTGGGACATTGTTAATTTGAACCCAGATAGTGGCTTCACATTTTTCCCAGTAGTCGTAGTACATGTAGGCCTTGCATCCATAACTTGGTTGTTTCCTGACTAAGCTACCGAGCCTCCAAACTCAGATGCTGGGTCATTCAGTTGTACACTACTTACACATGATGGTGTCACTACATTCCTTAAAATCTTCCAACAGCTCTCATAGTTTTCAAAATCATTTTCAGACCCATTACTTTCCATTCGAAGCTCTACATTAGCTGGTGAGACTATGTGTCCACAGATTTTTAACGTACGCTCTTCCCACCAGTCTCTCTGTATTCCTTACAAGGCCCCAACGCCATACTTCTATTTTTTTTGTGCCTGTGCTTTCCTCTTCCTCGACTGCCTTTCCCTCTTCATTACTTTGCCCAGATTTCTGCTAATATTTTTTAAAAGGTATACTGAGTGTAAACCTCCACCCAGGCAAAAGCTATCTCTCCTCTCTTGATTTTCTCAAAGCATAAAAAGCTCTGCTTCTCTCATGACTTTCATATTGCACCATGCTGACTTTTTGATTGGACTTCAACTCCTTGGAAAATAAAGTCCCTTTTTCGGTTTTGTATTGCCAGCATCTGGCATAATGCTTTTTTACATGGCAAGCATTATGGTATTAACTGGTATGGGTCAGTGAATGCACAGTTCACAGAGATCCAAAATTCTTGGCATCTTTTAGATCCTCCTTTTCTGGGTTCTGAAGTCTGATCGCTACATGAGTGCTTTTTAAAAATATTATATTTACATTCTCTTTAAGAATTTGATAAAAATGTAGAATCTCCCAAGAAAAATACACAATTCCCATATATTTTATGTACAGTTGTTGAGAATTTATGAATGATTTGATTCAATTCCCTGGTTAGTGGCGAGGGGCAGGACCTGTGCTGGACATAGAATATCTACTGACCTATAGGCAACATCACTGCTCTCAGAGGATTACCGGTACCGTTAGACAGTGACACATAATCCAATGATTGCAATATAATCTGACAAATGCATTGGGTCGTCAGAAAAGTCATGATGCACTTTTGCATAGAAAAACACAGAAAAAATATATCGTGACTTTTCTGAAGACCTGATAATAATCAAAGGAGAAAGATATTTACTCACAAGGTTTTCACAGGGGTAGCAGTTGACCTAATCCTCAAAGAAGAAAAAGGTGTAGTATAAAATAAAACTTCAAAGACACCCTCAGGGGGAAAAACTCAAAAACAAAGCAATTATAATTTTGAATACTAGTGTTAATAACAGCACCACTTACTCTATGCTACACATTCCTCTAAGAGATTTTCCATTTGTTCGTTCAGTTAATACTTCCAACCCCTTGAGTAAGTCCTATTCCTCTTAGCTTACTAGGGCTGTCACAACATCGTATCACAGACTAGGTGGCTTAAATCATGAAAATTTGTTTTCTCACAATTCTGGAGGCTACGAGTCTGAGATCACAATGTCAGCAGGACTGGTTTCTTCTAAGGCCTCTTTTCTTGACTTAGAGATAACTGTCTTCTCCCTGCTTTCACATGGTCCTCCCTCTGTCCCTGAATCTACCGAAATTACCCCTTCATCTAAAGACAGCAATCATGGGGCCAGCATGAGGTGTAGTAATTAAGATGCTGGACTCCCATGTGGTCAACCACAGTTCAAATCCTGGACCTAGAGGCTTGAAACTCACACCAGGCTTGTGTGTGTGTGTGTGTGTGTGTGTGTGTGTATGCAAAATCCTGAGAAGAGAATGGAGGAAAAGAGATTTTGGCATGGCTACTCTCCTATTCTCCCTGGGAGGTGATTTTTCACTTTCTCTCTCTCTTTTTCTCTCCAGCAAGTACATGCACCCTATAGCAAAAATTGCTGTAAGTAAATAAATAAATACAGTGGTCGTATTGGATTAGAACACATACTAATGAGTTCATTTTATCTTAATGACTTACAGCTAAAACACATTTCAGCTCATAACACATTATGATCCCCAATTTACTGGAAAGGAAACTGGAACACAAAGGCCCAAATTTGCAGAGCTATTAAGTCTCACAGTCAGAATCTGAACCCACAAATCTAGCTCCCAAATCTGAGGCTAGAGTATAATTTACTCACTCTCTGTGTATGTGCTTTCTTTTGGTATTAGGAATATGGAGTCAGCAATTGCACAGTGGTAAGATGTGACGTGCTACTAGGCTGACCCACATGGAAAGGTTCTGGGTTCACTTTTCAGAGATCTCCCTGAGTACACCAAGCACACATGTACCCATGATCCAGAGCTGGTTTAGGCTTGGGAGGATGATGGCCATCAAGACACTGATGGACAGGACCAACAGATGGCATGTGGTGATTGAGGGCACTGGACTCCCATATAGCTGACTGCCGGTTCAAGTCCTGAACCTGGTGGCTTCCTCTCTTTCCTCTCTGTCTTTCTCTGATCAAATTAAAAAATAATAATGAGAGGACCAGCAGATGGCATAGTGGTTAAGGTGCTGGATACTCCCACATGGTCAACCACGGTTAGAGTCCTGGACCTGGTGGTTTACTTTCTCACTTTCTCTCTCTCTCTTACTCTTTGTGTCTCCCTTTGGTCAAATTAAAATAAATGGACGAATAAATAAAATAAAATAAAAATCAGCAGAGGCTGAAATAAAATGATATAAAAATAATGAATAAATTTAAATGAACTCTTTATTAAAAATATAGACACTGACAGGCATGCTGTCTCTGTCTGTCTCTCTCTTCCTTGCTCATGAAAGAAATACATAAATAAATTTAAAAGAAGAACATGAGCGATAAAACTTATTGACGTATTAGTTGTCAGGGCCTCTTTATTCTGCTTATGTTATACCAAAATTCCCAAAAAGAGGCTAGTAGCTGGTATTGAGGTTATGTCTCTGGTCTCCCACATGGCTGACCATGGTTCAAGTCCCAGACCTGGTGGTTTGAAAATCATGTCAGCATGTGTGCGTGCATCCCAAGATCCCTGGAAGAGAATGTAGGAGAAGGGTTTGGGGCGTGGCCATACATCCTGGGGAGTGATTTCTCACTTTCCTTCTCACTGTCTCTGTCTCTGTGTCTCTCTGGCAAGAGCATGAGTCCTAAGACTAAAACCTCTTTGCAAAAAAAAAAAAAAAAAAAAAAAAATTCTCAAAGAATAGAAATTTAGGACATTTGGTCTAAGAAAATTTAAATTGCAATAAGCTGTAAAACTTAAGGCTTTTTCTTTGTACAAGAATAACTGTCACAGCTAATCATCATGGGGTGTTTCATGTATGTCACACACTATCACAGCTGTACTGCACACCCAATCTCAGATCTCACAGCTCTTTGAAATGTGTTACTATCCACACTTTACCCATGAGTAAACTGAGACTTACAGAAATCATCCCCTTATCCTTCAAAAAATCGATGTCAGAAAGTTGAAACAAAATTTCATAAGGTGAGATTTTGTTGTTATGAGAACAAAAATGAAATGAGGTAGTTGTTTTTAAAGAATTATTTAATTTTATTCATTGTCATTATTTTATTTTATTTTTTTGAAGTTGACCAAAGAGAGGCAGAGAGAGAAAGTGAGAAAGCAAGCTGCCAGGTCTGGAACTTGAATTGCTGTCAGCCATGTGGGAGTCCAGCTGCCTTAACTACCACGCCACCTGCCGGCCCCTGTAATTTACTCTTCTACTGGAGCTCTATTGGTATAGTTGCAAGGCATGACACATTCTAAAATATCCTGATCAAATCATGGCATTTTAGTGAGTCAGGGTCTTGGGACTTTGATCTGCACAAGGGCTTTCCTCACGATATATATAGCTCTTTTTGTTTTTGTCCCTACCCTCTACTCCTTTCCCTGGCTGAAGTATGTAAAGCATTCCCACTCTATTTCTTTGAAGCCTTGTTGCTGTAGCCTTCATTTGCTTCCCTGTAGGTGAGATAGAAGGCCTGAAAGAGGCTGAACTGAGAGGACTTCTCTCCTCCAACTGGGATAAGGCTCTAGCAAAGTTATTTCCCCTGAACTATAGAGCTTTGTTTTACAGAATATACTGGGCATATTTCTCAATAATTCTCACTCTCCCCTTCTGTATGACAGAGTCAGGAGAGGATCTGTCTTGGCTCGTCATCATTAAAACCTTTTGGAGTCCCTGGAGATAAAATCTCCACATGTGCAAAAGTCCCCTAAGACTCAAGCCCCAGGAGGTTCTCACTATAACCACTAGTCCAGACGCAGTCCAGCTGTTCCTTGAAGAGATTATGTGTTCCTCCCACCTATGCATCCAGCTGCTTCTGCTCCTGGTAAGCAGATTTCAGCTTTGTTCCTCTGGATGCAGTTCTCCTTTCAGTTCGGGAGTTAGCTGTTTTTTCTGAAACCTAAATTCTCTCTTAGGTCCAAGGAACCTTGTCGATTGTTCAATCTGTCTAACTTTTGCTTATTGTTAAGTTGGGAGTGACCATGATCATTACATGCCAGACAAGAAAACAAAAGTCCTACATTAATTTTATATATAAAACACATTCCTACATATATCCATCCATGACATCTTTATATTTTCCTAATTCTTCTATTGTAAATCTTACCCTTGTTCAGATTTTTCAAAAACTGTCTAGATACAGTTTAAGTGATCTTTGATAAGAAGCCAATTTTTTTCCCTTATGTGCCAGTATGATTATCTAAGTTGAACATTAGTATTCTGATATGAACCATTCTAGACATGGTTTGATTGAATTAACTGAAGATGAGAACTGCTGATGAAGAATTTAATTGAGATTAATACCTTCATTATAAAAGGTTGATAAGGTAGGTAAGCACACATTAATGGTTTCATTCATTAAATATTTTGGTGCTAAGAATGGATGTCCTTGTCCAAGTTATGTAAAGAATTTTTATTTCTTGGCAGAAACAAGATTATTTATAAATTCACTTATAATGGTAATTTTTCTCAATTGACATAAGGTACACTTTTTGCCCCAAGCCCTTATCTAGTGGCTTATTGTACATTGGGCTGTTCTTAAATCAAATTTTAATAGGATGAGGGAGGGATAAATTATCAGAGAAACTCCTCATTAATAAACAGATTTATCAGTTGAGAACCCATGCTAAAATATCTTATAAAACACTATCTATAGGGACCAGCAGATGGTGTAATGGTTACACTGCTGCATTCCCACATGACTGACCATGGTTTGAGTCCCAGACCCAGAGGCTTGAAACTCATGTGAGGTGCATGTGTGTGTATGCCCAAAATCCCGAGAGGAGAAGAGATTATGGCATGGCCATCTTTCCTTGGGGATTTCTTGCTTTCTGTCTCTCTGTCTCTCTCTGTCTTACTGGTGAGTGCACATGCCATGTTGCAAAAATCTCCAAAACCAAAAAAAAAGAGAAAGAAACATTATCTATAAGATGATTTCCTTGTTTGATAAAATATAAATAAATTACATATACATGTTTTAAACATTAGATATAAGGAAAAAATAGAACAATTACATATGATTTTTTTTCTTTTTCCTTAATTGTATTTTCTGAATCATATATAATGATTTAAATAGTCTAACAAGCACTTATAAGAAGAGAAGAAAATGTAAAAATTAAAAGGACTAATTTATAAAATCATAGGACTAGAGTAGAATTGGAAATGTATTTGTTAAGCCAGTTCCTACTTTCTTCAGTTATCCATTTCTGCCAATCAGAATAATAACCATCATTAAAGACACTATCCAAATATATTGGCTTTCAGGAAAATCATGAGGTATTTTTCTGTTTTTCTATGCAAAAATGCCTTATGATTTTTCCAACAACCCAATACATAGCTTTGGCATTTCTATTAGGGGTATATCTCATGTCTTTCAGCAATTGTATAGTTCTTCAGTAACACAATGAGGAGGAAGAAGAAGAAGAGCAGGAACTATGGAGACAATGACAGCTTCTGCCTACCATTTGTCAATACTTACCAATAGCTATGTATCTTGTGTTATTTTAGTTAATCCTCACAATACCCTCATGACCTAAGTATTGTTCCTATTTATCAGATGAAGAAGAGAAAAATCAAATAAGTTAAGAAATTTGGAAACATCTCCCTAGTAACAACCTGCAAAACTCAGGTTTTTACTCAGGTCTATGTGTAACTTGACCTACAGTGAGTACTCAATAAACACATGTTTAATAATTGAGCTAATTTGGGGGTCTTGGTAATCATGGGCCAAATTTTTAATGTTTCTTGGTAGCCTGCTGATTCCTCAGTTAGTTCATCTTAAATTTTCACTTCATTCTTATTGGACTGCTTTGACTCCTTAAATTTTGTAGCTTCCATACCAGCCAGTCTTTAATCACATGCAATAGAAACTAACTAGGTCAGTTTAAACAGGAAAATCATTTTCTCGGACGATACTGAATAGTTCACAAATCATGGAGAAACTAGTTCCGAAACAGAGGGCAACAAAGGATAAGGGAAACAGCCTACACTGTGCTACAGAGCATGGGGCACCCCTGAACAACGGATTCCTTCGTTGGTACATCTGGCCTGCTGGCCTTGAAGACTAGATGTTGTCTTAACAGCTGCTATTGCCAACTCTGAAGTTAGTTTTCCATTTTCCTGATTTCTTTGTGTCACTATCTCTTGTTTCAAGCTCGTGGCTGTTATATCTAATTGGCTGAATACTGATCATATGATCATCCTGTAGCTTTGGAGGAAGGTAGAACGCTAACTACTAGTAATTTAACCTCTATCATTGGAGAGGACTCTGACCCCTGGAAAACTTTTTGAGTATACATTTCATCAAACTTAACATGGAGGATGACATCATTGAAAGCCCCCATCATAAGCCAAAAGAATTACCAAATTCTTGTACTGTTTTCTATTTAATTATATATATATTTTTTCCAGAGGGCTAAGTTTCTTCGGGACAAGAAGTATATTTGACTTATAATTACAACTTGATTGTCATTCACCTAATAATTACCCTAGATCTGCAGTAATCTGAAGGTCCTACACTAGTTGTACAAATTTTATTAATCTCCTAAGAAATTCTTCTTTCAACATTTGTGAGACATAGACATAGTTTATTATCTGTTGATAATAACTTGTATAGTATTCTCAACTGGACTGGTCTGAGGAGTATTTCATATTGGATAAATTCTCTATGAGCCAAATGATGCATAGCAATTGAATGTATAAAAAATAATAAGAATAATAATTTTAAAAGTAATAAAGAAATTTTTTTAAACCTATCCTTAATTTTCTTAAGAGTGAAAAGACAACCAGAATTAGAGAAAATACTTTGAAAGTATACATGTGATAAGGGGTTAATATACAAAATATATAAGGAATTGAAACAGGTCAAGCAAGAAATCAAATAACCTCATTTAAAAATAGACAAAATGCCTGAATAGAAGAATATTTTTCAAGAGAAGACTTATAGCCAATAGATGAATGGGAAAATGCTCTGCATCAGGAACCATCAGGGAAATGGAAGCCAAACCACAATGGGATATCACCTCACTCCTATTGGAGTGGCTATTACGAAAAGACAAACACATGACAAGTATTGGCAAGAATGTGGAGAAAAAGGAGCCCTTGTATACTGTTGGTAGGAAGCTAGTACAACCATTATGAAAAACATTATGGCTATTTCTTAAAAAATTCAAAGTAGAACTGCCACATGATCTAGCAATCCCATTACTGTGTATTTTACCAAAGAAAACAAAATCAGCATGTCAAAGAGATATCTGCACTCCCATATTTATTGCAGCACTGTTTCACAATAGCCAATATATGGAATCAAACTAAGTATCCATCTATGAGTGAAAGGATAAAGACATGTGGTGTATATGTATACAATGGAATAATATTCAACCATAAAAAGTAAGAAAGTCCTGCATTTGCAAAGACATGGATGAATCTAGGGGATATTACGTTAAGTAAAGTATTCCAGGAATAGGAAGGCAAATGCTGCAAGATTTTCACTGATACGTGGAATCTCAAAAAAGTTAACCACATGGAAATAGAGGAATGGTGATTACCAAAGGTAGGGGTGATTAAGAGGGTAAGTTGGGCAGAAGTTGGCAAAGGATACAAAATTACAATTATATAGGAGGAATAATTTCAAAAGATCTATTGGACAACATGGTATTTATAGTTGATAGTGATATGATTTTATCCTTGAGAGAATCTCACAGAGTAGATGTTGAGTGTTCTCACCACACAATGATAACTATGTGAGGTATGGATGCTTAAATAGCTAGATCAAATCATTCCACAAATTATATGTCCTTCAAAATATCATGTTGTATGCAATAAATGCACAATTTTACCTGTAAAGTTAAATAAATAAATTTGAAAAAATATATGTTTTTCAATTGAGTGAGCGTGTTCAGGTCCTGAGAGCATGAACTGGCTCTTTACAAGATAATTTCAAAGCATGAAGAATTTATTTGCTATATATTTTTGGAATTTTAAAATGTGCCTTTTTATTTTACTTTAAGCATTTTGAATATTTCTTTTGTAAGCAATATTATTTCTGAGTCCAAATAACCCTTTCCTTTACAGTATTTTTGAACAATGGCTCCGAAGACATCGCCCTCTTCAAGAAGTTTACCCAGAAGCCAATGCACCCATTGGACATAACAGGGGATCCTACATGGTTCCTTTTATACCTCTGTATAGAATTGGTGATTTCTTTATTTCATCCAGAGACCTGGGCTATGAATACAGTTACCTACAAGACTCAGGTAAAGTTCAATTTCTTTCAGATATACTGCTGAATCTATTGTGACCAATTCCTTTTGAGATAGTACAAAAGTTTATGTTTCTACAGTGTAATTACTAAACTCATAAACTGGAAAAATACATTATAATCTTTATCACCAACTCATTATTATATGAACCAAATCCCAAGGATCTTTTATTTTATGTTCATTCTGCTTAATACAGGGTATTTTGTCTATGCAACTATAGGAAGAGGACTATAGGCAGAAAAAAAAAAAGACATGAGTCTGTTAGCTGGCTGTTGTTGATCTTGGGAAATTTACTTCAATGACATGAATATCAATTTTTTTGCCTGAGATATTAGTATCTTAATACATCAAAGAATTATTGCGAGAATGACACAGTAACAAGCCTAGTAAAGTGTGATCCAAAGTAAACATACAATGGTTTTGGAATTATCTTTGGGACCTTATTCCTAGGGTACCAGGAAAATTTGTGGTAAAATCAAGTTTAATAATAAAGATAACAACTGTTATTATGATGACATAACTCAGATTAAAGTAGTAATTCAAAGCCTTAGGATTAAAATTGGATCTGAGCTCTAAATAATCTTCCTAAGTAGAACTATATCAGTATTTCCTTGACAAATTAGAAAATGGTAGTATTGCCTCTTTCTACCTAAAAACCTGCTCCATGTAGACTTATTTTTAAGAGATTTTTGCTATAGGGCACATGTGCCTACCAGGGAGATAGAAAGCAGAAAATCACCCCCCAGGGGAGATAACCAAACCACAATCCCTTCCTCTCCATTCCCCTCTTGGGATCTTGGGCATGCACGCACACATGCCCAGCATGCGATTCAAGCTGCTGGGTTCCGGACTCAAACCACGGTGGACCACATAGAAATCTAGCACCTTATCTACTATGCCACCTGCTGGCTCCTCCATATAGATTCTTTACATGCATTATCAGTCGAACATATAAGCAAGTATTAATATTACTCTCTCTAGAAAGAGGCAAAGACAGTGATCCTGAAAGGAGTTAACTTGACTGTTCCAGTATCAGACACCACTATGTAGAAGAGTAAGATTTCAACAACCTTAGGAGGTCCTCCTCATCTCCCTATCCTATGCTTCTACTTCAGCACCTGAGGGCCAACAACCAAAACTGGTAAAATAAGATATGGCCTGTGAGTAAGAGGTATTCCAGAGCATTCATGTGTTATTCTGTTCATTGGTAATTAATTCAAACATAATAAATTAACAAATAAGGAACATAAAATAAACAAAGAAATGAAATTCCAAACTCTTGTGCTCAACTCTAGTGACAAGTAAATGACTGACATAGATCCAGACTTAACAAAGCTCCAGATGTAGCACAGAAGTCAGGCAACTGCGCCAGGAAGTACCAAGCAATCATCAGGCTGTGTGAGGTGCTATAAAAGGGTCACATGCAAAATCTGCAGGAACACAGAACAAGAGCAATGCCTTCGGAGTAGTTCAGTCTTGAAAGACAAGGCAAGGCCTTGAAGGATGAGGAGGCAAGTAGCAGACAGAAAAGGGCCAGGATAGGGGCCAACAAGTGCCATGGTGGTTGAGGCACTGGATTTCCATATGGCCAACCATGGTTCAAGTACTGAATTGGCAGGTGCCTTCTCACTTTTCCTCCCTCTGTCTCTCTCTGGGGAGCACACGTATCCTATAACACAGAAGAGAGGGTTCTATTGTTCCACTGTATTATCTTCTTCATACACAGTCTACCTCGTTCCTTCCCTAGTGTCTATGTTTGTAGTAAAATCAAGTTTAATAATAAACCTTCCCTAGTGGTTATGTTTTACTGTAAAGGCAACAAAAAGCAGTGGATGAGCAAGAGGGAAATGAGGCTCAAAAGGCCACATTTGAAGCTTAAAAATATAATTTCTAATTAAGTTAAAAGAGATGAAATTGATTTGAAATTATTTATTCATTTTGGGAAGTTTTTCTGCAACTGTGAACTTGCACACATACGTTTAGTTAGGTTTGATATTAAAATAAACAACAGCAATTGCCTATTTTCTGTTATGAATTATTCTATATTGTTGGTTCTATTGTACTTTGAAGGAGTTTAAAACTTATCTCTATTCATTGCTAAACTTTAAGAATATTGAAAAGCCTTTAACTGCCTTGATATAATTTAGCTCAAGGGGTCATTATTCATCACTCAGGTACTCATGTTTATAATTACTTAAGTGTTTTCTATAAAAAGGCTGCTGACGTTTGGCATTTGTCAAACATTTTTTCTTATAATTGAATTTAGTGATGCTTTCAAAATTTGAGTAGCAGGTGATTTTCTTCCACACATAACTGATTATAAGGTGAGACTAACAGGCTTTGGCAATGAAGGATTGTGTCCTCCATATTGTTGATAAATAGAATCATAATTTATGCATGGTAGTGCACTGTTAAGAGCTTCCTTCCAGTATATTCTTAAAGATTTGGAAATTTTATGTCAAAAATGAGAACAGACCATGTCACAATAGCTGCAGTGTCTCATTCTGCAAATGAATTTGATGAGACTTCTATTATTTATGTAGATCAGATCAATAACTAGGCCTGCCTCTGGTAGACCTGTGTGTATGCTATTGCTCTCTGACTGGCTGTCAACATTTTGTACCGGATTTCTGACATTCTTTTATTCAATGGGATACTCTTCTGGGACTGGGATGCACTCTGACTGCACATACAGATGTGGAAGGTCTTTTCCCATGATCCCATTATATATATTTTCTTTCTAATTTGTTAGAGGGCATTTGTACTCATTGTAGAGAGACAGAGATGGAGAGAGAAGGAAGGTGAGAAAGCTCTCCATGGGAGATGGTAACACTGTAATCCTTTCTCTATTTCTCCTCCCTGAATTTTAGGCATGCCCGCACACATGTTCAGTATCTTCCCCAGTCTGTTGGGTTGGACTAGAACCAAGCAGTCAGCATGTGGAACCCGGGTGCCTTTACCACCACACCACCAGCTAGCCACCCATTATATCTTTTATATTCTTTCATCAGAACAGCGTAACTCTTGAAATCATTTGTTTATCTGTCAACCTTTTTTTTTTTTTTCAGTTGTGTTTCGCTCAAGTCAAGCACTGTTTCTTATTTATTTATTTATTATTTTTAACTGTAGTGCTTGGGCTACCACTGATGTGCGGTGTATGAGTGAATATTTGCTTTATGAATAAATGAATGAATAGAAGCACAAATGATAAAGCAGATAAGACATAATACTTTTTTCATTTGCTTGTGACAAGCCTAAGGAGTAAGGATGATTACAGAAAGTGCCACAGGGAGTAAAGAAAGAAAGAGTCAGAAAATTCAGAAGAGAGAATGAAGCTATGTCAGCAACCACAGCAGGTTTGAGAAGGAAAAACTTATTGGAAACTGTTGACTTGAAATATCAATGAAATTATTATTGAATAACAAGAACCAAGTACCTTTACAAATTGCTTTGTTTTGGGTTGTTGGGAAAGTAATGACATGGAAAAATATGGCGTAAGCTTCCTGACAACCTAATATATGGCAGTGATTGTAGTAAAGGCGATACATACGTTGTCTAGTTTAACCATTATAGGCAACCATTCTACACTATAGACTCCTAATTCATAAAATTAGAATAATGGTTCTTAACTACCTCCTGTGTCTGTTGTGAGCATAAATGATCATGTGAATACATTTGGAAATGTTAGAGCACAAAACAAATTAAGTCTGTATAATTATTCTGGAGAAAATGGGTAACAAGAAAAATGGAACTTTCTGTGAATAAAAATAATAGAAAAAATGGGGTCCAAAAGCAGATAACTGAGAAAGAAAAGTACAAATTTAGTTTAAAGACATTGGAAATTGTATTTTGAAGAAAGCTGTCCCTTGGTGACAGTAAAAATCAAGACCATTTGTAAAGAATTGAAGAGAATCTGGAGAATAGAAAGGTAGACATTGGTTTCAGCAGATGGCGTTTGAGTCCTGAATCCAACAGCTTAAAACTCACGTGGGGTACATGTGCATGCATTCTCAAAATCCAGAGAAGAGAATGGAGAAGAAGGGATTGTGGCATGGCCATCCCCCTAGAGGGTGATTTCTTCCATTCTGTCTCTCACTCTATATCTGTCTTTCCAGTGAGTACATGTACCCTATAGAAAAAAAAAAAAATTCTAAAAAATAAAAACAAGAAACAAGAACAAAATATATTATGAAAGCATTTGAGTTGAACTTTTAACAATAAAGAAAGTCATATTTATTATATAATATCTATGTATTTTGTTAGATATTTTGTTAGATATTTTAAATATACTATGCATTGAAAAAAACTAATAGCAATCTAAGCTAGGTATTAAAGTCCCATTTTCAAAATAATTTATTTAATTTTATTTATTATCATTATTTTTTGATTTGCGATAAGGCATGTGCTCTCACCAGAGAGAAACAGAGCTAGAGAGAGAGAAAGTGAGAAAGCAAACCATCAGATTAGAGACTTGAACCATGGTCAACCATGTGGGAGTCCAGTGCCTGAACCACCACATCACATGCTGGCCCCCAAAATAATTTTTAAGTACATTAAAAATGGTAGCTTTCATGTTTGATGTAAATAATTGTCACATTTTTATTTCCTTTTTATTTTTAGCTGTGCTGGTATTTATTTCTTTAGATTTAAATTAATGTTAATCAAAGCTATAGATCTTTATTATTGTTATTTATTTTATACTGCTAATCCTTTGCAAGTTACTGTATTCTTCTGATGAAGAGAAACACTGAATTTTAGTATTGTTCAAATTATATTTAAAGAGTTCTAAGATTTTTAGAGATGTCTCAGTGAAAGCTGGCAGAAAGCTATCCCAGAAAATAGGTCAAGAAAAAAATAACAGAAAAATGGACCGGGGCCCTCCAGCCCCACTTAAGTCAGGAAAGTGTACTTTTATCTTCCTGAATACTGAATTTTAATGTAAAACTAGTTTTTAACAAAATCTCTTAATTGACAAAAGAATATTTCTGCCTTAACAGTCTAAAATATCCTAAAGTTTATGGCGAACAGTAAGATTCTCATTTTTCAATTTTATTCCATGCTCCTAACCACTCACGCTAAGATGCTTTATTAAGCAAATATTTCTTTTTTCTTTGATTTGAGGATCTTGTTTTTATTATATATTAAAGTTTTTTTTTTATAATTGTAATTCCAGGATATCCTAACATTCTCACTCTTTTATTTTAGAAGTTAGATAATTAACGTTTCATACTGATTATGACTTTTTGAAGTGGAAATGACAGAAATTCCAGAGGAACAAGATGAGATAAAAAGAGAATTTATTGGTTTACAAGATGCAAGGCAGGGATGAACATTCAAACTATGGGAAAAGCTGAAAAGAAGCTGAGATAGGCATGTGTGCTCATTGGAGAGGAAGAGAGAGAGAAAGAGAGAGAGAGAAAGAGAGAGAGAGTGAGCAAGTGAGATCACCCCCCCAGGAGGATGGCCATGGTGCAATCCCTTTACCTCCATTCTCCTCCTGGAATTCTGGGAATGCACACACACACAGGCCTGGTGTGATTTTCAAGCTGCCAGGTCCTGGATTCAAACCATGGTCAGCCATAGTGGAGCCCAGCACCTTAACCAACATATCTCCTGCTGGCCTAGGAGCTCAATTTTTTATTGATTAAGGAAGTTCATTTATTTATAGCAGTGCTAAGATGTTGAGTCTCAGCTCCATAATTTCAGAGGCCATAGCTGCTCCATCCTTGCAGCAACACAAGATCTAGGGCGTATCCTGGACCTCATGGTCCATGATGGTTAACTGACATCCCATCTGCATTCCAGCTAAGGAAGAGGGCAAAAGGGGGAAAGAGCAAAGCCATACATTTTACTTTTATGAGAACTCCACAAAAGATGGATGGATAGATAGATGGATGATAGATAGATCGATGGATGATAGATGAGCTTTATTTGTGCTCCAGGTGTGTCATGTAGCCATAACTTGCTGCAAGGTAAGCCCAGGAGGCAACTCTTTTTTTTCCATTGTATCATAAAATAAATGTAAATTATCTTTTATGTACATTCTATATACCTTCTGTATACATGATAGAACATCTTCTATAAAGAAACTCTTTAAAACAGAATCTGTCTGCTCTTATTGAGCAGATATTAAATAGACTTCATTACTTATATCTTATTGAGTTTCCTAAATAGAGTCTACAATTATATTTTCATAAAGTTTAAACATCTCTTCTTAATTGCCATCTGCTTAAAAAGTAATTAACAGTGAGAAAAGGATCTAATTTCTTCTTATATTTCCTTTTAGGTTAATTATTGTTGTACAAGGAAATTTAGTTTATATAATTCTTACTCAATAATACTTTGTTCTTTTCAATATATATTATCTGATTGTGGATTTTCTAAATATATAATCATATCACCTGTACTTCTGGTACTTCCTAGTAACACATCTCCTAATTGCATAAGTGAAATACATTCATTTTAGATTTTGGAAAATTCATAAGGAGGATAAACACAGAAATAAAAATAACCACTGCTCAGACTAATCACCTGTTGTGTTTTTTTTGGTCTCTATTGTAACTTTCTTTTCTATTTTTCCCACATACGCGTAACATGTTATTAAGTATATGCTTTATTTTATTTTATCAAATAACAAATGCATGCTATTTTACAAGAAAAATAGCGTTCCAAGCCTCATAACAAATGCTCCTACCTCTCCCCTTTCTCCTTCCCCAGCTCCAAGTCCACAAGTCAGCTACTATAACTTTCAGCTATTTATTCTGAAATTTACCTCTATATTTCTAAATAATAGAAGGATTATGGTCTAGTTTACCAAGTTTACCTTTATAGTTTCTCACAGATAAATAATAATTTTAACTCTCTTATAACCCTCCTTTTCTTTTCTCTATCTTTTCAGCATAGTATTGGGATATTGAGTCGTCATGAAAGTCATACTGTATTTGTGCATAGAGAAACAGAAAAATATGTTATGACCTTCCTGATGACCTAATATTATGATTTGGGGTAAAATCCACATCTAGAATGGTTATTATTTTTATTTTTTTAAATATTATTTACAATTAAGCCAATCATATGATATAATTGCATTTCCTTTACTACTTTATTTTTATCTTGGAGTTCATAGATTATTTTAGCTTTTTGTTTGATTTTAAAGTACCCATCACTATTTATACCAAATTCTTTAAAAACAATCATACCTATCACTTCATAGGATAGTAAAACATGGATGATTCATAATGTTTTTTCCTAAGATGATATACTCAAAGACTCTCCTGTTCTTATTTCACAGTTACTATTAAAGGACATTCCTTCATCATCTCTTCTAGATCCAATAGCACCTTGCCATTCAATAAACTTTTCAATTCTCTCATGTGTGTTTCAGGCACTGCACCAGATGCTAGGATTCCATCAGTGATTAGAACATAATTTACCTATGAGGAGTAAGGCTAATATAGAAATATAGACATTAAATGGATAGCTGGTATTCTTTCAAGGCTCAGAATTATTTTAAAAATACACTTGGGGGAAACCAGCAGTTAGCATAATGACTATGTCGCTGGACTCCCACGTAGTCGACCATGGTTCGCGTCCTGGACCCGGTGGCTTAAAACTCACGCCGGGCACGTGTGTGTGCATGCCCAAGATCCCGAGAGGAGAATGGAAGAGAAGGGACTGCGGCATGACCATCCCCCCTGGGGGGTGATTTTTCACTTTCTGTCTCTCTGTCTCTCTCTGCCTGTCTGGCGAGCGCACGCGCCCTATAGCGAAAACCTCTCCAAAAAAAAAAAAAAAATACACTTGGGGAGGGCCAACTGTGATGTATACATATGTATACATATATACACACACACAGGCATACATGCATACACACTTGATTACATTTTGTTGTTTTAAAACTGTGACCTCTATGAATGCAGAGATTATTCACATGTCTTGTGTTCCTTGGGAGTGTTCTAAGACTACTGAATAACTGCCAACATTATAGTCAGTCAAGGTTTGTCAAAACAATTAATTAATGGTTGATGGATTATTGAATGGTTAATAATGGAACAGGATTTTCTAGCTAATTGTGATTAATATCAGATCAGCAGAAGGAGCTTTAGAAATAACAGCTAACATTTAATTCAGTTCACACTGTATAGAAGTACTGAAGATTTGCAGATGTTATCTATAAATTTGAAAATTTCCCATTAAGAGGATATCATTTTCTTATTTTCCTGATAAAGAAACTGAAGCCCAGGAATCTTAGGTACAAGTTTCCCAGACTTTCACAGCAAAGATTCAAACCCAAGTGTCTGGCTGCAGATGGTGTAGTGTTTACATTGCTGGACTCCACATGGTCAACCGTGGTTCAAGTCCCAATAGCTAGAAACACACCAGGTGCAAGTGCATGCATGCCCAAAATTTCAAGAGAAGAAGGGATGAGAAGCGATTGCATCATGGCCATCCTCCCTGGGTGGGATGGATGATTTCTTGCTTTCTGTCTCTCTAACTCTGTCTCTCTGATGAGTGCACATGCCCTATAGCAAAAAAAAAAAAAAAAAAAAAAAAAAAAAAAAAAATCACACGCACACACCCAGAGTGATGATGTTGATCATGATGATGGTGATGATGGTAACAATAGTAAAACTGTCTTTCTATTTCAGACCCAGACTTTTTTCAAGCTTATATTAAGCCCTTCTTGGAACAAGCCCTTCAGATCTGGCCATGGCTGGTTGGGGCAGCTGTGGTAGGTGCTGTCCTCACTGCTGTGCTGGTAAAGATCACCAGCCTATGTCGTCACAAGAAAGAGCAGCTTCCTGAAGAAAAGCAACCTCTCCTCATGGAAAAAGAGGACTACCACAGCTTGTTGTATCAGAGTCGTTTATAAAAGGCTTTGGCCATAGAGCCAGGCCAGGAAGCCTGACTTCACTCTAACTAAAGTGATGTCCAGGTTCCCAGGAAACATCTCTACCAATGTCCGGAAGACATTCCCAGAATTGTAGCTCTAATACGGTGGGCCCCCTCCCAACACTAGGAGGACACATCTGTGTCCTCTGTTTCTACTTCGCCCTTTTTACAGTTTCTCTCAAGCCCCTGTTTCTAAGGATGATAGTAATCAGTAACTGTTACTCGTGCTGAATTAAAGTACTCTCATTAAAATTGGAAGAATTTTGATTTTTGCCTCTTGATTATTTAGAGACATGTTTTTTTATTGCCTTCTTTCTTTGATTTTAATAAAACAGTAACATATCTACTCTGATTCCATTGAACTTGAGAAATACATTTTTCAATTTATTTTTATTTATGTATTTTTTTGGCTATATAGGATGTGTGTTCATCAGAGACAGACAGAGAGAGAGAAAGTGAGAAGGACCTTCCCCTCTCCAGAAAGAGAGGGGATGACCACGCCACAGTCCATTCTCTTCCACTTCCCCTTCAGAATTTTGGACATGCACACACATGCACCCAGCTTGCTTTTTAAGTTATAGGGAGTGGGACTTGAACCACACAGTAGGCCATGTAAGATCCAGCCACTTTAACCTCCATGCCATCTGCTGGTCCCAATTTTCTCTTCCATCAGAAAGCATGATATTTCTTTGTATTGTAGATTTTTTTTTCTCCAAAATGTGTTATGGACTTCAAATAGATCACAGCCTTCAGCTCCTTCCTGTCATAGCCCTGACTATATCAAATCACTGAGAACGAGAACATAGCCCCCACAAAATGTCTGCTAAATACCTGCCTTCAGGTCTGTCTATTAATCTTGAGCATGCTAATAATGTGCATACAAACAGCTTTTCTGTAACCTTCTAAGCCAGAATGTTACTTTATTAGGGGAATTTTAAAATGCTACCAAACATTTGAAGTCTAAACACAATTATCTCAAGAGAAGCCAGTCTGCAGTTCTAGTAAAATAACTCATTTCCATTTTCCTTGTCCATTATGACCTTAAATTGGGATGTCCACATAATCGCCTACTTGAATTTTTGGGCTCTGTCAAGTTTCTAAAGAGTTTAATGATATCAAAGCTGTGTCTAGCATAAAAGATTAGGGCTGGTGGGTGGAATAACAGAGGGCCCTCTTGGTTCAGTAAAAGGAAAAACTGTCCAACACTCAGAGCTTTTCAAAATCAAAGTGGGTATCAGCAGATGGCGTAGTGATTACGTCACTGGACTCATAAATAGTTGACAGCAGTTCAAGTCCTGGACCCAGTGGCTTAAAACTCATGCCAGACACGTGTGCCTGCATGTCCAAGGCCCCAAGAGGTGAATAGAGGAATACAGGCTGCAGCATGGCCATTCCCCTGAGGACTGATTTCTCTCTTTCTGTCACTGTCTTGCTTGTGAGTGCACATACAGGTAGTGTAGCTAAAATCTTTCTCTAAAAAAAAAAAAAAATCAAAATGGACATCTTGGGGGACCAGCAAGGGGCATGGTGGTTAAGGTACTGGACACTCCCAGGTGGCTAACCACATTTTGAGACCCTGACCTAGTGGCTTGCTTTCTCACTCTTCTCTCTTTCTCCCTCTGTCTCTTTCTGGTTAAATTAAAATAAACAAATGAATGGATAATATTAAATAAAAATAACTATTCACAAAAAATTTTTGAGAAGTTTTTGCTATAGGGTGTGTGCACTCACCAGAAAGATAGAGACAGAGAGACAGAAAGCAAAAAATCACTCCCAGGGTGGATGGTCACACTGCAATCCCTTCTCCTCCATTCTCCTCTCAGGATCTTGGGCACACATGCACATGCACTCGGCAAGAGTTTAAGCCACCGGGTCTGGGACTCAAACTGTGATCAACTACATGGGAGTCCAGTGATATAGCCATTATGCCAACTGCTGGTCCCTCAAAAAAAATTTTTTAATGGACACCTTTGGAAGAAAATAAATAGTTAGCTTAAAATTTTAAACAGCTCATTGGCAATGCCATTCCAGGATCAGAGTCAATTTAGCTGGGAATTAGAACCCCTAAAACCAAAAGCAAGAAGGAAAGAGGGGGAAATTGGTCAACTGTCTACAGGAGATGGTGGAGAAAGAATAAGAGTGATTGGAGGCACTGAGTCTTGGAGCCTACTTGTGTGGGTGGGCAGATCTGGCTCACCTAATGGAGACTAAGCTGTGCTGGATGCTGCAAAACACCTACCTGTGGGCCACTTGTCTAGGTTTGAGTTGACAGTAAGACTTTAGTACAGAATAGCATTTTTAAATCATTTTTATAAAGCATTTTGAATAAAAGTCCACCCAAGACATTTTCACTGTAATTGATAGCGATTGGTATAAAGCCATTTTTATTTTCTTTATCATGAGGCAATCTCCTCCTTTATCACTAAAGTTCAACATAGAATATTGTTTTGTTTCTCTGGAGGCAAAAGTTACCTATTCAAGTAGCAGAAACAATGATGGTAAAACCACCCCCAGTCTGATTTCATGGTTTTCTCATTAAGCACCAAAATGACATGACTGATATTTCAAGATATCTGAGTCTTATTGCATTCTAATCAACATTATATTCTATACTTTTGCTTTTTGCTGTGGTTTTTGCTCTGATATTTTTCTACTACTACAGTATGGCACATCATGTTATGAAGAGAAGTAAGCAGCTGCCCCACTTTTTTGTGTGTGTGCTTTTTTTTTTTTAATTGTAAATTAATTTTTTGGGGGGAGAGGTTTTTGTTATAGGGCGTGTGCACTCACCAGAAAGACAGAGAGAGACAGAGAGAGACAGAAAGCAAGAACTCACCCCCCTGGGGGGATGGCCACACCACAATCCCCTCTCCCCCATTCTCTCAGGATCTTGGGCACACATGCACACGTGCCTGGCATGAGATTAAGTCATGGGGTCCAGGACTTGAACCGCAGTCGACTGCATGGAAGTTCAGCAACATAGCCATTATGCTAACTGCTGGTCCCAGTGTTTTGTTTTTTAAAACTGTATTTTTGAGGCACAACCTTTCCAGCAAGTCAAATACATAATTCTCCATCTGCAGAAATAAAAACGTGTTAGGTACAAGTCACTTGGACAGTGTCTCCAGCTGGCTGACAACTGACATTGGTGGTAGGAGTTTTTAAATAGGCTTTTCCTTGTATATATGGCTCTGATTTGTAGGAACAATTTTCTTTGTCATCATAAAAAGGGCCTTGTTGAGGCCACTTATTGTGTGCCTGTGCTAGTTTGTCGGGCATGTCAATAGAACTAAGTTCTACTCCCCCTCTGATTAGACTTCTGAGAGCCACAGAAATGCAAATGTAAAATACATTTTCTGTTTTGTTTTAGTTTTTAATAAACTTTGAATTGCTTACTTTTAAAAGCAGTTGTCAGTTTGTACAATGTAATGAAAATAAAAATTGGCTCTGGAAACCATTGAGGCCTCAAGAGCTTGCAAATTGTTCAGCTATTGAAAACTATGTAAGAATAATTTAAATATTTTCTTTTTCAAAAAACTATATTAAAACTCTGTATAGTATATGCTTATGTTATTGTTATTTAAGTTCTTCATATTCATCGATTAGTTCTTCATGTTGCTTATGTATGATTATAAGGCATACTCCTATAATATCTAATTTCTTTCTTTTTAATTAAACTTTTTTTTTTTAATTACAGAGAGTGGGGGCTGGCAGGTGGCATGGTGGTTAAGGGCACTGGACCCATGTGGCTGACCACAGTTTGAGTCCCGGATCTGGCAGCTTGCTTTCTCCCTTTCCCTCTCTCTCTCACTCTGTCCCGCTCTGGTCAAATTAAAATAAAAAATAAAGTTAGAATAAAATAATTCTTTAAAAAAATTGCTGAGTGAATAAACCCATCAGAGAGAGAAAACATCCTCAATAGGGCATAATCACACTGCAATCCTTTTTCCTCCATTTCTCCATCCATCAGGATTTGGGACATGCCTGCACACAAACCCAGCATGATTTTCAAGCCACAGGGACCAGGATTGAAAACTCACTTGTTATGTGGGATCCTGCTCTCTATGCACAATGCTTAACCACTATACTTCAGGATCAGCCTGACTTCTAATTTCTTAATTAAAAATAGATAATAAAGGTGTTAAAATTTGGGACCAGCAGGTGGCATAGTAGTTAAAGTGCTGAATTCCCGTATGGTTGACTGTAGTCCAAGTCCCAGACCCAGTAGCTTGAAACTCACACTGGGCACATGTACGAGCATGCCCAAAATCCCAAGAGGAGAATGGAGGAGAAGGGATTGTGGCATGGCCATCCCCTCTGGGGAGTGATTTCTCACTTTCTCTCTAACTCTCTCATCTCTCTGGTGAGAGCATGTACCCTATAACAAAAATCTCTCTTAAAAAAAAAAAAGAGATGTTAAAATTTAAGGAATAATTATGCTGTCCCAAGAACTATGCTGAGCATTTGCAGATTAATTCATTTAATCTCTACATTATCAATATGAGAATATGTACTAATTATTTTTAAATGAGGAAAATTATTCCTTAAGTAGGATAGGTACCTTATCCAAGTTTATGTGTTTGATTGGTAGTTTAGGTAATTTTCCTGAGATTTGAATTTAGTTATTCTAAGATGGTTCTTAGTTACAAATTTAATTGCTACATTTTATTCAATTATGTTCAGGGTCATTATCAACCAATTTTTTGCTACTATGCGTTTGTGTTTCTTCTAGTTTTTGTTATGTTTAGAGCTGTAATGAATATCTTTGTGTATACAGCATCTCATTTCTCTTGAATTATTTTCTGAAATAGATTTTTGGGTCAAAGCCCATAAATAAAAAGATCTTCAAAACTTTCATGGAAATGCATATTATTACTAAACTATGAATGGATTTCAAAAATATTTGCACCAAAATAAGCATATACTTTAATCCTATTTTTTCATGAACTGTTTAAAGCCCTCCAGTTCCCTTATAACTTTTCTAGCATATTGTGATCATATTTTTGAGTTGCATAGATTTAAAGATATAAAGGAAGAAGGAGTCTAAAATAGGAGATCAGAAAGAATGAAGACAAAAAAGGTAAAGAACTGAGGTGATGAAAGAAGAGTTGCAATTCTCTTTGAGGAGAATTGAAGACCCTAATTGCCACTTGAATTATGCTTCCCTTTATAAATATATCTTTTTAAAAGTTAGTGTCTAGGGACCAGAAGATGGCATAATGGTTATGTCGCTGGACTCCCACATCATTGACGACAGTTGGAGTCCCAGATTCAGTGGCTTACAATTCATGCCAGGTGTGAGTGTGTGTGTGTGTGTGTGTGTGTGTGTGTGTGTGTGTGTATCCAAAATCCCAAGAGGAAAATGGAGGAGAAGAGATTGTGGCATGGTCAATCCTTCCTGGGGATGATCTTTCTCTTTCTGTCTCTCTGGTGAGCACATGTGCCCTATAACAAACATCTCTCTTAAAAAAAAAAATTACATACTTAATGGCCATTTTTTTCTGACTAAAATTTAGACTAAAAAAAATCTTAGATTGGGAATCAAATGCATATGAATCAGCACCAAAATGAGGTATTTTTAGAAATCTATACATCTTAACTTGGTAGAAAGGCATGTATGCCTCAAGCTAACAGAATGATGCAGGAATGGAAACAAAAGCAGAAACCCACAACTGGAAGAATAGAGACAAAGAAACAAAACAGTCTGAACCAAAACAGTCAGCCACTAAGATAGGTATGAGACCAAGGAACAGGTTTTTAAAAAAAAAAAAAAAAAAAAAAAAAAAGGCTGAGAAGTCTCTGAATACCAAGTCTCAAGACGAGTTGAAGTCGGTATTGCTTACCGAGCAAATAACTGCATTCTGCCTAGGATATGGTCAGTTTTCCTGATCAGACCATATTATTCTTAAACACTCTTGCCAGAGGAGTTGCAAAGAAATGATACATCGGTGCATTATGTGTATGTGTGTCTAGAGCTTTTCATTGACTTTTTTTTCTTTTTCTTTTAAATTGTCAGAGGGCACAGTGTGTATGAGAGAAAGAGAAAAGAGAGGACAGGGAGAGGGGGAGAGGAGGAGAGGGGGAGAGAGGGAGGGGGGGAGAGGGAGTGAGGCATGGTTATGGTATAATCCTTTGTCCACCTTTTCTTCATCTTGTCAGGATTTGAGGTATGCATGCACACGTGTCCAGCTTGTTACTCAAGCCTCCAGGCCAGAATTTGGAGCAAGAGGGCTCCCTCAATCACTAGGCTATCGCCAACTCTCACTGTCTTTTTTCAATGCATCAATAACATGTACCAAAAACCACTTCCCTTGAACTTCCCAAACCCACTAGCAAAGCTTTACTTACACGGGTGCAATTCCTCCCTTCCAGAGTCCATTCCAGTCAGTAAACAGTGGTGAAGTTTTGAACTATTGCCTACATGTTAGAAGCTACCCAGATTCCAACTACTCCTAGTGATGGCGTCTTCATTGCCAATTAACTCGTAGATTATCTTACTGCAAAATTCTGTTTCAGAAACAGGTTCCGGAGCCCACAGCTGGCTCCAGCTGTCTTCACTTGCATTCCCCAGAGGTCACAGCTGACCCTGCCACTATCTGAAGCTGTGATGCTCTTTTAGAATGTATCCTACATCAAATAGGCAAGGAGCATTAGTATTTGTTTCCCCACCTTATCTTGTCATTATATGCGAGCTGTCCCAGGTGAAGAGATGTAATCTGAGGTAAAGGACTCCCCTCTGTGAGCACCATTTCTGGAAGCTCAGCTAGGAGCAAGAGCAGCCATGACAGTAACTGGGGAAAAGAGAGCTCTGGTCCGGAAGGCGCCCTCACTCAGTTTACCACAGCATCTGCATGCCTGGAGACCATTCTTATTATATCTATGCTCCTACACTTCCTTCTTTTTGAGTCTTGTTTCCCAAAATTTAAAAAAAAAAAAAAAAAAAAAAAATTGCCAAAGGGAGCATGCACTTGCCAGAGAGAAAGATGAGGCAAAAGTTAGAAAGCAGCCCCTCTCCCATGGGAATGGTCATGCTACAATCCCTTCTCCATTTTTCCTTTCTTTTGAGATTTTGGGCATGTATGAATATGCACCTAGCATGTTCTTCAAGCTAGTGGGCCTAAGATTTGAGCAGTGCCATTGACCATGGGACATCCAGTTCACATAACCATTAGTCCCCAAACTGGCCTAGCCCACATAATTGTTAATTTACAAGTTCATATGTTCAGTCCAAGCTTCTTTTTATAGCTTCTGAGTGATCTACTCAATTGCTTCTTTTAGAACTTAAATATTCTATAGGAAGTAAACCATTTCTGGAAGTGAACTATTAATATCCTTCTAAAATTGTTTTTCCTTCAAACTTCTACAAGTTAATAAATGGATCCTGTACCTAAGCCATTTTATTTCCAGAATTTTAATCGCAAGGAACTTGGAAGACCCCTTGGATACAATATCCCCCTTTACCTTCCACGTGTATGCCATCAGTCATATACTCTTTTTTAAAAATTTAATTCTGCCTTCAGTGTACAATAAGTTCGGTGTGTCTCCACTTCATTCTAACTTGCCCTCATGGTCACAGCAATCTCTTGATTTCACTTCCAGTCTAAACCATCATATCCATTGCTGAAAGTACTGCAATAGCCTCTTGACTGAATTCTACCTTCCTTCCTTGCTTTCTTCTGACCCACATATGAAGTGTCCATTCAAAAGTATAGTCATAACACTTCAGAAGCTTAACATTTCTCTCTTGTTAAATTCCGCATCCCCAGCGAAAGCCTGCCCGTGTTGGGCCCTGCCTGCTCTCCAGTTCCATCTCATGGTGTTCTGTACCGTACTTTAGGGCTTTAGCAAGTAAGTCTAATGCATCCTCTTCCACTGGGAGAGAAACAGCATGAGGATCATCACTTCACACACAAGTCAACTGTATCTCCCATAAGACCCCCGGCTCTGTGGGAGGCTGTGTGTGAGGATGGCTGTGATTACCATGGGCAAATTGAGGCCTCTCCTGTGCAGGACCAATGCCAAGATGACTCTGCTAAACCCTGAGGCAGAGGAAAGCTCAGAATCAAGAACAGGTTAATTCAGGAGCTGATGGAGGTACAGACAAAAACAGAGCCTGGGTTAATCCAAGGAATGAGACAGGTTGGCACAGGCCAAGTATGATTTAGGACCTGGGTCTTAAGTCCTACAGCTGGGTTAGGCAACTACGGAGGAAAACATGCCTGAGAGTCCTGATAAAGGTGAGGGTAAAGCTAGGGTTTAATCACGGCGGGCACGTGTGCGTGTGTGCCCAAGATCTCAAGAGGAGAATGGAGGAGAAGGGATTGCGGTGAGGCCATCCCCTCTGGGGGTGATGGGAGATAGAAAGCTCTTTGTCTCTCTCTGTCTTTCTGGCAAGCGCACGTGTCCTATAGCAAAAACCTCTCAAAAAAAACCCCAAAAAACAAAAAAACAAACAAACAAAACTAGGGTTTAAGAAAACAGGTGAGGAAGAGAGTTTACATTAGACAACTAAAAAGTAATGTCATCACCATATTCAAGGGTCTAGCTGTGGCTCTCAGGGCTCTCTCTGCCCACTGCTCTAATTTGAAGCACCCTTCCTGACTAATACAACAAAGGGTAGGGACATTGCCCTAAAACAGATCTGAAAAAAGCCCACAGGGTTGTAACACATTACTATAGATATCTTGATTCAGTGAGGTTTGGGTGACTATCACAAAGTAACTACTCCTGGTTTTTTTTTTTTTTTTTCCCCTTTTAGTATATTATTAAAAATTTAAAATAAATAACCAAGGGGACCAGCAAGTGGCATAGTGGTTAATGCACTAGACTCCCATATGATCGACAGTGGTTCAAGTCCTGGACCTTGCAGCTTGCTTTCTCACTTTTCTCCCTTCCCCCATCTCTCTTTGGTGAGCACACATGCCCTATAACAAATGAAAGATAACAATAATAAATAAAATTAAATAAATCATCTTTAAAAATAAACATATAAATAATCAAGTAAACCATTTTCTACCACTACCATGAAAGAAACCCAAGGCATATTGACAGTTCTGTAAGAATCTTGAAATCGGAGTG
The DNA here is from genome assembly GCA_026018925.1 of Tupaia tana. Classification (NCBI taxonomy): domain Eukaryota; kingdom Metazoa; phylum Chordata; class Mammalia; order Scandentia; family Tupaiidae; genus Tupaia; species Tupaia tana. The sequence goes on from JAKSZU010000015.1 coordinate 79,449,777, forward strand.
TATTTACCAGTCAAAACCACCCACCAAAGTCTTTTGTCAGAATAAACCAGCAATTTAACTTCAGAAATCACCTTGTCAAAATGCACATAAGGTGACTTTGAAATCAGTCATAAGGAACAGTTACTCTACGTCAGAAAGCGTTTCTCATGCAATGCTTTGTGTCTGTATCTGAAATGCAAATACCATTCCTGAGTGTATGCTCGCAGCTCCCATTTGATTACATATTTATCAGCAAGCTGCAAACATGGCTCTGCAACAAGCCCCTTAAAAAGATTTCTCATAGATTTCATTGCCTAATAAAAAGCCTGAGGAGAAACTTTTGCAGTCACTCATTTTCATATTTTGAGCTCTGATAAACACAGTCCTGACGGCAGGGTCATCGATATAAATAAGGGAATCATTTTAGAAAAACTTTTTATCTTCAGATTTGACATCAACCCCTTGATTTGCAAACATATTTCTTTCCTAATTATCTTTTGTGTGCCTCCCTCAGTGGCTGCTGCTGAGAAGTAATTTCACAGCACTAATGCTATTAAAGCATGCACTCATGACCCCATTGTGACTCAAAGCAAATACTGCACACAGGGAATGCAAGCACATAACTGCTAATCTGGCCTTTTCAGTGCATTTGAACTTGACCTATTGAAATGCCCATTACAAAATACATGACAGCTTGGTGAAATAGAGAGGGCAAAACACCGTCTCAGGAAAGCAGATTCTTTGGAAATAAATCGCTTGAAAGACTGCAACGTGGTGGGAATGGACTGAGAAAAACACTGTGCTGCAGTGATGTCACCCCTTACAACCCCTCGAACAAGGCACTTCCAGAAGCTCTGTAAGTTAGAGCACTGTGGCACCTGATTTGAGGCATGAATGATTTTTAAACTAAAGTAGATAAGGAAGAATAATGTAATGTGAAGAGCTTACATCTAGAACACACGGATACCATAATCTCTTTCGATCTGAAGCAAGTATCCTCTTCATCTCCCTGACACAAGAAGGTATCCGAACTTGACTACGTCACTGGGTATAGATTAGAAGCGAAGGGGGACCCCAGTGATCTTACCCTCCTGTCTACTACAAAACGATAGGGTCTATTAAAATTCAAGTCAACACTGAACCACAAAACAGAATGATTCTTAGAGAAAGTTCTTTGAGAATATCCTCGTCCATACTTTACCAATGCGGAAATGAGTTTTCATGAGTATCAGCACACAGGTCTCTAGGACAGGGCTGATGGCAAACAGCTGACAGGCCGCCTATGTCGATGTCAGGCAAACCTGAGAATTACTGTATTATCAGTCTTCATTTTGTAGAGTTCACAGATTCGGAAAAAAAAAAAAAAAAAAAGAGAGAGAGAGAAATGGTGTTGTTTTTGAAAAGATAAACAAAACCTGCAAACAGGAATTCTAAGGGTAAAAAAAGTGGAACGTATACTCAATGCTTAGGTAAAGTTGAAATCCTCAGAGGTCAAATATAAAAACTCAACATTTAGACTTCCTAATGATCATATGATGCTATTTTCTGTGAGAAAACGGAATATAATTTTGACACTTTAAAATTTAGAAGTATTTCATGTTTTAATTTTAATGAACACAACTGTAAAATTTGACAATACCAAAAAAAAAAAAAAAATTCCTAAATCCCAAACTCAATATATCTGAATCCTATCATTTTCTATTGCATATCCTCCTGAAAGAAAAATGACAGAACTGTTCAGAAGCTTGGAAAGTAGAACACTTTTAAAGTGCCTCAAAGGAACATTTCTTAAATATTACTTGTTTTTATCTTCACTGGTAAGACTGCAGTAATTATTTGGCCTTTCACGAGGGTGAGTATAAGACTCTCTGTTCTCAAAATCCTAGAGAAAGTTCTTGATTATTACTGCGAAAGTACACAATTAATTTACAATGAGAGAAAATTTAAGTATGTTTGACGAACATTTTTCTAGCTGTTATGCACTATGCCATATTCCAAAACAATAAAAGTTTTCTATAATGTACTACGACTTTACAGCAATAAAATGCATGTAAAAATAAATGTATTTTAAAATTTCTTTACAAGTAATGAATTTGATTTAGTGCTCCCTCTTCAGTACTGTACAACTTTATATTTCTGTTGAGTTGTCAGATAAGTCATGACGTATTTTTCTATGTAAAAATACGTCATGACTTTTCTGATGACCCAATATTTAGGCAGACAACAAATATCCAATGTCACATCTGAACTGCAGAATATCTAACATTTTAATGGGAAGACTGTTTAACTTGGAGAGTGTTGATTACACATTATTGTAGAATTTCATTTTCATTCAAACAATTTTTCTCTTTTTTATTTTAAGAGGTGTATGTCTTAGGGCGTGCATGCTTGCCAGAGAAAGAGAGACAGAGACAATGAGAGGGAAAGTGAGAAATCACCCCTGTGAGGATGGTCATGCCACAATCCCTTCTCATTCATTCTCCTTCCAGGATCTTGGGCACAGACATGCTTGCGCCCAGCATAAGTTTCAATCAACGGGGTCTGAGACTTGAACCACAGTCAGCCATGTGCAAGTCCAGTGACATAACCACCAAGCCACCTGCTGGTCCCCATCCAGCAATTTTTCTTATAATCCACCATAACCGTATACACATGTGATTTAAATACAAAAATTAAAAAATTATGAACACTTTGATGAAGATGAACAATGAGAAATATCTTCAGAAGGGTGAGAACGCAATAAATTTATTTCATTCCCATCTAGGAAAAAGTAGCCATGAGTGGTGCTGGTTTTCTTTCATAGAATTATTTCCAGATCTAAGACATAGGTATTTGCTTTCACTCAGTAGGATGTCTTGTAAACTCCTACATCTTAGTCCATCAAATCTTAAATAAACAGGATCTCTTCTATCACCCTTTGGCACATCCTAACTCAAATTTCATCAACACAATGATCTCTAACTACAGTTGGCCTGACCAAAATTAGCCAAGAGAAATTAAGAATATACTGGACAGGTGATTACTTATGGAGATTTCAGAACAGCAAAGACCAGATAGTGGTGTTGATTTTCTTGTGGGTACTTCTGTACTTGCCCAGAAAATGAAATGAAATACTATATGTTTCTGTTTTAACCGACTGCTGAATTGTGACTAAGAAAAGCCTATGTTTGTTTTGTTTTGTTTTTGTTTTATAGCCACACCACCATCCCTTCTCCATTCTCCTCTTGGGATTCTGGGCATGCATGTACACATGCCAGGCCTGAGTTTTAAGCTGCAGGGTTGGGTACTCAAACAGTAGTTGACTACATGGAAGTCCAGTGACGTAATCATTATACCATCTGCTGGTCCCGGAAAAGGTAGTTTATTAAGTAAAAGTAAAAATGCACTCCAGAGAGGTAAAAGCCAGCCTGAGCAGACAAAGAAAGAATGGCTCAAAGGCCCCACAGTTACATTCTGTCAGGTTTATAATGCTTTAGTGTAGGGAATGTCAACTGATCATTGGTTGGGCCTACTGATTGTTCTCATCTCATTGGCTCTATCAAACGTGTCTGGGCCCACTGATTCATCTCATTGGCTACATCAAATGTAGCTTAATCAGCTAGACACCCCCTACTGATCTCCTTCCCATATATAAGCCTGTGATTTTACTTTCTTGGAACAGTGTTTTATTTCCATACTGCTATGTGAAAAAAAAAAATACTAGAAAAAATTGGCCAGGAACTCTCTTCACTCTTCCCATCCTCTCTGGCACTTTTTGGCCACAACGTATGTCTGTAAATTAGGCAGAGGTAGATATTATTCCTGTATTTCCATAAGTGATCAGATCCATTTCAGAGCTGAAATCCCCAAGTAGTCTAACGCCTAACCCTGGATCGTTTTCACTCCACAACTGGTGGTGGTAGGTGGATAAGATGATAAAACTGGCACACTCTTGGGTAAATAACACAACAGCCAACCATTCCCACTTTTTAAAATGATTTCTATTTTTCTCACATCTGATTTTGAAGAAAATTTTAATGAAAGAGGAGAAAATAAAGACAATCTTCACTATTGTAATTTGATAAATACATAATCGTCATCTTTAGATGAAGGTGTAATTACACCTAGTGGGCACCTCATTCTATCTTTAAAGATGCCAAAATGACTCAAAAGTTGGCATTTTAACAAGCGCAGATCGACCCTGAGAGCCTAGAGAGCTAATTGTGCAGAGCAGAGCACATTCTAATCACAGGGCACAGGACACGTTCCAGCATCCATGCGTTAAGGTATTTTACATTCCTTGAGGACTCTGCTGGTGGAGGAAAATCTAGATTTATGCTTTCTCCTTAGTCAATGTGTTGGCTAGGGCATATTTTTCAGAAGGTGAGCAAATCCCCCATTTTATGTGCAGTGGAAATTTCTCATCTCTAAAATGAATGATATAGTTACACTAAATTGCTAAATGTTCAGATCAACATCCAGATAGACATGAACAGATACACTGCTACGATACAACAGAGAGGTCTATTTGTCAGTGTCTGCATGTGGCAAGAAGGTTTCAACCCCTGGTGGAGGGATAAGAGCTGGGAAACGAGGCCTTGCAATGACAGAATTTTAATGCATGGAGCATGCAATTGAAATAATGCATAACACTCTTCCCTTCTTTATTGCTATGCACATTATAGTATTTACCTAGTACTGGAGTACTGGTTCTCATCTAAATGATGGGGTCTTCTCTAGGGCAGATAGCAGCACATCAAAGTTCTATTTCTCAGAGATACCAGATATAATTTTGATCAAAGGTGAAGCTTCTGTTAAAATTTTAGCATCAAGGAAAACATGAAAAGCTTCCTAAAAAAAATTTTTTTTTTACATTTTTCCATACCAGAGTAATAGCCAGCTTTGCCATACATTTGAGTACCTTTTGAATTACAAAAAGAAAAGCATTATGATTTCCTGACGTGTTAACTTTTCTTTCTCTTATACTTTTTTCATCCTAATCTTGCCCCTTTGTAACATTTCTTGTCTTTACCAATTTTTAAATGTGTACCTGCAAACTCTCCATTAATATTAGTGGCTGGTCTCAAGTAGTAGGGTTTAACATTCTGCTAATTTTAAAAGGACCTGTGTGGACTTTCTTTTCCTTTTAATGGACCTTTCTTGGGTGCATATCGGACATTTTCTGCTTTTCTTTAGAAAACATAGTCTAGCTAGATTTTGCAACTTTTTGCATACTTTGAGAATAAGGTACAAGATGACATAAAGAAGCTGGGATAGTAGAAGGGATATTTACACAGAGGGAAATAGTGCAATTTCACTTTTCTGTGGTGAGGAAGTAACTGTCAATCGCATTATGCTTGATTTCATTGATTTCCTGTTTTATGAGTTTACAAAAGGCTGACACCTTTCTCCTGGACAAAAAGCAAGTCATGGTCATGTGAATAGAATACAACAATATCAAAGTCAAAAAAAAAGAAAAGAAAACAACAGTCATTTATTTTAATAATCAACTTTTTCTTTTTCCTGGGCTTTTAGAGATGTGGCAAAGTTAGGACTTTGATCTCTGAACCTAAATTTAAAATTCTATTATTAACATTTTATAGAAACTATACTATTATGAATTTTCCAGTGCAAATTCTGGGGATCATAATCCCTTTAGCACATCATCATTTTTAAAAACTGATAAATGAAAATAAATTCTAATGGGCAAAACATGTAAGATTAAAAATAGAATAATTAAATAGATTGGGAAGAACAGTGTGATATTCTGCATCTGAATCTGGAATTAACATTCAGTACCTTATTTTTCTACCAGCAATAAATAGGGTTTTAATAGAGAGATTCAAACTAACAGAACTAGATGTTTTATTGATATATAGAAGAGTAGATACAACTTTTAAAAAAATTACTTAATTTTGGGACCAGCAGTTTGTGTAATGGCTATGCTGCTGGACTCCCACGTAGTCGACCGCGGTTCGAGTCCCGGACCCAGCGGCTTAAACTCACGCCGGGCGCGAGTGCGTGCGTGCCCAAGATCCCGAGAGGAGAATGGAGGAGAAGGGATTGCGGCGTGGCCATCCCCCCTGGGGGGTGATTTCCTGCTTTCTATCTCTCTGTCTCTCTCTGTCTGTCTGGCGAGCGCACGCGCCCTATAGCAAAAACCTCTCCAAAAAAAGAAAAAAAAAATTACTTAATTTTATTTATTATTATTTTAAAATTTGCTACATAACACATGTGTTCACCAGAGAGAAAGAGACAGAGAGAAAGCAGGCCTTCAGGTCTAGGACTCAAACCTCAATCAGTGATGTGAGTGTCCAGTGCCATAACTACCATACCACCTGCTGGCTCCAAACAAAACTTTTAAATAACACAAATAAGAATAGTTGAACTCCAGTTTCAGCTCTGCTACAAGCTCAATAGGTGACTTAAAGCAAGTAATCATCTTCTCTTGGGTCTGTTTTTGGAGAGGTTTTTGCTATAAGGCGCATGAGCTCACCAGAAAGACAGAGAGAAACAGAGAGACAGAAAGTGAGAAATCATCTCGCAGACAGGATGGCCACGCCACAATCCTTTCTCCTCCATTCTCCTCTCGGGATCTTGGGCACGCATGAACACGCACCTGGCGTGAGTTTAAGCCACTGGGTCTGGGACTCAAACCGTGGTTGACTACATGGGAGCTCAGTGACATAGCCTTTACACCAACTGCTGGTTCCACGAAATAAGAGCATTCTAACTTCATTTTTTTTAATGTTTGTATAAGAGAACTGGATAGAAAAGTGTCTTAGCTACCACAAGAAAACTATCTTGAGTAACAGGTTAAAATTTTACCCACTGGTTTGTTTAGAAAAATTACTGTTTAACCATTCTTAGGGAGAAAAAAAATTTTTTTTTCTTAAAATAGTATTCTCTGTGATATAACAAACATTCTTCAGGACCAGCATTATTGAAGATAACAGCTCATCTGCCTCTGACAACCCTCTTTAACAATGCCTTATCATTCAAATCCATCACCTGCTGTAAATGCTCAAAATAAACTCTGACTTCGTATTTGTAGGGTGCTTATAAATAATATGATTCTATAGATTAAATCAATGCAGCCTATGCCCTGTCCACCTTGTCCTGTCACTTTGGTTTAAGTGCCTATATACTATCATGACCACCCAATCAGCATTCCCAAGTCACTAATTATAGACCTTCCACATTTAAACCATTATTTAAAAATTAAGTCCCCAATGTATATATGTATGCACTTTTGTATGTATGTATGTACCTCTGTATGTTTGTATGTATATATAGAGCAGAGGTGTTTTAGTATTACTTACATAAATCACAGCCTTCCCTTGAATAAAACAGGAGACCCAAGATTAAAATCTGATGAAAGATCCTATTGCTTCTCTGCACATAGAGAACTGCCTCTGGTCACAAAGTGAATTTTTAGTATAATCCTATGAAAAATGGATAGTTTCTTAAAAAAAATTTTAAAACTAAAATAACAAACAAAAGAGCAGAGAAATGCAAAAGTAGGAAGAGTTACAGGAATAATAATTTTGTCCAGAGGTTCTTAAATAAGTGCTCTTGCTTTTGGAGGTTGTTCAGGGATATCTCAAAATTATATGTGATGTGATCTATGTGATAATGTGCATTTTAAAATCAGGTTCTCAAAAATAGACCATCATAAAAAGATGAAGGATTACTGAGCTGATACCAAAGAGAAATCTTTTCCTATTTCTTTTGGTAAGATTTCTACTATTGGTCATGTGTGCTTGCCAGAGAGACAGAGAGAGATGGAGAGGCAGAAAGCAAGAAACCACCACCCGGGGGGATGACCACACCACAATCCCTCCTCCTCTCAGGAATTTGGGTACTCATACAAGTGCCTGGCATGAGTTTCAAGCTGCTGGGTCCAGGATTCGAACCATGGTCAACCATGTGGGAGTTCAGCACTGTAACCACTATGCCATCTGCTAAACACCCCCCCCCACACAATGAGCAATCTTAATCTAAGCATGAGAAGTAATTTGCTATAGTCATTCCATTAGCCTGTGACACTGATAGCCCAGAACCTAAATTCCTAAGCATGTTCATGCTAGTGTGGACACAAATGCTTATTTCTGATCAATAAATTATGCTCCCTTTTCTCCTCTTGGGATTTTGGGCATGCATGCATGCATGCCTGATGTGATTTTCAAGCCTCAAGTCTGGGACTCAAACTGTGGTTGACCATGTGGGAGTCCAGCATCTTAACCACCATGCCACCTGCTGGCCCTTAAATTATGTTAAACTTGATCATCTTGTGGAAAAACACTGTTTTTGTTGTTGTTGTTGGAAAGTAAGGTTACAGGAATTTCAAGGACAAAATTCAATTTTAACATTTATTGCCACTAATATTAGTGATTTAAGACTTGTATTACAAGAATTATCCCCAGAGACAGAATCCCTCAAAACAAAACAAAGCTCTCTTACACCTGCATGAGGAAGCCCTGATTGTATCCCTGTGTACAGAAGCAAAAGCTACCTATGTTTAGTGCTTCATGTGTGCACACTCACTGAAATTGAAAATGGGCAAGGAGGCTCATCTAGAGTAGCAGAGCAAACCTGCTCTGGAATAACATTCTACTTCTGAAAAATTTTCTACTCATTTTTATTGAAATTAGGTGCTTTAGTATAATTACATAAATAATGATCAGTATAGTGTCAATCCTGCACATCAAACCTGGTCTTACTGTTTTCATTGACTAGGTCTCTCTGTTACATATGTTCATGCTTTTTTTTTTTTTTTTTTTTAATTTGGAGTGTTGCCAAGATGTACTAGTGATTAAATATATCTTGGGCATTAAAGTTGCAGGAACATTGCACATTTCCTATCCCTTAAAAAACAGACAAACAAAAACAACCTAACCTTCTTTCCAGAGTGGAAAGAATTCTAATGAGAAAAAAAAGAAATGTCTACGAGTAAATGTATCTATGGTCATCACAAGCTGATGGGTTGGTATGCTTGACTACTACTGGTGTAGCCGAGTAAAACCGCATCTATTGCGTTACGTTATTTGCAAAATTTTAATAAATGCAAAACAAGTTACACTGCTGATTTCAGCAATGAGTTATATTTGATATGATTGATAGATATCTACTAAATTGTAGAAATGCCTTAATTCTCAAAGTAGTAAACTGTATTTTCTCTCTCTGAGTTAAGAATATAAGAGCCAGGGGACATAAACTGACAGCACAGTCCCCGCAGTCACTTTAAATTCAACAACAACTAAAGGAAATTCAGGATTCCAAACAGTGCAACAATAATATTCTTGATTCTCAACTTAATTTTGAATAACTAATGATGTATTCCTTCTTGTGTACAAAGTAACATACAAGGTTCCTGTTTAGGATTGTGACTATACATCCACTAGTGTATTCCATCATAAAGCACTGTATGAAAGAGGAGAAAGATTTTGTATCTCAGTGCCTAATGATGGGCATGATGGCCTTTGCTCTCAAACTGAAAATTAAACAGAGCACATGAATAGGCAAAAAAATTTAAAAAAAAAAGTCAAGAAAAACTGCCTGGAGGGAAAGGGGAAAAAGTAACAGAGACCAAAATGCTGAAAAAGGAAAAAAGAGTTATTAGCATGCACATCCTTTATAATTTATAATAATGATATTCTAATTGCTATGAAATAGTAATAGATTAAATACATTGCAGATGAAAGGACTTATTAAACCATTGTATCTGATGCATACTAAAAGAGGCAGGTTTCCCCAGGCAATGGTAAAGAAAAAAGAAAAATATAACAGTAGAGACTATATTATCATCTGCCAAAGGTCCAATCAGCACATAGTCTACCCACATTAAGTAGAGGTATTAGTATCAGTAGTGAAGATCAGATATTGACGCTAAGTACCCGTATAAATACAGACTCCTGTATTGTATTTTTAAACATCTAACATATTTGCCTGACTTTTCCAAATTAAAGCCACTCCGTTTATACATATGTAAAGAAATGTCATCTGAGTTTCAATGAATTTTTAATTTTGTTCAATCTTGCATTTGTTCAACCAAAAATAATTTAAAGGGGACCAGAGCAATAAGCCTCACTGTAAGTGACTTCAGGGCCTCCCTAGGAAGTTCTTGAATCTGCTATAAAAATCAACAGTGTGCATCTAACAGGTTTCTTTTCATTTCAGCATTGAAAAGTGAATCATAAGATCAAATATCCTTCAGGGCTTCTTTGGTTTCCAGATTAAACATGTAATGTGACCTCTCGTCTTGTCACATTCTCTGTATTTCCGTTTTAAATAATCATAAATAAAAAACCTTGCTACTCTTTGGTACAACACAGCTGTTTGATTCAGCTGAGCATCAAGGTCTTTGAAATTGCACTCATTCCTTATGCTGAGAGATATTTTAGAATCCTGGTTCATCTGAAAGGTTTTCAGCTGAAAGATTCTTTATTGTATTCAAATCTGGTCCCATAGGAGTTGTTTTGGTTACTCAGTTTATGAAGAGTCTTGGAAATTGAATTGGGTCCACAGCAGAAAACACCAACTGTTTTCCTGGAAAGAGAAGGGGAGAAAGTAAGAAATCAGGTGGAAAATCAGAACATGCTAAGAATCATGCTTTAGGAGTATGGCTAATGGTTTTAACAAAGTGAATTTCCTGCTGCTTTGCACATTGAAAACAATTTCCCAATTATTTGCGAATGTAATTAGTTTGTCGCCAGGAAAAGATTTTGTTTACTCTCATGTTAAAATTCAGAATAATGCAAAGAATGTAACTATGAGCACAAATTTGTTTATTACCAGAAAAAGATTGGCTGCCCATCTTAGTCTTTTCAGTATATGCTATTTGGGGCCAGGGCCAGAAACCATAGAGGTCAATTGGTAAACTGATATTAGACAGATGTACAGCCCACACAGGACCATGTCAATTTGCCCTGTTATTAGACGTCTTACACACATTTTTCTAAAGCTTCCACAAGGATTTGCGTAAGTCATGATGAATTAGGAAAGATAGAGAAAAGATATTACTGATTTGAAAGGATAATTTTAAGTGAGTAATTTATACCCACATTGAAACAAGAAGCATATTAATCTGGATGTATTTTCTTTTTATATTTATGCACTGTAATAATTGTAACAAATGTCAACCAGGTTTTATTATTCTGTAACAAAAATTATAGTAGTTAAATAATACATATCCCTAACAAATAGACTAATTAAATTCCAGGAAATGAATAGTATCTCAAATTGTTCTTCTTCCAAAATTTGTTGATTTGCATTACATCTTTCCTAGGATATCAAAATGATTAACATTTCATATCATATCTTGGACAAATACAGTACGTCCTCATTATCTCAGAATAATTGGTGCTGAAAAACAAGATAGTGAGTCTATTTAAATGTGCACCAAAGGTTTATAACAAGATTAAAAAAATATTTCATTAAAAATTTTCAATTAAAAAAACTTTTCAATTTAAAAAATGAAACAAAGAATGATAAAAATAGAATGATTGCTTGTAGGCATGATGGCGTACTGGGGACTAGATTTACTATTCTTTTTTCTTTTTTTGGAGAGGTTTTTGCTATAGGGTGTGTGTGCTCGCCAGACAGACAGAGACAGAGAGATAGAAAGTGTGAAATCACCCCCCGGGGGGATGGCCACGCCGCAATCCCTTCTCCTCCATTCTCCTCTCGGGATCTTGGGCACGCACGCACACACGGCTGGCATGAGTTGAAGCCACGGGGTCCAGGACTCGAACTGCGGTTGACTACGTGGGAGTCCAGCAACATAGCCATTACGCTAACTGCTGGTCCCTAGATTTACTTTTATACATAACAAAATTACAATAAAATTAACAAAATATATGAAACCAGTATTTTTAGACTCTGGACAATAGGCAGTACACAATTATGCTCCCTGACCAAAAAAAGAAAAGAAAAAAAATCGAAGTCATCAGTTGTCTCTGCTTTCACCTGAAAGCCTTCTACTGGTAGAAGCTTAGGCAGCGCTTAGTGATCTCACTGAGTTGAAGAGATGGAGAGTGAAGTTCACAGAGAAGGCCAAAACAGCTGAAAGTAAACTTGGAAGGAAAGGGAGTTCCACAGAAAGAAGCTCCAGAGATCTGTAAAAGAGGACCCTCAAGTCTTTGGCTGATTAATGATTTCTTTTTTTCTTTTTTTTGCTATAGGGCACGTGCGCTTGCCAGACAGACAGAGAGAGACATAGAGACAGAAAGCGAGAAATCACCCCCCAGGGGGGATGGTCACGCCGCAATCCCTTCTCCTCCATTCTCCTCTCGGGATTCTGGGCACGCACGCACACGCGCCTGGAGTGAGTTTTAAGCCACTGGGTCCTGGACGCAAACCGCAGTCGACTACGTGGGAGTCTAGTGACATAGCCATTACGCTAACTGCTGGTTCCCTAATTAATGATTTTTCATGCAGGAGAGGCTACTACACAAATGTGTGTAAAGGACTATCAGAGATTAATGGGTCAAACAAGTCCCAGAGTTTATACAGATATGTGAATGATTTGTATTCCCACGAGCCAGAATGGAAAGACCAGCAATGGGTGGACAATTGGGAGGCATTCTTAGGAAGGCAAACCATATTGGCAAGGGGAAGAGGGAATATTGGTCAAATTAGCTTTAGCGTGAAGGCTGTTCTGGACCTGCACTACCACTGAAAAGTAAACCTAACAGTATTGGAAAGAATAAATCAAAAATTATAATTTAAAATATATAGCATTCAATCTAAAATGACCAAGAATGCAAAGAGAAGAAAGTCATGAACTGTAGCCACTGTACAGCCAAATGGTATCCTTCCAAAATTTGTACGTTGAAGCCCCAAGCCCCAGGGCCTCAGAATGGGGAACTAGGGTCTAGGAAGTGTTAATTAGGTTAAAATGAGGCTGTTAAGGTAGGTCCTGATTTAACATTATGGGGGTCCTCATAAGAGAAAAAAATCTGAACACAAAGAGACACTGGATATGCACATGAACAAAGAAAAGTTTATGTAAAGAAGTCGCGACAGGTAAGCCATTTGTACGCCAAGAAGGGACATCTCAGAGGTAACCGACCCTGCTGGACCCTTGATCTTGAACTTCCAGCCTCCAGTATTATGAGAAAATAAAATTGTGTTTTTCAGTTAACTCAGTCTGTAGTATTTTGTTACAGTAGTTCTAGAAAATGAATGTAAGGAAAATGATCATTCAGAAGAAACAGACCCAGAATAACACAGACAATGGAATTATCACACATGGTCATTGAAAGTAATGATATATATGTTTCATATGTTTAAAAAAATCAACATGATGAAAAATGGACGTTATTTTCAAGACCCAAATTCTAGCATTAAGATGTAATGTTTGAAATGATAAATACATTGTATGAGGTAACAGAAGACTAAGCATTGCAAAAGAAAATGAAACCTGAAGATATTCATCATAATCTATCATACTGCAGCCCACAGGCAACAACAATAGAAAAGAACAACAACAACCAAAAGAACAGAGCACCAGTGACCTCTGGGACAGTATGATATACTGCTAAATGTTAACAAGTCTAAAATACATGTCATTGGAGTTCAAGCAAGAGAGAAGACAGAAGATAAAAATTATTTCCCAAATATGGTTAAAAACAAATCCACAGATCAAGGATTTCATGAACCTCAAGAAGAATCAACACAAGAAAACCATTTTGAGACAACTTAAAATAAAATGCTAAAAAACACTGACAAAGGAATAAGAAAATCATAAAATCAGATGGGGGGGAAAGACACAATGCAAATCATAAACAATATGAAAGATAAGAATAACAACATATTTTTGTCACGAACAATGTAAGTCAGAAGGAAATGATGTCTTTTAAGTGCTGAAAGATAATACAAAATGCAAATTATTCTATGTTGAACAAATTTTCTATCAAACAAAAATATCTTTCAAAAGAAAAGATCAAAACTTCAGATAAACAAAAGCTGAAAAACTTTACTGCCAACAAAGCAGCAATGGAAGGTATAGTAAAGAAAATTCTTCAGGAAGAAGGAAAATCAAATCAGATGGAAATTTGAAGCTATCCAAAGGAAAAGAATGATAACATGGTAAGTTTGTGAGTAAATATCAAGCACTTTTTTCTCATTTCTACTCTCTTTAATGTTTAAAAGAAAAGATAGCACATGTAGAAATAAGATAAATGGCAATAGTAACAACAGGAATGGGGGAATGGAAATCCAAGAAATGGTATGATATTCTTTTTATATTTTTTAATTGCCAAAGGGTACCTATACTCACCTGAGGGAAAGAGAGAGTCAGAGGCAGAATTTCCCAACAGAGCATGATCACACTGAAATTCCTTTTCCTCCATTTCTCCATTCCATCAAGATTTGCAGCACGCATGTGCAAGTATTCAGCATGTTTTTTAAGCCTCCATAGCCGGGATTTGAACTGCACTTGGCCATGTGAGATTCTATTCTCTAGGCATGGCCTTAATTGCTATGCTATGGGGCTGGCCCAATATAATATTAAATTAAGTAGATTATAATAAGCTACTGGTGTGCACTGTAACTTAAAACAGTCTTCAATCATGTCTTCATTGGAATCATTTTATGGACTTCACAGAACACAAATAGCTAAGCCTCATACCTGAGTTTCTGATTCAGCAGATACTGAAAGGGGCTTAAAAATTTCCTTTTCTAACAGGTTCCCAGTAAATGCTGGTCCTAGAAATGCAGCTTGGGAAACTAAAGCAGTTATTAAAAAGAAAGAGACAAATACAGAGGCAAAACTAATATTGGAGTGAAAAAAAATTAAACCACTAATAGTAATCAATCTACAGGAATGTAAAAAAGGGGGAAAAAAACCCACAAAGGCAGAATAAATGTGACAAATATAATGCAATAGTATACTTTTACGTTTATATTTAACCATATTTGTGTTAAATTAAATATAAACAGGCTAAAACACTACAAATAAAAACCTTCAACTACATGAAGCAACAACTGATAGAAGTGCAAAGCTAGTTAAGTCCAAATTATAGCCCATAACTTTAAGATCTGTTTCTCAGTAGATGATAAAAAAAAAGTAGACAGGAAATCAGAAGAAAGTGTATTAGAAATTTGAACACCATTGGTCCTAACTGACATGTATAGAACATTCTAGACAATGAAGAAACAAAAATCTTTTCAAGTACAGCACATTCGCCAAGGTTTTTGCTATAGGGTGTGTGCGCTTGCCAGAAAGACAGAGAGAGACAGAGAGATAGAAAGTGAGAAATCACCCCTCACCCCCCCCCCCCCCCCGAGGGGAGATAGCCATGCCACAATCCCTTCTCCATTCTCCTCTTAGGATCTTGGGCACGCACGCACATGCGCCTGGCATGAGTTTAATCCACCAGGTCCAGGACTCGAACTGCGGTTGACTACATGGGAGTCCAGTGACATAGCCATTATGCCAACTGCTGGTCCCAATCACATTCTAAACAATAGGAAAGGTTACAGTAAGTCTTCAGGGACTGAAATTAAAAGGAATATGTTTATAGACCAAATCTCAAACTAGAAACTGAGGACAAAAAGGTATCTGTGCCCGCTTCATGGTGCTGCGGTAAAGTGCTCCTCAAGAGAAGTCAAATCCAGCATGGCAACTGCGGTTCAAATCCCCAGCCCAGTCAGCCTGAAACATGCCGACACAGGTGCAAGAGAGTAAACTCTTAGATTTAAATTTACAGGTTGGATGACTAAAGGAAGAGGATCACAGTGTGACTAGACCCCGAGGAGAGGGCTCTTCTCTCTCTCGCACACACCTCGTATGTGCACATATGCTCTTTCATAGTGAAAGGGGAAAAAAAATATCAGGAAATCTTTATATCTTTGGAAGTTAAGTAACATTTCTAAATAACCCATGAGTTGAAGAAATAGCATGGAAAATTAAAGGTATTTTGTACTGGATGAAACTGAAAACAATACCATAAAAAATTATAAGATATTAGGACCAGCAGTTGGCATAATGGCTATGTCGCTGGACTCCCATGTAGTCAACCACAGTTCAAGTTCCAGACCCAGTGGGTCTGGAAATTCACACTGGGCATATGTGCATGTGTGCCCAGGATCCTGAGAGGAGAATAGAGGAGAAGCGATTGCAGCATGGCCATCCCACCTAGGGGGGGATAATATTTTGCTTTCTGTCTTTCTGTCTCTGTCTTTCTGGCAAGCACACACATCCTATAGCAAAAACCTCTCCAAAAAAATTTAAAAATTACAAGATAGAACTAAAGTGTTGAGAGGGAAATTTATAATATTAAATGCTATTAGAACAGAAAGTTCTGAAATAAAAGATCTAATGTTCTTTAAGAAACTAGTAGAAGAGTTAATTAAGCCTACATTAAACAAAAGAAAAACATCAGGAAGGAGTATAAAATAATTATTGTAAAAGAATTTTAAACTTAATAAAAAATTACTATTAAAACCACAGTGTGATTTAATTAAAATGAGAAGAGACTGTGTCATTTTGTTTGTTCCTTTGTATACATTCTCTGTCAGCACTGCATGGTGACAATAAGATACCATTACTCTCTAGCTTGGCTTAGGGCAATTATAAAGTTAGTTTCACAAATCTTTCAGATTTCCTGAAAGATCCTCTAAAATATTTGAGAATAAAATAATTATTTAAAAAATACCCAGTGTATTTTTTTTCATTCTTTTTTTTTTTTTTTTTTGAGAGAGGTTTTCGCTAGAGGGCACGTGCGCTTGCCAGAAAGACAGAGACAGAGAGATAGAAAGCGAAAAATCATCCCCCAGGGGGGATGGCCACACCACAATCCCTTCTCCTCCATTCTCCTCTCGGGATCTTGGGCACGCACGCACACGTGCCCGGCGTGAGTTTAAGCCGCCAGGTCCGGGACGCGAACCGCGGTCGACTACGTGGGAGTCCAGCGACATAGCCATTACGCTAACTGCTGGTCCCACCCAGTGAATTTTTTCCATTGGCTTTACATAGTCCTTTTTTACTCGTTAACTAATTCTATAATGTGTGTGTGTGTGTGTGTGTGTGTAATTTGAGGAGTGCCTTAGTGTCACGTTCACCAACTGAATGAGATTCTACAACTATTTCAAGACCTACAATGAATCTTTGTGATTCATTTGCCCTATATTTGCATGAGAAGGCTATAATGCAACAATAAAGATTTATCTACAACCACTTCCATGGGTTCCATGGGATGAGTGCTAAGCAGAAGCTTGTTGGGTAGATGCAGGGAACTGGCTCCATACATGTACATATATTTGTGCATATTTCCTGTTAGAGTGATACTTTTTTTACATGTAGATTTGGAAGTATGGGGTCTCATACAATACAGTGAGAACTGACTCACTCTGTAGTTTATTTCTGCTGGTATTACGTGTCCAGAAGGTTTAGGTGACTTGACCCAGGACACAGTAGCAAATATGAAAAACCAAACCTAGATCATCTTAATTTGTGTTGTCTTGCAAACACTATGAAACAATGAAAGAAAGATGTGGCTCTTAAACATTTCTCTTCACCTCAGAGTAGTAAATCTCTACTCAAAAGGCCACATGAAGTTCAATGTTTCTTTCTCTCTTTGTATAATGCATAAACTCAACAGCTGAAAATATGACATTCATTTCTTATTATTAGCAATAGGAAGTTGAGTTTAGGTTGGATGTAATAAATAACTTGATGACAGGTTATTTAACACTAAATGGTTTACAAAATAGTAGTTAATATGTTTTTGAAAAATTAGTTATTGAGGCTTTTAGTGCATTGCAGTTAACACACATAGTGAACATGGGGGTGCACCTCCATACCTCCATATGCCCCCGGGGAACACATAGTAAAACAAGACTGCCCCTCTTGCTGCCTAGGACAATCTGAATGTGCCCTGATGTAAGCACAATAAACATCAGTCAAGACGTAAGGATTTACATATGAATTTGTACTTGTTAGCCATAGCTTTCGATAAATCAGTCTTTTGGGAGCTCAATTTCTTTACTTAAAAATAATTATGAAGGTAGGTTTCCTTCACTTACCATGATTGCATATACCATCACATGATTCATTTTCCGAGTTTAAAAAAGCCATGAAAGGAGGACCAGCAGATGGTGTGAAGGTTAAGGCGCTGGTCTGCCACATGGCTGACAATGATTCTTGTCCTGGACTGGTTCACAAAGAATTATTACAACATTGTTTGTAACACTGAAGACTAAAGGAAACCTAAATATCCATAATTGGGGTAGTAGCGGTTATGCTATCCAGATTCTAGCGTAATGTGAAGTAGAATTACATGGAAATTATCCACAAGCAACACATGAGGCCATCATTAAAAAGTAAGTTGAGGGACCAGCGGATGACACAGCCATTATGTTGCTGGACTCCCACATGGCCGATCACGGTTTGAAACGTAGACCCAGTGGCCTGAAAACCACATGAGCATGAGCATGTGGTCAAGATCCTGAAAGGAGAATGGAGGAGTAGGGATTGTGGCATGGTCACTCCAGAGATGATTTCTCACTTTCTCTCTCATTGTCTCTGTCTCTCTGTCTCTTCGGTGAGCACACATGGCATGAGGCAAAAAACTATAAAAAAAAGTAAGTTGAAGAATGAAGTATTACAGATTTATTCAATTTTTTTTAAAATACAAATGTTCATATTATAAATACATATGCATATATATGCACATACATGTATACATACTTATGTATACAAACAAGTTTACATATACTTTTATAAATACAGGTACACAGGGGTCTTCAAAAACTTAGTGGAGGGGCCAGCAGGCGGAAGAGTGGTTAAGGTACTGGAATTCCACATGGCCAATGACAGTTTGAGTCCCAGATCTGGCAACTTGAGTCCCAGATCTGGCAGCTTGCTTGCTCACTTTCCCATTCTCTCTGCCTTTCTCTGGTATACTTAAAAATAATAACAAATAAAATTAAATAAATAATTCTTAAAAGAAACTTACTGGAAATGCTTACTATGAAAGCATTACTATGTATTGATTTGGAAATTAATCTTGTAATTCCATTTTCCACAAACTTTTTCAAGTTCCCTCATACACTTACAAAAGCTTCTGTAAGAAAACATGAGTTCTCAACTATTACTGCTGGGCCCAGGAGTGTTTAATCCAATTAAATTTGAATTCTACGAACTGTAGTAAATGAATGCCTACTGGTTTAATAAATAAGCACTTTCTGACAATTGAAAATCAGTGTTTCACATAGTGTATTAAAAAATAATTTGTATGCCTCTTTTCTATTTTTATCTCTGTACATTCTTTCAGTAATTTATTTCCATGAGGTTAACCAAAATGTCACATCTCATATAAAACCTCCCATTTATGTAGTGCCTTTTATCCAGTTAATGAATCCTTAATATGTTGATTCATTCTTTTACTAAGTGTGCTGTATAAAAACCCTTAAAAAAATAATGCACTCAGGTTCCTGCCCCAGAGCAAACACAAAAAGAGAAAGTAGCCTACAAAATGTGAACAGTAGATGGTGCACTTTTGCGCTTCTTAAACCAGCTTTGTTGTTTCAAGAAAAAGAAAAACCAATCAACATACAAAATCACTCTAAAACATGTACAGTACAAAAAAAATGGAATTCTTAAGAACAAAAGATCCAACAATTTGAAATCAATTGTCTCCGTTATTTTGGTTTGGCTTTAAAATTGAGCAAAAGGGGGAACCAGCAGTTAGCATAATGGCTATGTCACTGGACTCCCATGTAGTCGATCGTGGTTCGCGTCCCGGACCCGGTGGCTTAGAACTCACACCGGGCGCGTGTGCGTGCGTGCCCAAGATCCCGAGAGGAGAATGGAGGAGAACGTATTGCGGCATGACCATCCCCACTGGGGGGTGATTTCTCGCTTTCTGTCTCTATGTCTCTCTCTGTCTGTCTGGTGAGCGCACACGCCCTATAGCGAAAACCTCTCCAAAAAAAAAAAAAAAATTTAAAAAAAAATTGAGCAAAAGAAATGATCAAAGCTTTTGGCCATAGATTATGAAAACCAAAGAAAGAAAGTGTTCTTATTGGAGGTCGTTAATGCCATCAAGGAGGAACATGTCTGTGGTGCATAGCAAGAAGAGCCAGGTGAGCAGGACAAGATTATCAAATCAAATCTAAGGTGGGCAATATCAGATAAAGATGGGAATAGAATATGGCCAGAACTGGATTGACATGTTTTTACCTATAGCTCATCTTTAACTAGGACCCCAAAGGATTTCTGCTTTGTATATAATGCTTCTCTCGGGACCAGCTGTTATCTTAATGGCTATGTCACTGGACACCCATGAAGTCGACCGCGGTTCGCGTCCTGGACTCAGTGGCTTAAAACTCACGCCAAGTGTGTGTGCGTGCGTGTCCAAGATACCCAGAGGAGAATGGAGGAAAAGGGATTGTGGTGTGGCCATCCCCCCGGGGGGTGATTTCTCGCTTTCTATCTCTCTGTCTGTCTGGTAAGCGCACGCACCCTATAGCAAAAACCTCTCCAAAAATTACCTCATGAAGAGAAGGAAAATATCATAGAGGTGGTTTCAAAAATGGCTGACATCCAAACCACATGGTTAACTATGTCCCTTTTAAAATTCTGCTTCTTGGTCTTGACTCCATAGCTTCTATAACAAAATTTCTGAAGATAGAGCCAAGGGCTATCTTGAATCAGTGAATGTTTCAATAAATAATCTTAATTCATGATTTTTTTAATTCAATAAGCTGGGCCATATATTTATTGGGTTTTAAAAAAGTCATGACAAATTTTTGCATAGAAAAACTGAAAAAACAGGTCATGACTTTTGACAACACAATAGAATCAAATATTCTTTTGATGTATACAATGTTCTTCTGATGCACACAATATTCTTTCAATGTATAACAATGATAATTTAATCCAGAAGAAAAAAAAATTAGAGCCTTATGATCACAGGACATTTTAAAAATTAAATATTCAATGTACATTCTTGTTATGAAAGTATGATTAATTTAGCACTAGAAACATTATTCCCTCAAGTGTAAAAATAAATACTGAACTCGGGCCAGTAGGTAGTGTGGTGCTTAAGGTACTGGATCCCATATGGCCATCTCTGCAGTTCAAGCCTAGGTGGTGGAAAAAAATACTGGTATACGTGTATGCATACCCAAAATCCTGAGAAGAGAATGGAGAAGGGATTGTGACATGCCCATCTCCTCTGGAAGGTAATATCTCATTTTCTCTCTCTTTCTCTCAAGTGTACACACCCTATAGCCAAATACACACACACACACACACACACACACACACACACACATACACACATCAGATTTTGATAAGTTTTGAGTTTAAAGAATGGAAACTCAAAAGCAATGAAAAAAAAAGAATGATGTGAATTTCCCAATTGCTAATGAAGAACTTATTTGTGTATCTTTATAAAAACTGAGGTTGGTATCAACTACCATATTTTTATTCCAGTGGATATTTCTATAGAAATTAACTGTATATTGGGACCAGCAGTTAGCATAGTGGCTATGTGGCTGGACTCCCACGTAGTCGACCACGGTTCGAGTCCCAGACCCGGTGGCTTAAACTCACGCCGGGCACGTGTGCATGCGTACCCAAGATCCCGAGAGGAGAATGGAGGAGAAGGGATTGCGGCGTGGCCATCCCCCCTGGGTGGGGTGACTTCTTGCTTTCTGTCTCTCTGTCTCTCTCTGTCTTTCTGGCAAGTGCACGTGCCCTACAGCAAAAAAACTTCTCCATAAAAATAAATTAACTGTATAATGTCAATATCTGCAATAGGTTGAACTTGCATCCTTTGCAAATATTTAAACTTATGATGAAATTACTACTTTTGTTTGTTTTGTTTTGTTTTTTTTGTTTTGTTTTTAGAGAGAGTTTTGCTATAGAGCACGTGCACTCGCCAGAGAGATAGAGACAGAGAGACAGAGAGACAGAAAGCAAGAAATCACTCCCAAAGGCAGATGGTCATGGTGCAATCCCTTCTGCTCCATTCTCCTCTCAGGATCTTGGGGATGCATGCACACGCACCTGGTGTGAGTTTTAAGCCACCAGATCCAGGACTCAAACCATGGTCGACTACATGGGTGTCCAGTGACACAACCATTACACCATCTGGTGGTCCCTTAAAACCTTTTTTAATTCTTACAGATCATTGCTCTGCACTGTGGGACATTTAGAGAAGATAAATAGGCTGCTGACCTATGCCCTAAAAAGAATGATTTTCCTTCAATAATAGACACATAGTCCATTTTCTTCAGATAATAGACACATAGTCCATAATCTTAAGATTTATTATATAATTATAGTTTCCAAGAAGAAAAATCATGTTTGGGGGCTCGAAGGTGGCATAGCGGTTAAGGGTGCTGGACTCCCACATGGCCAACCACAGTTTGAGTCCCGGATCTGGTGGCTTTCTTTCTCACTTGCCATCTCTCTCTCTCATTCTGTCCTTCTGTGGTCAAATTACAATAAATAAAGTTAAATAAAATAATTCTTTAAAAAATATTTAAAAAAAGAAAAATCATGTTTGGAAATATCTGTTATAGAGATGGCATATTGTAAAGAAAACCTTTTTATTTATTTGTGAGTGTACTCATTCTGGTAAATACATTGAATTTTTTATTTTTAAATGCCTTCATTTTCAGAACTACTCATGAAGCTTTCTCACTTACCAATAAGATTTTGAAAAACTTTTCTCATGATCACTTGATATATGCTGTGGGAATGAATATCCTCTTCAAAATGGGTTTACACAAATTGAAACAGTATGGAGAGTCTGATTCATAAATACATTAGGGAATATTTCTAAGCCAAGTTTTGGTTGACATTACAGACATATAGCCTGTTTCCTCCTTTGATAGTGATATGTTTGAGTGACTTTTGTAATTTGTGAATCCATTACTAATTCATTTTTGGAAACTTTGTGTGGCCCAACCTGGTGAACAGACAGTAGCAAACTGAACTGCAGTTCTAGAAGTCCATGGACAACTGTGGGTCTCCGAGGTTGGCTTAAAAACACAAGAGATATGGATTAACTGAGGAAAGGAAATTGCAGTGTATTGAGACTATTGAAAGTGCTTTTTTTCTCAATCTCTCTCTCTCTCTTTCGTACATGCAGGTACCCACTATCATGATGTTTTGTTTTTGGAGAGTTTTTGCTATCGGACATGTATGCTCTCCAGAAAGACAGAGACAGACAGATAGATAGAAAGTGAGAAATCACCCCCCAGGGGGGATGGCCATGCCACAATTCCTTCTCCTCCATTCTCTTTTCAGCATCTTTGGCATGCATGCACACGTGAGTTTAAGCCACCAGGTCCGAGACTTGAACCACAGTTGACTACATGGTAGTCCAGCGACATAGCCATTGTGTCAATTGCTGTTCTCATTGCTAACAATTTTTTAAAAACAAACTTCATGATGATTTGGGAATGTTTCATCTGATCATTAACCACATGTCAAATATTTTCAGATATAGAGCTTACCCTCTGTTACATTTTGCTATTTCATCAAACAGAAGTTTCCATTGAGGACGTCCAATAAAAAGTCTTGAATTCAGTGCATGATATTTTTCTCCAATTATCTTCTGCCAAAAAAAAAGTACTGTATTTTACATGATTCACAGATTTGAATAAAAGATCCATTTCTCTAACATCATTTTGGCTGGTGCTGTGGCTTCCTACCAAACTACTGTGATATAAAGAATACAAGTGTCAAATGACAACCTATTAAGTACGATCATTTTGAAATATCATTTCCTTCCTCTTTTCTTTTAAAATCCATGATCTCCTTCAATGCCCTCTTTACAAATGGCTGGCTTTGCTACGTCCCAGTTAGTTACTCTGTGTCTAAGGAACCACAATAGGAGACAAAGAATACATTGTAACTGCTCACTCCCTAAAAGGGGCATATCAACTTCACTGAAGTATTTTTACACAGATACAGTCGTCATCCTGGACTCCTTACATCAGTAAAGTACTACAAGCTATCATCAGAAATCTGAGGACATATTTCTAGTGAAGACAGCCCAGGTGGGCAGGGTTTCAAACTTGGGATTATCAACAAACATGTACTAGTGGGCAGATGTTCGCAATTTACAGAACATTAGCTCTGAAAAGATGTTGAAGTGTCAGAGTGAAGTGAAAAGAGAAAATGTTCAAGGCCCAGGAAAACAAGCTAAGAACCAAATGTAATTCATGTTCTGTGCCTTAATCTTAGAGATACCATGAAGAAAAAAAAAAAAAAAAAAAAAAAAAAAATATATATATATATATATATTGATTCACTTCATGAGAGTAGTGAAACAAAATTTTTTACTTACTAAATAGGATAAAAATTTGACTAGAAAAACTAGTTACATTAGTATTGAGGCAACTGATAAGCTTTTATATTTTGCATTCAAAGTACTATAAAAATGTGTAATAAAAGAATACTAAAACTTGTGAAAGCATTCACGCCCAGATTTATCTGCCTCTTCAATGTTCTCTCTAAATGTAATTTCTTCATCTGCAAAATGGGGAGAGTAATAGCACCTACTTCTTAAATCTGTTGGGATTGCATGAATATACATGTGAAATTCTTAGCACGGGTTCTAGCCCAGTAAATAAATAAAACATGATGGCTATTATCATATCTTTAGTTTATATTTAAGAGAAATAGGCTTAGTTACTTATGAATTCATCTTCTCTCTCCACATAAAAATCTCTCCTCAATTTAAAAATATTCCAAGGCTTTTCACTTATAGCCTGATTATTATTATTTTGGTTTTTGCTCCAGGGCGTGTGTTCTCACCTAACAGAGACAAAGACAGGGACCAGCAGTCAGCGTAATGGCTATGTTGCTAGACTCCCACGTAGCCGACTGAGGTTCAAGTCCCAGACCTGGTGGCTTAAACTCACACTGGGCGCATGTGCATGTGTGCCCAAGATCCTGAGAGGAGAATGGAGGAAAAGGGATTGCAGCGTGGCCATCCCCCCTGGGGGGTGATTTCTCGCTTTCTGTCTATCTCTCTCTGTCTTTGTGGCGAGTACATGTACCCTATAGCAAAAGCCTCTCAAAAAAAAAAAAAAAAAAAAAAGAAAAAAGAAAAAAGAAAGGAAAAAAGAGAGAGAGAGAGAGACAAAGACAGTGAGGGGAAAAGTGAGAAATCACTCTCCAGGGGGATGGTCATATAGCAATCTTCTCTTCCATTCTCCACCTGGGATTTTGGGCAAGCATGCACATGTACCCTGTGTGGTTTTCAAGCCTACAGGTCCAGGACTCAAACCATGGTTGGCCATGTGGGAGTCCAGTGCCTTAACCAACATGCCACCTGTTGGCCCCTATAACCTGATCTCTAGAGGTAAAGATCCTGGGGCGACCAGTTGGAGCAGTCTGAACGCCAGTTGGAGCTCTAGTTGCATAGAATAACTGCTAGGCTCCAAAGTTAAATGGTGATGAACTCCTCCCCATAAAACCAAATTGGCAATTAGCTATGAAGTCATATTCTTCTGACAGCCTTTCTTAGCTGGGACTCCTCCTCAGAACGCAGAGCACAGGAAATGATAGAAGTGACTGATTCTTACTTTCCTTACAATACCACATGCATGAGGTCATTCATTCCATACGGAGAATACCTTAGGGCATTAAGGCTTCATGCTCGCTTTGTTGAGAAATCTGCTTTCTGTAGGGACTAGGCTTGATAAATAAATCCTGCTCTTTTTTTGGAAGAGAAATTCTGTAGTACTAGTATTTTTTTTTTTTAGAAGTTTTTGCTATGGAGTGTGTGCACTTACCAGAAAGACAGAGAGAGACAGAGAGACAGAAAGTGAGAAATCACCCCACAGGGGAGATGGCCATGCCACAATCCCTTCTCCTCCATTCTCCTCTTGGGATCTTGGGCACACACGCACATGCACCCAGCGTGTTTAAGCCACCGGGTCCGGGACTTGAACAGCGGTTGACTATGTGGGAGTTCAGCAATACAGCCATTATGCCAACTGCTGGTCCCTATAGTACTAGCATCTTAAGCATCTTGTGTGAATGGAGAGAATTTATTTTTATCTCAGTAATAATTTATAGTTTGAGTATATCATGTAGTACTTAGTATTCAGTGAAAAACTGAAGTTTTTTAAATTAAAAAAAAAAGAAGAAGAATCCTGGTAACAGTGAAGAAGGGAGAGAGAGACTTGAAAAACCTGTTCTAAGCCCCTGTGAAGAGGACAAATGAAAGATATAATATTTGACTTCAAGGATAAGCCATGACTTTTCTGGACATATTCCAAGAAAGGCTTTCCTGTAGGAAACTTCTATTCAAACCACCTGCAGAAATTTTCTTCCAGCACAGCTCCTATAGTAAATCTTCTATTGTCGAGAGACTTGTTTAATTTGCAATAACACCGAGCCACATACCTGTATCCCATCTGTCTGACTGAGGTACAGCTGGATGTTGACATAGTCAGGTCTGTTCTCTTGCCAAAACTGAGAGGATATCAAAATAAATAGGTGTATTAAAATTCTTTCTGTACACTCAGATTTCCTCCTAGTCTAACATATGTAATTCTGGAATTTAACACATATTTTGGCTTATTACAGTAACTTCTCCAAGCATATTCTAACATTGATAACCTATAATACTGGTATACATTAGATATGGTGGTGGTAGAAGGAAATAATTCTCTGATACAAATTCTAGCATGCTAGACTCAAGAGTAACATTTTCCCTGAATTTTTTTTCAAATATTTCCTAAGAGTTTCTACATTTTACTTACGAGTATATTCATTATGAACATGATTTTCTTAAAAAAAAAAAAAAAAAAAAAAAAAAACACGCAACGGTGATACAGGACATGCCTGCTAGAAAATACAAAATAAATTAAACCAGAAGAAAAACCAAACAATGGACTTTTATTTCCCATTCTTTCTGTCCCCCACTCAGTACTGGTTTCCCTGGCACAAAAAGGTATGAGGCAAGAAATACAACTGTAAAAATAAAAAGTCTGGAAAAAACATAGAACTCCAACTCCTCTTTATAGTCTCCCCCCAAGGCACTGGCAACTGTTGTTCTATTAGGTTGGCACAAAAGCAATTGTGGTTTTGGACTGTGAATTTTAAATCCTTATAACTCGGCTCAAACACATCTTTACTCATCAACATAGGAACCATTACAATCATCAAATTTTTGTTAATGAGAAATAAAAGTGTTTATTGCTGTAGGGTAAAAATCCATGCTTCAGGATTAAATAGACTCTTGAAAGCATCTTCTGCATCCTGCTGCTCATGGAAGCATTTTCCCAGTAAAAGTCTGTCAAGGTGCTTGAAGGAGTGGTGGTCCGATGGCGAGAGCTCAAATGAACATGATGATGAGACAAAACATTGTAGCCCAACTCGTTTTACTTTGTTTAGCTTTGGAAAGTGCTTTTGAAGCTTCTTGGTCCAATGACCAACCTGGTTGTCCTATAAAATCCACTCTGTCTCACATCACAATCCAGTTGAGAAGTATTTCTGCCGCATAAAATAAGACAACACTTCAAAACAGCAATTGTTTTGATTTTTGGTCAGCTCCCGAGGCATCCACTTATCAAGCCTTTCGCATTTGCAACTTGTTTCAAATGTTGAATGACCATAGCAGCTTCTCATGTAGTCTTAAGAGGATCAGTTTCAATGATTGCTCTCAGATGGTCGTTCCCAACTTCCAATGGCTGGCCATGATGCTCCTCACCTTTAAGGCTCTTGTCTCCTTTCCAAAACTTCTTGACCCTCCACGGCACTGTGTGATTATTAGCAGTTCCTGAGCTAATGCACGTTTGATGTCACGAGTTGTCTCTGCTGCTCTACAACCCATTTTGAACTCGAATAAGAAAATCACTCAGACTTACTTTTGGTCTGACATCATTTCCATAGTCTAAAATACATATAAAACAAACAACAAGCAACAAGGCATTCTCAAAAAATAAAAATAAAATAAAGTAAAGCTAGAAATGTACATTAAAATGGTATGTGATATAACTGCATTTAAGAATGTATCCAATATGAAACAGCAAAGTTCAACAATGTAAAATTGCAATTACTTTTGCACCAAGCTAATACTTTGTGTCTCTATGAATTATTCTCTCAGTACTTCCTATAAGAGGAATCACACAATATTTATCCTTTTGTCATCTGGCTTATTTCACTTAGCATGTCTCCAAGGTTCGTCTATGTTGTAGCATGTATCAGAATTTTTCTTTTTAAGTCTTAACCGTATATCTTATTACACGAGTATACAATATTTTGCTTATCCACTCATCAATGGGCATTTAGGTTGTTTGTATCTTTTGACTATTTTGAATAATGTTTCTAGGACCATTAGAGTACCAATATCTGGAGAATTCCCTGCTTTCAGCTATTCTAAGCATAAACCCAGAATCCAACTGGTTTTATTTGCATAAAGCCCAAAGGTCTTATATAACCTACCTCTCTCCCTAGAAAGGCACGTACCCCACCTCTCCAAGTGCCTCTCTTGCCATTCTTCCCCTTGCTGACTTTATCATACAGACCTCCTTTTTTCAACACACAAAGCGTAATATTGCATCAGAGACCTGGACTCAGGTTCCTCTACCTAAAAGCCCAGTCATTTCTCCTGCCCCACTCACCCAGAATCTATGTACCCAGTCTGCTTGTTCACTTTACTCAAATCTTTACTCAGACAGTATTTTGTTTGGTGGGCATTCATGAACATGCAATATAAATGATAATAACATGTCCTTATTGTTTACCCCTACATTCCTTTCCTTCCGTGTCCTAATCGAACCTCAGAAACACATAAGTATGTATGAGTTTGTTGTCTATCTTCCCCACTAAAAGCGTAAACCACATGAAATAGAAACTTGGTTTTCTATTTAATTATCTGACATATTACCAGCTCCTAGAACAGTTCCTGATTCACAGTAAGCAGTTAATGAATATTTGCTAAATCACGGAATGATTGACTGTCTAAATAAATACACAGACATATATAGTGATATTCATTACAGGTAATCTTTGAAATAAAATATTAAGTACCTAACATCAGAAAATTATTACATATAACAAATATATCCATGCCAGGAAATATGCTATAGCAGAAAAAAAAAAAATGAAGCAGCTCTCTATGGACTAATACACAAACAAACAAACAAAAAACCCAAGACATAGTATTAAGCTAATTTTTTTTCAGAACAATATAAACAGTATGACAGAATTTGTAGAACACTTAGGAGTGACCTCTTATTACATAAATTGGGTGGAGAAAATAGTGAAAGATGCTACTTCATTGTTTGAAATAATTTTAGCAAAAGATACGCATTTGTATTACTTGTATAATTTAAATAGATATAGACAAATAAGAAATTCAATGTTAGAGTAGGATATATAAAGAACATCTGCTTTTATCTCTGCAAAAAGATCAAACAGAATTGGGGGTTTTGAGATTCTTCATAGTGTACCAAGATGTCCGGGATGCTCCATTTGGGGTACTGAAGGTGTAGGTAAGGGACAAGAACTGTTGGAACAAAGCTTGGATGATACTGAACCAAGTATCTGCTGATGTCTCCTTCCATCATCTTTCCTACTTTCAGCCATATACATGCATTTCTGTGTTATATATGTTAGGGTGAAATGTAAAAGTGAATGTTTCTACGTTAAAATATATCACAGATCTACACATGTGCTCCCAAATAGCCATGTCTGAAAAGAAAAAAAAAACCTATACATAATTGTTAACAGACATTACCTCTGCTGTTTTACTAAGTTTAAAGAACTTTTTTCTTTCCTCGTCACATTGCAATGCAGATAAGTACTTTATTTTATATAAACATTTATAGCTTGGGTAGTTTGAAAGAAAATAACTTTTTTAACTTAAAAATTGCAAAACTGAAAACAATCCTACTGTTACCTTGTTATGCAACACACAGAGTAAGTCTGCAAACCAACGGAAGGATTGGATGTCTCTGCACACCCAAATAAAGTACAGTCTTCTAAGCTTGTATGGTTTCCAGTCATCCCTTTAAAATTAAAATAACATGGTAGTGATTAGGATGGCAATGCATGTGTGTGTGTGTGTGTGTGTGTGTGTGTGTGTCTATGTATATATACACACACACATTATATTGTTGATCATTTGCTCTTCATTAGTAGGCAACCAATCAAAAAACAGTCATTGGCATTCTAGCATCTTAGACAGCCTTTAATTCTCAAATGTATTTGATATGCAATATATAGACTCAAAGACATGACATACTTCATGAATGTGGGTGTCTATACTTGTGAATATCATATGCATGGTATCTATTTCAAGTTGAAGGCCGTAAGTTGAACCCCTGGATCAGAATAAGATTGGCCCTTGCATCTCAAAAACACAAGTTCTCTATTTTCAGTGAATTCTATCACTGAGCAGGGTTTCCAAGGTCATTGGGTCTTACCCTGGCTTCTAGGCAAAATGAGCCAAAGCCATTCCAGAAAGTTGGTTGTTTATCCCCTTCTTAATAATCATTAAGGAAAGAGATTTCGCAACCATCCACTATGTAATACATTCCAGCAACTCATAATTCCAAGTCTGGATTCGTATTTATAATTATGAAGTAGGATTGAGGTTAAGAAACTGTTCTTCCTTTTTTATAATATTAGGTGTCCAAATATCTTGCAATATGTTGTCAGAAACAAATGATTTCTGGCTTAGAATATGGTTATTTTTTTTGAGAACCTCAGAAAACTTCCAAATTTACAGTGATATTAAGAACTGAAATAAAATATCATTCACTTCAACTTGTTTCTCTTTTGGTACTCCATAAAACAAATTTTTAATACAAATTGTGTGTACTTAAAAAGTGAATGGAATACATTTGAAAGTAACTTCCTGCTGTCATTGTGTTGTGTTCTCAAGAAAATTAAAATGCTTAACTTTTACGCATAATTCAGGAACTAAAATAATTGAAATGGTATTTCCTGGTTAAGTGATCTTACCTTTGAAATTTATTTTCTTCACTCTGTTTTAAATTTTCTGAGTAATAACCCAAGGAATGATGTGTTCATTTGTCATCATCCCTGAAAAGTTTTCCCTGAATACTTCTACATTAATCCCAGCTTTTTATTTCCATATCTTATTAATTTGTATTTTTTGTCATATTTCTAATATTTTCAAAATTCTATTTATGAATTTCTCATTTTTTTACCTGCCCCTTTTGAATGTACAATTTCTTAAAATATAAAGCTAACAGCTTCTTCTATTTCTTTATTTTAGTTTGCCATAGGGTACAGGCAATTACTGGAGAGAGAGGGAAAGTAAGAAAGGACCCTCAGGGGAGATGGCCATGCCACAATCCCCTCTCTTCCATTCTCCTCTTGGGATTTTGGGTATGCACGCACACAAGCCCAGTGTATTTCCCAAGCTGTCAAGTCTGGGACTCGAACTGAGCAGTTGGTCATGTAGGATCCAGCTGCCTTAACCACTACACCATGGGCTGGCCCTTGAATGTGCAAGGACAGGGATTCTGTTTTAATTCACTACTGTATTTCCAATACCTATAAGATTGATTGGCACATGAATGCTCAAAACAAAGCAAGTGTGTTGACCGAATTATGTGTAGGGCCACTTACTACTGATGAGGAAGTAGAGAAATGAAGGGTGGTGAAGGACTTTAACAGAGGAGCAAGACAGAGCAATGTATAATTGCGATACTGACAGATTGTATTCATTTCCTCTTTTTTAGAATTATTTATTTAATTATATTCATTATTATTATTATTTTAAAATTTGCCATAGGGCATGTGCATGCATGAAAGAGAGAGAGAGAGAGAGAGAGAGAGAGAGCACAACCAGGTCTGAGACTTAAATCATAGTTGGCCATGTGGGAGTACAATGCCTTAACCACCATACCACCTGCTGACCCAACATATTTTTCTCAGAGAACAAGCTGGGAACCACAGACCACATGTTGAGAATTACTGAGTTATTCCCTTCATCAGTCAATAAATGGAACTCCTTAAAAAATGAGTAGAAGAATTCTGTAATGAACTATTTCACTAAAAAGAGAGATGTCTAAAATATTGGCAATTCTCTGTTTGGACTAATAAAATGGATAAAAATGACATACAGCAGGGTGTTGAGTATTGATGCGAAGGGAGTTACTCCAATGCCTCCAGCCACGCAGAGGCTAACTTCATAGTTGAGTGATTCCTCAAATGGACTTCCAAATGGACCATCAATGTACAGCCTGTGGAGAAGGTGGGCAAAGGTGGAAAAAGTGAAAATGAGTTCAATTAATTTTTTATAACATAGCAAATATGCTGATACAATTTCTAGCCTTTGTTATTGTTCAGGTCTTATTTCATTGTTTCCCATGGTGATCTAAAGTGAGTAAGAAATGCTGTGTATAAACTATCAATATTAAAGTAAATACATGAGTGCCTAAGCATGCCATTCTGAGGCGGGAATATGAATTAAAAGTATAGAGAAACAGAAATAGAATCATGCCAGATAGGTCAGGACAAGTTAAATCTCCAATCACATTATATTGGACTCACTGAAAAAGACCCATTGCTTTGCTATGTGCAAACTCAATCATGTTCCCTCCCATGGCATGCTCAGTAGGAGAAATGTTGACTTTAGCATTCACTATTTGAACAGGAGAATAAGAGAGAAGGAAAAAAATCTGGCAGAAGTGGCTAAAGAACAATCACAAACGAAGCTCTACATACTCTACATGCACGCCTATATCACATGTGTGCATGTGTTAGAAAGACAGAAATCCTTAACTGTAACAGAAATCGCTAATTGTTCACTCAGTATTCCTCCTCCCATTCATTATTAGTAAAATAATATTCATTCTATTTGGGGAAATAAAGTATTCAGCCAAAATACCACACTTCTCAGATTCCCTTGCATCTGTTTTGGCTATGTGACTGTGCTCTGGATCCTGGATCCTCTTTCCAACTCCTCCCCACACACCCTCCCCACTCCCCACATAGCTATTCTCCAGTGTTTTGAAATAACTTTGGCCACAAAGACTAGAACTCAGAGTTCTTGTCATTTACCAGGGGTGGGATCACAGACGATTACACTTATCCTTTCGAAACCTGATTTCTTTCATCTATGAAAGAAACGACAAGATGTGATGGTCCAGAACAAGCCAGCATCAGAAATGCTTTCTGTTAAGGGGATCTGCAAGTGCCTATCATGCTCTGTGAAGCTGTCTGAAAGGTCTGGCATCGATATAAGAAGTGAACTAAGTTCAGTAGGACTTGGGAAATATAGATGGTTATTTGTTTTGACCTTAGAGAATCAGCTGTTTTTCATTTGAAATGCTGGTTTTTGTACAAGGTGAGACAAAATTTGCTTTTCTTGGAGGGAGAATGAAGATGAAGTTATTATAACAGGAACTATTTGGCAACATCTAGTTTTTTTTGAAGGAAGCAAAAAAGAAAGAACTTAAATCACCTTTTACATATTTAAATCAATTAACTTGCAAAATAACTGCATTTCATTTATAAGCAGTGTGACTTCCTTCTAATCTTGGTATATCGATTTTTTTTTCTTTTTTTTTTCTTAATTGCCATTGGGTGTGTAAGCTCATGGGGGTAGAGTGGAGGAAGAGAAAGAAAATGAGAAAGCACCCCCAACAGGGCATGGTCATGCCACAATCCCTTTTCCTTCATTTCTCCATCCTGTTGGGATTATGGACATACATGCACATGCACCCAAGGTGTTTTCCAAGCCTCTGGGGCCAGGATTCAAACCACAATAAGCCACGTGTGATCTAGCTCCCTTAACCACTAGGCTATGGGGGCTGGCCCAGTACATGATCGTTTCTTTTTAAACCTTATTTATTTTATTGAGAAGGAGGGAGATAGCAATAGAGACAGAGAGACAGAGGAAGAGAAAGAAAAGATTTCTGACAGGGTCTTGTAATATCACTTCACCTTCCAGCCAGCCAGGATCACCTACAGGTATACCCAATGTGTTCTGGTCAACCTGGAGAACTGAAACCAGAGCTTTCTCACATGGCTCTGGTATAAAGCAATGCACTAACCACCTGTGCCACATTGTGATAAGGTTAGGTTAAGATGTGGTAGGGGATGAGAGGTAGCAGTCCACATTGTTTGGAACAATTAAAGGAAAAAATCTTACCTGCAGAGGGTTGGCTAAGAAACCTCTGTAATTGATTTGTAATCATTGCTAATGCAATCTTGTGCATGAAATAAAACCGTATTTGAAAAACCACTGTGATCAATGTTCATCTCTTGGTATTTTGAATTATGTAATCAAGGTTTTACAAACAGAAGCCATTAATTAATTTAAGGTCTACAAGAGAAAAACTCTTTGGCCAAGAAATTCCCACAAAGCAGATGACCGAAATTATAATCCCATACATAACCATTATGAACAGATAAACTTAACATAACTGGCTTTTAACTGCTGGTGACTTGTACATTTAAAGTATAGAGTTCATAATCTGTTTCTAAAATCATGATCAAGCTCTGATAATGTTTTCTTCTTCCAGAACTGAGAAGATGGCCCAGAAGTTCTACATCTTATGTTAAAGGAGGCAGTTTCCTTTTTTTAAAAAATTTATTTATTTATTTATTTATTTATTTATTTATTTATTCTGAGAGAAAAAGAACACCTGCACAAGTCCTAACACCACAGTCTACCCCTTCAACCTCATTAAGGCTCAGACAATGGGTACATGTGTGTCTGGGAGACCTCAAGGAGGTCTCTGGACCTGAACCCAGAACCTTCCCAAAGTGCCGTCAACTGGCCACCGCAGGAGGTAGTTTTTATTCAAAAACATTAAGATGGGTTTTTAGGGCCAGCCAGTGATGTAGTGGTTAAGGCAGCTGGCAATGGTAAAGTTCAGTCCCAGGTCCAGCAGCTTGAAAAACACACTAGGTGCCTGTGGATGTGTGCCCCAAATCCCAAGACAAGAATGGAGAAGAGATTGCAACATGGATATGCCCCATGAGGGTACTTTCTCACTTTCCCTCACTCTCTCGTTTTCTGTCCCTCTCCAGTGAGTACATACACTACAGCAAATTAAAAAAAAGAAAAAGAAAGAGATTTTTAAACTTTTGTTTGTTTGTTTGTTTTTGCCATAGGGTCTGTGTGCTCGCTGGAGTGAGAGAGACAGAGAGAGGGAAAATGAGAAATCTCCTCCCAGGGGGCTGGCCACAGCAATCCCTCCTCCTCCCTTCTCCTCTTGAGATTTTGGGTACACACATACACTTGCCTAGAGTGATTTTCAAGCCACTGGATTTGGGAATTGAATTACATTCCTCCATGTGGGCATCCAGTGCCTTCACCACCATGGCCCTGAATTTTGAACTAAACAAGAACTTTGGTCTACTTTCTCAACTGACAGATGATTTCTGACTCAAAAGCAAACAAACAAAACAACCCAAAAATACAAAAATGACCAAGTCTGAAAAGATGTGTGATAGGTGAGAATGGACGCTGGGGCAGGAGGAGAGTAAATGGCTCTGGGAGGCACAAGACAGAACCACATGGCTTCACTCTTCTCCTAGAAGCATCCACTTCACTTCCCAGTGAGTTCTGAGATGTCCGTCACCCAATCTCCGGCCACAGACAGCCTGGCCCTGTCCTTGAACCAATTCTTATCTCAGTCAGGAATGAATTCTTCTCTCACTCTGCAATAAGGCATCCTCTGCTGCTTACCCATCAGCCTTGCACCAGCAGAGCTTCTTGACTTAAAATATCTCTACAATTTCAGCAGTACCTCAGTTTCTGTAGGATTGTTTAATTTTATAGGCCCGATGACTGGATTTTTACTTGTGAATCTCAGCCCAGGAGCTGGGACCTACTTCCTGCAACCAGAACCACCTCCTTCAATATCTTGCTTGCCTAGTTTTGCAAATACCAAGAGTTCTGGTAATCCTCATCACTGCATTCCATTCCCTAGTCAGAATACTACCTTGTGTGTCAGTCTCTCACCATCCAGGTGTTGGGACATCACACACTGTACAAAAGAAAACCTCAGTAGCAGGTAAGATGGGAGACAATAATTCTTCAATGAGGGAACCAGCAGTTAGTGTAATGGCTATGTCGCTGGACTCCTACGTAGTCGACCGCGGTTCGCGTCCCGGACCCGGTGGCTTAAAAACTCACGCCGGGCGCATGTGCGTGCGTGCCCAAGATCCTGAGAGGAGAATGGAGGAGAAGGGATAGCGGTGTGACCATCCCCCCTGGGGGGTGATTTCTCACTTTCTGTCTCTATGTCTCTCTCTGTCTGTCTGGCGAGTGCACGCACCCAATAGCGAAAACCTCTCAAAAAAATAATAATTCTTCAATGAAAGACAATACTAAGCTATCATGTACACTCTGAAGAATGTTGTGAATAGCTGTGACTGTAGAAACTACTGGAATGGGTGCCACCACACATAGACAGGCATAAAACAAATCCACAAAATCCTTTCTGATTAATCACCTCTGAACAGATCCTATTGTTCAGAGCCATTCTGTTATGTAGAACCATGTGTTGTATCTTCTGCAGGATCCAGTCTGAAAAGGACACTGAGGCAGCCTACAGGGGCCTTTGCCCCTGCCCTGAGGTAAGTTGTAACTTTGAGAAATGACAGAACAGAGTTGACCATGAGGGTGGTGATGAGGATTCATTTTTGCAAAAGGTCAGGTGTTTCGTATCATTTTATTTGAACATCATAAAGTCTACCGAGGTTAACAGTCAGGTCCTGTGTATTCCTCAAAGCAACACTAGATGAAAGATATCTCCATCTACTCCACTTAAAACAGGAAAATAATAAAAATAAAACGATGCTCAGACAGACTGCCTTTTGTCTCCCATCATGGGGACAGTAAGCCAAAATATGACTCAGATGAAAAGCTTGAAGTTAATGCCAATCTTTCGCTCTCCTCCCATGCAGTTCAGTGGTCACCACGTTCTATTGAATGTGCCTCTTAACATCCTTAGCCATCTATCTGCTCTTCCATACTGCTGTCACCTTTGTGCATTCTTGAGCACCTCCCATGTGGATATGAAATACCAACTAGGTAGTGTGCTGGCCTGGCTCTAAGTGGTGCCTCCTGCCCCCTCTGGCTCCATGATAAACTTATGAGAATGGAAATCTAATTATTTTTCTTCCTATAAAATTGTTTCATGGCTCACCGTTGTCTTCAAAGCAAAGTCCTAGCTCCTTTCAGGGGCAACCCAGGCCTATCATGAACTGGCCCCTGTCTTCAACTGTCTTTACACTCGTATCTCTCCACTGTGTGTGTGTCTGTGTGCACATGTATATGTATGCACAGGTGCATGTACATGCAGACACACTCACAGAGTTTTCAGTCAGCTGGAAGTGATCCCTCAATGATCCATCTGATTCCACAGCCCCATAAACTGTTATGCTCTTGCCATGCTCTTTGCAGTGCCTAGAAAACCTCATCTGGTTCACTTCACATCTCATACTTTTACTCAAGGGGAGGTGTAAACGTTATATGAATTACCTAGACAGGTAATTTTTCTTTTTAGCTCTCTTTTCCCAAAGAATTCAGTGCATTCTCTACAAACAGATCTTATCATTGCTATAATTTTTTCACTAAGCTGATTCTGCTTTTCCCCAACTGGACTCTAGGTCCCTCAAAGCCATATACCACATCCTAATCATTTTTGTATTCTCAGACACCGTGACTGCTTATGACACATTGTAGGTATGCAAGTATTGGATGGATGGATATATGGAAGAATGGATGGATGGATGAATAAATGAAAGGCAGTGTAACTGACCTAAGGATAATATAGTGGCCAAATCTGAGTGTGAGACCCAATTCTGTCATGTGACTTTGGGTAAGGCATTCACTCATTTCCCCCCCCCCCCCCATAGAGTACATGCACTCATTGGAGAGAGAGAGAGAGGGAAAGTGAGAAATCACCCACTCTCCCCAGGGGGGATGGCTACACCACAATTCCTTCTCCTCCATTCTGCTCCTGGGATTTTGGGCATGCATTATTTTCAAGCTGCCATGTGTGGGACTTGAACCACCATCAGCCATGTGGGAGTCTAGTGCTTTAACCACGACACTACCTGCCATAATGGCATTTACCTCTTTGAATCTCAGTCTTCTAATTTGAGATGATCTCATAGAAAAAGGTAAGGATGAAATGAAATAGGTATGAACAGCACATAGCACAATTCCTAGTTTATAGAAAGTGTTCTTTATGCGTTATTATTTCTTTTGTTTTATTATAAGTGAGAATCATTTAGCTCAGATGACAAGTACATCTAGATAGTCAGACTGAATAAAAATGACAGAAGAGGAAGGGAAGGTCTCCAGTAGAAGAACTCAAAACTTTTTTTAGGTAATAGAAAAAGTGGAAAATAAAGGAAATCTGAAAAGGTCATTTGAGGCTTTGTAGTATAAGGATATCACCCAATATTACTATTTGAAGCCATTTTTAAGCAGCAAATTGGGTGGAAACATTGTTTTTATTGTCTAAACAATCAAGGTTGTTCTTTGGCAGCAAACCAAGCCAAAGAGAAACAGTTCTGAATTTTGTCATAAATAATATTCCTCTCTCTAAACAGTTCTTATGTTAGACAGCTCGAAGAACTCAGTCTTTATGAGAACCAAGTAGAAATGTTTCACTCCAATATTTTTACAATATTTTTATACATAGTGTAATTAAATCTTCCAGAGCTATTGGGCCATGTTTTGCTGGCTTAATTGCCAAAATGGTTGCTAGTCATTTGTGAATAAAATTATGCCAAATGTCCCCAACCATTTTATGTGTCCAACCTGCATTTACAAGGATAAGGATATAACTAGCCCTAGTTTAAACCCATTTTTAAATCTAAATCCTTCAGAATTAATGATAATAACACCAGCAAGGAATAAGCAAAATTTTTTCTCTATTTCTTTTCTCCAACTTATAAATCGAAAGATATTTTGTATTAAGTGTACATTCTTATTTTTTTTTCCTTTCCACTTATCTATTTCTGACAACTGTCACACCTACTCATGCCCATAGGGTTTTCTTGGAGCCATGTCTGTAACTCCATCCTGATGAGAGCAGATGTCCGTGGCTTTGGCAATGGGTCAAATGAGAGCTCATGAGTATAAGAATGTGGTTAATAAATATTTTTATATTTTAAAACAGTGGTCCCTGGCACCACTGCAGACAATGTTTTCTAAACAGCTCTCCCTAAACATATACACACACACACACACACACATGTGCATGTACACACACATGCATGCATGCATACACACACACATGCAATACATAAGAACTGGTCAGTTTTCCTCTTTATGAGTATTTTTCATTCATTTCCATATCTCATAATTTGCTAGATGCCTCTTGAAAACAAGATGCTAGATATTACAGGGACAATGTGTTGACTAGCTAGGAACCCCACGCCAAACTGAAATTACCACAGGCTATATTAACCAGGGAACAGTGGGTGTACATAAGTTACGTTATGCTGTGTAAATTATCCCTCTGTGACATGAGATAATATAGAGGAAATAAGTTCCTTCTTAACCCATATATTAGGTCTTAAAACATATTTCTCACGAATACAGTCTATGTCTAACTAGTCACTTGGACAACTGGAAAAGTGAGGAGAAATCTCAATGTAAATAAGTATATTATATTGTGAGTGAAACAAATTTTAATTATTAGATTATATTTTCCACTTTGTAAAAATTTTTCTGTCACAAAATTACAAATTCCATTGACTTGCAGTTATCTGAAATAATGATAAATGAGAGTATATTTGAGAGGGAATACTATGGAGAATAAATTAGATTGTTTAAAACCACAGATAATAGGGACCGGCAGATCGCATAATGGTTATATTGCTGGACTCTCATGTAGTCGACTGTGGTTCGAGTCCTGAACCCGACAGCTTAAAACTCACACCGAGCACATGAGTGTGTGTATATGTGTGCCCAAAATCCGAAGAGAAGAATGGAGGAGAAGGGATTGCTATGTGGCCATCCCTGTGGGAGGTGATTTTTCTCTTTCTATCTCTCTGTCTCTCTTCTTCTCTCGGGTGAGAGCATGGACCCTATAGCAAAAATCTCTTAAAAAGAAAAAAGAAAAAGAAAACCCCATAGATAATCCAAAATTCCTTTTTAAAAAATTATTTCATTTAACTTAATTTACTTATTTATTTATTTTATATTTGACCAGAGAAGGAGAGAGAGAGAGAATAAGTAAGAAAGCAAGCCACCAGGTCTAGGACTTGAACTGTGGTCAGTCATGTGGGAGTCCAGTGCCCTTAACTACCAGGCTACCTGCCGGCCCCAATCCAAAATTACTTCTGAATCAAGTCTACACATACGAGTGTCTGCCCACTCACATTTATTGATTTGGCCCTTACCGCAACTCTCTGCTCTCCTACCCTGACATTCTTTATATGGGCATTCATTACGTGCTCAGAGTGTTTATTTTTTATATCTTTCTCTGGACCAACTTAGTACTCCCTAGTCACAAGACAAGTAGAGTTCTCTGATCTCTTCTCTGTCCCACTCACACTTCCTAAAATTCTCCTGCCAAAGTGACATTAAATAAGCAGATAAAGTACTTAATAGTCTATAATTTAAATAAATTGTATTTAATCCAGAATTGCTTATGAAAACATTATTTACACCCAGAAACTTTTGCCTAGTATGTTTTCATTTGATAGTTCAGAAAGATGAATTTTATAAAGCTGCTAAGTGGACACCAAAGCAGTGCCTCACATTAACGGCTCATAACAATTTAGAAATACTGAATAAATAGTACTCCCCTAGATATGAACAAGGGCAGTGTGACAAATGTCTCCCGAGATAGCTATCCTTCATAGTCAGTCAGCGAACAATCTATTTCCCTAAGGTGTTCAGCAACATGCAAATCTAGTTCATGTTATGTGCAATTTTAAATGAATAATGATAAATAACACTAGTAGTGAAAATGGAGTATTTACTATGCACTGCACTTAGTTCTGAATATTTTGTTTATGAATTCATTCAACCTTTCTATCACCGCTGAGGAATAAGTATTCTTTAAAAAAAAAAGAATGATTTTATTTAACTTTATTTATTTATTTATTTATTTTTACTTGACCAGAGAGAGAGAAAGAGAGGAGAGAGGGAAAGAGAAAGTGAGAAAGCAAGCCGCCAGGTCCAGGACTTGAACCACAGTAGGCCATGTGGGAATCCAGCACCCTTAACTACCTTGCTACCTGCCAGCCCCAGAATAAGTTTTCTTTGTACCCCTCCTTTCATGCAGGCATAAGTGAAACACAGAGGCAGTAGGTTGCCCAGCACACAAAGTCAGCCTGTAAGACAGTCTGCCTCAGAGTCTGTACTCTCAACTACCACAAGACGGTGTGTGTGTTATCAAGGAATGGCTTTCATTCTTTTGATTGACAGACTCCAAAAAGCATCTGCCCCAAGTTTAGACACTAAAGAAGGATTGAGACATGGGTATCTCTGTTAAAGATGGGACTGAATCATCATTATCTGCTATTGACTGAAGGTATGTGTCCCACTAACACTCAGATTTGTATGTTGGAACTCTAATACCCATTGTGATGGTATTTAGAAATAAAAGCATTGGAGGAAACTAGACCATGAAGGTGGAGCTCTCATGGTGGGACTAGAGCCCTCACGGAATAAAGGAGAAAGCTGCCTTCCTCTCTCTGTTCTCTCTGCCATGGGAACACACAAAAAGAGAGCCATCTGCACACCTAGAAGACTGTCTCTCACCAGTCACCTGATCTGCTGGCATCTTGATCTTGGACTTTCCTACCTCCAGAATTATGGAAGATAAATGTCTGTGGTCTAGGCACTCATCTATGTCAATTATTATAGCAGCCAAACTAAGACACTGTCAGAAAAACAACCTAAGAACAACAAGGATATATGTAAGGCAATACAGTTAAGAAAGTGAGTGCAATAGCTACAGATGACCATCTGAAAAGACACTGTGACTCCCCTCCAAGAAACTGTGAGAAGGACAGTAAGCCTAAGGGGCAGCAAGGTAAGCCTAATCAACTCTGCAAACAGCAGCTGTGGTAGTCTTATGTCCATCTCTTCAGGCACACCCCTGCTCCCTGTCACCTTCTACTTGAAGAGCAATGCATGCATGAAAGAGTGCCTAGGTGCATAAACATAAACAAGATAATTAGGATTCCATATTTTTTAAGAAAATTGTTTGATTTTATTTATTATTAATAATTTTTAATTTGACCAAAGAGAGACACAGAGAGAAAGAAAGTGAGAAAGCAAGCCGCCAGGTCTGGGACTCAAACTGTGGTCAGTCACATAAAACTAACCAGTGCAATACATAAACAAGATAATCAGGATTCTATATTTATTTTGTGTCTAAAATTAAGTGAGCATTATTAAAGCTAAATATGACAGGAAAAAGTCTTCTAGAAAGCAAAACTCATTGAATCCTTAAAAAGGTTACCAAACAATCCAAGAATGAATCATTGAAAATAGTGCTTAGCTTATTTCTTTGTAATTTGCTAGAGGATGAGTACATTCACTGGAGAGAGACAGATAAAGGGAAGGGGTGAGAAAGCATCCC
Source organism: Tupaia tana (assembly GCA_026018925.1). Taxonomy (NCBI): domain Eukaryota; kingdom Metazoa; phylum Chordata; class Mammalia; order Scandentia; family Tupaiidae; genus Tupaia; species Tupaia tana. The sequence continues at coordinate 79,492,269 of JAKSZU010000015.1, forward strand.
CGATGGGAAACACTTATGCACTCATGCTGCAATCTCTTCTTTTCCATTTCTCTGCCCTTTTGCAATTTGGGGCACGTATACACACACCCAGAATATTTTTCAAGCCCTAGTCCAGAACTGAAACCACATGGTCAGCCATATAGGATCCAGCTGCTTTAACACCCAGGATGCTTGTTGGCCCTCGAAACCTTTAAAATCACGTCTAGCATGTAGTTACTTTGAAAACCACTTGTTACAATATAAATAATTTTAAAGAAAAATAATTTTGAAAAAATATCTATCCTGATGACACACTGTTTAAGAAAAAGAAAGACCAGACCTGATGCAGACAACTTACTGTCTGCATTCTTCTGGAGTTCCAAGTCACAACTGGGTTACTCTTGGAAGCAAGTCTCCATTCTCTGACTCAGCTGTTAGGAGCCCTGGACAGTATACTGCAGGAGATGTCCTAGCTGGTTACGTTAGGTTACTCAGGGTTTTCAGAAATTCTAAGATTATATTTGTCTTTATCTACACAAATCTCTCTCAGAAATATGCACATTCCCTTCTCAATATTCCTTTTGCTTACTTGGGATAATTTCTAGATTGAATGAAGGGCAGAATCTCAGAGTCTTGACTAGACGGAGGCAGTAGTAAATCTCGAAATCGTTCTGTCAAAAGAAAAACATCAAGTTGTGAAAAAAATAAGCCATAAAAATTGTTTCAAGATGGAATTATTTCCTATTTTTCTGATAGCCATTTTGGATGTACATCTGTGTGAGAGATCTATCCAATATTTTACATACTCTTAAAACATATGTCTATTTTTCCTTAATGGCTACTTACATTGTTATGATGAAAATACTGCAATTGCAGCCCATCCACAATGATAGGTAATTGTACGACCTTCTGCAATGCTGGAAGCCATACAGAAGTGTGGGGTTGATTCCTGAGTTACCTTGTAGGCCCTGAGCATCCATGTGTGTGCCCACAATCTCAGTTAAGATGGGCAAGGCTGAGGTTTCACTTCATGAGACCCTACTGAGTACATTTTACTTTCTCTCTCTGTTTCCCTCAATAGAAAAGTAAACCTTAAAACGTTGCAATCCCTAGAAATGTAAAAATAGCAGTATTTGCTAATTTAGAATAAATAAATTCTCATCATTTAAAGGTTATAGACAGAATATATGACCAGTAAACATTCCAAGAGATATACAATCTCATTAGTAATCTGGGAAATGTGAAGCAAAACCACAAAGCACTAGATATCATTCACACTATATGCCATTCAATTGACAAAAATTCATCTCATAAGACCAAGAGTTAGCGAGTGTGGATCAACATAAGCTCTTACACATTCTCAGTGGGAGTGCAAATGGGTACAAAACTTTAGAACACAGTTTGGCATTACTTTTTTTTTTAAAGAAAATCGCTTAATTTTATGTATTATTATTAATTTTTAATTTGACCAAAGAGAGACAGAGAAAGAAAGAAGGTGAAAAAGCAAGCCACCAGGTCTGGGACTCAAACTTTGGTCAGCCACATAGAACTGACCAGTGCCTAACCACCGCACCACCTGCCGGCTCCTTGGCATTGCATTCATTACATTTTAAGTTTATTCTTTGCCTACCTTATGGTCAATTATTTTAATTCCTAGGTATATACCTGGAGAAACTTTCACATGTGTCTTAGACAGCAAATAAGAGTACATTCATTAATAGAAGTGTTCTTCATAACAACATAAATGAAAACAACTCGGTCTCCCAATTCACACAATGGAATATTAATTAAAGTGAAATGGAACTATTTCAGTTTCAAATAAATGCAAACTGAATCACATCAATATAATTGAGTAGAAAAACCTCCTGGGGGACCAGCAGTTAGCGTAATGGCTATTGTCGCTGGACTCCCATGTACAGTCGACCGTGGTTCGCATCCCAGACCTCGTGGCTTAAAACTCACGCCGGGCATGTTTGCGTGCGTGCCCAAGATCCCGAGAGGAGAACGGAGGAGAAGGGATTGTGGCGTGGCCATCCCCACTGGGGGGTGATTTCTCGCTTTCTCTCACTCTGTCTGTCTGGCGAGTGCACACGCCCTATAGTAAAAACCTCTCCTAAAAAAAAAAAAAAAAAAAGAAGAAGAAGAAAAAGAAAAACCTCCTGGCAGATTACATATAGCAGAATATAATTTTTATTGAGTTACAAAAAGCAACTAGGTAATTTATCATCTAAGTATGTTACATAGAGAATAAAGCAAACCAGTGATGAAAAAGGAAAGATACACAATATTTGGAATAATGGTTACCTGATAGGAAGGATAAGAGATGAAACAGGAGAGAAACAAAAGGATTAGGTATAAATAACAATGTTTCATTCATATGCATTAATTATAGTACCATAAATGAGTAAATGAATAAATAAAGAGACCAACAAAGAGAGTAGGCCATTAATACAAATTGGATTAATAAATTTCAGTACAGAGAAAGCTTTGGGTCCAGTGGTTAAGGTAAGTGGATCCTACATGGCCAACCATACAGTTCAAGTCTTGGACCCAATAGCTTGAAAAACACAATGGGTGCATAAGCATGCTTGCCCAAGATCCAGCCAGGAGGGAGAGCTGGAGAAGAGAATGCAGTCTGATCACATCCCCTTGGGGGGCGGGGTGATTTCTCCCTCTCTTTTCCTGTCTCTCTCAGGTGAGTACACTCTCTGGCAAATAAAGAAACTTAAAATAATTAAATAAACCTCAATACATATAAAGTTCATCATGAAGGACTGAAAGAAACACATAGCATAGCTATCTGCATTGCACAGAGTAACCAATCCCTCTAATACTAATTCCATATGTCCAGGACGGATATTCATTATCTCTAAAGTTATCCCTCTAGGAAGGCTTCCTTGATTACTCCATGATTCTTTCTTTTTTTCTTCCTGACAAATTTGGAATAAGTGGCCATATTGTGCCCTCCTAGTAAACTCATGCTTATACTTTCACAGAATTTGTCACACTATGTTTTTGCTTTTATATGTATTTGTCTATCAACTTTCTCTCCCTTTCCAGTAGATGGTATTATGCCTAAGAAAGCAAACCATTGTGTGATACATATTAAGGTGCTAGACGAATATCTCTGGAAGGAATATTCAACTTTCATTTTTTATTGGACGATAGTCAAGGTTAATCGTGATGGCTCATATAAAAGACCAATTGGCCATATATCAACCAGCATCAGGCTGAAATTGAGTGCAAAGCTAAAATTCCAAAGCTCTGGTAAATCCATCACTAACTGAAGGTAAGCAATTTCCACAAAATACTGCAAATTTACAATTGATGACAACTGCTATTCCCGGTTGCTGAATAATAACATATCAAATCATTTGTGAGATTGGTGGTCACAAAATATTACCAAGAAGCAGAAGGTAAATTTTACCATCATCCTGACTCACAGTTTAACTGGCTTCTACTCTGGTTTTCATTCCCACCACTCTGTCCTTCTGATACATTTGCAGAGGAACTAAATAAGATTCGAAAACAGAGGTGGCTGTACTCTGAATTCTGGAGATCCAAAACATCCCCTGTATTGCTCTCCTTTAAGTACACTTACTCTTTAAGTTCATTTTTTCAAAAAATTAAATTATATGATTGACTGATGGACAATTTTGGATCTATAACATTAATATTAATTTCAGTGAAATGACTAGGACCTCTTTTGATGATATATGACTCTTGCTTTTCAGTTGTCCCAATTTTAAAAAGTTAATGTGCTTATTTCATGAGAGATAGAGAGATAAAGAGAGATACAGTAGCTCTGACAGGGTCCCAGGGCTGTGAGCTACGCCCAGCCTCAGCCCACCTAGATCATAGGCATAGACAAGCCTGGTATACTCAGGAAAGTACCTGGATGTGAACTGGGAACCTTCCCATGAGGGTCTGTCCCATAGAGGATCATACTTAAGTGCTCTGCCACTAACATGGTCTTCTACTTCCCAATTTATGCAGCACTCATTAAATAGTAATTGGTAGAGTTTTTATTTTTCCATTTTAGCCCTTTCTAAAAAACGAGTTTTAGAAAATAATCCAACACCAAACAGCAAACAAATACTTTCTAGATCAAGTAAAAAATTGTTCAATTAAACAGCTAGATTGGGTATGATATTCCTTGGAAACTGCAAGTATAAAGTTTGCTGAATGGTTCCCAAAGTGATCTAAAAGGAAACAAAACTCAGAATTCTTAAGGCACACAACTACAACATAGTACATAATTTCCTTAGCAAAACGTTCTCTTTTCACATAATCAAAAAGAACATTTAAGTGTAAATATGGAGGAAGTTTCTAGAGATGACATTATATTGATCAGACTAAACACACACACACATACGAACACATATAGTAAAGCAGCACTACAGAGATCACTCACAGAGCAACCCAAACTATGAAGAAGGCTATAATTAACTCTGTTGCATTTGGAGCGTTCTCTCTTCTGAATGTCACAATGCCAGAAGCACCAAGTGAACGCGCATAGATACCATGAATGTGAAGAAGTCTGGCCAGCTGTGGTGGCACAGCAGTAACACAACGCTCTGTGATGCTGAAGCCTCATGAGAAGGTTCTGGTTTTCTACCCCAGATCTCCATGTGCACATTGGGTCTGCTCGCCTGTGATCCAAAGGCTGGGGTTGAACAGAGGAGTCAGACTCTGCTGGGGATGTTTCTCTGTCTCTGTCTCTCAGGAAATACAATAAACATATAAACTTTACAAAAGGGGGCAGAGGGGGTGATGGAGGAGTGTTATTACACCAGATTCAACGTGATAACACAAATGTGGGAAGATCTTGGGTTTGTACCCCAGGACACCCTTGTGCAGTCTGGGGGTATGTGCAGGTCCCTGATCTGGACTGGTTGAAGTTGGGGGCGGATTGGGGCATAAAAACCCTGTCGGGGGCCAGAAGGTGGCGTGGTAGTTAGGGCACTGAACTCCCACATGGTCAACCACAGTTCGAGTCCCGAACTCAAAGGCTTGAAAATCACACCAGGAATATGTGTGTGTGTGTGTGTGTGTGTGTGTGTGTGTGTATGTGTGTGTGTGTGTGTGTGTGTGTGTGTGCCCAAAATCCTGAGAGAAGAAAGGAGAAGGGATGGCAGGCAACATAGCTACCCCACAAAGAGTGACTTCTCACTTTCCCTTTCTCTGTCTCTCTCTCGCTGGCAAGTGTGTACCCTATTACAGAAACATAAAACAAACAGACAAAAAATCCTTTTGGGTGTGCATGTTTGTGTGTCTTTTATGTGTCTTTTCTCTCTCTCTCTCTCTCTCTCTCTCTCTTTCTCATGGAAGAAATAAATGAATAAACTTAAACAAAAGTTCACAGAGGAACCAGAAGATGGAGTAATTGTTGCATGGCTAGACTTTTTTTTTTTTTTTTTTTGTAGAGGTTTTTGCTATAGGGCGTGTGCATTCACCAGAAAGACAGAGAGAAACAGAAAGACAGAAAGCGAGAAGTCACCCCCAGGGGCGGATGGCCACACCGCAATCCCTTCTCCTCCATTTCCTCTCGGGATCTTGGGCATGCAAGCACACACGCCCAGTGTGAGTTTAAGCCACCAGGTCCAGGGCAAGAACCACGGTCAGCTACATGGGAGTTCAGCGACATAGCCATTACGCTAACTGCTGGTCTCAGCTAGACTTCTAATGTAGTCAACTGTGGCTGGAGTCCTGGACCTGGTGGCTTAAAACTCATGCCAGACGGGAACCAGCAGTTAGTGTAATGGCTATGTCGCTAGACTCCCACGTAGTCGACCGCGGTTCGCGTCTCGGACCCAGTGGCTTACAAATCACGCCGGGCGCGTGTGCGTGCATGCCCAAGATCCCGAGAGGAGAATGGAGGAGAAGGGATTGCGGCGTGACCATCCCCCCTGGGGGGTGATTTCTCGCTTTCTGTCTCTATGTCTCTCTCTGTCTGTCTGGCGAGCGCACGCGCCCTATAGCGAAAAACCTCTCCAAAAAACAAACAAAAAAAACTCATGCCAGGCACATGTGTGTGCTTGTGTGCTCAACACCCCAAGGGGAAAATGGAGGAGAAGGGATTACAGTGTGGTCATCCCCTCTGGGAGTGATTTTCATTTTTTGTCTCTGTCTCTCTCTTTCTTTCTGGTGAGTGCATGCACCCTACAGCAAAAATCTCTCTTTAAAAAAAAAGGTCACATATATACACAAAAAGGAAATACATTAAGTACCTTGAAATTATATTATTACATTTCTACTTATATAATTCTATTAAGAAATTTCTAAATGTGAATTATTCATTTTACTCCATAAATGTTTTTTTTCCTTATGAGAATAAAGATAAATGGTAAAATTTATCCTCAGAAAAATTTGAGTAAATGAAAATTATTTGTAATTCTTACATTATTCTTTTTCTAGTGTCTCAGATTTCTGCCTACCAATTATTTCATTAGCATCCCATTTTCATCTGATTCTGGAAAAAAGGCTACATAATTTGATGTTTCCTTTGTTAAGTAACAATACATGTAAAATGCTAGTTCCTTCTCTTGCTACAAAATGTGACCCACAAGACGATCTGCTTTCTTCAGCAAACCCAAATAACTTAAGAAAACGGCACAATTAGCCAACCCTTAGAGCTCATTCCTTTCATAAGGCTTTTCAGAACAATGTCATTAAGGCCACTGCGAAGAACCAAAGCATTTTCTGCCAAATTATATTGTGATGAGTTGACTAATGACATGACAATGTCTGAATACAGTTTCTCCAGTAGAGGATATAGCATAACACCACCTTTTGTAGTCTTTCACCCACTTTTACTTTCTCCCATTCAATCAACAAAAAAATTTTAAGACTACCAGATCTGGATGACCTACTGTACACAACTGCATTAATTTGGGTTCTCGGGACCAGCAAATGGGAGACAATACACTTAATTATTTAAGAACAAAGATGAGAAGAATAAGATGTTATTTTCCATTCTAATGAAAACTTCCTTGTCCATTTATTGTGAACCAAGGATTTCATTCTCCCCTTCCTGGAAAATGTCAATTTATAATCCTCTCCTCCCACAGCCAATTCCTAGTCCCCCCCCCCCCACATATGCACACTGCAATAAAGATTCACGTGACAGCAACATTTTCATATCAAATATATCTGTTCTAAGAAGAAAACTGAATCTTCTAGAAAGAGAAGAAATTAAAGGGAAAAAAGTAACGCTGGTTAATGCTGTTCTTTCATTACCAAAAAAGTCCTTTGCATCTAGAGATAGGATCACAACCACCGAGTTTTTTCAACAACCATGCAATAAAGGTGGTGTTGGATGGTGAGTCCTCGTCAAATAGGTTTTGACAGCCTCAATCCTAATTTTCTTTCAGGTAGTCCACTCTCCCTATCAGTCTCTCCTCAGACTACCTCAGAAAATGAATATTTGAACTACTTTGAGTATTAGATTATCATAGGCAAGGAAAAAAGATGAGATAAAAATCCCTCTAAAGGCTGACAATATTCCCCTAAAAAGTAAAATGAAACAAAAATCTCATGAGAAGTTCTGCTCATTTTCATTAATAATTTTTTTCTTCTTTTTCTTAATTCTCATATTGGATTCAATATGTTGGTTTTCATTTTTTTTTCAAAAAGCATTGAAATGAAACTTTTAAGGAATATTATTTAGCTCTGTGAAAGACTCAACCTTAGGTTTTATTTTCCCAAAGAATTATTTATTTAATTTTATTTATCTTTATTATTTTTTAACCCACCAGAGAGAGACAGAAGAGAGAAAGAAAGGGAAAGTGAGAAAGGCAGTCACCAGGTCTGGGACTCAAACTGTGGTTAGCCATGTGTGAGTTCCATACCTTAGCCACCATGCCACTTGCTGACCTTAAGACTCAACCTTACTTTCAAAAATACCTGGCATAATGTAACATAGTACTAGAAGTTATATCGCAAGGAAGTAGATATTACTTTTAAACCCTAACTTTGAAACAAATTCGGTAGAATGATTACACTTAAATATTTATTTTACATGTATTTTGTAATAAAATCTGAGGATTATTTTATAATACAGAAGTATTGTGAGTATACATGATTAAAGGATACCAAATGACAAAACTTTCTTTACTCATACAGTGTTCAGTTACTTAGAAGCCACAGGCAGTGAAGGGAAAAACACTGTTACTAAATAGATCTTAAGTATTCTCACACCACAAACACACACACACACACACACACACATTAACTACGTGAGGTGATGGAATGTTAGTTTGATTGTGGTACTCACTTCACAGTGCATATGTTTACAAAACATTATGTTGTACACCTTGAACATGTACAATTTTTTTTATTGGCCAACTGTACCTAAAGAAGAAAACAATAATAAACATTTCTTTGGGAAAAGGAAAAAAGACAATAAACTAGTTGTCAGAAAACTGTTATTTTTTCTGCTCTTCCCAAATATTTTACTGTGTATATAGAGATGAACAAATTTCCTTGAACAATGTCAATGAATTTACAGACATGTTATGCTCAGGACTCTTCATACAGGTTGGCTGGGATAATCTAAGCCCTTTGAAAGCCTGAAGTAAAGAATAAAGCTGAATCTTATCTTAAAGGACTAGTGCTGAGTCTCAGATTAGTTATGTTTTTCATTTTGACGAAGGCAATGAAAAAAGAAGGTGGAGGGAGGAAGGTGAAGTAACATAAGAAAAATGAATTGAAAAAGTAATATGAGAAAAAAAAAACTTTTATGCTCAAAAGGCATAAAATACATGGTTGGCAGAGATTAAACAAGGCTTCCAATGTTTTATTCATAAATATCCCAAATAATTTTAAATTGTCAGCAGGGAGACTTTCCTTGTATTTGACAATTCACACGAACAAAAAAATGTTGAGCCAGCCCTGTAGCACAATAGTTAATTCCAGTGCATTGGTAGCCAGATTCCACATGACTGATCATGGTTCAAATCCTGACCCTGGTGGTATGAAAAACACCTATTAGCATGTGTGCCCCAAATCCTGATGGGAATGAGAAAAGGAGGAAAAAAGATTGTGGTATAACTGCAATCCACTGGGGTGTTCTCTCTTTCTCTGGAAAATATATGTACTCTCTCACAATTAAAAGAAAAGTAAAATTGGGACCAGCAGGTGGCATGGTGGTTAAGGTGCTGGACACACTTACATGGCCAACCATGGTTCGAGTACCAGACCTGGCGGCTTGCTTTCTCACTTTCTCTCTCTGTGGTCAAATTAAAATAAATGAATGAATAAATAAAATTAAATAAATAATAATTAAAAAAGTAAAATAAAATGAAACAAGAAGAATTACCCCCCCCCCCAAAAAAAAAATCCCAAGAGATATTTTAGGAGAATTTTTTTGCTATAGGGTGCGTGAGCTCGCCAGAGAGATGTGAGAAATCACCCCCAGGGGAATGGACATGCCTCAATCCCTTCTTCTCCATTCTCCTCTTGGGATTTTGGGCACACATGCGCACATGCCCCACGTGTTTCAAGCCACTGCGCCTGGGACTTGAAGCACAGTCAGCCATATGGGAGTCCAGCAACATAACCATTATGTCATCTGTTAGTCCCATGAAAACCTGACTTTGGAACCTACTTCTGTTTCTGTTCTAAAATCCTTTTCTCAGCCAAGAAATGAGTCACATGAATTGTCATCTTTAAGTCACTTGTCCATTTTGAGTTGTTTCAAGAACATACACTTGAGAAAAGGAAGAGAATTGTGCCAACATCACTAAGAAAGAGTGTGTTAACACTTGGTTTTTGTCCATTTTGAGTTGTTTCAAGAACATACACTTGAGAAAAGGAAGAGAATTGTGCCAACATCACTAAGAAAGAGTGTGGTAACACTTGGTTTACCTGGGACAGTTCTGGTTTCTGCCTGCTCTTCTGGCACATTGCTCCACTTAGTATTCACTCAGATTCTTTTTTTCAATTAAATTTTTAAAAATAAAAGCTAGACATGAAATGGTTGGATAAGAGAAGTATCCCCTCAAATGCTCCTCAGGAAGGACTTATTGCCTAGCTGTGTAGCAAGTGGTCAGCAGCAGCCTCTGGCTGTCAGCTCCCCGGGTCTACCTCAAGTGCAGAGGTAATGCCTTTCACGGAGCACCTCACACTCCGTGGTGAGCAAGCCAGGGAGATTTCAGCTCTACACAAGCACCAATGATTTTCCCTAGAACTTCCCACCAGTTTAGCTGGGCTTTGCAGAGTCTGCTTGATGGTTCAACTTCTTCCTCCACTCAGTCTCTCTTCATTCTCCTTCCTGTCATAGATGTTGAACCCTAATTAGCATTTTACATTCACAAACTCCTCAGCCACAGTTTCTGGTGAATCCGACCTGCAATAGATAGACTTGATTGGCCTCCACTTTATACTGAGAATTTCTGCTTGTTCTTGGTTACTGGCGGGTGAGATGATGCATGTGCATGTGTTAAGTAGAAAGATCAGCGATAAATCATCTTTTTTTTTACAGCCCTTTCCTGATTCACATAAATAAGATGTCCATTGCACATGCAGATGATCATTTTCAAAATGAATTCCTCTTAGACATACTTACCTCAAGACTAGTTACTCATCTGGTCTAGGCTAATGGTAGGAGAGGTAGCAAAGGTCCCTGGTGGGCACCTGGTAGACTAGCTAGTTGTATCATGCCTCATTTTATGGCTGTCATGGTTTAGTCTACAACCTTTAGAAAGTTGCTTCCTTCAACAATATTTTACAGAATTTGATGAGCTTAGGTTGATAGACTTAGAGTTATATCCATATAAACTAAAAAAATAGAGCACATAAACTTCTCTGAAAAGTTTGTTTAAATCAAGCCAGTCTTTTATTACTATGCTAAGTCAGAATTGAGTAACAATACTTGCCATTTAAAATATTGCTTTCAAAGCAACATCAAAGGCTTTCAGGTTAATACTTCAGTAGATATATCAGTAAATATAGTTGTAGAGCAAGAATATTTTCTTATTAAAGAGATGGGCACATTTTCTATCTCAGAAATGTAAAGAAAATTATTTCAATCCTAAATGAAAACTAAAACAATCAGCATAGACACATACGCACATGTATTTTAATTTTGCTATAGGGCATGTGCCCCGAGAGAGAACATGAGAAATCATCCCTCAGTAGAAAATGACCACACCATAATTCCTTCTCCTCCATTCTCCTTCAGGTTTTTAGGCACACACACACATGAGCCTGGGGTGATTTTCACACTGCTGAGTCTAGGACTTGAACCATCTTAACCTTCACATCAACGGCTGACCTGCTCTCGTTATATGAAACTACATTTTTTTCCTCACAAATTTTAAGGCCAATGTCAAAGCAATATAAAAACCACTGTACTATATTGTCTTACCCGGGGAACAAAACTAACAGGTTGGATTCTGTGACTCTGCAGAAGATGAGAACACAGAGCATAATGTATGTACAACCAGAACTAATAAACAAGAACATGGGTAGGAGATAGGAAGACGAGTCACACAAAAATCCCATACTTGGTATATACCATACAATTTTATAGCAATGAGGAAAATTAAAAACCACATAGCTGGCTGATGGGTCCAAGGTCACATGGTTAGTTAGAGCAAAGGGATTGAAAAACAAAACCAAAACAACAAACAGGCCAGTGTTCTTCTCACTGCCATCACACTGCCTCATTCTATTTGGAGGAAATACTGTCCTGTCTTTCCTCTTTCCCTTTATTTTCTTCTTGCCTGAGGGTTACATCATAAGAGAAAAACTCAGCAGGATCATATGCAATCTGTATGCAACAACGAGTCCTTTTAAACTTTGTAAGGTCTGAAGGTAGACATGCTGTATTACACAAAGGAAAATTATTTTATGGATCCTTTAATTTTCTAGGGAAGCAGAGTGATAAAATTCTACTCCTGTCATACTCATTATTCTGCTTTCTACTTGTTAAACATACTACTAAAAAAAATCAAAAGCAGCTTTCAAAAGAACTGCAAACAGACTTCTTGGCCTCTAAATACTTCAATGAATCAATGTCTATAACTAACCAGCTTTCCCATAAAATATAAATTCTCTTTGATTGCCACAGAGACTAAAATACAACAAAAATTGATGGGGGGAAAACAGAGTTTCAAGGAAAGTGAAAGCAAGTAATAGAGGCATTCTTGTATAAATACATTATTGCTACTAAGCTTTCCAGAATTCACCATTTAAGGAAAATGTTACATTTTCTTTTGTCACAGTAAATGCATTTTTTAAAGCAATGTTGGCATTCAACAGAAAAAAAATCACCTCAAAGTGATCAGGCTCAGCGTGATACTAATTCAGTTCCTGCTTTTTGCACAAACTCTGAATACCCCCTAGGTGCATATTCAAGAAGGAACAGACAATTTTTATCCAAGACCCAAAGAAACTGGAGGTTTTCTTTTATGAAGTTCAAACCTTAAACCCTAGGCAAACAAAATTAATGCCAAGCCGAATATAGTACTTTGAAGTCTATTAAAACTGACTGCAGTAAGTCGTCTCTGTTTTTAAACAGAAGATATCTTGGTCAAAGATGCAGCCTATGGAATGTATGGATTAGGGAACAGCAAAAAAGCAAATACATGAAGTTACTTCCTTTGTTAGGTTGTGTCCTTAGACAAAACTGAGTTTTTCATGACACTTCTAATTCTCTTTTGCATGTTTTTCTACCAGCAGGAACTCTTACTCTTCACTTAACCAAATTGAGTCCAAGATTTAGCTACGCAGATAGATTTTCATTACTTAAAGAGGTCTTCACAGACTATACAAAGTAGAAATGGTATTTTCATCAAATGCCTACTGAACTCAAAGGTACTAGGGAGACCTTGCAGTGCAATGAAGTTAGGCACTGCAGTCAAGATTCTTAATCTTGGGGCTGGCAGGTGGTGTGGTGACTAAAGGTGCTAGACTCCCACTTGGCCCACCATGGTTTGAGCCCCAAACTTGGCAGCTTGCTTTCCCACTTTCCCTCTCTCTCTGGCCAAATTAAAAATAAATCAATTAATAAATTTAACTAAATACATTCTTTAAAGAAAAAAAAAAGAGATTCTCAGTCTCCCAGTGGTATAGGACAAAGCTCAATTTCTTCGGCTTAGTGTTCAAAGTTCTTAAACCAACCCCCCTAACATATCTCTGAAGGCATCTTCTACCACCTCCCACTATGAATTTTCAGTTTAGCGACATTAACTTAGTCTTCTTTCCCAGACAACACTTCACCTTGTATTGCAATTTATATTCTTTCTACAGCATGCTTTCCTGCTTTCTCTGCTCACAAAGCAACTCTTGAACTTTCATGTTCTTGCTCTAATACCCCTTACTACTTCAGTATGAGTTTTCTGACTTCCTGAGAAAGATTAAGTAAGGCCTTCTTAAAGAACCCTAATCATCATATATCCCTGAGAGTGACATGTTAGTATTTTGCATTCCTACCAGTGATGGATATCATAAATTTAAAGAAATTGTTATTTGGTAAGTGAAGTATATAGTTATAGATTTTAGTGAACCATTATATATATTTTAATTTAGAAAAGTTTTATCGTTTTCTTCCATGAGCGAGAGAGAAGAGAGGGAGAGAAAAGAGAGTGACAGGGACGCCCAACAAGGTCTTCATGTCCTGATCCATGCCCAACCCTGGCCATGTGATTTTGCTGAAGGTGCAGGGCAAAGGGAAATACTCTATATTCCTATGATTAGGTCTCGTCTTTAGTTGAGCCTTCTTTCCTGGACAGTGAACTTCACCACAGTTGAACAGTTTTTTCCTCTCCCTATGTTGGTCAAAACAGCTGGATTGACTAGAGTTGTGAATTTCCTTCTCCTGTGAAGACTCTGGCATAACCCAGCAGGCGAGGTTATGGCAAAATACTTTCTCCTGAGGGCAGGCTTCATTAAGAACAGAATATTTTGCCATTCTTTCCCCACCCCTGCTGACAGTCCAAAAGAATTACTCATTTTCTGATATTCACTGTCAAGACCTGGGAAACTCCTAGAGATACAACTCACTAGCTTGAGGGTCTCTCAATGACTGAATTGCTAAGATTTTTTTTTTTTAATCTCTCAGGCTTGTGCACACTGAGTCTCTCGCAATTCATCAATGAAGGTTCAGGTTTTCCTACCTAGGTACTGGTTTCCATGGAAGTTTCTTGCTCCCATTAATTATGATACTCTACCCAACTATCTATCTTTCCAGTTCTGAGGCAAACTCTCACTTCTTGGACCAATCTTGGAAAAGATGCTGATTTTTACAGTTCATCCAGACTGTTATTTATTTGAATGAGGTGAAGACTCCTAAATCTCTCAACAGTGAACCAGGAATTCAAACGCAATTGCCTTTTAAATCCACAGAGGTTAAGTACCTTCCATTGCTATTAATAAAGTTAATGTCTTCGGTGTGTTCCTTTTGATGACCCTAAGAATTCCATCTGCATCATTCTAATTCATCAAGTTAAAATTCTGCTTTTAAAATTACAATTTTTTTGGAGAACAGGAACTATAATCATTTAGCTTCCTTTATAAAGTGTTTAGCAAGAGCATCAAGAAAATGAGTACTTAAAAATGTTCCCCATAATAATGATAATGGCACAAAACCTTTGCCTTTCTGATTTCTTTGAACTTACTTAGTCCATTTCCACGAAGCTGATTTGGCAAAGTGGCATACACATTCTTGGCCATTCAGTATGTACCGGCATGTTTTTGACATTGTCTAAGAAATTATGCTACCAAAAAATTTCTCATTATTCTCATTTTTTGATAGTACATAGTAAAATCACGTAGAAAATACTAGATAAGCGAGAACTCAAACGTCCCTTAGTAATAGAATAATTCATAATAAAAATATAATGACCCATGCAAACAAACCACTTTAATAGCTCTACTCTCAAGTCTGGAAATAGTAAATTTGCTTATTTTCAAGACTCAAAAGTATAATTGTTAAAACTAGATAGAAAACAAAACTTTATTTTTCTCCCTATTTTTGAGGTTGTAAAATAGCTTGACTAGAATAAAATTTAATGAGTAGTGAATTCCTAGTATTTACTAAACAATTTTTTATTTCCGTGGCATTCAAGTGAGCCATCATCTACTAAAAAATGACAGCATATATTTTATGTTCATAAAACAAGAAAGCAAGGAAATAACAATTTATCCTTTCTCCTGAAAGCAGGCATTTAAGTTCTGATATGTATACATATAATGTGCTTTTCATTTCCCTTACACCAAAATTTTCTTGATGCCTAAGGCTATGAAATATAGAATTTAAGCCCTGCTCACATTTATCAAATAATTTATTATATTATGGTAGCAAATAAGCAATGTCAAGTACCATCAAATTAATTAGCTATTTTCAGTGATTTCCATATAGACTCAGGGAAAGTAGAATTACAGTGTTTGACTATACAAATCATATATACTTTAAGGTTTATGAATAGATTAATCTTCATCCTGACCCAGATCTCCCAGATATATACACAGTAATTACTTCTGTATTTGCTACTCATCTCCCACTGCTCATCACAGGCCAGATCAGTATAAGTTCAATTACTCTAAAAATTCTGGAGAAATGTAGAAATAGGAAGAATTTAGAAATAAGCCCATTTGTTATGTACACTTATTGTATCCTAACTATACTCACTGGTCTCCAATTTACTCAGTAATTCATAGCAATTTCTCCCTTCCTTCCTCTCCCGGTCCCCCTTCCTCCCTCTCTCCCTCCCCTTCTCTCTTTCTTTCTCCCTCTCTTTCTCCCTCCCCTTCTTCATTCCTTCCTCCTCCTACTCAAAAGAGATAAAGCTCCTCTATTATGACACTACTTAGACTACATTGGAGGTAACTCATTACAATAGTGATCAACTTTGACTATACAAGGGGGTTCGACAATGGAACTAAAGTAGGTGGTTTTATTTTTTGTTAAGTTTATGTATTTATTTATTTCCTCCGTAAACAAGGAAAGAGATGGACAGATGGCACTGCCAGTATGATCCCGACTCTGGAAACCACCCCCAGTCTTCGGTCAGTCTTAAATCATAGGCAAGAGTGTGCCTACAGTGCTCTGAAAGAGATGCAATCTATATGTCATATAGGGAGGTCTCTGGACTTGGACCTGGAACTCCCTCACATGGAATTTCCTGGTAGAGTGTCATGTTTTACTGTTGTACCACTGCCTGGCCTAGTATGAATTTATTTAGGTGCCCCCAATTTTTTTAGTCCATACATAATTTTTTCATAGCATAGATTTTCCATGAACTTTCTAAGGACCCCCTAATAGAATTACCAATGGCAATAACTATAACCATCCTACTCTGAAGGAAATAAGTGTATGACGGTAGCATATGAGAAAGAACATTTAGAGCCAGCAGGTGGTGTGGTGGTTAAGGTACTGTACACTCCTATATGGCCAACCACAGTTCAAGTCCTGGACCTGGTGGCTTGCTTTGCCACTTTCCTTCTCTCTGTGTATCTGTCTTTCTCTGGTCACATGAAAATAAATTAATGAATAAATAAAGTTAAATAAATAATGATTTTTTAAAAAAGAGAAAGAACATTTAAATTGAACTATCCAAAAGGTTTTTCAGAAAAATGTTTTGCAAAGAGCATGTGTGGATCAGAGTGGGCAGGGTAATGGTAAATATTTCAGACTTAAACCAAAAAAGCCATCATTAAATTTGTGCATAGAAGTAAATTAGATCACGATGAAAGGTTAGTCAGGGCCAGAGCACAGCGGTCTTTCAAGGCCACAGTAAATATTTTTGTCTTTATCTTAGGAGCAATGGGAAGCCATTGAAGGGTTTTAAATAAGTGGAGTGATTTAATTTGATTTGAGCTTTGAATCTTCTATCACTGCAGTGCAGAAAACAGATTGAAAATAAGAGCAATCAATACTGCACTTCATTGTAAGTAGACCAGCATTAGTTAAAATTTGTTATGTTTTAGATCATGGTTCATCCCCCAAAGTTTCATGTTTTACAATTTAGTCCTAGTGGGCAGGATTTGGATGTCCCCTAGAAATCCATGTGTTAGGACTTAATTGTATTGATTGTATTTTAAAGATATTCAGTCAAATTTAATTCCTCATAGTTTCCCAGAATGGGGCCTTTGAGTATGATAATGTCATTAGGATGGGACATCTATAATGGAGTTCTGGTGGAGTCTATAAATAGAGAGAATGAGACCAGATCATCAGAGACAATCATATGAATTCAGACCACACTCTTTTCTGTTAACACAGAACAGAGGACAGTGTTCTGCTAACACTCTGGTCTGCTCTCTGCCATTTTGTGATGCCTTTGGTTTTCCTAGTCTCTAGAACTGAATGTTAACATATATATGTATATCTATATACACATACACATATATATATATATCTTATGTATATAATATACATATAAATTATATATAATATACATATATATAATATACATATAAATTATATATAATATACATATAAATTCACCCAGTCTTAGATATTTCTGTTAGCAATGCAATAACCAACTAAATCAAAATCTAACTCACCCCCCCCCCCGAATAATACCTAAACTGAAGCAGTGTATCTGACTGATCTCACTTTAAATACTCCAGTGGGCCTTTGGCACAACTCAAAAAGACCACCATGCTTCACTCATCAATTTACTCTTTCAAATTATACATTATGCCTTCTTACTTCTCCTCAAAATTCCAATACACTTTCCTCCATCCGAAAATTAGTGATAATTTTATTGTATATATTTCAGTAGGAAAACAGAAGGAACCAGAAGAAAAGTCCTATTTCTCTCATTCTAAATCCATCAACCAACCTGCAGCCAGCTTCTTTTTTTTTTTTTTTTTTTTGGAGAGGTTTTTCGCTATAGGGTGCGTGCACTCGCCAGACAGAGAGAGACAGAGAGACAGAAAGCGAGAAATCACCCCCCAGGGGGGATGGCCACGCCACAATCCCTTCTCCTCCATTCTCCTCTTAGGATCTTGGGCATGCACGCACACGCACCTGGTTTGAGTTTTAAGCCACCAGGTCCGGGACTTGAACCATGGTCGACTACATGGGAGTCCAGCGACATAGCCATTGTGCTAACTGCTGGTCCTCCAGCCAGTTTTTATAACCATCTTCTGTGCCTTCCTCCTGTTATAAAGCATGGATTGCCTAGACTGCCTCTTCTAAGGTCAATTCTTCCACTTGTACATCAGAATTCAGTACCTCTGGAACCCATTAGGAATCACTCATGGATTTTGTCTTGTAACTAGACACGTTAGTTCTCCAGAAATATGAACTTTGTCTTCTCTACTTCATTCATTCATATCATTCTCATAAGTACATATATGTTATCACATAATCATTTTAATATAATAATACATTCCCTTAACATATCTGCTTTGTCCTTACAACCTCCATTCAGCTACTGATCTATTTATAGACTCCACTTTTCATATGAACTCCTTAGAATTTATCTAATGGTATTTTGGCAAATGTTTAATAGCCAGGTCTAAAAAGAAATGATGGCTATATAAACAAGCCCTACTTTATGGCTGTTGTCTTCTGTTAGAAATGAGACAAATTTAAACCACAAGGGAGAGCATCCAACCCCAGTTAGAATAGCTACCATAGAAGTGGAGAGCTGAAGAATGTCTATTAGAACTGGTAAAGACAGAGAGGAGGTGGAAGATAAAGTAACCTGGATGAATGGAAACAAAATTACGGAGAGATAAAGGAACTCTTTCTTTTTGTTCTTTTTTCTTTCATCCTTTCTTAAGAGAGAGAGAGGAGAAAGCATCTCCCAAGAGGAATGGTCACACCAACAATCCTTTCTCCTCCATTTCTCCCGTCAGATTTTAGGCACTCATGTACATGTGCCTGGAATGCTTCTCAATCTGCCAAGTCTAGGACTCAAACCATGCATTTGGACAGTTGAGATTCAGCTGCCTTAACCACCAGGCCAAGGAGCTGGTGGAATAAGACTAATTTGTACTGTTTAGTAGGGTGATACAATTAGAAATAATTTACTGTATAACTCAGAGCAACTAAAAAAAAGAGGATTTTAAATGTTCCCAACACAAAGTTATAACAAATGGTTAAGATGATGGATGTACCATTAATATTTACCTTGATTTAATCATTATATATTGTATTCTTATACTAAAAGTTCACATTGCACTCTACAAATATGTGTGATTACTACATATAATACAGTAAAAAAGGCAATAATAACAAATGCCGATGAGGACTTGGAGAAAAAGGAACTATTCTTTGTAGCTAGTAGAAATGTAAATTAGTATAGCTGTCGTGAAAAACAGCATAAATGTCCCCCAGAAAACTATTGATGAAAATAGAACTGCCATGTGATCTAGCAGTCCTATTCTTGGGATATTCCATATACCTATACATTGTATTCATATGCTGAAACATTGCACTGTACCCAGTAATATGTGTAATTATTAGATTTCAATTAAAATAATAATTATAATAATAAAATAAAATGTGTGTATAATGTCTATAATTCTGTTATAAGAATGGGAATTTAAAATGTTTTAAAACAAGATGTCGGGTCTGACATGGTTGAAAATCACTGGTGTAAGTAAACCTATCCAGCTTTGAGACTTTAAATACGTTAATGATTCTAAATTTAGCTCTCTGGTCCAGATTCATATATAAAATTGGCTATGCCACCACACCTATTGGAAATCTATTGCCAATTCATTCATTATTCAGTGGCTAAAGGGCAATAATATTAGATGGACTATGTGGATATTATGTGTTTAATAATTTTGTAGTAAAACTCAAACCTCTCTAGCTGCTATTCAGACTACTGAAATAACCAAGGATATAACATTATCTCAGACATTATGCTATAGTAATCATACATAATAAAGAAATTAAAAAGAAATTTCAGAATGATAATCAAGCCAATAGGCAATCCTGGATCACATGTTTGAAATTGGAAAGCATGACTTATTCTAGAAGAGTAACAAAATATTAATAAAATTAAAAGAAAAATTCTTGCATAATCCATTCCATCCCCTCTACCACCAACACTTTAAGAAAAACCCTGAATTATGTTTAGGGGGCTTTAAAAGCCTTCCAAACTCAATAGGTCTTCTGCACATTTAGTACAACTAGAGGCTTGGTGAAAATAAAAATCTAGACAGCAAACATGAGGTTTTGATGCTTCCTTGTCCTGTGCTATATAGAACTGCTTCATTTGCTTCTCAGGCACTGTTCAGCTGGATATAGATGATTAGTCTTGAAAAACCATTTATGGAGCCATCTTAAATCTGTTCTTCACAACCAGTACACCACCAATGCAGCTCATATTTCAAAAGTGAAGACACTATTCAATTTCTCTAAGTCAGTTTTAAAAGAAAAAAACCTTTTGATATTCAACCATTTAAGCACCTCTTTGATATTTCCTGTGCATCTTACTTTTAATACTAAGTTTAAATCAGTTTTTTTAGAATTAAAAACCAGTGATCCTTCCAGGATAATATATCTTTCCAGGATAATGTTCCTATTTTTACTTCAATAATTGTGATCCCATTGTGTTAAGGCAGCTAAATCTCTTTTTGAACTGAAGTGTCAGATAGTGGCAGAATTATTTAGGGGTTCTCTGCATGAATGCTTGGCATTTTTTCCAAGTCAACAAATATTTCAAGTCAACAATAAAGAGGATCTATTAATTGAAAAGCATCTAACTGGAACTGAACTCTTTGAATAGAATGATCTTGTTTCTCTCAATGGCATAGTACATAAAAAAGAAGGATAGTTAACACTATTAAGTGTTCCTAACAGAGATGATTAAAATAAATCCTAAGATAGTCATTTATTTTAATGAACCACTAATGATATAAAATAACTTTGTTAAGAAACTGAGTAACCATAGCTAGTAATAAAATGTCACAAAGTTTTCTGCCTAACTTTAGGAATGTCTTCATTATGTTAGTTTTCCTTCAGATATAAAATTATATCAATTACTGTGGCCAGCGGGTGGCATGGTGGTTAAGGCACTGGATTCCCACATGGCTTACTACAGTTTGAGTCCCTAACCTGGTGGCTTGAAAATCATGCCGGGCATGTGTGCTTGTTGCCCAAAATCCCAGGAGGATTCCTCTCTCTTTGTCTCTCTCTGGCAAGTGCATGTGTCCTATGGCAAAAACTTTAAAAAAAAAAAAAAAAAAAAAAAAAAAAGGAAAGAAAACTATAAAATTCTGTCAATTACCATTCATCACTGAACTTAATTCGTACTATGCTGAGAATCTTACCAGAAAATCTTACTTTTCTCCCTCGTTATGTTTCCATTGTTTTGAAATGCAAAACAATTGTGATTATATTGTGAGAATGAACATTTTCATATTTCATCAGTATTTTTTTCAGACATTAGACTACCCAACTTTTTTTTTAAAGCTACCATATGAATATTGTTTATTTAAGCCTAGTTTCCCATCATTCTAGATAGGCTATTACTGCTCAAACATCTTTTGGTTCATTTAACTGTTTGCCATAATATCCTCTGTTGCATATTTTATCCATTTTTTTCCAAGTCTCCAATTTCAAGCTGGTAGCCCTCTCTAAAGACATAGAAGACAGAGGGTTTTATATATACTACTCTTACTTTTTAACTATATGATATAAACTCCTTATATCAACTGTGCTTCTTCTCATCCCTTTATTATTATCATTATTTCCTTTTTAACCAGAGAGAGATGGGAGGAGGAGGGAATGAGAAAGAAAGCCACCAGGTCTGGAACTGGAACCACAACCCCCACGTGGGAGTCCAGTGCCTTCACTACCATGCTACCTTTCGGCCGGCCGTACTCAAAACTCTTAATACAATGTATCTCTCAGATAATTAAAAACATTGTTGAATAGATAAATGAAATATCACCTACCCAACAGACCTGCTATAAAAGGGATCACAATTCCAGAGATGCTTGGAGTTACTGTATACACACAGATAGACCACACAAAGGTCATGCCAGGACTGAATGAGCTGCGTGATCTCACAGTGGCATTTGTTTCTCTTAAAAGTCAAACCAATCACATAGTTTAAAATCATGTTTTCATAACTTTAAGAAACACGCTTCAGGCTTCCTACTATTATCAGTACAACTAACAAGGCAGAAACTATGATTTAGAAGCACAATGGACAATTCACTATTAATAATTACTGATTTACAAGGTATTTTGACTCAAAAATGCATCTTACAAAAAGAAAGCAGAGATGTTAAAATCGTACAAGCAAAGAAAGAAAACAAGATAGTCTGAAACAAATACACATTTCTACATAATCTGATAGTTAGGAATACTTAAACACATTTACAATTGCTATGCCCCATTATTTCCAAAGCTTGTATCTTAAAACTTCATGTTTAACATACCTGTCCAGTCTCCTACTATTTTAAGATGAACTCCAAATGTTGCCTTTGTTTCAGTAGGACACTAAAAAAGAAGAAAAAAAATGCAGCTAGAATCAATTCTGATAAATAATTATGTAATATGTAACTATGATTAAGTTACAACTTTTATTCTCATACATACCAAGTTCTCAAAATCAATAGATAGTGGGAAAAAACAGGCTAAAAATATATATGCATTCTTATCAGTGAAAGAAAAAAAAAGCAGTATCAGTCAATAAAACAATTTGCATTTCTCTTACAATCCATAAATATTTATATAGAACAATAATATCTAAAATTGCTAGTATATTGCATTTAACTATAGTTCTTGTTAAAATAGTCTGAGTTAAAATATATAAAAAAGCCAGTTCTTAAACATACACACAAAAAATTATAAATAATGATTTTTGTTTCCTTTTTCCTTCAGATATATTTCACAACCTAAAAATATTCTGGGGATTTCAGTCCAACAATTATATTCTTTAATTCTCAGATGAACTCTTAACTGAACCAGTGAGGATACCTGGAGAAAGGAATAAACTACTGGAAAGGAGATTTAAAAAAAAAAAAGTGCCTGTGGTCCCTTATTAAGAAAATCTAAAAATATGTGGTTACGCTCACATTAAAATAAAAAGACATTGGGGCCAGGTAATGGTGTGTTGATTAAGGCACTAGACTCTCACATGCCAACCATGGTTTGAGTCCCAGACCCGGCAGCTTGAAAATCACACCAGTCACAGATGCCTGCATGCAGGAGAACAATGGAGAAGAGACTATGGTGCTGCTGTCCCCTCTGGCAGAGTGGGGGTTGTTTCTCACTTTCTCTCTTACTGTTTCTGTCTCTCTCTCTTGCAAGCACAGGCACGCAATGACAAAGACCTTAAAACTAATTAATTAATTAATTGAAAGACAAAAATGCTTTTATCCATGTATAATAACAGTTGAAGAGGCTATATAAATGCTACTAAGAATTAACTCCTGGAAAAATTAAAGACAGAAAAAATATAGGAATTCTCCGAATTATTTCATGCACATGTATTTTTAAAATTTATAAGCCTTTGCTATGTTCACAATTATAAAATAAGTTAAAAGTTTAATCCAAATGTAAACATTAAAATGTTGCTGAGCCTTAGTTTAGTTTCTTAGATGTAGATAATGGAATTTGACTCATGTTGGTTTTCATATAAATACTAGAATACATATCACCTAACTTTAAGGATTAAACAACCCCAGAAAGTAACAGAATTCAACTGTAACAAAGAACCTAGAGGAATGTGTACTTTGATATCTTGAAGAAAATATGTTTTCCTTCTAGTATAACACTGGATTTTTATTGTGCACAATGACTAATGATTTTATAACAGACCCAGAAAAACATAAAAAGATATTGTGTAACTACTCATCTTATGTTTGGAAACTAAAGGTAAAAATGATGTCATCACACAAGGATTATTCAACACAGAAGAGAACATTTCAAAGCTGCAATTTTTTTTTTTGTTTTCAAATTAAAAGCCTTATAATAATGAATTTAAATGATTCTAAGTAGTAAAACAATAAATGAAGATGATTCCAAATAGTAACATCGAAATTTTCAGTGCCATTAAATTTATTAAACCTCAGAAAATGATCACGGAATATAATACTATTCTAGCATTCTGTAAGGTCTTTTTTTTTTTTTAACTCTTTCTTCTCAAGTTCTAGCTCCACATTTTCTACTGCCTGCAAGACATTTCTAACTGAAATTCACTCTAAATTTAATATACCTAAAATTGCTGTTATATTACTTTGCAAATTATCTTTTCCTTCTGACTTTCCTGTATCTGGAAATGGAAACTACATCCTTTTCAGCACATCGCCTCAAATTTCAAAGTAATTTCACTTATTTCTCTTGTTGCCACTGTTCAATTAATTTTCAAGATCTTTCAAATAGCTTTCCCAAAGAAAACAGCTGATCATAGCAATCTCCTATTGATTAACTTTTTGTCCTCCCTTAGGAGGAAAAAATATTTTTTTTCTTTCCTATGGCTTATGGCCAACCCATCTGTTCCAAATTCTTTACAGTTTCATATTCCATATTTCCTCTTCATCCATTCTAGTCCAACAAACTAACATTTACCAACTGATATATTTTCCTGTCCTTCATCTTCCCACTTACTAGTCTACTCATTTCGAGTGACTTCATTTACATTTCTCATGTAGGCCTCTAGCAACTTCAAGGCTTATCCTGAAAGCTACTATTTCATGACGATATCCTGATTTCCCTGCCAAAAAAATTCTTCACTTCTCTGCCCCTCAAATTATTTCTATGACTTTAATGTGTCTTATTACTCTACCTCTTTATTTTTGTATATTGTGTTTTGTATTACTAGACTGTCAGTATCCTGAGATCAAGAACTATTTCTAAATCATTATTATATATTCTATGTGTAAACATGCAGTGCATCAGTTGAGTAAATAAGTATCAGTTGGACAAAATAAGTATTAGTTAAATAAAATATTGGAGAATTAACCTGAAAATTAAGAACATTGAAGGTGGGCAATTCTTCCACAATTTATTCACATACTCAACACACACTTATTAAGTGTTCTATTGTAAATGTCCCAGAGACAATGTTAGAAGCTCATGTAATTTCACAAATAAGAGTTTTTCTAAAAGTATGAGAGGAGAGAGTGAGCTATGAGTACACAATCCATCACAATTAATACTACACTATGACAGTCAACATTTGGACAAAGATGCAATTTCACTGTTTAGTTGTTTATTTGAAAAAAAGCATTTATTTGTACATTTGAATGAGGAATAAAAACATTTAATAACAAATGGAAAGATCCTAGAACAGTAGGTAAGTGGAATTTTAATTGCCTTGAATTAAATGTGTACATTTATCTCAAGTCCTTCAAGAAAAAAAACAAACACACACTAAAATGACAGCTCAGGGTTATAAAAATACAAATCACAATGGCAAAGATAACACGGAAGTGATACCAATAATGAAGAGTTGTCAATGTAGATGAGAGGGCAGTTTGGGAACTGACTGAAAAAACATATATAGTAGAAATCTCACTACCTTCAAAAAGGGATCGCTTTGTGAGGCAAGTCAGTTTTTCTTTTAAAACATTGGAAAAGCTCAGGTGGCAGAGGTGAGGGAAGGAAGCTAGGGTTGGGGCTCATGAACAACAATAACAAAGTGTTTATATCTGTATGTGGGATAATTTAACCCTTGATTTATTTTGCCCTGACACAGTCCAAGCAACTACCAGTCGTAAACCCAAAGTCAATCAGATGTGGAGCATAAAGTGCTCTAGATATAACAATAACTGGTAATGAAAGGCAAGGTCAAGACGCCACTCATCAAATATACATTTGGTGAAAGCTTACTAAGTGCAACCTCAAAACAACATGTCCAAACCGCAGTTCTACACATTTCTGCCAGAGCAAGCTTCCCACCTATGCCTTTCTCTTAGCTCAGTCAATGAAGCTAGTTACTCAGATTAACAACTAGGGACTCAACCTTGACTGGTCTTTCATATTCCATATGCAATCTATGTAAGAAATCCCATTGACTCTAAAATATAATAAACATCTTTTTTTCCCCCCATAGGGCACAAGCCCTCACAAGACAAGAGAGACAGTGAGAGGGAAAGAGAAAAATCTTTCCCCCTCTCGGGGGGGATAGCCACACTACAATCCCTTCTCCAGGGATTCTGTGCACGCATGCACACATGCTCAGCATGTTTCAAGCCACTGGGTCTGGGACTCAAACCATAGCTGGCCATTTGGGAGTCCAGTGCCTTAACTACCATGGCACAGACTGACCCCAGAATCGGACCACTTTCACCTTCTCCACTGTCACCACCCTAGTTAAAGTCGTTATCTGCCTCAACCACATGACTGAAACAGCCGCCTAACTGGTCTTCCTGCTTCTGCTCTCATCCCTTCATCTCCTAACACAGCAGACAGAGTGGTCCTGTTAGAAAGTAAGCCAGATCATGTAATTTCTCCACTCAGAACCTGCAATGATTCCTTTATAAGTCAAAGTATTGGGTTATCAGGAAAGTTATGATGTTTTTTTGCATAAAAAATACATCGTGACTTTCCCAACAAGCTAATAAAAGCCAAAAGCTTAAATGTCTGGTAGAAACCTGGATGTATGAACTTGAATTTCAAACTTGGAGTCTGGGCTGGAAATACAAATTTGGGAAATTATATCATACAAATGCATCTATGAGAGTGGATAAGATTACAAGAGAACTGTGCATGGCTAGAGAGGAAGAGTACTCAAGGAGTGAATACTGGTATGTTCAGATATTTAGAGTTTTCAAGATGACTAAATAACAGTAGTCAGAAAATTGAAAAAATAATAACAACAGACAAGTGGATGTACTGGAAATACAAATTTAAAAAGTGTTCAAATAATGTGAGTGATCAGCTCTATTAAGTGCTACTGATGGGCCAGGTCCATTGAGGACTTGAGAGTGACCCCTGGGTTGAGCAATAACATGGTCACTGCTGATCTTGGAAATGTTTTAATGGAATGCTATGGGCAAAAGTTGGTGGATTTAAGAGAGAATAGAATTAAAGAGCTAAGAATTGGGGTAGTAGCTAAAAGGGGAGGTTAAGTCAAGAAAAGAGATTTTATTATTCATCTCTTCTTTGTAACTAGGTAAAAGGAGATATCCAAAATAGCAATTAAACAAATCAAGTTTAATATTAAACAAAAGGTTTGTTCTGAATACACTGATCTATTTAAGTTCATATAATACCATGCAGGCAGGCTCTCATTAGGTACTGAGGGAATATTTTCTTTCCCACTGGAAAAAAGTCAAACTAGAGCCGCAAGATGATGTTCAACTCTCTAAGTGCTCACATGTCCTGTTATGTTTTATGAACATTAATGATCTTCTGGGGCACTCTCGACCCCTCTGCCTGGTCTATGCTTAAGACACATGCTTGCTGTGGTAACTGACCATCCATCCATCCCAGATGAGTTTCTAAGCTTTGTAAGCAAAGGATTTGTGAAACCCTAGAGAAATGCCATGTTTAAGAGTTAAATATTAGAGATGAGAACAGGCCCAAAAGTCAAAGCAGCTGATACAGACTCCCTGGTTGTATTTAAGTCTCAGGAATTAAATAAATAATAACAATAAAATTTTGCCACTCTTTGAGCGATCCATGCCATTTTTGTCTGATTTTCATTGAAAACTGGAAAAATTATTCCCAAAGTAACTGGTTGAAAGATTAAAAACAGAAAGCAGAAAAATGATGGCTAGCACAGGCATGCTATGTAAAAGCACAGACAATAACAAACTAACAGCTACCCTTGCCTCTGACTCATGGAAAAATATGTGAAATCAGGATATCCAAGCTGAAAAATAATGAATCACACAGCTTAGAATACAGATGTCGGAAGAGCACACATGTGTTTCTGACTAAAATTAGTGAAGTTAATACAGGAATACATGGAAGCTTCAATTACTATTAATTAATAAGACAGATTTTGCATTATTTCTATAAATAAGAATGCATGAGAAATATTAATGAACATAATTTTAAATATTTATCTATTTATTGAGAGATTTTTGCTATAGGGTATGTGTACTTGCCAGAGAGAGACAGAAAGCAAGAAATCACCACCCTAGGGGGGGATGGCCATGCCGCAATCCCTTCTCCATTCTCCTCTCAGGATTTTGGGTACACATGCACATGTGTCCAGCCTGTTTTAAATCGCTGGGTCCAGGACTCAAACAGTGGTTGACGACATGGGAGTCCAGTAATGTAACCATTATGCCATCTGCTGGTCCCAAGAATTACTTATTTTATTTATTATTATCATTATTTTTAAACTTGCTACAGTCATCAGAGAGAGAGAGAGAAACAGAGAGGGAAAGCAAGAAAGCAAGCCACCGGGTTCAGGACCCAAACCATGGTCAGCCATGTAGAAGGCAAGCACCCTAACCCCACGCCATCTTCTGGCACATTAATGAACATAATGAATGTCTATATCAGTGAAATATGAAGAGATGGTATATTTTATAGTAAGCAGCAGGTTTCATGTTCCCTTAAATTTCACTTTTCCTTCAAAAGTATGTTTGTTTGTTTATTTCATGGGGGGTGGGCATGGAAGAGGTAGACATGCACATCCATCATGGTCCTTACTGCAGCCCAGCCCCAGCCCCAGGCAGCAGGATCACAGGCACACACATGCCCAGCAAGCACAGTGAAGCCCTGGGATGTGAACCATGAACCTTACCATGCGCATCCAGTTACATTACTGCTGAGCTACCATCTGGCCCTAATTTGAGCTCTTTACAATCATTTTTTTTTATTTACACACTTAAATTAGGTCTGAGTGTACCTTAATAGAAGATTTATCTTGGTAGAAAACCTGAAATTTGATAATTACAAAGCATGGCTAGAAAATACCTGTAGAGGGCCACCAGGTGGCATGGAGGATAAAGTGCTGGATCTCACATGACCAACTCTATGATTTGAGTATTTTGAAACACACACCAGGTACCTGAGTACATGCCCAAAATCCCTAGAGAGAAATGAAAGAGAAGGGACTGTGGCATAGTCATACCCTCGGTGGTGGTGGTGGTGGTGAGGTGATTTCTCACTTTCCCTCTTTTTCTCTCTCTCTCTGCCCTCTCTAGTAAGTGTATGCACTCTATAGTAAAACAAACAAATAAACACAAACAAGAAAATACTTGTAGAGATCCATTATGTATTTCAAGATAAAAATGTAAATCTCTACAAAGGCTAAAATTAACAATGATCTAAAGAGGAAGAAGAATCAGGAAACCTGAATTCTATTTCTAACTTTGTCATCAATTGTGTTACTCTCGTTAGTTTGGTCACTTATTATGTTATATATTGAAAAATATAAATTTATAGTTTGAGCTGCAAATTTTTAAAGTTCAATGAATTTAGATAAATTAGGATTTAATTTTAAGGGCTTTTTTCTTTTGTTGTTGTTAGATCTTTGTTCTAGGGTATGTGCATTAGCCAGAAAGGAGAGAGATGGAGAGATTCCGAGAAAGGGAAAGTGAGAAATCACCTTCCAGGGGAACGGTCATACCACAATCCCTTTTCCTGACTCCTTTCAGGATTTGGGGCATGTACGCACATGTGCCCTGTGTGATTTTCAAGCCACTGGGCCTGAGATTCAAACCACAGTCAGCCATGTGGGAGTCCAGCAACTTTACCATTACACCACCTGCTGGCCCCTAATTTCAAGTTTTAAAAAATAAAATTATCTCAAGCCGGCTCCATGGCCTAGTAGTTAAGGGAATCAGGTCCCATATGCCCAACCCTGTAGTTTCAGTCCTGGACCGAGTGGCTTCAGAAATACAGAAGGTGCATCTGCGTGTGTGTCCAAAATCTTAAAGGAGGGAGAGAAGGAGAAGAAGAGATTGTAGCAGGACCATTCCCTCTCTTTGTCCTTCTGTCTGCCTGGCAAGTACAGTATCCTATAGACAAAAACAAAAACAAAAACAAAGTTAAATTATCTCACAAGAGGCTTAGTTTTTTTGTTTTTGTTTATAAGTCAGAGGTATATGGGTATATACATATGTGCATGTGAGAGAGAGAGAGAACGAACATGTCCCTCAGTGGAGTATGGTTACATCACAATCCATTCTCTTTCATTTCTGCATCCTGTTGGGATTTTGAGCATCTACGCACAGGTGTTTTTCAAGCCATTGAGCTGGGATTTGAATCACTGGATGTCCATGTGGGATCTGGCTCCCTTAACCACTAGGGCACAGGACTGGTCCAAGAGGCTTTACGTTCTATTTGTAACAGACTCTGTGGTGCACTTTTCAGATCCTCTTCCTCCCCCCACCTTCCCAACTTAACAAGATAAAACCATCATTCAGCATTCTCCCAGAGGCTGAGGGCTCACTACTGAGACCCTCCTCAAGAACTGCTGTTCTTAAAAGAAAGCTTCTGCACTGTGTCTAAGTGCCACACCTTGGTGGCATCCGAGGACTGGTCAATCTGGGTTTACAAGTGTTTGATACTCCCTCTCTTAACTTTTTGACAGAGTCATTTCACCAGCAGTCCTGTGAGATCTAAGATCTCTGTGGTGACTATGTGGCACTGTTAAACTTTGGCCTGGCCCTCTTATTCCTCAGTCCTTACTGAGTTTATTCGTACATACGTTCTCTAAGAAACCTTCTGCATGCAGGTCTGCCTTCCAATATATTTCCAAGAACACAGCCTAAGAGTAAATCACAGAGGTAAAGTGTCAGTTACCCATATGACTTTTTTTAAAAAAATATCTGTCCATCTACCTACCTACCTATCTACATATCTATTTGTTGTGGTTTTCAAGCCACGGGTTCTGGGACTCAAACCACAGGCAGTCACATGGGAATCCAGCACCCCAACCACTACAACACCTGCTGGTCTTTTTATTTTTTTAAATGTATTCATTTTTATTACCATTTCCTATTTACATCTAAGAGTTGTACAAATTTATGAGGTTTAAACCAACCTGTGGGCAGAGCTTTATCAGTTACGACATACACAGACTGAGACAGAAAGATCAGTTGAGTATGTGTCTTGGTCCTTCAGCCACTATCTAAAACAATCACTGGAACCACCTCCATTAACTGAGAGCTTACTATATGCTGAGCACCATGCTTAACACTTGATTATATCTTTTTTTTTAAGAGGTCTTTGCGCTTGCCAGACAGACAGAGAGAGACAGAGAGATAGAAAGTGAGAAATCACCCCCGGGGGGATGGCCATGCCGCCATCCCTTCTCCTCCATTCTCCTCTTGGGATCTTGGGCATGCACGCACACATGCCCGGTGTGAGTTTGTTAAGCCACTGGGTCTGGGACACAAACTGCAGTTGACTACATGGGAGTCCAGCGACATAGCCATTACGCTTACTGTTGGTCCCAACACTTCATTATATCTTTATAATTAATATTTAGAGTAACTCCATAGAGAAGTTGCTATTATTAACTACCCTTCATTAATTGGTAAATTAAAGGTCAATGATGTTCATTCTCATGTTTAAGGTCATAATACTAGTAAGTAGAAAATTTTGATCTCCAATCCAGAGTGCAAGATTCCAAAATCCACGGTCTAATACTCCAGAATACCCTCAGATTTCCATTATGCCTGTCAGCAGACATGTGCTTGTGGTTCTGCCCTGAGAGAAAGCAGAGGCACTAGCAGAAAACAATCACATCTTTTGGGAAAACACACAAAAAAACAAATGAACATGTTCTCATTGCATTGGAAAAACAATGTCATGCATAAGAAATGCTAAAAATTTTTTAAGAAATTAAAACTTCAACCTTTGGATCCCCAAGAAATCAGGGTTCAAATCTTACCTTTACCTTGGCTGAAAATGCAAAAAATACTAGAGTATTTTCTTGTCTTTTCTTTTCTACTTTGAAATTGTATTTTCATTTTTTTAGAGAGTTTTATTGCTATAGGATGCATGCACTCACCAGAGAAACAGAGACAGAGGGACAGAAAGCAAGAAATCAACCTCTAGAGTAGATGGCCACACCCTTCTCCTCCATTCTCTCAGGATTTTGAGCATGCACACACACATGTGCCTGGTGTGAGTTTCAAGCCGCTGGGTCCAGGACCTGAACTACAGACAACTATGTGGGAGTACAGTGATGTAACCATTACACCATCTGCTGGTCCCTCTATTTTCAGTTTCAAAAACATACTTTCTATTTTTTGAAATGAGGTGAAACTTAAACTACTGACTGTGTGTGATAGTTGTACATTTTATAGATTTAATTCTTTCTAACACTGGCATAGCAGATGAAAATAAACACTAGTTTTTTTGAGCTGGGGAGTTTATTTGAATTTCACCTCTCAGAAACAGAAAAGGAGCAAGACAGTAGTAAAGTCTGTAGCTTTAAAAGGCTAACACACGAGAAGGTTCCACGTTTGCATCCAGAAACCTCCCTGAGGTCGGGTACCCTCATGCCCATGTCAGAGGCTGGCTGAAGCTGGGGCTATGACAGCATCAGAACACTCTGTTGGGCTTGATGTCTCTCTCTCTTTGTCTCTCTGTCTTTCTCCCTGTGGCTCATGGAAGAAATAAGTAAATTAATTATTTTTAAAAAATTAGAATAGCTTAGTACGATGACCAATCCAAAGCTACCTAGTGCACATTTCTTTTATAAAAATGTATCTTTATGTTTTTAATAAATCTCTCTCCTAAATAGTCATTTGTTTTTTCACTCCTGCAATAAGAGTGTTATCAATATAAAAACCAGAGCCTCAGTAAATGGTGAGGCAGGGAAAAGACTATTTAGAATGGCCAGCAACATGGCTTTCAAGTAGACAAGTCTGTATTTATTTCTCACCTCTATCACCAACTATTTGTGTGACTCTGGGTGCATTATTTAATCTTGCTGAGCCACATTATTTCCATAGTGTAGGGAGTTAACAATACACGCCTTCTAGGAAAATAGTAAGAAATAATATAATACTTGTATAGGTTCTAAATGTCCTAGGCACTTAATAAGTAGGGACTATCATCCTTGACAAAGATCGGATGTATGCACATTTTTTAGTTGGAATCACCATATGGGAAATTGTTTTGTTTTACAGTAAAGAAGCCTTGAGGGAACTATGTAATGGAAATGTTTTAAAAGTATGCATTTTACATCTAAGTGCAAAATAGGAGTAATTGGTCAAAAAGAAGGAAATGGCAAGGACAGGCAGTAAATTATCCTAATAGCATAATGTAAAATTTAGCTTAGAAATATCTGTGCTACTCAAAGTCACTTCTAGGCAACAGCAAGAGTTACCTCTTTTCCCTCTTATGAAAACAGAAACTCCTTTGGGGGATAGTACAATGGAGCCAGCTAGCAACCCCTCAAAATCTCAGAAGGTCATAAACCATTTGATAAGCCTACACCAAGTACTTAGTACACGGATGGCCTGAAGAAAATAATTTCCTCTTTGCCTCAAAATTTCTTTGGAAGGCAACTATTATTACAATGAAAAATAATCATGAGGGTCAACAGGTGCCATGGTGGTTAAGGTACTGGACTCCCACATGGCTGACTGTGGTTGGAGTCCCAGAACTGGTGGCTTGCTTTCTCATTTTCTGTCTATCTTTCTCTGTTGAGTGCACATACCCTGTAGCAAATTTTAAAATAATAATAATAAATTAAATTAAATAATGCAAAAACTCTATGAAATGTAGTTGCTTTTAAAGATAATTAAACCTTAGGTAGAGATTTGATATGACATAAGTAAAAGATTTGTAAAAATTATGTTGAAAATATGGGCAATCTTGTTATCAAAATCACCTTCAGTTTACAGGTTGCAAGGCAAACCTAAAATATATCAATAACATTTGTTATGATAAGCAGAGAAGTTAGGAACAAGTAATTTTCTCTAGTTGGTAACCCTGAGAAAAGGAGAAGGAAATAAAAAAGGATCTACTGCCTCTGGTTGGGATGCCACTCATATATTGTATCAGCTTGTCTTTGGAGCTTCTTCTCCAACCACTTAACATAGGTACATTTCTCCCTCCTCTTCTCCTCTAAAGAGAATTAGGAACCATGACCTCAAAAACTAGACTCAGAATCTGACTGGCAAACCTATTCTGTAACTGAGAGTTGCTTTGGCAATAAGTGTTTCTTCTTTCTCCTTATGACTAGTCATTCTCCTTTACTTCAGGATCACCTTTTTAGAAAGATCATGCTAGAATAAGATAGAGAAGAAGAACTATTAAAAAAAAAAATTTCTGTAGCTTAGTCCCAAACATTAATTATATGTTAGGTGTCTTTTACTCTTTCAACATATGCGTATTCTATGTGCTATACACTGTGGTATGAATACATCTTTGGAAGAGCTTATGGGCCCGATGGTACAGGAGGAAGACAGATGTTATGCCAACAATATAATGACACTGCTGTTGGAGAGGCAGAGTGCCCAGAAGAGGAAAAGGTCCAGGAACTTAATCCACTAGGGAGAATCAGTGAAGTCTTCCCAACTTCTCAATAAGCAATACTGAGAATGAGATGAGGAATGAGTAGAAAGAGTTGCCCAGATAAATAGAATATGTGGTTTTTAGGGTGTGAATAAATTGAAGAAACAGAGGTTGATTCTCAGAGTGAAGAGACTACAATATGTAAGACACAAAGTGGGGAAGTAAAAAAGGGTTAAGTAAATGGGTGAATTATATATGGCTAGGTTTTTTTTAATTAAATAACTTCTAAAAACTACTAGTATGCTAATAGGCACCATAGATTTCTTTTCAATTTGCTGGAGGGCATGTGTGCTTACCAGAGAGAGAGAGAGAGAGAGAAGAGAGAGAGAGAGAGAGAGAGAGAGAGAGAGAGAAGAAGGAGGAGGAGGAGGAGAAGAGGAGGAGGAGGAGGAGGAGGAGGAGGAGGAGGAGGAGCTGGAAAGCACCTCACATGGGAGAGTCATGCTACAATCCCTTCTCTTTCATTTCTTCTTTAAGGATGTGAGCATCCATGCATATGTACCTAGTATGTTTTTCCAAGTTACCAGGTCCTGGACTCAAATCACATAGCTGGCCATGTGGGTCCAGCCACCTTAACTACCATGCCACTGGCTGACCTGGCACTAAGGATTTCTAAAAGTGACATGTATTAAACAGAATTTTCCAAATTATTTTAGACCATGGAAAATGCCTTTCTTTCCTTTATTTCTGAGAATTTTCAGAAAATAATGTTTCCTTAAGAGAATGGAAGCAGTGGCCGCTATAACACATTTGAATTACAATTACCCTTCTTTCTCCTCTCGGTCATTTTACTGAGCACTTCTAGTAGAAGCAAAAAGAATAAGAATGATCTTCTTTAAATTTAAAAAAAGGAAGAACTAAAATTGTGATGATTACAGATTCCAGGCATCCAACTATATCCAATGCACTCTTGGGTCTGAATCTTCTGAACCAAGCCTAAACTGGACACAAGGCCTTAATGCTGAGAC
This sequence comes from Tupaia tana, assembly GCA_026018925.1. NCBI lineage: Eukaryota > Metazoa > Chordata > Mammalia > Scandentia > Tupaiidae > Tupaia > Tupaia tana. The sequence goes on from JAKSZU010000015.1 coordinate 79,527,582, forward strand.
TTTACTGGGACCCCTCAAGGGCCAGGGACCAGGGTAATGGTCCTTTGCTGTAGGAGGCTACACATAGGTTGGCTCAAGGGCCATATATACTTAATGTTCCTTCACTAGGGTGAGGAGCAGTTCGATCTTTCCCACATATCCATATCCTGTTCCTAAAGCAGCTACTAAACTTTGTTCTCCAAGATCAATTATATTGCTGTTCCTATTCCCATGACTTTTATTCCACTGAAAAAAATAGTCAAGTACTTGAGGTTATTCTGAAATGATGTTTAACTCTTGATTAACTTGTTAATCTTTTAAAAATTATTTGCCAGAGAGCATGTGTACTTTTGAGTCAGAGAGACAGAGAGACACACAGAGCGAGAGAGAGAGAAAGAGAGAGCACCAATTAACGGGGCAAGGTCATGCTGAAGCCTTCTCTTCCATTTTTCTACCCTATTGGGATTTGGGGCATGCATGCACATGTATTTGGCATATATGTCAAGCCACTGGGTCCAGGATTAAAACCAAGCTGCTGGACATACGGGACCTGTCTCACTTAACCATTAGGCCATGGGGCCAGCCTACCTTGTTTGATCTTTACACAGCTATCCTACTATTCTTTTTTATTTATACCCAAATGTTATTATTTAGAATTTGATAATAACTATGAGGAAAAAAATTCTGACTTCAAAAATTAATCAGCTTTTCTTCCAAAGGTCTACAACACATGATAATATTCAGGAATTTCTGGTAACCATAATAATTTTTATGGAATTCTAAAAAAGATTCTAGTTGAGTCAGCAAAAAAATATTGTTAGATGCATTTTAAGCTATGTTAGATAAGTACTGACCCAACACAATGTTCTCAACTGTGGACAATTTTGTTTCTAAGGGGGCAGGGGGCATTTAGCTCCATCTAGAGATATTATAGCAGTCATAGGTAGAAGGAATTATTGGTGTCTACCTAATGGGTATAGCTTAGGATGCTGCTAAATATCTTATAATGTACAGGACAATTATCTGACCCAAAATGTCAATAATGCCAAGGGTGAAAAATGCTGATCTAGTGCAAGTCATTCCTCAAATACTTCTGTCAGACAGCTCTCTGTAACTTCTGGACTGGTCTTATTTGAAATGTCTTTATTATATTGAATCAAAATTTATTTTCCTAAAATATTATCATCTATTTGCCTTATTTACACACCTCAAGATCGCAAAGAAGAAAAAAATCAAATTATTCTTTTACATGACAGATTTCCAAATGGCTGAGATGTCTATCATATCCTCAAAATTCTCATTTTGGGGTTGAAAAACCACACGCTCATATCCTGTACGTACTTCTCACAACAGCATAATTTCAGAAACAAAGGTAATACTCTAAATTAAAAGCAATATTTTAAGACTAAAATATCATACTGAACATAATAATAAATAATTACCAAGTACTGACCACCAACTATGTAACAAAAGTTTTATATACATTATTTTATTAAATTGATATTGACACTATCCTCTCCAGGTAAGTGTCATGGCACCATTTTACAGATGATAAAGCTAGGGTGGAAGAGATGACACACAGACTCATTGACACTGAACTAAAATGTTTTGGGATTGAATTCTGTGAAGAGTTTATTTCACATTAATTTGGTTTTCTCTTCTCAACTCTCTCCTACCTTCAGTCCCTTCTGTAGTTTCTTTTCTTCTGTCTTTTTATTTATTTATTTATTTATTTATTTATTTATTTAGAGATTTTTGGTATAGGGCACATGCACTCACCAGAGAGAAATAAGCACCCCATCCCCCACCCCCCACCGCCAGTGGGTATGGCCACACCACAATCCTTCTCCTCCATTCTCCTCTTGGGATCTTGGGCACGTGACTGATGTAAGTTTTAAGCCTCTGGGGACTTGAACCACAGTTGATGCTGTGCAAGTACAGTGACATAACCATTAGACTATCTGCTCATCCCTCTTCTATGTGTTCTATGTGTTCTTTACATTCCATACATTCTTCCTTTTTCCCCTCCCTGCCTTAAACCAGCTGCAGGGCTGTAACAGGTCTTACCACAATCACATTTTAAAAAGCAGGTTAAGCCACTTGAGCACTTGCTTAGAGCACTTCAGATTCTGTGCACCACTTCTTTTGTGAAAAAGGCCCAGGCTAACCAGAAGGGATTATGAGATCTAGGAGCCCCCATTCAGTGCATAGCATTGGTGAAACATTCTTTGAGTTCCCCTTTGAGAGAACATAAAGGTTTTCATTGACAGAATATATACTCAAAAGTTAAGTATCTTCTATATTCTTGTTGAAGTTGGTTGACGGGTACCTGGGAATTCATAACTCCCTGTTTTTGTGTATGTTGGAAAATATCCTCATAAAAACAAACCCCCAAATCCTCTCTTCTCTATACTTAGCATTCAGCAATTGCCTTCCCCCCACCTTATCTCATCTCTATTGAATGAAAACCAATGTTTAAAATAAAATCTCAAACATGAGTAAAGGTAATTTCTGAAGTATTGGGTCATCAGAAAAATCACGATGCATTTTTGCATAGAAAAACACTCGTGACTTTTCTAACAATCCAATATATTTGTCATGCCCCCTAGACTTGACCCAACTTCTTGAGCTACTTCAATACAGACAAACTTACTTCTGTATTTTCTCCCTTTTCAATTCTTCTCTTTTTATCTTACCAATTTCATGTGCATATCATGCATGGATACAGAGAAATGGAAACAAGTTTTACAAGTAGCAGAAGTAAAATATCATTAAGCCAAATCCCTCATCCACAAGGGTAGTAATCACATACTTTTTATTGTATTTTTTTTTTTTTGAGAGATATTTGCTATAGGGCGCATGTGCTTGCTAGAGAGAGACAGAGAGACAGAAAGCGAAAAATCACCTCCCTGGGGGAGAATGGCCACATTGCAATCCCTTCTCCTCTAGAGATTTTGGGCATGTACACACACGTACCCAGCATGAGTTTCAAGTCACTGGATCCAGGACTCGAACTGTGGGTGACTAAGTCCAGAGCCTTAACCACCACACCACCTGCAGGTTCCTTTATTATAATTTTTGATTGAACATATGATCATTACAATCTTTGTGGGACACAATGTTGTTTTTTCAAGCACATAGAGAGTGTATAATAATCAAGTAGAGGTTATAAACATACTGATTATCTTCACCTCCAGCTGTGAAGATAATTGAGGTTATAAACTTACTGGTTATCTTCACCTCCAGCTGTTCTCATGGAATAAGGAAGATCTTATTAACCCACCTTGTAAGATACGCATATCCTAGAGGAGAAATTGTAGACATGGCCGCCAGCTCCTGTTTGTACTGTGTCCTAAAGACTCGAAGGCCCTAGTTTTCTATTCCAGAGGACAGCTAGGTTTTTGTTATTCCTCTTAACCACTTATGTCCTCTTTCACTCTAGTCAGCCATGACACAGCATTCCAAGAAAGGGTGTTTAGATTTATCTGTCAGCATTTTTAGGGAAATAATCCTAAGTTAATTTTGCCCTCGTGGTAGGTCAATGTTGCTAGTTCTGGATAAAATAGAATGTGTTAATTATTTCACTGGATACCAAACTACTTTTCCCTAATCATTAACAAACAAGTTTGATGCATACAAACAGAAAGCAAAATTTAAAGAAAATGAAGCGAATATATATTTTCTTTTTAATAAATACTATTGAAAGAATGGCTTCTTTTTTTTCTCTAATCATTCCAAACTTTCTTTCTGCCTCTTCTGTTATTTAAATACAGATTTTTCTGACCTGTTTTCACAGGTGCATGCTCTAAAAACAAACAAAAAAATGTGTTCCAGTACTGTTCTACATGCTTCACTTATGCTAGTTTACTTAAACCCCCCCAAAATTCTATGAATAAAGTTTTATTCTAATAACACTGTGGGGAACCAAACAGATAAAAACATGAAGTAATTTTCCCAAGATTTCAGGATTATCAACTTGACTAGTGCATCAAGTTAGAAAATGACACCCATTTCCAGTACAATCACCCCAAATTCCAAGCACTTTACACCTATTATTTTTTCTGCCCTGCCCCTGTAAGTATGTTCAATTTTATTTTTCTTAAGCATGCATTTAAATACATGGGAATCTCTGTCCTCATTTACTGTTATTAGAAATGGAATAAAATCTAAATCTCCATCATTAAGGGGAATATTTACTAAATGAAAGTAATTTCTTATCGAGGAAGATTATGCAGTTATTTAAAAGGATGGTTATAAATATGGCAACATGTCTAGATGTCCCTGATATATCTGATTGAAAGAAGCCAGCTATAGAACAACATGATCCAGCAAACAAATGTAAGACACTTATACATGCCAAGGTATATAGAATAATACCTGGGAGGTAATATGTCAAACTCCGGAGAAAAGGATTAAGAAGTAAGGAAAATAAAGAAGAGTCTATATTTTATCTTATATACCTGTGAATTATTTGAATCCTTAAAATGGGCACCTGCTATTTATATAATGCAAAAAAAAAAAAAAAAAAAAAAAGAAAAGAAAAAAGAAAACACCAATAGGCCAAACACATTTGATGGTACCCATTTAGCTAGATCTCCTCCCCCATTATTTACTCCATTTTCTTTTTCCAACTTTATTTTCCATTACCTTTCCATTAATTGATACCTGGTATCAATTATACTGAATTTTATCTGCTCTAAACATTGCCTGTATATCCAGTGCTTCCATCTAAACACAGAATATCCTCTTTGTCCTTAAATTCAGTCTCCTTGAAGAAACTTGGATGCATATTAAACTTTCATACCCATTTCATAAAAAAAGAGCAAATGTCCAAGAAAAATTGTGCATTTTCAAACAAAAAGGTTTAATAAATTTCTAACATATTACTCCCTGAATTTTAAAGTATCAGAAAGTAATAAAGAACAGTTATAAAGTTTTTATAGAGATGACTATATTTCTTGTAGAAAATGATAATTTACTTAAATATAAAGGATATAGTGACAATCTTGAACAATTTTTAGAATAAGGTAGAACATAAAAGGGAAAAATACATCGTACCTTTAAAATTTTAAAAGAAATCAAGACACAAGTTTCTTACCATGGTGAGGGTGAATGGGTGATTTTCTAATGCGGACACACTGGGACAATGTAGAATAATATACTAAAAAGCAACAAACAGACACTGTTCAAATGATCAAGAAAGAAATACCACTATTCCAATGATAATATGTACGTTAATTTTCAAAAATTACATAAAGATAAAGGGTTTTTAAAAATGACTAACCACTGACCCACCTGGCCAGGTCTTGCTTTAAAATTTTCTTTGACCATTTGGATTTCCAGGACATCTGAGGGATGACTTATGACTGAGATGATGGTGACTGGCTTATTGCTCCGGATACACCTGTAAAGTCTTTCGGCACAGTACAGGCACAAAGGTCCAGAAATCCAAAGCCAAGTCTAAGAGAGGATTATTGAAAACGTATTTCAAGATATATTTGTATTATAGGAATCTATATCCTCCCCTGATTGCTTATTTCACACATTATATACTAACGTTTTAATTTGCATTTTTAATAATAAAACATAAAAAATGAGTAAAAAAAGATGTTCACTGCAACTCATTCAAATAAACTTACATATAAAAGAAAAGAAAAAATAATATTAAGACTCAACCCTCAAATCCATGCCCTGTCTCTAACTACTATTAGCGTATAAGAATACAATCTTTCACATATTCTTCTATGCATACAAACATATAATATATATGCATAATATTTCTCTAAAGAGAATAAAGGGCAGCTAAAATCAAGTATTATCTTAGGATTTTAGAAAAAAGTGCCAATCCAATGAGTATTAAGGAATGTAAGTCTTATCTATTTTCAATTTAATAAGATATATGCATATAATAACATATATATTTTTGTATATAAATACTATTAAATATATAAGCACATATATTTTAAAATGGGATGTTGTGCATGTTGTTTATATCTTACCTCTACATAATATAATATAAACAGCAGATACTATTTAGACTTGGAAACCATGTCAATTTTGAATGTATAGTGATGGACAGCCCTGTCCCAGGGTAACTGACAATTTGGGAAGTGCAGAATTCTTGTGTTTGTCTCAGCTCCTATGACAGCACGCTATTATCTCACTCATCACATTGAGGCCTCTGATTCAACTTTATTTTAGTGGTCACCTTTTCTTTTTCTATTTTTAAATTTGCTAGAGCACACATGTGCATGCCAGAGAGCGACAGAGAAGGTGTGGAAAGAGTGAAAAAGTAACATCCATGAATGGTCACACTGCAATCCCTTCTCATCCATTTCTCCCTCCTTTCACACACATGCCCCTCGTGTTTTGTTTAAGTGGTCTAGGACTCAAACCATGCAGTAAGCCATTTTGGATCCAGTTACCTCCACCACCATGCCACTAGCTGGCTTGGTCACCTTTTTAACCTTATTTATATGGTTCCAGACCTTCCTTCTTCCACACAGATCATGAGTCTGTGCACAATGGCATTTATCTCAACACTGTGATGAGCAGATATTGTAAGACAAGGTCCATAATGTAATGGCCTTGTAATTTGGAGGCAGTCACATTCCTGGAGCATCAGGATCCACAGAAGTAAAATGGGAGTTACGTGTCTGCCTTGTTTAATATTCAGCATTATGTGAAGCTCAGAAGAAAATGAACAAACAAAAATTTTTGGAAGTTATAAAGTCTAATAGGTTTCTAGAGTAGGAGTATTAATAATAAACAATAGACTTGGCACACTTATTCCAAAGCCATCTGTAATTTCATTCTAGCTCTCGACGTCTCTTAAAATAGACAAGTGGCATCACTATTTCCTACTTCCACAGAGTAATAGCAAAACATAATGGGGTATAATCTACACGTGGCAGTTCCCACAGGCAGGAGGGAAGATTCAAGCCTTTATCAAACTAGTTGCTCAGTTCTCTGAGTTTTCCAAGAGCAAACATTTTTGTCACATTTGGGTTCGCCCGTTACCTCTGCCACTTACTCATTTGGAGACTCTGCTCCAGGCACTTTATGTATTTAAGCACAATTCCTTTATGAGAAAATTGAGGATAATATTAATTGCTTCAAAGAGTCATTGTAAATATTAAAAGGAATTAAACAAACTACATTTTAGCACAGTGCCTCACAGGCACTATGAACCTTTCAATACAATGACTGCCATTTACAATATTACTCATAATACTGCAATGTCGTATTATGTTAGAGTATAATAATAAAAAGAATTAGTATTATTAGTTCTTTTACTATGGTCTTTATCATTCAAACTGCTTTTCTCAATGGATGGGAAAAATCTCTTTGTCATCTCTCTGAAAGTAAGCGTCAGGGCCATAGTATGCAAAGATCATAAGGACAGTTCTGCAGAAATTTTCTATATTGTGGATCTTTTGCCTTGAACTGTCAAGTGCCTATAATAGAACTTGTTGAAACACCTTGAAATATCCTAGTATGTATAAATATATGAAGGGGCTTCAAAAAGTTTGTAAAACAGGGACCAGCAGTTAGCGTAATGGCTATGTCGCTGGACTCCCATGTAGTCGACCACGGTTCGCATCCCAGACCCGGTGGCTTAAAACTCACGCCAGGCATGTGTGTGTGTGTGCCCAAGATCCTGAGAAGAGAATGGAGGAGAAGGGATTGTGGCGTGGCCATCCCCCCTGGGGGGGGTGATTTCTCACTTTCTGTCTCTCTGTCTCTCTCTGTCTGTCTGGCGAGCGCACACACCCTATAGCAAAAACCTCTTCAAAAAAATAGTTTATAAAACACAATTAAAGAATACATCTATTTTGGTGTAAAAACTTTTGAAATTCATATATAACTTCATAATATCCATTTTTACTTACTTTTTAAAGACCTCTAGTAGAGTTTTAAAGATATATTTGAATTCAATGGTAATTTTATGAAAATATAAATTTTGTAGAGATTAAACACAGATTAATCTGACCTGTGGAAAATTAGCTTGGAACCTGGGCTCTTCCATACAAATCTTCAGAAATGTGTTCTGGGTCAGCTCTTCTGGTTTTGAAAATCCTCCAGGGAGAGTTCCATAAAAATGTTTTGGAAGATAGTCTGGCAAGGAAATATTCTGAAAACGGGTTCGATTAAGATTGATGCAGCCAGGAGGGTGAGTGTCTAAATTAGTTTGATACTTCAGCAGACCTCTAGAATTAAATTAAAAACAAACAAGGACATAAAAAAAGAGATTGAGATCAGAGGGCTAATCATAATAATAATAATATGATAATAGATTTTTTCTTGCTAATTCTATATAGCACTTATCTTTAAAAGTGCTCAAGTATTACATTTAGAAGAAATTGAAGAAATCTTTAAAAACTTAATAAATTATTTACTAAGGGACAAAATAAAAAATTCTGGCTTCTAAATAAATGCCACAAATGTCTAGTAAGAAAGAACATATGCAATCTTTCCATGCAGTCTTGAATTTGACAGCCTTCACTTCAAGTCTATTAGACATTCATACAATCATATACAAATTTTCACTTCAGTAAACATTGTCATGATGAGCACTGTGCTGTATCTTCACACACAAAGGAAAAATCAGGGATCATATTTGATTTGGCAAAGGCTGGATAAAACAAGCCTTACTGATTTACAGAGAAATGTCAGGACAGAAATAACAGGAACTAGAAGCTGGTTTCTCCTGTGTTCTGAAAATAATTTATACACAGCAATCAGGCCCCAAAGCTATTTATTTTTCATTTTTCCATAAACAGAACCATATGAAAAGTTCAACATAATGAGTGAGGCCAGAGATCCCATAAAATCCCATTCTGATTCTTACTTTATGACATCCTATGATAAGCCTTTCAAATTTCTATGCTCTGCATTTCTTATCAACAAAGGGTTAAGGAAGATCAGTCTCTTGGGAATATTCCATAAAGTGACAGATTGTTCAGAGCATCAGCAAGATCAAAACCGCATTGTCAAATTTTAGAGAAAAAAGTAAGATTTAGAAAGCAATGGACGTTGTATAATATATTTTACTTTAAAGGACACTAAAAAATTTATTTCCAAAATTATTTTTTTCCTTGTTGACTTGAAGTGTGTTATTTTTAGATTACCCTTTGTGCTCCTAAAATACCGATATTAGTAGCTTTAAAAGTATAGGTGTGTCACAGGTGTGTAGGTGGGTCAAAGCTATGATGACTTTACAAAGATGGCATTTTAAAACAAAAACTATTACATAAGTAATGACACTAATAGCTAATATATGAATGTTAAGAAAGTAATGGGCAACAAAGTCTTTATTGGAATTTGTTCTCTCTCCAACTTTCCTTTACTTCCCATTTGCTAAGGTTCAATTCTCTTTTTCTCTCTTTTTAAAAAAATGTTACTTTATTCTTAAAACTGGTCATCATGAAGTCATTAGTGAGCATTTGGTACATGTCAGTAGCATTTAAACAGTGGGCTGCATAACATAAAGTAATTAAACCAAAGAATGGAAAGAAAACATAGATCAAATTGTATCTTCTATAATCCAAAAATTTTTACCCACAGAAGTACATAAAGACCCCTTCCTCTCCTCCCCCCAGAAACTGTGCCAGTCTATATTACAAGAAAATAGTAAAGATTTAAAGACACATTCCTCTAGCACAGCAATCAATACTAGTGGTCAGAATAATTTATTACCTTAATAATACTAAACACAAGTGACAGTCACAAGATAGAATCCAAGTTACATTTAAACAAAAACACAGAGTATTCTTTTTTTTTTTTTTTTTTTTTTTTGAGAGGTTTTTCGCTATAGGGCGCGTGCGCTCGCCAGACAGAGAGAGACATAGAGACAGAAAGCGAGAAATCACCCCTCAGGGGGGATGGTCATGCCGCAATCCCTTCTCCTCCATTCTCCTCTCGGGATCTTGGGCACGCACGCACACACGCCCGGCGTGAGTTGTAAGCCACCGGGTCCGAGACGCGAACCGCGGTCGACTACATGGGAGTCCAGTGACATAGCCATTACGCTAACTGCTGGTTCCCACACACAGAGTATTCTTTATTGTCACTTCCAATGCTTTCACAATTGAAGAAAATCAGAAGGGTCTAGAGAGATAACACAGTGCTAGCTATGATTGGTTAATATCATTCGGTTTACTCCAGCAAATACTGAGTGACTGAAGATACGTGAAAGAGATTTCATAAAGACAGCTAAGAAACATGCTTAGCCTCAAAAACATTATATTATACCAAAGAAATAGAATTTTGCACTTGTCTTTTTCTCTTTCATATTGGAACTCACAGAAATGCAATGAGATGGGGAGAATATGGGGTCTCTCTAATTCAACTACAACTTCTGGTTTTCTCCCAATTACCTAAAGTTCTGTACAGGGTATAATATTCTGTTGTACTAGATTGATGGTCTTTGTGTGTACTTCCCTCTACAAGGGCATTTCCCAGGAGTTCTTCCTCTCTCTCTCTCTCTTCCCTTTTCTCTATGCAATTCTTATTCTTCTTAATCTGTGTTGATAGAAACAGGCACCACTCCTTAAAAGGCTTGGATAGGCCAGATCCATGATCTGGTGAATTAGGAAACCATATCCCATGTGGCTGGGCATGCAGTTCATGTCCCAGAACCAGTGACCTGAGAAACATGCTGGGTGCTGAGTATGTGTACCCAAAATCCCCAAAGGAAGGAGAAATGGAGAAGGGATTGCAATGTGTCCATGCTCCATGGGGGTTGCTTTCTTGCTTTCTATCTGCCTCTGTCTGTCTCTCTCCTGTGCACAAACAAGCACAAGCACTATAATGAAAAGAAAAAAAAATGGTTTGGGCAATCCACCAACATGAGATGTCTCTTTCCATTTTATTTTTTGTGTCTTTAATTCCCTTCATTAGTGTTTTATAGTTTTCATTTCAGAGATTGTTCACCTCCTTAAATTCATTCCTAAGTTCTGTTTCTGTTTTTGTTTTTGTAGTAATTATGTGATTGCTTTCTTGACTTCATTCTTAGCTAGTTCATTATTGATGTATAAGAATACTATTGAGTTCTATATGTTGATTTTGTATCCTACAACTTTACTGAATTCAATTCTCAGTTCCATGAGATATTTTTGTATAATATTTGGGTTTGTCTACATATATGGTCATGTAGAAGTGGAAAGTTGATGGGAATACCAAAATATGGAAAGAGGTGGGGGAGTAAAGACTAGGGAGAACTTGATTATCAGATACAAAACTGCAGTTAGATATGAGGGATGAGTTCTAGAGTACTAAAGCACAGGATAGTAACTATTATTAATAACAGTGTAATGTATAATACAAAATACCTAGAAGATCTAAAATGTTCCTAACAGAAAGTAATGAGAAACGTTAGAGATAATGTATTACTCTGATTTGATTGTACCATGTATTGAAAAATCACACTGTACCCCATCACTACAGACAACTATGATAAGCCAATTAAAGACAAACTTGATTAAAAAGGTATGGACAGTCCCATCTGTGAAATAAAGAGTGCTTAGGAATGTTTTACTCATTAATTCTTCATACAAAGGTAAAAGAGAATGAAATAAATAGATGTGCTTTAGAACACTAGAGCAGAAACTCTATAGGTAGCATATTTTTATGAGACACAATTTATTTCCATAATTAACTACACTAATTTAGTTTCTTAGTACATTCGCTGATAAAAATTGAGATAATTATACAGGTAATAATAAAACTGTGCATGCATGATTATATATGAAACAATGAAAATGTGTGTGTGTGTGTGTCTATGTGTATATGTGTGGTCTTCAAAAATTCATGGAAAATATGTATTATGAAAAATCGATGCAGGAACCAGCAGTTAGCGTAATGGCTATGTCACTGAACTCCCATGTAACCGACCGCGGTTCAAGTCCCAGACCCGGAGGCTTAAACTCATGCTGGGCGTGTGTGCATGTGTACCCAAGATCCCAAGAAGAGAATGGAGGAGAAGAGATTACAGCGTGGCCATCCCCCCCGGGGGGTGATTTCTCACTTTCTATCTCTCTGTCTCTGTCTTTCTGGCGAGCGCATGCACCCTATAGCAAAAACCTCTTCAAAAAAAAGAAAAGAAAATCGATGCATGGATTTCAATTTTTTGTGACAAAATAAACTTGTATGTACTCTAGTTCAATTTTCACAAACTTTGTTTTAAAATTTCCTGTATATATTTATTTTTACATATACTATTTTTCGTCTCCTACCAGGTCTGTGAGAGAACATTATTTCTCCTTATTCTATAAATCAAGAAGCACAATAGAAAACCGATTTTCTCAATATCACATTAGTGATCTTCTAATAATTAATCGTTTTTTTCCCCTCTACTACAATCTAGAGCATCAGGTAGTTTGTTTCACTTTATCTAAGGTTGAGACAGCAAATATATATGGAAGAGTGAAACTATGATAATTCACAAAATTGCATGATTACCTGGGTCTATTTATCTATCTACTTTCAGTTTCCATTATCAAATTTACCCTTCACATTTAAATAGTAACTTGGTGGGTTATCTAACATTTAGAAAAAAACTCATAGAAAAAATGTTTAATTAAATTTAATTATTATTGAATTAGGCAACAATGTGAAGTTTCCTGTGTTTTCACAGAGAGTCCTGTTACCAGGAGAGCAGAACCTGAAGGGAGAGGAACGGTCTCTATCCAGGGGCCCTCTGTAAACATCCAAGCGTTACTTTGAGGTTAAAGATCTTTTGTTAGCGAAGAAGGTTCCACATGGCTCCAGCGAACTAGGTTTTTCAGGGAATGAAGATTTTCTATTGATAATTCAGCCTCCAGCAAATGAGCTAGCGGGTTAAAATATTCCTCAATATCTACTGAATCTGCTGCACCAGCGATCACAACAAAACGGCAAAGAGATTCTAGATCACCTCTGTCTGCTTGCTCCTGAACATTCAGACTGAACTTCAAGAATTTGAAAGAAACACACCATCCATCAGATGACAAGAAATCACCGCCGAATCACAAGAAATATGGGAAAACAAGAAAATACCTCTCCTCCAAGGGAAAAGAGTAACTCTTCTTCATCCACAAGCAGTTCGGTGGAAATGTCTGATAAGGAATTTAGAGCATTCATAATGTCGAAGCTAACAGAGATGGAAGAGAAGAGAGATAATGAACTGCTAAAGAGAAAGGAGAAAGAAGTTGACGAGTTCCAGGAGATGAGGAAATTCTTGCAAGATCTAAAAGAGGAAGTACACACTAAACAGAGCTGTTAGAGATGAAGTCTATAATACAGGAAGTCAAAATCTCCCTTGAAAGTATTAAAAGCAGACTAGATCATTCAGAAAATAGAATCTCAGATGTAGAAAAGAAAATGGCTGGCCTAGAAAAATCCACCATGAAGACCGAGAAAATGGCCCAAAAATTTGAGAATAATATACGAGAAGTACTAGATACCATCAAACGTCCAAATATCCGGATAATTGGCATTCCAGAAGGTGAAGAGACCCAAAAGGGCATTGATAATCTATTTCATGAAATCCTGCAAGAAAACTTTCCAAACCTAGAGAGGCATTTGAAGATCCAGTCCCAAGAAATAAAAAGGACCCCAAATAGAATCAACCCAAGAAGATCTTCTCCAAGTCACATTATAGCCAGGTTGACCAAAACCGCAGACAAAGACAGGATACTAAGATTGGCAAGAGAAAAACATCAAGTTACCTACAAAGGACATCCCATCAGGCTAACAGCAGATCTCTCATCGGAAACAATGCGAGCGAGGAGAGAATGGGAAAATATATTCAAAGTGTTAAGAGAGAAGCAATGTCAGCCAAGAATATTGTACCCGGCAAGATTATCTTTCAGGTGGGAAGAAAAGACAAGAACATTCTCAGATAAACAAAACCTGAAAGAATTTACCAGCACCAGACCAGATCTCCAAGAAGTTCTCAAGTGCTATGTCAGGAAAATTAAATACAGACACACGGTATGAAGAGTTCAAAAACTAAGAACGTGACCAACTTAATCATAGGGACAAGTCTGGAGTTGAATATTATATCCCAGAATTTAATCAGGAAAATTGAACCAGAACAGAAGATAAAAGTACATGAGACTGATAGGTTCATGCACCTACCATTTGAACAGAATCCTAACCTGTTTCCTGGCTTTAAGCAAAGTTCCTTGGCATTTCTTTAAGTTAAAACTGGTTTTCTTAATAGTAATGAGTGAACTCACCATTGAAAGTAGTTAGATTATGTAAGAAATTGTGTGATCAATACAATGTGGGTGGGAAAGGAATGGAAGACAATTGTAGACAACAGAGATAGTGTGAGAAGAGGGTGGGAAAGGACAGAGGGTCAGAAAGAGGGGTAAAAATAATTCTAGGAACTAGAAATGGAAAATTTTTTATAATATGCATGATTAAGTCACTATGCAGTATATACTGGATGGGAAATCACATGTTGTATGCTGTGATGATGCTTAGGGAAAGAATGTAAATTTAGTTACAAAAAAAAAAAGTTTCAAGGAAAAAAAATATCTATTCAATGACTGCAGTAAGATATATAGCCCCAGCTAGGTGCTACTTTATAGGATGCGTAAAGTTAGACTTGAGTTCATGGAAATGTATATATCACCTGTGTTTGCTATGAAAATATTTAGATTAATTAAGGTCTTTAGTAATTCAATAAAATGTTGGGGGAAAACAGAAAGAAAACATAGATACCAGAGACAGTGTGGGAGGAGAGTGGGAGATGGAAGAGGGTAAGAGATAGGGAATCAAGGATGGGGGAAAAAAAGCAAAACATACAGAAAACAAGAAACGGAAGATTATTTGCTGACAATAACATGTTTGTTGATGTGCTTGATTGAGACAATATACAGTGTACTCTGGATGGAAAATCTCATTTTGTATGCTGTAATGATGTACAGTGAATGAATGCGAATAAATAAATTGAAATAAAAATAATTAATTATTTTTCTTTAATTTTGCTATAAGACATGTATGTGTATGAGAGAGTCAGAGAAAGAAAGCAAGCTGCTAGGTCCAGAACTTGAACTGGGGTTAGCCATGTGGGAGTCCAGAGCCTCAACCATCATGCCACCTCTGGCCCTCATAGCAAAATTCTTTGTAAAAGCATTGGTTTTATACTTTTTTTTTTTGAGAGGTTTTTGCTATAGGGCATATTTGCTCACTGGAAAGACAGAGAGACAGAAAGTGAGGAATCACCCGCCCCAGGGGGTGGCCAGCCGCAATCCCTTCTCCTCCATTCTCCTCTCAGGATCTTGGGCACACATGCACGTGCACCGGGCGTGAGTTTAAGCCACCACGTCTGGGACCCGAACCGTGGAGGAACACATGGGAGTCCAGTGACATAGCCATTATGCCAACTGCTGGTCCCAAAGCATTGGTTTTTTAAATCTGCAGACAGAATATGCTTTCTCTATATTGTAAACAATATCTTTTTCCTATTACCTACCTTTGCTATGTTTTGACTTAATTTCTACAAAACATGTACTGGCAATTAAAATACTGATAATATCTCTTCCACAGTATGTTTGGTATGTTTGTTTAATCCAGTCTAAAGGCTTACTTTTTTTTTTTTTTTGGAGAGGTTTTTGCTATAGGGCGTATACGCTCGCCAGAAGGACAGAGACAGAGAGATAGAAAGCAAGAAATCACCCACCAGGGGGGATGGCCATGCTGCAATTCCTTCTCCTCCATTCTCCTCTTGGAATCTTGGGCACGCACGCACATGTGCCTGGCATGAGTTTAAGCCACCGGGTCCAAGATTCGAACTGCGGTCGGCTACATGGGAGTTCATCGACATAGCAATTACACTAACTGCTGGTCCCTAAAGGCTTACTTTTTAAAAATTTTTTTAGAGAGGTTTTTGCAATAGGGTGGGTGTACTTGCTGAAGAGACAGAGAGAGAGAGAGAGACAGAAAGTGAGAAATCCCCCCCCCCCCGCCCCAACTGGGGGAATTGTCATACCACAATCCCTTCTCTTCCAGTTTCCTCTTGGGATTTTGGGCACACATGCACACAAGTCCAGAGTGATCCAGAACTCAAAATATGTTCAACCATCTGGGAGTTCAACAACGAAACCATTACGCCATCTGCTGGTCCTAAGGCTCACATTTTTCATTGCTATTTTCAAGTGATATGGAAGAATTTGGGAAGTATCACATAAATATAATTGTTTTATTAGATTTATTATGAGGGAACATTATATGCCATGAAAAGATCATACAAGGCCAACTGGTGGCATGGTGGTTAAGGTAGCTAGATCACATATGGACAACTATGGTTGGAGTCCCAGACCAAGCAGGTTGAAAAACATGCCATGCATGCATACCCAGAATCCCAGGAGGAGATATAGGAGAAGGGATTATGGCATGGCCATACCCACTCAGGGAAGCTTTCTCTTTTTCTCTCTCTTTCTCTGTCTTTCTCTGGCAAGTACATGTGTCCCATTGCAAATTTGGAGAAAAAGAAAAAAAAAACAAAGCCATACATCTCTAAACCAGTTCTTAATCCAGTTTACTGAGTGCACTATTTTTACCTTCAAAAGCTTGGAATCTATGTAACTTTTTACAAAACTTAAGTTCTTACTCAAAATATGCAAGTATATAAGCATATATACTAACCAACATACATAAATAAGTTACAAATATATCCTAGATTTTTCACATGACGTGAAAATATTTCATTCATATGCAAGGGCATCTACTAACCCATAAATAAAATGATTCAATAATTTAAGAAAAGAGTAGGAGTAAAATTTATTTGGTATGCTGTAATGATACACAGGGATTAAATGTAAGAGGGGAGGGAAGGAGGAGGGGGGGAGGAAGGGGGGGAGGGGAGGAGAAGAAAGGAAAGGAAAGAGTAGGAGTTAAATGCATAGATTCTAGGGCCAAGCTTTGTAAACTCAATCTTTACCTTTTCCAATACTAATTGAGTAGCTTTGAAGAACTATTTAATGTAACCTCTGTGTTTCATTTCCCCATCTATAAAATTGGGATAATACTACTTACCTTATGGTGCTATGCATATTAAAAACAAACAAACAAAAATAATGTGTGTGTGTTTGCATGTGTGCATGTAAAGTACTAAGAACTGTCATTATCACATATTAAATGTTATATAAACCTTGGGAAATATTATGAGTAGCATCATTATTATCCTCTAAAATGATACTTCAGTTGTTAAGTTGATCAGCATATTTGTAAGGTTAAAGTTCTCCTTCCAGGAACCTTTACTCAAGAAGACTGTTGCTTAGTAGTGTTTATTTTCCTCACAATCCAGTATTTATATTTAACTCTGGATAAAACATAGCAGGATATATAAAAATGTGTAAATTTAATATTATAGCTCTCTGGTTAAAATCCAGTTTTAAAAGCCTTCAGTAATTAAAGAAAATTTTTTGAGTCTCTGACTTTTAGAATAAGGAGAAATAACTTTACCTTACAGACATGCTTGAGAGAAAAATTAGATAGTGTACATACACACACACACACACACACACTCAGACACCCCTTTGGCAATCTACTAAAACTAGGCAATCTTCTTATACAAAATATTCATTTGTGCCTCAAAACTAAAATAGATATAAATATACATATATGTGTATCTGTATATATGTATGTGTATGTGCATTTCAGGAATTCAGGATTCCCTGAAGACATTCAACAATTCCTTGCAATTGTGGATCTAAGAATCCCTATTCTATGGAAAGAGAAATATGATTTCTTGATAAAAATAATAGATATTAAACTGATAATAAGTATTTCAGGCACATTAGAAATTAGACAACTAGGGCCAGTAGGTAGGTGGCATGGTGATTAAGGCGCTGGACTCCTACATGGCCGACCTTGGTTTGAGTCTGGACCTGGTGGCTTGCTTTCTTACTTTCCCTCTCTCTCTGTCTTTCTCTCTTTCATGCGTACACATGCCTATAAAAATTTTTTTTAAATAATAACAGAAATAAATAAATTAAATTAAATTAATAATTCTTTTTAAAATATTAGACATCTAGAAAGTGTTAGAACAGGTCACTGGGTCATCCAGTGGCATGGTGGTCAAAGCAGTGGATCTCACATAGCGAATTACACAGATCAAATTGTTGACCTGGCAACTTGAAAATCACACTTGGCACATATGTATGCCCTGTTCCAAAGAAGGAGACATGGAGGAGAAGGGATTACAGTGTGACCATCCTCCATAGGGAATTGCTTTCTCACTTTCTCTCTCTCTCTCTGTAACTCTTTGATGAGTCCACACATCCTCTTGCAAAATTAAACACACACACACACACACACACACACACACACACACAAAGCAAAAACAAGTCACCTATAAGAATGGTGAATAGCTTCCAAAAGATTTAACCACTATTATGAACAAATAAATCCCCTTTTAACTACCATGGTAGTGGGCATTTTGTTACAATCTCTAAAGTAGAACAAATCTAGGGAAATCTACAATGTGTATTATTCCAAGGTTTTGTCTCCCAAGTATTTTTCCAGAGCCTCTATTTGAGATAAGGATTTATTTGTGATTCTAGTTCAAGGTATATATTAAGAGCAGTCCATCCACCTTGTAAGAACTTTCCCCCAAATGCCTAGAAATTGGTGGAATAACCATTGTTCTAATTTGTCCACTACTTTATTAGAAGTATTCCCTTTCATTCTCAAAAGTATCTGGATTAGATAATAAATTATAAAATTACTTCAGATTTATTGTAAAAGCAAGGAAAGGGAAATGAAAAAGAAAGTACAGGGAAGTAAACATTTTCTCCCTTAGTGTCTTAAGAGGATTGGTTAACATACAATACCTCCACCCACCTCTTAATAGCACATATACTCCCTTCCTTTCCCTTCCCTTCCCTTCCCTTCCTTCCTTCTTCCTCTCTCTCTCTTTCTTTCTTTCTTTCTTTCTTTCTTTCTTTCTTTCTTTCTTTCTTTCTTTCTTTCTTTCTTTCCTTCCCTCCTTCCTTCCTTCCTCCCTCCTTTTCTCCCTCCCTCCCTTCTTTCTTTTTAAATATTTTGCTATAGGGCTTGTGTGTTTGTGGGGAGGAAAAAGAGAAAGAAAGAAGCCACCCCACCGGGGGATGGCCATGCCTCAATTCCTTCTCTTTCATTCTCGACTTGGGATTTTGGACACTGACACACCCACCCAGAGTGCGTTCCATGTCACAGGGTCCAGGTCAGCCTTGTGGAATCCAGCCTCCTTAACTACCACGCTACCGGCTGCCCTATTTACACTATTAATATGTTCTCATTGCCATCCACACATTTGAGGAGATTTTTCCACTCTATATTTCCCAGAATGGTCACATTATAATTACTTTCTCATTTAAATAAAAATGTAAAATATGATCACCTACCACACAAACTGAGTGAAAACCAGTAGAAGTGTTGACTATATTATCCATTACGGAGGCAAAGGTGTCAATCTCATTTGCAATGTGTTCTCTCTACATGCCTTTCAAAGGAGCGGGTCAGGCTCTGAAGCTAAGGCCCCATGACATTCCTAATTTCTTTCCTCCAATATTCCTTTTATCAGTAAATGGGAATAACAGTATGTATTTCCTCCCGGTGAATTTTTCAAATGAAAACAAACAAACAAAAAAATGTCCAGTTCCATGCATATTTAAAAAAAAAAAAACACTTTTGACTTTGTTTCCCCAAAGTGTCTTCAGAATTGAAGTCTTTAATAAAATCATACTGAGAGTAATCTCCTAGAAGATGCATTAAGAATCGGATGAAAAAATTCCACAGGAGGAAGCTAGTTTTACAAATCCCAAGACAAACCTTGATTGCTAAAATCAAATGAATTTTAGAGGCTTTACAATGTTATAAAAAGTGCTGCCCTTTCAAGGAATATTCTTTTGATCTGCTAAGTAGTTTTCACTAAATGTTCATCAAATTACTGATTAAAAAAAAAAAAAAATCCAGGTTTGGTTTAGTTGTTGGTGGTGTAGATTAAGGCAGCTGGAGTCCACATAGCCAACTCTGTGGTCTGAATACCAGACTCAGCAGCTTGAAAAAGATGCCTGGTGCATATGCATACATGTCCAAAATCTTGAAAAGAGGGAGAATGGAGAATGGATTGTGGCACGACCATGCCCCATGAAGGTGTGGCTTTATCACTTTCTTCCTTTCTTTCCCTCTCTCTTCCAGGAAGCACACATGTCCTTGAGCAAATTTTTAAAACTCTGGGTTCTTCAAAAGTGCCTTTATCTTAAAAGCTTACTCTGCTGGCCATGGCGGTATACACCTGTAATCCTAGTACTTGGAGAATGAGGCAAGAGGATTGTGAGTCGAGGCCAGTCTGGACAATCCAACAAGATCTTGTGTCTAAAATAAACTTATTGATTCTTTCTTTATTTTTTAAATTTAAATTTAAATTTATTTCATACATTCAATCAATATACATCACTTAGCTTGTAAGGTGAATTTAACCAACATGAATACAATTAATGCTAGTCCAATTCAGGATACTATACACATTATCATCAACAGATAATAATCCTACAGAGTCTTTAAACAGTTGCGTATGGAAGTTCTTCCTTACAGAGCTATTAATATTGGTGCTTGAAAATTTTTCTTTCTGCTAATATTTATTATACACTTTGCCTACTTTGCCTTCTTATTTAAAAGAGGCAACCACCTTCTGATATAGGCAATTTTACTAATCCCATTTAATAGGTAAGAAAAAGAAAGGTCAAATTCTCTGCCAAGGCCATAGCACTTACAGAGTGATGGCATGGCTTTTAAATCATGCTATACTGACATCTGGGAAATAAAATTGTTAAAAAGATTAGTTTGGGGAACCAGCAGTTAGCGTAATGGCTATGTCGCTGGACTCCCACGTAGTCGACCGCGGTTCATGTCTCGGACCCGGTGGCTTACAACTCACGCCGGGTGCGTGTGCGTGCATGCCCAAGATCCTGAGAGGAGAATGGAGGAGAAGGGATTGTGGCGTGACCATCCCCCCTGGGGGGGTGATTTCTCGCTTTCTATCTCTCTGTCTCTCTCTGTCTGTTTGGCGAGCACACGCGCCCTATAGCGAAAAAACCTCTAAAAAAAAAAAAAAAAAAAAAAAAGATTAGTTTGAATGCTAACAAAAATTGAGTTTAGCAAACATGGAATATAGTTTATCAGGGAGGTGCGAATAGATAGGTGTATAAGTAAAGAAAATAAAGCATAGGTCATAAGAATGAAAACCAGCACCCTTAACCTGCTGGCCTATACTCTACGGAATACTACTCAGACATAAAAAAAAATTTAAAAAAAGATACAAGACCCTGGCTTTTGACAGACAGTGAATATGGAAGATTTACTTCTGAGTAAAGCAAGCCAGGCTATGAAGGAGAGACACTATATGTCTCCACTTAATATATACTTAATGTCCGCACTCTATTGCCAAAACTGAATGACTAGAGAATATAAAAGATAGAAAATGGTTATAAATACTGGATACAGTGTGGGAAAAGGATGGCTGAAGGAGGGGAGACTAAGGAGGGACATTGGGGAGAGAAATGGAGGGGCAGGGCACTTGTGGGACAGAGAGATGGGTGATTTTCTGTTGAAAATGATGTGTGTGGTGTTCCCAATTGGATTGGTGAGAAATGTATGCATGTTGGAATATTCACTGTGCCAGCTAACTGATGTATGTGATTGAATGTATAAAAGAAATTAAAATAAAAAATATATTAAAAATAAAATAAAAATGAAATCACACACATACACAAATGAAAACCAGATTAACCTAAGGTCACTAAGTATCACTGAACAAGATAATTACGTCTTAAATAAAACTGCTATACTACAGTGAAGGAAGTGAGACTTCCACTCTGCCAATAGCGGACCACATTCATCAAGAGCACTATGCACTTACTGTGGTTTCCAGTTCCAAAAGAGATACAGAG
Organism: Tupaia tana; assembly: GCA_026018925.1. NCBI lineage: Eukaryota > Metazoa > Chordata > Mammalia > Scandentia > Tupaiidae > Tupaia > Tupaia tana. The sequence continues at coordinate 79,549,487 of JAKSZU010000015.1, forward strand.
GGGACCAGCAGGTGGCGTAGTGGTTAAAGACACCAGACTCCCACATGGCTGGCTGTGGTTCGTGTCTTGGACCTGGCAGCTTGATTTCTCATTCTCTCTTTTTCTCTCTCTCTTTCTCTGGTCAAATTGAAAAATAATAATAGTAATAATAAGATAAAATTAAATAAAATAATTCTTAAAGGGACCAGATGAACAAAATTTAGAAAAGGAAAGAGACTCAATTTCCATGGCCTCCAGAGCCATAGGCTTATAAAATACTGGATAGAAATTACAGTAAAACAAATTTTGGTTCTAAAAAGATAGAAATTTGTGAGAATCAGAGCTTCTCAAAGAACCAATGGAGGGGACCAGCAGTTAGCGTAATGGCTATGTCGCTGGACTCCCACGTAGTCAACCGCAGTTCGCGTCCCGGACCCGGTGGCTTAAAACTCATGCTGGGCGCGTGTGCGTGCGTGCCCAAGATCCCGAGAGGAGAATGGAGGAGAAGGGATTGCGGCGTGGCCATCCTCCCGGGGGGTGATTTCTCGCTTTCTGTCTCTCTGTCTCTCTCTGTCTGGCGAACGCACGAGCCCTATAGCAAAAACCTCTCCAAAAAAAAAAAAAAAGAACCAATGGACAACTGCAGAATTACTTGGTAAACATATTCTAGATTAAAAGAGGCTAAAAATGTGAAGTGATGGATATGCTATTTAGTCTGATTTAATCACTCTGCAATACACACACACACACACACACACACACACACATATAATTGTGCTCCAAAAATATAAATATTGTCAATTAAAAGTAAAAGTAAATTAAAAAACTAATACTTCTCTCTCTCTCATATATATATGTGTGTATATATATATACATATATATATATACACGTATATATACACACACACACATATACATATACATATATATATGTTATATATACATATGCTAGCTCCCTCTAAATTTCAATATTTTATTTAAAGAAGGGATCTTAAATAAAATCACAGGAAGCAGAGGCCAGCAGATGACATGGTGGTTAAGGTGTTGGACTCCCACATGGCAGACTGCAGTCTGAGTCCCAGACCCAGTGGCTTGAAAAATCATGCTAGGTACGTGTGCATGTGTACCCAAAATCCCAGGGGGAGAATAGAACAGAAGGGATTACTGTATTGCCATCCACCCTAGGAAGTGATTTCTTACCTTCTCTGTCTGTTTTTCTCTCTCTGGCAGAAAGAAACTCACAGGAAGTAATGTTCCTTTTGCTGCAAAAGTCTATTTGTGGACAAACCAGTCAATGTTTTCTGAAATTTATAGCCACATTGTTCCTTCAATTTTCTTAACTGTTAGAATTCTCACTAAATAAAGTGTTCATGTTTTGAAAATATGCAGTCATAATTATCTTGACTTCTTTCAGTTAGATTTTAAATTATAAATCTATTATCAATCCTGAAAGACTGAAGAACTGATAATAGATTGCTTTTCTATACCATATAGAACTTAGCACACTGATGGACAGAGGAGTAAACACCCACAACAAATAGTGATTTTTGTGTTCAAGCCTAAAGCAATACTGTTGAATAGAACTCTCAATATAAATCCAAGAAACTTGCTTTGGACAACTTGTATAACCATAGCTGGAAAATACAATCATCTTGACATTACAGAAATAAAGATTTGTCTAAATTCCCATCACTGGCACGAAAGACAACTTAGACTGACTTACAGATCCTTTAGCAGTTAAAAAAAAGTAGTAATTTTTTATCAGTAGTAATTTTTCCCACATCAGAAGCATAATCTATATTGCTTTAAACAAAATTAAACTTTATAGAAAAAAATTACATTATAATTTTGTAATGTACTGTATTAATGTATTGTGCATGTGTTGCATGACACTTATTTCAGAACAATTTTTTAAAATTTCTACTAATGGGTGAAGAACTATTAATTTCATTGTAATAACTGATTAAATAAAATTCATCCTATAGATGCCTTTTTGCTACTTCTCCATACAAATGAAAGTTACCTTCTGTCTCTGACCTTTGTTCTACAGAAGTAGAATTAAAATTTAAATATGCTTTCCTTTTACTTCTAAAAATGTGGAGAAGGAATTCTTAACATGATTCTCTTTAAACTTAAGTCTGTTTGAACTCATGAACCTTTAAAAAACTGCCTCTATTTTGAATTGAAATGTAACACCTTTTTTTAGAGTTCTAATTTAGTAAAATATAAAAGGCAAAAGAATGTATAATTAATGATACTAAGGTTGATTGCTTTTTCTCTCATCTGATATAGACAGACAGACAGATAAATGATGGGTAGATATAATCCTACATAACTCAAGATAATAACATTAAAAAAAAAGCTTAAGACTAACTTCTCACAAGTACAGAGCTCTCCAAAACAAAACAGCTTTAATAGGAAAAAATAATAATAAAAACAAAAATAAAAACAAAACAGGAGTTTTTGAGTTACAATGTATTTTAAGTTTGAATGATTAAACTATGAACTCATCCGAGGACTCACAGACCTCAACCTCCTCAAACATGGTGTATTCTTACAGGGAGGGCATTCCTCAAGGAGACCTAGGCTATTACCAGACACTGGTTCCCGCGGGACAGAAGGTTTACCAAGGAAAGTCCATGCCTACCCAGAGGGTTTCCCCATCTTCAAACTCAGCTGCTGCATTGGGGAAGAGGGGGTTAAAAGGGAGGCAAAATGTTCCTGAGCTACAGGGACTCCCACTGAAGTAACACCTGTTCTTACATCTTCTCCTACCCCGCACTACCCTCCCTGTATTAAATAGAAGAGAAAGGAAAAGCAACTCTTTTGACACCTGGGAGTTCTGCTCATGCACAGATGCATGTGCAGAAACTAATCACATGAACACCAATGACATCTATGTTCATTTGGCAAAGACATCTGAGAAAATGTGCAGCAATTAAAATGAACAAATTAGATGATACGTATCACACCAAATAATGAAAACTCAACAGAGGAAATAATTTGCCTAACATGACATATAGTATAAAAAAATTAAATGTTACAAAATTACACTGACACTATAACTTGCCATTTTTTTATAATGAGATGTTTTGAGCACGATGAAAAGTACAGAGGAAAGGAACATATGTTTGATTATCCGTACTCTTCATGTTAAAACATATTCTCCTGCTTACATTATGCTTTTAAAAATGAGTAAGACGCTTATCTGAACTCAGCCCCCCTTTTTCCCTCCACATTCTGAATGTCTTTTCCCTTTCAGAGAATCACTATACTGACCTTGCAATTACTCTCCTATATTTTTAATATAGTCTGTATGATTTAATCCAAAAATAATGTCATTGTTTTGCATTTAAAACTTTTTATATTGTACATGTCATTTTATAATTAGGTTTTAAAATAATATGTTTAATGACATCAGTCTTGATACATTTCGCTCTAGTTCATTAAATTTAACTCCTTTACTGTAAAAATAAATAAATAAAGTGAAATGAAATGAAAACATCTGACATTATCCTGTTGACAGTCTGTTTCCAGCCCTGTATCCTGAAACCAAGCACACCTAATGGGCTATTGTGTCATAGGTGTGTGAATGTTAAGTCAGAACTACCAGATTCCTTCCTACTGGTGATGCAGACATGTACAAATATAAAAATATGTTTTATCCTCTGTCTCCACAGATTTTTTTTTCCTTTGGAGAGGTTTTTGCTATAGGGCGCATGCGCTCGCCAGACAGACAGAGAGAGACAGAGACAGAAAGCGAGAAATCACTCCCATAGGGGGGATGGCCACACTGCACTCCCTTCTCCTCCATTCTCCTCTTGGGATCTTGGGCACGTACGCACACGCGCCCAGTGTGTGTGTTTAAGCCACTGGGTCCAGGACTCAAACCACAGTCGACTACATGGGAGTTCAGCGAAGTAGCCATTACGCTAACTGCTGGTCCCCTCCACAAAATTTTTTAAGAGAGATTTTTGCTATAGGATCTGTGTGCTTGCAGGAGTAAAAGAGAGACAGAAAGTGAGAAATCACCCCCCCCCCCCCCAGGGGATGGCCACGCCACAATCCCTTCTCCTCTTGGGATTTTAGACATGCACGCACATGTGCCTGGCATGAGTTTAAGCTGCCTGGTCCAGGACTTAAATTGCAGTCAACTATGTGGGAGTCCAGCAATGTAACCATTATGCCATATGCTGGTCCCTTCACAGCTTATTTTAAGCACCTTACTTTACAAAGCACTGCTTAGGCACTCATACATACATTACAGAATATTTGGGGAATACTTCTTTTAACAAGCTTAAGATTCTCCTTTTTCTCCTTCATGTATGTGTGTGTATTTTTTTTAAAGATTTTATTTACCTTTATTTATTTATTTTATTTTATTTTGACCAGAGAGGGACAGAGTGAGAGACAGGGAGAGAGAGAAAGCGAGAAAGCAAGCCACCAGGTCCAGGACTTGTACCACAGATGGCCATGTGGGAGTTCAACGCCCCTAACCACCACACCACTTGCTGGCCCCTATGTGTGTGTATTTGATAGATGCTGGCCTTTGGTCACTTTAAATCTTTGGCTTTCTCTATAACTATGACTGCCTCTCACACTGTTTAAATTAAAAACTGTTAACTCCCTTGTTGTAAATTCTTCACTGGCAAGATGGCGTTCGAAAATACAAACACTAAAATATCTTCTTGAAGTTCTTTGCCTCTTCCTTTCTTTTAAAAATATTGGGATGTCTCCTTAGGGGCCTTTAAAAACTACAACACTGAAAAAGTAACTTTTGCATTTATATTTAACATACTTTTCTACTGTGTTCATTAAAATATACTTTCTTCCAATCTGGACACTAAGTTCAATTCTAAGTCACTATATATTTTCACTGCTTCTTGTGTGTTTATTTTTATGAATTTATTTATTTTGATGGGAGGGGGTCATGCCATGGAGAGACAGAGAGATGGAGGAGAATAAGGGAGAGGGAAAAAGTGCTCCACAATGGGGCATGCTCATGCCCAAATCCCTTCACCTCCATTTGTCCATCCTGTTGGGATTTTGGTCATGCATATATCCATGTGCCTAATGTGTTTTTCAAGCCACTGTAGGCAGGATTCAAACCACTCAGGCCATGTGGGATCTGGCTCCCTTAATCAACAAGCCACAGGGTTGGGCCCCCATGAAAATTTATATAGACATGTCTTTGATCACCGCATTTTTAGGCACATGTGGTTCTTAAAATATTTTTTTAACTTACCCTGAAACATGCAACATCAGAAGCATGTAGAAAATAAAGAAGAGGTTATGAGTATACCAGAAGATGTCATAGTTAGAAACTCTGAAAAAACAAATAGTTTCAACATTACTTTATACTTCATCTCATAATACCAACGTCTTAACACACTATACAGAGAATTGAGAATTGACACAAATGGTAAATAATGATTTATCGCTTTCAATATTCTTTGTATTTCAAATAAAAGGACTTGAAAAAATTAAAATAAGATATGCATTTTAAAGTTATTTTAATGCAAGGTTAAGAGTGGGTAACCTTTACTAATATATACTTTCACTGCCTTTTTTATCAATATTCTAAAATTTCAAGTGATTTCTAAAACAACTATCCTAATATGTATTTTCAGAGTAGTTTAAAAGAAATTCAAATGGAAAGAAATTTTTTTAAATGTTGTCTCTCTTCCCTCAGGTTTGAGTGGTGAGTTAATTTGTGAGGGTGTTGGGATGTATGTATGTGCATATATGTGTCAAAAGTGTAAGACTCATTTGCATATGTTATTTAGTAATTATTTTCAAATATATATACATATATATGTGTGTGCTTCCATTAAATTTTGCATCCCAACAAGTAAAATGATGAAATATTTTTGAAGATGGAAACAAATATATCTCTTTGCTTTCTTTAAACAAAAGATCTCTTCAAAAACATAAGACATTGTAAGTATTCTGAAAAACAGAAGATACCTGTCAGAAAGAAAATGCGAAAGTACTCCAGATAATGTGCATCTGAAGTTGTTCAAAATCTCTTAACTGGAAAAAATATTTGTGAATGCAGGTATTTCCCATTAATTCAGCAGATGTCTACTCCCTATGTTTCCACAGCTTCATTTAGAACACTAGGTTAAATCCCAGCAAAACAAACTCAGACCAGGGTATTGTCCACAAAATCAATTTTAGGTCATATATTCTTAGAATTCCCAAGGTCCCTGGGGTACATGCTGAATTTAACCCCATGCCCTAATGGGACACACCATGCTTTAGAAGAATGATCCTGAAGAACACAGATTTCCTTTTTCATCAAACGAAGTCTCCTTAGATGATTCTTTGCCAACAAATCTGACTAATACAAACGTATTTTTTCAAAAATCAGAAATGATACATAAACACATCTCTGCTTACTTTTGGTTACCGAGAACAGTCCATAAACCAAGATACTGCATTGGTTAAATATTTTGGTTTATTAAGACTTTTTTCCCCTATGGTACAAATGCATTTGTCTGAGAGACAGAGAGAAAGACAGAGAGAAATCAGTCCCCCAGGGGATGGCCATGCCACAATCCCTTCTCTTCCATTCTGCCTTTGGGATTTTTGGGCATACACAAACATGCCTAGCATGTTTTTCAAGTCACAGGGTCTGGGACTGGAATGTCTAGACAGCCATGTGGGTTCCAGCTCCTCTAACTACAATACCAACAGCTGGCCCCAAGACTCTATGAAAAGAAAGATAATCTTAACAAAATCTAAATAATCTGAATTGTAAACATCAAAATAATGACTCCAACACTTACCTTATTGCATATGTAGAAGCTGTAATCATGAGGAATAACACCACTACCATGCAGACCCCTGTCAGGCCGGGAACTATAAAAATATACATAAGTACGTTTCATCTTAAATCATACTGAGAAAAAGTACAAAAAAATTATTACCTTCAAATCCAAAGTACTATGCTAGTCTGTGGGAAGCCTAATTCAAATTGCACATCTGCTTCTACGTTTCTCCTCAACCCTTTTTAAAATCCACACAGCCCTGGGATTTTAGACAAAGCAGTTTTTATCTTGCTTTAACAAAAGAATCTACTTTTGTGCTCCTAAATAGCTCACTCAGAATGGTAAGGATGCATTTACTTCCGCAGGTACATGCTACACCAGGTGTCAGTGAGCCACACTACAGGACGAGTCAGCATTCGGTCGCTTTTCTGTTTTGTTTCTCTCTATTATGGTATTGAACCTCCCTTACTCTGTCATGTCCCCTTTGATGGAGCTATTGACTCTTTCCATTTCAGTTTCAAATAACTGCTTTTGTGGGATTCACTACCTACAATGATTTTAAAGGAAAAAAAACACAAAATTTAGAGTTTAAAAACCAAAAATATTGAACAAAAAATGTATATCCCAAGAAAAAATGACAATGCTGATGTTTTAAGAACACTTGCATACACAGTTTTGCTTAGTATGGACAACACGCTGAAGTCTGTGCTTCTGACATAGCATACAGTTTGTTTTCAAAAAGGAAGAAAATGCTCAAACACGGTATCAAAATTATCAATTGCTACAAATCCAATATTAGCAGATATAGCATGTCCAGAGTGAACGGCTGATACACCATGTGGAAAACAGCTAAAATCTCGATAGTTTCTTTTCTTATCATTTTATTACAACCAAATTAAATATCCCATCCATAAGTTACATGTGTTTATTTTTACAATCAACAAGCAACAGTAAGGCCTAAACGCCCCAGCTGAAAAACTCGATCTGATACTGAACCACAAAGAAACGAGACTGGAACAAATTTGGGACAGAATAGCTATCGAGGAAGGTGAGCCATCAGCAGAAGCAGACAACCTGGGTATGACATGTGAACATCACAGGTGTGTGCCATTAGGATACCTGAGTATTTAGAGTCATAAGAGAATAACATGAGAAAACATTAAAAACTGCTTTTAATTATTTTAAATTATTTATTAAATAAGTTTTTTTAAAAAAGAGCTACATGAAAGATATGAGAGTTAGTCTTTGGATTCTTAACACTTGAGTGATTTCTCCTCCTCACTTTTCCTGATACTACACAGACCTAGAAATCTAAGAAAATATGCTCTTCCCTGATGTTCTTAACCCAAATAATCTTTTCTATTTCCTCAGGTGAGAGCTTATATCATAGGGGTAAGAGAACAAGTTGAATAACTAATCTAGTTCATACTAAAGAACTAACAGTACCAAAAATTAACTATTGCAAAAAAAGAGTGGTATGCCTACAAAATTACCAGATCATTGTGCTCCCAAGTATTTACACAAAAGAAACACAAACATGTATCCACCCAAAGTGTGGATGACAACATTCTTGTTCAAGAATGCTCATGGCTGCTTTTATTTTTACTAGTCTTAACATTTGTACAATGCAGATCTCCATAAACAGATAAACAATTATACTATCTGTTCTTGGAAAATTAATTTGTAATGACTAGCAATAAAGTGCTGATATCTAAAAGCCAGTATAGATGAATAACAAAATTACTAGACTGAATTAAATAAAAAAGGAAGACTTCTTTGCCCACAAGGAAGTATGAGCTCTATCACTCCTTTTATATACCATTCTAGAAAATTCACATCATTCTCTAGTGATAAAAAACAGAGGGTTAGAAATTTGGGTGTTCTATACTGGGGTACAAAAAAATTGGAGGGTAATGAATATATTTGTTATATTGATATTGGTGATGGTTTTATTATGTGTGTATGTCAATAATCAAACTTTATGTATAATTTACTGAATGTCAATTATTATTTAATAAACTTTAAGGAAGAAAATGAGGTTGACCTCTCTGGCTTAAAGCAATTTTTTTAAAAAAAGACCCTTATTTGGCCAGATGAATAATTAAATGATAGAATTTCAGAGGACTGTATACTGAGAAATCTATGGTTTAGGTGGCTTCTCTAATAACTGTACCTTTATTAATGTTCCACTATTTCTGTTCGGTTGTCATAAAAATAATGATGCATTTTTACATAGAAAAATATGTCATGACTTTTCTGACAACTCAACACATATGATCTTTCATACATGGTTTTGAGCATGCCAAGATTAGTGATAGGATGTCTATAAATCATTTATTGGTAGTCTACCTGAAAAAAAACTGAGTGTGTTTAGAACAGAGCCACAGTTTTCAAAAGTGTATTATTTGAACATTAATTCCTTCAGATAGTAATTTCTGCTGCTAAAAAAAAAGATCACTCCTTTAAGAGTTACAGGGCAAATTAGTGTATTAAAATCTCTGAGAAATACTGAAGTCAAGAAACTCACAAGTATTTCCTCAAACTTACTAACCAGGTAACCCCTTTTGGAGTAGAACCCAGAAAACATATTGTACAAGACTTGGAGGGAGGTAAAACTAGAGGGTGGTGCAGCAGTAACACAAGGCTCTGTGAAGCTGACTACATGGAGGGAGCCAGATTCTGTCCCAGATCTGAATACATCAGATGTGTGGGTGCCCATGGTCTGGACTGGTGAAGCCAGGACGGATCACACCACAAGGACTCTGTGTGAAGTGCCTGTCTCTCGTTCTCTCTCTCTCTCTCTTTCTCTCTCTCATTCATAGGAGAAATGAATAAAAAGTGATGGCACAACTTTAAGAAGCCATAAATACCTGTCCCTGGAAGCAAACAAGCAGAGGTTGGTTAACCTACCATTTGGAATGTTGCAGAGATGATCTATGCATTAAATAAAACAATCTATGCATTAAATAAAACAATCATGACTTTCAATCACTCAACAAAGTACTTATAAGTATCTATAGTGTACTGTTAAGAGCTAGATAGAAAATAAATTCTGCTTAAAAAGAAATCCCAGCCTAGTGGGGGCACAGTAACCCAGCCTTGGCTGATAGATCAGCTAAGTTCCAATACATTAGCCACTGTTACCAAACATTTCAATTATCAAGAAACACATTAAAAATTGTAATGGACACTAGAGACAAAGTTGAAAGAGAGTGTGGGAGGGGAAGAGTGTAGGAAAAGAAATTTGGGGGAGGGAATGGAGAGGTAAGATACTTGTGGGACACAGATAAAGCTTTTTATCTGTTGACAGGGATATGTGTAATAGTCTCAACTGGGCTGGACTGAGGTGTATATCATGCTGGGTAAAGTCTCTTCACAATCTAAATGATTATAGCATTTTAATGTATGAATAATAATTTTAAAAATTAATAAAAATTAGAAAAAATTTAAAAAAAGAAACACAGGCTGGAAATTATTGGGCTATTCTAAACTCACTGCCCAAGTGAAGTACATTGATTTTCCTATGAATTCTTTGAGTCCTAAAAGTTAAAAACCAAATCTATACTTTTTTTGTAGGAAAAGACATGCCTATATGTTTATTCTTATTGCTTTTTATTTATGCATATTAGATTCATTAATTAGTAGCCTTTAAAATTAATACTTGTACTATATTGCCATTTCTAAATGAACTTGAGAGATCATTTTTACCCACACCAAAATGTATACAGAAACATACTGCTTACTTATTATCCAATTTTTCTCACATAATTAGAAGCATAATTATATTTTTATAGAGGTTTTTCTAGCTGAACATTTTTAAATGAATGTTTGGATAATCCAATCTATTAGATTCATTTTATTTTGTAAATTCTTATTTATGTTTTAACTATTTATGTAGAAAGTCTAGCTACTATATTTTATGTCCTTTGTATTGACAAAGGCTTTATTTTCTATAAGACAATTTTAATTTCTCAGTATTTATTTACCTATTGAAATAAAAATTAAGTACAGGGAAAGAGAAAATTACATGTAACATTTACTGAAATCTAAGAAATCTATCAGCAAATGAAAATATTTACTTTTATGATAATGCCTAAAAACATTCATGTTTTCTTTCATCAGGAACTTCCCATGATGCTGTGCCTCAGAGCATTCAAGATGGCTATGAAACAGTTTTAGTCAGTATTAGTAATAACAAGTAGATTGAGTCTGTTAACAGAAAATAGTTTATTTTATCCCATTATTATATTTAGACTCCACTTTGCTCTCTCACCTGTTACTGAGGTCTACCAGATGTCTTCAGAGGGCGAGTCTCATGCTATAGAGCCCTTTCTCTAGGCCTAGTCAGTACCAGGCTGATGATCTGGGAAGTACATGAATGTACATGGCCAGTTCATTCTTTCTTTCATAAAATTACATGGTTGGACCACTGAAATGGTACTCATCTACTGATTGAGAGTGACTCAAAATGTTTATACTGACAGAAGCCCTGCAAAATATATTTTTATTCATGATACAGTACATGCAATGACTGAGATGGGGGTGGGGGAGACACCCTCCACAGCTCCACAGAAACTTGATCATACTGCAATCCCTTCCCTCCAGTCCTCCAGCCTATTAGGATTCTGAGCACAGACACACATGTGTCTGGCGTGCTTTAAGACCGACCAGGACAGGAACTCAAATCGTGATTGCCATGTGGCTTCCAGAACTACGGTTTAATATACTAGTGATAGCTCCACAGAGGCTGGGCTCCAACAAAAACTTATTTGCCTAGAACTCCTCATATTTCAGGGGCAGTTTTTCTCCACACTAGAAAAATTAACCTTTATGTGGAAAAGACAGTATATGCAAGGAAATAATAAAATATTCCACAACAAAATATTTTTACTCTGTAGCTTCAGAAATACAGAGTAAAAAGAGACCAGCTCTGCCTTGTAGAATTAGGGAGACATTTATCACAATGGGACATGTCTGCTGTGATTTAAAGGATAAGCTGGCATTGACCAGGTGAATGAAATAAATTATTTTAGGCAAAAGAAAGGTAGTAGTCAGAAGGTATGTTCAAAAGCATGACAGAAAGTTCATTAGGAGTAGAACGATGACCCTGAGTTTTCCCGGAAAGTTAATAAAATACAATGCCATGTCTTTCTCAGAGAATCCCTAACATGGAGCTAGGAAATGTGTGTTTTTAAGTATCTTGTCTACTTAGTCCAACATCTCACAGGGACATAGCATAGGATGATGGAAGACATTTGGTTTTATGCTAGATAGAGAGAGCATCTGCTTATATATAAATATTATTTATAGTAAGTTTCTTAATATAATATCTTAGTCATAGAAAAGATCTTTTTATCTTGTAAACGAAACTTTTTAAAGTTTATGCCCCAAGGTTTCAATTAAATGTTGTACTGTAGGAAATAATGTTCAAAGTCCTTACTCATTTTTCTTAAATTAATTCATATAAACCAAAAATACATTAGCTCATACATAACTTTTTTTTTTTCCTTTTTCTTCTCTCCTATTTTTCATCCAATGCTAAAGTATTGGATGTTTTCAATGAGCAAACTTGTAAGCAAACTAAATTGTGTTCCTAAGGAGAAAATGGTGAAACATTTTGTACAACTGGCAAACATAAATCTATCTAAGAAAGCAAAATATACTGTATATATCTAAATAAATAGTTGTGACATGGAAAGGAAAAGTGCTTGAGTTATTGTTATTTTTCATCATAAAATTGACTCAAAAGAAAAACAATGTATTTCACAGTAATTTGCCCAGGACCCATAAGCAATTCTGATCCTTAACACAGTATTATAGTCTAACACACGATAGATCACCCCAACTACCCAGTCATCCTTGCCCCTGAAATGTGTGCTAAAAATTCCCCAAATGCAGCTTTCTCTTTTTATCTAAGTGAAAGGTTAAGAAAGAGTTTTAGTAAGCATTTTCTATCAAGGGAAAGTTTTGAAATGTCTAAATGTGCTTTAACAAATTGGTTGTCTAGACAAAGATTTCATGGGTGATAACCTTGAGAAGGAAAAATAAATTACAAATAAAAAAAGAAGACACATTTCAAGAAAAATAACTGAGATTAATGACTGTTCCTCCTCTTTCCTAGAGGTGGTCAGATCACAAAAAAAAAAAAAAAAAAAAAAAAAAAAAAAAAAAAAAAAAAAAAAACCCTAGTAAATGACTGAATTATAAAAACTACATTGATACTCAGAGTACTTGGTGATTCTAACACCTTGAGGGAAAGACCCAATTAATGTGCACTCATACGTGTGAGTTATTCCCAAAGCACTTGCCATAGCAGTGGTCCCAAAACAGGCCCTCAAAAGCATATGGGGTTATATTGTTTTCACTGGAAAGACATATGACAGGGCAATGTGCTTGCTCACTTTCCTTTCGATTCATTCAAACCCCAACTGTTTGCCTTGGCCCTCTGTTGCCATTGCAGCCGTATGCCTGAATTCCTAATATTTGTTCTTACATGCAAATTTTCCATACGTTATATTTTACATGATTCTAATTGCTGCGTAATTTTATGATGGTTCTTTGCAAAGATGTTCCTAAATCTCCAGAAAAGGCAAAGAATAACAACTTACCAGTTGTGAAGAGAAGTTTCCTAGGATCCTGAGAAAAAGGGAAAAAATGTGACTAGGAAAACACTGATGGTATAAAATTCTATGTGGTATCTGCAGGGCCTAAGAGCCATGTGTTCAGGATGAAAGATACTATTCTCCCAAAGGAAACAAGAGAGACTCAATTAAGTTCTGCAACATTTTCACAACGCTAGAGACTGTAACAAGTAAAAAATATAACTCAAAGTTTATCCACCTGAGAAGGGCAAAGACTGGATGAGTCCCAAGGCCCAGGTTTTCCTCTTAATGGTTCCCGATGAGCTAGTGCAGTGGCCTTAATCCCACTGTTGGATCATTTTGAGAATCAATACTTTTAGCTATAAGGTGAAAACAACCATATATATTGTATACACAGTTTCTAAACTGTACCTACTAAGTGTCAAGACAGTGATAATCAAAACCAATAAAATAGGCTTACACGATAAGCTGGAAAGCCTTTATTACAAAGAATTTTCTTCCCATTTTCCTCTTAATTTTATAATTTGTTATTTACAATCAACTAGTGTACATTTCTATAGCATACAATAAGACTATTAAAATCAATGATATGTACAAAATAAAGCTTATGAAGCTAGGGAATAAAAGCACAATAAAGTACCTGGAGGATTTGTGTACTGTAAACTCAGTACTGAGAAGACTAATTGAGAACTAGTAAGTTTCAAGTCCTGTAAAAAGTGGTGCAGAAATTCAAGTAAGGAAGCTAGGTCTCTACCACATGGAAATAGAAAATATTAATATTGTTATTGTAATATTTCCTTGAAACTATATCTCTCATGCCATAACGAACTACAGTCAACTCTCATTCTACATTCTGGAAAATTTAGAGCAATCCCCAGATAAATTTGTGGACTGATTATTCATCCTCTTGATGCTTCATACTGCAGAAGTTTTTGAATACCTTCCCTTATAGCATCATTGAATCTGCGGTCAGGCCAGGCTATCTACTAAGTCAGAAGCCATGTGTATAGTGGAATCTCAGCAGCTTTGAGTAAGAACCACTTGCCCAAAAGTAACTCCTCACCTGGGAAACAAGCATTTAATTCCTGGCATTAAAAACATGGCTATAGGCCAGCCAGTGGTGTGGTGGTTAAGGAGGTTAGATTCCACATGGCTTACCAAGCAGTTCAGGTCCCTGATACAGCAGCTTGGGAAACATGCCAGGCATGTGGGAATGTGTGTTCCAAATCCCAAAAGGAATGAGAAATGGAGTAGAAAGGATTGTTGGGTGGCCATCCCCCATGGGAGGTGCTTCCTCACTTTGTCTCTCTCTGGCTTTCTCTCTTCGTCTATTCAGTGAGTTTATATGTACTCTGGCAAAATTAAAATTAATTCAGAAAGGACAACTAAAGGATAATTTCGAGAAATCCAGCCAGTAAAATATAAGATAAGCTGAATGAAGTAGTAGTATGAATAAATAACTATGGAACCAAAAAAAGGAACAATCTACACTGCAAGGGAAAGAAGATGGAATAGGAGAATGGTAGAGAGAGTTTCACAGATAACAAAATGAGGCAGATTTAGCTTGGCTATCAAATACTGCAGCATCCACAAACATGAGGATGGGTCAGACCAGAATAATAAAAGCACAAAACAGGAACAATAAGGGGCATAGCATGAAACCTTTTTTTTCAAAGACAATTCACAGAAAAATCAACAAAAAGCATAGATTTGGGGCCAGCTGGTGGCATGATGGTTAAGGCAGCTGGAGCCCACAAGGCCGACTGCTCAGTTCAAGTCCCATGTTTTGAAAAAAATATGCTGAGCATACCCCCAATCCTGTATGGAATGAGAAATGGAGAAGAAGGGATGGCAAAGTGACCATGCCCCATGGGGGAGAGGGGCTTTCTTTCTGTCTCTCTTTCGCTCTGGTGAGCACACACACCTTCTGGCAAAATGAAAAAGAAAACAAAAAGTATGTGCATGTACTTTTATTTTCATCTGCATCTATCACTTTGCCCTTTTCGCCCAAGCACAGTATGATAGTTATTAAAGCATTTTTACCCTGTAATGGCACTGTCGACACCTTCAGCTGAATGATAGGAATTAGCCCAAAACTGGTGAGAGTCAGAAGGTACGCCTGAGTGGCAACCATCTGAACACTGAAGAATATAAAAAGTAGACACTCTGCACACTCCCATTTTCAGCAGGAGAGACTATGAAATAGTAATTATCTATATTTTCTATTGAAAGGAATAAAACTCAACTTGACAACTACATTTTAAAAGCACTCAAAAGGAGCAGCAAGGTATGAATTTTCTGTGAAAATAACAGACCCTCATTAGTCATCTTATGACAGGTGAAAGGAAAATGGGAAGACAGAGACCACCCACCTCATCTCGGTATCTTGCGGCGTTTAGTTCAATGAAGTCCTCGCTGTAGTTCACTGAGAAGTTGAGGGCATTCACCAGATGGGCAGCCACGTGCACACCTGCAGGATCACACCAGCTGTGAGTCAGTGGGTTTTCATGAACGTTCTGTGGAAAGGAGTCAAATCCCCTCTCTACATAAATACGTGGTCCAACTGTGACAGCTAAGTGAGCAATAAACTATTCAACTGAAAGCCAAAATAGCCTAAATGTCTAGTTATGATGACCTTGGTATCAAAAGAGCTATGTCACTTCAAATTATGGCCAGGAGTAAATGTCAGCCGCTATGCCACTGAGACTGTAAATCACTACTCTTTTATATTTTTGCTACCCCTTACCAGATAGACAGAGAGTGAGAAATCACTCCCCAAGGGGAGATGGCCATGCCGCAATCCCTTCTCCTCCATTCTCTTTTCGGGATTTTGGGCACACACGCACACATGCCCGATGTGAGTTTTAAGTCGCTGGGTCCAGGACTTGAACCATGGTGACAACACAGGAGTGCAGCGACATAACCATTATGCAATTTGCTGATCCCAATCACAACTAATTCTATTCTGAGAACTGAATATGAATTTTTTCTTTTTGTCTTTTAACTATGAGCTAGGTGCCAATATAAAGTTAAAAAGTTAAACTAAAAATAAATAAACAAACAAACTGAAGATCAGAGAGGTAGTATGTCCCAGTAAAGCAGAAGGGCTGCTTGGGACAGAATCTATATAGCCTGTCTCTAGCATCCATGTACTTAATTCCTATGATTATTACTTTCTGTTTCCAAAATATTTGAGGAATATCATATAAATACTCAGGATAAATATTAATTTTATGGCTGGCACCATAATTCAGCAGTTAAGGGAGCCAGTTCTCACCTGGCCAACTGTGGTTTGAATCCCAGCACTGACTGAAAAAGCATGCCAGGGGAGCAGTAAGTGGTATGACTGTTAAGGCATAGGACTCCCACATGATCATCTACTGTTTGAGTCCTGAACCTGGTGGCTTGAAAATCAGTTCAGGTGTATATGTATGCATGGTCAAAATCCCAGGAGGAGAATGGAGTAAAAGGGATTGTGGTGAGGCCATCACCTTGGGAGGATGATTTCTCACTTTCCCTTTCACTGTCTCTCTGGTAAGCACACATGTCCTATGGCAAAAACCTAAAAAGAAGAAGAGGAAAAGGAAAAAGAAGAGGAAGAGGAAGAAGACAAGGGAAGGAAAAGAAAGGAAGAGGGGAGGGGAGGGAAGGAAAAGCATACCAGGATGCCCAGAGTCTTGACAGAAAGAATAAATGGAAGAAAAAGAACTGTGGCACGAATCATGCCCCACTGGGGGTGCCTTCCGCTCTCTTTCTCTCGTCTGTCTCTCTCTCTCATACTCACTCACACACACACTGCCAAATACACACACCATCTGGCATAAAAAAATTTCATTTAAAAATGATTCTATAAACAAAAAAATTCTCTTTATTTTTTAACTTAGAAAAGAACATAATTAAATTCAACAAATTT
Source organism: Tupaia tana (assembly GCA_026018925.1). Classification (NCBI taxonomy): domain Eukaryota; kingdom Metazoa; phylum Chordata; class Mammalia; order Scandentia; family Tupaiidae; genus Tupaia; species Tupaia tana. The sequence continues at coordinate 79,566,754 of JAKSZU010000015.1, forward strand.
TGATATTTGTGCTTTGACACAAGTATTAATACCAAAGAAATGATCATCAATTATAATTTTGAGTGCAATTATATTCCATTAATGAACATTTCATATTCTAATTTTCCATGCATTTAAACTCCTAACACATTTTAATTGTTAGAGCTTGGAAGCTTTTAGTCTGCTCCCCCCTCCCCAGTGACAGCCCACTTTAAACATATGGAACAGAAAACTAAGCTATATAATAAATAAACATCAAGTGTATCATAGCAGATAATGCACAAAATAATAAAATTACAAATTTTACCATTTATAAAATAGGTAGTTCTAACAAAATATTTAACATCTTTTGGCTTTCTTACCTGAGAAAATACAGATAGTAACACCACAGGTTATATGGAATGTTCTGCTTTTATCCAACAATCTTCTAGTTCTCCTGCTTGGAACCTTAATGAAAATCATTTAGTACAGTAAAAATAATGCTACAAATAAGATATATGTAAAAGATTTTAAATTACAGCATTGTTTATAATACCAAAATTTTATAAATATTGCAAAAGCTTATTAATGAAAATTGGCAACATGAATTATGATATATCTAATCAATGAGACAACCCATTCAAAAGAATATGAGTTTATATTATTGATATGGAAAGATGTGCAAAATTTACTCTTCAGTTAAAAAGTTATAAAACTTAAACTAGCTATGGTCCTATATTGTTCAACACTAAGGCATTACATATTAACTTATCTGCAAGCACCTAACCAAACTTTCATCAGTGGCCATTCTGGCACCGTAAGACTAAACTTTCTGTAAGAGTTTTGCATATTTCTGGAATGCTTGAGTTTTACAATATATATTATTTTCTTTTATAGTTGAAAATTAAGATTATTTTTAAATGAAGCAATCTTCTCTATGGTTTTAAATGCCTGCTTGAACTTAATGTCATGAATCTTTGAATAACAATGTTTCATACTGGGAGACAATTCTTTAAGACTTATTAAGCACTAAGACTTAGGTGGGAACTTTCATTTTCTGCCACTTCTCTTCTCGTTCATGCCAAGTAATGGCCAGTCACAGGGATCAAAACCTAACATTTTACAACTGTAGGCTACTTGGGGAAAGTTATTTCCACAAATAACTGCATTGAAAGTAGAATTTCTAAATATAATTACATGAAAAGTTCAGAAGTTTTACTAGAGTAAATTTGTGCATATGAACATCACTGCAAGTTCAAAGCAACAACTCCTATTAAAATATCAATATCAGTGGCTGTCTTACTGAAGAATAAAGCCACACAAATGCATATATTTACACATATGCAAGAATAATCAAAGAAAAAAGTTGTTTTAAAATTGATTTTGAAAGGGAAAGGATCAAGGACAAAAAGAAGGAAAACATTTAAGAGACAGAAAAATGAAAAATTACTGTTATAACGTGTATGATAACCTCCTTAACTGGACTAATATACAGTGTTTTCATGATGGGAAATTCATTTTACACACTGTAATGATATAGAGTGAATGTAACAAATTTTTTTTAAAAAATGACTGTTTTTCTATTTTTTACACCATTCTACAATCCTAAATATCACAAGAATATCACTATTAAATCAGGACATCTTGTTCAAGCTGATTACACAGCTCAAAACAAACGTGTGTTAAACAGAGATAGTTGCCGACACCAGTGTTCATTCCACGTATTGCTCAAAGGCCACAGGGCTCTCGTTTGCTCCCTTGGATTTAGCCAAGTGAAATTACAGGATCTCAATAAGGCAGGGTATAGTGGAAAAAGCTCGGAAGTGGACTGACCTCAACCCTGCCTTTCACAAGCTTTGGCAAGCTGCTTAAACTCTATCCCTAAGGGTCCTCATGAGTGAAATGAAATGAACAATACCTGCCTGCAGAGCTGTTTTAAAGATTCACGACTATGTATGTGAAATGATGAGCTTAGTGCCTGAAGCATAGAAATGGTTACCCATTTTTATTATCCTCTGCCATTATCAAATATTGCAGCATAGCTCACTGCTCCTCTTGATAGGCAGCATGGCCCTTTCCATCATCTTTGAAGAAACCTCTCTGGTCCAAAGCCAGAACACAAAAACTAAACAAACTAAGATTCTTACACTTACATGCAGAATTCATAACTATAATCAACTTTTGAATATGCAACAAATCATAAGACATGCCTATTTTCTTTTTTTTTTTTTTTTTTCCTTACCTTCTCGGATCCTCGAAGGTAAGCCAGAAGTGTTCGGCACATTGGTAAAAGGATGAGGCTGCAGTTGAGGTTAAGAACTGATGCAGAGGCTCTGCTTAGACACAATCCTAGCTGAACAAAGAAGGCAAGGGTCAAACAGCACTTCAGGATAAAGTAAACTACCAGCTGCCCTAACCTGAAGTTACATGCTGCAATCTCACCTCGTTCTTCCTTTAAGAATCACAGCACATCCCAATTCCTCCAAGAGTCTTGAATAACTCTCCCTTTTCCTCCCACAAAAATCTCCATAAAAGATACTAGCTTGGGGACCAGCAGATAGAGTAATGATTATGTCATTGGACTCCCACATAGTCAACTCTGGTTCAAGTCTCAGACCCGACAGCTCCAAACTACTCATGCTGGACATGTGTGCCCAAAATCCTGAAAAGACAATGGAGAAGGGACTGTGGCATGACCATCCCCTCTAAGGGGTGATTTCTTGCTTTCTGTCTCTGTTTCTCCAGCCCTATAGCAAGAAAAACTAAAAAACAAAAAAGATAATAGTTTTTTTCTGCTCTGTGCTACCATAAAACTCAGTATTATTCTAATTTTTGCTAGTGTTATAATCACTTGAATGTGTTCTTCCAGTGCCAGGTGGATTATTTGTTCCACCCCACCACATAGTTCTCTGTTAGGAGCTCTATTAGTACATTCTGCACTTCCACACTGTATAGCGTAGAATCCTTTGCTTACTAATTAGCTCACAAAAGTTTTAAACCAAACTTTTTTGTGTTCTCTCTCTCTCTCTCTAGAACATTCTCAGTCTCCACAAAATCTACCCCTTAAATACCACTAACTGTCTCCAAGACCCTTGACCCACTGACTATTTATCTTTCAGGTATCATCTTAAGTACTAGAGTTCTTTCCTGACCCAAAAATCTCAGAGAAGAAACTGTTGCAAATGTCCTCATTGCTTTCTGTACTTTCCTCATGATAATGTCTTCTAACACACTTTCTAATACTTTTTAAAGCTTTATTTTATTTATAGCTTCCATGAGAGAGAGACAGTAAGACAGAGAGAGAGGCACCCCTGACAGGGTCTGCATGCCATGATCCACCCGAGTTTCAGTTGGCTCAGATCACGGGCACAAAAGTGCACCTGGAATGCTCAGGGAAGCCCTGGGGACTGAATCCAGGACCTTCCCCAGGTAAGTCCACCTGTGTTACCACTGCACCACCACTCGGCCCAGTTTAATTTTATTTTAAATTGGTAAATAATAATTGTATATATTTATGTACTATAATGTGATGTTTCAATACATGTATATGTTGTAGAATAATCAAATCAGGCTAAGTGACATACTGATCACCTCAAATATTTATAATTTCTTTGTGGTAAGAACATTTAACATCTACTATTTTTGCTATTTTGAAATATTCAGTGCCTTTTTAACTGTAGTCACCATGTTGCACAGTAGATTACCAGAACCTTCTCCTATATAAGCAAAACTTTGTACTCGTGGGCCAACATTTCTTGTTTCTCTTTCCACCCCTACTATTCCCTAAGTTCTGGTAACCACCATCCTACTTTACTTCTATAAATTCCTTCTTTTAAAGATTCTACATATAATGAGATTGAGCAGCATTTGTCTTTCTCTGCCTGGTTTATTTTACTTACCAAAAAGTCCTCTAAGGTTCATCTATGTTGTTGCAAATGACCAATCTCAAATTAAAAAATGCCTTGGAAAACTGAGATTTATACATTTGAATGTCTCATGGGAGCAGGATATGACAGTTTGAGCATTATTTTTATGTAGTAATAGTACATTTTTTAAAGATGTATTCGTTTTATTTATTTTTATTATTATTTTTTAACTTAACTAGAAAGAAAGAGAGAACATGAAAATGAGAAAGCAAGCCACCAGGTCAGGGACTCGAACTGCAGTAGGCCATGTGGGAGTCCAGTGCCTCAACTGCCATGCCACCTGCCAGGCCCTGATAATAGCTCATGTAAAGCACAAGAATACTATGTAATAGAATGCAAAGAGGTTAACAGAGCCCACTTATCTCTTAACATTGGTCAAGCACAATTCAGTGTACTTTAAACTTATTAGCACATTAAATCTCCTCCTACTACTACTCTGGGAAGCAATTAACATTATCATCCCCCTTACATATGGGAGAATGCTTATTCACAGTGAATTTAGGAATTTACCCAATATAAAACAAGTAAAAAATTGTGGGGCCAGAATCCCAGCCCAGAGATTCTGGCTTAATAATCTAGGACTTTAGGGCTTGCTTTCTCACTCTCCTTCCCTCTCCTCCTCCTCCCCACCCCACTCCTTCTGGAGAGAGCACATGCTTCATAGCAAATTATAATAATAATAACAGTAGTAAAAGTAAATTAAATTAAATCAATAATGTTTTAAAATTATGCTATTAACCATTATTTTGTACTGCCTTTTCAAATTGACTTTAAAAAGAAAATGTCTAGAAAGCACATAATTAGGCAGTAAATATTTGTTGAATGATTCAGTGGAAGAACATTTGGGGTAAACAATTTTAGACAACCACCCTTGGTGAAACCTCCCTCCCATCACCTTTTCCATCTCCAAGGAAGTTATTGTCCTTGTTCTTTTGTCATTAAAGAGACTTGAGGTATAAAAACAGTTAATTCTCCATATCCAAATGTTCTATATTCACAGATTTAAACAACTACTGATCAAAAATGTTGCCTGATGTGTACTTCCTGGTTAGGCCTATAATCACTGCATATGCATGGAATATGTGCAGGCTTTTTTCTTTTTCTTGTAATTATTCCTTAAACAATATATCAGGTTGTCATAGAAGTCGTGCCATTTTTCTATATGAAAAAATGTATCAATGGGACCAGTAGTTAGTGTAATGGCTATGTGACTGAACTCCCATGTAGTTGACCGTGGTTCAAGTCCTGGACCCAGTGACTTAAACTCATGCCGGGCACGTGTGCATGCCCAATATCCCGAGAGGAGAATGGAGAAGAAAGAATTGCGGTGTGGCGATCCTCCCCGGAGGGAGGGTAATTTCTTGCTTCCTATCCTATCTCTCTGTCTCCCTCTGTCTTTCTGGCGAGCACACACGCCCTATAGCAAAAACCTCTTAAAAAAAAAAAAATGCATCATGACTTTTCCGACAACCTGATAGTGTAACAGCTACTTACATAGAATTAACATTATATTAAGTATTATAAGTAATTTAGAGATGAGTTAAGGTGCAGTCATGTGCTACATAACTATGTCTGGGTCATTGACAGACAGCACACATGACTGTACAGAAGTGTGCAGGCCATACCATATAGCTTAGAAGTGTATCAGCAATCCTATTTAGGTCCATGTAAGTGCACTCTTTGATGTTTGCACAATGATGAAACTGCCTAATGACACATTCCTCAGAACAATCCTGTCATTAAGAGACACCTGTTTATACAGGAGGCTGTGCATAGGTTACACGTAACTACTGTGACAGTGTATATAAGAGATTTAAGCATCCATGGATATGGGGTCCTAGGGTGCAATGCTTCATGGAGACCAAGTCACAGTCATATCTGAAAACTACCAGAAGAAATCCTAGCCACATATTAAGAACTGTTAACATAGCACAGTTGAGATGGAATTCCTAGCATACTTATTTTGTTACTTCCATTTGTTATGTGACATGTTAACTGAAACGTTTTTGTTTTCTCCTATTTCTGTAAGTAAATGATAGGCCTCTTCAGAACAGAATAAGTATTTCTGAAATGCTTTAACATCGCCTTACATTTTTATTTCAATTCCTACTTTATCAACTGCTTTTGGAAATATATTTAATGTAATCGTTAGACTAACTTTGTAACAGGCTGAGGAGGTGTCTTTACTTCCACTTCAGAGATAAAGCCATGTCCCACAATAATAATTAGCTCTACAAGAAGAAATGCTAAATGCAATGACTCAGGATAGTGCTTGGATAGCAACATTTTTAAAAGCTTTCCAGATGATTTGAACATGCATCTGGCCTGAGAAACACCATCGTTTTTAAAAAATATATTATTTATTTAATTTTATTTATTATTATTATTATTCATGTTTGCTATAATACACATGCATTCACCAGAAAGAGGCAGACAGAGAGAGAAAGAGAGAGAGAAAGAAAATGAGAAAGCAAGCCGCTAGGTCAACCAGGTGGGAGTACAACGTCTTAAGCACCACGGCATCTGCCGGCCTCGAGAAACACTATCTTAAGCTATTAAGCTAAATTGAAAATTATAAAACAATGACAACCATTAAATGATAATAAGTAAGTGTACTTTCATATTTCCAATCTTGCTAGTCAAATTTTGATCTAAAAATTAGCTATTTAAAAATTAGCTATTTAGTCTAAATAGCTATTTAGATTAAAATCTAAAGGCAAAACCTATAAATGGTATAAATAAAATACAAAGCAACAACCACAAAGATCTCATAGTAAGGTTCGACAACAGAAGGTTTACAATTTCCTTATCACCTAATATGCAACAGTCACCAGGGGAAGTGCTTTTAATTAATCACAAAAATTCTTTTTGAAAACTTTGCATGGTAAAAATTACTATATCCACTTCAAAAAAGAGTTACGTAAGGATCTGGAATTCTTTGCCCACTCACACAACTGGTAGGAGATCAATTTGGTACACTGGACTTACTGACTTTTTTTTTTAAGAATTATTTATTTACTTAATTCCATTTGTCATTATTATTTCTTTAATTTGACCAGACAGAGACAGTGAGAAATAGAGAAAGGGCAAATGAGAAAGCAAGCTGCCAGGTCCAGGACTGGAGCCGCTATCAGCCACGTGGGAGTCCAGCACCTTTATCCACCACGCTACCTACTAGCCCCCTTAATGACTGTTGTATCTCAAGACAAAAAGTTGGCATGAAACAACATGGAAGGAAGAATATTAACTTACAAGAGGTGAGAAAGACCTGTTCCAGAAGCTCCCAGGCCATATATATAACTTAGTTGCCAGTAGGGTAGGCTACTCAAACTAAGGTCTAGGGTTCTGTCTTCCATGAAGCCTGATTGTTTCACTTCATTCCTTGGCTATGAGTTATCCCTACAGCTCTAGATGGCATCACTTCTTCCTCAGTTGGTATATTCATAAATGTGCTTGATTAGACTTCTATGCATAATTTTGATTCTTACATTTTCCCACAAGGCCAGTCCCTAAAGAGGCAGAAATCCCAAAGGTATCTCGTCTCTCATATACATGCCTCTAACTTTAGGATCTAGGACTCTAAAAACTAGCTTATATTTGTCTACTCTTTCTTCATATGTACTATCAAATTAGTATTCTCAAAATATGATTATGCTAATTTTCCCTCCTCTAACCCCATATACCACATTATACACAAACAACTTCCAAGTCTTAATTCCTGAAACTTATGAATATATTACTTATCAAAAGGGACTTTGTGGGTCAGCTAGGTAGCATATTGGTTAAGGCACTGATCCCACATGGCCAACAGCATGGTTACAGTCCCAGGCCCAACAGTTTGAAATATACACCAGATGTGTGCACATATATGTCTAAAATCCCAAGAGGAAAATGGAGGAGAAAGGATTGTGAAATGGCCATCCTCCTGAGGTGTGATTCCTCACTTTCTTCCTTTCTCTCTCTCGCTCTCTCTCTCTTTAGTGAACAACACACTCTATAGCAAAAACTACACAAAACAACACACACACACACACACACACACACACACACACAAATGGTGGGATTAAAATAAAAGTAGTGATGGGACTAACAGATGGTGTAATGGTTACACTGCTGGACTCCCATGCAGTCAACTGCTCTTTCAGTCCTGGACCCAGTGGCTTAAAACACATTAGGCACTTGTATGTGAATGTCCAGGATCCCAAGAGGAAAACAGAGAAGAAGAGACTGCAGTGTGGCCATCCCCTCTTGGGGGGGGGGGTGTGATTTCTCACTTTTTGCCTCTCTGTCTCTCTCTGTCTCTACGGTGAGTACTGCGCACTATAGCAAAAATCTCTGTTAAAAAAAAAAGATTAAAGTAGTGAGAGTCACCGTCACATGGAACATTCTTGAAGATCGACCACATCATAGGGCACAAAGCAAGCCTCTAGAGATTCACAGGTATAGAAACTATACCCAGCATCTTTGCCCATGATGGAATTAAACTTGAGTTTAATTTCAAGAGAAATCCTCAAAAATACTCAAATACATGGAAACTTAATAACCTACTCCTGAATGACTCCATAATTATTGAAGAAATAAAGACTGAAATCAAAAGGTTCATGTGAGTCAATGACAATGAGGACACGAGTTTCCATAATCTTTGGGACACTGCTAAAGCAGTCATAGGAGGGAAGTTCATAGCAATTAGTGCACATAAGAGGAACATGGAAAGAAGGCAAATGGATCACCTAACATCATGCCTCACAGAATTGGAAAAGCAACAGCAAAAAGATACAAAAAACTCCAGGAGAAAGGAAATAATAAAGATACGAGCAGAAATAAATGAAATAGAAAATAAATGAACTATACAGAAAATAAATGAAAGTAAAAGCTGGTTCTTTGAAAAGATAAACAAAATTGATACACCACTAGCGAGACTTATTAAGAAGAAGAGAGAAAAGAACCAGGTGAATCAAATCTGCAATGAAGCAGGAAATATAACAACAAAGTAGAAATACAGAACATCCTTAGAGGATAATATGAACAACTATATGCCAAGAAACAAGACAATCTGGATGATATGGACAAATTCCTGGACACGTATAATCTACCTAGATTGAGTCAGGAGGATATAGAAAATCTGAATAGGTCCATAACAAGCCAGGAGATCGAATCAGTTATAAATAACCTCCCAACAAAGAAAAGCCCTGGCCCTGATGAATTCACCTCTGAATTCTACAAAACTTTCAAAGAAGAGTTAACCCCCATTCTGCTCAAGTTATTTCTAAAGATCCAAAAGGGTGAATCTCTCCTTAATTCATTCTATGAAGCCTCTATCACCCTTATCCTTAAAACAGATAAGGATAGGACAAGGAAGGAAAACTATAGACCAATAGCCCTGATGAATATAAATGCAAAAATTCTCAACAAGATATTCACAAATCATATATAACCACTTATAAAAAAGATTATACATCATGATCAGGTAGGCTTTATCCCAGGAATGCAAGGTTGGTTCAACATATGCAAAACCATAAATGTAATACACCACATTAATAGGAAGAAAGATAAAAACCATATGGTCATATTGATTCATGCAGAAAAAGCATTTGATAAGATACAACATCCCTTCATGATCAAGACTCTCAGCAAAATCAGCATAGAAGGGTCATTTCTCAACACAATAAAAGCTATCTATGAAAAGCCCATAGCGAACATCATCCTCAATGGAGAAAAGCTGAAAGCTTTTCCACTAAAAACGGGTACAATAAAAGGATCTCCATTTTCTCCACTCCTCTTCAATATAGTACTGGAAGTCCTGGCCATTGCAATCAGAAAAGAGGAAAAAATAAAAGGAATTTGAATAGGAAAAGAAGAGGTGAAACTCTCTCTATTTGCAGATGACATGATTGTATACATAGAAGACCCAATGGTTTCCATAAAAAAATTTCTGGAAGTAATATATGAATAAAGTAAAGTTGCAGGATACAAAATTAATATCCAGAAATCTGTAGCATTTCTGTATATGAACAACAGGCAGACTGAGATAGAACTGAAAAAAGTTGTTCCGTTTACCATAGACACAAAAAGTATAAGATACTTAGGGATAAATCTAACCAAAGAAGTTAAAGACCTTCGCAAGGAAAACTATGAGAAGATAAAAAAAGAAACTGAAAATGAGACAAAAAAGTGGAAGGACATCCCATGTTCCTGGATTGGAAGAATTAAATCAAAATGGCAATTCTACCCAAATTAATCTACCTATTTAATGCAATGCCAATCAAAGTACCAGACACATTCTTCACAGATCTAGGAAAGATAATCATAAAGTTTGTCTGGAATCATAAGACCCCGTATTTCCAAAGAAGTTCTGCACAAGAAGAGTGAAGTGGGAGGCATCACACTTCCTGATCCAAAAATATACTACAAAGCTGTGGTAATCAAAACAGCATGGTACTGGCACAGAAACAGACAGGAGGACCAATGGAACAGAATAGAGTCCCCAGAAATGAATGCTCAAACACACAGCCAATGGATTTTTGACAAGGGGTACCAGTTAATCCAGTGAGAAAAAGAAAACCTCTTCAGCAAATGGTGCTGGCAAAACTGGATCTCCACTTGCAGAAAGATGAATCTGAACCCCTACTTCTCTCCTTTGACAAAAATCAATTCAAGGTGGATCAAAGATCTAAATCTAAGACCTCAAACTATAAAACTGCTCCTGGAAAACACCGGGGAAACTCTAGGAGACATTGGGGTAGGGAAAGACTTCTTAAATAACATTCCCAAAGCACAGTCAATAATCCCCAAAATAGACAAGTGGGATTACATCAGACTAAGAAGTTTCTGCATGGCAAAAGACACAGTGATTAGTGTGAATAGACAACCCTCAGAATGGGAAAACATTTTTTGCAAACTATGCGTCTGATAAGGGACTGATAACCAAAATTCACAAAGAACTCAAGCAGCTGTTCCGGAAAAAGACAATCAATGTGATTAAAAGATGGGAGAATGAGTTGAAAAAAAAACACTCTCTAAAGATGACATGCGAATAGCTAAAAGGCATATGAAAAAATGCTCAGCATCCCTCATTATAAGAGAAATGCAGATCAAAACAACAATGAGATATCACCTAACCCCAGTCAGAATGTCTAAGATTAAAAAAACAAAAAATGTTAAGTGCTGGTGGGGGTGTGGTGAAAAGGGAACTCTCTCACACTGCTGGTGGGAATGTAAATTGGTCCAACCACTGTGGAGAACAATTTGGAGATTTCTCAAGAATCTACAAATAGGGAACCAGCAGTTAGCGTAATGGCTATGTCGCTGGACTCCCACATAGTCGACCACAGTTTGCGTCCCGGACCCGGTGGCTTAAAACTCACGCCGGGCGTGTGTGCGTGCGTGCCCAAGATTCTGAGAGGAGAATGGAGGAGAAGGGATTGCGGCGTGACCATCCCCCCTGGGGAGTGATTTCTCGCTTTCTGTCTCTATGTCTCTCTCTGTCTGTCTGGCGAGCGCACACGCCCTATAGTGAAAATCTCTCAAAAAAAAAAAAAATCTACAAATAGAACTACCATATGATCCAGTAATCCCACTCCTTGGTATCTACCCAAAGGACAGAAGAATACTTAATCGGAAAAGTGCCTGCACATCGATGTTTATTGTGGTACTTTTCACGATTGCTAAGTCATGGAAACAACCTGAATGCCCATGAACTGATGAATGGTTAGAAAAACTGTGGCACATATACTCAATGGAATACTATTCATCCATAAAAAAACAACAAAACCCTGGCTTTTGGCAGGAATTGGATGAATATGAAAGACTTAGTGCTGAGTGAAGCAAGCCATGCTATGAAGGAGAGGCATTGTATGTCCCCACTTAATATATACCGAGTGTCTGCACTCTATGACTGAAACTAATTGTCTAAAGGATATAGAAATGCAGTATATAGATGTAAATTCCAGATATAGTGTGTGTGAAAGAGGACGGTCTAAGAAAGGACATTTGGGGGAGGGACAGGAAAGAAAAGCATTAATGGCACAAAGAGGTGTGCTATTATCTGTTGAAGATATTTCGTAGTTTTATCAACAATACTAGGGAGAAATGTTCACCAGTTGAAATATCCATTTTGTAAGACAAATAATAATGTGATTGAATATATGGAAGAAAATGAAATGAAAAAAATTAATTAAAAAATAAATAAATAAACAAACAAACAAATAAATAAATAAATAAATAAAGTAGTGAGATTATTCAAAATAACCCAGGTGAGTTCAATCCAATCACATGAGCATTTAAAAGCAAAGACCTCTCTCCCACAGGAAGTAGTACAGATCTGGAAGAAAGAGACGTCAGAAAGACACCAAACTTGAGAAGGATTCTCTTTGACATGGAAGGGTCCATGTGTAATGGTGCTGAGTCTCTGGATATAAAGGTAGCCCCCAGTTTGTAGCCAGAAAGGAGATAAAGACCCAGTCCTACTTTTACAAAAGTCTGTATTTTGCCAACAACTTGAATAATCTTAGAAGCAGATTTTTCTAAGAACCTCTCAATAAAACACAGCCAGTGGCCACTTTGTGAGATTTGGAGGCAAGAAGTCAGCTAAGCCTTGCTAGACTTCTAGCTTGTGGATCTGTGAGATGATATATTTGTGTCGTTTTCAGCCACTATGTGTGTGGTTGTTTATTAAGACAGCAATAGAAAATTAATACACTGAAATGGAGCTCAATTTTGTTTAAGGCATTATCAAAACCCCTAGCCCTCATAATCAAAAATAGCCCATAAAGCCAGTATGGGATATATATACTTTAATTCTGCCTAAATCGCTGTAGCAAATTATTAGAAGTACAAATTTTGAAGTCAAGGAGATCTTTTTTATGAGAAGTCTAGTTATTTAATTCATTATCTATTTGTCTGTAAAGTTTTAAAACTTCTCTAAATAATGAGACATAATACTCCTATAAATACATTTCAAAGTACATGTCATACAGATCATATTGTAACAATGCAATTCAGATGTTAGTAATAAAAATTATTTAAAATGCATTACTTCAATAATTTAAAACTACCAATTTTGAAGCTCATGAGCTTATATTGGAAAAGAAAGAAATCTAAAAATTACAAACACAAGATTCTAAAGAACTACATAGATATTCCTTATATCATAAGTAGTGCCAATAAATAAAAAAATGAGGGTCATACCTAAATGAATAAACTGCACTAGGAACTGAGGACTATGAGTAATTAGGTTGTCCACTTAAAATAAACAAATGAAAGAAATTGTGTGAAGTGTTTAATTCAATGCCTGTCATATGGCCCAGACTCAATAAATGCTAGGTAGCTATTAGTAACAATAGAAATAGTATTTTCTGGGTTATCTCTGAATTGTACATCTCAAATCAGCTAATCAAAACCACATTGTTCAACACAGTTGTAACAGAATCAGTCCTCTTAGTGTTGATGAAATATTTTTGGCAACTAATTTTAAGTCAAACTCTTGCTACATGGTCATCTGCTATCGTCTGATAAAATTCACATTCTTTATATAAAGAGTGTATCACAAGAAAGCAAAAGATGGAGTCCTATCCATACGTTTTGTCCTGAAATAAGGACCAAAGGACTCTATTTCAAGGACACCAGAGATATGGGTAAAGAAGATACTTTCTTGTCTCAAATGTGTTCATGCCGCAGAGATTTCCAATTTAACTACTTAACTCTTGGTGAAATATCTGCTCTGTCATGCAGCATTTATTGCCAATATATGAATATTTGTGAAGGAGAAATAGCATAATAAGCAATGTTTGCCAGGAAAGCAATCATTTGAATTGATTGATATGAAAAGTAATCAATATGTCCAGTGAGCCTATTTCTCCTTGTGAATTAGAACTTTAGCAATTCAGTTCAATAAATACACCAGTAAATGGACAAAAAGATACAACCCTCTCTAGACTACATTTATATATAATTTATATTTTATTTCCAATATAATTTTCTCACCTCAATCAGCAAAGTTAATATCATTAGAGACTGATGAATTTTTGTTCTTTATCTAGGCCTCTAGAGAAATAGAGGTGATTGTTATCTCTTTTGATCTGACATCTGCATATGATAAAAAAAAAACTTAGCTCAAGGGATTTTTAGATGACAATTTTATCTGAAATTTTAATGTGCCAGGACAATAATTTATTTAAAATATTTCAGCTGAAATTACAACAGTTCCTCATATAAGAGATATAAATAAATTACCTATGTTTCCTTTGGGGTTCAATGCTTTTAAGAATATTCATGTACATCTTCATTTTCTAACTATTTATGGTACATTTGGAAGTATTTTATTATTATGTTTATTTTAAGCCATGCAGTAATTTAACTCAAAGTGGCTTTAAGTGTCCCCTTGGGATAGATGGAGTTTGGCACTCTACATCTTCCTTACGATGCTTCAAAATCTAGCTAGAAATTTTAGCAAGGATGTATTTCCTCACATGTGTGTGTTCCTGAATATTATTGGTTCTTTAAGAAGAAAATTTCTTTATACTGGTTTATCAGAGTAAATGTCTTCATTCAGAAGCAGTGGAAAGGAGGAGGAAAATGTAAACAGATCCATTTTCAAGGGCACAATTGTAAGAAACCATTTTATCTACTGACTATCCAGGTAACAGTCTAATAGCTAGGCATATTTGCTTTATTTAGTGTTAGAAGATTAAAAAAAAAAAAAAAGCTGTTACCTTGTTATGAACTGAATGTTGGGTCCCCCCAAAATTCACCTGATGCAACCTTAATCCCCAATGTGATTGTATTTGGAAGTGGAGCCTTTGGGACATAATTAGGTTTACATGAAGTCATGGGGAAGTGAAGCTCCTATGATCGGATTAGTGAAAAGGAAAAGATCAGGGCTCTCACCATCTTCCCATCTTCCTCTCTACCATGCTAGAATATAGCAAGATGGCAACCACCTGTAAAACAGGACGTAAGCCCTGAGACACTGAATCTGCTGGCACATTGATCATGGATTTCTAGCCTCAAAAAGTGTGAGAAATAGGGCTTATGATTTAAGCCGCTCAGTCGATGATATTTTGTTTTACTAACCTGAACTAAGACATTCCTATAGGAAATTAGAAGAAAATATGCCATGTGAAGCAAGTTATAAAAGAACATGTAGGGATCAGCAGATAGCCTGGTGGTTAGGGTGTTAGCTGACCACAGTTCAAGTCTCAGACCCAGTGACTTGCTTTCTCTCTCTCTCTCTCTCTCTCTCTCTCTCTAGTGTATGCCCACAAAAGTAATTATACATATAATATATTATATAGATCTCTCTATATATTATATATTAATATGTTGAATGTTAATATAATAATTAATATATAATACCATTATATATTATATATTAATTGATATGTCAATATATTATTACATATTGCAATATAACTTGTAATATATAATAAATAAAATACATAATATATTAATATAGTTATAATATATGATATTGTAATATAATACATATAATATATAACATAAAATATATATCAATATATCAGTATATATCAATATTTTGACATGTTAATTAATATATAATATATAGATCTATGTTAATTGACATATAATGATATATTTTATATATAAGATATATAAAATAAATAAAAATTTAAAGAAAGAATATGTAACATCTAGCTTTAGCAAGTACATGATTATTTTCCCAAAATCACAAATACAGAGTTTCTTATCTTAAATATACTACTTGAGAGAGATAAAATTTCCTTAGCTATAAAAGCATTATAATATTTAATATCCCTGGTGCTTTTTGTGAAAATTAAAAATAAGCTAAAGAACACAAGCACTATATAAAATTAACTTATTGCCTTAGGGTCACTAGATGATATCCTTTCAGTAAATGTTCTCTGTATTTCTAAAGTGTTATTTGTTCCACTTACATTATTCATTCACTCAAATTTATTGAGATATACACATATTGCAGGACATGAAGTGTTCAATAGTGAACTAAAAACAGAAAATGCTATTTCCCATAGAGTACTTACATTTTAGTAGGAAAAAAAAAACACATCAATCAAGTAGCTACAAAAACAAATACGGATTTTTAAAAGTGATAAATAGTATGAATAAGAAACACAGAGTATGAGCTTATATAATCAGGAAATTAGATCTTAAGAGAAACATCAGTGAGCCAGTAGGTGGCATGGTAGTTAAAGGCACTGGAATTCCCATGGTTCAAGTCCTGGATCTCTAGTGGTTTGCTTTCGCATGTCCTCTCTCTCTCCGTCTCTCTCTCTCTCTCTCTCTGTCTCTCTTTCTTTCTCTGGTGAGCAAATGTGCCCTACAGCAAATAATAATAATAAATAAAATTAAAACTTTTTAAGAAATAGAAATACCAGCAAGGACTCCTTGATTAAATGAAAGATAAACTGACATCTAAAGAGTGAGAATAGAAGTTGCCTGGAAATGAGAACATCCATGCAGAAAACACAGCATGAGAAATGATGTGTAACAATTGGGAGCATGGTGTGTGTGTGTGTGTGCGTGTGTGCGTGTGTGTGTGTGTATTTTATTTATTTATATATAATTAAAATAATAATGTATAATCTATTATATTTATATATAATATACTATTTTATATATAAAATACTATTAATTTATATATAATAAATTAATAGTAGGCCAACACGGTTGGTTAGAAATGGAGGGGATAAAACATGAAGCTGGAGAAGCAGGCAGGGGTTGACTTGCGGACTTTGTAGACTACATTGAGAACATGTCTTGATGGCCAACAGGTGGTGTAGTGGTTAAGGTGCTGAATTACCCACATGGTTGATCACAGTTCGAATCCCAGACCCAACAACTTGAAAAATCACAACAAATAAATAAATAAATATTAAAAAAAATAAATAAAAAGAGAGAGAATGTGTCTTTATCCTTACATCAAGGCAGAATCTCTTAATTTGGACAGGATACGATAACAACACCATAAAGTGGGTGATTTATGAATAAAAAGCATTTATTTCTCACAGTTCTGAAGGCTGGAAGTCCAAGATGCAGACAGATTTGGTGTGTGGTGAGAGCCTCCTTCTTCACAGACTGTACCTTCTCTCTGTGTCCTCCTCACATGGTGGTTAGCTAGCTTTCTCATGACTCTTTTATAAAGGCACTAATCCCAATCATGGGGGCTCCACCCTCATGACTTAATCACCTAGTCACTCAAAGCTCCACCTCCTTAAATTACCCCTTTGAGGGGTAGGGTTTTAACATACGGATTTTAAGGAGACACAAACATTCATGCCATAACACAGAATAATTGCATTTAAGTAGGAGAGTGTTATATAAAGAGATGAGTATTTGGTAATGATTATTCACAGGATGTGCAAACAGATTAGAAGGAAGCAGTGTTGGCAATTATGCTACTTTGTAGTTAATCACAACAGTGAAATTCTGTTAGAGATAAAGGACTGCATTTTAAGGTAATTATATCTGCGAGTCTTACATAAAAGCTATCCAGTTTTGACCAAATATTTGTACTTCTCAGTAAATTTATTTTGTTAAGTACTTTACTAGATTAAATAATTCTAAAAACTGTAAAGCTGAAAGAGTCCGGTCCATATCCCACCTTCCATCCAGTATCTGCACATTTTCCCTTAACAGCCTCTGGGCAAACTAAAAAATATAGTATGTTTGAATTCTTCCAGAGACAGCAGGCTTTTTCCACTTCTATATATATGTTTTTTACATTAAAACAAAATTTGTGTCTCTTATAATGTCCATCCATATTGCTGCTCTGGATTATAATTTTCCTAAGACATTCAAAAAATGAAGATTAAAAATGGTTATGAACTCCTTAGTCCAATCTCATTTTTCCATGCTAAATACAATGAGTTGCCTCTAAGATTTCTTAAAATAATTTTAAGACTGCCTCTCTATCTCAGTGACTCTTCCCAAAGCCCCAACGTTCAGCACATCCTCCACACAGACTAATAGCACAGAGCAGTAATGAAAGCTTCATCTCTCTCACAGTGGGTACCACCTGCTGATTCTAATTCTATGATACATAGGGCAGTTATGTCACATAATGGCTCATCTTTCTTTTTGTTGTTTTTTTTTTTTTTTTTTTGAGAGGTTTTTTGCTATAGGGTGTGTGCACTCGCCAGAAAGACAGAGAAAGACAGAGAGACAGAAAGCGAGAAATAACCCCCCAGAGGGGATGGTCACGCTGCAATCCCTTCTCCTCCATTCTCCTCTCAGGATTTTGGGCACGCATGCACATGCGCCCGGTGTGAGTTTAAGACACTGGGTCCAGGACTCGAACCGCGGTCGACTACGTGGGAGTCCAGAGACATAGCCATTAAGCTAACTGCTGGTCCCATCTTTTTTTTTTTTTTTTTTTTGTAGAGACTTTTGTCTTAGGTCACATGCAGTTGCCAGAGGGAGAAAGACAGAAACTATGAGAGAGAAAGAAGGGACAGCCACATCACAATCCCTTCATTCTCCTCCAGGGAGCTCGGGCATGCACGTACATATGCCCACCATGAGTTTCAAGCCACCACGTCTGGGACTCAAACCACTATGTGGGAGTACAGCGATGTAACTGCTATGCTATCTGCTAGCCCCATAATGGCTCATATTAACTTTAAAATTTTGGGGTTTTGAACCACAGTCAACGAATAAGCCCTCTATTCTCTACTAGAAGAAACAATGAGGGTGGGAAGAGTAGGTACATAAACACAAGAACATATTATCTTTAGCCTAATTTATCATATTGGCTGTGAATCCTATATTCTCGTCCTTTTCCCTCTGAATTTTACCTCAGCTGAAAATTTTATGTTTGTATTTTCCACATCTTTATCCAAGTTCTTGGTAAAGTTATTAAAATATAACAATTCCTATGAAATATCTGACTCTAGAGAGACCTCCCTAACTTCTTTTTCTGGTAAATTAACTTTCAAATGAACATGTTGCTCCCAACTGAGAATTTTCTCAAAATTTGGAGGAATAAAATATGATGTCTACATGTAATAGCTGTATAAAACTATTACTCAAAGAGATTTGGAGAAGACAGATATTAGTAGTAAGTTTTAATGACCGGTCATTTCTCTAGCTTCTTTTTGATGAGTCAACAATTAGTCATTTTTAGGCAAAAAATTAAAAATAAACATTAAAGTTGTATACTTTTTACATATCCTGATTTAATATATGTGTTTGTCCAAAAATACATGCATTTATACTCACTAAGGTCAATTTTATTGACTCTTCTCTCAAGGAAATATTGTGAGTTAAACTAAATGAAGCCTATACAACACTTAATTCTTACCTGTTACAGAGTCACAAAGTTGTAGAACTTGCATGGACTTCTCAGTCTTCCAGGCCAGCTTCCTTTTTCCTCTGTTTGACCTGCCAGCTTGTAAAATAGCAGGCCGGAGCCCAGCTTTCACCCTGATGCTCTCTCTTATTTCCCTAACACATCATCCCTCAGAGCAGAGAGGTGAATTAAAATTTCTTGCCTAGTGCTCTTTCCAAACCACAATACTTTCTAACTCTTCCAGTTGTTTATACTTTTATATAATGAGTAAATATTCCTGTCATTCTATGTAAATGTTACAAGAGCTTCCCAACTCCACACAGGGAAATCACCTGAAGGGCTATTTTATAATAAACATATCTGCTGTACTTTCTGAAATTTTGATTCCTTAGTCTAGGGTAGTGAGGTGGGGCCTTCAGGATAAAAATCCAGGCTTAGAAATCACTGGTTTTTGTTTTGTTTTGTTGCTGTTGTTTCTTTATTTGCTTTGTTTTGTTTTGTTTTGTTTTGTTTTCCAGAGTGCATGTGCACTTTTCAGAAAGAGGTGGGGGAGAAAGAGAAAGCTCTCCCTAATAGAGTAGAGATATGCCACAGTCTCTTTTCCTCCATTTCTCCATCCTTTCAGGATTTGGAGCATGGGTGCACATATGCTCAGCATGTTTTTTTAAGCTGCCAAGGCTGAGTTTTGAACCACAGTTGGCCATGCAAGAGCCACCTCTGAAAGTGTAGTGCTTAACCACTGTAATATGGGTCCAGCCTATCACACTATCTTTTGAAGTCCTATATGTGCATGACTTTGAAGCCCCTTCCTAGCTATATTGCCTTTGATAATTCTCTTACCCTGTCTCAGTCTCATTTTCCTTATCTGCAAAATGATAATACATTTACCTCAAAAAGTTATTCTAAAGTATTAAACAAGCATCTATAGTACTTACTGCAGTGCCTGACAAATAGAAAGAAGTCAGTAGAGGTTATCATCACTTCCTGGTCCCTAGCCATTCGCAAACCTGATTTACTTTGAGAATTTAAATGCTTTTATAGAATGGCTTCTTACAAATCACTCTTTCCAGGCTGACTTTTCATTTTTAGCTCTGGAATTTGACATTCCAATTGCTATTATGGAAGACGAACTTTATTTCACTTACCTGCATCTAAATAATCTGAAGAAAGAGCTAAACAATTAGTATGCATTCAGTAAATGCAAGTAAATAGAGTAAATCAAAAAGCTCATGGCAAATACCTATTGTTGAAAAATAAGTTGCATTTTGAAAATTACTTTGCACTAAAATAAACTTGTACTAACGTTTCTGAAGAGAACCTAGATTGAGATGCTAATAAAGATAAAATTTAAGTTTGAATAGAGTGCCCTATTAGAGCAACCTGAATTCTGCTAAAATTGAAGCAAGAACAAACATGTCTATGACAGTTTGCTGGGGCCCATAGCCCCACCCCACCCTCATTCACACCTCCGATTGCCCACTTTTTCATATATTCTGACCAACCTGGAGCATATTTCTCAGTGCTTTCTTTTCACCTTTCCTCTGTATAGGTCATAAGGGCTCAATCCCTGGCATTGTAATGGTTTTCCTACTTATCTCTGCGTCTCTCCAACAGAGCTAGGAAGTGGAAGCACAGGTAAGTGACAAAGTCCAAAATATCTCATACCTTTGGGGACTTCAAAAATGTATGCTCACTAATCATAAAAGTTATTTCTTTTTAAAAAGAATTGTTTATTTAATTTTCTATTATTATTATTATTTTAAAATCTGCAGGACATGTACACTCACCAGAGAGAGAGAGAGAGAGAGTGAGAGAGAGAGAAAGTGAGGAAGTAAGTCACCAGGTCCAGGACTCAAACTGTGGTCAGCCACATGGGAAACTAGTGCTTTAACCATCATGCCACCTGCTGGCCCCAAAAGTTATTTTTAATAAGCATTCCTAGGGGAAATGCATTGTGAGCAATGAAGAAAAGTAATCATGAGACAGATACATGAACAAAGAGACAACCCCGCAGAGCACTTTACACAATTTTCCAAGGCATTATAGGCATTTCTTAAATTGTCTTCATAGTAATCAAACGAATCTGTGGCAGAAAATCAGAACGATTTTGTTTTCTTATACCCATAGATCAACCTGCAGTCCCAATTTAAATGTTTAGTTTGTACTATCAATCAATTACAAGAGAGAGATGAATTCAGAATATGATAGGTATCCCAGGAGAGCAAGATTACATTTAAAAATAAAATATGCCATTTAAGTGAAGGGCTACTTAAAAATCTGATTAGCTAGATTGATAAGGTTTCATGTGGAAACAATAATGAAGAATGTCTTAATCAGAAAGAAGTTAGTAATAATCAGCGCTATTATTTCTTAAAAGAACAAACAAAAGAACAAACAAACAAAAAACTTCCCCAATTTAGTGTTCTTGGGATATAACCAAAAGTTCATGAAAGTCTCTGTAAGCCATAAAAAAATTATAGTTCACTCCAAATAATCCTAGTTGGTTTCTGTCAACTAGCTGCCCTGGAGACTTTTAACTATGATGTAATTTTAACTCAAGTTGACCTCTCATTTATAAAATACTTCATTTTTGTTTTTGTTTTTAATACTGTCTGCAAAAGTAGCTATCAGTTCTAAAGAAAAAGCTGGTAGACTTTTGTTTTCAGAAAACTAAAGATATCCTCAAAAGTATGGAGTCTACCCTGACTTTATTCATTTTTCCTTACTCTTAACTCAGATCTTTCTTATTGGTTATATGCTACCATCTTTAATTCTAATCCTCTCTAAAAATATGAAGTTTCTTGTATTTTCAACAGTAATATGTTTTTCCTTAGACAAGTCTATTAGAAGTCAGAAGGCCGTGTAGCCATTACAGAGAGAGAAGAACACAATATTGTAACATGAGATTTCTATTCCAATTCTGTCTACCTTTCTTTCCTGTGCCAAGTGCCCAAAAGGCAGAAGAGATTTACTTCTAGAGTATGTGTCTGTTTGGCAAAGTTAAAGTTAAACAAAAATGCAATTCAGAATTGTATATGAATACATCCATGGGCTTCTAAAGGTAAAGTTGTCTGGTGAACAGGTCAACAGATGAAAAGATAGGATTTTTTTTTTTTTTTTTTTTTACAACTAACACCTATGATCTCTACCAAGGTCACTTGTTGTTTCTAGAACCTAAAATCGAAGACTTTAAACAATATTAAACACTGCCTTCATTTTCCCTCATAGGACTGTTCTTAAGGGTAAAAATATATCAAGTGAAAATGATTTGACCTCTTTTGCTAAACAATTTATTGAAATGAAAGTCTTTTTTAACTCACCTATTAAATTTTTGTCAAAACTTTTTGTTATCCCGGTCTCTCTATTCTTTTCTAAAGCACAACAACGAGTCCTCAAGAGTTACAGAGCATTTTATTTCATATCATGGTTACATTTTCCTACTTCTCTAGAAGTTATTTATGCGCAGAGAAAGTCATGGAGGAGTAGAGTGTGTTTTGCAAAGCATGGTTGACTAGGAAGCTGAGACAGGCCTCGTTGCTCCTACGTCATGGTTCTAGCACATCTGATCACAATTACTGAGTATGCAGTCACCTTTCAGCTACTCATCACAGAAACATCATTCCAAAACCTTGCTTCATTCTTTCTCATCTTTAAGCTATGCTTAATTTTCAACATTTTTCATAAAATTTAAAAGCCAAAACAGATACACTGGTGGACTGAGCATAGAGAAAAATGTTTGAGACAAAACAATACACATTGCCATGATACTCCCTTGCCTGGTTAGAATAGTAATCAGATATCCATAATGATATATATTAAACCTCTTACACTGAATACTGGATATTCAATATCAAGAGTTTTCTTTCATGTCTGCTAAGCGTATATTACTTAAACATATTATCTAGTTTACTCCTCCCAAATTCAATCCTGTTTTTTATTACTCTTAATTGAATCTATAAAGTTATATTTAAATTCTATGTGTCTTCAAAGTATTGGCAATCTTAACTAACTTAGCACGTCTTCTAGCTATGATATTTAACTTTTGAATTGAGTTGACTCTCTTCTGGTCTTCCCTTGAAGAAAACACACACACACACACACACACACACACACACACACACACGCAATCCCCAAAAGAAGCTACCAATTCTTAGAGAAAGAACTCTAGATGCAATAACATGGCCAAAATGCTTATGAAATAGGCACTCAGTAAGATGGACTAAATGAATGAATAGTTTGGCAAAGACTACCTACTTGAATTCCTTGATGCATATATGTTAAAGCAATAGACTCTTCTGACAACCTCTCCACAGATGCTAACTGGTCAACCTGCAGTGAGCTATGCTAGTTGAGCTGCTAGGAGAACAAGGAATTAAATCAAATGCAAGAGGATATATTTATAGTCCCTCTTTTTCTGAATTTGCAACTTACCACATAGTTTTCAAATGTTTCAAATAAAAAAGTCACACCAGTACTATTTTGCTATGTATACACACACAGACCCCCACACACAAGTCTGCAAGAAAAGAGGATATGCAAATCAAATTTAATATATCTTTGCTTTAAGAAACTAATAATGTGGCCAGGCAGTGGCACAGAAGTAATGCAACTGGAACCACATGAGAAGGTCCCAGGTTTATGTCCTGGGTCACTTCTATATACATGTGTGCCTGTGATCTGGGCTGGGTGAGCCTGAGGTGGAATGCAGCATGAGGATCCTCTTAGGGTTGTCTCTGTCTCCCTCTCTCTCATGGGAGGAATAAATGAAGAAGAATGTTTAAAAATTTAAACCATATTAAGTAGGACCATAATATCATATCTTGGGCTTAAAAAAAAAAAAATGTAGGCCTGGCCACAGTGACATAAGCAGTAGGACACTGTGTGACACTAGAACCACATGGGAAGCCAAAGTGTGGATCTTGGCTTGATCTGAGGATGTGGGTACATCTGACTGGCTGGAAGGCTGGGGGAAGTGATCAAAGCATGGCAAGACCTGATCAATTCATGTCTGTCTCCTTCTCTTTCTGTCTTGATGAATACATAAAAAATGAATTTAAAAAATTAAAATAACATAGACAGGCCAGCCTGTGCCCTTGTAGTTAAGGCAATTGGATTCCACATGGCTGATTGTACAGTTCAAGATCCACAAGGTTGCCTGAAAACTACAGCAGGCATGTGTGCATGCATGCCCAAAATCCAAAAAGGAGAAAAGGAGGAGACAGGATTGTGGTGTGACTATGTCCCATTAAGGATGGTGGTGGTGCTTTCTCACTGCTTCCTCTCCAGAAAACACACATACCCTCTGGCAAATTAAAAAAAAAAAAAGAAAGAAAAAAAGGCATAGAAAACAATTCTCCATGTGTGCAAGAATTCAATAGATAAATAAGCAATAAAAACTCACAAAACATGAAATTAAATAGATTAATTTAAGTATAAATTTAAAAATCTAGTAATATAGCCAAAAGACATCATTATAAAAACAGAAAGGCGGGGACCAGCAGGTGGCGTGGTGGTTAAGGCGCTGGACACACCCACATGGCCGACCAGGGTTCAAGTCCTGAATCTGGTGGCTTGCTTTCTCATTTCCTCTCTCTCACTCTCACCCTCTGTCTCTCTCTTGTCAAATTAAAAAATAAATGAATGAATAAATAAATAAAATAAATAATTATTAAAAAAAAAAAACAGAAAGAGTATTCTGCAAAAAGATGTTTTCCATTGTATTCTCCAGGTCAGTGAAATAACAGAAGCGAAAAATATATAAATGTTTAAGCGTCTTCCTATCCAGTAAAATATTGAAAGCAAACAATACAAGCTTAACAATGGGTTTATGATAATTGGTATAAATCCAATCTAATATTTAATGCTACATTTTAAAATGAAGATACAAAACTGAATAATCATACTGCACTTAAAAAAAAAAAATGACTTGAAACCAGCAGATGGTGTAATGGCTATGTTACTGGACTCCCATATAGTTGACCGCAGTTTGAGTCCTGGACCTGGTGGCTTAAACTCACACCAGGCACATGTGCGTGCATGCCCAAGATTCCAAGAGGAGAATGGAGGAGAGGGGATTGCTGCGTGGCCATCCCCCCGGGGGGTGATTTCTCGCTTTCTGTCTCTCTGTCTTTATCTTTCTGGCGAGCACAAAAAAAAAAAAAAAAAAAAAGAAAAAAACTCCAAAAAAGAAAATAAGTAAGTTCTACTTAAAAATATATCAAAATGTTAACAGTGGTTCTGTGTAGGTACTAATATATAATGATTTTTTTCATTTTACCCTATTTTCTATAATGAATATTAAAAATATTTAATATATATGAAAAAGTCATAAAAATTTTCTTAAGAAAGTAAAACAGAAAAAGTTTTAAAAGCACAATTTGGAAAATAATATCTTTAAATATTGATAATATGCAGTAGTTTTCTATTTCTACTTTTATACATTTAAAAAGAATAGAAATAGAAAAAAATAGCATTTTTTTCTATAAGGACATACATTATTTTCATGCTTGTAAACTCATGGCTTGGTTATATTGTGTGCTGTTAAGACATTTAGCAAACAATTTCTGAAAAAAATATTTATATTAGTATAATAGTAGAGAAAAATCCTAATATTCTGCCATGTAGAAAACAAAGTACCTCCACTCATACTCCATTTCCCAAACCTACTTTTTAAATATATTTCTGTTTTGTAATTGTCAGAAGGCATATATATTTTTTCTTCTTTTCTCATGACATGCTCAAGATTTTTTTTTTCTTTTTTTTTTTTTTGAGAGGTTTTTGCTACAGGGCGCGTGTGCTCGCCAGACAGACAGAGAGACAGAGAGATAGAAAGTGAGAAATCACCCCCCAGGGGGGATGGCCACGCTGCAATCCCTTCTCCTCCATTTTCCTCTCGGGATCTTGGGCACGCACGCACACACGCCCGGCATGAGTTTAAGCCACCGGGTCCAGGACTCGACCACGGTCGACTACGTGGGAGTCCAGCAACATAGCCATTACGCTAACTACTGGTCCCATGCTCAAGATTTAAAACAGCACAAGTCTAAGGCAAGTTTTCTTTAAGTAAACCAAAATAAAGGAAACCTGGCAGATCCATTTTAAGCCTATAAACTAAACTCTTTCAAGATTTTCATTTAACTAATTATTTTGCTCTCCTACATTTTAAAAATATTCAAGATCAAAGTAGCTGAACAGTTAATTTAGTGATGGGTTCTATATGGTCAAAATCAACCTCCATCCCCACAAAAACATTCCATGGCAAGTAACAAATGGAACACAGACAATCAATGCCCAACAGCAAACACCATTCTCAAGTAGAAGGAAAACATTCATGTACAAGCTCTACATTCTTGTGGTTTAATATGATTCACTTTTTCCAGTTGGAATCCATTAGTATAGAACACTGATGATACTTGCTTGATTTTTCCTTTAGATATTCTGAACCATGAAATAAAAGAAAAATGTACTCTTCACCTTCTGTTTGTGTAGCTCAACACACTTACAAGTGTGATTTTGGGCTCAGAAACTTTTCCAACCAAGAGAATTAGCAAAATTCAAAAGCCCAATGTAACTTATCAAAAGAAACCTAGCCAAAGAAAATCAGTGAGAGATAAATGCACCCTCATCACGATTTTTCATTCGTATTTTTAATAGGAGGTTCTTATTTTCTTGTTCCACAACTGTCTCCATATGACACCTTAGCCCACCTTGAAATCCTTGTCCCTACATGAGGTGGGTTAACAGGGAGTTTACTCAAGATAAGATACCAGTAGGAAGCCACACAAAGGAGAGCATATTAGCTAAAAACGAAATTAACAAAGACAAGCAAATGTATCATAGGGAAAGTGTCTCCTTTTTTTTGGGCCACTGCCCCTCAAATCTTTCCTATAGACCTGTTTCTGAGACTGCATTAAATGAGACCACTTGCAATTTGAAATAAAGTATTTGGAAATCCTATAACAGGAAAAGGAATCTAGTTACACAGGCATTCACTATAGATAATTTCTTAAATACTTTGTTGTTGAAGTGTCAATCTTTTTTTTTTTAATCTCAAAAACAGTAAGTTTCACTTTGGTTATATCACTCATTTCTTTGTGTCTTAAGCTATGTCAGATTGCTGAAAGTCTTGATATGTACCTGGACACCTTTAACAACTTCCAAATCTATAAAAAACTATTAAAGCATACCATTTTTCCCAGAAAGAACATGTATTGTATTTATTTATATAGAGATGGGAGCCATTGTCAAATCGAATTTTCAATTTCTAACTGTACACAAATTCTATTGATTGAACAAAGTCCACCTTTTTTTAAAAAATATAATTGTCTTTAGTCCCACTGCCAGAACTGAAAAGAAACTACTTTTCCCAAGATACTACTGAATGCTACCTAAGTTTTATCATCTAACAAAATGTCATTAAGACGGTACTTGGAAGTGAAGCAGGCTCATTCCTCTCCTGGGCAATTTGCTCCTACACAAGGGGGACTTCGAAAAGTTCATGAAGAAACAGAATTAAAGTATGAGTTTTGTTTGTTGCCAAAACAAATTTCACAATCAATGCATAGTTTTAAATAATACACAAAACTTTCTGGATGTTAAGAGTTGTCTGTCACTTTTTGTAATTAGGGTAAAACTTTCATACCTTTCTCCAAACTTCCCTTAATGACTTTCCAGGGAAATTTAGTCATGGCATCATGGATGGCTGTGAAGGCTCTAGATAAATAGAATGAAAGAAGAAAACTGACATTTTTAGAGTTCCTATTATGTAATGAGCTTTATGTGAGGTAAGTTGGATCCAGGGATAAGTTACTCAGAAATTTCATTCTTATCTATGTCTTAGGAATAGAATCTACCTTATAGAATACTAAGGATACGAACATAGAAACTAAGCATGATGTCAGGCCGGTGAGAAGGTTTTAACGACAGCTGGCTCTAGCTATTTATTTTAATTCTCTTTGAGATTGACATTAATCTCATGAGACAGGCAATATTTCCTTTATCTGTTCAAAATTAAAGCTTTCAGTGAAGATTTATAAAAAGTTCTGTTAAGTAATTTTCTTTTAATGAAAACCATTTTATCTCAAACTGAAATTTCACCCAACAAACATGGCCAAGTTGGAACAAACTTCATGCCAATGACAAATATCAATATATAACTTTCCTCTCCTCAGAAAGATCCAGGAGGTAGGCAGAGGTCAACCTAAGGACTAAAAGTAGAATGTTCCAACTGACCAGTAAACATACAACCTCATCAATGTATTAATAAGCCTTCTCATGAGCATCATAATAGAACCAAGGATAAATCTCTCTGTTGTAGCTGCCATTTGCTATATACTCTGCAGATCCCTTTTACCTTATGTCTCTGAATACTTTTTTTGTTTTTTGTTCTTTTTTTTTTTTTTTGAGGGTTTTTTTTTTTCTTTTTTTGCTATAGGGCGTGTGTGCTTGCCAGACAGACAGAGAGAGACAGAGAGACAGAAAGGGAGAAATCACCCGCCAGGGGGGATGGCCATGCTGCAATCTCTTCTCCTCCATTCTCCTCTCGGGATCTTGGGCACGCATGCACACGTACCCAGCGTGAGTTTAAGCCACTGGGTCCGGGACTTGAACCATGGTCAACTACGTGGGAGTCCAGCGACATAGCCATTAAGCTAACTGCTGGTCCCTCTGAATACTTTTATATATATATATAAAAGGTTGTCAGGAAAGTCATATGTATTTTTCTGGTTTTCTATGCAAAAATGACTTTCCTAATGGCCTTATACATACATATGTGTATACATAAATATACAAATGTATATATACACATATAGGTGTATGTGTAACACATAAGTTACATATGTGTGTACACGCATGTGTGTATATATGTATGTATATGTACATGTGTGTATAGGGCTGTTGTATATGTATATACATATATGTATATATGTAATTTATAATATTAGCATTTAGTACTATTCATAGTATTAAGACCATTAATATTAACTACTACTACTTACTATTTATAGTGCTAATGGTTACCATTTGCTATGTGCCTGTATGTCCAGTGCTAAGCATTTCACCTGTAATTTTTTCATGTCACTACCACAAGCCACTGAGGAGTAATATTTAAACCCTATTTATAGAAGAGTTAAACTTATGCTCAGAGAAGGAGTATATCAAAATTGTAAAGGCCAAGAAATGCCTGAATCACAATTCATATTTATATTTATATAGTGCTAAAGCCCAGGATCATTTCAGTAAGAAATTATGATTCAGTTTTCCTCTCCAGAATAACTTCAGTATTTATAAAACTAATTTTTGAAATTAATGCAATGTTTAGCATGATGGATATGAAGAAACACAGGCGGAAGTTAAAGGACTTACCATCCATACTTAGTTTTGCACTGAGTCTTTAAGAAGGCATTTAACTGAACTAAGCTTATTTACCAAGTGAGTCAAATGGACTAGAACAGTCCACAGTTCTACAGGCTCCTCTCCCTTAAGACTGATCCTTCCCCAGGGGAATGATCACACAGCTACTATGACTCCAGCCAGTACTCTGACTACTGACCTCAGCCATTCCTCTTCTAGTAGTCAGTTCCTTAAAGACATACTCTTGATACCAAGACCTAAACAATCAAAATCAAGTACTGCTACTTCTCACAGGGTGCTGATTCATCAGATCTGCTTCTTTAGAGGCATGGAAGGAGTAAAGGGACTTTAGTAAAGAAGCCATGTTCCAAACGGCTGAAGGGTTGGGCTAAAACTGAAGTCCTACAAACAACTGAGCATTTTCCTGAATGGCCTGAGAGGGGTTCTTGTGCAGTGTCATTCTGGAACACTAGTGTTCAGCTGGGTTTCTACACTTGAGAATAAAACTATATTGATCTCAGATTAACTCCCCAAAATTCAAGCTTTGTTTCCAGGGAAAGACAGAAATTTGGAAGGTGTTATAGGCTAAATTTTTCCCTTCCCTAAAATTCATAATTTGAAGCCCTAATGTGCAGTACTTTAGAGTGTGAATGTGCTTGTAAGAAGAGTCTATAAATAAGTAATTAAGGTTAAATGGGGTCATTGGAGTGAGTCCTAACCCAATATGACTGCTGTCCTTAGGAGGAAAGATTAGGACACAGACATACAGAGAAGGAAGACCATGAAAAGATACTGGAAGAAGAGAACCAACTATAAGCCAAGGAGAGAGAAACCTTCCGAAAAAGGCCCCCAAGTAAAAATGTTTCAAAATAGGGGCCAGCAGGCAGCATGGTGGTTAAAGCATTGGACTCCCACAGGGTCGACTGTGGTTCGAGTCCTGGACCTGGCAGCTCGCTTTCTCACTTTCTCTGTCTCTCTCTGTCTCTGTCTCTCTCTCTGGTGAGTGCATGTCCTGCAGTAAATTTTTTAAAAATAATAATGATGATAAATAAAAATTAAATAATTCTTTTTTAAAGTTATTTTATTTAACTTTATTTACTCACTCATTTATTTATTTGAATCTGACCAGAGATGGATAGAGGGAGAGAGAGAGAGAGAGAGAACAAGCTGCCAGGTCCGGGACTCAAACCTCAGTTGGCCATGTAGGAGTCCAGCGCCCCTAATCACCAAGCCATCTGCTGGTCCCAAAATTAAATAATTCTTTTTAAAAATTTTAAAATAATAATAAAACACTCATTCTGGAACCAGGATCTTTGGTTAGACCTCTGCCTCTATCATTCACTAGCAAGTTGTAGAATTTCTCTAAATTCAGCATCTCAGCTAACAAAAAATTAAAATAGCTACTCCATATTGTGGAGTAGAAGATTAAATAAAACAATTGGTGCAAAGCTCTTAGACTAATGTCTAGTATTGAGGCAGTGCTCACTGGATGTAATCTGCTATTCACACTATTAATATTATTTATAACAAAATTTGAAAACCTTGTAGATTCATTCTAACTTCCAATTCTATGCTGTTTCAGATGGTATTGATAAAAGATAATTATGCAATGGGCATTTTGTCATATATAACAAAGAAGTTAGGTATTGAGTTCTAGAATTTTAATAAATATTGTGAAATCAGAAATAATTTACATAGAGGTGCCTTATAATTCCTTAATGATCTAGCTAAGACAAGTCTAAAACAATTACAACACTGAATAATATTTTATCATGAGGGTAAATCAGTAATTTTTCTTAACTTCTTAAATCGCTAGATATTTTATGAAAATGAGACATTGCATGTCTCCACTTAACATATACTGACTGTCCGCACTCTATGGTAGAGACTGAAAGACTGGAGAACATAAAAGCATTAAAAATTGTAATGGACACTAGAGACAAAGTGGAAAGAGAGTGAGGGAGGGAAAGAGCGTAGGAAAGGAAATTTAGGAGAAAATGGAGAGGAGAAATCCATTCTCCTCTCAGGATTATAGGACACAGATAAGGTTTTTTTATCTGTTGACGAGGATGTGTATAATAATCTCAACTGTGCTGGACTGAGGTGTATATCATGCTGGGTAAAGTCTCTTCACAATCTAAGCGATGTATAGCGATTTAATGTATGAATAATAATTTTTAAAATTAATTTAAAAATTGCTAGATATTTTAAAATATCATTTCACATGAAATGAAAAAGGGTTTTAATGTATTCTTGCATATGTTCATACAAATATTTATTACTGCAAGATAATAATGGACTGAAAGGATCAATAGACCAAATAGAGACAAAGCTACTAAACCTAAGATATCGAAGTTCTCATCCAAGCCTAAAATTCTATAAATCACTATCTGTTATAAATAGATAAAGTATACAATGTGAGTTTATCAAATATAACCCACTTCACTTACCTATAAGCAGAAAAAATTATTTATTTATTCCCTTCCCTTCCTTTCCTTTCTCTTCTCTTTCTTTCTTTCCTTCTTTCTTTCTTTTGAGAGATTTTTTTTCAGTACAAGGCACATGTGCTTACCACAGAGACAGAGAGAGACAGAGAAACAGAAAGTGAGAAATCACCCCTCAGAGAGAATGGCCACCACACTGAAGTCCCTTTTCCATTCTCCTCTCAGGATTTCAGGAATGCACGCACATGCATCTGGCATGAGTTTCAGGCCACCACATCCAGGATTCAAACTGTGGTTTAACCATGTGGGATTTCAGCACCTTAACCCACTATGCCCCCTGCTGGCCTAGCCTTTTTCATTCTGTGCCATAAAAAGAGTTAATGATCAAACCTCTTCTGAAATGGACAGCACACATATATCCCTTCTCAACAGAATCAACGCTGCACAGGCCAGCTGTGAAACCAACACTGACTTAAAAATCTTAGGTCCTCTTGCCCAGGAATTCCAGTGTCTGACCTTAAGAAATTCACATGACAATAAATATCTGTCTCTGTGGAATATTATAATATAACTCCTAGGATTCTGGAGAGGGTCAGTTAGTTAATGTTTCTAAATGATAATGATTGACCAAAGAAAGATGATCACTTTGTTTCACTAGCAAGTTAGGGAGAACCTAAATCATCAGTTTTCTTCCAAGTAACATAGGTATCACAGTAAGAGTTTTAAAACAAAACAAATGACAAATGACAAAAAAACTTCCTGACTATGTAACAGATCTAAAACCATAATAACAAGAAAAAGAAAAAAATTGAATTTTCATAATAGTAACCTGTTGATAGTTGAAACTGAATAGTCTGTACCCAAATACTAATTTCAACCAAAAAGAAAATATACGAAAACAAAATATATTGATTCTGGTACAATTAATTACGTTCTCCGTTTTTTTTGTTTGTTTGTTTGTTTGCTTTTTAAGAGAGATTTTTGCATTAAGGCACATGCACTCAAGAGAGAGACAGAAAGCAAGAAATCACCTCCAGGGTGAATGACCATGCTGCAATCCCTTCTCCCCCATTCTCATCTCAGAATTTTGGGAACACACACACACACACACTTAGCATGTGTTTCAAGATGCCAGGTCTGGGATTCGAATCACAGTCAGCCATGTGGCAATCCAGTGATGTAACCATTACACCATCTGCTGGCACCAAAATGCATTCTCTTCTGAAGTTTTAATGCTTACATCAATTGACGATTTTTTTAATTATTAAATATCAAAAACTAAAAAATGGTGACCATGAAGACGGGGATTTTAATAGACAGTATTTTGAATTAAATTGGTCCTAACATTTCAAATAAACTAGGAAATTAAGCTTCTCAGATTACTCAAAGTATATTAGTATTTTCTATGAAAATGAAAGCAGCTACATTTCCATTCCTTGAATATAAATTAATCAAAACAGATTTGATCTTAAGCAATTAATGGAGTCCTTTATTTAAAAGGCTCCTATGAGAGAGTGGGGAAGGTTATTATTTGTTTGGTTTGTTTTTTTTGTTTGTTTGTTTGTTTGTTTTTTTCTCCTCCCCTTAAAGACTGTTCTCCACCTTTGCTAATTTTAAGATTTCCAAGTGTGTAGAATGTCATAATTAAACCTCTCGTAGGAAGTGCAGAGTCTGACTAGCACTTTAACTCAGGCATAACCCAGGCGTGACCATGTTGTCTCCTTGTCTGGATCAGATCAGTCTGGGAAAGACTAATCATG
Organism: Tupaia tana; assembly: GCA_026018925.1. Taxonomy (NCBI): domain Eukaryota; kingdom Metazoa; phylum Chordata; class Mammalia; order Scandentia; family Tupaiidae; genus Tupaia; species Tupaia tana. The sequence continues at coordinate 79,600,478 of JAKSZU010000015.1, forward strand.
ATGAAACTTTCTACTAAAGCATACTAATTCCAATAAATCTCATTTGCCGGCAGTTAAGATCTTATTTTTCTGTTCATTCTTATAAACATTTTTTAATCTCTAGTTTTGGTCTGAGAAGAGTCATCTAGATATAAGAACAGACAATCCAGTTTCGAGAAATAAATACACTTTCCTTCATTCTCAAAGATTCCCACTGCCAGAAAACTCAGAAGATGAAGCAAAAGTCAGAGGTTTTTAAAAAAAAAAAAATTTAAGGTTTTCACCACAGGGCAAGTGTGCATACCCGAGAGAGACAGTGAAAGGGAAAGTGGGAATTCACTCCCCCACTCCCCACACACTGGGGATGGTCATGTCACAATCCTTCCTCCTCCATTCTCCCCTTGGGATTCTGGGCATACATGTTCATGTGCTGGTGTGCTTTTCTAGCTGCCAGGTCCAGAACTCAAAATATTGTCGGCATCTAGGAGTTCAGGGCCTTTACTACACACCACCTGCTGGTCCCTAGAGAGGTTTTTTTTTTTTTTTTTTTTCATTTATTTCTTCCAAAAGAGAGAAAGAGGGGTACGCCAAAAAAATCTTCACGCTGTGATCCACCCCTTGTCTGAGCCAACCCTGGATCATGGGAAGGTACGCACGTGCCTGGTATGTACAAGGAGACCACAGGATGTGAACTCAGGACCTGAGTGTGTGGTCTTGGAACGGTGGAGCATTGCATTACTCCTGTTCCACTGCACCTGGCCCAAACAGATTCTCATACTTAGTTTCACACTCATAACTAACACTCACAACCGCCCATCCAATATCAGATCTGTTTTATAAAAGAAACACAAGAAGACCACCCATTTCTTGATGTCATGTTTATTGAGTTGGCTGACTTGCTGATTGTTTGCTTTAAAACAAGATGGTCTAAGTGTCAATGTCATGAGGGTAGAGTATCTTCCCCCATGATCTGTACTTGTTAAGTCTAAAATGGTGGCCACTAGCCACACATAGCTGTTGAGTATGAAATTTCAGTTCCTAGGGACCAGCAGTTAGCGTAATGGCTATGTTGCTGGACTCCCACGTAGTCGACCGCGGTTCGTGTCCCGGACCCAGTGGCTTAAAACTCACGCCGGGTGCGTGTGTGTGTGTGCCCAAGATCCCGAGAGGAAAATGGAGGAGAAGGGATTGTGGCGTGACCATCCCCCCTGGGGAGTGATTTCTCTCTTTCTGTCTCTCTCTGTCTGGCGATCGCACGTGCCCTATAGGGAAAACCTTTCCCCCCCCCCCCCCCAAAAAAAAAGGAAATTTCAGTTCCTATGGTTACCAAGCAATGGGAATTTTAGGTTTAATTCATATTATACATGTTTTTTCTTTAAGAGATATTTTTGCTGTAGGGTGCATGCACTCACCGGAGAGACAGTAGGAGTCAGAGACAGAAAGCAAGAAATCATCACCACCCCCCCATGGGGGTGGCCATGACCTCCTCCATTCTCTTCTTGGGATCTTGGGCACACATGCACATGCGCCCAGTGGGAGTTTTAAGCCACCAGGTCCAGGACTTAAATTGCAGTTGACTACATGGGAGTCTGGTGATATACCGTTATGCCATCTACTGGTCCCCAAGTTATAAATTTCAGTTTTAAAGCTGATACTCATTTATTTATGTTATTAAAGAATCTTTAAGTAGGGCCCGGTAGGTGGCATGGTGGTTAAAGGTGCTGGATTCCCACATGGCCTACCAAGGTTTGAGTCCTGGACCTGGCAGCTTGCTTTCTCACTTTCCCTCTCACTCTCTCTCTCTCTCTCATTCTCGCTCTGCCCCTCTCTGGTCAAACGAAAATAAGTAAATAAAGTTAAATAAAATAATTCTTTAAAAAAATCTTTAAGCATGTTTGGAACAATTCTGGTATGTGAATGTAATTTTTCACCTGTAAATTCTATGAAACCTAAACACATCTCAGGTATTTCTCATAAAAATTAAAAATTTAGTGACTGAATTTTAATGTGCCTGAGTATAATATATATATATATATATATATATATATATATATATACACACACATACATATATGCATATATATACACATACATACACACACACACACACGCATATATATATGTGCGTGTGTGTGTGTGTGTGTGTGTGTGTGAAACAAATGGATAGGAAAAAATAAAGTAAAATACCACAATTTTTAAAATACTATATGTTGAAAGGACAATACTTGGGCTATATTAGGCTAAAAATATTTTTAATTAAAAATACCAATAGATTTTTTTTTATTTTAATGATGTGCTAGAAAACAAATGAATGATGATATGAAAATCACAGAAAATACACATTATAAAAAACTAGAGATTTCAAAAACATTTTTTGTGCCAAAATACTCATACTTTAATTCCATTATCCATAAACTTTTTGAAGTCCCCTTGCCTTACTTGCATTATATTTCTATTGGGCAGCACTAATAAAGAATAATACTGGGCCTTGGGGCCAGCAGTTGGCATAATGGCTATGTCACTGAACTCCCAATGTGGTCAACCATGGTTTGAGTCCCAAACCCAGTGGCTTAAACTCACACCGGGCGTGTGTGCATGCGTGCCCAGGATCCCAAGAGGAGAATGTAGGAGAAGGGATTGTGACGTGTCCATCTCCTGGGGGGGGGGGGGGGGGTGATTTCTCACTTTCAGTCTCTCTGTCTCTCTGTCTTTCTGGTGAGCGCATGTGCCCTATAGCAAAAACCTCTCCAAAAAAAAGACTAATACTGGGCCAGCAGATGGCATAGTAGTTAAGGTGCTGGACTCCCAGTTCAAGTCCCAGACCTGATGGCTTAAAATTCACCCCGGACATGTGTGCATGTGTGCCCAAAATCCTCAGAGGAAAATGGAGGAGAATGAATTAGGGCATGGCGATCCCTCCTAGGGGGAGATTTCTAACTTTCCCTATCTCTGTCTCTCTATCTCTAGCAAGTGTACACGCCCTATGGTAAAAACATTCAAAAAAGAAGAAGAAGATTAACCAGCAGTATAAGTGCCTGAGATGTACAAGGCAAGCCGTCTAGAAAAGCTGTGTACAAGAGGGGACAGCAAGGACAGGACTGCCACATCCTAACTCTGACACTGACCATCCTAGGGCCCTTGAGCACACTGCACAGCTCCCTCAGCTTGTATTCCCTCACATGGAAAAAAGGGGAGGATAGTTTTACAGCTTAATATTTGCAAAGTGCCTGGCATATCACAGGTAAAAACGAACAGTTAAACACATAGTTGCTTTTGAATAGAAAGCAGATATTTCAGGCAATTACAAGTTAAGCATCCCTAATCTGCAAAATCCCAAATCCAAAATATTCCAAAGTCCAAAACACTTTGAGTGCCAACAAGATGCAAGGACTAGAAAATTTCACACCTGACCTCACATGACAGGTCAGAGTCAAAATACTGCAATGCAAAAATATTGTATAAAATTGCCTTCAGGCTTTATCTCAAAGGCACATATGAAACATAAACGAATTTTGTATTTATATTTGGGTCCTATATCCAAGATATCTCATTATGTATATGCAAATATTTCAAAATCTAAAAAAAAAAAATCTTATTTGAGATAAGGAATACTCGATCGATACTAAGAATTAACAGCTTCTCAACGTCTGTGTTTCTTTTTGAAAACTGATAGGAGACCTTTCTATCTGTAATACTAGTACAACTTTGTTATTAATTTATATTTTACAGATGAATAACAGCAACCATTATATAATGATCATCAAATGGAATTTAGTTTCCATTGGTGTTTTAAAGTGTTCTAATCAAATTCATTTCCAAAATCATGATTTTTTTAGGAGGTAAAGTTCACCTAAAACAGACCTATAATATCAAGATACTAGGTCCTCTTGAGATTTTATTTTTTTAAAACATTGTTTATTTAATTTTATTTATTATTATTATTTCTTAATTTGACCAGAAACAGAGAGAGAGGGGGAAAGTGAGACAGCGAACTGCCAGATCCAGGACTAGAACTACAATCAGCAGTGGGAGTCTAGTGCCTTAACCACAATGCCACCTGCCAGTGCCCTTCTTCAGAACTTCTAAATATATCACATATACATATATCAACTGAGTGTTTGACAGCCTCTAAAAGGTGTTGCTCTAAGAAATTATACTATTAGGTCATCAGAAAAGTCATGACGCATTTTTGCATAGAAAAAATACATTATGACTTTTCCGATGACCCAATATATTTCTTGGGCAATTTGAAGAATGCCTACAACTTCTTTTTCTATGAAACAATACCACAATCATCGTAAGATTAGAAAGAATGAGCCTAGGACAAATAAAAAAAAATACTTTCCCAATGCAAATAGAGAAACTATAGATGGAGTCCTATTTCACTAAGAGTAATAAATGGGCTGAAGGCTGAAAATATCTATTCCACAGTGGGGTCGGCCCAGCCACAGTGGCGAAGGTGGGAGCACACTGCTCTGTAGTGCTGGAAGAATTCACAGAACGAGAATTTGCAGGCATTTTTGAAATGGCAAAGAAACACAGAGTGATTGTGAGAGAGAAATACTTTTACAATAAACATTGCTGGATCCCATGTTTTACATCTTTAATAGCTATATGTTATTGACTTAATAGCTTAGAGCAGTGTGCTCCAGAGTCTATCTGGTTTGGTCCCAAGTCCACTTGAAACACATCTGGTACACATGCACACCTAAGGTCCTGACTGGCTGAAGGACCAGGAAGACGATTGTGGAGTGATGAAACCTTGTGAAGGAGTAAATGGGTGTGTGTGTGTGTGTGTGTCTCATGAAAGAAAATAAACTTTAAAACATGGGTTAGATAGGGCCAGCAGGTGGCATGGTGGCTAAGATACTGGATTCCACATGGCCAGCTGAGTAGTTTAAGAATGAGACCTGGTGGCTTGAAAGACACCAGCCCGTGTGGATGGGGCATGGCTGTCCTTCCCCTGAGGTGCGATTTCTCATTCTCACTTTTTCTCTTTCTCTGGTGACTGTATGCACCCTATGGGGCGGGCGGGGGGGGGGGGGAGGCTTATGTAAATTAATGACTAGAAAATTAATAACAGGTAATTATTAGAAAGTGAGAAGTATTGAAGTCATATTTCACCCTTCAGCATTACACCAAAAAGAAAGACCAGCCCTAGGACCAGCAGGTGGTGTAGTGGTTAATTTGCTAGATTCCCACATGGCTGACAGTGGTTCAAGTCCTAACCCAGTGGCTTGAAAATCACACTGGGCATGTATAAGCACCCAAAATCCCAGGAGGAGAATGGAGAAGGGATTGCAGCATGGCTATCCCTCAAAGGGATGATTTTTCATTTTCTCTCTCTTTGTCTCTCTGGTGAGTATGCACACACCCTATGGCAATAATAATAATAATAAACAATAAATAAACAAATAAAAATAAAGGCCAGTTGTTTCTACAATGACTTTGATAAAATGCTGAATCCTGACCAGATGACTTAAAAATCAACTCACATATTTTGTTTCCACAAAAGAGAATTTACAATGACTCTCTCCTTAAATCTGTTTCTTGTTCTTTTTTCTTCATTCATTTGGTCAGTATTTATCAAGACCCTACTATGGGCCAGCAGTTCTTGGATCTTACTACCCTGTCATATTATCCAAAAGAAAGCATTACAGGGGGCTGGAAACAGAGAAGTAGAACACATTTCATAATGTTTTCAAAATCTGTTGTAGGACTAGGTGGTGGTACAGCAGAAATGCAACTGGCTCTACAAGAGGAAAATCCTGAGTTTGCATCCCCAACCTCCCTGTGAGTGCCAGTCATGTGCATGTGAGCCTAAGACACAGGCTGGCTGACACTGGGGCAGGATCAAGGTATGAAGACCCTTTAGGGAGTGACTATCTCTCCTTCTCTCTCTCTCTCTCTCTTTCTCTCTCTCTCTCTTTTCTCTGCCTCTTTCTCTTTGTTGCTCTATGTTTTTCCCTCATAGAAATTATAAACAAATAAAACTTTAAAAAATGTTGTATGTGTGTGTGTATAGAAGGGGTTTTCAAAAAGTTCAATGAAAATGCAGATTGTGAAAAAGCTATGCACAAATTTTAAAATTTCTGCAACAAAATAAATTGTACTTTAATTCCACTTTGCCACAAACTTTTTGAACTTCCCTCATAATTTTCATCATATCTGACCCGTCATTAAAACATACTTGAGGTTGTTACACACCATCTAAGGTCACAAAAAATTACCTTATGAATTTCTGATATAATTAATTTTTTTAAATAAGCCATTACTTTTAGCTTATACAATGGCACAGGGCTTCAATCCAAAGTTCATTTACAACTTTTCAAGTCATTGCAATAAGCTTTCAATTTTTAGAACTGTACTTATTTTTTTAATATAAATTTCTTTTTTTTGTTTTTTTTTTTTGGCTATAGGGCACTTGCAGGAGAGAGAAAGTAAGAAATCACTCTTCGTGTGGGTTGGCCATGCCACAATCCCCTCTCTTCCATTCTGCTCTGGGGATTTTGGGCACACACACACAAACCTAGTATATTTTTCCAGTAATTGGCTGGTCTGGGACTCCAACTGCTGAGTCAGCCATGTGGGATCCAGCTACTTTAACCACCATGCCAATTTTTAGATTTTAAACGAACACAAATTCCTCTTGATCAAGGCAAATTTTACCACTGTAACAATCAAGAGTTTTCTCCAACTTGTTCATCAAGTTATGTAATAGGTCAGCTGAGTCTCCGGTTGAAAACTTTGTCCATTAATTCACAACTAATTTCTAGGATTGAAAATATAAGTGATAGGCCAGCAGATCTCATGTGTTCATTAGAGAAAAACTTTGAACTCATTTATTGAGTTATAAATATTTACTTGTTGGGTTTTCTATTAGGTTATGAGCAAACTCAGGGGAAGGATGAGGTCTTCTTTATGTGCCCATTTGAAAAGCACAGGTTATATGGCAATTTCTGGGTGATTTGGGGGGAAGATTGGATGGATAAAAGAAGAAATGTTCAGAGTAAGAGTCACTATCAACATGAGTGTAGTCTTTAAGACTCTTTTTCCTCAACCCATAAGCTAGAAACACAGGTATTAAAATTTTAAAATATCAATTGTGTGGCCAGTAGATTATGAAAAATAATATTGGATCATCAGAAAAGTCATGACGTGTTTTTCTGTTTTTATTTTTTTTTCCTAAGCAAAAATGCATTATGGCTTTTCTGATGACCCAATACATTTTTGTATAATATAAACTATAATGAATTTAGCTCCCATTTTGTTGTAGCCTTAATTTGTGCCTCTCATTACTCTAGGCCCTGAGGTCTAAGGACAAATAAGATCTGTGTATGGAAAAGAGAAAGCAGATGCCACTGAATTCATCTGAATTCTTCATCATGTCAAAGAGTCATTAAACTATGAAAACCAGAGGTGTGCATCTCCTCTTGAGAATGTTTCCTTCCCTAATGAGAACAAATGACAAAAAATCTGCTTTTTCAAATGTACTGATTATACCACGGTTTATAATTCGTGCTTAGAAAACCAGATATTCTTATACAAAGTAAACACCCTCGGCGACACTGTTGTTGGTTCTGGAGTCAAATACGAAGAGGGTGGAAAGAAAGAATGAAATCAGAAACATTACAGAATAGAGAAAGGGGGAAAAAAATCCCATGAACTAAATCAGAAGAAAGTACTGCACAGTGTCACTCTTACATTCATCTAGAACACTGGACTATAATCAGCCACTGATCTGTGGCAAGTAGCTGAGAATGGTCCAGAAATGCATGACCCCATTAGGCACATACTTTGTGGGAGCTGTCAGTAAAAGGAAAGAGTGCAGAAATCCTCTGGATAAGCTTATGGGCAGGCTGACAGCTTTAATAAGCGAAAACTAAAAGCCTGTCATCAGTTGTTCCTCCTGGTGAAGCAGATCCTTCAGGGCACTTACCAGCTGGCAAGAAGATGCAACTTTTCCCAGACACTAATAATCTGGTCTGGAAGGTTCTTGTGTTTCACCTTAGAAGATATTACCTTTAGTTCTTAAGAGAGTCAGTCCTCACCTGAACAAGCGTAAGTAACAAATCAAGAAAACCTGGTCACTTTAGAGACTAGTGATTGTTCCCTAAAGTAAATAATAAATGTTTCTTTAATGAATGAAAGACCTGGTGAGGTCCTGTAGCAAAGTCTGCCTGCATCCATCCCATTCCACCAGGTCACTGCAGTTCCACTTACCCCCAACATCTGGTGGAGGTAATGATACTCTGGACCTCGGTTATACAGCAGGAAGGTTTTCCAGAAAAGCAGGACATTCAGGGAGAGCCAGATGAGCTAAACCAATCAGACAAAGGGAGAGAGACAGAGAGAGAGAGAGAACAAAAATTAGAAATAATCTTGATCTGATGAATGGAGCCCACAAAGATATTTCCTGGACACAGAACTTTCAGTATCCTTAAATTAACCAGCAAGCAGAAAACCAGCTCCGAGGAACACCAGCCTGAGCTGACCCGCCCCTTCACCTGAGATTAAGCGTTTGGGTTGCAAAGAAACCTCATTGTTCCACAGACAACCCAGCAGTAGGAAAACGAGACTAAGTTATTAGAGACATACCATGTCCCAAGCAACCAGAAACAATCTGGGAAAAGACAAAAGGGGCAAAAAAATGTGTAAAGGGTTAAGAAGAAGCTGCGTGCACTTAAAGTGGCCTCTTCTCCCTTCCTCCACCTCTGCTCTCCCATCAGTGCGAGAGTTCCCCTTCCTCCGGGGGAAGGGAGGGATCGGCGTTATCTCCAGGGCTTAACCGCGTCAAGTTTTGTTAGTTGAGAACTTTAGAATAAAGAGTCAGAACTTCTTCCAACTTCCCACCCGCACATGCTCAGAGAATGAATCCAAGCGGCTGCAGGAGAGACCTAACGCGAGGAGAGCCTAGCCCGCCATCCTACCAGGCAGAGGTGTTTAACCCCTTCGTTGGCCAGCCAGCTCCTCCAGGACACGGCCATGCCGCCCGCCCCGCCGCGCTGCGCTGTGTGCCGGCCGGCCGAGAACCCGCGGGCGGCGGCCGGGGCAGCGGCTGCAGTTGTGCGGCCTGCGGGGGGGCCGCTGGGGACGGAGGGTCAAAGATTGAGTGGAAGCCAGAAGGCCGGCGCGCTGCCAGCCCGGGCGGGGTCTGCGCCCCAGCTCCCACCCGCGGCGGGTGTGCCCTGCCCACTCCGCGGCGCCGACCTCGCGCTCCGCAGCCCGGGCTGCCCCCGTCTGCCCCGCGCTCCGGCTCTTTGTCTGGGGCGAGCCTGTTGTGGCGGCTGCTGCTCAGGATGTCCCGGGTGGGAAGTTGGAGGCGTCCCCGCAGTCTCCGGCCCGCCCTGCCCAGGTCCGAAAGGCCGACGAAAATGGGGAGAGAGCTCCTCTTCTACAAGTGGAGACCCTCGCCGCCCCCTCGCGCGCACGCACACACACACATACCTAGTTCTTTGGGGTTAGACTGCTTACCCCGAAAAAAAAAAATTCCACTTAAAGAGCCTTGTAAGGAAATTTGAGCCGGAAACAGCCCATTGTGAGGTAGAGTCCCCCTTCTCCCGCCCACCCTCAGCCACGTATTCCATCCACAAAGAACGCCCCTGCCCAGCCCTTACCTGAAGCCTCCTACTACCCCATCCCATATGATATGAGCCTTTAAGACATCGCTGAATAAAAAGTGCTCAGAGAGTTGATGGTTAAAGCTGAAGCCCTTCTCAGGGGCTCTAGGGAAGCCCAGATTGACTACATTTAAGAATGTGTTTTACTACCTAGTTTTATTCAGAATCTGTTTAGTAAGAGGAAGGCTTTGAAACATGTATCTGGGGCCTTCTGAAGGACGATAAGAGTGGAATTGACACGGGAAAGTTATCTAAGTTACAATGCACATAAGCATTATGGTGGAGAAAAGTGAGTATATCACTCATATAGGAGAATGTCTGATGCAAAACAGGTGTCCAATAAAGATATATTAACCCAAGAACTTCCCTAAATTGAACAACTAACAAGTGTCAGAAAGTTTCCCACTAGTAGGCTAATCCTGTGGCTTTCAAGCTCCCTTCACCCCATCCACCTACACTCCCCCCCTTTTTTTTTTTAAATAAAATACATTTTACAACATTGGCCATAGAATGTAACTGAAGTAAAAATATCATAAAATCATAGGTCCCTGGGGCCAGCAGATGGCATAGTGGTTACATCACTTGACTCCCACATAGTTGACCATGGTTCGAGTCCCAGACCAGGTGGCTTAAAACTCACACCAGGCATGTGTGCACATGTACCCATAATCCTGAGAATGGAATAGAAGAGCAGGGATTGCAGTGTGGCAATCACCCGGGGGGGGGGGGGGATTTCTTGCTTTCTATCTCTAGCTCTGTCTGGTGAGCACATATGTGGTATAGTAAAAATCTCTCTTAAAAAAGATTTTTTAAAAAAAAATCTTACTTCCCTTGGGCCAGCAGGTGGCATGGAAGTTAAGGTACTAGATGTCACAAGGCAGACAGTACAGTTGGAATTCAGTACCCCATGGGTTGAAAATCACATGAGGTACATGTGCATGTGTACCCAAAATCTGGGGAGGAGAGTGGAGGAGAAGAAATTGCTGTTTGTCTACCCCCTCTGGAAGATAATTTCTCACTTTTCCTCTCTTTCTCTGTCTCTCTCTGATGAGTGAGTGCCCTATAGCCAAAAAATTTAAAAAAAAAAAATTCATACTTCCCTTACTACATGCAATGTATTTAGCCCAACTAATTTAATGGTTATTACAACTCTCTGTTTGAAGAACTGGGATGAATCCATATCAAGTCCCAGTTAGATACAACACAACTTATAAATTATACTATGTTCTAATTGCCCACATGATAGCTCAAGGAGCAGGAAAATAGCACACCAAGACCCTAAAAAAAATGTCACCACTCGAGAATTTGGCAATGTGTCAAACTAGAACACATTGGTACTCCTAAAGACTTAATTTCAATAGGTGGGGGCAGAGGATATTAGTTCATAAAAAAATGTTTTTGCCATGAGCTAAGAAAAGTAAGACAATTAAAGAATAATAGAATAAACGACAATATATTAAGATTTAGATGTTTCCTAAACAAAAGAAAGACAAAAGACAAAAATAATGTATCCAACTCTTAGTATGCATGTATTAAGTGTTGGGTTTTGTCCTTGGTACTTCAAATATAAAATCTCAATTCTCATGTGGCTGTTAGTGCCCCCCTTTTTTTAAAAGAATTTTTAATTTAATTTTATTATTTATTTATTTTAATGTGATGAGAGAGAGAGAGGGAGTAAGGAAGCTTCAGGTCTGCGACTTGAAACATGGTCAGCCATGTGGGAGTCCAGTGCCCTCAACCTCCACACCACCTGCTGGCCCCCTTATTGTCTCATTTAAAAGATGAGAAAGCTGAGGCTGAAAAAATTTGGAAACTTGCTGGAGTTGGTGAAATGGGATTTTGCTTAACAACTTATAAGCAGGTACATTTGTAAAACCTTTCTGTAAAATGATAGAATGCTATCCAAATGTTGATTAATAACTATTCTTCATGGTTCTGTAAAAGGGTCTTGGGATCTGAGTGTTTACTTGTCTCATAAGGAAACCATACCACAAGACATTCCCAAGGGACAGAGCTACTGTTGTGTTATGCAGGAACTCTCATTAATGAGGTTCTGTGTGGTATAATTTTTGAGCCAGATTGTTTATGCAAGTAGCTACTCTCTTTGCCAACCTAGGTAAGGCTGAGCTTAAATGTAAGGAGGAGTTCTATAGCTCTCTCAATATTTCAAGTATCATAATGAAAAATCACACTTTTGCCAAGGAAAGATTTCACAAGAAAATTCAAATGACAAAGTACCTTTGTTCTTGGTTGAAATTGTGGCAACCTATTATTTACTACTTGGTAAATGTGGAAACTACATTGTTTTGTCTGTGGGTATGTGAAGAGTACCCTTGGAAGAAATTGGGTAAAAGTTTATACCTTTTCAGCTTGCTTTATTACTATACACCTTATGTTTCCACTCAGAGGCACACACCTTCCCATAAAGCTCTTCCTAACCCAGTTCCTATGCACACAGGTACATTCTTTGTATTTGTCATACCCTGTACATATAATCATTACTGTGTTTCCACATATTAATTATGTCTGTGTGTATGCTACTAATAAACTGAACTTCTTAGAGAAAAGGATCCTGTCCTAATTCAATTTTTATCCATGACTTAGCACAAAGCTTGACACGTAGTAGAAATATATACAATGTTCATGAAAATGACAGTGACAGTGGTTAGAATGCTCAGCATTCGAGTCCCGGACCCGGCGGCTTAAACTCTCTGCCCCGAGATTTTGTGGCTTAGACTCTAGTTAGCAAAAACCTCTTTTTTTCTGCCTTTCTTAGACTCCAAAAAATTTATTTTTTTTTCTTTAAATTTTGGTAACAGTTTTAGTATTTTTTTCTCTGAATTCTTTTTTTTTAAATTTACATTCATTCCCTGAGCATCATCACAACATACTAAATGTGGTTTCCCCTCTAGAGTAAACTGCATAGTGGCTTAATCATGCATGTTATCCTCCATAAAATTCCATTACTACTTTCATATATATATGTTTTTTTACCCCATGTCTGACCCTCTGCCCTATTCCACTCTCTTGTTACACTATTTCTGCTGTCTATAGTTGTCTTCAATTCCTTTTTGCCCAACATTTTGTTGACCACCCCATATCATAAGTAATCTAACTACTTTCAATAGCAAGTTCAGCTGGTGGTTTTAAGAAATGCAGTTTTGAACTGGTAAGGATATTTCCTTGAAACTTGAAGCTTAGAAACAGGTATTTTGTTTGTATTTTGTTCAAATAGTAGGTACATGAATCTATTGACAGCTGAAGACAGGATAAGAATCCTTAAAACCGGACAACAAAGCTTAGAAGAAAAGCAGCAATATCTTAGTCAAGTCACAGAATGCTGTTTTATCAGTTCAGACTCATGTACTTAATCTTTCTTCTGTTTCTGTTGAGGTACGATCTTCCACGTTGAACTCTGGGATATAATACTCAACTCCAGACTTTGTCCTTACAATTAAGTAGGCCATTTTCTTAGTTTTTGAACTCTTATTTCTGTGTGTCTGCATTTACTTTTACTGACATAGCACTCCCTTAAGAACTTCTTGGAGATCTGGTCTGGTGCTGGTAAATTCTTTCAGGTTTTGTTTATCTGGGAAAGTTCGTGTCTTTTCTTCCCAAATGAACGATAACCTTGCTGGGTACAGAATTCTCGGTTGAAATTGCTTTTCCCTTAATACTTTGAATATATTTTCCCATTCTCTCCTCGCTCGCATTGTTTCTGATGAGAGGTCTGCCATCAGTCTGATGGGATACCCTTTGTAGGTAACTTGCCTTTTTTCTCTTGCCAGTCTTAGTATCTTGCCTTTGTCTGTGGTTTTGGTCAATCTGGCTATAATGTGTCTTAGAGAAGATCTTCTTGGGTTGATTCTATTTGGGGTCCTCTGTATTTCTTGGGACTGAATCTTTGAGTGCCTCTCTAGGTTTGGAAAGTTTTCTTGCAGGATTTCATGGATTAGATTATCAATGCCCTTATGAGTCTCTTCACCTTCTGGGATGCCTATTATCCGGATGTTTGGATGTTTAATTGTATCTAGTACTTCTTGCATATTATTCTCAAATTTTGGGGCCATTTTCTCAGTCTTCATGGTGGATTTTTCTAGGCCAGCCATTTTCTCTTCTACATTAGAGATTCTATTTTCTGTATGATCTAGTCTGCTTTTAATACTTTCAAGGGAGATTTTGACTTCTTGTATTATAGCCTTCATCTCTAACAGTTCCATCTGATTCTTTTGTAAAGTATGAAATTCCTCTTTTAGATCTTGCATGAATTTCCTCACCTCCTGGAACTCTTCAACTCCTTTCTCCTTCCTCTTGAGCAGTTCCTTGTCTCTCTTCTCTTCCATCTCTGTTAGCTTTGCCATTATGAATGTTCTGAATTCTTTATCAGACATTTCCATGATTTCCATTGAACTGTCTGTAGATGAAGAGGAGCTATCCTTTTCCCTTGCGGGAGAGGTATTTTCCTGCTTCCCCATATTTCTTGTGGTCCTGCAGCGATTTCTAGTCATCTGGTGGATGGTCGGTTTCTTCCCAAACTTGGAAGTTCAATCACGTGAGTTTTGTATGCTGGAGGCCCAGTTATCAGTGGGACATCTTCCTTTCTCCCAAAATGGCTAGATCACAGGAGCCATGGAGCTGTCTGTCTCTTGGAGGAGGGCTGTTCTGTTCCCTCTGCCTCTCCACGTGAGTTTTGTATGCTGGAGGCCCAGTTATTAGTGGGACATCTTCCTTTCTCCCAAAATGGCTAGATTGCAGGAGCCATGGAGCTGTCTGTCTCTTGGAGAAGGGCTGTTCTGTTCCCTCTGCCTCTCCATGTGAGTTTTGTATGCTGAAGGCCCAGTTATCAGTGGGACATCTTCCTTTCTCCCAAAATGGCTAGATTGCAGGAGTCATGGAGCTGTCTGTCTCTTGGAGAAGGGCTGTTCTCTTAGACTCTAGTTTCTCACGTGTAATGTTCTATTAATATAAGATAAGTTTATGCTCAGCTTGATAACAACTAGAAAAGAATGAATGGACCAGGAACTCTTTTATGTGAATGTCACCTATGCCACAGGCCAGATGACATGTATCTAAGACAAGTGGGCACTTGTGTTAGTGTCCCAAGGTCACAGTCACATATTAGTACAGACTTTGCATCTTAAAACATCAGAAATTTATTGTCCCTAAGTTTCTAAGGCCAGATGTATAAAATCAAGAATACTAGATCAAACTCAAGGTATGGACAAGACCACAATCCTTCCTGAGGTGCTAAGGGAGAACCTATTCCTTGCTTCTTCCAGATTCTAGTGGCTACTGATCTGCCTGATTTATGGCTGCATGTCTTACAAGAGCATTTATGGTTGTATTAGGGCTCACCTGTATAATCCAGGATAATATTCCTAGCTCACAATTCTTATTTTACTCACATCTGTAAAGTCCCTTTTCCTTATAAACTTCTATTTACAAGTAGGTACCTAGGATCATGACCTGATATCTTCGATGGCTATTATTCAACCTATGATATCACCTAAATTAACTTAATTAATTTTAATCTTATTTCTCTCATTGAATATTCTAGCCAGCCCTAGAGTAGGGCTTTTCTTTTTTTTTTTTTTTTTTTTTTTTTTTTTTTTTTTTTTTTTGGCCAGAGGGCATGTGTATTCACTAGAGAAAGAGAGAGAGAGGAGAATGACCACCATGGGAATGGTCACACACTATCCCTTCTCCTCCACTTCTCCCTCATTTTGGGATTTTGGGCACACACACACACACATGCCTGCATTGTCTTCCAAGCCACCAGGTCCAGTATTCAAACCATGGAGTCAGCCACATGGAGTCCAGCCACCTTAACCACCACTTCACCAGCTGGTCCCTAGAGTAGGATTTTTTTCGTTCTTCTTCTTTTTTTAAAAAAAAATAAAGTCACCATAAGGAATAAAAGTTTGAGACTCCTAATTACCATTTCTATCAAAAAGTCAAAGATTATAGACCAAGAAGTATCTTTAGTAGAACTTGGTAAGATTTCTTAACCTTTGTGACTTGATTGAGTTTACCATTTTTATTATCCCATATCTAATGACTAGGAGAATTTATTATTAAAACTCAATGGAAAGGGCTTGGATGTTTTTCTTGGAAATAGAAAACTAGGAAAACTCCATCCTGCTAACAGCATAACTGATATAGGACATTAAAAAGAAAAGAAAATAACACCATGTCCCTGAGGCCCTTGATGAGGAAAAGGGTCTACCAAGGAAACGGTAAGAAGTGGTCCAAAGACTTAACATTCATAAGTCTGAGGACAAGTTCCAGACAGTGACTCATTGTCATTTTTATACAAAAACAAGTGTAGACCATCATCTGATTCAGTCCTCCAGGAATGTCTACCATTCACTCACATGGCTAGGTCAGCTCCTTGAGAAATGAAGAAGTTGAAGAGGTTCTTATCCCCTCAAGGACCAGATACTTTGTTGAAAAATGAGGCTTACAAATATGAAGGCAATTTAAGAACTCCAGGATGAAGATGTTTTGTGGAACCTACTGAATAAAATTGAATAGTAGTGAGCTTCAGTTTAGAATTGCCCTATACAAAGCACTGTTTTAAATTTCTGGACTTAGTAGTCCAGTAAAATTTTGTTTCAAAAGAAAGAGGTACAGCAATTACTGCAAAATGTATATGTATATCAAAACATCAAGTTCTACACATCAAATACATATAATTTTAATATAATAATATTTCATTAAAGCTGTTAAAAATGGGGGAAAACAGACTAATCATTTTTTTTGCTGTAATTACAATTTAAAAGATTAAAATAACTAAAATACCATTCAGTTCCATATTAATTAAAGAAAATTAAATTTTTCCTTTCTTCTACATCACTCACTCAACTTCGGGATTTGGAGCACACAAGCCCATGTGTGACATGACATGTTCCTGGTGTCTTTCTCAAGCCATCAGGTCTGGGTCTTGAACCATGTAGTCAGTCACATGAGATCTAGCTACTTATCCACCAAGCCATGAAGCTGGCCCCCCAAATTTATTTTTTTACCAAGAAAAAAAATATTGTAAGAAATACTGACTACTTTGAGCTTCTATAAAAATTCATTAATTCTCTTTCTCTTTTTCATTTTATAGCAGTCTTACTATTTTTCATTATTTGATTCTCAAATCTCTTTTACAAGATGGGCCATGCTTTTCTTCATCCCACTTTTGTGTCTGAGGGAAGTGAGGCACATGTATGCTAACTAACTTTCCCAAGGTAACCATGTGACTGAGTACTAGAGTCCCAGGAGCCACTATCCTGGCTCCTTCATCTACATTATGCCACAGTGTTGAGCCAAGACTTTCACATGTTCTGAGTTTTAATGCTCAAGACCACAAATGCAATCAGTGGTGGTTGGAACATCTCCTCAGTCATCCCAGATGTGGAAGGATTTCCCAGTGGGCCTTGTATGCCAAGACAGTGAACACTCTCAAGTCATTCTTCCATCTACTATTTGTCCTTTCTCTTATATAAAATATCTTGAACACAGCCATTAACAGAATAATTCCTGAATATTTGTGTAATTTTCTTATGCTTAAATTCTTGAACAGAAGTGTCCTAGGAAGCCAAAAAATATTCTTGACACCTGAGTTCACATTCTGATTGCATCCTCCAACAGCTTTGAAATATGAGGAAAGAAGACTGATCTTTTCTAGTCTCAGTCCTCCTATTACAGTCCTCCTATTACACTCAAACTATTAGAACTCATGTTAAATGACAGGAATTTTGAGTCATGAAAACATTAGACTCAGAAGAGACTTTGGAGATCATTATAAGTTCCACTTAATTCATTACAAAGGAAACCGAAGCCCTTTTCTCAGTATTTTGAGCTCAGCAACACACTCATGCTACTGGGGTTTTGCACAGCTTGATAGATTGTGTAATATTTATACATTATTGATGAGTGTATGTAATTAAATTATGTAATTATGTCTGCTCTGCCATAAATTGTGAACTTCCCAAAGTCAAATATCATGTCTGTTTTGTTCATTCTTACTTTCCCAGAACGAAGCACAGTACTTGGACCATGAATTGGTGCTCACTATTTGGTTTAAGTGAAAGAAATAAGAGCCAGGAGGAGAATCCAAATTTCTCAACTTCTAATAATTATTTCTCCTTCCTTCCTTCCTTCCTTCCTTCCTTCCTTCCTTCCTTCCTTCCTTTTTCTTTCTTTTTTTTTTAAGGTTTTTGCCATAAGGCACATGCATTCAATGAGAGAGACAGAGAGAGGGAAAGTGAGAAATTGTCCAAGGGGAGACAGCCACACCACAGTCCCTTCACCTCCATTCTCCCCTCAGGCTTTGAGCACACATGCAATCCACCTGGTGTGAGTTTAAGCCATGGGTCCGTAACTTGAACTGTGGTCGGCCATGCAGGAGTCCAGTACCTTAAACCACCATGCCAACTGCTGGTTCCTGAAAATTTTCTTTCTTTTTTTTTTTTAACTTCTTTTTTTTTAATTTATTTTTTTTATTATTATTTTTTGTATATACTTTCAATCATATTGTTTGGCTTACAATGAGAACATTTTGATATGTGAACATTTCTCCCCAGACCCGTTGATTGACAGATAGATCTGAAAATTTTCTTTCTACACTGATAAGATATTCTGTGCTTCTGTCGTCTATTCCTAAAACATATCTTGTTTTCTCACATATCTATCCATGTGTGCATGCTATTTTTGCTTCATGGCACAACCTACCTGGTGATGCCTAGCCTCCAAACTCAGGACAAGCATCCTTTCCTCTTAGAAGTCCATACAGACTTCCCAGCTAGATCAGAAACCTCTTCTTTGTGAGCCTGTATCCACGGTATGCTGCTTTCTCTCAGAGCAGTTACCATGCAGTTTGTTGGTGCATTTTATAGGCTGTTTCTTCAACTAGACTATGAGTACTTTGAGGACAAGAAATGTTTCTTTATTACTTAGAGCCTAGTACATAGTAACTAATCAAAATATATTAAAAGAACAAATGAATGAATGATGAATGAGTGAATAAAGGCCTGGCATACAATAACAGACTGGGTTATTTTTAGAACGAACACTCAGTACTCACCAAATTTTATTGTAGTTTCTCTAAGTGTAGCAAAGGTTTTAGGCTAGAATTTGTTTGCCAACAAGTTTAGGAATAAGAAAGGGGAAAAATAAGAAAAGCTGGATTTTTGCCTTGTCTGTCTCCTTAGCAATTTCCCATGAAACTTCAGCCAAACTTCTTTCCTACTCTTTAAGAATTTTAGGCTGGAGACTTCAAAGTATTTTCTGTTTACATTTTCATTCTCACAACTGACTCACTCTTACCTATGTTGATACAATAGCTTAAATGTTCCTGATACTAGTGCATATCATGCTACATAAAATATATGGTTTGTCTATCATTATCCCATGAAAAAATGGAGCCCTTGAATCCAAGGAGAGTGTATAATTCATCTTTGCAATCCCAGGGCCTAGCACGATACCTTGCTCATATTTAATCAATGGCTATTTAAAAAACAACGTAATGCTTATATATGTCTCTTAAATTATTTATTATTCTAAATCCAGAACTTGATATTGTGTTTTGTTAAAAGAAAAACTATTTTAGGGATTAAATTCTATTAAAATGGTAAACTACATACATCATCCTGGGTGTAGTATCTGCACATCAGATGTATGGGTGTCATATTTCATCACTGTTCTTCCTGAGGATTCACCCTTGCCCCCAAGTAACATATTCAATTAGGCATAGCTTCTATTATCAGGGGTATTTTCTTTGTAAAATTTTAGTATAGGAGCAAATGTTAAAAAGGAGAATTAGGGAACAGCAGGTGAAATGGCGGTTAAGGCACTGGACTCCACATGGCCTCCACAGTTGGAGTCCTAGTCCAAACAGCTTGAAAATCACACCTTGTATTTTAGGGTTCTACATTCTTGTTTTACTATTAAAGCGTTTGGTGAGAAAAAGAAATTTTGCATCCTTAATTTTCTCTTTTTGTCTTTTTAAAAGTTTTTTTGTCATATGGCACAAGTGTTGGCCAGGGACAGAGAGAAAGGACAAGTGAGAAATCACCCTACAGGGGGGATGGATATGCTAAAGTCCCTACTCCTTCATTTTCCTCTTGGAATTTTGGGCATGTATGCACACATACCCAGCATGTTTTTTAGGCCACCAGGTCCAGGACTCAAACCGCAGAATTGGCCATGTGAGATTTTGTGCCTTAACCACTTCACTACCTGCTGACCCCTTAATTTCTTTTTACCTTCTTTCCAGGTACCATTAATTCTTAATCTGGAATTTTTTTTGATTCAGACTCCTATGGAAGGCAACACCATGCCTCCTTTAGTCTTCCATAGTCTTTTGTTAAAATTGACATTTGCTCAATTCTGACACTGTGATGCAACTATGTGCTACCCGAAAATCTCCAAATCAATGGAATTTGACTTAGGATAGCACAACCTGCAAATAGTCTCTCATTCTGTTCTTCTTACTTTTTTTTTTTTTTTCTGTTTTAGTTTTGCTATAGGGAGCATGAGCTCCCCAGAGAGAGGAAGGGAGGGTGAGGAAAAGTGAGATATCACCACCCTAAGGGGGATGGCCATGCCACAATGACTTCTACTCCAGTCTCCTCTTGGAATTTTGGGCATGCATGCACATGCACCTGGTATGAGTTTTCAAATTGCCTATCCAGGACTCGAACCACACAGTCAGCCACATGGGATCTAGCGCCTTAACCTCCACAGTTTCAGCTGGATCAGAGCTGCCTATCTTGTGCTTACTTGCCCCGGCCTCTCTTTCAGTCAGGACTAGGTACTAACTAAGTTTCTGCAAGTGGGATGTGAGCAGAAGAAATGTGTATATCCGTATTACAAGGGAAATAGCTTGCAATTTAGTTTTGTTTTTCTCACTTCTCAACAGGTTGAAAATATGCTTTAAGCATAAATCTAAGGACAATATAAGAGAGATAATGAAGAAATAAAATACTGAAAATTGGGTGACCTAGTGGCTAAGCCATTGCAGCCCACCTATATATGGCTTAGTTTTTGACTGTTATGAGAGAAAGAAATAAAATTCTGCTTCATTCAAGGCACTATACTTTAGACCTCAGCTGCTAAACTTGCACTCCATTATTACAGAAATTGTTGCCTAGAAGTGGGGTACAGCCATCATAAATAACAAAAACGAATGGCTTTAATTCAGCACATTAATTGGCAGGTAGAAAGGACTGTACAGGCTAGAAAGTGAAGGCCCTGAACACATCCATTCCAAAGCATGCAATATGAACCTATTCCACATTATTACCAAGTTGGTGACAGTAGAAGAGCAAGATAAAAAAAACACAATGTCAGGTTTTTGGTGTATATTGCCTGTTATTGGCATAGGGCAGGCATCACCATGCCTAATTGGCTGCTACTTGAAACTTCCAGCAAAATGCTACAAAAGATATGAGGTAAAATTAGGCAAGAAAAGCCCATTTGCAAATAGACATGGAAGGGACTGCAGCTCTGTTAACAAAAGGTCTCTCTGCCTATTATTTGTAATTTAATACATTGAGTGTCCATTAATTCAGGACTTTAGAAAGTGGAAAAGCTAACTGTGTCTATATCCCAAGGAGCATGAGAAGAGATTGCCCCTGGTCCAGGTGGTGGCACAATGGTAATGCAACTTGACCCACATGGGAAAGTTCCTGGGTTTGAATCCAGGACTTCCCTGAGGACGCTATGCTAGGTACCCTCATGTGTCTTTGATCCAAATCGGCTGAGACTGTGGGTGGATTGCAGGAGAATGCACACTCTTTTTCTCTCAGAAGAGAGGAAGGAAAAAAGGAGGGAAGGAAAAGAGGGAGAATCGTTCTTCAAAGTCAGCCCAGAGGTAAAACAGCTGATATTGTTACAGAAAGAAGAGAGAATATGTGAAAAGCCAATGAACAAAAAGGGCATCTATAGGCTCTAGAAAGTATGTCTAAAAGATGTCTTTGGGTGTGCTTACTCCACATGGAAATAATTCGAAGTAAATAGTCAAGAATCCTACTGATGAAAGGATTTTGATTGTCACAGAACCGCTAAGCTTGGTATACAAGAGCCTAAGTTGTCAGATCTCTAGCACAAAATCTCATCCCCCAAAGCTGCACTAGAGAGAGCACACTCCCTTTTGCCCCCTTCTGCTGTGGAAAGTAGACAAGGAAGAACCTTCCAAATGCGAGGTCCAAGCTGCAGGGGAAGATGCACAAAGAAAACACATCCCAAGAGTGGATCTAGTTTGGTTAACCCAAGGAACTAAGCCCACCAGCAGGATGGAGAATATTCACAACCCCCACCCAGGAGACTTTTAACACTGAGTGTGGACTGAAAAAGGCTGTGTGCTTTCTCGTTTTTACATTTGTGAATGAGTGTGTTTACTGCAGTCATCCTATCCCTACTCCACCATTACATCTGAGGCTAGGGCAGGCATGAAGCTTGTGATCAGTGATGCCAGTTCACAAGCAAATGCTTCTAGATCTGATAAGAAACACTGCATGTCACTTCAGTCCTGCCTTTGCAGCGGCAGCAGTAACCGGGATTGTAGGTAGACTCTGCTAGAGAAGGTTTGAGTGTATTTGGGAAATTGAGAGAGTCTGGTAAGTGTCTGTGGTTATTCCTTCTCCCCTAGTTCACCTAATAAAACCCAAGAAGCTTTACTTGAATATGTAACTGCCCAGCTAGACACTACATTTCCCAGTCTACTTTACAGGCAGCAGTGAGTATGTGACCCACTTTTTTTTACTATCCGGTTAGTAGAAGTAAGGTGTTAAATCTTCTAGTCACATCTATTAAAGAGGAGATTGCTCACATTTCAGTTCCTCTCTGTACCATATCATCGAACTGAAACAAAAGTGTGCTAATGAGCTATCGCTGACCAGACAAAGGGGACCATGCTCTAGGAGATAGTGAGCAACTCCGTAGGAGAAGCTGGGTCCCCCGATGACCTCCTGGAGTAAAGTTCACTGTTAGTCAGGATTGGATGGACTCCTGTAAGGGAAAACAAACAAACAAAAAAACCTACCACCTTGATTCTACTAAAAACTACCACCTTGATGATTCTACTATATTTTTTGGAGTTTTCTGTTAGAGTAATTTAGTATATACTCTTATGGTGATAATTTAATTATAAAAATAAAGAATGATACTAGCAGGTGAATGGTGGTTAAGGTGCTAGACTCCCACATAGCCAACCGTGGTTTGAGTTCCAGACCAGGAGGCTTGCTTTCTCACATTCCCTCTCTTTTTCTTTCTCTCTCTGGTGAGGGCACATGCCCTATAGCAAATTAAATAATAATAAACAAAATTTAAAAATAAGTCCTTTGAAAAATAAAGATTAAAAAATGTATTGATACTGGTAAACACAACCATATTAATATTCTAAATATTTCCATCACATCTTACAATACTGATAAAGCAAGGGCTGTATCTTAATTTTCATATCTTAGCATGAACAAATTGCCTAGCACGGTAATAAATCGATATTTTTCCATTAGTTAGTAAAATAATTCACATATTGACAATAGCAACGTAAGAAAACTTGCATGATTCATTTTTTGTTTTGCTTTGTTTTTGCCAGAGGGCACAGATGCTTACTGGAGAACGAAGGAAAGTGAGAAATCACTCCCCTTGGAAAATGATCACACTCCAATCCTGTCTCCTTCATTTCTCCCTCCTGTTGGGATTTTGAGCACTCCTGCACACACACCTGATGTGTTTTTCAAGCCGCTGGGTCTAGGACTCAAACTGTACCATTGATCATATAGATCCAGCTGCCTTAACTACCATGCCAAAGGCTGGCCCAGTTATTTTTACATGAACATTAATTCTGCCTTCTTTACCGATTAATTGTGGTCATTTCTCTAGTGTCTAGCTCTGACCCTTCTCATCAAGACTTGAACTGAATTGTTACTCATCATATCTATCCTATCCCAGTGAAAAATGCCCTTGATCTCTACTTATTTGTCCTAGAACATTTTAATCATTTAATTCATTAGCTAATTAATTATTTTGAGAGAGATTTTTGCTATAGGGAGCATGTGCTCACCAGAAAGACAGAGAGAGAGAGAGAGAGAGAGAGAGAGAGGGAGAGAGAGAAAGCAAGAAATCATCCAATCATCCCCCAGAAGGGATGGCCATGCTGCAATCCCTGCACCATTCTCCTCTTGGGATTTTGGGCATGCACATGTGCCCAGCATGAGTTTCTAGCCAGCAGATCTGGGACTCGAATCATGGTCAGCCATGTGGAAGCACAGTAATGTAACCATTATCTCATCTGCTGATCCCTTCACTCATTTATTTTAACAGCAGATTTTTGAGTAACAACAGTAGACTAAGTGTTTGCTTAAAGATGTCATTGTTAGCAGAAAATTTTAAAACACCTCTTTGTATTTTTAGAGTCCTGTAGACAAATTTTCAAGTCACAAATTCTATACCACAATGCAGTACTTCTAAATATTATGAGAGTACACAGAAATAAGTCCCCAAATAATCTCTCCCACACAGATTTAATTTAAACTAGGAAAGAGTCCAATTCTATTTGTGATAATGATCTGAGTGGCAATACTCATTAACAAGGTATCTAATGGAATATAAACAAGGCATATGACAGAGAACATTGAAACAGTATAACTGTACCACAATATTCAACACAATGGAAGAAAAAAACTGTCATTAATTTTCCTACTGATAATCAAATTACAGTTTCTCCCAGCACACACTGGATATGGTATTATTTTCCTCAGTGATTAAGAAAATCAAGATGTGAAATTGGAAATGTTATGTTAGAAAGACAATCTGATATACTGGACAGAACAATGAATTGGCAGTTAGAAGACCTGGGTTTTACTAAATCCGGGCTCTGTCACAAAATTTAGTATTAATTTTGACAAGTAATTTCTCCATTCTAAGCTTCAAGTTCTAAATTTATAATATTAGTGGACTGGGCCAGCTGATAACGAAGGTGTTTTCTAGTTCTAGAGTAGAAAAGCTATCCCATAATATCCCATAAAATCTTATCTAACACACATTGAGAAATACACTTTGTTAGATATCATTTTGTATCAAAGCTGATATAAATGGCCACTAGAGACATGATCCCTATTATTCTGGAACACATAAATAAGTGGAAAGACAGAGACTATGTGAATAACAATTCATAATGGGAAGTGCCCCCATAAAGGCTAGACAATGTTGTGAAATAGAAAATACGGGGCTAGACAATGACAGTGAAAATGCAGCAGAACTCATACAGAAAACGTCCTGGGTTTGCATCCTGGGGCCTCACTGGGCACAAGTGCACCGCACATGTGCATGATCCAGGCTGGCTGGACTCGGGGTAGATGGTGGTGTGAAGATCCTGTCGGGGGTGCCTGCCTCTCTGTCTCTCTCTCCATCATAGAAGGAATAAATAAATATACTTAAAAAATAGAGTGAAATATGGGACCAGCAGTTAGCGTAATGGCTATGTCGCTGGACTCCCACGTAGTCGACCACAGTTCACGTCCCGAACCCGGTGGCTTAAAACTTACGCCGGGCGCATGTGCGTGCGTGCCCAAGATCCCGAGAGGAGAACGGAGGAGAAGGGATTGCGGCGTGGCCATCCCCCCTGGGGGGGTGATTTCTCGCTTTCTGTCTCTATGTCTCTCTCTGTCTGTCTGGCGAGCACACGCGCCCTATAGCAAAAAAAAAAAAAAAAAAAAAAAACTCTCAAAAAAAAAAATAGAGTGAAATAAAACAAACCTGAGTCTACAGTGCTAGGGAATTATCTCTGATTCAACATATTTTAGCTGTTTTCTAAAGGACAGTAACCAGACACACACATGAGTGGCAACAGAAGGGACACCCAGGCAGAGGAATTAGCATGAACCTCGGCTGTGCTTTCAGAGAGCCCTTGGCCCTAGTAGGTTGCTGAGAGCAAGTGAGTGCAGCTGGGACCCAGTTCCACTTTCTCTAGAAAGTGCTGCAAAATGAGACTGGAGAGGGGAGCAGAGTCCATACATTTGGAGACTTACAGACAAATATATTATGAATTTTTTTCCTTTACTTTTACTTTTTTCATTTTGTTTTCTTTTATACATTCAATCACATTATTATTTGTCTTGCAAAATGGCACAAAGAAATGTGGCATTATCTGTTGAAGATATTTTGTAGTTTTATCAACTGTACTAGGGAGAAATATTCACCTGTTGAACTATCCATTTTATATTATGAATTTTGGACTCTGTACAATGATATATAGGAAGAGGTACAAGGGTTTTAAGTAAAGACGTGATGATCAGTTTTGCTTTCAAAATACCTTGGAAGCAAGTATATATAGGGGAGACCAGAGATGGTTCCAGCAAATAGTTCAAAGAAAGTTAAGACAGAAACAAATGCATAGAGGGGCCAGCAGTTGGTGTTGTGGTTAAGGCATGGGACTCCCACGTAGTCGTCCATGATTTGAGTCCTGGACCTGCCTCACATCAGGCACATGCATGTGTGCCCAAAATCCCAAGAGAAGAGTGTAGGAGAAGGAATAGCATCATGGTCATCCCCCATGGGGATGATTTCTTGCTTTCTGTCTCTCTGTCTCTCCAGTGAACACACATGCCCTATAGCAAAAGAATCTCTCTGAAAAAAAAAAAAAAAAAAGAATATAAGGAAGAGAGAGAGAGATGCCCCACATTTAGAAACTAGAATTGACCAAAATTGTGATTAATTTGGAAATTAGTGTTGAAGAAGTATTAGGTATCAAAGATAATTTCATATATTTTATATTCAATTGATAGTCTAAATCCTATTGTGAATTATATATCAGAATATTTGTATATTTTGAACTAGTTCCAAAGTATAATTCACCATACCTTTAAATACAGGTTGTACTCTTTGGGCATCTCCAATTTCAGAGAATTTGTTGCATTTTTTAAAAAGATAGTTGTTTCTTTGGACAATACTGGGTATTAGAAAGATCCTCCTGAAATGCTGTCAAAATCCTTTGGCTTTACTTACCTCCTTAATTTTCCTGTCTTACTTCTGAACCCTAAAGTAACAAAAAATACAGTGCATTTCTCCCTGCCATGGGAACAGTTCAAACATGTCAAGGTGGCTATCACCTGTCATCTTTCTTTCTCCCTCCGCTTCGTTTACACACCCCGTTTCTTCCCCCCAGGCCAAGTGTAGGCATTCCTGTTTTCTTTCCTCAATTACTTTTTGTTAACTGTTACCCATCTTTTGGGTTTCAGATGAAGAACTTCCTTCTTTGAGAAGCCTAACAAAGGAAGATTGGGCCCTCTTATCATAAACTCCTGTATCATTTGACTTTTCTTTTTCAGAGAACTTTTTAAGCTAGAAATCATGCATGTCTGGCTTCCCTGTTAGACACAAAGTCCATTAAGAGATTGGGTCTCAAGGAGAAAAGACAAACAAAATCACTGGCTATACAGTGATTATACTCTGAAATGGATCCTTTTTTAAAAAAGCAAACAAACATAAAGATAGAAACAGTATAAATAATAATAAAGGAGAAAATGCTTGCTAGAGAATAACAAGGGAACATAACTTTAGAGGGAATGTGAAGATCAGGAAAGGCCTCTCAAAGAACCTGATAGTTGAGGTGAGACTCGGTGGAATAGAATTTAGTTAGGTGAAAAGTTGAGTCAAATATACTGTACAAAGTGAGGGCAGCATGGAAGAAGGAAGAGAAGGAAGGAAATAAGTATAAATATATCTTGCACCATATGTAAATATTAACTTAAAATGGATCACAGACCTAAATGGAAAACCTATTTCTAATAAAACTTCTTGAAGTAAATATAGAAGAACTTCCTTATATTCTTGAGTTAGGAAAAATTACTTAAATACAACACCAAAAGTGTTATCTATAAAAGAAAAAATATTAATAAATTAGAGCTCATTATGGGCCCAGCAGTTGGCATAATGGCTATGTCGCTGGACTCCCATGTAGTTGACCGCCGTTTGAGTCCTGGACCCAATAGCTTAAACTCACGCAGGGTGCCTGTGCGTGCGTGCCCAAGATCCCGAGAGAAGAATGGAGAAGGGATTGCAGTGTGGTCATCAGCCCTGGGGGGTGATTTCTCACTTTCTATCTCTCTGTCTCTCTCTCTCTCTGTCTTTCTGGTGAGTGCACACACCCTATAGCAAAAAAAAAAAAAAAAAAAAAAAAAGTCTCAAAAAAAATAGAGTTTATTAAAATACAAAACTTCCCAGGGCCAGCAAGTGGCCTAAGGCACTGGAAACCCACATGTTTGACCATGGTTCGAGTCCTAGACCCAGAAGCTTGAAACTCATGCAGGGTGTGAATGTGTGTGTGCCCAAAATCCCAGGAAGAAAATGGAGGCGAAGGGATGCAGCATGGCTATTTCACCTACGGGATGATTTCTTGCTTTCTCTCACTCTGTCTCTCTGGCAAGTGCACATGCTCTAGAGCAAAAATCTCTTTCTCTTAAAAAAAAGAAAGTGTGTGTGTGTGTGTGTGTGTGCATGTGTGTGTGTGTGTGTATGACTTATGTTTTTCAAAAGACAATGTTAAAAGAATGAAAACAGAAACCACACACTGGGAGAAAGTTTATGTAACTCCTGTATCTGACAAGGACTTGTATCAAAAATATGTAAAAGATCTTCAAAACTTAATGGCAAGAAAACAAATAGCATAATGAAAAATGCACAGATACTTTATCAAAGAAGACACGTGGATAGGAAATAATCATGGGAAAAGATACTAAACACCATCATGCCTACTAAGAAAAAGTACATGAAAACTATAATGAGAGACCACTACATACTTATTGGAATGGCTAAGATGAAAAAGACATTAAACAGTATTCAGAAAACAGCAGTAGAGTCATCTATACAATGCATTACTGTTCATTGAAAAAAAAAAAAAGGAATGAACCCCTGATATATAACTACAGATCAGATTCTTTTTTTTTTTTTTTTTTTTTTTTGAGAGGTTTTTGCTATAGGGCGCGTGCGCTCGCCAGACAGACAGAGAGAGACAGAGAGACAGAAAGCTAGAAATCACCCCCCAGGGGGGATGGTCACGCCACAATCCCTTCTCCTCCGTTCTCCTCTCGGGATCTTGGGCACGCATGCACACGCGCCCGGCGTGAGTTTTAAGCCACCAGGTCCGGGACATGAACCGCGGTCGACTACGTGGGAGTCCAGCGACATAGCCATTACGCTAACTGCTGGTTCCCCAGGTCAGATTCTTAAAATAACTTTCCTGGGTGAAAGAAGCCAGACCTAAAAGAGTATGTTGTACGATTCAATTTTAATAAATGCCTTAAAAATATAAGCTATTTTCTACAATATATTGATAGAGAATAGATGGGTGACTTCTTGTGGATGGGGGTGGGTTGAGATACTAGGGAATGGCAAGGAGGCACTGCACAGCAGAACAAGGAATCCCTTAGCAGAGATGAATATATCCATCCAAATGGAATTAAATAAATAAATAATTCTTTTTAAAATATTATGTGTGTGTGTATATAAGCAACTAAGTAACTTTTTGCTAAAAACTATCCTTATGTCTATCCCATGCTACAATTCAGGATCCCAAATGGATACAATCAATTATTACACTAGAAAATCTCTGTGTAATCTGCTTTATTATAAATATTTTCATTTAGTCTTTTATTTTCTACAGTGCCCAACTTAGTACTTTGCACATGGAAAACACTAACTGCTCCATAGCTAAATTCAGGAGAGGTAAGTTCTAGAAGGAATTACTTTGTTTATCCCCAAGGAAAGCAGTGATGGGACTTCAAAAACAAAAAGAATTTCCTAGGGGAAAAAAAGAGTCTGTTCTATTCAAAGTTCTGAGCATCAGAAGGAATGAGAAGTAAAACCCAAAGAGTTAATCATTTTCTCTCAGCTAAACCAATTCAAACCTAGTATCTGTCTTCATAGTTTACATAGAGGGAGATTTATTTTTATACCAGGCATCCATTCATTGAGAATGTATACAGCCAGGAAGATCAAATAAACATGCTTTTAAACATGGTCTAATGTGAAAACTATTGGTATGCAAATTGACCTTTCCCTAATCCCCAAGATATTATAAGATAAAGCATCATAATAACATGTTATTTTATAAGCCACCTAGTGCAAACCTTCATATAGACAAACAAACATGTTCAGAAGTTGTTTTCCCAAGGTCCCAGAGTTGGGTCGTCTGTCTCGTGGGTGTGTTACACCATATGAGGAGCACTAGGTCTGAACAAGTGCTGTTCTGTGGCTGACCCAGAGGCAGAAAGCCCAGGGCAGAGTGTAGGTTTTGTTCAGAGCTTGCCAATATGCTTGATGGGGATTTCAGTAATCAGTACCTATGAACTTCTGTTCTACTGTAGCATCTCTAAGGAGATGTGTTTGCACGCTTTATGTTTATAATGTGCTCAGAACTAGACCGGATTCTAACCACTGACATAAGACATCATATCATGTGACAAACTACATGTCATAGATTCTCTTATTCTTGGAGCTGGCCATAGATTGCCCACATAGGGTCATTTCTTTAGGAAAGTATGTAAGGAGGAAATCATGGAGAGATGAAGGGAGTGAAGAAAACTAATATTAAATGAGTTCCTACAATATCCCAGGCTCCTTGCCAGGTCTGTGATAGACCTTATGTTTTGTAGTACTCACAACACACCATAAAGAAGCTGTTATTAACCTGTTTGCAGGCTGAAAAATGGAGGGTCTGAAAGGTTATGCTACTTTTTAAGTTCACAAAGCAACAAAGTGACAGAGTTGTTATTCCAACCCAGGGTTCTATAACTATAAAGACTTTCTACTATATTATAAAGGCTTCCAGACAGAAAGACCCAGTAAAATCGCAGAAGGTATAGAATTGATATTTTCATATTATTGAGAAAACATAATTCCGATCAAAGTTCAGATCATGACATCGCTGAGGACTTCATGAAGGCATGTCTCTTATACTGTTTTTACTTTTTTGTAAAATGATAAATGTCATGATTCTATTCCTCGAAAAAGAAATAATAGAATCTGAAACAATAAGCCAAATATATTTGTATAGAATAAATCATTCTGAGCAAACCTAATTACTTTTTTTCCTTCCAACAGAATTGCCTGGCTGGAAGATAATGGAAGCACAAAAGAAGCAATATATCTTGATTACTAATATAACAGATAGCGTCTCTTTGACATTAACTGGCACAATTAATTAAGAAATAGTCTCAATCTAGAATAAAAATGGGCTTCACAGAAACAAAAGGGCAATGTCATATACACTCAGGGGCCAATGCTGGCTGCCTGTCTGCGCCGGTCTGCACAAGTGCCATTGATAATGGTACTTGTCAGGGCAGTGGTCCTCTGGAACGCCAAAGCAGACGAAGCCTCTGTCAGTGTTGGCTCTGCTTATCTAGGAGACCCCACTTGCAGTAGATCAAGATAAAAGTGGAGAGCCACCAGGAAGTTAGATGAAGGGGCCAACAGGTGGTGTAGTGGTTACAGCATTGGACTCCCACATGGGCCACTATATGGTTCAAGTCTTTGACCCGCAGCTTGAAAATTATACCAGGCATGTGTGCGTGCATGCCCAAAATACTAAAAAGAGATGAGAAGGGATTATGATGAGGCTGTCTCCACTGAGGGTAGTGATTTCTCACTTTCCCTCTCTGTTTCTGTCTTTCTCCAGTGAGTGCACGCACCCTATAGCAAAAACCTTAAAAATGAAGAAGAAGGAGGAGGAGGAGGAGAGGAGAAGGAGGAGGAGGAGGAAGGAGAAGTAGAAATAGTCGTAGTTAGATCTAGGGAAATAAATAACAATTTAAAAATATCTAGTGATTCAGGAAATACATATGCGAAACCACCTTGAGGAACCATTATGACCTCTGGAACTTCATTTATTAATGAATGTAAACTGAATTTTGCAACTTATCTGAAGAAAGAATGTGTCAGCCAGAGGCAGTGGGGATTAGTCAGCCTTGAAATTATATGAAAAAGAACCACTGGGACAGAAAGTGAGCCACGTTAGACTTAGCCAGGTTCAGTAACCTGCCCAAGGGCACACAGCCTATCAGGGGCTGGAAAGAGAAACCAAGCAGTGTGTCAGTAGTCCCTGAGTTTAGCCAACTCAACTGCTCAGATGTCAATGCACATGGAGAGGAACAATGTCAGCTCAGACTTCTCTGCCTCCTCTATGCCAGACACAGCTGGGCCTTGCACAACAAAGACATGGCCTGGGGGTGATTGGTAATAGGAAGATACACACCTCCTATAATGGAGATAATTTGAACCTACTGAGTGGTAAATAAAAGAGACAACTTCCTGCTTTCTTCTTTGGAAACAACAGACTTTTTTGAAGAAATTAATTTAATGAGAAGGTATGAACAGACTACTGTGAAATGTATGCACTGGGCCTCTAAACAGGAAAGAGATGGCCAGGCTTTCCAAAGTGATTGCACTTTTAGTCTTACCCAAGAAGGCACTCTCTCCTCATTCAGATTTTACATAGAAATGGTAACTTGAGCTGCTTAAGACCAAAAAAAATTCTCTATACAAGCACACAGAACAAAATTTGTATTTGCTATGTAGTGATGAAAACATGTCCCAAGACAAAGCTTCTCTTTGCCTAAGCTAAAGACAGGCAAAAACGCTCTAGGCAAAAATATAAAGTCTACAAAATGTTCTCCCATATCCCTGAGGTCCTCTTTTGCTTAACTACAAGCATGACAGGCTGAGACTACTACAGTGCCGGATCAACGGTTCTCGGAATTGCTCAAATTCAACACTGCCCCGAAGTCATTATTTCTGGCAAAAGAACATGAATGATTATATTTTTAATTACTAGCAATCAACATATTTTGTAGTAAATCAGATGCCAGTTTATACTTGAGCATAGTGTTGACACATAAAAGCAGACACTGAGAGCTAAAGAAAAAAAAAATCAAAGAAAATGAGAAAGCAACTTTCCATGATCTTAACATATCTGATAAACTTTTCTGTAAAAGGATACATTTTTTTTTAATCTAGCAGCAACATGCTTCTAGTTTTCATGCTACAGATGCATATTTCTTGAGAAACATTGGCTTGGATCCAGGAATGACTTAATTTGTGGAAACTCTCTTCTAGAATTTAAACTTTATTCTTTCCCCAAACAAATCTACCAGGAACTATCTTCCTCTGGGCCTGCAGTCTATTCTCTTCCCTATTTAAGGGCAAATGGAATATCCTCTCATTTTAATACAATGTCCTGCTGCTGCTTCAAAGTTTCCAGATAAACATTTTCTAAAATACTTGACATTACATCATTTTTCTAAACATAATTCGTGGCGTCATGTTGTATGCAGCTATACCACCATTGTTCCTTTGTAGCTCCTATAGCCTTGTTTAAAAATGTATTTACTTTTAATTGACCAATAGTAATCGTGTATAGTAGTGGGATACAATGTGATGGTTTAATCTTACATGTACCTTGCAGAGAGATTGAATCACTCTTAATAATGTATCAGCTTACCAATTTATCATGTTTCCTTTTGTGGTAAGAATGTTTAAAATCTATTCTTTCATTAATTTTGAAATTTATAATACATTAGTATTAACTGCAGTCACTTATTCTTACAGTTTTACTGAAACTTTGTACCCTTCGATCAACATCTTTCTTTTCCCTTACTGCTACTCCTCCCCTTACTTCAGCCTTTAGTAACCACCTTTACACTTTCTGTTTTCAATGAGATGGACTTTTTTAGACTCCGAATATTCATACATAGTATCAGAAAAGGATTTCCCAGTAAAAATTTCTTAAGTAAAGGTTATTGTTGAAGGATGGTCTTTTCTGGATTGTCTAACTGCTAATAGATATTCTGATGACAGAGAAAGGAGCCTGATTACAAATACCTGTATATCAAAACACTGTCTAAATCTCTGAATTTGGCCAACTTCAGAAGCTAGAGCCTTCCTAAAACTCGTAGGAGCATATTTAAAAATTTAGAGCCACTGGGACCAGCAGATGGCCTAATAGTTACGTTGTTGGACTTCCGTATGACCAACCGGGGTTGAAGTTCTAGACCCAATGGCTTAAAACTCACACCGGACACATGTGTGTGCATGCCCAAAATCCTGAAAGGAGAAAGTAAGAGAAGGGATTACGGCGTGGCCATTTCCACTGGGGGGGGGGGGGGAGGGGTGATTTCTTGCTTTCTATCTTTGTCTCTCTGGTAAACACATATGCCTTATAGCAAAAATCTCTCTTAAAAGAAAAATAGAATTTAGAGCCACCTATTTTCCAGGATTCACGTTTTCAGACATTTTCACTTATCTGGGCAAAGTAAAAGTAAAAATATCTAAAGAAAAGAACCACAGAAACATTCTCCAAATTTCCCATGGGATTCAAACATACTTTGTATTTGGTTTTGAACAAACTCTACCTAAGACCAAGAGAATTTCAAGAACTCATAAACATATTAAAGAAACACAATTCTTACCTGAACCAATTATCTCTGGAGATTACAAATTTAATAATTAGTGGGTATTTGTACTGCTGACTTTAACCTTGAGTGCAACAGAGCAATTCTTTTGAAGTTTTTACCAGATATATTGTAAGTTTGCTGTACTTTTGTGTCAAATTTCCTCTTGACTAAACCCACACATTCATCTTTTTAACCGCTTTACTGAGGCATAACTGACACCCCCAAATCTGCACATATTTAATATGGATAATTTGATGAGTCTGGACATACACAAAAACCCTTGAAATCATTCACCACAATCAAAGAAATAGACATACCTGTCATCTCCCGAAGTTTCTTTGTGTCCCCTTATCTTTCTCTCTCCCTCTCTCTTGCCCTCTTCTTTCTCTTACTTTTTTCTGTGGTAAGAACACTTAAGGTGAGGGCCACCCTCTTAGTAAATGTTTTAATGC
Organism: Tupaia tana; assembly: GCA_026018925.1. NCBI lineage: Eukaryota > Metazoa > Chordata > Mammalia > Scandentia > Tupaiidae > Tupaia > Tupaia tana. Next base: position 79,634,969 of record JAKSZU010000015.1, read on the forward strand.
ACCATATGTTATTATTAATTATATGTACTGTGTTGTGCAGGAAATCTCCGGAATCTATTCATCTGGCAAAACTGAAATTTTATACCAACTCCCCGTTTTCCCCTTCTCACTTCAGCCACTGATAGCCATCATTGTATCCTCTCATTTTAGGTCTCTGCCTAGCTATCTTATGTAAGTGGAATCATGCAGTATTTGTTTTTCTGAGATTGGTTTACTTCCCTTAGCTTAATGCATTCCTGGTTTATCCAGGTTGTTACAAATGACAGGATTTCCTTCTCTCTTAGGCTGGATAATGTCCCATCGCATGCACTGGGTTGTTGGGAAAGTCATGACATATTTTTCTATGCAAAAATGTGTCATGACTTTTTTCTGATGACCCAACATATACTGTACTTGCTTTTTTTCTTATTTGTCCATGGACAGTTGGGTTTTTTCCATGTCTTGGATGTTGTGAATAATGCTACGAGATTCTAATCTCAGGTTAAACATAACTTGACCAGTGAATTCTTCTCACTTTTGTGAAGCACTTCTAAAGTAGGATCCCATGATCCCTTCCCCCTCATTACACTTGCAGTCACTGGTCTGTGTGTGGCAACACAAGTTGTGTGAGCACCAGCAGAGTCCAACCCTCTTCTGGTCTCTGTCCACTGATGGATCAGCACACGGCAGGGTACTGAGAACATACTCAACACCAAATATATGTGAAATAGGTGAATTACTTACTTGACATGTTGAAGGAATATTTGTGAAACTCTGAAATTTCATAATGTTTACAAAATCATGGAAGGAATTCCAACAGAGTTTTGTCTTAACTCACTGGATCCCATGGAAACTGACTTCAAGACTCAGTGAAAAACAAACAAAAACCAAACATCTAAAACAAGAAGCTCTTAGCCAGTAAGAATTTATAATGGCTTGCCACAGTAAGGGCATCTGTTTATAATATAATTTTTCAAACATAAGCAAAATAATCATTGCAATGCAGTCAACTGAAACAAAGCGAAACAAAAAAGCCTCCAGAAGAAATGCAAATGAAAAACTGTTCATGTTCCAGGTGATTACATGCTAATATGGCCGTAGACTTAAAAAAGCAGAACAGAAATTCTAACCAAATAAGGACTATGTTTGGAGAAAATGACTGTCAAATTTCTTTATAATAGGATTTCTTTTATTTTTTAATAAGTTTTTGCCATAGGGTGTGTATACTCACCACAGAGAGAGAGAGAGAGAGAGAGACAAGATGGTGAGAGAGAAAATAAGAAGTCACCCCCTGGGCAGTCCCTTCTCTTCCATTCTCCTCCTGGTATCTTGGGCATGCACACATGTACACGGTGTGATTTTCAGCCCACCAGGTCTGGGACTCGAACCATAGTTGGACATGTAGGAGTCCAGCAACATAACCACTATGCCATCTGCTGGCCCCAATATAACAGTATTTCTTAGTCTGGGGAGGCAGGCACAGAGTAGCTTCATAGAGTCTATAACCTCAAATCCTAAACAAAATTTTAAAAGTTCTAAATACCTTTCTCTATGAAGAGAATTCATAACTTCTTTAATTAAGTCTCTACCTTTTGTAAAGTCTAAAAGTCAAAATCAATATTCCTTGCCCGTGGGCAATACTGACTGTTACATGCCATCAGGATCTCAGAGGCTGTGCAATTTTCAGAGCATTTAGTTCCAGAGACCCAAGGATTGTGCAGTGCTCCATGCAGTGTGTACAAACTGCCCCACAAAGTAAGGCGCGCCACATACTCGTTCTGATACCTGTGAAGATACCAGATAGGGCATTTCTCATTAGTTTCCTTACCCAAGAGACTTTTTAATCCCTCCATATAACCACTTATATTAATTCCATTCAAACTTGGGTATGACATTTCAGTATATATTTTCTTTTTTCTTTATTATTTTTAAAAAGTCTTTGGTATAGGGCACATCACTAACTAGAGAGAGACAGTGAGAGAGAAAGTGAAAAATCACCTCCTCTGGGGGGTGCAATCCCTTCTCTTCCATTCTCCTCTTGGGATTTTAGGGATGCACACATATGTACCTAGCGTGGTTTTCTCTTTTCCTTCCTTCTTTTCTCTCTCTCTCTCTCTCTCTCTCTCTCTCTCTCTCTCTCTCTCTCTCTCTCTCCCTTTTCCTCTCTCTCTCTCCTCTTGCTCTTTCCTTCCTTCCTTCCTTCCTTCCTTCCTTCTTTCCTTCCTTCCTTCCTTCCTTCTTTCCTTCTCTCTCTCTTTTCTTTCTTTTTTTTTTTTTTTTTTTTTTTTTTTTTTAAGAGAGATTTTTGCTATTGGGCATGTGTGCTCACAGAGAGAAATAAAGCAAGAAATTACCCCCGGGGAAATGGCCATGCCACAATTCCTTCTCCTCCATTCTCCTCTCAGGATTTTGGACATGCATGCACACATGCCCGGCATGAGTTTTAACCTGCCAGGTCCAGAACTCAAACCACATCGACTACGTGGGAGTCCAGAAACATAACCGTTATACCACCTGCTGGTCCTCGGCATAATTTTCATGTTGCCAGGTCTGGGACTTGAACCACAGTCAGCTATGTGATAGTTCAGCACCTTAACCACCATGTCACCTGCTGGTCCCTCTGTATTATTCAATTAAAAACCCTTAGTTACTACATATGGGAAACCAGCAGCTTTCTTGATACGAATATAACTGTAAGGTCATTTTCAAGGCCCTAATATAGTTATAATAATGCAATTATGTATTTCCCAAAGAGCACAGGGCTATGGGGATAAGCAAGGAAACCCCATGTTTTAAGTAATTAACACTATTCATTTTGCATTAGAACCTCTGATTAAGGATATTAACTTTATTAATTACTCAGACTAGTCAAAAATAAATTGTCCTGAAATAAAAATTGACCTTAGTAGGACCAGCAGGTGGTACAGAGGTTAAAGCATTGTATCCTGGGTCCTGGACCAAGAGGCTTGAAAATCACACTAGGTGTGTGCAAATGTGTGTGCCTAAAATCCCAGGAGTTGAATGGAAGAGAAGAGATGACATGGCCACCTCCCCTGGGGGGTGATTTTTCACTTTTCCTCTCTGTCTCTCTCTAGTGAATACCTGTGTACTATTACAAAAACTTTTTTAAAATGACCTTAGCAAAAAGCACGATTTATAATTCCCTGCTATTTGACACCAAATAAATAAGGTGCTTATTTATTTATTTTTGTTTGTTTGTTTTTGATTTTTGCTCTAGGGTGTGTATGCTTACCGGAGAGAAACAGAGAGAAAGAAAAAGTGAGAAATCACCCACCAGGAGGGATGGCCACACCACAATCTCTTCTCCACTCTGCTGTCTGGATTTTGGTCATGCATGTACACACTTCCACGTCCAGGATTCGAACTACGGAGTTGACCACATGGGATACACTGCCTTAACCACTAAATCACCCCAAAATAAGGCACTTTCAAAAATTCTATTTATTGGGAACCAGCAGTTAGCATAATGGCTATGTCGCTGGACTCCCACGTAGTTGACCACAGTTCGCGTCCCGGACCCGGTGGCTTAAAACTCATGCCGGGCACGTGTGCGTGCGTGCCCAAGATCCCAAGAGGAGAATGGAGGAGAAGGGATTGAGGCGTGGCCATCCCCCCTGGGGGGTGATTTCTCGCTTTCTGTCTCTATGTCTCTCTCTGTCTGGTGAGCGCACGCGCCCTATAGCAAAAAACCTCTCCAAAAAAAAAAAAAAAAAAAAATTCTATTTATTTAGTCTTCAGAATGTACCTGTGATGCAGATATGTTTATCTCCATTTTTTATAGAAGAAAACAAATTCAGCATGGATAAGTAATTTATCCAAGATCACTGAATAAATGTGTTGGGACACCACTATATAAATTCATGTCTCAGGACCAGCAGTTGGCATAATGGTTATGTCACTGGACTCCCACATAGTCGACCGCGGTTTGAGTCCCGGACCCGGTGGCTTAAACTCACACCAGGCGCGTGTGCATGTGTGCCCAAGGTCCTGAGAGGAGAATGAAGGAGAAGGGATTGTGGTGTGACCATCCCCCCTGGGGGGTGATTTCTTGCTTTCTGCCTCTCTGTCTCTCTCTGTCTTTCTGGTGAGCACACACGCCCTATAGCAAAAACCTCTCAAAAAAAAAAAAAAAAAAAATCCATGTCTGTCAGCATGTTTAATTTTTTTTTTTTTAATTTCCTAATAAAGAGGGAGAGGGATGGAGGGAGAGAGAGAGAGGCACCCTGACAAAGCCTCACTATGCTTTCATCCTCACCCCCCATTGCCTTAATTAGTCAGGACCATGCTTGGCTTGTTCAAGTGCTTCCGAGATCTTGTATTCTATTGTAGAAAAATTAGCTGCAAATATCCTAATTCTCTTCAAAAACACTTTTTACATAGATGGTATTTTCTCCCATCTCCGCTCCCCTGTTGTGCTCATTTAGTAAATTTATAGCTCCATCAAAACAATTTTCATAGACTTTTTGTTTGTTTTGCTTTCATTTCTGTCACATTTTTATTTCATATGTAGCATCTCTAATACTTGTGATTAATTATTTTTTGTCCTGAGTTGTCATTTCTCTTCAGCCTATAAAAAGATGAGGGCCTTTCATCAGCATATTTCTTTTTCTTTTAGGTTTTGCCACAGGGTGCAAGCAGTTGCTAGAAAGTGACAGAGAGAGGGAAAGAAAGAGATCACCCCCACTCCCAGGGGAGATATCCACACCTCAATCCTTTCTCCTCCATTCTCCTCTCAGGATTTTGGGCATGTACACACATGTTCCTGGTGTGATTTTCAAGCCACCGGATATAGGACTTGAACCGTGGTCAGCCATGTGGGAGTCTAGCATCTGAACCACCATGCCACCTGCTGGCTCCTCACCAGTATGTTTCTATTCACTCCCCCATTCTTAGTACTGTGCTGTTGTATGTATTATATTCAAGTACATTATAAACACCAAAAATAATGTTATGCATTTAGCTTTAAACAACTATATATAAAGAAAGGAAGATGAGTTAAAATTTTAGTAAAATTGAATATAAATCAGTAATAATCACAGACTCAGTCTAAGAGGTTTTTCAAAGGGTCATGGACAATGTGTATTATGAAAAAACTACTCACAGTGTTCCAAAGGTTTGCACCATAATACACTCACATAAATCGCATTCTTCCATGAACTTTTTGAAGTTCCTGCATATGTTCAACACACCCTAAACAAGATGCATACAAAGAATACCCCCACCAAGGTATAATATGGTCAAACTATGATTTTCCGTTTCTAGATTCCTTCCCTACTTTTCAGCTGCTTAGCAACCTCGGGCTCTTCTCTGATACTTCAGGACAATATCCTTAGGCTTTTCTGAACTAAGTGGAGGAAGGCAGTTGGTTGAAAAAGCCAAAAACACAGATCTCTCCTGGTTCAGCATTCTCTTTCAAGTGTAGATCCCTCTCTCATCTCTGGCTGATTGAATTTTTCCAGGACACCCTGAATATCCCCTGAACAAGAAGTCTTGCTATCAGCCTGACATGTGGGTGGGATTTATAGTCAGATTTGGGAGTCTTACTTCTGAAATTCTCTCAGTGGCAGATTTTCTGCTTTTAATTTACAGCTATTACTCAAGTCCTGAATGCTGTTCTCTGGTATCCTCAGCCAGATGCCACAGTGAGTGTTGGAAAACGCTCTCTGCCAGAAAAACCTTCAAAAGGCAACTGCAACTTTGGGAGTTTATTCTTTCTCCTTCTCCTTGACATGTCTTCCGGGATTGTAAACATTGGGTAATCAGAAAAGTCAGGACATCTTTTTCTATGCAAAAATGCATCATGACTTTCTGACAATTCAATAATCATCTTTAATATTTGGCCTGATTTATAATTGCAATCTGTAGAAAGGCTTACTTGTCTAGTCTCTATCAAGAAATGCCCTGCCCTTCATATCACTTTGAAGCTACTCAAGCCATAACTATATTATATCTAAGAGTATATCTCATATATAAAAATCTATTTCTAACATGGATCTTATTCTAAAAACTTATAATCTCATTGGCCAGGATGAAAAAGCACATTAAGAATCTTGTATTTCATAAAGTTTGAATGAAAGCTTTATACATTTGCCAATTATAATTCCAGTCCTCATCAAATTTTCAAGTTATTTGGCTGACAGCTTATCAATGTATGGATATTAAGTCCTCCTCCTAATTCAGTATGTGCTTTGAAGACATCCTGTACCCCTTTTGAAAGCTTATTTCCCTTATAATTACTTTGGTATACATTGTTCTCATGAGAAAATAAATACTAAAGCATAAGGATTTTTTTTTCTGTCATGTGTTCCACTGTGTGGTCACAACTCAGCATCAAGATAATACCATGGTTAGGGGCCAGCAGGTGGTATGGTGGTTGAAGTGTTGGACTCCCACATGGCCAACTGCAGTTCAAATACCAAGCCTAGCAGCTTGAAATTCATGCCGAGCACGTGTGTATATGCATGACCAAAATCCCAGAAGGAGAATGGAGGAGATGGGATTGTGCCATGGCCATCCCCCCTTGGGGGTGATTTTTCACTTTCCTTCTCACTATCTCTCTCTGTCGAGCACACATGTCCTATGGCAAAAAACCAAAAACAAGGGAACCAGCAGTTAGCGTAATGGCTATGTCGCTGGACTCCCACGTAGTCGACCGCGGTTCGCGTCTCGGACCCGGTGGCTTACAACTCACGCCGGGCGCGTGTGCGTGCGTGCCCAAGATCCCAAGAGGAGAATGGAGGAGAAGGGATTGCGGCTTGACCATCCCCCCTGGGGGGTGATTTCTCGCTTTCTGTCTCTATGTCTCTCTCTGTCTGTCTGGCGAGCGCACGCGCCCTATAGCAAAAAACCTCTCCAAAAAAAAAAAAAAAAAAAAAAAAAAAAAACCAAAAACAAAACCAAAAACAGAAAACATACCATGCTTAGGACATACTTACTGAATAAACAAAGTGAAATCTCTGGAGGACTATTTATAAAACTCTACATTACAATTATTTCTATCCTTATTAAAGAAATTCTAGCAAAGCATCAATGGTGTAGAAACACTGACTTTAAGTCTCATTGAAAAACAAACATACAAACAAAATCCTGGAAAAAATAATAAAGATAAAATAAACTGGCTAAATAGGGCTAGAATTTTTTAAAACTTAGAAAAAACTTGACATGAAAATTGAGACATGCTAGGAATTTGCAGTTAGGAATAAAACAAGAATGGAAATAATAAGAAAAAATAACACAAACTTTTTTTGGAAAAGACAAGCACTTAGAAAGAACAAATTTCTTGTACTTTAACAGGAACAGACCATAATTCATACTAGTAAAATTTGGAATTTTTTTCTGGACAGCTATAGAAAATGATCACAAGAATTCAATGATCAAAGTTCTCCTAATGAGTACAGAAAATCTGTGGGGCAATGGAGGTGGGGGACAAAAATGTTAATTGCTTGAGATGAAAACAGTAAAATCAAAGGAAAACATGATCAGAATTGTAGTGACTCAAACTAAAATGATATGATTATTTTGAGATTATGTCATAGTAATCCCTATTTTTAAAAATCATTATAATAGGACCAGTAGATTGCATAATGGTTATGTCACTGGACTCCCACATAGTCAACCACAGTTCAAGTACTGAATCTGTCAGCTTAAAACTCACTCCAGGTCTGGAACCAGCAGTTAGCATAATAGCCATGTCACTGGACTCCCACGTAGTCGACCGCGGTTTGCATCCCAGACCCGGTGGCTTAAAACTCACACCGGGCGCGTGTGTGTGCGTGGCCAAGATCCCAGGAGGAGAATGGAGGAAAAGGGATTGCGGTGTGACCATCCCCCCTGGTGGGTGATTTCTCGCTTTCTGTCTCTATGTCTCTCTCTGTCTGTCTGGCGAGCGCATGCGCCCTATAGTAAAAACCTCTCAAAAAAAAAAAAAAAAACAAAAAACACTCCCGGTGTGTGTGCGTGCGTGCCCAAGATCCCAGGAGGAGAATGGAGGAAAAGGGATTGTGGTGTGACCATCCCCCCTGGTGGGTGATTTCTCGCTTTCTGTCTCTATGTCTCTCTGTGTCTCTCTGGCAAGTACACACACCCTATAGCAAAAATCTCCCCCCCCCAAAAAAAAAAAAATGATCACAATAATCATCTTGGTGTTATTTGCAAGAGTAGATCAGAGGCACTGGGGTAGGGTTAACTATTCCTTGATCACCTGGTGACTGAAGCCTGAGTCCAAAGTAGTTCCCTCTCCCCTGAGGGAAAATATCTGAAAGTTTCTGTTTTACATTTTTGCCAAATTGGATAATGCAATACTAAATGAAAAACTGTATGATATAATAGAAGGAACAATGAAAAAGCAAAGAAAATTTTTCCTTAATGAACTATGTGACATGGAATAATTCACAAAATCTCTGAGCCTCAGTGCTCTCATCTGTTATATGTATATATGTGTATATATATATATATATATATATATATGCAAATATATATATAACTTCCTATTTCTCATTAAAATAATTTTCCTTGGAAATATCCATCTGTGATCATGATATAAAACTTTACTGAAAAGATGGGAATTTAAATTAATTTATAAAATGATCAGATGGGGGAACCAGCAGTTAGCATAATAGGTATGTTGCTGGACTCCCATAGAGTCGACCGTGGTTCAAATCCCGGACCTGGTGGCTTAAACTCATGCTGGGTGCGTGTGCGTGCATGCCCAAGATCCCGAGAGGAGAATGGAGGAGAAGGGATTGCAGCATGGCCATCCCCGTGGGGGATGATTTCTCGCTTTCTCTCTGTCTCTCTCTGTCTTTTTGGCAAGTGCATACACCCTATAGCAAAAACCTCTCGACAAAAATAAATAAATAAATAAATCAGATGGGAAAGAATATCTTGGAAACTTTACCTTAAATTGTATCACATTTATTAATTAATTCAAGAAATGTTCATTGAACATTTAGTATGTCTCTAAATACTGTGTCAGACTGTGGGTATAAACTGGTAAACAATACATTTAGGTCTTCAATGAAATTACAAAGAAATAAGAGCAACAGACCAACAGAAAACTTCTGACCCAGGCTAGAAGTGCTTTGATTTGAATAAATGCAATAAGGCACAAAAGAAAATCACTTTCCTTGGTTTTCAGGATGTAAGGGGAACTTTTTTCCAGGTATATAATATTTTCTACTTTTAAATTTAGTTTATTCATTTTGACTTCATTTATTGAGTGCTTACTGTGAGTATAAAATTTCACCATGTACTAGAGAGAGATTTGTAGATGCAACCAAACAAACCCTAGTTTTAAGGTGATTATGGCTTTGAACAGAAAATAAAACGCAAGTAAATAATGCATTGGATAAAAAGTAAAAAGTGATGTATTGGTGTGTATAAAATTATTGTGTGGGCCAGCTGGTTGTGTGGTGGTTAAGGTAGCTGGATCCCACATGCCTAACTGCATGGCTGGAGTCTCAAACCAAGTGACTTGGAAAACATACCAGGTACATATATGTATGTGCCCCAAATCCTGAAAGGAGGAATGGAAAGAAGGGCTTCTGGTGTGATTACTCCCTTTGAGCAGTGCTTTCTCATCCTCCACCCACCCTAGACTCTCTGGTGAGAGTCAACGAGCAAATTAAAAATAAAAAATTACTGTGTAGGACCTATAAATATTTTTATCATTTAAAAAGAAATAGAAATTTCCTCCAACTGAAAAACAAAAGGTGTCCTTAAGACAGCTATGGCATATCAACTAGTATTCACAGGACAAGGGGAACCAAAGCATCCAGAGGTAGGCCAACAATGTCACTTACCAAATCCTGCAATGAGGAACAGGACTGTCTTGGCTTACATATAAGGAGAGTTCCGGGATGTGCTCTCCAACTACCTGACATTTGTTTTCAGAGGCTTAAATGAAATAATCAGGCTCTCTCCATTCTCTCTCAATCCTTTGATTCTCATTATCTCTGTGAATGTTGACCTAATTCTTTTCTATCTCAGGCTGACCTAAACCGACATCTTCAAACTTCAGCAATGCAGATAAGAAGGCATCATCCTCTCTGTCTCTCTCTAATATTCATGTACCAGGGAGAGGGAAATATTCTACTACTGCTTTGTTTATTGCTTGTACCAATCTCTGTAAAGTGGTATATGATGCATGGTCAAACGTGGTTCTGAACCTTTGTGACTGGGAAGCAGATTGCGCTCTAAGATTGACATTTCCTTTAGAGATGGAAGGACTGGGAGAGGAGTAGTTTGCAAACATCAGAGAGAGATTCTGGAGACAAAAAGACATGCACTAAGGTTATTGCCTGAAAGAACTAAGAAAAAGTTAGTAAGAAAAAACCTTACGTATTTCCCTACTGCTATCCAGGAAAGTTTATGATATCATGTCAGTGCTTGATAAATATTTACTGAATTTAAAAGAAACACACTAATGAGTCTCCCTCAAATGTCCAGCATTAATAACATTTCTTGATATAACTTGGCCAAAACAAAATATTTAGGAATTATATTCCAAAACATATATCCTTCATCCCATGAATTAACACAAACATGCATTCAGAAAGCAAAAGAACAGTTTGCATTCTATAAATAAAGTGTGATACAAACATGAAAAATGTTGAAGAGGGATAAGAAAATCATTAGAGCTTTTGAATGAAAACCTTTACAAATGCTTAAGAAATTGATTCAAATAATTTTCAAAAGATTTCCACACAGTAAAAGTAAACTCTTAATTATATATATATATATATATAATATATATATATATATATATATATATATAAAACAATGATATCTACTCAGGAACACAAAAACAATCCATAGTAGTTTATCTATAGTTTACTGTGATCTACGTGCAATAAACATGTATAAATTACTGTGGGTTGTTTCTACTTTCTCAGGCAAACACAGTTATTCAAAGGTAGAAAAAAGTAAGTCCTTTAAGAAATCAAACTAAGTATCCCTAGAACTCAAGCTCTTAAGTCACGGAAAGGCCTCACTCAGTTTTGTCTTTTTATTTGTATCACTCATAACAAACAGCTAATTTAGATGTCTGGACTCCCAAAATATTGCATTAGATCCAATAGATAAGAAAGTAAATTAGTCTGTATTCTTTCTTTTTTTTTTTTTTTAAGAGAGATTTTTTGCTATAGGGTGCATGTGCCCACCAGAGAGACAGAGAGAGACAGAGACAGAAAGTGAGAAATCACCCCCCAGGAGGACTGGCCACACTACAATCACTACAATCCCTTCTTCTCTTTTCAGACTCCTCTCAAGATTTTGGGCACACACACACACACACACACACACACACACACGGCATGAATTTGAAGTCTCTGGGTCTGGGATTTGTACTGCAGTTGACCATGTGGAAGTCCAGTGACATATCCATTACACCATCTGCTGGTCCCAAGAAAGTAAATTACTCTTAAGTGGAAGGCATATTGATAACAGTGAAAGACAAAACATAGCCCTACCATGAAAGAACACATCTAAGTGAAGACATGTTAAAAACAAAGTAGTCTGAGGGAGACAGGATGGTACCCAAACAAAGAGATTGAAAGATGTCCCCAAAGTGATTATTATTTGCTTCTGTAGTGTTACATAACTACGTTCGTTGTTTAGCTGTTCATTAAATGAGCCTCCTTCTTGTTTTCCTTCTATAGACACTAAATTAAAAGAGATTCTCAGACCAGCAGATAGCATGGAGTTTAAGACAACTGGATCTTATATGGCTGACTGAGTAGTTCAAGTCCCAGAACTCATGACTTGAAAAACACACCAGGCAAGTGTGCATGCATGCCCTAAATCCGGAGAGGAGAATGGGGGAGAAAGGACTGTGGCATGGCCATCCTCCCACCTCCAGAGGGTGACTTCTCACTTTCCCTCTCTCTCATTTTCTCTGTCTCTCTCTGACAAGTGCAAAACTGGAAAAAGAAAAAGAAAAATTCTCATCACATCATCACAAATTCCACTTCTAGGTAAGAATATTTCTCTGTCCACTCTGCCAATATACACAACTTTGTGACCATAAGGCACAGGGTTAAAGGGTCTCTTATGATATGATACGAAGTGATTAAGTATAATATAGTGATTAAGAACACGGAGTTGTAAATCATAGGGACCTGAGTTGGAATATTATTTTGTTACTTCCTAATTATGTGACAACAACTATGATGTCCCTGTACTGTGATTTTTTTTATATATATAAAATAGAGATAGTACTGGATCTCTTGTGTTTGATATAAGGAATTATCTATCTACCCACTCATTTTTTATCCCTATGCCTTAAATTATGCTGTCAAGTAGTATTATGCAATGGGACAATATGTTAAACTATAATGATCACAATTCCCTGCTCTCTCCCTTTCTATGAAGAGAGGTATGTGATTAAAATAACTGCTGTTTTGTGAACAGGTGCAAGATGAAGATATAGTGGAAATCGAATCCCAGAAACTGTAAATAGACTCAGAGGAAAGGGCTTAAAAAAGGAGAGAAAGAAAAAGAAAAGAGATAGAAAGAAGGAAAGAAAGCTCTGTAGCTGTCGTAAATCTGACTTTTAAAGGGTAGAAAATTGGGATTTAGCTTTGTGTTTGATGTACCATTGAATACCTTTCTTGGTGTCCTCAAAAGAACCTCAGTAAAAATTTACAGTCCTTTTCACAGGTAGATTTGCACTTATTTTTCAGGTGACTTTGTGATGAGACTAGCTTTAAGACAAGGACAGGAAAGTACAAATGTATTTCATTTACAATTGTGATCCAATGCAGTAAACACAAGATCTGGGTGCAAGACTAGGCAAAGGAAGGACTGTGTTTGGGAAACCAGGGAAGAAGCAGCCTGAATACACAGTGTGCCAAATAAGCCATGTTTAACCAGGTAAATTCATTAAAGCAAGTAAAATATCTGGGAAAAGATCTGAAACAACCCTGAAAACAAAGGTTATTTGCTGAAAAGGCTACACATGTGATGTTTGGGAAGTTATTTCATTTTATTTCCAAGGCATACCCTGAGGTTTTATAAATTCGAAATTCTTGAAGAAGCTATCAAAACAACAGAAAAATAAAATATCAACCGTCAACCACTTGGGGGGAAAAAAAAGCTAAACTATGGCTAGAGGGAATATACAAAGTTTAATATTTTGTCTCCAGACAGTTTAATGCTTTGCTTTCGTTTTTTTCCAGTGACATACTGGAAAGATTTCACTAGTAAATTTATTCAAGGCTGAAAAATGAATTAGAGGTTTATCAATAGGTAAACAATGTACAAAGATTAGACTTGATGAAGAAACTTTTATGAATACTATTCATAGCATGATCACTCCTATTTCACTGAATTTTGAAGATGTTATGATGTCTATATGATGTTGGAGGGATGAAACTTGCATTGCACATTGATAGAACACATACAAGAAAAAAATAAGAGAACTAATAATGGTATCAGTTTAACATCCATTGAGTACTAGTTCTTGTACATATTCTTGTCAAGCATCATAGCAATGTTGAAGAGTAATAATGATAATACCAGTACTACACATAAAAAGAAATCTGAGTTATTTTAAACCAAGTTTAAGTAATTTGTGTAAGGAGATCTGGATCAATAAGACAATTTCCAAGTCCAAATCTGCTTGGTTCTGAATCCATGCTCCTTTCCGCTATAGGTATTGTCAATGGAGTGGGCATTTTTTAGTGTCTGTCTAGTTCATGAAGCCCCCATAATTGCCTTTCTCCCATTCCCCCCGCAATATCTATATTCTTAGTTAATCTACACTGGTTCTTGCAGAAATCAACATATTTAGGATAACGTTCACTTTCTTCACTTTTATACACCACTCCTCTCCTTCCTGGCCAGAGTTCATTGGTCTAGGACTAGGTACCTGATACAAGCTGTCTATTTGGAATCTCTTTTACTGGTTAAGTGATATTAATGACAAATGAATAAAACCAAGAGCAATGTGTGTGACTTTGTAGATTGGGGAGCAGAAGAAGGTAAACTATAGAGAACAAGAAGGAAAATGAACAGAGGAAAAGCAGAAAAGAAAGAGGGAGATTTCTGTCTGGATTCTTGATGGTTTCTACATGGTCCCAGAACCCAAGTCCAGTCCTTCCTATAGCTCAGTTGCATGCTTCCCTTTGGGTTCCATGACACTCTCTGCTCCATTAGGACTTGCTGCCCTGTTTTGGTAAGTTAGGTCCAGCTATCCAAGGGTTCGAACACCAAATATACTAGGACTGGTGTTATTTGTTTTTTATTTATTTTTTTAAAGAGAAATTTTTCCTCTAGGGCACATGCACTCACCAGAGAGATAGAAAATGAAAAATCATCCCCTAGTAGGGATGGCCATGTCACAATCCCTGCTCCTCCAAGATTTGGGGGCATGCACGCACAAGTGCCTATCATGAGTTTAAACTGCCAGGTCCAGGACTTGAACCACAGTCAACTACATGGAAGTCCAGCAACATAACCATTACATCATCTGCTGGTCCTGCCAGGTTGGTTATAATTGAGTGGATAAACAAAAGTTTCACCACTCTGAGAGATCAAGTTGACCTGAGGGGTGTAAGCCTTTCCTTACTAAGATCTGGATAGATCTGTAATTCTGAATGGCCATCCAACCTCATTCAAACATTCAACTTTTGGACCAGCAGTTAGTGTAATGGCTATGTTGCGGGACTCCCATGTAGTCGACCGCAGTTCGAGTCCCAGACCTGATGGCTTAAACTCATGCCAGGCGCATGTGCGTGTGTGCCCAAGATCCTGAGAGGAGAGTGTAGGAGAAGGGATTGCGGTGTGGCCATCCACCCTGGTGGGTGATTTCTCGCTTTTCTGTCCCTCTGATTCTCTCTGTCTTTCTGGTGAGCACATGCGCCCTATAGCAAAAAAGAAAAAAAAAAAAAAAAAAAAAAAGCAAAACAAAAAAAACCTCTCCAACATTCAACCTTACCCACACTTCAAGTACTGAACCTCTTTCTAAACAACAGTGACCAGTAGTTCAAACGGGTCAGCATTGGGACCTACAGAAGCATTCGGTCAAACAGACCCGAATCTGAATCCCAGATGCTAGTTGTCTGTGTTACCTTAAACTTTACTAAATACCATTTTTTAAAAAATGAAGATAATGGTGGGGACCAGCAGTTAGCATAATGGTTATGTCACTGGACTCCCACATAGTCGACCTTGGTTCGCATCCTGGACCCGATGGCTTAAAACTCATGCTGGGTGCATGTGCGTGCGTGCCCAAGATCCCGAGAGGAGAATGGAGGAGAAGGGATTGTGGCGTGGCCATCCCCCTTGGGGGGTGATTTCTCACTTTCTGTCTCTCTGTCTCTCTCTGTCTGTCTGGTGAGCACACACGCCCTATAGCAAAAACCTCTCAAAAAAAAAAAAGATAATGGTGTATATATCAAATTATCATTGTATGGGTTAGAAGCAAGTTACAGAAAGTACCTAACGCAATATCTGATACATAGCAGGAACTCCATAAATGGTATTTTTGATTACTTGCTACAATTCTGACCTTATTATTCTACTGCTAATAAGTGATATTGTGACCTACTTGAATTCTTGAAATTGCTTTTCTATGTAGTTTTCAGTCTTCCCTCCTTTTCCCCCCTTCTTCCTTCTCTCTTCATTTCTTCCTGCTTCCAATGTTTTTTACTTATCTCAAACACAAACTGAACATATAGTTGCTACCTTTGAGAGGACATGGCCTTGTGAGAGAAATCTCACAGAAATACAGTAGCACAGCCTCTGTGGAACAATAGAGGGAAGCCCCTGCACCGAGGCCATATATGAGATCATCTGATTCAAACTGCAGGTCCAGAAGACATTTCCTGGAGCTGCAGTTCTCTGAGTAATTGCTTGGAGAATAGCCACTCAGGAGAGCTGTTAGCTCTGCTTCAAACCCCTTAAAAAGAAGGAACAAAATTCTTTAAAAAAAATTTTTTTTTTAATTTTAGGTTTTTGCCATAAGGTATGTCCTTGCTGAACAGTGACAGAGAGAGAGAAAGTGAGAAATCACTCCCTGGGGGATGGTCACAGTACAATCCCTTCTCTTCTATTATCCTCTTGGGATTTTGGGCACACACGCACATACATCTGTCATAATTTTCAAGCTCCCGGATCTGGGACTCAAACTATGTTCAGCCATGTGGGAATCCAGTACCTTAACCACCACGCCACCTGCTGGCCCCAGGATCAAAATTCTTTTCCAAACTGCAAAGATTTGAGAGTTCTTTGTTATAGATTACAGCTAGTATTATCTACTAACTTAGGTCTGGAGAAATAGAACACTGTCTCTGAACTGGAGACACTGGTATGGCTACCTAAGCAGCTTCAGAAGCCACCTCCCTGTGGACACCGCCCAGTTTGCTGTGAAGGCTGTAAGCTGCTATAGCTAGCCTGGCTTCTCCCTCTCAGGCCCATCCCTGGTGGTCTCTACTCATCACTATCCACACCCTTCCACTACACAGACTACTCTGGAGATGTCACCTCAGAGCCTTTGTCTCATCTCTAGCTAGAGATTAGGAGGCTGAATAGAACAAAGTCCTGGGGCCAGCAGATGGCATAGCAGTTATGTTGCTGGACTCCCACATGGCCCACAGCAGTTCGAGTCCCAGAATCGGTGGCTTGAAAATCAAGCCGGGCACATATGTGTGGGTGCCCAAGATCCTGGAAGGAGAACGGAGGAAAAGGGATTGTGGAGTGGCCATCCCCCTGGGAGGTGACTTTTCACTTTCCTTCTCACTGTCTCTCTTTCTCTCTCTCCTGCAAGCACATGCACTCTAAGGCAAAAACTTCTTAAAACAAACAGCAAGTCCTTCTTAGAAAAAGACAGCTTTAATTTTACTTTCCCACTTCTTTCACATCCTAAATTTCTGTTTCTACTATTCTCCTAATTCTCCAGGGAAATATTAGTCATGCACCCTTTCAATAGCACTGCTCTATGGTTAGGTTAGGCAGGAAGACTCTTCCCTAGATATTGCAAAGAATAGCTATTGTGCGCAAAAACACAGTTATTGTTTTTCTTTGTGTTTCTTGATTCTTTGGGTTTGGCTTTGAGGGGCCCTACCTGAAGCTTATAACCTGACTTCAGTTCGTTTCAAAGCAAGAAGTTTATCCAGATGACTAGCTCTGCCTCTATTTAAATAAAGTTCTGTTTGCTAAAGACATAGTATCTTTTACACCAATGATAAACCCTGGACACCCTTGCATTCTTTTCTGAGTCCCATTATTCTTCCTTTCTACTTGGATTGCTGTGATCTATAGTCTGGAACTTTCTCTTTACTTTTCCCCATCTTCTCTCTTTATCTTCTCTCTCCTTCAACACACATACAACATCTCCCCACCATACACATCATATCAATGTGGTTTATCCTCACAGTGTCACGTTTCTCACAGCATCTTATTTAACCCTGCATCCCATCCCCTGAATTGCATTCAGATTTCTCTGCATAGCTCTCCCTAAAGCCTTATTCTGGGGCCAGATCTAATTCTCTGAGTTAAATAGAGTCTTGTTATAAAAGGAAACCAGCTTGTAATGATCTCAGAAGCCTACTGTAATGGGGAAGGGAACACTGCTAAGATGCTGTGCTCTGTCAACTCCCAGTCCAACCTAAAGGTCAGGTAAGGTGACATGTGTCTGTAATTCCAGAAATTTAGGGAGGCTGAGGCAGGAGCATTGTGCGCTTGAGACTGGCCTGGGCAAAACAGCAAGACACTCAAAGAGCTGGAGGAGACTGGGAGACTGAGGTAGGAGAATCCTGATACAGTGACATTTTATCTTGGGGGGGGGGGGGGGGAGAATCCCACCAGATTCGGCTCATTTGAATATCCTTATCCACTAGATTGGGCTGGGCTGTCCTGGAAGCTTCTACAGAACAACACTGAGTTAGGTAAACTTCGGAACACGGCGCTTTCTGGCAAGGTCGGCTGTCCTACTGGATTTTCATTACACTTCTACTTGTTGGTTTTGCTATTCAGTCCCAGTGTCATTAGCATATAGAGCTATTCACATTATAACTGCACATACACTGGAGTGGGTGGTACCCATCCATTGTGAGGGAGAGCTCTAGAAGTCAGGGCCTAGACTTTAACTCTTGCTCCCTGTGAATGCCTTGAATTTGGAGTTTAATTTTATAAAATTGAAAGGTTACTTCAAATGTATTTAATTATTTGTATAATCTTGGGGGCTCTCTCTAGTATTTTGTTGGCAATCAAAACCAACTCACTGCCTAAGAAACAGCATTAGTTCATCCACTAAAAAAATGAGAAACAACATTACCCCCTCCCTCAAAAAGGATTTGAACAATGAACTACAAACAATCATAGCAACTTACTATGATCAGCCTTTTCCTTCTGCTTCTTTTCTTCCCTTTCTTTCTTTTTATTCCTCTTTCTCTTTCTTTCACTTTCAACTTCTTTTTTTTTTTTTTTTTTTTTTTTTTTTTTTGAGAGGTTTTTGCTATAGGGCACATGTGCTCGCCAGAGTGATAGAGAGAAACAGAGACAGAAAGCAAGAAATCACCCCACCAGGGGGGATGACCACACTGCAATCCCTTCTCCTTCATTCTCCTCTCGGGATCTTGGGCACGCATGCACGCACACATGCCTGGTGTGAGTTTAAGCCACCGGGTCTGGGACTCAAACTGCGGTCGATTACATGGGAGTCCAGCGGCATAGCTGTTACACCAACTGCTGGTCCCCCTTTCACTTTCAACTTCTAAGAGTAGGCATTGCATTAATAGCTGAAGATACAGAGATAAAAAGATAGAAGTTAAATAAACTTTTAATGGTATAGTAATAAAAGACTCAAAATAAGTCATTATATTCTCAGTATTTTGAGAAACCAGATTATCAACAATATACAAAAATTAATTATAGCCACACTAAGTCATGTTACAGATTAATTATTTTTTCCTAAAACATTGTTGAAAAAACAATAGAAAACAAACAAGAATATTTATTTTATCTATGGAAGAAGATAAATTTTCTTTTTTTTTTCTTTTTTGATAGGTTTTTGCTATAGGGTGTGTGCGCTCACCAGAGAGACAGAGAGAGACAGAGAGATAAAAAGTGAGAAATCACCCCCCAGGGGGATGGCCATGCCGCAATCCCTTCTCCTCCGTTCTCCTCTCGGGATCTTGGGCACGCACACACACACGTGCCCAGCGTGAGTTTACGTCACCGGGACCAGGACTCAAACTGCAGTCAACTCCATGGGAATCCAGTGACATAGCCATTACGCTAACTGCTGGTCCCAGAAGATAAATTTTCAAAGATAGAAGCAATGAGTGAAAAGGAAAACCCATGTCTCTGACCTAGTTTAGAGCTGCACTTTTTTTCCAGATGGGCAACTTTACAGAACTCTGCCTTCAGGCTACTCCCAGTGTTATCTTTCTGATCATGTTACTCTCCCATTTAATTACCTTTGGCAGATTCCTGTCACACATTCAATAAAGTCCGTTGTTCTCAGCCATGTCTTTGTTTGTTTGCTTTTTGGTCTAGACAGGGTCTCTCTGTGTTGCAATCCTCCTGTCTCAGCCTCCTGAGTAGATGGGACTACAGGTGTATGCCATTGTACCTGGCTCTTACGATGAGCTGGGAATTGAACCTGACTCTCCTGTGTGGCCTCAGCCTGCAAAGAAGCTGTATATACCAGTGGCTGGGCCTCAGCAATCTTTCCTGATCTGTTTCTTCTCAGCCTCTGAAGTTCCATAATAATAAGTGATAGCTTTGCCTCCTTTTCCTAGTCACACTCAAGTCACCCAAAGACTAGTCTGGTAGTTTTGCTGCAAGGGTTAAACAGATTTAGACATTCTAATGCTTCACATAGTGATGGGTGCATCAGAAGTGACTCAGTAATTGTTACTGCAAATATTATTAACATTGCTTCCCTTGTTGCTAGCACTGTTACTACTAATTCTGCAATGGCTTCTTTTCCTCTCCCTCTTCTGTATGATGATTTTAGTTACAGCTATAATTAGCTGATATCATGGCTAACACAGGATGGACAGACAGTACCATCACCATTTTTCTACTCTAGGAAATAATACTGGGAGACATTATGCCAATTGCCTGAGATTTAAAGGTTATGGAGACAGAATCCAGACTCTAACTCAAAACTTTCACCCTTTTTCCATCCCATAATCCTTTCCAATGAGAAGTGTGGGTTGTGTGTGAATCTCCATTTTGAAAAGAGTGACAGTTTTTGGAGAACTTAAAAGTTATCCATATAAACTGCATACATGGGAAGATGCCCACTTCTGAAATTAACAGTCTAAAAGTAAGCTGTACTGGCGTTAAATATTTGACTGAAATCCAAAAAAACAAGGCACATCAGAGCCAACAAGAGCAGCTTGACTCTTCATAATTTGAATTTTTGCCATTGTTTAAAAATATAAAGACAGAATGTAACATGTTGGAAATAAAATGTCAGCCAATGTCCTTAGTCAAAACAGGGAATTTCTTTATTTTTACAATGTTCTAAAATGGTATTATACAAACATTATGACCTACTATGTATATTAGTTTCATATGAGTTATGAAAATGTGTAATTGGTTATTTTAATTTTAAAAGTATACTCATATCTACAGGGTAAATATCTTGTATAATAAGTACACAGTATTTACACACATTATGTATGTGTATAAATATATGGCATATATGTGTGTGTATGGAGAGAGAGCATTGTACTAAAAACAGAAATATTTGTTCTCCTTCAGTGTCCAAGGATAGTTTAATTTTGTATTATAGATTTTTATGATAAGAGTTTTATGAAAAGTAAAGATACCTCTATCCCAAGTTCAAACTGTACATTTTTTCCAAAAGTCTGAAATCTTTTTTTAACTTCATTTATTTGTTTATTTATTTTATTTGACCAGAGAGGGACAGAATGAGAGAGAGAGAGAGAGAGAGAAGCTGAGGGACAGAATGAGAGAGAGAAAAAAAGCAAGCCGCCAAGTTCAGGTCTCAAACCGTGGTTAACCACCATGCCACCTGCTGGCCTCCAAAGTGCACATTTTAAAATTTGGTAATATTTGCCTAGATTCTCTGATATTTACCTCTACTGTCAAACTGAAAAAAATACACATCCATCAGTCCTACTGACTCTTCCATTGTTTGGTAGGTTCTGAGCCCAAGAGCTGAGTTTTTACAATGCTATAATTTCTGTTAGACTCACACTGGTCCAGTTCCTAACACTAATTTCCGGTGACTGAGGGCATAATACCAAGCAAGTTCATTGCATGTCTTGTGTTTAAAAAACATGTCCAGCTCTGATCCAAATCTTTATCTAATATGAGTTTCCCTGCATAAACTATGTATTCCAGGAACATCTGTTTCTTTTTCTTCATACAATCCCAACTATTAGGTTGTCAGAAAAGTCATGACAGATTTTTCTGTTTTTCTATGCAAAAATATGTCATGACTTTTCCAACAACCCAGTATTATACAACCTGGTTGAAGATACTAGTGTCTTGTTTTTGTTTTTTAAAGTACTATTTACTTCATTTTATTTATTCATTCATTTATTTTAATTTGACCAGAGAGACACAGAGAGAGGGAGATAGAATGAAAGTGAGAAACCAAGCCACCAGGTCCAGTGCTTGAACCGTGGTCAACCACGTGGGAGTGTCCTTAATCACCACACCACCTGTTGGCCCCACTAGTGTGTGTATTGTTTTTATGTTTTGTTTTGTTTTGTTTTGTTTGTTTTTTAGGGGGTTTTGTTCTATTTCTTTAGACTCTGCTGAGTTTTTTTGTTGTTGTTTTTCTGTTTTTTTGTTTTGTTTTGTTTTGTTTTGTTTTGTTAATCTCAAGTATAGCATGTCAGTGAGCATGCACTGGAGACTGTCCTTATGGTAAAATTCATAAAATGGGGAAACTCATGCAACTGTATTTCCCTTTATGTATGTGTTGAACAGTTTTCACAATCTGCCTGTATTTGTTTGCTCTCCAGAGCCTCATGTATAGCTATCCCTTAGTATCTGCAGAGATTGGTTCCAGGAACATAGCAAATGCCCAAATCCTCAGATGCTCAAGTCCCTCATATAAAATAGCATGTTTATTTGCACGTAACCTACGCACATACTCGCAAATACAGTACTTTAAATCCTCTCTAGATTACTTAAAATGCTGAATACAATGCAAATGCTATGGAAATAGTTGTTCTAGTGTGTTATTTAGGGGATAAAAGTCTGCACGTGTTCAGTGTAGACATAGCCATGAGAGCTGAACTGCACGGTACACTCTGTAACACCTCAACATTTTGGTTCTCAGTTGGTTGAACCTAGAGATGTGAAACCCAAGATAGCAGAAGCCAACTGTAGTTATTTTTTTGTATTTTGTACAGAGTTTATAACTTTCATCTGGGAGCAGGTTAATCTAAGGAGAGCTATAGTCCATTTTCTGAACAGAAATCTCAACTGGCTTTATTTTTTCACCTCTTTGTTCATTAAATTTCTGACAATCTTCTTCAAAGTTTCAGACCATTTATTGGATTGCCTGAGTGATTATCCATTTGAAGTATCTGATGACACTGATAAAAAACTGTCGGTGAAATTCTGCTTCTCATAATGGAGCTAACATGTTAACGGCTAGAGCTTTGCTTACATACATGCCCAGGAAAACCTGGAATTGAAATGGAATTAAATTAATTTGGAACACTTGGAACACTCATTTGATCTCCATGGAAAATGATGCTTCACAGACTGATATGTAAATGCTCCTTCTGCATCTTTTGTTTGGGATTTGTTTATGTATTATTATGTAGTAAATTACTTCAACACTCTATACTTAGTAGCTTAAAACAACTTGTTTGTTTTACTTCTTTGTTTTTTTTTTTTTTTAACTTCAGGGTTTCCTGGATCAGGAGTTAATGACAAGGCACAACAGGACAGCTTGTTTCTGCTCCATGATATTCACAGGTTAGGTATCATGTGTTAAATGTTTATGTATCCCCCACCAAGTCATACAGTGAACCCCTAACTCTCCAAATGATGGTGTTATGAGTTGGGGACTCTGGGAGATAATTAAGTTTAGAGGAGGCAGGTCATCTTACGGGTAGGGTCCTCATGATGGGTTAATGCCCTTATAAGAAGAGACCAGAGAGCTGCTCTTTCTTTCCCTCTGCTCCCACACCCAGTTCCAGCTGGTCAACACACCTGTGCGGTCTGCCTTCCATGAGTCACATAAAGAGGATCTTGGACTTGTTAGCCTCCATGACTACCTAGAAATGTACAATCTTAGGTCTTTCCCAGGCCTACTAAATCAGAATCTACATTTCAACATAATCTTCAGACAGAGCCAAGAATTTATAGATCCTCCACACCACATTCTATTCCCCCAAGACAGGAGTTATGGACAAAAAGTCCTGTCTATCTTTCTACAGAGTATAAGTAGGTAAATGGAAGGAAAAAGCTTTGGAAATTTAACTCCTGAAGGTGTTAATTTTTCAGTACACTAGATGGAAGGAAACAAAGCATGTGTAATTTTTGTAGGAAAGGATGACTAAGTCTAGAAAAAAATGGAAAGAGGTGATGCAATGAGCTGAATATTTATGTCCTCCCCCAAACTGATACGGTGAAACCATAATCCTGGAGTGATAATATCTGGAGGTGGGACTTCTAGAAGTTAAATTAGGTCATAGGGTAGCTTTCATGAGTGGGATCAGTATTCCTAAGAGACTAGAAAGCTATTGCAGTTAGTTCTCTTTTGAGCATTTGAGAAGACATGAAATTGGCAGCCTATTAATTAGAAGAGTGTGGGTTTTTTGTTTGTTTGTTTGTTTGTTTGTTTGTTTTTACCAGAATCCAACCATGCTGGCATCCCAATCCTGGACTTCCTGTTTCCAGAGCTGTGAGAGATAAATTTCTATTGTTTATAAGCTCTCCAGTCTATGGTACTTAGATATCGGTAGCCTGGACTGACTGAGGCATGGACATTTGTAATGGAAACCAGCTAAAGACTGGCGGGTGTGGAGAAGGCATAAAGGAACTTAGGGAAGAGCAAGAGGTACCTGTGAGACCGTTCCTCTAAGGGAGTTAAATGGAGTGAGGTGTCTGACTCCCTCTCTGCGATCTGTCCTAATATTCTCCACCTTCACTTTCCACACCACCTCTTTAGACAACTGGAGATAATTATTTGCACACTGTAAGAGCTTTCTCTGTTTCTCTCCAGTAAGCACACACGCCCTATGGCAAAACACTTTAATCTGTTGTTTTCAATGACAAGGTGGGTAAAACTGTATCTGTTAAGAAAGGAGTATTTCTCCTTTTGCATAACAAACTGGAAGCCACTGCTGGTGTCTGTAATCTGCAGACAGCAGTCAGAGAAACCATAAAGCTTATCTCCAGACTCACCCCACCTCACTGGGAATTTACACAGGATCATTTCCTATCAGACAGGAGACAAAAAAAAGTTTCATGTGTTCCAAGTAAGTAGCATATATAATAAATCCCAAACCTTTTTTCTAATTGAAAATTTCAAGAACAAAAGAGCTCTACTGTAACTATTTTAATTCCTATAGAACAAACTCAAAGGAGCTGCTTTTCATGGTTTATGAGGTTTTACTTTTTTTTTTTTTAAATTTCTGTGTAGAAATCATTTTGTATGTTTCTTTCCAGGATTAGATTTTTAAATATATATTCTTTACTATCATTACATAGCAATGTTACTACTGTTATGTCATTACCAATAAATATTTGCAAACTAAGTTCATGTTTTGTAGTTACCTTTGATTTTCTGCAAGTTAATTATTTCCCAGACCAATAATCTTCTCTCAAATGTCATCCTCTTTATTTTCTGCTATATTTCACAGCATTAATCATCTCATCATTGAAACTCTTCTCCTTTAATTTTTATACTAAACTTGTTTTCTCCCTAAGGCAGTACCATATGAAATACTTCATATGTGTTGTATAATGCTGCATTTTCACATGTTTTCAAAACAATTATTTATAAGTAAACTTTACTTTGTATCACAATATTCCCTTACACACATATGAATACACATATAAAATTACTAGAATAAAGTGTTATGCAAAATATTTACCATCTGAGTTGCATTTCACTTTTCTCTTCCAAATCATTCTTATATAAATGCTAGTTGCTCCTCATAAATTGTGAAATTACTTCACAGTAAGCAAGGAACAACTTGTAATATGTAAAAATACTAACTTTGTAATGAATTTCAGAAACAAGTGCTGTCAGTACCATTTAACACACAAAGAGCTGAAAATGAGGGGGGACTACTTATCTTCTAAACCTAGAAAATGGCAGATCTGGCACTTGAATTCAATATTCTTACACACCTAAATCCAATATTTTCATCTGCTTTACTAGATTATGTCCATCATTTTTTAATTAAAAATCTTTACAAATTTGCCATACAGTGCATATACTCGCCAGAGAGAGACCCAGAGAGACAGAGAAAGAGAGAGAGTGAGAAAGGATCCCTTATGGGGGATAGCCACACCACCTCCCTTCTCCTCCATTCTCCTCTCAGGATTTTGGATATGCACTCACATGTCCCTGGCAGGTTTTTTTCAAGCCTTTGGGTTTAGGACTTGAACTATGCAGTCAGCCATGAGGGATCCAGCTGCTTCTATCACCACCTCACCAGTTGGCTCAGTTTGTGTCCATCATTGGTCAATGACATTGCATTTTAATTTATGCTTTGCAGAAGCTATTAACATTGCCAAGGTCCACATGGATCCTGAACTTCAGCTGTGAACTAGTGCTTTTGCATGGCACGTGGTTTATAATTTTTGCATTTTAATATTAAAATCCAGTTTTTTATTATCCTTTTTTCTTATTATCTTATGTTTTCTTCTTTCCTTTTCCTTAATTCTTTTTTTATCTTTACTCATTGGCTTCTCAGCCTCTGCTCACTAAGTGTCTAGATAGGTCTAAGTGAACAGAATCTATACAACTGAATACAATTAGGGTCAGAATATTCCTCTATTCCCACTGATTCTGATGCACAAAGAGTGAGAACGGAATGGAAGAGAGATTGCAGATCACTTCCTCCTGCATGCCTCCGAACATTCAGACTGAACTTTAAGAATTAGAGGGACCTGCAGTTACCGTAATGGCTATGTCGCTGGACTCCCACGTAGTCGATCGCGGTTCGAGTCCCGGACCCGGTGGCTTAAACTCACGCCGGGCGTGTGTGTGTGCGTGCCCAAGATCCCGAGAGGAGAATGGAGGAGAAGAGATTGCGGCGTGGCCATCCTCCCTGGGGGGTGATTTCTCGCTTTCTGTCTCTCTGTCTCTCTCTGTCTGTCTGGCGAGCGCACGCGCCCTATAGCAAAAACCTCTCCAAAAAAAAAAAAAAAAAGAATTAGAAGAAATGCACCATCCATCTGATGACTAGAAATCACCACAGGGTCACAAGAAATATGAAAAAGAAAACAAAAAAAAAAACAAAAAAAAAACAAAAAAAAAACAAAACAAGAAAATACCTATCCTCCAAGGAAAAAATAAGTCCTCTTCATCCTCAGACAGTATGACCAAATTCATGGAAATGTCTGATAAAAAATTTAGAATTTTCATGGTGACAAAGCTCACAGAGATGGAAGAGAAAAGAGACAATGAACTGCCAAAGAGGTAGGGAAAAGGAGCTGATGAGCTTCAGGAGGTGAAGAAATTCTTGCAAGATCTAAAAGAGGAATTATACACTTTAAAAAAGAATCAAATGGACCTGTTAGAGATGAAGACTCCACAGGAAGTCAAAACCTCCCCTGAAAGTATTCAAAGCAGACTATATCACAATGAAAATCAAAACTCAATTGTAGTAGAATTGCTGGTCTAGAAAAATCCACCACGAAGACTAAGAAAATTGTCCAAAAATGTGAGACTACTATACGAGAAATACTAGATACCATCAAATGTCCAAACATCCGGATAATTGATATCCCAGAAGGGGAACAGACCCATAAGGGCATTGACAATCTATTCCATGAAATCCTGGAAGAAAACTTTCCAAACCTAGAGAAGCATTCAAAGATCCAGTCCCAAGAAATACAAAGGACCCCAAATAGAATCAACCCAAGAAGATCTTCTCCAAGACACATTATAGCCAGATTGAGCAAAACCATAGACAAAGACAAGATACTAAGATTGGCAAGAGAGAAACAGCAAGTTACCTACAAAGGATATATCATCAGGCTGACAGCAGATCTCTCATTGGAAACAATGCAAGTGAGGAAAGAATGGGAAAATACATTCAAAGTGTTAAGGGAAAAGCAATTGCAACCACGGATACTATACCTGACAAAATTACCCTTCATATGGGAAGAAAAGACAAGAACATTCTCAGAAACAAAATCTGAAAGAATTTACCAACACCAGACCAGATCTCCAAAAAATTCTGCAGAGAATGCTATACCAGGAAAATTAAGTACAGTCACACAGAAATAAGACTTCAAAAACTAAGGAAATGGCCAACTTAATCGTAGGGACAAGCCTGGAGCTGAATATTATATCCCAGAATTTAATTGGGAAAAATGAATCACAACAAAAGATAAAGTACATGAAACTGAACTGGTGAAACAGAATTTTATGACTTTTTACTAAAACATTATTGATTTTTTTCCTAGGCTTTGTTTTTCAATTTTAAGGATTTTTGTCTTGTCTTGAGCTGCCGATAGGTTCATGTACCTACTATTTGAACAGGGTCCCAATCTGTTTCCTGGCTTTAAGTTTTAAGCATATTTCCTTAGCATTTCTTTGATTTATTAAAGTTAAATCTGATTTTCTTGAAATTAAAAAATATAGTAAAAAATACATAATTAATGACTGTAGTAAACTATATAGCATCAGCTAGGTGCTACCTTAAAATATATTCATTCTGCATTCTGCTCAGAGTTTCATGCCTTAAGTCAGACATGTGTTCATAGATATGCATATATCAACAGAGCTTGCTCCTGAAAGTAGTTAGATTATTTAAGAACTTTTTGAATCAACAAAATGTGGGGAGAAAAAGGAATGGAAAACAACTGTGGACACTTGAGATAGTGTGGGAGGAGGGTGGGAAATGGCAGAGGATGAGAAATTGGGAAAAAAAAAAAATATATATATATATATGAAACTAGAAATGGAAAATTATTGACAATAACATGTATGATTAAGCTACCATGCAGCATCTTCTGGATGGGAAATTACATTTTGTATGCTGTAATAATGCTCAGTGAATGAATGTAAATTAATTAATTAAAAAAATAAAAGATAAAAAAATTACCAAGTTCCTTAGATTCTTCCTTCATTTTAACATTGTCTTCCCACCTCTTTTTATTGCCATATGATGACCCTCTCATAATTCATTGCCTCATATCAAAGATAACACAGTAGCTTCCTTAACTCTCTTCCCTCTTCCAGATCTGCTTATTCTCACTCATCCTTTAGGTCAATTACCAACTAGATCAAAGAGAGAATATGCCTCAGTTACATTTCTGTGTGTTCTCTGAGTCCCTAGGACGTGTCTGGACACAGCATAGGTATTTAGTAACTGCTTAAAGGTTGTTCCCTTGAGTTCATTTGATTCAGTTCTGTCTATGAATCTAAGTCTGCAGAATCCAGACACATCAGATTTACAGAGAGTAAGTACAGAGGAATCCTGTTTGATTATATAGGAAGAATTTTACTTAGAAAACATGGGAACCCATAGGACATACTTTATCAAACACTCACTACTGAGTCCAGGTCTCTAAAGTAGTCAAATTCTCAAGAATTACATGTTTTTATTACACATTACAAGGCTATTTCAATATCTGTTAGTCATGAGACCATGCCCTCAAATTGTATGGTCTCATACAATTAGTAACATTATTTTAGTTCAGTTCAAAATGCAGTAAGAAATTCTAGAATCAACCTACTTCATTTTCATTCCAGCTGATCGAGGTCTCCTACCCTTTCATGGCAAGGCAAAGCATGCTGGGATACTTATCCCACCCCATCCCATGATCCCCATCCCATGATCCACACCCCATGTAGGGGTCCCAGCCAGAACTTCAACCCAGGCAAGAGGATCAGCATATAAAGCAAGGCTATTTACAGCAGAGAAATTCTACATTAGCAAGGTTGGGGTTGGGTATTAGAGTTAAAAACCAAGTAATCTTCCAACCTAGAAATCCTTTCCAAAGAACGAGAGAGAACTAAGAAAATTTTGATTATCAAGAATTATCCAGAATGTGATGTGCATCATAGCCAATCACTAAGAAATTACAAAGACAGAAATAAATCTTACCCTTTCATATAGCCAGACATACAACCCATTACATATATGTTTTCAAGATAATATCTAGTCCTCAAGTAACAGGACTTGAGTGCACCATTCTAAATTGACCTTGTAATTGGAGCGACCCTTTGCATTAGCTAAAAGGCTTTCTTCATGACAGGAGGTACTTTGGCAACTTGGAACAAGAAGGTTACCAAATTCAGGCTGCAACCCTCTCACAGACATTGGGAGATCGAGTGCTATCACCCTTCATGTTTACATTCCAAAGAGATGGCCACCAAGTCCTTGGTAAAGATTTTCCTGAATGATCGAGCTAAAACAGAATTTTATGTCACAAAAGGTTGCATCTATTTTCTCAAGAGGAGAGAAAGTACTTATAGTAACAAGTACTTACAAGAAAAAGGAGGAAAGGGAAATCCTCTTCCCTTATCTTCAACAGGGAGAATTAAGCCTGTTTTTTTTTACATTTTCATTTGTCTTTACAGCAATTAGTACTTTTTTCTTTTTAACTTGAAAGAATAACTCTTCCTTTTTTTAAGAGGTATATGCTATAGGATGCTTGTGCTCACTGGAGAGACAGAGAGGGACAGAGAGATAGAAAGTGAGAAATCACCACCCCCTCCCCACAAGGGGGATGGCCATGCCGCAATCTCCTCTAGTCTCCTCTTGGGATTTTTGGGCAAGGACGCACACTTGCCAGGTGTGAGTTTTAAGCCACAAGGTCTGGGATTCAAACTGCAGTGAACTACTTTGGAGTCCAGTGATGTAACCATTACACCATCTGCTGGTCCCAAAGAATAACTTTTGATGAGATAATTGACAAGAAATACCAGAAAAAGAAAAAAACAGGACCAGCAAGTGGCATGGTGGTTAAGGCACTGGGATTCCCACATGGTCGCCTGCAGTTCGAGTCCCAGACTCAGCAACTTGAAAATTACACCAGGTATATGTGTATGCGTGGCCCAACTCCTGAGAGCATAGTGGAAGAAAAGGGACTGCAGTGTGGTCATTCTCACTTGGGTCAGGGAGTGATTTCTCACTTTCCATTTCTCTGTCTCTCCCTTTGCAATCTATGGCAAAAACCTAAATAAATAAATAAGTAAATAAATAAATAAGAGAGAGGAACAAAAAACAATTTTTCCATAAGTTGAAAATACCAATCCAGTATTTTAAAAATTTTGTTTCATTTATTTTTTTCAAATGGCTACACATCGGTGGTCCTAACAGTATGGATAGATTATTTTCACAATGATTTACCTATCTCATTCATTGATAAACCAATAATATTTTTTAAAATTATTGGAGCAGGAACCAGCAGTTAGCGTAATGGCTATGTCGCTGGACTCCCACGTGGTCGACCGCAGTTCGCGTCCGGGACCCGGTGGCTTAAAACTCCCGGACGCGTGTGCGTGTGTGCCCAGGATCCCAAGAGGAGAATGGAGGAGAAGGGATTGCGGCATGACTATTCCCCCTGGGGGGTGATTTCTCGCTTTCTGTCTCTGTGTCTCTCTCTGTCTGTCTGGCGAGCACACGCGCCCTATAGTGAAAACCTCTCCAAAAAAAAAAAAAAAAAAATTATTGGAGCTGCACAATATGCTTCAAGATTTGAGAGCTCTGTTCTTTCACTGCCTTCTTTAATTGAAGAGTCCTAAATAGTCTTAGATTTAAAGTTTTTACCTAGTTAATTTAAAAGCAACTTGCCCAGGCCCAGCCTCAGTGATGAAAGCAGTAGTGTACTGATCTGCAGTGCTGGAAGCCAGAAGGCCTTGTGGGGGTTGTAATCCTGCATTCAGCTGAAACATCCTAGGTGGACACATACATGCCCCAAAGCCTAGCTAGCTGGAAAGCTGGCAGAAGGGAACGACAGTATGGTAAGACCTTGCCAAGAGCATTTCTCTCTCTCTCACTACCATTTATCTCATCGAAGAAGTAAAATAAACTTGAAATCAACTTGTTCAGATCCCAAAGCATCCCATATCTTTATATATTTATCTATGAATAGAACATTCGAAACACAGATACCGTCATAGATATAGTTTCTTGGAAAGAGGCATGAAAGAGACTTCTAGATGTTATATAACCTCATATCCTATCTTTAAGGTGGAGTACATATCTTTCTAAAGCTACCACTCCCTCACACATTCTTACTGATTCCACGAGTACATGATAGAGGTTGAGATTTAGTTAGCAATAGGTAGAAAGATCATTACAGAATTATATTTTAAAAAATGGATCTTATCTCTTTTTTGCACAGTTATAATTAAAAAGTATAAACATTGAGTTTAAGCCACTGGATCTGGGACTCAAACCACAGTCGGCTACAAGGGAGTCCAGCGACATACCATTACGCCAACTGCTGGTCCCCATAAGGCATTTTTTTCCCCATAAAGCATTTTAAAACTGATCTTTTTAAAAATCAAAATAATGCACACATGAACTTAAAAGTCTCATGGAGGTACACGGTCTGTGAGGGGAAGTAGTGATTTTCTGCCCCACTCTTCCTTACCCTGAAACTGTTTTCACCGGAAGATGGCATTGGCCTCCTGTTTTTACAAGAATTTGCCTTCAGAATTGTTTTTTTTTTAACCTTTTATTGTTATATCTTATCCTTGTATTTCCTTTTACTGTTATACAACACTTCAAAGAGGGAGTGATACTTGAAAAGAATTTTGAAGGATGAAGTGTTCTCCAGGTGTGCAGTGAGAATTTAGGATGGAAAAGGCATGCAAGTACAAAGAGCAGTGAGAACAGAAGCATATGCGAAGTACAGTGAGGCATCACATGGGATTCCTGTAAGTCTCCAAAGGCAACTTTTAAGTTCCTGATCAGTCAGGAAGTCTTGCTTCTTACTGTGTGTATTAGTGTGTGTGTGTGTGTGTGTGTGTGTGTGTGTAGAAAGAGAATTGATATGCATGATGTCACATATATGTATGTGTTTATTTATCTCTTTCATGAGTGAGTGAGAGAGGAGAGAGAGAAGATCTTCTCAACAGGGTCTTTGAGTCACAATCTACCCCCAGCTTCAGCCAGCCCCAGATCACTGGCATGCACGAGCCCCACGTGTTCAGGGACCTTCCCATGTTGTCAGCCTTGCAGAGTGTCGTTTTTCACCTCTGTGCCACTGTCTCATCACCTGTTATACCATGCTTAATAGACACGGTGATATTCAGGTTACATACAGGAACCATTCTGACACTTCCTATTTATTTAAGACTTTAGCTCAACCAGGAGATGTTTAAACAATCCGATGGAAATATAAAATAAACTTACATTATTTGTTAATTTACAGGACTTGATACAGTTTGTGTGCAACAAACCTTTGTGAAGATAGCTGCCATCCCCCAAATACACAGGCCATCTGATCAAGAAAAGGGTAGCCAATGAGAGCTTGTATCTGTAACCAATTAACATCATCCTTGAGTTCCTGGGACTTAGTGCTTACCCTACCATACAGTAAAAACACATAGTAAAAGTATGCTGACTAAATATCAAAATGATCATAGAGATGAGTAAATGTCATCATGACTTTTGGCCAGAGATCTTGGAATAAAGGCATGAGAAAAAAGAAAAAATAATAATAGGAAAGAAATCTGAGTAATAGCAATCCAGAAAATACAAATCCAGGAAAAGGTATTTGGAAGACATTTTACTATGCAGAGAATCAAAATTAAAAAAAAAAAAAAAAGAAAGAAAAAAGAAAACCACTCACTAGAGGAAATGGAAGGGTTACCTCACTAAGGGAAAGAGCAATTGGCAGGATTAACTGTACAGACATATAATCAGCTCTGTATTCATGCATGTGAAGCTTTGACTACAGCACAACTTCCATCTGAGACAGATCAATAATCAATGCAGTGAACTCTACAAACCTGGGCGCTGAAATATGAAATCCCTTGGCACTGTTATGGGATGGGGTGGGGGAGAGCAAACCCAGTAAAAGCGGTCTGGGCAGGAGTTCATGCAAATGTGCATGATATTTTAATGAAAATGTGATGCTGCCAATGCTAGCTTCACATATGCAGTTGCATTACCATGACAACCAGCAGTCTCTGGAGTTCAGATATGGAATAATGACTTGCTTATGCCTGAACACTTAACAGTTTTTTATGCTGCTAACAAAGATTAAATTGAAAAAGAGCTCTAAGCCAAATCTGACAGATATGAAAAAAACATTCATTGCTAAAATCAAATGTCTAAAATAATTGCTGGCTACACTGACTTCCTGATTCTGAGACTCCATCCCAAGGTGTGTGGCAATACAAAAGCCTTGCCTATGAATTTTTCGGCAGTGAAAGCTAGAATTCTTAAGTGAGGATGACTTTGCAGAGTAAACGTGAACAATAATTATAGCCAGGCCCGTGTTGGAAGCACTTCACCGACAGCTACTTCTCTCAGAAAAGAGAGACTCAGGCCAGGTCAATTAATTACATGGCTAAAGAAATCTTTTCTGTTGGAAGACTTCTTGTTTTTAATTCATGCCACATCACAGGCACATTGCTGAGAAGTAAATCACATCGTTTAAACACTTATCATGTTCCCTCGTCCCTTGTTTGCCTTCTGTTGACTCCTTAAACATAAACAACTGCCAGGCAGTCACATAATTTAGGAGATAGAAAAAAAAAAAAAAAAAAAAAAGGTTTGATTGGTTTGTTGATTTTTTTTTTTTTTATAGCAGAGAAGACTGACCAGGTCTATTGGCACATGAAGAAAGGGAGCTGTCTTTCAGGCTACCTGAACTTAAGTCTCCCTCGGCACCTACTCTTTATTTCCAATCCTGTTTTTGACCCACATGAGGCCAAAAACTAACCACAGTAGACTATGTCTTTGTGATCTGTTAAGAGTCAGCTCAGGGACCAGATAATGGCACAGGGGTAAAATGCAATGCTCTCTAAGGCAATCCTACATGGGTATGCTTCCAGTTCAAGTCTGGAGGGACTCTCCAAGCATACAGGCATGTGTATGTTTTATTTATTTGTTTATAATCTGTCTCCACAATTAGACCTTAATCTTCTCAAAAGAAACCCATATTTTATTTTCAACAAACTATTGTCAGCTTGCATGGTTCATTGAATAATTGAATAAAGTTGGAGATACAAACACACACACACACACACACACACACGTGGGAGACACCGTATGTGAGGTCTTGTTCCCTCTGCACAGTGCTACCTGTTGTACTCTGGGGCTGGCTCCTAACTGATCTCTTATGTATGTTTTATGCTTTACCAAATGTTTCTGATAGTAATTTTCTAAAAATAAAAAGTATATATGGGGACTAGCAGGTGGCATGGTGGTTAGGGCACTGGACACTCCCAAATGGCCGATCATGGTTCAAGTCCCAGACCTGGTGACCTGCTTTCTCACCTTCTCTCTCTGTCTCTCTCTGGTCAAATTAAAAATGAATGAATAAATAAAAATTAAATAAATAACTCTTTAAAAAAAAAAAAAGGATCTTCCTCTTTTAAAAAATATATATGTATGTATATATACATACATATATACACACACACACACATATATATATGTACACACATATACACAGTCATTAGAAAAAGTCATGATGCATTTTTGCATAGAAAAATACTTCATGACTTCTCCAACAACCCAGTGTGTGTGTGTGTGTGTGTGTGTATTAGTGAGTGGAGTCTAGTGTACACATAGCTCAAGTAAAAATGATTGGTCCTGGTCCTGAATCACGCAAGCACAGGTCAGAAGACTCTTATGAGCTCTGGTCAAAGAAATGAGAAGCGAAGCGCACTGGCAGTAACTGAAAATCTAGAGGTGGTCGTTGAAGTAGAGAAGGAACCATTAAGGTAAAATGACATGAAAAGTTAGAGAGTGAAAAATAATTACAAGAAACAGACAATTAGTTAGATAATTAATTAGCTAGATCTAGTTTGTAACAAAGATTACTGAGAAAAAAACAAAGAAGATCATTTTAAATTTTAACATGCCGTCTACTGCAGGCCAGCCCTATCAGTAGGAGACATAGATAAGCCCCACAGGCTCTAAGATATGCTTAAACAACTGGAGCTGAAACTCCAGGGCTATAAAGATAACTCCAAAAGAGAAATGAGTTCCTGGAAAGACAATGATCTGACTGGTTGCAAAAATGTTACATTGAACTGAGGGTTCATTCCTCGCTCTGATACAGGGTAAGTGGTAAATTACCTTTCGGCTATTGTCTAATTTTATCTGTCTTTACTTGTAACATATTTATAGATACAGAAGGCCCTGCAAATGTAATTAAGACCTCAATCTCCAAGATAGTGACTTTGTTTCTCCTACACAGAGGATGGCCTTTTCTTTTCTTTTCTTTTTTTTTTTTTCTTTTCTTTTTTTTTTTTTCTTTTTTTTTTGGGGGGGGGGGGGGGAGAGGTTTCTCCTATAGGACGCATGAGCTTGCCAGAAAGAGAGGAGACAGAAAGCAAGAAATCACCCCCAGGGAGGATGGCCACACCACAATCCCTTCTCCTCCATTCTCCTCTCCAGATCTTGGGCACGCACGCACACGCACCCCAAGTGAGTTTAAACCACCAGGTCCAGGACCCCGAATCGTGGCCGACTGCATAGGAGTCCAGCGACATAGCCATTACGCCAACTGCTGGTCCCGGCCACAGCCATTTCAATGAGGACCATGAGCTGAAAGTGTACTTGCCTTGACAGAAGTTGAAAATGCTCCCACACTGGGATTCCCATAGCCTTCGTCCAGTAACCAATACAGACTTCCACATAAACAGGCTACCTTTAGTCACTAAATTTCATGAGAAAAAAGTATGTAAGTGTCTTGGTATTAAACTCATTGGTGAGCAAACCCAATTGAATAATAAAAGTTTATTGTAAAGGAAAGAAGGTTCAAATAAACTCAAAATCTAGGTTCCAATCTTTTTGTGGTCATTGCGTGACTCAAGGAACATCATTTGAATTTAGAGGTTCCTGCTCTTCCTCTGTAAATATTAGGATATGTGGATTGTTAGACAATTCTAATCAGAATCTGTTTGCTGTTGCTGTTGCTGTTATTTGTAGGAGGAGGAGGAAGTGAGGAAAAAGGGGAGATGAACTTTAGGATGGACAGTGAGAATTTCATTCAAAAGACAACTGTGGAAACACAAGGGGGAGCAGCCTATGTGGGGTCTTGTTCCCTCCGTACAGTGCTACTGCTGCACTCTGGGGCTGGCCCCTAATTGATCCCAAATGTATGTTTTATGCTTTTCCAAATGTTTCCTAATAGCCACTTTCTAAAACTAGAAAGATAAACATGTTTTTTTCCCTCCTGAACAAAACCTTTAAATTAAACAAAACCTTTAAATTATTGATTCTAAATTTAGTGACTTTGGTAGACAGCTTGATCCCTGCTTTCACCTCCAAATTTTGGACGTATAATTTTAATTTTCCTCTAACAATTTTGTAAGATAAATGTATATGGTATAAATGACAACGTTGATTATTTATTATAGTAACTGTCTTTCTTTACATTTCTTATAGATGTTTGGGAAATTTAGCTTGCCAGCTAGTGTGTGTGTGTGTGTGTGTGTGTGTGTGTGTGTGTTT
The DNA here is from genome assembly GCA_026018925.1 of Tupaia tana. Taxonomy (NCBI): domain Eukaryota; kingdom Metazoa; phylum Chordata; class Mammalia; order Scandentia; family Tupaiidae; genus Tupaia; species Tupaia tana. The sequence continues at coordinate 79,671,748 of JAKSZU010000015.1, forward strand.
CTTTATTAAGTTTACTTTTTTCTTCCATGAATAAGAGAGAAAAACAGAGATGACACCCCAACAGGTCCTGACATTGTGCTTCACCCCAGCCTTCAGTCAGCCCTAGATCATGGGCAAACATACACCCAGCATACTCAGCAAGCTCCCTGGACTTGAACCAGGAAACTTCCTTTATGGGATGGCCTTGCAGAGCACTGTATTTTTTCACTGCACCATTGTCTGGACCCTGATGGCTAATTTTGAATGAAAGTTTTGGTTTTTTGAATTATTTATTTTATTTTATTTTATTTTACTTGTTATTATTCTTTCTTTATTTATTTTAAATTTGACCAGAGAGAGACACAGAGATAAAGAGAAAGAGAAAGCAAGAAAGCAAACTGCCAGGTCTGGGACCCAAACTGCAGTTGGCCATGTGGGAGTCTAGCACCTTAACCCCATCATGCCACCTGCTAGCCCCCCCCCCCCTTTTTTATAATAACTTCTCTAATTTATCTTGTGCACATGTACACATCTCTGGTATTAAAAAAAAAAAAAAAAAAAAAAAACTTTGTTTGGATTTTTGTATTTCTCTTTTGGTCTCTATTTCATTTGGTTCTGTTCTAATGATATTTTAATTTTAATTGTTTTGGCTTCTTTTTGGTTAGCCAAGGACACATGTGCTCCCAGAGTAAAAGAGATGGAACACCTTGCAGTGGGGTATGGTCATGCTGCTATTCTTTTCTGTCCATTTCTCCTTCCTGTAAGGTTTTTGGGCATACATGTGCCCAGCATGTTTTTCAAGCCTCCAGGGTCAGGACTCAAACTGGGGTTGGCCACGTAGGATCCAGCTCCCAACGCACAGTGCTTAATCAGTGTGCTGTAGGGCTGCCCCACATTTTGATCTCCATTCTTTCTTTCTCTCCCTTTTGGGCATAGCTTGTTCTTTCCAGTTTCTTGAGATGCGTTATTACATTATTTATTTTCCATCTTTCCATTTGTGTGTATGTGTGTGGGGGTACCTATCACTATAAACTTTCCTCTTACTGTTGTATCCTTAGTACCAATGGGATGCTTTGTGTTGACTTTGATTCTGGTTGTGTTTGGTTTTAAAGTCTCCTTACCTGCTCAGTCACTAGTGGTGACTATGGGTACACGCAGGCCTGAGTTTTCAGGCAGTAGGTGAGGCTAGTGTTGTGTAGTTATGCCCCACCATAGAGGGGGCTGGATTCATTTATACCAATGACAGCAGAAAGCAGCCACACTGTGTAGTGCTTGCTGGGATTCCCAGCCCGTCTGTAAGATGCAGGAATCTCCTGTAGGTGAGGAAGCTGAGTATAAGTAACAGCTGAGAACAAGTCATGCCCTTTCTTTCCAATGAGTTACACACAAGAAGGAGGTAGGTGGTTATGGAATTTTTGATGGTGTGTACTCCCTGGAGTTAGAGGAAGGTGCCTACCCTAGGGCCTGGGTCTCCACCACCATGGCATAGCCCTGTCCCTGGCCTGGTGTTGGGGGGGAGGCAGGGCATTCACTGCTCACCATGCAGCTCAATTCAAATGGGAAGAGCAGGGGCAGCAGGTGGCTTAGTTGAGGCAGAAGGAACAGAGGAGTTTGCCAGATGGTGGGTGACTCAGTTGGCAGGGCAGTACTCAATGCTCCCATGTTTCCTCATCTCTGCCGAGCAGAGATGCCCTCCTCTCTACCAGCTACCCCAACTCTCCCTCTATCCACTCACTCAGCCCAGAAAGGTCCTGAGCAGCCATGCTCCTTGCTGATGGTCACACAGTGGGGGAGGGAGTTCTCTAGGAGTTTTGAGCCTGGGAGTAGGGGGTTATAGATTTGCCAGTCTCTGAGGAACCAACATCCAGATTACTCAGTCTCTGCTGGGGGGGGAAGGGTCACCTCAATACTATATTCTGGGGGGTGAGGAGAACAGGGGATATTTAGAGTCCTTGATCTCTGCTAAGCAGGGGATCTGGAGGATTTAGTCACAGGGGTCATTCGCCTCAATTCTCCAGATCAAAGAGGGGTCTTCTCTGTGGTACATCCTCTTTTCCCTGAAGTGCAGGGGGTTACCAGTATTTGGGTGTTAGGCTACTGCCTTTTGGGGGACATCCCCTGTCCTGGGCCTGCCCTCTTGCATGTGGGTATGTCACTGTATGTCCACAGTCCTTCAGGGCAATGGAAGTGCCACATCCCCTACTCCTGACCACACTGTGTGCTTCACCAGTGGATTAGCTCCTGTGCTATACTGTGCTCCTGAGGCTTGGGGTGTGGGGAAGCCAGTGTCCTCTCTGAGGTAGTAGGTCTGTGCGGCTCCCTAAGATGAGCATGAGATCTGCTGCTCTCCTGCAGCTGGGGAGTGCTGGTTTCCGAGGTGGAGGGGTGTCTCACTTACCTTCTCCCCCATTCCAAGTCACAGTGCCCCAGAACTTCTCACTGTCCTCTTGTATTCTGCTGGTCTCTCCTCACTCCTCTGCTTGAAGTGTAGCTACTTAGCCAACTCTTCTAGCCTTTCTTCTCCGAGAGAAGCCACAGTAGGTATCTCTAGTCAGCCATCTTCTTTCCTCAAAAACAAAAAATAATACTTATGTTGAATGTCAGAGGAAAGGATGTCTTGTCACAGCACTTCCAATATTGTTTGTGTAACACAGACTAACCCACTTTAGAAGTTAAGGATCTCAATCTTTCCCTTCTGCAACGTGGTATTATTTCTCTGGGTCTGCCCCATAGCAAAGCAGTTAAGCACTGTGCAGAAGAAGCCAGATCTCACATGGTCAATCAGGATTTGAGCCTTTGCCCCATGGACTTGAAAAATAGGATCTGGGGGACCAGCAGTTAGTGTAATGGCTATGTCGCTGGACTCCCACGTAGTCGACCGCGGTTCGAGTCCCGGACCCGGCGGCTTAAACTCACGCCGGGCGCGTGTGCGTGCGTGCCCAAGATCCCGAGAGGAGAATGGAGGAGAAGGGATTGCGGCGTGGCCATCCCCCCTGGGGGGTGATTTCCTGCTTTCTATCTCTCTGTCTCTCTCTGTCTGTCTGGCGAGCGCACGCGCCCTATAGCAAAAACCTCTCCAAAAAAAAAAAAAAAAAAATAGGATCTGGATGGGACAGAGAATTGGAGGAAAAAAGATTTCCGTGTGAACAGGCCCCAATTAGAGGTAGCTTTCTAACTCTTGCACGCTCTCTCATGTGTGCGCATGTACTCTCTAGTATAAAAGTATCTATTTCAAAAGCTTTTTGGAAAAAAAGCCCAGTTGACAGTGGAATATGGTAGAAGATTTATATTATTAATTTTTATTACCATATAGAGTTATTCAAATATTTTAAATTTTAATAATATAAAAACAATTCTGCAGTTTGGCAATCTATTCTTATTTCATTCTCAGTGATGATGTAAAAGATATACTTAGATTTAGAAGATTAAGTCACAGGATATACAGGAAAATTTGATTTTAAAAAATTCTAATGTCTGAGTCAATTTTCTTAAGCCACTTACATATCTTGCTGAAAATAGAGTGCTGGAAAGGAATCAGATAAAGGATTTAGATAAAGGAATCCAAGCAAGAGTTACTATTGAACATTTTTTATTATGAATCAGCAACTTTACAAATATCACTTGACATTCATAATATAACCCAGAAAGATAAGAGTTATTATCTTAATTTTACATAGGAAGAAACTGAGAATTAAAAAGATTAAATCAATTGCCAAATTTATATAGCTAGTTAATCCCAGTTATAGCTGGGATTCAACTTCAGCTCCTTAGGACTGCAGAGAGCAAACTCTGTCCATTCTACAGCACAGAACTGCCTCTTAAGATGTCACTCTCTGGGAACCAGCAGTTAGCGTAATGGCTATGTCGCTGGACTCCCACGTAGTCGACAGCGGTTCGCATTCCGGACCCGGTGGCTTAAAACTCACGCCAGGCGTGTGTGCGTGCGTGCCCAAGATCCCGAGAGGAGAATGGAGGAGAAGGGATTGTGGCATGACCATCCCCTCTGGGGGGTGATTTCTCGCTTTCTGTCTCTATGTCTGTCTCTGTCTGTCTGGCGAGCGCACGTGCCCTATATTAAAAACCTCTCAAAAAAAAAAAAAAAAAAAAAAAAAAAAGATGTCACTCTGTATGCCTTATTCTCTGCAACCAGTCTACAATTTCTATTGGAGTACTGATGAAGGATGAAGTAATCAATGAAAGAATTCATGTATACATAAAGTACTTAAAAATTACAGAAAAGTTTACTCTCCCAAGAATTATATGAAATGTTGAGAATTAAGGAGTATTTTATAATCAGTAATTGTACATTTCTGATTAAAAAATAAAAACCCTAAATTTCAAATTATATCAGGGACTTCAAAAAGTTCATGGAAAATAGAATTAAAGTACAGGCATACTTTGGTGCAATTTTTTTTTTAATCCATGCCTAGTTTTTTCATAATACTTATTTTCCATGAACCTTCTAAAAACCCCTTTATAATTAATTCACATCTGTCAGTTTTGTGAAGTTCTACATAATGAGACTTGTAATGTCTTAATTACATAATACTGCGTTCATGGGGCTCTGGAAGGTGAGTTTTTGTGGCTCATGTTGATTTTCAGAGTTGAATGTTCCAAGTCTGCTCTTTTTATGTTTTTAAGAACTATTTTATTTATCTTTATTTATTTATTTTAATTTGAGCAGAGAGGGACAGAGTAATTGAGAGAGAGAGAGGAGCAAAAGAGAGAGTGAGTGAGAAAGCAAGTCACCAGGCCCGGGACCTGAACTGTGATCGGCCATGTGGGAATCCAGTGCCCTTAACCATCATGCCGCCCGCTAGCCCTACCAAGCCTGCTCTTATGGAAGAATTTTTACATGTCCTCATTTTTTGGGTTATTTAAATTATGGCTTATGGATATAACTACCTTTTACTATCAATACTCTAACAACCTTGAAATATAGTCACTGTACATATAAGTAAACATACAAATCTTACATGAAACCATATAGCTTGTAAAACGTACATTCAGCTAACAAGCCCAACATTGTCCAACTCTGAGATGAAAACATCATAGCCTCAACAACCTCAGTCAAAATTGAACTGATAGACTTGCTGAATCAACAGAAAATGAATGTTAAAAAGAAGAAAGTAAACATTTTAAGTAAGATTCAGTACTTACTCCTGAAAGTGTGATCTCACAATTGCATATAATACATTATAATATGAATATGTATTTTAAAGTTTCCCTTACAAACAATGCAATGAAAATATATCCACACAAAAATCTTCTGAGTGATCATAGCAGCTTTACTCGTATTTGCAAAACAGACAACACATCCTTCCAAAGGTGAAGGGATGGATAATCTGTGATACTTAGATAAAACAGAAAATTGGTTAATTGGTTAACAATAAGAAGTGAACTATCAAGAGACATGAAAAGACACAGAGAAACTTTAAATTCATATTGCAAGGTGGAAGAAGCCAATCTGGAAAGGCTATACCATGTGATTCCAACTAGATGACATGCTAGAAAAGACAAACTATGGAGATAGTGAAAAGATCAGAGATTTCCCAAGATTCATAGGGAGAGAGGGAGGGATGACTAAGTTAAGCGGAATTCTTAGGGAAGTGAAATAATTCTACTAAAACTATTCTAGTGAAACTATTCTAAACTAATACTGAAATGGTGAATATATGTCATTATACTTTTGTTAAAAAAAAAAATCTCATAGAATGTATAACATCAAGAGTGAACCCTAACGTAAACTGTGAACTTAGTGTGCTACTGCAGGTCTGTAATGAATGCACTCCTCTGGTGGAGGATGTTTGTAATGGGGAAGGCTATGCATGTGTTGGGGGAAGGGGATACATGAGAAATCACTGAAACTTCTATTCAATTTTGCTGTGAACCTAAAACTGCTTTTAAAAAAATAGAGGGTATTTAAAAAACAAGACCATAAAATGTACAAAACAATGAATGAAGCCAATGTAAACTATGGTCTCCAGTAATAACAATGACATTTAAGAGTGGTTTACCAAATGTTTAACAATTGCACTATGCTAATGCAAGATGTTAATAGTAGGGGAAATTAGAGGGCGCATAAGGAAACTGTGTAGTTCCTACTCATTTTACCTATAAACCTAAAATGGCTTTAAAAAAAGTGTATTAGGGCCAGCAACTGGCATGGTGGCTAAGGCACTGGACTTCCACATGGTTGAACATGGTCTGAGACCTGAACCGGGAGGCTTGAAAATCATGCCAGGGTGCATGTGCATTTGCACTCAAAATTCCAAGAGAGAATAGAAGAGAAGAGATTATGGCATGTCCAGTCCCAAGGGTAATTCTTTTTTTTTTTTTTTTTTTTTTTTTTTGAGAGGTTTTTCGCTATAGGGTGCGTGCGCTCGCCAGACAGAGAGAGACATTAGAGACAGAAAGCGAGAAATCACCCCCCAGGGGAGATGGTCACGCCGCAATCCCCTCTCCTCCATTCTCCTCTCGGGATCTTGGGCACGCACGCACACGTGCCCAGCGTGAGTTGTAAGCCACCGGGTCCGAGATGCGAACCGCGGTCAACTACGTGGGAGTCCAGCGACATAGCCATTACGCTAACTGCTGGTTCCCTCCCAAGGGTAATTCTCACTTTCCCTCTCTCTCTCTCTGTAGCAAGTGCATATATTTTATAGCAAAAATATTTTTTAAATGTGTATTAATTTTAAAAGGATAATAGATGTGAATGTCTACCAATAATACCCAAGACATAAACAAGACAAACAAAAGAATGGCTGTTCATAAGGTATGTAATTGGATTGTGCACTTTAAAAGAAAATTCCCAAAGACTATAATAATCACATATCCAAAAATTGCTTAGATTTTAGTGAAGTTGATATATCCTGGATTATAATCATAATAATTATAAATGTATCTCTAGTGTAGATGAAGATCTAAATCATGGGATTTCACATAAGAGTTTGAACACATTTTTTTATGCATTATGAGAGGAAAAATGTGCTACTTAATTAATTTTCACGTTTAAAAAACAATTTAAAATATGTAAGTGTAACTAATTTAATACATTAAGCATAACAACTAGTAATTAGGCTTCCTTATGTACATTTTACTGATGAGTGTGTTATATATTTTTTTTAAATAATAATTTGCCAGATGGCATGTGTGAGAGAGACAGGAAGACAGAGAGAGGGAGAAAACACTCTCCCAAAGGGGTGTGGTTATGCTGGAATTCTTTCTCCATGTCTCCATCCCACCAGGATTTTGGAAATGCATGCACATGCATCCAGCATGATTTTTTTTTTTTTCTTGGAGAGGTTTTTGCTATAGGACGTGTGCGCTCACCAGAAAGACAGAGAGAGAGAGACAGAAAGCGAGAAATCACTCCCCCAGGGGGAGATGGCCATGCCACAATCCCTTCTCCTCCATTCTCAGGATCTTGGGCATGCACGCACATGCGCCCAGCGTGAGTTTAAGCCACCGGGTCCGGGACTCAAATCACGGCTGACTACATGGGAGTCCAGTGACATAGCCATTATGCCAACTGCTGGTTCCTCCAGTATGATTTTTAAGTTGCTGGGGCTGGGATTCAAACTGTGCAGTTGGCCATGTGGGATCTGGTTTCCTCAACCACCAGGCCATCTGGCTGGCCTTAATCTTAAGCAAAATCATTCGAGTTGTAAAATTCTCTTTGGGAATATGAAGACATCCTATTTTTGGGAGATTATATTATATTGAGGTTTACAGTGTTTTCTGAGTGCCAACCACACCCTGGGCTCTGAGTTAAGCCCTACATGGCAGATACAAAATAATCAGTCATCAAGAAAGATATGGTTCCTGCTTTGAATTCTTAAATTATATTGGGTTGCTGGGAAAGGGATGACCTATTTTTGCTTAGAAACACATGTCAGTGGGACTAGCAGATGGCATGGGGGTTAAGGGTGCTGGACTCCCACATGGTCAACCACAGTTTGAGTCCCAGACCTGGTGGCTTGGTTTCTCACTTTCCCTCTCTTTCTTGCTCTCTCTCTCATTCTGTCCCTCTCTGCTCAAATAAAAATAAATAAATAAAGTTAAATAAAATAATTATTAAAAAAAGAAAAACATGTCAATAGTAGAAAAACTACTCCTAATAGTTCAATTATAGGAGTTGAATGAGTATTATTGGTAGACATTCACAAGACAAGTATAACTCTAGTCAGGGTTCAATTTTTTTTTAATTAACTTTTTTATTTGCTAGAGGGTAGGTGTGCTTTCTGGAGAGAGACAGCTGAGAGAGAGAAAGCATCCCCCCAGGGGGAGAAATAGCCACACCACAATCCCTTCTCCTTCTCCATTCCTTTGGGATTCTGGGCACACACGCACACTTACTCAGCATGTTCTCAAGTCTCTGGGTCTGAGACTCCACCACACAGTCCACCATGTTTGATCCAGCCACCTCAACTGCCATGCCACCACTGCCTTACCTAGGGTTCAATGTTTATAAGCAGTAAGTAAGATATATGAAATTATCCAAGTTTAAGTGAAGGAGAAATTGCTTTTGTTTGGTGACTTTAGTAAAAGCTCCATGAGGAAGACAGTATTTTTTTTTTAAAGAATGATTTTATTTACGTTCATTTATTTATTTACTTATTTTAATTTGACCAGAGAGGGAGAGAGTTAGAGTGAGAGCAAGAATGAGAGCAAAAGAGAGAGAAGTGAGAAAGCAAGTCACCAGGTCCAGGACTCACACCACGGTCAGCCACGTGGGAGTCCAGTACCCTTAACCAACATGCCACCTGCTGCCCTGAGAAGACAGTATTTTTGATGGGCTTAAATGGTTTTGAAAGATGAAGAGGGAAAAGCAGAAATTCTTAGCTGAAAGGAATTCTATAAGAACAGATGAGAGTGCAGAAAACGTGGGTTTTGGAGAGTGCAGAAAACGTGGATTTTGTCTGAGAGTTGACAGTTAAGTCAGTTGGTTAGAATCCTAAGAGTCTAAATACAAAGTGAGAAGAACTCTTATGGAAATGGTAGATGAGGGTTAGTTGTGTGGTGGGTTGCCATAACCAGGTGAAGTATAGTTATGATTTAGTTAGAAAGGCTTGGGAAGATATTCAAGATAATTAGGATTTCTGAGTAAGAGGTATACTTTAAAGAACTAAATGTTATTTATTGTGGTAGCAGAACTTACTGTATTATGCTCTTTCAAGTCCATTTGCCCTCTAGACTGTGAAATTCTCAAGGGCAGATGTCATATTTTATTCAGATGTCATCTTTTACTCATAGTTTCAGCACTTAATACATAAGTAGTACATATTGTAAGCACTATAAATGTTTATTAATGAATAATTAAATTACATTTTTAAAAAGTTTATTTCTTTTTTCCGTGAGTGAGAAAAGAAGAGATACAGGGAGAGAAAGAGAGGTCCACAACAGAGCCTTGACTCCACGATCTACCCCTCAACTCCAGATCATAAGAACATGTGTGCCAGGTGTACTCAGGGAAGTATCTGGATGGGAACCCAGAACCTTTCCACATATATCAGCTTTGCAGAGCATCTGTCACATTTTAAAACTGTGCAACTGTCCAATCACTGAATTGCATTTTTACTTAAACACTCTCTGTCTCTCTCTCTCTCCTGCAAGTGCATGTACTCCATGGCAAAAAAATCTTAAAAAAAAAAAAAAAGAAATCAAATATGGGGCCCAGTAGGTAGTAGGGTGGTTAAGAAGCTAGATCCCATATGGCTGACTCTGTAGTTCAAGTCCTGGACCTGGTGGACTGAAAAACTTACCACTCATGTGTGCATGTGTGTCCCAAATCCCAATGAGAGAATGAAAGAGAAGGGATTCTGACATGGCCATCCCTCCTCCCACCCAGGGGGTGATTTCTCACTTTTCCTCTCTGTCTGTCTCTATCTGGTGAGCATACATGCCCTATGTGGGGGGAGGGAGGGGCGATGCAAATCTGAAATCTGAGTTAATGCTGATAACATAACCATCGATTTACTACCTCTGACTAGGCTTTTCTTCTAACCCTCTTTGTCAGACATCTAGAGTTGATTAGGGAAAGGATTAAAAGGTCATGGTCCAGGGCCAGCTTAGGTAGCACAGATGGCATCACCCTGCAATGCTGTAGACACACACACATCAGGGTTCAGATCCTGTGTTGACCTAAAACAAAGCAGGTGGGTATGCACACCACTAATCCTAGCTGGCTTGAAAGCTGGGGGAAGAGACAAGGACCCTGTGCGAGTGCCTGTCTCTCTCTTTTTCTGTCTGTCTCTTTCTCTCATAAAGTAAATATTTTAAAATAAAATAAAATAAAATAAATTTAAAGGGGTCCAGTAGATAGTGTAATGGTTACATCACTGGACTCTCACAAAGTCAACCATGGTTGGAGTCCTGGACCTGATGACTTAAAACTCATGCCAGGTGTGTGTGATGGCATGCCCAAAATCCTGAGAGAATGGAGGAGAAGGGATTGTGGTGTGACCATCCATCCCCAAGGGGTGACTTCTCACTTTCTGTTTCTCTTTCTCTCTCTGTCTCTCCAGCGAGTACGTGCACCCTATAGCAGAAATTTCTCTTAATTAATTAATTAGTTAGTTATTTTTTAAAAAGTGCCACAGCTCAAAGAGAAACTAAGCCCTTAATAATGAATTACTGCTTTATTTAGTAAAAAGTACTTTCTTAAGGTATGACTGATATATAAAACCTGTATATATTTAATTTATGCAAGTTGATAAGTTTGAAGATAAGCACATACCTGTGACTCTATAACCATAATCTAGACCATAAACTTATTCATCACCTCCAAAAATTTCTTCCAGCCATCCTTATTTTTCTGTTTTCTTAATTTTGGGGGGTGATGGTAAAAACACTTAGCAAAAGACCTACCCTTCCCTCTTAAACAAACTTTTAATTGTACAATACGGTATTGTTAGGCCCTATACTATATATACTAGAGCTCCAGAATTTATTCATCTTGAATAACTGAAACTTTGTATCCTTTGATCAATACCTCCCCCTCCCCCCTTCTCCAGCCCCTTATAATCACTATTCGACTGTCTGGTTCTAGTACTGTTTGATTATTTTAGATTCCTTATAAAAGTGGGATCACAGTATCTGTCCTTCTGAATCGGGCTTATTTCATCTAGCATAATTATCCTCTAGTTTATTCATGTTATTACAAACAGCAGAGTTCTTTCTTTTTTTGTTTTTGTTTGGTTTTTGCCATAGGGCACATGTACTCAACAGAGAGAAAAGAGATGGAGAGATACTGAGAGAGGGAAGGTGAGAACTTACCCCCTGAGGGGATGGCCACACCAAAATCCCTTTTCCTCCATGCTCCTCTCAGGCGCTTAGGCACACAGGCACACGTGCCTGGCATGATTTTCAAGCCACTTAATCCAGGACTCGAACTGCTAAATAATGTTTCATTGTATTAATAGGCCACACTTTCTGTATTCATCTCTCCATCAGTGGACATTTGCACTATTTCTATATCTTAACTTTCATGAATAATGCTACAATGAACATGGTAATGCAAATATCTCTTCAGTATCCTTTAGTTCCTTAGGCTCTATACCCAGAAGTAGACTGCTGTACCAAGTGGTAATTCTGTTTTTAATTTTTTGAATAACTTCTATACTGTTTCCCACAGTGCTTGCACCAATTTCCATTCCTACCATCAGTGTACAAGGGTGCCCTCATCTCCACATCCTAGCCTACATGTGTCGTATTTTAATTTCTGCTTTTCTTTAAGTCCAATGTTCCCAATATACTAGACCGAGCAACTAGATCTTCAAACATTTTTTCTATGCTTATAAAGTCTTTGTTACCTATCTCCAACCCAGCTCCTCTAAGACTGTGGCTTATCTTGCTCCTCCACAATCCTGGCTTGGAGTTAGAAGTTCTACCTTGAAATTTAGGCCAGTACCTGGAATGCAGCAAGTTACCTGCTGATAGGTGGCCATCAGGTGGTTTTCCTGGACTTCTGAATGCTGCTACTTCTAGAATGTGTCTGTCTCCAGGTCCTCCCCACATGCCGTTGTCAGGACACTTCCCTGAACATCACATTCTGTCCTCTTGTCTGTCCTTCCTCTGAGCACCTGCTGCTCAGTTTCCATACCCAGTGCCTGCTCCTCAGATATAGGAAGATTTTGTTCTATGTTTGGTTCCAGCCTGCTTGCTATAAATAACTGAGCCATATATAAGCAATTCCACAGATATTACAGAATGTAATATTAAAATGATCTATATTTTTACATTTAAAAATACACAAGCAAAATAACACTACTTTTGTTCACCCTTATCATACTATCACAGCAACAAGATTAATCCTTTCATATGACAAGGGGATTGAACAACATTGTAAGAAAATATGTACTCAAAGATAATTACTTTTCAAAATATGATAAAATAAGAGAAATGAGAGTGAAATTTCTGATGTTATACAGTCTAATCTCTGTGGGGGGAAAAGTTATCCTCAGCACTGCATAAACTCAGGTGAAACTTAATATGTTTATTTTTAACATTCTCAATGGTTATTAACTAACAGACTGGCAGAGTTAGAAGACACTCTGGAGGTCAGCAACAATTTCCTTTTTAGATGGAATAAGTACCAAAATCTTATAAACTCTTAAATATAAAACTGATTAGCTACACGAATCCTTTTCAACATCAAAGCATAAGGCAATATATTTGAAATTCTTCACTGTTTACACTTCTCTTGTAGCAAACAGAAAGTTTTCCTTGCCATAATTTCCAGGAAGCTTTGTTACTTCCAAAGATTTATCTTAAAAGAGCTTCTAATACTACCAAAAATAGTGTCTTTATGAATTTTTTATAAGTTTTCTCCTCAATTAAGACTTGCCCTTGATAACCTCTATGTCACCACCATCCTTGTAGAGGTCTCTGCTGTGGTTTTACACCAGAGACTGCTTTAATCCCTCCTTTACTTGTCTCTCTGTGTGATTGAACGTTCTGAGGGTCACATCATTGTTTACCCAGAACCTACTACTATGCCATGCACATAGCAGTTGTTCTATGAAAACTTTTTAAGGGGAAAGATTAAGGAATGAATGAATGGAAAGAAGAAAAGATGAGTAAACAGCTCTTGTTATTGACACAATCCAAGGTATACCTGAAACTAAGTCAAGAATGCCTTTGACTTGCCTGCAAGGGGGAGTTCTGGGTTCATGATTGGAGACCTACCTGAGTACACTGGACATGTGTGTGTACATGATCTGGGTTGGCTGAGGCTAGGGGTGGGTTGTAGTGTCAAGACCCTGTTGACACTATTGTCTGTCTGCCTATCTTTCTGTCTCTCTTACTGTGTAAAAAAAAAAAAAAAGTAAAGAAAAAAAAAAGGAATGCCTTTGAAAATGAACATAATGTCCATATTTTTAACTTTCCTTTTGTTGTATGGTATCAGTAGGATAAGCCAAACACTGTTTCTCCTATTGAATAATGAATTCTGACTCATTCGTCACATTAAAATTTGACATACTTTTGTGAAATCTTTTTTCATTCTCTCAGGCAATGCTTTATTTTTATTTCTACTATTATTTATCACATCGTATGGTCATTTTCTCCTCTAGAATGATCTAGGCCCCAAGTGAAAACTAAATATGAATCTTGATGCATCATTCCAAGGTTATTCACTGTTTCTATACCTCTGGGTTGAAATTTGCTGCCCCTGTCACATTCTCTGTGCTCATGGATATAGTTGATGGAGACACATATTTTTTTATTATCAGTTTCACAGTGCAGACAATTAATCTTTGAAACTGACTTAGTTTACTTTCTACTCTGTCATATCATCAACTACTATTGCAATGTAACAAAGGTCTGAAACGTGTAGTAAATAAATAAACGTATGTGTGTAGCAGAGATAATCAATATACTGCTGAGTTTTGACAGTTTAATTCGCACGAGATCCAAATGGTTTGTATGTCAGTTAACAAGGGACAACCTTAAGCTGTCTGTGCTAATCGCTTTTAGGGATGCAGTGAGTATTTTATATTGTAAATAGTATAACCTTATTTTTGTCCTCAATAGCAATGTGCAGTTCAAGAAATTCAGCTTTTGAAACTCTCCAAATAAATGTTTCTACCTAAAAATGAGTGACTAAAGATCGACTATATACGTATATTGCTATGTAAAGGGAGAGAGAGAGATCCCATCATCTATTGAGTTGTCGGAAAAGTCATGATACATTTTGGCATTAAAAAAAATAGAAAAATTATGTCATGACTTTACCAACGACCCAGTATTTATCTAGCATCTATCTATCTGTCTAGAATACTACATTGTGAAATGAGGTGGAAGCTTGTTAGCATGCAATGAGTTTTACATTTCACTTTGTACTTTAGCAATCCTTGGGGCATACAAGGGATTATAAACTGTGGAATTTTAAGATTTTTTTCTAATGGCATGACCTTTGTCCGCCCTCCAGTGCACCCAGGTTTGTTATCTGAACCCAAGCTTCTCCATTATTGGCTGGTCAAATGCTGCATTGTCAAGTTTCTGGCATCATCTGAGGCTTCGACCTATGCTGGTGCTGATAGACCCTGACACTGAGATAATTTTTTTTTGAAATCTTGAGGCCATGAAAGCCCTTTAGGCCTTACATAATGCTGAGAAGTCTGGTATCTCCCATTGCCCTCTCTCCTATGCCACCTGGTCATTCAGTTTCTACCATAGAGTGCAGACACTGGGTGCATGTTAAGTGAGGACATGCAGTATTTGTCTTTCATACCCTGACTTATTTCATTTACCATTGTATCTTCTAGATTTGTCCATTTTGAGTCTAATGAGTGGGTCTCATTTTTCTTTATGGCTGAGTAGTATTCCCTTATACATATCTGTCACATTTTCTTAACCCATTCATCAATTATTGGGCACTTAGGTTGATTCCATGTCTTAGCTATTGTAAATAATGCTGCCATGTTCTTTGTTGAAGATGACGAATGTTAATAGTTTATATCTGATTGTCACACACTTATGCATGCTTTGAAAAACCATGCAAAGGCATGCAAAAATTAAATGTGAATCAGAAAAGACAAAGAAAAAAGGAAAAGAAAACCTCAGTTACTATACCAAAGATAAGTCTCTCAATTTGATCACCTATTGGTGGATTTTCATCCCCATATTGCTCAATGTTGCTTCTCTCAGTGCCATTCAATTTCTCCTGCTTCCCTTCTTATATCTTTCAATGTTCACTATGCTATCTACGGTAAGTATTGTCTATGCTATACTCTGAACCAGAAACCAACCAGAATCTCCAATTCTTTGCATTACTTGAATCCTGGCATACATTAGAAAACACTAGTTTGCCTGCAAATTTCTAGAACAAAGGTCAGCAAGACATGTCTGTAAATCGCCACATAATACATATTGAGGCTTTCTAGTCCACCTGGTCTCCACTCCAGTTAATCTGCTCGCCATTGTAGCACAATAGCAGCCACTGACAATATAAAACAAATGAGTGTGGCCATATCTCAGCGAAACCTTTATTTACAAAAAAAAGGAAGCAGGCCAGGTTTGGGGACCATAGTTTGTTAACCTCTGCTCTGGGAATAGTGGGTACTTATCTTCCTGTGTCCCTTGTTTCACAAAAGCAAATAGTTGAGTCAGAAATGTTCTAACTTTCCAGTTCATTGCTCTCCCATCCTTGTATAAATCATCCTTGTCCTTTTTTTTGTATAATTATTTATTTCTTTCATGAGTGAGAGAGACAGGGAGAGAGACACCCTCAAAAGGCCCCTCAGGCCATGACCCACTCCCAGCTTCAGCCAGCCCTGGATCATGTGCATGCACATGCCCTTTGTGTTCAGAGAGGTCTCCAGATGTGAACCTAAAACCTCTCCACGTGGATCAGCCTCACAGATCAATGCACTGAGGTATCGCCATCTGGACCCTATAATAAACTCCCATCCTTTATCTCATTCTCATCACTATCCTTTACCAATTTCGTAGTCACTCCTGAACACATTTTAAAGAATCTAATAACTGATTAATACTATTGCACTTAGTCCAAGGTCTATCTGGTGTCTGTAGTTTTCATAGCAGCCATTTACTATCCAAACTTCCAAATTTAATATCTAAAATTCCAAACACATCAATCCAAATCATAATATTTAACTCCTTTTTCATCTCTACTCCAAATACTTTACTTACAATCCATTTCCTTCTTCCACATTTCCTCACAACCATATCTTGGATCTTTTCCTCCAAATGAAATGTTTTATAGAAGACAATTAAATTGCCAACATAGTAGAACCTTCTACTCTCTCACTACAACTTCCTTTTCTTCTACTTCTCTAATTCCTTTATTTCTACTAAAATTTTTATTCAGCCTAGTTAAATTTTTATTTCTTTGATTCCTCAATTTTGTCCCAAACCATATTTCATCTGTCTCTACTTTCTTTCCTATTCAACTCAAGATCTATAATAGAAGTAGGCACAAGATATTGTACATGTATTGTCAGACACTATGCTAAGTATATCACATGCCTTATATAATGTCAGTCCTCAAAACAACTCTATGAGGTAGGTACCATTACCTTTAGATGAGAAAAAAGTGGCTGTGAGAAATTCAATAATTAAAGTCACACAACTAAGCATCAGAGTGAGATATGAATAGAGGCCTGTCAAATCCCCAAGTTACATTATGCAAGAGAAAACAATGAACTCATTTAAAGAAAGCATATTTGGTGCTTATTTTTGGCACTGAGAATATACAGATTAGGAAGAAATGAACCTTTTTTTTTTTTAACAAGAAACTGAAGTCTAGTCTAGTGGCAGAAACCTTTATTCAATCAAATAAATACAATACAACATAGTGTAATAAAAAAAAGAACTGTGCAAGGTAATACAGTAAAAAAAATGGGAGAGAATTATTAACTTTAATTTAAAAAAAACTTTTATAGATAAAGCAATATTTTAGCTGAATCTTAAAGAATAATCCAGCACTGGCCAGGTAGAAAAAAACATTAAAGGGTATCCCTGGAAGAAGAAACACCATTCACAGGCATGGACTCAGCCCACAGAGTTTTCTAATGTTAGAGAACAAAAGTTAAAGGACAGTGTTAGAAGATGAAACTATTAATTGCAATTAAGGGGAGGGCAGAGCTTCAAGAGTATGGAGTGACTTTTATGGAATTTGTATATTTTTTACATGACATGGAGAAATTTTCAAAGATTTATTACCAATTGTGCATAAAAAAATAATAAGAAGAAGAAGGTCCTAGAAATTGCAACGTTTGGGGGCAAGATAATAAGGAAACATTAGAATCATTGAAGAGAGAGGCTGAATGAAGGATTGACATCACATGGGGTCAGAGGGGAAAAATTAATTCAAGAAGAATATCAGAAGAGGAATTGTGAGAATTTAGAAGTGCATTGTATGCAGAAGTAACGGGAAGGAGAGGAATAGAGACATCTCAGTGACCCTGATTTCTGTCTGAGAAGACAAAGTGATGATGCCCTCCAAAAAGATAAACAAATTAGGAAGGTAACACTTCTGTGAAAATACAATGTGCTCAATTTTAAAATGATGAGCTTCAGATAGTAAAGAGAGAATTTCCAGAGATGTCAATTCTGATATTAGAGAGTTTAATGAGTTTACTAGTAGAGACAAATGATGTGAAGACAGACACCTTGATCACAAGATGGAAAGAGAGAGAAGATCCAGCAATGGAAGTTGAAAAGGATCCAGATAAAGGAAATGAGAAAGCAGGAAAACAATTAGGCAAATGTGTCCCCTAAGCCATGGAAAGAGAGGTTTCCAAATGATAATGAAAAAGCAAAGCAGAAAGTCTCACACAGGGCATAACCAAGAGAGCTATTGGATTAGTGATTTAGGGAAAATTTCACTGAAATTTTGGAGGCTGAAATAAGTTATTTTGTTAAAATTGGTTTTATATATTGGACTTTGTTTATTAAATGTTACAACACATTCATAAGTTGATTTCTATTAGCCTATCTATCTATCTATATGTATACACAAATCATTTTTATTTTTTGTTTTTAGAGGTTTGGGAGGTTGTACTACTTTTATTTTTATTTATTTAGTTGTTTTGTTTTCATCTTTGTTGTTGTTTGTTGCCATAGGATACACGCATTTGCAAGAGAGAGAGAAACTGAGGGAAACAGAGAGAAGGAAAGTGAGAAATGACCCTCTCTCGGGTGGGGAGGGTTGTTATACTGTAATCCCTTCTTCTCTATTCTCCTCCTGGGATTTTGGACACAGATGTACACATGTCTAAAGTGATTTTCAAGTTGCCACTAGTGGGATTCCAACTGCAGTTTGGCCATATGGGAATCCAGCGCCTTAACTACCATGCCACCTGCTGGTCCCTGGGGTTGTACTATTATTTTAGATTTTTAAAATACTGAAGAACAGATGGTCACATTTTTAATAAGCCTTACAATGCTATTTGTAATAATAAAATACAATTATCAGTTGATTTATTTTCCCATTATAACACTTGTCCTTCGATTTATGAAAAACAAAAGCTGTAACAAATGTTTTCCTTATTTTTTCTTATAATCTACTCTCATGCTTCTTATTCCAATACTAAGACTTCACATGAATATAATTATCTTTTCAGTAATGATTTAATACTCATTCACTTTTACTTTGCTCTGCTAAACATATATCACTCTTAACAAAAACTATTCCACTTTTACAATCCTGTTAAAATGTAAAGAAATGAACATTTATTGCATGAGTGTTCTAATTCAAATAAATTTATGTTCATAGCAAGGAATAAGAAATGTCAATTTTGTAGTAAATGCTACTTAATTATCGGTAGTAGAAAAAATAATCATTGGAGGCTAAAAATAGCCATTTTCAATTTTTCTATCATGACTTTCAAAAACTATCCTAAAAGAACAGAAGCATCTGTAAACACATTCCAGAAATCATGCACTTTAGACTGAAACCATTTCCTATTCTGAAATGATGGAAGCATTGATGATTATGCCCATTTCCTGTCTTGACCGGTCATACGGTTTCTTTGCAACCAAGCAATAATGAATTACTAATTAATAATGAGAACTTGCTTCTTCAGCGAGTGCTTGCTTGTCCTTGGGATAGGTCAATGTGGGGAGATACTTTCACAGGGCTGTAGGCTGCAGATTTCTGCCCTGAGGATATTAACTGAAAGGTTATTTCTTTAAGTTACCAGACAGTGATCAGTGATCTTTGTAAAATAAAACGGTTGGCTGATTTCATTCTGTCACCTGTTTCTTGGGAGGTTGCCTGGAAGGTTGGGAGCAGTATTTAATTTTACAGCAGTCTGAATGAGTTGAATCTGTAGCATGTCAACATTTGCGCATAAAGAATGACAAAAGTGCTATGGAAACAGTACTAGGGCCCCTACCCACATAGAGTACAAAGCATAGTGTTAATGGTAGACATATACATCATAAATTAAGAGGTATTTAATTCTCAAGGGGTCCCATATCAACAGCATTAGGAATATCATTGTCTCTCTACTATTTTCCCTTCTAGTCCTAGTGATATCTACTTAACCAGTACATTAAGAAATAAATTTATGCTCAGCCATGGGGATATGTACTGGTTGACACCGCTACTCAGAAGACTCAGGCCACATGGCAGGCCTAGTTTCAATTCCTGGCCCGCCATAAAAGCTGGACACAGTGGCACATGTCTGTAATTCTAGCTACTTGGGAGACTGAGGGAGGAAAATCATGACCTAGAGAGATCCTGTCTAAAAGAAATAACAATGAACAGAATAAATATTGAACTAATTATGTTCTTGCAGATTGAGTGTGAAAATCATACAAAAACTGTCTATAAATGTTTATCTGCTTGGCTCCTAATCACTAGGAAGTCTTCCTACTTCTATTTGCACCTAAAGTCTCTGTCTTTGAATCAGAGTATACACTCTTAGGAGTCTAAGGGTGCTAGAAGAGTTTTGCTTTTGATCTTTTTCATTCCTCTATCTTCCACCTTTGCTTTCCTCATGGGCAGATTAGATGTTGATTTAAATGGCCAAAAAATGCCTTGCCACCCCTTCCCCATGAGGTGAAATTTCTTTCTCTATTCCTTCAGTTTGGGTTGGTCCAGTATTTTGTTTTCACCAGGAGAATATTACAACAGAAGGACAGATAATGGTGCAGTGCTAATGTAATACTCTGCAATGCTGGGCCCATGTAGAAAGATTCTGGGTTTGCTTTCTGGGGTCACCCTGTACACACTGGGTAACAAAACAGGCTGACCGGGCTAGATTATGATGCAAAGACCCTGCTGGGGGTGACCTTCTCTCCCTCATGGAAGAAATAAATACATAAACTTAAATATATATATATTGCAGTAGAAACTCCAAGTAAATAAAAAGGCTGAATCTTAAGATACCTGTAGCTTACACTTTTGAGTACTTGAATGCTTCTCTTGGAATCTAGTTGTCATGCTGTGAAAAGCCTAAGCCACGTGAAGAGGCGATGAGGAAGAAAACCAAGACATTCTGTTCAACAGGCCCACCTGAGATTCCAACATTTAGTACCAACCACAGTCATTTGAGTGAACTGCCCTGGACATTCTAGGCCAGCAGGGTCATTAAATGACTACACAGCTAACATCTGATCCAAAATAACAGATCACCCACCCAACTGAACCCAGTTATTGTCAAATCATGAGAGAGAATGAAAAGTTATTGTTTATATAAAGGCACTGAGTGTTATAAGTCACAAAAATTCATAACTAAAATATTAATCATTATCTAAATATTTTGCTTATTAAATTTCCTAAGAATATCTGCTCATGGTTTATTATTAAGTTTCTTTCTAAAATAAGATTCATTTGATGAGAAAGCAGAGCTTAGAAATCAATGAGACTTAGGTGTTTTGTTTGTTTGTTTGTTTGTTTTGGAGAGTTTTTTTTTTTGCTATAGGGCGCGTGCGCTCACCAGAAAGACAGAGAGAGACAGAGACACAGAAATTGAGAAATCACCCCCCAGAAGGGATGGCCATGCCGCCATCCCTTCTCCTCTGTTCTCCTCTCAGGATCTTGGGCATGCACGCACATGTGCCCAGCGTGAGTTTTAAGCCACCAGGTCCAGGACTCAAACTACAGTCAACTACATGGGAGTCCAGTGACATAGCCATTATGCCAACTGCTGGTCCCAATGAGACTTAGTTTTAATAAAGACTTTATTCCTTAGTAAACATATGACTTCTTGCAAGGTATTAAATGTCCTAAGCCTCAGCTTTCACTTTGGTAAATAACACCTAGTTTTACAGTTATTGTGAGGGTTAAACTTAAAAAGAATTTGTAAAAAACAAACAAACAAAACCAATTTTAGCATAGTGTCTAATCCACATTAGGTACATAAAAATATCAGTTTTCAGCCCAGTCGTGGTCACACAGGCTGCAGAGCACCACTCTGCAATGCTGGAAACAACATGGAAGAGCAGGGGGTTCACTGGAACTAGCAGGTTGAATAGTGGTAAAGGCACTGGATCTCACATGGCTGACTCCATGGTTTGAGTCCCGCACCCAGTGTCTTGAAAAATATGCAGGGTACGTATGCATGTATGCCCAGAAATCCCAATAGGAAAATGGAGGAGAAGGGACTGCAGTATGACCATGCCCTGAGGGGATGATTTCCCACTTTTCCTATCCATTTCTCTCCGGTGAGTGCCTGTGCTTTAAGAAAAAAAATCTAAAAAAAAAGTGCAGGGCAGATTCTAGGTTGACTTGTACATGCTGGACAAGCTCACGTGCCAATGATCCTGACTGGCTGGCAGACTGGGTTAAAGGGTGAATTGTGACATAATGTAACCCTCTTGAAGGTACTTGTATTTTTCTCTTTCTATCTCTCACAAAATGAAATAAAAATAAACTTAAAAGACTATCAGTTTTTTTCTTATTTATAATATCCACATGGTAGCCAATTTTTTTTTTCTTTCTTAGTCTCAGTTACATATATTCCCATCCTGTTACTTACTTAATTTCTTAAGACCTGGAAAATGGTAGTTATAAAACCATTTTTTCTAGGTGACTTAAATATAACAAGATAAATATGTAAAATGCATAGTTTAATACATAATTATGTTCAATATAAACCAGTGACTTTCTTTTTTTATGTGCTTTGTTTTAAAAATATGGTATCTGGGGAACCAGCAGTTAGCGTAATGGCTATGTCGCTGGACTCCCACGTAGTCGACCGCGGTTCGCGTCTCAGACCCGGTGGCTTAAAACTCACGCCGGGCGCGTGTGCGTGCGTGCCCAAGATCCCGAGAGGAGAATGGAGGAGAAGGGATTGCGACATGACCATCCCCTCTGGGGGGTGATTTCTCGCTTTCTGTCTCTCTATCTCTCTCTGTCTGTCTGGCGAGCGCACGTGCCCTATAGCAAAAACCTCTAAAAAAAAAAAAAATGGTATCTGGGACCAGCAGATGCATGATGGTTATATCACTGGACTCCCACATAGTCTACCTCAGTTCGAGTCCCAGACCTGGCAACTTAAAACTCATGCCAGGTGCATGTGCTGCATGCCCAGTATCAAGAGGAGAATGAAGGAGAAGGAACTACAGCATGGCTATCCCCCCTAGAGGGTGATTTCTCACTTTCTATCTCTCTGTCTCTCTCTGTCTCTCTGGCAAGCACACGTGCCCCATAGCAAAAGTCTCTCTAAAAAGAAAAAAAATTATGTCCAACAAGTGACTGTTAAGCAAGGGATTGAAAAACATAAATTCTGACTGAATTTATATTTTTCTTCTTAGATATCTATTCAAGTTTCCTTAATTGCAGCCTCTACATATTTTTCCTTGGTTCAGCTACCAAACTTGTTGAATGATGTAAGAAAAATAAATCCAAAGGCTAGTTCTTGCTTAGTGAAAACACACAAGCATATCATGTCTTTTGTGGTTCTGTTTTATAGTACTGATGATGTGCTCATAATATAAATTAGAAAACATTTCAGAGAGCTGACCTTATGTACATTAAAAAAAATAGGCAACTACTACATAGATGATACATGGAATACCAACATCCATTCCTTAGCTTAGTAATTGTTTCATTCAGGAAGGTCCTGATAAAATCAAATATCATTTACAGTTGTAATCTTTGGCTATTAAAAACTTAATTCTGATTGTTTTAGTTCCAACACAGGAAATAAAATCACATGTGTGAGAATAGTGTTTATTTCTCGATACAGGTCTAAAATAAAGATCTGGGTTAAATGAGGACAATATGAATACACTAAAGACATCAATGAACAGTGGCGAAGAGTAGCAAAACAGAACCAATGTGAGAAAAAAATAGGATCCATCATCATTAAGGCCAAAGTTTCCTACGTTGTCATTTTTATGACACTAAGTTGTCTTGGGTTTGAAGGGATATGACAATTATGTACTCTAACCACATGGGTCACGATGGAGAAGATGTAATACTACATTGAAAAGGAAGTTGGAGCCAGCAGGTGGTGCGGTGGTTAAGGTCAACTGTGGTTCAAGTCCTGGACTTGTTAGCTTGCTTTTTCATTTCTCTCTTTCTTGCTCACTCGCTCTCTCTGATCAAATTTTTTAAAATAATAATAATTTAAATTAAACAATTCTAAAAAAAAGAATAAAAAGAAGTTTATCCACAGCAAGAATACTCTATGTGCTAGTCAAAAGAAGTTGCCAGTTTCTTAGATATCTATTCAAGTCTCCTTGATTGCAGCCTCTACATATTTTTCCTTGGTTCAGCTACTAAACTTATTGGATGATGTAAGAAAAGTCCAAAGGCTAGTTCTTGCTTAGTAAAAACACACAAGCTTAGCATGTCTTTTGCGGTTCCGTTTTATAGATTCTTCAGAACCAGAGCCATTACAGCCATGACTTAAAAATAGAAGAGTTAGCTACTACTTGGTTTTGGTTAGTCTTAGCTAGATATAAAGTCAGCCAGGGAGTATATAAACCGTGAACAAGAATAAATCCCTAGTCTTTATCTCTTCTCACATACCTCTTCATTACCTAATAAAAGGGACAAATATTCTATCCCTATTTATGAGTCCTTAAGTTCTGGGAGCAAGGAGCACAGTGTTGGCCCCATGATGAATGATCAGGAAAGCAATGCCATCATGAACGATCCAAGCCCCCACGGAAAGATCATCAGGGATCTGCTGATCATGCAAAGCGCAGCTGATAAAGCTTCCTGAGCAAGGGAGAGCACAACGTTGAGCATTATGTCCATATTTCTAAAAGAGAAAATTGAGAAGGTACCTGTAAGGTTTTGGGAGAGGGTGACTAGGGATGGAAGGAAGGTAGACAAAGTGGTTTCAGAGTAAACTTAGGAAGCTGTTCTGGGCAAGGGTGGGTCAGAATTGATAAGACAAAGTAGTGGAACAGTCAGTGTTCCTCTCTGAAATACACGCATTCAGAAAGGTTAAACAAGTTCACCTGTGCCTCATCTTAGCACACATGGCTCTAAACAAGGTGATTTTAAAACAATTTGGGGCTTTTACAATCTGATTGTATGCCATAATTTGGTACAGTTCATGTTATACAAATCATAATATAGTTTGTTTTGTAAATTGCCATTTCTGCCTTAACTTCTCAGAATGTGTGTAATAAGGCTTTAAAAGAGACTTTCTACCTTATTACAGTGGTGGATTTCTAATTAGAGAGAAGAAAAGAAAAATACGTATGTAAATGGAAGATGACCAAATTTTTGTGTGAAAAACTAGTTCTGTTATTGTTTTATTCATTCCATTCACTTACCTTACTAAGAAAGTACCACTGAAAGATATATAAGATACAGACAGGCTGAAGGTAGTCTTCATTTCTGGAACACCAGATATATTTTCATGTAAGAATTATTGCCAGGTTGTTGCCAAGAGGAGAATGAAGAGAGAGACTGAGGCATAGCCATCTGCCTTGGAGGGGTGGGGAAGGGAGGATTTCTCATTTTCTCTCTGTCTCTCTCTCTCTCTGTGTCTCTCTGTCTCTCTGTCTCTCTCTCTCTCTGTGACAAGTGAATGCACCCAATAGTTAACTAAAATATATATATACATATGTATATATATATATTGCCAGGAACAAATTGTGTTGCAAATAATTCAGTCCTAGTTTTCATAGTTTATCAGCCTGTTTCCTAACAATGTTATCTGAATGACCAGAAATGCAGGCATACTTACTTTGAGTAAAGAAGGTACCACAATAACCTAGAATATGATAAAAGCAATGGTATACACTCTGAAGAACAACAACAACAAAGTCTATTTATTACTGATGCATTTGCAAGAAGAATAGAAATATTTAAGAGAAGAAGTAAGATCGTGAAGGAATGTAGCAAGTACACTGCCATACCAGGGAATCCTCTAAGTCCCTTACAAAGGAAATAAGCCGGAAGCACAGGTATCAATTTGCAAACAAACCACTATAAACATCTCTGAGGAAACTTGGCTACGAAAATGTCTCCAGCTTTATAACCACAATCATGTTAAAGAAATATAATCCCACAGTCTCCTTATTAGGAAACAACTGTCCAGTAATATAGAATATTTTTTCCTTAAGTAATTAAGTATGTTTGGCTGTAAGCATTTGAATAAACATTACCTGCTGGTTTCAAACACTCCTGAAAACAAAGTAGAGTGTTTAGAACTAAGCCCAATCCAGCAGGAATTAGAATCAGTTGTGACGCAAAATCATAGCATATGCAAAAATCTGTAACTGTAGTTTATTTCATGAAGGGTACGATTTGGTGAGAGTAATTGTTTTATTTTTTTCTCTGTGGTCCAAGGAACTTGTTAAAGTTTTAATAATGACTCAAGTGCTCTTTACAGGTTATAATGCATTACTATAAAAATGGAACTTCACTTCTTTGGTTTTCTTCCTAAAACCCAGGTTCTATTCTAAATATGATATTTTTAAAAATCAGTAAAACCTTACCTGAGGAATATTGTGCAAAATACCTGGTCAGTATTCCTTCAAATGGTCAAGGTCATCAAAACAAGGGGAAAAAATCAAAATAAAATATTTTAGAATTCAAGGTCATAGAAGAAGAAAAAGAAGAGGAGGAGGAGGAGGAGGGGGAGGAAGAAAGAGAAAGAGAGAGAGAGAGAGAAAGAGAAAATCTGAGAAATTGTCATTGCTTAGAGGAGCCTAAGGAAACAAACAACTAAATATAGCATCCAAGATCAGATCCCAGAACAACAACAAAAAAACTATGAGAGGTAATGTACATGTTACTTAGCTAGATTTAACTATTCCATGCAATACGAAGGCTTATATTTCAAAACCTCATGATAAATGTACGTAATATTTATCACCTTAAGAAGAAGATACATTTTAATAATTAATTAAATGAGCAATGGGTAAAATCTAAGGACATCTGAACAAAATATGGACTTTACTTAATAATGTGTTATTAACTCATTAATTGTAACTCATGTACCAGATGAATGTAAGATCTTAACAATAAGGGAGTTTGGATGTCCCTGTATGGGAACTCTCTGCACTAGCTTCACAACATTTCTATAGGTCTAAAACTATTCTTTTTTGAAAGAACTATTTATTAATTTTATTTACTTACTTAATTTATTATTACTACTTTCAAATTTGCTATAGGGCACATGCACTCACCAGAGAGAGATGGAGAGGGGAAGTGAGAAAGCAAGCCACCCTGTCTAGGATTCGAACTGCAGTCGGCCACATAGGAGTTCAGCACCTTAACCACCACACCACCTGCTAGCCCTGTTCTAAAACTATTCTAAAATAGAAAACTTAATAAAAGTCAAGTCAAAGTCTCCCAAAATATATGTTGACAAGAGCATTCTCGCATTTCTCCTTCCATTCTTGGTATTCTTCTTGATCCCCCTTTCCATGATTCCTTCTTGTGTTAGAAAAGACCTGTCCCATTGACTTTCACCCTGATCACATGGCACCTTGGCTAATGGAATTGAAAAGAATGTGCTTGCAGTCCTCTTAAGCAGAGAGATTTTTAGGTGCTCTTAACATACACACATGTATGTGAGCGCAAACACATACACATATGTGAGCACATACACACAAACCCAAAAAAAAAAAAAAAAAAAAAAAAAAAAATCAAACGAACAGAAAGGTAACTATAGAGCATGGTTAGAGGATGATGGATATGTTCCTTTGTTTGACTGTAGTAATCATTTCACTATGTATGCATCCATTGCAGATAATGGTTATTCCTCTTGCCTATCTCCCAGACTGAGCCAACAGGTGGAGCCGAACTGAGCTGAGCCAAACCAAGCTCCATTTAGCTCCTTGGAGCTATAGCCATTTCATCATCGCCTTGTAATATAAGAAATAAATGTTTGCTGTTATAAGCCACTGAGCTAATAGGAACATTTGTCACTGCAAAAAAAAAAAGAGGATTAATATACTTGTTGATACCTTTTCAATAAGATTTAGTTCTTGTACTGTCTTCATGAAACTTCCCCCAAGTGTTCCCATGACTCATTTATAGTTTCCAGATTTGGCAAATAAAAATAGAGTACTCAATGCTGGCATTTAAAAAATGTGTTGAGCTTAACATCCTGAAGTGATTATAAGCTCCTTAAAACAGGACCTAACCTTATTCATATATTCAGCAATATATGATAAACCCCTACTATTCCAGGCATGTTTTAGGCTTTGGAGAAACAAAGGTATGTGAAAATAAGCAGGACTTCTCTACTTGTTAAGCTTTCAAACTACTGGATGAGACAGAAATTAAACTAACAATTAAAATAATAAATGTAAAACTGGTTCTAATCAGTGCTATTTTAAAGATATTGGGTGTACAGTGCTCTAAGACTCTAAATATAGAACTGACCAAAGCAGGAAGGAAGAGGTGGGCTTATTTCTAAACTTAAAAGACAAGATGATCAGGAAGAAAAATCTAGCCTCTGCAAAATCCATGATGGACATAGCGAGTGTGATGGGAGAAGGAAGAGTGAGGTGGCTTTGAGATGAAATTGGAGTTGATGGAGATAGACATTTTATCTTCCTAATATTAAATTCAGTATGGTATAACTTAATATATGTTCAACCAATAGTGATGACCACATATGATTTATTCAAATCAACTCAACATTTTATAAATGTACCTGATACCTGTGAAGTAAAATAGGATTACAGACATGAATAAAGCATGACCTTTATCTTCAAAGGTTATCCTACAGTTTATCTGCTAGGAGCTGTAATAATCCAGTAACCATCAGCCATAATTGACAATTTAGGGAACACTTAATGAGTTCTAAGGACTTCTAGGCATTACATGTAGTGATGGAAAGAAAGTGCCTGCCCTCTTGGAACCTCTGGTCTAGCAGGCTACCAACCAGGCAGACCAATAATTATACAGATATAATCTAAGAGTTAAGTTTATATAAATACGGGGACCTGCAAGAGCTGATGGCTAAGCTAAACATAGGTGATGTTAGAGGAAAGGTGTAAAAACATCTCATCAAAGTTAAAGTTGAGAGATAAGGAGGAGAAAAGGTAGAAAATCTGGAGATAATGTGAAATTATTGGTCCTTGAGGAACTGAAAGACATTGATTGTTTGAAGGGTGCGTCTAAGATAATAAAGTAAGCAAGCTTGTAGAGAGATATTTGGAGTAAGGTCAAGAGGAACGTCTTCATTTAATTGAAGGGGGTTAAACTGGATGTTAAGGGAATCTAGTCATGTGTCATTAGTGTCCTTGATTTCTCTGGGCCTACATTTTCTCATTTGTACAATCCAAACTGTATTGGATATATGTGTTTGTTTGGTATTCCTTTTCTTGAAGGATCAATTAATTCTCCCCTATATTGAGTGGTGATAACATCACTATTAATTATTACCACTCTTTCTCCCAAATACAAGGTGTCCTTAAGAAAATATAATCTTCCAAGGACCAGCAGGTGGAGTAACGGTTATGTCAATGGACTCCCACATGGCTGACCATGGTTAGAGTCCTGGACCCAGAGGCTTGAAACTCACACCAGGTGCATGTGCATGCATGCCCAAAATCCTGGTTGGGGGGGAAGGAGGAGAAGAGATTGCAGCATGGTCATTCCCCCTGGGTGGTGATTTCTGGCTTTCTATTTGTCTCTCCAGTGAGTACATGTGCCCTATAGCAAAAATCTCTCTATTAAAAAAAAAAAATTCTGTCTTCCTAGCTCCCCTTCCTGAACCTCTCTGTCTGGCTCTCCAGGTCTGTTACACAGATGCCATCCTTGAATTTTCCTTTGCATTTCCCTCACTGCAATCCTTGTTTCTTGCATCATATGTATTCCTCTTTCTTGAACTGATAATCCCTGTTTTTGCTGGAGCACATCTTTCTGTAGTTTAAAAGACTATTCAAAGCACCAGATATCATGATAAGAGAATCATCTCTATAGTCCCTTTCCTTATGTAAGTTCACATAACACCTTGCAGCTCTTAGAACCAGAACTGTTCTGTTAGGAATTCTGTATTTCCTTTAATTTATATATTTTATACTATATATATATATATATATAATATAAAATAACTTACTACAGAAAAAAATAGAAATAAAAGAAAATTAAAAATAAATAAATAATTTAAGGATAACCAAAAAAGCAAAGCAAAGTTAAAAATTCTTAATTTAATAAAAAAGATAGCTGTCTTCAAATGCCCAAAGAATTATTAAAAAAAAGAAATTAAATCATTACATATTTTTTTTTTCTTTTTTTGGAGAGGTTTTTGCTATAGGGCGCATGCGCTCGCCAGACAGACAGAGAGAGACAGAGAGATAGAAAGCAGGAAATCACCCCCCAGGGGGGATGGCCACGCCACAATCCCTTCTCCTCCATTCTCCTCTCGGGATCTTGGGCACACACGCACACGCGCCCGGCGTGAGTTTAAGCCGCCGGGTCCGGGACTCGAACCGCGGTCGACTACGTGGGAGTCCAGCGACATAGCCATTACGCTAACTGCTGGTCCCAGATCATTACATATTATACCAAAGAGTTCAACTATTGTAGAATGACTGATTGGTCAAATTTGGCATACTATAAAGAACAACTTTTAAACAATTTACTCAATGTATTCATCCAATAAATAAATACTTGGTAAAGAACTATTGTAGGGCAACCACTCTTCTTGGACTGGTAATATAATACTGAACAAGATGGTAAAGGTCTCATTCCTGATAGATTTTACATTTCAGAAGGGAAAAACAAAACAATTAAACTAAAAGAAGATTTTTTCTGAAATGCTAAGTGCGCTAAAGAGAATAAAGCATCTTCTATGGTAAAATATATCAGTGGAGAATGCAGAAAAGCCTAAGAGAAATGAAAATCTCCAAAACTAATAAAAACCACCTAATCAGACAGTGAGTACTCTGTCACCATAAGCATTTACACTGGAGAATATCATTAACATTAACTGAGAACTTTCTACCTGCCCAGGATTCTCTCAAATGTTTTATAATTCATGTAATCCTTGAAAAACAAAAACGAAGCAATAAAAAAGCTATCTTGTTGATACAGCTATTATCCTGATTTTACAGATGAAGAAATAAAAGAATGAAAAAGTTTGTAAGTACAGTAAGTTTGTAAGAAGCAACAGAACCAAACTGACTCAGTCAGATTTCAGAGCAAGTAGTCTTAATCATGACACTCACTGGCCACTAGCTTTGATCACTGCAAGCCTAGACATAGTTCATTATTTAACATTCAGCGTACCTGTCTGATGTCAGCCAGCCTAAGACACTGGAAATAGATTCCCAAACAAAGCAGCCAAATGTCCCAGCTTTCCCAGAGCTTGCAGTGTAAGCCTTAAGGAATATCCCGGGCTGGGTTCCTCGGAAAGCAGATGTGGAGATAGAGTTATAAGGAAAAGGTTTTGTAGAGGTATCACACCTATGTGAGGAAAAGGGCGAAAGCATGTGTACAAAATACCTGGTAAGCATTAGATAAAGTCTTACAAGGTGCATGTGCTCGCTAGAGATACAGAAAGCAAGAAATCACCCCTTGAGCGGAGGTCATGCCACAATCCCCTCTCCTTCAGTCTCCTCTTGGGATTTTGGGCATGCACACACACATGCCTGGCATGAGTTTTAAGCCACTGGGTCCTGGATTCAAGCTGTGGTCGACTATGTGGGAGTCCAGCAACATAACCATTACGCCATCTGCTGGTCCCTTGACTAAGTCTCGGAGGGCAAACACTCTCCACAAAGAGACTATGGTCAGGAAATGAAATTGTAATGAAATCTTAATGTGCCTTATGTTGTATTTGATTTGTAAACACTTAGGTTTCTTAGAATACATATTAATACATTGAAATTTAATCACAGAGAGAAAGAGAGAAAGCCACCAGGTCCAGGACTCGAATCATAGTCAGCCATGCAGAAGTCCAGTGTTTTAACTACCATGCCACCTGCTGGCCCCAATTCATGTCTTTTAAAAACAATATCTGTGGGAACTTTATCAGCTGATAGAAGTAAGGGTGAAGGTGAAACACAAATTATGAACAGGTGAATAGGAGAGATGAGTAAAAAGATAATTCAATAAATCCTAATGTTATAGATAAACTAAGACAACAGCCAGCAAATTGAACACAGGTAGATATTCAATCATGTGTAAGTCTGGCCAAAATAGCTATATTGAGAGATGAAGTAGGATTAATAATATAGTAAATCTGAGCTTGATTGCTTGTGTTAAGCTGTTGTTGAGATATATCTTTTGCAGAATGGACTTACCAAAGACAAGATAAAACTACAGATACAATTTAGTCTGCCGGGATGTAGTGCCACAGGAAGAAATAGAGGTACTTGTAGGATGCTATCCTGATGATTTATGGTCTTGCCTGTGCTTGGACACTGAAAAGACAAAGGCAACAACTTTGCCCTCGAAGACGTACCTATTAAAGAAGTGTAGCATGGGCTATTAGAAGGCCAGAGGCAACCTCAGTTCTCCAGGAAATGTGTGTTCACTGCAAAACAACTATTATGGGATGTGTTGTGTTCAAAGGGCAAGGATATCTGCATGCATCATAGCAAGTGGAGTACTGGGGATTTAAATGTGGACTTTGATTTGAGGTCTGAGAATTCTACATCCTGTCTGTGCAAAGGGCCAACCACTAGCCATTATATCAATGACATATATGTTATTAAAGTTCCTCTTCATTGTCATGAAGTCTCTCATCAGTTTTGAAGCTAGCCTAGCTTCCTAGAGTTAAAAATATTATTCTGCTAACTACTTCTAATTTTTGTGGTGTAAAAGAATGGTAAAAGCAGATAAAACAATAGCAATAGAAACCAAAGGTAAGAAAGACCTAAAGCTGAACTGCAATGCTCCTGGGTAAAACTTACATAAATACCTAATAAAGTTGTACTGTAGGAAACCAGAGGCTCTTAAAGAAGAATGGGGAGAAATGTCCCAAAGGGAATTGAACAACACTCTTCACTGAAAACAAGAAATGGAAGAGGAAGAAAAGAATGGAGATTACAACAATGAGAATAAAAGTTATTATCTAACCTCTCCTGATGTTTCAGAGTGTTTTTGCTTATGTATCACATATTTTGACTGTGCATAATGTTACAGAAAAACATTCCATAGCTACCTAGTGACTAGTGAATTCTTAGAAAGCCTGAGACACGGAGATCATAGAACAAGCCTAGTAGGGAGAGAGAGCTCATCTAGGGACCAGGGAAAATGAGTTCAGCAATTTGAACAAGAAGAAAAGGGGATGGGGGAACAATCTCTGCTGAAGAGCCTCCCTCTGTTCTAGATTTTCCAAGTAAGTTAACTTACAACAACAGGAATATTGCATAATAGTGGCAGAGAGGAAAATTGGAGGTGGGTCTATATCAACTTCCTACATAATACTCGAGTTACAGGTTGGCCCCATAGCTTGGCAATTAAGTGCTGGGTTTAGTGAACTGGATCCCACATGGTTGACCACAGTTTGAATCCTGGCCTCAGTAACATGAAAAACAATGTGTGTGTGTGTGTGTGTGTGTGTATGCCCAAAATTCTGAGATAGAGGAGGAATGATGGAGGAAAACAGATTGTGGCATGACCAAAACCCACTGGAGGGTTCTCTCTCTCTTCTCTAGCAAATGCTATGTGCCCTCTGGCAATAAAAATTAATGAATGAAATAAAAAATAATCCACTGAGTTCATCATAAAACTTCTTTCTTTGTTGAAGCATGCTGATCTTCCCTTGTCCATGTAGCACCTGATGCATACATACATCTATATGAATATTGCCCAGTTTACGCACTATGTACATACTACTAAAACACAATCCAAAGTGAAATGATTTCTAAAATTTGCAATCTGAAACCTTCAGATACCTAATGTAAGAGAAATAAGCTACAGACTTAATTTAAATAGCCCCCTCTGCATACAATGAAAATCTGTGAAGAGATAATATCTTCCCCAAATTATGAGGTAAGATAAACCTCATTTAACCTTTAGATATGTTAACCAAACAATGACATTAATTCAACCTCAAGCTGTATTCCCTAGGAAGCAGTCTCTAGAAAGAGTTTAGCTTGCAAGATGTTTATTAGGGAGTGTCCGTAGGGTCCACACCTGTTGAAGGCAGAGGAAGGAAGCAGGATTCAGCAGGGAGAAGCTGAACAGCGAGGTAAACTCATCAACAGCCCCTGCTGAACCAATGGGGAGCTCTGCAGCTACCACGGCCTTTCAGCACAGCCTCCACTGGGTCCAACATGGCCAGCCTTTATATCCCACATTCATTTTATGTGGGCCACCATGGAAGGGTGGGTACTTGGGCATGACTGTTCTGTAGTTGTGGTGACTTATGAAGTGGCTGATAAACCTCTTCCTTTCAGGGTTTCAACTCCTCATTGATGGAGGTTCAGGGAAGCACATTAATTGCTCAACCCTTGGGATATTTGTCTACCCAAGACTACACCAAATAATTGGGAGAAGACAGATGAGTATGGTATTTAAGATACAGTTCTCCTCCTCAAGTAGAAGAGTAAAAAAGGGGAACCGGCAGTTAGCGTAATGGCTATGTCGCTGGACTCCCACGTAGTCGACCGCGGTTCGCGTCTCGGACCCGGTGGCTTACAACTCACGCCGGTGCGTGTGCGTGCGTGCCCAAGATCCCGGGAGGAGAATGGAGGAGAAGGGATTGCGGCGTGACCATCCCCCCTGGGGGGTGATTTCTCGCTTTCTGTCTCTCTGTCTCTCTCTGTCTGTCTGGCGAGCGCACGCGCCCTATAGCGAAAAACCTCTCCAAAAAAAAAAAAAAAGAGTAAAAAAGACACTATCATACACATTCGTTCAAGAGGAAGTAGAGCATACTTGATAGCGTCTGTTTTGCACTTGTGAGGTGTGTGAGCTTCACTCTTATGTGGCTCAAATCTTTATTTGGAAGCTATAGATAGCAACTGTATTAGCTTTCTATTGCTGTTGTAACAAATTACAACAAATTTAACAACATAAAATGATATGGATTTATTATCTCATAGTTCAGTCTTATAGGTCACAAGTCTAAATGGATTGGTTTATTTCTCTGCTTCAGGTCCCACGAGGCTGAAGTGAAAGTGTAAGCAGTCTTCCTTTCTGAAGGCTCTAGGGGAGATTCCATTCAGTTGTCCATTCAGGATTTGGGCACAATTGCTTCCTGTGATTGTAGGACTAAGATTCCCATTTCTTTGCTGGCTACCAGTTGAGGGTCACTTCCAGCTTCTAGAGGTCACCTACATTTCTTGGTGACCTTTCTTGATCTTCAAATCAAGTCACAGTGGGTCGAGTCCCTGTCTTCTTTGTATCTCTTCTGCATCTTCTTCTGTCATATCTTGGATTGACTGTTCTGTTTTATATTCACTTCCAAGGGTTTGTGTGATTAGATTATACCTACTGAGATAATCCAAAATAATCTGCATCTTTGACGGTCCAACACCTTAATTTGCAAAATTCCTTTTGCCATATAACATAATCACAGATTCTAGAAATTAAGGCATGAACACCTTTAGGAACCATTACTGTGCCTACCACAACAGTGATAATGTTGTTCTGGAGAAGAGAGGCCGAGTCCGGAAGGAAGGGAAGGATCTGGATAAAGGAAAGGACAGAAAGCGGTACTATATCAGGAGAATAATATAAGTAGAAGAACAAATGAAGTAAGTTTTAGTAATAAGAAATAGGATACAGATTTGTTTGTTTTTAAAAAAGTTTTTGCCATATTCCACATGTACTTGCAAAAGAGACAGAGAGAAAGTGAGAAATCACCAAATCACCACCCAGAGGGGGTGGCCACACCGAAATTGTTTATCCTCCATTCTCCTCTTCGGACATTAGGCATATGCACACACACACACACACACACACACACATACACACAAACATACACCACACGCACACACGCAATTTTTAAGCTACTGCATCCGAGGCTAGAACCATGGATAGCCATGTGGGTATCCAGCACCTTAACCATAATGCCACTTGCTGGCCCCAAGAAATAGGCTATTAAGATAAATAACCTGAATTTAAATGCTTACTCTGACTGTTAAGAGGTTTGTTGTCTTAAGCATTTAAATAAATTTCATGGACCTTTAGTTTCCTCTTTTTCTATTTTTCTTAGCTATTGAATGTCTATCTCCTAGGATAAAACCAAACCATTTTAATATCCTGTTTTTGGTCCCTCAGTTCCACTTGTTTTGGCCAACTCACATTGTCATCACAATCATATTCCTAGTTAGCCCAGGAGGCTAAGCAGATTCATCTGTAATCTTGTGCCTTTCTAAAATGTTGAAGTAAATAGTTCTACAAGGTTCATGAGCGCAATATGGAGCAGTAGTCTTCAAATGTCTTTGAATCTTCACTCCATCAGTAAAATTTTGGAGAATGTACTTCCAATATATAAATAATTAATACATATATTAATCATTTCGTTAAATATTAATACACCTAAATTACATATAATTATTTTAATTTTAGATAAAATAAGTATTAATAGAAATGTTAATGTATTCCTTTGATATTGTAATTGATTGTTTTGCAAATCCCCTAAAATGCTTTTGGAGGAGAGGTCATCCTAAGATGGATTCAGTATGCCATTCCTTTCCTCTCTGATAAATCTATCCCTGTCACACTTGCATTGTGTTCATAGACTGATAGGCCATCATTGCTTTTTTGTTTGGTCAAAGAACAATTCCAATATATACCTAAAAAGAGAATGTTTGCTCTCATAGTAAAAGAGTGGGCTGGAGGGTAGGGACAGGCGGTGGCACAGCAGTACTCCAACTAGACCCACATGGGGAAGATCCTGGGTTTGCGTCCTGGAACCTCTCTGGGCATGCCACTGAGACTGCAAGTAGATAGTGGCAGGGAGGCCCTGCTGGGAGTCTCTCTCTCTCTTTAAATATGTATATATATATCAAAATTTAAAAAACAAATCACGCTGGGGTGCCTTCTGTTTAATGGTATACAAGGAGGTACGCAGAACAAGAGAGGTTTTTCTCAAACATCTGAAAGCTCCTTCTGAATAAGAATTTAGTAACTCTTTGGAGATAAGGAAAGAAAATAGAAAAATATCACCAGAGTGATATTTGATTGGGCCAACCCCATCTGACTAAAGCTGTTTCCTGAGAAACTGCCACGTGCCCCACAAGCACAGGGGAAAGCCTCAGGAACTCCATCTGTGCCTCTGTCCCCTGAAGTGGGTGTAACAGTTCAAGCTTCTTTTTTTTTTTTTTTTTTTTTTTTTGCTATAGGGCGCGTGCGCTTGCCAGACAGACAGAGAGAGATAGAGAGACAGAAAGCGAGAAATCACCCCCCAGGGGGGATGGCCATGCCGCAATCCCTTCTCCTCCATTCTCCTCTTGGGATCTTGGGCACGCACGCACACGCACCAGCGTGAGTTTAAGCCACCGGGTCCGGGACTTGAACTACGGTCGACTACGTGGGAGTCCAGCGACATAGCCATTACACTAACTGCTGGTCCCTCAAGCTTCTTTTCTTACAAGATTGCATCTTGCCTCCAGTGCTTCTGATCCCCAGGTGTCATCATGAATGAGGCCTCCAATATCAACGTTAGGATTGGATCCTTCCAAGTAGCTCTCCTTACTGCCCTCACCCCCCATTTAAAATCTAAAAGTTGCCCTTGCATACTTTCCCTGCCCCATCCCAATACTGCTAGTGCATAGGATCAGATTTTGTAGAACCTTATTAAAGAAGTTAAATTTAATATTTTTGAAAGTGAATCACTGAGGGTTTTGTTCTGAGAAATCAAAGACTTTAGAATAATGATCTTGTCTGAGAATTGGAGGAGCTAGGAGCATCTGGGAAGGAAAAGAAGGACTTGGGTTGTACCAGACAATAAGCCAGCCAAGGTGTGACGAGATGCTCACCTGGTTCCCTTACCTATGTTCAGATTTGGAATGAGAAAAGAGAAAGCTGTATTAGTGGTTTACAGTGTGTTGTGGTTTATATGGCCCTTGAAGTTCATGTGTTGAAATTTGGTTGTGAAGATAATAGGGAGAAATTAATACCTTCCTGGTGTGGAAAGGTAGGGCCTTAGGGGGTGACTGAGCAATTAGGGTGGGGCCCCCATGCTTGCCTCCTGATGGGTTTATAAAGAGAGGGAATGAGATCAAGAGAAACACGTGAAACACAGACGCACTGTCCCGTGCCCTTTCCAATGTTGCAATGTAACCAGATGACCCCCATAGAAGGTAGTTCCTGGCCTTTAAACACCCAAACCATGAGCTGAGTAAACCTCTATTATTTTGTATTACCCAGACTCAGGTATTTTTTGTCAATAGCAATGGAACAAACTAGAACACAGTACTTACGGTAGCTATTTGCAATGTACGCTGAATGAGCAAACTGCCAGATAGTCTTAACTCAATACGCTGGCTTAAGCAATAGTAATAAAAACAAAACAAAAACAGGGCCAGTTCTGTGACACAGTACTAATTCGCTGTCTAGAGAAGCCAGGTCCCACATGGCAAGTACACTGAAATCCTCGGCCTGGTCAGCCTGAAGCACATGCAACATGGGTTGGAAGACTAGAGGAAGGGGTTGTGGCATGACCAGATCCTACACAAGGTGCTAGATCAATCTCTCTCTCTCATTCTCTCTTATGTGCACATGCACACATTCCATCAGGAAATAAAGAAAAAAAATTAAATACATTTGAAAAGGAAAAGCTGAAAAGTTGACTATGAACATATTCTTTCAGAATTTCTGCTTTTTTCACATAGTCCACTTTGGAGATTACAAAAGAGATGTTAAAGTGGAATCAAATTATTAAGCGATATATTATTAAGGAAGTCAGAGGTGGTGGGATTGGGAGATGCTGACACAAAGTTTTTTTTTAAAAAAAAAAACTTATGTTCTGATCCTGGTTCGGCCACCAATTATGTGATTTTTGGCAAAACACTTAGGTCTGTAGTTTCTTCAGCTATATAAGAAAGGTATTCAATACTGTAAACTCTAATATTTCTCATTATTCTAGAGTCCTATGATTATAAAACAGATAGATAATGCCTGAATTCAGGGGAAATTCCTTCTTCTTCTTTTTTCCCCCAAACATCATGCATCATTTCTCAACCACTGTCAATTTTTCATGTGCACTCATATTTTATTAACTGACTGCATATGTGAACTTATCTCAAAGTCTTTTTTAAGAGAAAGCAGCCTATAAATAAATGATTGCTATATGGTATTTGACTGTAACTCAGTATACATAAACTCAGCATTTAATAATGAACATTATGTTTTAATTAAAACACAAAATATTCAAAATGAAAGTTTCCTCTGGAGTTGTAGTATTGCAATATTGTGGAAGCAGCAAGAGATGTCAAATTAATGGCTTGCTAATAATTTGAGGATGTGAATGTATGGGGCACATATAGGATTCCTTGATTCTCTTCATTAACTATGTGACAGTGATCAATGTCATAAACTCTGAATCTCAATGTCATCACATGGGATGTGGTAATAATAGAGATACCTACCTTATGTTCGTCAAGGGGGTGTGGATGTGACACCACACATTGGTTTATGTACACAGTACTTTATAAACTATGTTTTCAATAATTTCGTTATCAGAGATACAGTAAAACTAAAACAAAATGAACAATATAAACATATAAGTGATATTAACTATATTAGCCTTATAGTATATGTAAATACTAAGAAATAAGCCAAATTAGCACAAAACAAAATAAAACATGATTCTCCTTTCCAGAATAATATCTATCTGTGAAAACATACAGACAAGAAGACCCAACATTCCTCCACTAACTCTGTGAGCATTTGCATAAATTTGTAGAACTTTCTGGGGCTCAGTGTCCTCAGGTATAACAAGTCGATGTCAGTTTGGTGGCTACCATGTTTTCTAAAGCCACATGGTAGATTGGAGGAGATGATTTGGAAGAAAGGTGATATTTGAAAGCGAGGATTGACATTAATAAAAATATTGCTGGTGCATCTTGTTAAATAGCAGATACAAGTATCAAGGAGAATAATAAACCCTTTAAATTATACAAGTTTCTAAGAATAGTGGGTGGAATGATTGACTAAATAACCTATAAATGAGTAATGCTCAATAGTGACTTGGAAGTTTATGATAACCATGACAATCAGAACCCCATGTTGCTAACCTATTATGACTTTGTTTAAAAATGTAAAGTACTAAGTTGGCTCCATGACCTGATGGTTAAAGCAGCCAGATCCCACGTGGCCAACCACGTGATTTGAGTCCTGGACCCAGCAGTGTGAGAAACACACTGAGCTCTTCCATGTTTATGTCCAAAATCCTAAGAGGAAGGAGAGATGAGGAAAGAATGACAGTGATCCCCATGTAAAGTGCTTTCTCTTCTTCCTCTCTGTCACTGTCTGCTGAGCACACATGGCTGCTAGCAAAATAATAAATAAGTAAATAAATGCCGGAAGACACCATGCAGGGCTACTAGATTTTCAGTTAGACTCTCAACTTTGGCATGCATGCCTTTATAAACCCATAAAATGGGCACTGTACTTTGCACAGGGTCATGTGATGCTGTTTTCAGAAACCAAGGAACTAAAATTTTGCAAGTAATATCAATTGTGGGCTGTCAGGCAGAACAAGACACAGGTTTTCAATTTTGAGGGCATGAAACCCTGCATTTTTCAAATCAGAGCTGTAATAAAAATGATTCCTTAGATTGCATGACTTACATATTTTATCTCATATGATGTTGCCACACAGAGATAGTAGGTCGAATGTTCCAGTTTTACAAATGAGAAAAAGGACATAAGTAATCAAGGCCACATAGCAAGTGAGGGAACTAGGAGTAGACCACATGTTTTCTAACATACAGTCTAATCTTTTGCTCTTTGGTTTTCACTTCTCAAGACTCACCAACGATAATTTTGGTAATTATTTACTTAGCTCATAGTAAGTGCTAAGTGCCATGCTAAGGTCTTTAGAGACCTCATTCTAGTTCATCATTTTTGTCTCTATTGCCCCCTCTGTCAGAGAGACGGAATTGCTATTATTTGCATTCAAGCTAGGAAACTGAGGAGAGGGTAGAAAACAAAGCACCTGCTCAAGGTCACATAGCTACCCAGAAATAGAGCCAGGTCCTACTGCCATGTCTGCCTGATTTCAGCCTTTCTTAACTCTCCTCTAGGTTGATGATGTATCAGGCATTTGCCATCTCAGAAGCTTCCTTTTCAAGTTTTCATTGAATCCAGAAGTTTGACTTAAAATTATCAAGGTAGTACAATAAAAAGGTCCTGTACTATTTCCATTTTAGGAGTCTCTGGCATCTAAAAATGGAATGTGATGCATTTTAACTGACCTGTAGAGACTGAGTTTAAATTCTACACCTAATATCTTGGAGCAGAGCTCCTTACCAGGCAGTTTCTCCCAAATTCTACCTCACAAAACACATTCACTAACTAGGTATACATTTATATGTATCTCTTCCTTGGGGCCTCCTCTTTTTTTGAGGTGCTCAGGAGAATATTTTTCCTGGACAATAACAAATACTATTCTAGAATCTTTACACCTTTCAGCCTGCTCAAATACATTCTTAATTATTCAGGTGTGAAGTGTTAATCTAACCTTTTCCTTTTTTTGACAAACTCTTTTACTATAGGGCATGTGTGCTCACTGTGAAATCACCTCCCACCCCCAAGGAATGGCCACACCACAATCCCTTCTCCTCCATTATCTTTTTGGGATTTGGGGCATGGATGCACATGCACCTGATATGATTTTCAAGCCACTGGTTACAAGACTTGAACCATGGTCAGCACCTAACCAATACACCACCTGCTGGCTCCTAAAACACGCAACTGAGAGGGACAGAGAGAGGGAAAGACTTGATGCCACAACCTTCCAGCCTCCAGTAGTTTTTGCCATTAGGGGGGCCCCACCAGGCCCCTAACCTATTCTTAGAAAACACTAATTCTATCTTCCATGATAAACAGTTGTTCTGTTCCTCCCTGCCTACCATCTTTCTTCCCTCCCACCCACCTTTCCTGCCTTTCATTCTCTGTACAATAATATTTAATGTGCTGTGCAACAGGAGCATGACCTTGGGAACTCACTGTCTAGCTGAAGCAAGCGCTCATGTATGTGTTAAATAACTGACATAAACATAACAATGCATCTCGAGACTATGCTTAATGCATGTAAATTCACAGAGATCATGAACATTTCCCCAAGAAACACCTGAGCTGACTCTCAAATCACACCAAAGCACATAGAGGAGAAGAAAGAGGCAAGGAGAACATTTGTAAATTTTAAGAGAAAATCAATAGATTAATATTAATTCAGTCTCACTCGCAGGAAATCATCCCTCTCACTAACAAATAAGCATGAACTGTATACAGTTCTTTAGTTTAATGCAGAATTCTTGGGCCTCATTTCTTTGCCTCTGCTGCCCCCTTTGGCTAGACTAATCTCACAACCTCCTGTCCAAACCCTGCTGGCTTTCTTGAAAGTCAGCTCAAGGGTACGTCCGTAGTCATCTGTGAAGCCTACCTTGCCCTCCTCTAGCCCCTTGGTGTGTGTTGTATACAGCTCTCGTGTAGCAGCCATCACTTTGCTGTGCATCTACCTGTCTCTGTGCCAACTGTGTGCTATTTGTTGCCTGAATCCCAGATCATCAAGGGAGTGGAGCACTTAGTAAACACTCAATAGATGTTCCTGGAATAAATGAAGTCTACAAAAACATTTGTGAACTTCATCTAGAGAATCTGGGTAGTAGGATCATGGCTCTTAGTGTTCAGGATTCCACGTGATTCAGGCTATCCTCAAAAATATTCATTTTGTAACTTAACCCTGAGTAAAAGAACTACAAAAGAAATGGTTGAGAATGAATGGAATGAACTATATGCAATGTAAACAGCTAACTGAAGCATAAATATGTGCAGAAAGAGATAAATGAGGCATTCACACAACAGCAGTGTCTGAGTCTACTACAAGTGGGTTATGATTGCAGGCTGCTGGGGGCTGCATGAATAAAAGATTAAGCTGTGTGTATTTTAGGTAGGTGGATGGGTGGGTAGTGCAGAGAACTGGCTAAAAAAAAAAGAATATTCAGATTAGGTATTCAGAAATACCTAATATAAATAATTCATTTCCCACTGAGAGTGAAACCCCGAAAATGACAGTCGCTAAAAGTGTATTTACAAAACACCTTAAACAAATTTTGTGTCATTTTATAATAAAAAAAATGAAACGTGCTCTAGATGGAAAAGGTACCGGGTCATCAGAAAAGTCATGATGCCAAAGATGTCAATATTTCACACAGCTTATTAACCAATATGTGGAGACTTCATGGACGTAAGAAAGACTACACGGTTTTCTAGCTTCACGGTGGATGAGAATCCAGCAGAACGTGGGTTTAGAATTAAAAAAAGTGTGAGAGTGTGATAGTACTCTGAATTCTTGAGCTAACTTTCCCAAGTCACCACTGAGGGTGAAGACTCCCTGGGTGCCCTCTAAGGAATTAGTAAGAAGTTAATAGCTGAAAGGTTCGGGGGAATTATTTTCCTTTGTTACCCTTATTTTCAGATGAGGAAACCTTCAGAATCTAAAAAGGTGACAAAATTTACCAGGGAGCCAAAAGACTAGAAAATGGCAGGATTGGTACTAAAATCCAGAATGCCTGATTTAGGAGGAGAAATCGGTGCTCTTTATAGCTCCTACACTAGGCTATGTGAGAATCCACTCTAAATTATAAAATACTGAAGCAACTAGACATCACATTCATTTCTACAAGGTAATAGGTTTTGCTCCAAGTTTCAACGTCAAGTCTTTGTTTCCTTCTTGTTTACAGAGAGAGCAACCTGGATCACAGTCTCCCAGTGACATCTGGTGTCTAAATCAGGGTAATACAAGAAGAAAAAGGAAAAAAGGAAGAATGAAAAATAAAGTAGCTATGCACTTTTGCTTATTAATTCTGTAGGATAATTACCTTCAAAATGATAAGGACATATTATCATTTTTTAAGTTAGTATTTCATGCTTCACTTTTACTTTAAAAAGGGTTTTCTTT
The DNA here is from genome assembly GCA_026018925.1 of Tupaia tana. Lineage (NCBI taxonomy): Eukaryota > Metazoa > Chordata > Mammalia > Scandentia > Tupaiidae > Tupaia > Tupaia tana. The sequence goes on from JAKSZU010000015.1 coordinate 79,715,157, forward strand.
TTGCTAGAGAGCACATGCACTTGACAAAGAGGCGCAGAGACAGAAAGGAAAGGAGAAAATACCCCTCAGGATTACGCTGTAATCCCCTCTCTAGCTCTCCCTCTTATCAGAATTTTGAGTACTCACGCACATGCACACACACCTGGAAGTTTTTTCAAGCTACCCTTTGTAGGTTGTGGTTGGCCATATGGGATCCAGCTGCCTTAAGTACCACAGAGCCAGACTTTGTTTCTATTTCTTAAAGTCTATTGGTTCATGACAGAGTGAGAGAAAGAGACAGAGAAGAAAAGAGAGAGAAGGCACCCACAACACAGTCTCATGCAGCTACCCCTTCCCTGTATCCAGCAGTCAGATCATTGGCACATAGGTGCAACATGCTCAGGGAGGTACCTGGATGTGAACCCAGGACCTTCCTCACGTGGTTCCAGCTGCCTTACCACTATGCTTCCACCTGGCTCCATATTCTCTTTTTGTAACAACAATGATTTATTTCCATAAATTCCATAATCTGTCCAACAAACATTTAAGAGAACCTACTACATGACAGAAATTCACTGGGACACAAAGATAGCCACACACGCTTTCTTTGGGAACCTCACCACCTGGCTAGGGAAAGAAATCCATGACAGGCTACTATAAAACTACATGATAAGGGCTATAATTAAGATATGGGTAAAATACGCTCAAGAAGAAATCCTGAGGAAAGAATGACTAACAGAGAAGAAAGAAAAGCTTCAGAGAAAATGAGATCTTTTCATTAATCTCAAAAAGTGATTAGAACTCTCTCTGACTTAAGAAAAAGATGCCAATTCATTCTAGAATATATAACAAAAAAATCTAAGGTCTAAATATATTTTTGTTAAAATTTATTCCACATGTATAATCATCACTAGCATTTCTTCATCATTGTTTAACGTGGTTTTCATAGAGAAACTGTGTTTCTGGTCAATAATACAGAGGCATACCTAATACTTTCAATGTATCTTCTTTAACTTCTTATAAGATCTGAGAAACCAAACCCAGAGTTATCTGACTTTGAAGTAATCAAATGTCATGTATTTAGTGCCTTATATATGTCAGATACCCTTTGTGGTACTGGAAATAAAACAGTGAGAAAGATCCATGTACTTACATCCTAAAGGGGAAAGCAGTCAATAAATGAATGAGTAAAATATATAGTAAGTCAGGCGGCTATTATTAGGAAGAATTTTCATACATGGATGGGGATAGACAGTGAAGCAGGAGGGGAGTATAAAATACGGTGGTCAAGGAGAGCCTCCTTGACAAATTAGTATCTGAAGGAAGACCTGAAGTAGGTGCTAGACAGAGATGTGAAGATACTTGGGGAAGGGACCAGCAGTTGGTGTGATGGCTATGTTGCTGGACTCCCATGTAGTCGACCACAGTTCAGTCCCAGGCCCAGTGGCTTAAACTCACGCTGGGTGCATGTGCGTGCGTGCCCAAGATCCCGAGAGGAAAATGGAGAAGAACGGATTGCAGCGTGGCCATCCCCCCTGGGGGGGTGATTTCTCATTTTCTGTCTCCCTGTCTCTCTCCGTCTTTCCGGCAAGTACAAGCACCCTATAGCAAAAACCTCTCCAGAAAAAGAAAAAGAAAAAAAAAAAAGATACTTGGGGAAGAGTGCTCCAACTGGGAGAGCAATCTGGGAAAAGGCCCTGAGCTGGGAATTTGCTCAGAGTGTGAAGCACACCAAGGAGGACAGTGTAATGAATAAAACCTAGAAAGAGTAAAAGGAAACAGGTCTAAGGAGCAATGAGGACCAGATCATGTAAGCCTTGCTGGCCATTTTAAGGCACGTGGTGGGAAAGCATTATGCAGTGTTGGGTATGGAGGTGAGATGACTTAATCTCATCCTGCTACCATGTACAGAACAGAGCCTTAGAAGGCGAGTGTTGAATCAGAGATAACAAACGGAGAGTACTGTGTTTATCCAGAAAACAGATTATGACTACTAGAGTTAGTGGTAGGAGAGAACTGATGAGATTCTTTATACATTCTAAAGGTATAATTAGCAGAAAAGCCACACGGTGCTTCCCTGTGTATCTTCCTGCTATTTCAGTGGAAAAAACTCTTCTCTTGACAGAGAGAACAGTGCCTGTAAGTTTCCAGGATGGGGGACTCCACTCCAAGTGGTTTACATTGCCTTCTAATCGTGACATACTGTTTTCAAAATGTCTTCAAAGTCTGCAGAGGACAAGTTCCCAGAGGATATAAGTTCCCAGGTATATATAGTACCTGCCAGGAATTCAACCAGGCACCCTAGGTAGCAGATCACTCAAATGCAATTGACCAGAGATTCCATTTGAAGTGTTTTTTCTTGGTCACTTGTCACCATCCTTGCATTCTGTATATTCTCACTCCCAGACTTACAAAACATATTTTCTTGAATCTGTTCCTTTTTAAAATTTTCACAATCCCAATGATTGTTCTTTGACAAGAGTTTTTCCCTCTTGGGAACCAGCAGTTAGCGTAATGGTTATGTCGCTGGACTCCCACGTAGATGACTGCGGTTCGCATCCCAGACCTGGTGGCTTAAAACTCACGCCGGGCGCGTGTGCATGCGTGCCCAAGATCCCGAGAGGAGAATGGAGGAGAAGGGATTGCAGCGTGACCACCCCCCCTGGAGGGTGATTTCTCGCTTTCTGTCTCTATGTCTCTCTCTGTCTGTCTGGCAAGCGTACACGCCCTATAGCAAAAAACTCTCTCTCAAAAAAAAAAAAAAAAAGAGTCTTTCCCTCTAAAAGTTTAATTCAGGTCACCCATATTTTTATTATGATCATGGATCCCACTCCTGTGGAGAAAAGAAATAAAAAGATGAGTAAAGACTGATCTCTGCTGGCCAACAGCTTGCTATGAAGAAGGAAGTTTGGTTCACATGGCCTCTCTAATCCTTTGGCTAGACAAGAACAAAGTATTGTCTAAAGCTTCTTCACATCAGCAATTTTTTGGGATGGTGCCGGATGTAGAAATTTTTTACAGGCCTCTGAATGTTTCTTGTGCACACTAACTCAACCTAATAATGTATTTGTATTTCTGATCTGGATCTTCCCTTTAGTAAGTGCTAAGGGTGTGTACCCTTCCCCATTATTTAATATTTTAGCATGTATGTCATGTTACTACTTCACAGAAGTTCAGTTTCCTCCTTTGTTTATTTTCACATTTATTTAACTAAGGACATTTACATCAATGATAGACTACACCTAAGGCAGTGGTCCCACAGACTAACCCATACAGCGTAGGTGTGTAGTAAGCCATAGGATCTAGGCTTATGTAAACACACTGTATGATGAACGTTTTTTCCTGAGAGAGAGATTTTTTGCTATAGGACACATATGCTCACCAGAGACAGAGAGACATAAAGCAAGAAATAACTCCCGCCAAGGGGGATGGCCACACTGCCATCCCTTGTCCTCCAGTCTCCTCTCGGGATTTTGGGCACATACGCACACACACATGCCCAGAGTGTTTTAAGTCGCCAGGTCCGGGACTCAAGCTGCAGTTAACTATGTGGGAGTCCAGTGACGTAAACACCATGCCATCTACTGGTCCCCCTAACGATGTGTTTCTAAGAATATATATCTGTCATTAAGTGGCACCTGACTATATCCTAAAAACTGTCTGCAAACTATCTTTCTGACTGTGTTTTGGGGGACAATCCTCTACTGTCAAAAAGAAAAGTTTATGGATTCAGAAAACTCATTCTAAATCATGTTATTTCTAGAAAAATGTTTGGGTGGCATGTACTATGGTATAATAATATGAATTCAAAGCAATGGTTGAGCTAGGGTCAACATCTTCATCTGTAAATTGAGATGACTACAAGCCACTTCAGAATGTGAGGACAAATGAAATAATGTAAATCTTGATTCCAGCCCTACTACTTGTTAAGCATCAAAACCACAACAAAAACAAAAACTACCATTGCCATTATCATTCTACTTATTCTATTTGTCTGTACTCTGAACAGACAAACCACAAGTGACCCAGAGGTCCTTCCCTAGTCCATTTTTGACAACTGTGACACCTTAACTTTGTACCTTCTGTCAAAGTCTATTGCTACTTGTAGGCTAAGCTCAAATGCACCCCCATGGAGGTCTTCCAAGTGTTCACTGCTTCCTCTATTTCACACACACACAGCTGTTTCTCTCCTACTCAGCAATTATCACATATTTGTATGCACTGAAATCACTGTTAGAAAAATGTGGCTTGCCTTATTTTCTTGCAAACCATTTAGCGTAATGTGCAATTATTTTCCTTTCGTGTATATTGCTAATGCCCTCCTCACTGCCTCCTTCTACACTGTTCACTCCAAAGAAATTATCATTGCCCCTTGCATTCACCACTGAATGATCATTATCCTGACTCGTGCCTGTTACATAATCACATTAGACAATGAATAGATGTTTGGTAAGTAACTATGAGGTCTTAAGGCAGGTATTATGTTTCACGTTTTTGTATCCTTTACAAAACTACCACCTAATGAAGTACATGACAAACAAGTTTATTTCTCTTGCATGCATAATCCCATATGGAATAGACACACCAACCAAAAAAAGTTGGAGTAAACAAAGTGGTGGTTTTAATAGAGGCACTATATTAGTGTCCTAGGACTGAAAGTACCACTGAGCCTAGCTGGTGGCATGGTGGTTGAGGCAGCTGGATCCCACAGGGTCAACTGTGTGGGTTGAATACTGGACACAGCAGCTTGAAAGACATGCCAGGTATGTGTGACTAAAATCCTAAAAGGAGGGAGAAATGACCATGACTATCCCCCGGGGGGCTGCTTTCTCATTCTCCTTCTCTCTCTAGTAAGTGCATGAACCCTCTGGCAAGTTAAAAAAAAAATAAAAAATAACAAAGTACCACAAACTGGGTAGCTCAAGAGAAACATTCCCTCATAACTCTGGAGGCTAGAAGTCTACAATCAATGTGTGAGCAAAGCTGACTCCTTCTGAGAACTGTGAGGAAGAATCTGTTCCTGGATTCCTTCCTGAGCTCATAGATGCCATCTTCTCTTTGTATTTCTTTACCTTATTTTTCCTCTACAAATTTCCAAATTTCCTCTTTTTATAAGGACACCAGTCCTATTGGATTAAGACCCATTTTAATGACCTCACTTTAACTTGATGACCTCTGTAAAGAATATTCCTCCAAATAATGTCACAATGAGGGTTAAGACCTTGGCATATGAATTTGAAGACACATTCAACTCATAATAAGTACACACAAATAACACTGACTAGAACATAGGAGAAGGGACATATTTCCAGATCTAGTTCAAAAACAGACTTGAGGTAGCTTCTAAAAGACATACAAATCTAGCAGCCTGGAAAATTAATTAAAAAGAATGTTGGGAGAAGGTGTTAAATCATCTTGCTTCCCTAACATGTTATGGAGCATGAGTAGTGTTAGAATTATTAACCGATAATTATCTAAACTGTCTTAATTAAATCTTTCTTTACCCACCTGCTGAGAATTCAGTTCATTGTTTCTGGCCCTTCCTGGTGAAGAACTTGATCAGTCCTCTAGCTCTTCTCCACAGCAGGTAAGACAAAGAAGAGAGAGCTGTGGAGGAAAGGTGGGTTTCCAAGATGGAATTCTTGGGAAAGACTGAAAAATGATGCCAACCTGTCAAGACATACTTTGAGGAGTTAAATGGAGAGTAGCGTAGTTTTCTACCAGTCTTTTTGTCCCAATTTTTAAAAATGTTTCTTTGAAAAATGCTTTTTAGTATAAATCATATAAAAAAAAAGACTCTGTACTAGTCAATTATAGCTTTTTCCTCATTGGACTTATAAGAAAAGGAATATTTCTACATCCCAGTTCTAAATAAACAGGTATACAGCTTATCTCTAAGGAGGCAAGACAATTAAGAGAGAAACTCGGGGTAACAATAAAATTGATAAAAATTGAATCTGGGGTTTGTTTGCAAAATAACTTTATCCTCTATTAAGGAAAAAAAAAATCTGCCCAGACTTCACCCTCCTGACCCCGAGATCTTGCCAGGACAAGCAAATCACCAGTCATCTACATTTGAGTTCTTAGCAGCCCCTTTCAGGGACTAGGACAACTGAAGATTTTTTACCCAGATGTCACCCTCCTGCCCCCCAGATCAAGCCAGGTAGAGTGCCCTCTTTATTTTCTCCGTCTTTCTAGCACGCTGCAGTTTTCATTTTTTGCTTTAATTTTTTTTATTGTTTTCTTTTTCTTTTTTTTTTCTTTTCCTTTTCTCACTTTTCTGCTCAGCCTCCACACACTGAGTTTTTAGGCAGGTCTAGGTGCACAGTAGCCAAATATCTGAATACTCTGAGGGTCACAGAAATGCTCAATTTCCATGGAATCTGCTGCACAAAGGGGGAACAATGGTACTGCTTGGAAATTGCAGATCACCTCCTCCTACATGCCTCTGAACACTCACATTTAACTTCAAAAATTCAGGAAAAAAAATAAAAGTATAATCCATCAGATGACTAGAAACCATAGCAGAGGCACAAGAAATGTGAGAAGCCAAAAAAAAAGTCTCTCCTCTAAAGGAAAAGAATAACTCCTCATCCTCCATGGACAATACAAGGGAACTCATGGAAATGTCTGATAAATAATTTAAAATATTCATAGTGATAAAGCTAACAGAGATGCAAGAGAAGAAAGACAACGAACACCAGAAGATGCAGGAGAAAAGAGACAACAAGTTCCAGGAGGTGAGGAAGTTCTTGCATGATCTGAAAGAGGAAATACATACCATAAAGAAGAACCAATCAGAATTGTTAGAAAGGAAGGCTGTAATACAGAAAATCAAAACCTTCCTTGAAAGTATTAAAAGCAGATTATATCATGCAGAAGCTATCTGACCTAGAAAAATCCACTGAAAAAGACTGAGAAAATAATCCCCCCAAATGAGAATAATATATGAGTAATACTAGGTACCATTAAATGCCCAACATCTGGATAATCAGTATCCCAGAAAGTGAAGAAACTAATAAGGGCACTGATAATCTATTCCATGAAATATTGGAGGAAACTTTCCAAGTCTAGAAAGGCATTCAAATATCCAGACTCAAGAACTACAAAGGACCCCACATAGAATCAACCCAAGAAGATCTGCTCCAAGGCACACCATAGCCAGATTGACCAAAACCACAGACAGACAAGAAACTAAAATTGGCAATGAAGAAAGTCAAGTTACTTTCAAAGGATATCCCATCAGGCTAATGTCAGACCTCTCATCAGAAACAATGCAAGCAAGGGAAGAGTGGGAAAATATACTCAAAGTGTTAAGTGAAAAACAATTTCAACCAAGAATACTATAACCGGTAAGATTATCCTTCACATGGGAAGAAAAGACAAAAACATTATCAGATAAACAAAACCTGGAAGAATTTACCAACACCAGACCAGCTCTCCAAGAAGTGCTGAAGGGAGTGCCAAACCAGAAAAACTAAAGTCGGACACACAGAAATAAGAGTACAAAAAGCAACCAAGAGAATGGCCAACTTAATGCTAGGGACAAGTCTGGAAAGATCAATAATAACATTGAATGTTAACTTCCAGAATTTAAACGGCAAGATCAGACCACAGTAACACTGCAAATTCAATAGAAGAGAGATTAATTACAGGAGACTGAATTGGTGAAATAGAATTTTGTGACTTTTGACTAAAACATTACTGATTGTCTTCTATATGTTATTTTCCAGATTTAAGGATTTTTATCTTCTCTTGAACAGTTGACAGGTTCATCTACCTACTGTATGAACTGAATCCTAACCTTTTTTCACGGATTTAAGTCTTAAGCAAATTTCTCTTAACATCTTTTGATTTTGATCTTTAAAACTAAAACTTTTTCTTGAAATTAAAAAATATATTTAAAAAAATACCTATTAATGACTGCAGTAAACTATATAGCTCCAACTAGGTGCTACTTTATAGTATGTTCATTCTACTTACTAAGGTTTATGACTAAAGTCAGACATGTGTTCATAGATATGTATATATCAGCTGTGCTTGCTATTGAAAGTATTTACATTTGTTCAGATCTTTAGTGAATCAAATGTAACAAAAGAAAAATGCCATGGGAAGCAACTGTAGATACCAGAGACAGTGTGGGAGGAGGGTGGAAAGTGGCAGAGGGTGAAAGGTAGGAAATCAAGGTGGGGGGGAAAAAGAAGCAAAATATGTAAGAAACAAGAAATGAAAATTATTTGTTGACAATAACACGTATGGTAATATCCTTAATTGAGCCAATATACAGTGTATTCTGGATGGAAAATTTCATTTTGTATTCTGTAATAATGTACAGTGAATGAAGGTAAGTAAATAATTTTTTTTTTAAAGACAGCCATTTCAGGATTTCTCAATCACAGATTAGGTAACTGAGTCTCTAGAAAAGAATAAAGTTGCAACAGAGTTTCAGATTCCACAAGAAAATGGTTCTCATGTCAGGGATTGCAAAAAATATCCTTTCATAGTTTAGCTTCTGCTTAGAGTGCTCAGTTCTCTCTCTCTCTCTCTCTTTCATATGCTCTTGTTCCTATCTTTGGAGAATGTTATCCAATTCTGTGTTTCTATCTGGACATTTGGCATTTATCTTGTCATCATATAGTATTCAACTGGATTTTGTGCCTTAATATAAAGAACAGTGGACCAGAAATCAAAAACATTTACAGGAAGTAATGATGTAATAATAACTAAGGAAGTAATGATGTAATAATAACTAAGGAAGTAATGATGTAATAATAACTGCTTAAGTGCTCACTGTTGGGACAGTGCTGAATGCTTTACATGGACAGCTGACAATGAATAAAGTGTTAAGTGAGCAACAAATTATAAAAGTTAGTCAATGTGTTAAAAAAAATTTAGTTTTGGGGACCAGTAGTTGGTGCAATGGCTATGTCGCTGGATTCCCATGTAGTCGACCATGGTTGTAGTACCGGACCCAGTGACTTAAACTCACTCCAGGCACGTGTGTGTGCGTGCCCAAGATCCCTAGAGGAGAAAGGAGGAGAAGGGACTGTGGTGTGGCCATCCCCCCTGGGGGCTGATTTCTTGCTTTCTGTCTTTCTGTCTCTCTCTGTCTTTCTGGCGAGCGCATGAACCCTGTAGCAAAAAAATAAATAAATTTAGTTTTGTAGCAGAATAAAACATAAAGTTTTCTTTGCATATACAGGATCATTAGCGTGCTTTTTACTTGGGCAAATGGGTGTGTAATTCACATAAATGTTGTTCTTTCTACAAGTCAAGCCAAGTAACTCCAGAGAACATAAATCTACCATCATCATCATTATTATTATTTTGTCAAGCCTAGGCTCCAGTAAAAAGGCATATCAATTGCCTGGACTTTGCAAGACAAGTATATTTACTATTGAAGATACATACTTACACAGCTGAGGTAAGGCCTTCATCCAGTAGCCCCTCAGGAGCACAGTATTATATAATAGGGTAAAAGGGGAAGCTGGGAGAAGAAAAAGCATAACTCCATAAGATTCTTTAAAAGATATTGAATGTTAAAGTGGGGAGATTAATGTCTCTGTACTGACTGACATGCATGGCATTCCCTTTTGAAAAAGCAATGTAATACACTGTAAAGTTATATGTAATTCAATGTAATATAAAGAAGAATATGATGATAATAAATATATATATATATAAAAAAACACAAGGAAGAAACTGTTCCAGAAACCCAACCTAAAATTTTCTAAAATTATAGGTCCTTTCTTTTAAATACTCCCTGAAAACTTAAACTGAACTGTTAGAATCTATTGACAATAAGTGTATCAAAAATAAAGATATAATATTTCTTATATCAAAAAAAAATGGAGTCATCATCTCATTTGTTAACTTCTTTTTAATCTATTCAACTGAAAAGACTTGGATCATAAATTTTTCTTTCCTCTTTTTTTTTTAGAATTATTTATTTAGTTATTTATTCATTCATTTATTTTAAGTTGACCAGAGAGAGAGAGACACACACAGAGAAACAGAGAGAGAGAGAGAGAGGGAAAGTGAGAAAGCAAGCCACCAGGTCTGGGACTCAAACCATGGGCAGCCATGTGGAAGTGTTCAATACCTTAACTACCACACCACTTGCTGGTCCCTCTTTCTTCTTCTTGTTTGCTGAATTTATACATTAGTGGAATATGTAATTGATATAACAGAGTTCAACCAGAACAGAGTTTTTCTATATAATTTGTACTAAAAAGAATTATTTAAGAAAGGCATTTTAAAAAACAGGAACACAAATATTGGTAGAAGAAAATCTGAATCTACATTTAACTCCTCCAGGTGTATTCTGACTAGCTAACAGAATTTTTCTGTCTTTCCCAAGAAGTCCATCTTGAAACCCACCCTCCTCCTACAGGTCTCACTTCTGGACTTTTCTGGTGGAAGGAAGCGCTAGAGCAGAACAGATCAAGTTCCTCACCAGGATGGGCAAAAAAAAATGGGCTGAACTATCAGCAGGTAGATAAGAAAGCTTATGTCAGGACCAGCAGATGGTGTAATGGTTTTGTCACTGGACTCCCACATGGTTGACCACGGTTTGAGTCCTTGACCCAGCAACTTAAAATTCACTCTGGTGTGTATGGTGTGTGCCCAAGATCTTAAGAGGAGAATGGAGAAGGGATTGTGGTGTGGCCATCCACCCTAGGGGGCGATTTCACGTTTTTGCCTCTCTGTCTTTCTGGGGAGCATACACGCCTTACAGCAAAAATCTCTCAAAAATACACTGTGTCAGTGTCACCTCATGTGGTCATGTCAGAGTCACATGCAGACAGGCCAGCAATATCACTGAGAGGAAATTGCTATTAGCTCCAACTTTTTGTCCTCTAAACAATGTGACTGCCACTAGAAAAAAAAAGAAAAAATGATCAATTTTAAGAAAGATTTCAAGTTATAGTAAATGTTTAACTTTAAGTCTACCCTACAGAAATTTCTAAGCAAAGGAGCATAGAGATTTAACCTGAAGCTCTAGATAGTACAGCTCTAAATGTATTGGGTTGTCGGAAAAGCTCTAAATGTATTGGGCTGTCATGACGCATTTTTCTATGCAAAAACATGCCATGACTTCTCTGACAACTCAATTAAAAAAATAAAAATAAAAACTTAGGAAAATACTAGGGAAGAGAAAGAACAGGTTTGAAAAACTTTGTTTCATATTTCCTTCTCTCATTTCTTGACTTGTACTGCTGATGGGTAATAAACCATTCGAAGAAATGTACTGAGGAATAACCTGAACAAATAAGCCGGCTCATCAAAAAGATGATTTTAAAAATTAGTCAATTAAAATAAAATTCCTGCTAAAGCAATCATTGGTAGGGCTAGCACAGATTCATTTTCGATTACTCCCAGCAATGATTCAGGAGGCTTATCAAAGCTCTTTTCATGTAGTGGCTATAACATCCCTTAGGGCGTCTGAATCTTCTGCCAGATTCTCTGTATTCCGCCATACAATTGGTGTTGGAGGTGGAATCAAATGTATGGGAGGTTTTCAATGAGCTAAGCTTGGAAATGGCAAACTTCACTTCCTCTCATATTTTATAGCTTTTACACAATAAAGTAGGCACACCGACCTTCAAGGGCGATTGAGGCATGTGGGCTTGGAGGAATAGGAAACATATTTGTTGAATTTCTCTCCATTCCTGTTAATAGTATAAATAGTTTTAGAGTTCAAGATCACCTCAACACACTAGAAAAAGAGAGAACATGAAGGGAGAGCCTTGGGACACTCCAATATTTAAAGGTTGAAAGAAGAAAATGATAATCAGGGACCTAGGAATTACTTTGTTAAACTTTGTTTCTGCACTGTGACTTTTTTTTATATCCTAGAGGGCAGGTCTATATACAGAAAACTATTGTGTTTTATTTTGATTTTTCACAATCAATATTTGATTAATTGAAGCTAAAACAATTTTGGTTTTTTTGAGAGAGCTTTTTGTTATAGGGTGTATGCACTTGCCATATAGACACAGAGAAACAGGAAGGGAGAAATCATCCCCCAGGGGAGATGGCCACACTGCAATCCCTTCTCTTCCATTCGCCTCCTGGGATCTTGGGCACATATGTACATGTGCCTGGCATAAGTTTCAAGTCACTGGGTCCAGGACTGAAATCATAGTAAACCAAGTGGGTGTTCAGTGACGTAACCACTATGCCATCTGCTGGCCCTGAAGCTAACATTTTTTTCAAATATTTTCTTCTTTACCTTCTTTAAGTTCAGCATACTTGGTTGTCAGAGAAGTCATACATATTTTTTCTATGCTTTTTCTATGCAAAAATGTGCCATGACTTTCCTGACAACCCAATATATATATGTCTTATTCTATGTATAAATCTAATAAATTTTAACAATAACTTATGGTGCCTTTCATATTTTAATTTTTATCTTATTTTACACAGTTAATTAAATGCTGTTAAGCATTTTAAACAGTATTTATAAATTTAATGTATCCTATTAATTTTTAGGTACTTCATTTGTCTAACAAATCTTCATAGATAATTAAAATTAATTCTTCTAAGCCTAATAAATTTAATTTATAATTATAAGGAGTTTTAACTTCTTTTACATATTCTAGTAATCGTGCATACAATAGGTAATTTCACCTTAAAACTCAAAAGACAGAGTCAATTACTCAATTATTCAGCTTCCATAAGCAGGACTGCTAATTGAATAGGCCAAATTTTTTAGCCTTAACACACAACCCATTTTTGAAATGCTAAATATGCCTCATTTCTTATAATTAATAGGTTCAATTACTTAAACATTTCCATGTTTAAACTTAAATATTTTAGCAGTAAAAATAGGCTTTTCTATGAAGTAAAGGTTATCACAGTCTTTGGGGATACCATCTTAGATGGTTAGAAATTGTATATCAACCCAAGATACTGACCAGAGACACTGTGATTTGTTACTGTGACAGGGTGTACTGAGTCACATTTGTAGGCACTATATGAACCCCCCAAAGGACCCTGCAGATCTCAAAGCCCACATAGATTTACATACTTGGGTTTGCATTTTACCTCATTCATCTCACAGGACATCCTGGTGGTGATATCACTGGATTCGACTTTCTTTGGTTTTTCTATTATTTAAAATATCTTCCAACATAGGTCTAAATACCTCTAATCTTGATGGAAAACTAATTTTTTGTCATGTTTTTTCCAATTTATTGGAAATAGCTGTCCTTAGGGAGCTAGAGAACTCTCATGGCTATACTGTCACAAAGTTCAGTCATTCCTCATATATAACACACACACACAAACACACACACTCACATATATGCGCTATCAAAGAGAACTGTCACTATCTTTGACAAGATGTAGCTCATTTGTCATCTGGGAAAAGCTGTGTCTGTGGAGTGGTCAAGACTATAAACAACGTAAAATTGAACAATGTGCCTGTAGTTGCATATGTAGTGACCGCAATAAATTCAAAACTAGGTATTTATTATTTCAAAGCCACAACTTTGAGATGATGCATATTGTATATTTACATGTGTGAATGTTCGTACCTTTTTAGTAGTAACTTCAAAGAGCCAGAATCTAGCTTTTAGTTTCTGGTTTGAATAAGCAGTGATACATCCTTCCAATCCACACTCTTCCTTCTCCTTCAATAAAACTACATTTTAAGTGACTCTTCAGTGTGGGTACTGTTGTATATTCTCTGAAGAGCTTTGAGAGTGTTCCTTCGGATATGTGCTACTCAATCCCACTCTTAATAAAATGTATTCTTCTAAATTGCCATTACGGACCCTCAAACAGTGACCTTTGCCAATATTTATTCTCAATAACCTTCTGGTTATGAGTACAAAAATGTATAAAGTAAGATTCTTGACCTCAAAAGGATGACTATGTGGGGAGATAGTCATGTGAACACAGTTACAATACAGTATGATAAGAGTTGCAGTGAAAGTCGTTACAAGGAACAAGGGGTGTGTGTGGGGGGGGTGGGTGGGTGGTGAATGGTGGTGCAGGGGTAAAACACTGCACAGGGCAAAGCAATCCCGTATGAGAAGGTTCTCTGGTCAAGTCCAGAGATCTCCCTGAATATCCAGGGCACACATGATTTTGGATGAAAGGAATTAAGAGAGGCCCTCCTTTCCTTTCATGTAGGAGTTTTTTGTTTTGTTTTGTTTTGTTTTGTTTTTGAGAGAGAGATTTTTCCTATAGGGCATGTGCACTCACTGGAGAGACAAAGAGAAACAAAGAGACAGAACATGAGAAATCAACCCTGAGGGGGGGATGGCCACACGACAGTCCCTTCCCATTCTTCTCTCCAGATTTGGAGCACCCACGCACATACGCCTGGTGTGAGTTTGAGTCACTGGGTCTGGGACTCGAACTGTGGTAGACTACATGGGAGTACAGCAACATAACCATTATGCCACCTCAATTCACTGCTGACAGAGCACTTTTCTCACATTTCTTCACTCTGCTCAGAAATTCTAAATCTAAGCACCCAAGATTCTATAATCTAGCCCACCTTTCCCCCACTGTCATCCTACTTTCTTCCTTTTCCAAGGCAAACTCCTTGCTCTTCCTTCAATATGCTCTGAGTTTTTGGCCTTTGTAAACCTCACTGGTCCCCAGCTCTTCTTATCTCCACTGGTTCAAATCCCACCAGTACTTCACTGTTCTATTAAATGCAAGGCTTCAATAAAGCACTCCTAGTCAATGCACAGTCTCTCTCACGGTTTATAAGAACATGGTTGATTTTATAAAGCAAGTGGTTATTCTCTCACTCTAGATCTCATTATCATTATTATCTAGAATTTATAATAGGGATAGAATTATGTGGAATTGATTCTTTAAGCTAACTCAGCCAAGATCAATTTCCTATCTGTCATGAAAGACAGTTGCCAAACATAAATGGGTATGAAAACGAAGTCTTCCTTCAACAAGTACCAGTATTAAACCTTAAAAAGCAAAGGTTTTTTTATGCAAATAAGGATATCTTACATGCTTATTAATAACAAGGATCCTCATTAAGAGAGAGAGCACATCAGTATGCCAACCCTCCCGACTGTCCAAACCAGGACACGCACTGAACATCATCTTTTTCTGCTTGACTTTACTCAGTACCGTTTTGTAAGGAAATGGATAGGACTTCAGAGCTGAGAGAATCCTGACAGATAATTTACTGCATTTTGCCAACTTGCCTGGCCCCAGATTGGTGCATCTTTCCCCAGGCAAACAGACAACGTTCTATTGAATGACAGGAGTAGGAGAGTAGGTGATTCTCTCTGCCGAAGTTTTTTTTAAGCGCCTCTCAAAAGGGGGCGGGTTTCCTTCTTCTTCTAGAAAGAGAGAACGCCCCCCTTCGCTCGGACTGGTTCAGAGCAAGCTTCACATACTTTTAGGGCGGAGAAAGGAGACCAGGGCTGGGAGCAAATTCCGCCCGCCGGTGGCTGACAAGGGAGCCAGTCCTGGGAGACTTACCCCGCCGCGGGTTGGGCTGCGGGCGCCCGCGGGGCCACAGCCGAGGCGCAGGGCCTAGGAGGTGGGGCCCCGCCGGCCCGGGCGGAGATGTGGACTCTCCTGCGCCAGAGAGACTGGGCGGCGGGCGCTGGGCGCCGGCGGCGCTGGCTGTGCGCTGGGGCCCCGGTGCTGGCCGCCAGCCTCTTCACCCTCGGCTTCCTCTCGGGTAGGAGTGCCCTTGCCCAAACAAACTCGCAGCCTCACCAGCGGTCGCGCGGGCCGGCTGCTCAATGGGGTCCCCTTGTTGGTCCCTCAAGCGGCAGCGTTTCAGGGGGTGGGAGAGACAATGTGGGGGTGAACTCTCGCGAGTTAGGTGGAAGGCTGCTGCGGGGCGTGCAGGGTTGGGTTCTCCACCAGCTGCTTGTAGGACAGTCACCCAGGGTCAGGCGCAGAAGGGTGACAGCCTGAAACTGGACTCAAAGTTCCACCTACTCGAGCCGGGAGACACAGCACGTGTCGGGGTCTCTGGGGCTGGTGACAAGGTCGTCCAAGCAGCTTCGCAAGAAGCGGCTTCCTAGAGTTAAGAATTTCTGTCTAGTCCTGACCTGAGGCTGCTTAGGCGTGCTGGGGGATTCGGGGTTTCCGCTCCTAAGAGTTATTTCTTCTTGCGTTCTTTCGTCCTCGGGAGTAACAGAGGCTCGCGCGGGACGAGCTGAGGTAGCGCCCGCGCTCGAGCAGCGCTGCACCAGCGGGTCTCGCGTGGTTCCCGACTCCGAGCTGCAGACTCGACCAGGTCGGGGCGGAGCGGCGCGCGCAAGCCCAGACGCGCGGATTCTAGTTTGGATTTTTGCCGCTTCTTTGAAGTAGTTCAAGAGTCTCGCTCGGCCTCAGTTTTCCTAATATCTATGCTGAGAATAATATTATTTGCAACATAATAGTTAATAAAATAGCATGTAGCGTTCCCAGCACAGTGCTGTGGTTTGGGGTACTTTATTTCTTCTGAGTGAAGAGAGATACCTGACTGGAATTTAATACACGGGACCAGCCTAAGCTAAACCAGGTAGTCCACCCTAGATCTGAATTATTTTATGTTCTTAAAGTCATTTATTTTATTCATGAGAGAGAGCACATGTGTATGAGAGAGACTCTCAACAGAGTTTCATTCGGAGGTCCCTCCCCACCTCTTCTGCTCATCAGGATCTTGGGAAACCATCCACCCCTTGTGTTTTTGGGTGGGCTTAGGATCTAAACCCAGGTTGGCCGTGTGGCTTCCAGCTCTGCAGTTTAGTCAGCTACCTGCCAATCCTTTTCTGGATATAGAGGACCAGGGCATGGACCTGCAGGAAATGGCTACTCAAATTCAGTTTCTTCTCCTAGTTTGCTTTGTGACCTTGGGTTGTTCAAAGACTTTAGAGCCACACTGTTCATAACTGACAAATGATTTATAGTAACCACTGAGGGTTGTTGTTGGGCTTAACTGAGATAAGGATTCATTTTTTTTAACTGTAGAAATGGGAATGAGAGGGCACAGTTGGCATAGGGATTAAAACCTTTTGTGTCTCTTAAAGGCAATTTATTCTCTCGAACATCACCCTCACCCCCCATCAATGGCTGACACAGAACAGGTTCTTTATTAATGTTTCTTTCTTCTTGAGATGTTCTGCTCTCCCCTCTCCCACCAGCCTTGGTCCTTTATTTTGCGTATTTTAAATGTTTCAGTTCAAGTATCTCAACCTTAGTGTGTCCTTTCCCTGATCCCAGAGTCTAAATCAAGTGCTTTTATGCACAGGTGGAATCTAGATTCCTTTACATCCAAACATGTTTTTCAATATATATAGTCAATTAACATGTGTTAACATACCATATATATATATATATATATATATATATATATATATATATATACATACATATACACACACACACACACACACACGTGTTTGTGCATGTGAATAAAATTGGAAAGCTCCATGGAAGCTGGCTGAGTGCTGATTTTATACCAATTGTATTTTCAGATCAAGTATTTTAAATAAACCCTCTAACAATGTCCCAGCTCCCTGCAGGAGCTAAGGGCTTTACCTAATGTGGTTACTCATTGCCTATTGCTTCCTGTGTGCCCGGGATGTCTTGCAGAGATGTTGGCTAAATTGTAGTTTCACTGTCATGGTTTGGATAATTATTTGTTCCCTAAAGGTTCATGTTTTGGAGTTTGGTGTCAGTGGGCAGTGATTGGGTCGTGGTGATTTAATTGTGGAGGCACCGGTCTCATGAATGGACTAATGTTGTCTCTTGAGATTAGTTCTAGCACTCCTAATGAGGTCTAGCTCTCTTGAGGAAAGGTTAGTTCTCATGGACACAGGTTGTTATAAAAGAGAGCTGCCTCCATCTCCTGCTTCTACAGCCATATTGTAGACTAGCTTAACGTTAGCCCTAGGCCTTTGACATTTCTAACCTCCAGAATCATGAGTCAAATAAACCTCATTTATAATCTAATTTATAATCACCCAATCCATGTAATAGTGAACTATGTATGATACTATGGCTTTCTGAACTTGAACCTCTCTGACATTCTTCAACTGGAAACATAAAATCTCAGCATTTTGTTTTAGTTTCAGAACCAGAGCAAATTAGAAGTTTGTCCTCACCAACACTTTGAAATAATTTATGTACTTAAAATATATTCATAATTAATAAATTATAAACATTGATTAATGTTTACTCTGGATAAACAGAAGAGCAGTCACTGGAGATAAAAGATTTATGGAAAAAGAAAGTGTATCTCCTATTTGGTTTCATTTTCAGAAGATCTTATTTATGACCACTGTTTGAAATATGAAATACTGTATTTAATTTTCATACTGATTTCCTCATAGAACTTTCCTTAGAATAACAGCAGCACCTATCTTTAGAATTGAGTTAAAAATATGTTGCAATTTGTAATTTAACAATTGGTTTGCATACCTTTTTTTTTTCCCGTGGAAGTAGGCAAGAGAAATTAAACTTTAGAAAATCCCAGCTAATCAGAGGCAAGTGATAATTTGTGCTTTCCATATGATACAATAATAAATAAAAATAAGACCTGTCTATGTGCCTGTATCTCATTTATATATTTACTTGGATGTATTTTACAGGATGGTTTATAAAATCGTCCCATGAATTTATTAAAGTCATTCCACAACACAGTGCAAGGAAAATGTTTTTGGATGAACTGAAAGCTGAGAACATCAAGAATTTCCTACAGTAAGCATATACTTGAACATCTATATGGCCAGCTTGTTTGAAAAAATAATTGAGTTTATAAGTTTTTATCTAATAGCTTATATAAAAAAACTGTTTTTCTCTTTCAAGTATTATTTGTGTAGATCTGGCATCTTTAGACTTTATCTAGAAAGGCTAATAATTTCAGCTGAACTTGATTGTCACAGAGGTGTTAGCTCAGGAGTCAGCAAACTTTTTCTGTAAAAGAGCCACACTTTTTAGGCCACCTACTCTCTATCACAACTACTCAGCTACTGTAGCACAAAAGAAGCCAGGTAAAATACATAAGCAAATAAGTGTGTAAGTTCTGATAAAGCTGTACTTAGGGGCAGTGAAATTTGAATTTCATATAATTGATGTGTCACAACATAGTCTTTTTTTCCCCACTTGTTTAAAATGTAAGAACGATTTCTAGCTGGTGGACTGTACAAAACAGTCAGTGGGCCAGATTGGCCAGTGAAATGTAATTTGCTGACTCATACTTGAAAGGAAGAAAGTATATTTTATTTAAAAAAAATAGTAAGACTGGACTCTGGAATCAGAAGAATTGAATTTGCATTTCGTCTGTGCCCACCGATAGTAAGTAACTTTGGGTGGTGAATACTCACCTTCCTGCACCCTCATTACACAATTGTAAAACGGGGATGCTGATACTGTTATGATGAGGATGAAGTTGGAGAGTATATATTTGGCACATCTTAAAAACTAACTCCTTGTTTACTAAAATAACTGACTCCAGTGCACAGCTGAAGAGATATATGAATAAATTTTAAAAGTATTTATAAAGCAACTACAAATAACAATTTGTATAGAATTGATATGTGTAATTGATTAGAATTCTTAGGTTTATTTCAGAGCATGAAGTTCTTTTTCTGTATTATTTTGGTTAAATTGGTTTAATATATGTGTCCAAAAATACTTGAAGTTCTTCTAGTAATTGAAGAATCCTCTCGCGAATACAAGTTGTGATTTTATGTAAAAATACCGTATGTGTGTGCACACATGCACACACACACCACACACACACACATACATGCATAGGTGTGGACACATAATCATGTAAATACCTATATATCTACATTAATTACACTAGAATTAAAACTATGAGTAAAAATGTTAGGGCACCTCCCAGCTCTTTGGAAGAACTCTTTCAAGTGAAAAACCTGGAAGTTTAAGCTTTTTTATTTTTGTGGAAACCCCTCCTTTGCTGCTGGCCCTTATCCCACTATAATCAGGTGTAACAGGTATAATTAAAATAGGGGTCTGGCAAGATATGGTCTTCACACCTCGACCGAGCTGCTGTCTCTGCTACCTTCTTCCTTTCCTAACTTGTGACTTGGATTGACCAACAAAAAAAGAAGATTGACCAAGAAGAAAAATGAATGTCTCCCTTGATTTCTCTTTCTGGACCCTTCAGTAGGTTCTTAGCAGTCAATTTCTTGTTTTTACTCCATGGCTCTAACCAAGCTCCTCCAACCAAGATGTTCAGCATCAACACACAAAAGAAAGATATTAAGAGAATACCTCTACTCACCCCTCCAAGACACAGGTTCTACAGAAAGCTCTTGCACTTTCCATGGAGCTTCCAAGTGAAATATAGTCTGGCTAGCTCCATGGTCTGGTAGTTAAGGCAGCTGGATTCCATATGGCTGACTACAAGGTTCAAGTTGTGAACCAGGGGCAGGAGAAATACATCAGGTGTATGTGCACGCATGCTCAAAATCCCAGAAGGAGGGAGAGGTGAAAGAGAAGGGATTGAAGTGTGACCACTTCCCATGGGATGTGCGTTCTCCTCCCTCTCTCTCTGTCTCTCTCTGGTGAGTGCATGTGCCTGCAGCACAAACAAGAAACAAAATATAATTTAAAAAAAGAAAAAGAAAAGAAAATATAGAAAAAATTTACCAATTAACTCCTCATAGAAACAACACATTTCCCAGAAGGGAGAAAATAAAAACAAACAATGAAAAGCATCAGGATCTAGACACACTGAGAAACTGATCTATACATGAAAATATTTCCGGTAGCCAAATTTTGGCCACATAGTTTATTTGTGAAAGATATTCCTGTTTAGACTTATTCTTGTGATTGATTATACTCCATATGATGAATATAAGAGCTTCAGCTTGAGCTTGCATCAGTATGTTCAGATTAATACTTAATAAAGATACTTTGAAATAGTTGTAAATAAAAAATTTTCTCACTTGCCTATAATTTTCACTGTTTAAACAAATGTAACTGACAGTAGTTCTTATCATGTTACAGCTTGGTCTTTTGAATGAAAAAAAAAAATTTAAACAGTTGAGTCTTAAAAGTTGCAGGATTCATGGTCCTCAAAGAAAAGATATGACACTTATCCACCATATGGAGTTATAGTTGTAAGACTGCATCTAATGATACTATACAAAAAATCAGTTTCTTGTTTTTGTCTTGAATTAGTACAATTAGTGTACATAGATTTCAAAACAGACTTGGGAAATCTATTTGATGCAATAATAGTACCATTTTTGTTTTTTTAATGTATCACATTTCAAGATACTTCTGTGTAAATCTCGTTTTGTTGTTGATTGAGGATAAAGACTGACTAAACATTAATTTCTAATCACTTTCACTTTTTGTTCACCAGTAATTTTACACAGATACCACATTTAGCAGGAACAGAACAAAACTTTCAGCTTGCAAAACAAATTCAATCCCAGTGGAAAGAATTTGGCCTGGATTCTGTTGAGTTAGCTCATTATGATGTCCTGTTGTCCTACCCAAGTAAGACTCATCCCAACTACATTTCAATAATTGATGAAGATGGAAATGAGGTAAACAATAAACACCTCCCAAATCTATTATTTGCAAAAAATCTTTTATGAAAGAATGCCATATCTCATCTCCAAATAGTCACAGAAATCAATATTATTGAAATTTGGAAATAATACCCTTAATCTTTCATTACCAGTGTCAACTCCTTTCTTATTACATTGGAATTTAATGTGATGTTGGAAAGATTCTGAAAAAATTATATTAGTGATAGTTGGTATTTTTTTTTAGTATTGCACACCAATATCGAATATGATTTACTAATAAATGTCAAAGCAACTAAAAGAGGTATATTTTTGATAGATAAAGACATTGCAAAGACAGACCCAGCTGTATAGTTTCAGAAGATTTTTATTTGTACTTAGTGATTCTGTCTCAAATTAGCATGTGTTGCATGCAGCTCTGTTGTGAGAGCATTCGGAGGGGAAGAGAGTTTTCAATAGATCTATGGCACAATGTCTACTCAAGAATTTACTGTCTTGTTTACAAGTTGGGCCACATACTTGAGGAAGAGAAGATAATGCAGATAACTAAAATATTTTTATCTTGATATATGTTCAATATGAAAATTCATAAAATATAACTCATATATTCATCCCTGTTTAATAACCTTATAAATACTTATAAATTCATCTCATATCTTAGTTTTAGCACTACCATATCTAGAATAGTCTTTCAATCTGGATAGCTTCATGTAGTCTTTTTGTTACTGGGCCTTCTAAACTCTGTATAGCTTCAAATATGTCCAGCTTGATTGAACTGAAAATGTCACATTATTTAAATAGGTATTAAAATGTATTTTCAGGGACCAGCAGTTAGCATAATGGCTATGTTGCTGGACTCCCACATAGCCAACAGTGGTTCGAGTCCCGGACCCGGCGGCTTAAACTCATGCCGGGCGCATGTGCGTGCGTGCCCGAGATCCCAAGAGGAGAATAGAGGAGAAGGGATTGCGGCGTGGCCATCCTCCCTGGGGGATGATTTCTCGCTTTCTGTCTTTCTGTCTCTCTCTGTCTTTCTGGCAAGCGCACGCACCCTATAGCAAAAAAAAAACCTCTCCAAAAAAAAATGTATTTTTAAAATATGTCAATAACCTCCTCTTATTAACTAATGAGTCAGTCTCTTCTTGATGGTTGATATGTTTTTCAGTCAGTGATATACTCCTATGCTTATTTCTTAATATGAATTAGAGCCTTCCAAATTAATTAGTATTTGAAACCACACTTAACTTTTTTTTTTTTTTTTTTTTTTTTTTTGGAGAGGGTTTTTGCCATAGGGCGTGTGTGCTCACCAGACACGCCACCACACTTAACTTTTTAAAATATTATTAAACTATTTTGAGACTAGCAGATGGCGTAGTAATTACATCGCCAGACTGCAACATGTCCTCCCAGGGTTCGAGAAAATACTCCAGGCGCCTGTGTGTGCATGCCTAAGATCCCAGGAGGAGAATGAAGAAGGGATTGCGGCATGGCCATTATCTCTGGGGGTGATTTCTCACTTTCTCTCTGACTGTCTCTGCCTCTCTCCAGTGAGTGCACACACCCTAAGGCAAAACCCTGAAAAAATTATTAAACTTTTTTAAAAACTAAAATATATTTAAAAGTGTGAGGAATATCTATATACATTATCATATGGTTTCATAACATTTATAAAATAACTGTATCATAGCTATATGGTTAAGTACAAAGGGATCTTAAAAATATGTTTAGTAAACTATTTATTAACAAAAATATTGACAATATTAAAAAATATACTTAAACCTGTGTATTGATCTATCAAATTTAGGGATTATCTATGTGCAATGGAAAAAAGAAGACTTTCATTTTTTTCCTTCCTTCTTTTTTTTTTTTGTAGAAACAACTTTATAAATAGATTCTTACACAAGAATCTAAACACAGTCAAGAAAAACATATACAGAGCACCCCAGCCCTTCATTTTTGTTCTGGGAAAAAAGAACAGAAGAGAGGAAAAATGATTCCTTCTTGTTCTTTGTGTTAGGTTTTTGCCATGGAGCCTGTGCACTCACAGGAAAGAGACGGAGAAAGAGAGAGGGAAAGTGAGAAATCACCTCCCTGCGGGGGGTGACCACATCACAGTCCCTTCTCCTCCCCTGCCCTCTCAGGATTTTGGGAATGCATGCATGCACGCACACGTGCACACATGCCTGGCATGATTTTCAACCCACTGGGTCTGGGACTCAAACCACGGTCAGTCACATGGAAGGCCACCATCTTAAACCACCACACTGTACCATTGCTTTTATTTCATTTCATTATTTATTTTTGCTATTGTAAGTATTTATAAGGTTACTAAAGTCTGTCATATGAAACAAAATGAATCATGTGGAAGTTTCATTTGGAGATTTTTCTGAATGTTTTTTTTTTTTTTTCTTTTAGAGACGTTTTCGCTATAGGGCGCATGCGCTCGCCAGACAGACAGAGAGAGACATAGAGACAGAAAGCGAGAAATCACCCCCCAGGGGGGATGGTCACGCCGCAATTCCTTCTCCTCCATTCTCCTTTCGGGATCTTGGGCATGCACGCACACGCGCCCGGCGTGAGTTTTAAGCCACTGGGTCCGGGATGCGACCCGCGGTCGACTACGTGGGAGTCCAACGACATAGCCATTACACTAACTGCTGGTCCCCTGAATGGTTTTAGCTTCCTAAAGCTTCTTAGTTTTTCAAAAATGTTGTATCATTAATTCATTTTGATTTTGTTTTTAAATTTGCCAGAGGGTATGTGCACTCATCTTGAAATTTGTAAACCAAAATTGTTTTAGTTGGGCCAGCAAGGTGGCCTGATGGTTAAGGCTCTGGACTCCCACATGACCTACTTCAGTTCAAGTCCTGGACCTGGGGCTTGGTTTCTCATTTTCTTTCTCTCTCTGGTAAAATTAAAAATTAATAATAATAAATAAAATAATTCTTGAAAAATTGTTTTAGTTATACTAAATAATACATAATTAAAGACTACAAATACATTGTGTTTTTTGATAATTATTTAATTTTATTTATTACTATTATTTTTTAATTTGCTATAGGGCACATCATGCGCTCACAAGAGAGAAAGACAAAGAAAGCTTCCTGATCCAAGACTCAAATTGCAGTTGGCCATGTAGCAGTCCAGCACCTCAATTGCCACGCCACCTGCTGGCCTCTGTTATTTGCTATGATCTTTATCAAATTGATTTAATTTACTTCCTCTCCAAGTTCATTTGTTTACTTTTTTCTTTATCTTCTCTCGCTTTTTTATTTTTAAATAAAGACCCCAACAGGGTGTCATCATGTCATGATTCTCCCCCAGCCTTCAGCCAGTCAGGATCACTGGCCCCTGGCGTGTACACCCAGCATATTTAGCTTGACCCTGGATCTGAATGCCAGGCTTTGGCTTCAGTAATGTGCATCAGCACCCTACCATCTACCACCACAGCTGGGCCCGTTTCCAAATTTACTATGAGTTTTTGTTAAGGATTTATGTTGAATGTTATCAACACATTTTTATTTTGAGAAGAATAAGTCAGGTATTTTTTTGATGACATGAAGTGATAGTTTACTATTAAGTTATCTTATATTTTTGGAACTTGTAGTATTAGTCAGTATGAGGGTTTTTAATTGATATATGAATATATACTCAGTTTAGATTCATAACTTATTTAGTCTTTTTTTAAATTTTCATTAACTTGTTGGGTTGTAATAATCTGGATTATACTTGTCTTTGTCTTGTGTGTGTGTGTGTGTGTGTGTGTGTGTGTGTGTATTTTGTTTTGATTTGTTTTTTTTTTTAATTTTCTGTAGGGTGTGTGCCCTCGTTTACTGGAGATAGAAAAGAGGAAAAATGAGAAAGCACCCTCCAAGGGGAATGGTCACACCACAATTCCTTCTCCTCCATTCTCTTCTCAGGATTTTGGGCACGCATGCACACGTTCGAAGTATTTTTCAAGTTGTCAGGTCCAGGACTCGAACCATGCAACTGGCCATGAAAGATCCAGCTCCTTTAACCCCATGTCACCAACTGACCCCTACATTTGTCTTGTAAATAAATTGAGTTATTAATATTCTTTAGAATGGATGAAATTATATTTAAATGATCTTTTTATCGTTCAACTCAAGGAAGCCAGTTTTCCTGATACTTTTATTTTGTGAAAGATTTTAAACTACTGATTTAACTTCTTTATTGTTATAAGACTAGAGTCTCCCAGTAGCCATAGGAGGTTAGTCCTAGGACCAACTCAGATACCATCCGTGGATGTTTAAGTCCCTTAAAAGAATGACACAACATTTGCATATAACCTATGTACATTCTCTTGCATACTTTAAATTATTTTCATATTATTTTTAATACCTGATACAACATAGATGCTATGCAAACATAGTTGTAATACTGCCTTTTTGCTGATAATACTTCTTTCCCAATTTTATTTTATCATTTCTTATTTCCATTTAACTGGTACACATCTTTGTGAAGTACAATATGGTTTTTCAAAGCATGCATGCAGCATGTGATAATGAAGTCAATGATATTACTATATTCATTGTTTTCAACAAAGAACCTTATGTTCTCACGTCTACACGCCACTCTCCACACCATCTCCAAATACTCTTGAGTATCTACACTGGCCCTACCTACTATTATGTCTGCAAATCTTTGTTTCCTTGATACTTTTTGTTTTTGTATTACATTTTTTAAAATTTCCAGGACATGCCTGCACTCTCAGAAACAGACTGACAGATGGGGTGGGGAGTGGGGTAGGGGAGAAGAAGTACCCTCCCCAGTGGGGTGCTGTCAAGCCACAATCCCTTCTCTTCTATTTCTCCATCCTTTCAGGATTTGGGGCATTCAATCACACACACCCAGTGTGTCTTTTAAGCCACCAGAGTTAAGATTTGAACACGATTCACTATGTGGGATCTGGCTCCCCCAACCACTAAGCCATGGAGCAGGCCCTTGCTATAATTTATTTATTTTTCAAATATTTCTGATCCACAGTTGCTTGAATCCACAGTTGTAGAATCCAGGGATATGGAGGGTCAACAGAATCAATTTTTTAAAACTATATCATTTTTCATCATTTTTAAATATATACTTTTTAATTTCATTTAAGTTTTCAGATTTATAGCCATAGTTATATTCCTAGTATTTTCATATGTTTTTGACTCTGTTTAGCATCTATAGATATCTCTTTTTAAAATTTATAATATTATTTATGCTTTTGCTATATTTTTAAAATTGATCTTGAAGGAGAGATGTTGATTTTACTAATATATTCAAAGAAAAAAATCTTTGGTTTTGGCAATGTTTTCTTATATAGCTTTTCTTTATGTTAATTCTATTCTTATTTTATAATTGCCTCTTATACCTTCTTTGTGTCTACCTTGCTGATTTTTTGTAACGTTCTCAATTTAATGCTTAACTTACTGACTTTTAGTCTTTTCTCTTTTCTGATATAAACTGCCAGTTCAGTTTTTGTTCTGCTTGGGTAATCTTGTGTAATCTCCCTTTTGCAACTTTTAAAATTAAGTACCATATTGAGTGTTACAGTTTTACTACCTTGGGTTGGGTGGAGGTTATTTTTAACTCATCTTAGTCATGATTTCTTGGAGCTCACTAATCTAAGAATTCCTACTTTTATAAGTTTTAGTATCTTCTTAGTCATTATGAATCTAAATTAGCTTTTCCATGTTTTTTTCTATTTTTTCCTTTCAGAATTCTGTGTGAACCCTGAACCGTCTTTTTGTCCTTTAAGTATCAACATCTCTTTTATTTATTTTTTTTAAATTTCTATATTCTATGCTACATCCTAGATTAGTTCTTTAGATCTGTCTTTTAAATGGATTTTCTATAGCTTTGTCTAAATGTCATTTTCGCAGGTGCAATTTTTCTCTCTGTTCTTTCTCTTGGCATTTTCCTATCGTACTTTGTGTTTGGTGTTTTTTTTTTTTTTTTTTTTGGCTTCAGGTTTTTCCTTATAACTGTGGAAATTCTCAGTTTAAAGGCATTGCCCTTGATCATTTCTGCAAGGCCCCAGGGGGTGCCACAAACTTAATACTGCATTAAAATACATTTTTTTAGCTTAAGGCATTTTGTACCACATAGGTAGTGAATGGAACATTGTAGGATTATGAATTCTACTCTATTCCAACTCATCATTTTCTGTGGAACAGGTTTATTTCTAACCTAAAGGATTAGCTGGTCTTTGGAGACCAACTTTATGCAGGCATCTCTTACTAGACTCCATTATTTGGACTGGTTTTAGATTTACTTCCTGTATCCCTTTCAAGGAGCCCTAGGTTTTTTGTTTTTTGTTTTTTGTTTTTTTTTTATGAGAGGTTTTCGCTATAGGGCGCGTGAGTTCACCAGACAGACAGAGAGAGACAGAAAGCGAGAAATCACCCCCCAGGGGGGATGGTCACGCCGCAATCCCTTCTCCTCCATTCTCCTCTCGGGATCTTGGGCACCCACGCACATGTGCCCGGCGTGAGTTTTAAGCCACCAGGTCCGGGACGCGAACTGCAGTCGACTATGTGGGAGTCCAGCGACATAGCCATTACGCTAACTGCTGGTTCCCAAGGAGCCCTAGGTTTTGATCAGTCTCACTAGGGCAAAGCAGACTTTAGTGCTACTTCTCAGGATTCCTGCTTTCAAGTTTTTTTTTTTCCTTCTGAGTATCCCTTCCTTTTATTTTTCCAATTCAGTAATACGTTTAAAAGATATATATTGGGCAAGCCTGTGACACAGTGATTAAGGCAATTGGATCCTACATGGCCAACTGTACAGTTCCCGACCTTGACCCAGGGGCTTGGAAAATATGCTGGGCATATGTTCGTGTGTGCAAAGAATCCCAAGAGGAAAATACAAGAGAGGGGATTGCAGGTTAGCTTAGCCATCCTTTCTAGGGGGTAGCCTTTCTCTCTGTCTCTCTCTGGTGAGCATATATGCCCTATAACAAATTTTTTTTTTTTGAGTGATTTTCGCTATAGGGCGCATGCGCTCACCAGACAGACAGAGAGAGACATAGAGACAGAAAGCGAGAAATCACCCCCCAGGGGGGATGGTCACACCGCAATCCCTTCTCCTCCATTGTCCTCTTGGGATCTTGGGCACGCACGCACACGCGCCCGGCGTGAGTTTTAAGCCACCGGGTCCGGGACGCGAACTGCGGTAGACTACGTGGGAGTCCAGCGACATAGCCATTACGCTAACTTCTGGTTCCCACAAATTTTTTGAAAAGGTACATATTTGGTTTGGTGCTTCCTAAGTTCAGTGTGGATGTTCTTCATTGTGTCTAGATATTGCAGATATGGATCCCCCAAATATGTAATTTTGCTGTTGTTGGTGTTGAAGTGAATTTACTTTGTGCCTATATGATTTTCTTATCATCATTATTAAAGTGACTGAGAGTACTACCTAATGTTACTTTTTATTTGGAGATTGAAAAATTTCTCCTAAATTAAAAGCTGTTACAGACTCTCAGGTACCTCATGAGGTTAATTTACTTCTAATCTTCTGTGAAGTAACTATATATTTAGTCTTTCATTAACCTAAGATGCATGCCAATTTAAAAAAAAAAAAAAACTATTTCTGGTATGAGCAGATGGTGTAATGGTTACATTGCTGGACTCCCACATATTCAACCATGGTTCAAGTCCCAGACCTGGTGGCTTTAAACTCATGTAGGGCACATGTGCGTGCATGCCCATTCTCTCAGAGGAGAATAAAGGAGAAGGGATTATGGCATGACCATCCCCCCTAGGGTGAGGGGGGATTTCTCATTTTCTGACTCTCTATCTCTCTTTGTATCTCCGGCGAGTGCAAACCCCCTATAGCAAAAATATCTCTAAAAACACAAAAATTAAAAATCTTTCTAATTCTATCTTCCTTCAGGATATAGTTATTCTCCTTCCCTTTGGAAAACCACTTTTCTGAATTTCTCCCTTTCCGAATTTCATCACCTTCTCTGAATTTCTCTTTCTTTATTCAGAAACCTTCTGTAGTACTAAATTGATTTCTCACTGTTCATATTTGTTTGTTTGTTTGTTTTAGATTTCTCTCCCTAAGTAGATTTTACCAATTTGAGGGCAGGGCTTGTAATTTATCCCTGCATGAATTTCTCCCAGCATCTAGGATGGTGCTGCGTATCTGATACACACTGTACTATCGAAATACTGAAGGGTTGAATGACCCTCTACTGATAAGAGATAATATGCATTTTCCTTGTTTGACTGTTGTAATCAAACTTTAACTGATTTAATTATTGCATTTTGTTTCCCTAGATTTTCAACACATCTTTATTCGAACCACCTCCTCCTGGATATGAAAACGTTTCCAATGTTGTGCCACCTTTCAGTGCTTTCTCTCCACAAGGATTGCCAGAGGTGAGAATGCAATAAAGTAAATTCCTGCATCTCACACATGCAGGCAGTAATTAAAAGTTAATAAGGAGGTTTTTCTTTTAAAAAGTTTATTTCTTCATAAGCATGAGAAAGAGACAGAGAGACAGTACCCTCGTAGGGTCTTGACCCCACGATCTACCCCAAGCATTAGCTAGCTCTGTATTAGTGCAGGACTAGGGGACTCAGGTGGCCTCTGGACATAACCAGCAATTTTTCCATGTGGGAATGCCTAGGGGAGTATCAAGTTTTATTGCTGAGTCGTCATTTAGCCTCCATAGGGGATCTTTTTTTTTTTTGAGAGATTTTTTCCCTATAGGGCGCGTGCACTCGCCAGACAGACAGAGAGAGACATTAGAGACAGAAAGTGAGAAATCACCCCCCAGGGGGGATGGCCACGCTGCAATCCCTTCTCCTCCATTCTCCTCTCGGGATTTTGGGCACACACACACACACGCCCGGCGTGAGTTTTAAGCCACCAGGTCCGGGATGTGAACCGCGGTCGACTATGTGGGAGTCCAGTGACATAGCCATTATGCTAACTGCTGGTTCCCCATAGGGGATTTTTGATGTAGTCTGAATAGTCCTCTTTTCCACATTTAAGGGTCTAGAATTTTTTAAAAATCTTTTTGCCAGGGAATGAGTGTATTTCAGAGAGAGAGAGAGAGAGAGAGAGAGAGAGAGAGAGAGAGAGAGAGGAAATACAGTGAATGAGAAAACACCCCCTAAAGGGGTGTAGTCATGTCATAATCCCTTCTCTTCCTCAGATATGGGGTACACATGCACATGCTCCTTATATGTTTCTCAAGCCACCAGGGGCAGAATTTGAATCATGCGGTTAGCCATACTAGGGCCAGGATTCAAACTGCATAGTCAGCCATGTAAGATCTGGCTACCTTAACCACCAGGTCATGAGACTGACCTGAAACTAGACTATCTAATTGCAAAAAACAGATACAGAATTTTTGTTTATGGTGTTTTATTTTTAAGATAATATTTATTACAGTGAAATGCATAAATCCCAAGTACATATTTATTGACTTTTGATAAATGTGCACACCTGTGTAATACAAATCTCATCAATATAAAGAATATTATCATGTCTAAAAGTTCCCTTATTCCCCTTCTCAACCAACTCCATACATACAGGAGGCAAACATTCTTTTTTCTTTGGTCATCTGAGATTATTTTTGACTATTCTACATATTTATATAAATGGAATTGTATGCCATGTAATTTTTTGTGCCTACCTTCTTTAACTAAACCCAGACTTAGAGATTAACATGTTTTAGCATTTACTGGTAGTTTGCTCTATCTGACTGCTGAGTAATTTTCATCATATGAATGTATGTGTATTCCACTACAGTTATAACACTGATTAGTTTTCACAGGGTTTGAATAAGGGTATTATCATCATTGCCAAATGAAGAGCATGAAAAAGGAAGAGTGAAACTGAGGATATTATTGTAGAAGTAGGCAAGGGAAGGGTAGCAGAGGAGTAGGAAGTACTTGGATAACACATGAAGTGTAAGGTAGAAAACTGGAAAGAGTTCTAGAGTACTATAACTTAGTAATATGATTACAGTTGGTGACAATTGAATGAATAGTTCAAAATAGCTAGCAAAGAGGATTTCAGATGTTCACAACATGAAGTACTGATAAATGTTTACAATGGTGGATATGTTTATTGCCCTGATTTGATCATTAGATATGTTCTCTCAGCACTTCTGTGTGTTTTACAAGTCCTCCAGAAAATTGTGACACACACACTTAAGTTTGAAAACAACCAGATTATACTAGATTTTATGGGCATTGTCAAATTGCTAATTTCAAACAGCCAAAAGCAGAGCCCAATATTTCATACCCCAGAGATTCAGATGTAGATTCAAAGATTACTGATAGTTGGAGCTGGCAGGTGGTGTGGTGGTTAAGGGTGCTGGACTTGCACATGGCTGGACCTGGTGGCTTAGTTTCTCACTCCCCCCACCCCACTTTGTCTCTCTCTGGTCAAAATAAAATAAACAAATAAATAAGAATAAATAAAGTTAGATAAAATTATTCTAAAAAAAAGATTACTGGGACCAGCAGTTAGTGTAATGGCTATGTCGCTGGACTCCCATGTAGTCAACCGTGGTTCGAGTCTCAGACCCTGTGGCTTAAACTCATGCCAGGCGCGTGTGCTTGCATGCCCAAGATCCCGAGAGGAGAATGGAGGAGAAAGGATTGCGGTGTGCCTATCCCCCCGGGGGTGATTTCTCGCTTTCTGT
Organism: Tupaia tana; assembly: GCA_026018925.1. NCBI lineage: Eukaryota > Metazoa > Chordata > Mammalia > Scandentia > Tupaiidae > Tupaia > Tupaia tana. Next base: position 79,747,308 of record JAKSZU010000015.1, read on the forward strand.
CTCTCTGTCTCTTTCTGGCGAGCGCACGTGCCCTATAGCAAAAAAAAAAAAAAAAAAAAAAAAAAAAACAAAAAAAAAAAAAAAAATCCTCTCCAAAAAAAAGGATTACTGATAGTCATATATCTTAAACACATGTTCAGACCTATATAATTTATTTATTTTTAGGTTTAGGCATAAGCCTAAACCTAAATGAGGCATGTGCACTCATTGGAGAGAGACAAAGAAAGAAACACAGTGAGGGAGAAAGTGAGAAATCTACGCGCACACACACACACACACACACACATACCCGGAGTGGTTGGCCACACCGCAATCCCTTCTCCTCCATTCTCTTCCTGGGATTTTGAGCGCACACACACGTATAGGGCATGAATTTCAAGCTGCCAACTCTGGGACTCAAACTGTGGTTGGCCATTTGGGTGTCCAGTGCCTTAACCAATATGCCACCTGCTAACTCTGAGGCCTATATAATTTAAAGGAAAATTAATAATCTACTGGCTGGATAACAGATGATGCAGGAAGACTTGTAAAACACAGATTCTGGTTCCAACCACCTGAGTTTAGTCAGTCTTGGGCAGACCCTGAACGTGTGTGTTTCTAACAAGGTCCTGGGTGGCCTCCCTCATTTTGAGGATTCAAGGAACTGGTCTTGCCTTCCAATTCTGTCTCTGTTAAGAAGGACAGGAAGATGGAAGCTTAAAAGAAACAGGAAAACATCTAGACTAAAAGTGAAAGACTGTATTTATTCACAGTCATAGAACAATGGAACAGTGTAAATTATACAAGGTTGTCATTGTCTGAAAACAAAGCTCTTCTCTAACTAACAGTGACATCTTACATTTGAGAAATGCTGAGAGAGCCTATCTATCACACTTGTTCTCATTTTTAAAGTTTATGATCATTCTTAAAACAACATATTTTCTGGTCCATTTTCTATCATAATTTGTTTTATGAAGATTACTGACTTATTAAAAGATAGTCACAATGAAATGACATTTCAAGAAATAGTCTCCCCAAAGTTGGTTAATTTATTAAAGATAAATTTCAAGTATTCACTTAGACTAAAAAAAATTTTTTCTGAAATCAGATTGGTTAATGACTTCATAGCTACAGTTAAAATACAATAAGAGACCAGCAGTTAGCGTAATGGCTATGTCAGTGGACTCCCATGTAGTCGATTGTGGTTTGAGTCCTGGACCCGGTGGCTTAAACTCACACCGGGCATATGTGTGTGCGTGCCCAAGATCCACAGAGGAGAATGGAGGAGAAGGGATTGCAGCGTGGCCACCCCCCTGGGGGATGATTTCTCGCTTTCTGTCTCTTTGTCTCTGTCTTTCTGACAAGCGCACGCACCCTACAGCAAAAACCTCTCCAAAAAAGAAATTTTAAATCAGACATATAAGAAGACTTCAAAAAGTTTGTGCAGGGACCAGCAGATGGCGTAATGGTTATGCCTCTGAACTTTCTTACAGTCAACCACCCTTTGAGTTCCAGATGTGGCGACTTAAAACTCACACTGGGTGCATGTGTGTGAGTGTCCAAAATCCCAAGAGGAGAATAGATTGCAGTCTGACCATCTCCCCTGGGGGAGTGATTTCTTGTTTTCTTTCTCTCTGTCTCTCCAGCAAGCATACACACCCTATAGCAAAAATCTCTCTTAAAAAAAAAAAAAAAAAGTTTGTGGGAAAATGGACAAACTTGTTTTGGTGCAAAATAAAAATTGAAATCCATACATAGTTTGCTTTCATAATTTGCATTTTCTATAAACTTTTTGAAGACCCCTTGTATAGTTCTATATCATTAATAGTGCATTAAGATGGTATTGGTCTTAGGAAGAAATAGAGCTGAAAGTAATCCCTTCACAGAAGCAAAAACTCCAATATCACCTTCTCAATAAGGTTTTCCTTGTTTTATTTGCAATTGCACCCATTTGAGTGCCAGTTCACTGTTTGCCTACTCTATTTAAACTTCTACATTCTTTCTCTACATCACTTATGAGGTTTTAATATACTATATAATTTGCTTAGTTACTAAATTTAGTTTTTATCAACTCTTGCTCCCCTCCATATTAATGTATGATTAATTATGATATTATTCATGTATAATGAATGATTTCTTATATTACTTAGAATACTGCCTAGCACATATTAATAGATTTCCAACAAATTTGTCAAATGAATCTTAGAATCAGCTTGGAAATAATTCTGTTTCAGTATCTGGTATAAATTAGCTGTGTATATGTGATGAGAAACATGGTCAAAAAGGAAAACAAAACAAAATTCTTTAGCGGTGGAAATCACTGGGGACAAGGCATCACCCTGGGTTTCATGAAAACTTTCCAAGGACAGGCATGGGATCATTTTATGGCAATCAGTTTCCCGATTGCCAGTTACTCAGTATATTTTTTTATGGAATTGAGAACTAGCTTTTGGTGTAGTCCTGATGGCACTTTGTCCTCACTTCCTCATTTATAACCACTTTTCTTTTATTTTACAAATGAAAGACATCTTTCACTCATCCTAAAATACAATACAAAGCATTTCTCTGAGTTGAAAAAATATCTGGGGCTCCAGGGAAGAGACAATTAGGAATATTGCTTTTAGTGTTAAGATAGTGAATGATTCTAATAGGATAACAAATCCTTTTGCTAGTCAGATGGCTTATAATTGAGTAAAATTAAATATGACTCTAATGGAGTTTCCAGCTGATATCATAAAAATAACTTGTATGATAGATCAGTATGTGGGTTGGGGTTGTAACTTAAGTAATTTAATGTCAATTTTATAACAAAATTCCCATCTACAATGTCTTGAAACTTAAGTGTAAAAATAAGGTATGAGAATATAGCTACTACTCATCTTTGGCTGATTCTAGCAGTAATTTATTTACCCATAGATCCAGAAGCTAGTACTTTCATGTCCTATTTATTGTTGTAAGTTATGTCTTTCTAATTAAATTTCATGTGTATGTATTGCTGTGATTCAAATGTTTCCCCAAAATTTGTGTTTTGAAGTTCAATAAGCTTTTATAATGGTATAAAGAGGGAGGTGACTTAATCTGATTATGGCACGGAAAGGTAAGATCTTTGGGAGATGTAGGAATTGGATAAGGTCAGGAGGGTAGAGACCCTATGATTGACTCCTGGTAGCTTTATAAGACCAGCAGACACAAGAACATGCATACCCTACTCTTCTTCTGTCTTACCATGCAACACCACCTTAGTTCTCTGCAAAGAATCCCCACAGAGGGCAGAAGATGGCATAGCGGTTACATCACTGGACTCCCACATGTCTGACTATGGTTTGAGTCTTAGACCCAGTGACTTGAAAATCATGCCAGGCATGTGTGCATGTGTGTCCAAGATCCTGGAATGGGAATGGAGAAGGGATTATGGTGTAGTCATCCCCCTGGGGACCGGGGTGGTGTTATTTCTCACTCTCCCGCTCACTGTCTCTGTCTCTCTCCAGTGAACACTTGTGCCCTAGGCAAAAAAATAAAAAATAAAAAAGAATCCCTGCAAATCAGAAGACTCTCCCCAGATATGGCCCTTTGACCTTGAACCTCCAAAACCATGAACTAAATAAACCTCTAATTTTTATAAATTACTCAGTGCAGTACTCAGTTATTAAGCAACAGAGAATAGAGTAAAACATATATATGTAAATTTGCAAGATGTTGTTAGATTCCATGTGAAACTAATAATAATTATAATTTACTGTTGAAAAATTTTTTAACATACATGATCTGTCACAGGAAGTAAATATGTATTTTTTTAATTGTCAGAGAATTCATGTGCTCACTAGAGACAGACAGAGAGAAGGAGAAAGCACACCCCAGTGGGCCATGGTCATGCTACAATTCCTTCTCCATTTCTCCATCCTTTCAGGACTTTGGGCACATATACATACATGCCTGGCATGTTTTCTAAGCCACTGGGGCTGGAATTCAAACTGGTGGGCCATGTAAAATCTAGCTCACCTTAACCACTAGGCTATGCTGTTGGCCTAGAAGTATATATACTTTTAAATGTTTGATTTATGTACATATACGTATCCAAGGAAAGTATGTTTTAAGAGAGTCTCACTGTGTTATGATCCTCCTACCTCAGGCTCCCTACTTGCTGGGACACAGACACATGCCACCACACCCAGCTCTTCAGACAGGGTCCCAGGAGGACTTGTGTTGCCTAAGCCTGTCTTGAGCACGAGATCCTCACACCTCTGCCTCTCTAGTTGCTGAGATTTCAAGTGCTGGCCACTGCACCTGGCATTTAGGAATCAAACCCAAGCCTCACATGGGCCTGGCTGGTAGAACACAGCATCTTTGCAGCATATACCACTGTACTGGGCCTTATTTAAGAAAAATTGACAGTAGTGCTTAATGAAAGAATCTCATGCATAGCCAGGTTTTAGGTAATAGACTCTGACATGGAATTTAGTGTGCCGTATGGTAATTAAGTATTCTCTTGGGTCAACACCTATGGCAGGAGAGGAATGAAACTGGATTAGGTAGAGGGAGGAGCACGCTGCAATGTCAGCTAAAGGACAGCCTTGACTGAGCTCATGGGGAGTTCCGGAGCAGCCCACAATCATCCTAGGTTGGACTTAGAAGGCCAGGTCATCCCTACTCTCACATTAGACAGCCATTTATGTGAGGCATCCTAAGGAAGGAAATGGCCTTGAGCACGGCGACTGTCTGCAGCTGAGGCAATCCTTGAAGGGACTAACAGCTGACCATTGTCTGCAGAGAGCCTTCCAATTGCGGAAAGAAGTCCTTCATTGAAGGGGCATCTAGCCTGCATATCACAGTGTCCAGCACAAACAGATATTACCTTAGAGTAAAATGCTCTGGGGGAAGGGAACAAAATACAAGTATAAGGAGAAAAATGAATGATAAAATTTTGACTGTAGGGAAGAGCATGTTAATATACTTTTTTTTTTTTTGAGAGGTTTTTTGCTATGGGGCATGTGCATTCGCCAGGAAGACAGAGAGAAGCGGAGAGACAGAAAGTGAGAAATCACCCCCCCCCCTCAAGGGGGGATGGCCATGCCACAATCCCTTCTCCTCCATTCTTGTCTCGGGATCTGGGGCACGCATGCACATATGCCTGGAGTGAGTTTAAGCCACCAGGTCTGGGTCTCGAACTGCGGTCAACTACATGGGAGTCCAGTGACAAAGCCGTTATGCCAACTGCTGGTCCCCATGTTTATGTACTTTTTAAATGCATGATGCTGAACATCAGGTAAGTATAGTATTTACTTTTCTTTAGATACATATGAAAGCTTATATAAAATCGATTCTACAAAGTTAGTATTTATAGTATGCTAGAAATTACATTTTTGTAGGTACTTAAAGATATGATAACTTATATATGTCAATGTAAAATATATAAGGAGATACATTGCTTTTCAAAATTAATTAAGGGACTAGGTAAGCAAAAAATGTTGGAAGATCATTGATCTACTAGGTTATTGGGAAAGTCATGAAGAATTTTTCTTTTTTTTTTTTTTTTGAGAGGTTTTTTTTTTTTTTTGCTATAGGGCGCGTGCGCTCACCAGACAGACAGAGAGAGACGTAGAGACAGAAAGCGAGAAATCAGAGAAATCACCCCCCAGGGGGGATGGTCACACCGCAATCCCTTCTCTTCCATTCTCCTCTCGGGATCTTGGGCACGCACGCACATGTGCCTGGCGTGAGTTTTAAGCCACCGGGTCCAGGACGCAAACCGCGGTCAACTACGTGGGAGTCCAGCGACATAGCCATTACGCTAACTGCTGGTTCCCATGAAGAATTTTTCTATGCAAAAATATGTTATGACTTTCCCAATGACCCAATAATTGAATGGAGCATTTCCCAAATGAGAATATTGAGACTCAGAGCTGTCGTAAAGACTTACAGATGATCATATGAATGATTGAAAACAGATCATAAAATAGTGGTAATTTCTGTTAGTTGTGAAGACTCATTAAGCTACTAGTTGTGAATACACTCTAAAGAGAGTAAAGCTCTCATCAAGGGCTTTTTTATTCCACCGTATTTTTTTGATTGCCAGGTGGCACATGTGGTCTCTAGAGTGAGGGAGACAGAGAAATTGCCCACAGTGAGGCATGGTGCATGGGGCCTGATCACACCTCAATCCTTTTATCTCCATTTCTCCATTCCATCTTGATTTGGGGCATGCACACACACACACACACACACACACACACACACTCATTCAGTGTGTATTCTGGCCACCAGCGCTGGGATTAGAACCATAGCTGGCCATTTGGGATCTGGCTTTCAATGCATAGCACTTAACCATTGCACTACAAAGTTGGCCCTCATCAAGGGTTTTTTAACCTACAGTGCCTGGACCCCTTCAGATTGCATATAGTGATTTGTATTTGCATGTTTCTGGAGAGCTCTTTTATATATAGCTTTATAGCCACTAAATAGAAGTGCCTGATCTCAACTGAATAGAATTTAATGCATGTTTCTAACCCATCTCACTACTCTCTCAGTACAAATTCATTTCTCCCTTGAATGTCATTTGAGTCTCTTGTGTTTCTGACCCTCTTGTACAATCTTACCTCTTCCCTCTTTCAAAGATGTCTGTGAGTCCTCATACAGAGAAACATCCTTATGTGATATCTTACAGTAATTTACTCCCTGTCTTCACAGGGTGATCTAGTGTATGTGAACTATGCACGAACTGAAGACTTCTTTAAACTAGAGCGGGACATGAAAATCAATTGCTCTGGGAAGATTGTGATTGCCAGATATGGGAAAGTTTTCAGAGGAAATAAGGTAAAACAAAGCAAAACATCTTTTTCCTTTCCTCCCAATATAAAAAGTTATAATGCATCTTACATAAATAGAACCATCTCCTTAAAACCGGGAGGACCATGTTCCTCTTGTATTCTGTAACATGCCGCCTTTCAGGGAGGACACATTTTCTAGTTTATAGGCAGAAGATTTTAACTGGGTCATTGGGATTTGGCAAATGTTGGTCTGGAGAAAAGAGCAGATTATTCTGTACCAACCAAGCCATGCCTGTTGCCTACAAAGAAAGCAGACACTAGGTTTGTTGTTAGCTTCCAACAACTTGTTTTAAATATTATCTAAAACTATTTTCTAAGCTACATTTTAATACTAATTCTTAGAGATGAGAAAAAACTATTTATATATAATATTTTTAAAATGATTATTACTTAATTGTTCATATCTTTTTTTCCCTCCATGGGAAATTAAATTTTCCAAGTGTTTCCTTTCAGCCATAAAACAAAGAGGAGTCTTGCCTGTGGAGTCTATTTGTTTATTGTGGTTCTTGCTTAGTGGGAGGAAAGGGCCAGCACTAGCTGCCGCTATAATGGAAATTTGCCAGATCTGCTCTGAGGGCTGATTCATTGTTAGAGCTTGTAATAGGAAAAGTAAAAGCCAGTTCTCTTGCAATGAATGACCTTTGTTGTAAATCTAACAATAAAGAGTTGAAGGTGAAGCTCAACTACTCATTAAAGTGAATTCCAATAATCGGTATGACCAAATCTGAAACAACCAACGTAAAATAAAAAAAGAAAGATACTATTTTCCAGGTTAAAAATGCCCAGCTGGCAGGGGCTAAAGGGGTCATCCTGTACTCAGACCCTGCAGACTACTTTGCTCCAGGGGTAGAGTCCTACCCAGATGGTTGGAATCTTCCCGGAGGTGGTGTCCAGCGAGGAAATATCTTAAATCTTAACGGTGCAGGGGACCCTCTCACACCAGGTTACCCAGCAAATGGTGAGTAATCAGTCCTTAATCATCACAACAATCCTAATAGTTTTTAAAAGTTTGCTAAAGATGTGTGTACTCTCAGCAGGCAAGCAGGGAGTCAGGTTGGAGGAAAAAGAAAGAAATCAAGAGGATGCCACACTGTTAATCCCTTCTCCTCTATTCTCTTTTTGGGATTTTGCACATGCACCACACACTCACCTGGAGTGCTTTTCAAGCTGCTGGGTCCAGGACTCTAATTTAGCAGTCGGCCATGTGGGATCCATGCTATACAAAGATAACGGTGATAGCTATCAAGAAGTGTTTTTAAGCATTAAGAACCCTATAAACTACGTGGTATTATCATCTCTATTTGACAGGAGAGGAAAACGAGACTAGCAGAAATATAAACACTCTTCCCAAGATCACCATACCACTAGTGAGGAGCTGGGGTTCAAGTTTAGACAGTTCAGCTCCCCAAGTCCACTTATCTTACACGGAGAGGCCTCCCATGAAACATTAACAGCAGGAGCTAACTTATTTTTAATGTTCTTAGTTATTTAATGATATTTATAAAAATCTATGATCATTTAGTTTGTGTAGTTTAAAACTAATAATTTATGTAGTCTGGAAAGATTGCTGGAGTATCTGTGGCTCTTACATACCTGCTCTTTATTTAGTTTTGCCCTAAAATTGTAGACTTCTCTAAAGTGTATGTAATGTTTTGGCTTTGTAAATCTTCTTAGAACATCGTACATTGTCATAGTTTTTATTTTATCCCCCTATAATAAAATCCATGAATCTATCCAAGTTTTATACACTTAATTTACCTGTTTATTCTCATTTAAAAAATACAACTTCTTCTAAGCTCTTAGTTGTACAAAGCTAAAATTTTGAAAATAAAATTAGATGAACTGAATTAACTGCTTTCTGATCTCTAGCACCATATATTGGGTCATTGGAAAAGTCATGATGCATTTTTGCATAGAAAAACAGAGAAAAATGTCATGACTTTTCTGGAAACCCAATAGTAGTTTGCCTGGTTTTGAATTTCATATACATAGAATCTGCTATATATTCTCTTGTGCCCGACTTATTGATTGCACTCAATGTAATGATGTGAGATTTTTTTCACCTTCTTGTGTGTCTTAGGAGTTTGTGCCTTTTACTTACTGAGTAGCGTTCCATTGCAGGCTATAATGAAGAAGGTTTATTTATTCTCCTGTGGTCTTACATTGTGTCTAATATCTGTCTAGTATAAATGTGGTTGCTATACACAATTTAGTACTGGTCTTTTGTGGACATATGTTTTCATCTTTCTTGAGAATACCTGGCAATGGACTTGCAGTGCCATAATGTACATTTCTTAACATGACTTTTCCAAAGTTATAAGTTATAGTTTAGTATCTCAGAAACAATGTATGAAAGTTTCAGTAGCACTGTATTCTTACTAGCATTTGGAATTGCTTATTTTTTTTATTTTAACAATCCTAGGAGATGTGAAACGAGAATGTATTTATGTGATTTAAAGAACCATTGGGAAAGGACTGCATTTTTATTTGAAGTATGCTCATTTTTTTTCCCCAGAATATGCTTATAGGCATGAGATTACAGAGGCCATAGGTCTCCCAAGTATTCCTGTTCATCCAATTGGTTACTATGATGCCCAGAAACTCCTAGAGTAAGTTTGTTGGAAACAAATGGATAACTATTTGGGTTCATTCTCATTATTAGTCATTTTCAAATGGTGAACTTTTTATCTCCATGATTTGGTACTGAAATTCTCTGAGTGGGGGGCGGGGGTATGTGCAATTTTATCATGATTTTATAGAATGGTGATTCTATTTTGGATTCCCCCCCTTTTATTTTTACTATTATCCAGTGTGTGACAGCCATGAAAATGAGTTTTTGATCTCTAACTATAGGGTGAGTCATTTATCAATCGCTTCAGCAGCAACTGTGCTTCGAAACCCATCACCCTGCTTGTGTTTGGCTGTGGCTCCCATAGGTGTTCCCAGCCAGTGACAGCATTCCTGAGAGGCTTAGGGCTCCTCTGATGTGAGCCTTTGTCTCAAGCCTAGCTTGAAGAGATGCTGCCACCCAAAGCTCAACCGCACACTTAACAATTGCATGTTATGTAATGTCTCTACACCTCATGCAGTTCCTCTGTGAAGTGGGAGTAACAGCATATTGTAAGAGTTATCTTGAGAATTAAATGGCGTAGGACGTGCAAAGCATTTTGTACTTTCTCTGACTTATTAAGTCCTATTATGAGCAGGCACTGAAGAAAGCTAATTCACTGACGTCACTTGTTACTTCACAGTTTCCTTTCAGCTAACAATATTTTTGTGTGTCCAACAGGAAAATGGGTGGCTCAGCACCACCAGATATCAACTGGAAAGGAAGTCTCAAAGTACCCTACAACATTGGGCCTGGTTTTACTGAAGAATTTTCTACACAGTTAAGAGGCTATTATAATTTTTATCCTTGTTTGGGATACCTTTCTTTTTCCTATAAAAAGAAAATAATTATAGGGGATGATAGAGAAAGAAAAATCTACCTTGTATCATCAGGAAAACCACATATTGAAAAGGGGATTACTCTTATAGTGTTAAAATTGGCCCATACAATTTTTGCCTATATATATTAGAAATCTTTTAAACAGCAAGTGGTGTGTGGTTAAAGTGCTGGACTCCCACAAGACAGACCACAGTTCAAGTCCCATATGTGGTGGCTTAAAAATCATGCCAGGCATGTGTGCATGCATGCCCAAAATTCTAAGGGGAGAGTGAAGGACAAGGGACTACAGTATGGCCATCTCTTCTGGGAGTAGGGGGTGATTTCTCACTTTCTCTCTCTCTGTTTTTTTTCTGGCAATCTCAAGCACCCTATGGCAAAACATCAAAAAAAAAAAAAAAAAGAAAAAAAAAAAAAGAAAAGAAAAGAAAAAAGAAAAAGAAAGAAAAACCAAAAGCAACTTTTAAACAATGATGAAAGATACAAAAATTGTGAATGCTAATCTGTTGACTAGTTCATTTTTTTAGATTGCATTCTTTTTTTTTTTTTTTTTTTTTTTTGTTATAGGGCGCGTGCGTTCGCCAGAGAGAGACATAGAGACAGAAAGCGAGAAATCACCCTCCCCGGGGGGATGGTCACACCGCAATCCCTTCTCCTCCATTCTCCTCTCGGGATCTTGGGCATGTACTCACATGCGCCCGGCGTGAGTTTTAAGCCACCGGGTCCGGAACGCGAACCGCGGTCGACTACGTGGGAGTCCAGCGACATAGCCATTACGCTAACTGCTGATTCCCAGATTGCATTCTTTTTAAAAATAATTTTTCAAGAATGATTTATTTATTTAATTCCATTTGTTATTATTATTTTTTAATTTGACCAGAGAGATGCAAGGGTGTGGTGGAGGGAGAGAAAACAAGCCACCAGGTCCAGGACTTGAACCGTAGTCAGCCATGTGGGAATCCAGTGCCCTTAACTACCACGCCATCTGCCAGCCCCATTTAGATTGCATTCTTTATTTTCACTTTAGGAAAGTCAAGATGCATATCCATTCCAACAGTGAAGTGACAAGAATTTACAATGTGATTGGCACTCTCAGAGGAGTGGTGGAACCAGGTAAATGAATAATTTGCCCACAAATATTGACTGAGCAAGCTTAGTTGAACTAAGAACTCAGTTTGGGAGGGGCATCATACATTTAAGTGTGTGTCTGATAAATGTTGTATCAGATGTGAGGAGGCTGCTCTGAGAGCCGGGTAGGCAGAGCAATCTTCTCTTCCTATGGAAAAGAGTGAGGATGGAGGTGGGACCAGGGTACCTGGTGGATGGACATGGATAAGGATACTTCTATACTTTCCTGTAATTAGTTATATACTTATAATTACATGAACTATGCACTTGTTTGATCACATTTGCATGTTCTTCAGACAGAGGAAACCTCTATTAAAGTCAGAAATACTACATTTGCTCACATCTTCAGGGGCCTCACTGTTATTCTTTGAATCATGAGTGTTCTGTACTCAGAGGCTATTGCAATAAGGGGCAGTTTGCTCCCTTATTGACCTGAAATGACAAATAACTTTGCAATGATGCTTTCTAGACAGATATGTCATTCTTGGAGGTCACCGAGACTCATGGGTATTTGGTGGCATTGATCCTCAGAGTGGAGCAGCTGTTGTTCATGAAATCGTGAGAAGCTTTGGAACTCTGAAAAAGGAAGGTAATATAGGTGAAGGGTAAAAAGGCCAACCTCAGGACTAGCAGATGGGGTAATATGGATATGTTGCTAGATTCCCACATGGCCAACCTTGTTTTGAGTCCCAGACTTGGAGGCTTGAAATTCACACCAGGCGCGTGTGCGTGCATGCCCAAAAATCCCAAGAGGAGAATAGAGGGCAAAGGACTGTGGTGTGACCATCTGCCCTGGGGAGTGATTTCTTGCTTGCTTTCTCTGTCTCTTTGGTGAGCATACATGCCCTATAGCAAAAATCTATCCAAAAAAAAACAAAAAAAAAGCCAGTTCAATCATTACCATATGGTGGTAAAAACACAACTACAACCATTTATGTTGCTTAATTATATTGTTTATCTTTGCATTTATTTATGTAATATATTATTAATATGTGTATATTAAATAACAATCTGAAATAAAGAGATTGTACTGTTCTTGGTTGATCTGGACATTGACAATGATGATAGCAGCTACTTCAGTGAAGAGTGCACACCAGCATTAGGTCTAAGCCCAAGCCTCCCGGTCAGAGGACTGTAAGCAGCTGTTCCTCAGGCACTTGCAGCCTCATACCCCAGGCCGGGTATACAAAGTAACTGAGGAAACAGAAGTTCTGTGTGGGTAATATTGGTCTTGCTACCTGAAGAAATGTTGTCAAAAGTTTGATGTCTATATTCTCACATCTCCAGCCCTGATTTGCTCTCCTAGAAATTAGGTTTATAGTCTTATCACCATCACTTTAGTCATTTTAGAATCTTCTTACAAAATCAAAATAAAAGTTAACCCAAATAGTTGCTTTTTAAAGTAATCAATTATACACTGATAGTAAAAAATGTTTATTAACTTTTTGACTGACTCTACAAAGAAGGTGTCTGGGTGTTGCAAAATGTAATTCATACATTTTTAGCAACAGTAAAAACATGGTAAAAACTGTGGTAGGTTTACATTATACTAATTTTCTTAGAGAAACAGTGTTTCAATATGTGTTCACTATTTTGAACTCTTAGCAACCAGGGAGGAGTTTACATAGTTGTTTCTGTTCAAGTTAACTAAAGTTTAGAAAATCAAGTAGCTTGCCGGGGTTCTATAGCTAGTGCATGGGAGAGTGAGAACACTAGGGCTCATACTCAAATCCCTGGTTACCAGTAAACAGAACTATTATGTCTTTCAAATAAAATGTAAGACTGGCTGCAGAGTGCAGTGGTTGGGCTCTGTGCAGAAGAAACCTGATCCCACATGGCCAGTCAGGATTTGAGTCCCAGCCCTGGTGGTTTGAAAAACATGCCAATGCATGTGTGCATGTAGAGGATCCTGATGGGATAGAAAATTGGATTAAAAAGGATTGTGCTGCCCCAGGCCTTGTTAGGGAGTTTGTTCCCTCTCTCTCTTTCTTCTCTCTCTTTCTCTCGTGTATGCACATGCACCCTCTGGCATAAAAAATAATAAAAAATATAATAAAATAAAATAATAAATAAATAAATAAAATAATTAAAAATAATTAAATGCAAAGGTGCTTCCTCCATTCTTTTATCCACACAGTGACCATGATCGTGATATATCTATATAGACATGATATATGTGTGTGTGTGTGTGCGTGTGTGTGTGTGTGTAGAGAGATTTGCTACAGGGCATGTGTGCTCACTGGAGAAACAGAGAGAGATAGAAAGTGAGAAATCACCCCCCAGACGGGGGAGACGATGGCTATGCCGCAATCCCTTCTCCTCTATTCTCCTATTGGGATTTTGGGCACACACACTTGGTACAAGTTTTAAGCCACCGGCTCTGAGACTCAAACTGTGGGTGACTACATGGGTGTCCAACAACGTAACCATTACACCATCTGCTGATCCTGGAGATCTTATGTTTAAAAAAAAAAAAAAAAAAAAAAAAAAAAACTAAAATTCTATGGTTTGGGAATTAGTGCTTAATCTTATTACAAAAAGTTTCATGATATTGCATGAAAATTCCTCTGGTAAATGTAAAATATCCCTGTAGCAATTATAGCGTATGCCAAAAAAATAGTCCGATGAGGATAATAATAAAGTGGACATTTGAGTAATACTACTAACAAGCTTAATGTAAACAAAACTCTGGACTTAACAGCTATAGGACACTTATTCTTAATAAACAACATGAAATATTACTAAATAATGACAGCTTATAATTTTTGGAGCACATACTAAGTGCTTTATAAATACCATTTTATTTCATTCTTCCAAAAATCAAGTGATGTCTTTATCCTATCATTTCTGATAGACAGGTAAATCAATGGAGACTTGGTAAGTTTGGGTAACTGCTTCAGTCACACTGCTAGTGAAAGAACCAGGGTTTGAAACAAGATCTGTAATTCCAAGGACAGAGTTTGTAAGTTGCCCAGTCATACATCCTGCCTATCAAATCATGTATTACAGTTTCCGGTAGCAGCCGGCATTGCTGTTGCTCACTGAGTGCCTGTTGACTAATTTTGGCAGTGAATGGAGTGAAATCACACAAGCAGCTGACATCTAACAATTGTTCATGTGATTTCAGCACAACAGGGAAGTGTTCTAAAGGATTTTCTCTGTTATATCTGCTCTCTGAACAATGATTGCATCTAGCAGTTTCTTCTTCACTGGAGGCAGCTGCAGACACAGGGGCTTCCTGTGCTTAGCCAGTCATTATTCACCTACAAGAATATTTTATGACCTTGCCTAATCTTATTTATGCCTACAGCTTCCCTTTCTCAGTACAATTGTGCTCTTTTGTAATGACAGTTAGCTTTACATTTTTTATAAAAGGAAATTATATAAGGAAATATTTGTTTTACAATTGGCCCTTCTTAAATAATCAATGATGTTTATTGTTTTGAGTTTGGTGATGTCTCAGTGTATTATACACTTTTCCAACATTTATATATATATATACTCATATATTTTTAGGATGGAGGCCTAGAAGAACAATTTTGTTTGCAAGCTGGGATGCAGAAGAATTTGGTCTTCTTGGTTCTACTGAATGGGCAGAGGTTAGCTGATCATTTTCTACAATGTAAATCATTGTAATGATATAGAAGTTAAGCTGTAATTCTCAAGCATGTAGAAATAACAAATGGATTCAGTGAGAAAATATTCCAAGTTTTTTATTTTTTCCAAAAATCTCTGGGAACCATCAGTTGCTATGTCACTGGACTCTCATGTAGTCAACCACTGTTCGAGTACTGGACCTGGTGGATTAAACTCAAGTAGGGCACATGTGTGTGTGTGCCCAAGATCCTGAGAGGAGAATGGAGAAGGTATTGTGGCATGGCCAATCTCCCCAGGGGATGATTTTTCGCTTTCTGTCTTTCTTTCTGGAGAGCACACGCACCCTATAGCAAAAACCTCTCAAAAAAAAAAATCTGAAATAAGCTATCTTTGTTCAAAAATCAATGATAAAAATTTGGGGTAAGTTTTGTTTGAATTTTTTAGTCACTTAATTTCAATTGTCAAAGTTAATTTATCTTCTCAGGGAGTATGACAGTAAATAAGTATATATTCTAGAAATCAATCATCAAAACTTGATTTAGTTACACTTGCCAAAATTTCTTTTTTTTTTTAAAAAAAAGCATTATTTAACTTTATTTATTTATTTTAATTAATAGACAGATGGGGCCAGGGGTTGGGGGAGTGAGAAAGCAAGCCTCCAAGCCTGAGACTTGAACTGCAGTCACCCATGTGGAAGTCCAGCACCTTAATTACCATGCCACCTGCTGGCCCCTGGAGTTGAAGTTTTCAGAAGAAAAATTTATGCTGGTGTCAAGAAAAGCCTAAATATGTGGGACCAGCAGTTAGCATAATGGCTATGTCGCTGGACTCCCATGTAGTCGACCGCGGTTCACGTCCTGGACCCGGTGGCTTAAAACTCACACTGGGCGCGTGTGCGTGCGTGCCCAAGACCCTGAGAGGAGAATGGAGGAGAAGGGATTATGGCGTGGCCATCCCCCCCTTGGGGGCGTGATTTCTCACTTTCTGTCTCTCTGTCTCTCTGTCTCTGTCTGTCTGGCGAGCACACACATCCTATAGCATAAAACCTCTCCAAGAAAAAAAAAAGAAAGAAAGAAAAGCCTAAATATGTGAGAGTGTGATTTGTCTCTTTAAGTTATTTTATTACAGTTCCATTTTTCCCCATTTTCTACCTTACAGTGAGAATACTTAGAAAATTGCATGTGTTGGAGACTCAAAATCCACATTAATACCTCAAAAAATCTTAGTTACCCTTTCAGTCAGTGCTCTTAAAGTGTGCAATTACCAATAATCACCTGTGGGTGGTGCCATCCTATAGGAGAATTTAACTTTGTGTTCAGGGCACAGAGACAATTTACTATCATACATTTTTCAACCTATAAATATGAAATAGCTAATTTCTTGTGAAGCAGATAAGGTTCTCTGCTTAACTAATAAGATGCTCATGGGAACATTTCCAGTGAAAAATCTCCTAGGTCTTTTCTGTCCGCTAAGAGAATCGTTTGAGAGATGAACTACAGCATAGTTAAAAAATTATTTCCTTTTAAACTTACTATTTGTATGGGGACGGTTTCATCTTAAATAGTACTTTTAGAAAAGTTGTTTGTTTGCTATCGGGTGAGTGTGCTCATAGGAAAGAGACAGAGAGGGAGAGAGAGAGAAAGAGAAAAAGAGAGAGAAAGTGAGAAAGCACTCCCAGGGAGGATGACCATACCACAGTCCCTTCTCCTTGACTCTCCTTTCAGGATTTTGGGCATGCATGCACAGGCTCCTGGCATGCTTTTCAAGCTACCGGGTACAGGATTTGAATTGTGCAGTCGGTCATGTGGGATTCAGCCACCTTAACTGGCAGGCCCAATTTTTTTCTATCAATATTCTTAGTTGGAATTTTTTTAAACCAACTGCCTTTTGAGAATCTTGTATGTCAAATTTGTGGTTAAAATGGGTCAGCTTAATTCAGGAATCTAGACACAGTAAATGTATTACTGATGTGCATGGGAGGGGAAACAGGTTATGACTATATGTTTATTCTTTTTTATTTATTTATAGGAGAATTCCAGACTCCTTCAAGAACGTGGTGTAGCCTATATTAATGCCGATTCCTCTATAGAAGGTGAATATTGTTGGTTTCATAAGAAAAGTTGCTAGGAGCAACAGTTTAATTCATAAATTATGTACTAGCAAGGATGGGAGTCCACCAGCATGTGGTGTGGGAATTTCCTGCTGCTGGTTTGAAAGACTTCTGCCACATGTGAGCCCGAGTTGAGATTTTTGTTGTTGTTGTTGTTAATGAGTTTTGCACTTAGACTGATGATTCAGGAAAGCAGCATTCAATTTGCTTCATCTGGCAGACTGCCTGTCTATGGCAAGAACTTAGTAAATAGCTGTTGAATGAATAAGTCATAGATCTAAAGACTTCTGTGGTTTTGAATGGGATATAAAATATCACTTCAATTTAACCCTTAGTCTTATCCTAATATCAATGCTGATTATTCAATACTAATTTCGAAAAAAATACTGATTTTTAAGGTTTTACCTTTTGCCAGGTGTTTTTACGTTTTACATGTTTCTTCCATTTAACAATTATTTACTGAGCACCTCTCAGTGCAATATACTTTTTCAGAATTCGGAGGTTAATAAAAAAAAACATTATCTTATGCTAGGGAGTTATGGCTCAGTATTGATGATAAAATGAATCAGTCTTTGATTATAATATATGCAGGTACTATAAGAAGAATATACTCAAATTGTTCTGGGAGTTTAGAAGAGAGAATAATAGCAACTTCCATAAAGACTTAAGATATGGGATGGGGACCAGCTCCAGGCTTGTGTTAAGGCAGCCGGATCCTGCATAGAAGACTGAGGTTCGAATCCCAGCTCTGATGGCAAGGCACATCCTCCTTCTAGGAAAATCAGTTCAGGAGCCACCTCCTTGGTGACTCTGTCTAAACTGTCCCTACCTCAGGCTCCCCTTAAGTCAGCCACCCCTCCCTCCTTTGTCACCACTTCCCAAGCTCCTCCTGGCTGCTTTGCTTCAGCTTACACCCAACAGCCCATGGCTCCTGAGGACTAGGGACCTGATACAGAACCAGCTAGAGAGCACCTGGCTTTCAGAATCATTTTCACAATAATAATTTTTGGTTAATGCTAAGTACTAGGACTGTTCTATGCACTGGAGATCCTGCAATGAAGAAAAGAGCACCTGCTCCATGAAGGTCAGAGTCTAATGGAGAGAGGCTAATGAAATGACAAGGACTTAATACCTTAGGTAGAGGAGTAAAGGGGAGAAAAATAAAGCAAAGTTCAGAAAGAGTGACTAGGACAAGGGGTGGGGATTGTGTGCTATTTTAGAAAGGTTTGTCAGGAGAAACCTCCTAGAAAACATGACGTTAGACCAGAGGAGAGGAAGTCATGCAGATACAGTGCAGAACAGTGTTCCTGTCTAAAGGATCAGAGTGTGCAAAGACCAGGAGGGAGTATTCTTGGACACAGGAGGAGTTGAAGAGTTGGAGAATGACCTGAGAGTCTTCCACATATGGCACTGTGGGCCATGGTGAGGACGATCAATTTCTTTCCTTTTCTAATTTGCCCAAGGGCACGTCTTGCTTGCCGGAGAGATAGAGAGTGAAAATGAAATAGCACCTCCATAGGGAAAGGTCACACCACAGTCCCTTCTCCTCCCTCTCTCTTCTTTTCAGTATTTTGGGCACACATGCATATGCACCTGACATATTTAAGCTGTTGGGTCCAAGACTCAAACCATGCAGTTGGCCATGTGGGATCCAGCCACCTTAACCACCACACCACTAGCAAGCCCATGATCAATGTTACAGAGTGAAATGGGGAACCATTGGAGAGTTTTAATCAAATTTATGTTTAAAGAAATCATTCTGGCTATGAAGTTAACAGTCATCTGTGAATAAAAGAATAAAGGAAAGAAATAAAATATAATCTATTCTGTCCTTGTCTTTCAGGAAACTACACTCTTAGAGTTGATTGTACACCATTGATGTATAGTTTGGTATACAACCTAACAAAAGAGGTAAAAATAATTAAATAATATTTGAAAAATTCTAAGTTCTACAAATGATATTTTCTCAAAGTGCCATTATTATGTCAAATATCCACATTGTTTTGTAATTGTTTATGTATGAATATGTAGAACAAATATCCACTCTCTAGCTCATCCTGTCTAACAAACCGGTCACACGTTACCTCTTTCCTTCCCACACCACAGTGAGACGGCCTTTGGGCAGCATTTTTCCCACCACCTCTATTTTGTCAGTGAGGACACTGAGCTTGAAGAATGTCAGCCACCAAAGTCACACAAGTTGTTCAGTACCTCAATTATGATATCCTCTGGTTTAACTCCTTAACTTTAAAACTGGTTTATTCTCCATAATATAGTGATGGCCATTAATTGGATACAATTTCAGGACTTAAGACGAGTTAAAAGTTCTGAGAAAGAATGCGCATTGAAAACACCAAGTGCTGGGGGGAGCCCATGGCCTCCTAGTTGAGGTGGCTGGCTCTCACATGGTTTGAATTCTGGCCCCTACAGCTGGTAAAACACTCAGGCTCATATGCATGCATGCCCAAATCCCCACAGGATGGACATGTTGGGGAGAAGGGATTGTGGCATGACAACACCTCATACTGGGGGTGCTTTCTTCTCTGTCTCCCTCTGACTTTCTCTCTCTCTCTCTCTCTCTCTCTCTCTCTCTGGACAGCACAAGTGCCCTCTGGAAACTAAAATAGAAATGTAAATATCTGAAACGTGGTATTTCAGAGAATCCTCACCATTCATGCAATTTAAGATAAATGCTAAGGACCTGGTAGTTATTTCTGTTTTCTAACTGGGTCAATAATGCCTTGTGACAACTATAAAAACATTCTCTCTAGAGCAGGTTGATACGATGTAATGCTTGAATATTTCTTGTTTTGTTTTGTTTCTTTTGTTTGGGGAGAGTGATTTGCAGTATTTTAAATTTTGCCGTTAATTTTCCATTAGTGATATATTTTTACATTCTTTCCAATTTGACTTTCTTAGCTCTGGAATAGCATCGTCCTTTCTTTAAAAGTTTTATGTAAGTCTATAAACTTAATTAAATGATCTTATTGCTCTATTTATTCATATTATACAAGTTAAGATCTATCTGACTCGTCATTCTTGTGCAAATTTAATTTGTGTTCTCGTAGAACTTTGCACATGTATGAACTCTAGTACCTAGCACATAGAATTGCATTTTTATGCACAGTTCTCATTAGTAGAGTATGCTGTGTGCCTTCTTGTCTTATTGATCCCTACATCCCTGGCATCTATAAAAAGTCTTAAACTTTATTCTAATAACAGAAAACATGTGCACCCACATGTGTACATGAAAGGGGGATGGAGTGGGAAATAAAGTGCCCTCACTGGGTCTCTATATATTTCCCTATGCTCTCCAGTTCCTCAGGACCTTGAGCACCTGCATGTGCACCTGGCACATATTCAGGCCAAGCTGAGGATCCAAACCACAGTCGGCCATGTGGCTTCCAGCACTGCAGGCCAGTATACCACAGACTGTGCCAAATGGTTGACTCATCTATAAACTTTTTAAATTGCATTTGTTGAAAAATAGCACATAAAACTTTTATTAAATGTAAGATAAAAACATTTTATACCATATATTATTCGAAAAAATGTGGCATGACTTTTCCAACAATCCAGTGTTTTCAATTCCCTGTAAATAACTATGGGACATTAAATGAACTTTAATTTGTTAATTATTTTTTGGCATAACACTTAAGGCTGAACTGGGAATTCAATACTAGATCATATGAACTTCCTTAGGTTTCTCAGTTACAAAACCAGAAAATGTATTTAAAACCCCGTGGTATGACACAAATTACAATAAATAACTAAATAAAATATGTACTACTCTGTACTTCATTATATGTTATTTAATGGCTTTTGTAACCTGACTGGCAAGAAATGATATTAAAAAGAATACTTTCCCTTAACCACCTCGCCCTTTTTCATTCTCTTTTTATAAGAGGAGAAATACATGGTCTTCACAGTAGCCACCAATTCAGAGAAATAGATCCAAAAAATTATACTTATGACCACTCAGCTAAAGACAATCACTTAGTAGTAATTTGGCGTAGTCTTTCTATGCCTTCAGGCATTTATTGTTATGGTATATTGATAGTTACACCTATACTTAATAAGTACATTCTTTTTTTTTTTTCTTTTTTTGGAGAGGTTTTTGCTATAGGGCACATGCGCTCGCCAGACAGAGAGAGACAGAGAGACAGAAAGCGAGAAATCACCCCCGGGGGGGGATGGCCACACCGCAATCCCTTCTCCTCCATTCTCCTCTCAGGATCTTGGGTACGCACACACACGCGCCCGGTGTGAGTTTAAGCCACCGGGTCTGGGACGTGAACCGTGGTCGACTATGTGGGAGTCCAGCGACATAGCCATTATGCTAACTGCTGGTCCCAATAAGTACATTCTTAATAATATGTCCTATGTTGAGAAATTTGTTATGTAACTCTTAATAATTATTAATTACTAATGTATGGATCAAATCCCTTGTTTTGCTGAACTGTAGTTTAGCTGTTCATTCCCTGGTTAATGGATATATTAGGTTGTAATACATCTGATTTATATTCTCTTTTCTTAATTTGTGTAGCTGAAAAGCCCTGATGAAGGCTTTGAAGGCAAATCTCTTTATGAGAGCTGGAATGAAAAAAGTCCTTCACCCGAAATCCATGGCATGCCCAGGTAAACAAACAAAGAAAAGTTTCTACTGAATTCAGTGTGTGACTTTATTATTATTTTTTTTTAGGGGGTGGGGGGACAGAAGAGATTGTTGCTATAGAGTGAGTGCACTTGCCAGAGAAACAGAAAGTGACAAATCATCCCCCAGAGGGGGATGGCCATGTCTCAGTCCCTTCTCCTCCTTTCTCCTCATGGGATTTTGAGCACACATGCACATGTGCCCAGAGTGAGTTTTAAGCCACCAGGTCCAGGACTCAAACTGCAGTTGACTATGTGGAAGTCTAGCAATGTACCATTATGGCATATGCTGGTCACAGTGTGCGGTTATTTTTAAAATGAAAGAATATTTTCTTTTAGTCATTAGTTTAAAAATTTAACTTTCTGAATGCTCTCAAATATGTTAAGCAATGCTTACCTTCACTAATGAAATACTACTGTGCAATTTGAACTTAAACCCAGAGGCCATCAAAAGCTATTTTTGGAATAGGTAATAAATATATACATGGCACATAAAAATGTTATAGTGAAGATAATGATGGGGTATAACTCCTCATATTTCTGTTCCCTCATCACCCTGTAATTATTTTTTCTGGACAATGTACAATTAACACATATTTTAGTTACTCTAATAAAAATCTAATTATCACTCTAGCATTAGTTGTATCTTCTCAAGTTGGAGAAGAGAAAGAAATATCTCAGTAGCTGAGATAATAGATAACAATAAGAATAATTTGAATTATTAAGGGCAGGATTTGTACATCAGTTATCTGAAAAAATGTTGCTTTTTCTCATTTTATCATGTACAATAGACATAAATAATAAATAAAAGACATAATCTAAAGAAAAATATTTTCTTTTTTCTAAATAATTATTTTATTTATGTAATTGTTTGCTTGTTTGTTTTAATTTGAGCAGAGGGGAACAGAGAGAGAGAGGGAAAGTGAGAAAGCAAGCTGCCAGATCTGGGACTTGAAAGACAGTTGGCTATGTGGGAGTCCAGTGCCTTTAACTGCCATGCCATCTGCCGGTCCCAAGAAAAATATTTTCCAACTTCAGGAATCCTTAAAAGAATATGCCATATGGGGCCAGCAGGTGGCATGGCAGTTAAATGTGCTGGATTCCCACAGGGCTAACAGTGGTTCAGTTCCCAGACCTGATGACTTGTTTTCTCGCTTTCCTTTTCTCTCTCTCTTATAAAATTAAAAATAATAATAAAAAATGGAATTAAGTAAATAAATAAATATATTTTTAATATGCCATAAAATAGTCACCCTTACATGAAGTAGTCTTATAAAAATACATATTTTACAATGAGATTAATATTCCAGTTTTATTTTCAAATGTCGTTACATTTAAAAATTATATTTACAATAGTGAAAATGGAGTTTAGATTAATTGATCTTTTTCTATAATTGATTAAGAAGTCATTCTGAAATAATTCTTTATCCCTAAAAGGATTAACAAATTGGGATCTGGTAATGATTTTGAAGTGTTCTTCCAAAGACTTGGAATTGCTTCAGGCAGAGCACGATATACTAAAAATTGGGTAAGTCTGTCTCAAGAAATCCTTCAAGACTGTGAATATATGTGTGTGTAAGTATACATATATATGTATATAATTAAATGATTATATATAAATGTATAGGTTTTATATATATATGTGTGTGTGTGTGTGTGTGTGTGTATGTATATATATATATATATATATATATATTTTTTTTTTTTTTTTTTTTTTTTTAACTTTTGCCATAGGATGCATACATTCTCTGGAGAAAGAGAGAGAAGGAAAGTGAGGAATCAGCCCCCAGGGGGATGATCATGCCGCAATCCCATCTCCATTCTCCTCTAAAAATTTTGGGTGTACACACACACACACACACACACACACACACAGGCATTCAGTGTGTTTTTCAAACTACCTAGTCCAGGACTCGAACTGCGAAGTTGATTATGTAGCATCTAATGCCTTTATCCACAGTGCCACCTGCTGGCCTTTGTGAATATATTTCAATTAAACAGATAATTCTGACTCCAAAAGAAATTCCTCAAGTTTCTGAGGAATAAAGAATTACAGACAGAAGGGAACAGTCTCAGTGGTTGATGTTGGTACCACTTCATGGGACAGTTCCAGCCTCTGGGGTCCTTAGCCCCTTACTCAAGTTTCACTGGACCTTGGTACTTATGACTACAAACTTAAACTTCCATGGCCTGCCTTAAACACCTGTGTTTTATTTGGTGGCACCACATTTGCATAGTCATTTAAATTAAAAATAAAGAAAATGTCTTTGATTCCTTTTTCCCGATTATTATTCAAAATCAATATCAAGGCTTGCAAATATTTGGATTTTTATCTCTTATTATATCTATAATCATTAAACAAATAACAAATCATTAAACAAATCACAAATTGCCTTATATGTAGTAAATACATAAAGCCATAATCCTTCTCTTTTGAGGTTGTTGATAATAATAATTATAGTTTTGTTTTCACCAAAGTAACATAGGTACATAGTTGAGAAAATGTCAAGTAGCTACATAAAAGGTATATTTAACAACAGTGGTGTCTTGGGGCCAGCAGGTGGTGAGGTGGTTAAGGATGCTGGACTCCTACATGGCCAACCACAGTTGCAGCTTGCTTTCTCACTTTCCTTCTCTCTCTCTCTCTCTCTTCCCCCCTTTCTGGTCAAATTTAAATACATAAATAAATAGGTATATCAAGTTAAATAATTATTTAATAAAAGGGGGGGAAAAAGCAGTGGTCTCTTATCTCACATCCACATTCATTCTACCCTTAATTGCTGGACACTGGATTAGAAACTCACCAGTCTGAGCATCCCTATCTCTCCTTTGTGAGATTTTAGATCTCCCTCTGAATCTTTTACACTCAAACTCTCTACTCTCCAGCACATCGCTTATTGGAGAGTCATCGATCTGTGAAATTACAGTGATTAAAGAATTTAGTAGGCTGGCCCTATGGCACAGAGGCGAAACACTGTGCAGAGTGAGCCAGATCTCAGACGGTGGAGTGTAGTTCAAGTCATGGCCTTGGGGACATGCCAAGCATACCAGGCACATGTATGTACTTGTGCCCAAGATATTGATAAGGTGGAGCAATGGAAGAAAACAGGATTGTGGCAGGACTAGGATCCACTGGGAATCCTTCCTCTCTCTTTATCCCTCTCTCATGAACATATACACACACTTTCTTGGATTTAGGAAAAAAAAAAAAAAGTACTTCCCTGTATAATATATCATGTAATGCTTATTTACTTTTCCATCTGATTGTCTTGTTTTTTATTTTATGAATTGTTATTTACATTCAATCATTGTACATCTCTACAGCACACAATCCATTTATAAGGCATTGCATGTATTATATGACTGACAATCAAAACAAGACTATTGCTATAAACATTGTTTTCAAAAACTCTTAAATTGAGGCCAGCAGAAAGCTTGGTGGTTACAGCACTAGACTCCCACATGGCCAACCACGGTTTGAGTCCTAGACCTGACACCTCGTTTTTCTCACTTTCCTTCTCTCCCTTGCTCTCAATTTCTCTGGACAGCACATGTGCCCTTTAGCAAATTTAAAAAATAATAATAAAATGAAATAAAATAAATAATTCTTAATTAAAAAATTCTTAATTTATTTTCACTGAAATGCAACATTGTCTTTTTTAAAGATTCCTAAAATATATTCATATATCCTGTATACTTAAAGTTTAGGTACCCTCCTCAATTGTGCTTAACTACTATATCAGCCTTGAGTAAATAGCTTATTGAGGTAATTAAATATGTTCCTTTTTTCATAATTGATCTAACATTCTTACTAATATTAATAGTAAATATGATGCCACATATTTTATTATAAATTATCTTACAATATATTTTGTTATTATTTTTTTTTAGGAAACAAACAGTTTCAGTGGCTATCCACTCTATCACAGTGTCTATGAAACATATGAGTTGGTGGAAAAATTTTATGATCCCACGTTTAAATATCACCTCACTGTGGCTCAGGTTCGAGGAGGAATGGTGTTTGAACTAGCCAATTCCTTACTACTCCCTTTTGACTGTCAAGATTATGCTGTAGTTTTAAGAAAGTATGCTGACAAAATGTACAATATATCAATGAAACATCCACAGGAAATGAAAACATACAATGTATCATTTGGTATGTTACATTTCCCCTTTCAAAATTCATTATCTGTTTGTTTCTATGAATGTCTAAAGTATAATGACATGCCTTAGTTTATTGTTTATTGCTGTTCAATGTGATCAAATACTCCATTTATATCTATAAATGTATTTTTTCATGTAAGAGGTGCACATATTTTATAATATACAAAATATAAATACCTTGTGAAACATGAAAGAGGATCGCTTTCTATACCATTTCATTTTTTAAAAAACTATAGAATAATACCATTAGAATCATATTCTTAAAGCTTTTGATGATCCTTATTTCTATTTCAGATTCACTCTTTTCTGCCGTAGAGAATTTTACAGAGATTGCTTCTAAGTTTAGTGAGAGACTGCAAGACTTTGACCAAAGCAAGTATGTTCCATATCTACAAGTATATAATAGAATGAAAAAGAAATACTGATTAATGCCTTTGTTATTGAAATAACTTTGGAACTGTTTTGCTCTTTTCTGTCTTTTCACTCCATTGCATCCTATGCAGGGCTGCCAAGTCTCTCAAAGACCTATTTTTGACATTCTGAGTGGAAACTGCTGTTCAGAAATGCCAAACTCTCCTCACTGCCAGTCAATGGGTTGTAGGCCTTAGCACTGAAGGCCTTCCACTGTGTGGACCCAGTTTTTGCCAGTTTTATATCTTGTTCTTTCAGTGTCCATACAACATCTTTCAATAGAAGGAGGGTACATGTATGCATAGGTGCCCTCTGTGTTTTTCAAGCCACCAGAGCTGGGATTCGAACTGCAGTCTGCTATGTGAGATATGTCTCCTTATCCCATTTCTTAAGTCTTTTTTAAAGTTGCTATTAGTCTGTCTTCTAAATGTCCAGAACAGTTTGACTATATTCTTCTTATAGTATCAGCATATATTATAATCCAAAATTAACTTATTTTATCAATACTGAGCCATAGCTCCCTAGCATAAGGCATTTTTTTTTCTTTACTAACCTCTGACATCTCTGAATTCTGAAAACATATATTGCACAGAGAGGTACTCAGTAAATAACTGTTGAATTAAAAAATATATATTTAAGGGACCAGCAGTTAGCATAATGGCTATGTCGCTGGACTCCCACATAGTCGACCGCAGTTCATGTCCCGGACCTGGTGGTTTAAAACTCACGCCAGGCACGTGTGAGTGCGTACCCAAGATCCCGAGAGGAGAATGGAGGAGAAGGGGTTGTGGCGTGGCCATCCCCCCTGGGGGGTGATTTCTCACTTTCTGTCTCTCGGTCTGTCTGGCGAGCGCATGCGCCCTATAGCAAAAACCTCTCCCCCCCCCCCAAAAAAAATATATACACATATATATATGTATATATACATACATACATATATATATAAAATAAAAACTCCTGGTAAAAGATGAAACATTGAAAATCAGTGTATTTTTTCAAAATTTTGTCTGTTTGATATTAGGATAAGGCTGAGGGTTATGTTTAAGTGATATTTTATATCCCATTCAAAACCATAGAACTCTTTAGATCCATGACTAATTCATTCAATAGCGATTTACTAAGTTCTTGCCATAAATAGGCAGTCTGCCAGATGAAGCAAATTAAAGAATGCTGCTTTTCTGAATCATCAGTGTAAGTGCAAAGCACATTAGGGAAAAAAAAAAAAAAAAAAAAAAAGAAAGTCTCAACAAGGGCTCACACGTCGCTGTAAAGACTGATGAGCCACCAGCAGGAGATTCCCACACTACATGGGGATGGACTGCCATCTTCCTTGGGTGCATACTTTATGAATTACACTGCTGTTCCTAACATAATCACAACTTTCTTTTTTGTTTCTTTTTTGAGAGATTTTTACTATAGAGCATGTGCATTCGCCAGAGAGAGACAGAGAGACAGAAAGTGAGAAATCACCCCCCTGGGAGGGATGGTCATGCCACAGTCCCTTCTCCATTTCCCCCTTGGGATTTTGGGCACCCACACACATACATCCACTGTGAGTTTTAAGCTGCCGGGTCTAGAACTCGGACTGCAGTCAACTACATAGGAGTCCAGCAACATTTTCATTACGACATCTCCTGGTTCCCCAAAACTTTTCTTATGAAACAAACAATATTCACCTTCTATAGAAGAATCCACATAAGATAGGCTACAGCATGCTCTTGACGGAGTCTGAAATTCTCCTATAATAAAAAATAGAGAAAAGTATAAACACGTAGTTATAACCTGCTCTCCCCCAGCCCTCCACCCCACAAATGCACATCTTCATTTACTGTAACTAGATTACTGAATTAAGCTGACCCATTTTAACCATAAATTTGACATACGAGCCTCTCGAAAGACAATTGGGGGGCCAGTAGGTGGAGTGGAGTTAAGGCTCTGGATTCCCACATGGCTGACTATGGTTTGAATCCCATACCCAGTATTTTGAAAATCATGCCAGACATTTATCCAAAATCTCAAGAGAAGAGTGGAGGAGAAGGGATTAGGTTGTGACCACACTCCATCTGGAAGGGTGCTTTCTCCCTCTCCTTCTTCTCTGGGTCTTTGTCTGAGACATGCCCATCTACAGTTTAAAAAAAAAAAAAAGAAAAAGAAAAAGAATTTTCCAATTTCCTGATAAAGATGCTAAGTTGAGAAGCAGTGGAGCAATGACAATGCAACCTGACTTAAGAATATTAAAAAGGTTCAGAAATTGAAAAATTAATATTCAAAAGCAAATAGGAAAGAGTTGAAAATGTCCAGAAAACCAGAAAATATTGGAAAAACATAATACATACATTGTAAAAATACTTTTTGAAAAGTGACCCAAAAATTAAAAAAAAAAAACGAAGTTGGCAATATTGTTAATAAGACAATTCAAAAAGAAGATACAATTTGTAAAGGTACTTATAACAGTGTTGGTCTGTAGCCTAGTGGTTAAGGTAGCTGGGTTTCGCATGACCAAGCATGCAGTGCGAATCCAAGCTACAGAGGCTTGAAAAACATGCCAAGCGTGTATGCATTTATGTTGGTCATAGTGGTCAAAGCATAATATGCTAACAGGTCAAATCTATGCTTCATTTATTTATCTAAGTTCCTGATACTAAATAAGCAAACGCTAAAAAGAGTTGAAATATGAACTATGAGGATTTCAGTTATTCTTATTTCCTTTGTGGACAGAGTACAACTGAAAGTGGAGTACTGACCTATTTCACTCTAAATCTTTCTAGTTGTGAACTTGGAAAAGTTATTAACTACTGATTCTTAGTTATCTGATCTATGAAATAGATATATTACCCTGTTCAACCTGCAGTATTGTTTTGAAAATTAAATATAACAAATCATATAAACATTTAGAACAGTAATTACACATAGGAAGCAATCACTAAATGCTATTAAAATTAAACCATGAAAAAAATTAAGAGCTAACTAAATTAATGGATGAAACAGTTTATTATTTCTTTATTGCAATGATTTCTTTTTCTTTTTAGTTAATTGAATTTCAACAGAATTAGTGTATGGAATTCAGTAACTCATCATTGAACTTCTTGACAAATTTTTAGTTATATTGAATTATTCTTATTACAATAACAACCCCCACACCCTTTGGAATGTGGTCTTTGTGAGACAGGTAGTGTTAGTACATAGCAGGTATTCAAATACTAAAAGGATCAAGTAAACACAATCTCTAGTGTTCATGAT